>OZ007555.1:212445189-214976388 GCA_963931855.1 Philhelius festivus | reverse complement strand
AATCCGCAAAATTTGTTTACAGTTTCTAAAAAGCGGTAACACAAGCTAATAAAAACAACAAAAATTAAGCTTCGGAACACAACTAAACCGATCAATGTTTGCACAAAGAAGCAACAAAAAAAAAACAGTAATTTTAAAGGTTTTTATAACAATAAACGTTTTTTATAATATATATAAACGCACTTTTTCACAAAAAAAAAATCACTTAAAAAGCTTAACACATACCAGAGCTTGAAGGCTCAATATCAAAAATTTTAATATTAAATAATCTCCACTTTTGTATGCAATTAAAACCACTACAGTAGGTTTCGATGGGACAAAAAACTTATTCCTCAAACAACTACCCAAGCTAGGATATAAGTACCTCCCTTTTATTTTCAATAGTTGCATTTAACTTCAATACTACTTACTACTCCTTGGAAAGTAGCAAAAGTTATACCTGTGTTAAAACCTGGAAAACAAGCAACTGACCCGAAAAACTACAGGCCTATAAGTCTCTTGAGTTGTACAAGCAAAGTTTTTGAGCGTCTTATAAAAATTAAATTAGATGTATTCATTTTGGAAAATGACATATACCCTCCTCAACAGTTTGGTTTTCGGGCACATCATAGTACCGTGCAGCAAGTTAATAGAATAACGAGACATGTTCGTAACAATTTCAATACACAACAGTCTACGGGATTAGTCCTACTACACTGAAAAAAGTTTTTTACATAGATTTTATGATCGGCGATCATCAACTGAAAATCATCAAATCTATGCGCAAAATCATAAATTTGATGGAAGAATCATCAGTTTTATTTTTGCAATTGATGTCAAAATCATAAAATTGATGATTTCACAATCATCAAAATTCTCTCCATATAGTTGTTGTTGTAAGCAAAGTTTGATGCCACCGTACATCAGCGTATGAAAAAATCATCAACGCTACATCAGTGCTTTTTGCATCAACTGTATGAAAAAAGTCTTAACTTTTATGCAACCTCTTTCATAAAAATATTTTACTTAAGAATTGTTGTTGGAAAATCCACTTGATGATTATAGTCATAAAACGTATGAAATATTAAGACAATATGAAATCCGAACTTCATGATAATGATGAAACGTTTCATACGTTGTATGAAAAAATCATATTATGTGTGAAAGGGGATCATCAAAATATTCACCTGAATATTTTTAGGGGAAATTTGAAATTTGATGATCTAAATCATAAAAAATATGTAAAAGTGTTCACGAAGTTTGATGAAGGATTACTTCAAATGCATGCAATTTTACATAGCTTTTAGGTCAACTATAATTTTGAAATTATAGGTTTAAAATAGAAGTAGAAAAGGTTATGTAATCTAACATTTGATTTATGAAACTTTTCATACGAATTTCAATTTGAAGATTGATGTCACGTTACATCAAATGCATGAAATTTTACAATTCTTTTATGCAAAAATGTCTTTATTGAAATTGTGGGTTTAAAAAAATCATGAAGGTTATGTAATATAACATTTGATTTATGAAACTTTTCATACGAATTTCAATGTGAAGATTGATGTCACGTTACATCAAATGCATGAAATTTTACAATTCTTTTATGCAAAAAATTGTCTTTATTGAAATTGTGGGTTTAAAAAAAATCAAGAAGGTTATGTAATCTAACATTTGATTTATGAAACTTTTCATACGAATTTCAATTTGAAGATTGATGTCACGTTACATCAAATGCATGAAATTTTACAATTCTTTTATGCAAAAAATTGTCTTTATTGAAATTGTGGGTTTAAAAAAAATCAAGAAGGTTATGTAATCTAACATTTGATTTATGAAACTTTTCATACGAATTTCAATTTGAAGATTGATGTCACGTTACATCAAATGCATGAAATTTTACAATTCTTTTATGCAAAAAATTGTCTTTATTGAAATTGTGGGTTTAAAAAAAATCAAGAAGGTTATGTAATCTAACATTTGATTTATGAAACTTTTCATACGAATTTCAATTTGAAGATTGATGTCACGTTACATCAAATGCATGAAATTTTACAATTCTTTTATGCAAAAATGTCTTTATTGAAATTGTGGGTTTAAAAAAAATCAAGAAGGTTATGTAATCTAACATTTGATTTATGAAACTTTTCATACGAATTTCAAAGTGAAGATTGATGTCACGTTACATCAAATGCATGAAATTTTACAATTCTTTTATGCAAAAAATTGTCTTTATTGAAATTGTGGGTTTAAAAAAAATCAAGAAGGTTATGTAATCTAACATTTGATTTATGAAACTTTTCATACGAATTTCAATTTGAAGATTGATGTCACGTTACATCAAATGCATGAAATTTTACAATTCTTTTATGCAAAAAATTGTCTTTATTGAAATTGTGGGTTTAAAAAAAATCAAGAAGGTTATGTAATCTAACATTTGATTTATGAAACTTTTCATACGAATTTCAATGTGACGATTGATGTCACGTTACATCAAATGCATGAAATTTTACAATTCTTTTATGCAAACAATTGTTTTTATTGAAATTGTTGGTTAAAAATACAAGTCCAAAGGTGATGACGACTTACAACGTGATTTATGACACTTTTCATACGAATTTTAATGTGAAAACTATCAAAAACGTTTGAAATTGTTGCAAAAATAGTAAAAACTTTTAAAAAAGTGTGATATTTTCATTGATTATAATATGTTCTGCAAGAAAATCCTTAAAATAACTTAATTTAATGACTTATTTACTCTTATCATCATAAAATTTTCAAGATTTTCTTTCAAAAACTTGTTAAAAAATGTTGCAATTTACCATACGTAATTATTTTTGGGTTTTCAATAAACATCCTGAAAAATAAAAGTGTCATTAATATATGCCTGAATTTTTTTTTGTCATTTACGACATCCCAGTGTAAGTGCAGGGTTAATCTACGTAGCCCAATTTCATTGGATACCGCCAAAACCAACGCTGTCTGGATTCAACTCAATTTGTGTTGCCAACCCACCATTTGAAGATTAGAATCATAAAATGTATGCAATTTTACATACAGAATATGTTTGATGTTTCCATTTGATGACAAACTTTCTTCAAAATGATGTTTTTCATATTTTGTATGCAATATAACAATATTCTGTATGTAAAATGCCATAACATTTATGAAAAATTTCATCAAACGCAAAATCGAAACAGTAATTTTTTGTTTGCAAGTAAAATCTTACAAACTAAGGCTGAAAACACACCGGATCAAAAAAAAGTTAATGATTCAATAGTCAAAATAACATTTTTTATTTGAACACACACCAAGCGAAACAGAATAAAACAAAACACAACAAAACGTTATGTGCTTTTGTTTCGTTTGGTGTGCGTTGAAATGAAACAAAATACGAACTATCGTAAAAGCTTAACTCCGGCTGAAAGATTATAACTCTACGGCAAGTAATTACAAATAACAATTTTGTGTTTACAAAATAGACATTATGGAGTTATTTATAAGAAAAGAGATAAGCTTTTAATCTTGCCAATCTCCAGATGTCATAGTAGGAAGTAGCAATCCACAGCTTATCAATAGTAAGTTTATTGGCATGTTCCTTATCTTTATAAATATAGATAGCGCTTCTTGCCTCAATTAAAAAAATGAACATATACTTTCATATTAATTTAAAATTTGCGCACAGAGTAAACGTAGAAGCAAACGGAAATAAAATTTTGTTTTGCAAAAAACAACAGGTCAGCTATCGGCAACGAAACATATTTTTCTGTTTGCTTTGGTTTTTATGTTTCGTTTCATTCGGTGTGTTCTCTTGATTTACAAAACAAAAAAACACGTTTTGCTTTATCCGGTGTGTTTTCAGCCTAACTAAGTTTCAATATATCTATTAAAAGATTGTACCTACGAAACTTTTGTGAAAATCTCAGGATTTTCATCGATTGTTTGTTTTTCTGCAAGTTTGAGTAGCGCTTGCATGTATATATAAAAGTATTTACTTTTATCAACATTTATTCTCAAGATTTCAACTAAAAAAGTTGTACAAACCAAAATGAAAATCAAGCATTCTTTAATGATGTTTTATGCCATTCAAGTTCAAACTTGAATAACACTACTTTTGTGAATTTCTTTCATTAATCAAAACAAATTTACAAGATTCTTATCGAAAAAACTTTTATAAACCGCGCAATTGTATTGAATGTTTCTGTTTTCTAAGAAAATAACTTCTTTTATTAGTAATTTTCTTCTATCAAAACAAATTTCCAAAATTTCTTTTGCAAAACTTGTAAAAAACCTGTGCGAAAATCTTGCGAATTGTACAAATTGTTTTTCGTTTTGTAAAAAAATCCTGAAAATAACTTAATTTAATGAGTTATTCAGTTTAACATTATAAATTTTCAAGGTTTTGATTGCAAGACATGTTAAAAAATTAAAGTCATATTCATGCAACTCACATTTAATAATTATTTTCAATAAAAAGCCTGAAAATAAAAATGTCATAAATATATCTTTGGCAATTTTTTTTCATGTCTGAAAAATTTACGAAATCCCAGTGTAAGTGCAGGGTTAATCCACGTATCCCAATTTGATTGGATACCGCCAAAACTAACGCTGTCTGGATTCAACTCAATTTGTGTTGCCAACCCACCATTTGAAGATTAGAATCATAAAATGTATGCAATTTTACATACAGAATATGTTTGATGTTTCCATTTGATGACAAACTTTCTTCAAAATGATGTTTTTCATATTTTGTATGCAATATAACAATATTCTGTATGTAAAATGCCATAACATTTATGAAAAATTTCATCAAACGCAAAATCGAAACAGTAATTTTTTGTTTGCAAGTAAAATCTTACAAACTAAGGCTGAAAACACACCGGATCAAAAAAAAGTTAATGATTCAATAGTCAAAATAACATTTTTTATTTGAACACACACCAAGCGAAACAGAATAAAACAAAACACAACAAAACGTTATGTGCTTTTGTTTCGTTTGGTGTGCGTTGAAATGAAACAAAATACGAACTATCGTAAAAGCTTAACTCCGGCTGAAAGATTATAACTCTACGGCAAGTAATTACAAATAACAATTTTGTGTTTACAAAATAGACATTATGGAGTTATTTATAAGAAAAGAGATAAGCTTTTAATCTTGCCAATCTCCAGATGTCATAGTAGGAAGTAGCAATCCACAGCTTATCAATAGTAAGTTTATTGGCATGTTCCTTATCTTTATAAATATAGATAGCGCTTCTTGCCTCAATTAAAAAAATGAACATATACTTTCATATTAATTTAAAATTTGCGCACAGAGTAAACGTAGAAGCAAACGGAAATAAAATTTTGTTTTGCAAAAAACAACAGGTCAGCTATCGGCAACGAAACATATTTTTCTGTTTGCTTTGGTTTTTATGTTTCGTTTCATTCGGTGTGTTCTCTTGATTTACAAAACAAAAAAACACGTTTTGCTTTATCCGGTGTGTTTTCAGCCTAACTAAGTTTCAATATATCTATTAAAAGATTGTACCTACGAAACTTTTGTGAAAATCTCAGGATTTTCATCGATTGTTTGTTTTTCTGCAAGTTTGAGTAGCGCTTGCATGTATATATAAAAGTATTTACTTTTATCAACATTTATTCTCAAGATTTCAACTAAAAAAGTTGTACAAACCAAAATGAAAATCAAGCATTCTTTAATGATGTTTTATGCCATTCAAGTTCAAACTTGAATAACACTACTTTTGTGAATTTCTTTCATTAATCAAAACAAATTTACAAGATTCTTATCGAAAAAACTTTTATAAACCGCGCAATTGTATTGAATGTTTCTGTTTTCTAAGAAAATAACTTCTTTTATTAGTAATTTTCTTCTATCAAAACAAATTTCCAAAATTTCTTTTGCAAAACTTGTAAAAAACCTGTGCGAAAATCTTGCGAATTGTACAAATTGTTTTTCGTTTTGTAAAAAAATCCTGAAAATAACTTAATTTAATGAGTTATTCAGTTTAACATTATAAATTTTCAAGGTTTTGATTGCAAGACATGTTAAAAAATTAAAGTCATATTAATGCAACTCACATTTAATAATTGTTTTCAATAAAAAGCCTGAAAAAAAAAATGTCATAAATATATCTTTGGCAATTTTTTCTCATGTCTGAAAAATTTACGAAATCCCAGTGTAAGTGCAGGGTTAATCCACGTATCCCAATTTGATTGGATACCGCCAAAACCAACGCTGTCTGGATTCAACTCAATTTTTGTTGCCAACCCACCATTTGAAGATTAGAATCATAAAATGTATGCAATTTTACATACAGAATATGTTTGATGTTTCCATTTGATGACAAACTTTCTTCAAAATGATGTTTTTCATATTTTGTATGCAATCTAACAATATTCTGTATGTAAAATGCCATAACATTTATGAAAAATTTCATCAAACGCAAAATCAAAACAATAAACTGTGCAACTTGATATACACAAGAGTCAAGACATTTGTATGTCTGAACATGACCATCGGCAGGAAGCTAGTCGACCGAACATCAATGAATGCTTACATGTCACATTCGTTCAGTTCAAACCAATTTCAACTTGAGTAAGTATGGTGTCGCTTCGGCGTCGTTCTGTGTCTGTGGCCATTTGTAAAAGATTGTCTGTTGCTGCTGCTGCGCGTTTGTCTCGTTTGTCCGTCGCCATAATTTTATTAAAATTAAAATAAAAAAGTCGTCGTGGTTGTCTAATAGTGTGAAATAAAGAAAACCAAACATAAAAAAGGAAGAATTAACATTTAAAAAGGTAAGTTCTCAAAACTCTATTTGTACTTACGTATGTACTTACATATATATACGATAATATAATTCTTTCAAGGAAGGAATTTTGTGGGTAGTCTGTACCTACAAAATTCTTTTTTTTGCAATTAGTTTTTTATAAAAATAAGCAATTTAACCAGTATATTGGATCAGTATTGCTTATTTCTTACAAGTCTTAAATTTTAATCCCATTTAAACAAAAAAAAAAATTAGAGTTAAGCACGTGGTATCAAAAAAATATAATTGCACAAAAATATTTTGTACGTGTTGAAAACAATTTTTATATTTTACAAATAATAATTTTATCTTTTTTTCTTTTCATGTATTCTTAAAATTTCAATCAAAACGTTAACTGGAGGTACTCAGATCACAAGCAGATACCTAACCTGTTGATCATTTTTTACAGGAGCACCTACATATATTTTCGAAAAATCTTCAAATCAAGCTGTTCAAAATTCATCTTATTTCTGTTTAAGGAGCACCTATATAAATTGTCATCAGATTGAGGGTGAGTGTATTTAACAAAAATAAATTTAATTTCTTTAGAATATGATAAGTTTTTATTTTTATTATAAAGAATGCTCGTTGCATTTATATGTACCTACATAAGTAGGAACGTAAAAAAACATTTTGAAAACAATATACTTTATAAAACTAAGCATTACCAATATTGCGTTGATTGGTTTTGCTAGTTTTACGAAATAACGAAAAAAAAAATACTTTGCTAGTCAGTCAAAAACATTTTTCTTATCAGATTATTGAGTAGATAGATCTTATAATTTCAGAAATAATCCATGTCAATCGAGTTTTTAGCGAAGCTACAAGGAAGTTCAAACATACTTTTCTACTTTTATATACAACATAAATACTTTCGTCAATACAAATAGTTTTAAAACACATTCATTTTTGTTTAAGTAAGTTAGTAATTTTTCCAATTTTTTTTTGTTCTTAAATTTCGTGACCTGGAGGTACTCAGACCACAAGCAGAGGCTTAACCGGTTGATCATTTTGTTACAGGAGGGCCAATATGTTCTAAAAATCTTAAAACCCAGTTGTTCAACATTCATCTCTTTTTCTGTTTAGAGGGCATCTATACAAATTGTCATTGAATTGAGGATGAGCGTATTTACCATAACTTTTAATTTCTTTAAAATATGATAAGTTTTTATTTTTATTATAAAAATGCTCGTTGCATTTATATGTACCTACCTACATAAGTAGGAACGTAAAAAAACATTTTCAAAACAATAATTTATAAAACTAAGCATTACCAATATTGCGTTGATTGGTTTTGCTAGTATTACGAAATAATGGAAAAAAAAACTTTTCTAGTCAGCCAAAAATTTTTTCTTATCAGATTATTTAGTAGATAGGTCTTATAATTTCAGCAATATTCCAAGCATACCCATTTTCTAGCGAGTTACAAGGAAGTTCAATACATACCTACCTCTTTCCTTATCAACATATGTATATATTTTTTAAAACGAACTTTTGGTTTTTATCATATTTTAAAAACTTTTTTATTTATTTTGTTATGGTTGTAAAGTAGTAACTTTTTCATTTTTGTATTCGTTGTCAACTTAAAAAAAAGCGGTTTGCAGTCACATCTTGAATTTAAAATTGCTTTCAGAATATAGTTTTTCTTTAAAAAGCTCCTTTTGATATATATATATACATAATATTGATCTTTACAAATTCTTAAATTAAGTCCTTATCGTTTTTGATACTTTAAAATAATAAAAACCACTAGTTAAGTTCGACAGTTATCTAAGACATCGGTATCGGGGGAGGGAGGGGGAAGTGTATTTATCATACATTTTGATTGTTCTAAGAGGTGAATGGTTTTTATTATAAAAATGCTCGTTGAATTTTACCTGCATAAGTAGAAACGTAAAAAAATACATATCTTAAAAACAATTTTTAACAAAACTAATTAAAAATCTGTTTTTCTTTTCATGTATTCTTAAAATTTCAATCAAAACGTTAACTGGAGGTACTCAGATCACAAGCAGATACCTAACCTGTTGATCATTTTTTACAGGAGCACCTACATATATTTTCAAAAAATCTACAAATCAAGCTGTTCAAAATTCATCTTATTTCTGTTTAAGGAGCACCTACATATATAAGTTGTCGTCAGATTGAGGGTGAGTGTATTTAAAAAAAATAAATTTAATTTCTTTAGAATATGATAAGTTTTTATTTTTATTATAAAGAATGCTCGTTGCATTTATATGTACCTACATAAGTAGGAACTGAAAAAAACATTTTGAAAGCAAAACTTTATGAAACTAAGCATTACCAATATTGCGTTGATTGGTTTTGTTAGTTTTACGAAATAATGAAAAAAAAACTTTTCTAGTCAGTCAAAAATTTTTTGTTATCAGATATATTTAGTAGATAGGTCTTATAATTTCAGCAATATTCCAAGCAAACCCATTTTCTAGCGAGTTACAAGGAAGTTCAATACATACCTACCTCTTTCATTATCAACATATGTATGTATTTTTTAAAACGATCTATTGGTTTTTATCATATTTTAAAAACTTTTTTATTTATTTTGTTATGGTTGTAAAGTAGTAACTTTTTCATTTTTTATTCGATGTCAACTTAAAAAAAGCGGTTTGCAGTCACATCTTGAATTTAAAATTGCTTTCAGAATATAGTTTTTCTTTAGAAAGCTCCTTTTGATATATATGTTTACATAATATTGATCTTTACAAATTCTTAAATTAAGTTCTTATCGTTTTTGATACTTTAAAATAATAAAAACCACTAGTTAAGTTCGACAGTTATCTAAGTCATCGGTATCGGGGGAGGGAGGGGGAAATGTATTTATCATACATTTTGATTGCTTTAAGAGGTGAATAGTTTTTATTATAAACATGCTCGTATTTATATGTACCTACATAAGTAGGAATGTAAAAAAACATTTTGAAAACAATATACTTTATAAAACTAAGCATTACCAATATTGCGTTGATTGGTTTTGCTAGTTTTACGAAATAACGAAAAAAAAAATACTTTGCTAGTCAGTCAAAAACATTTTTCTTATCAGATTATTGAGTAGATAGATCTTATAATTTCAGAAATAATCCATGTCAATCGAGTTTTTAGCGAAGCTACAAGGAAGTTCAAACATACTTTTCTACTTTTATATACAACATAAATACTTTCGTCAATACAAATAGTTTTGAAACACATTCATTTTTGTTTAAGTAAGTTAGTAATTTTTCCAAATTTTTTTTTTTCTTAAATTTCGTGATCTGGAGGTACTCAGACCACAAGCAGAGGCCTAACCGGTTGATCATTTTGTTACAAGAGGGCCAATATGTTCTAAAAATCTTAAAACCCAGTTGTTCAACATTCATCTCTTTTTCTGTTTAGAGGGCATCTATATAAATTGTCATCGAATTGAGGATGAGCGTATTTACCATAACTTTTTATTTCTTTAAAATATGATAAGTTCTTATTTTTATTATAAAAAATGCTCTTTGCATTTATATATACCTGCATAAGTAGAAACGTAAAAAAATACATATTTTAAAAACATTTTTAAACAAAACTAAGCATTATCAATATTCCGTTGATTGGTTTTACTTGTTTTACGAATTTTTTTTCCAGTATAGCTGAAATCATTTGTTATAGATCTTGTAATTTTACCAATCTTCTATGCATATCCATTTTTTAACGAATTTTCGAGTTAGTTAAAACTTCCCTACTTACTTTTTTGCCAACATTTATAAATATGTATATGAAAAGTAATTATTATTTGATTTTCAATTTTTTTCAACACATATGTATGTATTGAGTTCTTGTAATTTTATATTTATTTTCAAATTTCAATAAAAAATTGAATTGTAGGTATAAATCATAAGTTTAACTTTTCCTAAGAAGAATGGATGTAGGTATTTAAGTTCAAACATAATACTCGTATATATGTACATATATTTAAATCCTTTCAAAGAATGAACATGATTAAAATTCATTTATGGCTAGTATGTAACAAAATTCTTTTTATTTGGAAAGGATTCTGTATAACATAAATCATGTCAACAAAAATATTAAATCGGTTTTTCTTATATCAAAAATTTATAAGAGGAGTAGGTGGTAGCACTTATCTTATTCTTGATTATGTGTAGGAAAAAATTAAGCGTACACATGAGAAAACATTTTTTGAAAATATCTCTATACAAAACTATTCATTTTAGTAAACAAAAGCAGTACGTAAATATAAGATGGTATGATCACAATTCTTCCTTTTTTTACGGCATGATTGATTGTAAGATGCCCAGTCAGATACATACGAGTAGCATTTCTTATCGGATCATAAGACTTGTCATTTTAAGAATCTTCTTGTTAATAGAGCTGCGAGCTCTTTTTCAAAATAAAATTAACGTTTAATACATTTTTTAAGATTTAAACTTTTATTTTCTTCGTTTTATGCCTCACAAATTATTTACATTCATCTGATTAATTTTTTTTATCGTCCTTGAACATTCGCGTTGGCAATAAATTAGTTTAATAATTTAAGGAAATAAGCTCCGATACAAATTGCAACCAAAAATTGCTTTTGTACTTGGAATAGATGGACCCAGCGCGTGCGGTATCTGGGGGGAAAGAGGCGTGGGATTATTTATTCAAAGTAGTAATTTTTTTATTTTATTTTTTTTTACGAAAATGCGATCTGCCAGCACATCATTAATTTTAAATTAATTTAAGAAAGTTTGTTTTTTTATTTAATTCAATCTAACTTGTTGGATAAAGCAGTAACTTAAAAAGAAACAAATGCACGAATGAACGCTATGATCGGTTTTGCTTGTGTTTTATAATTTCTTAATTTCTACTTCTATATGCAACCTTTATATTGTATTCTTTTTTTATCGTCTACCTCTAAAAACCTTGGGTGTTGGTTTTTTAATTAATGAAAATTTTTAGAAAATTTTCGACTTTTGACATTCTCGGAAACAATTTGATTAATTTTTTTGTTTAGACTAACGCTAATTTCAAAAGAATTAGGCATGATTCAATAAGAATATGTTGCGAATTTCTGTTTTATAGTCATCTACTCAAGAACGTTGCTGTATCTATAGTTTAAAAAATTACCTAGTTACCGAGTTACCTAGTTCTTGTAATCAGGTAACGATAGCTATAATAGTTACACATTGTGTGTTTCATTATCTGTTACTTCCTACCGAACAAGTCATTAACCTCTAAAAATATTTCAGATATTTTATAATGTCGTGCTTCGTTTGCAAAAAAGAGTTTGACCACATTGATATTCTTATGCATCATCTTCGAAAAAAGCATGACTTGAATTCCAACAGTACTTTTCGTTGTTTTGACAAAAAATGTTCCCTATTGTTCATGAGTTCCTCCAGTTACAAGAGACATATAAGACGCTTACATGTTAAAGCATTCAAACCTACAGAAGTTGAAAAACAAATAACGCCTAATGCTGAAAAGATAAATGAAAGCTCCGTCTTGATTCAAAATGAAATCATACTTGATAGTTCTTTAGCGAATTCAGCTTCAACAGAAATAAATTGTGGCAAAGAAAAAGTATTTGAAAAAGAAATTGCGATAAAAAAGCTTTTGGAAAGCGCACTCAAATGGTCAATATCATTACACTCGAATGACAATTTTTCAAGGAAAGATGTTTACGAAATACAGAAAGGTTCCTTAAATTTCATTATCAAACCACTTCTAGAAATTTTTGATAGCTTTGCTAGGTGCAAACTACAGTCAAATGAAGTCATTTTAAATGAAATATGTAGTGTGATTAATGCATGTACAAATCCATTCGAAAAATGTGATTCAGATTATCTTTTAACTCAATGTCTTAGAAAGGGTGGATACATGGACGATGTAAATGAGTTTGTGATTAATAATGAAATAAATATCAATCATCGTAATGGGGAGTTAAATTTGCAGGAAGTTATTAACAAAGCCGTTGTATTACCGCTTCGTTCACAATTCAGAGCATTATTTGAAACTGAAAACTTTCTTTCTAATATGTTAAGTTACATGAAATCTTTGGAAAAAAGTAATCAGTTCATTAATTTTGTTCAGGCAGAACTGTGGAAAACAAAGTGTAAATTGTACCCAAACAAAATACTTGTTCCATATTATTTGTATGCAGACGAATTTGAAATTAACAACCCCCTCGGATCTCATTCCTCAATACACTCTATCTGCAACTTTTATTATTCATTTGCATGTATGCCCCTTAATGAAGCAAAACTAGAAAACATATTTTTAGCAGCAGCAATCAAATCGAAAGACATTAAAAAATACGGGAACGAAAAATGTTTGCAACCCCTCATAAATGAGTTAAAATTTCTTGAAGAAGAAGGTATCCTTGTAAGGCCACCCGATGGGGATACATTCCACGTTCACTTTATTTTGGGTCTTATACTTGGTGATAACTTAGGCCTTAACACATTACTGGGTTTCAGCAAGTCGTTTTCTGGAACATTTTGTCGATTTTGTCGCTTGAATAAAGATGAATGCAGTGAAACTTGTACGGAAAATTCTGATAAACGGAGAAATATAAGTAACTACAACTTTGACCTACAAAAAAATAATCCCAAAGAAACTGGTATTAACAGTGAATGCTGTTTTAATGACATCCCCTCATTCCATGTTGTTGAAAACTTCAGCGTGGATGTTATGCATGACATTTTTGAAGGAATATGCCATTACGATCTTTGTCACGTAATAATTCATTTCACTCAAATAAAAAAATATTTTTCATTAGAAACCTTAAACAAAAGAAAACAAACATTTGAATACGGTCCTATAGAAATAGGAAATGCTTCGAATGAAATACATCCAACTCATTTAAAAAAGCGCCATCTACGAATGTCAGCAAGGGAAATGCTTACTTTTGCTCAGTTGCTGCCTCTTATGGTAGGAGATATGGTGCCATTAAAAGATGACGTTTGGAACTTTCTTTTAAACCTTCTAGAAATAATTAATATAGTACTATGCTTTGAGATCTCAGATGAGTCGATATCAACATTGAGGAGCAAAATAAAAACGCATAATGAACAATATCTTCAACTTTTCCAAGACAAATTAAAACCCAAATTCCATATTATTACACACTATCCAACAATATTACAAAAATCAGGACCATTAAGAAAATATTGGTGTTTTAAATATGAAGCGAAGCACAAAAGCTTTAAATTATATGCCCATGCTATAACTTCCAGAAAAAATATATGCCTTACATTAGCAAAAAAATTTCAGCTTAAGTTTGCCAATAGAATTTTAAATTTTAAATATAACACCGTTAAATGTGTAGTTTGGAAGAAACACAACACGCCTAGTGGCTTGATTTCATTAATAAGCAACAAATTGGAGGTTCAGAAAGAACGACTGAACTTTTGGTGTGAAGCAGAATACAATGGCATTGAATATAAAAGCGGTTATTACGTGTCCAGATTAACTAATGATTATAATATATACGTAATTATAAATTTCGTTCAAAACGAAGAAGACATTAGTTTATTCTGTCAAAAATTAAATGAAATTCACTACCGACCACACTACATGGCGTTTGAAGTCGATGCTTCTTTTCTGGGTGAATATTTTATTTTACACTTTGAGGAATTAATTGGACCTCCAGCAACAGTAATAAAAACTCCGAAAGGGAAAACTATGATGCACATAAAAGAATACTTTCTACCATAAGAAAGTTGAAGGAACTTGAAATAAAATGTGTTAATAGTAATTGTGTGGGTTTTCAAAATTTCATTATTATACAAACATTTGTATACTTTCAGTTCCGTTCACTCGACAAGAAAATCATTTAATTAAACAATGAATGAAAGCATAGAAGGCAGAAAAAGCCCTAATCAATCCCAAACCTACTTGTACATAGAAAATTCACCAACTTATGGAAGACCCACAGTAGATATTGTTGAAAACATATCTTTTAACAGCTCAGAGAACAATTTACTCGGATCACTTGAATGCTTCAATCAACAAGAAAGAAAGTGCAATATAACGTCCCTAAAACACAACGACGGTCAGGATTTAACTTCTTCTAATCTGCAATTCGACCATTCTCAAGATGCTTTGCGAAAACTTCTCAAGTCATGGAATTTAGATCATTTAACAGAATTCTTAATATGTGAGTCTACTTTATCACTTTAAAGCATAATATGTAAAAACTATCACACAATAGCTATCAATTATCACTTATGCAAGTAAATTAAAAAAAAACTCCGTAAAACTTGATTTAGTTTTAGAATGAAAATGAAAATTGTTGACTTAGTTTTCAAAGGTTAATATTATAAATATATAGTAATAATAATCTGTACACACGCTTTTGTTGAATCATTTATGAATCCTGCACCTTCTGAAATTCTAATTTTTTTAAAAATTATTTTAAATATAGCTGAAAAAATCACCATCGGCATTTTGGAAGTAATCAAACGACACCACATAAATATGCTTTTCAAAGACCAAAAAATTGGTGATCTAGTGGTGTTCGAAGAAAATTTAATAGAATGGCGTTCAAGATCATCCTTGTTTGTAGACGAAGAGGATAGTGAATGTAGTAGTTCTTTAAAAAGAAATCTGAGTTCTGTATCACCCATCACACCATCTAGCTCAAGAGGACCTACTTCACCAGAAGCCATAGAAGTGTCAGTACATTTATCAGACATATTGAATGATTCCAATAAATCAAGTATTATGACGCGTTACTATGAGCGGCATTCTAAGTTACTGGCAGAACACAGATCTATATTGATAAGCATAATATGCTGTTATTTTGAAGAAAATAATCTTCACATGTCCTTGAAAACCAGTTATAGATTAGAAAATGAAATTCTTAATCGTTTTCCTGGAGAAAAACTGGAATACTACCGTGTGGGAAGACGGGGAAAAATATATGCCAAAGCTTGTAATGACAAGAGGAGTTATCGGTCGCTTCTTAAACGGACATTAGCTTTGGATGCGGATGCGTCTGACAGCCCTGATGTTGAACCACCAAACCCACGTAATAAACAGTTCTGTAAGTAACTTTAAAGCACGTTTTAATACAAGAACTTTGCTTAAACTTTAGACAAATTTTAAAACCATTCAACCCTACCACTTAAAGTTAAATTTACTTTAGTTTAAATAAAATTGATAAAACTTACTGCAAGAAATATGTAGTTTCATAATATGAGAAATCAAATTTCCGAATAAATATGTTCAAACATAACTATAAACAATCAAGCATACTAATTAAATGAAATAATTGTACTTCTTTTTTCCTAAAAAGCCATAAAAAAGGCCGAATGCGGAAAAAAAGAGTATTGTCAAATTGACAGTTTCGAGTTCAAATTAAATTCCTATTTATGAGAAAATTCAATTTAAATTAAGGAGTTACTGAATTATTAGCTATTGCAT
The DNA here is from genome assembly GCA_963931855.1 of Philhelius festivus. Lineage (NCBI taxonomy): Eukaryota > Metazoa > Arthropoda > Insecta > Diptera > Syrphidae > Philhelius > Philhelius festivus. The sequence continues at coordinate 214,960,189 of OZ007555.1, read as the reverse complement.
AGATCCATTCTTATTACTTAGCACTCTTTTATGTTTTTATGTTCTATGTATAAAATTAAGTACCTATCCCAAAATTTGCAAATAAACATGAGAATATAATCTAAATATTATTAACCAACAGGTCCAGAAACTGATGCAGAGGAGTGCATACGTAGCTTAAAGTATGACAACTTATCAGTTGCGGAATTTGACAGCTGTTGGCAGGCATGCAGTCAATATAGGATGCAAAACGTGCAGCAAGCAAGTTCTTTGCATGATATTTTTGCAAAATGGCCGGAGTATAAGACCCCAACTGGTTTTCGATTAGTAAGTTTTATTTGAATTATAAAAACCATATATATTTATATTTTAAAATACCGCTAAGTATTCAAATATTTACTAAACTAATTCAAAATAACAGTATTTAAACAAGTAAAACGTAAGAAAAGTACTTGAAACTCTTTTTTTATAAAAAAATATCGAAAAAAGCGAAGTAAAACGGAAATAGACAAACACTTTTTACTTTATATTTAAATTGAAAGCAATACAAAAATATTGGATCTGTGCTTCGATTAAATTAAGTTCTTTTATATAAAAAATTTTATTTAATCAACAATTTAAATTTCAATTAATATACATATATAGGTATGTATACTTTGATACAAAAAATTAGATTCGTAACGAAAAAGAAATCCTGAAATGTTCTTTCCTCTTTTCTACCCAAAAATCTGTGAAAAAAGACAACTGCGGAAAGAAGAGTGTTGTCAAATTCACAGTATCAAGTTCACATCAGGAATTCTTATTTATGGGTAAATACGAGTACATACAGCAGATTGACGACCACATATCTTTTTTGAAGAGCAAAGGTGAAAGCATTCAGCCGTTTATGCTTGGTTTAGGTGACAGCGACTCAGAAAATATATTAAACTTTTATATATATGTAGATGGAGTTAAGTTTCTTTTCAACTGCTTCTTAAGGCTCAACAAAACACACCGGATCAAGCAAAACGTTTTTGATTCTATAGTCAAAAAAAACATTTTTTATTTGAACCACACCAAGCGAAACAGAATAAAAAAAACAAAATGTTTTGTGCTTTTGTTTCCTTTGGTGTGCGTTGAAATAAAACAAAATACGAACTACGAGTATCGTAAAAGCTTAACTCCGGCTGAAAGATAATAACTCTACGGCAAGTAAATACAAACAACAATTTTGTGTTTACAAAATAGACATTATGGAATTATTTATAAGAAAAGAGAAAAGCTTTTAATCTTGCCAATCTCCAAGTGACATAGTAGGTAGTAGCAATCCACAGCTTATCAATAGTAAGTTTATTGGCATGTCCTTATCTTTGTAAATATAGATAGGGCTTCTTGCCTCAATTAAAAAAATGAACATATACTTTCATATTAATTTAAAATTTGCGCACAGAGTAAACGTAGAAGCAAACGGAAATAAAATTTTGTTTTGCAAAAAACAACAGGTCAGCTATCGGCAACGAAACATATTTTTCTGTTTGCTTTGGTTTTTATGTTTCGTTTCATTCGGTGTGTTTTGCGCCACAAGAAAGTAGGCAATTATCGTCAACGACCCTTGTTCGAAACAGTTTTGTTGCATTCGGTGTATGTTGCTCTCATACAATGGCATGTACTCGTATTTTCGACAACCACCACCGAAACTCTTCAAAACAAAAACGTGTGTTTTGTTTGGTGTGTGTAGTCTCATATGAAACAATGTTCTCTTGATTCACAAAACAAAAAACACGTTTTGCTTTATCCGGTGTGTTTTCAGCCTAAGAGTAGTTGATATTTGTTTTAAGACTTTCCATTTGTTTAATTTAGAATATGCTCCTGCCTGCTCTCAATTTTGGGCATTTATAGAAAATCACTTTTATGATATGAAAATTACAAAAAATATATCATCTAAAATGTTTGTACTTTCACTAAACAAACAAGTTAAGCGTAAAAAAAGTACTTGAAACTCTTTTATTAATAAAAATCATCAAAAAAAGCGAAGTAAAACGGAAATAGACAAACACTTTTTACTTTACATTTAAATTGAAAGCAATACAAAAATATTGGATCTGTGCTTCGATTAAATTAAGTTCTTTTATACAAAAAAATTTATTTAATCAACAATTTAAATTTCAATTAATGTCATAGGTATGTATACTTTGATACAAAAAATTAGATTCGTAAGGAAAAAGAAATCCTGAAATGTTTTTCGTGATTCTGTCCCAAACCCATATGTTTCAAATATTCCTTAAGAAACCGTCAATTTAAGGTTTTAAAAACTCAAGTACCTTAATTAACCTACATATACTTTTTTCTTTTTTATTTTTATTTTTTATTTTTTTTTTATTTTTTTTTTATTCTATCTATAGTCTGATGTATATATATCGAATTTTACATGATTTAAATTTTATTAATTAATTCTCCAGATTGACAAGGATTTTGCAACAATTTATGGAAGTCGTCCGGGAATACTTGGTAGATGGCCAGAACAAGCTAGTTCATTAATAAATTTTCTCTTGAAGCAAACCCAATCGAGAGATAAAAAAATGAGAGCAATTTTGGAATCGATAAATCAAGAAGATGTTAACAGCGGTAATTAGTTTTCTTTATTTTTTCCTTTATAAGTATTTGGTTGAGCAAAACATAAATTCTCGTCCGCAGAAATTATGTTATGTTTACCACTAATACTTTTAACTATGCTAGGTATTCCGTTTAGAATAAAATTAGGTTAAGAACTAACAACTTTTTATCTTACTTTACCATTAATTTATAAAAAAAAATTTCTGAATTCTATTTCCAGATGCAACAGCAGTCAAATTATTATGGTGCCTGCACTTTTTCCTCTTTCCTACCCAAAAATCTGTGAAAAAAGACAACTGTGGAAAGAAGAGTGTTGTCAAATTCACAGTTTCAAGTTCACAGCAGGCATTCCTATTTATGGGTAAATCCATACAGGAGATTGATGACCACATATCTTTTTTGAAGAGCAAAGGTGAAAACATTCAGCCGTTTATGCTTGGTTTAGGTGACAGCGACTTAGAAAATATATTAAACTTTTATGTATATGTAGATGGAGTTAAGTTTCTTTTCAACTCCTTCTTAAGAGCAGTTGATATTTGTTTTAAGACCTTCCATTTATTTAATTTAGAATATCCTCCTGCCTGCTCTCAATTTTGGGCATTTATAGAAAATCACTTTTATGATATGAAAATTACAAAAAATATATCATCTAAAATGTTTGTACTTTCAGAACAATTGAATCACCAATTGGAAGAAGGAGATATATATATCTGATTTAATTGTTGGGAAAACGCAAAAAACTGAATAATTTATTTGTGTTCTAAGATGCATTTATAAAATCACCATCGGCCTAACCAATGGGTCTAGATATACAGATGACATTTGCATCAAAATGTCATTTTTGGAAATTTTTGCACTTATTCCCTTGTTCCAATTGGTGATTCAATTGAAGAGTCCTTCAGCTTAAATCTTGTGCGTTGATCGTAGATTTTAATATGTTTGACAATCATTTTTTATTCAGCTATACCGTGTTGTACCGGTAATGTACATAAAATTGATGAATATGTTAATCAAGCATTAGCCTTAAGCCATTAATGTAAATACTAAATTTGACGAAAATAATAAGTTTAAAATTGATAAAAAGTATTGTTTTCAATGAAATATTTAAGCTTTTCAGGAAATCGAAAAGAAGAAGAAATGGAACTATTTCGAAGATACATTTTGAAAGTCGGTATGGGTAAGCTAACAAAATTTACATATATTTTATATAATCTTTCATGAAATACATACATGCATACACATACTTTAATATAAAATAATAACCTAATTATTTTCTATATAATCTTTTCTTTCAAGTAATCTATGATTGAAAACATGCGGATTATGAATATTTTATGGTTGTGTGTCTTATTTCATAGAATTTCTGCATCCTTTCATATTTCGTATGAAAAATTACAACAAAACTGTTATTTACCATACGAAGTATGAAAAACTGCATTAATTTTATGAAATAATGCATATCTAAATCGTGCGAAAATATTCATATTTCATATGATTGCATTCATAGATTTCACGAAATTTCATTCATATGATGCATTTATTTTTTCATACATTCTATGAAAAAAAATAATGCATCGTATGAAAGAAAACATACATTGTATGTAACTATTCATACGATGTATTACAAGTTTCATATGTTCTATGAAGACAATAATGCATCGTATGTATGATTACATACAATTTATGTAACTTTTTATGCGTTCCATAACAAATTTCATAGATTCTATGCAAAAAATCATAAATTGTATGCCTGTATTCATAGATTTCATGCAAAATTACATAAATTGTATGTAACTTTTCATACGATGCATTACACATTCTATGCAAAAAATCATAAATCGTATGAATATATTCATAGATTTCATGCAAAATTACATAAATTGTATGTAACTTTTCATACGATGCATTACACATTCTATGCAAAAAATCATAAATCGTATGAATATATTCATAGATTTCATGTAAAATTACATAAATTGTATGTAACTTTTCATACGATACATTACAAATTTCATAGATTCTATGCAAAAAATCATAAATTGTATGAATATATTCATAGATTTCATGCAAAATTACATAAATTGTATGTAACTTTTCATACGATGCATTACACATTTCATAGATTCTATGCAAAAAATCATAAATCGTATGAATATATTCATAGATTTCATGCAAAATTACATAAATTGTATGTAACTTTTCATACGATGCATTAAACTTTTCATAGATTCTATGCAAAAAATCATAAATCGTATGAATATATTCATAGATTTCATGCAAAATTACATAAATTGTATGTAACTTTTCATACGATGCATTAAACTTTTCATAGATTCTATGCAAAAAATCATAAATCGTATGAATATATTCATAGATTTCATGCAAAATTACATAAATTGTATGTAACTTTTCATACGATGCATTACACATTCTATGCAAAAAATCATAAATCGTATGAATATATTCATAGATTTCATGCAAAATTACATAAATTGTATGTAACTTTTCATACGATGCATTACACATTCTATGCAAAAAATCATAAATCGTATGAATATATTCATAGATTTCATGCAAAATTACATAAATTGTATGTAACTTTTCATACGATGCATTACACATTCTATGCAAAAAATCATAAATCGTATGAATATATTCATAGATTTCATGCAAAATTACATAAGTTGTATGTAACTTTTCATACGATACATTACAAATTTCATAGATTCTATGCAAAAAATAAAAAATTGTATGCCTGTATTCATAAATTGTATGCAAAGTTACATCAATTGTATGTAATTTTTCATACAATGCATCACAAATTTGATATATTCGTATGAACATATTCATAATTACTATGCCTGTATTCATAAAGTTTATGCAAGATTACATGCGAATCTTATGTATATATTGCATACATCTTATGAAACTTTACAACAATCATATGAAAGAAAACATCAAAAAGGAGGGGAAATGGATTTTTTCACGTGATGTAACTATTTCATACATTTTATGATTTCTGTCATACGATGATGATTGCTGTCATACGATGATGAAATGGAAATCATAAATCGTATGAAATCGGTCATCAGCTCAAATCTAATGCAAAAATTCATCAATCGTATGCCATTTTTCATTGGATTGATGGACATATTTTTTTCGGTGTAGACATGAGCCTTAACATAGCCCCACAAAAAATTGTCTAGAGGCGTTTAATCGCACGATCTAGGCGGCCAATTGACCGGCCCAAAACGTGAAATAAACTATTCATCGAACTTGCCACTCAATTGGTCCATTGTTACGCGTGCTGGGTGATATGTGGCACCGTCTTGTTGAAACCACATTCCATGCAAGTCAAGCTCTTCCATTTTGCGCAAAAAAAAAGTTTATTATCATCGCACGGTAGCGCTCACGATTCACAGTAACGTTGCGATTCGCATCATCTTTGAAGAAATACGGCTCAATGATTCCGCCAGCCCATAATCTGCACCAAACAGTGACATTTTCTGGATGCATTGGTATGCTTCTGGCTGCTCTTCACTCCAAATATAGCAGTTTTGCTTGTTCACGTATCAATTCAACCAGAAATGAACTTCGTCGCTGAACACAATTTTTCGATAAAAAAGTGGATCTTCGGCCAACTTTTCAAGAGCCCATTCACCAAAAATTCGGCGTTGTGGTAGGTCGTTCGGCATCAATTCTTGCACCAGCTGTATTTTGAAAGGCTTCACACCTAAATCTTTCCGCAAAATTTTCCACGTAGTGGAGTAACAGAAGCCTAATTGCTGCGAACGGCGCCGAATCGATAATTTACGGTCATCACTAACACTGGCCGATACAGCTACGATATTTTCCTCAGTTCGCACTCTACGTAAGCAAGTTGGTGCTTTTATGTCAAAAAATGTAAATTTGATGCGAAATTTCAATTTCATTTTTTCAATTTATTTATTTTATAGCGGGCGTACAAATAAGACTTAGTCTTTTATAGTACCCTAAAATTGGACTCTTATGTAAATTAAAATTAGAGCTTTCTTAGTAATGTTAAATACTAAGATTAAATAAACAAAATAAAAAAAAATACATAATATAAGTTAATAAAATTAAGATTTGATACATAATTACTCGTACAATAGACCGAATAGCCGCCTCAGTAGGTCGATTAAACTGACCATAAAATGTAAAAAGCACGCGATGAACTTTCTTAACAGAGCACGCATTTTGATAATAAAATTCAATAACGATTCATGGTTAAATTATTTATAGACCAATTTGAAGATGTTTGACACTGACACAAAACACGAAACGTGCGTGAGCTGTCAAAAACAGTGTTGCCAAGAAGAAAATAGCAAAAAATCACCTATTACGTACAAAACTCGAGTATAACTCACATCTTTGGGCAGGTGCTCTTCTCTTCATTTATTACATAGAATCCCAGAACAGGGCGTTAAAACTCTTCATCTTGTACATGTAGCTTTTTTTTTGAATAAATCTAAATCTAATCTAACTAAACAATTTAATCATTTGCGCATGGTGTTAACGCTATAAGTGTCCATGTTTCTTTGGGAAGGCAGACTAAATGAAAATGACAGCCAATCTGTCAGATGAAGCTTCAACAGTATGAAGTAAACTACCTGTCAAAAATCAGAAGTCCCTAATTTAAGGAACTTGAATAGAAATTTGTAAGAAATTTGTAAAATAAAAATGTATTTTTATGTATAAGAAATATTAAATATAGCTTTATGTAATCAAAAGTGGTTGTTGCTGAGGTTTTCAATCGTGAAAAGTTAAAAAATTAAAAGTTTGCAATATTGATTAAAATTTTATTTTTTTAAAAAAATTTCCTACTCATAAAATTTCAACCCCTTCTCTATAATCATAAACCTTGTTCCGCGCCTGTAGCATAACTCAAGTCAAACTTACAAGCCTACATCACCTGTTAAAAAAATTGGTATAATCAGAGCATCGTTGATAAGCTACCTGCAACACGTGTATTGCATTTTTTTTAACAAAAAAAAAAAAGAAGAAAGGTTAATAACTCTCCCTTCCCCTGCTGCATAACATTGTGTTGCTCCAGTTGTTTTAACAATTTTTCAACAGCTAACTCCCCAAGTCCCAACTTAGTAATCGGTTAACCATACCAATCACAATCAGTCTGAATTTGTTCACTCACCAGTCAACCACAAGCTTCGGCCAAGTTCATCGAAGTTAATCAATTTTTTTTTTTTCATTTTAAATTATAGTTTAATTTATAGATCAGAGCACTATTAGAGAGTGTAGACGAAACAATATTGAGTTTTATATTTTATCTTTTTGTGTCTTTGGTCGTAAAAAAATATGAAATGATAGAAACGTGCTGTTTGAATGTGGATTAACGACGACAGGCGTTATATAAGTTGTAAACAGTTGGTGAGTTTTTTTTAATTATAACTTTTTGTGGATACAAATGAGAATAAAACACCTTCTTGTCTTATCTGTTTGCTTAACTTTTCATGAGGGCTTCCAATAAAGATGCTGGATGAGAGATATGAGCTTGAGTGTGTTGTACCTGTTAGTAAAAAATGTGTTTGTTTTTAAATTGTTTTGTATGCAGCATGCCACAAGTCAAGGTGACTAAAAGCTTGTTGTATAAAAATAAAAAAAAAATCTTTTACGTCATTGAGTTGACTTAATTTTATAATTTTTGACTCAACTCCTTTTGAAGTTGTATTATTGTTGTTGGACCTAATCGAATATTAAGTATGGTGGTTATTTGTGGATTGTGCTTGTTCTGTTTATTTTTGTTTCTATACGCAAAGATCCGGGGAATGCTACATATGTTAATCAAACACAAATCTATATTTGATTATTTTGGTGTCAGGTTTCTGTGGGGGTTACACTGAATTTGTTTAATTTCAAGCCTGTCTGTTTTTATTTGACAGGTTGACATCTTTTCATATTATTTACGTTTTTATATTATTGACTTTATTCTTTTTGTGATTAAGTATTGGAATTGATATTGATAGTACGCGGCTTCGGTAGCTTGGGGTAGGTTTAATCCTTATATCGATGGCAGTTAATTGCCACTTAAAGGGGTTTTGTGTGATAAACATACCCTCAGTTAGGGACTAAATTATAAAGACCATACTTCACGAATCTACCTCACCTGATATTGATATGTCTTCCTGCTTGCTTAGAAGGGCTAATGTGAGGGATTTATGCTCATTAATCTACATTTAGACTTTCGGTGTTATGCTTTGTGTACGTTTTTCGTTCTTGGTCGTAAGCGGAACGACGAGAATTTTTATTTTTTACTTGCGACTTATAGGTAGATACTATAAGGCAAGTTATGCATTCGTAAAAAAATCGAACTCGAGATTTTGATAAAAGTTGACATTACGATGATAGTGAAGACCAAAAAAGTGGGTCTCGCAATTCTGTCTGTCTGTCTGTTCGACTACAGCTAAACGGCTCGGCCGATTTTCTTCAAACTTTTTATATATGGATCTAAAATAACGGTTCATACCTGCCATACGATTTTTTTCGAAATTTTATAATTTTTTTTTTTTCAAAAACTGTCCCACAGATTTAAAAAAAAATTCATAAAATTAAATTTAATTAAATGGTAATGGTTGAAAAAAAAAATTTACAAAAAATTATTATTTTGGTACCCCCCTTGGAATCTTTTTTTCATGTTTTTGATTTTCTCAAAAACAGTACGACCGATTTTGATCATTTTTTTTGTTTTTTTGAAAACTCAATATTTCGAAAACCCCATGCTCGATTTTTTAAAACTTGATAAATAAAAGAACGGCACCCTCCATACAAATATTAAAAAATGGTTTTCGAAAATCGTATTTTTCTCGAAAACAGTTCCGAGAACTTTGCTTGGTTTTTCTTTATTTCCATTAATTTTTAAGACCTATAAATAATTTAACAAAAAAAATTGAAAACAAGATATTACTGACTGTACCTACCTTAGAACGATTTTTTAAAATTTTGAATTTCTCATTATCGGCATAACGGATTATAATGAAATTTTTTAGAGAGAAGCTTATAAAAAGTTTAAAAAACATTGCATTTCAAATCTTCAAGAAAAATATTTTTTTTGAACTTTGAAAAAAAAAATCTATTTTTTTTTGAAAAATTCAATATCTCGAAAATGGCTTAATATTTTTTTTTGTAAATTTAATTTTTATTCGAACAATAATAAAAGCCTTAAACTGGCGTACCAAATTTTTTTCTTAAAAATATTTTCAAAATTTTTTATATAAAAGCTTAATTTTTTAAGAAACTTATGAAGACTTATAATTTTTGTTCTTGCATATACATACCTATATTTGCTTGAATCACATGGCATCCTATTTTTACCTCCAACTACTAAAGAAGTTGTTTTAGTCATTTAAAAAATTAATTTTATGCTTGTGAACAGTATTTCTCTAATAACATTCATTTTTAAAATAATTAGTCTATTACATATAGGAGCAAGTTCGTGCGACCCAGTCGTGCATTTTATTTTTACATATTTTGCATTCACTAAAAGGAGTATGAAATCCATTAAAATATTTGAAGATAGTACGACCGTTGAGGAAAGCTTGAGAGAATTTTAAGAAGATACCGATGCACGTTGTTTTTAAGTATCTGTACATTGCAAGAGGAGGAAAATATTGTAAAATGTTAATGATTCCACATTCGTGTAGTGAGGCTACAAAAGAATCTCATAATTTAACAGTAGGTCCTAAGTACAACTGCATTTATAAACAAATTAAAAAAAATAAAACAGAATTAAAGGGATACCATTTTTGAATATTTTTTTTTACTAGTCTTAGTATTAGTATTATTTCTTCAATAGAATTAAATTCTTTTTGTTTAGCATTACAAATATAATATTTTTGTATGGAAGATTTGTCTGAAATGATGGCATTACACATTTTTCCATCAACCATGGCTAAGATCAAGTTCTGATGAATGGAAATTGTATGTGCACTTTCTCTTACAATACTAGGCTGAAGGTCGGTAATTTCTGTATCTACTCTTTGCTTTTCAGCTAAGGATACTAATGAAAATTCTTTGAAAAATTCAATTTTAAGAGGTCTACAATATCTGGTTAAGCTTGGACGTGGGTTTATTATTAATTTCGCACGAGAAACTAAGCGAAGTGAAATAAGGCAAGTAAAAAAACAGCCAAATCTACCTGATTGTCCTGATTCAATCCATGAAAGGCTTGCTTATATGAACTGTGACCAGAACTTCCATCAAAGCCCCATTTACAATACAAGCAAACATCTTTCAATTCTTAGTGAATCAATTACGTCTTTTTGGAGAGTAATCAAACGTTGAACTGTTAAGTTTAACAAACTTTGTAAATCTGTTCTCACAGAAGTCTCCGAAACACTGATATGTTTAGGTTCGGGAAAGCAATTTTTTTACACTCCTTTACTATTTTATACAAAGGAAGTACTTAAGAAGCTTTTGATCTGATTATTAACTTCCCATAGGGAGTTATTGTAATCGGTCCGAGTTGTCAAATTGGGATTTTTGACATTTCTCGACGTTTCAAGGACCCTAGAGGCTATATCAATAATTTTTAGAGAGATGTCTGTGTGTGTGTGTGTACGTAGGTTCGTACGTCCGTACGTTCTGGTACCATTTTTCGTCGTCGATATCTCAAGAACGAGGAAAGATATCGACTTCAAATAAATTTTGTTTAATAGATAATAACTTCGAAAGAGGCTGAAAGGGCGTTTATTAAAATTCAGTGAGTAGTTTTTTTCACTATAACGGTTTAAAAAAAAGTAAAAATTTTGGTTAGTTTCAAATATCTCACGAAAAAACAATGCTATTGATTTCAAATAAAATTTAATGTACTCATTATAAAGTCATACAGATTTGGTATAAATTTGGAAAAAATGAACATACCGTTATTTTTTTAAATAAAAAAAGAACTGAAAAAAAAATTTCATAACCCAGATATTCTAAGAACGGAAAACAATTTGAAACTCAAAATAATTTTATTTTACGAAAAATAATGTGTTTGACAACTGGTGAAAATTAAAAAAAAATCAGTTTACAGTTTTTTTTACAAAAAATAAAAAAACTATATAAAATTCTATTGAAAATTGGTAAAAATTGTGTTTCGACTCAAATTTCTCGAAAACTAGTAGTGATATTGACTTCTAATTTAGTTTATTTTATACATAGTATAATTTTGTACAATTGGTAAAATGTTGACAAATATTGAATTAATAGTTTTTTTTTTAAATAAAAAAACTATTAAAAATTCTAGTGAAAACTAGTTAAAATTGTATTTCAAGTCGAATTTCTTGGGAATGAACACCTATAGTGCCTTCTAAAGTATGTTGTTTTATACATCGATACCTTCCCGTAAGAATGTATACTAAGCGACATTTCTAAAATTGTTCAAGAAACGAAAAAAAACGAAGAAAGTTCTAGTTGAATCATAGTGTGCTAAGAGACAATTTTGGTTATTTGAAAAAAACTAAATATAAAGTTTTCAAGACCACAAAGGGGAAGTTATCAGTGTGGGTCGCACCCAGCCTCTTTTTTCATATTGAAATCGAGATAAGCCCGCTTCGACAATTAACGTTCAAGCTTCTTCACCAGTCATTAAGGTAGGTTCAATGGACTCTCTTAAAGCTTTCCTGCACTTTTCGACTTTTCTAGGACTGGTTGTTACTTCGTGAATTAGTTTTATATGAAGGTTTTATAATACAAATTGTATATACTACTGAAATAAATCAGCCAAGTAGGAGACTTACATAGCACTATTAATGGACTTGTTGAATTATTGATTCAAAATAGCTTTTTTGGCCTTTAGTCCACAAAAATTGGCGTTTCGTCCCGGAGATCTCACATGGACTCATCAGTTGACTGTGAGGACCTTGTCAATACGCAATTTTTGTTAAATTCGATTTTTTGACAAAAAAGCTATTTTGAATCAATAAATTCAACAAGTCCATTAATAGTCCTAAGTCTTCTACTTGGCTGATTTAAAGTTTAAAAACTTAAAAAACACTGGAAATTAAAACTTAAAAAAAATATTTTTATTAATTAAAAAAAAAATAACTCGTGCAAAATGTCCATTGTGGCACCGGCTGTGTGGCACGTAGCTCGCGCCGTGTTTTTCTATCGAAATTGGTTTCAACAACTGCTCAAGAGCCCAGGCATTATATATGGTGGTAAACTATTAGCTAGCTTCTGGGTCAGTTGAAGTTTGGTGTCTGCAAGTTCTCTCACGGACATCAACGAATTTTTTTGGCAGATCTTGCGTTTCGTTGATGTACGGGTGTTGATTTGGCAAGCCAATCAACAGATGTTACTTCAACGATATGGCCATAAATCCCTATTAAAAAAACCCTTTATGAAAAATGAAGGTGGAACTCATTTACTAAGTATATTATCCATGTATGAAATTACGGGTCATTTCAATAATTTTATGTACATATCAGTTAAATCTCTTAAGATTTTCACTAATCTTAGCTGTCCAAAATTGTGAAAGGATCCATCGCTCAGGTACTTCTGATCAACAAATCAAAATTGAGCACACGGTGTACACTACACAAAAATTTATTTTTAAATAAATCAGAATTTTCGGCGAAAATATTGCGGTGGGTACAAAATTCAAGGCGTACAGAACACAATGTTAATTTGAATTGATCTGGACTCGGCTTAATATACAAATATAAATATGATCGAAATTGTCAGAACTATATTAATGAGAAAGTCGAAAATAAAAAAAGACTGTTCTGTGATTTATTGCTAAAATATTTGTTGACCAAAATGAAGACTATGACTCCAATCTTTTATTGTATCTATACTCTGTTCAACAAAAATTGTCAGTACAGGCCTTATGGGAGAGCTTTTTCTAAAGCAGTGGCGCCTGATGCACTTATCACTACACTACGTTGGGAAAAATGCCACTTAAAAAACACCAAGCCACTGACTTTCCTTAAAGAATTGTTGTTGTAATTCTTTGCAAAAAGTTGTACACCCCAACGCGACCGTTGAATCCCACTGCTGAAGGGATACTGTCAAGTCAATACGATCGTGCGTCGTGCCCAGCGTTGTGCTAAAGTGCCCAATTGGGCCATTTGGCCCCAAGATTCTTATTTTGGCCCGGTGCCCCGGGCCATCACGAAATGGCCCCAAAATTGTAAAATTTGCAAAATAAAGCAATCCATTTTGCACAGCATTAAAAAACAAAATTTTATTTTAGAAATCGATAATATCCAAGTAGTCGATATTTACTCTCATCTATATGCTAATTTAGTTGAACGTATTCATTGAAAAATTCAACACATCACATCGACTGACAGTAGCATAAACCGGCTGTCTTTCTCTTTTTCTCTGTCTCATATTTAAGTTCTTCACTTTTTCAGAATCAAATTCGTTACAGTGCCTGTGCAGAACGTGTTTTTTCAGCTCTTAATAATAGGTGTGTTTTATTCATTGCTGCATAGCCAGCGCAGCATTCAAGTGCGAATAAAACAATCAAACTCACTCCATATATGTCAATTTCAATTTATATTTCAATGTTGCCCATTATTATAGAAAATATCAAAATCTGATGTCAAAACATGTACATATGTACATACATATGTTTAATTCTAAAATGTAATGCATAGCGCCATTTTCATTTCAATAATTTAAAGTTTTATCACCAGCACAACTGTCACTTTTTTTACTGGCTTCTTTTTCTCCAGTAATCAAATTGTTGTTGTTTGTCGAGGGACATTTTGCTGCGCTAGCTATGCAGCAGTGAATAAAACACACCTAATATTAAAACCGAAAATCGCAATAGACTTAGCTATGAAGTTATAAATTCGCTTATGAGCTTTAAGGGGTTTCTAAAAAATAATACTTGTGGTAATTTTATTCCGCCTCCAGAATCAATAAAAAAATGTCTAACATAGATTTTAAGTTATTTAAAAAAATGGAATAAAATGCAAAAATACAAATAAAATTATATCTTCTGTTTTATTATTTAATTATTTTATCGAATATGGCAAAACGAAGGCCCCAAAAAAGTTGAAATGGCCCCAAAATTTTGCTTCCCAGGAACAACGCTGGTCGTGCCCTTGTTATAAACATCAGAACAGAGTTACCATTATCATTCTAAATTAAAAGAAAGGAGCTTATTCAGTGGATTTTATTAAGGAGCTTTTGGGATTTGAAGCTTTTGAGAACAAGTTTTATGAAGTTGAGCAGGGTTCGAACTTCGAACCTCAGTCATGAAATTTCGGAGCAAATTTAAAAAAAAAGTGGAGCAAATGCAAGATTTTCGGAGTAGATTTGAAACAAAATCCTTTCTTTTCAGGAAAATTAAAACATACACATGAACATAAAAAAATAGTATTAGTAAAAAAGAAAAATAAGTCACAGGTTTCATTAGAAAACTTAGTATTATTAGTTTTGTGAAAATAAACAAATTACAACTTCAGAAAGAATTTTTAACAAAGGGTTAATGGTTTATTTCAACAATGTTATATTTGTACATAAATTAGACAATTTGTCTGTGTGGAAAAAGTGGAGTAAATCTGGAAAAATCGGAGCGTTGGAGTAGATTTTTTGTTTCCTTCAAAAGTGGAGCAAATTTTCTCCGAACAGAGCAAGGTTCGAACCGTGAAGTTGAGTATGTTGAGTGTTGGCGATTTATAATGCAAGCTAGGGAAACCCTGTGAGAGCTTTAAGAGGCGACACACTTATGCAAACCATCGAAACCAGAGTGAGAGGCAAACGTCCTATCTTCCCTGTACTGACAATTTTTGTTGACAAGAGTAGATATAGTGTATTTTATAACGATGAGTGTTATGGATTCAAAATAGCTTTTAATAAAAATTGCTTATTGACAAGCCCCTCATAGTCCACTGAGGAGTCCATGTGAGATCGGACAAAAACGCAAATTTTTGTGGCCAAAAAAAGCTACGTTGAATCAATAATTCAACCAGTCCAATAATGGTGCCAAGTCTATAGAGCTTGCAATATAAAAACCTTCATATTGTAATGTTTTTTGCTAGGTTCGTTAAATAAAACTTATCACTCTTTTTAGTATTTCTTCTTTTATTTACACTTTCCAATTCAAAACAGTAAATCTCAATTTATAATCAGCTCAAATACTCTTATTCAATTTAAATCACACTTGTTTAATAACACAATCCAATAAGCAATACTTTTGCACACTTTCACAATCCAAAATCAACTGTGTCGTGCTCACCGCGAGCACTCCCTTTTATACTCATGTTAGTTGTTCTCGAAAATTCGCGAAGCTTCTCGTCTTGGAATGTTCTAGATGGTTGGAATAAGGGGAAATACATTTGACATTGGAAAAGAGCTTTTTGTTTCTTCCATAAATTAGATATGCAGTTTTCCAACAGATGGCGCTGTAGTAGTATAAAGCTCTGTTCACAACATTGCCCCCTTCTTAAGATTGTTCGTCCCGAACAATTCTATCTCCACATTCGCCACTGTATCGGTGCAGTCGATCGGTATGCACAACTTTTAACTTTCCTCTTGACCCTCTTTGAATTCGGTAAACGACATCATTGATTTTCGTGACGACAATATAAGGGCCTTCCCAGTTTTGTTGAAGCTTCGGCGACAATCCCTTTTGACGATGTGGATTATACAGCCATACACGATCTCCTACTTGGAATCCTGTCGTGTTTGCTCTTATGTCGTACCTTGTCTTCATTCGATCGCTGTAAGCGCTCATTCTAGTCCTGGTCCTTTCGTGGATGTCGATTAGCCTCTCTTGTAGGTCACTCACGTAATCCCCTGTTTCCTTAGACTCTTGTGATGGATGTCCAAACCTTATCTCACTAGGCAGCCGTATGCTTCTTCCAAACAGGATTTCAGATGGTGTTTGTCCTGTTGAGCTATGTGTTGCACTTCGGTAGGCCATCAAAAATAGTGGTATGTGCCTATCCCAGTTTCTTTGGTAGTCGCCTACGACTTTAGTGAGGTGTTCTTTTAAGGTCCTGTTGAATCTCTCGACCATTCCATCAGATTGCGGGTGAAGTGGTGTGGTTCTCGTTTTCTTAATGCCAAGGAACGCGCAGACCTCTTGGAATATGTTCGACTCGAAGTTCCTTCCTTGGTCGGAATGAAGTTCCATAGGCACACCAAACCTGCTTACCCAGTTAGACACAATCTGGTCGGCCACGGTCTTGGCTTCTTGGTTCGGAATAGCGTATGCCTCAGGCCATTTGCTGAAGTAATCCATTACCACCAGAATGTATTTGTTTCCAGCATTCGTTTCCGGAAATGGGCCAGCTACATCAACAGCAATCCTTTCAAACGGTGAGCCAACATTATATTGCATCATTTTTCCTTGCAGTTTTCTACCAGGTCCTTTGGTTGCAGCACAAGCGTCACAATTTCGGCACCACTTTTTAACGTCGTCTCTTGCATGCAACCAGTAGAATCGTTGTCTCACTTTTTCTAACATCTTGTTGATTCCCAAATGGCCTCCTGAAGGTCCATCATGCATCTCTCGAAGAACCTCTTTAATTTTTGATTGAGGTAACACAAGTTGAATCACATAGGATTTACCATCAGCGGACTCCCATTTTCGCCGAAGAACACCTTCTTGCACATAAAGTGAGTCCCATTGTGCCCAATAGGCCTTTAAAACTGGACTCCTATCGGAAATGTCATTCCATGCGGGTTTTTCTTCATGTTCCTTCCATGCGAGAAGAGGTTCAATGTCGGGGTCTTCTTGTTGAGCAGATCTTATTTCTTCATTGCTCCATCCACAAATGGGGTCAGCCCTTATTCGCAGTGTGTTGATGGCGACCATGCGTTTGTTGCCATTTGCCGTTGCCTCGACAGTCAGACTTTTATTGTTTCGTTTGGTTTGAGAAACCTGGATGGTGTTTCTAGCCAGCTTCTGCCCCTTGAAGTTAGTTCTTACTTGTTTCTCTGTTGGGAAACTTGTTCGGGAAGTAACACTGATGTTATTGTTACCTTGTTCTGAATTTGAAACTCCGTGTCCACAATGTTGACAAGCTCTTCTTGGTGGTAATCGACATTGACGCTGTAAATGTCCAGTCTTGTTGCAATTCCAGCACTTTGCAAGTCCATTTCGTTGATTCCTTTGGACATCAGTTCTTTGGCATGAGCATTCTTCGACGATGTCTTCTCTAAGTCGATGTACTCCGTAAGAAGCTTGCTCTGCTGCTTCTATTGTCAAGGCAAACGCTAATGTTTCAGAAAGCGTTCGTTTTCCAGCAGTTCGCACGGCCCTTTGAAGATGTATGTCGGAAATGGCGCGAACAAATGCCTCAATTGCAAACTGGTTACGGATTTCTTCTCCAACATCTGGATATGCAAGATGAACAAGCCTTTCAATGTCCGCTTGTAGCTGTTGTAGAGTTTCGCCCCTCTTCTGAACTCTGGAATAGAGTCGTACTTTGAAGACTTCTTTCATATGGCTATTGCCAAAGCGTTTGTCTATAGCCTCAACCAAGTAATTAAAGTCGCCGCTCTTATCTGCTGGTATGGTTAGCAATAACTCAGCAGCTGCTCCTCTAAGAGCAAGGGTTAGAGCTAAACACTTGTCAGCCTCATCCCAGCCATTTGCTGTAGAAGCTGCCTCGAATTGCCTCTTGTAAATAGACCAAGAAGTTTGTCCATCAAAGGTTGGAGGTTGCATCTCCTTTTTCCTCAAGGTTTCTCCAGAACTTTCCCGAACTTTTATATTTCGAACACGGTCTAACTCTTTTGAAAACGTTTCCATTTTGTTGTCGACTTTATCCTCCAGCAATGAAACACGTTCATCAAGTGCAGATACATTATTCTCGATGTTAACAAGCTTGCCTTCTAGCATGTTTCTCTGCTCTTCGAGAAGGTCTTTTTGTTCGCTATGCTGTTTCTCAAGGCGTTCGAGAATATTCTTTTGTTCATTTTTCTGCTCATTGAAACATTCGGTTTGTTCATTTCGTTGCTCTTCGAGACGTTCGAGAACATTCTTTTGTTCGTTTTTCTGTTCATTAAAACGTTCGTTTTGTTCATTTCGTTGCTCTTCGAAACGTTGAAGCAGAAGACTAATCATATTTGAAACATCTACATTTTTACTCACGTCTGCTTCCTCAGCGTCAGCTTCAAAGACGAAAATGTCCGGGTCTTCATTTTGTTGTTTCAAATATTCGGCCAAACGCAGAACAAGCTCATTTTTCGATCCTGCTCTAGAAAGTTCTCGCTTGCCCAATTCACTTTTCAGCTCATTACAGTTGAGCTCTTTCAGCAACTTGCTCATTATTATTATTTTTTTTTTTTTTTTTTCGCACACTTCACTGCACAATAAGTTTTATTCCACTTTTCTGACACCAATGTAATGTTTTTTGCTAGGTTCGTTAAATAAAACTTATCACTCTTTTTAGTATTTCTTCTTTTATTTACACTTTCCAATTCAAAACAGTAAATCTCAATTTATAATCAGCTCAAATAATCTTATTCAATTTAAATCACACTTGTTTAATAACACAATCTAATAAGCAATACTTTTGCACACTTTCACAATCCAAAATCAACTGTGTCGTGCTCACCGCGAGCACTCCCTTTTATACTCATGTTAGTTGTTCTCGAAAATTCGCGAAGCTTCTCGTCTTGGAATGTTCTAGATGGTTGGAATAAGGGGAAATACATTTGACATTGGAAAAGAGCTTTTTGTTTCTTCCATAAATTAGATATGCAGTTTTCCAACAGATGGCGCTGTAGTAGTATAAAGCTCTGTTCACAACAATATGATGAGTGCTATGGCCACTTTTGCAAAAGATACCAATGCCTGATATTCATATGCGTTGTGACGACAATTGAAAAACCACAAAATGCATTTGATAAAATAAGAATTTGAAACTAGTATTAAACAAAGTAAGTGTTGGCCATAGTATACTTCGCTGTGGTACACCAGGTTTCAGTATTTCCGAGTACTTTTGAAAGTAACATATTATTTCCGTATTTCTCAGAGACTTGGGCAATATCTAGAAATAAAGCCGAATTATATTTCTTGAAGTGCATTTTTCACAACCCAATAAATACGTAAAAAAACGAATTTGTTCTTTCGTTGAATTTTTAATTCTATTCAAAATGCAAACTGATGTTTTGGCGATTTCTTTCTTGTTAAGCGTTTTAAGAGTCAGTTTTACGGACACTTTTGCCATAATTGGTGTAAACTGTAAGCGATATTGCTTTATAAGATGATACTTCTGTTGGTGGCTTACCTTAAAATAAATAAATCAGAGGCCATTTCGGCTCGTAGGGAGCCTAAACCTAGTGACTTACAACTCTCAACTATGTATTTCTGTATGCGTGTATGCAGGAATAGAGAAAACCTAGACTTTTCTTCCCATTTCCAACGGCTAATGACCAGCAATTTTCATGGCAAGATTTACTCGTACTCTTATTTAACATTTATTTAACAATTTTTGCAGCGGCTGAAAATCGAATCCCAGACCTTCTACCTGACAGTCCAACGCACTAACCATTATGTGAAGGGATACTAGCAGGTGGCCTAACTTGGTTAAGTATACAAAAATGAGTTCTTCAACTTTTTATTGATGTGGCGCACATAGCAACTTAACGCATACATTTATTACGAAGGTTCTTAAAAGCTGTTGATAGCATTTCTTTCAAAACAAACAAAATTTTTTTAACCTTGAACTGTGAAATAAATAAAATTATTAATACCTACCCGCAAAACAACAATAAAAGCATTAACGTGACCAACAATAACGTTTCTCAGAAATGATTTAATATTAGCTTTTTGAGTGATATTGTTTTAGTGTCTATGGCGATATGCATTTTTTTTTCATTTTGTATGTATGTACATATTAATTGTGTGATAGTTGGTTTTTATTGAAATAACTCACCGTTTGAAAGGATTAAGAATGTGTTTGAAATAAGGCACAATATGAGATTTTGTTGAAATTTAATAAATGGTGAGTGGAATATAGATTATCATATAATTACATATTCGGTTCGCTTAAGTACATGTACTCTCGCCAATCAGGGTTTGCGTCATTTTAGCATTTGATTTCCGCATCAGAAAACAAAAGTTTAATAATGTTTTTCCTGGTTCAATGTGAACTCAGATAAGAATCGTTTTTTAGATTTTTAAACAAATATCGAACGAAAGTAAAATAAACTAAGTACCTAGCGTATCAAACCTATGTATGTCATGTTAAGCGAGAGTTTAGGCACGGACTCTATTATTTTCAGTAGAGTTTAATTCGATTTACCTAAATTTTGGGGTCAATGTTCATTTCAACCAAAGAAACAGGGTTTTTTTAAGCTCGTATGAAATCCTGTGCTGACTTTTGACTTCTTCTATAAATGAAGTATTTATTGGTTAAGTCTGAAAAGACGGTGTCAGTTGTTTTTTCGCATACACATATCAAAAGGTAAAATGCAAAAACGAAAAAAAACTATTTTTTGCAGCAAATCCAAATGATGGCTTGCCAGCTGAGCTATTCAAAGCAGGTGGGGATGACTTGGTAGGGAGCATGTACCAACTCATCTCAAAAATTTGGTCGGATGAAAGTATGCCCAATGAATGGAACCTCGGCCATGTATCATCTCGGAATCCCTGGCAAGCTCGTCCGCTTGTGCAGGATGACGATGGAGAAATCTTGCTGCTCTGTCAAGGTCGGTAAGAACACCACCGAACACTTTGATGTCGAGAAAGGTCTGAGGCAAGGCGACGCGCTATCATGCAGCCTATTTAACATCGCTCTTGAAGCAATTGTATGAAACTCAAACGTCAACAATAGAGGTACAATTTTTCAAAAATCAGTTCAACTGCTTGCTTATGCGGATGGTGCGTTTGCAAGTATTGAACTGGAAGCGGCGAAAATGGGTTTGGCTGTTAATGAGGACAAGACGAAGTATATGCTATCATCGAGAAAGGAATCTCAGCATCGTCGACTCGGGCAAAACGTCACTATGGATAGGTATAACTTCGAAGTCGTCAAAGACTTTGTCTACCTGGGCTCCACTATAACATCGCAAAACGACATCAGTGCAGAGATCAAGCGAAGAATTACTCTTGCCAACCGCTGTGCCTAAGAAGGCATTTGAGTAATAAAGCCCTATCTCAAAGAACCAAGAAGACCTTTGTATAAGACCCTCATCATCCCGGTCCTGCTGTATGGGGCAGAATCATGGACACTGTCTAAAACGGATGAAAATCTGCTTGGGTGCTTTGAAAGAAAAGTTCTTCGTTTGATCTTCGGTCCAGTCTGTATCGATGGAGTATGGAGGAGAAGGTTCAACAATGAGCTAGGATACGTGAGGCGTATGGACACCAACGCATCAGCCCGTCAAATCTTCGAATGCACCTGATGGTCTGCGCAGCAGAGGAAGACCCCACCTTAGGTGGCGCGCACAAGTGGAGAGCGACCTCAACCAACTTGGAGTGCGTAACTGGAGGCAGCTAGCTAGGGACCGAGTTAGCTGGAGGGGCTTGTTGGTTGAGGCCGTATAGTCCACCCTGGACTGTGGCGCCATCTAAAGTAAGTAAGTAAATCCAAATTATAGTGCCCCTTGGCGAAATGAGTATTGTGTTAGACTGTTATCTCTATGGTAGAGTTCAATTCCCAGCCGCTGCCACTTTTTTTTACTTTTTTACCTTAAATATATCATTGTATTAATAAACCTTCGCTTCTTTCACAAGCAATGCTCACTCAAAGTAGCCAGTTGCATTCCTCCTCTCAATCAGTTCGTTTGTGATACCCGTTTCGCTAGGAATGCTCATCAGTTTACCCTCGAGCGCAATGATGATGATCGTACCGTCAAATATAGAGATTCGCTATTAAGACGCACAACATGATTATGGGATAATTTACCCGGCACGGTTTACCCTTGCCATTTCAATTTGGAAACATTCAAGAGCAATGTTTCTCGATACCTCCTTTCTTTCCCCCTAATTTCCCTATCTCTCGTGCACTGTTGAACAGTATAAGGGTCTCTTAATGAAACCTTGAGCGCGTGTGAATCATAAAAAAAAAAAAAAATAATGTCATGTTTCTTTGATCGAGTTTTACTTACTTATTTAATCGTCTCCCGATCCTTAAAGGATCTCTGCCTGCGAATCTGAGTAGGCTGCTTCCAGTCATCTAGGCAAGGGCTCTGGCATACGCGATGGTTTGGTCTTTAAGGCCCGGTGCACACAAGCGTTCTTTTGACGCGCGGTACCGCAGCGTCACCGCCTTTGCGTCTTACAGTACTCACAAATGAATTAAGTGGTGCACACACGAGTGCGATGACGCTGCGGCATCGCGCGTTATTTTGCCTGTAAAAAGACTCGCAGGCTGCGGTACCGCGCATCAAAAGAACGCTTGTGTGCACCGGGCCTAAATCGGAAGTTTGGTCTTCCGCGAATCTGGGGGCTGGTATTCGAAGAATCTTTTAGGCTGGGGCGTAGTTGTCCATTCGCTCAATGTGGCCGATTCAATGTAGTCTACGTGTTTTGGCTTTCTGGACATCTACAGCTGATAGAGTTCGCGGTTATACGTATATATTCTCCTCCATTCGACCTTCTCACACACAGGACCAAATATCTGTCGAATAATTTTTCTTTCGAAAGAGCCCAGTCAGGGGCGTATTTACCCTAGGGCTAAAAGGGCTACAGCCCGGGGTGGCAAGGCTGCTGGGGGCGGCTTGCGCTTGGCCAATTTATAATATTTTTTTTTTGAAGCGATTGAACTTTCAAAACATACAAGGAAAAGGGCTCATGCCGCCCATAATAATTGTCTAATTTACAATATTTTTGAAGGATAAACAAAAAATACAAAGATTTTAAAAAAATGCGATTTTTTTTTTTTCAAGCATGACAATTTTTTCAGTGCCGTGAGTGTCCGGCTGTGAGAGAGTTCACTGTAACATGTCACTCACTTTTTTCACCATTTACTATTCTTATTCTTTATAAACGATTTTTTATAATGAAAATTCATGGTAAAAATATTTACAGACATGTACCTATTCTTTGGTACAAATTCCAATGAAACGAAAACATTATCTAAAAAAACACACTTGTTGCTATGTAGCTCTACAAAAATGGGCAAACGGATCTTAATTTTTTTTTCTAAGCCATCTACAAAGTCCCTTTTTATTAAAAAAAATTTATAAAAATCCATCAAGCCGGATTCTAGATATAAGGTCACACACACATTTTTAATCTTTATATACCTAGCAAATCATGCCTGAATTTTTTTTAGTTTTGGCTGACTCGTGTCCCTATATACAAATACGAGTACCCTTCCCTTCATCAATATTTTCGAACGACTTAAGAAACAATATAATGATTGTTTATGTACAATAGTTTATAATGATTGATAAATAAAAGGATAGGTATTATTTTAAAACCTATTGGCGTAAAATTTTAATCAAATTTAGCATCATGCTACCTCTAACATTTTACTAAAGTTAAAATCGTCGAATACCTATTTTAGGTTTTTAGTATCGTGCTCAAACAATTCAATATTGTATAAAAAAAAAATTCAAGGACGTTGAAACTGTGTCCAGGCTCTACGAGGCACTCATATCGTTTGTGAGAGAACAAAGAGAATGCTTTGATGTTTTTGAAGAGATGGGAAAAAGCAAAAAATCTGAAAATTACAAAATGGACCACAAAAGAATCGTCAAGAGGAAAAAACGAGATGATGAGTGTCGCGAAGGGATGTTCTTTTTTGTGGTCCAATGGTCCTATTTGCGACCAATTTATTGAGTGCGCTGAAGAGAAGAAATTCATCCTATGAAGCAAAAACAAATGGTTTTATTTTTGTATCTAAGATTGATCACATAAGTGAAGAAGCAATTCGAAAAAATGCAACCACTCTTAGAAATTATACCCGGTTGATCTTGGGGAAGATTTTCAAGAAGAGTGTGTCTTACTTAAACATTTTCTGGAGCAAAACAACTCTGAAAATATGAGTTTAAGGCGGCTTAACCTTCATATAAGAGACAAAAATTGAAAGAAGCATTTTTACATGCTGAGGTTGCTTTAAGAATAAAATTGTGCACTGCAGTGTAGAGCTGTGTAAATCGTTCATTTCAAATGATCGAATCGTTCAACAATCGATAACGAAAATGATTCCATCATTTGAATCGATCGATCATTCTATCATTTTCATTTCACTCAAATGGTTCAATACTGTTCCTATTCGATTTCCATTTCGATTTCGTTGTAAGATTGAGTTGAGGCTTTCACAAAATACTCTATATTGTAAGCCATAAATCGCCAAATGACCTCGAGTGATGGCTACATGTCTATTGATTAAAAAGATAAAGAGATTTCATTTGTTGCTCCTTAAAAGATCAATTTTAGGACTAATAGTTACTGAATGACTTGGTACTATCGAATAAATTAACTTTTGGATATTATCGCATATGTAAGTCGAAAGTTGTTACAGTAAAACCCGCTCAAGAGAAACCCGCTTACGAGAAAACCCCGCTTACCTGAAACACTTTTGTCATCCCCAAGTATTTTCCGACCAATTTCCCTTAAAACTCTCCGCTCAAGTGAAACTCGCTCAAGCGAAAAACCCGGATAACTGAAACATATTTTCAGTTAATTTTTAATATTTTTCATTAAAAAAAACTCTCTTAAGTGAAAAAAAATTGAATCGATCAGAACAAAAAATTTGCTAGTTTTCGTTTTTCAATAAATCATTTTTGTGTTATTTAATCGTTGTTTTATTTAACTTCTTTCAAGGCAAGTCCAAAAGATAAAAACAATATTGTTTCTAGCATTAAATCTCCGCTTAATGGAATTTTTAAATCCGCTTAAGTACATTTTTTTTCACTTATCCGAACTCCGCTTAAGTGAAATTATTTTTCACTTAAGCGGGGTTCGTTTAAGTAAAAAACCCGCTTAAGTGAAAGAAAGACTGTGACATTTTGCCGTTTCTCTTAAGCGGGTTTTATCGATAAGTCTCATTACTAGTTCAATTCCCACAGTAAACATACCAGATCCTGGGCCCGTATCGCTTAAAAGTAAAGTGATCACTAAATTAATTGATTGTCGTTTTGACAATCGCTCTCTCTATATTTCTTTATTGATATGATAGAAACAGCTATATTCAAAATGACAATCAAAAAATTGACAATCAACTATCACCTTACGCGATTCCACTCCTGATACCTCAAATAACACCAAATCGAATCGAGTAAATCATGGTTAATCGAGTTAACTGATATTAAAGATCGAGGCTCATTGAAATGATTTAGATTGAAATAGAAAATCGAGAAACGAGAATCATCTAAATGATTGAGATTGGGATCGATAAAAATGAAAATTTGTGATTTCGGTCATCAATACTTTTCGATGATCGGATCGAAAAAATCGAATCGATCCTGATTGACACAGCTGTACTGCAGTGACGAATTGTAGTGCAGAAAGATCGTTTTTCGTATTGAAACGAATAAAAACCTTTTTAAGGTCTCGCGTTAGCGCCTTAATAGTTTAGCTTCATTAAATATAGAAGCTGAACTGACAAAAAATTTAGATAACGAATCTATTGTTAATGAATTTTGTAATGAATATACACACAAAAAAAAATGAAAACATCAAATATTACGCATTTTGTGTTTTTTTTATTATTATTTTCATTGTTCTAAAGGGCGGCAAAATTTATCAGCCCGGGGCGCCAAATCCTTAAATACGCCTCTGGGCCCAGTGCACTTCATCTTGCAAGTGAGTGGTTTTGTTTCGATAAACCGGATTTCTAGAGTAATTCTTAGATCTCCCACTATGGTGTCGTTCGGGGACTTAATATTAACTCCGAGGTAGATGAACTCCTTAACTATCTCTATAAGTTTTTGCTATCAATATTGACGTTTTGCCTTAATCGGTGGACAGATGTTTGTTTGCTTGTTGATATGATATACTCTTTTCCAGGATTTGCTTCAATATGAATATTTGGTGTATGGTGGATCTGACAGGTCGGAAGCCACACTATTACTTGCCGACTAAATTATTACAGAACGGTTTAAAACGTTCACATTAGCACGTTGAACAGAGTCTTTTATGCGACATTTAGCTGGATATACCTCGATAGTTCTTGCAATATTTTTTCTTAAAAATATTAAAATATAAAAATATATTTTTTCTTAAAAATGTTTTTTTTTCTTACATAAAACCTTTATTTTTTAAGAAACCACTACAAAGACTTATAATTTTTGTTCTTGCATAAGCCTTACCTTTAACTACTAAAGAAGTTTTTTTAGTCATTTAAAAATGAATTTTATGCTTATGAACAGTTTCTCTAATAACATTTACTTTTGAAATTCTTAGTCTTTTACATAGGAGCAAGTTCGTGCGACCCAGTCGTGCATTTTATTTTATTTCATATTTGGTATTATAAAACAGATATTGGAAGAATTTAGAAAATGAATCGTAACTGGGGTTTGTTCGTAGATTATGGTGAGACAAAAATCTCGTCGATTATTTCTCATGTAGAAGAAGACGTCATATGGGCTGCAAATTTTGACTGATCGGAAATTAGATCCCGTTTCATTCGTATTAGGATTCTAAAAAAAAATTGTTTCACCAACGGAAGTCAAAATTGTTCCTTTGACGGAACGGGATAAAAAAACATTGTTTATTTTTTAACCAATGGTAATACCCATAACATAAAAAATTAGCATATGCAAAGAAGAACTAAAAAAGATTGATTTTGTTTTTGCCCAATGGAAAAACATATCGTGGAAAACACATCACTACTCAATGAACATAGCGTTCGAGATACATTGAAGTATCTGTCGCACTAACATATTGAAACAAAACCAAACAAATTCCATTCTATACTCGAATAAAAGTCGAAAACCCTTCTTTTCTGGGCAGTATTCCTACTGCCAATGTTATCTTTTTTATTTGTGTAAGATCCTTCTATACTACAGAAAGCTTTCCCAGAAAAATTTGGCTATTATGGTAGACTATCGTGATGGTCCATATTGCCATTGTCCTTGAATGCCACTTGCATTGAAAAAACCGAAAAGCTCTCAGTACTAGGTATGAATGTTAACGACGATCTTCGTTGACCACATTCTCGAGACCGCCAAAAACGATGCCTCTTCAACCTCTACAACTTGTAAGGCGTTTATTCGTCCAAAACTCGAGTATAACTCACATCTTTAGAGAGGTGCAGCCGAAACTTCTCTTCATTTATTGGATAGAATCCAAAAGCAGAGCAATGTTCACTCGAAATAACCACTGGAAATCCTCCCCGCAATCAGTTCAAGAATGCTCATCAGTTCACCCTTGAGCTTAATTTTGGTCTTGGAGACTTGTTTTTTAGTCACCCGTCATTTCAATTTGCAAACATTCAAGGCCTAAAGAAAGAGTGTTGTTTGAAGAATAGTTCTTGCACTATTTTCATAAATAATTATTTAACTTCGTAAAAATATTTAATTATTTGAAAGACCGTAAACAGAACTTGAATATCTAATCACAACACCAGAGTTACCAATCAATTTGAATATAAGAATCATTAGAACTCCTAGGGACATTTTTATTATTTTCAAGGTAAATGTAAGACTTGGAATGGCTTACAAATCGATAAATATTGTTTAAATCTTTTAAGTTTGAAATATTCAAAATTTAAAAGTGTTCATACAATTATAATTTTAGTCACGCCTGGTAGATGTTATTTCAAATGTGTTTGTATTTTCCAGTATGTCATTACACTAGCTCACTTTTTAGATTTCTCCATAATTGTAAATCTAAAATTACTTTGAAACATCGAATGCGAAAATGTTGATTCTGATTATTCGAAATCTCAAAGATATAAGAATTCCTGACTGGCTAAATTTAATTTTCTCTAGAAAAATTTATTTGGATACACTAATTTTGTTCCAACTCAATACAAGAAAAAAAAACTCCTTAAACATCTAAATTTAAATTAATTCTAACAATAGAATAATTTCTTCCAATTGATTCACAAAAACGAACAAAAAAACCCTCATCTATTCACAATCGAACATATCGTTCATTGATTTCATTAATTTGCCAGCATCAGCATCAATTTCAGCATACAACTTCTGCACGCACTGTACGTACGTACATTAAGGAAATCCCCAGGCATGTTTTTCAAGCAAAACTTTCATCTTACTTACCCTGAATCAGGGCCAATTTACTTTCTTCTTCTTCGTTGAGCCTATATACTTCTGGTTAGTGTGCTTGCTTTGGAATGTCAGCAGTAGTTGGCAGCAAAAGTACACAAGTGACATCGACACGATACTGCTTCACAAATCACAATACAGTGTGTTTGTAGTTTATGTATATATACCTTTAAGATAAGGGTAAACCGGGGAGAAATTGTACATTCAAAATATATTATTAGTTTTTCTGTATTTTATGTGTCAAACAAACGAACGTTTTTTGTGCAGCTGAAGATTTGTTCTTCTAGGGATATTGATAAAATAGCCATGCAGCCCCTTCATTCACAGAAGGCTAGATTTACCAGCTGTGGCACTATTACCTTTTCAGCTGAGATTATATTTAAAAAGAGGCTGGGTGCGACCCACACTGATAACTTCCCATTTGTGGTCTTGAAAACTTTATATTTACATAAAAACATATTGTGACGTTTTCTTCAATTTTACCAAAGCTATTAATGGAATTTGAATATGCGGGACTTGGGTACAACTGAACAACCTTATTCATATACGTATGTACAGTACATACATTCTTCTAAAAACTAAGTTGATAATAAAATTATAAAATTATGTATTATATTATAGAAATTACTTTATTATTTCGGTTCCAAACATTTTAATTGAAAAAAAATTAAAAATATTCAAATATAAAAGATATGGTTTGGCTATTGATGGAAGGGTACTTACAAAATACATATATACGCTCTAAAACTAGATACATATGTCAAATATAAACCATTTTTTAGAAATTGTATTATGTATAAAATTAAATAATGGCAAAGTCAATATAACTGCTCCTTCTCAAGATATTCTAGTCGAAAAACAAATATTACCACTTTTTAGTAGATTTTTTTTTATATTTTTGTTAAAACTGTCAATTCGATACTTTTCAAAATTTAACCATATGTTAATAATTGTATTATACCTTCCCGTAAGAATGTACTAAGCGACACTTTTTTCCAAAATGACTTTTTGATGAGGAAATATACTATATGTTAAGGGCCACGTTTCGGCCTGGGTTTCGCCAACCTATTATGCATGAAAAGGAAACTAGAGTACAAATAAAACAAAAAAAAAATTATGCTAAGCTACATTAATAAAGATCTCATTGTCGTGAGCAACAAAAAATTTTGTTAGATGTCACTTAGTTTAACCAAAATTGTCTCTTAGCACACTATGATTCAACTAGAACTTTCTTCGTTTTTTTTGTTTCCTGAACAATTTTAGAAATGTCGCTTAGTATACATTCTTATACGGGAAGGTATCGATGTATAAAATAACATACTTTAGAAGGCACTATCGGTGTTCATTCCCAAGAAATTCGACTTGAAATACAATTTTAACTAGTTTTCACTAGAATTTTTAATAGTTTTTTTATTTTAAAAAAAACTATTAATTCAATATTTGTCAACATTTTACCAATTGTACAAAATTATACTATGTATAAAATAAACTAAACTAGAAGTCAATATCACTACTAGTTCTCGAAAAATTTCAGTCGAAAAATAATTTTTAACAATTTTCAATAGAATTTTATATAGTTTTTTATTTTTTGTAAAAAAACTGTAAACTGATTTTTTTAAAATTTTCACCAGTTGTCAAACACATTATTTTTCGTAAAATAAAATTATTTTGAGTTTCAAATTGTTTTCCGTTCTTAGAATATCTGGGTTATGAAATTTTTTTTTCAGTTTTTTTTATTTAAAAAAATAACGGTATGTTCATTATTTTCCAAATTCATACCAAATCTGTATGACCTTATAATGAGTACATTAAATTTTATTTGAAATCAATAGCATTATTTTTTCTTGAGATATTTGAAACTAACCAAAATTTTTACATTTTTTTTTAAACCCTTATAATGAAAAAACTACTCACTTAATTTTAATAAACGCCCTTTCAGCCTCTTTTGAAGTTATTATCTATTAAACAAAATTTATTTGAAGTCGATATCTTTACTCGTTCTTGAGATATCGACGACGAAAAATAGTACAAGAACGTACGGACGTACGAACGTACGCACGTACGAACGTACGAACGTACGAACGTACGAACGTTCGTATACACACACACAGACATCTCTCTAAAAATGATTGCTATAGCCTCTAGGGACCTTGAAACGTCGAGAAATGTCAAAAATTCCAATTTGACAAATCGGACCGATTACAATAACTCCCTATGGGAAGTTAAAAATGCGATTCGAATTATTCAATTATACAATTATCAAATATGTCAAAAATCTGACGTAATAGAAGAATAATGAAGTGATATTCGAACTGAGCCCATCAACAACCTTCGAAAAAATATACTAATTTTTATTTCAAACAAATGTTCAAAATTTTGTCACAAGAAAATTTTAAGGTAAAGTTTTTTACGTGAAAAACCGTTTCAACCGTTATTTTAGCTTTAGATACTAAGGAAACGACCTTATGTGCCTTCTTAGGGTCCTTTTGATAACACCTCTCATGAGGCTGTAAATAAGCACTTGTAGAGAAATGCGTTACAATTACTATTATTAGATGGATAAGTGAAGGTACAAGAACGGGACGGGTTTTATCACCCTTACTGAGGCTGGTATAGTGGATGAATAACTAGAATTACTTCTCAGAGCAAACGGTGCATCAGTTTCTCTGATGACATTGCCATAACAGCCTTAGGGAAGTTTGAAGAAACTCTCCTGGATATAATCCAGAGAGGACTGAACAAAAGGGTGGTTAAATTTTAAGGGCCAATGTTGAATTTGAACCACACAAGTTTTTTCTGCATTTAGTTTGACATTTCTCAATTTCAGACTAACTCAATTTGAACAATGGAAAGATACACAATCGAGCAACGCGTTAAAGTTATTCAGGCTTATTATAAAAATGGGCGTTCAAATCAAAATGCGTATCGTGCACTTCGTGATATTTTCGGTCAATTTAATCGTCCAAATGTGCGTACAATCGGAAAAATCGTGCAAAAATTTGAGCCAACCGGGTCTGTAGGAGATGTGAAAACAGCAGTGCATGTTCGTACAGTTCGTACTGCAGAAAATATTGCTGCTGTTCGCGATAGTGTGGCTGAAGAGCCGTCCACCTCAACTCGTCGTCGTGCCCAACAATTGCACCTCTCAGGCTCGTCATGATGAACATTATGCATAAAGAATTGCATTTACACGCTTACAAGGTGCAATTGACTCAAGCGTCGTCAATGGTCAGAATGGTGACAAGAAATAGCAACAGCATTTGGGCGAATAATAATCCAAGAGTGATTGTCGAAAAACAAATGCACCCACAAAGAGTGACTGTTTGGTGCGGTTTATTGGCTAACGGCATCATCGGGCCGTAGTTTTTCCAAAATGAGGCCGGTCAGGCAGTTACTGTGAATGGTGTTCGCTATCGTGAGATGATAACGAACTTTTTATGGCCCGAATTGGAAGATATGGATGTGGACGATATGAGGTTTCAACAGGACGGTGCCACTTGCCACACAGCTAATGAAACATTGGCTCTTTTGCCCGACAAATTCAATGGCCGTGTTATCTCACGTGTTGGCGATGTCAATTGTCCGCCAGATCATGTGATTTGACACCGTTGGACTTCTTTCTTTGGGGTTATTTGAAAGAAAAGGTGTACGTCGATATGCCAGCAACAATTCAAGGGCTAAAGGATGAGATGATCCGGCACATTAACGGCATAGAATCACAATTATGCCTCAGCGTCATTAAAAATTTAGACCATCGTGGACCGAGGTCGCGGCGGCCATTTGGCCGATATTTTATTCTATACATAATTGAACCATACCAATATTATCATAATAAAAAGAAATGACTATAATTTCCTAAATAATTTGTGTTTTATTCAAAATCAACATCGGCCCTTAAAATTTAACCACCCTTTAGTAAACTTAATCATCAATCCTGCAAAGACAACAATCGTACCGTTTAGTAAAAAATGACTTGTGATACACATGAAATCTATTAGGTTCTACCGAAGTAATCGATTCTTTTAGGATTTATGTTGACTTAACTATCGGCGGGAAAGTAACGAAAGCCCTTAAGACACATATGAAAGAAACTTGCAAGAAGATCATGAGACTGCAAACTAAACATCCTTAGATCGATGGTTCACCATGATGGTAAGACTTATCATTTTCTAAGGCATTAGCGTGGGATAAAGGAACCGAAGTAACAGCAACTATGAAATGACTAGACAAAGTTCAAAGGCACGTATGCATATGCCTTACTGAAGCAATGGAAGTTATGGTTCAGCTAAATTTGGTAGTATAGGAAGTGCAGGAAAGGGAGGAGTCCTTAGATTCGTCAGGGAGGGTACTGAGAGAAATAAATGCATAGGACTTATTGAAAGAGACTGCATTTCCAGATCTTCAATATCAAGTTTACTTTACAATAATTAAAAAGTATAACTTCGAGAAAAACTTCAGAAAAAAGTAAAGTACCAAGAAAGAGTGGCAGGCGAAACAGTAAACTACTCTCTTTTAATGCAAATGCCATCAAATGGTATACCGATGGATCGAGAACGTGTCAAGATATAAATGTATGCATTTTTGGGCCCAGAACTAAACTTTTACTGTCGATTGGCCAGTCTACAAGCAATTTCCAGGTAGAAGTGAATGCCTGAACGTAATTTAAAGAGGAACCTTTGCAAACAAACATTGTCAGATAGCCCAGCGGCACTCGAACTATTAAACTCCTATGCCATTATTTCTAAGCTAGCATGGGACTGTAAGGCTATACGACCTAGGCAAAAAAAAAAAAAAGAATGCAACTCTTCATTGCGTACCAGGACACTAAGGGGTCATGGGAAATGAAGAAGCAGATTATTTGGTAAACAAAGGAGTAACGCCATCTCTAATGAGACCAGAACCCTATCGTGGAATAGAAGAAAACGTGATAATGCAATCAAAACAGAAGAGGAGTCCATAAGTAAACTGAGGCAGTCAAAAATGCTTCTTGGGAACTACAACCAAGAAAGCTTTATATCATGCATCGGTTTAAAGAGGAACAATCTCCGAATAAAAGCGGGTCGTCACTGAATACTGGGAAGACACCTCAATATTTTTGGTATGGTAAGCAGTGTCACATGCAGTTTCTGCAATACTTATGAGGAAACACCGGACCATATATAAGGTAAATGTGATGAACTCATCCATGAAAGGCAAAGATTTCTGGAACGCCACCAGATAGAAGAGAACAAACTACAATCTCTGAAACCATCACTTACAGTCTTGGCCAAATGTATTAGGCACCCCCAAAAAGATGCCATAATTTTAAAACCAAGTAAAATTTAAAAAAAAATAAGTATGCAGAAATGTTGTACATTTTTTTTATTAAAGAAAATTTAATATTTTGTATGGCCACCCCTCGCTTTTATGACTGCTGCTATTCGTTTAAGCATAGAGCTTACGTGCTTGCGGCATTCGTCAGAACTTAATTTGAGCCATTCTTGCTCAAGAACCTTTTTGAGCATTTTTTTGATGTTGTTGGGTATTGTCGGACTTTACGCTTTAAAATTTCCGATAGATGCTCAATTGGGTTCAGATCTGGGGACTGGGCAGGCCATGGAAGCAGGTCAATGGCATTTTCAGCAAATCACTTCACTGAGAGGGCGGACTTTTGACAGGGTGCATTGTCCGCATATTTGTATCACCAAAAATATGCTGGAAAGATGCCATCAGCGTGTTTTCCATTAAAATAATGTATTTTTTTTGAGTCCATGCGACCCTCACAAATGACCATTTTGCCCACGCCGCCGTCCGCAGCCATGCAACCCCAGATCATAACGCTTCCTCCTCCGTGTTTAACGGTTGGAACTACACATTCTGGGTTGTATTCAACCTTTTTCAAAAGCTCAAAAATCAAAATAACTAAGTGGATGGCAATTTAAAACAGTTTTTAAAGTTTCCGAGTTCGGGGCTTCATTATAATGCTTACTTCAAAGTTTGATTCATCTGACCACAAAACGTTACTCCAATCTTCTTCAGTAAGGTTTTGGTATTTTTTTGCCGATTCTAGCCGCAACGTTCTGCTTTTTTCTGAGAGCCATGGCAACCTTTCAATCCAACTTCTCCGAGTCTCCTTCTAACGGTTCTAGCCGAAATCTGTTTCCCACAATGTTGTGTTATGTCAGCAACTAGCTCATTTGATGTTTTTTTACGGTTTTTTTTTATAGAGGTTCGTATTAAAAACCGATATTCTCTTACCGTGGTTACTTTTTTCCTGCAGTATTTTGTACGATTTAGATGGGATACAGTCTTCCGAAACCGATCTTAGCATTTTGCACGGCACAACGCGAACAATTCATTCTCCAAGAGAATAGAGCGTAAAATATAGGGTGCCTAATACTTTTGGCCAAGGCTGTATAACTAAATTTCTCAAGGAAACTTACCTGGACGAAGAGCTGTAGGACCAGTGATCTTATTTATGTAGCTCCAAGCTGGGCACAAAAGATCAATAGGTCACAGTGTACTTAAACTCCACATTTATTCATCCATCAATTCAAGAGTTATTTTTAGTCCTGGGTCCGTAGTGCGTAAGACTAAAGCGATCGCTTAATTAATTGATTATCGTTTTGACTATATACATATGTATGTCTTAATCATATCAATAAAAAAAGAAAGAGAGAGCGACAGTTAAAACGACGTCCTGAATTAATATCTGTTTGTTTCAACGATGACCTATTCATTTGACCTAAATATGTTACCTGCGAGCCATTTCTTCATGTTTGGAAACAAGAAATAGCACAGAGGACTTTAGTATGGGAAAGACGGAGATCGTAAAAAATGTTGCTATTTCGACTGCGGGTTTCTGCACCGATGCGGTGTCCTGGTGGAAAAGAACTTTTTTCGATTCGATTCGATCGAGTACCTCTGTGTAATATGCGCCCTTGTTCGTCTAGCACTTTGCAAGGTGGTCAATGTATCCCAAAATACTGTCGCCCTGATCTTCTTTGCTGGAAAAACCGCCCTTGGC
Organism: Philhelius festivus; assembly: GCA_963931855.1. Classification (NCBI taxonomy): domain Eukaryota; kingdom Metazoa; phylum Arthropoda; class Insecta; order Diptera; family Syrphidae; genus Philhelius; species Philhelius festivus. Next base: position 214,924,500 of record OZ007555.1, on the reverse strand, counting down.
CTACTTCCATTCACCAAGAGAAGTTCAATGTTTGGATTGCATTTGTTGTCGATTGTGAGCTTTTTCGTGTTCAAATATTTATGGAAAACTGAAATCACTGATGCATATGATTAGCATGGTGGCCTTTTCAGACCTTCACTCGCCGATACATTATCAAACCGGGGATTTTATCGACCATCTCTGATGTGGTGATATCAATTGTGCTGGAATGACCTCACTGAAATTGAGTAAGCCAGTGGTTAATAGCTCCAATTGATGGTGAAGAGTATCCATACTATTTGTCAAGCTTTTGTTTGACATTTTTTCCTCGTAAAAAATAGTGCTTAATGAGCAATCGCAATTTACTTTTTCCATTTAAACTAGAAATAAAATGGCTGTCACAACTAACCAATTTGACAGGTCTATTTAAAAATTTGGGTGCGTTCTTTTTCAATGCTTCTTAATAAACAAAACGGTGGATTTCAGGTAGCGATGCCATTTGTTTTAATTTTCAGGGGACAATTGACCTCGGTATTAAAAATTTATCGTCAGACCGACCATCAGACTCCGTTTAATCGTTCTAGTTTTACATCTTTAAAAGAAAAAACGTCCCTTGCTTAGTATTAAAAAAAAATCCTATGTGGTTCTCATCAGTGGTATATTGTAGTTAAGAGGTGATAGTTGTTTGAAGGGATATAAAAGGCAACATCTTGAGAAACTTCAAAATTTGTAAAAATAACGAAATAACGTTAAAATTGTTGTAAACACTGTTCTTTATAAAAATGCAGGGGAATCTTTATAGTATTTGTTTAATTTTAATAGACAGACATACACTTAAACCTCTGCCAAATAAAATTCACTGTCTAGCCCATGCAACTTGCTTACCCGCTTCGCCCCTATCGGCAGCTAACATTTGCTAACATATTTTCTCAGTCTACTAATTGCATTAAATTGACCACAGCTCGAAGAAGATCGAATTTACACATCATTTGCAGTTGAAGTACCAGCAGCAAGCGCCTCAACTGCGCCAGACGGTTGCTTCTTTCCAAACTAAAAGGTTATAATTTTGTTTGTTTATGTTTACATGAAAGAGTATCGCTTACTAGTTAAGATTAATTGAAGAAGTCGGATGCGTGTATTATTCAACTTGATTTTGTTTATCTTGAAAGTCACTGCGTCAATAATCGGACCATTTTATTTGTGATAGTCAACTGGCATTTTATAGCGCTATTGTAAGCCCCAGTTAAATAAGATTGCCTGATCGCGCTCTGTCATAAAATAAGAAAAATACTTCGTGCGATGAACGGTTTTTATTTGATTGTTATCTTTACTGTGCTATAGATTGTACATTCATGCAAAAGTGTTGCTCAAACGAATTAGCGGCAGTACAAAGTACTTGAGTTGAGTTTTAGCCGGCATACGGTGCGTATGAGTGTTTTTTTTTTAAATTTAGTCGCTTACTGCGGAACTCTTTCTTTCTGTCAGTAAATGACTTTTATTTCCTTGATTGCTTTTTTGTGTATTTGTGGAAATTATATCGACGATAAAAAAAAGTTGAATTAAAAATAATATTAAATATGGTATTGTCGTTTGCAAGTGAAAATGACACGGCAAATATATTAGAAATCGTTTATGATCGTTTTTAGTAAATTGATTTCTTCTATAAATCTAAAATCATGAGATTATGAGAAAATATCTTAATTTTGGTTTAATGGCTAGGGCGGTAAAGTGTTTGAGTTCGGTTTCGAGCGACTGCAAAAATATTTTTCAGATGTGTCCTTCCTCCAAGGGTATCAAATCCTCCAAGTGTATGTATATATTGTCATGAAAGTTACTTCTCATCTTAGTCACAAAATGATTTTACTAAGCAAGTAAATCAAAGAAAAAATAAACAGTCTTAGAACTTTTGAATTTTTCAATATTTTCTCTTAAGAACTGTAAAGTAACAAAAAAATAAAATGCACGACTGGGTCGCAAGAACTTGCTCCTATGTAATAGTCTAAGAATTTCAAAAATAATTGTTATTAGAGAAAAACTGTTCACAAGCACAAAATTAATTTTTTAAATGACTAAAACAACTTCTTTAGTAATTGGAGGTAAAAGTAGGATGCAATGTGATTTAAGCAAATATATGTTTGTGCAAGAACAAAAATTATAAGTCTTTGTAGTGGTTTCTTAAAAAAATAAGCTTTTATGTAAAAAAATTTTAAAACATTTTTAAGAAAAAATTTTGGTACGCCAATTTAAAGGTTTTATTATTGTTCGAATAATAATTAAGTTTACAAACAAAAAAATATTGAGCTGTTTTCGAGATATTGAATTTTCCAAAAAAAAAATTGATTGTTTTTTCAAATTTCAAAAAAAAAAATTTTCTTAAAGTTTTGAAATGCAATGTTTTTTAAACCTTTTAGAAGCTTCTCTCTAAAAAATTTCATTAAAATCCGTAATGCTGATAATGAGAAATTCAAAATTTTTAAAAATCGTTCTATGGTAGGTACAGTCAATAATATCTTGTTTTCAAGTTTTTTATTAAGTTGTAGATCTTAAAAATTAATCAAAAGACTAAAAATTTAGGCAAAATTCTCGGAACCGTTTTCGACAAAAATACGATTTTCGAAAACCATTTTTTAACATCTGTATGGAGGGTACCGTTATTTTTAGATAAAATAAATTTATTTTTCTTATATCTTGTAGATTATATTGAAAAACCTTTATTTATCAAGTTTTAAAAAAGTCGATCATGGGGTTTTAGAAATATTGAGTTTTCAAAAAAAAAAATTTACAATTTTTTTTAAAAATCCAAAAAAATATTTTTGGAAAATTTTAATTCACAATAATATTCAAACTATTGGGGACCTTTAGCAGAAAAAAATGATCAAAATCCGTCGCACTGTTTTTGAGAAAATCAAAAACCAAAAAAATGGTTCCAAGGGGGGTACCAAAAATAACAATTGTTTGGAATTTTTTTTTTCAATCATTACCTAGCTTTAACTCAATGAAATTTTTTGAATTTTTTTTAAGAAAATCTGTTGGACAGTTTTTGAGAAAAAAAAATATTTATAAAATTTCGAAAAAAATTTGTATGGCAGGTACCGTTATTTTTGGTCATAAAAAAAAAGAAAAAAATGTCCGGGGGAAAAAATTAAAACCCATATCTACCAAGTTTGAAGAAAATCGGCCAAGCCGTTTAGGCTGTAGTCGAACCGACAGACAGACAGACAGAATTGCGAGACCCATTTTTGGGCTTCGCTATCATCGTAATGTCAACTTTGATCAAAATCTCGAGTTCGATTTTTTTTACGAATTCATAACTTGCCTTATAGTACCTATAAGTCGCAAGTAATTATTAAATCCATAATTGAAACCACTGAGAAACCAAAAGCCAGAGGTCAACGATTTGGGCTAGGTTTGTCAGGTTCGTTTCTCCATGATTTCTACCATCAATTTCAAGAAAAATGTTCTACATTTCCTTTGAAATGTTGTGCTTATGAGGATGGTCACAGCTTTATATAAAATAATAAGAATGTACCCTTGTTTTTGTATTTTTCTTTGAAAATTAAAAAAAAAAAATCTTCTCTATCTCCCCGACGGGGAATTGAACCCCGGTCTCCCGCGTGACAGGCGGGGATACTGACCACTATACTATCGAGGATGTTGAAAAAATTGTGGAAAATAGTATATTCCAAACTATTCCCAGATCGATCAAGCTACCTATCTGTTTTTTTTATTCATGATTAAAAATAAAATATTTTTGTTCCTTATAGTCTTTCTCAGGAATTCATTAAGTTTTTTTTTGTTTCTTTTCTTTTTGTCTTCTATTGTTTTCATTTATGTATGTGCAGGAATATTTAACAAACAAAAACAAGGGGAAAACTATAATTTAAAAACATATTTCATAAACATGACTGTGGCCAACAGGTTAGTCTTTTTGGATTTATCTTCGCTTATCAGAGATCGCAACTTTTCTGGTGGTGGCTGCGGGGTCATAGGTTATTTCTTGAGACATATGGCAAGTTGTGCATTCGTAAAAACAATCGAACTAGAGATTTTGATCAAACTTGACATTACCATGATCGGGAAGAAGGTAAAAGTGGGTCTCTCAAATCTGTCTATATGTCGGTTCGACTACATCCGAAAAAGCTCGGCAGATTTGCATCAAACTTGGTAGCACTTCTAATTTAGAGTAGAACAGATGGATTTGCTTACGAAATGGCTATGCCAACGTTTAAAAAAACACCTCTTCATAACAATGGGAAAGATACTATTCAGGCCATCGGATTGGTGTATATCGAGATCTTATAGTACATACTCTTGAAATTGTACGAGTGCCAAAGAAGATTTGTCTCATAAAATCGTTTACGCTCTCATTGCAGGGAGAGCCATGACACTTTTTGGCAGCGTCGAATTAACAGTAAACTGTGATGTTAGCAAATTCGCATTTTTTGTTGAGCTGACATAAGGAGTATAATTGAAGACAAGCGTAGGAACCGAAGAAGTATATCGTAATTTTTTTACAAATGACCAAAAATTTGTACTACCTTTAAGAAATTGTAGTACTTTTACCTTAATTTTAATGCAAAAATTTGGTTCGTTGAATATGATTATTACATACAGGTCTTGTTTGAATTTATTTCGATTTTGCTCATTTATAACATCAGAAACCTATTCTCCAACCCTAATAGATTTAATAGGGGTTTAATAGATTTTTCCCTTTTCGGGATAAACTTTCTCATTTCTAAAAGAAATAAATTTTAAATAAATCATATCTGCACTGGAGTCCACGTCACTATCGAGGAAGCATAATAACCAGTTAAAGTTTCTATATGGAAATCATTGAGACAATACCAGTTAGCTTTATCTTACTGCTAAACGGTTATATTAAAAATTATTTCTCTAACTTAGTTTTGTTGACACGAGAAATTTGCAGATATGACACAATGTACTGTTGTGCTTTGATGCGATAATACACTTATAGTAGTAAATATAGTGTATTGGACGAGCTGAGTCAAGTCACTTTAAGACTTATTACCCACGGTTCTTGTATGGCTGCTTCGTTAATGTTTTCTATCCTCAGAAAAACTCGAAGCACATTTATAATGCATCAGATTAATCTTGATAACTTACAGTACGTTTTTGATTCATCGGAGAACCTGCAAGCCAGCGGCTGGTGACTTGCCGAAAACCTCGACATCGTCGATCTCGACATCATCATCAGCTTTATCGGGGTCTTCTCCCCGATTCTGTAGAATCATAGGGAAAGGTGACCTAAAATGGCACCCCCTAACGAAAATATGTCATATCTCGCAAAAAAGTGACATTTAAACTTAAATGTTATATTCTACTACCCCTTGGCATGATGGTTAGTGCGTTGGACTGTCATGCGGAAGGTCTCTAGTTCGATTCTCAGCCGCTGCAAGAAAGTTTTTTTTCAGGGGTGTACTGCCTCTTGCGAGAAATTGACGAATTTTCCAAGAGTATCTCTTGTCATGGAAAGTGCTGCTCACTAGCCGTTCGGAATCGGCAGAAAATTGTAGGTCCCCTCTGTTCCTGGTGTTGCACACAGGAATGGTTGAGAGTTGTAAGTCACTAGGTTCTGGTTCACTCCGAGCTGTTGCACCACCAAATTTATTTTTTTATTTTAGTTATATTCTTTCCAAAGTTAAATCAATAACGCTTACATTTTTTTACTTTACGAGTTTAATAAGTTTCAAAAAGTATTTAAAGTATTTAATTTTTAAAAACTCTTCAAATTCCAACGATCAAAATTGTCCGGGTAAAATGTCATACCATGTCATGTATGGCAGTATGATGACATATTTTCCTTAGGGGGTAAGGCAAGTAAACCAAAAACCATTTTCAATTTAATTTAAACTTTATTTAAAACAAATCACAGTTCAAAGTAAAATAAACATAAGCAATACTCAACAAAAAAATAAAAATCTGCAATTCATTCAAAACAACTTCACTTAAAGTATAAAATGGCATACTATGCCATTTTAGGCGAGTGCTTAGTAGGCCATTTTGGCTATTTAGGGTTTTTGAAGTAAAACTTCTTTTCCGGCGTTGGGGGTAAAAAATTTTCTATGGAGCTGTCAGTGACATGTCAAAACGACACGCTAAAGCGACATGGTTCTTACAATTATTGTTCGAACTTTGTTAGAGGTTATTTAAAACACTTTAAAATCACCTTTTATTGCCGAAAGAGAATGTTCTTTTAATGGCACAACCACAACAACTAACCTACACAACAATTAAAAAAATAATTTCATTAAAAAATTAGATAATAAAAGCTTTTTTTCAATGAATTATGTGTCCGAACAATTTCTCGATCGAAAACCACTTTCTTTTGTACAAAAAACAAAAACAAATAAATATTTTTTATAGTTTTATTTATTTAAAACATAAAACACTTTAACCTAAGCGATACTGAATACTTATATACTATTTAAATTGAAAAATAAGCACTATTATTTACAAAATACTTAAAGCGAAATATAAAAAAAAACACTTGTAAATAAACTATCTGTTTTATTGCTTTCTGTTGTCATATATAAACTAGCATTGCCATATGCGAAGAATTTTAAATTCTGTGTCAAAATTAAATTAGCATTGCCTACAATTTTAAAGTCCTTGGGCTCCAACACAATGAATGAGATAAGAAAAAAGAGATGTGAGCGTGATGAAACATCGTCGTTATTGTAAAATCCGTTTCAAACTATGAAATCAGACGAGGATATATGTGTACGTATACGTAATTAAGCATTCCTTGTCGTGACTTTAAATTAAATTAATAAATGAAGTATGTAAGAACAGTCGCGCACATTCAATTTTTAGTTTCACATCTGTTGGTTGCTGCGATGAAACATATGGGCTTATGTTTCATTTTACTATATATTTACCATATGTTTCATTTTACCAACCAAACAGTTGCGAAAATAAAAATTGAATTTACACTTCAGGCCTGGAATCGCTCTCGTTTCGTGTTCTCTTCACATTACGAATCGGACATAATTAGGCCGCAGTTATAGCTTTCATTGGAACAAGTCAATGGAAGGCTGACTTCATTTTTTTGACAAACCAGTTATAGCAATCATTGAAAAATTAATTTCAGTAAAAGAGCCTGTCAATGGCTGATTACAACCAATTCTATGCATTTGAGGTTAGAGTTGATCATTGAAAGGAAAACTGACATTTGAGAACATTAAAGAATCGAAAATCAGCTGTTCATTGAGATTGATTTCTATCAGTGAAATAATAAAAGTGAATTTGAAAGAAAGTTCAAATCAGAATTTTGTATTTTATAGAGTGTTAAAATTCTACTACTCATTACCTTCATTTTGGTATCAATTAAAGCCATTGCATTTTGTTTATTCGCCTTAAAAATGATAATGAAAATTTTCAATGATGCATTTCAAAGATAGCTATAACTGGGGAGTTATAAAAACTTTTGTCTGTCGTTTTCAATTGTATTTCAAAGTCAAAATCTGAAAAATTTAAGCGAAGATTAAAATGAACTAAGAAACGGCTAGTATTGTATTAGTGTCCTTTCACGATTTATGATGTGTACCCAGCTTAGTAATCATGTGCGTTAAAAAAGCGCCATTTGTGCGTCATAAAGAGCGCCATCTGTTCGTCAAAAATAAGTGGCATCTGTGCGTTAAAAAGAGCGCCATCGATTTTGCTCACTTTTGGTAAGAAGCAAGTTATACATGATTTTCTTAATATTCAAGAAATAATAATAATTCAAGAAATCGGCAGATAGACCAAAGTGATCATTCCAAAACTAATTGCATCATTTGTATAATTAAATCAGTTTTGAGTTCCATTTTAAACCTCCTAATTTATTTTGCAAATCATTTTCGATTCGAAGAAATATCTATTTAAAAAAATGTATTTGGAAGTGATTTTGACATCTTGCAATTTACAAGACTATACTAAAATTACTTTTAAATAGTTTTTTTTATGTTTCCGAAAAGCACATGAATCGAACAGAGGCTTTGGTTTTGGGAAAAGAAGTTTTACTTCAAGCGCGCGTACGTCAGTACACACACATTTTTTTTTATTTAAGTTTTAATTCCGAAAAAACTGAAATAGTTATAGGCCAACTAATTTCAGTAAATTAATAAGAAATACTTAATACTTACATCCATTTACTGTTTTCACCGAAATTTAATGTTTTTTTATAATTTTTTTTGTCAACAAACTTTTCGCAACATTTTATTGGTTCTACTTTTGTAGATGGCTAGAGACAATTTGACCCATAAAATTTCAAACAATAGCTTGAAGTTGCTAATAACGGGTGATTTTTTTGAGGTTAGGATTTTCATGCATTAGTATTTGACAGATCACGCGGGATTTCAGACATGGTGTCAAAGAGAAAGATGCTCAGTATGCTTTGACATTTCATCATGAATAGACTTACTAACGAGCAACGCTTGCAAATCATTGAATTTTATTACCAAAATCAGTGTTCGGTTCGAAATGTGTTTCGCGCTTTACGTCCGATTTATGGTCTACATAATCGACCAAGTGAGCAAACAATTAATGCGATTGTGACCAAGTTTCGCACTCAGTTTACTTTATTGGACATTAAACCAACCACACGAATGCGTACAGTGCGTACAGAAGAGAATATTGCGTCTGTTTCTGAGAGTGTTGCTGAAGACCGTGAAATGTCGATTCGTCGCCGTTCGCAGCAATTGGGTTTGTGTTATTCGACCACATGGAAGATTTTACGCAAAGATCTTGGTGTAAAACCGTATAAAATACAGCTCGTGCAAGAACTGAAGCCGAACGATCTGCCACAACGTCGAATTTTCAGTGAATGGGCCCTAGAAAAGTTGGCAGAAAATCCGCTTTTTTATCGACAAATTTTGTTCAGCGATGAGGCTCATTTCTGGTTGAATGGCTACGTAAATAAGCAAAATTGCCGCATTTGGAGTGAAGAGCAACCAGAAGCCGTTCAAGAACTGCCCATGCATCCCGAAAAATGCACTGTTTGGTGTGGTTTGTACGCTGGTGGAATCATTGGACCGTATTTTTTCAAAGATGCTGTTGGACGCAACGTTACGGTGAATGGCGATCGCTATCGTTCAATGCTAACAAACTTTTTGTTGCCAAAAATGGAAGAACTGAACTTGGTTGACATGTGGCTTCAACAAGATGGCGCTACATGCCACACAGCTCGCGATTCTATGGCCATTTTGAGGGAAAACTTCGGAGAACAATTCATCTCAAGGAATGGACCGGTAAGTTGGCCACCAAGATCATGCGATTTGACGCCTTTAGACTATTTTTTGTGGGGCTACGTCAAGTCTAAAGTCTACACAAATAAGCCAGCAACTATTCCAGCTTTGGCAGACAACATTTCCGAAGAAATTCGGGCTATTCCGGCCGAAATGCTCGAAAAAGTTACCCAAAATTGGACTTTCCGAATGGACCACCTAAGACGCAGCCGCGGTCAACATTTAAATGAAATTATCTTCAAAAAGTAAATGTCATGGACCAATCTAACGTTTCAAATAAAGAATCGATGAGATTTTGCAAACTTTATGCGTTTTTTTTTCTCAAGCTCTTAAAAAATCACCCGTTATTTCTTATATGTCTATGATGCCAGATAAATTAAAGAATTGTGTTACCAAAACCTTCTAATTCGATTCTACAACTTCTAGCAAGAGGGCCATTTTACCTTGGTGGACCATTTTAGGCCATCTTCCCCTAATTTTTATTTTTCTACTTTAGAGGGCTCTCCAGCTTTCTTCGCTGTTCATCAAAAGATAATATCCGCTGGTCTTCAGCACAGATCAGCTATTATCTTTTAATTTTAAAACTGCCTGTACTAAGGAAATCGCGATTACCCTATATGTCCCCCCATAATATCACTAGAGTCAGAACTAGGTTGACGATGTTTGTTTGCTGATAAGGTCTGTAAAAACACTATTTCTGAGAGCTTCACACCTCTATGGAGTTCCAAACATCCAACAAACCCTTGGAGATCGTCATTTTTGGGACTATAAAGTTTAGTTTCATCTCGAGACCTGTTTTTCTTGATTCTCGTATTCTTCAACAGTCTTTTGGTATTTTATCTTATCAGCGATGTCTTTTTCAATGATTGTTTCAACCTTCTCATTTCTAGCAATTTGCTTTTTGTAACCTCGTATAGCGCTGCTATCCAATAACCGAATTTAGAGACTACTTTTGAATACTTGAGTAAAATGATTCAGTAAATAATGGAGTCTATATAATTAACCGTATCTGTTAGCAATTTAATATTAAAGTGAATTCTAAATAACAAACCATTCAAGGTATGGACATTAAAAATAAAACATAGCATGTATGCCGGTGAATTATGTATATGTTCACAGTCCAGTTACTTAATGGTTCATTTCACTCAAATATTAAAGTCATCTCTAAATTTGATTATTATTTATTTATTTAATCCGTTAATGGTCTAACGTTAAAAAACTTATAGCTAATTACATATATTTTAATTTAAAAAATAATTTACATACAAAATATATAAATATATATAACTACAATATTCGAGTGTTAAAAAAGTTTTCTTTAAATTTTTTACTTTTGACGTTGTCGTTTATAGAAGTAATTAAAAAATAATATTTATTGAAAACTGAAATCAATTGATTTAGAGGGCTATTCGCACCATAGTTTGTTCTGCTGAAAATCGGACATAAAGGCAACTGCCTTCTTATGCTAGTTTGACTATAGCTAAAATTTAGACGATACAGAGCTGATGGAGATATTATTGAACCATTGATTAATTTTACAATAAAACAAAGCTGGAGATAATGTCTATGTTGTGAAAGTGATGGGAGGTTTATAAGCAAGAGTCTGTGAGAATATGGAGGTAGTGTGGATCTCTGGGACCACGGAAAAAAACGAAGACAAAATCGCAAAAACCTTTTTTGGATACCTTCAAGTCTGTTTATATGAACAGAATAGTAAGGTGCCCATATTACGCAGCCGTATTCAAGTATTGGTCGGACAAAAGATATGTAAAGGAGCTTGAGGACGTAGGGATCACGAAAATCGCGAGAGAATCGTTTAATAAAACCGAGAATTTTATTAGCTTTTTTAACTATAAAGTTATAATGGTCAATGAACATTAATTTACTGTCAAGAATAACTTCGATGATATTGCATTGTCCGTGTCTCTTAAAAAGGGTTATGGGATGAGGTTCTTTTATTATGTTGCTTATTTTCAAATTCATGTATTATTATCCCTTTTGGCCAAAGTGATGTTGAGTTGAGAAGATGGAAAATTGAATCTGGAATTCTTATCTTAAAAGATGCATATTTGGAGTAGTTTCGATGAATCATTTTCTCAACTTTTGATAGCGAAGATGTACCTGTCTTATTTTAAATAAAGGTTTTTATATCGAGGGCGTTTGTTGAGAGGTCAAGTTTAGATATAAATAATGTTCTATGACCTTCTACTACTTTCAATCCACTTGAAATGGGTGAATTTAGATGATTGACAAGACTAGGTTTTTTGGTTGAATGAAATGATGCAGATTTTATATTTACCACAACAGTTATAGGCTCAATTAATGATGGTGAGATTACTGGTGCTATGATTGGGTCAAAAGATGTTGATAAAGTAGATGGAGGTAGAGATGATTGAAGAGGTTGAGGAAGCGGCGGAGATGCGGTGATAGAAATAGACGTAGCAGGCTTCTTAGTTGAGGGATTAACTTCACAAGATTCGGTATCAGTTTCGTCAATTTTTCGCTTTAAAGATGATGTATCGTTTAGTAATCGGCTATCAGTCATTTCGATTTCGTCATTATGTGATTCCGTATTATGTATTGTAGGCGAAGTGGTTAATCTGTCAACTTTTTCGGTAAGATGCAGTAATTGAGCATGTAACTTTTCGAGGTTATATTTATTTTGTATTACGTCTCGAGTAATGTTAGTGTACGCAAACGGATCGCTTTCGTCACAAAAATAATAGAAAGATTTCCTTTCCTTAAAAAGCTTAAAGATTATTGGTGAAGCTCATTGTCTCGTCTGATTATAGTTATGAAGATCTTAATTTTTCCCTGGAATAATATGTCTTAAGCCATAGAGTGTCTAGATATACTAGAATTTAATGTAATGTTATGAAGTTTTTTTTTTATATATATAGAGTTTAAAAAAAAAAAAACTTGCTAAGAAGTACTTTATTTTTATTTGTGAATTCAACAAGTTCTATTTTTTAATATTTAAGAGCAACTAACCGCTCTGTTTGTGAACTTTGAGTAAATCACCATAAATTTGCAACAAGTATATGCCAGTCTCATTTAAGATGGACGGGAAAACTACGAGTATCATATACATATGCTCAGTGCTATAGGTATTGTTATAGGTTATTTAAATATTAAGAGAATTCATTTAACGTCGAAAAACCATCGTAAACGTTGGAAGCGGCCCTGCGGAGAGTTAACAACGTCGTAAGCGAACTCTTAACATTTGCAACATTTGAAAAGAAAATATTTTCCAACTAATCGTTTACTTTCCGAAACAAATTCGTGTGGTAAACGAAGATGGTGAATACCGTAAATTTTTCAAAATGTTTTGAAATTGAAATTGCTTGGTTTTGCTTCATATTTCATTTGGCGTTCGCTAAGTGAACATCGCTAAAGATTATTTTTCGGCCAAAATTGGGTCCTCTTCCAAAACGCTCCAAAGCACTTTCAGAGAACAAACAGCCTGGGTTATGGTCATAAGCTTCGAGATCCTGGGTCAGATGAATCTTGTATGGGTGAAGGCTCCCAACACAAAATTCGCCAATTTAAAATCTATGAAAGGTGGAGTCCTTGTGCACGGCCAGAAATCGACTACCTCGGGTTATGATGTACACTTTCACGGACCGCGGCAATGTTCAAGGCCACTCTTGCGTTTCTTTTATGTACCAATATTGGCTTATTGATTGCCAAGCTAATAGTCTAAAATTTGGTCACCAAACGTTGAAGATTCGACTGTGAAGAGCCACCATATCTGCCATAAAATGGTCATACATCATTTGGACGTGCTTTTCAATCGTGGAACTTGGCATGGTGATTTGGCATCAGTAACTGAATAATAAACAATTTGACAAACGTCACCAAAACGAAATGGCTGCCACAGGCCGTTAAAATATAATATCTTAAAATAAAAATACCGATGTTGGAAGTATTTCGAAACGCGGTAGAAAAACAAATTACTAAATTCCAACTTACTTAGTATTTTAAATTAAATGTATGTATGTTTTTTATCTTTTTATCAAAACGTAGACCAACTTATAAGTAGTATCGAATGGCAAGGAAATTGCGGAAGATATGTTTAAAATATTCCTTCGTTTATAGGAGTGTCACGTTGCAGGTGACAGTCCCAACCACTGCCTCTTGTGCGGAAGTGACAAATTCACAATGCTTCTCATATTACTTATATGTTTAAGTTGTATAGACACAATCATCTTACGGGAGGGGTATTTACAATGTCACTATAGAATTGCCTACACATTTTGTTTTGTAAAAGATTAGGTAGTTGAAAGTACTCAAGAAATTCCGTTCTGTTAGCTTTTTAGTTTGCAAAAAGTCTTTCACTTTTCACCACCTTTAGTTTATTTTTATGTCTGTTTTTACTCCTAAGTGGATTATAAGTCGCTGACCCATTTACAATTACAATGTCTATATGCTGCTAGGTTCAACCGAACTTTGCACTCAACTTAGACACCCTCTTCTAGTACTAGCAAATTTTGATATCATGTTTTACACTGCAACATACTCGATTTCCTGAAATCTGCTTTTTGCAACATAAATAACAATTGTTGTCTTTTTAAAGAAAATAAGCTGCTTAGTTAAGATGGGAAGCATAAGGTGGCGGAGTACAATGGCTTCTGTGATACTAGCGACAGCCGTTATTTGTCTAGGTAAGTGCATTTGTATATTTTCTGACTTTGCGTTTGCTGAAACAATAATTCTTAATTTACTTTCAGTTTCACGTGTCAGCAGTCAGGAACATCCATACTCTTTGTCAGTGTCAAAAACCGACATAACAGTTCTTGTGAATTCCAAAGAAGAATTGGATTTAATGCTTTAGTAAGTCATAATGTATAAATGCAAATACATACATACATATATGCATATTTTGAAACTTTTTATGGTAATGTTTTAATGTTATGTAATTTTATAATATAAAAAAAATATTCTTTGGATTTTCACCTAAACGAAACAAAATTAAACAAAATCTGTTCGAAGCATATTGAAAAAAAAAAAAAGAAGCTTCGCAATTTTCTAAGCTCTTGTCTTCTGTTATAAAAGCGTACAAGATATCTCATGAAGCAAGTACTCCATTGAATCTTGTCTTCTGCGCACAAAGCGTCTCATCGTTATAGGCAAAATATTGGTAAATTTCAATCGATTGCACATAAAGGGTGGTTAAATTTTAAGGGCCGATGTGTATTTTGAATAAAACACAAATTATTTAGGAAATTATTGTCATTTCTTTTTATTATGATAATATTGGTATGGTTCAATTATGTATGGAACAAAATATTGGACAAATGGCCGCTGCGACTTCGGCGGCACACCTCCATCCGATGTTCCAAATTTTCGATGACGCTGAGGCATAATTGAGGTTCTATTGTAATGTTGGGGCTCGTCTGTCTAGAATCCCTCTTCTTGGTGGAGGTTCTTTGGCAGTTTATCTCTTCTAGTATGATAGACTTGGTCCGGCGAGTAGCCAAATAAACCTTTACCCAAAAGCAATACTGCTCTGTAGGGCGTCTAAAATACTGAATAGGAAAAACTAAGTGGAACCTCCAGCGAGTTGCTATATAAAGGAAAGACCCGTTTTGCTTCAGTAATAGAAGTGAAGTATTATCTTTTTATTTTCTCTTTTTATACAAAATAATTTGCCTTCGTTTATATCCAACCATACTTCGATAATCGATAACGTTCTATCGATTTTTCCTACAAAATGCACAATCAGCATTTGACCATGCCATGCACTTTAATTGTTTTTGGGCTAGCTTGCTTATGATGCACAATATAATTCATAAGCCGATGACCCGTGGAAATGTTTTTAATTTGTACACAAAAATACTCCTCAAGCACTAGAAGTGTCATATGAGTATTTTTGTGTATCTTGTTTTTTGTTCTATAGTTCGTACACTGAAGGTGCCGATTGAACTATATATATATATGAATATTTATAGACATACTCGTATGTATCTTGTGCACAGAGTGTGCCAAAGGAAATATGAATGAACATTATGAATCGGCTCTGCTATGGCCGGCAAAGTGAGTGCATGCGATAGATATGAATGGGAAACAGAGTATCAAGTATCGAAGCAGGTTGAATGTATTTTTAATTGGTTTGCGGCAAGTAATTAAGTGATCGCTGGTGCGATCCCTTCACACTATGCCGTTAATGTGCCGAATTATCTTATCCTTTAGCTCTTAAATTGTTTTTGGCTTGTCTACGTACACCTTTTCTTTCAAATAACCCCAAAAGAAAGAAGTCCAACGGTGTCAAATCACAACATCTTGGCGGCCAATTGAAAACGCAACCACGTGAGATAACACGGCCATTTTGAACAAAATACGGCCCGATGATGCCGTCAGCCCATAAACCGCACCAAACAGTCACTCTTCGTGGGTGCATTTGTTTTTCGACAATCACTCTTGGATTATCATTCGCCCAAATGCGGCAATTCTGCTTATTGACGAATCCACTGAGGTGAAAATGTGCCTTATCACTAAAGATGATTTTCTTCGAAATTGATCATCCACTGTTGCCATTTCTTGCCACCATTCTGACCATTGACGGCGCTTGAAATGGTCAAGAGGCTTTAGTTCTTGAGTCAATTTCACCTTGTAAGCGTGTAAATGCAAGTCTTTATGCATAATGTTCATCAACGACGAGCGTGAAAGGTGCAATTGTTGGGCACGACGAGTTGAGGTGGACAGCCACACTATCGCGAAAAGCAGCAATATTTTCTGCAATACGAACTGTACGAGCATGCACTGCTGTTTTCACATCTCCTACAGACCCGGTTTGCTCAAATTTTTGCACGGTTTTTCCGATTGTACGCATATTTGAACGATTAAATTGACCGAAAAAATCACGAAGTGTACGATATGCATTTTGATTTGAACTCCCATTTTCGTAATAAGCTTGAATAACTTTAATGCGTTGCTCGATTGTGTATCTTTCCATGGTTCAAATCGAGTTAGTCTGAAATTGAGAAATGTCAAATGAAATGCAGAAAAAAACTTGACGTTTAGGTGTGGTTCACATTCAACATCGGCCCTTAAAATTTAACCACCCTTTAGTGAACCAGATGGGCGGGGCGTAGGTCAGAAAGGGTCAGATACAGATAAGTTGTTTGTACACAAACAGCTCGGTCTTGCTACAAATCCCATTTCGCCTCCTGAGTAACGGTTGGACCAAGTGCTCAGAATTGTTGCTTCCCTTCAACATGAAGTCTGCATTCTTGGAAAAGTTGATTAAATGATTACCAACTATATCGTTGATGATATGACTGTTTGCTTCAGTTTTGTCTGGAAACTAAGCTTTAATGAAAGCATCGCTTTGATGCTTGATTTCGATCAGCGAAATCAAGCATCATTGTGCGTGGCTAGTACTTGGATGGGGAACCGTGTGCTGTTGACATTTGTGCTTCTTCTGTTGTTCTTTCTTTCTGTGTGTCTCTCTCTGTTGTAATGTCTAAGCCTCAGTTGCAAGTGCTTTCAGTGTCTCTACTTCGTAGATTTATTTATGGAGTAGTGTAATATGTAATGTAATGTAATAGAAACGCATTATAGCGTGTTGCAAACGGTGGTCTTCTTCAAATGATAGTCACCTCTGCATTTGCGCAAGAAAGTAGCATCGATTGCATTTTGGGACACTCTCCTTTGCAGAGATTTTTGTATTTGCATTTTGGAACTTAGGAATTTGCCCTTCATGTTTGTGCCTGGGACTTCAGCTGGCTGATCATCTGCATAAATGTTGAGAAACAGCAGTCCAAGTTTTGACCCTTGAGAGACTATAGCCCTAATTCCTTTGGTTGATGATACGTGTCTTGTTACCTATGAATAAAATAGTCTATTGTCTGGGAATTATTTTTACGATTATTCTTACCAAGTGATCAGGAAGTTCAAGTTTCTGAGGATTTGAATAATAATCCTTTTTAGCCAAACGCTATCGAAAGCTAAATAGCAAGCACACTATAACGTTTCTTTTTGTTGAGTCCAAGTGTAACATCACTATTAAATAGGTGTTGGAATTTAGTTCGCTCTTCCGATAATCAGATTGATCCTTTTTAATGTTGTACGAGTCTCTTCCTTAAATCCATTTCCCGATCGTACAGCAGTGTCATTTGACAGGCGTCATGTTTCAAGTATCTGCAAGATATTGTGAAATTCATTTATGTAAGATTTTAAGTTTTCTTTCTTCAATGATGAACGGACGTATTTTGAACAGAAATATCTACGCAGAGATATGTACATGAATAAACTTGTACGTGTCTTTAACGGGCTTTTGTGAGGAGAAGGCATGACTTTAATCGTAACCTTGTGTATCTTGTAGTAGGTTTTGGCTATATTTGTGTCTGGGCTCGCGGCAGGGCTGAGTGTGTGCACTATCTATGTGCACCCCTGTTAATGTGAGTTCTTGTGTTGTGGTATTGAACGGCTTGGTTGGTGCTTGCCTCCATCCGATTTAGTTGGAAGGTGTTATTTCGAGGGACAAAGGTAGGGCGGTTTGTTTTGTGCGTATGGGTGTGTACATCCGTTTATTAACTTCTGCCCTGGTCGATGGTTGAGTGTGGGTTTGGGTGTGTATATCCTAGTATCGTGGTGGCTGTGCTTAACCCCAAACCGCTTGAAAAATTGGTGTCCAAGATTTATCTTGGATTCGAGAGGCGTTAGATAGGGATCGCTCTCCAGCAAGGGATATGGACATGGCATCGCTCTACAGCAAGGGATATGGACATGCCTTAACATATTCGCAAAATTGCTACTGGAATGGTATCATGCTATCTCAGGGCGGTGGTCAAAGCTTAAATTGATGCCGTTATTGTGGGTTGGCTCACCGCCGCGGAATTAAGCCTTAATTGGCAGATGTCCACGTTAAACGTACTTCGGTTCTGCTGTTAAAAGGAATCAGCCCAGTCCATTTAATTGGACTTGTTGAACTATTGATTTAAAAAAGCTTAAGGCACCTCGCTAGTCAGCTGGTCGGTGGGTCCAAGAGACATTTTTGGAACGAATCGAATTTCCGTCAAATATTTGAGTTCAGTCCTTTTTTAAATTAAAATCGTGTTTTTGTTTGAAAAATTTTGATAAAATCGCCTTTATAAGCAGACGCTTCAGGTGGATTTTTCGCTCGTATATAAAAAAAGATCAAACAAGTTTAATTATTTCACTTTGGTCACTAATTTTGATATGTAACCTACTTTTTCTCTTAATTGTATCTTTTATAATTTAAACTTTTGTGTTTTCTTTCCAGTGGAACATTAAACCAAAATGTCAGTATTACATTTATCAAGCAACATCCTGAGCTCATCAATATAGAGCCGTCAGTTATAAGTTTCGATGTCAATAATCCAGCCAATGCGACCGTTAATGTATTTGGTCTTAAACCAGGATCACTGGATGTATCTGCCGAAGCCCGACCCAACGAAACGTGGATGTAATGTTGTTAAAAAAAAAGCTATTTATTCATCCGAAAAGATTAAATTTTTTGTACATTTTTTACTTATTCCAGCGTTCGAGATATATTTTTCCATGTTAAAGTTGCCAATTCTATGCCAATTGTCTACCTCTCGTCTGTCTTTGGCTGGATCTACTTTGTGGCGTGGTCAATATCATTCTATCCACAGATTTACATCAACTTCAAACGCAAAAGTGTTGTTGGCCTTAATTTCGACTTTCTGGCACTTAATTTCATCGGATTTCTCCTATATAGTATTTTCAATATTGGTCTCTTTTGGCTTCCAAGCATGCAAGCTGAATACTTTAGCCGACATCCACGTGGTTTGAATCCGGTTCTAGCTAATGATGTTGTGTTCTCGTTGCATGCTATGTTCGCAACTAGTATTACTATTTTTCAGTGTTTTATTTATGAGGTTAGTAAAATACAATAATTAAGAAAACAAATAATAATTATCTTTTTACTTATTTTGAATTAATTTTACAGAGAGCGGAACAAAGAGTTTCAATAACAGCTCGTGGCATTGTGGGAGCATTTATAATAATTGTTATGATATCAGCCGGTTTGGCATGGGGAAGTGTTGTTCATTGGTTGGACTTCCTGTATTACTGCAGTTACATTAAGTTAACAATAACGTTAATTAAATATATTCCACAGGTAAGTCTGCAGCTGATTTGATACGATTTAAATTTAACTTATACAATAACTCATTTGTTATTATGTTTCGTTATTTATTTTCTATTAGTTATTGCTTTTGATGTGTAAACATCTATGCAGTCGGTAAAATAATGTTTTTTGCCTTATATTATTTAAGCGTTGTAATTATAAACAGTGTTCTAAAAGACTTTACCGTAATACTAGGGAGTGCCCATTAGTTTTCTATTGAGCCCACGTACTGTTTAATTCAGAGATTCTTTCTTTAGCCGCACTACACGAATGTGGAACTCTTTTTCTGAGTCAATATTTCCCTCCCATTTTGATATTTAGGCATTTGAAACCAATGCTCATCGGTATCTCCTTTTAAATACTCCAAGTTTAGCGACTCGCACTTTGCTCAAATATTTTAAGGGTAGTCATAATCCATTAAGTGAGCTCAAAATTATAAAAAAATGATGGCTATTAACTTGAATGGAAGGAAGGATTGCTTACCATATTAAATAAATATACAACTTAAATATTGTAAGTTAGTTTTGAATCTCTCAATATCAAAATAGATGGAAAAAATAAAGCCATCCAAAGAGTTTCACATTCGTGTAGTGCGGTTAGTTGTGTGCCGTTCAGATTCATGACCCTATAATAAGTAATCCACTGCTGGATGGGTCCATCACAAGCTCCAAAATATCAAAATATGGGAGTTTCTTAGTAACAAAGTACTGGGATATGACAGAATACCATAAGCGTTCATTACAAACGTTCCAGATTGAGCTATTGAAATAATACCCAAAATCTTTAATCGTATGCTTACATCTGGAAAAGTTGAACCAAGTTTCAAAAAATCTCTGATTTGTCCCATTCCAAAAAAAGGAGACCGCAATTTGGTGGAGAGCTACAGAGGTATAGTATGTTTTATGAGTTGCATAATAAAAACCTTTTCAGGAGTCCTTTTAGCAAGGCCCAAGAATTTTTAATGAACACTAAGCCGATTTTAGAGAACCATTTAGCACTGCAGATAATCTCTTTAATTTGTTCAATATTATGAATTTCAAAACGCATGAAAAGAAAAAACTTTACAGCTTTTTTATCGACTTTAAAGCTGCGTTTGATTATGTGGACCGAAAAGCTCTATTTAAAAACTAAAAAAAAAGGTTGTGTGTACTGACGTACGCGCGGTAGGAGTAAAACTTCTTTTCCCTCAAGCAAAGCTTCTGTAAGATTCTAACCTATAAACGTACAAACATTTTGTATTATAAAAACATGTCGCTGTCTTTGACGGATAACGTGTCGTTTTGACATGTCACTGACAGCTGCATAGAAAATGTTTTTACGCCCAACGCCGGAAAAGAAGTTTTTCTTCAAAAAAGAAATCGAAATATGTAAGTGATATAAATTAAAGCAGATTTTCATGAAGATAAAAAGACAGCTGTGTGGGATGGACAGAAACTCTCGGTGTGGCTTAAAACTGAAATGGGCTTAAAAGAGGGATGTCTCCTAAGTCCATACTTCTTTGCCCTAGACATCAACAACTTACGTGAGTTTATTGGTTGTGACATAGAAATTAATGTTACGCCGATTCGTTTACTGATGTATGCAGACGATTTTGTGTTGAAGGTTGATTGCACATCGGAATCTTATAATCAATCTTGAAAAATCTAAGATTGTTGTTTAAAAAAAACGAGGTGGGACAACGAAAATGTAGAAATTGTCACGAAGTTTAAATACCTGACTCCTTCTCCTGGTTAGGTTTGAAAGGGTTTTTTAAAGAAATATCAAAGCTGTCTAAACAAAATCTCAATTCAATGTGGAGAAACTTCATCGCAAACTAGCAAAGATGGCTCAAACATGGAACTTTTTAACACTGTTACCAGGGCTATTTTAGCATATAGAGCACAAGCCTAGGGTCACACAAAATATAACGAAATTGAAAAGGTGCTGAGATATTTCTTAAAACAAATTCTTGTTTCTTAAAACAAGTTCTCTAGTTCTCCGAACTAGGTGCTGACGCTGAAACGAATTTACAATGAATTAACAATGCGATGTCATAGTTATTAACTACATAAGAAACATTTTTAATTCCTATTAGGACAATAGACTACCCAAAGTATTAATAAGGGTTGTATAAGAGAAACAAATATAATGGGCTGAAGCATGAGAAAATAGTTTAAAACAATTTGGCTTACCAAATGTAGAAAAACTGGTATCAAATAGGAACATTTTTAACAATTTTGTGGAAAATACTGTAAAGAATATAAGTGCGGATTCCCATCAAGAGGCAAACTCCAAAGGGCGAATCTAGCAAGATCAGTGATAATTTAAAAACCTCAATGATCAGGTGGATCCTTTAAACAAGAGCGGGCTTCATACGGCTTAATGGAACGTCAAGAGCAGGACTTGAAAATATGAACTGCTCATTCTGCAACTTTAATAAAGTTATGACTTTTATTAACTTAATGAGAATTTGTCCAGGGCTCAAAGATAAACTGAATGCGCGTTCCCAGAAATATGGTTAATATATTGGAATTATTTCATTGGAGAAAACCAACTGGCTAATTCATTTGAATTGTTCTTTTAAAAATGACGAAAAACTAATGAGAGCAACACTGCTCCTTCTGTACTTGAGAACGCAAATCATTCAACAGGTATATTTCCACACTCATACACTTGCAGAGCCCTTTGAGATCTTGATATAAGCAAATCTGTTTGTCCAGATTGTCTACCCCTCATTCCTTTGAAAAGGTGTTCTTGTTCTCCTTCGCTAGCAAAACCATTGCGTAAGCTTTTTCCATCTCGACTCTACCGTAGCAGATGGAAAACAGTATTTGTCTACCGACGAATTGCAATTATGTATTTTCCTTCCTAGGTCATGAAATCGCAGATTAATCCTCAGCTCAAGAAATATTTCGAAGATCGAAACGTTCTGAGTGACTGGCAATATGGCAATCATTCTATCTTCTGGCATACATCATCGAAGGCTGGAACTTTTGTTTTGGAGAAAGTAAGATTACTGCGGTTGATATTTCGGAGGCATTTAACAGAGTTTGGACCCTCTTATCGAAAATGTGTTCGTTTGATTATCCATGAAATCTTTATTCTTTGGATTATAAATTACCTTCTATATCGTTTAATATATTTGTATTATACGGCTTCAAATCTGATCTTCACAAATTAAAACTGGTATTCCGCAGGGCTTCGTTTTGCCTCCGACTCTTTTGATCATTTTTATAAATGATCTCTCGTCTGAAACTTCTAATCTACTTCATTGTTTTGCCGACAACTCCACCTTCAGCTTCTCATACTCGTTCTCAAATTCACGCCCATCTCCTTCGGAAGTGGAATTGCAATTTTTTCGTATGATAAGCTCATTAATCTGCGATCGTAAAAGCTTTGTTAAAGGGGTTATCAAAAATCGTGTGGAGTTTAATGCTTCGAAAAATCAATGCTATCTTATAACGTTGAAGCAAAATGTGTCCCTTATGCCATTATCTTTGAATGGCACTTGCATCAGAGAAACCGAAACACTCTCAGTAATCAGTATGTGAGTTGACGACGATCTTTGTTGGAATGATCATATTCTCGAGACCGCCAAAAATGCTGCTAAATTTTTAGGATTTCTATTCTATATCGGTGTACAAAAATGGTCACCCCTCTGATCTGGCTTAATAAGGCGTTTGTAAATCCCAAACTCAAGTATAACTGACATCTTTGGGCGGGCAGTTGTAGCTCAAACTTCTCTTCTGTTATTAGATAGGTTCCAGAACAGAGCGTTAAAACTGATAGGAAACAGAACTATAAGGCTAGGAACGCACAAGCGATTTTTTGTCGAGGCGATTAAAACATCGCGGTCGCTACAAATTATTGTCATGCACCCACTTGCAATTTTTTTGCCGCGCGATTATTTAATCCCGAAAAATAAAACACACTACTTTTAATGTGAGTGCACGCATTTGCTACGGATAAATAGCAACAATTAAAAATTTGTCTTCCTAATTTACGAGCTCGTAGCTCAATGTCACAGATAATTGTTTCTCAGGTGATATTCAATTTCTCCATTTTGTTTTTTTATCCATTTTAATACTGAAAGAAAAGTCGCAAGTGCGTGTAGGACTATTTATATCTATTTGATCTATTTAGCTTGCGACAAAAAAACTGCTTGAAAAGATGGAACTTGTTTCATTTGTATAATTGGTACGATTTTTAAGTCGCATGTGCGTGCATTCACATTTAACGCTATGTGTCCTATTTCATGCGGCATACAAATTGTGCGATTGAAAATCACAAGTGCGTGCATGCCCATTGCGACTACGATTTTTAAGTCGTAGTATTTTGAATCGCAAGTGTGAGCATATCCATTTGTTTAATTTAAACTTACGACAATCGCAAGAAAAATGAAACAAATTGCGACCTTTAAATCGTCACGATTTGTTGGTATCAAGTGTGTTCATTCTCATTTAAATTCATGTGTTCTATTTTTGCGACTAACAAACCGCGCGATTGAAATCGCAAGTGAAATATTCCCATCTCATGAACACCGTGGGAATGTTTCATGTATCTTGTCTTTTCTTCATTCAGCTGTATCAGCTGTATCAGCTGTGATACCCCTTTGGTTAGGAATGCTCCACATTAACCCCCAAATTGTGGACGTACCTTCAAATATAGAGGTTCCCTTGCCATTTCAATTTGCTAACTTTCAACTATGTTCAACATTATAAGGGTTTCAGTGAAATAATGACTCCTACATTCATTCACCGTTTGTGAATTTTTTTGATTTGATAGGTCACATTTGGTGGTGAAGATTTAAAACATTAATAAATTATTATGTAATAATATGTAATTTTTTTCAGGCCGCTATGAACTACAGACGCAAAAGTACAGTGGGTTGGAGCATTGGAAACATTCTTCTGGACTTTGTGGGTGGCACTTTGAGCATGTTACAAATGATCCTCAATGCATATAACTTTGGTTTGGAATTAGACACAACAAATGAAGTTGAACTTTTAAGATAACATTATTCTATTCCAGATGACTGGATATCAATATTTGGAGATCCAACCAAATTTGGCCTGGGTCTGTTTTCAGTGTTGTTTGACATATTCTTCATGCTGCAGCACTATGTATTTTACAGGTATGCTCGACAAATCCCATTTTACCCATTGTTCCTACAAACAAGAGCCTTCCATGAGTGTTTATATTAATTGAAATAATTTTCATAAGTATCATTTTTGCAAATCAATTCATAATTTCTTTTATTTTTTCATTGCGCCAAACAATATCATTTCATTTAAACCTTAAAGCAGCATTCAAGTATCCATTGCAGCAAAGTTAAAAAGTCAACAACTTAAAATGAACAAATGTTGAATTTACATATATCACAAAAATCATAACTTAAGTGTAAAAATGAATTCATAATTTCATACCATTAGCATTGTTTTATGTAATTTTAGTTTATTTAATTTGCGCTTTAATCTAAAACATGAAACACAAAACATTTGAAAATCTTTTACAGACATTCAGAGGAAATAACAATTTCCCCAGTGACAACTGTCGAAGATCTCACTGAGATTAAAGAGGACAATAGTTCTGAGAAACGATATTAAAATAGTTGAACTAATTGTTTCCCCTTAAATTATTATGATTCTTTAATTTCATTTAATTTAATTTAAATTTATAATATAATTATTTATAATCATGTGTAATTAGTGTAATTTTGTTGTATATTTAATTATTGTTTTTTTTTTCTAGATCATCATATCTTAGTTTTATTGTTAAAGTTTTAAGCTGGAAAAAAAAGTTCAAAAAAAGTATGAAATGAACAAAACTCGTAATAAATTTGTTTTTTTATTTGTTGCACTTGTAGTTTTTCTTGCAACTTGTACATAAAATGAATGAATGTTTTTAATAAATTTATTGTTGAAAATGCTTTTTTTAGCGCACGTTTGAAATTATAGCACTTTGATGTTGGTGAAAGTTATCGTATTGTATTTACATAATTAGTCACACTAGCCCTTGGCGTAAAGGTTAGTCTGTTGAAATATCACGCTAGAGGTCGCGTTTCAAATCTTTCATCTTACACGTTCAGATTTGGTGAAAATTATAGTATCCATTTATCAGCGTCCAGGCAGCAGACATAAGATAATACTAAGATAAGCATGTCCCTTACTTGGTCAACAAGTTTTATTTTCGAATTAGCTTACATAACAACTATTTTTAGGTACCTACCATTCATCGGATTTAAACAGGAATTGTGATTTGTGAAGCTATACACTTTTGAAAATATCTAAAAAGTGTGTGAGGTATTAAGAAAATTGCTTCTTTTTTTTAAGAAGACGGCCCATGATACCCATATGTAAGGAATGTGATATCGTTCAAATGGCCTCCTCGGCTTCTTACGGTGGCATGCATCCAAATTGTCCATTTTTAATCGTCATCGGTCGATTGTGATTTATTGGCAATTTCAGGAGGCCCCACAAGAAAAAGCCTCGAGATCAATTCGCATGATCAATCAATCCGCTGTGTTTTACGTAGAACCGTCCTGTTGGAAAAACCGTCATCTATGTTCATATGGTTCAATTTGGATCATACGAAATTGTTTATCATCGTTCTGTAGCGCTGGCCATTGACGGTTACCGCCTCACAAACGTGGTTTCCAGAATAGTAGGGATCAATGAAGCCGCGCCCGGCCCAAAATCCACACGGTAACTTTTTAAAGATGCATTGTCACCTGGTAAACTTCGCGTTGGTTGGTATCATCCAATATACGAGTATATGGTAATTTTGCTTGTTAATACAACCATTCATCCAAAAATTCGCCTCGTCGCTAAAGATGATTTTTGACCAAAATTGGGGTCCACTTCCAAACGATCCGAAGCGCAGTCAGAGAACAAGCGGCGATGTCTATGGTCATGAGCTTTGAGTTCCGGCATAGATCTTGTACGGGTGTACCCCCAAGTCCTGACGTAAAATTCCCCAAATTGAAATCTGCGAAAGTCGAGCTTTTGTACATGGCGAGGAAATGACTGCCACAGGTTCTGATGTAGGTACACTTTCACGGGCCACTGCAATGTTCTCGGCTTATATTAGTTTCCTTTGACGTGCGAATGCTAACTGATTGATTATTATCGTCTCCAAATTTGGCTACCAAACGTGAAGGGCCACTACATCCTACCATAAAATGGGCGCACCGTTTAAACTAAAGAACACTAATTTTGAAAATAAAGTTTTATAATTTAGGCGTACTGTTCAACCGTGCAACTTGACATGGTGATTTGGTATCAGTAAATGAATACAACAGATTTGACAGATGTCTTCAAAACAACATGGCTGCCCAATCCAATTGAAAAACCCTTTATTAGGTTAGGTTGAAGTGGCTGTGAGCGGAGAAGAGACACGTTGTATTATAAACTATTTAATCTGTAAATATTAATAAAATAAATAAATGTTTGTGGAAAGAGTATGTAAAATGTAACATGTACCTAATTACTTTGGACATCGTATATCTAAAATTTTCAATATATTTCTGAGGTTTGTCGTCAATAGTAAGACATTTTTATCGGAAATCTAAATTTCACTATCTTCGTTTTCATGTCGTAAAAAGAATTCTACAAACAAAAACACATTCATTTTTCTTGTAGCCTTGGGCAAAACATAAAAATCCATTTTTCTTCGAATATTAAGGGTCAAACTATCAGTTGAAGGAGGTCCTTTAATACTGACGCTTTCGGTTAGTCAAGAAGTAAGGGCTTAACAATCAGTTAGAGATAATCCCTTAAAACTCAGTTGATCAGTTAAAATCATCAAGGTAGGTTTGTTGACCCGAACGGATCGGAACTAAAGTAATCTTGCAATCTACGAACTACAGTGTTTTATGTGCTGCTGCCAAACATTTTTATACTGCTTGTCCGCCTCAATACAATCCAGAAATCTTCGTATAATGCTCTGCTACTGGCTGGTCCTATACAAACTTCAACTGTGCGGGCAACGTCTTCCGCATACCATGGTCATTTTATCATGATTCATTAATTCGATTTTTTTGCATAACATACATCAAAAAGCTTAAGCGTTTAGGTTAGGTTGAAATAACATCAAATTGTATGAAACGGTAAGTTTTTGCTCCCATGAAGGCAGTTTTCTAAGGGAGATTAACTTATAATAGAAAAACAATAATAAAAACCATGCAACATCACCTACAATATTATTTTAACATTTGTTTTAAAAAGGAGTTACCCACATGCTTTGCTGAGTTCTCCCTTCAAAAATGGTATATCTCACATAACAGTGGCATAAATCTGTACATCGTTTTGGAGAAAATAGTAGTAGTAGCGATTAATTTCTTCTTCGATGGATTAGAAATTAACTTTCGACCCACTCTATATAAATTGTATTGGGTGATATTCAAAAAATAAATGCTGGTATACCACAGGGCTCCGTTTTTTCTCCGATTTTTTTTCTCATATTCATTAATGATATTTTGTCTGAAACTTGTAATCCATAAAATTTGTTTGCTGACAAGTTTAGTCTAGGCTTCTCATATAAGTTCCCAAATACACGTCCTTGTCCTTCGGATGTGGATCTAGAACAGCATCGTAAATACGGAACCGAAACCCGCATAGAACTTTATCCTTCAAAAACTTAACGCTGTGTTCTCTCGTTATGGAGGAACCCACCCCCATCCATGAGGGGCACTTGTATTTCAGATCACATCAGATCACAGGGTAAAGTTAATGAATTCTTCACCGCTACTGATAGAGCTGCAATCAAGTCTATTTTCGCTTGAGTGCAATTCCCATATTTTGGGCTAGTGATTTCATAACCCTCAATGCAATAACCAAGAACTAAAATGAAAGCATTTACACAAAGTTTCTTGCCTTTCATTGTTTTATCGTTAAATACTTTTATAAACAGTGTTTTAGTGAAATTATCTAGCTGCATTCCTCCCTTAAAATAATTCAACCGCAATTTTCGCCCATCAGTTTACCCTTGAGCACAACCTTGGACGTATTCTTAAATTCAGAGATTCTTTCCTTAGCTGTACTACACGAATGTGGATTGCCTTAGCCAGCTCAATATTTGCCTCTCATTGCGATGTTCAGACATTGCAAGCCGATGTGCAGCGGAATCTCCTTTTATATCCTCCCCAACTTTTATAAACGCTTCCACGATGTGCCTTAACCTTTAAGGGTAGTCATAGTCATAGGCCGTTTTGGAAAATGTGATTTGCGTCAAAATTGCAATTGCAACATGTTCTTAAACGCAAACTGCGAAATGCAACTTTTCAAAATTTCAAAACGAAATTTTTATGCAAAGAGCATTATTTTCGAAAACGCAATCAGACCAAAAACATAAATGTTAAAAAAAGAGCCAAGTACTTCTATACAAAAACAAGTGTAACAAGTCAGCCGTGAAAAGTACTGAGATCTAAAAGTAAGCCAAGTTCTTACTTCGTGAAGGTTTAATACCGGATATTTAAAGTAGAATAATATTGAAACAGCTTCAATGTAATAGAGAAATTTTATTATTTAATTATAACTGACTAAAATTTGATGTTCACTACACTGGTCAATTTTTTTAAACCTTTCGAATTGGGCATACAAAAAACTACCCTGCCCTTTGATAAATAGAAAAGTAAGAAAATATCGCCTTTCATTGGCTTAAGCGGAATGTTCACTCCTTTTGCAAACGAGCTATGAAAGATTAACATACCTGCACTCTTTCCAAGGAACAAATGCTGTTAGATTGATCTCGGTTGTAAGTATTAAAGGTTTCGATTCTCGATAATCCTCAACTAATTAATCCGCCGAGGTCCCCGAATCAATGGCTAACACCCACTTGACTATAAGGATAGCGGTATTTCTTTTCTGGACTAGTTTTTGCGTATTAATCCTTCCCTGATTACTAGTAATGTAAAAGCCGCGATCCATGCCATGAAAATAAAAATAAAACAATTTTCTACAAAATACCCTAAATTTGAACTGGGACTCAAGTTTTATTGTGGAAGTAAAAGGGCTTGAAATTCTTTTTTTTTTTCAAATTTCTCAAAAACATAGGTACTTTTAAAAAAAATTTTAAAGTAAAAATTTTAGCCTATGCAATTCTACACAAAAAGAATATTTTTTTTTCGAACAATCAATTATTTTAGAAAAAAAAATAGAAAACCATATTAGTATAGTACATTTAGTGAACAAAAATGTAATAGAATTACGATTTTCGTTGGCTTAATTTTGCTTATCTCATATCATCGTTATAATATTTTTGGGGGAGAGAAAGGCCGCCATTATGAAAAAGGGGGTGTTTAAGTATTTTTGTTAAATACCTCGATTGAATTTTATTTTACAACAAAAGGACCAAGCAAAATGTTTTGGAGATTTTTTACTTTAACATTTTCAAAAAAATAGTATTTGTAGAGAAATTTGCAAAAAACTGAATTTCATTTTCTGTGTCTTGTAGTTAAATTTCATTTTGCAGTACCAGATCCTTGAAGAAGTCTCCAAATTAATATGAGCATGAAAATGACATTATTTGAGTTGTATTCTTGTTTTTTGAAGTAAAAGTTCTTTTCCGGCGTTGGGGGTAAAAAATTTTCTATGCAGCTGTCAGTGACATGTCAAAACGACACGCTATCAGTCAAAGACAGCGACATGTTTTTAGAATACAAAATGTTTGTACGTTTATAGGTTAGAATCTTACAGAGGCTTTGCTTGAGAGAAAAGAAGTTTTACTTCTACTTCTATGTTGTAATGGCAAACAAAATCAAGAATACAACTCAAATATCATTTTGTGGAGACTCTTCCAAGCGATTAATTTGGTTATCATAAAGGTTTTTTTAACAAAAGCGGGTGCTGAAACGCAATAAAGACGAACAGCCATATTTATAAACTCATTATAGTGAGTACATAAGGCTATGCAACCCTTATAATGCCTATAAACGCAAAATCGTTATTTATAAAACTTATGTGACGTTGAATAGAGGAGGTTGAATAGTGCCTACATAAGGGCATTTTAGTATTGAACTGTCACATTCACTTTGACATCACATTGAATTATAAAGATTATCAACAAAATAAAATGCCTTTGACTTGATATTGAAACTAAAACTTTGTGTTATTTGTATTTTATTGAAATAAAAATGTTATACTAATATATTAAAAACAAATTGAATTGAAAATTGTTTAGGATTAAATAGATAAATATACTTGTTGGTGATCTCTCTCCACGCATCCTTCTTCATCCGGTGTGTTAGTGTTGTAACTTTTATTTTGCATTATTGAATTTTATCCTCAAGAACTTGTCGGAGGAGTATTCCAGCTAGGATGAAACGAATAACAATTTAATTTCCAGTATTGTGCTAGAGATAATAACATACTTTATCTGATGAATCAAAGTTAATTGCTCGAATTCTTTTAGCTTTTGGTAGTTTCGTTTTTGTTTATTAAATTCGATAGACAGACAAGATGTTTTTTTTTTTTTGTTTTTTGACAAACAGCTGAGTTTTATGAAGGCTAAATGTAATAGATTCTTACTTTTCGGTACTTTATTTGACGCAAGCTCATTACAACTATGCAGGGTAGGCAAATGTTTTATAAATATGAATTTGCATAGTGGATGAATAAGTCCTTATGCAGTGCATTACTATTCACGCGTTTTAATAAATAAGGCTGGAACTGTATGAGAGGTATTAACAAAATTCTTTTTTTTATCTTAAAGACCCATTTATGCCATTAAATATAGAATACTATAACGTTCAAATGCCCGTTTCGGCTTCTTTCGGCGGCACGGATTCTAGTGGACATAGTTTCAATGATTTCCGCAAATATCATGCTGAGTTTGAGCGATGGCCTGAGTTATGGTCATATTGAGAGCTGTTAGGTCAGGAACCCAATAGCTAGACAGTTTGATAGTCACGAAATAAAAGATATTTTCCGATGATTACAAAATCTTTCATTAAAGGAGAAATTATTTAGTATTAATCTATCTATATATATAAAAATCAATGCCACTTTTCGTTGTGTTTTTATAACTCAAGAACGGGCTCACCTATCCGAACCAAATGTTTAGGCTTTGTTCGGATTATGTAGTAGATGGTTTATGTGAAGTTTGCACAAAATCGGTCGAGCGGTTCTTCATTTATCACATTTTTTGTAACAAATGAATTCAATAAATGTCGGATCATTTTGTTAGTGGAGATTTTGCTGTCAAATTGAAACTTTTTTCATATATGGATTGTGCTGTCAAATTGAATCGTTCAAATGTACTATGTACAGTTACTCCCAAAATTGAGCGTACACCAAGTAATAATTTATTATTTTTGCGCTTTTAATGGTGCAGATATTAATTTTCAATAATTTTTTTTGATTTTATTTTTATTTAAATATTTAAGAACTGATATTTGAAAGAAAAACTATTACAACAGTAAACAAAACAGTGCAACAATTAAAATACTAAAAAAAATGCATTATTTCAGCTCACAAAATTGAGCGTACATTTATACAAAACTTAAAAAAACAAACAAAAAATGCAATACAATTTTCAAATTAAATATTTTGTGTTATAGCTTTTAGTATCTATCACTGCTCTTAATTGACGAGCCATTGATTCCACCATTATTTTAAGTGTAGGATGGAGGAATACTTTCCCACACATGTTTCACCTGTTCTTTCAACTCGATTTTATTTTTTGCATTAACATTTTAAAGTTTTTTTTTTATTTATTTTCCCAAAAAATAATCAATGAGATTAAGGTCCTTTGATTCAGATAGGGTCCTAAGCTGATTCTTGACGTTATAAAGCCACCATTCCCTTTAAAACAAGCGATGTTTTTGGGGTCCTTTTTCTGTTGAAAATAGAACTCTGTTAGTAAACTCAGCTGTTCCGCTGTTTGGATCATATTTCTTTTGACGATGTCAAAAAACTTTCATCTACCAATAACGGTTTTTATAAACTCGAAAGTTCGTTAACCACTAGCAGCTATTGAGCCCCACAACATGCAACAACTACCTCTTTGTTTAACAGTAGGAAAACATTTTTTTTTTAAATTCTGTGCTTGGCTCTCTCTAACCGATCTGCCTGCCATTGGGACCAAATAAGTTTATTTTCGTTTGTTCAGTAATCAAAACACTCTCCCAGAAGCTTTGTTGATTATTACTATGCTTTGTAGCGAACTGTAACCGTTTACTTTGATTACTCAACGAAATTTATTTATTTTATTTATTTATTTATTTATTTTCATCGATATCTATACACATTAAGATACAATATCTTATTTATTGTGATAGTTTTATAATGTTATTTTAAGGTATAAAAGCAAACTTAATTAACATAGCAAAATAAATATACTTTACAAATTTAAACAAATGAATTTAAAATTATAAAGGAAAAATAGAATAATGAGTAACTGAGTAGTTAACAATATATGGATAAAGAATGTAAAATTATCAATAGTTTACTTAATTCATTGATTTTATTAATTTTATTAAAGGTAAATCCTTGCAATTAAAGAGAAGAAAAGTAAAGTTTTAATTTGTTTTTAAAGATCTGAGTATCAACAAGTATCCTAATATCATTTGGCAGAGAGTTCCATAGGCGCACGGCGTTGACAAAGAACTGTCGTTCTGATGTTAGGCAAGTATGTCGGGGGGTTATAAATTTGTTTGTTCTGTTAGAAGTAGGAAATTGAAGTCGAAAAAATAGGTATTGTGGTTGATGTGTCTGTTTAATACTGAAGAAAAGAAGAAGTGTTCGATACTGTATAAAATGTACAAACTGCATGTCGTATAAAGTAGAAATGTAGCCAGAGATGTGGTCATACCTCTTAAGACCATAAATATATCTTACAGTGTTGTTAAAGGCGACTGTAAGTTTTCTTCTACTCTCCGAATCGCAGTTACAATAAATTTCACAACCAAACACAAGAGTAGGAATAATCATAGTTTTCGCCAACATTTTTCGAGTTCCTATAGGAGTTAGGTATTGGGATTCTTGAAGGACACGAAGTGTTCCGTAAACTTTACCAACAATCGAATTTATATGATTTTCCCAAGTTAAGGACCTGTTGAAGATCACTCCGAGATTTTTAGCAGTTTCCACAAAATCAATAGCAGTGTTGTTAAGAAATAAGCGGGGGAAATATGAGAGATCAAGTGGCTTTTTAGAAATGACTAAGCATTTAGTTTTCGAAGGATTTAAAAACAGGCCATTTTGCTGGGACCAAAAATGGATGATTGATATTATGATATTATGAACGCAGTTTTCAATAAGACCAAGCCCAGTAGGAAATTTCAAAAAATTCATCGGTGAATCACCAACTTTTTCCTTGGTGAATGGAAGCTACATCTGATGAAAACATGGTGAAAACATCAATGAAATTAACATAGGGATTGGATTGGCGTTCACCAAGTAGTGAATTTCATTGTGACTGTTCAGTGAGGAAATCACCAAGCAAGTGTATTTGGTGTATTCCAAAGTGAATTGTAGTTGATGAAAAATACCGTGAATTCACACCAGTGATATCACTAGGTTAGTGGAGTTGCTGATATACTTGGTTACTTCACATTGGTGAAAAATGTGATGAATATTCACCAAGGAATTCACTTTGCAAAGTTGAACTGTGTATTCATAAATGAATATTGACCAGTGATTTCATTAGGCAAGCAAATGTTACTCATTCATTGGTGCAAAATGACCTGGTGAAAAATGTCGTGAATGTACATAAAGGAAGTCATTCATGTTTTTATTATCTAATTATTTTTTACTCATAGCTAAATCTTTAGATAAAAATTAAAAAAAGCAGTCATGTAAATTTTAAGATTTTATTGAAAAAAATTAAATTAGATGAACATAAAATAATGAATATTAAAAAAAAAGTGAAATACATACATAAAAAACAAACAAAATAAAAATTAAATTAATTGGGTATTAAATGTGAGAAGTATGAATTTTTAATGCATCTTCTCTTTTCTTCTCGGCAGCAGCTTTCTTGAAGTGCAGGTTTTTTATTCTCTTAAACCCTTGCTGGATAGCCTTTCGATAGAGAAGTTTTGCAGAAGGGCCATCTCTTTTTACCGCATCTGAAAAGAACAAGTGGATAATATTAATAGGAATTACAAAAATTAAATGAATTGAAAAGAACAAGTGGATAATATTAACAGGGTTTAAAAATAAATGTTAATTAAAACTTACTATATAAACATGCATTTATGTTTATGAGCGTCTTAAAAGGATGTTTTCCATTTGTTCCGTCATAGTTAAACTCCATTGCAATCTCTGACGAAATAATGTTCTTCAGAGCCTTTTCCAAACCCCCGCCAGATGAATCGATAATTTTCTTGAAAATATCGGTCTAAGAAAATAAATAGAAATATTAATTTTAGAAAATCTAATCTTTCGAAGTAGGATTATAGGTAGATATTATTTATTTATATTTCTTGCGAGAAATGCATACTTACGTATTTCTGTGGATCCTCCTCTGCTCGTTTCTCAACATCGTCCAGATCAGGGATTGTTTTTATCGGGAAATTTAGAGATATTTCTTTCGAGTTTATAATATCGGCCTTTATGATTTGTTTGATGTTTGCTGCCAATTCGCAGATCCCATCCTTAAGCTGCTCCACGGTGGCACACAAACATTTAATATCCGCTCTCATTTCTTCGATTATGATACTCGTATCTTGTTGATTCTATAAAAAATGTAAAGTAGATTTATTGAAATTTAATTTTGTACTTTAATAAAATAATAAAAGTTATAATTACCGTTTTCTTAAAAATCCGCCTTGGCTGCTTAGTGGGTGAAAATTCAATGGATTCCATTGCTGACTGCTTAGATCCGGAAGCCTTCAGAAATAAGAGCAATAAAAAAGGATTAGATAATTGTAGAAAAGGTTTTGTAATTTAAATGAAATTACCTGAATATTTTCCTTGTTCATTTTTGTTTCTTTGGTAATTTATAAAAATTATTTATGGTTACTAATTCTCTTAATTCTTTTCGAAAAAAATAATACTTTAAATCTTTTTTTATTTCGAAAAGAGTTAGACTTGAAAATGGAGTTTTAAGTACATCCGTGAAGAATGGGAATTAATAAAATATTGAATTCATCACTTGGCAAAACAAGATATTTATGGGATATATCGCTAATGCTAAACTTCTCATCGACTACCGATGAAGGAAGTTTATTTGCTAAAAATATACCTAAGTCTGTCATTGAATTTACGGGTTGGAAAAAAAAAGGTCTTACATTAGCTATTCTTTTACCAATAATGAATTTTGTGTCCCCTTCTTCCGAGAAACTTGAAATTTTAATGTATATGGAATCTTTTATGCAGCAAAAGTTGTCTGGTTCTTTTGCAGACAAATATAAATCATTTGATTTAAAACATTTAATAATTCCATTTCGATTTTTTATCATAGAAGAAAATGAACAGTTTTTAGTTAAATCATATTGAATGTATTTATTATGGATTTGTTCAAGAATTTTTGTTGGTTCTTTTACCATTTTTTTCAGAGGAAGCATGAAATTTTCAAATTTATATGCTAATAAGTCATGAAGAAAGCCCAGTCTTCTAACATCTTGAGCTATATGTAACAAACCATGTACATTATAAGTAACGCTTTTTTCAAGATAAATATTGGGAAATAGTTGCACAAAGTGCTCGAAAATATCCTCGGCTACTTGAATATTGGAAACAAAATTTTTGGGACACATCAAAAGTCTATATGCACAATGCAAAAGTAAAAAGTGATAATATATGTCGCTGTCGACAATATCTTTTAAGACCAAAATGCCGGTATAAAGAGTAAATTGACGGAATTTAGTGGCTATCCAACGGAATAGATCAGAAAATGCCCTTGGTTTCCTTAAAAATTCTCTTGGAATACAAGAAGCTAAGGAAATCATTTTAAAAGATAGCATTTGTCTACACTCGCGCTTAATTTTGGTTTTGTTGTTTTGTTTTGAATAATTGCATTAAGCATTTTTCTAGAAATACCTAAATCCACTAAATGCATAGGGTCAAGCGGAAACTGTGAAACCATTCCGATTCCTAGTGATTCCAGAACACTTTTCCTTGAAAAGAAAAAAGGTTTATGGTGGCTCATATGACTCCTCTCTTTGAACGTTGAGTCCGTTCTTAAGTTGTTTCCAACAGTTGTATTGTAGGTTACAACACGATCTACAGTTTGACCAACTTGGTCGCATTTAGAACAACCATTAAAAGAGTTATGAGACACTACACCACAAACAAAAGCTCTAGCAGGAGCGTCACAGACAAAATATTTAATTTTTACTTTAAGGATCTTTCCGTGAAGTGTTAATCCGTTTTCTTGAAGAAGTTTAAACTCTTCAGCAAAATCATGAAAAAAACTATCGACGCAACGGGGTTTTGAAGACCCTAAATATACTTCTATCATGAGAACCTTGATGGAGGGTATGTTTGAAATATGACCCAATATAGGCCAAAGCTCAAGTGAGCTACTTTTAAATAAAGGCACACCATCTGTTCCTACAACTAAACTTATTTCATTTACCGATGAAACTATACCTGCAACTTTTTTCAAATTATTTTCTATACCGAAATGGCAATAATGTCCAGGAGCTACTGTTCTTATTATTAGTCGGTTTTCAGAAGATCCTAACAACTTTTTTACACTGACCGGTACTTGTAAATGTTCACTTTTCAGAATTTTTAATAAGTCCTCAGTACAATTCCGTGAAGGATTATGTTTAGTAAACCAATGCTTCAGCTTTTCACACAAATTATTACTATTTTCACATTGATTTGAAAAGATATTAGAGCTTGTCTGTGGAGCATTGAAACTACTGTTTTCAATCTCACTCTCAATGTTACTTTCTATTTGCCTATTTCTATCTACAGTTTCTAAAACTGGAGCGATATTACTAGCAATGGCCTCCTTAACTTTCCTATTAAAACTATCCCTTTCTTGCTTTGCCAAGCGTTTCAAATTGCTCCTACCAAAACCAAAACTCATTTTTAATTTAAATTTATCTAAACACAAATTTTACCAAATTAACAAAATATTCACTTTTTAACACTTTTATATTGACTTTTAGAATTTATTTTCTTTTACTCTTTTCAATAACTATATTCTTTTAAATATCGGCTTTACGTTTACGCACTTGTTGACACTGTGAACAATGGACTTCAACTGAAAAAATAAACAATAGAAGAAAAGGATTTTATGTAATTAAAACAACGGCGCGTGGCGCGTCGCGCCTAGCCTAATTACTGGAAAACCCAAACGCATTTTGTATCTCTTCTGTTTCTCGAAAAAACAACAATGCTTGCAAAAAAGATCACTTACCTCGGACACTGTGCATTGTTGTTGGAAATAACTTTGTTTCTAGAAGCAAACCAGGCTGAGGATCGCGAACCGAAGTTTTTATGATATGTAAAAAACCCGAATATTGCAATCCTTCAACCATCCGTCGCCATCACCGTGCGTCGGTCGTTGTTGTTGGAAATAACTTTGTTTCTCGAAGCAAACTAGGCTGTCGAACGCAAACGGCAATTTTTTTTTTTTTATTATATGTAAAAAACCCGAGCATTGAAATTCTGAAACTGAGGCCAATCTCCGTATAACTATTTCGTGGCAGGTATAGAGAAGAGAAGAAAAATTAACAACACAAAACCCATCCCCATTGAAAAACTCATGCTTCGTCGTGAGTGAAAGATTTTACAAAGAAAAAGATAGGGTGGATTGTATGATCATAGGAAAAACGCAATGCCTTTCAGTAAGGATTTCATTGCATGCTATTCCTCAATGATTCGAGTAGGTGAATTCCTTGGTGATTTCACACAAAATTTTCATTGGTGAGCAAATTTCCTACTGGGAAGGTGACTACTTAAATACAGTTGCACATCATCGGCGTACATCTGTATGAGTGTGTATTTAAGATTAGATGGCAATTCGTTTACGTAGAGTGAGAAAAGAATTGAGCCTAAAATCGATCCTTGAGGAACACCTTTCAAGACTGGCAAAAAAGGCGAGAGGGTATCGGAAATAGATACAGCCTGCTTTCGTTCGCTTAAATATGATAGTACCAGATTAGCAGCAGAAAATGAAAAGTTAAATTGTTGTAATAGCTTTCGAATGAGAATTGAGTGGTTAATTGTGTCGAAGGCTTTTGAAAAGTCCAGCAAAACCAAGAAACTCACTTTATCGTCATCAATGGCTTGCCTTATATCTTCAGTCACATTCATAAGTGCGGTAATACAGCTATGTTTTGGACGAAAACCAGATTGAAAAGGTGTAAGCATATTTGATCTGTTAATATAAGTATTTATTTGTCTTTGTAATATTCTTTCAAAAACCTTAGAAAGAAAAGGCAATATAGATATTGGACGAAAATCCTTGCCATTCGATTTTGGTACTGGAACTATCTTAGCTTGCTTCCA
Organism: Philhelius festivus; assembly: GCA_963931855.1. Taxonomy (NCBI): domain Eukaryota; kingdom Metazoa; phylum Arthropoda; class Insecta; order Diptera; family Syrphidae; genus Philhelius; species Philhelius festivus. The sequence goes on along the minus strand of OZ007555.1, from coordinate 214,885,771 downwards.
AAGTTTTGGAAAAATGCTAGTTGTGAGTATAGAATTGAATATAAATGTTATGTAAGTCAAAATAACTGGAAGTAAGGCTTTTATAAAAATAGGATGTATACCATCAACTCCGACCGCATTTGACTTTACCAACAAAAAACTTTCAACCACATCAGTGCAATCAATTCCAGAAAATTCGAAACCACATTCAGAGGCCGAAGAAAGGTCTACTTCTTCATTGGGTACTCCATAAGGATTAGTTATAGATGTAGAGGGGAGTGTTAAAAATTGTTTATTTAGCTCATTACTGTCGACGTTATAACACTCATACCTTTTTTGCTTACCAATACCGACATCGCGAAGATTGTTCCAAAGTTTTCGACCATTCATATTTAAGCTGAGGCGGTTTTTAAAAATTTTTGCTTTTTCATTTCGTATCTTGCAAACAACTTGGTTCCTTAGCAGCCGATAAGATCTATGTAATTCTTCTAACTTATATCTTTTCCATCGAAAGTAAGCTTGATTTCTTTGGTACATGAGTGATGAAATTTCAGGCGTAAACCAAGATCGTGATTGATGTGTTACATATTTTTGTTTAATGGGAACATGTAAATCAAAAAGATTTTTAATGTTCATTTGAAGGAATTCTACTTGTTCGTCTGGTGATGACATATAAAAAACTCTATCCCATTCAATCGTAGTAGCATCTTGCTCGAGAGCAGAAGTATTGATATTTTTAAAATCTCGATATTGAAAAATTGTTGGGGGTCTTATAATATTGAAATTAAAAGTAAGAAAAATAAGATCATGTTGAGAGAAAGCAGGTGCATTAAGTTGGTCATAAAATAAAACATCACTCCTGTTACTTACAAAAATAACATCAAGCAGTGAATTTGAGGTACTAGTGAAGTGAGTAGGCATATTTACATTCACCGCCGAGAGATTAAAAGACCTCATAGTATTAATTAGGTAACTTTCAGTTAATAGATTACTATTAATGTCCCCGCACAAAACAACCTTTGTTGACATCATAGCGATTCCTTCCATAAGAGTAACAAGAGTCGTAAAGTCAACATATCTGTTGGGTCTGTACACTGTGCCAAGTAAGAGTTTTTCATCCCCACAGACTAAATTCACAAAAATATATTCTATTTCACTACCAGGATCAGATACACAATTCAACTTGCAGGTAATACCATCTCGAACATAAATTGCAACACCTCCCCCTCTAAAACCACGATCCCCTCTAAAAAGCTTATAACCATTTAAGTGAAACATAGTACTTGAAAAATTTGTGGGAAACCAGGTTTCAGAAACACAGATGGCATCCACTCCAGAGCCCTCAAACACGAATCTAAACTCATCAATTTTTTTACGCAGGCTTTGTGCGTTAATGTGACAAACTTGAAGTCCCGTACATTGATTGCAAAACACCCTTATCATTGTACGTAGCACTAATCTATTGCCATCGCCAACACCATCGGAGGAATTCATAATATTTTTAGTTTTTAATTTCAATAGCAAGGGTTTTACCAATAATTTACAAAAAAGAAAATGAACAAAAATATAATAAATATAGTTATATCAGAAATTAATAATAGTATTAATTGTAAAAGAATAAGGAATTATAAGAGAAAAGAAAAAAAAATAGAATGAGAATATGAAGTTATATACTTATTACTACTCAGTTATAGAAAGAAATTAAAAAGGAAGAGAAGGAAGAAAAAAGAGAGAGAAAAAAATACTCAATAAAATTTTACTATGTTGTTACAGCATTAAACATGGCAACCCTGCACAAGCTTTCGTTATTGCCGATAAGAACAGCATCCTCATCTTGTTGACATTTTACGTACACCAGTCCCCGTCTTGTAAACACAGATGACAGTTTGTTTTGTTTTTTTAACTTGAGTGCAGACTGCAACAACAAGTGATTTTTTTTTGACAAGCATTCGCGAAGAAAAATAGGGTTATCTGCATTTCGGCCAAAATTAACATCGCGAAGACAAAGCGGCTTGTTGTTATTTTGTTTACAATGTTTTGCCACCAGTTTTAATAAAAAGTGTTTTTATCATATGGTGTAGTAAATTTGATGATGATAGAAAAATCAGGTGAATTGGAAATCGATGGTCGAGTACGAAAAATGTTAACCAGTGTGGGTGGTTTTGCGCTGAGTGAAAGACACAAATTATGAAATATTCCTTTGAGATTTTCGTCGGGTGAAAAAGGAATTCCATTAAGAACGGCGTCACAAGCAACATTTCGGTTTTCCTGAATCTCCTGTGTTTTATTCATTTCGTCTAATTCATTTCGAAGTGCGAAAAGATCATTTTTATATCTGTTTATATTTAAAGTGCAAGTAGAGAGCTCAGTTTTGACATCTGTTAATGTTGCATTTATATTGTTGACATCGGTTTTAAGCATCATGTTTGCAGAGTCCAAGTTTGATTGACATGATTCAATCTTCGATACTCGTGTACCTAGCTCAATGATCTCGTTTTTTATTTGTGTTAATTGTGCATTAATATTTAAAGAAATTCGTTCCTCAGTTTCTTGTAATTTTGTTGAAATGAGTGTATTAATTTCAGTTGTAATACTATCTTTTTGCGCCTTAAGTCTATCGTCCATTTTTTTCCACATATCGCCATCGTCCTCAAAGCTTTTTTTCGTATTTTTGAGAGAGGAGTTCGATGTGTTTAGTGGTGAGTTTATTTTGCGTTCACTAATACCACGTCGTGTTGACATTTTAAAGAAGTATATATGTATACACAAGATGTCTTATATGCTCCAAAATTAACTTTTTATTTTATTATTATATTATATTAAATTTATGATGTTCACCAGCAAAATATAAAAAATTAATCGATCGCACAGAAATAGTTATTTTTAAGACAGAAAGTGAATATGTGTGTTCCTTGACTAAAAGAAAACTTGATAAAAGGTATGCCCGATATAAAACACGTCTACTCGCTAGCTTTCATACTATACTATATGAAAGTTTTTTTGCGAACAACTCTTCCGTTTAGGTTTTTTGCGTAGAGCGCACCGAACGGTTTCGTGATTTCTTATAATGTCGGCCTTTTTATGATTTCCTCGATGTCCGACGCTTAATTTGGAACTTGTTTTTGGATTGGCATAATAGCATAATAAGCGATTCATATTGAAGCCGAATTTTTTTGACATCTACCAACGCTATTAAATAGCATACTATCAAAAAGATATTTGTTAACGATCTTTTGGACAGTCAAATGTGTTCGCCCGATGATTTCACCAATTTACCGCAAAGATTTTCCTTTGGAATGCATGTTGGTTAAAAGTTTTCTTGTAGAAATGTTAGAAATTCGGTTTGTTTTCGTTTTTCTTTCATTTTAACAAATTACTAAGAAAAATAAAAAAAAAACCGTTGGCTAAAATGTCGCGAGGTAAGCTAGAATGTTCTATAATATATTGCAAAGTAAAATACTACAGCTAAAGTAGGGTTAATTTATGATCATACCATTTTACAATGCTTGCTAACAGGGTGTACGCTCATTTTTGTGAGTAAAAATAATGCATTTTTTTTTTAGTATTTTAATTGTTGCACTGTTTTATTTACCGTTTTAATAGTTTTTCTTTCAAATATCAGTTCTTTAATATTTAAATAAAAATAAAATTAAAAAAAATATATTGAAAATTAATATTTGTACCATAAAAAGCGCAAAAATAATAATTTTTACTTGGTGTACGCTCAATTTTGGGAGTAACTGTATATGTGTGCGTGTACTTTTCTCAGTTTTTTAGCGATACTGATACACCACTATTAATGTACCTAGCAATTTGTTTTTAATTTGATTTATGCTTTTTTATATGAAGGAATAATGCCACGAGCCGGGCGAGCAAATATAGGTCGGCGAACGCGTAATGCAAATGATGTGGCATTACTAGACGATCACAGACTGCAGATGAACGCGCACATGCTAATGCATCGCAGCGTGAACGTAATGCACGAAATAGATCTGTTGACCCTGTACCTGTACTGAATCTTGCACGGCTATCACGAATACGTCGTGCTCCTTTGGCTGAAATGATGCGTGCTGCTTTTAATTACAACAGTCAAATTAATTATAGTATGTACGGATACATTGGAATGATGGACGCAATAATGTCCACATTGTGATGCGGCTAACTTTCCAGGTGAAACGCCCGGCATCAGGGTTCGAACCTGAATCATAAAATGTCGGAGCAAATTTGAAAAAAAAAGTCGAGCAAATGCAAGATTTTCGGAGTAGATTTGAAACAAAAAGAAAATCCTTACTTTTCAGGAAAATTAAAACATACATATGTATGTATGAACATAAAAAAATAGTATTAGCAAAAAAGAAAAATAAATCACAGGTTTCATTGGAAAACTTAGTATTATTTTCAAAAATTGTTTTGTAAAAATAAACAAATTACAAATTCAGAAAGAATTTTTAACAAAGATTTAATGGTTTTTTTCAACAATGTCATATTTGTATATAAATAAGACAATTTGTCTGTGTGGAAAAAGTGGAGTGAATCTCGAAAAATCGGAGCGTAGGAGTAGATTTAGGTTCGAACCCTGCCCGGCATGTGTTGTGCTAATGGCAAAGTGAGATTGCCAGCATTAGAAACTCCACCCAAACCATTGCATTCACTTATTTTTGGGACATTTCAAACGTTGAATCCCTTTTTGAGTCATATTGAACTATACAATTCGGCATTTCAAATGACTTCTTTTGGCGCTACTAAAATTATTAGAGATAATTTTATGCCGACGTTTAAGGTAAATACTTCAACAGGACTGTCCCATGTTTATATCAATCTGAATCATAAAGTATTCGATAGTTTTAAAAATTCTGATCCAACATCTACCTAAAATTGCATACATGTTACAGATTCAGGGCCAGATTTATCATCAAGCTGGTTCGTTATTGCCATACCCCGAAGTTGATGATCAATAGGTGCGTTTTATTATTCACAAATCTATCTGGATCCGGATCTGGATTAAGTTTTAACATGTATTACAAAAACAATTTGGGATCCTGTTTTCTATCGGGATCTATTTCAAAGATCCAAAAATTAGTTATTACTCTGGCGAGTAGATGGCTTTTTATGGTAAGGTAGTGTAAACTACAGTGTAAAGAAAAGAGACAAGAAATAATTTAAAATTTCCAAACCCAAGGATAAAAAGAGACTGCCTTATACCACTGCTGTCACTAAGATCCGTATCGTTTTATTTTCAAGGGAAGATCCAGATCCGGATCCAGATAGATTTGTGAATAATAAAACGCACCTAATTTTTGCACACTCTACATTAAAATTGCCATTGAATGCACAGGTGATTGAAACTACAACTTGCAATATTTCGAGAAATTCTGCTATGGCAAAAGTTCTGCGATTAACGTCAATTATTTTATGGGATGAATGTACAATGGCCAATAAAAAATCACTAGAAGCATTTAATCGAACAATACAAGATTTACGTTGTAATCAACACCTTTTTGGTGGTGCTTTGATAATACTGTCAGGGGATTTTCGTAAAATATTGCCTGTCATTCCTCGATCAACTCCTGCTGATGAAATAAATGCCTGTTTGAAGTCATCAATTCTTTGGAGATATGTACATATGTACAAAAATTGACACTGAACATTAATATGCGTATTCACCTACAAAATGATCTAGCTGCCCATGAATTTTCAAAACAATTGTTAGAAATTGATGATGGCAAAATATAATTCGACAGTACCAACGGATTGATCGCTGTACCAAACAATTTTTGTACAATTGCGCAATCGATAGATGAATTGATTGAATGTGTTTTTCCGAATATTCTTCAGAATTACAGAAATTATGATTGGTTGAGAAAACGCGCCATTTTAGCACCCAAGAACATTCATATCAATGCCAATAGTTTTCAAATTCAAGCGAAACTGCCAGTTGCCAACTGACAGTGTCATGTATCAAGATGAATTATCCAATTGAATTTTTAACTTCATTGGAACCGGCCGGTATACCACGGCATTGCTTGAATCTGAAAGTTGGTTCTTTGATTATATTGTTGCGAAATATTAATCCACCAAAACTGTGTAATGGCACCAGATTGGCAGTGAAAAAGTTATTGCCAAATTTGATTGAAGCTACGATCCTAACTGCTAAATCAAAAGGAGAAGTTTGTTTGATACCGCGTATCCCTACGATTCCAACTGATATGGAAAAACAAAAAATATTGTTTATCCAAATGTTTTGGATTAAGTTTTAAAATAGCTGGCAATTAATAAAATATTTTTTTGTTTGAATAAATGAATAATAATAATAATGAATGTTACAATTAAATTGTTTTATTATTTCACTTTATACGTAGCGAAGCACGTACCGGGCCGCTAGTCAATTATAATTCATTGTTACATTTTTTTTTAGTACACTTCTACGTTCTGGTATTGAATAAATGAAAAGCATAAATAACTTTAATTAAAATGGCTTCTTAAAACCGGAATTCAAAGTTATGTTAAGTAATAGAAATGTTTCCTAATGGTTACTGATGGTTGTATTCCGTTATGGTATACGGAAAGCTTATAAGGGAGTTCAGCTAAGAACTAGTTGAACTTCTGTTCAGCTTATAAGGGCATTAACCAATTGGTTTATTCGCATAGACCTGCAATTTCACGCAACACCACACGAAAAAATCTAGTGAGGTGTGATTTGACTTTGGAGGCCAATTCACGTCACCTGTGCAAGAGATAACGTTACCCTAAATTCGTGTGGCACGTAGCGCAGCCGATCTGCTGGAACCACATGTTATCAAGATCCATATGGGCCATACAAAATTATCATAGTTCTGAAAAAGTACCAATGACGTCAGGCGTCGGTCGGTCGGCTGAAAATCAACACCAAATTGTAACTTTTTGAGGATGCATTGCCACCTGGTGATCCTCGTGTGGGTTGGTGTCGCCTATATACGGAAATTTATTTACATAGCCGTTCATCCAAAAGGATGATTTTTCGGTCAAAACTGGTCCTTGTACAAACGCTTCGAATCCCAGTCAGCGAACAAAAGGCAATCTCTATGGTCATGAAATTTGAGCTTCTAGGTCAGTTGGAGTTGGTACGTGTGTAGGCCCAAGTCTCAACTCAAAATTCACCAAGTTGAAGTCTGCAAAAGCTACCTGCGCCAAGTGAAAAATCCTTTAGTATATAAATATTTATGTTTGTGTGCGGGCGACTTACCAAAGCTATTCGCAATAAATTGCAAAAACACAGCGGATGATAATTGCGGCAACAATTTAAGGCTTCTGAAAATTTTTCAGTACCCAGGGGTAGCCTTTTCGATAACAACTCAAACAAAGTTAATACTTCAGGATGTTTTGGGGCACCTCAATTTGTGATGTAAACGGACGATTAGACTCTCCAGCCCAGATTCAATATTCCCAATCTCAACAGCATATATGAAGTAAAGGTGAGCTTCCTGGTAATTAAACATTTTAGTATTCTGCGGAGAGAATTGGAGAGTTGAGAATTGTTGGACTATAGAGGATAGAGGAATTATAATAAAAGTTAAAAAGGATAAATTCTCGAAATTTGCGATATATATACATATGTATAGAAAAGAGTATATGACAAGTTATAGATTCGTACATATCCCGCACTTATTTTTCGCGTTTTAAGGGTGGTAAAAACATGACCATTCGAAATGTTGTAGTCATTAAGAAAATTATAGTTTTTCTCCAAAATTTAAATACCGATTCTATTATTAGAAAAATAGTTATAAATTGTAGATACCTTTTATAGAACCATTTTTTTTATTTTCGACTTTCTCCTTAGCCGTGTTAAGGATTCTTATCAATTTATTTTTGTACAAGTTTTAAGAAAATTTAAAATCTTTAAGGTAGTTTTAAAATGGCTTAATACCAAGTTTAAAAATATAAGTACGTGTTATCGGCTGGAATGGAGGGTACCTACAGTTTTCTCCCCTTTTCCGATGGTTAAGATGAGAAGCACTCGAAAAGTTTGGTGGTGCAGAAATAATCTTTCTTTGAAAATTTGCACATTCATTTTTGAAAATTATAATCTTGTTCTATGGTCATCAAGGTTCCATGAAGATTGTTCAAAACTAAGTAAAATATCCAGTTTTGGAATAAAGAGAAGCTGTCATGTTTTTTTTTTTTGTAGATAACCAATACTTCTATTAAATAATAAAAGTTGTATTTTATTCAAAAAATAAAGTAAGCACTGAAAAAACCTTTCAATGCACCTTAATCCAAACATGTATCTCCTTTATTTTTAGCTAAAACTACACAAAATATAACTTTTAATTTATTATAACTTACAATACAATGATAAATCTTAATTTTGTTTTTTTTTTTTCAGAAATCTTCAACCTTATGAGTTCATCCCAGGAAATGTGAATCAAATCAATTCGAACCAAAGACGTGTTAATGAAATAATTGATGACGAACCAATTCATCTCCCAGCTGTAGCTTGATAAATGATAAATAATCATAAATTTGCTGAATTTATTTAAAATGCTAAATCCTTTATACTTACCAAGCGTGACATTATGCAATAAGAAACTATTAAACCATATAATGTAATTGAAAAACATCTATTTATGTAAATTGTGATATTTGAAGAAATTTAATAATTAAAATATATATGAAAAATATGTGTAACTACGTACTATATCTATATTATAATTGGTTATAATATAATAATTAGTTATTATAGGCCAGTCCTTGTGTTTTGTTTTCGAAAATCTTATTTTTCTCCGAAAACGGCCGTTATAATTTTGATAAAATTGTGTGTGTATCGCTCAATTTGTAAGATCTATCATTTTAAATCAAAAACATTATTAAAAGTATCTACCAAGGAACCATTTTTTGAATTATAAATTTTCTCATTGCCTGCATATAACGGATTTAAATAAAATTTTGTATACTGAAACTATTTAAAAAATCAACAATTTTTTTGTTTTAAATTTGTAGTTTATAAAACTATTCAATGATTTTATTTTTGAAATTTAATTTTTATTGGCCTAATAATTCAGCTTTTTTAAGAATTCCATTGTAATCGATCAGTTCGGTTCAATTGACTTTTATTTCATAATTTAAATTACAGTTTTCAAAAGTTTTTCTAAACAAAATCATATAAGCATGGCATTGCTGTCTGCCCGATTGACAATTTAAAAAGGTTATAAATTGTATTTTTAAATTTTACATCCGTACATACAATAAAAAATATAATTTTAAAACGAACAAGCAAATTAAACTAAAAACGTTTCCAGAATGCTTCATTCGTACTAGTTCAACTTTAATTTTCAAACCGCAGATATCAGCTTTTGATTGAATTCGCTCTTAAAATAATTTCTTTCATAAAGATTATGTTAAAGATTGCTATTTGTGGCTCTATGTACTGAAGAATTCGCCTGTGCGATACATTTCGAGTTTACATTTTTCATCAGTTTTAACGATGAGATTATACAGGGAATCTTTGACTTCCTTTCCGTTGCAGGCTTGATGAACGTTAAGGATAGAATCCAGTCCTCAGCAATCTGCTAATTCTTTCAACTTTTCAAACCAAAGACTTTTTTTTTGCATAATATTCATCGCAATCACTTTATGTATTCTGTCATCACATAATCGATATGGAGTCCAATTGTTTCGATGAAAAGTGGTGTTAGCCAGGTTTCAATAATTATCATGTAGTTTGGTGTATTTTTTGGAAGTTGAAAACATTTTTTTACGTAGAATCTACCGATTTATATTTTCTGTAGCCTCAATTTTATACTGCATACATCATAATAGATTCTGCTACTGCAGTAAACATTTTTTTATTTTACGCTATGCGAAACAGAATCGTTAGCAAAACTGTTTTTTCATGAGAAACTAATGACACCTTTCGCTTTAATCAATTTGTCTTTGAAATGGCTTTCCATGTTCAGGTTGCTTGTAATAAGTACACCAAGGTATTTAACGGGTGATTTTTTTGAGGTTAGGATTTTCATGCATTAGTATTTGACAGATCACGCGGGATTTCAGACATGGTGTCAAAGAGAAAGATGCTCAGTATGCTTTGACATTTCATCATGAATAGACTTACTAACGAGCAACGTTTGCAAATCATTGAATTTTATTACCAAAATCAGTGTTCGGTTCGAAATGTGTTTCGCGCTTTACGTCCGATTTATGGTCTACATAATCGACCAAGTGAGCAAACAATTAATGCGATTGTGACCAAGTTTCGCACTCAGTTTACTTTATTGGACATTAAACCAACCACACGAATGCGTACAGTGCGTACAGAAGAGAATATTGCGTCTGTTTCTGAGAGTGTTGCTGAAGACCGTGAAATGTCGATTCGTCGCCGTTCGCAGCAATGGAATGGACCGGTAAGTTGGCCACCAAGATCATGCGATTTGACGCCTTTAGACTATTTTTTGTGGGGCTACGTCAAGTCTAAAGTCTACACAAATAAGCCAGCAACTATTCCAGCTTTGGAAGACAACATTTCCGAAGAAATTCGGGCTATTCCGGCCGAAATGCTCGAAAAAGTTACCCAAAATTGGACTTTCCGAATGGACCACCTAAGACGCAGCCGCGGTCAACATTTAAATGAAATTATCTTCAAAAAGTAAATGTCATGGACCAATCTAACGTTTCAAATAAAGAATCGATGAGATTTTGCAAATTTTATGCGTTTTTTTTTTAAAAAAAGTTCTCACCCGTTATATGATATCACAACTTCGATTGGTTCATGGTTGTTATGCCATTTTTCATTTCTAGCCAATCTGCCAGAACCGTTTTTGAATACCATCGCCTTCGATTTGTTTAAATTGACAGTTAAATTCCAAAACTAGACTTAGAGACCGTTGATCATCAATTGTGGCGTTTCAGGAGAGTAAACAAAAAGAACAACGAGAAATCTTCAATGAGGTCATCAATAAACAAAGAAAACAAATAAGGACTCAAGGGGCATCCCGGTTTTACACCTATTATTGTTTCAAACCAATCGGATCTTTCATCACCATTGCACACCGTCGCTTTATTCCCATCATACAGGTTTTCTATCACCCTTCCATACTTTTTTGACAATCCTTTGTTGTAGAGCTTATAAATTAAGGTTTTCCTTTCGATTGTACCGAATGCAGCCTTGAAATCGACAAAAAGGACATAAAGTTTATTTTTCTACTCCAAAAGAATACCCGCAATGCTTGTCAAAATGAATATAATAACCGTTTGTAGAGTGAGCACTACGAAAGCTAGCCTGACATTCCTTTAGAATTTTATTATGGTTCATCCAAACATCTGATCGATCGCTTAGGATTCTCACAAAAATTTTATAAAAGGTATTTAAAAAAGATATTCCACAGTAGTTTTCTGGATTATATATATCACCTTTTTAGTGGATTGGAAATATAATCGCTTCCTTAAACTACTTAGCTATTATTCCGGTTTGTAGATAATAAGTGGAGCTCTCCTTTCAACTCCTTCTCTTTCACTTGATGTTCTTTTTCATCCCATACCGCTAGATATATTTAGCAAACAATCAGCCGCTAACACAGCCATTCGACTTAAAGCCTCCTCGCAGTGGATCAATAATGATATTGACCATTCTACTATACTGAACTCGTTCAGTACTCTACCTCTACGTCGATTACACCACCCCTCATCCAAAATTTCATAAAAACTTTCAAGTGTCCATCCCTTCCAGGTCTTCTTGGGAAAATGAGTCGTTTTTGATAGACGAAGCAATTCATTTCTATACAGATGGATCTAAAACCGATGACGGGGTCGGTGGAGGCGTATACTCCGTAAGATTAAATCTTTGTCTATCTTTTCGTGTTCCCAATCACTGTAGCGTGTTCCAGGCACATTAACTCACAAACAGCCCAAAATTGTCGATCATCTCTGGTGGAGATGTCAAAACAGTTTAACATTCACATCGGTATACCTCTAGCTACTTGTAAACTTATGCTAAAGCATGATACAATGAAGAAAGCTAACCACAGATGGACCAGCACCCCAACTTGCCGGTCTACTAAACTGATTTGGCCATTGTTTGATGCTAAACGCTCAAAACAACTAATTTCTATTGGTAGATTACATATTAGCTCCGTTTTAGGTGTCCTTACTGGACACTGCCTAATAGGAAGACATGCTTTCCATCTTGGAGTTCCTGTAAATGATTTTTGCAGAAGCTGCATGGATGAAGAAGAAGAGGAGTCAGTTCCTCACCTTCTATGTTCTTGTCCTGCCCTAGCGCAAAGACGTAGACTTCACTTGGGAGACATTCCCAATTCCGACATTCACTGTCTCAAACGCATTAGGTGCGTTTTATTATTCACAAATCTATCTGGATCCGGATCTGGATCTTCCCTTGAAAATAAAACGATACGGATCTTAGTGACAGCAGTGTTATAAGTCCGTCTCTTTTTATCCTTGGGTTTGTAAATTTTCAATTATTTCTTGTCTTTTTTCTTTACACTATAGCTTACACTACCTTACCATAAAAAGCCATCTACTCGCCCTTAAATATGGAACTAAAATTTAAGAAACTCGACCGTGATCCTATCGACTCCATCTCTGAGTTTGCTTACTGCTAATCCGACTGCTTCCTCAAAAATATCAGCATCTAGGATATCGTAGTCAAAAAAGGGCATCGCATAATAAAACATTGCTGCATCGCTTGTTGGGTTCAAAAGTTTTTGAAAGGATTTCTTAACACATTGGAAGATAGTTTAACGCTGATTTGTAAGTTTTTGCCATTGAGGGTTCTTAAAGTTTTCTAGAATTCCTTTGAGTATCTGGGGGCCTATTCCTGAACACGAGTCGAGTAAGGTGTCACTCGAGAGCTTATAGTCGAGTCGAGTGAGAATTGGTATTCCTCAACACGAGGAGGTTCAAAAACATGACATGACTCTCAAAATGTTGAACGCACCCTTTCAACCGTAGCTAACTTCAATAAACGATAATTTGACATGTCACAGACAAATATTATTATTTCGAAATAGTTCTCAATTCAATTTGTTGAAAAATAAATGTGGCATAATTTAATTTAAAATAATATAGGATAATAAAATTAAAAAGAAAATGATTAGTACGGAGATGTTTCATGATAGTGATAGTGATTCAGGTGAGGACAGGAGTTGCATTTTCAAGAAAATTAGAGATGCAACAAATCCTTTGGAGCTTCCTAGCCACGTGTAAGCATGAATTGAAATAAAGCAATAATGTCAGCTGCTGTTTTGGATCAGCGCCAGTTCCAACTGGTTCTTTTTCTCGAGAGGCCGACCTTTGACCAAACGCAATGCTTTGAGGGATACCTTGTACTGCACAATCTAACGAAACACTGATGACTTCTTCCTCAAGTGGAGAAAATGAAAATTGCTTTTTTGGAACCCCGACGCCAGTACCTTGTTGATGGGATTTGTTCTGGGACAACTTCTTTTTTATGTTATTTTTATAGTCGAACCAAACCTTTAAATAAAATAAAATGTTTCGTAATTAATATTATGTTTCTCCATTTGATCTATTAATAAATTCAAAACGAATCAAAAACGAAGTTCATTTTGTTTAACTTATCATGAAATAAAATGACAAATAATTATGTACCTTCTTCCAACCATTTACATCTCTTAAAGGCGGTCAAACTGCATTGAGGCTTTTGCTAAGGTCCTCCCACAACTCGCCGGCTTTTTTCCTTGCTTCGACTCACTGGATTCTTCCCTTTGCAAGGTGAGAGTGGGTTAGGAAAAAATCAACCAAAATTTCATACTGCCTAGCAGACGTAACTTTTAATCTATAATTTTTAAATTTAGTTAAAATATGCATATTCGCTATTATTTTAGTTTGTTTTTTACTTACATTTTCGGATCCATTACTTGACTCGACAACTTTTTAAACATGACTGATTTGTCACACAAAAACACTCACTCTAGTGTTCAGGAATACCTTTTTTTCACTCGAGTGATATTTGACGTTTGACGTTCGAGTTGGGGAATACCCATTATTAGTGACTCATGTTCGCGAATACCATTTCATGTGAAATGTTCCCATGTCACATAAAACTCACTCGACTCGTGTTCAGGAATAGGGCCCCTGCAATGGGTCAGTTGTAAGGCTCTTGTCTCTTAAAACAAAGGTGCTTATTTTGACATTCTCTTTCGTTCGAAAGTGAGTCGAATTCGTTGAAACTTAATTTTGAGACTCGGCGATTAGAATGTTAATCGAACAAATCGAAAGTTCACCCAATCCATAGAAAGTTCATTCATTTGCGAAAGCTAATTCAATTTTGACATTCGAAAGAATACGAGTAGAATTAAATGTCATTTTTGTGTCGTTTGAATTTTTCTGTCGAGTAAGCAACAAAACATGTAAGTTTTTAAATATTTCATGGAAAATAAAATACTTTTAATAATTTTTGTTGTTGTTTTATGTTTAAAGGTCGCATTCCAACTGTACAAACCGCGAACAAAAGGAAAAGTTAATCAAAATAGTGGAAGAAAACCCGGAGGTAGCAAAGGGTTTTTTTTACCACCCGCGTTGATACGGAAAGCATCTACTATCCTTCTCCTCTGCACTTCTTCAACACCATCTTCATTTATAAACAAACATATTTTTATTTTTTATTTATTATTTTATGTTTTTATCACAGAAATTTAAATTATTAAACAATAAACAAAACAATTACAGATAAACAAACATTTCACTTTTTGGTTTTGACATTTCACAAACACTTCTCTTTTGTTTTTGATATTTTAGTGTGACCAAGTGTATACGAAAAAAATAAAAATTTAGAACGCGTCATGACCAACTTATTTTTTTTAAGAATAGTTTCAAAGCAGCTGAGTTGACACAAAAAATGTAATAAATATGTAGTTCTTTATGGTTAAACTTTACTTTATAATGAAAAAGTGTATTATTTACTTTGTTTTTTGGTTATTTATTCAACACCTATAAAATGTTTAGAAACAAAAAAAATTGTAAAACGGTCATACTAATTCAAATAGAAATATAGTAAATGTCAAACGGCTGACAATGAAAATGAATCTTTTTCGAAGTTCATTTTATGCTATCTTTCGCAAATGAATGTTATTCGTTCGAATCTCAAAATTAAGAAAGTTCATTCGAAGGAATAGAATCATTCAAGAACTACATATTCATTACATTTTGTGTGTCAACTCAGCTGTTTTGAAACTATTCTTAAAAAAAATAAGTTGGTCATGACGCGTTCTAAATTTTTATTTTTTTTCGTATACACTTGGTCACACAAAAGAGAAGTGTTTGTGAAATGTCAAAACCAAAAAGCGAAATCTTTGTTTAGTTGTGATTCTTTTGTTTATTATTTAATAATTTAAATTTCTTTGATAAAAACATAAAATAATAAATAAAAAAATAAAAATATGGCGTTTGTGTTGTTTAGAAATGAAGATGGTGTTGAAAAAGTGCACAGGAGAAGGATAGTGGATGCTTTCCGTATCAACGCGGGTGGTAAAAAACCCTTTGCTACCTCCGGGTTTTCTTCCACTATTTTAATTAACTTTTCCTTTTGTTCGCGCTTTGTCCAGTTGGAATGCGACCTTTAAACATAAAACAACAACAAAAATAATAAAAGTAGTTTATTTTCCCTGAAATAATTAAAAACTTACATGTTTTGTTGTTTACTCGACAGAAAAATTCAAACGACACAAAAATGACATTTAATTCTACTCGTATTCTTTCGAATGTCAAAATTGAATTAGCTTTCGCAAATGAATGAACTTTCTATGGATTGGGTGAACTTTCGATTTGTTCGATTAACATTCTAATCGCCGAGTCTCAAAATTAAGTTTCAACGAATTCGACTCACTTTCTAACGAAAGAGAATGTCAAAATAAGCACCAATGAAAAAGTGTATTATTTATTTTGTTTCTTGATTATTTATCCAACATCTATAAAATGTTTAGAAACAAAAAAAAATGTAAAACGGTCATACCAATTCAAATAGAAATATAGTAAATGTCAAACGGCTGACAATGAAAATGAATCTTTTTCGAAGTTCATTTTATGCTATCTTTCGCAAATGAATGTTATTCGTTCGAATCTCAAAATTAAGAAAGTTCATTCGAAGGAATAGAATCATTCTAACGAATAGACTATTCATGAGAATGTTAAAAAATAAGCATGAAAGTCTTTTTCCTTTGGCAGAAAAGTTTGTAATTTTGTTCGATGAAAAGTCTTTTTAAAATATTGGTTATTACGTCTCCGAAAGGCTCTCAACCATCGCAAAGATCTTTTCCGAGCTGCTTCACATCGTCAAACCACTTTTCAGTGTTCCTTTTTTCTCATGTTGTATTTGTCTGCAGAAATGATAAGCAGATTTCTAAGGTTTTCGCCCATTGAAGATGATGAGCCTAGTTTTATCGATATTGGCATATGATCAGAAAAAGGTATGCTCAAAATTTCAAGTCACTAATGATTGATTTCCATTCAACGTTTACTAGGCAGTAGCCAACCACGGAAGAGCTTTGCTGTCCAACAAAGGTGAATTCACCGTTTGTATCAGTGTCACTAGTACCGTTAATTATCGAGAAGCCAAACTAAAAATGCTTACATCACAGCTGCTTAAACAGACCTTTTATTAGCAGAAGTCGAACCCCATACCGACTCCAATATTATTTCAAAACAAACTTCCCAAAAAAAGAAAAAACAAACCTTCGCATTCTTTTTCTTTAAGTAAAACACAATGAAATATGTTTAAAATAAATAATTTTTTTCTTTATTTTAACTAACATAACTTAAATTATTCTTATTAACATAAACAAGTTATAATTTATTTTGTACAATGGCAGTATTAAATAAGTATTTTTAACTAAGCATTTGCATTCCATCTTAATCCACTTCTTCTACAGTGGGACCAGTGTGGCCTCCGAATCCACCAGACTGCTGACCACATCCTTGTGGACCACTTGCTCCTCCACTGTGTATCTTTGTCATAATCGGACTGCAGATACTCGATAGACTCTTCATTTTATCTTCGAATTCTTCCTTGTCGGCCAGTGTGTTCGCATCCAACCATTTGATGGTCTCTTCACAAGCATTCCGTGCAGTTTCCTTATCTTGGTGGCTGATTTTGTCTCCGGCCTGATCAAGAGCTTGCTTCACCCCAAACACATAGCTCTCAAGGGTGTTGCGAGATGCGATCTTCTGCCGTTGTTTCTCGTCTTCCTCCTGGAACTTCTCAGCCTCGTTTACCATTCTGTCGATCTCGGCTTGTGACAGACGACCCTTGTCGTTCTTGATTGTTATGTTCTTGGTATTGCCTGTTCCGGTTTCCTTCGCAGAAACGTTTAAAATACCGTTTGCGTCCATGTCGAAGGTAACTTCTATCTGAGGTTTTCCTCTGGGTGCTGGCGGAATGCCAGAGAGATCGAATGTACCCAGAAGGTTGTTGTCTTTTGTCATGACTCGTTCACCTTCAAATACTTTGATGGTAACACCTGGCTGATTGTCGGCATAGGTGGAGAAAGTTTGAGTCTGCTTGGAAGGTATCCTGCAATTGCGTTCAATGATCTTCGCCATTACTCCGCCTGCCGTTTCGATACCAAGTGATAACGGAGCAACATCAACCAAGAGAACATCTTGGATTTGACTACTCTTATCACCGCTCAGAATGGCTGCTTGAACAGCTGCTCCATAAGCAACTGCTTCATCCGGATTGATGGATAAGTTTAATGATTTTCCGCAGAAGAACGACTGTAGAAGATTCTGCACTTTGGGAATTCTCGTCGAACCTCCTACAAGGACAATGTCGTGGATCTGTTGCTTGTCCATTTTAGCGTCATTCAATGCCTTCTCAACTGGTTCCAGAGTTGCACGGAAAAGATCAGCGCACAGCTCCTCGAAGCGGGCGCGTGTGACTCTGGTGTAGAAGTCGATTCCCTCAAACAAGGCGTCCACCTCGACAGTTGCTTCCGTGCTAGAAGACAGGGTTCGTTTGGCTCTTTCCGCTGCTGTTCTCAAACGCCGAAGAGCTCGTGGGTTCGAACGCAAATCTTTTTTGTACTTTCGCTTGAACTCTTCTGCCAGATGAGTTACTAAACGGTTGTCAAAGTCCTCGCCTCCTAAGTGTGTATCTCCAGCCGTCGCTCTCACTTCGAAGAGTGAACCCTCGTCGATTGTTAATATGGACACATCAAAGGTACCACCTCCCAAATCGAAAATGAGGACATTTCGTTCACCAGAGAGATTCTTGTCCAGCCCATACGCTAATGCTGCTGCTGTTGGCTCGTTGATGATTCGTAGAACATTCAGTCCAGCTATTGCTCCCGCGTCTTTGGTAGCTTGGCGCTGTGAGTCATTAAAATATGCTGGAACTGTGATTACAGCGTCTCTTACGGTCTCACCCAAGTAGGCTTCAGCTGTTTCCTTCATCTTGGTCAGGACCATTGAGCTTATCTCTTCGGGTGCGAATCTTTTTTGTTCTCCTTTGAATTCAACTCCGATCTTGGGCTTACCACCGTCGCTTACTACTTTGAATGGCCAGTGCTTCATGTCATCTCGAATTTTTGGATCGTCATATTTTCGTCCAATCAATCTTTTGGCATCAAACACTGTGTTTTTGGGGTTCATGGCAACCTGGTTCTTGGCAGCATCTCCGATGAGTCGTTCCGAGTCTGTGAATGCCACATAGCTGGGTGTTGTGCGGTTACCCTGGTCGTTGGCTATAATCTCTACTTTGCCATGTTGAAAGACTCCAACACACGAGTAAGTTGTTCCCAAATCAATTCCGATTGCTGGCATTTTGATTTTAGTTTTTCTGTCACTGTTTTCACGTTTAAATTCTATATCAAACTTTACTTTATATTTTTATTCGTACTTAGTTTTATGTTTTTTTTCAATAATTCGCTTTTTTAAATTTTGTAAATAACGACTTGTTACAATAACACTTCGTTCAATACTTTGTGATTTGATCTCTTTGAAATATGTTTCAATAATGACTGCGAAGAGCATGAAGACGACTATTTATATGATTTTGCACGAAGAGCGAATATTCTAGAAAACATATCTAGATGTTTGTGGAAAGATGTAGAAATGTATGCAATTAAAAAGAGAGATTTTGTCTTGCTTAGACAAGAAGAGAAAGAGAACTCATTCGTAAATTGTGGAGAACAAAAACAGGGAGAGATTTATTCCCCTTATTCTGTTGTAAGTAAGGAAATCACTACTCACTCTCACAAACTTCTCCTATTTTGGGAGGAATTTTCCATTTTTAAGAGTATTTCGGCAAGAGAACACGGAACGAACAGCATAAGAGTAAGTATGTAATGCAATCTTTATAAAATGTCTCACTCCAACTCGACTACCGAACCGAAACAACTTTGGTGTAGTGTTATGTAGTGAAATTAAAGCAATACATTTCTAGAAAATTCGACTTTTTGATGTAGACTTCCTTGCTTTATAGTATATATGTATACTCTATGTCCTTGCTATTGTTAATTGAGTAAGGGTCGATTTATATCTAAAAAAGATAAAACTACGTATTGCATTTTTAAACGTATTATGTTTTCAGCGAACGTTGGATTTTGTAAAAAGTATTATGTACATCTGACACTTTATTACACCAAAATAAGTTAAATTACCTAAGATTTAAAATTTAAATACTCAAAACAAATGGTAATTTAAATCAACGTGCAACTCAATACGAGTTCAATAATTATAATTATAATAATTATCTGTATTTATAAAAAAGTTAATAGTTATGAAGAACATTTTAGCAAAATGCTTTGCTTCGAATTAAGTTGTCCTTTTTCTCTGAAAACGAAGTAATATCTAAATCGACTGTTCAAGTGTTCAAGCTAGAAATACGCACTTAAAGCAAAAGTCGTGTAACATCTCAATTATTTTGACCGGCATAATATGTACATAAATAATTAGAAACACAATAAAAGTATAATAAAATAAACTTTGGGTTCTAAACTGATCTAAGAACAGTGAAAATCGATTGAGCACTAACTTATATAATCTTATGAGTAGGTTTTCCGACTTTATATTTACGAAATTTAATAAAATCGTGATTGAGAATTATTATTTTGTCAATAAATATTTGACTTCGTTGCTTTTTTGAACAATCGGTTTACAAAAAACTGCTGGAATTATATAATTATATAATTATATAATTAATTTATAATTATATAATTTCAGCATAGGTATAGGTAGTGTATGTGTTCCGGTATCCGGCCAGTCCCTATAATAAGAATTTACAATAAACTAAATTAAATTATTCAGGACTATTCTACATTTTGTCAAAACTTGACGATTCTAATCATCACAGATTTTTCAGAAAAAAAATCAGAAACTGAGGAGTTCCTAGACCTTAGGAATGCAAGCAATGCTATAAAAATAAATGAAAGTGAATAAAATTTAAAAGTTTTATGCGTCTTATGTCTTATGAAATATTAATATTTCAAATGGTGGCTGGTTACTGGAATATAAATAAAAGCATGTATTGAAGTAACCTGCGAAGTGGCCAGATATTGAATTGTAAATTGAAGGATACATGTTCATCTCGGTTATTCTTTTACTATGATATGAACGTTATATATTTAGGAAAGAGTGAGTGCAATATAAAAATTTCCCTGAGTTTCAATATCCAGCCACACTATTTTTTTTAATCATGTGATCAAAAAACATATGAACCTATATAAATTCTGTGGCCTGTTATTGAGGCACATAGCTTATGCATCCGGTCATGGGAATAACACGATTACATTTCAATATTTTTCTAGGACAAATTCGAATACTGTCTAATGAGTAGCTTCAAGAAATGAGCAACGCACAAATGTTCATAGCTTCAACGTTTATTACGATTGAGGCCCAATACTTTAAAAATATTATCAACGATTGTTGATGTTATTTTTAATAAGACAAATTAAATGATAAGATACAGATTTTCAGTGCCTGGATACGGAAAATGCAATATTCTTACATAAGTTATCTTTAATTTTAACTACATAAAGTCTCCAACTTCCAAATAGTTTTTATTTAATTTAGTAATAGTATGTGTAACCCCCAGTTTCACAGTGGGAGCTTAAACTCCACTTTTGGTTTAAACTTCAGTTCAACAACAAATTTGGTTTCACAGTTTCATTTAAACATTGGACAGAGTTCATTCTGTGACTTAAGTTAAACGACACTATGCCGTTTAAACCTCAGTTCACCAGCCCCTTCAAACATTTGAAAATAGAATTTATTTTCATTTTTTTCTTGTCACAGATCACAACTGAAACAAAGCAAACTTTCCTTGATGGTTTTTTCTTTTATTCATATAGAAAGAGAGAGTAGTTAATCTACGTTCAAAAGAACTGAAGTTGACGACTTGAACTTCAAATTTAATCTCCAGTCCAGGTTCAGCTGAACTTAAGTTTAAACTCTCACTGTGAAACCGGGGGTAAGAGATTTAAAAATAATACATTTTTGGAATACTATTTGATCACCGAGTACTTATCCAACATCAAAGTAAGAAAATGAGTTAGGTGGCTGGGTACTGGTACTTTTACCCTACCTACGAATTTCTTTTAATTTTAATCAGAAAAGGAGTTCATTGGGAGTCTAAGGAGTATTTTCGAATTTAAAAAAAATTCAAGTAGGTAATCGTGGATAAAAAGTTGTTATGATTAAATGATTAGAGAATACTATTCCGAATAACTTTTGCTGTAAGCATTTTTTGTCAACAGGTGAAAATAAGCGAGTGATTTGGCAAAAAACAATTTTCTTTAAACTCAAGATGGCAGCCAACCCCAGAGTGCTAATGTGGTTATTTGTTCCACTTCAAATGAACATTCCAAATGGACAGGTTTTTTTGTATGAGTGATATGAATATTTCATTGGGGAAGATTTAGTGTGACCATCAACCTCTTACAGAGTTGTCGAAGTCTTGAATTTCAGTTGCCTCCGTTTTTCGCGAATAACATCCGTATTTTCTATTTATCGGAAAGGAGTCCTTTCAATGAATGTTTAGAAGAATGAGTACTGTAAAATTGTATATGATATTTGTTCATATTTTGCGTATTTTAAGAGTAATAACCAAGACATTATTAACTGATCATAATGTGAATTTTCTGTGCCCAATGGCAATGGCAATATTTGGGGTTTTAAGAAACTAACTTGAAAATGTTCCATAAAAAACATATATGTACATACATACATCTTTACATACTAGTATATCTTAAAATAAAACATAGATACGTTTAATACTTTTGTTTCTTCTTTACGACATAAACTTGAACCCCATCAAACATTAGCAAGACTTATGGGAAAATATTTCTTAGACATTATTAATTAATATTATTAATTTATTCTTATTTGTATTGCTATTCTTCTTTTTTTAAATCTATCCTTTAAAAAACAATTGGCCATTTAAAAAAGGCGAATACGATGTTCACTCTTTAAGTCAAGATGTCAGACTTACAGTCTAATATACAATTTGAGAAAAAATGTATCAAACGCACTCAAATATTTTTTCAGATCATTGAATATTGGCAAGTCTACTTCACAATCCAATTGCTTAGAGTTCTTCCATAAGGGAAGTATACACTTATGAGAAGGAGTGGAAAGTTTTTTCTTTTAAATAAAACGCACGAACCAGCTCTTGTCCTTAAGAGACTTAGGATATTAAAAATTAATGGCACAACATTTTAATTGAATTAGTACGATGCTAAAGCTGTTTTAGTATGATACTAGGTTAAAACAACGAATTTGCAAATTTCAATCGAATATAGCATCATACTTTCTCTACCCTTTTATTAAAGTTTAAATCATCGAATACCCATTTTATTTTTTTAATATCGTACTAGCTTCTATGACTCTTTGACATTTGCAATCATCAAAAAAGGTTCGTGTACTTACTTTTTTACACGAAATGTCATTGCTTTAGGTGTGTTCAGAAGCAATTTATTAAGAAAATTCTTTTAGTACGATACTAGTTAGAAAATGTTTAAAATTAAGAATGAGTTAGTAAACTACTATGAAGTTAGCAAATTGTTAAGCAGTATCATAGTAATAACTTAATAATAGGCTGTTTAAAATTTTGCGCCAATGTTATTAGAGTGAAGTGTTTATAAGCATACAATTAATTTCTTAAAGGCTAAGACAATGGCTATAGTATTTGGAGCTAAGCATGTGTTTTTTCAACTTTTTAGAAGCTTCTATGTAAACGAATTCATTCAAATCCTTTATGCCGATGCACAGTGTGACAATTTCCATATTTAGCGGGATTTAATTAAAAAATCGACTTGCAGAAATGTAAACAAAAACCGGTTTTTCGTGCAGCTTACACCTCACACTTAATTACTGTAACCAAATTTTTATGCTAGAAAAAAATGATCTCAAAGTTCAAG
This sequence comes from Philhelius festivus, assembly GCA_963931855.1. Taxonomy (NCBI): domain Eukaryota; kingdom Metazoa; phylum Arthropoda; class Insecta; order Diptera; family Syrphidae; genus Philhelius; species Philhelius festivus. The sequence goes on along the minus strand of OZ007555.1, from coordinate 214,862,426 downwards.
TTGTGTACAATTATTCATAAGAAGGTTTGGTGTGAGAGCAAGTGTTTCAGATTTTTTTGCAAGTGGATCGGGTGATTTTAATTGAAAGTTTTATTTTTAATCAATAAATATAATCTTAATAAATAGTAAGGTAAGTTAATTTTTGATATTGGGTACTTTTAATTAAATTAAGGAGGGGAGGAAACAAAAATATTGATACATTTATGTGATTTTCCGCATTCATTAGAGCAAAAGTATACTTATTCAGTGTTATTCAAGTTAAAGACCCTATTTGTTGTAAAGCCATGTATGTTGGTAACCAAAAAGTGTTTTGACTTTTTGCGCACAGGTGCGACACCCATACTAAATTTTTCATTTTGTAGGATGGCTACCGAAATTACGAAAAAACAAATTTATGATGTTTGGATTTCTAAGATCAAAATTAGCGCTTTGAAGCAGTTTTTTCTTTTTTTATGAGCTACTTTAACAATACTACGTTTTCTGAGGATGCAATTAAGTCAATAAAACAACCCTAAGAAACTTATGCTTGAGGTTTGACGACAAGATGGTCAAAAGTGGTCGCCATCGAGGTCGCTTTGAAAGCACTAATTGCTCGTGGTTAAATGAAACCCTAACACTCCCTCAAACATTTTTAGACGAAATTCCTTCTTCATCTCGTGTAAACAAGGTAGGAAGACCAAGAAAAAGCTTTGATGAATGCTGTGAAAAAAGCAAGAAGAGAAAAGTGCAAAACCTTTTAGATTCATTTAGCGCTAAAGAAATATCAACTGCGAATGAACTAAACCTTAGGAAGGCAGGAAAAAGAAATACCGCTACCGCAATTAAGAAATTGTCAATATATTCTCCAAAAAGAGGTTTGTTTATTTTTAAATTTAAGTCAAATAAGTTTGTTGTCATTTTTTATCGTTAATAAGGTTCAATTGTCAGTAAAACTCTGGAATATACTTCTTCTGTCTGTACTTCAATGTCTTCAGATGAAGCGATAGCAATGATAACGGACTCACAGCTTTCTACTCATCAATAGAAAATAATACGCCAGAAAATAAATAAAACTGTTCCCAATTTACTACCATCTTACCACAAAATTAAAGAGGCTAAAACAAAGTGCTATCCAGATAGCAGAACTGTAAGCGAATCCTTTGCGGAATGTGATTTACAAGGCTTACTAAACAATAGTGTTAAGCGTATATTTTTAGCTCAAAAAGACGTGTTAGATTCTGTTGATGATTTGAAAACAGGTATAAAAGAAATATCCCTGATAATTAAATGGGGTTGTGATGGTGCTGAACAAAAGGCATACAAACAAAAATTTTCTTCAGGTGATCATTTCGATGAAAATCTTTTCAGTTACTCGATGGTGCCAATCCAGATGTTTGTATAACAAGAAAAAAGGAAAAAAGTACTTTGGCAAAACCCAGCCCCATCATCAACAAGGTACTGCAGGCCTATTAAATTGAGTTTTGCAAAAGAATCAACCGAATTGATCAAACGTGAAGTAGATTCATTTCAACAGCAAATTAACACCTGTTCAGATAAATCAGGACAGCGTTCATATCTTAGTCAAACCAGTTTTCTTACTTACCATGATCGATGGCAAAATATGTACCGCTTTATCATCTGTAACGTCATCACAAACCTGTTATATTTGCGCTGCGAAACCTTCCGAAATGAACAACCCACTCAATCTTTCGAGGAAGTCTGTGTACCAACTAGCAATGTCTTTCGGATTAAGTCCCCTTCACTCTTGGATCCGATTTATGGAATGTGTACTTCACATTGCATATAGACTGGATGTAAAAGCTTGGCAGGTAAGAGACCAAGATGCTAAAGAAAAGTTCAAAGCCAGAAAAAAAATAATTCAAGATAGATTCAGAAGTGAAACTGGATTATTGGTTGATATGCCCACTCAACAGTCAGGCAATACGAATGATGGGAACACGGTTAGACGATTCTTCAGAGATGAAGTAAAAACTGCTGAAATTACAGGTATCAACATAGAAATGATCAAAAAGTTTCATGTCATTTTAGAAGCTCTTGGGTCAGAGTTTCCAATTGAATGAGATGCCTTCGAGAGATTTGCATCGGAAACAAGGGAACTTCATCTAAAATATTATGGCTAGTATTATATGCTAGTAAGTGTGCACAAGGTCTTGTTTCATTAAAAACAAATAACTTGCATTCTTCAAATCGGCCTACTTTCGGAGGAATCTCAAGAAGCCAAAAATAAAGAAAATAGAAAATTTAGAGAACTCTTCACCCGAAAAACTTCGCGAATGGACACAAACACAGATCTTCTTAACAGGTTGTTAATATCCTCAGATCCATTTTTGGCAAGTATAAGATACATCCCCAAAAAAAAAAGTTTAATTGAACACGAAATGCTTCAATTGTTAGACATACCAAACGATTAAAAAACGTGCAAATTGTTTATTTCTGAGCGTTATTAATTTAATCCCGCTAAATGAGCGAAATGGCACACTGTGCGATGGTGAGAAACCCCAAAATCGAATATGGTAGGTAATTCCAGTAATGTCTTAATTTTAAAATTTTTTTTTTGGGATTATAAATCGTAAAAATTAGGCACAAAATAATATCAATAATAAGGTGCTGTTTCGAAGGAATATGATTTTCTAAAAACATTTTTAACATTTGTCTAGTGGGTACCGTACATTTTAAATAAAATAACTTTTGCTCATTACACTAGCTTGCACAAAAAAAAGTACAAAAAAAAATAGTATTTTCTAGACTAATTTTGGCTCTCTGAACACGAAAATGGCAATCATTTATTTTTCCAAAGAAGCGTTTTCGAGATATGACCAAAAAACGTGTTTTTCTGCTCCTTTTCCATGTATAAGCCTAATCCTCAAAAACTGTCGAACTAATTATATTTTTGAACAGATATTTTCTTTGTCTTTCCAACAGTATACGACTTGTGTAAATCGGCCCAACAATCATCAAGAAAAAGCCGTTCAAAGTTTCAAAAAAACACAATTTTTCGCCGTTTTTTGAAAAGCGCTTGTTTTAAGTCATTCCGTAAGGATAGAAAAAAAAATATTTAAAATACTTTTAAGATCTCACGTGGAAGATATTTTTTTTTCTTTTCTAGAAAATACTTTTTTTTTTGAGGTACTCGCCAAAAACCGAAAATTTGTAAACTAGTGTTATTTGTTAATTGTCAAGTTTCACAAAAATCGAGCATGTGGTTTTCGAAATACTGAGCTTTCAAGAAAAAATTAAAAATATTTTCAAAAATACAAGAAAAATATTTTGAAATAAAAATCTAAATACAATATAAAACTCAACCTTTTAAGAGGCTTAAGCACACAAATAATTGATGAAAATCAGTTGTACTGTTTTTGAGAAAATCTAAACCATAACCAGTACCATTTATAACCATTTTTTTGGAACTCGAAACATTTTTTATGGCAGATCCGTCATTTTTGATCTTCAGAAAAGAAAAAGGAGTCAGGAACAATTTTAAAAATGCCACCTACCAAGGTTGAAGCAAATTGGAGGGCCCGTTTATGCTTTAGTCGAAGACAGCAGGACCGAATTTCGAGACCCACTTTTCTTATCTTACCTATGATAATTAAGTCAAGTCTGATCCAAATCTCGAGTTCTATTTTTATTATACGAATGCATAGCTTGCCTGTTATATATCTCAAATAAAAACTTTAGGTAGTCTGCTGTTAAATAATGAAACTATAAGCCTTATCGCGAATTCCATCGTTATCGAAACTTTTACGTATCCCGACAAAAAGCTATCATCAAATCCGTTCGTAAGAGCAATTTGTATGAGATTTTCCACTACGATGGATTCCGTGATAGTTTGTTTCGGGATTCGTAGCAAGTTTCCGGTTACGATGAAATTCTTGATGGGTCTGTATACCTTGATCATTTTAAGTCCGTCAGTGAGAGTCGTAAAGTTATCGGACTCTATTCTCACTGGTTTTCTTAATTTTTCAAGCAATTTCTAAAAGCACTCATGCAACCGAAAGAAAACCAAAGGAGAAACAAAGATTAGAAATCAACCCCATGTAAATCTGAATCACACACAGGATTGCTAGTTTGAATTAAATGATGCAATCTATCACTGACTCCTGAGGTTGACAAATTTACTAGTTTTCCTGGACAGATTCACTTGTATTAAGAAACGAAAATTAAAAGCATTCATGCAATCGATAGCAAACCGAAAGAAAAACATAGATTTAAAATTGCTTTTTATGGTTCGTTTTAAATAGATTGATAGCAATTCTGGGAGGAAGAAGGTGTCCAATTTCAAAGCTAAATGTAGACAAAAATTCGACTGATAGCATTAAAATCCCATCTCTCTCTAGAATTAATTCAAGTATCCGAAATTTTACAATATTAAAAAATTCCTTGACGATAATTGCACAAATTGTGCATAACTACATGCATTGTGCAAATCGGCGAATCTGTGTCCTCCTGTCATTTTTTAGGACACACAATCCTGGCCACCAGAGACCTAAAACTCAGCCTCATGGATGGAGAATATAATTCAAAGCAAATGTAAGTATTTCGAGAAATAAACAGCTTACGGTCATCAGATGAAATAAAATACAATGGAATTTATCTTCATTGAATGCAGGAATAATTAAATTAATATTTGTTATAATTTCTTTTGTATGGAATATTGAAATCCTAATACTGAAACCAGACACCAGACAGCACAAACGCGCGGACTTTATTATATTATTTTATTTTCTGAAAAATTAAAGTGAATTTGCTTATCTATCATGTTTCTCGCAAGCCTCACAGATTTGAAATAGTATTTATTAAAACAAACATGAATTATAATTGTTACTAATTCAAAGAGAACAGGTCGATACTTTTTTAACTTTTGATTTGTTTTGTTTATTTGATGATTTGTCATCCGTGATTTATAATATTAAATTAAGAGATAACTTGTACACTATTTTCTGTTTGTTGTTTATGTTTATTTAAGAGTTTTTGAATGAAGCGAAAGAACATTGAAGAGAGATAATTCTAATTTTATATTGTGGAGTGGAGAACGAAAATAGCGAGAGATTAGTTCCCCTCTTTCTGCCATTAAATTTGAACTAAGATGTCACTTCTTACGCCCTTCTCCTATTTTTGGGTGTTTTTTGTTTCTTAAGAGTGTTCCAAGTGAGAGTAGCTGTATCCAACACAATCTCTTTCTAAAGGTGAAATAGGAATTTTTATTGACAAAATCCCCTTTGGTAGTTTTGTTTATAAATAAATTAACGAAAAATGGTGAATTAGGGGAAATTGAAGCAATGCGTTTCTAGAAAATTCGACTGTTTGCATTAATGATTTCCTTGATTTTAGGGTCGACTTGTTTCCCTTAATATGTGTATATGTGTATGTATGTGTAATACCTTTTTATTCTGTTCTCAGTATTATAATCTTAGATTTAACTCATACAATTCAAAAGAAATAATTTTAATTAATGTGCAACTTAGTATAGGTAGTTCAAGATGATAAACATTTATTGTGAAGTTCTTTATTTGAAAACGGGCCGTCCCATTGTTAGGTACCCGACTTTGTACTTAGTTTTCACTAGACATATATTTATTTAAATTTAAAACAACAACAGTTTAAATTATGCTTTTTCAAGTCAAGTTTCAAGTCATCAACTATACGCACAGTATTTTGTGTCACGTGCCCGACAGTAAAACAACCAAGGCTTAGAACTTCTTTTTCCTTAGTTTATTTAAGTTAGTCTATGAATATTTAAAACCAAAAAGCATATTCTACAAAATAATAATTAAAAGATCCACTGAACAAAAAAATAAAGTTGAATACAAAATAGGTACCTAGTTTTTCTTAATTTGTGAACATGTACGAAATTAGAATTTAAAAATTAAAGAAAGCTGTTGAAAAACGTCGTCTTCTTGGGGCAAATCGTGTATCGTATTGCAATCACATTGTAGGTACCTACTACATGAAATCGCGAAATGACAGAAATAGGACCTACCTTACCCATTACGTTTTTGCTGTGATTTAAGCATTGATTTCCGTTTCGGAGATGTAAATAACTTTGCTATAGGGTACCAATACGGATGCTTGCCTTGAGACAAGGCGTCTTACAATTCCGTCAGTTACTTCTTTTACATGTGCAGTAGCAAAATACCAGGAACAGGATCTTAGGTGTTCTTGAGTTAGATAATGTAATGTCGTTTTTATTTGGCAAGCCTTCTGGACTCTTCTGAAAGGGATCACTTGGGAAGAAATGACAGTTCTGGTTCTGAAAAGAAAAGAAATTTGCTTCTGGATTTGAAATCAGAATCGAAACTAGAAGCACTCACACATTCATAAATATACTTAAACGTCAAACTTGACAGTTGTGATTTTTTGTAACCTAATTGTGCGAAGTGATTTTCTTTCAACAAACATTATTTTTGATTTTGAAATGGATTACATTATTGTAAAACATTTAACATTTCACATATACAATCACAACAAACTTCAGAATCGTTAGAATCAAAAAAAGTGTTCAGGTGGGACCCGCATCGGAGAGAGATTCCACACACTTATTTTTAAATTCCGACGATGGTCCATCACTTCATAAAGTATTAATTATTTGGCCGTTGCTATTTTCGGCCATGATTAAATAATATGGTTTACAAAAACAAATATTGTATCCTTCTTTTTATTTTGGGTTTCAGGGCATATAATAAAGTACTGGCACTTGTTTTCCAAAAATGTAGCAGCTGTAAACGGGGTAACATTTGACCTTGCCCAAAGAATAGAACATCGAAGAATCAACTTGCGGGATGCGTACATTGGTACTCTTTCGGAAGAAAATGAATCACTCTAGATTCAATTTATTTTCGTTATTTTCAAGACATTCTTTCTAAGATCTCGCAATAGGTACCATAATCTTCTTTAAATTTCAACAATCGTTGCAACGTTTTCTGCAACATGTTAAATTTAAAATAATAAACATTTTGAGAGCAATTGATTTGTAATTCTTTCAAATTTGAAATGAAATTTTCATGGATTTGGCAACACACTGTTCAGTTCGAGTTTCTTTCAACACAAGACATTTTTCGTTTTTACTAAATTTTTAAAACTATGTTTTTATTTCAGGATATTCTTCCTTAAATATGATAAATGACTCTTTCAGAAATAAAACTAAGTAAAACTAGACGAAATCGAATGCGTCACGTGTACGACAGATCAAAACTTAAAACAATTATCTTAAAAATATAGAATCTATTCTCAACAAGATATAAATCTTAAAATCAAAGCTATAAAATAAATAATAAATAAAATACAAAGTACTATACGAAGAATATTTAAAGAGGCACAAAGAGACTTCATTATCACGGTGTATTTAATAACATTACAAGCCAGGGGCTTAATATTAGTATCTGAATTTACATCTTAAGGCACTAAGAAGGATATATATGTTATGTATTTGTTATACATGTTTAGTATTCTATATGAAGGTTTTTATAATATACAAACTCTATATATGAACTACTGAAATAAACCAGCCAAGTAGAATACTTAGCGCTATTATTGTTTGGACTTGTTGAATCATTAGTTCAAAATAGCCTTTTTGGCCTTTAGTCCACAAAAATTGGCATTTCTTCACATAGACTCATCAGTTGACAATGAGGGCCTTGTCAATATGCAATTTTTGTTAAATTCAGTTCATCTAACATCGATTTTTGACAAAAATCAAATTTGAACTATATCCAACCAAGATTAAAATTGAAATCATTAACGCTGGAAGATTTTGCCCGTGGCATCTATATGAAGGTTTTGATAATACATATTTAGTATTATTATATTTGAATTATTTACAATACGTACTATATTATATTTTATATTTTAATTGCTCCAGAAGATGTGGTTGTCGTGAAGTTGAAGGTCAAAAATTATCTTTTTCGTAGCATGGTCTAATTAAGCAATAGGATAATTCCTCTTTAAGTTATTTGCCAAAAAAATTCATTCAATTGGTACAAAGTTACATAAATACATCTGGACAATAAAAACATTGGTGCGAAATTTGCTAACTTTAAAGGAGTTTACTATCACTTTCTTAGTCTTAAACATTTTTTAACTATGGCCAAACCACACCTAAGCAATTGTCAGTTCTAAGTAAACACACAGTTATAAGTAAACACAAAGGCGCAAAATTTTAAACGTTGCTCAATTAAGGAATAAAACCGGCTCTTCTTAACGCAGTCGCTTAGCTTAGAGACTTTATATAACTTTTTCATAATTTTAAACAGGTTAGACAACTCTTCTAACTAATATGAGTCTTACAACAAAATCTAAGCGAATTTAGGTTGAACAACCCTTAGTTTGACAGATACATAACTCAAAAACAACTACACAAAAAAAAAAAAAAATAATCAGAACAGAAAACTTCAAACCAAATAATGGTCCTTATTCGGATAACTCGACTTCTTCTTCTTCTTCCTTTGTTTCGGCGCTGTTATGATCTCGATGTCGAGGGGATCATAACTCTCCCACGTATCTGCTTCACACTAGTGATCCGCCTGTGGGGTTCGCCGGGTTGACCTCAGAAATCGGCGGCAAGCCTCCCGGTTTTGTATTGTTCCATTTCTGAGGCCAACTGAATGCTGGTGTTTTTGCATTTGTTTGTACCAGGAGTGTTTAGGCCTACCTTTCTTTTTATTCCGAATTGGAACGTTGTATGATATTGCCTTTTTGACGGGGTTCTCAGGATCTCTCCTTTGAACATGGCAATACCAACTGAGTCGGTCGTGTTCAATTTTTTGGGAAATGGTATTCTTAACATGAAGGCTTCCTCGGATCTTCGTACTTCTAATTCGATCAAGCTTTGTAACTCCTGCTGTCATACGAAGCATCTTCATCTCAGCTGCCGTTAGCTTACTCTCATACTTTTTGTACATTGTCCAACATTGTGAACCGTATGTGAGTGCTGGACGCACAACTGAAGTGTAGAGCTTTCCTTTCAGCTTAGGGGGCATTTTTCGGTCACAGAAGATAGCAGAATTTTCCCGCCACTTCATCCACCCTACGCTTACGCGATGATTGATATCGTCATCACAAGTAGCTTCGCTATTTATCATAGACCCCAGATATTTAAACTTTTCACACTTGGGAAGCACTACTCCATTCAAATAAATGTCTGGAATAGGCCTGTGTGGATCAGAAAATGGGCAGCATAGGTATTCTGTCTTTTTCGCGCTTATGCGGTACCCACTTCCTTCTAGAACATCCACCCATACGTCAAGTGCTCGTTGTAGGGATATCGGGTCTTCACTTATGATGGCTCCATCGTCAGCAAAGAATAACTGATGCACTTTTGGATCCGTCACTTTGCCTTCAAGCAGGTAATCAAGAACTGTAATAAAGAGCAGGGGACTCAAGACACTTCCCTGGTGTACACCTACTGTGATTTCAAATTCTTCGGTGACTCCAGTTGCGCATCTTACTTTAGTAACTGCTCCATCATACATGTCCATAATTATCCGCACATAGGTTTCTGGAACTCCTCGTTGCCTGAGGGCCACCCATATTAGATCTCGTGGTTGCCGATCGAATGCTTTTTCAAAATCAACCAATACGACATGCAAATCTTCCAAAGAATCCCGATGTTTTTCCATAATTATTCTTATACTCTGGATTGCATCCGTGGTTGACTTACCCCCGACAAACCCGCACTGGTCATCAGATAGCCTAATTATTTTTCGCAGTCGGCTACCCAAGACTCGCTCAACGATCTTCATGGTGTGTGACATCAGCTTAATCGAACGGTAATTATCACAGCTTCGAGTATCACCCTTTCCTTTATAAATTGGAAGAAGGTAACTTTCCCTCCATTGATTAGGCATGCGATCACCTCGTATAAGTTTGGAGACAAGAATCATGAGCCATCTAAACCCGATGTCTCCCATCTTTTTCCAAAACTCTGAGGGTATTTCGTCTGGGCCAACAGCTTTTCCCTTTTTGGAGTATTTTACCGCCTCACTAACTTCTTCGACTGTGACGTCGGATACTTCGCTTAAGTTAGGTGAAGCTATTGGAAAGTACAGCCTTGGAAATTGTTCGTTTAGAAGTCCGTCACAATACTGTCGCCACCTGTGAAGAATTTCGTTGTCTTCCACAAGAAGTTGGCCTTGAGCATTGTTAATGAACTTTGGCGAACAAATCTCCTGGGCATTTCTTCTTCTTTGAGCGGCTATTTTGAAGATAGTTGCGCCCTTATTCGTGTTTTGCCGTAGCTCTTGAATAGCACCAGCTGTCGGGGTAGAAATTTCATCCAGCTCCCGATACAGGTTTTCTGTATTCTTTGCTTGAATTTGGGCGCACTTCTTCTTCGCTTCTTTCTTGCAGTTTCTATATTCCACTTCGAGGCGTGACTTTTGCTCTGTATCATTAGAGGGGCACTTCGACCAAGCCTTAAAAGCCATTTTCTTTTTACTTATAACTGATTTAGCTTCATCATTCCACCACCATGTTTCTTTGCCTTGTTGGTTGTGTCCTTTTGAAACCCCTAACAGTGTTTTGGCTTTTTCTTTGCAAGTTCTCTGTAGGAGATCCCACATACTTTGTGCTGTACTCTCTTCATTTCGAACTATATCGGTGTTGTTATACAGAAAGTTTTGCATATTCGAAATGAAAGTTTCGCCTTTTTCCTTATCCAGATTATACCATTTGATCTTCCCAAAAGTTTTTGTATGTTTGTTGTCGTTCACTGTCTCCATAAAAAATTCTGTCAGTAGGAGACGGTGTTGGTGGGCGATCGCTTCTCCTAGTATCACTTTGCAATCTTTTACCCGGGGTTTCATGAAACTAGATACCAAATGGTAATCAATCTGGGTTTCATTTCCACCACTGCTGTAAGTGACCAGGTGTCGGCTTTGTTTGACGAACATGGTATTTAGTACGATAAGACCGTATGTTTTGCACATGCTCAGGATGTCTTCACCAGGAGGGTTCCTGGTGCCGTATCCGAGGCCTCCATGGCAATCTTCATAGTCTTCGTTTGTCTTGCCGACATGTCCGTTCAAATCTCCGCCCACGAACAAAAACTCTTCCTTTGGGATGTCCTTAAGTAGATTGTGAAAGTCTAGCCAAAATGCATCTTTTTCCACCTGCTCACATCCAATTTGGGGAGCATATGCAGTGACAATATTCCACAACTTTCCTTTAATTACCAATTTAAGGGACATCAAACGGTCGCTGGATTTCGAAATGGTCAATACGCTGCCTAATAGATGTTTTGCAAGGATGATTCCGATTCCGTTTTTACCCTTTTCCGTTCCATAGTAGAACATCTTATAGTATTTTGTCCTCGTATCCAAGAAACGGGCCCTGTTTCCCGTGTTTCGCCATTTTGTTTCTTGAACACATAAGATGTCCACTCGCCTTCTTTTCATCATCTCTTCCAGCTCGAAGCTTCGACCTGTCATACTGCCAACGTTCCAACTCGCAACTCTCAGATTTTGTATAATCTGCGGCATTACTTTGCTAGCCCCCGGAATCCGTCTAGCTCTGACCCGAGCATTGCTGCTCGGTCCAGGATCAGTACCATGTGTAACAATGGTAGTGCCTGGCGGGGTAGTGTCATTTCGGACGAGTACTTCCATAATGCTTGAATTCACAAAATTATCGAGTATCGACGTGTGCATGCTCCAGTTTTGTATTTGATCTCTCTTTTACGGCACCGGTGATCTCCAGTCGTGCCAACCCAGGGACTGGCATGCACACTTTTGGGAAAGTTTATAGGTGTTACGTGTCGCTAGGTTCACCTTGCTGTTTGTGGCCTAGATGTATTTACTCCTTTAGTCGCCTTTTACGACAAGCGGGGAGGCGCTGCAGGAATATTCTAACCCGTCCCTGCACAGGGGATTCGGATAACTCGACTAAAGTTTTGTTTAGTGTTGGAAACGTGAAATACTTACCAACTTTGTACAAAGGTCAATATTTGTTGGAAGATAAGGAATTATGAATCACACAGGAGCTTGGTCATCATAGGATGCGAAAGGGGTTTGAATGCTTAGCTCCGGGAACACCACCTCGCCGGAATCGGGGATCCTCTAGCCAATCCTAAGGCTCACCTGCAACAACACAATCATCTGGCCAAGTAATAAATTTATAAAAAAAAATAAACCAAAGAACACACAGACGGAGTACTTCACTACACCAAAGTGCTGCTGGTGTCATCGAGGTGCGACCAATCCCCTTCTCAGCCATGAAATCCCTTGGCCGATATATGGATTTCCCCATATACTAAAAAAGTCTTCAAAATCATTCTTCCTGAGAGTATCAACAAAAGAAATAGAGTTAAATAATTCATCTACACAAAGTGTAATGTCTATTAAAAAGAATAAAGAAACATCAAATGGAATGAGTTTAAAAAACATACTGAAAATATCGTTTCCTATAAAATCTTAATAATCGTGTTATCTTTTTTTGTACCTCAACCGAACACCCTAGACCTTACCTTAATAGAGCTTTGTGTAAGTAATCGCTGAGAGTTTTCAAAATGCTTATATATGTATGTATTATAAATGGTAACAATCGGAGACGAAGCTTATCACTTGCAAAAATCTTTAATAATAGGTGTGTAATAGAATAAAACAAAATTATTTTAGCCTTAAATAAACCTGCAGGCTCGTTATATATATTTAACAAAATAGCTCAGACCATTACAAGCGAATAAAAAGACGGTACTTAAAATTCAGCGATTATAGCTCTGGGGCTACGCCGCGCCGTCATAGACACTCGATTTTCCCACAATGACCTTCACCCTTTTCTCATTAAATTCTTAAATGGCTATTAGAAAAAAAATGTGAAATCGAATTAAAATAAGAAATATCGATGAGCCTGGTTACCTATATCGATATATAATTTTTCTATAAGTCCCATTTCTGAAAAACAAACTTATTTCAACACAAGAACTTCTTAAACCTGAAGAAGCTTGATTTTGGATATCCCTAAATATTGAAAAATAATTTTTGTTCTTTATTCAATCTCAATATCACTCTTTGTTTTTGGTATAGACGGTCGTTAACTCACTTTCAATATTTAAAATGTAATGTAACGTACTTTTTCTTTTATTATCTTATTATTAAACATTATCCATCATGATAAATGTTAAAAAAGTTAAAAAAAAAAAGAAAATTAAATAGATTTACCTTATTTTGCTGTTTGAAAAAGTACAGCCACATCACTATCAGTTTCGTTGAGTATAAACTACACTTAGTGAAGCAGTTTATCTCTTCGCACGTACGTTAGTGGAACAATAATCGACCAAATTTTCCTTACCCAAGGTGGACCACACCACTTATTGTTTCTTCTTCTTCTTCTTCTCTATACTATCATAAACATAGTCACTTTTCCTTAATTCCATAGTGCTAGTTGTTCAGTTGAACTTTCACCTTCCGTTTCCTGGTACCTCGCAGTCTATAGTCGGTTACAACATTTGTTATATTTACAGCTAGACGCATCTAATGCTGATAACACTTGAATCATCAAAAAATGAAAAGAAGTTTTGAAATTTCATAAAAATCTAATTTTGTTTTCACTTTTTCCCGCTTCTCGTTTCATGTTCTCAAAATAATCTGTAATTATACTATTATTTCAAAACAAATGCAAAATTTCTATTATTCCATTGTGAACTATATTAAAAACTTAACTTTCTATTTTTATTTGCAGGCGCTCCTGCTTCAGGAGCCCACAACATATCTTTTCGGTTTTAATTCAACTTGATTGCCGAAAATAGTAAAATGGGTTATCAATATGTATTTCATTTGTTTACTCAATAAGACTCAATTTTTGGCATATATTTAGTAGCGTTTTCGATTTGTCTTCCAGAAACGTTGTGGAAAAAGAAAAAATTCAGAATTTAATTCAACATGGAAACACTTTATACGGTCACACAGATAAAACTTGACATAGCGATGAGAGAAAGATGAAAAATGTAGGTCTCGGTATTCTGTCTGTCTGCTTTCAATAGCCTAAGCGAATCAACCGGATTAAGCTGGGAGTATAGCGTTTATCAATTATCTCTGGACAAGTATTTTCAGACCAAAATTTAACGGTATTTGCTATACACTATTCTTAATTTTTTGGTTTTGGGAAATCTTATTTTCACGCCGATTTTGGAAGTTTGCATTCCCACTACCTGTAGATACTAATATCAAAACAATTTTCAGTTGTCAGTTTTCAAATATGGATTACGGTTTGTTTAATTTATTTTGTGAAAATTATATCCAAAAACCGATAGACATTTTTTCCAGTAATAAAATGGAAACAGTTTAAAATGCTTATATTTCTCTATTGAAAGTTGTTTAAGGATGAAGATTCTTTTAAAATAATGAGACAAGCATAAGATTAGATTATACTAAAATAAATCAATTTTAAATCGCATTCTATGTATTTGCCGCGAAATAAAATCAATTTTTGATTGAAATCTGAGCTTACTAATGGAACACCCCATAAGTAAACAGACATTTTATAACGTCTGTAAATGATAAAGAGGCATATGAAGTTGTCACAATACTAAAAAGATAAAATAGAAAGTGTCGGGGAATGAAACTTCCGAACACAGGGGTCGGGGTACTAAAAAAGGTTCCAAGTTTCTAAGAGGGCACTTTGCCGAACACCAAGTTAATTTACTAAAATATGTTTATTCAATTACGAGTATTTACTATTTACAAGTGTATTTTCTCTCTTATTTAACCAAAAACGCGACCAATTCCAAAAATGATACTGCGAGTGATCAGAAACGAATGCCAATAAACTACTAACGAAGACCAAATCCAAAACGATACTGCCAAGACCACGTCCCAGTAGTGGCCTCGAAGCCACCAGCCAGTGTCCAAGAAATGCAGCGTCACCACAGCTCCCATAGGTGAAGGGAGTCCAGTAGCTGGTACCATGCCCACGCCTTCGATATCCAACGGCACACCAGAAAGAATGTGCCGACACCAGCAGCTATTGCCATGATCCGTGGGATAGTCATCTGAGGGTAAGCCATCAATGTTGAGTTGTTTATTTGTTCTTCCACGAACTATACTCGAACCTCCAGTGTACTGCTATATTTATCCATGCAAAATATAGGGCAGCAACGATCGGTTGGCGCCAATAAGTATCTGGTATCCATAGTCCAGACTGTTAGCAACCCATGGTGCCATGCTATGCTATCCACTGTATACGATCCCTCATATGACTATACGGGGTGTGTGTGCCTGTGCACCTTGTGCACAGAAAAGTATCTCTTATCGTCACTGGCTCGTGGGTGACGATTTCGTTGGGTGATGTGTAGCCGATAGAAAAGTATCTATCGTCGCTGGCTTGAATGGTGATATCTATCGCTATAGATACTCGTATACCCGAAGGTGGCATCAAAATGTGTCGCAATTCGATGGCCATCGAATGGAATGTATGAAATAATCATGCTTATTTTGACATTCTCATGAATAGTCTATTCGTTAGAATGATTCTATTCCTTCGAATGAACTTTCTTAATTTTGAGATTCGAACGAATAACATTCATTTGCGAAAGATAGCATAAAATGAACTTCAAAAAAGATTCATTTTCATTGTCAGCCGTTTGACATTTACTATATTTCTATTTGAATTAGTATGACCGTTTTACATTTTTTTTTGTTTCTAAACATTTTATAGATGTTGGATAAATAATCAAGAAACAAAGTAAATAATACACTTTTTCATTATAAAGTAAAGTTTAACCATAAAGAACTACATATTCATTACATTTTGTGTGTCAACTCAGCTGTTTTGAAACTATTCTTAAAAAAATAAGTTGTTCATGACGCGTTCTAAATTTTTATTTTTTTTCGTATACACTTGGTCACACTAAAATATCAAAAACAAAAGAGAAGTGTTTGTGAAATGTCAAAACCAAAAAGTGAAATCTTTGTTTATTTGTGTTGCAAAGTAAAAAACCAACTAAGTTAAATATAAAGAATGATCTTTATTGAACAGAGGATAATAATAGTCTGAGAGCGATTAGTTACATAAAAAGTATAATAAGCAAGAACTAAGAATTTGAGAAAACATAGAATCAGCAAGTAGTGCAAACGTTATTATATGTACATACATTATTGTGAGAGTGTTGCAATGAATTATAGTTAACTGATTTATGTAATGTGAATGATGTACAGTGATTCAAATAATATTTCAACACACCCCCACAATGCAATACTCGAATTATTATCATTGATGGAATTACAAGAAAAACATAAATATTAAGCAATTTTTAAGCCCATCATGGATGTAAACTTCGTGTGCTTCGGTTTTGCTAGGTTTTTGGTCAACACATCGGCCATCATGTCTCCAGTGCATAGGTATTTGGTTTCAATGACACCTTCTTTGATTAGATCTCGGACAAAATGGTATCTAATATCAATGTGCTTCGTTCTTGGATGATGAACTGGGTTTTTCCCAAGTTGTTGTGCACCTAGATTGTCGTTAAAGAGAAAAATTGCATTATTAACCAATTTAACACCGAGTTCTAAGATTAAATTTCTTAAAAATATAGCTTCTTTACTAGCTTGGCATAGCGCCATGTACTCAGCTTCTGTGCTACTGAGTGCTACTGAGGATTGTTTTTTGGACTCCCATGAAATAGCGGCATTCGCCATTATAAAAACGAAACCTGTATAAGACTTTCTGTCGTCCAGGTCGCCTGCCCAGTCAGCGTCAACAAAACCTTTCAGATCCTCTGAAGTTTTTGTGTATGTTAATTTTGCATTACAGGTAGTACTCAGGTAGCGAAGTAAATGTTTGAGAGCAACAGCATGTTCTCCATGAGGATCAGAGTTGAATTGCGATAGTTTACTCATCGTATGAACAATATCAGGACGCGTAGACACAGCCAGATACATGAGTGCTCCCACCAACGATTGATATGAGGTAGGATCTTCCTTCGTACATGTTGTGCTCGAACATTTTTGTAGTTTAATACCTGGATCCAGTGGCGTAGATAAAGGCTTACATGTTTCCATTCCATGTCGTCTCAGGATATCCAAAATGTATTGACTTTGATGTATGCTGATTGACCCTCTCTGGCCTTCTCTTTCGATTTGAATTCCTAGAAAATATTTAAGCGGACCTTTGTCCACGCATTCAAACTCTTCACAAATCTTTCGTTTTATCTCTGCCAAGGAAACTTCATTAGAACAGGCAATCATCATATCATCAACATAAATAACAATTATATTAAAATTATTTTTATCGTTCATACTGTAAACACAACAGTCGCCGTTACATTTTGCAAATCCGATATCGTACAGAACCTTGTCCAGCTTTTCGTTCCACTCTCGCCCTGCTTGTTTTAATCCATACAGAGATTTTCTTAGTTTGCAGACTTTTTGTACATTGTCGGCATCTATAAAGCCTTCGGGTTGTGCCATGTATACTGTTTCCTCTAGTTCGCCGTTTAAGTAAGCTGAAGTAACGTCTAGGTGGTGGAGAAGAAGCTCATATTCAACAGCCAAAGCAATAATAAGACGAATTGTAGAGAATCGTGTTTTGTTTATTGTTTAATAATTTAAATTTCTTTGATAAAAACATAAAATAATAAATAAAAAATATGGCATTTGTGTTGTTTATAAATGAAGATGGTGTTGAAAAAGTGCAGAGGAGAAGGATAGTGGATGCTTTCCGTATCAACGCGGGTGGTAAAAAAACCCTTTGCAACTCCGGGTTTTCTTCCATTATTTTGATTAACGCCCATGTTCTGTATTTCACTTATTGTGAATTCACATGGCGAAAGTGAATTTGGGTGTTCCACAATTCGTAATTGTGAATTGGAATTTCGAAAATGAAAATTGGTGTTCCGCATTTCGGTTCATTTCGACTTCTGAACGGATTCAAATCACTTTTTTTTTGTTTGTGAATTTTCAGTGAAATTAGTGAAAGTGCAGTTAGTTTGTGTACATTTCTTCGTCTTCCAGCAAAATGTAAGAAAAAAATATTTATTTTTTTCATTTTTTAGTATTTATTTATTCTTTTTTTAGGGGAAAACATAAAAATATACGGCAAGAGAAGGTATTCCTGAAGTGGATGGAGGAACATCCTAATATTGCGAGAGGTTTCTCAAGCGGAGACAAATTTCACACCGAGTCATTGTAGGCCGATTTGTCCACTTCTTTAAATAGTGAGGGACCGCGTCTGGGTGGAGAAAGGCAAACAAAAATTATGATCTCTGATAACTTCCTTCTGCTAGGAATCGGAGTGTTGCTGCAAGTTTTCGAATTGTAGGAATCGATGAAGGAATTGTAAAAGGTTCAATTTCCCTTAAAACATATAAAAGAGCGCCTTTGCTCAATCTAAAATTACGAAACTTAAAAAAAAATCAAGAATTAACTTTATTTATCAGAACAATTCATATAATATTCACACACTCACATTGTGTCATATAAATCTAAAACATTTGATTTGTCTCTCAAAATTTGTCTTATATTTTCTTTTGAATTCTGCTTCCTTCTTTCCATTAAAATTGCCAATGATATTGCATTCATGTTCAAAGCACAAGAATTTCACTTTAGAAACAAAATAAAAATGGATGACCCTTCAGTTTTGACAGTTCGAAGCAATTTCGAAGTTTTCGAATCGGTCGAAATCTAGAACATCCAATTTCATTTCACGTGAAATTCAAAGGTGATTTCAATTCACTTTCGATCGAATTCCGGAACATGGGCGTAAATTTTCCTTTTGTTCGCGGTTTGTCCAGTTGCAATGCGACCTTTAAACATAAAACAACAAAAAAATTAATAAAAGTAATTTATTTTCCATGAAATAATTAAAAACTTACATGTTTTGTTGCTTACTCGACAGATAATTTCAAACGACACAAAAATGACATTTAATTTTATTCTTTCGAATGTCAAAATTGAATTAGCTTTCGCAAATGAATGAACTTTCTATGGATTGGGTGAACTTTCGATTTGTTCGATTAACATTCTAATCGCCGAGTCTCAAAATTAAGTTTCAACGAATTCGACTCACTTTCGAACGAAAAAGAATGTCAAAATAAGCACCATTATTTTAAAACAAACTTCCCAAAAAAAGAAAAAACAAACCTTCGCATTCTTTTTCTTTAAGTAAAACACAATGAAATGTTTAAAATAAATAATTTTTTTCTTTATTTTAACTAACATAACTTAAATTATTTTTATTAACATAAACAAGTTATAATTTATTTTGTACAATGGCAGTATTAAATAAGTATTTTTAACTAAGCATTTGCATTCCATCTTAATCCACTTCTTCTACAGTGGGACCAGTGTGGCCTCCGAATCCACCAGACTGCTGACCACATCCTTGTGGACCACTTGCTCCTCCACTGTGTATCTTTGTCATAATCGGACTGCAGATGCTCGATAGACTCTTCATTTTATCTTCGAATTCTTCCTTGTCGGCCAGTGTGTTCGCATCCAACCATTTGATGGTCTCTTCACAAGCATTCCGTGCAGTTTCCTTATCTTGGTGGCTGATTTTGTCTCCGGCCTGATCAAGAGCTTGCTTCACCCCAAACACATAGCTCTCAAGGGTGTTGCGAGATGCGATCTTCTGCCGTTGTTTCTCGTCTTCCTCCTGGAACTTCTCAGCCTCGTTTACCATTCTGTCGATCTCGGCTTGTGACAGACGACCCTTGTCGTTCTTGATTGTTATGTTCTTGGTATTGCCTGTTCCGGTTTCCTTCGCAGAAACGTTTAAAATACCGTTTGCGTCCATGTCGAAGGTAACTTCTATCTGAGGTTTTCCTCTGGGTGCTGGCGGAATGCCAGAGAGATCGAATGTACCCAGAAGGTTGTTGTCTTTTGTCATGACTCGTTCACCTTCAAATACTTTGATGGTAACACCTGGCTGATTGTCGGCATAGGTGGAGAAAGTTTGAGTCTGCTTGGAAGGTATCCTGCAATTGCGTTCAATGATCTTCGCCATTACTCCGCCTGCCGTTTCGATACCAAGTGATAGCGGAGCAACATCAACCAACAGAACATCTTGGATTTGACTACTCTTATCACCGCTTAGAATGGCTGCTTGAACAGCTGCTCCATAAGCAACTGCTTCATCCGGATTGATGGATAAGTTTAATGATTTTCCGCAGAAGAACGACTGTAGAAGATTCTGCACTTTGGGAATTCTCGTCGAACCTCCTACAAGGACAATGTCGTGGATCTGTTGCTTGTCCATTTTAGCGTCATTCAATGCCTTCTCAACTGGTTCCAGAGTTGCACGGAAAAGATCAGCGCACAGTTCCTCGAAGCGGGCGCGTGTGACTCTGGTGTAGAAGTCGATTCCCTCAAACAAGGCGTCCACCTCGACAGTTGCTTCCGTGCTAGATGACAGGGTTCGTTTGGCTCTTTCCGCTGCTGTTCTCAAACGCCGAAGAGCTCGTGGGTTCGAACGCAAATCTTTTTTGTACTTTCGCTTGAACTCTTCTGCCAGATGAGTTACTAAACGGTTGTCAAAGTCCTCGCCTCCTAAGTGTGTATCTCCAGCCGTCGCTCTCACTTCGAAGAGTGAACCCTCGTCGATTGTTAATATGGACACATCAAAGGTACCACCTCCCAAGTCGAAAATGAGGACATTTCGTTCACCAGAGAGATTCTTGTCCAGCCCATACGCTAATGCTGCTGCTGTTGGCTCGTTGATGATTCGCAGAACATTCAGTCCAGCTATTGCTCCCGCATCTTTGGTAGCTTGGCGCTGCGAGTCATTAAAATATGCTGGAACTGTGATTACAGCGTCTCTTACGGTCTCACCCAAGTAGGCTTCAGCTGTTTCCTTCATCTTGGTCAGGACCATTGAGCTTATCTCTTCTGGTGCGAATCTTTTCTGTTCTCCTTTGAATTCAACTCCGATCTTGGGCTTACCACCGTCGCTTACTACTTTGAATGGCCAGTGCTTCATGTCATCTCGAATTTTTGGATCGTCATATTTTCGTCCAATCAATCTTTTGGCATCAAACACTGTGTTTTTGGGATTCATGGCAACCTGGTTCTTGGCAGCATCACCGATGAGTCGTTCCGAGTCTGTGAATGCCACATAGCTGGGTGTTGTGCGGTTACCCTGGTCGTTGGCTATAATCTCTACTTTGCCATGTTGAAACACTCCAACACACGAGTAAGTTGTTCCCAAATCAATTCCGATTGCTGGCATTTTGATTTTAGTTTTTCTGTCACTGTTTTCACGTTTAAATTCTATATCAAACTTTACTTTATATTTTTATTCGTACTTAGTTTTATGTTTTTTTCAATAATTCGCTTTTTTAAATTTTGTAAATAACGACTTGTTACAATAACACTTCGTTCAATACTTTGTGATTTGAGCTCTCTGAAATATTTTTCAATAATGACTGCGAAGAGCACGAAGACGACTATTTATATGATTTTGCACGAAGAGCGAATATTCTAGAAAACATATCTAGATCAGGGATGGAAAAAGAAATTTTTCAATTGTACTGAAATCAGGAATAAAATTGTACTGAAATGATGTCAATTGTACCGAAAACGAATTTGGTATGAAAAAAATAAATAATTCAACTATTTAAAAGTTTTCCAAAGTACAATTTGATTAAAAAAAAAATCAAAGAAGAAATAATCAGTTTGTCTTTTTATAAAAAATTGGTAAATAAATATCTTCAATTTAAAAGTACATATATACATAACTATTGTATTGTATTGTATTGTGATGACGAAACTAAATCTTTTACTTGTCCATTTTTGCAGCACCAGCTTATACAAAAAATTGAAATATAAAACTAAAATTCACAAATTAAATATCTTAAAAATGCACAGACGAAAAACGGCAATCACATCCACAAGTTTACACTTTAAGCCTAGTACGCAGATCGAGCAAAGACAAATTTTATCTCTACAATTTTAATCTCTACAAAATGTTTCCAAATGTTTGAATTTAGAGAAATAAAAAATACTGTCAAGTATCTATCAAGCAATAATTATTCGTATAAGTATTTTTTTGAGTTATTTATGGAACGGGTTGTCTTACAAAAGTCGGTCATACCTATTTGGAATCTCCTCTTGATGCCTTTAAGAGAAGCATCAGCAGCTTTTATGGTGGCTGTCAAAATGTCCCGCAAAATAATGCTTCTATCACTCTTTTTCCTGGCAAAACTTAGTGGAGACTTTTTGGCACATTAAAGTACGGCAAAACACAAAACTATTAATTTTGCGCGAGCTGCGTACCTCAGAAAAAAAATCGAAGATAACATTTTTTCCAGGAAAAAAATTGTAGGGGAAACAAACTTTTCTCGATCTGCGTACTAGGCTTTAATGTTTACAAAACGAAGTGATGTCTGAAAGAAAGCTGATCGATGAAGAGACAGAAAAGCAAGGCGCTATCTAGAAGTAAAAACTGTAATTAAGAGTTATAAGGGTTTACAGCTGAGAGTTATTGTTCTGGTATGAAAATGAATGCATTCAGGCCAGGATGATGTATTCAACTTTCAATTTCCTTCTATGTACTTTTGTTTTTTTTTTTGTGAAATACATAAAATATGAACATTTTGTAATTGTACTGAATTGAGACAAATTGTACTTTTGTACTTGTACAAACTCAATTGTATCGAATTCGGTACAATTGTACCGAATTTTCCATCCCTGATCTAGATGTTTGTGGAAAGATGTAGAAATATAATATGCAATTAAAAAGAGAGATTTTGTTTTGCTTAGACAAGAAGAGAAAGAGAACTCATTCGTAAATTGTGGAGAACAAAAACAGGGAGAGATTTATTCCCCTTATTCTGTTGTAAGTAAGGAAATCACTACTCACTCTCACAAACTTCTCCTATTTTGGGAGGAATTTTCCATTTTTAAGAGTATTTCGGCAAGTGAACACTGAACGAACAGCATAAGAGTAAGAATTTAATGCAATCTTTATAAAATGTCTCACTCCAACTCGACTACCGAACCGACACAACTTTGGTGTAGTGTTATGTAGTGAAATTAAAGCAATACATTTCTAGAAAATTCGACATTTTGATGTAGACTTCCTTTCCTTGCTTTATAGTATATATGTATACTCTATGTCCTTGCTATTGTTAATTGAGTAAGGGTCGATTTATATCTAAAAAAGATAAAACTACGTATTGCATTTTTAAACGTATTATGTTTTCAGCGAACGTTGGATTTTGTAAAAAGTATTATGTACATCTGACATTTTATTACACCAAAATAAGTTAAATTACCTAAGATTTAAAATTTAAATACTCAAAACAAATGGTAATTTAAATCAACGTGCAACTCAATACGAGTTCAATAATTATAATTATAATAATTATCTGTATTTATTAAAAAGTTAATAGTTATGAAGAACATTTTAGCAAAATGCTTTGCTTTGAATTAAGTTGTCCTTTTTCTCTGAAAACGAAGTAATATCTAAATCGACTGTTCAAGTGTTCAAGCTAGAAATACGCACTTAAAGCAAAAGTCGTGTAACATCTCAATTATTTTGACCGGCATAATATGTACATAAATAATTAGAAACATAATAAAAGTATAATAAAATAAACTTTGGGTTCTAAACTGATCTAAGAACAGTGAAAATCGATTGAGCACTAACTAATATAATCTTATGAGTAGGTTTTCCGACTTTATATTTACGAAATTTAATAAAATCGTGATTGAGAATTATTATTTTGTCAATAAATATTTGACTTCGTTGCTTTTTTGAACAATCGGTTTACAAAAAACTGCTGGAATTATATAATTATATAATTAATTTATAATTATATAATTTCAGCATAGGTAGGTAGTGTATGTGTTCCGGTATCCGGCCAGTCCCTATAATAAGAATTTACAATAAACTAAATTAAATTATTCAGGACTATTCTACATTTTGTCAAAACTTGACGATTCTAATCATCACAGATTTTTCAGAAAAAAAATCAGAAACTGAGGAGTTCCTAGACCTTAGGAATGCAAGCAATGCTATAAAAATAAATGAAAGTGAATAAAATTTAAAAGTTTTATGCGTCTTATGTCTTATGAAATATTAATATTTCAAATGGTGGCTGGTTACTGGAATATAAATAAAAGCATGTATTGAAGTAACCTGCGAAGTGGCCAGATATTGAATTGTAAATTGAAGGATACATGTTCATCTCGGTTATTCTTTTACTATGATATGAACGTTATATATTTAGGAAAGAGTGAGTGCAATATAAAAATTTCCCTGAGTTTCAATATCCAGCCACACTATTTTTTTTAATCATGTGATCAAAAAACATATGAACCTATATAAATTCTGTGGCCTGTTATTGAGGCACATAGCTTATGCATCCGGTCATGGGAATAACACGATTACATTTCAATATTTTTCTAGGACAAATTCGAATACTGTCTAATGAGTAGCTTCAAGAAATGAGCAACGCACAAATGTTCATAGCTTCAACGTTTATTACGATTGAGGCCCAATACTTTAAAAATATTATCAACGATTGTTGATGTTATTTTTAATAAGACAAATTAAATGATAAGATACAGATTTTCAGTGCCTGGATACGGAAAATGCAATATTCTTACATAAGTTATCTTTAATTTTAACTACATAAAGTCTCCAACTTCCAAATAGTTTTTATTTAATTTAGTAATAGTATGTGTAACCCCCAGTTTCACAGTGGGAGCTTAAACTCCACTTTTGGTTTAAACTTCAGTTCAACAACAAATTTGGTTTCACAGTTTCATTTAAACATTGGACAGAGTTCATTCTGTGACTTAAGTTAAACGACACTATGCCGTTTAAACCTCAGTTCACCAGCCCCTTCAAACATTTGAAAATAGAATTTATTTTCATTTTTTTCTTGTCACAGATCACAACTGAAACAAAGCAAACTTTCCTTGATGGTTTTTTCTTTTATTCATATAGAAAGAGAGAGTAGTTAATCTACGTTCAAAAGAACTGAAGTTGACGACTTGAACTTCAAATTTAATCTCCAGTCCAGGTTCAGCTGAACTTAAGTTTAAACTCTCACTGTGAAACCGGGGGTAAGAGATTTAAAAATAATACATTTTTGGAATACTATTTGATCACCGAGTACTTATCCAACATCAAAGTAAGAAAATGAGTTAGGTGGCTGGGTACTGGTACTTTTACCCTACCTACGAATTTCTTTTAATTTTAATCAGAAAAGGAGTTCATTGGGAGTCTAAGGAGTATTTTCGAATTTAAAAAAAATTCAAGTAGGTAATCGTGGATAAAAAGTTGTTATGATTAAATGATTAGAGAATACTATTCCGAATAACTTTTGCTGTAAGCATTTTTTGTCAACAGGTGAAAATAAGCGAGTGATTTGGCAAAAAACAATTTTCTTTAAACTCAAGATGGCAGCCAACCCCAGAGTGCTAATGTGGTTATTTGTTCCACTTCAAATGAACATTCCAAATGGACAGGTTTTTTTGTATGAGTGATATGAATATTTCATTGGGGAAGATTTAGTGTGACCATCAACCTCTTACAGAGTTGTCGAAGTCTTGAATTTCAGTTGCCTCCGTTTTTCGCGAATAACATCCGTATTTTCTATTTATCGGAAAGGAGTCCTTTCAATGAATGTTTAGAAGAATGAGTACTGTAAAATTGTATATGATATTTGTTCATATTTTGCGTATTTTAAGAGTAATAACCAAGACATTATTAACTGATCATAATGTGAATTTTCTGTGCCCAATGGCAATGGCAATATTTGGGGTTTTAAGAAACTAACTTGAAAATGTTCCATAAAAAACATATATGTACATACATACATCTTTACATACTAGTATATCTTAAAATAAAACATAGATACGTTTAATACTTTTGTTTCTTCTTTACGACATAAACTTGAACCCCATCAAACATTAGCAAGACTTATGGGAAAATATTTCTTAGACATTATTAATTAATATTATTAATTTATTCTTATTTGTATTGCTATTCAGATGTCAGACTTACAGTCTAATATACAATTTGAGAAAAAATGTATCAAACGCACTCAAATATTTTTTTCAGATCATTGAATATTGGCAAGTCTACTTCACAATCCAATTGCTTAGAGTTCTTCCATAAGGGAAGTATACACTTATGAGAAGGAGTGGAAAAGTTTTTTCTTTTAAATAAAACGCACGAACCAGCTCTTGTCCTTAAGAGACTTAGGATATTAAAAATTAATGGCACAACATTTTAATTGAATTAGTACGATGCTAAAGCTGTTTTAGTATGATACTAGGTTAAAACAACGAATTTGCAAATTTCAATCGAATATAGCATCATACTTTCTCTACCCTTTTATTAAAGTTTAAATCATCGAATACCCATTTTATTTTTTTAATATCGTACTAGCTTCTATGACTCTTTGACATTTGCAATCATCAAAAAAGGTTCGTGTACTTACTTTTTTACACGAAATGTCATTGCTTTAGGTGTGTTCAGAAGCAATTTATTAAGAAAATTCTTTTAGTACGATACTAGTTAGAAAATGTTTAAAATTAAGAATGAGTTAGTAAACTACTATGAAGTTAGCAAATTGTTAAGCAGTATCATAGTAATAACTTAATAATAGGCTGTTTAAAATTTTGCGCCAATGTTATTAGAGTGAAGTGTTTATAAGCATACAATTAATTTCTTAAAGGCTAAGACAATGGCTATAGTATTTGGAGCTAAGCATGTGTTTTTTCAACTTTTTAGAAGCTTCTATGTAAACGAATTCATTCAAATCCTTTATGCCGATGCACAGTGTGACAATTTCCATATTTAGCGGGATTTAATTAAAAAATCGACTTGCAGAAATGTAAACAAAAACTGGTTTTTCGTGCAGCTTACACCTCACACTTAATTACTGTAACCAAATTTTTATGCTAGAAAAAAATGATCTCAAAGTTCAAGTTGTGTACAATTATTCATAAGAAGGTTTGGTGTGAGAGCAAGTGTTTCAGATTTTTTTGCAAGTGGATCGGGTGATTTTAATTGAAAGTTTTATTTTTAATCAATAAATATAATCTTAATAAATAGTAAGGTAAGTTAATTTTTGATATTGGGTACTTTTAATTAAATTAAGGAGGGGAGGAAACAAAAATATTGATACATTTATGTGATTTTCCGCATTCATTAGAGCAAAAGTATACTTATTCAGTGTTATTCAAGTTAAAGACCCTATTTGTTGTAAAGCCATGTATGTTGGTAACCAAAAAGTGTTTTGACTTTTTGCGCACAGGTGCGACACCCATACTAAATTTTTCATTTTGTAGGATGGCTACCGAAATTACGAAAAAACAAATTTATGATGTTTGGATTTCTAAGATCAAAATTAGCGCTTTGAAGCAGTTTTTTCTTTTTTTATGAGCTACTTTAACAATACTACGTTTTCTGAGGATGCAATTAAGTCAATAAAACAACCCTAAGAAACTTATGCTTGAGGTTTGACGACAAGATGGTCAAAAGTGGTCGCCATCGAGGTCGCTTTGAAAGCACTAATTGCTCGTGGTTAAATGAAACCCTAACACTCCCTCAAACATTTTTAGACGAAATTCCTTCTTCATCTCGTGTAAACAAGGTAGGAAGACCAAGAAAAAGCTTTGATGAATGCTGTGAAAAAAGCAAGAAGAGAAAAGTGCAAAACCTTTTAGATTCATTTAGCGCTAAAGAAATATCAACTGCGAATGAACTAAACCTTAGGAAGGCAGGAAAAAGAAATACCGCTACCGCAATTAAGAAATTGTCAATATATTCTCCAAAAAGAGGTTTGTTTATTTTTAAATTTAAGTCAAATAAGTTTGTTGTCATTTTTTATCGTTAATAAGGTTCAATTGTCAGTAAAACTCTGGAATATACTTCTTCTGTCTGTACTTCAATGTCTTCAGATGAAGCGATAGCAATGATAACGGACTCACAGCTTTCTACTCATCAATAGAAAATAATACGCCAGAAAATAAATAAAACTGTTCCCAATTTACTACCATCTTACCACAAAATTAAAGAGGCTAAAACAAAGTGCTATCCAGATAGCAGAACTGTAAGCGAATCCTTTGCGGAATGTGATTTACAAGGCTTACTAAACAATAGTGTTAAGCGTATATTTTTAGCTCAAAAAGACGTGTTAGATTCTGTTGATGATTTGAAAACAGGTATAAAAGAAATATCCCTGATAATTAAATGGGGTTGTGATGGTGCTGAACAAAAGGCATACAAACAAAAATTTTCTTCAGGTGATCATTTCGATGAAAATCTTTTCAGTTACTCGATGGTGCCAATCCAGATGTTTGTATAACAAGAAAAAAGGAAAAAAGTACTTTGGCAAAACCCAGCCCCATCATCAACAAGGTACTGCAGGCCTATTAAATTGAGTTTTGCAAAAGAATCAACCGAATTGATCAAACGTGAAGTAGATTCATTTCAACAGCAAATTAACACCTGTTCAGATAAATCAGGACAGCGTTCATATCTTAGTCAAACCAGTTTTCTTACTTACCATGATCGATGGCAAAATATGTACCGCTTTATCATCTGTAACGTCATCACAAACCTGTTATATTTGCGCTGCGAAACCTTCCGAAATGAACAACCCACCCAATCTTTCGAGGAAGTCTGTGTACCAACTAGCAATGTCTTTCGGATTAAGTCCCCTTCACTCTTGGATCCGATTTATGGAATGTGTACTTCACATTGCATATAGACTGGATGTAAAAGCTTGGCAGGTAAGAGACCAAGATGCTAAAGAAAAGTTCAAAGCCAGAAAAAAAATAATTCAAGATAGATTCAGAAGTGAAACTGGATTATTGGTTGATATGCCCACTCAACAGTCAGGCAATACGAATGATGGGAACACGGTTAGACGATTCTTCAGAGATGAAGTAAAAACTGCTGAAATTACAGGTATCAACATAGAAATGATCAAAAAGTTTCATGTCATTTTAGAAGCTCTTGGGTCAGAGTTTCCAATTGAATGAGATGCCTTCGAGAGATTTGCATCGGAAACAAGGGAACTTCATCTAAAATATTATGGCTAGTATTATATGCTAGTAAGTGTGCACAAGGTCTTGTTTCATTAAAAACAAATAACTTGCATTCTTCAAATCGGCCTACTTTCGGAGGAATCTCAAGAAGCCAAAAATAAAGAAAATAGAAAATTTAGAGAACTCTTCACCCGAAAAACTTCGCGAATGGACACAAACACAGATCTTCTTAACAGGTTGTTAATATCCTCAGATCCATTTTTGGCAAGTATAAGATACATCCCCAAAAAAAAAAGTTTAATTGAACACGAAATGCTTCAATTGTTAGACATACCAAACGATTAAAAAACGTGCAAATTGTTTATTTCTGAGCGTTATTAATTTAATCCCGCTAAATGAGCGAAATGGCACACTGTGCGATGGTGAGAAACCCCAAAATCGAATATGGTAGGTAATTCCAGTAATGTCTTAATTTTAAAATTTTTTTTTTGGGATTATAAATCGTAAAAATTAGGCACAAAATAATATCAATAATAAGGTGCTGTTTCGAAGGAATATGATTTTCTAAAAACATTTTTAACATTTGTCTAGTGGGTACCGTACATTTTAAATAAAATAACTTTTGCTCATTACACTAGCTTGCACAAAAAAAAGTACAAAAAAAAATAGTATTTTCTAGACTAATTTTGGCTCTCTGAACACGAAAATGGCAATCATTTATTTTTCCAAAGAAGCGTTTTCGAGATATGACCAAAAAACGTGTTTTTCTGCTCCTTTTCCATGTATAAGCCTAATCCTCAAAAACTGTCGAACTAATTATATTTTTGAACAGATATTTTCTTTGTCTTTCCAACAGTATACGACTTGTGTAAATCGGCCCAACAATCATCAAGAAAAAGCCGTTCAAAGTTTCAAAAAAACACAATTTTTCGCCGTTTTTTGAAAAGCGCTTGTTTTAAGTCATTCCGTAAGGATAGAAAAAAAAATATTTAAAATACTTTTAAGATCTCACGTGGAAGATATTTTTTTTTCTTTTCTAGAAAATACTTTTTTTTTTTGAGGTACTCGCCAAAAACCGAAAATTTGTAAACTAGTGTTATTTGTTAATTGTCAAGTTTCACAAAAATCGAGCATGTGGTTTTCGAAATACTGAGCTTTCAAGAAAAAATTAAAAATATTTTCAAAAATACAAGAAAAATATTTTGAAATAAAAATCTAAATACAATATAAAACTCAACCTTTTAAGAGGCTTAAGCACACAAATAATTGATGAAAATCAGTTGTACTGTTTTTGAGAAAATCTAAACCATAACCAGTACCATTTATAACCATTTTTTTGGAACTCGAAACATTTTTTATGGCAGATCCGTCATTTTTGATCTTCAGAAAAGAAAAAGGAGTCAGGAACAATTTTAAAAATGCCACCTACCAAGGTTGAAGCAAATTGGAGGGCCCGTTTATGCTTTAGTCGAAGACAGCAGGACCGAATTTCGAGACCCACTTTTCTTATCTTACCTATGATAATTAAGTCAAGTCTGATCCAAATCTCGAGTTCTATTTTTATTATACGAATGCATAGCTTGCCTGTTATATATCTCAAATAAAAACTTTAGGTAGTCTGCTGTTAAATAATGAAACTATAAGCCTTATCGCGAATTCCATCGTTATCGAAACTTTTACGTATCCCGACAAAAAGCTATCATCAAATCCGTTCGTAAGAGCAATTTGTATGAGATTTTCCACTACGATGGATTCCGTGATAGTTTGTTTCGGGATTCGTAGCAAGTTTCCGGTTACGATGAAATTCTTGATGGGTCTGTATACCTTGATCATTTTAAGTCCGTCAGTGAGAGTCGTAAAGTTATCGGACTCTATTCTCACTGGTTTTCTTAATTTTTCAAGCAATTTCTAAAAGCACTCATGCAACCGAAAGAAAACCAAAGGAGAAACAAAGATTAGAAATCAACCCCATGTAAATCTGAATCACACACAGGATTGCTAGTTTGAATTAAATGATGCAATCTATCACTGACTCCTGAGGTTGACAAATTTACTAGTTTTCCTGGACAGATTCACTTGTATTAAGAAACGAAAATTAAAAGCATTCATGCAATCGATAGCAAACCGAAAGAAAAACATAGATTTAAAATTGCTTTTTATGGTTCGTTTTAAATAGATTGATAGCAATTCTGGGAGGAAGAAGGTGTCCAATTTCAAAGCTAAATGTAGACAAAAATTCGACTGATAGCATTAAAATCCCATCTCTCTCTAGAATTAATTCAAGTATCCGAAATTTTACAATATTAAAAAATTCCTTGACGATAATTGCACAAATTGTGCATAACTACATGCATTGTGCAAATCGGCGAATCTGTGTCCTCCTGTCATTTTTTAGGACACACAATCCTGGCCACCAGAGACCTAAAACTCAGCCTCATGGATGGAGAATATAATTCAAAGCAAATGTAAGTATTTCGAGAAATAAACAGCTTACGGTCATCAGATGAAATAAAATACAATGGAATTTATCTTCATTGAATGCAGGAATAATTAAATTAATATTTGTTATAATTTCTTTTGTATGGAATATTGAAATCCTAATACTGAAACCAGACACCAGACAGCACAAACGCGCGGACTTTATTATATTATTTTATTTTCTGAAAAATTAAAGTGAATTTGCTTATCTATCATGTTTCTCGCAAGCCTCACAGATTTGAAATAATATTTATTAAAACAAACATGAATTATAATTGTTACTAATTCAAAGAGAACAGGTCGATACTTTTTTAACTTTTGATTTGTTTTGTTTATTTGATGATTTGTCATCCGTGATTTATAATATTAAATTAAGAGAAAACTTGTACACTATCAGCGTTACCTTAGGATATTTTGGAAAAGTGGCAAAAAAAGTGGCACTGGAGAAAAAAAGGTGACACTTAAAATTAAAAACAAAACAACACCATATATGTATGTATGAAAATTGACTTAAGGGAACAAATTTCACACTCATCTCAACGAATTTATAGGAGTTGAAGAAAACACATAATTTAAACAATCATTTTAAGGTTTATTGCAACGTAAGCTTAAAACTAAAAATTTAACAGTTCATTTTGTATTGATTATTCAACATAAATAAGTAAATAAAAGTATGAATAAATAATAAATAATAATATATTTAAAAGAATTCGTATCACATTTTACTTTCCTGTGATGGCTTCCCTATATTTTTTTATGAGGAGCTCATCTGGACAGTGGCGTAGATAGCTTTTCGCTATGGGGGGGGGATAGATCTAGTTCGCTATTTTTTTTTTAAGTTTTAATAATTAAAAAAAAAAATAACAAGACTTCATTGAATTCCTTATGTATGCCATACAAAAATTATATTTTTTAAAGATAATATATTATACGCATTAATTTGAATATGAACTAGAATAAATATTGATATACAGTGCCTTGCATAAGTATAACCGCACCTGTGAAAATGCGTTTTGTAGAAAATTAAAATGGGAATGACACTTTACTATTTTTTTTATTGAATGGCATCACTAATCAAGTAAATTGAGAAGAAAAAAAGTTCCGTTATTTTCTCTTCTGGTGTTTAAAAATTAAAAACAGATTTTTATATATTGCAAAAGTATAACCGCACTGTATAATCGCTAACCTGTAATCCATAGGGTTTTAATAAATGAAACACGGATTTGTTTAGAGTCGGTAAAATATGTAAAAACCCGACTATTAGTATCTTTTATTAACTATCTCTCGAATGCTGTACGTCTGTACTGTGAGACGTTACCTTAACGACTGAATTCTACACAAGGACTGAGTATGTATCTCAGGATATATTACTCATACTGACATAGTTATTTTACTCACACATAGAGGTGTAGTGTAATGATATGAATATGAATGTGATATTTGATAGTGTTAATATAGTGAGGCATTCGATACACGCACAATCCAAACCTCTCTGAAGCTTCATTCAGTTATGTGCTTCGAATTGACAAGCAACAATGCCGCGTGGTAAACATTTAATCGATACGGAAAAAGTCAAAATTCAAGCTTTTCGGTTAACTGGCCTAAGCTTAAGGTCTATTGGTAGACAAATTTCAAGATCCGATCCTGTCGTCCGAAATTTCTTACAAGATCCTGAATCTTATGAGACGAAAATAAGACTCAAGCATCTGCAAAAGCTGACACGTCGAGATAAGAGGCGTTTAATCAATGCTTCATCCAATTCGGCGCATTCTTTGTCAGACGTTCGTGAAGAATTGGGCTTAGGAATTTCGGTTTCAACGGTTTTTCGTGCCTTAAAAAGCAGTAAAGTGATTGTTCGGTGCAAAATGAAGCCAGCTCCAAATTTGACAACAGTCTACAAAAAAAAGTAAGAATTTGCCCAGCAAAACATGAAACGGAATTGGAAAACCATAAGTAACATTCCATTAATTTACACTTAACTCTTTGTTATTCCAAATGGCATAATTTAATGAATGTTTTTTTTTTTAGATTATTTTCAGTGGCGAAAAAAAGTTTAATCTTGATGGGTCAGGTGGTTTTAAAGCATATTGACACGATCTGAGAAAGGAAAAAAGTTTGTTTTCAAGAGGAACTTTGGCGGTGGCAGTTATAAGGTTTGGGAGGCCTTCTGCGACCGTGGTAAGGTTGCACTTGCCTTCACCTCTGCAAAGATGAACAGTTCAGCTTACACCCAGGTGCTTCAAGATAATTTGGTACCCTACTTAAGACGATTTCGTCAAGTTCGGCATTTCTTCCAGCATGATAATGCCCCAATTCACGTTAGTCGTCAAAGTTTGGGATGGTACGAATCGAATAACATACATTTTATGGTGTTAGTTCAAGTGAACAATGTTGTAAATGAAATATGTAGGTAGAATTCTAGATTTAATATATATTCATAATGAGCTTGATGTTAAAATTTTTGAAGATGAAAACCCATTATTAAATAACAGTATTCACCATAAAGCCTGAAGTATTTCATTTAATTTATCAGTTTTTTGTTCTTTATCAAATCAATTATCTATTTTAAATGTCAAATACGATTTTAACAGAGCCGATTACATTTACATTAATAGATATATTCAAAAATTAGATTGGGATTCCATTTTACCTCAATCTGAATTGGCTTCCAGTTTTTCTAGTTTTATTAATGTAATCCAAGAATTGTTTGATAAGTTTATACCTAAGAAGGCTATAAGATTAGGATTAAATAAGCCAATATGGTTTTCAAAAGGATTAATTCGCTTAAAAAATGCTCTACTTAAGGCTCAAAAAAAAAGTAAATTAAATTCAATTTTTCGAAGCAATTATTGTCGTTTGCTGAAAGAGTATAATTTTTTAAAGAAGTTTTTATATAACCAATACTTATGGTCTGTTGAATCGAAGATTAAAAATGACTCAAAATCTTTTTGGCAATTTTATAATTCAAAAAGAAAATCGGTTGGAATTCCTATAAATATGAATTTCAATGGTGTCGTCAGTAGCGACGTATCCGAAATCTGTAACATGTTTGCAACGTTTTTCCAGTCCAATTTTGTTTTGGATAGCTAAAATAATAATGTTTTACCGGCTTATTCTGAAAAACTTGATATGGGTTCAATGGATATATCTGAGGAAGAGGTTTTTAAGGAACTTTCTTGCTTAGATATAAGTTTAAACTTGGGACTGGATAATATTCCAGCTAGGTTTTTAAAAGAATGTGCATGTCACTTGTCCAAACCTCTGACATGCATATTTTATCTTTTTCTTCGCAGCGGCAAGTTTTTAGACGATTGGAAATTTTCCTATATTACTCTCATTTACAAATCGGGCTCAAAACAGCTTGTGGAAAATTATAGACCCATAGCCAAGTTGCAATTGATTCCGAAGATTTTTGAATCCATTGTGAAAAATAAAATCTATGAAGCAGTAAAAAATCATATATCGGTTTTCCAACATCGTTTTGTCCAAGGACGATCTACTGTGACTAATTTGTCTCTTTTTGTAAGTTTTTGCTTGAAAAATATGGAAAACAAATGTCAAACTGATGTTGTTTTTACAGATTTTTCAAAGGCGTTTGATAGGGTTAGCCATCGAAATTTATTACAAAAACTATCGTTTTTGGGATTTCATTCTACACTCCTTAAATGGTTAAGCAATTATTTGTGCAATCGCTCACAGTTTGTAAAAATTGGATCAAATTTATCATTTAAAATTCAAAACTACTAACTACTAAAAAAATGAAATTAAAAATGGGAAGTCATCTTGGACCCTTGTTATTCTTAATTTTTATTAATGACCTTCCTAAAGTGATTAATTTTTCAAAATGTCTAATGTTCGCGGACGATGTTAAGATCTTTAAGTCAATTAAGTCAGTGGCTGATTGTTTAAATTTTCAAAAAGATATTGATAAATTGAATGAATGGTGTTATATAAACTTTTTGGACTTGAATATAAACAAATGCTCAGTTATGTCTTTTTCAAGATCATTTATGCCTATATTATTTGATTATAGAATGGTTAATGTGAAATTGCAAAGAGTTGTTAGTCAAAAGGATTTGGGAGTCATTTTAGATCCACATCTTTGTTTTAGTATACATATTGATTATATTATATCGAAAGCTAATGCTATGTCTGGGTTTATATTTAGGAACTCCCATGAATTTCGTGATCCCTATACATTGAAAACTCTTTTCATCACATTGGTTCGTCCTATTTTGGAATATTGTTGTGTCGTTTGGTCTCCTCTTTTCAAAAAAGATTATAATCGTATTGAAAAAATTCAGAAGCGATTCACTAAATATGCACTTCCAAAATTGAATTGGTCTGCTTCAATGCCATCTTATGATAGTAGATGCTTATTAATTGATTTAAGGCCTATATCTAGTAGATTAACGTACTATTCAGTAACATTCGCAAGAGATGTCATAACGGGTCATATTGATTGTCCGCCTCTTTTAGCCTTGTTCGGTATATATGCACCTACTAGGTCCTTAAGGCCTAGATGTAATGTACTTTTGTATGTCTCTCGACATGCAAGAAATTATGGCCAAAATGAGCCAATAACAAATAATGCTTGTGTTAATTTTAATAAATATGCAAATGTTTTCGATTTTAATCAAAACAGAAGTAATTTCAAATCCCTTATTTTGTTAAGCATAACCTAATGTTAAATATTTGTCCATGTATTTTTAATATGTGTTGCGGTAAAATTTACCACAACAAGTTTCACCTACCTATTCAATTTTCCCAAATCCATTTTTCAACCTTCCTTTCTATTGCGGCTCCAAAATGCTGTAGAGCTCAGTTGAAACCTGGTTTCCATCGACCAGAGTCCTACTCTTAAGTATTCTGGAAAAGCAATCAAACTAGGTCTTCGAATTTCAAATACAAAGTTGAGTGACGGGCGGTCACCAAAAGCCATGTATATGTGACGGATGAGTCACAACGACACCAACACACAAGTACACACAATGTGCGACAGATGGTCCGCAAGAGATGTGGGTGTGCGACAGATGGTCCACACAGGATTGCAAAACATGAAGATTTTGACCCATGTTCAACGGCATGTGTGATTTCAAGTTCACACCAACATAAATTTAGTATGGCCTTCTGCCCAATTTTAAGTGTCGGGCTCACCAAGTAAAATCACGTTGCGATGTTATTCCCTTTATCCTTAATTGTCTGCGCGAAAGTCTACGGGTTTAAAATATGTTAAACTTCGCGTGAAACATCGGATCCTGTCTCATAATGTTTGTTGGGAAAATGGCATGGGATCCCATCTAACAGAATGCTTTCTTCAAGTTTTTGAGTTGGGCCGGTTGGGCTGGGGACTTTATTCGCGATCTTTAATAATTTTTCGTTTAACTTTTTAGACCATTTGGAAATTGACGGATTAGAACTGAACTCGTCCATTAAGCCAAGGTTGGTGTTCAAATCACCAATGTGAAAGAGACCATATAAGCGTGGCTGGATTCGACAGCGGCATGCACACCAGCGAAAAAGCCGGGTGTTGCAAACGCGACAGAATACCAACACGGACCAAAGGTCAGAAGAGGATGGCATATATGTCGTGGCCGAATGGATGAGAGAAGTTCGCCTTTTGAGAGGCACTTTTTAGAAAGCTACGAAAGAGCGAAGTTGCAAAAAAGTTGAAAAGCGAAAAATTATTATCGTCTAAACGAAATTTTTGAGTTGCGTGTTTTTGATAAAATTAAATTTTTTGGTCAGAGGAATCCCAGTTGGGGAATATTTAAAGGAAAAAAGGATTAGTGCAATTTTACTGTGGTGATAAGAAGGCATTCTGGTTAGAGGAAATAGAGCCAGGGTGAGACTGACTGTGGAAGAGACAGGATCCGCTGCAGGAAAAAAAAAAAAGCTAAGTATACGTTGTTCGTTGTTCAATTGTGCTTAGGAGAATTTTCATTCGTTTTTTTGCTTTGTTTGGAGGCTATTAAGTGCCTTAGATTTACCCCGTTTAGGCTTTCGTTTCGTATTTTGTCTTCCCGAGATTGCGGGACTCGCGACCGTTCTTAGATTCCGTTGTTGTTCGGGAATTTTTCCTAACGTGATTTTTTTCTTCGTGGCCCGTTGTGGCACAAAACCATTGTTCTCGTTAATTTCGCATTTTTTTCACCTTTTCAACCATATATTTCTTTGTAAATTGGCCATCTGCCAATTACCAAATACTTTTGTAAATTCTTATTTGTTTTAGAAAAAATTCTGGGTTTTATACCTATATTTATAAAGGTTTCCCAGATAGTTTTAAATAAAACTTCATTAAAATCCGATTCCAGGAAAATTAAAATACTCTTTTATTTTTGTTTGGAAAGGAACTTCTCTTTCAGCTTATTTATTCAAGGTTTGTAATTTCCTGTTTAGTTCACAACTAAAACATACAAAAAAAATTACTGGCGCCCATTTTTTTTTTCTATTCATTTTCGTTATTCGCAATTTTTCGGTTATAGGAACACCCTATTCCTATTTTTTTTTCCAATATCAAAAATAATTCTTGATAACATTTTGATTAATCAAAAGATTAATCAATTTCCCCAATAATTCAATTAAACCCACCCCAAGCTGAGCTATCGGGTGGCAGCACTGTGTTTGCTGTCGGTGGTGGAAATTTCCGAACAATTCCATCGGTTGACGTTCGTACGTCATACGTCATTCGTAATCTAACTTTATTCTTCGCGACGCGCGCCGGTATTATCGTATCCGTGATTGTTTTATCCTTTAATTAATTATTTTGAGTCTGCGGATTGTTGTCCGCCTTCATAAATTATTACATACATTCATCCTTAAGATAAATAATTATAGTTCGGGAATTTTTCATTACAATTGGCGACCAAACGTGGGGCCTTCTTTGGTGTTTCGTTCGTAAAAAAAAAAAAAGAAGAGCTAAATTGTTTTTTCTTGTTTGTGCTGTGATCTTAGGGAAGTGGTTGTTTATTTTTCATATTTTTCTAAAGAAATATTTACTTGGTGTTATTTTCTTCTCAATTTAGGTAAAAAGTGATATACCCTTTTTGTGGAAATAGTGCCTGAAATTCGGAAAACATATTGCGGAAAATTGGCCATTTTGAGAGTGACTTCATCAAAGGAAAATCAAAAAATAAAAACAAGGTGGAGTACAAAGAAGGATAAAATTGAGTAAGGTTTTTTTTGGTTGTTTTTTATTTCATTGATTGTGTCAATTTAAGTGAAAATTATTGATTAATTGACACTTAAATTGATTCGTTTTTTTGTTGATATATTTTTATTGTAATATTAATTTTCCTTGCATCCATTTTGCATTGCGAGAAATAGTGCGGTCTCGTTCACACCATCATTTTGTGTAGTTTAAATATTCTGACACTTTGTAGATTTCATCGTGGTGAATATCGGTGCTGTCGTTTCGGCATAGTACGTTTAGGGAAATAATAGTACTTTTTAATACTTTTTTGTTAATTGTAACTAATTGATTTTCTTTGGTTGTTTGTCCTAAGTGGGCTTCGATTTGATTGTGTTATTGATAAATCTTCATCTTCATTTGTGGTTTTCGCGCTTTCGAAGGGTTCTATTTTTCGCTCTTGATTTTCGCTTTTTTCTTTCCATTTTTTTTCTCTTTCGGGATTATTTTCAAAACGTCATATACTTCAAATACAATAATTTAGTTTGTGTTGATTTATTTTTTTGTTGAAATGGATACAAATCAGGTGAATAGGTTGTCGCAAGACGAGATTACGTACGAGGTAGAGTTTAGAGGTTTAACTGTAGGGACAGTAGAGGAGATGCGAAAAACGCTTAGGGTAGCTTTGAAACTGGAACGTAGGAATTCTTTTATTCCTCCCGCTTACCCGTTTACTTTCGAACAGGATTCGATGGCGGTAGAGAAGAAGTTGATAGAGATAGGGAAGTTGTTAGAAACTCCGCCGAAGTCGGAAACTTCGAAGGAGTATTTAAAGATCATCACAAAGGTTGAGTGGGGGCTACGTAGGATGGACAGGAGTATTCCAGAGAATGAGAGTCAGGAGAAAGGGAAACAGGCTCTTAAAAATAAGTTGATAATGGCTATGGCAGAATTAGAAGGAGATGAGGAAGATGAGGAAAATGATAATGATGAGGAGGAAGTTGATGATGAAAGGAATTTAAAGAAACAGGATAGGGAACAAGTTATTAGGAACAAGGGCGAGGTTGAAAAGCAGCGTTCAGCTGAACCTCCGAGTACTAACGTCGATACATTGACTGGAGCTAGTAGCTGTAGCATAGATGAAAATAGGGGCTTTAATAATCAGATTAACCCAGTGGTAGAACGAGTTATAGTTAGTTCAGAAAAATGTATAGATATAGGTAAATGGGAAGTAAAGTTTACTGGAGAGCGCTGTGGCGTTTCAGTGAACTCGTTTCTTGAGAGGGTTGAAGAGATGTGTCAGGCTAAAGGTGTTTCAGAAACACAGCTTTTTAGGGCAGCAGTTGAGCTTTTTGTGGGAAAAGCTCTCATTTGGTATAGGGCAATTAGGTTGTCGATTAATTCGTGGCCAGAACTCGTCAGAGAGTTGAAGCTGGAGTTCTTGCCACCGAATTACGATGATTCACTTTTAGATGAGATTAGGCGTCGCACACAAGGCAAAGATGAATCCATCGGAGTCTATGTGGCGACAATGCAGAATTTGTTCGGTAGGTTAACGGAACCAATATCGGAAGGTAGGAAGTTGTCAATGATTCAAAGGAACTTGACACCTTTCTACCAAACTCAACTTGGTTTGGCGAAACCAAGTTGCGTATCCGATTTGGTGGCTTTAGGTAGGAACTTAGAAGCGGTTAGGGCGAATGTGGAGGCGTATGTTCCACCACCCAATGTTAGGAACAATAGGAGTTTGCTAGAACCGGATCTAGCATACGTAGGTGTTGAAACTTCTGCAGTTTCGGTTATTGCGGGGAATAACCAAACTGCTCATCAGGCCCAATCTTCGAACCAAAGGTCTTCGGTTAGGTGTTATAATTGCAATGGATCAGGCCATTTTGCAAATAGGTGTTCCGCTCCTAGGCGTTGTTTTGGTTGTGGGGCTTTAGGGGTCAGTAGACAAAACTGCCGACGGTGTTCGGGAAACGGTCAACGGACTCTTGTGCCAGCAGGGCAAGAGGCTCGAAGACGTTGAAGGTTTTGCCTGCTGAAAACCAGCTGGTGAATCAGGTTCATTTAGGTTTTACTCTCGAGGCAAACGGTGATGATAGGAGACCATTTTTAGGAGTTAGTATTTATGGTACTAGATTTTTAGGTTTATTAGATTCAGGAGCTTCTAGAACCATAATAGGTAGGGATTCTTGGAAATTTCTTAAAAATTTAGGTCTTTCATTAAATACAGACACTGTTCACTGCGTTCGGTTAGCAGATGGAACAGGTGTCAAGGTTTTAGGGACACTCTCTCTTCCAATAGTTGTAGAAGACAGGGCAGTGTTGATTGACTGTCTTGTTATACCAACTCTGCCACACACGGTGATCCTAGGTGCAGATTTTTGGGCACTTTCGGGTATTATACCGGATTTAAGGTCACGTGAGTGGAATTTTTCGGAACAGCCGGTTTCGATTTGTTCGATTACAGAACGATCAGAGTTGAGTGATAGGGAAATCAAGAGTTTAGAAGATTTGATTGAGGAATCGTTTAGTAGGATGCCTGAAGGCTTAGGGTGCACAACTATGGTTGCGCATAAAATTAGGACGTCGGCGGAACCGATTAAACAACGGTATTATCCGGTCTCGCCGGCTATGCAAGTTCATATTGATAGGGAATTAAACGAAATGTTAGATGCAGGTGTTATTGAGAGATCGACAAGTGCGTGGTCATCTCCAATACTTTTAGTTAAAAAGAAAGATGGCTCCTTTAGGTTCTGTGTGGACTATAGGAAGCTGAATAAAAATACAGATAGGGATGCTTATCCACTTCCTTACATTAATTCGATTTTAGACAGGCTTCGAGGTGCGAGGTTCTTGTCTTCGCTAGACATCAAGTCAGCGTATTGGCAGATTCCTATGGAGGAGGAATCTAAGCCCTATACTGCCTTTACGGTCCCTGGGAGAGGTCTTTTTCAATTTCGAAGAATGCCTTTCGGTCTTCACAACTCGCCTGCTACTTGGCAGAGGTTTATCGACACAGTTTTGGGTGCCGACCTCGAGCCATTCGTTTTCGTCTATTTAGACGACATCATCATCATTACAGAAAGTTTCGAACAACATCTTGAAATTCTGAATGAGGTGATGAAAAGGTTGAGTGGAGCAGGGTTGAAAGTCAGTAAGGAGAAATGCAACTTTTGCATGCCATCGCTGAAATTTTTAGGATATATAGTGGATCGAAATGGGTTACATGTAGATCCAGAGAAAGTGGAAAGCATGGTTAGGATTCCAGCACCGAGGAATGTAAAAGAAGTTAGGAGTTTTATAGGGACAGTTTCGTGGTACCGTCGTTTTGTACCGAATTTTGCGGAATTGCTTATAGTACGGGAGGTAGCGCTATAGTTGACGAAGTCATTTCATCCCGGCTGAAAATCATAACAATAATAGTTTTCCCCTAACACATAACAGATCTGAACGTCAGCTGCTCCGAAAGCGGTGGAGCTAAAGGAGACAGCATGCAAAAGTCATTGGAAAAAAATTTGCTCCGATGAATTTTATACCAAGCGAAACTGTATTAAATTATTGTTTTAATCATATTTCTTCAAAAAATTATCGTCAGCTGTATTGCCGAGGGGGGGTTCAATGTCAGTCACGGGCATAAACCTCATTTAAAATTTGAAAAATAAATTTATTTTATACCTTATGAAATTTATATATCTCAATTTTTATACTTTTAAAATAATAAAGAAAATAGTCAGCTGCACTTTTGACGGGGGTAACACCGTCAGTCAGCGCGATAAACATGTCGCGCACTCAACGCATTCGAGCGTCGCATAGTATCTTTGGAACATAAACTGACGATCTTTACACCCACAAACAATCAGCTGACGACGATTTTTTGTTTCTTTAACATTTAAATTATGTTATACTTAAAATTCAATAAGTATAACATCAATTTCATATAAATAACATCACAGTTTATTTATTTATTCCGTGTAGGTTTCAAATTACATATACAGGGTGATTTGCATAAGGTGTGACAAAAAGCTAGGGCATGTAGGTTGGACTTAGACAAGAAAAAAATCGTATGGGAGGGGGGGAGTCTATTTCCCCCCGTTTAGGCGGGAGGGGCAATTTAAGAAAAAAATCACTTAAAACAGAAAAAAAATTATTAAAAAATAACGGTGATACCTACAGAAAAATGCTATAGCATTTTGAAAAGCCAGAAATACATTCTTTAATTCTGTTTTTAAATAAAGTTGTTCGAGTGAATAGTTTTTGAAAAATTAATTTTCAAAATCGAAATTTTGAAAAAAAAATGAAAATTTTTTTTTAAACAATTTTTTTTTCAAAATTTTACGTAATTAAGTATTATTTTTTTATTCAATATTCAATGCTCTTATTAGTTTTTGATCAAACACAAAAAACCGGATGTCAAAATGTTTTGCAGTTTTTGAGAAAATCAAAAATAACAAAAACTACTTTTGTTCTAAGAAAAGCCTTTTATTTTAGTTTTTTCGTTTTTGGATTCTTAGGTGAATTTACGATTGAAAGGATTAACTTTCTTTTTACTATTTTTTTTTATTATCGTCTTATAAGCATAAAATAATGTGACAAAGAACTGGATTAACCATATTTCACACATTTTTTATTGAGAACACCTGCGTGAGAGCATTGGTTTAAAATTGAACAGTGCTCCAGTACTCCGTATTCTCGAAGACGTTGATGGATTCTTGAAAATATCGTATGACTGGGACACCTCCTATTGGGATACATTTCAGCGTAGAGTCTTTGCGCTTCACGACATCGACCATGAGCCATACCGTAGCAGTAATGCATATCCGTTAATCCGGTACAAGAGTAATTTGACATCGTGATATGTTGACGACTTGACATTCAAATTAGAAATAATTTGTACAACTCCGTTAGATTTTTATGCTTGGGGATTCATGAAGAACTATTTGTACGAAGTGGAAATAGAATCTTTGGAACAACTGAAACAACGGATTGAAGTGGCTGGAGTCAAATTACAGGAAAATTTATCAAGTATAAATTTATGTGCAGCAATAAGAAGGCACTATAATCTTTGCCTTCTACAAAATGGGGATCACATGGAAAATTTTTTGTAATAAGCTTTAGTTAAATAGTTAAAAATTATAATAAACAGTAATTATGTATTTTATCTAAAAATGCATGTATTTCTTATTTTAATTGATTTCAAGATTCAGGAACATTTTTGTTCTTATTTCGCAATTGCATTTTTCTGTCACTAGTTAGGGCGTGTAACGTTGCATTATTTAAAAAACATTCGCTGGTCAATATTAATCCAATGCTCTCACGCAGGTGTTCTCAAAGAAAAAATGTGTTAATCCAGTACTTTGTTACTTTATTGTATGCTTATAAGACTGATAATAAAAAAATTGTACAAAAAAGTTAATCCTTTCTTTCGTAAATGCACCTAAGCCAAGCCGACCCCACCATAATAAAAAAGTGGCAGGTCAATTTTAAACCAATGCTCTCACGCAGGTGTTCTCAATGGAAAAATGTGAGAAGTATTGTTAATCCAGTACTTTGTCACATTATTGTATGCTTATAAGACGATAATAAAAAAAAAATAGTAAAAAGAAAGTTAATCCTTTCAATCGTAAATTCACCTAAGAATCCAAAAACGAAAAAACTAAAATAAAAGGCTTTTCTTAGAACAAAAGTAGTTTTTGTTATTTTTGATTTTCTCAAAAACTGCAAAACATTTTGACATCCGGTTTTTTGTGTTTGATCAAAAACTAATAAGAGCATTGAATATTGAATAAAAAAATAATACTTAATTACGTAAAATTTTGAAAAAAAATTGTTTAAAAAAAAATTTTCATTTTTTTTTTCAAAATTTCGATTTTGAAAATTAATTTTTCAAAAACTATTCACTCGAACAACTTTATTTAAAAACAGAATTAAAGAATGTATTTCTGGCTTTTCAAAATGCTATAG
The DNA here is from genome assembly GCA_963931855.1 of Philhelius festivus. Classification (NCBI taxonomy): domain Eukaryota; kingdom Metazoa; phylum Arthropoda; class Insecta; order Diptera; family Syrphidae; genus Philhelius; species Philhelius festivus. The sequence goes on along the minus strand of OZ007555.1, from coordinate 214,817,915 downwards.
CATTTTTCTGTAGGTATCACCGTTATTTTTTAATAATTTTTTTTCTGTTTTAAGTGATTTTTTTCTTAAATTGCCCCTCCCGCCTAAACGGGGGGAAATAGACTCCCCCCCTCCCATACGATTTTTTTCTTGTCTAAGTCCAACCTACATGCCCTAGCTTTTTGTCACACCTTATGCAAATCACCCTGTATATGTAATTTGAAACCTACACGGAATAAATAAATAAACTGTGATGTTATTTATATGAAATTGATGTTATACTTATTGAATTTTAAGTATAACATAATTTAAATGTTAAAGAAACAAAAAATCGTCGTCAGCTGATTGTTTGTGGGTGTAAAGATCGTCAGTTTATGTTCCAAAGATACTATGCGACGCTCGAATGCGTTGAGTGCGCGACATGTTTATCGCGCTGACTGACGGTGTTACCCCCGTCAAAAGTGCAGCTGACTATTTTCTTTATTATTTTAAAAGTATAAAAATTGAGATATATAAATTTCATAAGGTATAAAATAAATTTATTTTTCAAATTTTAAATGCGGTTTATGCCCGTGACTGACATTGAACCCCCCCTCGGCAATACAGCTGACGATAATTTTTTGAAGAAATATGATTAAAACAATAATTTAATACAGTTTCGCTTGGTATAAAATTCATCGGAGCAAATTTTTTTCCAATGACTTTTGCATGCTGTCTCCTTTAGCTCCACCACAAGTGCGACAACTGACGCTCACTTTACTGAATTTCGAACATTAAACAACTGTTTGAAGTAAAATTCATTCGGCATAAAATTCCTAAAAAAATTGCAGCGCTACCTCCCGTACTATTAGGCCGTTATCGGATTTGTTAAAGAAAAATAGGAAGTTTACTTGGACTGTAGAATGCGAGGATAGTTTCAGGAAGGCAAAAGAGTGTTTGGTGACAGCACCTATACTTACTTGCCCAGATTTTAAACGACCTTTTGTCGTTCAAACAGACGCGTCAGATTTTGGTATCGGTGCAGTTCTTTCACAGAACTTTGATGAGGGAGAAAAGGTTGTCTGTTACCTTAGTAGGTCTTTAAATAGGAATGAGAGAAATTATTCTACAACAGAGAAAGAATGCTTGGCTGTATTGTGGGCTATTGAGAAGTTGCGACCGTATATCGAAGGCGTTCGGTTTACTGTTGTAACGGATCACTATTCCTTGGTATGGTTAAGCAATCTTAAAGATCCGCAGGGTAGATTAGCGCGTTGGGCAGTTAGGCTCCAACAATTCGATTTCGAAATCATTCACCGAAAGGGCAAAGAGCATGTGGTTCCGGATATGCTTTCTCGGGGAGTTCCACAGTTGGGTGGTATCTCAGATGAGGATTTAGACCCTTGGGTGAAGAAGATGATTTCAGAGGTAAATTCGAATCCGCTTAGGTACCCAGCTTGGAGAGTTGAACATGGTCAGTTGTTCAAACTGGTGAAGAATAATTTTGTAGTAGTTCATGAAAATAATCAGGAGTGGAAGAGAGTGTTAGGTAGGAATGAAAGGTTAGGGATTTTACAGGAATACCATGATGGGCCATTAGCGGGCCACATGGGAGTTAGAAAAACCTTTGCTAGGATAGCGGCTAAGTTTTACTGGCCAAAAATGAGGGCTGATATAACCAAATATGTTAGGAGTTGTAAAGTTTGCCAACAGGTAAAGCCGGTGAATTAGAAGCCAGCTGGATTGATGACTGAGAGGGTAGGAATCAAATCACCATGGGAAATGATTTGTATAGATTTGGTAGGTCCGCTTCCTAAGTCGAGTAGGGGTTTTACTTACATTTTGACGGTAGTAGATTATTTCACAAAGTTTCCGCTACTTTTCGCTTTGAGGTCGGCTACTGCTAGGGCAATCGTTAGGGAATTAGAAGACAACGTTTTCCTCTTATTTGGCATCCCAAAGGTGATCGTGTGTGACAACGGTCCCCAGTTTCGATCCAAGGAACTGAAAACGCTTTGCCAGGCGTACGCGTCACAATTGAAATTTACAGCCCATTATCACCCGCAGGCGAATCCTGCGGAGAGGATCAATCAGATTCTTAAGACGACGTTAAGGGCATATGTTACAGAAAACCACAGAGTGTGGGACTTACAACTCAGCAAGGTGGCGTGTGCTATTCGCACGTCACAGCATGAGGTCTTAGGTGTTTCGCCATACTATGTGAATTTTGGAAGGGATATGGTGACTTCAGGTCGAGAAGTACCATCTGTGGAGGATAGTTCGGGAACCGTTCAGGATCAGGATGAGATCGCTGAACGTTTCAAGGAACTTAGGGTCGATATAAAAAAAAAATTACAAGCAGCATCAAAGAGATCTGCACAAGTATACAATCTTCGACGGCGTGATGTACAATATCACCCCGGCGAAATTGTTTGGCGTAGGAACTTCTCACTCTCGGATGCCGCGAATTATTACGCAGCCAAACTAGCACCGAAGTTTGTCGGTCCGTTTAAAATTAAGAAGCGTGTGTCACCTTGGACATACGTCTTGGAAGATAGTAATGGTAAAGAACGCGGAACTTGGCACGTTAAGGATTTAAAGCCGTACAATAATGCATCCGAGAACTAATTTTTTTAAACTGTAAAGTAACGTAGATTTTTTTTTCTTATTTTTATGAATTTTTGTACTTTAACATTTACATTTTTCACTTGTTTTCGTTTTTGATTTTTTTTGGTGGAAAAATCCTTTTCTATTTTTCCTTTTCTTGGTAACTTTTAGAAAATGTGTTACAGGAATGTAGCCACATTTCCTAGGAGGTAAGGGTGGGATTTGTTGCGGTAAAATTTACCACAACAAGTTTCACCTACCTATTCAATTTTCCCAAATCCATTTTTCAACCTTCCTTTCTATTGCGGCTCCAAAATGCTGTAGAGCTCAGTTGAAACCTGGTTTCCATCGACCAGAGTCCTACTCTTAAGTATTCTGGAAAAGCAATCAAACTAGGTCTTCGAATTTCAAATACAAAGTTGAGTGACGGGCGGTCACCAAAAGCCATGTATATGTGACGGATGAGTCACAACGACACCAACACACAAGTACACACAATGTGCGACAGATGGTCCGCAAGAGATGTGGGTGTGCGACAGATGGTCCACACAGGATTGCAAAACATGAAGATTTTGACCCATGTTCAACGGCATGTGTGATTTCAAGTTCACACCAACATAAATTTAGTATGGCCTTCTGCCCAATTTTAAGTGTCGGGCTCACCAAGTAAAATCACGTTGCGATGTTATTCCCTTTATCCTTAATTGTCTGCGCGAAAGTCTACGGGTTTAAAATATGTTAAACTTCGCGTGAAACATCGGATCCTGTCTCATAATGTTTGTTGGGAAAATGGCATGGGATCCCATCTAACAGAATGCTTTCTTCAAGTTTTTGAGTTGGGCCGGTTGGGCTGGGGACTTTATTCGCGATCTTTAATAATTTTTCGTTTAACTTTTTAGACCATTTGGAAATTGACGGATTAGAACTGAACTCGTCCATTAAGCCAAGGTTGGTGTTCAAATCACCAATGTGAAAGAGACCATATAAGCGTGGCTGGATTCGACAGCGGCATGCACACCAGCGAAAAAGCCGGGTGTTGCAAACGCGACAGAATACCAACACGGACCAAAGGTCAGAAGAGGATGGCATATATGTCGTGGCCGAATGGATGAGAGAAGTTCGCCTTTTGAGAGGCACTTTTTAGAAAGCTACGAAAGAGCGAAGTTGCAAAAAAGTTGAAAAGCGAAAAATTATTATCGTCTAAACGAAATTTTTGAGTTGCGTGTTTTTGATAAAATTAAATTTTTTGGTCAGAGGAATCCCAGTTGGGGAATATTTAAAGGAAAAAAGGATTAGTGCAATTTTACTGTGGTGATAAGAAGGCATTCTGGTTAGAGGAAATAGAGCCAGGGTGAGACTGACTGTGGAAGAGACAGGATCCGCTGCAGGAAAAAAAAAAAAGCTAAGTATACGTTGTTCGTTGTTCAATTGTGCTTAGGAGAATTTTCATTCGTTTTTTTGCTTTGTTTGGAGGCTATTAAGTGCCTTAGATTTACCCCGTTTAGGCTTTCGTTTCGTATTTTGTCTTCCCGAGATTGCGGGACTCGCGACCGTTCTTAGATTCCGTTGTTGTTCGGGAATTTTTCCTAACGTGATTTTTTTCTTCGTGGCCCGTTGTGGCACAAAACCATTGTTCTCGTTAATTTCGCATTTTTTTCACCTTTTCAACCATATATTTCTTTGTAAATTGGCCATCTGCCAATTACCAAATACTTTTGTAAATTCTTATTTGTTTTAGAAAAAATTCTGGGTTTTATACCTATATTTATAAAGGTTTCCCAGATAGTTTTAAATAAAACTTCATTAAAATCCGATTCCAGGAAAATTAAAATACTCTTTTATTTTTGTTTGGAAAGGAACTTCTCTTTCAGCTTATTTATTCAAGGTTTGTAATTTCCTGTTTAGTTCACAACTAAAACATACAAAAAAAATTACTGGCGCCCATTTTTTTTTTCTATTCATTTTCGTTATTCGCAATTTTTCGGTTATAGGAACACCCTATTCCTATTTTTTTTTCCAATATCAAAAATAATTCTTGATAACATTTTGATTAATCAAAAGATTAATCAATTTCCCCAATAATTCAATTAAACCCACCCCAAGCTGAGCTATCGGGTGGCAGCACTGTGTTTGCTGTCGGTGGTGGAAATTTCCGAACAATTCCATCGGTTGACGTTCGTACGTCATACGTCATTCGTAATCTAACTTTATTCTTCGCGACGCGCGCCGGTATTATCGTATCCGTGATTGTTTTATCCTTTAATTAATTATTTTGAGTCTGCGGATTGTTGTCCGCCTTCATAAATTATTACATACATTCATCCTTAAGATAAATAATTATAGTTCGGGAATTTTTCATTACATATGTTATCTAATAATTATTATTTTGTACATATGTATGTATCTTAGTCTAAGAGTTGTAATACTTATAGGCGAAATAAATAAATAAATAAATAAAATTATCAATTGGCTAGATACGTACAAAAAAATTTTAGAGTGCGTTTCTTTAACTTATTTGGTTCATGACTGGTTATGTTGAACAATTATCGATCCTAATGGGGGGGATATATCCCCCTGATCCCCCCCCTATCTACGCCACTGCATCTGGACTCCACTCAGCTAAATCACAGTTGCTTACTAAATTTAAAGAAGGCAACATATTTTCGCAAGATTCAGTATTTAGTCCGTTGGTGAGTTTGTTTTTCATCAAAGTTAGCTTGGAAAAAACCTTCTTAGCGCAGGCACTGCCATGAGGCAAGGTTAAAATTTTTGCAACAAATTCATATGTAAGTCGGAAAATAGGTATTTATTCAAATTATTTTTAATGTTACCCACTTTTTCAATGTGTGGGTTATGTTGAATTTTAAAACTTTGATGGTATAAGTACGCATGAAAAATATGAAAAGGTATGGAAAAATGGCATGGTGAATTGCTAACTTTAGCTTTACTTGTGGGGAATAAAAAGTGGCACAGACTGAAAGGTGGTGGCTCGGTGGCACAGCCTGAAAAAAAGTGGCAATTTGACACTAAAGTGGCACAGCGGTAACGCTGTACACTATTTTCTGTTTGTTGTTTATGTTTATTTAAGAGTTTTTGAATGAAGCGAAAGAACATTGAAGAGAGATAATTCTAATTTTATATTGTGGAGTGGAGAACGAAAATAGCGAGAGATTAGTTCCCCTCTTTCTGCCATTAAATTTGAACTAAGATATCACTTCTTACGCCCTTGTCTTTTTGGGTGTTTTTTGTTTCTTAAGAGTGTTCCAAGTGAGAGTAGCTGTATCCAACACAATCTCTTTCTAAAGGTGAAATAGGAATTTTTATTGACAAAATCCCCTTTGGTAGTTTTGTTTATAAATAAATTAACGAAAAATGGTGAATTAGGGGAAATTGAAGCAATGCGTTTCTAGAAAATTCGACTGTTTGCATTAATGATTTCCTTGATTTTAGGGTCGACTTGTTTCCCTTAATATGTGTATATGTGTATGTATGTGTAATACCTTTTTATTCTGTTCTCAGTATTATAATCTTAGATTTAACTCATACAATTCAAAAGAAATAATTTTAATTAATGTGCAACTTAGTATAGGTAGTTCAAGATGATAAACATTTATTGTGAAGTTCTTTATTTGAAAACGGGCCGTCCCATTGTTAGGTACCCGACTTTGTACTTAGTATAGGTAGACATATATTTATTTAAATTTAAAACAACATAACAGTTTAAATTATGCTTTTTCAAGTCAAGTTTCAAGTCATCAACTACCTATACGCACAGTATTTTGTGTCACGTGCCCGACAGTAAAACAACCAAGGCTTAGAACTTCTTTTTCCTTACTTTATTTAAGCTAGTCTATGAATATTTAAAACCAAAAAGCATATTCTACAAAATAATAATTAAAAGAATAAAAGAAAGTTGAATACAAAATAGGTACCTAGTTTTTCTTAATTTGTGAACATGTACGAAATTAGAATTTAAAAATTAAAGAAAGCTGTTGAAAAACGTCGTCTTCTTGGGGCAAATCGTGTATCGTATTGCAATCACATTGTAGGTACCTACTACATGAAATCGCGAAATGACAGAAATAGGACCTACCTTACCCATTACGTTTTTGCTGTGATTTAAGCATTGATTTCCGTTTCGGAGATGTAAATAACTTTGGTTATGGGTACAAATAGGGAAGCTTGTCTTGAGACATTTTTTTTTGTCTCACAAGGCGTTTTACAATTCCGTCAGTTAATTCTTTTACATGTGCAGTAGCAAAATACTTTCAGGAACAGGATCTTAGGTGTTCTTGAGTTAGATAATGTAATGTCGTTTTTATTTGGCAAGCCTTCTGGACTCTTCTGAAAGGGATCACTTGGGAAGAAATGACAGTTCTGGTTCTGAAAAGAAAAGAAATTTGCTTCTGGATTTGAAATCAGAATCGAAACTAGAAGCACTCACACATTCATAAATATACTTAAACGTCAAACTTGACAGTTGTGATTTTTTGTAACCTAATTGTGCGAAGTGATTTTCTTTCAACAAACATTATTTTTGATTTTGAAATGGATTACATTATTGTAAAACATTTAACATTTCACATATACAATCACAACAAACTTCAGAATCGTTAGAATCAAAAAAAGTGTTCAGGTGGGACCCGCATCGGAGAGAGATTCCACACACTTATTTTTAAATTCCGACGATGGTCCATCACTTCATAAAGTATTAATTATTTGGCCGTTGCTATTTTCGGCCATGATTAAATAATATGGTTTACAAAAACAAATATTGTATCCTTCTTTTTATTTTGGGTTTCAGGGCATATAATAAAGTACTGGCACTTGTTTTCCAAAAATGTAGCAGCTGTAAACGGGGTAACATTTGACCTTGCCCAAAGAATAGAACATCGAAGAATCAACTTGCGGGATGCGTACATTGGTACTCTTTCGGAAGAAAATGAATCACTCTAGATTCAATTTATTTTCGTTATTTTCAAGACATTCTTTCTAAGATCTCGCAATAGGTACCATAATCTTCTTTAAATTTCAACAATCGTTGCAACGTTTTCTGCAACATGTTAAATTTAAAATAATAAACATTTTGAGAGCAATTGATTTGTAATTCTTTCAAATTTGAAATGAAATTTTCATGGATTTGGCAACACACTGTTCAGTTCGAGTTTCTTTCAACACAAGACATTTTTCGTTTTTACTAAATTTTTAAAACTATGTTTTTATTTCAGGATATTCTTCCTTAAATATGAAAAATGACTCTTTCAGAAATAAAACTAAGTAAAACTAGACGAAATCGAATGCGTCACGTGTACGACAGATCAAAACTTAAAATAATTATCTTAAAAATATAGAATCTATTCTCAACAAGATATAAATCTTAAAATCAAAGCTATAAATAATAAATAAAATACAAAGTACTATACGAAGAATATTTAAAGAGGCACAAAGAGACTTCATTATCACGGTGTATTTAATAACATTACAAGCCAGGGGCTTAATATTAGTATCTGAATTTACATCTTAAGGCACTAAGAAGGATATATATGTTATGTATTTGTTATACATGTTTAGTATTCTATATGAAGGTTTTTATAATATACAAACTCTATATATGAACTACTGAAATAAACCAGCCAAGTAGAATACTTAGCGCTATTATTGTTTGGACTTGTTGAATCATTAGTTCAAAATAGCCTTTTTGGCCTTTAGTCCACAAAAATTGGCATTTCTTCACATAGACTCATCAGTTGACAATGAGGGCCTTGTCAATATGCAATTTTTGTTAAATTCAGTTCATCTAACATCGATTTTTAACAAAAATCAAATTTGAACTATATCCAACCAAGATTAAAATTGAAATCATTAACGCTGGAAGATTTTGCCCGTGGCATCTATATGAAGGTTTTGATAATACATATTTAGTATTGTTATATTTGAATTATTTACAATACGTACTATATTATATTTTATATTTTAATTGCTCCAGAAGATGTGGTTGTCGTGAAGTTGAAGGTCAAAAATTATCTTTTTCGTAGCATGGTCTAATTAAGCAATAGGATAATTCCTCTTTAAGTTATTTGCCAAAAAAATTCATTCAATTGGTACAAAGTTACATAAATACATCTGGACAATAAAAACATTGGTGCGAAATTTGCTAACTTTAAAGGAGTTTACTATCACTTTCTTAGTCTTAAACATTTTTTAACTATGGCCAAACCACACCTAAGCAATTGTCAGTTCTAAGTAAACACACAGTTATAAGTAAACACAAAGGCGCAAAATTTTAAACGTTGCTCAATTAAGGAATAAAACCGGCTCTTCTTAACGCAGTCGCTTAGCTTAGAGACTTTATATAACTTTTTCATAATTTTAAACAGGTTAGACAACTCTTCTAACTAATATGAGTCTTACAACAAAATCTAAGCGAATTTAGGTTGAACAACCCTTAGTTTGACAGATACATAACTCAAAAACAACTACACAAAAAAAAAAAAATAATCAGAACAGAAAACTTCAAACCAAATAATGGTCCTTATTCAGAAATCCCCCCACCAAAATGCACTTTTTTTTTTATGAATCGATAAAAAAAAAGTGTGCTGTTGATAAAAAACATCAAATTATGGAGGAGAAACACTTTTTTATGGTAAAAAAGTGAAGTATAAGAAAATTAATATAGACCATGGGTAAATTTAAAAGTTTCTTTAAATCCAGTTTCTGTAAATGCAAAAGAAACCTTGCATACACCCAACTTCGCACCTACCCCAAATCCTATAGTGTGCCCAAGCAGGGGGGTTGCATATATAACGTATCTCACTGTTTATACGCCGTAATGCGTAAGCAAACAACAAAAACAAAAAGCAAATATCCCATAAAAAAGAAGTAGTTTTAGTTATAGTACTGTCCGCTTATACTTCACTTTTTTACCATAAAAAAGTGTTTCTCCTCCATAATTTGATGTTTTTTATCAACAGCAAACACTTTTTTATCGATTCATTAAAAAAAAGTTCATTTTGGTGGGGGGGAATTCCGAATAAGGTCCCAAATAATTTTTCGCCATGCACACAGAATTATTGAGAATTATAAGTGACTTGGCTTAGGCTCTCTATAAACCATCATGGCCTCTAATTTATTTTTAAAATGATGAAGATTAAAATTAGCAAAATCGTCGTTTTCACCAAGTATCATACTGAAACACTTTTAACATAGTGATAACTCGATTAAAGTTTTGTTTAGTGTTGGAAATGTGAAATACTTACCAACTTTGTACAAAGGTCAATATTTGTTGGAAGATAAGGAATTATGAATCACACAGGAGCTTGGTCATTATAGGATGCGAAAGGGGTTTGAATGCTTAGCTCCGGGAACACCACCTCGCCGGAATCGGGGATCCTCTAGCCAATCCTAAGGCTCACCTGGGGGAGAGTACGATAACTTGGCCGCCAAGATTTGATAACGGGTTTTTGTAGGGGGGTCAAAAACAAGCACTTTTTACTATGGGAAGGGGGGGTCTATCTCCCCCCGTTTAGGAGGTAGGGGCACTTTTAGAAAAAATGGTTTAAATTGAAAAAAAAAATATTAAAAAACAACGGCAACACCTACAATAAAGTGCTATACTGCGTTTGAAAGCCAGAAGATTGTTCTATAATCCTGCATTTAAATTAAATTACTCATGTCAATGGTTTTTGAGAAATTCGCATTTAAAGTCAAAATTTTGATAAAATAACGTGAAAAAAAAGTTTAGACCGATTGTTTTCAAAATTTTGAAATGAAATTGTAAATTAACTTATTAGTGATCTATGTATCTATCAGTTCTTAATCGAACACAAAAAACCGCATGGTTCTATGTGTTCTAATTTTTGAGAAAATCGAAAATTACCAAAACTACTTTTTTTGATTTTTGGTGGTGACTGTGATTCCATTTTAAGGATTAATGTTAATAAACATAATGAATCTTTGTTAGTTCAGTACCGCAATTCATTTAGCGTTACCCAGAATGCACCATGAGGAGGTAGAATTGCATCTGGGTCAGTTATTTTGTCAGTTAGTCAGGAGTTAGTCAGTCATAGTTAGTTAAAAATGGTCAAAATGTATTAAGAAGGTGTGTAAGTCTCGTCAATAAAGCCATCGTCCGTACTACGAGTATAACTGTCGAGTTCGTTGAGTTACTCTTTTATGGTGGGAAGCCGAGGATGTTTTGGCGGTAAAACACTTTCTAAATTTTCGCTCTGAAGGGTGGGAGGATCGATGTCTTTTAACTGTAAACATTCACATATATCACCATCGGTATAACAAGGGTAAACTTTTTTTACATCTGATAAAAACTCTATTATTTGCGAACATGGTGAACATGGTCGGAAGTTTGTTTTGGTTTTCAAGATCGTTTATTGTATTTTATATGTATTTAGTGGACATTGGATAAATAGAATAAATTTGAATTTTTTTTAAATACAGATTCTGTGAATGCAAAAGAAACTTTGCATGCACCCAACCTCGCACCTACCCCAAATCCTATAGTGTGCCCAAGCAGGGGGGTTGCAGGGGGGCAGCATGCCCCCCCATACATACTTTACTGTTTATATATTGTAATGTTGGAAGCTAGCACTGATTTATTTATGTAAGGAAGCAAAAAATATCAAACATTTTGTAGAAAAGTAGTTTTAGTTATTTTCGATTTTCTCAAAAACCAGAAGACATAGAACCATGCGGTTTTTTGTGTTCGATTAAGAACTGATAGATACATGAAACACATGTAAGCTAATTTACAATTTCATTTCACAATTTTGAAAACAATTGGTCTAAACTTTTTTTTTTCACGCTATTTTATCAAAATTTGGACTTTAAATGCGAATTTCTCAAAAACCATTGACATGAGTAATTTAACTTAAATGCAGGATTATAGAACTATCTTCTGGCTTTCAAACTCAGTATAGCACTTTATTGTAAGTGTTGCCGTTGTTTTTTAATATTTTTTTTTTTTTCAATTTAAACCATTTTTTTTTAAAAGTGTCCCTACCTCTTAACCGGAGGTTTTCTCAAAAACCAGAAAACACAGAACCATGCGGTTTTTTGTGTTCGATTAAGAACTGATAGATACATGAAACACATATAAGCTAATTTACAATTTCATTTCACAATTTTGAAAACAACCGGTCTAAACTTTTTTTTTCACGTTTTTTTATCAAAATTTGGACTTTAAATGCGAATTTCTCAAAAACTATTGACATGAGTAATTTAATTTAAATGCAGGATTATAGAACAATTTTCTGGCTTTCAAACGCAGTACAGCATTTTATTGTAGGTGTTGCCGCTGTTTTTTAATATTTTTTTTTTTCAATTTAAACCATTTTTTCTAAAAGTGCCCCTACCTCCTTAACGGGGGGAGATAGACCCCCCCCTCCTGTAGTAAAAAGTGCTTATTTTTGACCCCTCTACAAAAATCCGTCATTAAATCTTGGCGGCCAAGTTATCGTACTCGTGCCCTCACCTGCAACAACACAATCATCTGGCCAAGTAATAAATTTATAAAAAAAAATAAACCAAAGAACAACCAGACGGAGTACTTCACTACACCAAAGTGCTGCTGGTGTCATCGAGGTGCGACCAATCCCCTTCTCAGCCATGAAATCCCTTGGCCGATATATGGATTTCCCCATATACTAAAAAAGTCTTCAAAAGGTCATTCTTCCTGAGAGTATCAACAAAAGAAATAGAGTTAAATAATTCATCTACACAAAGTGTAATGTCTATTAAAAAAAATAAAGAAACATCAAATGGAATGAGTTTAAAAAACATACTGAAAATATCGTTTCCTATAAAATCTTAATAATCGTGTTATCTTTTTTTGTACCTCAACCGAACACCCTAGACCTTACCTTAATAGAGCTTTGTGTTATTAATCGCTGAGAGTTTTCAAAATGCTTATATATGTATGTATTATAAATGGTAACAATCGGAGACGAAGCTTATCACTTGCAAAAATCTTTAATAATAGGTGTGTAATAGAATAAAACAAAATTATTTTAGCCTTAAATAAACCTGCAGGCTCGTTATATATATTTAACAAAATAGCTCAGACCATTACAAGCGAATAAAAAGACGGTACTTAAAATTCAGCGATTATAGCTCTGAGGCTACGCCGCGCCGTCATAGACACTCGATTTTCCCACAATGACCTTCACCCTTTTCTCATTAAATTCTTAAATGGCTATTAGAACAAAATGTGAAATCGAATTAAAATAAGAAATATCGATGAGCCTGGTTACCTATATCGATATATAATTTTTCTATAAGTCCCATTTCTGAAAAACAAACTTATTTCAACACAAGAACTTCTTAAACCTGAAGAAGCTTGATTTTGGATATCCCTTATAAATATTGGAAAATAATTTTTGTTCTTTATTCAATCTCAATATCACTCTTTGTTTTTGGTATAGACGGTCGTTAACTAGGGTAGCCAGATATGTTTAGATGAAACTAGTACTGGAGTTTCAAAAACCCGGACTTTCCCGAACAAATGAGGATTGAAAAAAGAGTACAAAACAAGGACAGAATAAACACATTTAAATTGTAAGAGGAAACAAAAAATTGTATTAACATTTAAATAAAAACAAATATTTAGTTTAAAAATCACATTTTTAAGTTACAAAACATCTTTGATGTATAAAAAAAGGAACTTCATTTGTTTTTTTTTTTTAATAAATAGCATTTACAGTGTTGTATTTTTCATTACATCTAATACTGTTAAGTATATCACTGTTGCTTTTTTGTTAAATTAATTCCTTTGTTAAAATAATTCCTTTGACGGTCTCAGGTAACAGTTTGTTTCTATCTTTTGTCCCGTGAATTTAATAACGTTTTCTTTACAGCTGGAATCATCAAGCTTCTTCAAAATAGATTTAATTTTAAGTGGAACAAAATCGTTATCGATTCGCTCGTAAATATTATTGACAATATTTTGTAAAATTTCCACGGTTTCAATAATAGGAATGTCTTGTCTTTCAAGTTTTTGAATATTGACGTTGAATGTTGACATGAGAGAATGAACCAAAACTAAATAGGTACGCCTCGCTTAAGTCGTCTTTAAAAAATGTTTGCAATATTGTAGGCGGATTCTCGTACATAAGCAAAAGACGTTCAACAGCAAGATAGAGAGAAAGCCATCTGGTTTTCGAATGGTATAAGAAAGGCTTATATTCATTTTCAAGAAATTCAGAAAAATCTCAAAGTCTTTCCGTTCTGACTGTGTAGATAGAGAAATAGTTGTATATTTTTACAATTATGATATCGGCGTCAACTGGTAAAGTATCACATCCATGGTAGATCGCATTGACTAATGTGGTGGACATCCTACACCTATCATGTTTTGGTTGACTAAAGATTTTAACTTTGAATAGACATTGTTAGAACCTTTCCTTTGTCTTCCACCAAAATTAGTATTGCAATAATTGTCAGCGCAAAATCCACTTACTTTTGATAATAAGTTATTTTGTGTAAGAGCTTTAACAATAAGTTGGGCAATTGTTCTATAATTTCTTTTCTCATATATTGGATCTGTTCGTTCACTTAATTTTAATGGGCCTCGGTTCATTTTTGAATAACCATTTAATTATAAGTAGCATAAAAGTAAATAGATACACAATGGGTAAAAGGAGTACAATCCCGGACAATTAACAAAAACTATCCCGGACCTCCCCCACACAGTGAAAAAAGAGTACATGTCCGGGAAAATACGGACGGATAGCAACCCTATCGTTAACTCACTTTCAATATTTAAAATGTAATGTAACGTACTTTTTCTTTTATTATCTTATTATTTAAACATTATCCATCATGATAAATGTTAAAAAAATTAAATAGATTTACCTTATTTTGCTGTTTGAAAAAGTACAGCCACATCACTATCAGTTTCGTTGAGTATAAACTACACTTAGTGAAGCAGTTTATCTCTTCGCACGTACGTAAGTGGAACAATAATCGACCAAATTTTCCTTACCCAAGGTGTACCACACCACTTATTGTTTCTTCTTCTTCTCTATACTATCATAAACATAGTCACTTTTCCTTAATTCCATAGTGCTAGTTGTTCAGTTGAACTTTCACCTTCCGTTTCCTGGTACCTCGCAGTCTATAGTCGGTTACAACATTTGTTATATTTACAGCTAGACGCATCTAATGATGATAACACTTGAATCATCAAAAAATGAAAAGAAGTTTTGAAATTTCATAAAAATCTAATTTTGTTTTCACTTTTTCCCGCTTCTCGTTTCATGTTCTCAAAATAATCTGTAATTATACTATTATTTCAAAACAAATGCAAAATTTCTATTATTCCATTGTGAACTATATTAAAAACTTAACTTTCTATTTTTATTTGCAGGCGCTCCTGCTTCAGGAGCCCACAACATATCTTTTCGGTTTTAATTCAACTTGATTGCCGAAAATAGTAAAATGGGTTATCAATATGTATTTCATTTGTTTACTCAATAAGACTCAATTTTTGGCATATATTTAGTAGCGTTTTCGATTTGTCTTCCAGAAACGTTGTGGAAAAAGAAAAAATTCAGAATTTAATTCAACATGGAAACACTTTATACGGTCACACAGATAAAACTTGACATAGCGATGAGAGAAAGATGAAAAATGTAGGTCTCGGTATTCTGTCTGTCTGCTTTCAATAGCCTAAGCGAATCAACCGGATTAAGCTGGGAGTATAGCGTTTATCAATTATCTCTGGACAAGTATTTTCAGACCAAAATTTAACGGTATTTGCTATACACATATTCTAAATTTTTTGGTTTTGGGAAATCTTATTTTCACGCCGATTTTGGAAGTTTGCATTCCCTTGTACTACCTGTAGGTACTAATATCAAAACAATTTTCAGTTGTCAGTTTTCAAATATGGATTACGGTTTGTTTAATTTATTTTACTTTGTGAAAACTATGTATATCCAAAAACTGATGGATACTTTTTCCAGTAATAAAATGGAAACAGTTTAAAATGCTTATATTTCTCTATTGAAAGTTGTTTAAGGATGAAGATTCTTTTAAAATAATGAGACAAGCATAAGATTAGATTATACTAAAATAAATCAATTTTAAATCGCATTCTATGTATTTGCCGCGAAATAAAATCAATTTTTGATTGAAATCTGAGCTTACTAATGGAACACCCCATAAGTAAACAGACATTTTATAACGTCTGTAAATGATAAAGAGGCATATGAAGTTGTCACAATACTAAAAAGATAAAATAGAAAGTGTCGGGGAATGAAACTTCCGAACACAGGGGTCGGGGTACTAAAAAAGGTTCCAAGTTTCTAAGAGGGCACTTTGCCGAACACCAAGTTAATTTACTAAAATATGTTTATTCAATTACGAGTATTTACTATTTACAAGTGTATTTTCTCTCTTATTTAACCAAAAACGCGACCAATTCCAAAAATGATACTGCGAGTGATCAGAAACGAATGCCAATAAACTACTAACGAAGACCAAATCCAAAACGATACTGCCAAGACCACGTCCCAGTAGTGGCCTCGAAGCCACCAGCCAGTGTCCAAGAAATGCAGCGTCACCACAGCTCCCATAGGTGAAGGCAGTCCAGTAGCTGGTACCATGCCCACGCCTTCGATATCCAACGGCACACCAGAAAGAATGTGCCGACACCAGCAGCTATTGCCATGATCCGTGGGATAGTCATCTGAGGGTAAGCCATCAATGTTGAGTTGTTTATTTGTTCTTCCAAGAACTATACTCGAACCTCCAGTGTACTGCTATATTTATCCATGCAAAATATAGGGCAGCAACGATCGGTTGGCGCCAATAAGTATCTGGTATCCATAGTCCAGACTGTTAGCAACCCATGGTGCCATGCTATGCTATCCACTGTATACGATCCCTCATATGACTATACGGGGTGTGTGTGCCTGTGCACCTTGTGCACAGAAAAGTATCTCTTATCGTCACTGGCTCGTGGGTGACGATTTCGTTGGGTGATGTGTAGCCGACAGAAAAGTATCTATCGTCGCTGGCTTGAATGGTGATATCTGATATCTATCGCTATAGATACTCGTATACCCGAAGGTGGCATCAAAATGTGTCGCAATTCGATGGCCATCGAATGGAATGTATGAAATAATGATGCTCGGCTGGTGGTGGGTGCGGAGGGCACCAAGTATTTGGTAGACACAAATGATGTGTCAGCGATGACCCTGATGAAGGGTTTATTCTCTCGGTCATCGGTTGATGACCAGACAGAAAGTATAATGCAAATGTCGATTAAAATTTGCAAAATCGTCGATTTTACAATGTTGAAACAAAAACTTATCAGAATATGGCCGGAGCCCTAGCACGTAAATTGATAAAATCAAGTTTAGTCCATACAATCACTGGTTGATTTCAATTCAACCAAATAATGAACTTCCCACTTGATCGTATGTTGTCAGCTCGACTGTTCGAACGAAAAATCAGCTCCCTAGATTCTTATTCATGCTTATTTTGACATTCTCATGAATAGTCTATTCGTTAGAATGATTCTATTCCTTTGAATGAACTTTCTTAATTTTGAGATTCGAACGAATAACATTCATTTGCGAAAGATAGCATAAAATGAACTTCAAAAAAGATTCATTTTCATTGTCAGCTGTTTGACATTTACTATATTTCTATTTGAATTAGTATGACCGTTTTACATTTTTTTTTGTTTCTAAACATTTTATAGATGTTGGATAAATAATCAAGCAACAAAATAAATAATACACTTTTTCATTATAAAGTAAAGTTTAACCATAAAGAACTACATATTTATTACATTTTTTGTTTCAACTCAGCTGTTTTGAAACTATTCTTAAAAAAAATAAGTTGTTCATGACGCGTTCTAAATTTTTATTTTTTTTCGTATACACTTGGTCACACTAAAATATCAAAAACAAAAGAGAAGTGTTTGTGAAATGTCAAAACCAAAAGGTGAAATCTTTGTTTATTTGTAATTGTTTTGTTTATTGTTTAATAATTTAAATTTCTTGGATAAAAACATAAAATAATAAATAAAAATATGACATTTGTGTTGTTTATAAATTAAGATGGTGTTGAAGAAGTGCAGAGAAGGATAGTGGATGCTTTCTTTCTTTCCGTAGGTATCAACGCGGGTGGTAAAAAAAACCCTTTGCTACCTCCGAGTTTTCTTCCATTATTTTAATTAACTTTTCCTTTTGTTCGCGGTTTTTCCAGTTGGAATGCGACTTTTAAACATAAAACAACAAAAAAATTAAAAAAAGTAGTTTATTTTCCATGAAATAATTAAAAACTTACATGTTTTGTTGATTACTCGACAGGAAAATTCAAACGACACAAAAATGACATTTAATTCTATTCTTTCGAATGTCAAAATTGAATTAGCTTTCGCAAATGAATGAACTTTCTATGGATTGGGTGAACTTTCGATTTGTTCGATTAACATTCTAATCGCCGAGTCTCAAAATTAAGTTTCAACGAATTCGACTCACTTTCTAACGAAAGAGAATGTCAAAATAAGCACCAATGATGCTCGGCTGGTGGTGGGTGCGGAGGGCACCAAGTATTTGGTAGACACAAATGATGTGTCAGCGATGACCCTGATAAAGGGTTTATTCTCTCGGTCATCGGTTGATGACCAGACAGAAAGTATAATGCAAATGTCGATTAAAATTTGCAAAATCGTCGATTTTACAATGTTGAAACAAAAACTTATCAGAATATGGCCGGAGGCCCTAGCACGTAAATTGATAAAATCAAGTTTAGTCCATACAATCGCTGGTTGATTTCAATTCAACCAAATAATGAACTTCCCACTTGATCGTATGTTGTCAGCTCTTAGACTGTTCGAACGAAAAATCAGCTCCCTAGATTCTTATTAGCGCAGAAGTTAAACGCCATACCAACTCCAATTTTATTTCAAAACAAACTTCCCAAAAAAGAAAAACAAACCTTCGCATTCTTTTTCTTTAAGTAAAACACAATGAAATATGATTAAAATAAATAATTTTTTTCTTTATTTTAACTAACATAACTTAAATTATTTTTATTAACATAAACAAGTTATAATTTATTTTATACAATGGTAATATTTAATCAGTCTTTTTAACTAAGCATTTGCATTCCATTTTAATCCACTTCTTCTACAGTGGGACCAGTGTGGCCTCCGAATCCACCAGACTGCTGACCACATCCTTGTGGACCACTTGCTCCTCCACTGTGTATCTTTGTCATAATCGGACTGCAGAAACTCGATAGACTCTTCATTTTATCTTCGAATTCTTCCTTGTCGGCCAGTGTGTTCGCATCCAACCATTTGATGGTCTCCTCACAAGCATTCCGTGCAGTTTCCTTATCTTGGTGGCTGATTTTGTCTCCGGCCTGATCAAGAGCTTGCTTCACCCCAAACACATAGCTCTCAAGGGTGTTGCGAGATGCGATCTTCTGCCGTTGTTTCTCGTCTTCCTCCTGGAACTTCTCAGCCTCGTTTACCATTCTGTCGATATCGGCTTGTGACAGACGACCCTTGTCGTTCTTGATTGTTATGTTCTTGGTATTGCCTGTTCCGGTTTCCTTCGCAGAAACGTTTAAAATACCGTTTGCGTCCATGTCGAAGGTAACTTCTATCTGAGGTGTTCCTCTGGGAGCTGGCGGAATGCCAGAGAGATCGAATGTACCCAGAAGGTTGTTGTCTTTTGTCATGACTCGTTCACCCTCAAATACTTTGATGGTAACACCTGGCTGATTGTCGGCATAGGTGGAGAAAGTTTGAGTCTGCTTGCAAGGTATCCTGCAATTGCGTTCAATGATCTTCGCCATTACTCCGCCTGCCGTTTCGATACCAAGTGACAACGGAGCAACATCAACCAACAGAACATCTTGAATTTGACTACTCTTATCACCGCTCAGAATGGCTGCTTGAACAGCTGCTCCATAAGCAACTGCTTCATCCGGATTGATGGATAAGTTTAATGATTTTCCGCAGAAGAACGACTGTAGAAGATTCTGCACTTTGGGAATTCTCGTCGAACCTCCTACAAGGACAATGTCGTGGATCTGTTGCTTGTCCATTTTAGCGTCATTCAATGCCTTCTCAACTGGTTCCAGAGTTGCACGGAAAAGATCAGCGCACAGCTCCTCGAAGCGGGCGCGTGTGACTCTGGTGTAGAAGTCGATTCCCTCAAACAAGGCGTCCACCTCGACAGTTGCTTCCGTGCTAGATGACAGGGTTCGTTTGGCTCTTTCCGCTGCTGTTCTCAAACGCCGAAGAGCTCGTGGGTTCGAACGCAAATCTTTTTTGTACTTTCGCTTGAACTCTTCTGCCAGATGAGTTACTAAACGGTTGTCAAAGTCCTCGCCTCCTAAGTGTGTATCTCCAGCCGTCGCTCTCACTTCGAAGAGTGAACCCTCGTCGATTGTTAATATTGACACATCAAAGGTACCACCTCCCAAGTCGAAAATGAGGACATTTCGTTCACCAGAGAGATTCTTGTCCAGCCCATACGCTAATGCTGCTGCTGTTGGCTCGTTGATGATTCGCAGAACATTAAGTCCAGCTATTGCTCCCGCGTCTTTGGTAGCTTGGCGCTGTGAGTCATTAAAATATGCTGGAACTGTGATTACAGCGTCTCTTACGGTCTCACCCAAGTAGGCTTCAGCTGTTTCCTTCATCTTGGTCAGGACCATTGAGCTTATCTCTTCGGGTGCGAATCTTTTCTGTTCTCCTTTGAATTCAACTCCGATCTTGGGCTTACCACCGTCGCTTACTACTTTGAATGGCCAGTGCTTCATGTCATCTCGAATTTTTGGATCGTCATATTTTCGTCCAATCAATCTTTTGGCATCAAACACTGTGTTTTTGGGATTCATGGCAACCTGGTTCTTGGCAGCATCACCGATGAGTCGTTCCGAGTCTGTGAATGCCACATAGCTGGGTGTTGTGCGGTTACCCTGGTCGTTGGCTATAATCTCTACTTTGCCATGTTGAAACACTCCAACACACGAGTAAGTTGTTCCCAAATCAATTCCGATTGCTGGCATTTTGATTTTAGTTTTTCTGTCACTGTTTTCACGTTTAAATTCTATATCAAACTTTACTTTATATTTTTATTCGTACTTAGTTTTATGTTTTTTTTCAATAATTCGCTTTTTTAAATTTTGTAAATAACGACTTGTTACAATAACACTTCGTTCAATACTTTGTGATTTGATCTCTTTGAAATATTTTTCAATAATGACTGCGAAGAGCACGAAGACGACTATTTATATGATTTTGCACGAAGAGCGAATATTCTAGAAAACATATCTAGATGTTTGTGGAAAGATGTAGAAATATATGCAATTAAAAAGAGAGTTTTTGTTTTGTTTAGACAAGAAGAGAAAGAGAACTCATTCATACATTGTGGAGAACAAAAGCAGAGAGAGATTTATTCCCCTTATTCTGTTATAAGCAAAGAGATTACTACTCACTCTCACAAACTTCTCCTATTTTGGGAGGAATTTTCCATTTTTAAGAGTATTTCGGTGAGAGAACACTGAACGAAAGTTATAAGAGTAACTATCTAATGTAATCTTCATAAAATTTCTCACTTCAACTCGACTACCGAACCGACTCTACTTTGGTAGTTTACTAGTGTATATGTAAATGCTAGAAAAAAGAGAAAATAAATTAAAGCAATACATTTCTAGAAAATTCGACTTTTTGATGTAGAGATAACTTCCTTTCCTTTCCTTGCTATTGTTAATTGGGTCATGGTCAGGGATTTTTCTCTAAAAAAGATAAAACTACGTATTGCATGTTTAAATGTATTGTTCTAACTTGTAAAATGTACATCTGACACTTTTTTACACCAAAATAAGTTATATTATCTTAGTGTTAAATACTGGAAACAAATGGTAATTGAAATCAACGTGCAATTCAGTACGAGTTCATTAATTATAATTACATATTTATGGACAAAATAATTCTCAATTACGATTTTATTAAATTTCGTAAATATAAAGTCGGAAAACCTACTCATAAGATTATATTAGTTAGTGCTCAATCGATTTTCACTGTTCTTAGATCAGTTTAGAACCCAAAGTTTATTTTATTATACTTTTATTGTGTTTCTAATTATTTATGTACATATTATGCCGGTCAAAATAATTGAGATGTTACACGACTTTTGCTTTAAGTGCGTATTTCTAGCTTGAACACTTGAACAGTCGATTTAGATATTACTTCGTTTTCAGAGAAAAAGGACAACTTAATTCGAAGCAAAGCATTTTGCTAAAATGTTCTTCATAACTATTAACTTTTTTATAAATACAGATAATTATTATAATTATAATTATTGAACTCGTATTGAGTTGCACGTTGATTTAAATTACCATTTGTTTTGAGTATTTAAATTTTAAATCTTAGGTAATTTAACTTATTTTGGTGTAATAAAATGTCAGATGTACATAATACTTTTTACAAAATCCAACGTTCGCTGAAAACATAATACGTTTAAAAATGCAATACGTAGTTTTATCTTTTTTAGATATAAATCGACCCTTACTCAATTAACAATAGCAAGGACATAGAGTATACATATATACTATAAAGCAAGGAAAGGAAGTCTACATCAAAAAGTCGAATTTTCTAGAAATGTATTGCTTTAATTTCACTACATAACACTACACCAAAGTTGTGTCGGTTCGGTAGCCGAGTTGGAACGAGACATTTTATAAAGATTGCATTACATACTTACTCTTATGCTGTTCGTTCAGTGTTCTCTTGCCGAAATACTCTTAAAAATGGAAAATTCCTCCCAAAATAGGAGAAGTTTGTGAGTAGTGATCTCTTTGCTTATAACAGAATAAGGGGAATAAATCTCCCTCTGTTTTTGTTCTCCACAATGTAAGAATGAGTTCTCTTTCTCTTCTTGTCTAAACAAAACAAAAACTCTCTTTTTAATTGCATATTATATTTCTACATCTTTCCACAAACATCTAGAATCTAGATATGTTTTCTAGAATATTCGCTCTTCGTGCAAAATCATATAAATAGTCGTCTTCGTGCTCTTCGCAGTCATTATTGAAAAATATTTCAAAGAGATCAAATCACAAAGTATTGAACGAAGTGTTATTGTAACAAGTCGTTATTTACAAAATTTAAAAAAGCGAATTATTGAAAAAAAAAACATAAAACTAAGTACGAATTAAAAATATAAAGTAAAGTTTGATATAGAATTTAAACGTGAAAACAGTGACAGAAAAACTAAAATCAAAATGCCAGCAATCGGAATTGATTTGGGAACAACTTACTCGTGTGTTGGAGTGTTTCAACATGGCAAAGTAGAGATTATAGCCAACGACCAGGGTAACCGCACAACACCCAGCTATGTGGCATTCACAGACTCGGAACGACTCATCGGTGATGCTGCCAAGAACCAGGTTGCCATGAATCCCAAAAACACAGTGTTTGATGCCAAAAGATTGATTGGACGAAAATATGACGATCCAAAAATTCGAGATGACATGAAGCACTGGCCATTCAAAGTAGTAAGCAACGGTGGTAAGCCCAAGATCGGAGTTGAATTCAAAGGAGAACAGAAAAGATTCGCACCCGAAGAGATAAGCTCAATGGTCCTGACCAAGATGAAGGAAACAGCTGAAGCCTACTTGGGTGAGACCGTAAGAGACGCTGTAATCACAGTTCCAGCATATTTTAATGACTCACAGCGCCAAGCTACCAAAGACGCGGGAGCAATAGCTGGACTGAATGTTCTGCGAATCATCAACGAGCCAACAGCAGCAGCATTAGCGTATGGGCTGGACAAGAATCTCTCTGGTGAACGAAATGTCCTCATTTTCGACTTGGGAGGTGGTACCTTTGATGTGTCCATATTAACAATCGACGAGGGTTCACTCTTCGAAGTGAGAGCGACGGCTGGAGATACACACTTAGGAGGCGAGGACTTTGACAACCGTTTAGTAACTCATCTGGCAGAAGAGTTCAAGCGAAAGTACAAAAAAGATTTGCGTTCGAACCCACGAGCTCTTCGGCGTTTGAGAACAGCAGCGGAAAGAGCCAAACGAAGCCTGTCATCTAGCACGGAAGCAACTGTCGAGGTGGACGCCTTGTTTGAGGGAATCGACTTCTACACCAGAGTCACACGCGCCCGCTTCGAGGAGCTGTGCGCTGATCTTTTCCGTGCAACTCTGGAACCAGTTGAGAAGGCATTGAATGACGCTAAAATGGACAAGCAACAGATCCACGACATTGTCCTTGTAGGAGGTTCGACGAGAATTCCCAAAGTGCAGAATCTTCTACAGTCGTTCTTCTGCGGAAAATCATTAAACTTATCCATCAATCCGGATGAAGCAGTTGCTTATGGAGCAGCTGTTCAAGCAGCCATTCTGAGCGGTGATAAGAGTAGTCAAATTCAAGATGTTCTGTTGGTTGATGTTGCTCCGTTGTCACTTGGTATCGAAACGGCAGGCGGAGTAATGGCGAAGATCATTGAACGCAATTGCAGGATACCTTGCAAGCAGACTCAAACTTTCTCCACCTATGCCGACAATCAGCCAGGTGTTACCATCAAAGTATTTGAGGGTGAACGAGTCATGACAAAAGACAACAACCTTCTGGGTACATTCGATCTCTCTGGCATTCCGCCAGCTCCCAGAGGAACACCTCAGATAGAAGTTACCTTCGACATGGACGCAAACGGTATTTTAAACGTTTCTGCGAAGGAAACCGGAACAGGCAATACCAAGAACATAACAATCAAGAACGACAAGGGTCGTCTGTCACAAGCCGATATCGACAGAATGGTAAACGAGGCTGAGAAGTTCCAGGAGGAAGACGAGAAACAACGGCAGAAGATCGCATCTCGCAACACCCTTGAGAGCTATGTGTTTGGGGTGAAGCAAGCTCTTGATCAGGCCGGAGACAAAATCAGCCACCAAGATAAGGAAACTGCACGGAATGCTTGTGAGGAGACCATCAAATGGTTGGATGCGAACACACTGGCCGACAAGGAAGAATTCGAAGATAAAATGAAGAGTCTATCGAGTATCTGCAGTCCGATTATGACAAAGATACACAGTGGAGGAGCAAGTGGTCCACAAGGATGTGGTCAGCAGTCTGGTGGATTTGGAGGCCAAACTGGTCCCACTGTAGAAGAAGTGGATTAAAATGGAATGCAAATGCTTAGTTAAAAAGACTGATTAAATATTACCATTGTATAAAATAAATTATAACTTGTTTATGTTAATAAGAATAATTTAAGTTATGTTAGTTAAAATAAAGAAAAAAATTATTTATTTTAATCATATTTCATTGTGTTTTACTTAAAGAAAAAGAATGCGAAGGTTTGTTTTTCTTTTTTGGGAAGTTTGTTTTGAAATAAAATTGGAGTTGGTATGGCGTTTAACTTCTGCGCTAATAAGAATCTAGGGAGCTGATTTTTCGTTCGAACAGTCTAAGAGCTGACAACATACGATCAAGTGGGAAGTTCATTATTTGGTTGAATTGAAATCAACCAGCGATTGTATGGACTAAACTTGATTTTATCAATTTACGTGCTAGGGCTCCGGCCATATTCTGATAAGTTTTTGTTTCAACATTGTAAAATCGACGATTTTGCAAATTTTAATCGACATTTGCATTATACTTTCTGTCTGGTCATCAACCGATGACCGAGAGAATAAACCCTTCATCAGGGTCATCGCTGACACATCATTTGTGTCTACCAAATACTTGGTGCCCTCCGCACCCACCACCAGCCGAGCATCATTATTTCATACATTCCATTCGATGGCCATCGAATTGCGACACATTTTGATGCCACCTTCGGGTATACGAGTATCTATAGCGATAGATATCACCATTCAAGCCAGCGACGATAGATACTTTTCTGTCGGCTACACATCACCCAACGAAATCGTCACCCACGAGCCAGTGACGATAAGAGATACTTTTCTGTGCACAAGGTGCACAGGCACACACACCCCGTATAGTCATATGAGGGATCGTATACAGTGGATAGCATAGCATGGCACCATGGGTTGCTAACAGTCTGGACTATGGATACCAGATACTTATTGGCGCCAACCGATCGTTGCTGCCCTATATTTTGCATGGATAAATATAGCAGTACACTGGAGGTTCGAGTATAGTTCTTGGAAGAACAAATAAACAACTCAACATTGATGGCTTACCCTCAGATGACTATCCCACGGATCATGGCAATAGCTGCTGGTGTCGGCACATTCTTTCTGGTGTGCCGTTGGATATCGAAGGCGTGGGCATGGTACCAGCTACTGGACTCCCTTCACCTATGGGAGCTGTGGTGACGCTGCATTTCTTGGACACTGGCTGGTGGCTTCGAGGCCACTACTGGGACGTGGTCTTGGCAGTATCGTTTTGGATTTGGTCTTCGTTAGTAGTTTATTGGCATTCGTTTCTGATCACTCGCAGTATCATTTTTGGAATTGGTCGCGTTTTTGGTTAAATAAGAGAGAAAATACACTTGTAAATAGTAAATACTCGTAATTGAATAAACATATTTTAGTAAATTAACTTGGTGTTCGGCAAAGTGCCCTCTTAGAAACTTGGAACCTTTCTTAGTACCCCGACCCCTGTGTTCGGAAGTTTCATTCCCCGACACTTTCTATTTTATCTTTTTAGTATTGTGATAACTTCATATGCCTCTTTATCATTTACAGACGTTATAAAATGTCTGTTTACTTATGGGGTGTTCCATTAGTAAGCTCAGATTTCAATCAAAAATTGATTTTATTTCGCGGCAAATACATAGAATGCGATTTAAAATTGATTTATTTTAGTATAATCTAATCTTATGCGTGTCTCATTATTTTAAAAGAATCTTCATCCTTAAACAACTTTCAATAGAGAAATATAAGCATTTTAAACTGTTTCCATTTTATTACTGGAAAAAGTATCCATCAGTTTTTGGATATACATAGTTTTCACAAAGTAAAATAAATTAAACAAACCGTAATCCATATTTGAAAACTGACAACTGAAAATTGTTTTGATATTAGTACCTACAGGTAGTACAAGGGAATGCAAACTTCCAAAATCGGCGTGAAAATAAGATTTCCCAAAACCAAAAAATTTAGAATATGTGTATAGCAAATACCGTTAAATTTTGGTCTGAAAATACTTGTCCAGAGATAATTGATAAACGCTATACTCCCAGCTTAATCCGGTTGATTCGCTTAGGCTATTGAAAGCAGACAGACAGAATACCGAGACCTACATTTTTCATCTTTCTCTCATCGCTATGTCAAGTTTTATCTGTGTGACCGTATAAAGTGTTTCCATGTTGAATTAAATTCTGATTTTTTTCTTTTTCCACAACGTTTCTGGAAGACAAATCGAAAACGCTACTAAATATATGCCAAAAATTGAGTCTTATTGAGTAAACAAATGAAATACATATTGATAACCCATTTTACTATTTTCGGCAATCAAGTTGAATTAAAACCGAAAAGATATGTTGTGGGCTCCTGAAGCAGGAGCGCCTGCAAATAAAAATAGAAAGTTAAGTTTTTAATATAGTTCACAATGGAATAATAGAAATTTTGCATTTGTTTTGAAATAATAGTATAATTACAGATTATTTTGAGAACATGAAATGAGAAGCGGGAAAAAGTGAAAACAAAATTAGATTTTTATGAAATTTCAAAACTTCTTTTCATTTTTTGATGATTCAAGTGTTATCAGCATTAGATGCGTCTAGCTGTAAATATAACAAATGTTGTAACCGACTATAGACTGCGAGGTACCAGGAAACGGAAGGTGAAAGTTCAACTGAACAACTAGCACTATGGAATTAAGGAAAAGTGACTATGTTTATGATAGTATAGAGAAGAAGAAGAAACAATAAGTGGTGTGGTCCACCTTTGGTAAGGAAAATTTGGTCGATTATTGTTCCACTTACGTACGTGCGAAGAGATAAACTGCTTCACTAAGTGTAGTTTATACTCAACGAAACTGATAGTGATGTGGCTGTACTTTTTCAAACAGCAAAATAAGGTAAATCTATTTAATTTTCTTTTTTTTTTAACTTTTTTAACATTTATCATGATGGATAATGTTTAATAATAAGATAATAAAAGAAAAAGTACGTTACATTACATTTTAAATATTGAAAGTGAGTTAACGACCGTCTATACCAAAAACAAAGAGTGATATTGAGATTGAATAAAGAACAAAAATTATTTTCCAATATTTAGGGATATCCAAAATCAAGCTTCTTCAGGTTTAAGAAGTTCTTGTGTTGAAATAAGTTTGTTTTTCAGAAATGGGACTTATAGAAAAATTATATATCGATATAGGTAACCAGGCTCATCGATATTTCTTATTTTAATTCGATTTCACATTTTTTTCCAATAGCCATTTAAGAATTTAATGAGAAAAGGGTGAAGGTCATTGTGGGAAAATCGAGTGTCTATGACGGCGCGGCGTAGCCTCAGAGCTACAATCGCTGAATTTTAAGTACCGTCTTTTTATTCGCTTGTAATGGTCTGAGCTATTTTGTTAAATATATATAACGAGCCTGCAGGTTTATTTAAGGCTAAAATAATTTTGTTTTATTCTATTACACACCTATTATTAAAGATTTTTGCAAGTGATAAGCTTCGTCTCCGATTGTTACCATTTATAATACATACATATATAAGCATTTTGAAAACTCTCAGCGATTAATAACACAAAGCTCTATTAAGGTAAGGTCTAGGGTGTTCGGTTGAGGTACAAAAAAAGATAACACGATTATTAAGATTTTATAGGAAACGATATTTTCAGTATGTTTTTTAAACTCATTCCATTTGATGTTTCTTTATTCTTTTTAATAGACATTACACTTTGTGTAGATGAATTATTTAACTCTATTTCTTTTGTTGATACTCTCAGGAAGAATGACCTTTTGAAGACTTTTTTAGTATATGGGGAAATCCATATATCGGCCAAGGGATTTCATGGCTGAGAAGGGGATTGGTCGCACCTCGATGACACCAGCAGCACTTTGGTGTAGTGAAGTACTCCGTCTGTGTGTTCTTTGGTTTATTTTTTTTTATAAATTTATTACTTGGCCAGGTGATTGTGTTGTTGCAGGTGAGCCTTAGGATTGGCTAGAGGATCCCCGATTCCGGCGAGGTGGTGTTCCCGGAGCTAAGCATTCAAACCCCTTTCGCATCCTATGATGACCAAGCTCCTGTGTGATTCATAATTCCTTATCTTCCAACAAATATTGACCTTTGTACAAAGTTGGTAAGTATTTCACGTTTCCAACACTAAACAAAACTTTAGTCGAGTTATTCGAATAAGGACCATTATTTGGTTTGAAGTTTTCTGTTCTGATTATTTTTTTTTTTTTGGTAGTTGTTTTTGAGTTATGTATCTGTCAAACTAAGGGTTGTTCAACCTAAATTCGCTTAGATTTTGTTGTAAGACTCATATTAGTTAGAAGAGTTGTCTAACGTGTTTAAAATTATGAAAAAGTTATATAAAGTCTCTAAGCTAAGCGACTGCGTTAAGAAGAGCCGGTTTTATTCCTTAATTGAGCAACGTTTAAAATTTTGCGCCTTTGTGTTTACTTATAACTGTGTGTTTACTTAGAACTGACAATTGCTTAGGTGTGGTTTAGCCATAGTTAAAAAATGTTTAAGACTAAGAAAGTGATAGTAAACTCCTTTAAAGTTAGCAAATTTCGCACCAATGTTTTTATTGTCCAGATGTATTTATGTAACTTTGTACCAATTGAATGAATTTTTTTGGCAAATAACTTAAAGAGGAATTATCCTATTGCTTAATTAGACCATGCTATGAAAAAGATAATTTTTGACCTTCAACTTCACGACAACCACATCTTCTGGAGCAATTAAAATATAAAATATAATATAGTACGTATTGTAAATAATTCAAATATAACAATACTAAATATGTATTATCAAAACCTTCATATAGATGCCACGGGCAAAATCTTCCAGCGTTAATGATTTCAATTTTAATCTTGGTTGGATATAGTTCAAATTTGATTTTTGTCAAAAATCGATGTTAGATGAACTGAATTTAACAAAAATTGCATATTGACAAGGCCCTCATTGTCAACTGATGAGTCTATGTGAAGAAATGCCAATTTTTGTGGACTAAAGGCCAAAAAGGCTATTTTGAACTAATGATTCAACAAGTCCAAACAATAATAGCGCTAAGTATTCTACTTGGCTGGTTTATTTCAGTAGTTCATATATAGAGTTTGTATATTATAAAAACCTTCATATAGAATACTAAACATGTATAACAAATACATAACATATATATCCTTCTTAGTGCCTTAAGATGTAAATTCAGATACTAATATTAAGCCCCTGGCTTGTAATGTTATTAAATACATCGTGATAATGAAGTCTCTTTGTGCCTCTTTAAATATTCTTCGTATAGTACTTTGTATTTTATTTATTATTTATAGCTTTGATTTTAAGATTTATATCTTGTTGAGAATAGATTCTATATTTTTAAGATAATTATTTTAAGTTTTGATCTGTCGTACACGTGACGCATTCGATTTCGTCTAGTTTTACTTAGTTTTATTTCCGAAAGAGTCATTTTTCATATTTAAGGAAGAATATCCTGAAATAAAAACATAGTTTTAAAAATTTAGTAAAAACGAAAAATGTCTTGTGTTGAAAGAAACTCGAACTGTGTTGCCAAATCCATGAAAATTTCATTTCAAATTTGAAAGAATTACAAATCAATTGCTCTCAAAATGTTTATTATTTTAAGTTTAACATGTTGCAGAAAACGTTGCAACGATTGTTGAAATTTAAAGAAGATTATGGTACCTATTGCGAGATCTTAGAAAGAATGTCTTGAAAATAACGAAAATAAATTGAATCTAGAGTGATTCATTTTCTTCCGAAAGAGTACCAATGTACGCATCCCGCAAGTTGATTCTTCGATGTTCTATTCTTCGGGCAAGGTCAAATGTTACCCCGTTTACAGCTGCTACATTTTTGGAAAACAAGTGCCAGTCCTTTATTATATGCTCTGAAACCCAAAATAAAAAGAAGGATACAATATTTGTTTTTGTAAACCATATTATTTAATCATGGCCGAAAATAGCAACGGCCAAATAATTAATACTTTATGAAGTGA
The DNA here is from genome assembly GCA_963931855.1 of Philhelius festivus. Taxonomy (NCBI): domain Eukaryota; kingdom Metazoa; phylum Arthropoda; class Insecta; order Diptera; family Syrphidae; genus Philhelius; species Philhelius festivus. The sequence continues at coordinate 214,787,182 of OZ007555.1, read as the reverse complement.
TGGACCATCGTCGGAATTTAAATATAAGTGTGTGGAATCTCTCTCCGATGCGGGCCCCAACTGAACACTTTTTTTTTATTCTAACGATTCTGAAGTTTGTTGTGATTGTATATGTGAAATGTTAAATGTTTTACAATAATGTAATCCATTTCAAAATCAAAAATAATGTTTGTTGAAAGAAAATCACTTCGCACAATTAGGTTACAAAAAATCACAACTGTCAAGTTTGACGTTTAAGTATATTTATGAATGTGTGAGTGCTTCTAGTTTCGATTCTGATTTCAAATCCAGAAGCAAATTTCTTTTCTTTTCAGAACCAGAACTGTCATTTCTTCCCAAGTGAACCCTTTCAGAAGAGTCCAGAAGGCTTGCCAAATAAAAACGACATTACATTATCTAACTCAAAAACACCTAAGATCCTGTTCCTGAAAGTATTTTGCTACTGCACATGTAAAAGAATTAACTGACGGAATTGTAAAACGCCTTGTGAGACAAAAAAAAATGTCTCAAGACAAGCTTCCCTATTTGTAAGCATAACCAAAGTTATTTACATCTCCGAAACGGAAATCAATGCTTAAATCGCAGCAAAAACGTCATGGGTAAGGTAGGTCCTATTTCTGTCATTTCGCGATTTCATGTATCTACTAGGTACCTACAATGTGATTGCAATACGATACATGCTAAAAATACACGATTTGCCCCAAGAAGACGACGTTTTTCAACAGCTTTCTTTAATTTTTAAATTCTAATTTCCTACATGTTCACAAATTAAGAAAAACTAGGTATTTTGTATTCAACTTCATTTTTTTGTTCGGTGAATCTTTCAATTATTATTTTGTAGAATATGCTTTTGTAGAATATGGTTTTAAATATTCATAGACTAACTTAAATAAACTAAGGAAAAAGAAGTTCTAAGCCTTGGTTGTTTTACTGTCGGGCACGTGACACAAAATACCTATTGTGCGTATAAGTAGTTGATGACTTGAAACTTGACTTGAAAAAGCATAATTTAAACTGTTATGTTGTTTTAAATTTAAATAAATATATGTCTATTGAAAACTAAGTACAAAGTCGGGTACCCGTTTTCAAATAAAGAACTTCACAATAAATGTTTATCATCTTGAACTACCTATACTAAGTTGCACATTAATTAAAATTAAAATTAATTCTTTTGAATTGTATGAGTTAAATCTAAGATTATAATACTGAGAACAGAATAAAAAGGTATTACACCTACATACACATATACACATATTAAGGGAAACAAGTCGACCCTAAAATCAAGGAAATCATTAATGCAAACAGTCGAATTTTCTAGAAACGCATTGCTTCAATTTCCCCTAATTCACCATTTTTCGTTAATTTATTTATAAACAAAACTACCAAAGGGGATTTTGTCAATAAAAATTCCTATTTCACCTTTAGAAAGAGATTGTGTTGGATACAGCTACTCTCACTTGGAACACTCTTAAGAAACAAAAAACACCCAAAAATAGGAGAAGGGCGTAAGAAGAGAATCTTAGTTCAAATTTAATGGCAGAAAGAGGGGAACTAATCTCTCGCTATTTTCGTTCTCCACTCCACAATATAAAATTAGAATTATCTCTCTTCAATGTTCTTTCGCTTCATTCAAAAACTCTTAAATAAACATAAACAACAAACAGAAAATAATGTACAAGTTATCTCTTAATTTAATATTATAAATCACGGATGACAAATCATCAAATAAACAAAACAAATCAAAAGTTAAAAAAGTATCGACCTGTTCTCTTTGAATTAGTAACAATTATAATTCATGTTTGTTTTAATAAATACTATTTCAAATCTATGAGGCTTGCGAGAAACATGATAGATAAGCAAATTCACTTTAATTTTTCAGAAAATAAAATAATATAATAAAGTCCGCGCGTTTGTGCTGTTTTGTAGGTGTCTGGTTTCAGTATTAGGATTTCAATATTCCATACAAAAGAAATTATAACAAATATTAATTTAATTATTCCTGCATTCAATGAAGATAAATTCCATTGTATTTTATTTCATCTGATGACCGTAAGCTGTTTATTTCTCGAAATACTTACATTTGCTTTGAATTATATTCTCCATCCATGAGGCTGAGTTTTAGGTCTCTGGTGGCCAGGATTGTGTGTCCTAAAAAATGACAGGAGGACACAGATTCGCCGATTTGCACAATGCATGTAGTTATGCACAATTTGTGCAATTATCGTCAAGGAATTTTTTAATATTGTAAAATTTCGGATACTTGAATTAATTCTAGAGAGAGATGGGATTTTAATGCTATCAGTCGAATTTTTGTCTACATTTAGCTTTGAAATTGGACACCTTCTTCCTCCCAGAATTGCTATCAATCTATTTAAAACGAACCATAAAAAGCAATTTTAAATCTATGTTTTTCTTTCGGTTTGCTATCGATTGCATGAATGCTTTTAATTATCGTTTCTTAATACAAGTGAATCTGTCCAGGAAAACTAGTAAATTTGTCAACCTCAGGAGTCAGTGATAGATTGCATCATTTAATTCAAACTAGCAATCCTGTGTGTGATTCAGATTTACATGGGGTTGATTTCTAATCTTTGTTTCTCCTTTGGTTTTCTTTCGGTTGCATGAGTGCTTTTAGAAATTGCTTGAAAAATTAAGAAAACCAGTGAGAATAGAGTCCGATAACTTTACGACTCTCACTGACGGACTTAAAATGATCAAGGTATACAGACCCATCAAGAATTTCATCGTAACCGGAAACTTGCTACGAATCCCGAAACAAACTATCACGGAATCCATCGTAGTGGAAAATCTCATACAAATTGCTCTTACGAACGGATTTGATGATAGCTTTTTGTCGGGATACGTAAAAGTTTCGATAACGATGGAATTCGCGATAAGGCTTATAGTTTCATTATTTAACAGCAGACTACCTAAAGTTTTTATTTGAGATATATAACAGGCAAGCTATACATTCGTAATAAAAATAGAACTCGAGATTTGGATCAGACTTGACTCAATTATCATAGGTAAGATAAGAAAAGTGGGTCTCGAAATTCGGTCCGGCTGTCTTCGACTAAAGCATAAACAGGCCCTCCAATTTGCTTCAACCTTGGTAGGTGGCATTTTTAAAATTGTTCCTGACTCCTTTTTCTTTTCTGAAGATCAAAAATGACGGATCTGCCATAAAAAATGTTTCGAGTTCCAAAAAAATGGTTATAAATGGTACTGGTTATGGTTTAGATTTTTTCAAAAACAGTACAACTGATTTTCATCAATTATTTGTGTGCTTAAGCCTCTTAAAAGGTTGAGTTTTATATTGTATTTAGATTTTTATTTCAAAATATTTTTCTTGTATTTTTGAAAATATTTTTAATTTTTTCTTGAAAGCTCAGTATTTCGAAAACCACATGCTCGATTTTTGTGAAACTTGACAATTAACAAATAACACTAGTTTACAAATTTTCGGTTTTTGGCGAGTACCTCAAAAAAAAAGTATTTTCTAGAAAAGAAAAAAAAATATCTTCCACGTGAGATCTTAAAAGTATTTTAAATATTTTTTTTTCTATCCTTACGGAATGACTTAAAACAAGCGCTTTTCAAAAAACGGCGAAAAATTGTGTTTTTTTGAAACTTTGAACGGCTTTTTCTTGATGATTGTTGGGCCGATTTACACAAGTCGTATACTGTTGGAAAGACAAAGAAAATATCTGTTCAAAAATATAATTAGTTCGACAGTTTTTGAGGATTAGGCTTATACATGGAAAAGGAGCAGAAAAACACGTTTTTTGGTCATATCTCGAAAACGCTTCTTTGGAAAAATAAATGATTGCCATTTTCGTGTTCAGAGAGCCAAAATTAGTCTAGAAAATACTATTTTTTTTTTTGTACTTTTTTTGTGCAAGCTAGTGTAATGAGCAAAAGTTATTTTATTTAAAATGTACGGTACCCACTAGACAAATGTTAAAAATGTTTTTAGAAAATCGTATTTCTTCGAAACAGCACCTTATTATTGATATTATTTTGTGCCTAATTTTTACGATTTATAATCCCAAAAAAAAACTTTAAAATTAAGACATTACTGGAATTACCTACCATATTCGATTTTGGGGTTTCTCACCATCGGCATAAAGGATTTGAATGAATTCGTTTACATAGAAGCTTCTAAAAAGTTGAAAAAACACATGCTTAGCTCCAAATACTATAGCCATTGTCTTAGCCTTTAAGAAATTAATTGTATGCTTATAAACACTTCACTCTAATAACATTGGCGCAAAATTTTAAACAGCCTATTATTAAGTTATTACTATGATACTGCTTAACAATTTGCTAACTTCATAGTAGTTTACTAACTCATTCTTAATTTTAAACATTTTCTAACTAGTATCGTACTAAAAGAATTTTCTTAATAAATTGCTTCTGAACACACCTAAAGCAATGACATTTCGTGTAAAAAAGTAAGTACACGAACCTTTTTTGATGATTGCAAATGTCAAAGAGTCATAGAAGCTAGTACGATATTAAAAAAATAAAATGGGTATTCGATGATTTAAACTTTAATAAAAGGGTAGAGAAAGTATGATGCTATATTCGATTGAAATTTGCAAATTCGTTGTTTTAACCTAGTATCATACTAAAACAGCTTTAGCATCGTACTAATTCAATTAAAATGTTGTGCCATTAATTTTTAATATCCTAAGTCTCTTAAGGACAAGAGCTGGTTCGTGCGTTTTATTTAAAAGAAAAAACTTTTCCACTCCTTCTCATAAGTGTATACTTCCCTTATGGAAGAACTCTAAGCAATTGGATTGTGAAGTAGACTTGCCAATATTCAATGATCTGAAAAAAATATTTGAGTGCGTTTGATACATTTTTTCTCAAATTGTATATTAGACTGTAAGTCTGACATCTTGACTTAAAGAGTGAACATCGTATTCGCCTTTTTTAAATGGCCAATTGTTTTTTAAAGGATAGGTTTAAAAAAAGAAGAATAGCAATACAAATAAGAATAAATTAATAATATTAATTAATAATGTCTAAGAAATATTTTCCCATAAGTCTTTGATGGGGTTCAAGTTTATGTCGTAAAGAAGAAACAAAAGTATTAAACGTATCTATGTTTTATTTTAAGATATACTAGTATGTAAAGATGTATGTATGTACATAAATGTTTTTTATGGAACATTTTCAAGTTAGTTTCTTAAAATCCCAAATATTGCCATTGCCATTGGGCACAGAAAATTCACATTATGATCAGTTAATAATGTCTTGGTTATTACTCTTAAAATACGCAAAATATGAACAAATATCATATACAATTTTACAGTACTCATTCTTCTAAACATTCATTGAAAGGACTCCTTTCCGATAAATAGAAAATACGGATGTTATTCGCGAAAAACGGAGGCAACTCAAATTCAAGACTTCTACAACTCTGTAAGAGGTTGATGGTCACACTAAATCTTCCCCAATGAAATATTCATATCACTCATACAAAAAAACCTGTCCATTTGGAATGTTCATTTGAAGTGAAACAAATAACCACATTAGCAATCTGGGGTTGGCTGCCATCTTGAGTTTAAAAAAAATTGTTTTTTGCCAAATCACTCGCTTATTTTCACCTGTTGACAAAAAATGCTTACAGCAAAAGTTATTCGGAATAGTATTCTCTTATCATTTAATCATAACAACTTTTTATCCACGATTACCTACTTGAATTTTTTTTAAATTCGAAAATACTCCTTAGACTCCCAATGAACTCCTTTTCTGATTAAAATTAAAAGAAATTCGTAGGTAGGGTAAAAGTACCAGTACCCAGCCACCTAACTCATTTTCTTACTTTGATGTTGGATAAGTACTCGGTGATCAAATAGTATTCCAAAAATGTATTATTTTTAAATCTCTTACCCCCAGTTTCACAGTGAGAGTTTAAACTTAAGTTCAGCTGAACCTGGACTGGAGATTAAATTTGAAGTTCAAGTCGTCCGGCCTCACAGTCTTATATGAACTTCAGTTCTTTTGAACGTAGATTGACTACGATGTCTCTTTCTATATGAATAAAAGAAAAAACCATCAAGGAAAGTTTGCTTTGTTTCAGTTGTGATCCGTGACAAGAAAAAAATGAAAATAAATTCTATTTTCAAAAGTTTGAAGGGGCTGGTGAACTGAGGTTTAAACTGCATAGTGTCGTTTAACTTAAGTCACAGAATGAACTCTGTCCAATGTTTAAATGAAACTGTGGAACCAAATTTGTTGTTGAACTGAAGTTTAAACCAAAAGTGGAGTTTAAGCTCCCACTGTGAAACTGGGGGTTACACATACTATTACTAAATTAAATAAAAACTATTTGGAAGTTGGAGACTTTATATAGTTAAAATTAAGATAACTTATGTAAGAATATTGCATTTTCCGTATCCGGGCACTGAAAATTTGTATCTTATCATTTAGTTTGTCTTATTAAAAATAACATCAACAATCGTTGATAATATTTTTAAAGTATTGGGCCTCAATCGTAATAAACGTTGAAGCTATGAACATTTGTGCGTTGCTCATTTCTTGAAGCTACTCATTAGACAGTATTCGAATTTGTCCTAGAAAAATATTGAAATGTAATCGTGTTATTCCCATGACCGGATGCATAAGCTATGTGCCTCAATAACAGGCCACAGAATTTATATAGGTTCATATGTTTTTTGATCACATGATTAAAAAAAATAGTGTGGCTGGATATTGAAACTCAGGGAAATTTTTATATTGCACTCACTCTTTCCTAAATATATAACGTTCGTATCATAGTAAAAGAATAACCGAGATGAGCATGTATCCTTCAATTTACAATTCAATATCTGGCCACTTCGCAGGTTACTTCAATACATGCTTTTATTTATATTCCAGTAACCAGCCACCATTTGAAATATTAATATTTCATAAGACATAAGACGCATAAAACTTTTAAATTTTATTCACTTTCATTTATTTTTATAGCATTGCTTGCACTCCTAAGGTCTAGGAACTCCTCAGTTTCTGATTTTTTTTTCTGAAAAATCTGTGATGATTAGAATCGTCAAGTTTTGACAAAATGTAGAATAGTCCTGAATAATTTAATTTAGTTTATTGTAAATTCTTATTATAGGGACTGGCCGGATACCGGAACACATACACTACCTACCTATTCTGAAATTATATAATTATAAATTAATTATATAATTATATAATTCCAGCAGTTTTTTGTAAACCGATTGTTCAAAAAAGCTACGAAGTCAAATATTTATTGACAAAATAATAATTGTCAATCACGATTTTATTAAATTTCGTAAATATAAAGTCGGAAAACCTACTCATAAGATTATATTAGTTAGTGCTCAATCGATTTTCACTGTTCTTAGATCAGTTTAGAACCCAAAGTTTATTTTATTATACTTTTATTGTGTTTCTAATTATTTATGTACATATTATGCCGGTCAAAATAATTGAGATGTTACACGACTTTTGCTTTAAGTGCGTATTTCTAGCTTGAACACTTGAACAGTCGATTTAGATATTACTTCGTTGTCAGAGAAAAAGGATAACTTAATTCAAAGCAAAGCATTTTGCTAAAATGTTCTTCATAACTATTAACTTTTTTATAAATACAGATAATTATTATAATTATAATTATTGAACTCGTATTGAGTTGCACGTTGATTTAAATTACCATTTGTTTTGAGTATTTAAATTTTAAATCTTAGGTAATTTAACTTATTTTGGTGTAATAAAGTGTCAGATGTACATAATACTTTTTACAAAATCCAACGTTCGCTGAAAACATAATACGTTTAAAAATGCAATACGTAGTTTTATCTTTTTTAGATATAAATCGACCCTTACTCAATTAACAATAGCAAGGACATAGAGTATACATATATACTATAAAGCAAGGAAAGGAAGTCTACATCAAAATGTCGAATTTTCTAGAAATGTATTGCTTTAATTTCACTACATACCACTACACCAAAGTTGTGTCGGTTCGGTAGCAGGGTTGTCAGATGTGGCGATTTGTCGCCAAACAGGCGATTTTAAATTTCATTTGGCGACACGAAAATCAGTTTGGCGATGTACTCCGAAAATGGCGATATTTTTTTAATTTGGCGATTTTTCTTCTTTTAAGCGAAAATCTAATATTTTTTTGTAATTGGTTTAAACTTTCATTCTTTTTCATTGCCATTTACTGAATGGAACCATCGAAATACTAAAACGGAACGCACCCCAAAACTGAATTTCGTTTTCTTTTCCCTTCCTACAACAATGACGTTTAGCAAACTTCTTTCAGGGAGTTTGCCCATAATAAAGGAAATGAATAAACTCAACACCTATTTTCAAGCTACAAATATCAACTTTTTAAAAGTACAAAAAAGAAAATTGAAATTGTTGCACGCTGCTTTGCAAATAAGGTTTTATCAACTGTTCCGCCATTAAATTCTGACTGTGATAAAATATTACAATTAGTAACGAAGCCAGAAAACTTGAAAGCTTGGATAGATATTGATTTAGTGTCGGAATTTGAAAGAAACGCGGGAGAAAATTGTATTAACACAGAGCATCTGAATGAAGTTAAGAAGCAAATTAACGATTTCATTCTTGCTTTACTAGGAGAAATGCGAAAAAGATTGTCTCAGTGCAATAAATTTTTTGTTTCGATTGGATATTTTTCACCAGGCGCTCATTTGAGCCAACTGCGACCCCGTTTTGAAAGTCTGTCTGTTAGCTTGATACCACCCAAAAATTTACAACTTGCTGAGTCTCAATGGGCAAAATTAATTTCTGTCAATTGATTAAACGAATTGTATCCAGAAAATGTACCCGAAGATGACCCTGTGAAATTTTAAAATAAAGTTTTCAAAACGAAGAATGCCTTAGGACAACCGGAGTTCCTCGAGCTTACGGAATTTGCCTTGAGTGCACTTTCTCTGCCAGCAAGCAATGCAGTGGTCGAAAGAGCCTTTTCATAAATGAATGCTATTAAAACAAAAAACTAGGTCAAAAATAGAAATTAAAGCATTCGATGTAATAATGAGAGTATGGTGAAAAATTTTGAAATTTGGCGATTTTTTGGCGATTTATATTTTACTTTTGGCGATTCCGATTTTCGAAACCTGACAACCCTGTTCGGTAGTCGAGTTGGAACGAGACATTTTATAAAGATTGCATTACATATTTACTCTTATGCTGTTCGTTCAGTGTTCTCTTGCCGAAATACTCTTAAAAATGGAAAATTCCTCCCAAAATAGGAGAAGTTTGTGAGTAGTGATCTCTTTGCTTATTACAGAATAAGGGGAATAAATCTCCCTCTGTTTTTGTTCTCCACAATTTACGAATGAGTTCTCTTTCTCTTCTTGTCTAAACAAAACAAAAACTCTCTTTTTAATTGCATATTATATTTCTACATCTTTCCACTAACATCTAGATATGTTTTCTAGAATATTCGCTCTTCGTGCAAAATCATATAAATAGTCGTCTTCGTGCTCTTCGCAGTCATTATTGAAAAATATTTCAAAGAGATCAAATCACAAAGTATTGAACGAAGTGTTATTGTAACAAGTCGTTATTTACAAAATTTAAAAAATTGAATTATTGAAAAAAAAACATAAAACTAAGTACGAATAAAAATATAAAGTAAAGTTTGATATAGAATTTAAACGTGAAAACAGTGACAGAAAAACTAAAATCAAAATGCCAGCAATCGGAATTGATTTGGGAACAACTTACTCGTGTGTTGGAGTCTTTCAACATGGCAAAGTAGAGATTATAGCCAACGACCAGGGTAACCGCACAACACCGAGCTATGTGGCATTTACAGACTCGGAACGACTCATCGGTGATGCTGCCAAGAACCAGGTTGCCATGAATCCCAAAAACACAGTGTTTGATGCCAAAAGATTGATTGGACGAAAATATGACGATCCAAAAATTCGAGATGACATGAAGCACTGGCCATTCAAAGTAGTAAGCGACGGTGGTAAGCCCAAGATCGGAGTTGAATTCAAAGGAGAACAGAAAAGATTCGCACCCGAAGAGATAAGCTCAATGGTCCTGACCAAGATGAAGGAAACAGCTGAAGCCTACTTGGGTGAGACCGTAAGAGACGCTGTAATCACAGTTCCAGCATATTTTAATGACTCACAGCGCCAAGCTACCAAAGACGCGGGAGCAATAGCTGGACTGAATGTTCTGCGAATCATCAACGAGCCAACAGCAGCAGCATTAGCGTATGGGCTGGACAAGAATCTCTCTGGTGAACGAAATGTCCTCATTTTCGATTTGGGAGGTGGTACCTTTGATGTGTCCATATTAACAATCGACGAGGGTTCACTCTTCGAAGTGAGAGCGACGGCTGGAGATACACACTTAGGAGGCGAGGACTTTGACAACCGTTTAGTAACTCATCTGGCAGAAGAGTTCAAGCGAAAGTACAAAAAAGATTTGCGTTCGAACCCACGAGCTCTTCGGCGTTTGAGAACAGCAGCGGAAAGAGCCAAACGAACCCTGTCATCTAGCACGGAAGCAACTGTCGAGGTGGACGCCTTGTTTGAGGGAGTCGACTTCTACACCAAAGTCACACGCGCTCGCTTCGAGGAACTGTGCGCTGATCTTTTCCGTGCAACTCTGGAACCAGTTGAGAAGGCATTGAATGACGCTAAAATGGACAAGCAACAGATCCACGACATTGTCCTTGTAGGAGGTTCGACGAGAATTCCCAAAGTGCAGAATCTTCTACAGTCGTTCTTCTGCGGAAAATCATTAAACTTATCCATCAATCCGGATGAAGCAGTTGCTTATGGAGCAGCTGTTCAAGCAGCCATTCTGAGCGGTGATAAGAGTAGTCAAATTCAAGATGTTCTGTTGGTTGATGTTGCTCCGTTGTCACTTGGTATCGAAACGGCAGGCGGAGTAATGGCGAAGATCATTGAACGCAATTGCAGGATACCTTGCAAGCAGACTCAAACTTTCTCCACCTATGCCGACAATCAGCCAGGTGTTACCATCAAAGTATTTGAGGGTGAACGAGTCATGACAAAAGACAACAACCTTCTGGGTACATTCGATCTCTCTGGCATTCCGCCAGCTCCCAGAGGAACACCTCAGATAGAAGTTACCTTCGACATGGACGCAAACGGTATTTTAAACGTTTCTGCGAAGGAAACCGGAACAGGCAATACCAAGAACATAACAATCAAGAACGACAAGGGTCGTCTGTCACAAGCCGATATCGACAGAATGGTAAACGAGGCTGAGAAGTTCCAGGAGGAAGACGAGAAACAACGGCAGAAGATCGCATCTCGCAACACCCTTGAGAGCTATGTGTTTGGGGTCAAGCAAGCTCTTGATCAGGCCGGAGACAAAATCAGCCACCAAGATAAGGAAACTGCACGGAATGCTTGTGAGGAGACCATCAAATGGTTGGATGCGAACACACTGGCCGACAAGGAAGAATTCGAAGATAAAATGAAGAGTCTATCGAGTGTCTGCAGTCCGATTATGACAAAGATACACAGTGGAGGAGCAAGTGGTCCACAAGGATGTGGTCAGCAGTCTGGTGGATTTGGAGGCCAAACTGGTCCCACTGTAGAAGAAGTGGATTAAAATGGAATGCAAATGCTTAGTTAAAAAGACTGATTAAATATTACCATTGTATAAAATAAATTATAACTTGTTTATGTTAATAAGAATAATTTAAGTTATGTTAGTTAAAATAAAGAAAAAAATTATTTATTTTAATCATATTTCATTGTGTTTTACTTAAAGAAAAAGAATGCGAAGGTTTGTTTTAGTCCAGTCAAAGCGTCATGAAAAAGGGCCTGACCTTGCGCGCAGAGGCATGGTCTATTTTTTTTTCATGGATCGATAGGTGCTTATGAGAAAAGCTTAAAACCAAATTTGCACCACATGACAACTTTTTTTACCAAAGTTATTGGTAAAAATGTGTTTTGTGTCATTTTTTGGTCATTTGCTAATGGTGCTTATTTTGACATTCTCATGAATAGTCTATTCCTTAGAATGATTCTATTCCTTCGAATGAACTTTCTTAATTTTGAGATTCGAACGAATAACATTCATTTGCGAAAGATAGCATAAAATGAACTTCAAAACAGATTCATTTTCATTGTCAGCTGCTTGACATTTACTATATTTCTATTTGAATTAGTATGACCGTTTTACATTTTTTTTGTTTCTAAACATTTTATAGATGTTGGATAAATAATCAAGAAACAAAATAAATAATAAACTTTTTCATTATAAAGTAAAGTTTAACCATAAAGAACTTCATATTTATTACATTTTTTGTGTCAACTCAGCTGTTTTTAAACTATTCTTAAAAAAATAAGTTGTTCATGACGCGTCTAAATTTTTATTTTTTTTTTCGTATGCACTTGGTCACACTAAAATATCAAAAACAAAAGAGAAGTGTTTGTGAAATGTCAAAACCAAAAAGTGAAATGTTTGTTTATTTGTAATTGTTTTGTTTATTGTTTAATAATTTAAATTTCTGTGACAAAAACATAAAATAATAAATAAAAAATAAAAATATGGCATTTGTGTTGTTTATAAATGAAGATGGTGTTGAAGAAGTGCAGAAGAGAAGGATAGTGGATGCTTCAAACCCATTTGAACTAGACGATTCAAAGTAAGGATACTCAAACAATTGGATAACTTCCCAGCTCTTAAAACATATATTTTCAAGATTCATTAGAAATTTTCGATTGAACAAAAGTGCCTTTAAATACGTGTTAGATGAGCTAACCTCCGAAATGCCAAGTGGGACGTCTTTATCTATTCCTCCCATAATAATGCTTGCGACAACTTTCAGATTTGTTGCGGAAGGTGGCTATCAATTTGGTGTAGGGAAGGATCATAATATCAAATTATCGCAATCTTCCGTGTCCAACTGCATTCAAAAAGTGATTTCTTCATTAGAAATAAAACTTTGTTCTAAATGGATAAAGTTTCAATCGAATGAAGAAGAAAAAGAAGAAAGTAAGCGACACTTTTTTGAGAAATATAGATTTCCAGGAGTGATCGGCTGCGTTGATGGTACGCACATCGCAATTAAAACCCCACCGCCAGAAATAAGGCACCTTTTTTATAACAGAAAGGGGTTTTTTAGCTTGAACGTTATAATTGTAAGTAAATTTGTGCTCATAACAATTGTTTTATTACATACATTATATATCCTGACAGATTTGCAACCACAAAATGCAAATAAAGTATATAGATGCCTCTCATCCTGGTGCAACGCATGATGCATTGATATGGAAAGTGTCTGGAGCACGGAACTTTCTTCTACAACAATACTCAGAAGGCAGACAAACAAATTCCTGGCTGCTAGGTGAGAAAAATTTAACTTTTTGAAAAGTAGATACATATAATAATATCACATTTAATCAGGTGATTCGGGATATCCTCTGGAACCGTGGTTAATGACACCATACCGTTCAACAAACCCAGAAAGTCGGGAAAGTAAATTCAATATTCAACATTCCAAGGCACGAAACATCGTAGAACGAACTATCGGAATGTTAAAAAATAGATTCAGATGTTGTCTTTCAGCTAGGCAGTTACATTACTCACCGGAAAAGGCTGGTCAAATTGTGAATTTTTGTGCTGCCTTGCATAACATCTGCATACATTTTAAAGTTGCCGATGATGTTGAACAGTTTGAAGATCTGGCTGTACATGCCGTAGTTAGTTTGGATGTCGAAAACGAAAGTACCTACGTCAATGAAGCTAGAAACGCTCGCGATAGAATCGCTCAATTATTTTAAAATAAAGATAGTATTGTTATTTTAAATGTACATCGTAATTCAGTCTTATTTATTTCATTTATTTGTACAAGTTTGATTTTAAAAAATAACTACAACAAAACTTTGATAATTCAATAAAAACAATAAATTCAAAAAATAACAAGTCTAGATTTTTAAATTATTTATGTTTATCACATTTCAGATCACTTTTCGGCAAGTTTATCCTTGACTTGATTAAGTTGCATTTCAAGAATTCTTCTTTTCAAGTCTAACTTCTCGTGCATAAGCTGTTCTACAGCGAGGTTATGTCGACGGTTTTCTTCATATATTTTTCTTTGCATTTCATCGGCCTTTTGGTGGTACCTGTTCATAATGTAAAAAAAATACTTGTTAATACAAATATACTTCATAATATTTTATTTTGGTTATTTTAGAAAACACAAATATACTTCATAATATTTTATTTTGGTTATTTTAGAAAACACTAAGAAAAAAAAATACCTATTCAACCGATGAAGCTCATCCTTAACACACTCCAACTTCGAATTCAATTCTGCAAAAAAAGATTCTTGAACTGCACTCTGTTTTTGCAGAATTTGCACTGGAGTGTCTTTTTTCGCTCTATTGCGATTAGATACATCTGGCAAATCCTCTCCGGGTTCACTAAGTGGCACTTGTGTCATGCTTTCTTCAGGGTTTGAAGTCATGGATACGTCTCTGGATGTGGAAACTACCTCAGACTCTTCATACTGGCTGAGTCCGAATACTCTGGTCTTTAACCCAGTTACGGACTGATTTAATGCAGTCAATCTGACAATGGCTTCTTCATATTCAGTCAAGGCTGTTAAGTTGTTATCATTACAGCCCGACTGTTTACGTTTCATCTCATTTTCTAAAAGTTTTTTTTTCGTTTTTGATTTGAAATCAGACCAAACCTGCAGGAAATTTGTTTGGTTATTTTGAACAGTTTTTTTTTACTTTTTTTACCTTTTTCCAAGTAGCACCGTCCTTGGAAGGTGGTCCACAACTATTTAATTTCTCCGCGGTTTCCTTCCAAAATCTTTCTGTATCAACGCGGGTGGTAAAAAAACCCTTTGCTATCTCCGGGTTTTCTTCCATTATTTTAATTAACTTTTCCTTTTGTTCGCGGTTTGTCCAGTTGGAATGCGACCTTTAAACATAAAACAACAAAAAAAAAATAATAAAAGTAATTTATTTTCCATGAAATAATTAAAAACTTACATCTTTTGTTGTTTACTCGACAGAAAAATTCAAACGACACAAAAATGACATTTAATTCTATTCTTTCGAATGTCAAAATTGAATTAGCTGTCACAAATGAATGAACTTTCTATGGATTGGGTGAACTTTCGATTTGTTCGATTAACATTCTAATCGCCGAGTCTCAAAATTAAGTTTTAACGAATTCGACTCACTTTCTAACGAAAGAGAATGTCAAAATAAGCACCAATATCTCGGCTCCACTATCTCGCACGAACAAAAATTAAACATGATTTTATTCCTTATAACATTATCTATTATGTTCTAAAAAAAAACATTTGTTTAAACAAATGAAAAAAAAGTTATAGTAAGTTAAACAAATTTTTTGTTGTTTAAAAATCACTTTTTCGTGATTATTAAGAAAAAAGCTCATTTAATGATGAAATTTTTATTTTTTATTATTAAAGTTCTTGTAATTCCCTACAATTTAAAAAAAAAATCAACACTCTACGATGAACGAAAGCCGAGTAATAAATTATTGAACATGGGTAAGTCAGCGCACCCACGCATTTTATGATTTTATGTTTTAATTAATATCTCAGCCCCAGTATGTCGCAAAGTGAAAATAAAAAACTGTATTGCTAATAACAATATTTTCTATCAACCTGCATTTAATTTAATATGTTTGAGCAAAAACATAAAAAGTTACCGTTGGTTTCAACGTTTTTTTTCTTGTTTTTAATACCTTTTTTTCATAGTTATTGAGAAAAAAACTGTATTTCACGGTAAATACTTTTCAGTTTTGGATTTTTGTTTTATAGTCCTGCTAATTTTCTTCAAATTAAAAAAAAAATTAGTCCATTACGACAAACGGGAGCCAAGATATTCATGATTTAAAAACTTAGAAAAGCTTACAATTTAGTATCTTAACCTTGTAGCTTGTAATTTTGTTGTCGCCAGCAACAAGATATATTGGTATCCTTCAAACACCCCACACATACTTACACATATTTGTTGCTTCTTGTTGCTGACGACACCAAAATTACAAGCTACAAGGTTAAGATACTAAATTGTAAGCTTTTCTAAGTTTTTAAATCATGAATATCTTGGCTCCCGTTTGTCGTAATGGACTAATTTTTTTTTTAATTTGAAGAAAATTAGCAGGACTATAAAACAAAAATCCAAAACTGAAAAGTATTTACCGTGAAATACAGTTTTTTTCTCAATAACTATGAAAAAAAGGTATTAAAAACAAGAAAAAAAACGTTGAAACCAACGGTAACTTTTTATGTTTTTGCTCAAACATATTAAATTAAATGCAAGTTGATAGAAAATATTGTTATTAGCAATACAGTTTTTTATTTTCACTTTGCGACATACTGGGGCTGAGATATTAATTAAAACATAAAATCATAAAATGCGTGGGTGCGCTGACTTACCCATGTTCAATAATTTATTACTCGGCTTTCGTTCATCGTAGAGTGTTGATTTTTTTTTTAAATTGTATGGAATTACAAGAACTTTAATAATAAAAAATAAAAATTTCATCATTAAATGAGCTTTTTTCTTAATAATCACGAAAAAGTGATTTTTAAACAACAAAAAATTTGTTTAACTTACTATAACTTTTTTTTCATTTGTTTAAACAAATGTTTTTTTTAGAACATAATAGATAATGTTATAAGGAATAAAATCATGTTTAATTTTTGTTTGTGCGAGATAGTGGAGCCGAGATATTAGCAAATGACCAAAAAATGACACAAAACACATTTTTACCAATAACTTTGGTAAAAAAAGTTGTCATGTGGTGCAAATTTGGTTTTAAGCTTTTCTCATAAGCACCTATCGATCCATGAAAAAAAAATAGACCATGCCTCTGCGCGCAAGGTCAAATGACGCTTTGACTGGACTATTTTTCTTTTTTGGGAAGTTTGTTTTGAAATAAAATTGGAGTTGGTATGGCGTTTAACTTCTGCGCTAATAAGAATCTAGGGAGCTGATTTTTCGTTCGAACAGTCTAAGAGCTGACAACATACGATCAAGTGGGAAGTTCATTATTTGGTTGAATTGAAATCAACCAGCGATTGTATGGACTAAACTTGATTTTATCAATTTACGTGCTAGGGCTCCGGCCATATTCTGATAAGTTTTTGTTTCAACATTGTAAAATCGACGATTTTGCAAATTTTAATCGACATTTGCATTATACTTTCTGTCTGGTCATCAACCGATGACCGAGAGAATAAACCCTTTATCAGGGTCATCGCTGACACATCATTTGTGTCTACCAAATACTTGGTGCCCTCCGCACCCACCACCAGCCGAGCATCATTGGTGCTTATTTTGACATTCTCTTTCGTTAGAAAGTGAGTCGAATTCGTTGAAACTTAATTTTGAGACTCGGCGATTAGAATGTTAATCGAACAAATCGAAAGTTCACCCAATCCATAGAAAGTTCATTCATTTGCGAAAGCTAATTCAATTTTGACATTCGAAAGAATAGAATTAAATGACATTTTTGTGTCGTTTGAATTTTTTCTATCGAGTAAACAACAAAACATGTAAGTTTTTAATTATTTCATCGAAAATAAATTACTTTTATTAATTTTTTTGTTGTTTTATGTTTAAAGGTCGCATTCCAGCTGGACAAACCGCGAACAAAAGGAAAAGTTAATTAAAATAATGGAAGAAAACCCGGAGGTAGCAAAAGGTTTTTTTACCACCCGCGTTGATACGGAAAGCATCCACTATCCTTCTCCTCTGCACTTCTTCAACTCCATCTTCATTTATAAACAACACAAATGCCATATTTTTTTGTTTTTATCACAGAAATTTAAATTATTAAACAATAAACAAAACAATTACAAAAAAACAAACATTTCATTTTTTGGTTTTGACATTATTTCACAAACACTTCTCGGTAGAACCTCCACTAACACTTATAACAAAAAACAACAAAAACAAAAACAACAACATCAACAACAGCACCAACACCAACAACAACTACAAAAACAACAACAACAACAACACCAACAACAACAACAACAACAACAACAACAACAACAACAACAACAACAACAACAACAACAACAACAACAACAACAACAACAACAACAACAACAACAACAACAACAACAACAACAACAACAACAACAACAACAACAACAACAACAACAACAACAACAACAACAACAACAACAACAACAACAACAACAACAACAACAACAACAACAACAACAACAACAACAACAACAACAACAACAACAACAACAACAACAACAACAACAACAACAACAACAACAACAACAACAACAACAACAACAACAACAACAACAACAACAACAACAACAACAACAACAACAACAACAGCAACAACAACAACAACAACAACAACAACAACAACAACAACAACAACAACAACAACAACAACAACAACAACAACAAAAACAACAACAGCAACATCAACAACACCTACAGCAAGCTAAATACGGTATGCATTTCCTAAATGTCAAACAGCTGACAATGAAAATGAATCTTTTTTGAAGTTCATTTTATGCTATCTTTCGCAAATGAATGTTATTCGTTCGAATCTCAAAATTAAGAAAGTTCATTCGAAGGAATAGAATCATTCTAACGAATAGACTATTCATGAGAATGTCAAAATAAGCATGTATATTTCTATTTGAATTAGTATGACCGTTTTACATTTTTTTGTTTCTAAACATTTTATAGATGTTGGATAAAAAATCAAGAAACAAAATAAATAATAAACTTTTTCATTATAAAGTAAAGTTTAACCATAAAGAACTACATATTCATTACATTTTTTGTGTCAACTCAGCTGTTTTGAAACTATTCTTAAAAAAAAAATAAGTTGTTCATGACGCATTTATTTTTTTTCGTATACACGGTCACACTAAGGCTCGTATTCACCGAGCGCTCCTAAACGGCTCTTAACTTTACGAGGCTCTTAACAAGAAATTTCTGTGGGGTATTCACCAACCACTCGCAAGTGTTTTTCGAAGTTCGAAAATGAGAGCCGCTCTCTCTTGTTCAGGCATACCCAAACTGTGAAATGTTGTGGAATGTTGGTCTTGACAGTAAATGGACACTCTTCTACTTGGCATTGCTCACATGGATTCGAGTCAAATGCGTGCGTGGCACACGCACAAGCGAACAAACTTTCGAAGAGAGCGCTCGTAAGTTAGGAGTGATCGGGACCACTCCTAACTTTTAAGAGCGCTCGTAGATCTTCACTAATAATGCTTGATGAATAGGTTTATGAGCTTCTTAAGTTATGAGCGCTCGGTGAATACCGGCCTAAAATATCAAAAACAAAAGAAGAAGTGTTTGTGAAATGTCAAAACCAAAAAGTGAAATCTTTGTTTATTTGTAATTGTTTTGTTTATTGTTTAATAATTTAAATTTCTTTGATAAAAACATAAAATAATAAATAAAAAATAAAAATATGGCATTTGTGTTGTTCATAAATGACGATGGTTTTGAAGAAGTGCAGAGGAGAAGGATAGTGGATGCTTTCCGTATCAACACGTGTGGTAAACAAACCCTTTGCTATCTCCGGGTTTTCTTCCATTATTTTGATTAACTTTTCCTTTTGTTCGTGGTTTTTCCGGTTGAAATGCGACATTTAAACATAAAACAACAAAAAAATTAATAAAAGTAAATTATTTTCCATGAAATAATTAAAAACTTACATGTTTTGTTGCTTACTCGACACAAAAATTCAGTCGACACAAAAATGACATTTAATTCTATTCTCTCGAATGTCAAAATTGAATTAGCTTTCGCAAATGAATGAACTTTCTATGGATTGGGTGAACTTTCGATTTGTTCGATTAACATTCTAATCGCCGAGTCTCAAAATTAAGTTTCAACGAATTCGACTCACTTTCGAACGAAAGAGAATGTCAAAATAAGCACCATTGTCTTTTTAGTATCGTAATAATCTTCATATGCTTCTGTCATTTACAAACATCATAAAATCTGTTTACTTTTGGACAAAAATGGTTTTTTGCTTGATGATAACTGCTGCCTCACTTTTGATGACGCTTCGAGAATATTTTCTTATAACCCACTACTATGCTATTTCTCAGTTTTTTAATATTTTCCAAATTCAAATGGAACAATTCTAATAGCTTCCAGTATTCTCTCATCAGCTGTAATTGTTCTTTCTTGTTGAGCAGAAGCTTCCGTTTCTTGAAGCCTTCGAAACGCATTTCACAGTAATCCGTTAAGCCTAGTACTCAGTTCAAGTGAAAATGAAAATTTCATATAAATGTGGCGGCTGGTTCACTCGCATGAAATCCCCAATGAGAGGTGACAGGTGAGTACCAAAATGTGGATTGGAAAAACAATTATGTTCCACAACTTTTTCCACGCCAAATTTTCATTTCTCAATGTACAATCATCAGGAATAAGTTTAAGGCAGCGTGGAAAACTGTGACATTTGTCAGTTAGTTTAAATATTTTGTTTCAAAATAAAAAATTGAAAATTTATAAACAGAAATAAAGAATGGATAACGAATTTTTTGATACTGCTCTCGAGAGTTTACTTAATGAAAGTATTCAGTATTTCAGATGAGTATCAAAAATTCACGCGGAAAAGTTTATTCTATTTTCATTTTTATTCTCCGCGTGTAATTTGGAACGTATTTATTTTTCATTTCACGCTAGGTAAGTACTAGGATTTACTAGGAAGTCTTGGGCTAGAATAATGTATATTTTATTGCACAGTTCATAATCGCATTTTTGTATTATTGTTTTATAAAAGCAAGCATTTGTTTGGTAATCCGGAACTCTCCAATCCGGAATGTTTAAAGTCTTGCTTCTTACAAATAAATCTAAAGCGGGATATTATTCTTAAGCAATTTTATTTCAGAAGTACTTCATTTGATTTATTTTGAATTATATGAAATTTAATTTAACAATAAGGGTATTCATGTAACCGCGGAAAGCCCTTGTAAACCTCGGAAACCAGATAATTTTATCTCCGCAGAAACGAGCTGTCAAAATTTGTATTGGAAAAACTTTCTGCAAATCTGATAAAATTATCTCACGAAATTGTTGCGGAAAGTGTAGAAATAAACCTGATAAACTAAGAAATGTCAATTTTGACTTATAATTTGATTATTTCCCATATTTACGCAAGTATTTCTTAGGGGGTGTTCATGCAAACATTTTGCGGAAAATTATATCTTTCTACAAAGCGGAAAATTATCTCGTTACATGAATACCCTTAATAGGAGTATTCATGTAACCGCGGAAAACCCTCGTAAACCTCGGAAACCAGATAATTTTATCTCTGCAGAAACGAGCTGTCAAAATTTGTATGGGAAAAAGTTTCTGCAAATCGCATAAAATTATCTCACAAATTTGCTGCGGAAAGTGCAGAAATAAACCTCGTAAACTAAAGAAGTATGGATTCTGACTTTTAATTTGACATTTCACAAAATATTTCCCACATTTACGCAAGTATTTCTTAGGGGGTGTTCATGAAAACATGCTGCGGAAAGTTATATCTTTCTACAAAGTGGAAAATTATCTCGTTACATGAATACCCTTAATATATAATTTGTACATTGAAATAGATTAAAAAGCTCCTGAAAAAAAAGGGGCAAGAAAGTTATGAGAAGGTAAATTAATCGATGTTGACATGGAAAATACATTATGTTGTAGGCATATGATGCCTAGGTTATGTGATTAATACAAATAATTGTTGTAAACTAGGGTATAGATCACTAGCGTTAACTTGTACCACTATAGATTGTAGAACCTTTTCCAATTCATCCAATTGTTAATCGAACCCATCTAAAGTCGACATCGTCGCATGAAGCTTCAAAAATTACATCAAATATGAAAAGAGCGTATCCAGTATTTGAATTGTTTTTATCAGTTATTAGTATAACAACATTTTAAGTTTTTTTTTTTTTGTGTTTAAAAAGGATGAAGTTTGGAAGGGTGAGTTGATAAAAAGTTCTTAGATAGTAAAGTGTTATAGTGCAATGAATAATTGAGGCATTGAGAGCAGAAGTGGCGTAACCCACATTTGTTTCAATGTTGACTTTATAATCCACAATGGTCAAAAATAAATTTTCTTCCAACGCAGAAATGACGTAACTTATATTTGCTCATAAATCAATGCAAAAATGCTGAAACATTGTTTCTGCACGGAACTTTTCCTAGAGCAGAAATGGTGTAACCCACTTGGGCAAAATAGAAACATTAAGATGTCCATTTTGTGCCAATATATTGATTCTCATAGTGACTTTCTTGTCAAACAAATCGATCACAAATTTCTTATGAGTGGCCAGGCTTACTTACCTTGTCACAAAGACTTTGGTCTTATCGAAAAGCAGAAAAAGTATTTTAAAGACATTTTTGGCCCTATGAATTGGCAGAGGGTTATAGCAGTGGCAAGAAAGAAGGATCCATTTCAAATTATTGATATGGATGAATCTATGATGTTTTGGACGAAAAAATTGGAAAAGAATATAACAAATCGGAAAATTAATGTAAATAAAGAGAAGGTGGAATGGCTTAAGATTCAATGGCTACAATTTCTGAAAGAAACACCTTTCAATACTGTGATTTTGAAAAAAAAGAACACCTGCACTCATCACAGATCTCGAACTATTGTTTCCAAAACGGAATGCCGTAAGTGAAGCAAAAAAGAAAAACTTTTTGAAGTTACTTAATTTTATCCCACCGAACTATTACGACTTTTATTAGAAATTAAAAACTGTTTCTACGGACAGAAACGTTGGGCTGGTTGAGTGCGTAGATGGCGAAGAAAAATGAAAGTACCTAACATAGTAGTGTAAGCTAAAACTTAACTTTCTAACTATTTTATATTAAAAGCGATAGTAAATTTGTTTTTTCATAACCTGTTTTTCAAATTATTGGTGTAACCAACTTTATTTTTTAACTTTATTCCAATATCCAAGAAGCAGTAGTGGTGTAACCCACATAAAATCCAGTAATTAATAATTTAAAGAGAAGATTAAGGTCTTAAAAATAAGATATCCAACTAGTTATGCCATAACTGAAATTTATTAACTATTATTTTAAATAGAAATCCAATAAACGTAAACTTTTTAAACCGTGATTTTCTCAATAAGTGCATATTGGTGTTACGCCAATTCTGGGGTGCCAGCACGTAACTTGATACAATCGAGTCAATAGTCGATGTAATCGAGTAAAGGGAGTTCCTTATTTGATTCAATCGAATCGAAAACAATCGGCTGATCATAAAATTGTATTGTTCTCGATTGTATCGACCTAACTCGATCGTATCAAGTTACGTGCTAGGGAAATTTAACCCTGCTCCCAATTTATAGTGAGGGTGAATTCTGGCGGTCACTGACAACGACGGGAGGTCGTTAGCGTCGATCGATTCCTTCGAATGGCTTTACCGATGAAATAAGCGCTAGATGGAAAAACGAACACTAAACAACAAACGATCCTGAAACATGTGGTCTTAGGAGTGCCGAAAAACTTAAAGAATACGTGATAAATTACAGGTTTTTTATTTGCTAGTTCGCGTGCCGTTCTAATGGTATACATTCACAGTTTTTTCTTAATCCCGCAAATTCATCCTCAACGTAACGAGCGTTCTACTGTTTTTTTTTTAAGTCCCCAACATAAGGTCTTGATTTTATGTACGAAACTGACTTTTGAGATATTCACATAGAATCCCTTTCGAGCTTGAATTGAATCCGCGGTAAAGTCAAGGGATACGGGGATCTCAAGAGCTTAGTTCTACCATAGACAATAGCGCTTTAAACTAACTGGAAAGACAACTTTCAGTTATTTGTCGACCTATAAATCTATATATATGTATATGTAGTAAGCCTGTAGATAATTAGGTAAAGTTTTATGTTCAGAAATATTTAACCGTAGACCTACGTTTAAAAAAAACGACTAATTTAACGTTAGTGGGTCGTTTTCGTCCCTCTTATTTTTCCTTAGGGAATATAAACAAAAATGGATTTTTTTTTACAAAAACTGATTTTTTTTATGTATATGTAGTGATTTATTGTCCTGAAAACACCAGAAACAGAAACAAATTTTAAATATGTACATCTAAAATACATTTAACACATATATTCCGATTATGTATGTTCTTGCAAACGTTTTTGTCGCAGAAAACGCAGACCAACTCTGTTTTGTTGTCCTTGGATTTTGTTTTTTCTTCTGTGCATAAAGCACATCTGCCTCGCTTTTTCGGCTGTGGTGAATTGATTCTGAGCCGCTTTGCTGCAGAACTGAAATCTCCTTGAATGCATGTTGCTCTGGGCGAAGATGAGCCAGCTAGTGTCGCCTGAAGGGTATGTGACGATGATGCTCTAGGTGCTCTTGAGCGGTTAGATATTATGTATTCTTTGGCCAATTCGACACCTAGATCATGTAAATATTTTGTTCGGCTCTGCTTACCTCTCGAAGCCTGATAGCCTGGATCAATTTCCGAGTAAATAATAAAGGCGTTCAAAGCGGAAATGTCAATTATATTGGCAAACACGCACATTGGCCAACGGTTTTTTTTTGCGTTTAGCGCTGAATCCAGATAGCGTTTTGTCGGCATTATCGACACCACCTTTGGTTTTATTATAAAATTGGATTATCTCCGGCATCTTCTTTGGCTCAGGTCCAACTTCAGGTGTGGAATGCATGGTAGTTTGTACTATAGTACATTTATTCTTTTTACTCATATATGAAACTAATGTTGTTGATTCCGTAAACGCAAATGTAGATTGAAATAACGGTTGCTTTTTTTCAAGTAATAGTTGTGGTGGTATACTTCTTTTATTCTTCCTGAGTGTACCAACCATTGTTATATTCTTTCGAATCACCTTGGTTGTGTTCAGCAGTACCTCCGACTTGTTTCCCTAAATATGGCTGTATTTTCCAAACGTACGAGGTTTCGGCACAAGTACACATCCAAAATTTCAAGCCGTACTTTTCAAGCTTATTTGGCATATATTGCCTGAAGGAGCATCGACCATGAAAACCCAGTAATTGTTCATCGACTGTAACATAGGGCGATGGGTTATAAAACAACGGCAGTAATTCAGCCCATTTGTCCCATAAGTTTCTAATTGGAGCAAATTTGTCCTTCAATATTTCTTGGTTTTGTCTTCGACTAGTGGGATTGTCGAAACGAAAGACTTGTAATATATTGGAATGTTTCTTTAGACATTATAGCTCGAAATATTGGTCTACCGAAATCTGCGTCAAACAAATCTTCAATCCGCTCTGTTTTAGATCTGTAAAAAACTACTCATATTGAAAGAGCACCGACGAAAAGGCTAAAATCTTACTTGTAAACACCCGCAAGGATCAAGACACCAAAGTATGCATGTATCGTACTCCTGTCTATATTTTTGTGTTTATCTCCAAATTTTGAGATGCCATAATTATTTGTGTTTTCAATAATTATTTTCTCAATTTGAATAGGAAAAAACAACAAAAATGAATCCAACAAAACATCAACCTGAGAAATAGCGTATCGGGTTACACCACTTTTCACTGAAATTATGTTTTGAGAACGAACTCGTCCGACTGAAAGTTTGAACTTTAGCAAAAATGTGCCATTCATGTAAGTGACAACATTGTTACATACCTGATGGATTCAGTGGAGTTGGGCTCCAAATTGAGACCCATCAAAACAGGCGATTTTTCACCTTCATTCTCGGATTCAGCCGAATCGACCTATATCACTTTCAGGGTAATAATCTATATCACTGCCCGCGGAAAAATCATCGCCACTTGATGAAAAACTCGACATTTTACCACACAATATTTTTTATTTATTAGAAGACCAAAATACAACGTTTCTCAAATGAAAAACCAATACGAAATGAGTTTTTATATAACGGGTCGAAAACGACCCAATCTGACAGCAAAAACTCAAATTAAAAAAAAAGCATGGCCAACTACACTGAAAAAAGTTTTTTACATAGATTTTATGATCGGCGATCATCAACTGAAAATCATCAAATCTATGCGCAAAATCATAAATTTGATGGAAGAATCATCAGTTTTATTTTTGCAATTGATGTCAAAATCATAAAATTGATGATTTCACAATCATCAAAATTCTCTCCATATAGTTGTTGTTGTAAGCAAAGTTTGATGCCACCGTACATCAGCGTATGAAAAAATCATCAACGCTACATCAGTGCTTTTTGCATCAACTGTATGAAAAAAGTCTTAACTTTTATGCAACCTCTTTCATAAAAATATTTTACTTAAGAATTGTTGTTGGAAAATCCACTTGATGATTATAGTCATAAAACGTATGAAATATTAAGACAATATGAAATCCGAACTTCATGATAATGATGAAACGTTTCATACGTTGTATGAAAAAATCATATTATGTGTGAAAGGGGATCATCAAAATATTCACCTGAATATTTTTAGGGGAAATTTGAAATTTGATGATCTAAATCATAAAAAATATGTAAAAGTGTTCACGAAGTTTGATGAAGGATTACTTCAAATGCATGCAATTTTACATAGCTTTTAGGTCAACTATAATTTTGAAATTATAGGTTTAAAATAGAAGTAGAAAAGGTTATGTAATCTAACATTTGATTTATGAAACTTTTCATACGAATTTCAATTTGAAGATTGATGTCACGTTACATCAAATGCATGAAATTTTACAATTCTTTTATGCAAAAATGTCTTTATTGAAATTGTGGGTTTAAAAAAATCATGAAGGTTATGTAATATAACATTTGATTTATGAAACTTTTCATACGAATTTCAATGTGAAGATTGATGTCACGTTACATCAAATGCATGAAATTTTACAATTCTTTTATGCAAAAAATTGTCTTTATTGAAATTGTGGGTTTAAAAAAAATCAAGAAGGTTATGTAATCTAACATTTGATTTATGAAACTTTTCATACGAATTTCAATTTGAAGATTGATGTCACGTTACATCAAATGCATGAAATTTTACAATTCTTTTATGCAAAAAATTGTCTTTATTGAAATTGTGGGTTTAAAAAAAATCAAGAAGGTTATGTAATCTAACATTTGATTTATGAAACTTTTCATACGAATTTCAATTTGAAGATTGATGTCACGTTACATCAAATGCATGAAATTTTACAATTCTTTTATGCAAAAAATTGTCTTTATTGAAATTGTGGGTTTAAAAAAAATCAAGAAGGTTATGTAATCTAACATTTGATTTATGAAACTTTTCATACGAATTTCAATTTGAAGATTGATGTCACGTTACATCAAATGCATGAAATTTTACAATTCTTTTATGCAAAAATGTCTTTATTGAAATTGTGGGTTTAAAAAAAATCAAGAAGGTTATGTAATCTAACATTTGATTTATGAAACTTTTCATACGAATTTCAAAGTGAAGATTGATGTCACGTTACATCAAATGCATGAAATTTTACAATTCTTTTATGCAAAAAATTGTCTTTATTGAAATTGTGGGTTTAAAAAAAATCAAGAAGGTTATGTAATCTAACATTTGATTTATGAAACTTTTCATACGAATTTCAATTTGAAGATTGATGTCACGTTACATCAAATGCATGAAATTTTACAATTCTTTTATGCAAAAAATTGTCTTTATTGAAATTGTGGGTTTAAAAAAAATCAAGAAGGTTATGTAATCTAACATTTGATTTATGAAACTTTTCATACGAATTTCAATGTGAAGATTGATGTCACGTTACATCAAATGCATGAAATTTTACAATTCTTTTATGCAAAAAATTGTCTTTATTGAAATTGTGGGTTTAAAAAAAATCAAGAAGGTTATGTAATCTAACATTTGATTTATGAAACTTTTCATACGAATTTCAATGTGACGATTGATGTCACGTTACATCAAATGCATGAAATTTTACAATTCTTTTATGCAAACAATTGTTTTTATTGAAATTGTTGGTTAAAAATACAAGTCCAAAGGTGATGACGACTTACAACGTGATTTATGACACTTTTCATACGAATTTTAATGTGAAAACTATCAAAAACGTTTGAAATTGTTGCAAAAATAGTAAAAACTTTTAAAAAAGTGTGATATTTTCATTGATTATAATATGTTCTGCAAGAAAATCCTTAAAATAACTTAATTTAATGACTTATTTACTCTTATCATCATAAAATTTTCAAGATTTTCTTTCAAAAACTTGTTAAAAAATGTTGCAATTTACCATACGTAATTATTTTTGGGTTTTCAATAAACATCCTGAAAAATAAAAGTGTCATTAATATATGCCTGAATTTTTTTTTGTCATTTACGACATCCCAGTGTAAGTGCAGGGTTAATCTACGTAGCCCAATTTCATTGGATACCGCCAAAACCAACGCTGTCTGGATTCAACTCAATTTGTGTTGCCAACCCACCATTTGAAGATTAGAATCATAAAATGTATGCAATTTTACATACAGAATATGTTTGATGTTTCCATTTGATGACAAACTTTCTTCAAAATGATGTTTTTCATATTTTGTATGCAATATAACAATATTCTGTATGTAAAATGCCATAACATTTATGAAAAATTTCATCAAACGCAAAATCGAAACAGTAATTTTTTGTTTGCAAGTAAAATCTTACAAACTAAGGCTGAAAACACACCGGATCAAAAAAAAGTTAATGATTCAATAGTCAAAATAACATTTTTTATTTGAACACACACCAAGCGAAACAGAATAAAACAAAACACAACAAAACGTTATGTGCTTTTGTTTCGTTTGGTGTGCGTTGAAATGAAACAAAATACGAACTATCGTAAAAGCTTAACTCCGGCTGAAAGATTATAACTCTACGGCAAGTAATTACAAATAACAATTTTGTGTTTACAAAATAGACATTATGGAGTTATTTATAAGAAAAGAGATAAGCTTTTAATCTTGCCAATCTCCAGATGTCATAGTAGGAAGTAGCAATCCACAGCTTATCAATAGTAAGTTTATTGGCATGTTCCTTATCTTTATAAATATAGATAGCGCTTCTTGCCTCAATTAAAAAAATGAACATATACTTTCATATTAATTTAAAATTTGCGCACAGAGTAAACGTAGAAGCAAACGGAAATAAAATTTTGTTTTGCAAAAAACAACAGGTCAGCTATCGGCAACGAAACATATTTTTCTGTTTGCTTTGGTTTTTATGTTTCGTTTCATTCGGTGTGTTCTCTTGATTTACAAAACAAAAAAACACGTTTTGCTTTATCCGGTGTGTTTTCAGCCTAACTAAGTTTCAATATATCTATTAAAAGATTGTACCTACGAAACTTTTGTGAAAATCTCAGGATTTTCATCGATTGTTTGTTTTTCTGCAAGTTTGAGTAGCGCTTGCATGTATATATAAAAGTATTTACTTTTATCAACATTTATTCTCAAGATTTCAACTAAAAAAGTTGTACAAACCAAAATGAAAATCAAGCATTCTTTAATGATGTTTTATGCCATTCAAGTTCAAACTTGAATAACACTACTTTTGTGAATTTCTTTCATTAATCAAAACAAATTTACAAGATTCTTATCGAAAAAACTTTTATAAACCGCGCAATTGTATTGAATGTTTCTGTTTTCTAAGAAAATAACTTCTTTTATTAGTAATTTTCTTCTATCAAAACAAATTTCCAAAATTTCTTTTGCAAAACTTGTAAAAAACCTGTGCGAAAATCTTGCGAATTGTACAAATTGTTTTTCGTTTTGTAAAAAAATCCTGAAAATAACTTAATTTAATGAGTTATTCAGTTTAACATTATAAATTTTCAAGGTTTTGATTGCAAGACATGTTAAAAAATTAAAGTCATATTAATGCAACTCACATTTAATAATTGTTTTCAATAAAAAGCCTGAAAAAAAAAATGTCATAAATATATCTTTGGCAATTTTTTCTCATGTCTGAAAAATTTACGAAATCCCAGTGTAAGTGCAGGGTTAATCCACGTATCCCAATTTGATTGGATACCGCCAAAACCAACGCTGTCTGGATTCAACTCAATTTTTGTTGCCAACCCACCATTTGAAGATTAGAATCATAAAATGTATGCAATTTTACATACAGAATATGTTTGATGTTTCCATTTGATGACAAACTTTCTTCAAAATGATGTTTTTCATATTTTGTATGCAATCTAACAATATTCTGTATGTAAAATGCCATAACATTTATGAAAAATTTCATCAAACGCAAAATCAAAACAATAAACTGTGCAACTTGATATACACAAGTGAGTCAAGACATTTGTATGTCTGAACATGACCATCGGCAGGAAGCTAGTCGACCGAACATCAATGAATGCTTACATGTCACATTCGTTCAGTTCAAACCAATTTCAACTTGAGTAAGTATGGTGTCGCTTCGGCGTCGTTCTGTGTCTGTGGCCATTTGTAAAAGATTGTCTGTTGCTGCTGCTGCGCGTTTGTCTCGTTTGTCCGTCGCCATAATTTTATTAAAATTAAAATAAAAAAGTCGTCGTGGTTGTCTAATAGTGTGAAATAAAGAAAACCAAACATAAAAAAGGAAGAATTAACATTTAAAAAGGTAAGTTCTCAAAACTCTATTTGTACTTACGTATGTACTTACATATATATACGATAATATAATTCTTTCAAGGAAGGAATTTTGTGGGTAGTCTGTACCTACAAAATTCTTTTTTTTGCAATTAGTTTTTTATAAAAATAAGCAATTTAACCAGTATATTGGATCAGTATTGCTTATTTCTTACAAGTCTTAAATTTTAATCCCATTTAAACAAAAAAAAAAAATTAGAGTTAAGCACGTGGTATCAAAAAAATATAATTGCACAAAAATATTTTGTACGTGTTGAAAACAATTTTTATATTTTACAAATAATAATTTTATCTTTTTTTCTTTTCATGTATTCTTAAAATTTCAATCAAAACGTTAACTGGAGGTACTCAGATCACAAGCAGATACCTAACCTGTTGATCATTTTTTACAGGAGCACCTACATATATTTTCGAAAAATCTTCAAATCAAGCTGTTCAAAATTCATCTTATTTCTGTTTAAGGAGCACCTATATAAATTGTCATCAGATTGAGGGTGAGTGTATTTAACAAAAATAAATTTAATTTCTTTAGAATATGATAAGTTTTTATTTTTATTATAAAGAATGCTCGTTGCATTTATATGTACCTACATAAGTAGGAACGTAAAACAACATTTTGAAAACAATATACTTTATAAAACTAAGCATTACCAATATTGCGTTGATTGGTTTTGCTAGTTTTACGAAATAACGAAAAAAAAAATACTTTGCTAGTCAGTCAAAAACATTTTTCTTATCAGATTATTGAGTAGATAGATCTTATAATTTCAGAAATAATCCATGTCAATCGAGTTTTTAGCGAAGCTACAAGGAAGTTCAAACATACTTTTCTACTTTTATATACAACATAAATACTTTCGTCAATACAAATAGTTTTAAAACACATTCATTTTTGTTTAAGTAAGTTAGTAATTTTTCCAATTTTTTTTTGTTCTTAAATTTCGTGACCTGGAGGTACTCAGACCACAAGCAGAGGCTTAACCGGTTGATCATTTTGTTACAGGAGGGCCAATATGTTCTAAAAATCTTAAAACCCAGTTGTTCAACATTCATCTCTTTTTCTGTTTAGAGGGCATCTATACAAATTGTCATTGAATTGAGGATGAGCGTATTTACCATAACTTTTAATTTCTTTAAAATATGATAAGTTTTTATTTTTATTATAAAAATGCTCGTTGCATTTATATGTACCTACCTACATAAGTAGGAACGTAAAAAAACATTTTCAAAACAATAATTTATAAAACTAAGCATTACCAATATTGCGTTGATTGGTTTTGCTAGTATTACGAAATAATGGAAAAAAAAACTTTTCTAGTCAGCCAAAAATTTTTTCTTATCAGATTATTTAGTAGATAGGTCTTATAATTTCAGCAATATTCCAAGCATACCCATTTTCTAGCGAGTTACAAGGAAGTTCAATACATACCTACCTCTTTCCTTATCAACATATGTATATATTTTTTAAAACGAACTTTTGGTTTTTATCATATTTTAAAAACTTTTTTATTTATTTTGTTATGGTTGTAAAGTAGTAACTTTTTCATTTTTGTATTCGTTGTCAACTTAAAAAAAAGCGGTTTGCAGTCACATCTTGAATTTAAAATTGCTTTCAGAATATAGTTTTTCTTTAAAAAGCTCCTTTTGATATATATATATACATAATATTGATCTTTACAAATTCTTAAATTAAGTCCTTATCGTTTTTGATACTTTAAAATAATAAAAACCACTAGTTAAGTTCGACAGTTATCTAAGACATCGGTATCGGGGGAGGGAGGGGGAAGTGTATTTATCATACATTTTGATTGTTCTAAGAGGTGAATGGTTTTTATTATAAAAATGCTCGTTGAATTTTACCTGCATAAGTAGAAACGTAAAAAAATACATATCTTAAAAACAATTTTTAACAAAACTAATTAAAAATCTGTTTTTCTTTTCATGTATTCTTAAAATTTCAATCAAAACGTTAACTGGAGGTACTCAGATCACAAGCAGATACCTAACCTGTTGATCATTTTTTACAGGAGCACCTACATATATTTTCAAAAAATCTACAAATCAAGCTGTTCAAAATTCATCTTATTTCTGTTTAAGGAGCACCTACATATATAAGTTGTCGTCAGATTGAGGGTGAGTGTATTTAAAAAAAATAAATTTAATTTCTTTAGAATATGATAAGTTTTTATTTTTATTATAAAGAATGCTCGTTGCATTTATATGTACCTACATAAGTAGGAACTGAAAAAAACATTTTGAAAGCAAAACTTTATGAAACTAAGCATTACCAATATTGCGTTGATTGGTTTTGTTAGTTTTACGAAATAATGAAAAAAAAAACTTTTCTAGTCAGTCAAAAATTTTTTGTTATCAGATATATTTAGTAGATAGGTCTTATAATTTCAGCAATATTCCAAGCAAACCCATTTTCTAGCGAGTTACAAGGAAGTTCAATACATACCTACCTCTTTCATTATCAACATATGTATGTATTTTTTAAAACGATCTATTGGTTTTTATCATATTTTAAAAACTTTTTTATTTATTTTGTTATGGTTGTAAAGTAGTAACTTTTTCATTTTTTATTCGATGTCAACTTAAAAAAAGCGGTTTGCAGTCACATCTTGAATTTAAAATTGCTTTCAGAATATAGTTTTTCTTTAGAAAGCTCCTTTTGATATATATGTTTACATAATATTGATCTTTACAAATTCTTAAATTAAGTTCTTATCGTTTTTGATACTTTAAAATAATAAAAACCACTAGTTAAGTTCGACAGTTATCTAAGTCATCGGTATCGGGGGAGGGAGGGGGAAATGTATTTATCATACATTTTGATTGCTTTAAGAGGTGAATAGTTTTTATTATAAACATGCTCGTATTTATATGTACCTACATAAGTAGGAATGTAAAAAAACATTTTGAAAACAATATACTTTATAAAACTAAGCATTACCAATATTGCGTTGATTGGTTTTGCTAGTTTTACGAAATAACGAAAAAAAAAATACTTTGCTAGTCAGTCAAAAACATTTTTCTTATCAGATTATTGAGTAGATAGATCTTATAATTTCAGAAATAATCCATGTCAATCGAGTTTTTAGCGAAGCTACAAGGAAGTTCAAACATACTTTTCTACTTTTATATACAACATAAATACTTTCGTCAATACAAATAGTTTTAAAACACATTCATTTTTGTTTAAGTAAGTTAGTAATTTTTCCAATTTTTTTTTGTTCTTAAATTTCGTGACCTGGAGGTACTCAGACCACAAGCAGAGGCTTAACCGGTTGATCATTTTGTTACAGGAGGGCCAATATGTTCTAAAAATCTTAAAACCCAGTTGTTCAACATTCATCTCTTTTTCTGTTTAGAGGGCATCTATACAAATTGTCATTGAATTGAGGATGAGCGTATTTACCATAACTTTTAATTTCTTTAAAATATGATAAGTTTTTATTTTTATTATAAAAATGCTCGTTGCATTTATATGTACCTACCTACATAAGTAGGAACGTAAAAAAACATTTTCAAAACAATAATTTATAAAACTAAGCATTACCAATATTGCGTTGATTGGTTTTGCTAGTATTACGAAATAATGGAAAAAAAAACTTTTCTAGTCAGCCAAAAATTTTTTCTTATCAGATTATTTAGTAGATAGGTCTTATAATTTCAGCAATATTCCAAGCATACCCATTTTCTAGCGAGTTACAAGGAAGTTCAATACATACCTACCTCTTTCCTTATCAACATATGTATATATTTTTTAAAACGAACTTTTGGTTTTTATCATATTTTAAAAACTTTTTTATTTATTTTGTTATGGTTGTAAAGTAGTAACTTTTTCATTTTTGTATTCGTTGTCAACTTAAAAAAAAGCGGTTTGCAGTCACATCTTGAATTTAAAATTGCTTTCAGAATATAGTTTTTCTTTAAAAAGCTCCTTTTGATATATATATATACATAATATTGATCTTTACAAATTCTTAAATTAAGTCCTTATCGTTTTTGATACTTTAAAATAATAAAAACCACTAGTTAAGTTCGACAGTTATCTAAGACATCGGTATCGGGGGAGGGAGGGGGAAGTGTATTAATCATACATTTTGATTGTTCTAAGAGGTGAATGGTTTTTATTATAAAAATGCTCGTTGAATTTTACCTGCATAAGTAGAAACGTAAAAAAATACATATCTTAAAAACAATTTTTAACAAAACTAATTAAAAATCTGTTTTTCTTTTCATGTATTCTTAAAATTTCAATCAAAACGTTAACTGGAGGTACTCAGATCACAAGCAGATACCTAACCTGTTGATCATTTTTTACAGGAGCACCTACATATATTTTCAAAAAATCTACAAATCAAGCTGTTCAAAATTCATCTTATTTCTGTTTAAGGAGCACCTACATATATAAGTTGTCGTCAGATTGAGGGTGAGTGTATTTAAAAAAAATAAATTTAATTTCTTTAGAATATGATAAGTTTTTATTTTTATTATAAAGAATGCTCGTTGCATTTATATGTACCTACATAAGTAGGAACTGAAAAAAACATTTTGAAAGCAAAACTTTATGAAACTAAGCATTACCAATATTGCGTTGATTGGTTTTGTTAGTTTTACGAAATAATGAAAAAAAAACTTTTCTAGTCAGTCAAAAATTTTTTGTTATCAGATATATTTAGTAGATAGGTCTTATAATTTCAGCAATATTCCAAGCAAACCCATTTTCTAGCGAGTTACAAGGAAGTTCAATACATACCTACCTCTTTCATTATCAACATATGTATGTATTTTTTAAAACGATCTATTGGTTTTTATCATATTTTAAAAACTTTTTTATTTATTTTGTTATGGTTGTAAAGTAGTAACTTTTTCATTTTTTATTCGATGTCAACTTAAAAAAAGCGGTTTGCAGTCACATCTTGAATTTAAAATTGCTTTCAGAATATAGTTTTTCTTTAGAAAGCTCCTTTTGATATATATGTTTACATAATATTGATCTTTACAAATTCTTAAATTAAGTTCTTATCGTTTTTGATACTTTAAAATAATAAAAACCACTAGTTAAGTTCGACAGTTATCTAAGTCATCGGTATCGGGGGAGGGAGGGGGAAATGTATTTATCATACATTTTGATTGCTTTAAGAGGTGAATAGTTTTTATTATAAACATGCTCGTATTTATATGTACCTACATAAGTAGGAATGTAAAAAAACATTTTGAAAACAATATACTTTATAAAACTAAGCATTACCAATATTGCGTTGATTGGTTTTGCTAGTTTTACGAAATAACGAAAAAAAAAATACTTTGCTAGTCAGTCAAAAACATTTTTCTTATCAGATTATTGAGTAGATAGATCTTATAATTTCAGAAATAATCCATGTCAATCGAGTTTTTAGCGAAGCTACAAGGAAGTTCAAACATACTTTTCTACTTTTATATACAACATAAATACTTTCGTCAATACAAATAGTTTTGAAACACATTCATTTTTGTTTAAGTAAGTTAGTAATTTTTCCAAATTTTTTTTTTTCTTAAATTTCGTGATCTGGAGGTACTCAGACCACAAGCAGAGGCCTAACCGGTTGATCATTTTGTTACAAGAGGGCCAATATGTTCTAAAAATCTTAAAACCCAGTTGTTCAACATTCATCTCTTTTTCTGTTTAGAGGGCATCTATATAAATTGTCATCGAATTGAGGATGAGCGTATTTACCATAACTTTTTATTTCTTTAAAATATGATAAGTTCTTATTTTTATTATAAAAAATGCTCTTTGCATTTATATATACCTGCATAAGTAGAAACGTAAAAAAATACATATTTTAAAAACATTTTTAAACAAAACTAAGCATTATCAATATTCCGTTGATTGGTTTTACTTGTTTTACGAATTTTTTTTCCAGTATAGCTGAAATCATTTGTTATAGATCTTGTAATTTTACCAATCTTCTATGCATATCCATTTTTTAACGAATTTTCGAGTTAGTTAAAACTTCCCTACTTACTTTTTTGCCAACATTTATAAATATGTATATGAAAAGTAATTATTATTTGATTTTCAATTTTTTTCAACACATATGTATGTATTGAGTTCTTGTAATTTTATATTTATTTTCAAATTTCAATAAAAAATTGAATTGTAGGTATAAATCATAAGTTTAACTTTTCCTAAGAAGAATGGATGTAGGTATTTAAGTTCAAACATAATACTCGTATATATGTACATATATTTAAATCCTTTCAAAGAATGAACATGATTAAAATTCATTTATGGCTAGTATGTAACAAAATTCTTTTTATTTGGAAAGGATTCTGTATAACATAAATCATGTCAACAAAAATATTAAATCGGTTTTTCTTATATCAAAAATTTATAAGAGGAGTAGGTGGTAGCACTTATCTTATTCTTGATTATGTGTAGGAAAAAATTAAGCGTACACATGAGAAAACATTTTTTGAAAATATCTCTATACAAAACTATTCATTTTAGTAAACAAAAGCAGTACGTAAATATAAGATGGTATGATCACAATTCTTCCTTTTTTTACGGCATGATTGATTGTAAGATGCCCAGTCAGATACATACGAGTAGCATTTCTTATCGGATCATAAGACTTGTCATTTTAAGAATCTTCTTGTTAATAGAGCTGCGAGCTCTTTTTCAAAATAAAATTAACGTTTAATACATTTTTTAAGATTTAAACTTTTATTTTCTTCGTTTTATGCCTCACAAATTATTTACATTCATCTGATTAATTTTTTTTATCGTCCTTGAACATTCGCGTTGGCAATAAATTAGTTTAATAATTTAATGAAATAAGCTCCGATACAAATTGCAACCAAAAATTGCTTTTGTACTTGGAATAGATGGACCCAGCGCGTGCGGTATCTGGGGGGAAAGAGGCGTGGGATTATTTATTCAAAGTAGTAATTTTTTTATTTTATTTTTTTTTACGAAAATGCGATCTGCCAGCACATCATTAATTTTAAATTAATTTAAGAAAGTTTGTTTTTTTATTTAATTCAATCTAACTTGTTGGATAAAG
The DNA here is from genome assembly GCA_963931855.1 of Philhelius festivus. Lineage (NCBI taxonomy): Eukaryota > Metazoa > Arthropoda > Insecta > Diptera > Syrphidae > Philhelius > Philhelius festivus. The sequence goes on along the minus strand of OZ007555.1, from coordinate 214,749,535 downwards.
CAGTAACTTAAAAAGAAACAAATGCACGAATGAACGCTATGATCGGTTTTGCTTGTGTTTTATAATTTCTTAATTTCTACTTCTATATGCAACCTTTATATTGTATTCTTTTTTTATCGTCTACCTCTAAAAACCTTGGGTGTTGGTTTTTTAATTAATGAAAATTTTTAGAAAATTTTCGACTTTTGACATTCTCGGAAACAATTTGATTAATTTTTTTGTTTAGACTAACGCTAATTTCAAAAGAATTAGGCATGATTCAATAAGAATATGTTGCGAATTTCTGTTTTATAGTCATCTACTCAAGAACGTTGCTGTATCTATAGTTTAAAAAATTACCTAGTTACCGAGTTACCTAGTTCTTGTAATCAGGTAACGATAGCTATAATAGTTACACATTGTGTGTTTCATTATCTGTTACTTCCTACCGAACAAGTCATTAACCTCTAAAAATATTTCAGATATTTTATAATGTCGTGCTTCGTTTGCAAAAAAGAGTTTGACCACATTGATATTCTTATGCATCATCTTCGAAAAAAGCATGACTTGAATTCCAACAGTACTTTTCGTTGTTTTGACAAAAAATGTTCCCTATTGTTCATGAGTTCCTCCAGTTACAAGAGACATATAAGACGCTTACATGTTAAAGCATTCAAACCTACAGAAGTTGAAAAACAAATAACGCCTAATGCTGAAAAGATAAATGAAAGCTCCGTCTTGATTCAAAATGAAATCATACTTGATAGTTCTTTAGCGAATTCAGCTTCAACAGAAATAAATTGTGGCAAAGAAAAAGTATTTGAAAAAGAAATTGCGATAAAAAAGCTTTTGGAAAGCGCACTCAAATGGTCAATATCATTACACTCGAATGACAATTTTTCAAGGAAAGATGTTTACGAAATACAGAAAGGTTCCTTAAATTTCATTATCAAACCACTTCTAGAAATTTTTGATAGCTTTGCTAGGTGCAAACTACAGTCAAATGAAGTCATTTTAAATGAAATATGTAGTGTGATTAATGCATGTACAAATCCATTCGAAAAATGTGATTCAGATTATCTTTTAACTCAATGTCTTAGAAAGGGTGGATACATGGACGATGTAAATGAGTTTGTGATTAATAATGAAATAAATATCAATCATCGTAATGGGGAGTTAAATTTGCAGGAAGTTATTAACAAAGCCGTTGTATTACCGCTTCGTTCACAATTCAGAGCATTATTTGAAACTGAAAACTTTCTTTCTAATATGTTAAGTTACATGAAATCTTTGGAAAAAAGTAATCAGTTCATTAATTTTGTTCAGGCAGAACTGTGGAAAACAAAGTGTAAATTGTACCCAAACAAAATACTTGTTCCATATTATTTGTATGCAGACGAATTTGAAATTAACAACCCCCTCGGATCTCATTCCTCAATACACTCTATCTGCAACTTTTATTATTCATTTGCATGTATGCCCCTTAATGAAGCAAAACTAGAAAACATATTTTTAGCAGCAGCAATCAAATCGAAAGACATTAAAAAATACGGGAACGAAAAATGTTTGCAACCCCTCATAAATGAGTTAAAATTTCTTGAAGAAGAAGGTATCCTTGTAAGGCCACCCGATGGGGATACATTCCACGTTCACTTTATTTTGGGTCTTATACTTGGTGATAACTTAGGCCTTAACACATTACTGGGTTTCAGCAAGTCGTTTTCTGGAACATTTTGTCGATTTTGTCGCTTGAATAAAGATGAATGCAGTGAAACTTGTACGGAAAATTCTGATAAACGGAGAAATATAAGTAACTACAACTTTGACCTACAAAAAAATAATCCCAAAGAAACTGGTATTAACAGTGAATGCTGTTTTAATGACATCCCCTCATTCCATGTTGTTGAAAACTTCAGCGTGGATGTTATGCATGACATTTTTGAAGGAATATGCCATTACGATCTTTGTCACGTAATAATTCATTTCACTCAAATAAAAAAATATTTTTCATTAGAAACCTTAAACAAAAGAAAACAAACATTTGAATACGGTCCTATAGAAATAGGAAATGCTTCGAATGAAATACATCCAACTCATTTAAAAAAGCGCCATCTACGAATGTCAGCAAGGGAAATGCTTACTTTTGCTCAGTTGCTGCCTCTTATGGTAGGAGATATGGTGCCATTAAAAGATGACGTTTGGAACTTTCTTTTAAACCTTCTAGAAATAATTAATATAGTACTATGCTTTGAGATCTCAGATGAGTCGATATCAACATTGAGGAGCAAAATAAAAACGCATAATGAACAATATCTTCAACTTTTCCAAGACAAATTAAAACCCAAATTCCATATTATTACACACTATCCAACAATATTACAAAAATCAGGACCATTAAGAAAATATTGGTGTTTTAAATATGAAGCGAAGCACAAAAGCTTTAAATTATATGCCCATGCTATAACTTCCAGAAAAAATATATGCCTTACATTAGCAAAAAAATTTCAGCTTAAGTTTGCCAATAGAATTTTAAATTTTAAATATAACACCGTTAAATGTGTAGTTTGGAAGAAACACAACACGCCTAGTGGCTTGATTTCATTAATAAGCAACAAATTGGAGGTTCAGAAAGAACGACTGAACTTTTGGTGTGAAGCAGAATACAATGGCATTGAATATAAAAGCGGTTATTACGTGTCCAGATTAACTAATGATTATAATATATACGTAATTATAAATTTCGTTCAAAACGAAGAAGACATTAGTTTATTCTGTCAAAAATTAAATGAAATTCACTACCGACCACACTACATGGCGTTTGAAGTCGATGCTTCTTTTCTGGGTGAATATTTTATTTTACACTTTGAGGAATTAATTGGACCTCCAGCAACAGTAATAAAAACTCCGAAAGGGAAAACTATGATGCACATAAAAGAATACTTTCTACCATAAGAAAGTTGAAGGAACTTGAAATAAAATGTGTTAATAGTAATTGTGTGGGTTTTCAAAATTTCATTATTATACAAACATTTGTATACTTTCAGTTCCGTTCACTCGACAAGAAAATCATTTAATTAAACAATGAATGAAAGCATAGAAGGCAGAAAAAGCCCTAATCAATCCCAAACCTACTTGTACATAGAAAATTCACCAACTTATGGAAGACCCACAGTAGATATTGTTGAAAACATATCTTTTAACAGCTCAGAGAACAATTTACTCGGATCACTTGAATGCTTCAATCAACAAGAAAGAAAGTGCAATATAACGTCCCTAAAACACAACGACGGTCAGGATTTAACTTCTTCTAATCTGCAATTCGACCATTCTCAAGATGCTTTGCGAAAACTTCTCAAGTCATGGAATTTAGATCATTTAACAGAATTCTTAATATGTGAGTCTACTTTATCACTTTAAAGCATAATATGTAAAAACTATCACACAATAGCTATCAATTATCACTTATGCAAGTAAATTAAAAAAAAACTCCGTAAAACTTGATTTAGTTTTAGAATGAAAATGAAAATTGTTGACTTAGTTTTCAAAGGTTAATATTATAAATATATAGTAAAAATAATCTGTACACACGCTTTTGTTGAATCATTTATGAATCCTGCACCTTCTGAAATTCTAATTTTTTTAAAAATTATTTTAAATATAGCTGAAAAAATCACCATCGGCATTTTGGAAGTAATCAAACGACACCACATAAATATGCTTTTCAAAGACCAAAAAATTGGTGATCTAGTGGTGTTCGAAGAAAATTTAATAGAATGGCGTTCAAGATCATCCTTGTTTGTAGACGAAGAGGATAGTGAATGTAGTAGTTCTTTAAAAAGAAATCTGAGTTCTGTATCACCCATCACACCATCTAGCTCAAGAGGACCTACTTCACCAGAAGCCATAGAAGTGTCAGTACATTTATCAGACATATTGAATGATTCCAATAAATCAAGTATTATGACGCGTTACTATGAGCGGCATTCTAAGTTACTGGCAGAACACAGATCTATATTGATAAGCATAATATGCTGTTATTTTGAAGAAAATAATCTTCACATGTCCTTGAAAACCAGTTATAGATTAGAAAATGAAATTCTTAATCGTTTTCCTGGAGAAAAACTGGAATACTACCGTGTGGGAAGACGGGGAAAAATATATGCCAAAGCTTGTAATGACAAGAGGAGTTATCGGTCGCTTCTTAAACGGACATTAGCTTTGGATGCGGATGCGTCTGACAGCCCTGATGTTGAACCACCAAACCCACGTAATAAACAGTTCTGTAAGTAACTTTAAAGCACGTTTTAATACAAGAACTTTGCTTAAACTTTAGACAAATTTTAAAACCATTCAACCCTACCACTTAAAGTTAAATTTACTTTAGTTTAAATAAAATTGATAAAACTTACTGCAAGAAATATGTAGTTTCATAATATGAGAAATCAAATTTCCGAATAAATATGTTCAAACATAACTATAAACAATCAAGCATACTAATTAAATGAAATAATTGTACTTCTTTTTTCCTAAAAAGCCATAAAAAAGGCCGAATGCGGAAAAAAAGAGTATTGTCAAATTGACAGTTTCGAGTTCAAATTAAATTCCTATTTATGAGAAAATTCAATTTAAATTAAGGAGTTACTGAATTATTAGCTATTGCATAGATCCATTCTTATTACTTAGCACTCTTTTATGTTTTTATGTTCTATGTATAAAATTAAGTACCTATCCCAAAATTTGCAAATAAACATGAGAATATAATCTAAATATTATTAACCAACAGGTCCAGAAACTGATGCAGAGGAGTGCATACGTAGCTTAAAGTATGACAACTTATCAGTTGCGGAATTTGACAGCTGTTGGCAGGCATGCAGTCAATATAGGATGCAAAACGTGCAGCAAGCAAGTTCTTTGCATGATATTTTTGCAAAATGGCCGGAGTATAAGACCCCAACTGGTTTTCGATTAGTAAGTTTTATTTGAATTATAAAAACCATATATATTTATATTTTAAAATACCGCTAAGTATTCAAATATTTACTAAACTAATTCAAAATAACAGTATTTAAACAAGTAAAACGTAAGAAAAGTACTTGAAACTCTTTTTTTATAAAAAAATATCGAAAAAAGCGAAGTAAAACGGAAATAGACAAACACTTTTTACTTTATATTTAAATTGAAAGCAATACAAAAATATTGGATCTGTGCTTCGATTAAATTAAGTTCTTTTATATAAAAAATTTTATTTAATCAACAATTTAAATTTCAATTAATATACATATATAGGTATGTATACTTTGATACAAAAAATTAGATTCGTAACGAAAAAGAAATCCTGAAATGTTCTTTCCTCTTTTCTACCCAAAAATCTGTGAAAAAAGACAACTGCGGAAAGAAGAGTGTTGTCAAATTCACAGTATCAAGTTCACATCAGGAATTCTTATTTATGGGTAAATACGAGTACATACAGCAGATTGACGACCACATATCTTTTTTGAAGAGCAAAGGTGAAAGCATTCAGCCGTTTATGCTTGGTTTAGGTGACAGCGACTCAGAAAATATATTAAACTTTTATATATATGTAGATGGAGTTAAGTTTCTTTTCAACTGCTTCTTAAGGCTCAACAAAACACACCGGATCAAGCAAAACGTTTTTGATTCTATAGTCAAAAAAAACATTTTTTATTTGAACCACACCAAGCGAAACAGAATAAAAAAAACAAAATGTTTTGTGCTTTTGTTTCCTTTGGTGTGCGTTGAAATAAAACAAAATACGAACTACGAGTATCGTAAAAGCTTAACTCCGGCTGAAAGATAATAACTCTACGGCAAGTAAATACAAACAACAATTTTGTGTTTACAAAATAGACATTATGGAATTATTTATAAGAAAAGAGAAAAGCTTTTAATCTTGCCAATCTCCAAGTGACATAGTAGGTAGTAGCAATCCACAGCTTATCAATAGTAAGTTTATTGGCATGTCCTTATCTTTGTAAATATAGATAGGGCTTCTTGCCTCAATTAAAAAAATGAACATATACTTTCATATTAATTTAAAATTTGCGCACAGAGTAAACGTAGAAGCAAACGGAAATAAAATTTTGTTTTGCAAAAAACAACAGGTCAGCTATCGGCAACGAAACATATTTTTCTGTTTGCTTTGGTTTTTATGTTTCGTTTCATTCGGTGTGTTTTGCGCCACAAGAAAGTAGGCAATTATCGTCAACGACCCTTGTTCGAAACAGTTTTGTTGCATTCGGTGTATGTTGCTCTCATACAATGGCATGTACTCGTATTTTCGACAACCACCACCGAAACTCTTCAAAACAAAAACGTGTGTTTTGTTTGGTGTGTGTAGTCTCATATGAAACAATGTTCTCTTGATTCACAAAACAAAAAACACGTTTTGCTTTATCCGGTGTGTTTTCAGCCTAAGAGTAGTTGATATTTGTTTTAAGACTTTCCATTTGTTTAATTTAGAATATGCTCCTGCCTGCTCTCAATTTTGGGCATTTATAGAAAATCACTTTTATGATATGAAAATTACAAAAAATATATCATCTAAAATGTTTGTACTTTCACTAAACAAACAAGTTAAGCGTAAAAAAAGTACTTGAAACTCTTTTATTAATAAAAATCATCAAAAAAAGCGAAGTAAAACGGAAATAGACAAACACTTTTTACTTTACATTTAAATTGAAAGCAATACAAAAATATTGGATCTGTGCTTCGATTAAATTAAGTTCTTTTATACAAAAAAATTTATTTAATCAACAATTTAAATTTCAATTAATGTCATAGGTATGTATACTTTGATACAAAAAATTAGATTCGTAAGGAAAAAGAAATCCTGAAATGTTTTTCGTGATTCTGTCCCAAACCCATATGTTTCAAATATTCCTTAAGAAACCGTCAATTTAAGGTTTTAAAAACTCAAGTACCTTAATTAACCTACATATACTTTTTTCTTTTTTATTTTTATTTTTTATTTTTTTTTTATTTTTTTTTTATTCTATCTATAGTCTGATGTATATATATCGAATTTTACATGATTTAAATTTTATTAATTAATTCTCCAGATTGACAAGGATTTTGCAACAATTTATGGAAGTCGTCCGGGAATACTTGGTAGATGGCCAGAACAAGCTAGTTCATTAATAAATTTTCTCTTGAAGCAAACCCAATCGAGAGATAAAAAAATGAGAGCAATTTTGGAATCGATAAATCAAGAAGATGTTAACAGCGGTAATTAGTTTTCTTTATTTTTTCCTTTATAAGTATTTGGTTGAGCAAAACATAAATTCTCGTCCGCAGAAATTATGTTATGTTTACCACTAATACTTTTAACTATGCTAGGTATTCCGTTTAGAATAAAATTAGGTTAAGAACTAACAACTTTTTATCTTACTTTACCATTAATTTATAAAAAAAAATTTCTGAATTCTATTTCCAGATGCAACAGCAGTCAAATTATTATGGTGCCTGCACTTTTTCCTCTTTCCTACCCAAAAATCTGTGAAAAAAGACAACTGTGGAAAGAAGAGTGTTGTCAAATTCACAGTTTCAAGTTCACAGCAGGCATTCCTATTTATGGGTAAATCCATACAGGAGATTGATGACCACATATCTTTTTTGAAGAGCAAAGGTGAAAACATTCAGCCGTTTATGCTTGGTTTAGGTGACAGCGACTTAGAAAATATATTAAACTTTTATGTATATGTAGATGGAGTTAAGTTTCTTTTCAACTCCTTCTTAAGAGCAGTTGATATTTGTTTTAAGACCTTCCATTTATTTAATTTAGAATATCCTCCTGCCTGCTCTCAATTTTGGGCATTTATAGAAAATCACTTTTATGATATGAAAATTACAAAAAATATATCATCTAAAATGTTTGTACTTTCAGAACAATTGAATCACCAATTGGAAGAAGGAGATATATATATCTGATTTAATTGTTGGGAAAACGCAAAAAACTGAATAATTTATTTGTGTTCTAAGATGCATTTATAAAATCACCATCGGCCTAACCAATGGGTCTAGATATACAGATGACATTTGCATCAAAATGTCATTTTTGGAAATTTTTGCACTTATTCCCTTGTTCCAATTGGTGATTCAATTGAAGAGTCCTTCAGCTTAAATCTTGTGCGTTGATCGTAGATTTTAATATGTTTGACAATCATTTTTTATTCAGCTATACCGTGTTGTACCGGTAATGTACATAAAATTGATGAATATGTTAATCAAGCATTAGCCTTAAGCCATTAATGTAAATACTAAATTTGACGAAAATAATAAGTTTAAAATTGATAAAAAGTATTGTTTTCAATGAAATATTTAAGCTTTTCAGGAAATCGAAAAGAAGAAGAAATGGAACTATTTCGAAGATACATTTTGAAAGTCGGTATGGGTAAGCTAACAAAATTTACATATATTTTATATAATCTTTCATGAAATACATACATGCATACACATACTTTAATATAAAATAATAACCTAATTATTTTCTATATAATCTTTTCTTTCAAGTAATCTATGATTGAAAACATGCGGATTATGAATATTTTATGGTTGTGTGTCTTATTTCATAGAATTTCTGCATCCTTTCATATTTCGTATGAAAAATTACAACAAAACTGTTATTTACCATACGAAGTATGAAAAACTGCATTAATTTTATGAAATAATGCATATCTAAATCGTGCGAAAATATTCATATTTCATATGATTGCATTCATAGATTTCACGAAATTTCATTCATATGATGCATTTATTTTTTCATACATTCTATGAAAAAAAATAATGCATCGTATGAAAGAAAACATACATTGTATGTAACTATTCATACGATGTATTACAAGTTTCATATGTTCTATGAAGACAATAATGCATCGTATGTATGATTACATACAATTTATGTAACTTTTTATGCGTTCCATAACAAATTTCATAGATTCTATGCAAAAAATCATAAATTGTATGCCTGTATTCATAGATTTCATGCAAAATTACATAAATTGTATGTAACTTTTCATACGATGCATTACACATTCTATGCAAAAAATCATAAATCGTATGAATATATTCATAGATTTCATGCAAAATTACATAAATTGTATGTAACTTTTCATACGATGCATTACACATTCTATGCAAAAAATCATAAATCGTATGAATATATTCATAGATTTCATGTAAAATTACATAAATTGTATGTAACTTTTCATACGATACATTACAAATTTCATAGATTCTATGCAAAAAATCATAAATTGTATGAATATATTCATAGATTTCATGCAAAATTACATAAATTGTATGTAACTTTTCATACGATGCATTACACATTTCATAGATTCTATGCAAAAAATCATAAATCGTATGAATATATTCATAGATTTCATGCAAAATTACATAAATTGTATGTAACTTTTCATACGATGCATTAAACTTTTCATAGATTCTATGCAAAAAATCATAAATCGTATGAATATATTCATAGATTTCATGCAAAATTACATAAATTGTATGTAACTTTTCATACGATGCATTAAACTTTTCATAGATTCTATGCAAAAAATCATAAATCGTATGAATATATTCATAGATTTCATGCAAAATTACATAAATTGTATGTAACTTTTCATACGATGCATTACACATTCTATGCAAAAAATCATAAATCGTATGAATATATTCATAGATTTCATGCAAAATTACATAAATTGTATGTAACTTTTCATACGATGCATTACACATTCTATGCAAAAAATCATAAATCGTATGAATATATTCATAGATTTCATGCAAAATTACATAAGTTGTATGTAACTTTTCATACGATACATTACAAATTTCATAGATTCTATGCAAAAAATAAAAAATTGTATGCCTGTATTCATAAATTGTATGCAAAGTTACATCAATTGTATGTAATTTTTCATACAATGCATCACAAATTTGATATATTCGTATGAACATATTCATAATTACTATGCCTGTATTCATAAAGTTTATGCAAGATTACATGCGAATCTTATGTATATATTGCATACATCTTATGAAACTTTACAACAATCATATGAAAGAAAACATCAAAAAGGAGGGGAAATGGATTTTTTCACGTGATGTAACTATTTCATACATTTTATGATTTCTGTCATACGATGATGATTGCTGTCATACGATGATGAAATGGAAATCATAAATCGTATGAAATCGGTCATCAGCTCAAATCTAATGCAAAAATTCATCAATCGTATGCCATTTTTCATTGGATTGATGGACATATTTTTTTCGGTGTATGTTTTAAATTAAAAAAACACATTGAATTCGATGCATTAGGGTTCATGGAACAAAGTCATGAAAAAACAGCGAAATCTTAAAAGTAGTTAATCAACCCTGTTCTGATTTTCGTTTACGAAAGTAATACTTTCGTTTTCATTTCGTTTCGAATTTGAATTCGTAAATCTAAAAATGTATGTAAGTGTTTTTAAAAATATATCTTTAAAAACTATTTTTTTGTCTTTTATGAAAGGTAAGACACATGTGTAACAGAAAACCTGTCTGAATGTTGGTACCACTGCAAGGCAAATCGCGACCCTAGAACAACAAGGTTCTAAGTACACCAAAGTGTGTTTTGAGAAAAACGCATCTGAATATTTGAAGTCTTTTATTCGGATACTGTTTAAAAAAATTAAAAATTTTTTTTTATAACCCGATGAATATGCACACAATCTATAAAATTTCTACTTTAAAACCTAATAAAACCAGATTTTTAACCCTTAAATTTGACTTTAAAAATCATTATAGGACTTTGCTGCTCAACGATACGACACTATATTCTAGAACAATAAGGTTCTATGTAGCACTTAGAACCTTGTGAACTTAATTTTTTCGATTACGGAGGATATTTGAGATTGGATGAAATAAAAAGATTTAAATAAGTTTTCTTTATTGTGAAAGAGATGTGGAATATTATTTTGTTAATAAAAAGATAGTACATAAACAAATAATATTGTTGTTACAGCTGATAAATACACGAAAAAAAATATAATGCTCAAATTTAAATTTACTTGAAATAAATCTCAAAATCTACTTGATTCTATTTCAAAATTGCATTTAAATATGTAACAAAGTTCTATCTGCATGGTTTCTTTTTTTGAATTTAGTGAAACAAAGTTCTAAGTGGAAGTTAGAACCTTTTTAAATAAATTTCAAATCGAAAATATACAGATAGAACTCTGTAGCTCTGGATATTTTGTGAAACAAGGTTCTAAGTGGCAGTTAGAACCTTATTGATTAAATCTCAAATGGAAAATATGCAGATAGAACTCTGTAGCCCTGTCTATCATGGAAATGGAAAGAGATAGAGCAAAATGGATTACGAGAATCGAAAGAGCACCCTAAATTTACCCAGATTTGATATAAAACTCATTTTTTTCAAAATTGTCGGTTAGAACCTTGTTGTTCTAAGGTCGCGAAATTTGTACGAAATTAAGAACGTCGTTTTCAAATCCGTACGGAAATCAATTTCGGTAACGAATTCAATTGGGAACGAAAATCAGAACAGGGGTGAATATATTATTTACGATAATTCGTTTTGAATGGGTCGAAAATGACCCAAACGTCCATAGGTCTACGGTTAAAAATTTTTATGTCACGTTAATTTTGATGAAATTTAACCGTATTTCTTGTAAGCTTCAAAAAAGCTCAATGGATCAGTTAATATAATTTTCAGGGTTGCGGTACGGCAGGCTGAGACCGTTTCGGTAATGTAAATATGGTTCGACAGCAGCAATAATAAATCCTTGTTTCAGTTTATTGGCTTTCTAGGCCGACCGAATCTCAGGTTGGGAGGGACAAGGCAGAAGTGTGCCTAAGGTGCGATGTGAAGTGATTGTCTCTGTTGACACGTAGATCTGTAGAGGTCTAACTAGGGGAGTAAGATTCCCCTACACACTTCGAGCTCAGCCGAGCGTCACAAGCATGCCTTCGCCTCCGTAGCGAACATTCTACCTTCTCGTCCACTTTAGCTTTATTCTAATCCAATCTTTACTTTTCTTTTCAAGCATCCTTTCAATCTCCTACTTTTTCATTCCAGCCTACCCCCTTTGCTTAATTTCAATATAATTGCAAAACCTCACTTTAAATACAGTTCAACATATTATGTTTTTAGATTTAAAAATAAATTCTTATTTTAAAAGAAAACATCCGTTCTGATGAAGAGAACATTTCGAATTAATTTTTATTAATTTTCACATTTTGAAACAATATGAAAATCTATATAATAAAATAAAAACAAGTGTTTTATAAAGTTGATTTCAAATATTAACAACTTCAACACTTCCCTTGTTAATATTGAAACAACAACAAAAAAATACAATTATATAAAACATTAAATTATAACAATCCCATCATATTGCAAAGAATAGTCAGTCGTATCCTTGTCAATGGTTTTGTCATTATATCAGCAATTTGGTTTTATGTCGATGTTTGTTCTATACACAGTTGTCCTTCTTTAACTTTTTCTCGAACAAAGAAATGTTTTAAAGCTATATGCTTTGTTCTTCGGTGAAATTCAGGATTTTGAGCTAACCTCACTGCTGCGTTATTGTCCACTTTAAGAACAGGTACTTCAGTTATATTGACAATTCCTTTAAATAATCTTGTTATCCAAATTATTTCTTTGGATGTCTCGTTAGCTGCTACTATTTGAGCTTCTGTTGTTGAAGTGGCAACCATAGTTTGACGCTGGCTTAACCAAGAAATTGGACCTCCACCATAAATAATTACCACTACGGAAGTCGATCTACCATTTTTATGCATCCTCCAAAATCTGCATCACTTTAGCAGTCAAATATTCCGTTTTGAGCATTTGAACGGTATATGATTCCAGTATCTCTTGTACCTTTAATGTATCGAAAGACTTTGGCCAAATTCCTAAACGCAAGATTTGCAAAGCAAAACACTTGCAAAGCAGATAAAGAAAATCAGAAAACGCATATGTAAGAGAATTGCGCAAGAAATGTTTGACATTTGCATAAATGCCTCTGCATTTGCGCAAAAAAGTAGCATCAATTGCATTTTGGGACACTCTGCTTAGCAGAGATTTTTGTATTTGCATTTTGGAACTGTTTGCTTAGCAGAATTTGCGCAAGATATGCGTTTAGGAATTTGCCCTTTTTTGACTCTACCGACGTCTTCTATAGTTGGATTCTCCAAAGACCTTGACAGAAATCCTACACTGTATGCCAGGTCCGGTCTTGTTCCAAGCATAAGGTACATAAAAGCTCCGACAGCTTGTCTGTATGGGAAATTACGATCCTTTGAGTTTTCTTTCCCTGTTGTCAATACCTCTGAAATTTTCAACATTGGTGTTAAAACTGGTTTGCAATCCGTAAAGTTAAAGCGGTCTAAAATTGTATTCACATGCTTTTTGACTAATTCGAATGTCATTATTTATGTATTCAATTTCAAGTCCTAGGAAGTAATCTGCCCCCATTGCTTTTGGAAATTTTGCTTCTCTGTTGGAATTCTTCAGAGTTCTTTCCATTTCAATCACTGTTCTGTTTTCACGTTCGCTTCCACCGTTCTGCTGAGGTGTGTATGGTGCTGTCAGCCTTTGTGTGATTCCAAACGACTTTAATATTTTTCTCACATCTGCATTATCAAATTCTCCGCCATTGTCACTTTAAAAACTGTTTTACAGAATGTCCTAAAGTTTTTGCATGAATAAGCATTTCCTTTAATACAGCTTTGACTTCGGATTTTTGGCGTATAAGATATCCGTATCGAAACTTTGAAAACGAATCTTTAAAAACAACAAAATATCGTTTCTTAGAAAAAGATTCCGCAAAAGGACCGCATACATCGGGTGATATTAACTGGCCAGGTTCCGAAGTGTGCACTCTGGTGCCAAATGGATTTCGATGAGCTTTCCCGAAGATGCAGGGATCACATACTTCTGAATCCAGTTTTACCTTTATTTCTAACTCGTTTTCTAGAATTCTTCTTATATGGCATTTGTCCTCGTGACCCCATCTCTCATGATAAATTTGGAGTAATGGCTTGGATACAACTGTAACATTAGCATCTTCTTGAGCTGGGGCTATTGACTTTATGTTTGCTTTGAATAGTGATCCTCCTACTTGTCGTGTTCCTTGTAGTACTGCTTTCCCATTTACTTTTAACCAGCATTTACAAGGTGTGGAAGTAAATGTGCTATTCGGGTTTCTATCTTGAGCTGCTAGTACTGAAAACAAGTTTCTAAATATTTGAGGTACATACCATATATCATTAATTATCATTATTTTGCTTTCTTCTCCAAATGTTGAGATGATCTTTATTGTACCTTTCCCAAGAGCAGCTAGACTTTCTTTTCCAGCAGATTGTATACTTATACCATTCTAGAATTCTTGAAAATCCACAAAAAGGTCTCGACGGTTAGTAACGTGTTTGGTGGCACCATTGTCAATCCACCAATCCTCGGTATTCGGCTCAACTCTATTTGTTTCATTCGCAATGGACTCCAGAGCTACATTGGTATTAACATTGGTGCTTTGAGAATTACCTGATGGCTTTTTCTTAGGCTTTCCGTCAGCAATCCATTTGTAACAAGTCTTAATCCAGTGTCCCTTTTTCTTGCAATAGTTGCAGATGTCGTCTAGTCTATGTAGGTCTAGGTCTAGTATGTTGTTCTTTTCTTTACTGCCTATGGACTTTCAGTAATAAAGCTTCTTGAGAATCTCCTTCGCTAGCTTTTCGTGCGTTCCTCTCGAACAAACGCAGCTGCATTGTGAGCTCGTCAAAAGTTTTCTCTGTATCCTTGGTCAAGAGCATCCAACTGGATCTGAACGTTTTGGGGAGAATCTGAAGCGTTTTGCAAATTAGCAACAAGTCTGGTAGGGTATTTTCATTTTTGGCTTTGAGTCCATTGTTAAGTTCGCTCCAGACTTTTCAGCTTGGCGATGTGTGTTGAAACGTCTTCACCTTGGGTCCAATCAAACGCAAAAAGATCAGTACACTTCTTAAAAAGTTGATCTTTGGACGTTGCTTCCCATGTATCTTGAGCTGTTTCACTATCCATAACTTTCTGGTAGACCTCATCCGTCATCGAACTTGTAAGCATAGTCTTCGCATAGCATAACTATTTGCTTTCCGATATAAATCGCTCTGCAATTTATGCTTCTTGACTTCTGCTTCTGGGGCACCCAACGCTAACGGATCACGATTTTTAAGCTTTTAATCAATAACGTCTAAGGCTCCTTCATGGTTATCCAAAAGATCACGAATCTTGCGTTTCCAAACTGGCCAATCTGCTTCGCCAGACAATTAATTCTAACTTATTCTTTTCTTCGTTTCTAATTTATTTTTAAATTATTGTCTTGTTATCGTGGCTGGGTCCATAACCTATTATGTTTTTAGATTTAAAAATAAATTCTTATTTGAAAAGAAAACATCCGTTCTGATGAAGAGAAAATTTCGAATTAATTTTTATTAATTTTCACATTTCGAATCAGTATCAAAATCTATATAATAAAATAAAAACAAGTGTTTTATAAAGTTGATTTCAAATATTAACAACTTCAACACAACAGTATTGTTTTTTTGATATTTTTCACTTATTTATAAAGGGTTTAATATCTTCAACAAATTGTCTAACCAAGTTAAATGTTAAACGAATATTATATTTAAAAAAATTTATAGTTGAGTTTGTAAGACTGAAATATTGATACCAACAACATTGCTAAAGCCATAAACTGTGCTAATAAATATTTTCTCATCTTACCATTTTCGAACAATGTGTGCTTATCCTTATATGTGACCCGGTCTATGAAAAGGTGGCTTATGACTCAAAAACAAAATTTCGATAAATCAGCATTTCGTCAGTTTCTCGGTAGTTGTTATCCTTCCTTCCCATTCCCCAGTGTCTCTCGTTGTTCAAGGGCACCAAGTGACCAAGTGAGATGCAGTGTTGCACAGTGTTGTTAGTTAATTCAATTCCATGTATTATCTTGATTCTGGATTTTCAATAAAATTCTGTTTTTCTTTCATTTGTGCTTTTCTTTCTCTACATTTTTAGTACATTTCTAAGCAAGTTAGGACTTTCTGGTTTTCACCATGTGAAAGAGCGTCTCAAAAACTATCCTAACCAAAAAAATGAAAAATAATTTTTTGAGTCATAAGCCACCTTTTCATAGGCCGTGTCACATATAAAAAATGCATACATTTAGTTAGAAGTTATATTATATTATAAGTTCTTATCTGTATTCGTTACATTTATAATGTTTTCTAAATCCGCATCACTTAAATATCTCAACAAGTGATTAGAACAATCATAAGGCAGTTTGAAATAATATTTTAAAAACTCCTGAGAACGATCAAGCAATAGACGTCTTTTGGTACCCCTTTCGAAGTTTCTCTCAATTATAGGGGCATATATTGGAAACATAGTTTTATAATTACCAGACTCAAAAACTCGTATTATATCTTCATTTCTAGCGTAACTTGCTAATAAGTGGATATTTTTCGTTAAAATATCATAAAAACTTATTTTATTAGCAATTTTTTCGAGTTGTAAGTTTTTTATTTCATCTTCACATTTTTTTGTGTGTAATATCGAAGGATCATCCGTACATCCATTCATGAAATTTTGTTTAATAACATATAAATTTTGTTCGATAAGATAGAGATTTGCAGTGTTTAGCATTATTAAATGGAACTCTAGAATTTCATAAATTTCTTCATAGTCAGCAACATCTAAATACCTACCGGCGTTATTGTCAAAACAATCTTCATCTGAATCATAATAGTATGGATTATAGGTTTGTTTTGCGGCTAATGCATGATATGCTATATCAACAGCTGTATAACATTCATTGGTCAAAATATTAATATCAGATCCAGCGGTTAGCAATATTTTTACAAGTTCCTTATTTGTTGCACCAACAGCCATATGGAGAGGCGTTTTACCATCTATATCTTTCGAGTCGACAGGAGACCCGTATTGTAAGAGGATACAAAAAATTTCATTATTATATTGTTTTGTCGCCTCATGAAGTGGTGTAGCACCACCGCAGTTTTTAGAATAAACGTCTGCACCATTTTCAAGTAATACTTGTAAAGCATCTAAATTGTGTGTTCTGGCTACGATATGAAGAGCTGTATCGCCATTTTCTCGCTTTGTGTTAACATTCGCCCCATTCGCTATAAGCATTTTCATTATTGAAGCATTGCACTGCTGGGCAGCAATCAGCAATGGTGAACAATCATTGACAACACAATTTACATCAGCTTTGTATTCTAAGAGTACTTCAACAACATTTATAAAACCCTTTTGACATGCAATATGAAGAGTGGTTAGCCCAGCTTTGTAGGTTTTAGCATTAACATTTGCGCCCATGCTAAGAAATAGTCTAGCTATTTCTGCCCTTTTCACGTTCTTAATGTCAAACCCATACTGAAGTGATTCGTTGTAGTCGTCGTATTCAGAAAGAGCAGTAATATGTAATGCTGTCCTTCCGTGCTTATCTGTGGCTTCGATATCAACTTTGTTTTCAAGAAGAATCTCAACTATTTCTTTACAAACTTTTTTGGTAGCCACCCTCAAAAGTTCCGGACTTTTTTCTAGACTCGCTCCATGAGATATCAGAAGTTTAGTCATGATTACATCTGAATTTTCCGTTGAATAGTATATGGCAGGTTTTCCCGCTGCGTCTATTGCATTTACATCAGCTCCATGGGTAAGCAAGAGTTTGGCTATCTCAACATTTCGGTGTTTTGTAGCAAAAATGATACAATTTGTATGCGCACTGCATCCCAAATCAAGTCCATTCTTAATTAGGTGTGGTATAATTTGAATAAATCCACTTTTGATGGCATTTTCTAATAAAATGCTTTCATCGTTTGGTTCAACAGAAAACCCATAATTTAGAAGATTTTGGACAATCAGCAAATCACTCCCAACGAAATTTCTTGCTGCAAATTTAAGCGCTTCTTTGTTGCTCATGTTGTTTCTGTCTGGATAGTATTTGAGAATATCTTCGACGATCGCCGAGCAACGATTGATGACGGCCAAGTTAAGTATAGTTTGTTCGTTTTCATATTCAACATGAATGTTGGCACCGTGATCCATTAAATATTTAGCAGCATCTCTCTTTGAATATTGAACAGCCAAGTAAAGTGGAGTGATCATATAGTCACATCCGGATCCATTGTTTGAACGAGCATTAACATTAGCATTTCTTTCTAAAAGCAACTTGATATTTTCTACATTTCCATTTTCACATGCAAAATGCAAAGGTGTTAGTCCTTTGTTCGTTTTAAAATTAACATTCGCTCCATGTTTTAAAAGAAGATCGACAATCCCCAAATCTCTAGATTTATCAGCATAGAGTGGATGAGAAAATTCTGATCTTAAGGCAAAAATAAGGGCAGTCAAGCCATTTTCATTCTGCGCATTAATGTCAGCACCGTGATTTAGGAGCATTTCAATAATTTCAATGTCACCATTTTGGACAGCAAAGTGAAGTGGTGTATTTGAAGGAATCTGTTTGCTCCTTTTACTGTTAACTCTAGATCCACTTGTAAGAAGTAATTTAGTTACTTCTGTGTGTTTGTTAATGATCGAATTACGAAGAAGAACATATCCACCTGCCTCGGATTTATGAAGACCATATTTATGTAATAAATCTTTTAGAGTTTTTAGTTCTCGATACTTAACTGCTGAAAGTAGTTCCCGATTAATTTCATCATCCATTGTTGGGTTTCCCCTGAAAAAAATAATATTAAATTATAAATTTTAAAAATAGTTTGTAGTACTTTACTACTTCACTTTTGTGTCTAAAACTTCAATGAATTGAATTTAAATTTACAACAAAAAGTCGGCTTTATTGCTATAATGGAACCCTCCACCCCCAACTCAACCTTAAGAAACAAAGAAACTTATTATATGTATGGTCTTCTCTATCTTGTTCTCGATCTGACAAGAGTACTAGGGACGAGACTGAGTGAGAGTAGATTGATTCCGAATGAATGACGAGGAAAGGAAACTTGACTTTGTACGTTTCACTATCCAAAGCCCAGGTATCGGTATGTATTGCTTTGCTTTCTTTGATATTTTTTTTTTTCGTTTCGGTGAATCTGGTGAAAAGATTTGAATAATTGTGAATTGTAATTGTATAACAAGAACAAGTTCATAGAGGGGAGTACATACTAAATTGTTTTGACAATTGAAAACCCGGCTGTTTATTTTATGTTAAAAAACGCAACAACTTCAAACAAAATCTCAATTCACCACGAAAATGGTGTCTTAGGTGAATTATCTGGATTATGTTTTAAAAATAGGGACACAATGGTGGAAACAGAATGTATAATAGGAAATTAGGGTGAAAACAAAATGAACGCACGTATATTTGAGTATAAATATAATATGGAGGGCTCGTAACTTTTAAGCGCGGAACAGATTGAATCAGCAACAGCACCATAACTATGCAGGGTAGGCAAATGTTTTATAAATATGAATTTGCATAGTGGATGAATAAGTCCTTATGCATTGCATAACTATTCACGCGTTTAGGGAATTCTAATAAATACGGCTGTTTGTGTTTTGACACAAACTAAACGATTGCCTAAAATAAGTTCGCCATTTTATTGAACATATAATTATCTGCAAATTCACGGACATTCAACCAAACAGTTCATCTGTTTTCTATAAGTAACCAAACAGTTTCGCAACTAAAAATTGCTAGTGCGCGGCTAGCCTAAGGCGCTCGTCAATGAATTAAATTTCATCATTTTCCATATTTACATTTTTCCTGCTTCTTCGGATATAATTTATCTTCTCTCCTTCTCTCCCCACAATTCAAAGAGGGTATCCTTTATCTGCTTTTTATCTGCCTATTCGCTTGCTGACAATTTGCTGACAAGGCAGAACATTTCGAAAGGTGTGTTTGTTTTGACAATCTTGTGTTTGAAAGTAGATTTTGAGGAGTTTTTTTTCGTAATCTAGTAGATTTGGAAATCTGAAAATGTATGGGAAATCTAGTAGATTTCGTTGAGATTTTGAGATTTTGCTCGAAATCTAGATTTTGATTAGGTGTGAATAGCGCATAAATGTCCGCGCAGGTGCATATAATTATATGT
Source organism: Philhelius festivus (assembly GCA_963931855.1). Taxonomy (NCBI): domain Eukaryota; kingdom Metazoa; phylum Arthropoda; class Insecta; order Diptera; family Syrphidae; genus Philhelius; species Philhelius festivus. The sequence continues at coordinate 214,729,411 of OZ007555.1, read as the reverse complement.
TACACAAAATAGCAAACTCATTTTAGGCAGTCGTTTAGTTTGTGTCAAAACACAAACTTTTTAGTTGCTCGAACCAAGCAGTTGCGAAATTAAAAATTGAATGTGCGCGCCTAGCCTAAGATGTATTAAATATTGAAATCTAGCCACTTCCGGTACTGTTAGTCAAGAAAACACAAAAAAGCAAAAAGTGAGGTTAAAACTGAAAAATAAAACAGTTTTTTTTTATGATTTACCGGTGTTTCCTCACTTTAATATTTTAAATCTGTTCTATTGAGACCACTAGCTAACTGTAAAAACAAAAAAATCAATACTATACGCGTGCTACCTTAAAGGAAAGTCGCCCGGGTGTTTTTAGGCCAGGCGCGCACATTCAATTTTTAGTTTCCCAAATGTTTAGTTGCTAAAATGAAAAATATGGGCTTATATGGGAAACCGCGCACTTAGGCCAGGCGCGCACATTCAATTTTTAGTTTCGCAACTGTTTGGTTGCTAAAATGAAACATATGGGCTATATGGGACACCGCGCACTTAGAGCAACTCGATTCGAGCAACTAAAAAGTTTGTGTTTTGACACAAATAAAGCAATTGCCTAAAATTAATTCGCAACAGTTGAGCTGTTTTGTATAATACTACGTTTTCACCAAGAGTAAATCCGGGATTTAAGTGGATTTACCATAAATCTTCTTTAAATCTCGAAGATTTACCATACAAATTTATTTCGTAAATCTAGTAGATTAGAAATAAATCTCTACTAAATCTTCATAGGATCGATCGGTCGAAGTTCGAACTGACCTAACATCCATACCGTGCTAAGCTATCTCGATGATTTTTCATCGTTTGGCACAAATGAAACTTTCTTTCTCTCGCTTCTTCTTTATAAGAAAAATTGAAACAACATTAGCATTTTGATAGATGCTGTCAAAGTAAATCTTCTTATTAATCTTTCAGTGCGGTGAAAACACTTCATAAATCTCTTGCCTTAAATCTCAGATTATCTTTTGGTGAAAACGTAGTATAAGCGCAAGAGAGAAAAAGAGTGTGAACGTGAGTAAAGAGTTGCCAGTGCGCGGTACTCTATGAACTGGTGATTAAACTATTTGAGCTGAGCTTATGAGTCGAAATTTCGTTCATTTATCTATTGTTCGCAAGATTCTATGGAAATGAAAGAAAGAGTAAAATATTATAGTTATCTTTACCAGTTAACTTTGCGGGTGTTTCATGGAAGCGAAGCGGTTGTCGGTCTGTTTTTCAGATATCTAGGTACTCTTTGAACCTAACACTGAACGAAGCTTTAACAGAAATAAAACAAACCTTTTATCCGTCAGAGTCATCCGTCACTGTCAGACACCAGACTGTCACTCACTATCTGTTTTTGAAAAAAATTAATTTTTTTCTTTTTGTATATAAACAAGTAAGGAACACGTCAATTATTAAAAAAAGCAATACCCTTTTCCTCTACGCAAAATAAAATATGAAGAAAACATGGGTGAAGAAAGAGAACATATATTATAAACCCTTTTACAAACATAAGTCGAAAATGCTCCTGCTCGGCATATTTCTTCTAGGAATCGTGTTCTTCATCTACCAAGTTTTATCCATTAACCAGCTTCCTATATCAAGTACACCATTTAGTTTAGATAACACTTTAGAATTTAAAGATAGTAAATATATAATAGTTCTGAACCCAGGAAACGGAAAGACTGCCGATCAACACTCGGAGCTGAGTAGTACAGAGAAGAACAACAGTGAACCCATCAAAATAATACGGTGAGATCCAAGAAAAATATTAATGTTTATGGCCTTGGCTCAAGATGCAATATGTGATTTCAGTGGAATACGACTCTTCGACTATGATGCTTACAAGCCGAACTTTGAAGGAAAATTTCAGTGTCTAGATGGCAGTAAAGGGATTCCATTTATTCAAGTTAACGATGATTTCTGCGATTGTAGCGTAGATGGAAGTGATGAACCTAGCACGAATGCTTGTGAGTTCGGAAAATTTTATTGTAAATACCAAAAGCGACATATCACTGGGCGAGGCAGAGATGTCTACATTCCTAGTAGTAGGGTCAACGACGGCATCTGTGATTGCTGTGATGGTTCGGACGAATGGACGACAGTTGAATGTCCAAATCGATGTTCATAAATGTTTGTTATTTATTTTAGTCATTACCAATCATAATAATGCATTTGTAAAGTTCATATTCTTTAAAAAAGTGATGATTTTTAAAATATATTTTTTTTATAAACTAAGATGTAGTATGCCTTCGCGAATTTTGACTACCTACCCTGAAAATATTTGAGCACAGCGGAAGCGCTTAGCAATATTGGATAGGATTTAAAAGAAAATCATTGGTTTTGTATGCCTGAATATTGCAATAGTAGGGAAATATTGAGTCGTAATGCGGCTAAAGAAAGAATCTCTGAACTTAACAGTACCAAGTTGGATCAATAGATAAACTGATGATCATTTCTTGAATGCAACTGCCAATTTATCTAGAACACTTTTAATAAAAATCACAAAAAAGTGATATAAGACTTCCGTTAAAGTTCTTTAACCTAGCACCTTTTTTAATTCTAAAATAGAGACTCAAGTTACTGGAAGACCTGCCCAAATATGACAACTGTACCTACTCAAGCTTTCGACGATTATAGGCCTTTTAGATCACCATCTAAATCAGAAGGCATGACAAATTTCTTGCACCCTCAAAGGAAACGAGGTCGCATATATGGGGTTATTCCATACAAAACGATCTGTGATGCAGACATCCAGAACTGAAAGAATTTTTTAAAACAACAGTCAATTTCTTTTATGACTGCTTTTGGCGATTATTCGACATTAATGTTCATTATGTAATTGTCGCATATTTATTCCGTTTATTGCTTGACTTTAAGAAGTTGGATGCGCTTAAAAAAATAGATTTTTTGATTTTACCTGGCATTATTTTCATGCATCCATTCGTAATTCATAATCGGTCTATGTACTGATTTTAGTTTTCTAGTTATGGTTTTTTGGCTTTCGTATTGTAAAACGTATTACGGGCCCTATTCGCTTTCCTCAATGCAAGTAACGATAGGAAACAGCATTGGGTTTTTTAAGCATTCAATTTTAAGTGGAGGCCTTTTATTCTATGAATATCAAATTTAAAACCTTCCACTAAGACTTGTATTGTGCGGTCCAAAAAAGGTAATTTCAAACCCAACGAAGCGGAGATTCTTCAATAATAAATGCACTCATTTTTGATAAGAAAGCTTAATGCCACACTATCAAATATTTATGAAATATGAAGCTCAATAAATATACTACGTACGAGATTGTATATCGTTGAGAAGTTGATACACGCTGAAGAAAAGTACACATAATTTGTTTTACGTTTTCACAGAGGGAAATTTGTGACTCGCTGTAATTTTTAGTAAGAAGTTTTTTATCCCATCCTCCAGAACATTGGTTCGAATTTGTTTAGTTCTGAATAAGTGAAGAAGGTTTTTATGTTCTTCTTTCTTTTTTTTAAATACCTATCAACCTAGATATATCGAAGTTGTAAAATGCTGAAGTTCTTAAAAAGTAGACTAGTAGTTATAGCTTCCAATTTATTGTTTCGAGACGACTGAAATTGGAAATATTGCTGCAGCGCAAAATATAAAAAAAAAATTAAGTCTTGTTTTCTGGGAGTCGGTGCTTTTTTTTAGCTTTTAGTAAAAATAAGGTAATAGATTTTTTTCGGGATTCGTAAAAGTTTCCGATTACGATGGAATTCGGATAGAAGTAACTATTTATGAAAATAAAGATAAAATAATGATGGACATGAAACATCGCGACCTTAGAACAATAGGGTTCTAACTGACATTTTTTTCAAAAATGAGTTATATATGTGGTCTTATAAAATCGAGTATGCTCTTTCGATTCGTTTCATCCATTTTTATCTATCTCTTTTAGTTTTCTAATTAGTCAATAAAAATGCATGAAACAAAGTTCTATGTACATCAATTTATTAAAAAACTAATTTCACAAAGTTCTAAGTGGTATATAGAACCTAGTGTACTTAGAAAAATAAAAAAAATTGAACATAGAACTTTGTTACACAACAGGATGTAGATTGAACTTTGTTGCTTTCAAATATTCAAACGATGATCGTAGTTAGGACTATTAAAGTTGAATTTTATCTGAAATGCATTTTAAAAGTTTGTGGTGTGTGATTTTCAAAATGTTTGTTCTAAATATGCATAAATTTTAATAAGTCAAGGTAAGTTTTTCTAGATTCAAAATAGCTTTTTTGGCTTTCAGTCCACAAAAAATGGCGTTTCGTCCCGGCGATCTCAAATGGACTTATCAGTTGACTGAGGACCTTGTCAATACGCAATTTTTGTTAAATTCAGCTCATCTTACATCGATTTTTTAATAAAAATCCAATGTGAACTATGCCCAACCAAGATTAAAATTGTAATCATTAACGTTGTAAGATTTTGCCCGTGGCCTAGCATTGAATCTGTATGAAGGTTTTATAATAAAAAGTCTATATACCACTGAAATAAATCAGCCAAAGTAGAAGACTTAGCACTATTAATGGACTTGTTGAATTATTGATTCGAAATAGCTTTTTTGGCCTTTAGTCCACAAAAATTGGCTAATTTATTTCAGTAGTATATCGAATTTGTATTATAAAACCTTTATATAAGTAAGTATTTCTATTTCAAAAGTAAATAGGTGTACTGTATTAATTATAGGTACCACTCATTTAAAATGTCGTGGTAAAGAAAGCTTTTACAGGAATGTTTACGGTACGAACTTTAGCCTTGATTTTCACCATCCCAAGTTTGATAAATGTGGCAAATGTGAGCCCTATAAAGCAGCAAGAAAAGAAGATGCGTTAAGTGAAAAATTTATGAAGGAACATGAGGTACACTTAAACTTAAAAAAGATTTTGTTCTATCATGTAAAGGTGAAGAAACTTGCCATATTTGCCAGGCTTGGATGCATCACAAAGCCCGTGTAGAGCTTACTAGAATGGAATATCAAAAGATAAGCAAGCTAGATTGCAATGAAAATGCCCAAGATACTCTAGTTGAAGTAGAAAGATTTAAGGCTGTTATCTTTGCCAAACGTATTATAACTTTCAATGAAAGTTTTGCGCCTCTTGGAACGAAAAGCAAAGAAATACCTTTTACTGCAATTTGGCATGAGGGTACTTCCGTTCGACACTGAGTTCATAGCACTTAACTTTTTAAAAAGTCAATATATAAAGTCAACAACTTTTGTTGAACCATCATCATTTGTTCGCTCCCAGCCAATAGAAATATCAATCGACAGAATAAATGTTATTGAAAAAAATCTCTTCCAACTGTTTCCTGAAAATAGAAAACAATTCATCAATCTTCCTGTGATCGAGCTTAAAAATGGTACAAAAACAATTTTTTCTTAATAAATGATTAAGTTTTGTTAACATAAATTTATGTTTTCTTTTTTGATTTACAGTTCAGTTAAAAAAGAAGGAATTTTAATAGAAATAGTTTGTAAATCGGTGTACATAGAGCTTTTTAAATATATCTTAATAATTAATTTCTATATCCGGGTTACTATAAGTGATTTTAGTATTTTCCTTTATAACTCGAAGTATGAAAAATGTAGTTAGGGCATTCACGATATTATGGGCAGTGTGAGCTTTACTATTAATTAACTTTTCTTTAATAATGTATATTTGTTTTCCTTTATAAAAAATTGAAAAAAAAAGGAATAAAATCTTCGTTCAAAGGAAATTCTTATTTCTTTAAGATAACAGGGTTCTATTTGAACAATTAAATTTCTTATCATGACACTAAGTTCTATCAGGTAATTAGAACCTTATTGTTCTATGCTCAAATGACTTAGCGGTGAGAAACAAGGTTCTATCCATTTTTTCAACCACCAATTACTGCAAAATGAGACGCATAATATTCATGCTTATTTTGACATTCTCATGAATAGTCTATTCGTTAGAATGATTCTATTCCTTCGAATGAACTTTCTTAATTTTGAGATTCGAACGAATAACATTCATTTGCGAAAGATAGCATAAAATGAACTTCAAAAAAGATTCATTTTCATTGTCAGCTGCTTGACATTTACTATATTTCTATTTGAATTAGTATGACCGTTTTACATTTTTTTTGTTTCTAAACATTTTATAGATGTTGGATAAATAATCAAGAAACAAAATAAATAATACACTTTTTCATTATGAAGTAAAGTTTAACCATAAAGAACTACATATTTATTACATTTTTTGTGTCAACTCAGCTGTTTTGAAACCATTCTTAAAAAAAATAAGTTGTTGATGACGCGTTCTAAATTTTTATTTTTTTTCGTATACACTTGATCACACTAAAATATCAAAAACAAAAGAGAAGTGTTTGTGAAATGTCAAAACCAAAAGGTGAAATCTTTGTTTATTTGTAATTGTTTTGTTTATTGTTTAATAATTTAAATTTCTTGGATAAAAACATAAAATAATAAATAAAAATATGGCATTTGTGTTGTTTATAAATTAATATGGTGTTGAAGAAGTGCAGAGGAGAAGGATAATGGATGCTTTCTTTCTTTCCGTATCAACGCGGGTGGTAAAAAAAACCCTTTGCTACCTCCGGGTTTTCTTCCATTATTTTAATTAACTTTTCCTTTTGTTCGCGGTTTTTCCAGTTGGAATGACACCTTTTAACATAAAACAACAAAAAAAATAATAAAAGTAATTTATTTTCCATGAAATAATTAAAAACTTACATGTTTTGTTGCTTACTCGACAGAAAAATTCAAACGACACAAAAATGACATTTAATTCTATTCTTTCGCATGTCAAAATTGAATTAGCTTTCGCAAATGAATGAACTTTCGATGGATTGGGTGAACTTTCCATTTGTTCGATTAACATTCTAATCGCCGAGTCTCAAAATGAAGTTTCAACGAATTCGACTCACTTTCTAACGAAAGAGAATCACCCTTATTCCGATAGTCGTTTTGCTAAAACGCCAGTAAAACGACAAGGCTCTAGAAACGAAAATTGGAATTTTATTGAAACGATTATCGTTATAATGGTTAGAAAAGTGAAGAACATGGAGAACGCTGCCCTTTTCGTATTATTTAACACCAAAATGTGGTCTCTGGAGCCTTCTCGTTTTAAAGGCGTTTTATTAAAACGACTATCGGAATAAGGGTGAATGTCAAAATAAGCACCACTAGCGCAGAAGTTAAACGCCATACCAACTCCAATTTTATTTCAAAACAAACTTCCCAAAAAAGAAAAACAAACCTTCGCATTCTTTTTCTTTAAGTAAAACAATGAAATACGTTTAAAATAAATAATTTTTTTATTTTAACTAACATAACTTAAATTATTCTTATTAACATAAACAAGTTAAAATTTATTTTGTACAATGGTAATATTTAATCAGTCTTTTTAACTAAGCATTTGCATTCCATTTTAATCCACTTCTTCTACAGTGGGACCAGTTTGGCCTCCAAATCCACCAGACTGCTGACCACATCCTTGTGGACCACTTGCTCCTCCACTGTGTATCTTTGTCATAATCGGACTGCAGACACTCGATAGACTCTTCATTTTATCTTCGAATTCTTCCTTGTCGGCCAGTGTGTTCGCATCCAACCATTTGATGGTCTCCTCACAAGCATTCCGTGCAGTTTCCTTATCTTGGTGGCTGATTTTGTCTCCGGCCTGATCAAGAGCTTGCTTCACCCCAAACACATAGCTCTCAAGGGTGTTGCGAGATGCGATCTTCTGCCGTTGTTTCTCGTCTTCCTCCTGGAACTTCTCAGCCTCGTTTACCATTCTGTCGATATCGGCTTGTGACAGACGACCCTTGTCGTTCTTGATTGTTATGTTCTTGGTATTGCCTGTTCCGGTTTCCTTCGCAGAAACGTTTAAAATACCGTTTGCGTCCATGTCGAAGGTAACTTCTATCTGAGGTGTTCCTCTGGGAGCTGGCGGAATGCCAGAGAGATCGAATGTACCCAGAAGGTTGTTGTCTTTTGTCATGACTCGTTCACCCTCAAATACTTTGATGGTAACTCCTGGCTGATTGTCGGCATAGGTGGAGAAAGTTTGAGTCTGCTTGCAAGGGATCCTGCAATTGCGTTCAATGATCTTCGCCATTACTCCGCCTGCGGTTTCGATACCAAGTGACAACGGAGCAACATCAACCAACAGAACATCTTGAATTTGACTACTCTTATCACCGCTCAGAATGGCTGCTTGAACAGCTGCTCCATAAGCAACTGCTTCATCCGGATTGATGGATAAGTTTAATGATTTTCCGCAGAAGAACGACTGTAGAAGATTCTGCACTTTGGGAATTCTCGTCGAACCTCCTACAAGGACAATGTCGTGGATCTGTTGCTTGTCCATTTTAGCGTCATTCAATGCCTTCTCAACTGGTTCCAGAGTTGCACGGAAAAGATCAGCGCACAGCTCCTCGAAGCGGGCGCGTGTGACTCTGGTGTAGAAGTCGATTCCCTCAAACAAGGCGTCCACCTCGACAGTTGCTTCCGTGCTAGATGACAGGGTTCGTTTGGCTCTTTCCGCTGCTGTTCTCAAACGCCGAAGAGCTCGTGGGTTCGAACTCAAATCTTTTTTGTACTTTCGCTTGAACTCTTCTGCCAGATGAGTTACTAAACGGTTGTCAAAGTCCTCGCCTCCTAAGTGTGTATCTCCAGCCGTCGCTCTCACTTCGAAGAGTGAACCCTCGTCGATTGTTAATATGGACACATCAAAGGTACCACCTCCCAAATCGAAAATGAGGACATTTCGTTCACCAGAGAGATTCTTGTCCAGCCCATACGCTAATGCTGCTGCTGTTGGCTCGTTGATGATTCGCAGAACATTCAGTCCAGCTATTGCTCCCGCGTCTTTGGTAGCTTGGCGCTGTGAGTCATTAAAATATGCTGGAACTGTGATTACAGCGTCTCTTACGGTCTCACCCAAGTAGGCTTCAGCCGTTTCCTTCATCTTGGTCAGGACCATTGAGCTTATCTCTTCGGGTGCGAATCTTTTCTGTTCTCCTTTGAATTCAACTCCGATCTTGGGCTTACCACCGTCGCTTACTACTTTGAATGGCCAGTGCTTCATGTCATCTCGAATTTTTGGATCGTCATATTTTCGTCCAATCAATCTTTTGGCATCAAACACTGTGTTTTTGGGATTCATGGCAACCTGGTTCTTGGCAGCATCTCCGATGAGTCGTTCCGAGTCTGTGAATGCCACATAGCTGGGTGTTGTGCGGTTACCCTGGTCGTTGGCTATAATCTCTACTTTGCCATGTTGAAACACTCCAACACACGAGTAAGTTGTTCCCAAATCAATTCCGATTGCTGGCATTTTGATTTTAGTTTTTCTGTCACTGTTTTCACGTAAATTCTATATCAAACTTTACTTTATATTTTTATTCGTACTTAGTTTTATGTTTTTTTCAATAATTCGCTTTTTTAAATTGTGTAAATAACGACTTGTTAAAATAACACTTCGTTCAATATTTTGTGGTTTAATCTCTTTGAAATATTTTTCAATAATGACTGCGAAGAGCACGAAGACGACTATTTATATGATTTTGCACGAAGAGCGAATATTCTAGAAAACATATCTAGATGTTTGTGGAAAGATGTAGAAATATATGCAATTAAAAAGAGGGTTTTTGTTTTGTTTAGATTAGAAGAGAAAGAGAACTCATTCGTAAATTGTGGAGAACAAAAACAGAGAGAGATTTATTCCCCTTATTCTGTTGTAAGTAAGGAAATCACTACTCACTCTCACAAACTTCTCCTATTTTGGGAGGAATTTTCCATTTTTAAGAGTATTTCGGCAAGAGAACACTGAACGAACAGCATAAGAGTAAGAATTTAATGCAATCTTTATAAAATGTCTCACTCCAACTCGACTACCGAACCGACACAACTTTGGTGTAGTGTTATGTAGTGAAATTAAAGCAATACATTTCTAGAAAATTCGCCTTTTTGATGTAGACTTCCTTTCCTGGCTTTATAGTATATATGTATACTCTATGTCCTTGCTATTGTTAATTGGGTCAGGGTCGATTTATATCTAAAAAAGATAAAACTACATATTGCATATTTAAATGTATTATGTTTTCAGCGAAAGTTGGATTTTGTAAGATGTAAATCTGACCTTAGATTTAAATACTCAAAACAAATGGTAATTTAAATCAACGTGCAACTCAATACGAGTTCAATAATTATAATTATAATAATTATCTGTATTTATAAAAAAGTTAATAATTATGAAGATCATTGTAGCAAAATGCTTTGCTTTGAATTAAGTTGTCCTTTTTGTCTAAAAAAGAAGTAATATCTAAATCGACTGTTCAAGTGTTCAAGCTAGAAATCCCCACTTAAATGTGTGACATCTCAATTATTTTGACCGGCATAATATGTATCCACATAAATAATTAGAAACACAGTAAAAGTATAATAAAATGAACTTTGGGTTCTAAACTAATCTAAGAACAGTGAAAATCGATTGAGCACTAACTAATATAATCTTATGAGTAGGTTTTCCGACTTTATATTTACGAAATTTAATAAAATCGTGATTGAGAATTATTATTTTGTCAATAAATATTTGACTTCGTTGCTTTTTTGAACAATCGGTATCCAAAAACCTGCTGAAATTATATATTTATAAATTAATTATATAGGTAGGTAGTGTAGGTGTTCCGGTATCCGGCCAGTCACTATAATAAGAATTTACAAAAAACTAAATTAAATTATTCAGGCCTATTCTAGATTTTGTCAAAATTTTACGATTCTAATCATCACAGATTTTTCAAAAGACAATATTAGAAACTGAGGAGTTCGTAGAGCTAAGGAATGCAATGCTATAAAAATAAATGAAAGTAAATAAAATTTAAAAGTTTTATGCGTCTTATGTCTTATGAATTATTAATATTTTAAATAGTGGCCGGTTACTGGAATATAAATAAAAGCATGTATTGAAGTAACCTGCGAAGTGGCCAGATATTAGATTGTAAATTGAAGGACACATGTTTATCTCGGTGAGTGAGTGAGGAGTGAGTGCAATATAAAAATTTTCCTGAGTTTCATTATCCAGCCACACTATTTTTTTTAATCATGTGATCAAAAAACATATGAATCTATATAAATTCTGTGGCCTGTTATTGAGGCACAGAACTTATGCATCTAGTCATGGGAATAACACGGTTACATTTTAACATTTTTCTAGGACAAATTTGAATAATGTCTAATGAGTAGCTTCAAGAAATGAACAACGCACAAATGTTCATAGCTTCAACGTTTAGAACAATTAAGGCCCAATACTTTAAAAATATTATCAAGGATTGTTGATGTTATTTTTAATAAGACAAATTAAATGACAAGATACTGTTTTTCAGTGGCCGAGTACGGCAAATGCATTATTCTTACATAAGTTATTCTAGTTTTAACTGCATAAAGTCTCTAACATCCAAATACTTTTTATTTAATTTAGATTGTGTAAGAAATTTAAAAACAATATATTTTTGAAATACTATTTGATCACCGAGTAAGAAAAAAAGTTAGTTAGGTGGCTGGGTACTGGTACTTTTACCCTACCTACGAATTTCTTTTAATTTTAATCAGAAAAGGAGTTCATAAGGAGTCTAAAATGTACTTTCAAACTTAAAAAAAAAAATTTTAAATTTAAATTTAAATTTAAAAATCAAAAATGATAAGAGAATACTATTCCGAACAACTTTCACCTTTTTCTCAAAAGGCGAGTAGTTTGACAAAAAACAATTTTCCTTAAACTCAACTGGCTGCATCCAGAGTGCTAGTGTGGTTATTTGTTCCACTTCAAATGAACATTCCGAATGAACAGATTTTTTTGTATGAGTGATATAAATGGGTGATTCCACAAACAATGGAAAAAAATGTTACAAATTTCGGCACACTTTTGGAAGCCAAAAGTCGTAAGAGTTGTTCTAGTTGATCATTAGAACGTCTCTCTGCGGCCAGTAAAAAAAAAATAAAAATGTTCAGGGGACTGTTTTTTTTTAAGGCGATTTATAGGTACTATAAGGCAAGTTATGCATTCGTAAAAACATCGAACTCGAGATTTTGATTAAAGTTGACATTACGATAATAGCGAAGACCAAAGAAGTGGGTCTCGCAATTCTGTCGGTCTGTCTGTCTGTTCGACTACAGCTAAACGGCTCAGCCGATTTTCTTTAAACTTGGTAGATATGGGTTTTATTTTTTCCCCCCGGATGTTTTTTTATTTGTTTTTTTAAGACCAAAAATAACGGTACCTACCATACGATTTTTTTTCGAAATTTTATAAATATTTTTGTTTTCAAAAACTGTCCCACAGATTTTTTTAAAAAAATTCATAAAATTTCATTTAGTTAAACCTAGGTAATGAATGAAAAAAATGTCCAAGAAATTATTATTTTTAGTACCCCCCTTGGAACAATTTTTTTTGTTTTTGATTTTCTCAAAAACGTTACAACCGATTTTGATCATTTTTTATGTTAAGGCCCCCCAGGCAGTTTGTGTATTCAAATTTTCAAAAAAAAATTTGTTGGATTTTAAAAAAAAATTTCAAATTTTTTTTTTTGAAAACTCAATATTTCGAAAAGCCCATGCTCGATTTTTTTTTAAACTTGATAAATAAAAGTTTCTTAAAATAATCTACAAGATATGAGAAAAAAAAATTATTTTACCTAAAAATAACGGTACCCTCCATACAAATGTTAAAAAATGATTTTTGAAAATCGTATTTTTCTCGAAAACGGTTCCGAGAATTTTGCTTAAATTTTTTTTCTTTCGATTAATTTTTAAGATCTATAATTTAATAAAAAAACATTTTGAAAACAAGATATTACTGACTGTGCCTACCATAGAACGATTTGTTAAGTTTTGAATTTCTCATTATCGGCATAATGGATTTTAATGAAATTTTTTAGATAGAAGCTTCTAAAAAGTTTTAATAAACATTGCATTTTAAAACTTCAACAAAAATGTTTTTTTTTGAATTTTGAAAAAAAAAATCAATTTTTTTGGAAAATTCAATATCTCGAAAAAGGCTCAATATTTTTTTTTTGTGTTAATTTATTTTTTATTGGAACAATAATAAAAACTTTAACTTGGTCTACCAAAGTTTTTTCTTCAAAATGTTTTAAAAAATGTTTATATAAAAGCTTATTTTTTTAAGAAACCACTACAAAGACTTATGATTTTTGTTCTTGCATAAACTTATATTTGCTTGAATCACATGGGATCCTATTTTTACCTCCAACTACTATAGAAGTTGTTTTAGTCATTTAAGAAATTAATTTTATGCTTATGAACAGTTTTTCTCTAAAAACATTCATTTTTGAAATTCTTATGCCCAATTTCACGAAGGACTTTTAAACATTTAACAGGCTTCTAAACCTTAAAATGAGATGTTTTGGTTTCACCAAGCGCTTTTAAATTAAACAAGCTTTTAAACACCCTTATAAACTAAATGCCCATTTTTGGCTCATTAAATTTTAAAAGTGTCATTGAAATGTCATCAGATGTAGGTAGATAACAACAATGAAGAAAGAAAGTAATTTCTGTTTAAGTGGAGTGATTGAATTAAATTCAATTAAAAGCTCAAGTGATAACAACAATTGGTTATAGGTATAGCAGCTGAAATTATCGTTCTGTAAGGATTTAGTGTTCAATTTTTGAAAATACAAAATAAATAAATTAATACTAAATATTTAAATGATTTGTTTCTTTATTTCGAAAAAAATATTGATCGTCTTCATCCAATAATAAAGTGCAACATAAAGTTATTCGCTGAGCAAGAATATTCCCGGTTCACAAAAATACATTATATGACTTCAAAATGTGGTTCCGACTTTCCAACGCATCTCTGTGGATGAGTTTGTTGAATATGTTTGGTCTTTATTTGGAACCAAAACAAACCCAACAATGCAACAAAAATAAATTAAGTGGTTATTACTTAGCGATTTTATGCCACAGAATGTCAGGATCAGAATCTTTCCAAATATTTTGTGTGCATTTCTTTTTTTTTTTTTTTTCATTTCTTGGCATTTGTTTGAACACATAACGCTTTCTCATTTCTTCTCATACATTTCGCTTGTTAGAAAGAAAAAAGGAATTTATTTTTCCCAAGGAATTTGAAGAGAACTCAATTTTAACAAAAATTTCCCCAAAATGTCCCTTTTATAGATTGGTGAAACTAAAAATTTTTAAGAGCCTGATAAAATTTAAGAGGATTTTTGATAAAAGTGCTTTTAGTGTTTGTTTATGAAATCGGCCATTAGTCTATTACATAGTAGGAGCAAGTTCGTGCGACACAGTCGTGCATTTTATTTGTATTTTCTCTTGGGTACACATTGAAATATAGAAATTAAATTTAATTAGTCTTCATAAACATACAAATTCATGGTAAATACATATAACTTAGCATTTTATTAAAAGAATATAATGTATTATAACTAATTTTTTTTATTTACAATCAATTTTAAATAAATTATATTCTTTTTAACTCTTCTTTTTTTTTATATGTATTTACAATCAATTTTAAATAAATTATATTCTTTTTAACTCTTGCGAGGAATTGACAAATTCTCCAAGAGTATCTCTTGTCATGGAAAGTGCTGCTCATTAGCCGTTCGGAATCGGCAGAAAATTGTAGATCTCCTCCATGGTAACTAGTAACATGCACACAGGAATGGTTAAGAGTTGTAAGTCACTAGGTCCTGGTTCACTTCGAGCTGTTGCACCACCAAATTTAATTTATTCTTTTTAAAAATATTCGCAATGAAGTTCAAAGTTCAACATAGCTAAAAATTTCTCAGGTTTCTGAATAGAATATCATTTGTTCATTTATTAGCCAGGGGACTAAGATTTTTCATGGGTTTTGCGTAAAAAACATATTTAGGTTTTACTTAAAAAAAACAAAAATAAATAATATATAATATTACAGTTTTATTAAACCTATACTATGCTGCTAACAAAGATGCTTACTTACATATAAATTTGTTTTGTTAAAACTCACCAGAGGACTGATAAACTAAACGGAGAATCCACGACTTATTGCACAAATGTCAAAGTTTAATTAAGTTTTTTTATAATAAAATTAATTACTAAAAAATATCTATCTATTTCATAGCAAAGATGTATTATTTGGCGTAACTTCGGTGGGATTTATCTTAGTATGAGACCTGAAATAAGAGAACAGTAATAATTTTTCTTTGCGAAAACGCAAAAGGGACACGTCAGGGGACTGAGAATCAGACACTTTGAAGAATTTTTTGAGCAAAATAAAACAAGTTCACCCTAATAATATTGATTGACCAGGTAGATATCAATCAGATTTCATTTTATAGAAAAAATTCCATCGTTTGTAGAATCACCCAAATATTCAATTGGGGAAGACTTAGTGTGACCATCAATCTCTTACAGAGTTGTTCATGTCTTGAATTTAAGTTGCATCCGTTTTTCGGAAGTAACATCCGTATTTTTTGTTTATCGAAAAAGTAGTCTTTACCATGCGAATGTTAAGATAAGAACAATGAGTACTATAAAATTGTATATGGTATTTGTTCATATTTTGCGTATTTTAAGAGTAATAACCAACACTAAAGTATGTGTTTGCTAAAAGAAAAAAATACGTTTAATACTTTTCTTTTTTCTTTACGACATAAATTTGAACCCCATCAAACATTAGCAAGATTTATAGCAAAATATTTCTTAGATTCTTAGATTTTTCCGAATTTATATATTATTAATTTATTCTTATTTGTATTGTTATTCTTCTTTTTTTAAATCGATTCCTTAAAAAAACAAATGTTTTTTTTTAAATGGCGAATACGATATTCACTCTTTAAGTCAAGATGTCAGATTTACAGTCTAATAACCAATTTGATAAAAAATGTATGTAATTCCAGTAATGTCTTAATTTTTAAAGTTTTTTATGGGATTATACATCGTTAAAATATGGCGAAAGCAACAAAATTATATGAAAATTCAAGGTGCTGTTTCGAGAAAAATAAGATTTTCGAAATCCATTTTTAACATTTGTATAGTGGGTACCGTACCTTTTAGATAAAATAACTTTTGCTCATTATTTGTTAATTGTCAAGTTTCACAAAAATCGAGCATGTGGTTTTCGAAATACTGAGCTTTTAAGAAATAATTAAAAATATTTTCAAAAATAGAAGAAAAATATTTTAAAATGAAAATCTAAATACACTTTAATATTCAACCTTTTAAGCAACTATAGTACACAAATAATTGATGAAAATCAGTTGTACCCTTTTTGAGAAAATCTAAACCATTACCAGTACCATTAATAACCATTTTTTTGGAACTTTTTCCATCCATAATGTAGGTTTACTAAATGAAATTATTTTTTTTTTTTTTTTTTGAAAAATTAATTCGAACATTTTTGTATGGCAGATCCGTCATTTTTATCTTAAGAAAATAAAAAAAAGGGTGGGGGAAATTTTAAAAATGTCATCTACCAAGTTTAAAGCGAATCGGAGGACCCGTTTATGCTTTACTCGAACAGACAGCAGGACTGAATTTCGAGACCCACTTTTCCTATGATAGTTAAGTCAAGTCTGATCCAAATCTCGAGTTCGATTTTTATTACGAATGCTAACTTGCTTGTTATATATCGCAAATGAAAACTTTAGTAGTCTACTATTAAATAATGAAACTATCAGCCCTATCACGAATTCCATCGTAATTTGTATGAGATTTTTCACTAAGAAAACCAAAGGAGAAACAAAGATTAGAAATCAACCTCGTGTAAATCTGAATCACAAACAGGATTTTTAGTTTGAATTAAATGATGCAATCTATTGTGATTGAAACCCGTCATCGAGAAACATTAGTGGTGCTAGGGATAGATAAAACTCCTGAGGGTGACAAATTTACAAGTTTTCCTGGACAAATTCATCACTTGTATTAAGAAACGATGATTAAAAGCATTCATGCAATCGATAGCAAACCGAAAGAAAAACATACATAGATTTAAAATTGCTTTTTATGGTTCGTTTTAAATAGATTGATAGCAATTCTGGGGGGAAGAAGGTGTCCAATTTCAAAGATAAATGTAGACAAAAATTCGACTGATAGCATTAAAATCCCATCTCTCTCTCTAGAATTAAATCAAATATCCGAAATTATAAAATATTAAAAAATTCATTAACGATAATTGCACAAATTGTGCATAGCTGCATGCATTGTGCAAATCGACGGATCTGTGTCCTCTTGTCATTCTTGAGGACACACAATTCTGGAGACCAAAAATTTAAATTTAAAGCAAATGTAAGTACCTAGGTATTTTGAGAAATAAACAAATTACGATCATCAGATGAAATCAAATCCAATGGAATCAATATTCATTAAACGAAGGAATAATTAAATTGATATTTGTTATAGTTTCTTTTGTATGGAATATTTAATACTGGAACCAGACACCTGCAAAACAGCACAAACGCGCCGATTTTATTAAATTATTTTATTTTCTGAAAACAACATCTTAAGAGAAATTTAAGTGAATTTACTTAGCCATCATGTTTCTCGCAAGCCCCAGATTTGAAATAGTATTTATTAAAATAAACATGAATTATAATTGTTACTAATTCAAAGAGAACAGGTCGATACTTTTTTAACTTTTGATTTGTTTTGTTTATTTGATTATTTGTCATCCGTGATTTATAATATTTAATTAAGAGATAAGTCACTTGTACACTATTTTCTGATTTGTTGTTTATGTTTATTTAAGAGTTTTTGAATGAAGCGAAAGAACATTGAAGAGAGATAATTTTAATTTTATATTGTGGAGTGGAGAACGAAAATAGCGAGAGATTAGTTCCCCTCTTTCTGCCATTAAATTTAAATAGAGATATCACTTCTTACGCCCTTCTCCTATTTTTGGGTGTTTTTTTTTTCTTAAGAGTGTTCCAAGTGAGGTGAGAGTAGCTCTATCCAAAACAATCTCTTTCTAAAGGTGAAATAGAAATTTTTATTGTTTATGAATAAATGAACGAACAAATGGCGAAAGAGGGGAAACTGAAGCAATGCGTTTCTAGAAAATTCGACTTTATTTTCTTGATTTTATGGTCGACTTGTTTCCCTTAATATGTGTATGGACGTGTAATGCCTTTTTATTCTGTTCTCAGTATTATAATCTTAGATTTAACTCATACAATTCAAAAGAAATAATTTTAATTTTAATTAATGTGCAACTAGTTCAAGATGGGAAACATTTATTGTGAAGTTCTTTATTTGAAAACGGGCCATCCCATTGTTAGGTACCTACCCGACTTTGTACTTAGTTTTCACTAGACATATATTTATTTACATTTAAAACAGCATAACAGTTTAAATTATGCTTTTTCAAGTCAAGTTTTCAAGTCATCAACTATTCGCATAGTATTTTGTGTCACGTGCCCGACAGTAAAACAACCAAGGCTTAGAACTTCTTTTTCCTTAGTTTATTTAAGCTAGTCTATGAATAGGTATTTAAAACCAAAAAGCATATTCTACAAAATAATAATTGAAAGATTCACCGAACAAAAAAAGAAAGTGGAATACAAAATATACCTAGTTTTTCTTAATTTGTGAACATGTAGGAAATTAGAATTTAAAAATTAAAGAAAGCTGTTGAAAAACGTCGTCTTCTTGGGGCAAATCGTGTATTTTTAGCATGTATCGTATTGCAATCAGATTGTAGGTACCTAGTACATGAAATCGAGAAATGACATAAATAGGATCTACACCTTACCCATGACGTTTTTGCTGCGATTTAAGCATTGATTTCCGTTTCGGAGATGTAAATAACTTTGGTTATTGGTACCAATACGGATGCTTGCCTTGAGACAAGGCGTCTTACAATTCCGTCAGTTACTTCTTTTACATGTGCAGTAGCAAAATACTTCTAGGAACAGGATCTTAGGTGTTTTTGAGTTAGATAATGTAATGTCGTTTTTATTTGGCAATCCGGAAGCCTTCTGGACTCTTCTGAAAGGGTTCACTTGGGAAGAAATGACAGTTCTGGTTCTGAAAAGAAATTTGCTTCTGATGGATTTGAAATCAGAATCGAAACTAGAAGCACTCACACATTCATATACTTAAACCTCAAACTCGACAGTTGTGATTTTTTTCACAAACATTATTTGAACAAACATTATTTTTGCCTTTGAAATGGATAACATTATTGTCCACATTTAACATTTCACATACCTATACAATCACAACAAACTTCAGAATCGTCAGCATCAAAAAACGTGTTCAGTTGGAACCCCGAATCGGTAAGAGATATTCCGGATTGCCAAATAAAAATGACATAAGAGCCACACATTTACTTTTAAATTCCAACGATCGATGGTCCATCACTTCATTAAGTATTTATTATTTGGCCGTTGCTATTTTCGGGCATGATTAAATAATATGGTTTACAAAAACAAATATTATATCGTTTTTATTTTGGGTTTCAGAGCATATAATATAGGACCGGTAGTTGTTTTCAAAAAATGTAGCAGCTGGGAAACGGGGTAACACTCGACCTTGTCGAAGAATAGAACATCGAAGAATCAGCTTGCAGGATGCGTACATTGGTAGTCTTTCGGAAGAAAATGAATCACTCTAGATTCAATTTATTTTCGTTATTCTCAACACATTCTTTCAAAGATCTTGCAATAGCTACCACAATCTTCTTTAAATTTCAATAATCATTGTAACGGTTTTTCCAACATGTTAAATTTAAAATAACAAACACTTTGAGAGCAATTGATTTGTAATTCTTTCAAATTTAAAATGAAATTTTTATGTATTTGGCAACACACTGTACAATTCGAGTTTCTTTCAACACAAGACATTTTTCGTTGTTGCTAAATTTTCAAAACTATGTTTTTATTTCATACATATTCCTTAAATATGTAAAACTAGCGTACCCGTGCGGGAACTCCCGCAAGCAAATTTTTTGATGTGTAAACATCTTTCCGTGTAGCAACCTACCTTACCGATCACTACATTTAACACCATGTTTACATTGTAAATATTGCGTACTTACGACATCGTGTTTACATTGGAGACTTTGAGTATTGAAATCTCGATTTTATTACTTTCCATTGCTGGCTAGAACTAAATTCAATCCCTAAAGATTTCTTCACCTCTCGACCAATTAGGCCTATTCTGCCACATTATTCTGCTATAGATTTTCTGTTATGAATCATAAAAGATTTCCACCTTAAAAGATCTTTTATGATTGGTATTCAGAGGTTCGAACTTTTATAAAAGTCTGTTAGGCTAGTCGCGCACTGGCAACTGTGATCGAAATCAAATAGTTTAATCACCGGTTGAAAGAGAACCGCGCACTGGCAACTCTTTACTCACGCTCACACTCTTCTCTCTTGCGCTTATGGAAAACAGCTCAACTATTACGAATTAATTTTAGGCAATCGTTTAGTTTGTGTCAAAACACAAACTTTTTAGTTGCTCGAATCGAGTAGCTTTAAGTGCGCGGTGTCCCATATAAGCCCATATGTTTCATTTTAGCAACTAAACAGTTGCGAAACTAAAAATTGAATGTGCGCGCCTGGCCTTATGCTACTTCGAAAACGAGATCTGTTATAAAACTGAACTAAATCTGTTATCATAATCAGCTGTGATTATGTAAAATATTTCATCTGACATAATTTAAATGGATAACGAACAAAAAAGTAAACTCTTAGGCTAAGCGCGCACATTCAATTTTTACTTTCGAAACTACTTGGTTCGAGCAACTAAAAAGATTGTGTTTTGACACAAACTAAATGATTGCGCGCACATTCAATTTTTAGTTGCACAACTGTTTGGTTGCTTAAAGAAAACTGATGAACTATTTAGTTGAATGTCCGCGCAGGTGCATATAATTATATGTTACACAGAATAGCGAACTCATTTTATTTATTTATTTATTTATTTATTTATTTATTTTCAAATCTACGATAATCAATCCACAGATTTTGCTTATAACTACTAAATTCTAATTTAAATAAATTTATAACAACTTTTATATAATAATGCTATTAAAATAATATGCAAACATTATTATTATTTATTTTTGTTTTAATTCAAAAGTGAAAAAAGTTAGCGTTTTGGAGTAAATTTAAAACAAATGTTTTGAACTGATATCTTGGCAAGAACAGATCCAAATCATCATAATAAATATTGAATAATCTACAACAATGAGAAATTGGCTCCCGCTGTCCATAATTTGTAGAGTGAGGTATCTCGAAAATAAGCTGCCTCATCCTCAAATTTTTGCTTGGAGCATAAATATTAATTAAGGAAATTAAATCAGCACAATCAATATCACTACAAAGAATATCACGAACGAACATAACACTAAACATTCTACGCCTCGACTCAAGAGTTTGCATTCCAAGCAACAGACATCTACTTCTATAATGCTCGTATCTATCACCGTTTAATGGAAAATCCCTTAATGCATGTCTCAAAAAATTTTTTTGAATCTTCTCAATCCTATTAATTAACTTTTTAGAGTCTGGATTCCAAATAATACAATTATATTCCAGTATAGGACGAACTATGGAACAAAATAAAGTTTTCAGGGTATACGGATCCTTGAAATCAGAGGAATTTCGTTTCATAAAACCAAGCATAGAATTTGCTTTAGAGGCGATATAATTAATGTGGGACTCAAACGACAGTTTATCATCAAAAATAACACCTAGATCCTTTGATTCATTAACCCTACATAATTTTATTCCATCAAAATTATAATCAAATAATATTGGATTCAACTTTCTACAAAATGTTAAGACGGAACACTTAGAAAGGTTAAGAAGTAAATCGTTTTGTTTACACCAATAGTTAAAGTTATTTAAGTCTTTTTGAAAAGCAATACAATCATTTATTTTATTAATTACTCTGAACATTTTTATATCATCAGCAAATATTAACCCTTCAGATACAGATAATACAGTTGGAAAATCATTTATAAAAATGTCAAATAAAGGTGGGCCCAAATGACTACCCTCAGGAACGCCTGAATGTACTATTATAGTATAAGACTCCAAGTCACCTATTTTCACTATCTGTCTCCTACCTGTAAGATAAGACCAAAACCATTTTAGTAAAGTTCCATCAAAACCGTAAGCTTTTAATTTTTTAATTAAAATTTGGTGATTTACTCTACTAAAAGCCTTAACCAAATCCGTATACACCACATCCATTTGGCATC
This sequence comes from Philhelius festivus, assembly GCA_963931855.1. Classification (NCBI taxonomy): domain Eukaryota; kingdom Metazoa; phylum Arthropoda; class Insecta; order Diptera; family Syrphidae; genus Philhelius; species Philhelius festivus. The sequence continues at coordinate 214,707,158 of OZ007555.1, read as the reverse complement.
GCTTTTCTAATGCCTTAAAACATTTGTTAGAAAAACAAGCCAAGTTAGTGGAAGTTGATCGGCCACTTAAGAATCCGTGTTGGGAATTTGAAATATGATTTTTAACTATACTGTATAACTTTGTCTTTACTATTTTGTCCAAAATTTTTGGAATAATTGCTAGTTTACTTATAGGACGATAGTTTCTTATATTCCTTTTATCTCCAGACTTAAAAATCGGATTAATTAACGAAATTTTCCACTCATCCAAAAACTCGCCACAAGAAAGGGATTGATTAAATATAAATTGAAGCGGATAGCTCAGTGATTCAAAGCAATGTTTTAGAACAATTGGAAAAATTCCATGACAGTCTGGATGACTTGATGAGTCAAGTTCACGCAGGGCTGTAGCAACATCATCTTTATCTAAGTAGAGAAGACAGCAGTCCGTCATTGTCAATAAAGAACTTGCATCATAATTATTGCCAACATCTATATCAGATGAGTTGTAAATTTCTTGAAAATTATCCGCAAACCAATCCACTATTGTTTTGGGATCACTAGATGTAGAGTTATTAAAAACCATTGAGGATGGGAAACCAACTGATTTGCGCTTAAAGTTAACAAACTTCCAGAAAACTTTTGGATTTGACTTAAGATTTTGTTCAGTTTTTAGTATATAACTACTAAAACAAAATTTAGATAAGAAAACATACTCTTTTCGAAGACGAGAATACAAAGTGAAATCTGTTTGGCTTTTAGATAATTTACACTTTCTAAAGGCATTATTTTTCGCATTCTTTAACTTGCGTAACTTAACATTAGACCATGGAGGATGCGAGTTTACTTTACTTAAAGACCGCGGAACAGAAGAAACCAATTCCCTTACAAAAATATCTACAAATATATTAAAATTACATTTTAAACTATTACAAGAATTCATTTGCCAATTTACAATGCGAAACTTTTCTTCCAAAATGTTTAAATTACAAGTATCAAATTTATATATGAATTTATCAATAGTTTGAAAAGCTTTATAGTTTTTAAAACAAATATTTTTTATGGAAACCGACAAGGCAACATGGTGAATGGAATTTGAAAACAAAGGTATGCACTCAATAACATTAGATTCCGTTTCTTCATTGATAAATACCAAATCTAGCATTTTATAGAGTGAGTTGTGAACAAAACATATTTGATTTAAATTTAACGCAAACAGTGAATCAATTAATTCAAATTCTACTTCACAGGAAAGAACTGTTGGCAACACTTTGTTTTCAACCTGCATCCACTTAATGCCACCCAAATTGAAATCTCCAATTACACAAATAGAAATATTACAGCCAGAAAATTTAGATACAACATTTTCAATATTTGTCAAATGACATGAATAAATAGATAAATTAGAATCAGGTGGAATATAACTCAAGAATATTAATAATTTACTTTCATAATCACCTTCAATACAAACACATATTTGCTCAACATTATTGTCATCTATAGATGAATTATTAAGGTGAATAGGATATGCAAGAAGCGGTTGTCGAACAGCAAGAAGAATACCTCCACCCCTTCTACATCCAACATCATGACGATCACGGCGAAATAATGTAAAATCCGACGCATTTAATATCTCTTCGTTACTTATTTCATTAAACAGCCAAGTTTCCACAAACGCATAAATTTCATATTCGGACGAATCAACAAGGGCAGAAATGTCTTTGAGTTTACCTCTCATTCCGCTCATGTTTTGATAATACTGTTGTGAACAGAGCTTTATACTACTACAGCGCCATCTGTTGGAAAACTGCATATCTAATTTATGGAAGAAACAAAAAGCTCTTTTCCAATGTCAAATGTATTTCCCCTTATTCCAGACATCTAGAACATTCCAATACAAGAACTTTCGAGAACAACTAATTTGAGTATATAAGGGAGTGTTCACGGTGAGCGAGACAGTTGATTTTGGATTATGAAAGTGTGCAAAGGTATTGCTTATTGGATTGTGTTATTAAACAAGTGTGATTTAAATTTAAATAAAAGTGTTTGAGTTGTTTATAAATTGAGATTTACTGTTTTGAATTGGAAAGTGTGAATAAAGAAGAAATACTAAAAAGAGTAATACGTTTTATTTAAAGAACCTAGGAAAAATATTACATTGGTGTCAGAAAAGTGGAATAAAACTTATTGTGCAGTGAAGTGTGCGAAAAAAAAAAATAAAATAATAATAAAAATGAGCAAGTTACTAAAAGAGCTCAATTGTTATGAGCTGAAAAGTGAGTTAGGCAAGCGAGAACTTTCTAGAGCAGGATCGAAAAATGAGCTTGTTTTGCGTTTGGCCGAATATTTGAAACAACAAAATGAAGACCCGGACATTTTCGTCTTTGAAGCTGCCGCTGAGGAAGCAGACGTAAGTAAAAATGTAGATGTTTCAAATATGATTAGTCTTCTGCTTCAACGTTTCGAAGAGCAACGAAATGAGCAGAAAAACGAACAAAAGAATGTTCTCGAACGTCTCGAAGAGCAACGAAACGAGCAGAAAAACGAACAAAAGAATGTTCTCGAACGTCTCGAAGAGCAACGAAATGAGCAGAAAAACGAACAAAAGAATGTTCTCGAACGTCTCGAAGAGCAACGAAATGAGCAGAAAAACGAACAAAAGAATGTTCTCGAACGCCTGGAGAAACAAAAAGACCTTCTGGAAGAGCAGAGGAACATGCTAGAAGGCAAGCTTGTTAATATCGAGAATAATGTATCTGCACTTGGTGAACGTGTTTCATTGCTGGAGAATCAAGTCGACAACAAAATGGAGACGTTTTCAAAAGAGTTAGATGAACGTGTTTCATTGCTAGGGAATCAAGTCGAAAACAAAATGGAGACGTTTTCAAAAACGTTAGATGAACGTGTTTCATTGCTAGTCGACAACAAAGTGGAGACGTTTTCAAAAGAGTTAGACCGTGTTCGAAACATAAAGATTCGGGAAAGTTCTGGGGAAACTTTGAGAAAAAAAGAGATGCAACCTCCAACCTTTGATGGACAAACTTCTTGGTCTATATACAAGAAGCAATTCGAGGCAGCTTCCACAACAAATGGCTGGGATGAGGCTGACAAGTATATAGCCTTAACTCTTGCTCTTAGAGGAGCAGCTGCTGAGTTGTTGCAAACCATACCAGCAGATAAGAGCGGCGACTTCAATTCCTTGGTTTTGGCTATAGACAAACGCTTTGGTAACAGCCACATGAAAGAAGTCTTCAAAGTGCAACTTAATTCCAGAGTTCAAAAGAGGGGCGAAACTCTACAACAACTGCAAGCGGACATTGAAAGGCTTGTTCATCTTGCATATCCAGATTTTGGAGAGGAAATTTGTAACCAGTTCGCAGTTGAGGCATTTGTTCGCGCCATTTCCGACATACATCTTCAAAGGGCCGTGCGAACTGCTGGAAAACGAACGCTTTCTGAAACATTAGCGTTTGCCTTGACAATGGAAGCAGCAGAGCAAGCTTCTCACGGAGTACATCGACTTAGAGAAGCCATCGTCGAAGAATGCTCATGCCAAAGAACTGATGTCCAAAGGAACCAACGAAACGGACTTGCAAAATGCTGGAATTGCAACAAGACCGGACATTTACAGCGTCAATGTCGATTACCACCAAGAAGAGCTTGTCAACATTGTGGACACGGAGTTTCAAACCCAGAACAAGGTAACAATAACACCAGTGTTACTTCCCGCACAGTTTCCCAACAGGGAAACGAGTAAGAACCAACTTCGAGGGGCAGAAGCTGGTTTCTGGTATCGATGGCCCCAGAAACACCATCCAGGTCTCTCAGACTAAGCGAGATAATAAAAGTCTGACTGTCGAGGCAACTTTAAATGGCAACAAACGTGTGGTCACAATCGACACCGGTGCCACAGCCTCCATTGTGCGTCAAGACCTAGTACACCTGAATTGGCTACATAACACTAATAGCTACCGTCTTAGAACTGCCACAGGAGAAGCAGCTAGGGTTTATGGTGAAGTCCGACTTGGAATTCGAATTGCAGGTCTAGAATTCTCACACAAATTTTTGGTAGCAGATATATGTGACGAATGCATCATCGGAATGGACTTCATGAAAGAACATCGTGTAGTTTTGGATATCGGCAACCAGGTACTCAAATACCAGAATACAGAGATTCCAATGATCTATGGGCACGAGGGAACAACAACTCTAAGGACTGTCATCAAGGAAGACGTGATTATTCCTACTTCTTCTGAGGTATTTGTTTGGACAAAATTAGAAGGTGAGTGTGAACGCCATCGATACCTAATGGTGGAACCAGACCCAGATTGTTCTTCCCAAAAGGTCATCATTGGGAAGACACTTGTGGCTCCTAAGAACAATATGGTCCCCGTACGGATACTCAACACCAAACCGTACGATGTTAAGTTGACGAAAGGAGAAGTTATCGGTAAGTGCGAATCTGTCGCAGCCATAACACAAATTGACGCTGAAACACCGAAAAAGACATTAGACCGTGAGGAGCTCAATACCATCAAGGCAAAGATACTCAATTCATCTAACCTAGACCAACATCAGGTTAAAACGGCAGAAATCCTTCTGAATGAGTATGTCGACATTTTCGCTTCACCAAACGGGAAATATGGAAGGACACAAATGGTGCAACATCGAATAAATACAGGAGATGCAAGACCCATTCGTCAGCCCGCAAGACGTCTGCCACTGGCCAAACAAGGTGAAGCTGAGGAAATGATTACCACCATGAAGAAGGATGGTTTGATTGAGAACTCAAAGAGTCCTTGGGCGTCACCAGTGGTCCTAGTCAAAAAGAAGGACGGAAGTACACGGTTTTGTGTTGACTATCGAAGGTTGAATGATGTGACCAAGAAAGACAGCTATCCCCTGCCAAGAATCAGTGATACCTTAGATGCGATGGAAGGAGCACATTGGTTTTCAACACTGGACTTGAAAAGTGGATATTGGCAAGTTGAAATTCACCCTGAAGATCGAGAAAAGACAGCGTTCTCCACAGGTAATGGGCTCTGGCAGTTCAAGGTGATGCCATTTGGTCTTTGCAACGCTCCGGCAACATTTGAGCGTTTGATGGAGTGCGTCCTTCAAGGCCTGACGTGGAAAACTTGTCTTGTCTACTTGGATGATGTTATCGTTTATGGAAAAACATACGACCAACACTGCAAGAACTTAAGGGGTGTGTTCCAGAGACTTCGAGAGGCTAACCTTAAACTAAACCCAGAAAAATGTGCACTGTTCCAGACTGAAGTAAAGTATTTGGGACATATCATCTCGTCCCATGGAGTCAAGACCGATCCTGAAAAAGTTGACACCGTCAAAAATTGGCCAACACCAGAGGACAAACATCAACTACGAAGTTTTCTTGGTCTTGCTACTTATTACAGACGTTTTGTTAAGAACTTTGCCGGAATTGCGAAGAGTTTGCATCAGCTTACGGAAAAGAACAAGCAGTTTAGATGGTCAGGTGAGTGTGAAAAAGCCTTCCAAGAACTGAAATACCGTCTATGCAATGCTCCGGTGCTGATCTATCCGACTCCAGGCAAATCTTTTATCATCGATGCTGATGCAAGCAATGTGGGAGTCGGCGCTGTTCTGTCACAAGTTCACAATGGCGAGGAAAAGGTTGTCGCCTATTTCAGCAAAGTACTGTCGAAGACCGAAAGGAACTACTGTGTGACCAGAAGAGAACTATTGGCACTCATCTTGGCAACGAAACACTTCCACAAATACATCTATGGACAAAAGTTTCTTCTACGAACCGATCATGGTGCTCTTAACTGGTTGTTGAACTTCAAGAACCCAGAAGGACAAGTCGCAAGGTGGATAGAAAGACTGCAGACTTACGATTACGAAATTCAACACCGAAGGGGAAAGCTGCACTCAAATGCTGACGCACTATCCCGAAGACCTTGTAAAATAGATTGCAAGCATTGCAGGCGACAAGAAGAAAAGGAATCCATCAACATTCTGCGAATAAGGGCTGACCCCATTTGTGGATGGAGCAATGACGAAATAAGATCTGCTCAACAAGAAGACCCCGACATTGAACCTCTTCTCGCATGGAAGGAACATGAAGAAAAACCCGCATGGAATGACATTTCCGATAGGAGTCCAGTTTTAAAGGCCTATTGGGCACAATGGGACTCACTTCATGTGCAAGAAGGTGTTCTTCGGCGAAAATGGGAGTCCGCTGATGGTAAATCCTATGTGATGCAGCTTGTGTTACCTCAATCGAAAATCAAAGAGGTTCTTCGAGAGATGCATGATGGACCTTCAGGAGGCCATTTGGGAGTCAATAAGACTTTAGAAAAGGTGAGGGAACGATTCTACTGGTTGCATGCAAGAGACGACGTTGAAAAGTGGTGCCGAAATTGTGACGCTTGTGCTGCAACCAAAGGACCTGGTAGAAAACTGCAAGGAAAAATGATGCAATATAATGTCGGCTCACCGTTTGAAAGGATTGCTGTTGATGTGGCTGGCCCATTTCCGGAAACGAATGCTGGAAACAAATACATTCTGGTGGTAATGGATTACTTCAGCAAATGGCCTGAGGCATACGCTATTCCGAACCAAGAAGCCAAGACCGTGGCCGACCAGATTGTGTCTAACTGGGTAAGCAGGTTTGGTGTGCCTATGGAACTTCATTCCGACCAAGGAAGGAACTTCGAGTCGAACATATTCCAAGAGGTCTGCGCGTTCCTTGGCATTAAGAAAACGAGAACCACACCACTTCACCCGCAATCTGATGGAATGGTCGAGAGATTCAACAGGACTTTAAAAGAACACCTCACTAAAGTCGTAGGCGACTACCAAAGAAACTGGGATAGGCACATACCACTATTTTTGATGGCCTACCGAAGTGCAATACATAGCTCAACAGGACAAACGCCATCTGAAATCCTGTTTGGAAGAAGCATACGGCTGCCTAGTGAGATAAGGTTTGGACATCCATCACAAGAGTCTAAAGAAACAAGGGATTACGTGAGTGACCTACAAGAGAGGCTAATCGACATCCACGAAAGGACCAGGACTAGAATGAGCGCTTACAGCGATCGAATGAAGACAAGGTACGACACAAGAGCAAACACGACAGGATTCCAAGTAGGAGATCGTGTATGGCTGTATAATCCACATCGTCAAAAGGGATTGTCTCCGAAGCTTCAACAAAACTGGGAAGGCCCTTATACTGTCGTCACGAAAATCAATGATGTCGTTTACCGAATTCAAAGAGGGTCAAGAGGAAAGTTAAAAGTTGTGCATAGCGATCGACTGCACCGATACAGTGGCGAATCTGGAGATGGAATTGTTCGGGACGAACAATCTTAAGAAGGGGGCAATGTTGTGAACAGAGCTTTATACTACTACAGCGCCATCTGTTGGAAAACTGCATATCTAATTTATGGAAGAAACAAAAAGCTCTTTTCCAATGTCAAATGTATTTCCCCTTATTCCAGACATCTAGAACATTCCAATACAAGAACTTTCGAGAACAACTAATTTGAGTATATAAGGGAGTGTTCACGGTGAGCGAGACAGTTGATTTTGGATTATGAAAGTGTGCAAAGGTATTGCTTATTGGATTGTGTTATTAAACAAGTGTGATTTAAATTTAAATAAAAGTGTTTGAGTTGTTTATAAATTGAGATTTACTGTTTTGAATTGGAAAGTGTGAATAAAGAAGAAATACTAAAAAGAGTAATAAGTTTTATTTAAAGAACCTAGGAAAAATATTACAATACATTAAAATTTCATTTTTATTTGCATTTATGTATTCACTCCTTGCCCCTAAATTAATTCCCGTTGTCCTGGAATTGTCACAATTTGTGGCACAATTTTAGGCAATCGCTTAGTTTGTATCAAAACACAAACTTTTAGTTCTCGAACCAAGCAGTTGCGAAACTAAAAATTGAATGTGCGCGCCTAGCCTTACACACTATGGGTATCCATACAATGGAACACGATTTTATCTCATATGTTTCTGGGAATACCATGGCCATACTCTACTTATATGTTTATATGATATGTGTTTTGATATATTTTCTTTCATTTGTCTCCTTTAAAGAACATTTCATTGACGAAATACAAAATAAATATTCATTATTACTTGATGCACATGTGTACTTATTGAAATCTTTTATGATAAAAGTAACAGAAGTTTGTCTTTTATTCTTTAATGATTTTTAACAGATTTCATAACAGATTTTGGCATGCTGAATACCAAAAATGCTATTCGTAAAAGATTTTTTCTATGTTCGAAGGTTTGACAGTTCATAAAAGTTTTCTTAGCAGATTTTATAACAGATTTTAGCGTGCTGAATACTAAAATTAAAATTCATAAAAGATTTGTTGACAGCTCAAACATTTGTATGGAAATTCATAACAGAATAACAGAATAGAAGAATAAAAGATCTCGCCGAATAGGCCTAAATATGTGAAAAAGACGAAAGACAAATCAACTCGTGTAAAATTTCATAGCGGGTTCATTTAATGTCTTAAAAAATCCACTTCACGTTATTGACGGACGATAACATTTTATTCTATGCTCGCAAAAAATGCATTTTCAGAGTTGAACTTTAAAAATCCAAAAAATGTTCTTCAGGGCAATCAGTTGACATCTGCAATGAAATATTCTCGATACGTCAAAATTTAATTTGTCCCTTATCTGTTATACCATATAATTATTTTAATTATCGAATTAGATATTCTTTATTACGAGTATATCAAAATATACTTTTAGCATCCACTATATCAAAATATAGATCGTTCTCCATCTGTCAAGCCATGAACTGGATGATAACTACGACTTCAATGTATTAAAAAAATTAGTTTTTGCCACTTATAATTCGATTACAAGGTGGGAATGATGTCAATCGGTTTGTAAATCTCTGACAGATGGAGTAAGATAAAGTACAGAAATCTAAAAAAAAAGTTAAGGGATTGGTTTGACTTTGATAAGGTGAACGCTCCATCTAGTGGTTTGTCAAAAAAAAAAGTTTTGACTTTTTCGCTGCATGACAAGTATATTTGTTGGCGGCGTTAAGCCATATATATATACATTGTTCAAATGCATGAAAAGCACGTACAAGTCTATTATTTCAGTGGCGCGAGAACGTTGCCCTTTGTGTTGTTTTTTTTCAGCAAAATTGTGTTTTTACGAATTCATTTGAGATTTTTGTAATTTTATCCGAGTAGTTTGTTTTATTTTGTCTGTCCATTTTATCATACAATTTTCGTTTGCTGTTTTAATATTTTAATCAGAGCTTATGCTGTGCTGTGTTCTTCAACGTACTATAAGCAATATCTGGTTAAACATAAGTCAAACAAACTTTACGTTACCTAGCGGAGTTCACTTACTCCTAACAAATGAAACGAACTACTTCATCGAAGCATATTGTCGATAAGGTTTTTGGGTCGTGTGAAATGAATAAGTGTCGACACGGCAGTGCGAACTTTGGGAATCGATGTAGTATGCCGACATGGTACACGCCAAAAAGGGTCGAACTAGTTCGTCGAAACAATTTTTTATGATGTTATTCGGTTTTACTTGTTAAAATTTACAAATCGCCTGAAAAAGCAAGAATAAAATTCTATCTCCTTAAGCAACAATTGAATAAAGCGCTGATCAACACAAAAAAGTGGTTCTGGAGCATTAAAATTCAAATATTTTTCGGTCATTTTCACTTTTCATTTAAAATTTTACATTTCACAGCAGATTTTGGCATGTACTTCTTCGTCGGCGTATTGGTGTGTAAATGCCCATACAAAAGCGAAGTACTTTGTCGATTAGGTTGATCGATGTGTCGTGTGTGAGGGGTATATATCTTAAGTCACAAACTTGATGTTTGAACGTTGATGTTTACACATCTTAACCGTGAGTCTTGGCACTCACACTTTTTTTTTCAACTGAAGTTTTTCAAAATAAATCATGTGTCTAAAAGTTTCTATAGATTCGCTCAGTTTTTCTTGTGTGAAGTACGGAATGTTGTTTTTGGGTGTTTATTTTACTTGTGTGTGTTATCGTTGAACAGCTCTATTTGAAAAAGACGACTTACCACTAAAATAATAAACACGTTTAGCTTAGCCAAGAACTGTCACAACTGATCTCCTGTTCAACATGAGAAGTTGAAAGCGTACGAATTATTTATATTTAACGTATGCATGTACCTGGATTAAAACAAAACAGCAAACCAATAAATCCAATCATGTCCTTTTCAAAGGTAATGGAGCCAAGCGAAGGATATTTTGAAAAAACTAACAAACAATAAGCAAATCACATACGTATGTAACTATCCTATAACAATGTATGTAGTTAAACCTGTAGGCAAATAAAGTTTAACTTACCTTAAAATAGTTTAAATTCAAAGACACACAAATATTTGTCAAATTTTTTTTTTTTTTTAATTCGGAGAATTTTATTTTTGTTTAAAAACTTTTTTGAGTATTTTTATCGTTACTGCTTAAGTAAATTAATCAAACAATGCCCCTTCTCTGGGCCCGCACCACCAAAGTATGGCATTTCAAAGCAACTACTTATGTATATGTACTACATTTCAGTGCAATACGAAGATAGAAGTAGAGATAATTAATTTTGTGGTGTTTCGACCACCAAATGCCCCTCCCCTGATAATAAATAAAAAAGGCTATACGGTAATCCAGACTATAACTTTATTGTGTGTTAAATTTGATCAAGATCCATTCAGTTGTTCAAGCGTTATTGAGTAACAAACATCCATACATCGTAACATTCACATTTATAATATTAGTAGGATAGTAGGATTACTCTTTCAGAAATAAAACTAAGTAAAACTAGACTAAATCAAATTCGTCACGTGTACGACAGATCAAAACTTAAAACAATTATCTTAAAAATATAGAATCTATTCTCAACAAGATATAAATCTTAAAATCAAAGCTATAAATAATAAATAAAATACAAAATACTATACGAAGAATATTTGTAGGGGCACAGAGAGACTTCATTATCACGGTGTATTTAATAACATCACAGGCCAGGGGCTTAATATTAGTATCTGAATTTACATTTTAGGGCACTAAGAAGGAAATATATGTATGTATGTTATGTATTCGTTACACATGTTTAGTATTCTATATGAAGGTTTTTATAATATACAAACTCTATATACTGCTGAAATAAATCAGCCAAGTAGAAGACTTAGCGCTATTATTGCTTGGACTTGTTGAATTATTAGTTCAAAATAGCTTTTTTTGGCCTTTAGTCCACAAAAATTGGCGTTTCGTCCCAGCGCCAGCGATCTCTTTGGACTCATCAGTTGACTGTGAGGGCCTTGTCAATCAATATGCAATTTTTGGTTTCAAGGTTTTTTTATTGAACTTTAATATATACAATGGTAAAACTTAAAGATAATTATGTATAAGGTAGAAATTTATTGGCACATAGGGGGCCTAACTTATAAAATGACTTAAACTAAAAAATTATAACATTTATAATGTACATGGTATCAAAATTAGCATTAAGATAAATTGTCTTGGTTTTTGACTCGGGTTGTTCAGTTCCGGTTTTCCAGTTGGGGGGTTTGTTAGGGGTTGTTTTTTTTTTATATTTTCAGCCAGGGTGATATGCTGACTCGGCGGCGCGGCGTCCGCGTAGAAACGAACTGTTGGTTCGTTGTCGGCTGGGATCCTTCCTATCATATCCAGAGCACTAAGGTATCTAGGATCTGGATGTCGTTCCTGGGTGCTCATCCTTCTCATCAGCGGGTTTGGGTGGTTGGTGGTGCTAAATATAAGCTTCTTCGCTAATTGCACGAGAAACTGGTCCAGTGGCTTGATTTTTGCTTCTTCGTAGACTCTTTCGTTGCTGAAGTGCTTCTTTCGCTGTCGATCGAAGATAAGTCCGGTGCTTATCCTTAGTATTTTCCTTTCGAAGATTTGGAGCTTCAGCATTGCTGTCTTCGAAATGGTGTACCATGCAGGAAAATTGTAGCTGATGACGGGTCTGATGAGCTGTTTGTATATCAATAGCTTCACTGGCTGGCTTAGTCCGGTTCTTCTGGCTAGCAACGGGTGCAAGCGGTGAAACGCGAAGTTGGCCTTCCTTAGTACCTGTCTAGAGTGCGGGTTGAAATTGAACAGCTCGTTGAAGTTTACTCATAGGTATTTAGCATTTCTTTTGGCTGCTATCGTTGACACATCGGGGAGCTTCACGTTCAGGTTTCTGCAAGTGGCTGCTGAACGACATCGGTTGCCATTGGTGGTGGGTCTCCTGAAACACACTAGCTCCGACTTGGCAGTGTTTATTAGGATACCCACTTTTTGTAGTACTCATAGAGTTTGGAGACGTGGGCTTCCACTCTCCGAGCTGCAATTTTTGGCGCTATCGACGAGGAGTAGGTAAGCGAGTCGTCAGCGAAAAGCAAGTTCACGCAGTCAGTTGGCACGGGTTGATCAGACGTCATCAGGTTATATAGGAAGGGACCAGGCTTTGATCCTTGGGCGACTCCGGCTTTGATGGATTTGATAGAAGACTTGCAGCTGTCTAGCTGAACGAAGAATTTCCTAAAAGAGAGAAAAGAAAATAATATCTTTATTAGTGGCGAAGGTAGCCCAAGTACTCGAAGCTTATGGATAATGGCTTCTATCCATATGCTGTCGAATGCTTTCTCGACATCCAGAAAGCCTCCTACGGTGGCACGATGGCTGTTGAGTGCTGATGAGATGTCAGACTGGAACTTTATTAATGGATGCAGTGTTGAATTCCCTTCCCTGGGATGATGTTGTGTTCATTGCAGTACTTCTTGAGCATCATTAGAATGACTTCTTCCAGAATTTTGCTGACATTGTTGAGGAGGGATATAGGCCTGTAGTTGGAAACCAGGCTTCTAGCGCCTTTCTTCGGGATTGCAACGATTTTTGCCATTTTCCACTTATTTGGGAAGTAGCAGTTGTTGATGCAGTTGTTTATGACGATTGTGAGTAATATCCGGCCCTGTCGACTTCTTTGGTTTGGAATTGACGATGAATCCGCAGTTTCCTCTGGTTGGCATAGTTGGGGGTTGTCCGTTGGGCACATAGCTGGATGATCGTCGTCAAACTCCACTCCTTATAAATTTGGCTGCAAAGTCAGCTGGACGGATGTCCTGATATCATCCAGGAACATCGGGTCCGTTGATAGTGTTGGATCGAGTTTCGGAACATAATGTTTACACATTGGAGTTCGCTTTTCACTGCTTGGTAGTCGTTGTTGGTTGTGTTGAGCTCTCTTTGGTGTATTCTTTGAAGCCGTTTCCTTAACCTTTGTCTGTGGGAATAGAGATTCCGCACATACTCCGGGAGGTGTTCGTACCTATCTTTGGACGTCTTGGGCACTTTTTGGTCTTCAAGGGCATTGATAACAGCTGACTCCAGGTTGTCGATGGCATTTATGCAATTTTTGTTAAATTTAGTCCATCTAACATCGATTTTTGACAAAAATCAAATGTGAATTATACCCAACCAAGATTAAAATTGTAATCATTAATACTGGAAGATTTTGCCCGTGGCCTGGCATTGTTTCTATATGAAGGTTTTTATAATACATATTTAGTATTATTATATTTGAATTATTTACAATGCATACTATATTATATTTTATATTTTAATTGCTCCAGAGGATGTGGTTGTCGTAAAGTTGAAGGTCAAAAATTCTCTTTTAGAATAGCATGGTCTAGTTAAGCAATGGAATGATTCCTCTTTAAGTTATTTGCCAAAAAAATTCATTCAATTTGTACAAAGTTACATAAATACATCTGAAAAATAAAAAAATTGGCGCAAAATTTTAAACAGCCTATTATTAAGGTATTAGTATGATACTACCTAACAATTTGCCAACTTTATAGTAGTTTACTAACTCATTCTTACAGCCCGATTCTCCCCCTTGTGAGGAGTCACAAGTCACAAGCTCTTGTGACTATTCCTTGTGAGGATTGTTGTGACTCGATAACATTTTGGTATTCTCCCCCTAATCGTCACAAGAAAGCTCACAACGAAACTCACCACAGCATGGTGAGATTTTTAAGTGTCATCATTTGTATCTCTCAGAGTTTTTAAATGCCGCCGGCGCTGCAAATTTTTTGATACTATTAGTTTTTTAAAAAAAATGTTTGTTTATGTAAAAATGTTACTTTTCATTTTCGTGGGAAAGATCAGCAATTATATTCACTAGAACAAAGTCCACTTCCATTTTTGTGTACTCACAATTATTCACAAATCTAGAAAATTTTCTTACAAAATATACTGAATGTCAGTCCAAGAAACTTAAAAATTTATGAGTTGTGACCTGCTCTGAAGGAGATCACAGTTTCGATTGTTTTTGTGACTCTCACAAGTTGTGACTGAGCGGCAGAATCCGAAAAAGTCACAAAATCAATTTTACCTCTTCTTGTGACTTGTGAGGTATCACTGACTTTGGGGAGAATCGGCCTGTTAATCTTAAACATTTTGTAACTATGGCTATGCTTTTGAACACACCTAAACCAATGTCAGTTCTAAGTAAACACACAGTTATAAGTAAATACAAAGGCGCAAAATTTTAAACGTTTTACAACAAAATCTAAGCGAATTTATGTTGAACAACCCTTAATTTGACAGATACATAACTCAAACACAACTACACAAACAAAAAAAAAAAAGTAATCAGAACAGACAACTTCGTACCAAATAATTTTTCGCCATGCACACAAAAGTGGTTGAGAATTATAAGTGACTAGGTTTAGGCTCTCTATAAACCATCATGGCCTCTAATTTATTTTTAAAATGATGAAGATTAAAATTAGCAAAATCGTCGTTTTCACCAAGTATCATACTGAAACACTTTTAACATAGTACTAACTCGACTAAAGTTTTGTTTAGTGTTGGAAACGTGAAATACTTACCAACTTTGTACAAAGGTCAATATTTGTTGGAAGATAAGGCACTATATGAATCACACAGGAGCTTGGTCATCATAGGATGCGAAAGGGGTTTGAATGCTTAGCTCCGGGAACGCCGCCTCGACGGAATCGGGGATCCTCTAGCCAATCCTAAGGCTCACCTGCAATAACACAATCATTAGGCCTCTTGATAAATTTATAAAAAATCTACGATTTATTTGTCGCCAGATCAAGTCATTTTTATCTGTATCACACACTTACCCTTCACACCCCTAAAAAAGTCTTCAAACGGTCATTCTTCCTGAGAGTATCAACAAAAAAAAAAGAAAAGTGTAATGTCCATTAAAAAGAATAAAGAAACAAAGAATGAAATCAAATGGAATGGGCTTTAAAAACAATACTGAAAATAAAGTTTCCTATAAAATCTTAATAATCGTGTTATCTTTTTTTGTATCTCAACCGAACACCCTAGACCTTACCTTAATAGAGCTTTGTGTAGGTAATTGCTGAGAGTTTTCAAAAAGCTTATATATGTATGTATTATAAATGGTAAGAATCGGAAACGAAGCTTATCACTTGCAAAAATCTTTAATAATAGGTGTGTATTATAATAAAAGAATAAAACAAAATTATTTTAACCTTAAATAAACTGCAGGCGCGATATATGTATTTAACAAAATAGCTCAGACCATTACAAGCGAATACAAAGACGGTACTTAAAATTCAGCGATTATAGCCGTCATAGACACTCGATTTTCCCACTATGACCTTCACCCTTTTCTTATTAAATTCTTAAATGGCTATTAGAAGAAAAATGTGAAATCGAATTAAAATAAAAAATATCGATGAGCCTGGTTACCTATATATAATTTTTCTATAAGTCCCATTTCTGAAAAACAAACTTATTTCAACACAAGAACTTCTTAAACCTGAAGAAGCTTGATTTTGGATATCCCTAAATATTGGAAAATAATTTTTGTTCTTTATTCAATCTCAATATCACTCTTTGTTTTTGGTATAGACGGTCGTTAACTCACTTTCAATATTTAAAATGTAATGTAACGTACTTTTTCTTTTATTATCTTATTATTAAACATTATCCATCATGATAAATGTTAAAAAAGTTAAAAAAAAAAAGAAAATTAAATAGATTTACCTTATTTTGCTGTTTGAAAAAGTACAGCCACATCACTATCAGTTTCGTTGAGTATAAACTACACTTAGTGAAGCAGTTTATCTCTTCGCACGTACGTAAGTGGAACAATAATCGACCAAATTTTCCTTACCCAAGGTGGACCACACCACTTATTGTTTCTTCTTCTTCTTCTTCTCTATACTATCATAAACATAGTCACTTTTCCTTAATTCCATAGTGCTAGTTGTTCAGTTGAACTTTCACCTTCCGTTTCCTGGTACCTCGCAGTCTATAGTCCGTTACAACATTTGCTATATTTACAGCTAGACGCATCTACTGATGGCACTTGAATCATCAAAAAATGAAAAGAAGTTTTGAAATTTCATAAAAATCTAATTTTGTTTTCATTTTTCCCCGCTTCTCGTTTCATGTTCTCAAAATAATCGGTAATTATACTATTAATTCAAAACAAATGCAAAATTTTTATTATTCCATTGTGAACTATATTTTTTTCAGATTAAAATGATTCCCATTAAAAAAAACTTAACTTTCTATTTTTATTTGCAGGCGCTCCTGCTTCAGGAGCCCACAACATATCTTTTCGGTTTTAATTCAACTTGATTGCCGAAAATAGTAAAATGGGTTATCAATATGTATTTCATTTGTTTACTCAATAAGACTCAATTTTTGGCATATATTTAGTAGCGTTGTCGATTTGTCTTCCAGAAACGTTGTGGAAAAAGAAAAAAATCAAAATTTAATTCAACATGGAAACACTTTATACGGTCACACAGTTAAAACTTGACATAGCGATGAGAGAAAGATGAAAAATGTAGGTCTCGGTATTCTGTCTGTCTGCTTTCAATAGCCTAAGCGAATCAACTGGATTAAGCTGGGAGTATAGCGTTTATCAATTATCTCTGGACAAGTATTTTCAGACCAAAATTTACGGTATTTGCTATACACATATTCTAAATTTTTTGGTTTTGGAAAATCTTATTTTCACGCCGATATTGGAAGTTTGCATTCCCTTGTACTACCTGTAGATACTAATATCAAAACAATTTTCAGTAGTTGTCAGTTTTCAAATATGGATTACGGTTTGTTTAATTTAGTTTGTGAAAATTATATCCAAAAACCGATAGACATTTTTTCCAGTAATAAAATGGAAACAGTTTAAAATGCTTATATTTCTCTATTGAAAGTTGTTTAAGGATGAAGATTCTTTTGAAATAATGAAACACGCATAAGATTAGATTATACTAAAATAAATCAATTTTAAATCGCATTCTATGTATTTGCCGCAAAATAAAATCAATTTTTGATTGAAATCTGAGCTTACTAATGGAACACCCCATAAGTAAAAAGACATTTTATAACGTCTGTAAATGATAAAGAGGCATATGAAGTTATCACAATACTAATAATACAAAATAGAATGTACTCGTATAATGCAAATGTCGATTAAAATTTGCAAAATCGTCGATTTTACAATGTTGAAACACAAACTTATCAGAATATGGCCGGATCCCTAGCACGTTAATTGATAAAATCAAGTTTAGTCCATACAATCGCTGGTTGATTTCGATTCAATTCAACCAAATAATGAACTTCCCACTTGATCGTATGTTGTCACTGACAACTTGTCAGCTATTAGACTGTTCGAACGAAAAATCAGGGGCCCTACTATGTATCTCGATTCTACAATAAAAATGTTCGAATTCGCAAAACTGCAACTCTGTAATTCTTTAAGAACGTTTTAATGTGCGATAATCGAACAGCTCGAGTAGTGCCAACTGTGTTTTACAGCCCGATTCTCCCCCTTGTGAGGAGTCACAAGTCACAAGCTCTTGTGACTATTCCTTGTGAGGATTGTTGTGATTCGATAACATTTTGGTATTCTCCCCCTAATCGTCACAAGAAAACTCACAACGAAACTCACCACCGCATGGTGAGATTTTTAAGTGTCATTATTTGAATAGCTGATTCAAAACGAAGCTGTTGGTGTACTTTACTACTTTCGCATAATAGGAGAACCACCTATCTCGAAAGTTAATGTCAAAACAAAGCGAAATCGCAAATAATCATTCTACAACAAATGTGTTTGCGAGCGGTTCGAGTGAAGAATTTTTTTTTTCAGAATGCAAGTAAATAGAACTTATAAATTAATTTTATTCAATATTTCAAAGAATTAAGTAATATGTTTATGTTTTTTTTTCGTAATGAATTATCTAAAATTGCAAACACGAAGGCGTCACAGTTTGAGATTCTGGTGCAGTACATGGAAAAGCATCCAGATTTGTCCAAGGAATATTTAAGAACACTCTGAGCTCCATTATATTAGATTTATCTCTAATCCGCCTTCGTTCAATTTGTTGAATTCGTTCCGGATTTTCATCTAAACCTAACCAAATCGCGACACTGTCCATATTTATTTATTTTATTTATTCATGCTTATTTTGATATTCTCATGAATAGTCTATTCGTTAGAATGATTCTATTCCTTCGAATGAACTTTCTTAATTTTGAGATTCGAACGAATAACATTCATTTGCGAAAGATGAAAGATAGCATAAAATGAACTTCAAAAAAGATTCATTTTCATTATCAGCTGTTTGACATTTACTATATTTCTATTTGAATTAGTATGACCGTTTTACATTTTTTTGTTTCTAAACATTTTATAGATGTTGGATAAGTAATCAAGAAACAAAATAAATAATACACTTTTTCATTATAAAATAAAGTTTAACCATAAAGAACTACATATTTATTACATTTTTTGTGTCAACTCAGATTTTTTGAAACTATTCTTAAAAAAAATAAGTTGTTCATGACGCGTTCTAAATTTTTATTTTTTTGTCGTATACACTTGGTCACACTAAAATATCAAAAACAAAAGAGAAGTGTTTGTGAATGTCAAAACCAAAAAGTGAAATGTTTGTTTATTTGTAATTGTTTTGTTTATTGTTTAATAATTTAAATTTATGTGATAAAAACATAAAATAATAAATAAAAAATGAATATATGGCATTTGTGTTATTTATAAATGAAGATGGTGTTTATTTATAAACAACACAAAAGCCATATTTTTATTTATTATTTTATGTTTTTATCCAAGAAATTTAAATTATTAAACAATAAACAAAACAATTACAAATAAACAAAGATTTCACCTTTTGGTTTTGACATTTCACAAACACTTCTCTTTTGTTTTTGATATTTTAGTGTGACCGTGTATACGAAAAAAAATAAATATTTAGCACGCGTCATGAACAACTTATTTTTTTTAAGAATAGTTTCAAAACAGCTGAGTTGACACAAAAAATGTAATAAATATGTAGTTCTTTATGGTTAAACTTTACTTTTTATGAAAAAGTGTATTATTTATTTTGTTTCTTGATTCTTTATTCAACATCTATAAAATGTTTAGAAACAAAAAAAAATGTAAAACGGTCATACCAATTCAAATAGAAATATAGTAAATGTCAAACAGCTGATAATGAAAATGAATCTTTTTTGAAGTTCATTTTATGCTATCTTTCGCAAATGAATGTTATTCGTTCGAATCTCAAAATTAAGAAAGTTCATTCGAAGGAATAGAATCATTCTAACGAATAGACTATTCATGAGAATGTCAAAATAAGCATGACAATCAAGTTTAGTCCATACAATCGAGAATAAGCAGTTTTGATAATGATCAGCCGATTGATTTCGATTCAATTCAACCAAATAATGAACTTCCCACTTGATCGTATGTTGTCATCTCTTGGACTGGTCAAACGAAAAATGCTTACACAACAGCTGCCTAGACATTACTCTTATTAGCAGAAGTTAAACGCCATACCAACTCCAATTTTATTTCAAAACAAACTTCCCAAAAAAGAAAAACAAACCTTCGCATTCTTTTTCTTTAAGTAAAACACAATGAAATATGATTAAAATAAATAATTTTTTTCTTTATTTTAACTAACATAACTTAAATTATTCTTATTAACATAAACAAGTTATAATTTATTTTATACAATGGTAATATTTAATCAGTCTTTTTAACTAAGCATTTGCATTCCATTTTAATCCACTTCTTCTACAGTGGGACCAGTTTGGCCTCCAAATCCACCAGACTGCTGACCACATCCTTGTGGACCACTTGCTCCTCCACTGTGTATCTTTGTCATAATCGGACTGCAGATACTCGATAGACTCTTCATTTTATCTTCGAATTCTTCCTTGTCGGCCAGTGTGTTCGCATCCAACCATTTGATGGTCTCCTCACAAGCATTCCGTGCAGTTTCCTTATCTTGGTGGCTGATTTTGTCTCCGGCCTGATCAAGAGCTTGCTTTACCCCAAACACATAGCTCTCAAGGGTGTTGCGAGATGCGATCTTCTGCCGTTGTTTCTCGTCTTCCTCCTGGAACTTCTCAGCTTCGTTTACCATTCTGTCAATATCGGCTTGTGACAGACGACCCTTGTCGTTCTTGATTGTTATGTTCTTGGTATTGCCTGTTCCGGTTTCCTTCGCAGAAACGTTTAAAATACCGTTTGCGTCCATGTCGAAGGTAACTTCTATCTGAGGTGTTCCTCTGGGAGCTGGCGGAATGCCAGAGAGATCGAATGTACCCAGAAGGTTGTTGTCTTTTGTCATGACTCGTTCACCCTCAAATACTTTGATGGTAACTCCTGGCTGATTGTCGGCATAGGTGGAGAAAGTTTGAGTCTGCTTGCAAGGGATCCTGCAATTGCGTTCAATGATCTTCGCCATTACTCCGCCTGCGGTTTCGATACCAAGTGACAACGGAGCAACATCAACCAACAGAACATCTTGAATTTGACTACTCTTATCACCGCTCAGAATGGCTGCTTGAACAGCTGCTCCATAAGCAACTGCTTCATCCGGATTGATGGATAAGTTTAATGATTTTCCGCAGAAGAACGACTGTAGAAGATTCTGCACTTTGGGAATTCTCGTCGAACCTCCTACAAGGACAATGTCGTGGATCTGTTGCTTGTCCATTTTAGCGTCATTCAATGCCTTCTCAACTGGTTCCAGAGTTGCACGGAAAAGATCAGCGCACAGCTCCTCGAAGCGGGCGCGTGTGACTCTGGTGTAGAAGTCGATTCCCTCAAACAAGGCGTCCACCTCGACAGTTGCTTCCGTGCTAGATGACAGGGTTCGTTTGGCTCTTTCCGCTGCTGTTCTCAAACGCCGAAGAGCTCGTGGGTTCGAACGCAAATCTTTTTTGTACTTTCGCTTGAACTCTTCTGCCAGATGAGTTACTAAACGGTTGTCAAAGTCCTCGCCTCCTAAGTGTGTATCTCCAGCCGTCGCTCTCACTTCGAAGAGTGAACCCTCGTCGATTGTTAATATTGACACATCAAAGGTACCACCTCCCAAGTCGAAAATGAGGACATTTCGTTCACCAGAGAGATTCTTGTCCAGCCCATACGCTAATGCTGCTGCTGTTGGCTCGTTGATGATTCGCAGAACATTCAGTCCAGCTATTGCTCCCGCGTCTTTGGTAGCTTGGCGCTGTGAGTCATTAAAATATGCTGGAACTGTGATTACAGCGTCTCTTACGGTCTCACCCAAGTAGGCTTCAGCTGTTTCCTTCATCTTGGTCAGGACCATTGAGCTTATCTCTTCGGGTGCGAATCTTTTTTGTTCTCCTTTGAATTCAACTCCGATCTTGGGCTTACCACCGTCGCTTACTACTTTGAATGGCCAGTGCTTCATGTCATCTCGAATTTTTGGATCGTCATATTTTCGTCCAATCAATCTTTTGGCATCAAACACTGTGTTTTTGGGATTCATGGCAACCTGGTTCTTGGCAGCATCACCGATGAGTCGTTCCGAGTCTGTAAATGCCACATAGCTGGGTGTTGTGCGGTTACCCTGGTCGTTGGCTATAATCTCTACTTTGCCATGTTGAAACACTCCAACACACGAGTAAGTTGTTCCCAAATCAATTCCGATTGCTGGCATTTTGATTTTAGTTTTTCTGTCACTGTTTTCACGTTTAAATTCTATATCAAACTTTACTTTATATTTTTATTCGTACTTAGTTTTATGTTTTTTTCAATAATTCGCTTTTTTAAATTTTGTAAATAACGACTTGTTACAATAACACTTCGTTCAATACTTTGTGATTTGATCTCTTTGAAATATTTTTCAATAATGACTGCGAAGAGCACGAAGACGACTATTTATATGATTTTGCACGAAGAGCGAATATTCTAGAAAACATATCTAGATGTTTGTGGAAAGATGTAGAAATATATGCAATTAAAAAGAGGGTTTTTGTTTTGTTTAGATTAGAAGAGAAAGAGAACTCATTCATAAATTGATTGTGGAGAACTAAAACAGAGAGAGAGAATTATTCCCCTTATTCTGTAATAAGCAAGGAGATCACTACTCACAAGCTTCTCCTATTTTGGGAGGAATTTTCCATTGTTAAGAGTATTTCGGCAAGAGAACACTGAACGAACAGCATAAGAGTAACTACCTGATGCAATCTTTATAAAATGCCCCACTCTGACTTACCGACCGACTCTACTTTGGTAGTTTAGTAGTGCATATGTAAATGCAAGAGAAGAGAATAAATTAAAGCAATACATTTCTAGAAAATTCGAGTTTTTGATGTAGACTTCCTTTCCTTGCTCATAGAGTAAATATACTATATAGTTTATAATACTCTTCGTCCTTGCTGTTGTTAATTGAGTCAGCGTCGATTTATGTATGTATCTCTAAAAAAGATAAAACTACGTATTGCATTTTGCATGTTTAAATGAAGGGCTTATTTGAATAACATGATAAGCCACACTTTTTCAAAAACACTGTTTTTTAGCTAAATCTATTGTTAAATAGTATATCTCCATACACTTTTAATCTTATGGCTATTCCCCGAAATAGGTCGTTGGTATTCACTAGAGAGACTTTTTCAATTAAGACTTTTCATTGAATTATTCAGTCATAACGTGATAAGCCACAAGTTAAAATTAATCAAATTTTAAAAGTGTTTTTATAAAAAAATGAGTTTTCCCGAAGAAACCATCGATAGCGACGGTTTTTCGGAAGATTGCGATGATAGTATTGTTGATACTGATTTTAGACCATCAGATGATAATCAATCATCAGAAATTGCTGAGGTATGTGCGATATTATTGTTTTTGTGGCTTATCATGTTGTTATAAAAAAATCAACTAAAATTTTGTTTTGTGGCTTATCATGTTTTTTGTGGCTTGTCATGTTATTAAAAAAGCAAAAATTCCTTTTCTTGTGTTTTCTGTTGCATATCATAGTGTATGAGAGTCATTTTTTCAGGAATCGACAGAAAGTGAACACGAACGTAGTTCTTCCGCTGCACCGTCACAGAAACTAAAAAGAGATAATGAGGCTACACCAGAAAAAGCTTCAACATCTCGTTGGAGACAAAGATGTGATACAAATTACCAACGGTTTTCTGATGAAAATATTTTTTTTTACTAACGCTTACTTTTTAATAAAATCATTATAATACAATGAAACATTATAATACATTTTAATAAGAATATCTATAAAAAAATTCCTTAAGGTACTAGTACGGTCTAGAATGCCAAGAAAATGCATGATTTTTGGAATTTTTTTTCTCGGAAACCTTATTAGGTAATAACATATTTTTTTTTTTAAATAATGAACACATGCGTCAAGAGTACAAAAAAAATGTTTAATTTTCGAAATTTGGCCGAATTATAGAGGGCGCAAACGTCGACTGATCAAAAAATACATGGTCCCATGGCGGACAGTTAATCTCAGAATTGGCTGGACTGAAACCAAAAAATCAAAGTGGGTTATTTAAAGGAAGGTTTCTTACGACACAATTTACCACAATTTGTTTAAAAAGTCAAAACGAAAAAAAAAATATCGAGCTTTAAAAAATGGAATTTTTTTTTAGCCATTTTTGGGTCGCCGTTTTTTTTTTGTTCATAATTTTTTGGTCAAATTGTGGTAAATTGTCTCGTAAGAAACCTTTATGTTATTACCTAATAAGGTTTCCGAGAAAAAAAATCCCAAAAATCGTGCGTTTTCTTGGCATTCTAGACTGTACTAGTACCTTAAGGCTAGGCGCGCACATTCAATTTTTAGTTTCGCAACTGTTTAGTTGCTAAAATGAAACATATGGGCTTATATGGAAAACCGCGCACTTAGAGAAACTCGATTCTCGAAACTAAAAAGTTTGTGTTTTAACACAAACTAAACGATTGCCTCGCAACAGTTGAGCTGTTTTTTTATAAGTGCAAGAGAGAAAAGAGGGCGAGCGTGAGTAAAGAGTTGCCAGTGCGCGGTTCCCTTTCAACTGGTGATTAAACTATTTGATTTCGATCACAGTTGCCAGTACGCGACTAGCCTAATAAACTACTTCTATTAAAAAAACTTTTTATTTTTTAATTTTTTTTTTTTTGATTTTTGAAATTATTTGTTCTTTTTTTCTGTGCAAAAACGTGATAAGCCACCAGTAATTTTGTTTATATATATATTATTTAGATATTGTTTTTCACACACTATTAAGGTATAATATTATGAACACTATATATATTACTTAATCTTAAAAAAATAAATTGAAATAAAAATCACCCTCATATTATTTGATTCTTTTTGTCTTAACTTAAAATGCTATTATCTCGATAATTTGAAAATGTGGCTTATCATGTTATGCAAATAAGCCCTTCAAATGTATTGTTCTGTTTTAAGCGAACGTTGGATTTTGTAAAATGTTTGTACATCTGATACTTTCTTAAACTAAAATAAAGTATTATACCTTAGATTTAAATACTCAACACAGACGGTAATTTAAATTAACGTGCAACTCAGTACGAGTTCAATAATTATAATTATAAATTAAAATACATTTGTGAAGCTCTGTATTTATAAAAAAGTTAATAATTATGAAGAACACTTCAACAAAATGCTTTGCTCTGAATAAAGTTGTCCTTTTTTCAAAAAAAAAAAAAACACAAAATAAATACAAATAAAGTGCTAAAAAACCCCACTTAAAGCAAAAGTCGTGTACCTATCATCTAAATTATTTTGACAGCCATAATATCTACAAACACATTAAATGTATATTAAAATAAACTTTGGGCTCTAAGCTGAGCTAAGAACACTGAAAATCGGTTGAGCATTAATTATTATACTTTTATGAGTAGGTTTCCCTACTTTTTATTTACAAAATTTAATAAAATCGCAATTGAGCATTATTATTTTTCCCTTAAATACCTATTAGACATAGTTGCTTTTTCGAATAATCGGTATTCAAAAAATCTGCTGAAATGCAAGAAATTATATAGATAAGTAGTGTAGGTGTTCCAGTATCCGGTTCTGCATGATGTATCAAATAAACAATTACTTAACAATTATTACGAAACAGTTTACTTGAAATTAAAATAAAATATAATTTGAATAAAGTTGTTTCCTTACTCCATAGACCAACAATAAGAAAGCAATGATATTAGTTTTATCAAAAATAATAGCTGCAGTGATTAAAAAGAAAAGGAAACAACAATTTAAAAGAAGAAGACCTTTATGGACAGCTTCTCATCAAAGGACTGCAGTTAGAGGACAAGGAATAATATACAGTGATCCACAAAAGTCTGCGTACAAGGAAGAAATATTTTTAAAAACTGCTGTTATTCACAAATTTAAAGTTATTTGTTTAAAAAAAAAATATTTTTTAATAAAGAAATGTACAAGGTTTTTATTTTCAACAAAAAAAAATTAAAACAATTATTCATAACAAGAAAAAATTAATAACAACAAAATAAACCTCTGAAATTCTTCCACAAAAGTCTGCGTACAGCTTTAACAGAAATTGAAAAAAGTTAGTTAATATAGACAAATAATTATTTTCGTGTACTACTTTCGCTGTTAATATTTGGTCGGATACCCTTTTAGCCTTATAACTTCTTTCAAACGGTTTTGCATTGACCCTACCAGTTTTTCTGTATAAGAACTATTGATCTTACTCCATTCAAGCAACAAGGCTTCTTTTAACTGCGACTTTTTGCGGATATCGTGGGTTCGGATCTTTTTTTCCAATTCATCCCAGCAGTGCTCGATAGGGTTAATATCTGGACTCTGTGGTGGGGTTCGTAGCAGGTGGGGAGTGTTATATGCCAGCCACATGCGCGATTATGGGCGGTATGTTTGGGGTCATTATCTTGCTAGAAGTAATAGTCATTGGATATACCCAGAATTTCAGCACTTGTTTTCAAATTTCTTTTGAGGATAACGATGTATACATATTGATCCATTGATCCTTCTATTACTTCCAGCTTACTGACTTTTGAAGACGCCATACAGCCCCAAACCATAACACCTCACCACCGTGCTTGGCAGTCTTAATTGTGCATCTGGGATTAGGAGCATCGTTTGCTCGTCGCCACACCCTCAAACGACCGTCAGAACCAAAAATTTTGTATTTTGATTCGCTGGAGAATATAACCTTACGCCCGAAGTCCGGAGGCTTGTTAACATACTCTTTTGCAAATGCTAGCCGTTTCTTTCTCTTTATTTTACTGACCAATGGTTTTTTCCTGGGTGTGTGTGACTTAAACCCCTCTTGAACAATAGCTCTTCTTACCGTTTCTGGATGCACTGTATTGTTGTTATATATTTCGAGCCGTGTGCTTATCGTCTTAGCCGTTATAAAGTGATCTTGCTCCACCATTCGCTTGATCACACGCTTATCCCTTTCGGAGAGCTTCGAAGGTCGGCCTTATCTTGTCTCCGATTTAATCTGTCCTGCGTTTCTAAAGCGATCTACCGTTCTCTGTATCGTTGACCGAGCTCTTCAGGTTATTTTTGATATTTCACCATACGACTTTTTTTGTTTAACGTAAAGATTAAAAAATCAACTGCCGCTCACTCAAACTTAACTCTTTATTTGCCATTTTTTGCTTTAAAAAAAAAAAAAAACAAAGACAATGATTTACAATACGCGTTTAGAACGATTAAAAATAAACAAACAATCATATTATGCAAAAACAAATTTATCGATACTTAAAGAGAGTGTAATGCAAGAAATATTCACCTGTACGCAGACTTTTGTGGAAGAATTTCAGAGGTTCATTTTGTTTTTATTAATTTTTTGTGATACGAATATTTTTTTTGTATTTTTTTTTTGTTGAAAATAAAAATGTAGTGAATTTTTTTTAATGAAAAATACCTTTTTTTTAAAAATAATTCACTTTATATTTGTGAATAACAGCAATTTTTAAAAAATATCTTCCTTGTACGCAGACTTTTGTGGATCACTGTATACCTTTAAGGGCATCATAACGAAAGGGCTTGTTGTAGTACATTACATTTCGAGGATCGTACAAACATGGGTTTTGCTTCCACAACTTTGAGTTTTTTTTTATTCCATTTCACACTTCTTAATTTTTAAGCATATTCTTTTCTATTCTCAAACTCAGTGTGGACCATCTAGTGGTTGCTTCTTAAAAATAGGTTACTTTGGCACTGACAGCAGCTGTTTCCCGCTCGAAATCATGACAGAAAGTCAGTATCATACCTCCGCGGAACGAAATAAGTTTGCTTTACGCTTTATGGTGGATTTACATGTTTCTGCATCTGCGAAATGCAGAAAAGTAGAGAGAGGCAGATATATGTCGAAACCCGTAAGTGGGAGAGAATACACAGGTGGTAACTCTTTTTTGCTTCCTATAAACTGCTATAACTTGTTAGTCATATGTTTTCCTTCAAAATTAGGTTGTATTTTGTGTGAAATTTATTTAAATTGTTTTTAAAGTGGAAGACAACGAAAGAACGAAAGGTCATGAGCCTCCTTTTGCCATCCTTCCAAAATTTAATTGAATTCAGTGTACTTTTAAGAAAAGAAAAAGTGAAAAAAAAAATCAAATATTCCAAACATTTCCTGCAAACAGTCGATTTGTGAACAGAATACTTTAATAAAATAAGAAATGAGTGTTATCCTAAGTTGTCATTATTTCTAAACGTTTTCATTAGTTTTGAGATCCTTGAAAGTAATAAAGATGTGACGGAATTGATAACACCTATCGAAGAATCCCGTTTTGTTCACTAAGAATGTATTTTTAACTAATATTTGCTTCAAATTGAATACAAACACATTCGATATTTTTCATAAAACAATCATTTTCCTGCCAGTGTCATCATTGTAAGAAGTGAAGTTGTTTTCTATTTATAGTCGTAGAGTGAGATTTAAAAATTATGTATCTATAATTTCCTTTATCATTTTATAGCACAACTAAAACGGCACGGTAACACCTGGAAATGCATCTGGTATCAATGATTCAGCGGCCACTGTCCAATATGGAAATCAAGAAACGTTCTATAAAACCTCTGGCCAAAATAGTTCCATGGTCTCATAGTGGTTGTGACCCCACAGTCATGGGCATTGGACCTATCAGTGCAGTTCAGACTGTTGTATGTATAAAATATTATTATAACTGAAAAAGAATTTTATCAATAACTATTTCTATTTTAGTTGAGCAAAGCCGGCTGGACCAAAGAGGAAGTCGATCTATTCGAACTGAATGAAGCATTTTCAGCTCAAGCCTTAGCCGTACTTAAGTGCCGATCGATCCAAGTAAAGCTAATATAAATGGTGGAGCTACAGCCTTGGGTCATCCAATCGGCGCATCAGGTAATCGAATTCTAGTCACTCTGGTGTACGCACTAGAACGTACTGGAGGGAAGAAGGGTGTCGCTAGTTGATGTATTGGTGGAGGC
Source organism: Philhelius festivus (assembly GCA_963931855.1). Lineage (NCBI taxonomy): Eukaryota > Metazoa > Arthropoda > Insecta > Diptera > Syrphidae > Philhelius > Philhelius festivus. The sequence goes on along the minus strand of OZ007555.1, from coordinate 214,678,374 downwards.
ATGGGCATTGCCATGGCTGTCGAACGTATTTAAATACAAAAAAAAAATCTCGAATTGTAGAATGTACTCGTAAAACATCTCTTTATTAACATAACAATGATATAAATTTATTAAAAATCTTCTTCTTATGAACTAAAATGCATTATGTATTTTTTATTTTTACTTGAATGGCTAAAGCGTGATTCAAATCGGAAACAATTTTTGTTCTATTTTTGTTTGGTTTATACATAATTCCTTCTTCTATTTCAAGACAACAGGTGTGGCGATGGATAAAAACCAACTTCATTGCCCATCACGAATCGATAGTCAATTGGTTTGGTCGCTGCGAGTTCCAAAGTCGGAACACACATCTTAGAGTACTTTGTTATTATGTGCGTCCATAGTGTTGGTACTCCATCATCATAAAAGTACGAATTCCAGTAACGCGGGGCAATAATGTCTTTAAAATTATTAGGATATTCGGATTCGGATTCAGAAAGCATTTCCTCAGATATAGCAATGCTATCTATATACTAGCTAGAGCATTAGGTGTGTATACATCTTGAATAAGATTGCCTTCACGCCGTCCTTGTTATCTTCCAGTGCGACATCAGGGCCTGCACTTTCACCCGCCTCTCCATGCTTGGTCGTCACATCGCCAGGCAATTTCTTTTCTTCGATACAATCAAGCAAGCCGGCGTCGTCGAGGATGCCGTTCCAAAAAGTCGTTGTTTGATTGAGCGTTTTCAGGTCGTCTTTTTGGCACTCCTGCAAAATGTTGTCCAGCATATTTTCATTGTTGTTGTTGTTATTTATGCAATTGTTTCTTTAGCTCGGAGGGTGGAAGATTCTCTGTAAATTTAAGTTTAGTTAAAGTTATTTTAATTTTCTTTAAAACCTGTAAATTTCACTTACCGGTATCGATTTCTTCAAGTAGGCGATCATACAATCGAATGTATACTTAGAATCAGGCTTTGATTTAAAGAAGAGCTTTTATAAGTAGGTGAACTTCGGAGGTTCTCATAATAGTCGAGCACCAGGCCCTCGATAGTTTTAACCTTTTCGGGAAACTTGTACTAGGAAACTTGTACTAGGAACGAATATTGACAAACAACAGGCCTTTCTAAGGCCGCGTCGCAGATATTCATCGATGACTTCGACGAAACTGTCACCGGGTGCAACATTATCTAAATGGCAGACGTCTGGGACACAATGCTTGTGGATATTCTTCTTGGAATCGCTTATAGATTTTAAGTTTTTCACTATTGTCGGCTATTTCTTTCGCACCATCATATTTTTTATCTGATCTCTGAAGCAGACCGTAAACGTGCCAACAAACATGCGATTTCAAGTCATTACGCAAACCCTGTCGGACATACTTGTACGCCTCATCACGACGACCGAGGTCATTCAAAGTGAGTCCTTTCATGGCTAGTGTCTCTCCATGTTCGACATACTTGGGGTTGGATAGAATCTGCTTTGCCAGTTTCAGTGCATTTTTGTATTGCTTCATTTCATAACATTTCAAAAGTTTTCTGAAGAGAACACTCTCCTTTTGCGGTAATGGATTGCTAGAAGGTATTTTGGCGGGAGTTGCTGCTCTGCTTCTTGCGGGCGTTGCGGTGTTTTTGATGTTGGCTTATCCCAGTTCTTGTGCGGCAGGAATTGGATTGAAGTTTTTTTTGGATATTTTGATGGCAGCGAGTGCAAATTAAATATTGGTTGGGTTGTTTTTGCTTGAGAAATTAATTTTTGTTTTATTTTTCGGGAACCTTACCACGAGCAAGTCTAGGTTTCCCTTTTCTACAAAACAAGAACAGCACGCACACATAGAAGAAAGGGATTTGTTACAAAGAGCGCATCATTAGAATTTCTCTCCCACAAACCTGCTGAAGTACTATTGTCATTTTCTTGGAATATCACCGAAGGGGGACTTGCACATTGGCTTAAACGTTGCATTTCAATGGAAATCGGTGTCATGGCTGAGAAGCCAACGGCTGGAGTAACAGCTCTTCACCAATTTGCGTCGTGGAGGTCGCAGCCGAAAGCGGTTCGTTATAGTCGTCCAACTCAATTGCAGGTGTTTTCGGTCGAAAATGTAACCAATCTCTTCTCATCTCACTCAAAATTTCGTTGCAAAGCTCCATTCGTTTACTTGATGGCGGTGGAGTGCTAGTATAGTCCAAAAGAAATGGAAACTGTCGGTCATTCACAGCAAAGCAATCCTTTAAGTTACTATGCCGCCAAACGACTTTAGGTTCTGTAAACTGACTCTTGAGCAATTGATTGTTAATTGTCAAACCACTCATTCCATCATCCGGCTCAGGCTTGATTAAACCATATAAGTATGATCTGAAAAAAACAAAATACAAAATAAATTATACGAAACAATGCAATGAAAATTGAACTTACCTCCATTCTCTTCCATTTCGATTTAATGTTTTTTTTTTTATATCATGCTTCACGCATCCGTCAAAAAAAATTATAGAAGAATGTGAAAATGTCGCAAATTTGCAAAATGCAGACGAAGATGCTATAATAAAGATGAACATGTTCGTCTTTATCCATAATTTGACTTCTGCATTTCTCGAATTTCCTATAATGCAGAAATGAAGTTCTTCTGCATTTTCCTCTTTCCTCTCTATCTAACAAATATGAATTCTGCATTTGGCATCCCTTATTTTTTGCAGAAATCAAATGCAGATACATGTAAATCCACCATTAACAACCTTGAAAAATATTGAAAACATATTTCCAAAGTGAGTGCTGTTTTGTGCTGCAAAATAGTGCGTTTTTTTAAAGAATTTTTTGGCCGAAATGAAGCAAGAAGACGAGATTGTGGCTACTGTAGCCGAAAGTCTGAGACTCAATTCGCGAGCATTAACTCGACATCAATCTTAACAGCCAGCTGAGGCAGCCACTTGAACGTCATTGTGCACCATTATTAATGGGAATGCTTGCTTTTATTAATAAAGCCATAATACATAGACAAAATTTAATTTTGTTTATTTTATTACATTTCCAAAAAGAAACTAGTATTTGAATGAGATGCAGTTATGTCAAAAAAGTCATTTCTTTTCAATTGAGAAGTGATAAGTTCTATAAGGGAATTCGCGTTAATGCAGAAAACCCGGTGTCGTAAACTGCGACAAAATCTTTCCACTGAGTATAATATTTTATCTTTTAATGAAAATACAACAGCTGGATCATTTAATGATTAATAGTTTAATTTTATTATTCTGAGTATTGTAAGCAAAAACATAAAAAATTTACTTTTTAGTGGCCAAGAAGTGTTCCCTTCAGTATTCTCTTCTTTTTATAAATGAATTCATTCCCGCCTGGACAGCTGCCACGCCACTTTTCGTTTTCGTCGTATTTTTTGGTGTGTTCGTTTACGAATTTGATGTCGGAACTTTCTCGCTCTGTTCCACTACATATTCATCCATGACATACCGGCCCCCGTGAAACTCCCTCGGTGTTTCACCACTTTCGACATCAAGCACTGCTAACTTTGATGTAGGTCTTCGAAGTATACCACCATTCGTTCGAACATCCGCAACTCGGATGTGGCCGTCTTTTCCTGGATAAATCGCACAAATAATTCCTCTGCGCCACTTGCTACGTGGAAGCTCTGTCTCGCATATCAGCACTAAATCTCCTAGCTTAATGGCTATCTCTCGGCGGAACCACTTCGTGCGGCGTGTCAAAGTTGGCAAATACTCCAGCATCCACCGTTTCCAGAAACAGTTTTTCAATTGCAAAGCTATTTGGTGTTGTTTTCGAAGGCCTATCCGATGCTCATCCGCAGGAGTTTGTGTAGAGTTGGTCGTTCCTAGCAGGAAGTGGTTCGGCGTAAGGGGCTCCTCTTCTTCCGATGATACTGGTAAATGCGTCAGCGGCCTAGAATTTATTATGTTTTCGGCCTCGATGAGTAAACTTTGCAACGTTTCTGGGCGGGGAGCTTCCTGTTTTAACGTGTGTGCTAGAACTCTTTTTACCGACTGTACCAGCCGCTCCCAGCAACCACCTGCATTAGGATTTGACGGACAGTTGAATACCCATTCAATACCCTTGCATGACATCTCGGCCTGCAAGGCATCTGAATCAAATTGTTGTTCGTTCTTCTGTAACTCTCGGTTCGCACCCACAAAATTTGTGCCGTTGTCACTGCGAATTCGCACTGGTACCCCTCGACGATTAATAAAGTTTCTGATACATACCAAACATGCGTCTGTAGATAGGTCGACTGCCAGCTCAATGTGAATCGCACGTACTGTAAGGCATGTAAATAAGGCTGCCCATCTCTTAACACGGCTTCGTCCAATTGTCACTTCCATGGGGCCAAAGTAATCGAGACCAACATAACTGAACGGTCTGATATACGGAGTCAAGCGATCACTAGGCAGCTGTCCCATTAATGGTTGCGTTGGAATGGCTTTATTGATTTTACACAACTGGCAATCAGTCTTCACTTTCTTCACCAAGCTACGTAGACTAGGTACCCAGAAACGTTGACGAATTTCGTTAATTATGACTTCCTGATTCTGATGATGGAGATCCTCATGATATCTAGCAGCTATAAGATATGTCAATCTGTGATGCGGTGGCAGTATGATAGGGCATCGTGTACATTTGGGAAGGCATTCGGCGGCATTAATTCTTCCTCCCAGGCGCAGCGTCATATTCTTATCAAGGAAAGGGGTCAATTGAAATATTGAGCTTGACTTACCCAATTGTTGTCCATTCTCAAGTGTATTGATTTCATCTGCATATATGTTTTCTTGTGCGAGGCGACATAACATTCCTTCGGCCTTGGATAGTTCTTCACAAGATAGTTCTCCAGTTGTTAGTTGTTCACCAAACATCAGATTTTTCAGATTTGACAAATATCTGAAAATCCATCCAACAGTTCGTTTAAGTCGAAGATAGTCAGAAAAACGATTTAGCTCGATAATTTCACTCTTTCGTTTTATATGCAGTACACGAACACTTGGGCGAAGCTCATTCTCATTCTCAGCACTTATGTTGTCTAATTTTGATATAGGAAAGAAGATATGTATTTTCCTCAAGAAACTGGGTCCTGTGATCCACCGAGAATCTGGCAAATATTTTGGTGGGTACTTTGTTCTAGTGGCTTCATCGGCAGGGTTTTGACTTGTTGGCACCCAATGCCAATCCTCTATTTTAGTGGAGTCCAAAATCTCAGCTATGCGATGAGCAACAAAAGGTTTATAGTTCCTCGCTTCAGACTGTATCCATCTAGCCACAGTAGTGGAGTCAGTCCACAAGAAACATCTGTCAGGTACAGCTGAATGGCTTGTAAGAATGGAACATTTCAATCTTGTCCCAAGAACAGCTGCAGTAAGTTCTAAACGAGGAACCGATAACACCTTTTTTGGAGCGCATTTAGCCTTTCCTGCCACGAATGAGACCACGACTTTGTTTTCCTTCACTAAACGCCAGTAAGCAACAGCGGCATATGCCACCTCACTTGCGTCGACAAACACATGCAACTCTAAAGTCCTTGAGCTCTGAAGCATCTCTGGTGAATAGTTGCGAGGAATTCGTAATCTTTCTATGTTTTTTAGCTCTTCGTACCATTGCTTCCACTTGACGAACAGATGATCTGGCAGACCCTCATCCCACAGCGTTCCCTCTCTCCACAAGTCCTGGATAATTACCTTGGAATATATTATGAAGTTAGCCAGTAAACCGAAGGGATCGAAAACTGACATCACAATGCTAAGAACCTCTCTCTTTGTTGGCTTACGTGTAAATGAATGGACTTCTGGAGCGAGGCGATGTCTTCGAATTTTGAAAACAAATTCATCGCGAGAGGTGTCCCAGTACATACCCAAAATTTTTTCAGCTGTCAGTGCTGACGATTCTCTGTCCATTTCGAAATACATTCCCGGGCTATTCATCATATGGTTGTTGAGTTCTCGTTCTACATACTTTGAATGAGAGATGAAACCTCGCAGTTCAAATCCAGCGGCACGATGGATTTCCTTGACAGCCCTGCTCACGTCAATAGCTTCATCTTCTTCCTGAAAACTGGCAACGAAATCATCTACATAGTGTTGATCAACTATGTACTTAACAGCAGCGGGATAGGTTTCTTCAAACTGTACGGCGTTTTGATTTTTAACGAACTGGGCACTGCATGGGGAGCACGATGCACCAAACGTCATAGACTGCATTATGTAGGTCTCAATTGGCTTGGATGAGTTACCATGTCTCCAAAGGAAACGTTGGGCATCCTGGTCGTCCTGTCGAATCCGTATTTGGCTAAACATCTCTTTTATGTCTGCACAAACAGCTACCGCACCCTCTCGAAATTTGCAAAGAACGACAGGCAATGGCTGATTTAAGTCTGGCCCCTTTAACAAAACAGAATTCAACGATGTTCCCTGAACGGAAGCAGCCGCATCGAATACGATTCGCAATTTGTCTGGTTTATATGGATTTCTCACACCAAAGTGAGGTAAGTACCAAGTTCTAGCTCCAACTCTATTCACTTCGTCTGGTTGCATTTTTCTCGCATAGCCCTTCTCGACATAACTCATTAAATTACGTTCATATTCTTCAGCAAATTTTACATCAGTTTTCATTTTCCGTTCAATGCTCTGAAGTCGACGAAGAGCCATTGAATAACTATTTGGTAGAATTACAGACTCGTTAATCCATAATAAACCAGTTTCAAATCGATTGGAATCTATTCGGCGTGTAGTAGAGGTGAGGATCTCACGAGCCCGCAAAATATCAGCTGACTGAACGAAATTTTCTGGTTGTTTTGTACCGTATTCATCTATCTTAAAGTGTTCTTCGACCAACTCATGCAACGTTTGAAGAGTGTTACGAGTTATATGAAATATACTTCTTCCGTCTGCGCAATCGTCTTCTGTCGGGCCATAGATAACCCATCCCATCTTGGTCTTGGCAGCCACTGGTCCCTTCTGTCGGCTGACAGTTCTATGCGGTACTCCCAAGTAACAATTATTAATGCCAATCAGTACTCTTGGTGTTGCTCCGACATAATCATACACTGGCAGATTTCGCAGGTGTTTATACTTGACTTGTAACTCTTTAAGTTGAAGAGTCTGTGTCGGTAAAGACAACTTCTTTAAAGTTCGAGCATGTTTCAGACTATATTTACGGTTCTTATTGTTCCAAGCGCTGATTTTAACATCGACGGAATAAGATCGCTCGTTCGTAGTTTGATCTCCGATCCAATGCAGTGTCAATGAATCTTCGGCTCCAGTAGCCCCCAATTCCATCGCTAAATCCTCCTCCAATAAAGTAACAGATGAACCTTCGTCTAGTAAAGCATAGGTTTCGACTTCACCCTTTGGACCATAAAGTCTTATTGGAACAATTCTGAAGAGGTTGACTGATTCACTGGACTTACAGCAACTAACAAACCCTTTATTTCTTTCTGATGATTCATTGGAAGTCGTCGGCACTTCTTCCTTTGGTGATTTATCTACAGCACTTCCTACTACCTTCAACTCTTCGTGCAGAATGCGATGATGTAGGCGTTGACAATCATTAAGTCCGCACTTCTTTCTGCTTCGGCATTGAAGTGTAGTGTGTCCAAGCCGGAGGCACGAGAAACATAATCTATTTCCTTTCACTAAATCCCATTTTGCTGGTGTGGACATACTTTTGAATTGTGAGCATTCTACCAAGCGATGATCATCTTTACACTTTGGGCAGCTTACGTCAAGATTGATATGCAACAATTGTTTGTTCTTCGCTCCTTTGAAATATGGCAATGAATCTGGTACGTCGAAGCTAGTAGTAACTGGTAAAATAGTAGAGATGATCCTGGCATTTTCATTTGCCCACTGTGCTAAAAGTTCAACTGTCGGATACGGCCCAGCAAATGATGAGTATCGTGCCCATTCCATCCGTTTACTAAGTGGAAGTTTCTGCACTAATTCTTCTAAAAGGGTCGGGTTGTTAAGGTGTGGCTGAGCACCTGCTGACTTAAGGAAGGTAACTAAATTCTGAATCTTGTTAGCAAATGGGATTAGCTGTTGAATATCTGATTCCATTATGGCTGGCAGGGATTTTACCTTGAGTATTTGGCTTCGTACTAAGTATTCCGGTCGCCCAAACATAAATGTTAGTTGTTCAATAACGTGTGGAACATTGCTGGAATGAATCAGGAGGGACTCTACTACTTCTCTTGCTGTTCCCTTGAGACATTTTTGGAGCCGGATGGTGTTATCTAAATTGGTATATCCATACGCGATTGTTGATTCATTGAAAGTCGATATGAAGAGCGGCCACTCCTCAGGTCGACCGCTAAACTCTGGCAGATCGTAAAGTCTTCTTCGGCTGTCTTGGCAGGCATTGTTGTTGGGAAACACGTTCGATGTACTCATCCAATTGTTGACGTGTGGAAGTGGGGCCGCTGTAGACGTCGTCACTGAACTCAAAGAAGTTGCAGGCATGCAACCATATGCGCTTTGTGTTGTGTTATTTAACATCATTGGCCAAGGTGTCGCAGAGGGCAAGGCATATCCAACTTGTGATTCAGAAGCAACATTTGTGCAAGTCATTAACGGGACCTGGTGCAAATGGGTAGCGAGTTGCGACACAGGCGGCTTGGCATATATCCCCTGTGAAGCCGTAGAATACAAATTTGAAGATTCTGTTGCGTGGCTTTTGGTCGAAGGCGTTGACGTTAACACGACTGACTGCATTGGTAATGTATATTTTAGTTGAGATGAACCGCCAGGAGCTACATCAGAAACTGAGGGAGTCAAAGAAAGGGCAGTTGTTTGAGTGACAGACGGAATGGGGGTCGGCTGACCCGGCTCCTTGATGTCATGGCAAGACTCAAGTTGAAGCTCTAGATTCCTACACTTCTGTTCACTCTGTGTTAACTTCTTCTGGGTTTCGTTGTACCCCATCTCCAATGCAGCCAATCGCTTTGCTAGATCTTCTAAACCATATGCAGATGTAATACTCTGCTCCTTAGGTTTTATGGTTTCGTCCAAGTTGACTTCATTTTCTGAGTCTGATGTCATCTTTTCTTGACTTGGTAAAATACCTTTTATTTTACGTGAACTTCTTGTAATCATATATTTTTTATAAAAATGTTTTTACGTTTTAAGGAAGTACGTAAAGGGAAAACTTCTGTCGCAACGATATATATATGTATAGCATAAAAAGTAAAATTGTCGTAAACTGCGACAAAATCTTTCCACTGAGTATAATATTTTATCTTTTAATGAAAATACAACAGCTGGATCATTTAATGATTAATAGTTTAATTTTATTATTCTGAGTATTGTAAGCAAAAACATAAAAAATTTACTTTTTAGTGGCCAAGAAGTGTTCCCTTCAGTATTCTCTTCTTTTTATAAATGAATTCATTCCCGCCTGGACAGCTGCCACGCCACTTTTCGTTTTCGTCGTATTTTTTGGTGTGTTCGTTTACGAATTTGATGTCGGAACTTTCTCGCTCTGTTCCACTACATATTCATCCATGACACCCGGATAAACCTCAGAAACGAGATAATTTTATCTACGCAGAAGCGAGCTATCAAAAATTTGTATGGGAAAATCTTTCTGCAAAGCTCATAAAATTATATCACGAATATGATGCGGAAAGAGAAGAAATAAACCTGGGAAATTAAAGCTAAGTGTACGCGATTGGTAGATCTTACAATATTTTCAATGAAAAACATACTTACAATGTCTTATAACCGAGTAGTCTTACAAATAATTGTCAGAAAATTTGTCTGACAATTAATTGTTAGATCATTGTCTGACATTTAATTTTAAGAAATCTGACAATCATGTGTACGCTAGCTGACAATCTTGTTATCTTGCAATTAATTGTCAGAAAATGTATCTGACAATTAATTTTAATGTCGTTTTTATTTGGCAATCCGGAAGCCTTCCGGACTCTTCTGAAAGTGTTCAATTGGGAAAAAATTACAGTTCTGATTCTGAAAAGAAGAGAAATTTGCTTCTGGATTTGAAATCAGAAGCAAAACCAGAAGCACTCACACATTCATATACTTAAACGTCAACCTCAACAGCTGTGATTTTTGGTATTCAAATTGTGGGAACCAGGGTTGGCCGAATTAACTACACTACGTTTTCTACATGATTTACTACGTTTATATGAGGTATTGAAACGAGCTTGAACATCGCTTCGAACCTTTATATACCTGTATTGAGTTGAAATGAGCTGCGTTCGACTCGATCCCAATCGCTCAGCGGTGTCGACAGACCCCTCTTTACCACTGGGCCCACTGGGCCCAGGCCCAGGGCCCCCAAATTGCTGAAACATCACTTAACCTCTATTGGTCTATTTTCAAGAAAAAAAATATTTCGATGCAATTTTAGATGCATAAAGAATGATCAGATTTCGTACTTTCTTTGCTGAACAACAACCTTTGCTAAACATTTTAAATCACATTCCCTGCGAAATTATATTCAAATTAAAACAGAAATATGAAGCACCTATAAACAATGCTGCGCTGTGAATAACTAACTAAGTGGCAATGCAGTTTGCTTTCTGACAGAAACAAAAAAAAAACACACATTTTGAATATCAATGTATGGAAAAATAAAGATAATGGTGTTTCTATATTTGCAACGCGCATACAAGTTTGCATCAACGCAGTAACTCATACGAGTACTATAGTCCAGTCAAAGCGTCATGAAAAAGGGCCTGACCTTGCGCGGAGAGGCATGGTCTATTTTTTTTTTTTGATGGATCGATAGGTGCTTATGAGAAAAGCTTAAGACCAAATTTGCACCACATGACAACTTTTTTTACCAAAGTTATTGGTAAAAATGTGTTTTGTGTCATTTTTTGGTCATTTGCAAATATCTCGGCTCCACTATCTCATAAAACCTAAAATTAAACATATATTTATTCCTAATGTTGCGAAACTTGGCAGCACCTTTTAAGCGTCATAACCCCGCGACCTCATGGTTAGCGCAAGATGGTGGATTTTCCGGTCTCACTTCTCACACGAACGTACACCAAGCAAGCAATAAATAAGTATCTATCTTAATAAAGAAAAATAAAGTTAATTATAGTGTGAATTCAAACTAAACGTAAGCTATTTTATAAAATTATAATCCTATGTATATTAACATGAAGTTTATTTTAGGAAAATTTAGCTTCTCCTATTATATACATAAGTATGTACATTATGTCAAAAGACAATAAAGCTTAAATTTCGGAAAAGAATTCTCAAAATTATTTGGTTTAGCCAAAGGTTGGTCGAGCCAACATACTAAATTTTCGTTTAACACGAAAAAAGCTACAAATAGCAAAACAAGATCTTAAACTTTTGCTCAAACACATCAACAATATATCATCTTTAACTTCACCACGTGTGTCATCCATCATAGCACCACATTGTCTCGCACCGCATGGCCACAACATCACGTCAAGCAATTAACTCAGACAGCCGTCATCCGTCATTACTCTTCAGTACTCAACAGGAGAAAGTTTCATCCATCACATAAAGTACTCCTACATATCCAACTTTATTATAGCCGTGGACATAAGGTAAGTGATAATGTCTAGTAGATCTAAAACATACAAAACAATGCCTCTGCCAAACGCTCAACAAAATTGTAAAAAATGCAAACGAAACGACGACTACGATAACATGGTACAATGTGAAGCAGAAGATTGTGAAAAATGGTTTCATTTTAGCTGCGTAGGTTTTACAAATGAACAAAAGGATAATGCATGGTACTGCGAGCAATGTAAAAATGTAATTACTGTGGCAAACAAGCCAGCTAAGCCAACAGCCCATGAACATCAGATAGGTTCCGTTACGCAATTAACATCCCCACCGCGCATTGTATTAGAGGTAGGTACCCCCCAGCAGTCAACAGCAATCACCTCCATGCACGTCCAACTTCAACAAGCACAAGATCAACTTTCTGTGGCTCATGTCTCGCCGGTTAAGTCTAACGTTCGAAAGATTCGCGGTCAAGCTAGTGCGTCTTCTCAACAGTGTGTACCAGAACTTCCTATTTCGGAAAGAAACAGGGATCCTTCTAAGTCTTTAAAGTCCAAGTCGGCATCTTCAGATTCCATGTCCTATGTAAGTAAGTCACAAGCTTCAACTAAAAATGGAAAACTACAGTTGCAGCTACAAAGATTAGAGGAAGAAAGACAGCTTCGAGAACTGCGGGAGAAGGACTATATCCAGAAGAAGTACGAGTTGTACGATAAACACAATTCAGAAAGCGAGTTAGAATCGGATGGTGAGCTAGTAGATCAGGAACTAAACGAGCAACAACGAGTCGGGCAAGAACGAGTTAAAAATTGGGTCCATAACAGCGTGAAGAGAGATGATAAATTCAACAGCACATGGGTAGGTGGAATACCATCCGCAATGCAGAAGATTTCGCATCCACAGCAACAACCACAGGTGAACACAAGAGGACAACAACAACAAGGTGAAGGAACAATACTTAACAAACATCAAATAGCCGCGCGCCAAATTATGTCGAAAGAGCAGGTCAACTTCTATGGAAATCCAGAAGAGTGGCCGTTGTTTATCAGCTGGTGGGAGAATTCTACGCGATCTTGTAGGTATACAAGCCAAGAGAATCTACTTCGCTTGCAACGATGCATCAAAGGTGATGCAATGAAAAAACTTAAATACAAATTGGTTATGCCAGATCAAGTTGAGCGTGCTATAGAAACTCTTCGCATGCTCTATGGACGCCCTGAAATTATTATTGATACTCTTTTGGAGCAAATAAGAAGCGAACCTCCTCTTAAGCCAGATAAGCTGGAAACACTTATCGACTTTTCATTATCGGTGGAAAATATTTGTATAACAATGCTTGCCAGCGGTCTACACTCCCATTTAAATAATTCTTATCTACTGAAAGAACTTATTGACAGATTGCCCACTCAAATAAAACTTAGTTGGGGAGTTCATAAACAAACTTTAAGTATTATAGATTTACAAGCCTTTAGCAACTGGCTTGCGCAAGTAGCTCAGGCTGCAGCTGAAGTCACTACAACCACATTCGTTGCCAAGGAACATAAAAGTATCAGAAAGTCAAAAGCATTTATCAACGTTCATCAGAGCCGAGAGGAACAATTGAATGATCCTAATAAATCTCGAAAATGCTGCGTCTGTGACGAAAAATGCAAAACAGTGAATTTGTGTCAGCGCTTCATTAATATGAGATTGGCGGATAAATGGTCAACACTGAAGCGTAATTTTCTATGCCGTACTTGCTTAAAGCAACATGGAAGACGTACATGTGCATCATCAGACGTCTGTGGCGTCAATGGGTGTACATTCCGACACCATCGTCTCCTCCACGACGTAAACAAACAGATAAGAAGAGAGCAGACTGACAGCGATTCTCGTAAACAGCCGAATGATTACGGAAAGAAATCAAATGAAGAGGCAGTACAGTTTAGCGGGACTACGCATCGCAAAGGACAAAGTTCAACTTTGTTCAAAATCATACCAGTTACTTTATATTATGATAGCTGCCAAATCGATACATACGCGTTCCTCGATGACGGATCATCGGTGACCTTAATTGAAGAGGAGCTTGCCGAAGCTTTAGAAGCAGATGGCAAAAACGAACCTTTGTGTCTTAAGTGGACAGCAAATACGCGTCGAATGGAAGAAACTTCGAAGAAAATTGATTTTGAAGTTTCAGCACTAGGAGCTCAACAGCGATTCTCACTTCCAGATGTGCATACCGTAAAATCACTGGAATTACCAAAGCAATCAGTAAACGCAAGGAGACTTCTTACTGAGTACCGACATTTGCGAGTTGTGCCTTTGAAATCATACGAAAATGTGAAACCTCGCTTACTTATCGGTTTACAACATTGTAATTTGGGAGTACCAATGAAAACTATCGAAGGTAATGTTAACGAACCAGTGGCAATGAAAACTAGGCTTGGCTGGATCGTCTTTGGTACTGATCCGAGTAGAATATCAATGACTCCAAATGAAAATAGTTTCAACTTTCATATATGCGAGTGCCAAAAAATAATTGATGACGGTATGCACAGGATGATGAAGGAGTATTTCGCAATTGAAAGATTCGTTTCAAAAAAAGGAATAAAGCTACTGTCTAACGACGATGCGAAGGCCGTTCAGCTATTGGAACAAAAAACAATATTCGATGGTACGAGGTACACAGTCCCACTTTTATGGAAACACGACACATCAATGTTACCTAGTAGCTGGAAAATGGCGGAAAGGCGATTGAATTGCCTTGAAAAGAAGATCTCAAGAGAACCAGAGCTGTTCTCTAAAATGGATAATAAGATCAAGGAGTATATCGAGAAAGGTTACGCAAGGAAGCTTAGTCGAACGGAAACTGAAAAGACTCCGGCCTGGTACTTGCCGATTTTTCCGGTTGTCAACCCGAACAAGCCAAACAAGGTTCGAATAGTGTGGGATGCTGCGGCAAAAGTAAATGGCGTGTCGCTAAATTCATTTCTCTTAACGGGGCCAGATGAAGTTCCTTCGCTAACAGGTGTACTCTACCGTTTTAGGGAGGGAAAATATGCTATCTTTGGAGATATACGTGAAATGTTCCATCAGATCAAGGTGTTAAAAGAAGATCAGAATTTTTTACGGTTTCTCTGGCGGAACACAATCACAAATGAAATAGAAGTTTTTACAATGCTGGTTTTGATATTTGGTTCTACATCCTCACCTTTCTGTGCGCAGTTTATTAAAAATAAAAATGCTCATAGGTTTGCAGAGAGATTTCCAAGAGCATACAAGGCTATAACAGAAAATCATCTCGTGGATGATTTCCTCGATAGCGTGGACGACGAGGACGAAGCGATAGTGTTGGCCAAAGAAGTTATATTTGTACATCAGCAAGGCGGATTCGAAATTCGCAACTTTATGTCTAATTCTGAAAAGGTGCTCAAAGCGTTAGATGGCAAAGCAACAACTATAAATAAGTCCGGTCAAGATCTTAATTTTGCAGACAGTGCAGAAAAACTTCTCGGTATGTGGTGGTCACCAGTAGAGGACAATTTTTTATTTACCTTTAAAGCAAAAAAGATGAACCAAGAAGTCATGTTGGGGAAAGTTATTCCAACTAAAAGACAGGTGCTAACTGCTCTTATGTGCGTTTTCGACCCGTTAGGTTTAATTGCTAATTTTGTAATTATCTTGAAAATCTTGTTACAAGACGTTTGGAGATCAGGAATTGGATGGGATGACAACATAAAAGAAGCTCACTGCGAAAGATGGAAAACATGGTTAAGTATTATACCGGATATTAAACATATAACCGTTCCAAGATATTATCTTACCGATTTTAAGAAGAGTAGAGTCCAATTGCACGTGTTCGTAGACGCAAGCGAAACAGCGTATGCGGCAGTCGCTTATTTTAGAATTTCATCTGCCTTATCAGCAAACTGTGCCTTAATAAGTGCGAGAACGAGAGTAGGTCCAATCAAACCAATGTCCATACCTCGCATGGAGTTAGAAGCAGCGGTACTAGGGACCAGGCTCGCAAAATCGATCGTTGAAGATCACAGCGTCGACATAAAGGATATATTTTATTGGACCGATTCTAAGATAGTGCTATGTTGGATTAAATCAGAACATCGAAAATATAAGAGCTTTGTAGCATACAGAATCGGTGAGATTTTAGAAAATTCCGAAGAAAAAGACTGGAAGTGGGTGTCCAGTAAGGAGAATGTAGCCGATGATGCCACGAAATATAAAAGTAGCTACAAATTCCACTCGCAGAGCAGATGGTACCAAGGACCCAGTTTCCTTAAGAGCTCAGAAGATGATTGGCCCAAAGAAAGTCCTGAGTCTTGTAATGAGCCCGAAGAAGATCACGAGGTAAAAGAGTGTTATATGCATACTGCAGTAGAATCAACGTGTGTGATACAATATCGACGTTTCTCGAATTGGAATCGGCTCTTAAGGGCCACAATGTTTTCTCTACGTTTCCTAGACATAGTTACAAAGCTGAGGAAAAAGAACGAGGATCATGCATTTACGGTTAATGAAAGGCGTAGAGCTGAAAACTATTTATATAGACAATGCCAGATAGAAAGTTTTAAAAAAGAGTACGACACTCTTAAACAAGGAGGTAGGCAACTGAACAGGTCAAGTTCCTTATATAAGCTATCGCCTTACGTCGATGAGCATGGAGTAATGCGAATCAAAGGTCGCATCGATGCAACTCCTTACATTCCTCATCATGCGAAAAGACCAATCATTTTACCAAAAGATCACTATATTACCACTTTGATCTTGTTAGAATTCCATAAAAATTTCCATCATATTTACAATGAAAGTGTGGTAAACGAAATAAGGCAATTTTTTTATATAGAATGCCTAAGAGCAGCCTTAAAGAACATGCGAAGAGGTGCTTGCCAAAAATGTAAAAACCAACGGGCAAGTCCTAAACCACCTATTATGTCAGAACTACCGCCAGCTCGTCTACAGCCCTTTACCAGACCTTTTTCCTATATAGGCATAGACTACTTTGGACCGCTCTACGTGAAAGTTGGCCGGCATGCGGAGAAGAGGTGGGGTATGCTCATTACTTGCCTTACTGTTCGAGCTATCCACATTGAGATTGCTCATAGTCTTTCGAGCGATTCGTGTATCTTGGGGCTAAAGCGATTTATTGCTAGGAGGGGGATGCCTTTGGAAATATACTCTGACAACGGAACAAATTTTCGAGGTGCAAGCTCAGAATTAAAGGAAGCAATGAGTCATTTAAACGAGAAAGATCTGGCAAAAGCTTTTGACATGAAGCTAAAGTGGAACTTTATTCCACCACTATCACCTCATATGGGTGGGAGCTGGGAGAGATTAGTTCGTACCGTTAAACAAACACTTATTGCAATGAACCCAACTCGAAACCCAAATGATGAGCTTCTTTTGAGTATGATGGCTGAGGTAGAGTTTGTAGTTAATTCTAGACCACTTACTTATGTCCCAATAAATAGCGAAAATGATGAGGCACTTACTCCAAATAGTTTTTTAATGGGTTCGTCTAGTGGGCGAAAGTTAAGTGGACAATTTGACGACTCTGCTCACGTTCTAAAGAGGAATTGGCTTATAAGTGAGAGATATGCGGATCTTTTCTGGAGGCGATGGGTTCGCGAATATTTGCCTGACCTTACTAGAAGAACAAAATGGTTTCGGTATTCCGAATCAATAAAAGAAGGAGATGTTGTTGTATTATGCGACACAAATAATCCAAGGTGTGAGTGGCCTAAAGGAATAATAATCAAGGTGCTACCAGGTGCTGATGGTGAGGTTCGAAGTGCAGTCGTGAAAACGGCAACCGGAGTTTACACAAGACCGGTAGTCAAGCTAGCCGTTCTTGAAGTGCAAAAGTTTCCAGAAAATGGTAACCAGGACCTAGGGACCAGCTTACCAGGGGGGAGTGTTGCGAAACTTGGCAGCACCTTTTAAGCGTCATAACCCCGCGACCTCATGGTTAGCGCAAGATGGTGGATTTTCCGGTCTCACTTCTCACACGAACGTACACCAAGCAAGCAATAAATAAGTATCTATCTTAATAAAGAAAAATAAAGTTAATTATAGTGTGAATTCAAACTAAACGTAAGCTATTTTATAAAATTATAATCCTATGTATATTAACATGAAGTTTATTTTAGGAAAATTTAGCTTCTCCTATTATATACATAAGTATGTACATTATGTCAAAAGACAATAAAGCTTAAATTTCGGAAAAGAATTCTCAAAATTATTTGGTTTAGCCAAAGGTTGGTCGAGCCAACACCTAATAATAATAACACTATCTATTACGTTATAAAAAAAACATTTCTTTAAACAAATGAAAAAAAAGTTAGGTATAGTAAGTTAAAATAATTTTCTGTTGTTAAAAAATCACTTTTTCGTGATTATTAAGAAAAAAACTCATTTGACGATGAAATTCAATGAGAATATTTGTTCTATAGGTCAATAGTAAAGAAAAGGATAAGCGTATAGTCGAATCGTTTTTGCGCATGCGGAATTTTCAGATATACTCTGGTAGTGTTAGTGTGCGACTTTGCTCATTTGGTTTTTTGATCATCGTTCTGTGTAAAGTTTGCGTGTTTCCTTTGTGTTTTTGAAGTGCATAAAAATATACTATATTAAATCAAAATACGTCTAAACGATAATATATCTAAGTGGATCCGAAAAATTGAAAAAATCTAAACAACAGAAAGAATTAATTGAAAAATTACCAAAACTGATATCGTATTTTACTTCAACTGTAAAAGAAACGTCTGTAAGTAATCAGTAATCAATACATTAATCCTTACACTTATCTTCACCTTAATGAAAAGGGGGATAACATGGTCAAAAAACGAGCTCTGATTGGCTTAAAGCTGAAGACAAGTGAAGTATGAAGTCTTGAAAGTATCTTGAGTCAAAAAAATAAAACAAAATAAGAAAATTACAAAACAAATATCCAAAAAAGTTTTTAAAAAAATCATGTGATGATGTATCTTCCTAAAACACGAATATGCAATTTTTAACTCGCTAAGATGCCTATTTAGCCAGAAATCACGTTTGAAAATGTCAACTTTGGGGGGTCTGCGGAGATCCGTTTACCCCGCTCACGCGACTCCGTCGATCCGCTTAGGGTATGTTAAGTCGCCTGGCAGGCGCTAATGTAAACAATTTTTTTGATTAAAAGTACATTGGGTGTCCCGCGGGACTTAAGGATTCTAACTACCTTTTTCGGGGACACACCCGCTCACGCGACTCCTTCGCTCCGCTTAGGGTATGTTAAGTCGCCTGGCAGGCGCCAATGTAAACAATTTTTTTGATTGAAAGTACCTTGGGTGGCAAATTTTTGTCAAGAAATATTTTTGAAAAAAAAATGTCCAGAAAAAAATGTCCAGAAAAAAATGTATGAAAAATCTAAATTTCAACAAATTGGTAAAAAAAAAAATACTTTTAAAAAAAGTTTGTTAAAAAAAATTTTGGGCAAAAGTCCAAAAATATTTTGGTCGAATGTCCAAAAATAATTGGCCAAAACATCGAAAATCATCTCTCTAAAGATGGAGGAGGCTTACCTCCTCGGAGTTCTAACAGGAACTGAATCAATCAACTGAACCAACACTTCCTTAAATACTTTCCATTTGTTTAAAAATAGATCAAAATAAAATATTTATTTAATAGTACTAAAATAGTATTGAAAATCCCGCCAAATATTTCCAAAAATATCTTCCGGCGAGATTGAAGGCACAAACAGTCTTTAAATTTAATTTTTCAGCAATGAAGCGCCGCAGATTTTACGGACTGTGGACACAAACACGAAATCTCAAATAATAAAACAAAGCAACGTATAATTATGATCTCTTAAATTTTACTTATTCATAGTTTATTTTTCAAAGCGAACTGAAATCGAAGCTAAACTTAACCGTTAATAAATTTTAAATGAGATGGTTAAAAGAAAGAGTATAAAAGCTCGTTTGTGAAAATTGTTTGTAGCCGAAAAACAAATTTTGTTTTCTTAGCTATTTTCAAAGGTATAAAAAAATCAAGTTTTTACACGGAAATTTCAATTCGCTTTGATGTCTAATGTCCAAACTTAGCTTCATTCGTAAAAAAAAATTAAGTTTTTTTTTCTTTTTTAATTTTTTTATTTCCATGGAGTATAATCATACAGGGGCCCCATTTTCGAAAAGTGCCCAGGGCCCCCAAAAGGGGAAAGACGGCCTTGGGTGTCGAGTAGAAATGTGAGTCGAAAATCCGACCCTAATCCAACTCGATCTTTCGATACTGCATATAAAAGTAGTGTTTAACCACGCGCAGTTTATTAAAGAAACTACATGCCTAATTTACTACAATTTGTTACGACTGCTACATATTAGTAGTAATAAATTCATAAAAATTCAATATAATAAAGGAAAAAAAAACAATTTTGCACTTTTATGATCTAATGAATGTTTGTAAAAAAAAAGTTTCATTTACCATAAGGATGAAGAATTGTAGGAATAACTGAACGTTTAATTTAAAAATTCAAATTTCAAATGCATAACTGACAGTTAATTGACAGCAATGCTACAATTTCTTACATTAACTACAATTAACTACAATTAACTACATTTAACTACATTAACTACATAAAATACGTAGCAGACGTAACAAATGTAGTTATTTCTAAAAAGTGACAATTCGGCCAACCCTGCTTTCAACAAACATTTTTCTTGATTTTGATTATTGTACGCATTTGATGTTTCACATATACAATCAAACAAAACTTCAGAATCATCAGAAGCAAACAAAAGTGTTCAATTGGGATTCCGGATCGGAGAGAGATTCCGGATTGCCAAATAAAAACGACATAAGACGGTAAATTGTAAGGTATCTGATAATCGTGTACACCTTTGAGTATATATAATATGGAGGGCTCGTTTCTATTCCAAATGCGTGACTATCATAGGGGGCGCTTTTCAAATTTGTGTAAGACAAAGTTATTGCCGAGTGCTTCATATCACATGTGACGGAGAACTATATGCGAGGAGAAGGTAAGCACAAAACGGAGGATACGGCTGTATCCTTAACTTACAGAAAGTGAGACAGCGACCCCTACCACAACTTCAAGTACTACAATGCATTAGGGATAGGAACGAGCCCTCCATATTATATATACTCAAAGGTGTACACACACAATTTATTGTCAGACCTGCCAATTTTTATCGTTGTCTGACGTTTCTGACAATGAAGAAAATTGTAAGATGTACGTTTTTTAGCATCATACAATTTTTTCTTGCAGCTAAGGTTCAAATGAAGCAGTTTCCATAACCAAAGAAAACTAACAATTAGTTGTGTGTATACTCGGTTGCTAGGAAATCTACCAATCTCTTACAATTAATTGGTAGGTATTTAGCCAGCTATCTGAAAATAAATTGTCAGCCAACTTCTGACAATAAATTGTAAGAGATTGGTAGATTTTCTACCAACCATGTACACATACAACTTAATTGTCAGCTCATTGGTAGATAACTGTCAGACATTGTCAGGTCTGACAATATTGTAAGATCAATACCAATAGCTTAGGAAAATCTTTAAATTTTAAGAAATGATTTAAAACTACTTTTTTTTTTTGAAAATTACTTGCTTTATTTTATTTTAAGTAAGAAAATAGAATCACTTTTAAGTGAAAATATTTGTGCTTTTTTGATAACAACAAATTTGTATGAGCTTACGCAAATATTTCTTAGGGGGTGTTCATGCAAATATCTGGCGGAAAGTTATATCTCTCTGGAAAGCGGAAAATTAAAGCCACTTTACACGATATTAAAAATCATATGTTTTCTCATATGACCTGTCAAAAAAAACATCAAATCGTTTGAACGCACTCATTAAACTCATATCATTTCTCAAACGAAAAAGCATATGACTTTTTTGACATTAAGACTGTAGCGAATTCTATTTGAGAAGTCATACGAGATTTGTTGTTTTCGTGAGAAACATTGAATGGAGTGTTGAGAGTTGAATAAAAAATATGGTAAAATTCTGAAACTTTTTCAATTCTGTTTTTTCTGTGATTTTTTTTTTAAATATTTCAGATCTCATTAACACATATACTCTAAAATTTTTAATTAATACAGATATCCTTGTTGATAAAACTAGTGCCATTGCTTTCTTATTGTTCTCCATCATGGAATAACAAAAAAAATTTATTATTATTTTATTATTTATTTTGGTACTCTGAAAATCAAAGGGGAAGTCATAGACGTGTAAAGCATAGAAAATCCAAAACGGTATGACTAGACTTGAAATGACAGCTCATTTGATATATCATACATAAATGTGATGACAGTTCATATGACTTCTATTATCGTGTAAAGTGGCCTTAATCTCGTTGAATGAATACCTTTTAAGCGGCCCCTAGACTATCAATATTATTGTGCAATATTTGATATTGCACAATATTATTGAGAGTCTAGGGCTCATATTGAAGGGTTGTGCAATATATTGTACAAAATCAAAATCCTTTTGATATTTATTGTGCAACCAAATTTATTGTATAGTCTGTGGATGTGTTTGCACAATATTTTGTCATTTGTTTTGAATTTTCGTAGTAATAACATCTCCCGGAATCAAATGTCGAAATGGCAAAGCCATTTCATTTAATAAATTTTGATGAGTAAACACGTTTCATCCATCTGCGTTTGTTTTTTTCTTTTTTTTTTTTTAATGAAATAGCAAGAGCAATTGCCACACAACAATAATCCATATCATCGAGCATGATGTTGAATCACAAATAAAGGACTGTCAAATGATTTATTGTGCGAAATATTGTTTAGTGTGGGGTACCAGTCAATAATATTGTGCAATATATTGTTCAATAATATTGATAGTCTAGGGACCGCTTTATGAATGCGTTTACTCTATGCGATCACTGACAACGTCGCGTCTAATTTGTGGCTACCGCTTAATGGGAAGATAAATAAAATTTCCAAACATGTCCTATGTTTTCGATGTTTTTTATTTCGAACTTCGAAGTTCAAAATTGAAAAAAATTCCAACGGGCGGTAAGCAATTTTTGTTTGGATTTGAGTATCTTAATTTTAATGGGTTGCAAAAAATATAAAATATAAAAACAATCTTAATATTATTGGAAAATATCTTATAAAGTGATTTTTACAAAATAAAAAACGGACAAATGGAATCTCGATTGCCAAAACCTTCAGGCCTGAAAAGGCCAGTCTCAGTGACAAAAAATATTTTACCAATGGATCGCATCAAATCAAATTCGAATTTGTTAAAAATGCATCATAATAATTCTTTGAATTCTGTTCCACTATCCAGAGATATCGCTAATATTCCTTCATTTAATTCCAAAGGTAAATAATGTTATTTTGTCGTACAAAATATATAATTTATGTTTTAAAGTGGCTTTGTAAATCTAGGACGCCCTTTATCACCTAACTTGCCAAGAGTTCCGGAAAATAGAGCAAAACTGCGACGTAGTCGATCAGTATGTGATCTGCAAATGAATTCCAAACATCGAACAGCAAAGCCCGATAGTGCACCCACAAAGGCATCCTTGCGGCTGCCTTTAACACTCAATGGATTCCCCACCTCTGGCACCACAAGCGAAGCTTTTAAATTCAATCACAGGGCAAAATTGAGAAGAAGCCGTTCGGCATGCGATCTGCGTATGAACGAAGCCCGAGCACCTAAAAGGCTGGAACCTACCCATGCTCCGATTCCATCGAAAATGGCCCGAATGCACACCACCACAAACATAGCACCCCGAATTGCTTTATCTTCGACTCGCAATAAACCAACAACAACAGCAAATATAAATGCCAAGAGCAATGCAAGCAACACTTCTGCTACAATGTCCAAGACCAAAAACACCTCAACTTCTTCATCTACAACAGGCGCAGCCAAGCCTACGAACAAACGAATTCCACCATATGACTTCAAGGCGCGATATAATGATCTTTTGGAAAAACACAAAGCGCTCAAAGAAAAATATGAAGAAATGCGAGATAATCTATCAAGCATGGAAAATTTGCCAGAACAATTCGAAGAATCCCAGTCGCAGCTATTTGCCGTGCGAGAGGAACTCAAAAACGCACAAACCGAAGTCGAATGCTTGAAAAGGCAAACGAACTCGCAGGCCATCAAGATAACTTCCATCACAAATTGCCTGGAATCCACAAAAGAAGATTTAGAAAAATTAAAGGAAGACTTTGAGGTAAATTTTGTCTTGATTTAATTTTATAATTGTGTACAGGTAGCTGCAGTGCGAGTTTTTAGTTTTTTTAGAGTTTTTAAAAAAAGTAACTTAGTAGGTACGCATTTTAATTTACATAAATCATCATTTTTCTTACAATATCGATTGAACGAATGGAAGGAATCATTGGACATGTTTCAACATGTTAAAATAAAAAAAAATGTTATTTTTGTGTGTATACCTCTATGTATAACATGAGCCCGACCTTTTTATGACTTTTTTTAAGGATTCTTATCTATTTTATCTTCCGAATTTGAGGTTGATGGCGAAAAAGTATGTGATGACGGGTTTAGACAAAATAGGTAGCTGAGTTTGTAAAATTGCAGAGTTATCGGAATTTCTTCTGTAGCTGTATTTGAAGTCCGTAAGTTATAGAATTGTCCAAAAAAGTAAGCTCTATAATTTTTGAAGAAGGAAGTATGCTTATTGACTAATTTGCTTAAAACAAATAATATAGTAAAAACATTAATTTTCTTAAAATTAGGTAAAGGTCAACTGTTTGAAATAATACCGAAATAATAGGAGTATTTTATTTCAAGTATAGAAAAACGAAGAAAATAATTAAACTTTAAGTTTTTT
Source organism: Philhelius festivus (assembly GCA_963931855.1). NCBI lineage: Eukaryota > Metazoa > Arthropoda > Insecta > Diptera > Syrphidae > Philhelius > Philhelius festivus. Next base: position 214,654,068 of record OZ007555.1, on the reverse strand, counting down.
TTCAGTACTTTGTTGAGAAACCTATGTTTTTTGTTATTGCTGCACATCTGCGTGGCATTGAGTTGACTAGGGTCCGACAGCGCTCAATTGGTATTTGATGCCATGCTTCCTGAACTGCATCCCATAATTGCCGCGAATTCGAAGCTCTCCGCTGGGAAACACCCTTTCTAACATCTGCCCATAAATTTTCTATGGGATTAGGGTCAGGCGACTGAGCTGGCCATTGCATAACCTCAACCCCATTGAACCGAAACCATTCCTTAGCAAGCTTACTCGTATGTTTCGGGTTGTTGTCTTGCTGGAATACCCATCTTAAAGGCATATTCCATTCCGCATGAGGGAGTAAAAAACATAAACCCGCTGATCATTGTGCCAATTATTTGATGTATGGGGCCAATACCACTATAAGAGAAACTGCCCCATGCCATCACCTTAGCACCTCCACGCTTAACAGTTTTAACGGTGTACTGGGGCCTATATTCAGTTTTTTTCTGGACGTCGCACGTATTGTCCAAAACCAGTTCCACCAAATAAAACAATTTTTGTCTCATCAGTTCACAAAATGTTTCGCCATTTTTCTAAAGGCGAGTTGACATGAGTTCTTGGGAAGTATAGGCGCGCTGCTACAGGCTTTTTTGTCAGCATGGGCACTTTTCGTGGGCTTCTAGCGGTTAAATCGTTTTCTAACAATCGCCTTCTAACAGTAACACTACTAACTGACAGTCCTAGATCTTCCTGGATCATCTGTGAGGAAGCAAAAGGGTCCTTTCGACTAAAGCGAACGATGGGACGATCTTCGGTTATTGTTGTTTTTCGTTTTCGACCTCGGGTTTCGGATGTTTTTTTGTAGCTCATAGCATAAGCGATCATTTGGTCAGAGCACCCCAACAACAACTTTATTTCTTTGTACGTTTTGCCTTCATTTTGAAGGTTTTTGTATTAACTCACGTTTTTCGTCGGTGCAATGTTTTCCGCGACCCACTAAAAATGTTTGGAAATAAACGATAATATTCCTTAATTTTCATACTTATCTACTTTTTAATTTTTTTTTTAGAAATTTTTAAGTTTATTGCAAATGTGCATGAATTGCAAACCAGTTCATTGTGCTTTCATTATCAATACCCCGTTATATTTACCGAAGGAGAAATAAGTTGTTTACCAATAAACACATGGTAAAAAAATAACTTGGACAAATTTTATAAAAGCACTCCTATTATTTTGAACACAGCTGTAGGTAGTATGAAGAAATATATTATTAAAGCCCCACTAAAAAGATGAACAGATGATTTATTTTCACTTAATTAAAAAAATTTATTAGAAATTTTAGCTTTTGTAACCACCTTAACATAAGTAAAGGTTACTACTTTGCATGTAATTTCTACAGTAAAAATGTCTGAGTCGCATTACAATATCAACTCTGTAATCTTATAGCTAAGCTAGTTTTAGTACAACCAACTATAGATATTTGTTTTATTTGAAAATTGTGTATTACATACTTGAAAAATTTCGGTCGAGGTAAAACTGTTTCAAAACTACTGCCCATCGTCTTTGAATTGACTCCATTAGATCCTGGCATTTTTTATCTTCTTTCAATGTTTTGAACCCAAATTTGAAATTTCTTGCGTGCTTATGGCGCTTTTGACTTCATCCCATAGATGCTCGATAGGTATTACATCCGGACTCAAGTACTCGCATAGCACTTCGATCAACAAAATGTTTTGTGAGTTTCGCAATATGCTTTGGGTCATTGTCGTGCTGAAAAGACCAAAAACCGGCATGTTTTCTAGTAATGGGCATAATCGAATGATTTAAAGAATCGAGATATAAGTATTCGAATGATTTAAAGAATCAATGATCTTCGAAACAATATCATAGTAAAACACGTAGGAAACGAATACTTCATTTCAAGGTAAAAACTTTGAATAAAATCGAAGTTTTTGTGTTTGTGATTTGAAATTGTTTATATATGATATGAAATTAGTGAAAATAAGAGAAGATTATCCAAAGAAATAATTTTTTAATAAAGTTAACAAAAAAACAATATCATAAAAAGAACGAAGAACAGTGCATTTTCAACGATTGTTAAGGGAAGCAAACCCCGACTTTGCGAAAGGTGTGAAATATTTTGGATCTTCAAACAAAAAAAAACACGAAATATTGGAATCGGTTTGCTATTGACCAAACTCCTTAGGATCACCTCACCGCGAAGGAAAACCGTGGTATAAAGTATGTAAAAAAATTATTTCAGAAATGCATTATTCAAAAATATCTTCAAAGATTTGACTTGACTAAATATTAAAATAAAAAAAAACAGCGACAGACAAGAAAGACAAGAGGAAATTGTGGGCAGCTTTCTTTGTCTCTTTTGGAACTCGCTGTAGATGGGTTACTCAGTCTTTAACAGGCTGTAAAATCTTCGGGCAATACATTTGGACGTGTCCTCCTGAAGTGGTGCAACGACATTTCGTTGTAGAAGTTGACGTCGGAAATGCCGTCAACTACGACATCCTCAAAATGGGATGGGAACCAACCTATCGCAAGAGAAGTGTTGATAAAGCTACTCCGAAAACAAACGGAGACACAAGAGGAACTTTTTTCTGTATCGGTAAAAAATCTAAAAATAACAATGAGTTGAACTGAAAATTAATTAATGATTTTGTTCTAACAAATTATCTGGAACTTGAAGTGGGTTGCAACTATCTCGTAAACTTCTTTTCAGTCTTCAGATCTCTCGTTTTCATACTCATCTTCGAGAAACAAACCAAAACTACAAATAAACTTATATTTATTAATGTACTAGCGTACCCGTGCGGGAACTCCCGCAAGCAAATTTTTTTTTTCAACTGAAGTTTTTCAAAATAAATCATGTGTCTAAAAGTTTCTGTAGATTCGCCCAGTTTTTCTTGCATTGGAAATCTTGTGTAAATGGAAATCTTGTGTGAAGTACGGAATGTTGTTTTTGGGTGTTTATTTTACTTTACTACTATATTTGTTAATTTTTTTTTGTTTTACTTCGGTGAATTTTATTTTCGTTTTATTTTTTTTTAAAACTTTTTTGAGTGTTTTTATCGTTACTGCTTAGGTAAATTAATCAAACAATGCCCCTCCTCTGGGCCCACACCACCAAAGTATGGCATTTCAATGCAACTACTTATGCATATGTACTACATTTCAGTGCAATACGAAGATAGAAGTAGAGATAAATAATTTTGGGGTGTTTCGAACACCCAATGCCCCTCCCCTGATAATAAAAAAAAGTAGCCTATACGGTAATCCAGACTATAACTTTTTTGTGTGTTAAATTTTATCAAGATCCATTCAGTTGTTCAAGCGTTATTGAGTAACAAACATCCATACATCGTAACATTCACATTTATAATATTAGTAGGATAGGAAGTAGGATTAGTAGGATTTAATTTTTTCTACAGTGAACAATATTTTATCAACAAGAACAAATATTTTTTTATTGAATCTGAAATTTCACTAAGTAATGATAGTTACATTGGATGACATTTAAACGTTTGACTCGCGAGTCATAATGGGGCTCTAAATATAAACCCAAAGTCGTTGAATACGTACACACGAGATACAAAAAACCAACTTCTCGAGCTCTTGATTCTGTGTGTTTTCTTCTCTGCCCTTTCGTCCAAAATTCTACTCGGTCTCGAATCGGCACTCGAGTGTCGAGTTCTCATTTCGCTTAAAGTAAGTAGATGTGAAAAATCATTCGAATAATTTTGATTATTCGAATGATTTGAGTGAAGAATCAAGATATCTCGAGATGTTGTCTAAATCGATTATAATCTATTATATCATTCGAATGCGCCCACCACTAATATTTTCTTCAGCTTACGGTAGCATTATGTTCAACGTATTTCTCTTTGTTAAGAATTACTTCAATATAATTAATGGGTCCCATGCCGATCCACGATAAACATCCCCAAACGCAGTTTTATCCACCGCTATATTTGACTACCGGTGAAATGTTAGAATTTGAGGTCTCCAGTTATGATTATGATATTATAAAAACCCAAAAAATAATATGGAAAAATAGTTTGAAAAAAAAAAATAATAAATCCCAATGATAGTATTTTCGAACGGAAAGCTTAAAAGAATAATTATAAATTGAGTCAAGTATCAAATAATAAATTTAAAGGTTGCTTTTTGGGTGTCTAAAGTACTTTCTGCCGCCGGGACCAATGGGATTTATCTTCGTCTCAAGGCTCCACAATACAAATTTCCATCGATTCAGCCTCCAAACAGCATGTCTTTTAGCGAACTACATGCGCCGCTTTCTTTTCGTTTTTGTGACCATTGTTTTCTTGCGTAAAATTCGTCCATGAAGTTCAGCTGCAACCAAACGACGTGCAACAGTTCTTTTTCTGTTTCTGGGATCTGCTTTCGAGAGCTCAATCCTCAATTAGATGCCAACCAAAAACCATTCTCGTAAACTTATACTTTACATTCCTAGATAAAGAAGGCACATACAACAATGTCGGCAGAGCTGCAATAGCAAAGGCACTGCAGAATCTCAACGTAGATAACTCACTTGGTGACCTGATAAATTTCATGAAATTGTATCGATTTGCAAAAAGTGTTATCTATCAAAATACTATGCATATTGTTTTAAAGAAAAAGAATGAAAGATCATAATATTTACCGTTTGGTTAGAGACTTTCATAAATATAGTAGTAATACTAAGATCCCGGTTCTTGGTCTATATAGCATATTGTCCGCAGTAAGATCGATAAATACAAATGCAAAAAAAGCATGAAAAGTCCATCTTGAATGGTCGGTTCAATCATAAGAATTTAATTTAAAACCCTCAATCCTCCGTTCAATTAAGCTTGAGACAGCTGGACACCTCGAGCTCCCAAAATTTTTCAACGCAGGTGTGCAGTGCTTTCGGTGTTGTAATGACAGCAGGGTGCATTTGAGCTTTTAACTATTGTGCTTCACCTTATTCAAACTATCCATTCTAGTTTGGGTTTCTGCAATGTCGGTAATCCAAATCCAAGTTTAATTTGTTCAATTGGCAAAAAATCAAGAGGATTATGCCCCTTGTGGGAAATCGATATCTGGGTTTAATCCAATATTCATACGCCAGTTCAGTTTTAGCCGATCCAACGCTAAAACCTTCACTTATCAAATTGATTTTCGGCCTATTATGACACTTTCGCAGAGAATTCTTACAAAGTTTGAGGCTGTTTGTAGCCAAAAACATCTCGAAAATGGTAATGTTTATAAAGAGAGGACAGTTAACAATGGAGTGTTCGTTGTTCTTGAAATAGTAACGAAGTTTGTTTGTTCTGGTATGGTGTAATTTTAAAAAATTTTAAATTTGTATATTTGGGAAATAAGCTAAGACCTAATGGTTAGATCGAACATGTGCCTATACAAATTTCGTAAAGCTCTAACCTATATTATATTCGAATTTCAAATTATAATTCATACATATCGGTTATGTAAATGGGCGCCAGAAATGTGAAATGTTAGATGAAAAAGCTTTCCCAAAAAAAGAGCGTCAAATATTCTAACGCCATCAAAACTCAATCTCCAACAATTCTTTATATTTTTGCCTATTTTAATCTTTGGATTGAGCTCTTTGAGCATACACTCGGACGTTGAAGATTCTTGCACCAATTTTTTACCAAAATTTGCCTCTGAACATTTTTTTCTTAGCGGCTAAGCTTTCGAGTTTTGCTTATATTTCAGCTTTAATATATGTCTATGTAGTTGATGAAAACTTATTTCTTCTTAATACTTAATATTTCAGGTGAATCCTAGTCGGATTCGAACTTGAATGGTCTGACCACTAACTATCGTTTAAATAATATTAATATATTTTTTTATTTCAATTCCACAGAAACTATTTAACAATCACTCGGTTCTTGAAAAAGAAGCTGTTCAACTTCGCTCACAAACATCTGTTCTGACTAGTGAAAACTCAAAACTAATTAAAGAACTAGCAGCATGCAAAGACCAGCTATTTCAAGCAAATATGGAACGAAAAGACTTACACAATGCGGTCATGGATCTTCGCGGCAATATTCGGGTGTTCTGTCGTGTGCGCCCCCCACTTGATTACGAAGAGGATCGATTGTTGTGCGGTTGGAATTATCTGGATGAGACATCGCTAGAAATTCATAACTTGGAAATGCAAGCCTCTGGAGCAAAAAACAAAGTTTCGAGCCATGCATTTTCATTTGATCATGTATTCCATTCGCGATCAACTCAGGAAGATGTTTTTGAAATGGTGTCCCCATTGATTCAGTCAGCTCTTGATGGGTACAACATATGTATCTTTGCATATGGCCAAACTGGCAGCGGAAAGACCTACACGATGGATGGAGTACCGGCGAACGTTGGTGTAATCCCGCGAACTGTGGATTTGCTTTTCGAATCGGTCAAGAATTATAAAAATCTTGGCTGGGAGTACGAAATTAAAGTGACCTTCCTAGAGATCTACAATGAGGTTCTATATGATTTATTGAGTAATGAACAGAAAGATATGGAAATTCGAATATCGAAAAATAATAAATCGGATATTTATGTGACCAACATAACTGAAGAGAGAGTCGACAGCGCCAGCCGTCTGCGTCAATTAATGGGTGTTGCTAAGATGAACCGAGCCACTGCCGCCACTGTTGGAAATGATCGTTCGTCGAGGTCGCACGCAGTTACGAAAATCGAACTTATTGGTTCGCATTCCGAAAAGAATGAAATATCTGTTGGAACTATAAACCTGGTCGATTTGGCGGGTTCGGAGAGTCCAAAAACTAGCACACGAATGAATGAAACTAAGAACATAAACCGCTCACTGAGTGAGCTGACGAATGTTATCTTAGCTTTGTTGCAAAAACAAGATCACATTCCGTACAGAAACTCAAAGTTAACACATTTATTGATGCCGAGTTTGGGAGGAAACTCAAAAACTCTGATGTTTATAAATGTGGCTCCATTCCAAGACTGTTTTGTTGAGTCTGTCAAATCACTGAGATTCGCTGCAACAGTCAACTCTTGCAAAATGGCCAAAGCAAAGAAAAATAAATTTCTCAATACATCTGCATCGTTTGGGTGAAATAATGTGTGCGTATTTACGTTTCAACAACAAGAGATGTGGCGCAAAGCTGAAACATAATGTAGGTGTTTTATTATATGTTGCATATTAGTTTTTTATTTTTTTGCTTTCGTATTATTATTTAATAAATAAACATGTAAAAACAAATTTTTTTTTTTGGACTTCGAATAGAAGAAAATTAGCACATCGCAGGTCTAGAAAGTTTAAAAATCGCTAGTGAAATTGTTTGACATGAAAAACGAAGATTTTTCGCTCTACGAACCAGTTCCTGAAATTTTAAAATTTTGGGACTTGTTTCAGGTGAACTCAGCCTTAGTCCCATAATGAATTAGGGTGGTATATCCGATATATTTTAAAAATAAAACAAACAAAAAATTAATGCATTATTTGAAGTGCTGTGGATGAAAACCTAGTTCAAGACCATCAAGTATTTTATCTTAAAAAAAACTAACGGTGGCCGCATGCCTGAAACGCAAATGCACATATGTGTATGTATTTTTTGGACTAGACTAGACACGCCAACATACAACCGTTATATTCAGCCCTATCACGAATTCCATTGTATAATAATAATAATAGAGTTTCTGGAACCATCTAAGCTTACGCCAAGAGTACCTATCTCTGCATTGCAGGAGATTATTATTATTATTATTATTATTATTTATTTACATACAATTACAAATTATAATGTAAATATGGAGAAAAAAAAAAAGAGCCTAGCAACATAAGACTTTCAGCTCTAGTTAAGAAATATGCAATATTAGTTAAAATATTAAAGAAGTATAAGTTACGATAAATATTAAAATGGTTATATGGATATGTTGGCGCTGTTGAAGAAATCAAATATTTTAGATATATTTTCGTGACTGAATGTGTTCAGCAATGAGTAGACATTTTGGTTGTAGGAAAGAATCGAATTGAATTGCCTGGATACGTTGCATGGATTTAGGCCAAGCAGATGATTAATGTCCAATATGCTGTTGCATGCTGGGCATAGAGGTGGATCAACTCTTTTAAGTAGGTGCTGGTGAGTAGTAGCTGTGTGTCCTAGTCGTAGGCGAGCAAATGTGGTATTTTGTATTTTAGAAGTTGATGTTGGGTAGGTAGGCGAAAGGCGATCTTTGTTAGTCCTAGAATAGTGTGTGTGATGGCAGAGCCAATCTTCCAGGCGTTTCTTTTTAATCAAACTGTCGATATGCCTTTTGAGATCCAGTTTGGAATACGTGTTGAAAAGGTGGACTGGAGATTTGGCTGCTAGATTAGCTTCGTGGTCTGCGAGCTCATTGCCAACAATCCCAATGTGACTGGGTATCCACATCAGCTTGATTGCGTTTTCATTGTTAATCAGTAGATTTCTAATATTATTTATAACAAATGATCGATGATTGGGATTGATGACGGCGTTGAGAACTGAGAGGCTGTCCGAGCAAATTATAGTATTTTTTTTTAGCTTGTAGGATGTTTTGATGGCTTCTAGTATGGCCAGCGCTTCCGCAGTAAAGATAGATGAGAAGTGAGGAAGAGTGCCCCTTATCAGAGGTGGACCGTTTTCGGTGGTGACTGCAAAAGAAGTATTGTGTTTGGACTTTGATCCGTCGGTAAAAATAGTACTCCATCCTTTGGTTCTAAGGTTTGATATTATTTCCAGGTAGCATTTTCGGAAAATGATATTGTTTGTGTTCTTTTTTCGATGCTCAGCTAGATTTAGTAGTACAGACCCTGGATTGATCTTCCAAGGTGGGGCAGACTGTCTGGTGTGTTTTATAGATTCAAAAGGTATGTCCATTTGTTTTGCTGTAGAAATTACGTTTGAGATGGTAGAAGGTGTTCGTTTTATTTTTTTGTGTTTTGCGGCCAAAGTAATGTCTTTGTTAATTATTGAGTTTTTAGAGAAGGAGAGTTTGGGAATCAGCTTCAAGAAAACCTCTTCTTGTCTCTGCTCTATGGTTGGGAGTCCAGCTTCTGCCATGATATGTTGGATGCGAGTTGTCCGATAGGCGCCAATACTTCTTCTAGCGGCTTGATTGTAGGGTGGTTTAAGAAGATTTAATGTTGTTTTTGGACACTTGCCATATATACATAAACCATAATCAATTTTGCTTAATATTATGGAGCGCGTAATATTGCAAAGCGTGTTAGTATGAACGTCTAGTTTTTTGCTTGATAGGTAGCTTACAATTTGGGCCCTGCTGGCTAGGCTCTTTTTCAAATCTGTACAATGAGGTGTCCAATTATATTTAGTATTAAATAGTAGTCCTAATATTTTTAGATTGTTAACATTTTCTATATTAATATTGTTATGATTAAGTTCAAATTTACAGAATAGTTTACGACACACATGCATTGTCTTACACTTATCGAGAGATAGTTTGGCACCAGAGGTGGTACACCAATTCAAAATATCATTTAATAAATTGGAAAAGATGTGTTTTACATCTTCAAGATCGTTAATTCTACAAAGTATGTAAATATCGTCTGCGTATATGCAGTGGTCTAGAACTTTATATTTGGTTATAATTGTGCTGATTGCATCAAAAGCTATGATAAATAATACCACAGAGAGAGGGGACCCTTGGGGGATGCCGTTTTTAAGAGGATGGGAAGGGGAGAAAGTATTGTTAACTTTGGTAGACATTTTACGGTTAGAAAGAAAGGATTTGATGAAGTTAAACATCTTTGGGCCAACACCCCAATCTCTTAACTTACCTAAAATAAGGTGAATACCAATCCGATCGAACGCTTTTTCGAAATCTAACGAAAGCAGTGTAACATGGTTACGAGCAGATAGAGCGTTTGAGATATAATAGTCGATATGAAGTAGGGCGTCGGTACAACCTCTTTCGGGCTTGAACGCTACTTGATTGGTACTTGTAAGTTCTTGAGAATCTATAAACCAGAGAAGTCGTTTGGAAATTATTTTTTCAAGTACCTTGGAAGTACAAGGAATGAGAGAAATAGGGCGATACCCATTTACTGAATCAATTGGTTTATTCGGTTTTGGTATAGGGATTACTGTGGCAGATTTCCAGTTTTGTGGTATAATACCGGTTGCATAGATATTATTGTATAAACGCAGAAGCCTTTTTTTAATCAATGAAGGCAGATTTTGTATCATAGGGTAAGAGATACGATCTCTGCTGGGTGTTTTACCTTTTAAGGTCTTAAGACAACAATCAAGTTCAATAGCATCAATTGGGCTCTCTAGATGCTTAGCTGGTAAATTAAGATCAGAAATGGCGATTGTTGGATGACAAAGGAAGCTGTTTTTCAGAGAATTAAAGGTGTTTGAGAAGTTGGAGTTGTCAGAGAAATTTGACCATGTTTGAGCAAAGAGGTTACAGATATCAAAGGCTGAGGAGATGGTTCCGTTTGCAGTAGCGATGCACTTAATGTGTTTTGGGGCGAAGCTCCCCGTGAGACTACGGATATTATTCCAAATTTTGGTTGGAGAAGTGTTGGGATTAATTGAAGAGGTAAACTCTCTTAAACATTTGGCTTTACTTGCTTTCATCTCTCTTCGGAACTGCGCATTAGCTTTTTTAAAAGTTATAAGATTTATTTGGGTGGGGTGTTTTTTGAAATTTTGCCATTTTTTCATTTTTTGTTCCCTTAAAGACTTTAGGGTGGAGTTCCACCATGGGACTTGTCTTTTAGTTGGAATTGGATGACTTTGAGGAATAGATAGGTTTGCAGCTAAACGCATACCTTTTTGAAGCAAAGACGCTTCTTTATTAATATTATCGGACACTTCTTTATTTAGAAACCAGTTCTCGACGTTTGATTGGAATTTGTTCCAGTCGGCCATGTCCGTTTTAAATTTGGGAGAGGGAAGGGAAATTGATTGATTATCTAGACCTTTAGCAAGAGTACAAACAATAGGATAGTGATCACTATTGTGGAGGTCGTCAAGAGTAGTCCATGATGAATGAGGGAGCATTGTTGGTGAGCATGAGGTTATATCAATGTGGGTGAAAGTGCCGTGGGTGGAGAAATGAGTGGGAGATCCATTATTCAAAAGCATTAGATCAGTTTTTAATAGAAAATTCTCTATAACCGAACCTCTGTGATTAGTTATTGGGGAACCCCAGAGAGTATTCCAGGAATTAACGTCGCCTGTAAGTAGAATTGGTGTGTTAACTTGACTAACTATATTTTCGAGATCTCTACTCGAAAATGTTTGTTTCGGTAATATATAGATGTTTATAAGAGTAAATTTGAAAGGCAAATTAATTTCTATAGCTAGAGTTAATATATTTGAAGAAATGTTAATTTGTTTATGTGGAATATTACTTTTTATAAGAATTGCAATACCTTGTTTCCCGGTTATGTTTTGAGGCAAGTTATAGAAGTATCCTGTATAAGATTTGTGTGATATTGGCGAAGAACCAAAAGCACAATGTGTCTCCTGAAGAGATATAGCACATGGCGATTGATCTTTTATTAATGTACTTAGCTCATCGTAATTGTTAATATAACCTTGTATATTCCATTGGAGAGCTGTAAAAGAATAGTGGTGTTGGGAGTATTTGATGTTTCGGGAGGTGTTAATATTTTTGTGACTCCGCTGCCCAGAGGCTGGGCCGTCGGAGTCTCTGACGGGACTCCGTCGGCCGAGCCCACGAACAGCAGAGTCAAAGCTTGGAAAGTGCATATTGTTGTTTTTAAATGTTTTCATGGTCCATTGTTGAATCTTCATAGAAGTAATTGTTTTTTTGTAAAAGATCTTGTGTTAATGAAGAGATGGGTGACGAGTTGTTGGTGAGTGAGGTTATGGATGTTGGTGAGGGTGTGGGTTGCGAGTTGTTTTCAGTTATTGAAGGTGAGTTGATAATTTGTATGTTAGATTGATTAGGAGAAGGGTATTGATTAGTTTGTGTTGGGATTGTTGGGATAATGAGTGTAGGTTGTGTTGAGGAGGCTGGGAGAACTTGGGTGGATTTTAATGAGTTTAAATTATTTGTCGTAGAATGAACGATCTTATCTTTAGATATATTTTCATAGTTTACATTAGAATTCGACTTAAAATTAGATGTTGATGGTTGAGTATTTAATAAAGTAGGTGAAGGTGGATTGGTGTTTTTTTCAATTGTAGGTTGTGTTGGTTGGTTGATTGGTTTAGAAATTCGGTTTTTGATAATCTCGGCCATGGTGGGTTTTGCAAAAGGGTGTTTCTTCGGTGCAGGTAACATATGTAACGATGGGTTATCATTGAAGATTTGCCAAGCTTCACGTACTGTACAGCGACGAGTTGCTTTAATTTTATTAACTGATTTGTGCCGCAAAAAAGACGAACAGGCTGGATCATATGAAGTGTGGGAGTCTTCCTTGCAGTTAACACAGTAAACTCTGGTACACTCATTGTGTGGTGGGGGGAGGCAGCACTCTTTACAAATGTTTGCGTTTGTGCACCTTTTCTTTGTATGGCCTAGCCTTTGACAAAGAATACAGCGCATGGGGTTGGCGACATATTCATCAACTTTGCAGTTCAACCATCCAATTTTTATGTCTGTAGGGCGACGAATTAGGTCGAATGTCAAGATGGCACCCCCTGTAGGGATTAGGTTATCATTGTCTTTCTTAAGGATTTTTTTAACTTCAATAACTTTCTGTTTTCTGAGTTCATTAAGTAATTCCTCTTCGGGAATATCAACTATAAATTTGGAGAATATTCTTCCTTGTACAGAATTAAGTGCCGCATGAGATGTTATTTGCACTGGAATTGAGTCGATATTTTTGGTTTTAAGGAATTTTTCTGCTACGGAAAGACATGAGACTTTTACTAAAAGGTCGCCCGACCGCATGGGCTTAACCTCTAAAATTTCACTGGATACGTATTCGATACCGCGGTTTATTTGGAAGGGGTTGTAAGTAGCGAGGGGCTTATAGTTGTTACCGACTTTTTCGACACCAGAGATTATAATGAAACGGGGAATATTATCATCGTTATTAGTTATCTTAGGCATTTCTGGGAAGTCTTCGTCTGGTTTCTTGCGTTTTGTTTTACTGTACCGGTTAAGAGGAACTTCATTGTCCAACCCTTTAAACCGGTTATGTTTTGAGGGGTCCGTAACCCCTCTCATTTTTGTTGCACTTTTTTATAATTATTTATATTAGTTTTGTTATTACACAATTATTTGAAAAATGAAGAAAAATAGTTATTTCGTTTAACAAAAGAAAAACACGTGGTTAGATTCACACTATATGGTTTATCTCTTTCACACGTCTATACGCGGCGTAAGCCAGAAAACGAATGTGCAGGAGATTAGGCTCTGATGTGTGCTCTAGATTCTAAAATACTCAATATATAAGGTCAGACAAACCTTTACAATAAAACATCTATGTATTATTAATCACTATTTTTTATATACAAAATAAGTTTATTTTTAAAAACATTTATACTTAGCTCATTCTTCAATTAACTTGGAAGTCTATTAAAAGAATTTATTCCCATATACATAACTGAGTCCTGGGTGCTACTTCTGTTACACCTATTGGGCCTCAAATTTTCACTGTTGCGTAAATTATAAGGTTGTAATTCTCCAACGTTGATGATGTTAACTTTTAAGTATTCAGGGACCATATTGTTTTTCATTTTATATATTACTAACATAGCGCTATATTTAAGTCTCTGTTTAACACTCATCCAATTTAAAACTTCCAACATCACTCTTATTGGGGTGTAGACATTCACTCTCAATATCATTCGCATTGCTTTATTTTGCAATAATTGAAGCCGATTTACTATTTCTTGTTGACAACCATACAAAACAGCTGAACAATAATTAAAATGGGGTAAGACAATAGTATTATATAGAAGCAAAGTACTTTCAAATGTTAAGTCTCTTCTAATTCTTTTTATAAAACCAACTTTTTTAGCAATTTTTCCGCACACATATCTCCCATGCTCTTTGAAATTTAATTTCGAGTCCAAAATAACTCCGAGATATTTAAAACTATCAACACACTCAAAAACTTCTCCATCCATACATACGTTTATGGGTTCATTTACTTTAAGTTTCATACATTTCTTCTTTTTCACATTCAATTTCATTTTATTCATTTGAAGCCACCGGTTTATGCTCTCCAAGTCCTCATTTAACCCTAGAAAGGTAATCATATTTTTTAGTACGTTAAAGGTAATCCTTCGTCGAATCGACGAAGCAAAATTTAAATGCATTTTTTTCGAAAAGTTATTAATAAATTCTTGTAGATGTTAATAATTTATTTTTATCAAACCTTTCTCTTAATAAAAACAAACTTCATTTTATTTTTTTAGATTTGTGACTTTTTATTCTCCTTAAAGATCTATGAGAAATTTTAAAAAGAAAAAATGATGTTCGTCTAATCGACGAAGATTACCTTTCTAGGGTTAAACATTGTAACAACCATTCAACATTTTTACTCTTATATATATCAGGGCATCATCCGCAAACAACACAACTTTGCAAAATTTCAGCACGTATTTAATATCATTTATGTACAAAAGGAAAAGCAACACACCTAAAACTGATCCCTGAGGGACTTTGGGTTCTCCCTGTAAGGTACGATTTAAACCAGTTCAGTTCATTGTCCTTAATTCCATACATTTCCAACTTTCGCACTAATATATTTCTTTCAATGGTCTCAAACGCACGCTTAAAATCCAAAAACACTGCTATTACCGAATTATTGCAATCAATTTCTTTTTTCCATTCATATATCAACCAATTTAACGCAGTTTCACAAGAGTGACCTTTTCTAAACCCAGATTGCTCTTGTATTAAAATGTTGTTATTTTCTAAATAGTCTTGTAGTTGGTTAGCTACATAACGATCTAGAATCTTTTCAAATGTAGGCAGCATGTTCACTGGACGAAACTCTTCACATTTTACAGTGTTTACCACCTTCTCTACCGGAATAACAGTGGATTCTTTCCAATTGCTTGGAAATATCCCGTAGCACAATGAATTATTAACAATTTTGATTAACACAGGGCCAATGATTTCAATTGATTTTAAAATTATGTCTGTTAATTTCCACGCTTGCATAACGAAATTTAAAAACACAATTTAGGTGTATGCTTGGTGGAATATAATGTTGAAAAGGAATTGAATAATTAATTTCGACCACACCCAACAAAATACAAATTAAACCTAGATATTAGCAATTTGATTTTCATCAGTTAGATTCTTGCCCAAACTTAACATTAGAGATATCTTTACTTTTATTGTTTTTCATAATAAGAGACTTAATCATTTTCCATGAACCGTCTTGATTACCACTGTTCGATTGTATCTGCGTGCGAATATGTCGATTTTTTGCTGCCAAAACTTCTATTTTATACTTATTCCGAATCATTTTATATCTCCTCCAATCTTCAACATTGCTGCTGTATTTTTCCTGTTTCATTCTTCATAGATTACCATTGTACCACTGACAATCAACTTTCACTCCAATCAATTTTTCAATAGTCATAGCGTCACAGCATCTTCCAATACAATCATCAAATCTCACCGTAAGATCATTAAAGTTCCGCTTATGAAACAATTCAGGAAAGCCGTTATTATTCAAAAGATTATCTAATTTAGATTTGGAATACTTAAGAATCTTTTTCTTCTGCAAATCATTTTTATAATTATTACCCTTTATTTCTACTCTTATTGTCTCATGATCAGATACTTTAAAGTTCTTATCCACACACACATTTAATTCATCTTTCGCGTCTATGTTAACACACACATAATCAATCAATGTTCGAGAATGTTCTATAATTCTTGTAGCCTCCTTAACAAGTTGAATGTCACCTTGATCAATAATTAAGTCTAACATTCTCACTTTATTAGTATCATCCGTTAGCAAGTCAATATTAAAATCTCCCATTACTATGTTACTTTCACTTTCCAAATTCTCAGCATACCAATTTTCATAAAACCGTAAGAATTCATTTACCGATGAGCTCGGCGATCTATATACACCAACAAACACCCATTTTTTACTTTCAAACCATACATACAATTTTAAAATCCATACAAAATAAATATATTGTGTAACATTCACCACTTCAAAACGTAATCCTTTTTTAATGTACGCCATTACACCTCCTGTATGCCTTGAATGCGAAAAGCAGTTAATGTGGGAGTAGTTACTTATTTTATATTCACATTCTTCAATATCTGTTGTTATTCGGGTTTCCGATAACAACAATATATCAGGTTTACAATTATTTACCAATAATTCAACATGGCTTTTGTTATTGAGAAGACTGCCCATTTAAACAATACGAAATAGCCTTCCTCTTGTAATCGGAAACTTTTACGAATCCCGAAAAAAGCTATCACCAAATCCTTTCGTAATAACATTTTGTATGAGATTTTCCACTACGATGGATTTTGTTATAATTTTTTTGGGGATTCGTAACAAGTTTCCGATTACGATGGAATTCGTGATAGGGCTGATTATATTTTTTTCATAGTACCACTTTCACTTACTAACTTAGGTCCTCAGACCTATTACGTCCGTGTAGTTCCGCTTGCGGGGCATAGGGCCTCCACTACTCCTACGCCCCATCGTGTACGGTTTCTGGAGATGTACCTCAGCTCTCTCCAACTCTTCCCCAGTTGTGCTGATTCCTCTTCGACCGTTCTTCGCCAAGTACTTCTGGGTCGGCCCACTCATCTGCCTCGCTGCGTGAGAGGGTTCCATTGCATCTTGACTCGCAATGCACTCGTGGCCTTTTCGAAGCATATGTCCAATCCACTGCCACTTACGTTTTCGTATTATAGAGTCAATGGGTTTCCTGACCTGTCCTCGCATGAAGTTCATAATTGGAGATACGGTT
The DNA here is from genome assembly GCA_963931855.1 of Philhelius festivus. Lineage (NCBI taxonomy): Eukaryota > Metazoa > Arthropoda > Insecta > Diptera > Syrphidae > Philhelius > Philhelius festivus. Next base: position 214,637,170 of record OZ007555.1, on the reverse strand, counting down.
AGCCAGAAAATCCGCAAGATGTTTCGCAGACATCTATTTACGAACGTTTGCAGCTTTCTTGTAACAGTGGGTGTTACTTTCCATGTACTGCATCCATAAAGAAGCACGGATTCTACATTGGAGCGGAACAGTCGTAGCTTAGTCTTTAGGCTTATAGAGTTGTTTCTCCATATTTTGGACAGCATTCCTAACGCAGCCTTTGCTTTTCCGATTCGGCTGGTTATATCTAGTTCGGTCCCACCATCAGTAGAGACAATACTCCCAAGGCATTGAAAACGCTCTACCGCCTCTACTGGTTGTCCAGAAATATCTATTTGAGTATATGAGGAAGTTCCAAGGCTGATCCTTTTAGTTTTTGCAGTATTGATCTTAAGCCCGACGGTTTCGGCTTCTTTCTCCACCCTTGTTGTCATTTGATGGAGATCCATGATCCTATGAAAGAGTAAGCACACTTCATCCGCGTATAGTCTAGATGTTTCAGGTGTAATATCAGATTCCACTGAATTCCTTCATTTAAAGTCGACAAGGCTGCCTGCAGCACATCACTTATTACCAACAGGAACAGTATTGGTGACAGTATACAACCTTGTCTAACGCCACTTTGGATTTCAAACTCCTCTGACAACCTTCCTTTATGCAAAACGTGACATTTCGATCCTTCATATGTAGCCTTGATTATATCGATCAATTTATCCGGAATGCCCCTCCTGCGCAAGGCAAGCCAAATAAATTCTATATTGACACTGTCAAACGCCTTTTCGAAATCGATGAACAGCAGGTGAAGTGGTGATCGATATTCAACGCACTGTTCGATGATGATCCGCAAGGTGTTGATGTGATCCACGCAGGGAGATCCAGTGCGGAAACCTGCTTGTTCGGCGTCAAGGGTGTCTTCTAGGTGGTCTTTTATTCGACCTAGGACGGTTTTTGCTTTAACCTTCGCTTTGTTTCTATACTGTTACGATTTGTAACAATATGACTTCTTAACCTCCCTCCTGAATTTCTTTTGAAGTTGCGAATCAAACTTTTTTGTTTTTCAAGTCAATATTGTAAACGGAAAAGGGGAATTCACATTATAACGGGTGTTTTTTTTAGAGGCTGAACACTTTAAATTGGCAACACTTTTTTCCCATGATAGTGGATTCATTATAAATAGACTAACACGGGAGTAACGTTTGCAAATTGTTCAAATTTATTTAAAAAAAATGGTTCAACTCAAGAAACACATTGGGCGTTACGTCCGTTTTGCAGTGCTCATAATCGACCATCAAATAGATTAATTCGAGAATCTGGAACGTTTTCGCAACACGTTTACTCCAAACGATATTAAGCATTCCGTAAAACGTCGTACAGTGCGCACAGATCAAGTGCTTTCTGATATGCAGCGTAGTGTTGATGATGATCGAAATATGTCGATTTTTATTAATGTCGATTTATTCTGGTCTTAACTTAAAATACCTTTTATTCAATTTATAATTATTTATAAGCTAATTTGTCAGATCGTGACATTAAAATGCAATTAAAAGACAGACAAACATTTTTACAACTATACCCGATTCGTAATGTAAAGAGAACACGAAACGAGAGCGAGATATGATTCACTGTCAACTTTATGTAGTCTTAAAATCGTCCCTCAATTCCCAACGGCGCAACTGTTGGGTTGATAAACTGAAACATGGCAAATACAGTGTTGGAAAAAATAATAGAAACAAAGGTTTACATAATGATCAACCATTAATAACTACATACAATTACGTCTTCCTTGGTTCTAATTTTTTATATATTAATAACACCTAACATGACTTTGAAATGGTGCAGCCGTTTGTTGTCATTAGCTCTTTGTTTGGACTTAACGGTAAAAAAAATGAGCTAAGTGATAATCTTGCCTGGAAAAAATAATAGAAACAAGGTACTTTGACTTTCAATTTGACTTAAATTTCGTTTTTTATTTTTATTGAAATAGACGTTTTATAGTTTGTTTATTAGTTTTGCACGTGTTTCAGTCGTTTTAATAAAAAAAAATATAACAGTTATTTTAAAATTTTATAAAAATGGGTCGTGGAGTACACTGTACTATTACTGAGCGCAATTTAATAAAAAAACTTCAGAAAAAAATGGGAAAACTATGGAAGAAATAGCACAAGCATTAAATTGTTCAAAAAAGAAGATATTTACAGTTCTCCATTCAAGTCCAAAGCCAGAAACAAGAGGCAGAAAACGAAAGACCTCAACACGGTTTGATAAGATATTGGTACGACTGTGTAAAAAAAGGCTTTTTCTTCTTCCAAAGACTTGAAAATTGAACTAAATGCGCCTGTTTCAAGTCGTACAATAAGAAACCGACTAATAGAAGCAAGGCTTCCTGGAAGGGGTCCCAGAAAAGTACCATTCTTGAGCATGAAAAATATTCTGCAGAGGATGCATTTTGCAAATAAACACGCCCAACTAGCAAATTGGAACAACGTTTTATGGTCGGATGAAACAAATATAAATTTATCTGATTCCGATGGCAAAATGTATGTCAGACGACCTAAGAACGCAGAATTCGATCCAAGGTACACAAAAAAGACTGTTAAACATGGTGGAGGAAATATCATGATTTTGGGGGTGCTTCTCAACATCTGGGGTTGGTCCAATTTTTTGGATAAAAGACAAAATGTATGCTACTGACTACGTACGAATAATAAATGAAGTTATGCTGCCATTTGCCGAAGAGAACATGCCAATTAAATGGGAATTCATGCAAGATAACGACCCCAAGCACTCCTCAAAATTGGTTAAGGAATACTTTAAAAAAATTAAATAAATGTTATGGAGTGGCCATCGCAGTCCCCGGATCTTAATCCCATAGAACACCTGTGGGGCATACTTAAGAGGAAAATTGGAGACTTCAGAGCCAAGAATAAGGAAGATCTGTGGTCTATAATACAAAATGTATGGTATTCCATACCTTCCGAGACATGCGCTAAGTTGGTTCATTCCATGGGGCGGAGATGTCAAGCCGTCATTTAAAATAAAGGTGCAACGACCAAGTACTAAACGAATATGAACCAATTTAACTGTTAAGTTACTCTTTACCAAAAAGAAAAACACAATTATAATATTGTTTCTATTATTTTTTCCAGGGTAAAATGGCTGTTAATATTAATTTTAATTTTTCTCATTACTATTCTTTTTATTAATAAATTTAATATTGTGTATATTTTAAACTTTATAGAGACTTATTGTATGTATTTTTAATTTCCAATTTCTTCCCAATAAACTTTTTGTTTTTAAAAAACGGCATAAAAGAAGCTTGTTTCTATTATTTTTTCCACCACTGTATATACTTTAATGAAACATAAGCCCATGTTTCATTTCAGCAACCAGACAGATGTGAAACTAAAAATTGAATGTGTTCTTACTTCATTTATTAATATCATTTAACGTGACGACGATAAATGCTTTATTACGTATGTACCTATAATCCTTGTCTGCTTTCATAGTTTGAAACTGATTTTACAACAACGACGATGTTTCATCAAGCTCACATCTCGTTTTTCTTATCACATTCATTGTGTTTGAGCCAAAGGATTCTTCTAATTGTAGGCAATGCTTATTTAATTTTGACACCGAATGTAAAATTCTTCGCATATGGCAATGCTAGTTTATAATTGACAACAGAAAGCAAAAAGTTTATTTACAAGTGTTTTTTATATTTCGCATTAATTATTTAGTAAATTTTAGTGCTCAATTTTTATGTTAAATAGTATATAAGTACATATTCAGTATTGTGTTGGATAAAGTGGTTAATGTTTTAAATAAATAAAACCATAAAAAGGATGTATTTTTTTAACAAAGGGAAGTGCTTTTCGATTGCGTAATTGCTCGGCCACATAATTCATTAAAAAAAGCTTTTATTGTGTTTTTTTTTATGAAATTATGTTTTTAAATTGTTTTGTTAATAAGTTATTATGGTTTTTTCATTAAACGAACATTCTCTTTCGCTATAAAAGGTGTTTTTAAAGTGTTTTAAATAGCCTCGAACAAAGTTCGAACAATAATTGTAAAAAACGTAGCTGTCTGACGGATAACGTGTCTTTTTTTGACATGTCACTGACAACTCCATAGACAAATATTCACACCCAACGCCGGAAAAGAAGTTTTACTTCAAAAAGCTAAATTACACAAAATCATCGTATTTGTTGACTCACTTTCAATTAGGTAATGTCCTAAATGAGAAACTGACACAATCCCAACAAAAAAACGAGTCCAAATTCGAAGACGAACTCGAGGTGTAATGAGTTTTAGTTGAATTTTAAAAAATAAATTTGTAGAAATATTTAGCTTGAAAAAGTTTTAGTGTTTATTTGGTTGTTTAATGATACAAAAAAATTAAATAATAAAATGTTTTCTTGTTTATTAATTTGTATGCTATTCTTTTGTTCTAACTTAGTATCTTCCCGCAAGGCAATCAATCCTGCCAAAAACTTTTTTTTGGTTGCCGTTGTCAAATAACTTTGTCTTACACAAATTTGAGTAGCGCCCCCAATGATAGTCACGCATTTGGAATAGAAACGAGCCCTCCATATTATATATACTCAAATTTCTCACCTATTTGCTTCATTCAAATAATTGAAACGGTTTTGAATCCCAATCTAATCTTAATCTAACAAATATTTCAACAAAATACCTTCTTAAGGCTAGCCGCGCACTAGCAATTTTTAGTTGCGAAACTGTTTGGTTACTTATAGAAAACAGATGAACTGTTTGGTTGAATGTCGGTGAATTTGCAGATAATTATATGTTCAATAAAATGGCGAACTTATTTTAGGCAATCGTTTAGTTTGTGTCAAAACACAAACTTTTTAGTTGCTCGAACCAAGCAGTTTCGCAACTAAAAATTGCTAGTGCGCGGCTAGCCTAAAGGTGTTTTTAAAAATTCAAAAATGATAAAATTACTTTTATACAGATTTTTTTGAAATATTAGTTAGAATTAAAATAAAATCTTCCAAGTAACTTGCTCGCTACGTTATCGTAACAGCAAATACACAAATAGGAATTTGACTGCTAGTGTATATACCGACCTTACTTGCTAGCAATTAAATGGGTAATTGAAAATTTTGAGCAACTTGTATTCTCGTGTAAAAGGTGTATTTCTCATTCACTGAATACTACCATTTTCATTCCAACCAAGTTTCAATTGTAGCAGATTTATCACTTTGTCATTCACAATAGAAAGTAATTCTGGGAGAAAGAGGAATAAAATATGTAATAATGTAGTAGTTTATTGTTGTGTGAGTCACGTCGGAGGCCACCAAAATTAAAAGAAGAAAGTTTTGTTGTGGTTAAATATTTGGCGATAGGTTTTCTTTAATCTTAAAATCATTATTAAAAAAAAACGAAACTAAAATCACAACCAATTTAATAGATTAAACCAAATGCAAAATTATACTAACACAAAATTACAAAATCGTATTTGTTGAAACCATTGTTAAGAAAGTGTATCGAAGAGGACAGAGAGACAGCTGCTGTCAAATACTTACCTAGAGAAAATACGGTAAAAAACATGATTTTTATTATTTACCCAAAAAGTTATTATTTGCGATTAAAGTCGTGTTTATTAACAACATTAGAACTACATCATTACTTACCTGCCATATGTTCAATCTGAATTTTATAATGATATTTATAATTTGTTTATTATGGTTATTGGAAAACACCAACAACTCGTGATAATTTCTTTTATGATGAAATAATGAATCTCCTTTCTTTAAATAAATAAAGAAAACACTTACATCTCATAGTTCAAATTTTAGTTTCAATCAGAAGCAATCTTAAAAGTCAGAGGGCAATAAAGTTGCACAATTTGTTGTTGCCTGTGACCTTAGCTTATTTATTGAGAATGAGCAATGTAAGCTCGATGCATTCCGAAGAGTGAGTGAAATCTTGGAGTGATCGGAAGTGTTTATTTTAGCGGAAAGAAAAACATTAATTTTGGAGTGATTTGTAGCCAATTTAATAGTAGGAAAATTGTAAAAATTGAATTTAGCAATTTCAAATTGTAATAAACGGAAAAAAAACAGTGAAAATCTGATAAAAACTAAAGAAATTTAATAATTTAAATAAAATTATTTTAAAATAACTGGTGAAGAAAACTGTAGTTTATAAAAAAAAAAAAAAGAAAAGAAAAGAGAAAAGAAAATGAGTGAAAATTGTGATAAATGTTCTAAAACACTCAAAAGGAACGAGATAGTAACATTATGCTCTGCTTTTTGTAAAAAGGCATTTTGCTCTAAATGCTCTGGTATAGGTGATTACGAATGTAATTTACTTAAGCTTAAGAATATAATGTTTGTTTGTGATGAGTGCAAAGAGTACATGCATAGCATAATGGAAAAAATGGACTCTGTGTTGAAAGTGGTAAATGAAAACCAACAGGTATTGAAGAAGCAAGAGGAAGAAATAAAAAAGCTTCTTACGGGAGTTAAAATGTTGTGCGAGAAAGAGACGACAAATAAAGTTGAAAAGAAGAAACTATATGAAGAGATAGCAGTTAAAAATATCCCACCTATTATAATTAAACCAAATTGTAAACAAGACAGTGAAAAAACAAAAAATGAAATTAAAGAAAAAATAAATCCGGTTGACCTATCCCTACAAGTGAATAATATTTCGAAAAGTGCAAATGGTTCTATTATAATAAAGTGTAGTGATGAAGAATCGGTTAAAAAAATACAAGAAGAAGTAGAAGATAAACTAAAAGGAAAATATAATGTAAACATAACGCAGCTAGTGAAACCAAAAATTCTAGTCGTTAATATAGATAAAGAAATTAAAGAAGAAAATCTTATTGAAGTGATAAAAAGTCAAAACAAAATGGATGGACAGTTGAAAATTATAAAATGTTATAACAAAACGAATTATAATAATAAATATAATGCTATAATAGAAACTGATAAAGACATTTTTAAAAACATAATGGAAATGGACAAATCTTGTTTGAACATCGGATGGAGTAAATGTCTGGTGTTTGATAAATTAAATGTAAAGAGGTGTTTTAAATGCTGGGGCTTCAACCACAACGCAATTAAATGCACAAATAAAACATGTTGTCCAAAGTGCGGTGAAGAGCATGATATAGAAGAGTGTAAAAGTGAAGTGGTAAAATGCAAAAACTGTGTTTATACAATTGATAAACTTAATTTGAACATTGACCCAAACCATGATGCTAGGGATGCCAACTGCCCAGTTTATTTAAGAAGATTGGCAAATGAAAAAGAAAAAGTGGCATACTAGCAACCAATTCTTTGGAATTGTATTTATTTAAATATTCAAGGATTGTTAAATAATATTAATGAATTAAAGAATATAGTTTATGAACAAAATTACGATATAATTATTCTTTCTGAAACCCATTTAAAAGCATCAATTGATGATAAAGAAGTAAATATTAATAAATATAAAATAATTAGATGTGATTCAACCTCTGCTTATACAGGCGGAGTTGTGATATATTTAAAAAAACAAATAAATGATTATAAAATTCTTAAATGTGTTCAAATAAACTTAAGTTTGTGGATATTAATAATTGAAATATATAATATAAAAGTGGTGGCACTTTATAAGTCGCCGAGCACACCGAAAAGCGAAATATGTGATCATTTAAATGAATATTTTCAAGAATATAATATAAAAAATAAAGTAATCATAGGTGATTTTAATATAGACTGGTTCAAGAATACTTTTTATAAACAAGAACTCGAGTGTATATTTGAAGAAAATTTGTGTAAACAGTTAGTAAACCAGGCTACGAGAATCACTCTAAGTTCAAGAACCTTATTAGATTATGTGGTATCAGACATTAAAAACATTGAGGTCAAAGTACAAAACGATTTGAAAATAAGTGATCATGAATCAATAATCTTTAAAATTCCTGCGGAAAAATGTAAAAAAGTGACAATAAAAAAAGTAAATGTATTAAAATACAAAAGAAATGTGTTCATCCAAAAAATAAGACAAAGTGAGATAAATAAAATTGCAATATCAGTGAATATAACATGCGAAGCAAGTGTTCAGTTTGAAAAAGAAATGCTACGAGTAGTAAACAGCTTGGTAGTACAAAAATCTTTCAAAGAATCTGATCAGAAGTGGTTTAACAGCGATCTAAAAATACAAAAATTAAACAAAATCAGAAGTCATATGAAATTTGTATTGACAAGAAATGTTGCAGATTGGAATGTGTATAAACAAATTCGTAATGAATATAAAAGAAATATTAGAACTGCCGAAACTAATTATGTTAAAAATAAACTTGGGTGTGCAAGTAACCAAAAAGCAATGTGGAAATCACTAAAATCATTAGTATTAGGTGAATCAAAAAACGAAACAAATTGTGTTGACTTTAATGGTATAAAAATAACAAATGATAAAGAGATAGCAAATAAATTTAATGAATTCTTTATAAACAGTGTAAAAGAGATAAATCTAGAAATCCCCAGTGTCCAGTGGAAAAATATGGTGGCCAATAAAGACAGTGTTTTTAAATTTAAAACTATAGAATCAATTGAACATCTTTTGAAAGTGGTACAAATGATGCCAAATAAAAACGATTTTAATTTAATGAATAAAGAGATGTTAATAGACGGTTTTTCAATTATTGGTCCAGCTCTCTTAAACATCATAAACTTTTCATTAGTGACTGGCAAATTTCCAACTACATGGAAAACTTCTGTTATAACGCCAGTTCAAAAAATACAAAACACGATAAAATGTGAACATTTTCGACCGGTAAATATGCTCCCGTTGTATGAGAAAATTCTTGAAAAGGTGGTGCAAATTCAGTTCGAAGAATATATAGAGAACAATGAAATTCTATTAGAAGAACAATCCGGTTTTAGAAGAAAACATTCATGTGAATCAGCATTAAACAACATCATTGCAGACTGGAAAGAAAAAATTCATTCGAAGAAGAAAATTGCAGCGGTATTTATAGACTTAAAAAGAGCATTTGAAACTTTAGATAGAATTATATTATTAAAAAAACTGTATGGTTATGGTGTAAGAGGAACTGAGTTCAATTGGTTTAAAACGTATCTTATTGGAAGAGAACAAATAGTAAAGATAAATGGTATTTATTCTGATCCAATAAATTCAGATTTAGGAGTGCCACAAGGCTCAATTCTGGGAACATTATTGTTTATTCTTTACATAAATGATATAAAAAATGTTTTAAAATATTGTAAATTGAAGATGTTTGCGGATGATGGTCTTTTTTATGTAGAAGATAATGACTATAATGGATGTGTCAGAAAATTAATGGTAGATTTAAATAGTTTAAAAAATTACTTAAATATGAATAAGCTTAAACTAAACACAGAGAAAACTAAAATAATGTTATTACCTGAAAACAAAATTATTGCGAAAATAGATGAATTTGAATGTGTTCAAGAAACCAAATATCTGGGTGTTATTGTAGATAGCAATTTAAATTTTAAGAAACATTTTGAAATGGTTACAAAAAAGATTGCTAAAAAAATCGGTTTTTTTCGCAGAATTAGAAAAAAACTTTGTATGAATATGGCAATTAAAGTATATAATTCTATTATACAACCCCATTTTGAATATTGCCCGACAATATTACTATTGGGAACAAATATAATGATAAATAAATTACAATCTCTACAAAACAAAGGAATGAGAACAATATTATATTGCAGTAGATATACATCTAAAATACATATGTTAAATGCTTTAAAATGGCTATCAGTAAACCAAAAAATCATTTTTAATGTACTTACATTTATTTTTAAAATTAAGAACAATTTGTTACCAAATTACTTAAAAAGAAGACTTGTCACAAGAAATGAAAAACATAGATATAATTTAAGAAATAACAATGAATTTCATTTGCAATTGTTTAGAAATAATAAAACACAAAATATGCTTTTTTATAAAGGCTTACAAATCTATAATAAGCTTCCTAATAGTACAAAAACTGAAAATAATTTAAGAAATTTCAAAAACTCCATTGTACATTTTATAAAAACAAATTATTAATGTAAAATATTGTATTTTTGTTTTCAATGGCGAATTATTGCTAAATAAAATTTTCAAATTCAAATTCAAGGTCTTCGGACGATGTGGGGTTTTTATGATAACATTTACAAAATAATGTAATTCTAATTCTAGATATAAAATATTCATATGTATGTACGTACATACATAAATGTTTGATCTGCAATAGTAATGTTCTATTAATTAGTAAGGTTATTAACTTTTCTTTTAATTTCGTCATGCAAAATATTGCATGCACAAACATGTCGGTCAGTAGGTAGGAGCGTCAACGTTTTAAGTGCATTCTGTGTAAATGTTAAAAAATTGAGTTTGGGCGATTTTAGGCAAAGGGACGAGAAGAGAATCTATCTCACAAATTGAGTGCTTAAATTTGGTGTCCTAAATCTCAATACAGTTTATGTTTATCAGCCATTAAAAGGTTAATTTATTGGCGTCAAAACAAACATTCTCTTTGACCAATTAACTTTCTTTTTTGTTTTGTTTGTGATACCATAATATCTTGCTTATATATCTATGTCTGAGATACGAAAGTTTTCCATCGTCTGCGATTACGAGCATGCTGCTTCCAGTCATCTAGACCAAGCCCTCTGGCGTCCACAATGCTATGTCTTTAAACCGGAGGCTCGGTCTTCCTTGTCGCCGCGAACCTGGGGCTGAGATTTGGAAACTCTCTTTGCTGGAGCATTATTGTTCATTCGCTCAATGTGACTGGGCCAATGTACTCGTCGTCTTTTGTCTTTCTGGACTACATCCACATCTTGTTACAGCTAATAGAGTTTGCAGTTATATCCTCTCCTCCATTCGCTCTCCTCGCACACAGGACCAAATATCCGTCGAAGAATTTTTCTTTCGAAAGAGCCCAGTATCATGTCTCCCTTTCTGCTCATAGTCCAGCAGTCTGCGTAGTAAAGCAGGACTGGTAGTATTAGGATTTTGTAGAGCGTACACTTCGGCTTACGAGTTAGAAGTTTTGAACCCATTTTTATTCAAGCAATATGCCATATAAAGCATATTTATGCTATAAAACGAGTCTCTATGAACTCCTACTCTGACCTCTCCCAGGTAAATATCGCGTGCCTGGGACCTCAATCTTTCTGGAAAGTTGTTGGTGGCAGCAAGTATGGCGACGTCGCGTCGAAAGAATTTCCCAAATGGAATCAACTATGTACTTATATACTATTATACTAATACGATATACGTTACGGAGTTAGCGCCTATAAGCAGCATTTTATACTAGCTTTCGTCCTAGTGAGTAATACTTCCTATACGATACGGACGCTTTAACGACAGAAAACATCACTGAGTTTTTGAAGTATTAAATTCTACGCAGTTAATGGTTCCCTATTTGAAAATGCTATGAAGATGAGAATTTAATGAGTTTCTCATACGCTGCCGCTCTAAATTCACATCAGAAGGATAAGGACGATGTAAAGATTTGTGCAACTCTACGGTCAGATAAGATCACCAGTGGACTACGAAACTCCTACTGCCGGTCATTGAGAAGCTGTCGTTCTTCAAGATATTTCTTGAGATAATAATTTATCAGCGTATTCAGGCTTTTTGAAAGAAGGGGCGTAAGTGCATTTGGAAGATAGTTATAGGGGGTATAAGTTTCGCCTTTTATAGGACAGGCTGGACAAATGCTATTTTCCATCCACTTGCGACCAGTAGAATACGACATATAGAAAAGCTTTGAAGAAAACTTCTTCAGAACAATTGGAAGAATACTGTACCTATACATCGAGAAGATCGGTACTCTTGCAACTATACGAGTGTGAAAGAAGATTAGTCCCATAATATCGGTTACACTCTCAATTAGAGGAGGAGTAGTGACACTTTCCGGCAGCGTGGAATTAACAACAAACTCAGCTGCAAGCAAATTCGCCTTTTCTTGTGAGCTGACGAGTGTCATTTAAGACGAGCGTTGAAACCGAAAACGAAGTAGTATTTCCTACATTTGCTTACAAATGACCAAAAACATTGTAGTATTTTGTGCCTTAATTGTTGGACATGCAAAAATTTGGCTCGTCGAATATGCTCTTAATAGGTCTTGCATGTTGGCTTTACAAAATCGAAAGCTTACTCCTCTGACCCTAATAACCACTTTACAGCTCGAATCAAACCAAGAATTCTCTTTCGGTTTGATAAATTTTTCCATATGTGCCTAGAGGTGATAATACACTTATAGTGTATTTATCAGGGTCAGAGGTAAGAAACAAGTCTAAGTTGTTGGCGGAATGATTTGAAAAGTCAGAAATCTGAGTAGACTCGTTAACAAAGCTTGGTATGCAAATTTCGGCATACCTTCCTCCGGGTGTTGTCTGACCAGAGTACGGCAGCCACAAAGAATTGTGTACATTGAAATGGTCCGTAACAACAATTTCACGGATAATGTGAAACAATTCACTGGATGAAGCTTTGACTGCGAAAAATAAAACACGTATTAATGATGCGCTTATGGTGAGTTTAGAACAAATGAAATTAAAGGTTTATTCAAACAAATGCCATATAATGGTTGAAGCTGATAAGCAACATCATTTTGTATATATTTCGCGAGACCATTGTGAGGAAAGAATATGGCTATTAAGGCAGGCAGGCTGAATTCCCTGTAGTAAGAATGTTCACCCAAATGGGTTTCGCTCAGTGCCAAAACTGCTGGCCTGTTCCTTTGTAGTATGGACATAAACAGCAGAGAAATTTTTCTTAAGCTCCCAAGTGATGCTACAATCGACTCTAAATACACTCAAATGTACAAAAAAAAATCAAATGTATATATAAATATCTTCATAATACAATTTACTATTAGTATAATGCCTTAATAGCAAATGTATTGATGCACTCCTGGATTTCCAAAACAGCAATTTATTTTATATTTCTTTGGTTCAATCAGTTACACACAATGCATGGTATGACCCAAACAATGCATGTAACGACAAAACCAACGCAACTGTGGATTACTGCACCCTCACTGACACTGACATTTTTTGTCTGCTTCTCAACTGAACCTATTACATTATCGGTACTCGGCTCAGGCTTTGGGTTAAGGAACAGGCAGATTGGAGGGACCCATTTTATTGGTGTCCTCTGTATCAAGTTCGATTTTTTTTTCAACGCAAAACTTGCCCTATAAAACCTTGACACATACATTATGTTCATGTATGGCAAGAAAAAGTTTTAATTCATTTGAATTAATTTTGTATTTAAAAATTATGTAGTTTTTTTTTGAATTCACTGAGTTTGTTTATTTTTTATTAATTACATTTAGTATTCTTTTTAAGGAAAAAAAATATTTTTTTTTAAGAAAATAAACTGGGCTTTAATAATAAGCGAAAAAAATTAATACTAATTAACGTGTTTTTTTGAATAAAGTGATATTAAAGTGAAAAAACAACTTAAAACACAAAAAATTGGGTTTGTTGCAAAATTGCGGAGAAATGGTTGTCCGCAGAAAAAAAAAATTGTGACAAACTAAAACTGTAATAAATTCTTGATTGGTTATAACAAAAATCTTACAAATCGGACGTAGTTTGGAAAAGTCTAGAATGCCAAAAAACGCACGATTTTTGGGAATTTTTTTCTCGGAAACCTTATTAGGTAATAACAATTTTTTTTTTAAATAATGAATACATGCGTCAAGAGTACAAAAAAAAGTTTTTTTTTTTTAATTTTCGAATTTTGGTCGAATTAAAGAGGGCGCAAACGTCGACCCATCCAAAAATACATGGTCCACTGGCGAACATTAGTTAATCTCAGGATTGGCTGGACTGAAACAAAAAAAAAACAAAGTGGGTTATTTGACGGAAGGTTTCTTACGAAATACGAAACGATTTACCACAATTTGTTTAAAAAATCAAAAACTAAAAAAAAATTCAAGCTTTGAAAAAAAAATCTTTTTTTGGCAATTTTGTTGGTCATTTTTGGGTCGCCATTTTTTTTGTTCATAACTTTTTGGTCAAATTGTGGTAAATTGTCTCGTAAAAAACCTTCCTTCAAGTAACCCACTTTGTTTTTTTTTTGTTTCAGTCCAGCCAATCCTGAGATTAACTGTCCGCCATGGGACCATGAATTTTTTGATGAGTCGACCAAAATTCGAAAATTAAAAAAAAAAAATTTTTTTTGTACTCATTATTCATTATTTAAAAAAAAAATATGTTACTGCCTAATAGGGTTTCCGAGAAAAAAATTCCCAAAAATCGTGCGTTTTCTTGGCATTCTAGACCGTACTAGTACCTTAAACACATCATTGATCTATATAATTCATTATTATTTTTTTTTTACTTGCAGTTATGGATTTCGAAAGTCTTACCGGTCAGAAAGAGCCACACGCTCGCACCATTATCCACTTGGATATGGATTGTTTTTATGCACAAGTAGAGGAGCTTCGTGATGTATCGTTACGTACTAAACCATTGGGAATACAACAAAAACAAATTGTGGTAACCTGCAATTACGTAGCTCGACAGTATGGTGTAACAAAATTAATGCTTATATCCGAGGCAAAAAAACTTTGTCCCAACATTGTATTGGTCAATGGTGAAGATCTCACAAATTATCGACAGATGTCAAACAAAATCTTCGAAATAGTTCACAAGTATACGCCATTGGTCGAAAAAATGGGTTTTGACGAAAACTTTGCTGATGTTACGGATTTGGTTGCCAGTCGTTGGAAAGATGATCTAGACGTCGAAGTCGAAGGTTACATCCATCCCCTAGATCATGAACTAACAGAACATTGTGATTGTGGCTGCTACAAGCGGTTGGCAATTGGTTCGCAGATCGCCAAAGAAATACGTCAAGAATTATTTGTCACCCTTGGAATTACATGTTGCGCTGGCATTTCGTATAATAAGCTTTTAGCAAAATTAGTTGGAAGCACCAACAAACCCAACAAACAAACGGTTTTAATATCTAACTATGCGGAAGAATTTATGCGTGAAATAAATAATCTGCACGCAATAACAGGTATTGGTCAGAAGACTGAAGCATTGTTGCTCGAAAGCGGAATAGCAAATGTGACGGAACTGCAAAACTGCGATATAGATATGCTTAAGAAGAAACTGGGCTTCGAAACCGCAACAAAACTGAAAGAACTTTCATTCGCACGAGATATCGGGCCTGTGCGGCCAACTGGCAAGCCCAAAACTATTGGATTGGAAGACTCTTGTCGTCCTATTTCCGTAAAGAAAGATGTAGAAGAAAAATTTCGTATGTTACTCATGCGACTGATTGAGCAGGTCTCCGATGATGGTCGTATTCCTATTGCTATTAAGGTTGTTTTAAGAAAATTTGACTCGGTCAAAAAAACAAGCCACAGAGAAACCAAGCAAGCAAATATATTGCCATCTTTATTCAAAGCTAATTCCAATGGACAAATAACACTAGCAGAAGGTGCCCTTTCAAAACTTTTGAAGATAATTATGCGATTGTTCGAAAGAGTTGTTGACTTAGAGAAACCTTTCAACATTACTCTTATCGGATTGGCCTTTTCAAAGTTTCAACAGAGAAAGACTGGATCATCGTCCATTGCCAATTATTTAATAAAGAAAACAGACTTGGAGGTTCAATCGGTTACCTCGATAACAAGCGATGAAGCTTTTCTATCATCGCCTCGAACTTTCCGTCCCAGTGACCAATTTTATAGACGGCGAACAACAGCATCACCGATTCCAATGAATGTTGATTTAGAGGCACCATCCTCCGACATATCAGACTTTTCAGAAAATGAAGTTGAGCCATCACCGAAGAAAAGTCGCTTTAGTCTGCTCATAGCTAAGCGTAGATGTCTTTCTAGCAGTGACGTCAACGACATTGCATCACCAAGTAAGCTTCGTGTATCAGATCTAAGACTGAACTCACGTGATAGTGAAAAGGATATTTCAATGAGTCCGATTTCCTCGCCATCAACTTCGTTTCCAATACCTACGGCGAAATGCTCATCTCCACAATTCATTAATTATTCACCAACATCGTCTATTAATGGTTGTGATGAAAGTCGTGATACAGGTGATATGCTCTGCGATTCAGTCGCTCCCACGCCCGAAACAAACTCGTCAACTTCTCAACAATCATCATCACACACAGAAGTCTCAACGAACGCCGTTTCGAAAACAACTATTACTGGAAACTTATCGAATATTCCATGTCCATCCGGTGTCGATCAAGGTGTTTTCAACGAGCTACCGCTTGACGTGCAAAATGAGCTCTTAAGCACGTGGAGAAGTTCAATGGCAACAAAAGCCAACAACTTGAATACAAATACAGCTGCTACAAGTAATATTAGTACAAACACCACCATGGCTGGAGGCCAAAAAAACACGCTCTATAGGTATTTCCTAAGGAATAAATGAGTGGAAAAAGAAAGATAGAAGCTAAAAGCAATTAGTTTGCGTTAATGTATATTATTTCAAAAATGAATTACATACGTATAAAATATATTTTTTTTATTTTGTTACAAATAAAATTACATTTAAGAAGACATTTTTGTACCAATAAAATAGTTAATGTAATATTTCTTGTTTTGTTTAAATGGTGTAATTACACCTTTAGAATAGAATAATTTGGAAGCAAGCTGCAGCACTTCACTCCTCAATTGAAACTAATATGCGGAGAATTATTCATTGAGCTAATATTTATCAACCTATAGCTAATTAATTTGACAAATCTGCTCGACTTACATTGCATATTAGATTGAGTGAGATATCTAACTGTTGAGAACATTACCTGGGCGAAAAGCAAATAAGAGAGTACAGGTCGAAAAACCAATTTCAGAAACTATTACTAGCCTTTGACTAAAATGTCCTTCAACCAAATATTACTCTTTTCCCTATGGCCACCATTTATTTTGCAAATAGATACATCTATAGAGGCATTACGGCTTTTCATCTTTTGAGGTCCTGTGATCGCTTATTCAAGTCATCTAGCCTAAGCTCTATAGCATCCGCGTTGGCTTGGTCACTTAACGGAAGACTCGGTCCTCCTTATCGCCTCAAGTCCACTTCGTTTTACGCGTGACCTTGAGGAGTTTTAAAGTCATATTGGTTCTGAACTATATTTGTCTCTTGTTTTATATAATACCAACAAGTTTGGTGGTGAAGGGCTCTATAAAAAGCAATTTTATTAAAATATTTCAGTATTTATTATGGGCTGATAATGTAGAAGGTATCGTCGAGTAGATCGGATGCGTTTTCGTGAAAAAATTTATTGATTGACATTTGGAAATATTTAGTTCTAAGCAATTTTTCAGGCACCAGACAGATAAATTGTTGAGATCAAGTTGAAGGAGAGTGGCATCATGTGTTGAAGAAATGGTCTTGAAAAACTCTGTATCATCGGCGTGTTTAATGACCATTTCAATATCGTTAATAGTAAGAATAAAGAGGAGAGGTCCTAAGTGGCTGCCTTGTGAAACCCCAGAGGTTTTTTTTTAACTTCAACCGATTTGAGCGAGCCAAAGACGAACGATATCTTATTTTTTTTACATGTTCTTAAACCTCAGACCCTAATACAACTTTTGAGCACTATTACATTTAAAAATAAGAGTACTTTTTTGCGGCCATACAAAAGTGACACACATTAGTGGACAGTTTGAATAGAATAAGCTTATGTGAGATATTGTCAAAAGCCTTACTGAAATCGGTTGAGACAACATCGACTTCCTTTCCGTTTTAAAAGGCTGAGAGGCTAAGGGATACGAATTCAACAAGGTTAGTCGCTGTGGACCTACCCTTTACAAAGCCATGTTGTCTAGGGAAAATGAGAGGCTTACAACGAAAACTTAAAATAGCATGCAAAATGCTTTCAAAGATTTTGGGAATATGTGAAAGTTTAGCGATTGGACGACAGTTTGTAATTTTATACTTTGGGCCCTTTTTATAAAAAAGAGGTCTTCCATAACTGAGGGAATACTCCTTGAGATAGAGATAAACCGAAGAGTTTTGAAAGGGGAAGAGACAGTGTTGAAGAGCATTTTTTGAGAAATATGGGGGGGATACCATCTGAGCCGGGAATATACTCATCATTGATTTGATTCAGCTTATTTTCGATGAGTAATGAGCCAATGGTATGAGGTAGAAATGGTTCGAGGACATTCAAATTTAAAATATTTAATAAATAAAATCTGATTAGATTGGCAGAGATGGCTGTTTGGAGGGATTTCCTTGTTGAGAAGATGAGTGTGAGTTTGTTGTGTGAAAATGTATTCATTATGGATGTTGTATCGGTTGGATAAGAAGATGCAACTCCTTTTGTGTTGATTGTGGTATAGGGGTGAGAATATAATTTCCATTCGTCGAGTCTTGTGTTTTCCCAATAGGTGTCGATCACGTTGAGAAAGGCTTTTAGTTACAGGTTAGAGACTACATTCAATGTTTCTGAGGCGGTTCTGGCTGCACTGTCTGCTAATTCCCTTTGATGTCTGAGTGCCCTGGCACCCAACAACTGTGTATAGGTTTCCTTGGTTGTGAAACTCTTTTTGAATGTTGCTAGGTTTGTATTTAAAATACTGATTGGTAACTCCCATGGTACCTCCATGTGACCAGTCGTGAGAGTACTGATTGTTAGAGGATTACCAATTTACCAGGAAGCATTCAGAGCAATGTAGATGGTAGAGGGGCATTTCGACGTTTTTATACGAAGTCAGATTTGGTTGGCATCTTCGATTATTGGCGATCTGAAAGATTGATATACACTGCCGCTCATCTGAATGGGTTCACTGTTTTTCGTAACTTACTGTAAGACTCTCTGCATATATATGGCAATGACACGTCTGTGTTATGTATGTAATGAAAGAGCATTATTTTGCCCTTAGTTTGGGAGAAAAAAATTTCTCTTTAAGCTTACCGTTATTCTCACACGCTTGCTAAACTTAATTCATTAAGAAAAACTAACGTTTTTTTTTGGCTCATCTGAATAGGTTCAAAAGCAAAAAATGGAAGAAAAAAGAAAAATAACTGTAATTAAATGATTTATTTTGCCCATTAAATAGGTAGGGACATAATAATTTATATTAATTATGTGTATTGCCACTTTTTTTTAAAATTGTTTCGAAAATTGGATTTGGAATGGAGTCATGCAGTTTTTCTAGATATTGCAGCGAAATATCTGCCCACGCTTTCTTAATTTCCTCGATTAAGGACAACTTGTCTTCATATTGTCTCTCTGACTCATACACCTTACGGGAAAGAAGTCTCCAAACATTTTCAATTATGTTAAGGTCAGGTGAGTATAGAGGCCATACCAATACCTCTACATTTTGCTTCTCGGTCCATTGTTTTACCGACCTCGCTGTATGGATAGGGGCATTATGCTGCTGGAATGGCAATGGTATTGGTTCTAAAAGGTTAGAGATTTGCGGGAAGACCTTTTCCAGCACACCTTTGTACACATTGACATTGATTCGCGATGTAAGAAATTGCAGCTCAAAAGTTCCATAATATGAAATTGCTCCCCACACCATGACACTGCCTTCACAGCTATGCAGACGGCTTATATAATGTTCTTCTTTACAAAGGTCATGAAAGTAACAGTTGTAGCCATCTGGGCCCTCTAAGTTATATTTTTTTCATCTGAAAATATAACTCGGCTCCACTGCGATTTTTACGACATGTATTTTTTGCAAAATTGGAGACGAATTTCTTTTCGTTTTTCCTTCAAACGTGTTTTTTTTCGGTATTTTTTTCCTTTTTAAATGTTTAGTACTCTTAATACCGCGTTCCACCGTCGACAAACTACACTTAACACCAGTTTTGAGTCTAATTTTTGACGCGAAATCATGCGAATTAGAAGCAGCTGTTATGATTGCGGGTCTATTGGTCATTAATTTGGCATTTTAAGTTCCAACTTTTATATTTTTCCCGTAGTTTTCGATGTTCCGCAAATATTTACCGATTAAATTTTGGCTTCTTTCATTTTTTTTTACCATTTTTCTTTGGCTTAGCCCTAATTCACGAAATGCTTTTATTTTGCCTTTCTCTTCGCGTTTAAAAATTTTCCGCGACCCATTTTCCTTGTTAAATGGTTTAAAACAATTCGATTTACCAAAAAACTTAACTTTCAGTACACATCACCCGCGCACATCAATTAAAAATGATTTTTTTTCTTTTGAACCCATTCAGATGAGCCAAAAAAAACGTTAGTTTTTCTTAATGAATTAAGTTTAGCAAGCGTGTGAGAATAACGGTAAGCTTAAAGAGAAATTTTTTTCTCCCAAACTAAGGGCAAAATAATGCTCTTTCATTACATACATAACACAGACGTGTCATTGCCATATATATGCAGAGAGTCTTACAGTAAGTTACGAAAAACAGTGAACCCATTCAGATGAGCGGCAGTGTATACATATTGATGATCAATAGATGGGGCTTCCGTGAGGATGTTCTTTGTAGGCTTTTGCAACCACCCCAACAATAAAAAAGTAAAATAACATTGCACATTCATTTTGGACGAATGTAAAGTGGATCGCTTTTAGGAATACAAACATTCAATCAAAAGCGATCCGGCGCGCATTTAAGAAAAATTCCCCTGGTCATTTCACAAGTGCTCGTATGTTAACAGTATCCCTTATAATTCCGGCATGTGTCAGTTTTACCTATTAAATGTGGTCAATATGTGTATAACAATAGCTAACAGGAATTATAGTTGGACTTTTATTGCATATTATGTAGTAAGACATGTTCAATATTATTTTTAGGGACATACAAATATAAACGCTTAACCTTAACAAGGGGCGGTCGAAAGTGGCGGAGGTAACCAGAAAGTTTCCCTTGCCCTTTCGACAGCCCCCGGTCTAAGTTAGTCTTTTGTTTGTATATGTTGTATTTGTATTATTTCTAGAAGTTTAGATATTTTATTATTGAAATTTTATATTTAAGTGGAAGACCGTAATTACAAGAAACAACTTGAATCAACAAAGGTTTTATTAGGAATAATAATGAACAGAAAATATTTCATATTTTCTGTTTGATATTAGAAACAGAAAACACGATTACAGAATCTTAAGTGTTTTTGAACAAAGTAATTATATTTAATAAATATTTCTAACACTCCCACTTTTATTAAATGTGGTTTAAAAATATTTTAAACTATATAATTGCTTATATCTTCCATACCAATAAGTCGTCTTAAAAATTGAAAACGTTCACGAGGTAAGCTTTTCGTTAATAAATCAGCTAGTTGCTCATTGCTGGATACGTACTCTAGCTCGAATACGCCATCTTCAAATTTTTCACGTATAAAATGATGCCTTACATCTATGTGTTTCGTTCGTTTATGAAACTCCGGGTTGCGAATAAGTTTCATTGCACTTTGATTATCAACCAAAAGTTTTGAAGTGAAAATACAAACTGAAGATAAGCCAGCCATCAATTCCTTCATCCAGATTAATTGTTTCACTGCATGACAGGCTGCAACATACTCTGATTCAGTTGTGGACAATGCTACAATTTGCTGCCGTTGTGAACACCAAGCAAGAGGTCCAGAACCAAGCTGAAAAATATAGCCAGAAGTGGATTTTCGAGTTAAAACATCACCTGCATAGTCAGCATCGCTATATGCTTTCATTTCCATAATGTTGTTTCCAACTTTATATATCAGACCGTAATCTTCAGTTCCTTTTAAATATCTTAGTATTCTTTTCACTGCATTCCAATGTATTTTTGTATGATTTTCAAGATATCTGCTTACGTAACCCACAGCAAAAGAAATATCTGGTCTAGTTCCTATGGCTAAGTACATCAGGCTACCAACCACTTCTCTATATGGAACCTTTTCCAACAAAATATCAGCATTTCCTGGATGATCAGCTAAATTTAATGATGCGTTTGTGTCACATGGTGTAGACACTGGATTTGCGTTATCCATTTGGAACTTCTTTAGTATTCTTCTCGTGTATGTTGACTGATTAACTAAAATCGATTCGTTAACATCCCGATAAATTTCCATTCCAAGATAGCATCTTAAATCTCCAAATGTTATCAGAAAATGCTCTTCAAGGTAACTCAATAATTCCTTGGCATACATCTCATCAGTTGCTGCTATCAATCCATCGTCAATATAAATGGCTAAAATAATTTTCTTTTTGCCCTTGTGACTGGTGAAAACACATGGATCTGCTTTGTTGACTTCAAGTCCATATAATTTTAGAAAATGCGAAAATTTTTGGTTCCAGCAACGTGAAGCTTGTTTTAAACCGTAAAGACTTTTTTGCAATTTACACACCCTGCTTGTTCCGTCTTGATATCCTTCAGGTTGTTGCATGTATATTTCGGAATCTAAGTCACCATACAAAAAAGCAGTTTTCACATCAAATTGCTTCAGTATAAGTTTTTCTGAGGCCGCAATACTCAATATTGTTCTGATTGAGTCAAATTTTACAGTTGGACTAAAAGTCTCGTTATAATCAATACCATTCTTTTGTAAATAACCTTTGGCTACCAATCTTGCTTTGAACCTTTCGACTTTTCCACCAACCCCATATTTAATTTTGAAAATCCAACGATTATTTATTGGTAATTTACCTTCTGGGAGTTCGGTAAGATACCAAGTTTGATTTTTCTTTAGTGAATGCATTTCATCATCCATTGCTTCTTGCCACTTTCTAGAGTCTTGACTTTCGATTGCTTGGATGTACGTTGTCGGCTCTGAAATTATAGCAGCAAAAGCATCTCCGATTTCGTAGTCGTTGAATTTAACAGGTGGACGAATAGAGCTCCTATCTCGAAGAACATACCTTTGTTCAGTTCCAGCATCGATTTGTATTTCTTCGTGATTGCTTTCAGTTTCATAAGATATAGAACTATTATTTAAGTTGAGTTGATCGGTTCCAGCAATCGGTTCTTCTTCAATAACTTCAGCTTCCTGAAGTTGATCAATACATTTGAAGCTATCGATAACAGCAACAGTCTGGTTACTGTCACTATTTGTCCTTGCTCGACTATCGGGAAAATCATCCTCTTTGAAAATAACGTCACGACTGATTTCTATTATATTGTCTTCCTTTATCCAGATTCTATATCCTTTTATGTTTTCACAATATCCAACGAAAATCCCTTGCTTAGACTTCTTATCCCATTTTCTTCTTTTTTGTTTTGCTATATGAACAAAAGCCTTTGACCCGAAAACCTTTAAATGATCGTTGTTTGGATTTTTGCCACACCACAACTCAAAAGGAGATTTTTCTGGATTACTGCTTTTCCCAGTTCTATTTAAAATATATACTGCTGTGTTAACTGCTTCTGCCCATAATTCGAGTTCCAATTTTTTTGCATGAAGCATAGTACGCGCTGCCTCAACAATTGTTCGCATTTCTCGTTCTGCACATCCGTTTTGCTCAGGAGTGTATGCCACTGTTCGTTGATGCTGTATGTTATTTCTTTTTAAAATTTCAGTTACATCCATGTTTACATATTCTGTACCGTTATCAGTTCGTATTATTCTTACACAAAATCCTGTTTCAATTTCCACGTCCTTAATGAATTGATAAAGTACTTGCTTAAGCTCAGATTTTTGTTTTAAAAAAATAAACTTTTCGATAGTGCGAGAAATGATCTTTAAACAATACAAAGTATTTGGCACTTCCGATACTCAATTTTTCCATCGGGCCGCACAAATCTGAATGAATCAATTCTCCTGGATGTTGAACCTGTGTTTCACTTTGTCCAAAAGGAAGACGGTGTTGTTTCCCAAAAACACATGCTCCACAAAAAAAATTTATCTTGGAGTCTGAAGTGCGAATATTCATTTTGTTTAAATTTTTGATAACTTGAGGAATGTTTTGGTGTCCCATTCTTTCATGCCAAAGTTTAAGGCTGTCACTTGTAGATACATTTACCACTGCATGTTCCGGAGGCACGTAATCGCTTTCGACTTTGAACTTCATTTCGAACATTTTACCACGCCTTTCTCCCACTGCAACAACAGTACTCTTCAAGTAAAATTCGCAAAAAGTGTTATCAGATTTCAAAGTTAAGCCCTTGTCCAATGCTGTTCCTTGTGAGAAAAGATTTAAGCGTAGACTTGGAACAAATAAAACATCCTTAAGTACACATGGAGACCAAGTATTTTTGGCATATGCTAAAATGTCTATATCTCCTCTTCCTTGTGCATAGACCAGATGACCATCGCCTATACGGACTGGTATTGGATTTTTCAACTGGTTATAGTTTTTAAACCACTCTTTGTGAATCGCCATATGATCACTTGCTCCGGAGTCTAAAAACCACATTGAGCTTCCATTTAATTCAGCCACCATGACCTCGCTTACGAACGCTGTACGATTTGGTTTCTCAGAGCCATCATTACTTTTGGAATTTCTGGATGGACAATCCTTCTTGAAATGTCCTCGTTCATGGCACAAAAAACATTTGTATGTTGATTTCTTATCAAAAGCTGTGCGACGAACTGAATGAGTCAATCCTTTTTTTGCTACAAAAGCTGCTACATCTCCCTTGGTATCATTTTGTTGAACCTGCAATCTTGATTCTTCCATCATAAGTCTAGCCGTTAGATTCGATAATGTCTTTTTTTCATCACTGGTTGACTCCCACGCACTAAAGAAGTGGTTGTAGCGTTCCGGAAGTGTCATCAAGATTTTAGTAACAATCATTGATTCGGATACTATTTCACCAGCTTCTTTTAGTCGCTGAGCCATTTCTTCGACTTTGGATATATGACATGCTAAATCTTGTGAAGATTCGAGAGAAAGACTATAAAATTGTTGTTGCAAAAGGTGTAAACTTGTAGATGATTTCTGTTCATACACCGTATGTAACTTGTCCCACATCTCTTTGGCGGATATGCAATGCATAATGTGTGACATAGCTTGTTGTCCAACTGTAGTCGCAATAACTTTTTGACCTTGGCTATCCAACTTTTTCCAAGCTGTAAGTTCCTTCTTATGTCTTGCTTCAGACTGTTTTAGAGTTTCAGATCCAATCACCGATAAAATGGGTCTTGTAATTTCTCCGGTCACCACATCGAAAACCTCGGATGCGTTGAGAAGCACCTTTACTTGGAATTTCCAGACTGCCCAACCTTCACCTCCTTGAAGCTTGTTAATTCTATTCAAATCACCGTCCATTACTATTTCGCGAAAAGTTTGAGTAGTACGTCTATAACCCGCACTTCCTTCTTAAGCGACTATAGCTGATCCTGCAATTTGTTTTTGAAAATGTTCGTTTTCTTCGAAGTTTCTTTGGGTCGTTTGTTACACCCCTTTCCTAGAATCTTCTTCCAAAACAAAATTTGCGACTTTGATTTTATTTTCTAGAGAAAAGTTTCTTTGGTTCGCTTCTTCCAAAATAAAATTTGCGACTTCGATTTTATGTTTCTTGTAATTATGTATTAAGTATGGACTGGGCCCATAACCTATTGAAATTTTATATTTAAGTGGAAGACCGTAATTACAAGAAACAACTTGAATCAACAAAGGTTTTATTAGGAATAATAATGAACAGAAAATATTTCATATTTTCTGTTTGATATTAGAAACAGAAAACACGATTACAGAATCTTAAGTGTTTTTGAACAAAGTAATTATATTTAATAAATATTTCTAACATTTATATATTTTGTTCTAAGGAAATGAAATTTGTATTAAATAGTTAATTAGAAATGGAGTTTATTTTTGGGGATTCTGATATAAAGTGTTTAAAGAAGAAGATAACACGCGATCGACGGAGGGGTCAGTTAGGCGGATTCTCCTGAGTTTGGCCGTATTCAGCGTAAATATCGTCTCACGTTGATTTATCAAAAGTGCTCCTTTTATAATACTGTTGCATTTCAATTCGTTGGGGGTTATGTCTTTTATGAACTAAAATACTGATGTTAATTATCTCTAGTGGTAGCTGCCATTGGGGCAATTGTTCTACAGCCTAAGCTAATTTCAAGGGTTGAAAATGATGGTGGTACGAGTATATTGTTGAAGGAATCTTCGGTATTTTTTCCATCTCATAACCTTGTAAGCTTCTCGTGTGATTAGTGAGTTTTATGATTGGAAAATTTTAGGAACGGCAAGTAAGGATGTCTCTTCGCAATTTCATGAACGAACAGTCAGCTTCTGATCTTTAAAGCTAAATTTAGGCCCTTATTGCGAGTGTCGTCTGGATCGACGACTTTTGTCGAAAATCGATCATCGAAAAATTAAGATATCTAAAATTATTTTTGTATAAGATACTATAAGCTGTGTTTTTATACGTGGTTACAACAACATTAGGTTATTTAAATAGCTTTCGATACAAATTTTAACGCATCAAACGTTTTGACACTATAGACTTTTATCGAATCGAACGTTAACGACACTCACAATAAGGCCCTTATTCTCGATTATAACACCTAAAATATTTAAATTACGAACCTTAGGTATTTGAAGACTAAGAAAATCAATCGAAATAAAATTAGTGCAGCTTGTTTTTTATTTTCGCAAATATGCAAGCGTTTGCTTTTGCTTGTCGAGATAATAACGCCAGATGTAGTACGCCAGTTATGTTTGTAAAATGAATATACATATATTTTTTATGAGTTCCCAGAAATGCGATGATAAGACCTTGCAGTGTGCTTAAATTTGACTGTCGGCTTTTGTGGATGATTATGCATTTATTTACCAATGTCTATTTTGTATTCATTTCAATTAATGTTATTGTTTTTTTACTAATGGCTAGTGTTGGACTCTCATGCAAAAATTCTGCTGCTGATAAAATATTTTTCAGTGGTGTACTGCTTCACGTAATGAAATGACAAATCTATTGTCATGAGGGTTTAGAATATCTCTAGGCCATTGGCCTCTAATTTTGTATTGTTTTGTGGATAGGATGATCACTAGTATGGTTCCCACGTCTAGTTAATTTTTAGTTTACTTTAAGTTTCCTCAACAATTTCATTTAACACCATATTAATCGCACGTTAAAAAGCACAGAAGAATATTTCATTACGAAAATCAGAAGCTTAGCTGTTTGATGTTTTTATACTTATAATTTTATTTTGTCTTAGTTTCGTTCATTTAATATTTACATAATTGAAATTTATAAACTCATACTTATGAATTAACCTACACTTATTTGCGCCAACATAATTTTATATTTAAATATGTAAGCTAAAAGCACAATAACTAATTCGTTCTTTGTTCAAAAACATAGGAAGGGAACTTAAAATAACGAAGCCAAAATATAATATTATAACTATTTATAATAATTGTTATTATTTTTTTATTTTTTTAGTTAAATATCGTTTAATGCATATTGATATATTTTAAATATTAAATTTTACTACTACTCTAATATTATATTGTTTAAATAAATGATAAGAGATCGGCGAGTATATATTAATCTTAACTTGATACAAGTGTCATGAATATAGAAAATGCTTTAGTTTTTTAAAAGTTAAATGACGAGCATAATATTATGTATATTTGTGTGCAATAATTTTAAAGGTGAACTCAGAAATTGAATAATGTTTATCCGAATCTGAGCTGTTCGTTAAATTACTTAGAGAAGAACGGATTTGCAAACGTAAATGGTTTATAAAGATTTATCTATAATTTAAAATTATAAAAAAATATTGAAAATAAAAACTGAACCTATCTCATCTCGCCGATTAACAATAAAATAATTTGGATTCTAATAACTATAAAAGAAATCTGTATTAAATGTGTATTCATTCAGTTCCATAATATAACAATAAATGGAAATCGTCCTTAATGGCTCAACCATCCAGCTTTAATAAGATACCTTCTTATAGAATTTTCAATGGGCGAGAGGTTTGAAGAAAGAGGTGCGCCACTCAATAGGATCGTCTTCAATGACAAATAATGCGTTGGAGGGAGATTTAGTATATTACATAATTGTATCTCATTCGAGGAGAGCATGTTCTGGCCCAGCGGATGAGGTAATTGTTTCAGTTCGTCCAGTTGACTTTTGAGAATATTGCTCATTGGCTGATGTTGTTGTTGTTGCGAGGGCTGCAGACTTTGTTTTGTTGTGTGTTCGGGAATTGCTACCTGCTTTTCGAGTGCGCTTCCTCCTGTTGCATTGTATGTCAGACTGTTGTTCGCACTTTGACTGTTGTTGTTGTTGCTGGTCGGCGTCATGTTCGACTGATTGCTCATCGTATGACCCGACGATCCCCGACAGCTATCCAAGTAATTTTTGTTGAGCGATAATGCGTCGGAGTAAGTCTGGTCGGCGGTGTGGTAAGTGGAGTTTTTTCCTATGGAACTTGAGTTTAGATCGCTTGCGCTTGGAAGTTCTCTAATTTAATACAAAGCAAAAGAAATATAAAAATTTGAGTAAATTGTTTCATAATTAGAAATATTCATGTTTGTTACTCAACGTACGTTTGTTTTTTGCTGTGTGGAGAGTGCAAGGACGATCCGTGCCGATTTCCAGTGTTGTGATTGTCCTGTTAAACATTGTCTTATACATCCATTCATACGTTCACCATTTGATCCGATTATACACGTAAGCTGAATATCGCAAAGCATAACAATGAAAATATATTTGTATTAAAAATTGATGTTTAATTGAATCAAATTGTGTTTTAAACTTTGTTTGAAATTAATCGTAAGTGCTAAGTCGATTATTTTTACTTTTATAAAGTGAATGACACGATATTCAACTTCTCGTGTATTATCAGATTTGTGTCATTTATAATTAATAAATAATATTCAGTTTAATGATAAAATAATAATATTATATTTGTTGGTAGAGTGTCCTGGGGTGGAATCGGCTAAGGTGATAGTTGATTGTGATTGTCATTTTGACTATAGCTGTCCCCATCATATCAATAAAGAAATATAGAGAGAGCGATTGTCAAAATGACAATCACAATCAACTATCACCTTAGCCGATTCCTCCCCTGGTTTTGCTTAATAAGAGTGATATAAGTCTTGCAATATTAACTTTGTAATTCGAGCCTTTCACCTACCCTAATTGCCACAGTGCTCTAGTGAAATAGACAGTTGTATTCATCCCCCTAAACAATTTAACCGTAATACTCGTATTTCTAGGAATGCTTATCAATTTAACCTTGTGCTCAATTTCGGACGTACTGTCAAGTACAGAGATTCTTTTTTTAGCCGCACTGCACGAATGTGGAATGCTTTACCAGGCTCAATATTTCCCACTCATTGCAATGTGCAGACATTTGTTTATACCTTAAAAAAATCAGGGTAATTTTTTTGCACACTTTAGCGCCGACTGGCAGTGGAAAGGCTGAAACCAAAACGGCTGGGACCCATATATTTGTAATCAAAGGAATTATTCCCATTTTGTTGTATACCACAAATTTGGTTATACCTCGAACATTAAAAGTTGGTTTATCGCCCTGTTTGGGACGCCTGGCGAACGTCTGGGATTTAAATATTTCAAATCAGTGCGCTATCCTCTATTGTTTATATATATAAATTCAAGTGGTTATACCTTTGACACAATATCGAAAAAATTAACGTTTTCGAACCCCCACCCCACGCTGAAAAAGAAACCGGCCAGACGATTGAATTTGATATATGTAAAATTGCATGTACCTACACAGTCATCTATATGAATTTTGGTTATACATCCATTCCCAAAATCTGCTTCCAGCGATTAGACTACATATATTGTTAGTACTTTTTTATAATACTGTTAATTATATTCAAGCTGACATTTGGTATAATTGGTTTGATTGCTCAGCAAAAACACTAAATAATTCTTAGGCGACAAAGAAAGTGAATATGCGGATGAACTTATCGAAGATAACACATGGTGGTGGAAATATGATTTGTGTTTTAATAAGCCAATAGTATTAATAATATTTTCTGTGATAATTTTTCGGACATAATGAATGTAATATGTAGACAAAATAAAGACATTATAGTTTTTGGTACCTTTAACATAGACTGGTTTGTCACATCAGATACATATAGGAAAACATCTGTGAGAAAATACCTGATAAGTCTTTATATCAATTATGAGTAAGTGAACCTACAAGAATCACTAAAAATTCGAAGACTTTATTCGATACTCTAGTCAATAACAACAAAGAAGTAGAAGAACTGATAATAGGTGATCACGAGGCAATTAATATAAGACTACCAATAAAAAACTGTGTTTAAATCATCCCGCGAGAAATAAACTCATTCGTATATCGTCCCTCATCTCACGAAGTGACGTAACTCACAAATTGTCGTTTTTGAGATTTGGGCATATATGTGCTGGGTATACTTGATTACATATTTCTACATCATTAGATTCCCTGAAAAATGTCTGGAACATGGCTGAATTCGTTATGACATAGTTGGCATAACTGCAATTTTTGTTAAAAAATTTCTCACGAACAGACGTAACTGCAATTATGTGGGTAGTAGTTTTCCATTATACTGCAAATTATTATGTAAATACAGCGGTTTCTTGTACTAGGTCCATCTATCGGTGAGTATAAATAATATGCCTCACATTAAGATGTAAACCTATTGTTTCTATACACCCATTACTAAAATAAATTTAAATGGCGCTCGGTTCTTCCTGTTTACTAAAAAATGTCTTAATCAATGGATAACCAATTGACATTTGAATGTTTAAGAAAATAGTAATCCTCTTTTTTTTTGTAAACCAAGTTAAAATCTTTATTTAAATTACAATTAAACATTTTTGTAAGTACCTAATTAAATTAATTTGATAAATATAAAGGGCTAGTTAAGAACAGATTTTACCTACTTATTTAGAACACTTACACAAAATGGAAACACAGAATGAAGTACAATCGAGTTATGAGTTCAGTTCTAGTGATGAAATTCCACTTGCAAGGCTTACATCAAATAGAGAAATGGTAATAAAAACTAGTATGTTTGATCTTAACTGCAATTCGATGGAAGTTGATTCAGAATCGGACTTCAGCTATGTGCAGAGCTGTGAAATAAGAAGCTGCAAGGCGGAGGTATACAGTGCTTGTGGAAGATGTTTAATATTGTTATGCTATTCTCACTTCATAGCGTATGATACATGCAAAGATCATGTTTCGGAGTTTCACCATGAGGCATTCTCAAGCTTTAACACAGAGTATAAAAATAGAAATGCAACAAGAAAAGCTCGCAGAAACCAGCTCCAAATCTCTAGATCTCTTCAAGCAAATTATGCTTCCATGGAAATTGATACTCCAGAGCAATTTGAAGTAGAAGGCAGTCCAAAGGAGTCTTCCCATATTAAATCAAAAAGAACAAATAAACAGAAAAAAAACAAAAAGTTAAGGGATTTGGGTAAGGAGTATACAAGTTTAAAATCAAAAAAACTTGTTCCTCAAAGGCAAATAAGAAACAGATGTAAAGTAGAGTTTTGTAAAAGAACTGGAAAAATGTGCCACCTTGTAACGGACAAACAAAGACAGTCAATTCTTAATCAATATTACGATCTTGCAGATCTCAATAAGCAACGAAACTATATCATACAGCACATTGAACATTTAGAAGTGAAAAGAAGAACATCTAAAAACGCAAATTATAGACGCACATGCAGCCATTTATACTTTTTTAACATCAAAAGATTAAAGCTTACAGTTTGCAAAACTGTTTTTATCAATACCTTAGGTATATCTGAGAGAACTCTTCGAACAGCTTTGGAAAAGATAAATTTTTCAGGTTTCCTGGAACCTGATAAACGTGGTGGAAGACAATGTTCAAATAAAAAACTTGCTTTAGAAGCGAAAATTATAAAGGCGGTTGAAGACCATATTGAACGTTTCCCTCGCGTTGAATCACATTATTGTCGCAACAACCAGAGAATATTTACAGCCTGATCTAACTCTGCAGAAAATGTACGAAATTTTTTAAATCAACCTCAAGACGAAGCTGTTTTGCCGACTAGTTTTTCAACATATAGAAGAGTTTTTAAAACAAAGAACTTATCTTTTTTGCATCCGAAAAAAGATCAATGTTCACTGTGTATCACCTACCACGAGAGTAAAGATGACGTCAAGGAAAAATTAAAATCTTAATTTGACTCATATTCTTAAAAAAAATAAAGTAAGAAGTTTAAAATCGGTGTCCAAAGAAAAGTCTATGAAAGATAAAACAATTTTAACAGCCGTTTTTGACCTACAACAGGTTATATCCCTGCCAATATCAAAACAAAGCGCAGTTTTTAATAAAAGGCGACTTTCTGTATACAATCTCACTGTTTATGATATTGCAATCAAAGACGTTTTTGTACGTGGCACGAGGGCCAAAGCAAAAGGGGCTCGTCCGAAATTGCCACAGCAGTTTACAAGACCCTATTACAATATGATATCAAGGGAATAAATAAAGTTGAACTTTTTTCAGATGGCTGTTCTGGACAAAATCATAATTCAATTATTCCAGCTATGTTTATTTACTTTTTAAAGAACTCTAAAAATGTTACACAAATTTCTCTTCGGTTTTTTGAAGCAAATCATGGGCAAAATGAAGGTGATTCAGCGCATAGTGCTATTTCTCATGCCATGTCAAAAGCTGGGGAGATAATGATTCCTAGCCAACTTTACCCAGTATTCAAACTTGCTAGAAAAACCCAACCTTATAAGGTAAGGCCGCTGATACATTCAGATTTTCTTGACTTCAAAAGCCTTTCAAAAGATCTAAGAATATTAAATATAAGAAAAGACGACAAAGGAGAATGCATTAAATGGCCGAAAATTGCGGAGTTGAAGCTTATTAAAGAAAAACCAGGACAAATATTTTCCAAAAATAGCCATTTAGAGGAAGAATTTCGTTCACTGACATTAAAACGGAATTTAAAAGAGTAACTTTACAAAACCTTAATCAATCTGAGCTTAAAATTCCAAAGGCAAAATGGGAAGATCTTTTGTCACTCTGCTCTGGAGAGTTACCCATAATAAGAAGCAATGAACACAAGCAATTTTATAATTCATTGAAACCAGAGTAAGAAAAATAATAGTTTTTTAAGAAATTATAATAATTTACACTACACTTTGTTTAAGAAAATTGTTAAATAAAAGTAAGACTAAAAATTAAAATGAGTTTTGAGTTTTCAATCTGGAAAAAGATATTGATTTTGAGATTTTTAAATTGTCATAAGTGCGTTTTTTCTGAAAATATTGATAAATAATTTCTCACGAAGTGACGTATCTGGTTAATCAATTATTTTTAACTGTTTTTAGTTAAGTATTTACATTGAAACTCATATCATTTGAAACTTCAACAAATTCTTTCAATTTTACAAAAAATACCAAAACCGTTGCCAGACACAGAAATAACACCTATAGAAGGGTTTAACAAAACTAAAAACTGCTCTCCTGTAAAATATTAAAAAAAGCATATACGTCACTTCGTGAGATAAGGGACGATATAATAACGAGAGCTTTTAAATAGCAGAATTTAGGTTATCGAAAATATTGTTCAAAACAAAGTACATAGTATCAAATATTTTTGTTAATGAGGTATATAAAATAGTTAAAAAGTTTCCCAAAAAAATCAATATTAAATTAAGAGCTATAGCCATTCTTACTAACACATAAGAAGACTGGGGAAATTAAAAAAAAAAAACGTTCTAAAAAAAGAAGAGTCAAAGATTACATAACCTGTATCGAATTTGATGAATTTATAACAGATGATAAACTTATTGCTAATAAATTTAACGACGATTTCGCCGGTAGTATAACTAAAATTAAAAATGACCAAAACAGCCGAAGGAAAACATTTTCCAATCAACACATGTACAATAATTAAATACCATATTCGGGTTACACCGTTAAATTTAATTGTGTATCGTTAAATCATGTCCACTTTGTGCTTTTACTGATTAGAAACAAATTTTAGAAACCTTTGAAGCCTTAGGAACGGCCATGGAAAGAATCATCGGTAAGTTCTTTTGAAAAAATTAATAATACAAAAAAGTGAGACCTGTCAACGGTATGCCCCTTGTCACAACTTTTCTTGACTTTTCAATAAATAAATACTAAACTTTAACTCGTTATCAATTTTTATTAAAATTTTAGGTCGGTTGGTTGGACTATTCGATAGTTGGTTGGTTAAAAATCTTGTTTCGCTGCTGCCGTCCCGTTAGTTCTCGGCCTTTAGAAAACTAAAACGCAAAAATATCTTAACGATGCACCTTTTGTTGAAACCTAAGAAGGAATCTACTTAGAATAACTTGTTTGTTTTATGTAGCACTATGTTTAATATAAAAGCTAAAGAATACTTTTATTATATTCAATAATTTCCAACTCCTTTTAGTTTACTTTCGTTCAAAGATAAGTACATATAAAATGGGTTCGTTGCGTTGGCAGCAGCCAGACCGATAGCGCGAACTTAAGGTATATGCAAATTGACTAAGGGTGTTGGACTATCTTTGACACCCCTGTACGAAAAGATTACTGAAAAGAATGCGCTTAAACAAGTTGTAGAATACTTCAAAAACAATTCATGATGAGCAACGCTAAACTAACATCTTTTTTGACCTAAAGTCCCCATAAGTTATTCCACAGTTTAACCACGCGAACATGCACAGTGTACGTAATAAAACTTGTAGTGAAAAAAATTAGTTATTACTTATTAGCAACTAAAAATAGTTATGTTTACTTTATCTAAATATACAAGGCCTTATTGGTAATTTTGATTTTCAAGAGGAATTTGTCCAGAAGAATAAGTTTGATTTTGTTATATTGTGTGAAACATACATATATAACAGAAGATATAAATAAACTTAGTAATTACAGAACTTTTAGTTGTTTATCAAACTCAAGACATGCCGTTTGGAGTTACTATGTTCGTTAATAGTATGCTGAAATCAGTACAAATCAAATCAAAAGCCTTTGTATTTGAGACGTGGATCTTAATGATAAAAATAAATGTTTAAATGAAGATTGGAATGTAATAGGTGGGTACAGGAACAAATATAATGAGTGTAACTGAGCAAGAAACACTAATTTATCTTCTAAATTAATAGACTACGTTTTAAGTAATCGAGTATCGGGTATCAAGGTTATAGTCAACAATAACTGTACAATATCTGATCATGAAACGATTAAATCTTTATATACAGTTTTGGCCAAAACATTAGCAACTAAAACTACCTCCGTCATTATGTCATTCAAAAATGAATAACTAAAACAGATCATGTTAATTTTTTTTTCTAAAATTTAATACAGTATGTATGTCGTTCTGAATAGACAACAAGAGAAAATAGTTTTTAAAACGATTCATTAAATATGATATAAGTAGGACAGTGAACCCAGTGTTCTTAGCTAGTTTGTAAAATGGCCGGAAACAAATAGTCTAACGAAATAAAAGAAAAAATTATAAAAGAATATAAAAGTGGAAGGAGTCAAACTAAAATATCGGAAAAATATTCCATTTCAAAATCAGTGATTTGCCGATTAGTAAAATTTTAAAAATCCACAAAGTAATTCCAAACGGTTCATCGAGGTGGCAGACCAAGAAAAACAACAAAACGAGAAGATTCTGCTATAATTAAATCAATTAAAAAAGACCCTTTTATATCATCGCGAGAAATACTCGTAAGAGTCCAACTCGACCTGGGCGTAGGCGCAAGAACAATCAGGAGACGAGCTGTTGATGGTGGACTAAAATCCTTCAAAGCTGTAAAAAAGCCTTTTATTTCAACCAAAAACAAGCTGGCGAGATTAAAGTTTGCTCATGACCACATCAACTGGACCGTTAGAAAATGGAGGAACGTACTCTTTTCGGGCGAGTCCAAATTCAAATTCAAGGGTTCCGATGGTTTCCGTCGTGCTCGTAGACCAGCCAAAGAGGCACTAAATCCACGTTACACTGTAAAACACGGAGGAGGAAACGTTATGGTGTGGGGATGTTTTTCAGGGCATGCGCTGGGACCGATTCACCAAATAGATGTTACAATGAATCGTTTTATGCACCGTGACATTTTGCAAAGTGTAATGCTGCCACACGCTGAGGATCAGTTGCCTCTGAAATGGATATTTCAGCAGGACAACGATCCAAAGCACACGTCCAATAGGTTAAGACATGGTTTAAAGAAAACCGGATTGACGTGTTACAATGGCCAGCACAGTCCCCAGATCTCAATTCCATAGAAAATCTATGGGAAATTGTAGATCGACGAATTGTAAGGACTAATTGCAAAAATAAAAGTGATCTGTTTGAACAAATTAAATTGGCTTGGGAAAGTATCCCAAACAGCATAATAAACAATTTATTGACTCCATGCGTCGAAGCTATGCTGAAGTGATAAAAAACAAGGGGTTTGCTATTAAATACTAGCAATATTTTATGTAGTTTAAAAAAAAATATGTATTTGTTAAAAGTTGCTTTTGTTTTGACCAGCCTAATTTTGAACTAATTGTACTAATTTTGCTATATTTAATGAACTATTACAAAAAACCATTTTATTTTACTTTCCATTAGAAACTGTAAATATTTATTTAAATTTTAAAAAAACAAAAATATACCATGATTGATTCTTAAATTTGATTTTTAATTACTTAATAATGGAAGCAATTAAAGTTGCTTTTGTTTTGGCCAACACTGTAAATATTGAAGAAAACGGAAATTCAAAGATAATAAGATTTGTCAAATACGATAAAAATAAATTCTTAATGAAGTTATCAATCAAAAACCTTGAAAGTTGGTGGATTTTTTTCTGGTGGCCTAAATATTGATTTTATGCCGTGTTTAGATAAGATTCTTCCAATTGCTTCAGAAACTCCTTTTCTATACGTAACAAAAGATCTTTTTTCATTTTGTTGGGTTGAAATTTGTGAAGCTATTCTTTCTTTTGGTTTTTCATTTTTCTTTTCATGAATCATGATCGTTGTCACATATCGCATTTGCTCTATTAACAAGAGCTGACACCAAGGAAGTGCAATTTGACGAATGGTGATGGAAAGCGGTATGCAGATATCTGTCGGTATGGGTGGGCTTGCTTTATACCGTGTGTCTGTCCTATGGTTCCGCCTTGTTTTTTTATATCTTTTACATCCAAAAATGTCAACGAATTGTTTTCTTCAATTTCAATAGTGAATTTTATTTTTAGATGCACCGAATTTAAGTGGTTGATAAATGTCATCATTTTTGTGATCTTTTTTGTTACGAATACAAAATGTGTGGTTTTCGAAATATTGAGCTTTACAAAAATAATTTTTTTTATAAATCCAAACATTTTTTTTTTTGAAAATTTCAATACACAATACTATTCAAATTTCTGGGGAGCTGTAGCATAAAAAATGAAAATCGGTTGTACCGTTTTTAAAAAAATCAAAAACAAATAAATGGTTTTTGTAATTTTTTTTCAACCGTTATTTAGCTTTAACTAACTGGAATATTCTGATACTACGAATTAAAATGGCACTAGAAATGCAAATCTTCCGTCTTATGAGATCAGATGTGCCTTTATTGATTTAAAGCCCCTAGTACTCAGAAGGAAACTATATTCTGCTCTTTTCGCTTTTGATATCCTCAATTCAAATATTAACTGTTCGATGCTGCTTTCAATGTACTATATTTATGCACCTTCCCGTATTTTGCGACCTAGAGATGGAAATTTCGTATATGTTCCGTATCATATTACAAGTTACGCCAAACATAATCCAATTACTAGCTCTTGTATTGCTTTGAATGATCTTGATCTTGTCATTGATTTTAATAAAGGTAGGATAAATATTAAAAGAGATATATTGAATTCATTATATTATTATTTTTATACTTTGTAAATATGTTATTTATTCGTTAGTTTAAAATATGTATATATATAGTCTTTATAAAGTTTTTTTAACTTGATTGACGAAATAAATAAATAAATAAATAAATACAAGAAATTTTTATCTTCTACCAGGACAAAGACCCAAAGCTCACGTCTTATACAGAAAGGTGGTAGTTGTTGTATTACCGTTCCAAAGTGCATAAAAAACTTGCGCAATCACTGACCTTAATGAAATCGAGCATACATACATATATGAGATGAACTGGTACGTCGAGTAGCCCAAAATAATTTTAGAAATATTCAAGAGCTTAAGTCGGGTCTTCAAGAAGAATTGCAAAAAAATAAGCCCTGAAATATAGTCTAAACTTGTTTCCTTAATGCCGCGACGCCTTGAGGAAGTAATCAAATCAAAAGGATACCCAATAAAATATTAAATACCATGTGTCCGACTATGTGTAAGAGGCTAAATTATAGTTGTTTTTGCTTTTCATATTTCCTTTAAAATGTTATTTTTGTTTATTTAAAATAAATTTGAGCTTTCCTATGTTATAAAATTTCTACACGTTCTATAATTTTTTTTTTTGAGACATTGCCTGCCGAACATTTTTCTTTTGTGTCCGAAATGTGAAGATTTTTGTGTGAAATCTTGATCAAATCAATTTCTACTTCTAAGCACTAAAGTTTTTATTTACTTAGAAATTTTCCATATTTAGCGTGGGCCGTATTCAATTTAATTGCGATCAAGTCTGAATATAAAGTTCTAATATGAACAATTAAATTCTCCCTGATATATTATGATCAGTGATAGACTTATTTATATTAATAGGTGGACAAACAATAGAACCATTGCTGACAAATTTACATTAAATTGCAGTTTCAAGTAAAGATATACCATATCATGTAACTAACTTTTTAACATTTGAAAGTTCAAACAAATTCCAAATAATTGACTTTAGACGAAAAATTGAAGACATAGACGGTAAAGAAAAGTAGTTTAAGAAAATGTATAATTATACTTACAGTCTTCCCGTGGCCATACGGACCAAAATTACGGTGCTGAGCAATAGCTGCATGTTGCTCGAAATGCCTACACTCGTCAATTTTCGTCAGGCCATTCCAGCGGTAACGACTTAGTTCCGACAACCGAATCCGCAACTCCTTTTCGCGTTCCATTGAAGCCAGTAAACGCTCGTATTCATTTGATGAATAAAACTGAGCAAACACTCTAAATCGATCACGAAATTCTCTTTGGTCTTTGCTTACACGAGGAAGCTGCTGATTTTTGTGCCGGAAGTAATTTGCCACCAATTGATAGTCTCGGACAATTCGTTTTCTTCTCACACGCTCACGTAATCTTCTAGTGTACATATCAACATGTGCCAACTTCAGCAGGTAATCTGGTTCCGTATCATCGATGTTAAGTGTTAACGAGGATATCAGCTGTTCCGCAGTTGGATCATATTCTCGCTCGAATCCATCTCTGTTGACCATGTAGCCCAGCTGAGCAGATTCTTCGGGTGTTATATCGAGCTGGGGCAATTTTTGTATGGCACTACTACCCAGAGGGCCAGTATCTTCAGTCGTGTGATCGACAAGCTGCGGACGTTGTGACTGGGCGGGAATCCATGTGTGACGACCGATTGTGCCATTTAAATACTTATTAACATACTCCTCCTTAGAATCTTCAGCACTCTTTGTTTCAATGTGTTTACTGATGCCCTCCCAATTTCCAAAGCCGTATTTTTCAATAGCATCGAGTAGGCGAAGTTCTTCTCGGGCTGACCAAGAACCCTTTCCTCGAAAAATCGACAAGATTGCCGTTCCTGTGTCCATGAACTGATAGGCATGACTTTGTTGGTGGTTCCCAATTTCTGCACCAGCAGCGAAACACTAGGAACATACAGGAAGCAAAAGTAAATATACAAACAAAATATAAACAAAATTGTGATGTCATGAGTAATCATGTGACGTCACACAAATTTGAGCAAAAAAAAATTCTAGGGACCAAGACCCAGACCCACCTGCAGACAAAGGTCGAAAGCTGGGCATTCGGCACAATGCACCCATATACCCGTGATATCATCTTCACAATTTGTGCAGTTATATTTGGTAAATAGGTCTGGAATGATAAAAATTATTTAGAAAATAGAATAAATAAGAAATATTTAATAGAACTCGGCAAGAAAAAGCCACTCACCCGCCATATTGGCTTTGTGAACGTAAAGTCAGGTATGTTAAAGAGTCGTGTCAAGCAAATATTCACAATGGAAAAATAAAATATTTTTTTTAACAAGAACTATTTCGTACTTGCTGAAAAACGCCACACATTTTTAAATTCTTGTGGTGTTTTGGCTTACATTACAAAACTAATCACTTCCTAGAAAATAATGATAATAGTATTTTAATTACATCTAATTATCCAAAAAATAGTTTTTGCTCTATTGGATGCAAGGCTCTCTTTTAAAGCCTAGTACGCAGATCGAGACAAGACAAATTTTATCTCTACAATTTTAATCTCTACAAAACTTTTCCAAATCTCGCGCAAAAGTTTGAAGTTGGAGAGATGAAATCTAATTTAATGTGTTTTTTAGTGTATCTCTGGAACGGGTTGTCTTACAAAAGTCGTTCATACCTTTTTGGAATCTCCTCTTGATGATCTCAAGACAAGCATCAGCACCTTTTACATAAAATCAGAATTGACAACAATCACTTTCGGAAATATGGTGGCTGTCAAAATTTGTCCCGCAAAATAATGCTTGTATCATTCTTTTTCCTGGCAAAATTTAGTGGAGACATTTTGAAGAGCAATTCACAATAGTTTGAATTTTGCGCGCGAACTGCGTACTGCTCGGAAAAATATCCGAGACAAAATTTGTCCCAGGAAAAAAAATGTATGGGAGACAAAATTTTTCCCGATCTGCGTACTAGGCTTAAGCCTAGTACGCAGATCGAGACAAGACAAATTTTATCTCTACAATTTTAATCTCTACAAAACTATTCCAAATCTCGCGCAAAAGTTTAAAGTTGGAGAATTAAAAAATAATTTAATGTGTTTTGTAGTGTATCTCTGGAGTCGTCCAGACCTTTTTGGAATCTCCTCTCGATGCTTTCAAGAGAAGCCTAGTACGCAGATCGGGAAAAATTTTGTCTCCCATACATTTTTTTTCCTGGGACAAATTTTGTCTTGGATATTTTTCCGAGCAGTACGCAGTTCGCGTGCAAAATTCATACTATTGTGAATTGCTCTACAAAATGTCTCCACTAAATTTTGTCAGGAAAAAGAAT
This sequence comes from Philhelius festivus, assembly GCA_963931855.1. Taxonomy (NCBI): domain Eukaryota; kingdom Metazoa; phylum Arthropoda; class Insecta; order Diptera; family Syrphidae; genus Philhelius; species Philhelius festivus. Next base: position 214,596,176 of record OZ007555.1, on the reverse strand, counting down.
GATACAAGCATTATTTTGCGGGACAAATTTTGACAGCCACCGTACTTCCGAAAGTGATTTTTGTCAAAACTGGTTTTATGTGAAAGGTGCTGATGCTTTTCTTGAAAGAGGAGATTCCAAAAAGGTATGAACGACTTTTGTAAGACAACCCGTTCCAGAGATATACTAAAAATACATTAAATTAGATTTTATCTCTCCAAATTCAAACTTTTGCGCGAGATTTGGAAACGTTTTGTAGAGATTAAAATTGTAGAGATAAAATTTGTCTTGTCTCGATCTGCGTACTAGGCTTTAGTAGCCAAATTCACGATGGTTCCACTTTTAAGCTTTCTTCGTTAGAGAGAACCTTAAAGCCTAGTACGCAGATCGGGAAAAATTTTGTCTCCCATACATTTTTTTTCCTGGGACAAATTTTGTCTCGGATATTTTTCCGAGCAGTACGCAGTTCGCGCGCAAAATTCATGCTATTGTGAACTGTTCTTCAAAATGTCTCCACTAAATTTTGCCAGGAAAAAGAATGATACAAGCATTATTTTGCGGGACAAATTTTGACAGCCACCATATTTCCGAAAGTGATTGTTGTCAATTCTGATTTTATGTAAAAGGTGCTGATGCTTTTCTTGAGATCATCAAGAGGAGATTCCAAAAAGGTATGAACGACTTTTGTAAGACAACCCGTTCCAGAGATACACTGAAAAACACATTAAATTAGATTTCATCTCTCCAACTTCAAACTTTTGCGCGAGATTTGGAAAAGTTTTGTAGAGATTAAAATTGTAGAGATAAAATTTGTCTTGTCTCGATCTGCGTACTAGGCTTAAAAGTGGAACCACTTTTTTTGAAGATTTATATGAAGAAAATGAGCGACTAGCAGAGACCAAACATAGTAAGTCAATGATTGGGAGTATATACCCCATGTGTAATATACTATAATAATCTTCAAATAAATTTCGGAGCATCTAGTTTAATGTGAACGTCACGTTATATTTGAGAACAAATATTTGCTGTTAAAGCCTAGTACGCAGATCGAGACAAGACAAATTTTATCTCTACAATTTTAATCTCTACAAAACTTTTCCAAATCTCGCGCAAAAATTTGAAGTTAGAGAGATGAAATCTAATTAAATGTGTTTTTTAGTGTATCTCTGGAACGGGTTGTCTTACAAAAGTCGTTCATACCTTTTTTTAATCTCCTCTTGATGATCTCAAGACAAGCATCAGCATCTTTTACATAAAATCAGAATTGACAAAAATCACTTTTGGAAATACCGTGGCAAAATTTGTCCCGCAAAATAATGCTTGTATCATTCTTTTTCCTGGCAAAATTTAGTGGAGACATTTTGAAGAGCAATTCACAATAGTGTGAATTTTGCGCACGAACTGCGTACTGCTCGGAAAAATATCCGAGACAAAATTTGTCCCAGGAAAAATAATGTATGGGAGACAAAATTTTTCCCGATCTGCGTACTAGGCTTAAACATAAATTTATTTGAATACCCTTAATTCATGTAATGAGATAATTTTCCGCAACATGTTTGCATGAACACCCCCTAAAAAATACTTGCGTAAAGCCTAGTACGCAGATCGAGACAAGACAAATTTTATCTCTACAATTTTAATCTCTACAAAACTTTTCCAAATCTCGCGCAAAAGTTTTAAGTTGGAGAGAATAAATCTAATTTAATGTGTTTTTTAGTATATCTCTGGAACGGGTTGTCTTACAAAAGTCGTTCATACCTTTTTGGAATCTCCTCTCGATGCTCTCAAGACAAGCATTATCACCTTTTACATAAAACCAGTATTGACAAAAATCACTTTCGGCTGTCAAAATTTGTCCCGCAAAATAATGCTTGTATCATTCTTTTTCCTGGCCAAATTTAGTGGAGACATTTTGTAGAGCAATTCACAATAGTATGAATTTTGCGCGCGAACTGCGTACTGCTCGGAAAAATATCCGAGACAAAATTTGTCCCAGGAAAAAAAATGTATGGGAGACAAAATTTTTCCCGATCTGCGTACTAGGCTTAAATGTGGGAAATAATCAAATTTTAAGTCAAAATTGACATTTCTTAGTTTATCAGGTTTATTTTTACACTTTCCGGAACAATTTCGTGAGATAATTTTATCAGATTTGCAGAAAGTTTTTCCCATACAAATTTTGACAGCTTGTTTCTGCGGAGATAAAATTATCTGGTTTCCGAGGCTTACGAGGGTTTTCCGCGGTTACATGAATACCCCTATTAATTGAATAGAGATTCTGTACAAATAGCTGAGTTCTACACGAGCTGTTCAACTTCGTTATGGCGTCACAGTTATGAACATGGTGAAGTAAACTTACTACTTACTTACGAAATTCAGTCCCATATACTTGATTAAGCCTAGTACGCAGATCGGGAAAAATTTTGTCTCCCATACATTTGTTTTCCTGGGACAAATTTTGTCTCGGATATTTTTCCGAGCAGTACGCAGTTCGCGCGCAAAATTCACACTATTGTGAATTGCTCTTCAAAATGTCTCCACTAAATTTTGCCAGGAAAAAGAATGATACAAGCATTATTTTGCGGGACAAATTTTGACAGCCACGGTATTTCCAAAAGTGATTTTTGTCAATTCTGATTTTATGTAAAAGGTGCTGATGCTTGTCTTGAGATCATTAAGAGGACATTCCAAAAAGGTATGAACGACTTTTGTAAGACAACCCGTTCCAGAGATACACTAAAAAACACATTAAATTAGATTTCATCTCTCCAACTTCAAACTTTTGCGCGAGATTTGGAAAAGTTTTGTAGAGATTAAAATTGTAGAGATAAAATTTGTCTTGTCTCGATCTGCGTACTAGGCTTTAATCTTCAAAAGTAAATGTGCATTAGGATTCTATCCCTGCCTTAATTATCAGTCTTGTATTGCGGATATTGTATTATTTGTTGTTCGTGTAAAATTCTATTGTAGTATAAACAGCTTTCCCAAAAAGACCTTGGCTATTATAAGCAGCAGGGTACAATGGAAAAATTAAAGTCACTTTTGCTTGTAAAGCCTAGTACGCAGATCGAGACAAGACAAATTTTATCTCTACAATTTTAATCTCTACAAAACTTTTCCAAATCTCGCGCAAAAGTTTGAAATTCGAGAGATGAAATCTAATTTACTGTGTTTTTTAGTGTATCTCTGGAACGCGTTGTCTTACAAAAGTCGTTCATACTTTTTTGGAATCTCCTCTTGATGCTCTCAAGACAAGCATTAGCACCTTTTACATAAAACCAGTATTGACAAAAATCAATTTCGGCTGTCAAAATTTGTCCCGCAAAATAATGCTTGTATCATTCTTTTTCCTGGCAAAATTTAGTGGAGACATTTTGAAGAGCAATTCACAATAGTATGAATTTTGCGCGCGAACTGCGTACTGCTCGGAAAAATATCCGAGACAAAATTTGTCCCAGGAAAAAAAATGTATGGGAGATAAAATTTTTCCCGATCTGCGTACTAGGCTTAACTACTTGTGTGACAAAAATAATGGTAGATCTTGAATGATCTACACGATTATTTTGTGGCAAGAAAATGGTTAAACTGATGGCAATTTGTGAAACGTGTAAATCCGGATTAAGGATTCGACCAACTAATTATGCTGCAGTCTGAAACGCAAACATTTTTTTCACTTCTCAATCCCTCATGTCAGTTGTCACTGTCAGGCAGCTAACAATTCAATCTGTGAAAGAATAACCTTTGGACCAAAATTTCTATTAATTTTTCTTTAGTTTTTGTCTTTTTGGTTAGTGCGTTCAATTATTTCAATTCATTTTAAATAGTTAATTATTTGTTAGGTATATTAAAATAAATTAAAATATGGCCCGAGTGTTAGTTGGTGTTAAACGTGTGATTGACTATGCCGTCAAAGTTAGTATCCAAGTTTCTATTTTGCAAATGAAAAACGAAATAAACTTCTATTACAACTATTTGCGTAATCACTCTATTCCTTATCTAGGTTCGAGTCAAGCCCGACAAGTCCGGAGTAGTAACAGAGGGTGTGAAGCACTCGATGAATCCATTCGATGAAATCGCGGTCGAAGAGGCAGTCAAGCTTAAAGAGAAAAAGCTTGCATCTGAAGTAATTGCTGTTTCGGTTGGCCCCACACAATCACAAGAGGTCATTCGTACAGCATTAGCCATGGGAGCTGATCGAGGAATTCATGTTGAAATCTCTGGCAAAGACTACGAACTCTTGCAGCCAGTTCATGTCTCAAAAATTCTTGCCAAGTTAGCTCAGGATGAGAAAGCTGAATTGGTAATCCTTGGCAAACAAGCCATTGACGATGACAGCAACCAAACTGCTCAAATGACAGCTGCTGTTTTGGATTGGCCACAGGGAACTTTCTGTAATAAGGTTGAGAAAACTGACGCAGGTCTAACCATTAGTCGCGAGATAGATGGTGGTTTGGAGACTATCAAAACCAAAATACCAGCTGTACTCAGTGCAGATTTGCGCCTCAATACCCCACGCTATGCAACACTCCCGAATATAATGAAGGCTAAGAAGAAACCAATTAAGAAGACAACTCCCAAGGATTTGGGTGTCGATACTTCTCCGAGGATTGAGATCATTTCAGTTGAAGATCCTCCAGTGCGTCAAGCTGGTTCGGTAGTCCCTGATGTTGATAGTCTCGTCGCCAAGTTGAAAGAAGGAGGTTTTGTCAAGTAATGCGAACTGGAAATAAATAAATAAATATCTCAAGAAAAAAGAATTCTTCCCTTGAACAAATGCATTTACATATAATTTTATACTCTTTTTCAACTTCATGTGCTAATTGATTATTTAAGCCTTAAACAAAATGTTGATACTTTTGAAACATCGAAAAATTTGTAATTCTGTCGAGCACGAGTAAGGCAGCGCAAAAAATATTGGATTTTTTAGAGGAATAAAATACAAAAAAATTGTCACTATTGCAACATGTTCAATATAATACTATACCTGTTTTGAAAGCCACAAGTGTATTCTTTCATTTTATTTTTAAATCAAGTTACATCTATCAACAGTTACCGAAAAAAAAACGGTACGAACAACATACACCGATTTAAAAACGAAACTGTAAATCCAGGTAAGGCCCAAGAAATAGGCTTATCTCAAAAGAAGCTCCGAAATACCAATCATCGTAAATCCCTCTAGGACTTTTGGTTAACCAGTAAGGAGGTCATTTAGAGAGAAAAAAAGGAAAACATCCATGTTTATTTACAAAATATATTTTTTTTTTAATTCTAGGTCACTTGCACATTTTTTTAAAAAGGCTAGAAGATTTCTGAGGATGCATTAATAACGTGGAAATTTGTTGAATATACATTGTTTATGAATCAATCAAAACTCATCATCGTAGAAATTTTAAATATACAATTTTGGAGGAAGTCTTTTTAAAAGACATAGAAGATATTATACCTTTTATAAACACTATTTTGTGGAGTCACTTATAAATGTTACTACTAGGGTAACTGAAAATACTAAAACTTGTATTGTTCACATGCTTATCAGTCACAGAACAATTTTTAAAGCATGTCCCTTTGTCCAGTTGTCCTAGATTGGGATATAACTGACCACTATGCGATCGGTGTTTCGTTCTCTGATCTGTTGAATACTTTTTTCTACTAAAAGTATACAAAGTTTAAGGCTGTAACGAAGCGTTACACTTTCTCCTACCGCCGTCTCCTTATAGCAAATCATTACGTTAAAATGGATATTTATATATTTATACACTTGATCTAAATTACCGGACCGATGATACCTTTAATTTTAAATCAACCACCGTATCACACCGCTTTGCCGCACCATCCTACCGAGCCGTATTAACAAATTGCTATATATTTTTCTACTTCATCTTTATCACAATTTATATTTTCGCAAATTTCAGATATATCATTGGCTTTTTTTATTTTATTTTTAAAATTTTCGTCAAGAGTGGATCCGAGCGCCCAGACCAAAGAAAACATTTCAGAAACTTTTAAGAAACATTTCAGAAATGTTTCTCTGTTTCTGAAATGTTTTTTAAATGTTTCTGAAATATTTCTTAAATGTTTCTGAAATGTTTAAAAAATGTTTCTTTGGTCTGGACACACCTTAACACAAAACTACAAGTACTTGTAATACAAGTGAATCATTACAAGTGTAACAAATTTCTGTAACACAAAGCTACAAGTTTGCTGGCTCTTCTACAAGTGTAATAGGCGAACATTACAAGTGGGAAATTATATGATTTCCCTCTTTCTGTAACACAAAGCTACAAGTTTAGAAAAAACTAAAACTTACTTGTAGAATAATCCACTAAATCTTACAGGTGATTCAAAACTTGTTGGGTGGAGAAGATGTATTTAAATATACAAAACAAAAACAATATTTTCAACTAATCAGCATTTCCATAATTTTATTATTCGTAGTTATGATATTTTTACCCAAAAAACAATATCAAACATCAATTTGTGCAGTGTAGGGTATATTTGTGATCCTTTTTCAATAGTTAATTATTTCGGTAATAATTTTTAACTCAGGAATCTATATAATATGCGTGCATAATAACTCAGAAAATATTGTACTTTGAAAGGTTTTGAAAATTTTAACATTTTTAAATCTCAGTAAACTAAATAAATAAAACATTATACAAAATAATGCATCTATTACTTTTCTTAGATTCAGTTAGATATAATTGAATTTTTATTGATTGATAGGTATAGAAAAATTAGAACTAATGGAAAACATATTAAATCTAAGCAAAATGATCTAGGAATGAACTAAGAACAAAACATGCATAATACAATCCTGATCCAAAAAGATAGAATGTTTTTATTTTCAAAGACTGCAATTTTTTTGAACGGATTCTTTATTCATTTTTTTTTATTAGGATGCTTCCGCGTTGCTTATCTCTCTTTGAATGTAAGCACACAGTAAGCACAAGTGTAGGGAATTTTTTGTTTTCTACAACTGTAGAGTTTTTTTGTGTTACAGAAATAATCTACACTTGTAAGATTAACATAATCCTACAAGTGGTTCTTGACTTGTAGACTTGTAGCTTTGTGTTACAGGCCCCAAATGCTGGGTAAGATAGGATATGTATGAGTTGTGAGTTTGTTTACTTTTTTCAGTTTACACTGCCTTTTGACTAAAATATTAATATGGGGATGTGGAATATCATTTCAATACAGATTCGTCTTCTAACTATGTCTGATATTTTGTACCCATCTAGTGTACATAAAGGAAGCAAACCAACTTGATTAAATTCAAGTTGGAAACCGAACCTGCCGCTTAATATAACCTTCCCTCTACCGCCGTTTATTTCCTCTACTTCTAAGTGTAGCGTGGACAAGGCTTGGCCTAAGCCGATTTTTTTTCTAGTCGGAGCAGGGCCGTAGCCCGAAGATTTTTTCTGTGGCTAACCTTCTTCAACGAGTACCACAGACACGCTTGTTGTCGCGAACGAAGCACAGATTATTCTTTTATTCTTTCGCTAGAAGCAGGGCCGTATCCCGATTGATTATTTCTGTGGCTACCCTTCTTCAAAGAGTACCGCTGTAACGGTAAACAAACGCTGTAAACAAAAAAAGATTGAATTGATTTGGTTAACATAAATTCTGTTTTTAATTTTAAAATTACTTATTGTTGCATTTGCGGACAATCTCGCATTTGCCTACGTTGCAGCCGAGCCGATATAGTCAACGTTAACCAACGTTGTTTTTTGTTTATAAGGAACATTTGAAGTTCGAATATAATTTTTCTGGTTTATTTTTAATTCGTAATTTTAAAGAATTAAAGTTAATGTAACACCGTTAAATCAGGCTTAAGATTCTACTAAATAGGTAAATCTCAAATTCTGGATATATGAGAATAGGAGGACTTGTTATAATTAACTTAAAAGATACATACTTACATTGGTGCAACTAACTAGGTATAGTTAAACTATTATTTCCTTTTTTAACAGATGATTCTAGGTAAATTTTCAGGTCTATTTTATAAGAATAACTAGCAAACCCGGCGAACTCCGTTTCGCCACCAGATGGCTTCGTTTTATGTAACATTTCGTTTGGTGATTAAAAGATGAAGAAAATTTTTTTTTGTTTTATATTTGAAAAGGAAAAATTTTATTTCATTTCACAACAGTAATGAATTAATTTCGATTACAAAAATGAAGTGTTATTTAGTTGAACTTCTCTAAGTAAATGAAAGTGAATCCAAAGTAAATACTGAATCGAAGCGTTATACGTGTCCGCAAATTATCCGTTTCATTGAAGTGCTCTTTGGTAAACCACATTTTTTGTTTTTTGGTCTGACGTTAACACAAACAAAGCGGATGGTTTCCCAACTCGTGAAGACGCAACGTATAACTGCCCGTGTGAAAAACAATGATTTTCTAAATTTATCCCGCAAACACTAAGCGATTGGCCTTGCGACTTGTTAATTGTCATTGCGAACGCAAGGCGAACTGGAAATTGCTATCGTTTGAAGTCAAACGGAAGATCTGTCGGAATCATTGGTATTCGAGGAATACATACATTTTCACCTGCTTACTTTCCGTTAATAATGGTTGCCTCAATCAAATTCGGCATAAGTCTTTTTACCGAAAGTCGAGTACCGTTGCAAAGTCGCGGTGGGCTCAAATTACCCAATATCATAATTACTGTACCAACTTTGAGTTGCAAGTTATGTGGTGGAAATCCTGGTAACTCCAGAGAGTTCAAAAACTCCGTTGGATAATTTACTACACCATCGGGATTTGTTATGCAATCAACGGATTTGTATGTCACCAAATCGCCAGCAATTTTTGATTGAATGGTGAAATTCAGTGCGTGTACATCATTATTCTTTGCGGCAAGAATTGCTCGTTGACTTAACCAAGCATAATTCTGATAATTCTCACTAATGTTTGGGAAAACATTTTCAATAAGAGCTAATTGAGAGTCTACAAATCGGCAAAAGTCGTTGGTAAGAGTAATTAATCCAGATGTCGCATCAACTGGGACTTTTCCATTTCCAACAGCTAACAATTGTTTGGAAAATTGTGCAGCACTTTGATCATTTTGAAGTTGAACTCTCATATTATTGATTAGCGATAATGTTTTTACGTTATTCCATAAAGTTCTTCAGGCAAGCATTCAATTCATCTGCAGGCGTTCCACGGGAAATTACTGGCAACGTCTGCCTGAAATCGCCTGCCAACAATATCATCAAGCCGCCAAAGATGTTGTTATTTCGCCGAAGATCCTTCAGTGTGAAGTTAAGTGCTTCAAGTGATTTCTTATGTGCCATTGTGCACTCATCCCAAACAATGAGCTTGCATTGCATCAACAATTTTCCCATTGCACTGGATCGGGAAATATTGCATGTTGGAGTATCAATTGTGTTTAAATTGAGTGGCAACGCAGCGTCGCTGCGAATGGATCTGCTTCACACATTGCAAAGAAGCTAGTCAATGTTGTCGATGGTGGTCTCTCAGCTCGTTGTGCCGCATTAGCCTCAGTGAAGTAAACTCTTTGGCCATTTTCCAAATGCACTGCTAAATGTACAACTGTGGGATATCTTTCATGAATTTGAAATGACAATAATCGCCACAGTGCTTCATTAGTACTGACGTATGTATCTGCCCATTTGGAAGTTGCTGATTTCGTCATTCGCATTTTCCGACGCAATACCAAACACAGCCATGTCGCTGCCTTTTGTGACGTACTTGCACAAATATGTGATTGATTTGGCCGAATGACAACTCTCAACGTTTGCATGTGTTTCGAAAATTCGTGATAGCAGCGGGCAATATGGTACAATGAATTCATTTCCGATCTCAATCTCTTGATTTTGAACTTTAACTTTGATAGTTCGACCATTATCTTCTTTTGAACGCCGACGATAAACTAGATATCCATCGTTCCCTGTGACTGTTTCAGCAACTAACGGTCGCGGATATCGTTTTGTGCACTTTAAATCAGCTATGCAAGGCGATAATGGATTTAATGCACCGCACGGTCCATGCACCATCTGTGTCGTCACAATGTCGTGTAGATGGGGATCAGTGACTGGATCAGGAATTTCAGCTGATATGATGTCATCCACTTCATTTGAATGTAATTTGTTCAGCAACCAAATAAGGATATGAGCATGCGGTAGTCCACGCTTCTGCCATTCCACCGAGTACATATAACAACGTGTGTCACCAAAAACTCGATACTTAGTAAGCACATCCATCATAACCTTGAGTTTTTGCTGAAATACTCTGGCGATTATGTCATGGCGATCTTGCGGTTTTTGGCCCGGTTCCAACTCACGTTCAATTTCCGTCCACTTCGGATTGCATGTGAACGTAATAAATAAATCAGGAGTTCCATAATTTCGCACGTACGTCATAGCGTCTTGAGCGTATTCGTGCATGTGGCGTGGGCTTCCGATATAAGATGATGGGAGAATCGTCAGACGTCCAATATTCTGAACATCACCATCTGAATGAATAGCATCACGCAAGTGTATATAGTCCTCAGATCGTACACGTGATTGATTTGATGGTTTCCAATTGAAATGTTAGGAAACGAATAACTTATTTTTTTTTTACTTTTTTTCACAATTTCACAGTGAACACAATACCGGTTTGTCACATGAAATTAACTGAGCAGAGAGCAATGAGTAGTAGCTGTCAAACAATGTATCACGCACCGGCGCCATCTACATAAAATATTGGTTTGTAGTACATGCTATGTATCAGAGATGGCGCTGCATCTGAAAAATGATTTTTCCGCTTTTCTGTTGAAATTTTTCCTAAATTTTCTTTGCTATAAACCTCACGGAGCCCGAGACCTTTCCAACGAATGCAAAACCGTGGAAGTCGGTTCGTGCGTTCTGGAGTTATAGCGTCAGGAAGGAAAACCCGACTTATTTTTATATAGTAGATATACAAATACAGTTCCTTCAAAAAGTTACGTACGTATGTATTATATGGAACATTTAGAACATACATACTGAACCGCGCTGATTAATAACCTTGTTAGGTGGAAAAGTAGATAAGTAGCTCATTAAATTTTTTAAACATCATAAACGCTACTGAATGCAATGCTGAACGCATTTTCTATGGCATTGAACCCCTTTAAAGTTTAAATAGAGCAAATCTATGGTCACGAGCTTTGTCTGCTGGGCAAAATATTTTACGTGAGCTGTGAGGAAAAAAAGAGATTTTGACCTGCAATAAAAAACCCTTTTTTTTTGGCTTTCTCTCCATTGGTCGGCGACACTAATGTCGTTTTTATTTGGTAATCCGGAAGCCTTCTCGACTCTTCTGAAAGTGTTCACTTGGCAAAAATTAAATGATTCTGAAAAGCAGAGAAAGTTGCTTCTGGATTTGAAATCAGAATCAAAACCAAAAGCACTCATACATTCATATAGTTAAACGTCAAACTCAACAGCTTTGATTTTTTGTATGCTAATTGTGCGAAGTGTATCTTTCAACATTATATTTATTCTTGATTTTCATTTTTGTCCACATTTAAAGTTTCACATATACAATCACAAAAAACTTCAGAATCAAAAAAAGTGTTCAGTTGGGATTCCGGATCGGAGAGAGATTCCGGTTTGCCAAATAAAAACGATATAACTAGGCCCTTTTTGTCATAAGTCATTTCTTTTGTTCTATAATAATTTCCGTTTTTTTTTTTTCAAGTGTTTTAAATAAATTTCCTTTAAGTTTTTTTTTTTAAATCAATTTCTTACTAGTGTTTATTTACTAAAAATATAATAAAGATAATGGCCAAGGAGAATAATTCCAACGCTAAATTCATTACATTCTTTTTCATGATTTGAAAGTAGTTAATCTTCCTCTTTTTCTTAGATCTTAAATGAACAAAAGAATGAAGATAATCAATCCATAAGCTGATCTCTAAATGCTTCTAAGCGTCAAAACAGATTTTTCGACTAACGGTATTTTGTTACCTCTTACGACAAGAGGCTATTCTCCTTACTGCTCTTCCCTGACTGTTTTACTGTGATTTTGAAACTTATTTACCTTAATTAACGCTCGATAATTATCTGGTCTTAGCTAACTCTGTATAGATTTAAGTAGTTGTTGCATTTGCATGTAAAGCGCTTAGTCCCGATGTCGTTTTTTTTTACAGTTCTATATGGACTTGCAAAAAAAACACACCTTATATAAGACAAATATCTACATACTTACATTAGAACGCCGATTATCCGAATTAATTGGGACCGGGGTCGATTCGGATAATCGGACATAGACTGTTAATAAAGAAAAACGAACTGTTACATACATAGAATAAATTTTATTAAGTTTCAAACATAACAATTGAAATATATCTGGACTCCTACGAGTTTCAACTTGTTGCAACAAAACAAAAAAAAATTATATTACATACAAATGTAGGTACTTACTAACTACATTATATATGTACATACTTGGTTTTAATTTTTCATATTACGCTTAGGACCGATTCGGATAATTGGCGATTCGGTTAATAGGCGTTCGGATAATCGGCGTTCTACTGTACTTTTTTAAAATATAACTATTATAAAAATTAACAAAATATGTACGTACATTCACAAATTTAATTTGTTTTTTCTTTTAAGACCTAGGGGTATATGTCTTTTTAGTTTTTAACTTAAAAGCCCTGTGGGTTCAGAAACTTCCCTATAATCAACAAATAATTCTCTTACAAAATCAACAAAAAAGGAAACATTCCCAATAATGTCCCAAAAATAACCCGACTCTGGTAATACTTACAAAAAGTCAAAAAATGTCAAAATAAAGAAAAAGAAAAACTGCATTTTGTATGCCGATTGGGGAAAGTTAAAAATTAATTAAAAATAGTTATAAATGTTTCCCCAATTTTAAAATTGTGATGTTTGTTATTAAAAAGTGGTTATCTACCACCAAATAAAACTATCCACGAGCGAAAATAAGTGGTTATCTACCACCAAATAAAACTATCCACGAGCGAAAATTCGTGCTACCTAAAGGAAAGTTGAGCACTATATATAAGTACATAGTTTCCATTTCTGCAGAAATATACTCGACTTTTTGTTAAGCTACAACTTTTGAGAATTATTTAATATTAATTTTTAAGTGAACATCAATGAACATGAGAAAAATTAATGAACTACATTCAGCAGTTGAAAATGGACAACTAGAAAATGTAAAAGACTTATTGAATCAATATGACCTTGATTCTGAAGTATATGTTCTTCTTCGTAAATCCATCAATCTCAAACATACAGAAATAACAACGCTACTTTTAACCCGCGAATCAAGAGAAAACTGTAAAAGGAGAAAAACCATTCCTTTAAATACAGCACTTCATGCTGCTGTCCAAAATGGTGACATAGAAATTATTAAAATGCTCCTAAATTGTGATGCTGACATTGATGCGCAGAATGAAAATAATTTGACTCCCCTTCTATGTGCCGTAAGTTTGGACAACGAAGAAATAGTTGATCTTCTATTGAATAGAGGATCTAATCTTAATAACAATAACTGCATTAGTCCTCTTCATGTTGCAGTTAAACATGGTTTTTACAAAATGACAGAAAAACTATTACAACTTGGAGCTTGCGTCAATTCAATTTATAATTCAAGGGAACAATATACTCCTCTTCATCGTGCTGCAAGCATGTCAAGATCGTGTGACTCGAACACTAACCCAATCGGAGACTTATCGATAGTTAAACTTCTTTTAAAACATGGAGCCAATATAAATTTTAAAACGACGAAAGGGATGACACCATTGCATTTAGCATCCATAACGGGAAACGTGCAAATGATCAAAACACTTTTAAGCGGAAATGCTGATGTTAACGCATGTGAAAACAATATGTTAACTCCATTATACTTGGCTATACAAAATAGACACACTAAAGCTGCTCAATGTTTGATTGATCACGGTGCTAACATTGATGCTGAATCTAAAAACGGACAAACCGTACTGAACTTAGCTGTGTGCAATAGCTTATCGATGATAGTCGAGCATATTCTCAAATACTGTCCAGATAGAAACAACGCCAGCAACAAAAATTGCCTTAAAATTGCAGTAAAGAAATCACATGCAGGTATTACTGAAAATCTTCTAAAATATGGATTTTCGGTCGGCCCTGAAGACATAAACGACACTGATTTGTTGCATGATGCAATAAGAATGGGACTTATTCAAATTATACAAGATTTAATTAAGCACGGACTTGATTGTTCTACTAAAAAAGAAGAGGAGCTAACAATGCTTCATATTGCAAGTAAAACAGATAATACAGAGGTTGTGAAAGTACTTTTAGAAAGCAAAGCAGATATTGAAGCGAGAGATATATATGATAGAACACCTCTTTGTATTGCTGTTGGAGAAGATAGGGGTGATGTTGTAAAATTACTTCTTGACTCTGGATCGGATATTAATAGTTTAAACGCTTCTAATAATTCAGCTCTTGATTTATATGATAGATCCGATTTTGATTCAGATGAGAGTTATTTGAGGGAAATATATGAATATGAAAGTGGATACACATTTAGAATTATTAGATCGCATCTTATAAAATTAAAAACTGCAAATTTATACGTCAGAGAAAAGGACCTTATTTTATTGAATTATGATCCCGATGGTTCTGCGAGATTACACACACAAAAATGTGAAAATGAAATAAAGAACTTAAAACTGAAAAAAATTGCTAATAATAGATTAAGTTTTTATGATATTTTGACGAAAAATATACATTCACTGGCAAAATACTCCGGAAATGAACAACTTATAAAAGTTTTTGAATCAGATTTTTTCGAAGCACAATTCCCAATATATGCTCATTTAATTAAAAAAAGATTCGAAAAGTGTACTCAAAGGCGCCTGTTCCTTCAACAGGCTCAGGAGTTCTTAAAATATTATTCCGAACTGCCACATGTTTGTATTGACTACATATTAAGTTATTTAAGTCATGATGATTTAGAGAACATTATAAATGCCTGGAAAACGATTTAAAAAAAAAAAGACTTATAAGTGAACATAAATACATGGAAAATCCCTAAACAGTCGAAGATTTAAATCTAAAATATATTTCATTTAAAATATTGTATTTTTATATATTAACCTTTTGTCAAAGCTTTCCTAATAAAATGAAAATTTCATAACCCGAATTGTAATGTGTGTATTTATTTAATGAACTTGAATTGATTTTATTGATATACTCGTACCTTAGCTAAGTGGGCCGTCATTTCCAAACAAATTTGTAAACTTTCGAATGTTCCGCTACCCATTAAACTTGAAATTCTTTGATATAAAGATATATTCGATAAAATATCCTTACAAAAGGATTGAAAATAAATACTTATACCATTTTAAGTAGCTAATACAAAAAAAGGAATCAATTTACTGTTTGCAGGGTAAAAGACCATGAACTGACGCAGGGAACTATGCGCGGGGCGTTTAACCGTGGTTCTATACATGCAACAGCCAGCTATTAATGTTTTTGTATAAATGGGTCCTTTTCTTAACCACAATAGCTCAGAAAAAGTTAATTTTGTATTTAAATTTTTTTTTTTAATTCACTCAGTTTGTTTATTTTTTGTTAATTACATTTAGTATTCTTTTTAAGAAAAACAAATATTTTTTTTTTAAGAAAATGAACTGGGCTTTGATAATAAGTGAAAAAAATTAATACTCATTAACGTGTTTTTTTGAATAAAATGATATCAAAGTGAAAAAACTTGTACTTAAAAAACGAAAAAAATGGGTTTGATGCAAAATTGCAGAGAAACGGTTGTCCGTAGAAAAAAAAAGTCCTTGGACAAACTAAAACTAATAAATTCTTGATTGGTTATAAAAAAAATCTTACGAATCGGACGTAGTTTGGCAAATATAAAGATAGTTAAGGGAAAAATCACAAAAACCGTTATAACTCGAAAACGGGACGAAAACGAGAAAATTACCTCTTAAGTTTTTCGACTTAAAATGACCTCAGGAATCCATGGTTTTCACTTGGGGCGGTGACTCTGGGACACCTTGTATATTTTCGGAATTCGTACCAATATTCCGATTACGATGGAAATCGTGGTAGGGCTGAATGGTAAAATATTTCATTTGTACCAGAAAACGATTTGGTAATATTTTCTAATGAAGATCCAATAGAAGAAGACAACTATACGTGCCGACAGAACGACGCAAGAGAAAGAGAGGACATTGATAGTTTAACATTCAAGGCGTTCAGACCTAATCAAAATCCTAAAATCAATAAATAAGTTCTGTTGACCTTTCTATTGATTTTGTTCTTGTTTGTCTTTGTTGATTGATTTTCATTCTTATGTTTGTCATGTAAACTTTGAATCTTTTTTTTAATTGATTTAATTTAATTTTAATGGATAGCAAGAAAACCTTTCGAACTGCTTAGGTCTTGTACGTAATTCCTTGGTCTGAAATTATAAAAACAAAAAATTGTTTAATATTCTTAACAAAAAAGTTTATTTTTAAATTCAGACACATTTTTTATTTATGAACCAGGATCTGGTTTTGGAATGATAAAAGGATCTGGGACACAAGGAGCAATAATAGGCGGTATCACTAAGTTACTCTTATCTTCTGATGCATCAGCTGCTTCTTGAGAGTATACTCCCATAGCTAAATTGAAAACTATGTTTTCAATGTGATGCTGGGCAATAGCAATATCATTATTGCTACGATTACAGGTGCGCAGCTTATGAGCGATATGTTCCCCGTAGATTGAATGTTCATCACGTTTGTCACTTTCATCCAAAAGGGTCTTTATACATTGTAGGGCATCTTCGAGAGCCGATTCTTGGCCGTTTAATCTTCTTTTTTTAGTTTTTGAAACGTCATATTCTACTTCTTCTTCATTCTCATCGAAAATAACAGAAGATTCAAAATCTCGGCTTTCATCTTGATGTCTAGATGGACCTGCGGAGCTGTCTTCGGTACCAAATTCAAATTGTTTTGAGCTGCAATTTGATTCACTCTGTAATAAAAAATGTGAGGGATACTATTATTTTATTTTTGACTAATACGGGGCGTATAATAGCAAAAATGCCACCGTTTAATTTAATTTTTAAAGCCTTTTTAAATTATTTTTTATCAAAACTCTATAAAAGTTCTCTACCAGCACAATTTTTTATCTATTAGTACACGAGCGTGACAACTTACATTTTTATAAACTCTCGCGTTTTCCAAAAATTTTCCGGATAGAAATTTAGATTGCCTCTCAACTATCACAGCGTTTAAAAAGCTCAATTAAAACAAATTTAAATAACGGATCAGCGATAAAATTATCGCAAACACAAATCTCAAGATAATATAGGTTCCTCAGCATGCAGAAATATCAAGAAATGAGCTATTAGTCCAGTCAAAGCGTCATTTGACCTTGCGCGCAGAGGCATGGTCTATTTTTTTTTTATGGATCGATAGGTGCGTATGAGAAAAGCTTAAAACCAAATTTGCACCACATGACAACTTTTTTTACCAAAGTTATTGATAAAAATGTGTTTTGTGTCATTTTTTGGTCATTTGCGAATATCTCAGCTCCACTATCTCCTACAAACAAAAATTAAACATGTTTTTATTCCTAATAAGATTATCTATTACGTTATAAAAAAAACCATTTGTTTAAACAAATGAAAAAAAAGTTATAGTAAGTTAAAATAATTTTTTGTTGTTTAAAAATCATTTTTTCGTGATTATTAAGAAAAAAGCTCATTTAACGATGAAATTTTTATTTTTTATTATTAGATAGATAGATAGATAGATAGATATTTATTTATTCATAAAAACTTTTTTAACAATAATTAGCCTATACAATAAAATAAAATTTAGGGCATGGCAGTAGTGCCGTCAACCCGTAATTTTATTATTAATTTTGGTGTCGCACAGTGTGGAAAATGACAAATCTAGCGGAACTTAATTAATTTTTTTTTTTGCTTCAAATATATAATTAAAGTTAGCAATACGATTCATAGAAAACCGGTTTTTAATATGGCGTTAAAATTTTTAATCATCCATATATTAACAAAGAGGTACCTCGCTGAAAGTGAAGCCTTTGTTTATATTCGAAAAAATCACTGAGTATTTCTTTGATCTTGCAATTAAACGTGTGTCTCAGTGATAAAAGTTATAAAGTATCAAAGTTTGGAAATTTATTTTTTAGAGTCCTGAGCATCTTGCAAGGTAAGAATTAATGCATAACTTAAAATGTAAGCAAGTCATTTTGAAAACACAATTTGAGAAGTCTTAATTTGAACTTTTTTTTTTTTAAGTTGAGTTTTAAAAATGTATCCTCGTGTATCTTTCGTGAAATAATTTTTTTTATAACTGTTAATTCACTATCTATCAAATTGTTTGAAATTTGGCTTTGAATATTTGCGGCACTCATACATTTTAATTTAATTTTCAATGATATGTACAGTATGAAAAATCGTAAAATTTTTGAAATTTGGCATCATAATAGAATGCGGAATGGAAATAACGTTATTTATAACTATATAATAGAAAAACACAATGTTGAGGTGGAAGATCAAAGCCTTAGAAGTCTAAAAATTTTTGTTTAAGCAAAAAAATAGACATATAAACTGGAAGAGTAGCTACCGAAGGCTTCCAAGATTTCTAGCTGCAAATGAAACATGGCTTGAAAAGTAATTATCCCTTTCAGATAAATTGAATAAGTTGCTAGGATCTAAAAGGTCGACGAATCCTAGACGCCTAGACCGCGCAGTATAGGACGACCAGCGAAAGATTTTATTGGATTCAGAAATGTCCTTTTCAAGTTCCAATGTATCTGATGACAGTAATAATGACAATGATGATGACGATGCTGTAGACGAAATATAAATTATTAAACAAATAAATACATAATGATATAATTCTCATATAAAACTACAAAAATATTTTAAAGATGTAAAGTTTTTAAGCTTAGATAAAAGATGTCATATCCAAAACTAATCAAAAATTTATTCATATATATTTAGAATGGACGTTTATCTTGGAAGTTTAGGCTGTTTATATAATATATATGTTTGTATATATAATTGTCTTTAGTTTAAAGCATGAGAACAATTAGAAGGACAAACTGCGCGTACAGCTAATTTAATATTATAATGAATAAAGAGTAGTTAAATTTAACAGTTTGGTCCTAAAAACGATGTTTTATATTTTTGGGACAAAAATAAATTAAAAAAGCGGATATTTTGTAAAAATTTCACGAAATTATAATAAAATATTCATTTTATGTTTTAAATAAGGTAACTAGATCTTTTATTAATAATCATTATTAATGTTTCTAGTTATATTAAGTTTTCAAATGTCCCACTACAGTGCAAAAACAGGTATGTTTTTAGAGCTCGTTTTTTTTTTTTAAATTGACAAACTATAAAAATAATTGATGTTTTCAATTATTTTGTAGTTTTTTTGTAATGAATACTACACAAAAAATATCAAAAAGTTTGTTTTTTCGTGCATGTTATTCAATTTTGAAAATGGACCTACCTTAGTAAAAAAAATGGGTACTTTCAAAGCTCGGTTAAAAAAAATATGATTTATGAATATACATATTTACTGTTAAATTTCATTTCTTAGTAATTTATTATTAATCCTGCAAAAAGAAAATGACGAAAAAAAATAAAATATAAGCGCCATTAATTTAATTCCGCTAGATTAGCGAAATCACACACTGTGTGTCGCCAGCAACAAGAAGCAACAAATATGTGTAAGTATGTGTGGGGTGTTTGAAGGATACCAATATATCTTCTTGCTGGCGACACCAAAATTACAAGCTACAAGGTTAAAATACTAAATTGTAAGCTTTCCTAAGTTTTTAAATCATGAATATCTTGGCTCCCGTTAGTCGTAATGGACTAATTTTTTTTTAATTTGAAGAAAATTAGCAGGACTATAAAATAAAAATTCAAAACTGCAAAATATTTGCCGTGAAATACAGTTTTTTTCTCAATAACTATGAAAAAAAGGTATTAAAAACATGGAAAAAAACGTTGAAACCAACGGTAACTTTTTATGTTTTTGCTCAAAAATATTAAATTAAATGCAAGTTGATAGAAAATATTGTTATTAGCAATATAGTTTTTTATTTTCACTTTGCGGTATACTGGGGCTGAGATATTAATTAAAACATAAAATCATAAAATGCGTGGGTGCGCTCACTTACCTATGTTCAATAATTTATTACTCGGCTTTCGTTCATCGTAGAGTGTTGATTTTTTTTTTTAATTGTAGGGAATTACAAGAACTTTAATAATAAAAAATAAAAATTTCATCGTTAAATGAGCTTTTTTCTTAATAATCACGAAAAAATGATTTTTAAACAACAAAAAAATTATTTTAACTTACTATAACTTTTTTTTCATTTGTTTAAACAAATGGTTTTTTTTATAACGTAATAGATAATCTTATTAGGAATAAAAACATGTTTAATTTTTGTTTGTAGGAGATAGTGGAGCTGAGATATTCGCAAATGACCAAAAAATGACACAAAACACATTTTTATCAATAACTTTGGTAAAAAAAGTTGTCATGTGGTGCAAATTTGGTTTTAAGCTTTTCTCATAAGCACCTATCGATCCATAAGAAAAAAATAGACCATGCCTCTGCGCGCAAGGTCAGGCCCTTTTTCATGACGCTTTGACTGGACTATATCTGAAAAAGCCGCAGAATCAGCCCTTATAGAACCTCCTAGATATTTCCACATCTTCAGTAAGACAGATGCAAAAAAGTCCCAACTATGCAAATCAGTAAGGCTCAAACAAAGTATTTGGAATGATACATACACATCACTGTGCCAGTATTAATCCAAATGCAGAGAGAGCCATTTACACAAATAATATTTTATCAAACATGCTAAGATGCTATATAAGGGTGCGACGAGGTCCCACCTACATCACCCATAACCACATAATCATACTCGAAGAAGAAACACAACAACCGTACTGCCACCTCGGCAACCAGAACACTCTACTCACCATATGTACATTATTTAATCATGGATTGCAAAACTCGTCAAAATCATATAATTAATTAAGTTATCCATCCAAGCAAAACATTGAAAATGTATTTAATATCATGAAGGCATTCAAACCACAAAATCTTATATAATTTTCTTAAATATATAAGGACTTTAAATATATAAATATGTGACTTGTTCTATGAAAAGGTGGCTTATGACTTAAAAACAAAATTTCGATAAATCAGCTGTTAAAGAAAAACAATGCATTTCGTCAGTTTCTCGGTTGTTGTTCTCTTTCCTTTTCATTGCCCAGTGTCTCTCGTTGTTCAAGGGCACCAAGTGACATGCAGTGTTGCTTTTGCCCCAAATATAATGTTAGTTAATTCAATTCCATGTATTATCTTGATTCTGGATTTTCAATAAAATTCAGTTTTTCTTTCATTTGTGCTCTTTTTTCTCTAAATTTTTAGTACACTTTTAAGAAAGTTAGGACTTTTTGGTTTTCACCATGTGAAAGAGCGTCTCAAAACCTATTGTTTACGCTTTTATAAAACAAATTTAATGTGCAGTACCTATCCTAAAGGCTCAGAAAGTCAATGATCTTTTTTTTATACATTACTTATATATTTAAATATTGCGAAAGCTTTTATCCTAACTTAAGTAAATAATGTTTAAACTTTCTCCTTTAAGTTGAACGGCTATATTAATGAACAGCAGATTTTACTGCTTTGAAAGTACATACTTTAAGCTTTGAATTCCTTATTATGGTTTGTTTCAATTTTTGGAAGCATTCTAGTTTCGATCTTCAACTTAAGCTGTTCGCCGAGTAATAAAAAACATTAATTAGTAATTGGAAATAAAAACTGAATTTCTTTTCTAAATTTATTCTTCTTTTTTTTTCTTAAATAAGTTTGAGAAACTCTCCTACATTAAATGGTGCCGAAACCCGGGACTAAAGTCCAATTAATTCTTAAATCTTAATTGAATTAAACATTGTTGCGAGTTATAAAATTAATTTTTTTTTATTCAAAAGCTTTGAGTGGTCGGAACTGTAAACTTGGTCCGTATATGTATGTATGCTTTTTTTTATAATCTATTCTTTAAATCAACTAAAATTAACCAACAAAAATGGAAAGCCTTGCGAATACTATTGAACATCAGCGCAGATTACTTAAGCAGCTTCAACAATTAATTCAAAATTTTGACCGTAAGCCAAAAGATGAAAAAACACGTGGTCTTTCAAAAAGTTATGTTGAAGAAATAGATACTCTTAGCAAAGAGTTCAAAGAGAACCATGATGCTCTTTGTCTATATGTAGATGATAATGCCTTGCAACAAGATAATATACCGTACTTAAAAGATGATGTTTTTTATGCATTTAAAGACCTTTATTTAACATTCAAAGGTAAAATATTAGAACTTTCGATGGATCTTCAGTCTGTGAACTCGCCATCTCCTCACACGAGTACATTCAATGTTCCATCGAACTTTCATAATGAAAGCGTTTATACGGATGCACGTCTACCTAAAATTCAACTTTCATCATTTTCTGGCGACTACTTGTCTTGGATTTATTACAGAGACATGTTTCAATCATTAGTGCACAGTAATCAAAGCCTTTCTAATGTGCAAAAATATTATTTTTTAAAAGGCTCATGTCAGGGAACGCCACAAGATATTGTAAACGAATACCCAGCTTCAGATGCTAGCTATGAACTCGCTTGGGCTGCATTGAATATGAGATACCACAATAAAAAAATGATAGTTGAAGCATTATTAGGGAAATTATTTTCAATACCTAATGCAAACGGTTCGTTCCAAAGTATTCAAACACTTTTAGACACAACTCGTAAGTGTCTTGCTCTCCTTCGAACAATGCAAATTAATGTTGATAGTTGGGATGCCATTTTGGTATTTTTAACCATCAACAAACTAGACACTCAATCTCGCAAGGAATGGGAGCAATCTTTGAAAGCTTCTACTGAAGTCCCTTCAATGAAAGATCTACTTACTTTTCTCGAAACAACATTTCGTACACTGGAATCTGTTGATAATCTTAACTCTACAAATATTGAGCCACTTGTTTCGTCTGAAAAAATAAAAAAAACAATGTTAAACAACAGAAGACCTTTCTTTCGAAACGTTACCTAACTGGAGTCAATGATATGTTTAACTGCCCTTGCTGCGAAAAAAGACACTTACTCTATAAATGCTTCAAATTCGCTGCTCTACCATCTGCTGCCAGGCGCGATTTATTAACATCCAAAAGTATTTGTCGAAATTGTCTAAATTCTGGCCACTCTCATGCCGATTGCCGCCTAAGCTCACGCTGCCATATATGTCAAGAGCCACATCATACCATAGTACACAATGACTTTTCCGAGAATTCCTACAACTACCGACCTTCAACATCGTCAGGTGCCCAGAGAACAGATTTAACAAGTCAACACACTGCATCAGTTAATCAAATGACGTCATCTAATGATCAATTCAACAATTTTGCATGTAACTGTAGTGCTCTTGACACTGTCGCTCTGCCTCAAGTTTTATTGGCTACAATAAGAATACCCGTACAAGTAAATGGTAAAACATTCTTTCTAAGAGCTTTACTAGACCAAGCTGCCCAAGGTACATTCATCACAGAAGACGCAGTCCAAACTCTTCAGCTTCAGAAATTTAACACCTTTGCGAAAATAAGCGGGATTGGTGGAAATGTTCCTATAATTGCACGTAATTTTGTGACATTGTGCCTGCACTCCTTGTATGAAAGTAATTTTAACTTAAAGTGCAATGCTATTGTTCTGCCTTCAATTACTTCATACAAGCCTTTGGCAATAAACAAAACTATTTTATCTGGTTTCGAAAATATATTCCTAGCTGATCCATACTTTGCGGAAAGAAGCCAAATCGACCTCTTGCTAGGTGGAGATGTTTATGGAGAAATTGTCCTTCCTGAGCACAAAAGGCAAAAGAATAGTATTTTTCTACAACTTACCCATTTTGGATGGGTTGTTTCCGGGCCAACGTCGAAAATATCTTACGATAAGAATATTAATGTTAATGTATGTGCTCTTGATGACCTACTTCGTGCATTTTGGGAACAAGAAGAGTTGATTGAAAAAAGACACCTTACCATTGAAGACACCGCTTGTGAAAAACATTTTGAAATGACACACATGCGTGAAAAAAATGGCAGATATACTGTGTCCTTGCCGTTTAAGTCGGTGCTTAATGGTTTTCCTTTGCCCACTTTTAGCCATACGGATTACAGTGCCTTGCGCCGTCTGAAGCAACTAGAAGCTAAATTCAAAGGAAATCTTTTATTTGCCGAAGAATACCGCAAATTTATGGACGAATATGAAAAGTTAGGACACATGAGAAGAGTTGGAATTTATCCAAAAGATTTGCAGCCAAATAGCTATTTTCTTCCTCATCACGGTGTTTTGCGAGAAAGTAGTACAACTACTAAACTGCGGGTGGTTTTCGATGGAAGCAGTAAAACACCACATTGTTCGTCTTTAAACGAAGAGCTCTCACCTGGCCCAGCTCTGCAAAATGATCTTCCAACAATAATAACAAGGTGGCGAAGATTTAAAGTTGGATTTCGATCTGACTTGGAAAAAATGTTTCGACAAATTAAAATTCTTCCTGAACAACAAAACTACCAACAGATTCTATGGCGAGATCCTACTACAGATAATATATTGATTTATAAACTATGCACTGTAACCTACGGAACTACATCAGCTCCATACCTTTCCATAAAGGTTCTTCAACAACTCGCGGAAGATGAGAAAGAGTCCTTTCCTAATGCTTGTGGAGTGTTACTTTCTGATACGTATGTAGACGATGTAATTTCAGGTGCTGATACAGTTTCAGAAGCAGAAAGCCTTCAAATCCAACTTTGTGAGCTTTTAAAATCTGGGGGATTTAACTTACGAAAATGGATATCTAATTCATCTGAGCTTTTAAATACTATTCCGGAGGAGTACAAGGAAATCACCAACAAGTTTCAATTTGATAATACCGTCGTTAAAGCATTGGGTCTTGAATGGGACACCACATCTGATGTCTTTCAGTTTAAAATACACTTTGATGAATGCCTTCACGTAACTAAAAGAAAACTGCTTTCAGATGCCGCAAAACTATATGACCCATTAGGCTGGCTAGCTCCAACAACCATATTGGCAAAAATTACTTTTCAAAAATTGTGGCTGGCAGGACTTGACTGGAATGATCCCTTGCCTGATGATTTGAAAACAGAATGGATAAATTACAGAAACAGTCTGAAGCAGCTAGAAGGCATAAAAATTCCTCGATGGATTGGATGTAATAAGACCAGCGGCTTGGAAATCCATGGGTTCTGTGACGCATCGCAGGTAGCATATGCGGCGGTAGTTTACATTAAAGTGACTGATAGTATAGGAGAAGGAATTGTTACTTTATTGCAGTCTAAGACTAAGGTAGCCCCATTGAAAACGGTTTCAATCCCAAGGCTGGAACTGTGTGGAGCATCACTGCTCGTAAAATTAGTTCAAAAACTTCGTTTGCAACTTGGCAGAGACATCTACCAGACCTTTTTTTGGACAGATAGCTCAACAGTTCTTTCATGGATAAGGGGTCAACCTTCAAAATGGTCAGTATACGTTAGCAATCGTGTGGCAGATATTCAACGCCTCTCGGATATAAGTCAGTGGAGACATGTTTCGACTGTTTTCAACCCAGCAGACTGTGCTTCACGTGGTGTACCACCACAAGAGTTAAAACATCACTCATTGTGGTGGGGTGGTCCTAGTTGGCTTTCAAAATCTCCTGACTCTTGGCCAAAACAACCATCATTTACCAACAGCATGGACTTGGAACTAAGAAGAAAGGAAATGTCTGTGAACGTATCATCATGTGTGGAATATCCTTCTATTCTCTCTAAGTATTCGTCCCTCAACAAACTCATTCGAATAACTACTGCTCTCCTCAGATTCAAACACAATTCTTTAAGTAAACTTTATAAAACCGAAAAGAAATTTGGATTTTTTAAGACCTCTGAATTGCAGCATGCACTTAAACAACTTATAAAACTCGGACAATCTTTCGAATTTGAAGCTGAGCTAACTTTGCTTAGAAATGGTAAACTAGGCAAATCGAAAAACAGAATTGTAAATTTGTGTCCGTTTATTGACCACGATGGAATTCTTCGTGTGGGCGGAAGGTTACAGAATTCAAACTTAAACTTCTCTTTAAAACACCCTATTTTGCTTACAAAACGAAATCCTTTATCTGCTCTTATTTTCAGAAATGCTCACATTCTAACTCTGCATGGTGGTCTTCAGCTAATTCAGTCATTTGTCGCGCAAAAATATTGGATTATATCTGGTCGTAACCTTGCCAAACGAATACAGAGAGAATGTATTACCTGCTTCAAGTATAATGCTACTGCAGCACATCAGATAATGGGGAATCTACCGCCTGTTCGCTTGCAGCCTACTCGACCGTTTAAGCATAGTGGCGTTGACTATGCCGGACCTATTACTATTAAGCAATCAACAGCTCGGAACACGATAATGTCTAAAGGTTATATTTGCCTTTTCATTTGTATGGTTACAAAAGCTATCCACCTGGAGGCAGTAACTACGTTATCAACGGAATCCTTTTTGGCAGCATTTAAACGCTTTGTATCCAGACGTGGAATGTGCACCGATCTTTACTCTGACTGTGGAACAAATTTTGTTGGTGCAAACAAAGAATTACAGATTCTCAACAACCGAAGCAAATCAACTTTACCTGATGAGTTAGTTGAAATCCTTGCTAACACTGGCACTACTTGGCACTTTATACCACCGGCATCACCAAATTTCGGGGGTTTATGGGAGGCTGGTGTAAAGTCCACCAAGCACCATCTTCACCGCATTATGGAAAATCGTATTCTCACCTATGAAGAACTAAGTACTTTACTATCGCAAATCGAGAGTTGTCTCAATTCGCGACCTTTATGTCCATTATCTACTGATCCTTTAGATTGTAATGCACTTACACCATCTCATTTTCTTATAGGTGAACCGACCTTATGCATACCTGAAGAGGATTTGCTCGAATGCAACATCGATCGTCTGAGCCGATGGAAAATTGTTGAACGATTAAAACAACAATTCTGGAGACGTTGGGCAAATGAATGTCTTAACCGTTTGCAAGCTAGACCTAAATGGCTTCGAATTCACAGGAATGCTCAGGTTGGGGATCTTGTACTTATCGTTGATGAGCGTTGTCCACCAGGTCAATGGCCACTTGGAAGAGTACAGCAAGTACATCCTGGGTACGATGGTTACGTCCGTGTTGTGACATTGCTTTCTAATGGAAAACAATTGAAGAGACCGATATCAAAAGTAGCATTCTTACCAATCAACCAAGGATATTCGACTGAAGAAGAAGATACAGAAGACATACCATCTAGCACTGACAATCAGCTGGCTGTGAGTCGTAGCATAGCCCGGTCAACCAGGCGACCAAACCAAACCACTACCAACGGGTCAGACTAGTAAATATGCTCAAGTATCGATCAAGAACTGTCGTTCTTTGTGGTGGGGAATGTTTACGCTTTTATAAAACAAATTTAATGTGCAGTACCTATCCTAAAGGCTCAGAAAGTCAATGATCTTTTTTTTATACATTACTTATATATTTAAATATTGCGAAAGCTTTTATCCTAACTTAAGTAAATAATGTTTAAACTTTCTCCTTTAAGTTGAACGGCTATATTAATGAACAGCAGATTTTACTGCTTTGAAAGTACATACTTTAAGCTTTGAATTCCTTATTATGGTTTGTTTCAATTTTTGGAAGCATTCTAGTTTCGATCTTCAACTTAAGCTGTTCGCCGAGTAATAAAAAACATTAATTAGTAATTGGAAATAAAAACTGAATTTCTTTTCTAAATTTATTCTTCTTTTTTTTTCTTAAATAAGTTTGAGAAACTCTCCTACACCTATCCTAACCAAAAAAAAAAGTGAAGAATAATTTTTTGAGTCATAAGCCACCTTTTCATAGACCGGGTCACATACATATATTGAAATTACCCCAATCTCACTTTCCGACACTAACCAATAGGAGAGCATGCTTCGAAGCTAGACACTCTCTATAATAGCTGTGGGAACAAGCAGGAAAAGGAAACTGACTCCGTGAGAATGTCCAAAATTTTCATTTCCATTCACAGGCTCATAGGAGTTATGATATCAAAATAGCGCACTTCAGCAGTAATTGAGCCAAAATGCTAGACTGTCAGTGGCCGCCTTTCTACCTAAGTTATTTTTGTTAGAAAATTACTTCTCCCGCCTAAGCGGTGGGAAATAGACCTTTCAATATGATTTTCTCGTCTGGTACCACCTTGTATAATTATTGTATTACCCTTTCTCCAAAATGCTTATCAATTGTTAATTGGGTCAAACGAGTGTGGAGCAAAACCAGACATCTTAACAGTTAAGCAGCTATACCATTGACACCAAGATTTATAATATAAAGAAACTTTAAATAATCTATATATACTTTTACAAGCGTTGTCTCGTAAAAAAATTAAAGTGAAGAAGAAAAAAATTATATTACATTACCCAAAATATTAAAATTTAGGATATCAATAGGTTTTAAGTACCGAAAACTTCTTTTTTGTCAATTTCCGAAGTGATGAATTTAAAAGTAACCTTAGACAAATTTATACAGTCAATCAAATTCATATTCGTACATTAGGTTTCCAATTATCTCTATATGGAACAGTTATTTTTACCGATGAGTCGAAATTTAATATCTCTGTTTCATGAAGTTTGTGTCTGTAGGAGAAAGCAGGGCATGTACAAAGAAGGTGTGGGATTGTTTCCTTTTCCTCCTCGTCCAAGCAACTCCTGCAAAAATCGTTTGATACTCGTAGTACACCCAGTCGTGGGGCGCGGCGTGTCTACCTATGAAACAGTGTCCAGTTATGACACCTATTACGCAGCTGATCTGAGATCTACTGAAGGACAATAGACATTTTGACCGTTTAAAATCCAGTTTGGGCCAGATTTGTTTGGTCGCCATACAAGTGGTAGTGCTAAGCCATCTTGTGTTTGATTGTTCCAGAGCAATTCGTTTCAGCATAAGTTTACTTGAAGCTATAGGCATACCTATATTTACCTTATCGGGCAAGATAGGCATTTCGGTTCCAATTCTGGCGAGTTCGTCGACCTTGCAATTCCCCGGAATGTCCCTGTGACCCGGCACTCAGAATAGGTGAATATTAAACTGTTTGGCCATCTCCATCAGAGACGATCGCTAGGTCTTGGGCTTTAATGAAGTTTTAAGACTAATGCGAGGGATTTCAAAGCAGCCTGACTATCTGTAAGATATGGATATCCGTGCTAGATATCACGTTTTCTTTAAGCCAAAAATGTCATTTTTAATGATTGTGCTCTAAATTTGGGCAGAGCAGGGCATTTGCAGAGGAAATTGAGGTCTGTTTCCCACAGCTATGATAGTGTGTTGTGAGGAATGCCTAGCTTCGATGCATGCTCTCCTATTGCGCTGGCCAATCTGCTGCTGGTAGTTACGATCCTGGCTGGGTCTGCATATCAGATCAAGTGTTCGGGATTTATTATAGATGGGCCAAATCTTTCTAGATATAATGCAGTTAGTTAAACTGCACCACCTACGGTTTGATTCGCTAAGAAAAATTGACAGAACTTGGCTAAGGAGAAACAATACAAGCCTGGCCAGCTCGTCCGCCGTTCAGTCCCATCACCAATGCCACAATGACCCGGAACCCAGATAAGATTGATATTGTGGTTGATATTGAAGTAAGCAAGTTCATCCCGACATTGCTGGACCAATTTGGAGTATGATAGTGAGTGTACTAGAATTAATGGTTTTAACACCCGCCTGAATGTCTGTAATCAAACATAGTCGTATTCCCGTTCTGGTTTGGATCTTGTTTGAGTACATTGCATGCTTCCCTTATAGCCAGTAATTCAGCTTAGTTGGGTAGCCTAAAGCAACCGATTAGTTCATTAACATAATATGTTGAAACAACAAAGTGTCTGGAACCAGAAGATGAATAAAAAGGATTTAGTAAACTCGGTTTTGGATAGCTGGGGAAAAATCAACTCACGGATGATAGAAATAGCAGATTGACGTTTGCTTGTCCAACTTGGACAAAGGCAATTAAAGGCAAACGCAATATATTTTGCCTTCATTATAGTGTTAAAAAAATATAGTACATAGCTAAGCCCAAACAGAACAACAAACTTACCATAAAACTTTCCGAAACACCCGAGCTACCTTTATACTCGTTCTCCGGCAGCAAAAACATGAAATGTTGAAAGAATTTCCATGGATTATTTTGAAAATATTCACCAGGATTTTCTTCGTATCGTTTAGCTTCATAAGAATACTGTCTGCGCAGTGCTTTGATTTTCCTTTGGACTTCATCTGATGTTGTTTCTTGAACTTCGGCAATGTGCGCCCAGAGATTCATTCTCAATTCTGGGTTTTTCGATTTTACATTATTCCTCCACAAATCTGGATATTGTTCGTACATTTTAATTAATATGATTGTATTTTCATCGGACCACTTTTTCATTTTGTTGTTTAATTTAGTTATTGCATGTAAGATGAAACATAAAAGAATTAAAAACAAAAAGCCGATAACAACACGCCAAATAAAAACTATAAAGGAATTGTTGGTGAAGGAGAAACAATACAAGTTCAAAAGTAATAATTCTGCAATGCCAGTTACCAGCTATACAACTACATAAGTATCAAACATATAACAACTACAGTTGCAATGCAATGTTCAAAACAAACCCCCTACCAATCAAAACCCCATGTTTCTCTTAAATATGTTTGCTTTTATATCAGTGATGCCACTTCACTTTTCTGAAGTTGGCTTCAAATGAGATTTTTAATCAGCGATATTGATGCAATTGTAAATTCGTATCTGCAATCCAAAAAAAATTGATGTTCGAATGGTGGACACGTGCACCCAAGAGGACACAAGCGTCCACAGGTTTTTTTTCAAAACCCACCTCTGTCCACCAACTCCTACTCTCACCTCCCCGTGGTGAACATCGGGTACCTAGTACCTCAACTGGAGATTGGGTCTCAACCCCAGTGGAAAGTTGTTGGGGGTAGCAAACGAGAGAGGGGGGGAGAGGTGTTCCCACTAAGGCACCTCTCCTTTTACCCAGGCGGCAGCGGAAGAATTCCCCAGATGGAATCAACGGTGGCGTCTACAGTTCCAGTTAGGATGAACTACTTGGTGAACACCTTATATGGGCTACTACGACATATTCGTAGCTCAGGCCTATAAGGAGCGGATTCGTCCGGCTCCCTACCCTTGGAGTTATACTAAGGGTCTGGTCCTCCAGGTCGGGGGTTGTGCGTCGGGGTAACTTCCCTACCACGTAAAAACAAACCGGTTCCGAAACAACAACCAGCCTCGGATATGGATGATTTTAATGTTGACGACCCCAGCAAACGAAACAAGGACAACGATTTTCGGTTCTGCACGTGGAATGTCCGGACCTTAAACAGGCCACGTGCTGCCGAACAAATAGTGGAGAGCCTGGATAGGCTAAAGGCTGACATTACAGCCATCCAGGAAGTGCGATGGGATGGAGAGGGCATACGAAGGATGAAAACGTGTGACATCTACTTCGGCGAGTGCTACAAGGAGCAGGGTCAGCGGCTTTTTGGATGTGGATTTGTGGTAAGGGGAAGACTTAGGCAAGAAGTCTTGGGCTTCAGAAATGTAAGCGAGCGCCTGGTCACAATCCGCATCAAAGCGAAATTCAAAAACGTGACGCTGATCTGTGTCCATGCCCCAACGGAAGAAAAAGATGACTCAACCAAAGAAGAATTCTACGACCTTCTCGAGGAAACGTATGATAGGTGCCCCAAGTACGACGTCAAGATTATTCTTGGTGACTTCAACGCCAAGATCGGAAAGGAGGGCATCTTTGGTTCGATAGTCGGAGGACACAGCCTGCACGACAACACTTCCGGTAACGGACTCAGGCTGATTGACTTTGCGGCGGGGCGAAATGTCATCATAGCTAGCACTCGATTCCCACACCTCAATATACACAAAGGGACCTGGCGGTCTCCGGATCAACTAACCGTCAACCAGATTGATCATGTTGCGATAGACGCGAGACATGCTTCCAGTATCCTGGATGTCCGAACATTCCGAGGAGCCAACATAGACTCGGATCATTACTTGGTGGTAGCCCAAGTACGGATGCGGATATCCATGACGCCACAACGACGGACGGATGCTGTGAAAAGATTCAATGTCGCGAAGTTAAAATCGCAGGAGGTCGCCAGGACTTTTGCAGACCGAGTCTCTCTTAATCTCTCAGCAAGCCCGCCTCCAGCTTCATCTACGGAGGACATGTGGAAGCGCTGCCAGAATGCCATCAGTAGTGCCGCCACTGATGTGCTGGGTTTCACAAGGCCACCACAACGAAACCCCTGGTTTGACGAAGAATGCAGGTTGGCGCATGTAGCAAAGAACAAGGCCTACCAATTAATGCTGCAGGCAAGAACCAGAGCTGCTGAGAGAGACGCCCGGGAGCTCTACGGGCAAAGACGAAGGGAGGAACGCCGACTTCTAAGGAGGAAAAAGAGAGAGCATGCGAAGCGGACGGTCGAGTCTATTGAGGACTGTACCGGCAGGGGGGATGTTCGAAAGTTTTACCAAAGGGTGAGGCAATCCACCCAGGGCTACAAAGCTAGAACGGAAGCCTGTCGAGATGAGAGTGGGAATATGGTAGTGGACACGCAGTCCGTGCTGAGGATCTGGAAACAACACTTTTCCAGACTGCTGAACGGCGAGGAAGGCCAAAATTCCGCAACTAGGCGGAACATTCCATTCAACCTGGACGATGATGGTCAAAATTTCCGTCCACCCGACCTAAATGAAGTGCGGTCAGCGATAGCCAAGCTGAAAGCGTACAAAGCTGCTGGCGCGGATGGCTTGCCAGCTGAGCTATTTAAAGCAGGTGGGGATGACTTGGTAGGGAGCATGCACCAACTCATCTCAAAAATTTGGTCGGATGAAAGTATGCCCAATGAATGGAACCTCGGCATAGTGTGCCCCATCCACAAGAAAGGAGACGCCCTGACATGTGCCAATTACAGAGGTATAAGTCTCCTCAACGTCGCATACAAAATCTTGTCGTCTGTACTGTGTGAGCGCCTAAAACCGTTTGCCAACGAGCTGATCGGCCCCTATCAGTGTGGTTTTAGGCCCGGCAAATCCACCCTGGATCAGATGTTCACACTTCGACAGATTTTGGAAAAAACCCAGGAGTTCCAAATCGATACACACCACCTTTTTATCGATTTCAAAGTCGCGTATGATAGCGTGGACAGAGAACAACTATATAGAGCCATGTCTCATCTCGGAATCCCTGCCAAGCTCGTCCGCTTGTGCAGGATGACGATGGAGAAATCTCGCTGCTCCGTCAAGGTCGGTAAGAACACCACCGAACCTTTTGATGTCGAGAAAGGTCTGAGGCAAGGCGACGCGCTATCTTGCAACCTATTTAACATCGCTCTTGAAGCAATTGTACGAAACTCAAACGTCAACAATAGAGGTACAATTTTTCAAAAGTCAGTTCAACTGCTTGCTTATGCGGATGATATTGATATCATTGGGAGGACGAAGCGAGCTGTTACCGGTGCGTTTGCAAGTATTGAACTGGAGGCGGCGAAAATGGGTTTGGCTGTTAATGAGGACAAGACGAAGTATATGCTATCATCGAGAAAGGAATCTCAACATCGTCGACTCGGGCAAAACGTCACGATGGATAGGTATAACTTCGAAGTCGTCAAAGACTTTGTCTACCTGGGCTCCACTATAACATCGCAAAACGACATCAGTGCAGAGATCAAGCGAAGAATTACTCTTGCCAACCGCTGTTTCTTCGGGCTAAGAAGGCATTTGAGTAATAAAGCCCTATCTCAAAGAACCAAGGAGACCTTGTATAAGACCCTCATCATCCCGGTCCTGCTGTATGGGGCAGAAGCATGGACACTGTCTAAAATGGATGAAAATCTGCTTGGGTGCTTTGAAAGAAAAGTTCTTCGTTTGATCTTCGGTCCAGTCTGTATCGATGGAGTATGGAGGAGAAGGTTCAACAACGAGCTGTACGGGCTTTACAGCGACGTTGACCTAGTCAAGAAGCTGAAAATACAACGGCTGAGATGGCTGGGACACTTGGAGCGTATGGACACCGACGCACCAGCCCGTCGAATCTTCGAATCCACCCCTGATGGTCTGCGCAGCAGAGGAAGACCCCACCTCAGGTGGCGCGCACAAGTGGAGAGCGACCTCAACCAACTTGGAGTGCGTAACTGGAGGCAGCTAGCTAGGGACCGAGCTAGCTGGAGGGGCTTGTTGGTTGAGGCCTTAGTCCACCCTGGACTGTGAGCGCCATCTAAAGTAAGTAAGTAATCCAAAAAAAATTATTTTAAGAACTTCAAGCAAATAAATGTTTTCTTTATTACACCATACCTATACATAGGTGCATACGTATTTACCAGAGTATATTAAAAAAAAGGAAATATTTATAAAATAGAAATAAAGGACTTACATACTTTTTATTAAATCTAAAAATATGACAAAAATATAATTTTTAACAGCTTTAACTTCTATTATTTTCCTCGAATATTATGGAGTTGAAGATTGAAGTTTCTTTCTTCAGATTTAATTTGTTGATCAGCAGAAAGGAGGTAGATGAAAAAGTTGAGTTTTTATTGAATAACACAACAGACATCTAAATTCTTGAAAGCCTCTTAAAATTATATATATAAAATTAGACTTAATAGGTTTGAGGCACCGGAAAATAAGGCATCCAATTCCTTCATATTTGTTAACTTCCAATAGTATATGATGCTCAAGAACTCAAACCCAGACTTGGTGTTTTAGATGAAATTGAAAGCCATGATATATGGAAATTAAATTCTGCAGAAAACTACTAAAAATTAGTAATGGATCGTCTCTCATCAGAATTAACTACCCCAGTCAGCATCGCAAAATCCGAAAACGTGATCTTCCACGGTGGTGTAAGCTAGCTTCATATTTGCTGTTCCTTTTAGATAGAGAAAAATGGGATTGACTGCAGTCCAGTGAGCTTTTTCAGGGTTCTGGTTGTAGCTACTGGCTGTAATTATATAATACTACCAACATCTTTTTGATAGGGTAGATCATTGATTTGAGCGCACCCGCACATCTCCTTTGTCAACTTTTAATTATGATACAAGGTGGTTTTCCCGGGATTCAATCAAGCATATTTAATCGATTGTGTATTTCGTGGTTGTATTACTCCTGGGGCCTATTGCACCAGTTTACAATTTATAACCACAGTCTACAAATACAAATCCTGTATACGATTTTTTGTTGCACCATGTTCAAATGAGTGTGTTAACAAATTTGTAGAAATATTTACACACGGTCTTTCACCTGAAGAATTTTTTCACAAACTGAAACAAATTTGTCATCGCTTTATTATGGTGCAACAGAAACCCACAAAAAAAGAACGATTTTCACAAATTTTAGCTTGTAATTAGCAATAACAACTTTTTTTTTGTGCAACGAAAAATTCGATTTGTCAACAAATTTGTGACTTGTAATTCACAAGTACAAATTTGTGTTTAACAAAAAAATTACAAACGAAAAAACTCGATTTTTTACAAATTTGTTAAAAAAATGCCTGTAATCACAATTTTGTAAGATGGTGCAATAGGCCCCTGATCTAAGGATCTCTGTTGATTTGAAAGGCCAAAATAGAACGAGCTTCTCCAATATCTCTCATTTAAAAAGTATTTTGTTGTTTTCCAATTCCATCTTCTGCTGTACATCGTTTGTAAAAATAAGTAGATCATCTACATAAACAACTAAGTACAATATTTTACATGCAGATGTAGGGGTATACTTTAGATCTTAATAGACCAAACTTCGCAGAGCCGCATCTAACTTATCATTCCAAATCCGGTTGAACTGCTTTAACCATACGGAGATTTTCTTAACTTTTAGGCTTCTGTCGCGGAAGTCCTCTGTTGCACCATATAAATCTCTCTGCTCAGATCACTTTGTAGAAATGCACTCACTGCCTCCATTTGGTCAATATCGCAGTTGTATTTGGCGGCTATTGCAAGTAAGAACCGAATGGAGGTGTATCTTACTTTTTTTTTTTTTTTTTATAATTAGCACACACTCAAAGGTTTTTTGTATACCCTTAATATGTCAGAGACACAGCGTGAGCATTTGGAAAAAAGTAAATTGTTAGAAAGGAGGTGTCGGTGTACATTGGTTTCGAATTCTTGAACATTGCAATGACTGGGAAAGACAGAGCGTGGTAAGGAATTCCACATTCGCGTAGTATGGCTAAAAAACGAATCTCTGTACTTCACAGTACGACCGAAGCGAAGTTGGGCTCGAGGGTAAATTGATGGGCATTCCTAGAAGTGCAAGTATTAGGGTTGAATTGTTTAAGGGAGGAATGCAACTGGCTATTTCACAAGAGCAAAGTCCGTTAAAATAACGGTAAAAAAGGGTGAGGCAAGAAACATTACGACGATGTTGGAGTGACGTAAATGAGCCAATTATGTTGTTGTCACCAATCATTTTAAAAGCTCTTCTTTGAATACTATCCAAGAGACTTAAGTAAGTTACTGGAGCACCAGCCCATAGATGGGAGTTATACTCAAGTTTTGGACGTATGTAGGTTTTATAGATTGTAGCCAGATCAGAAGGAGAGAAGAATTTCTTGCACCGTCTCAGAAAACCCAAAACATCTTGCGGCATTCTTGGCAACATCGCGTATGTGATCGTTCCACAAGAGGTGGTTCGTGATGCACATACCGAGAATATCGAGATGTTCAGTTTCGTT
Organism: Philhelius festivus; assembly: GCA_963931855.1. NCBI lineage: Eukaryota > Metazoa > Arthropoda > Insecta > Diptera > Syrphidae > Philhelius > Philhelius festivus. Next base: position 214,559,321 of record OZ007555.1, on the reverse strand, counting down.
GATGCAAGTGCCACTCATAGATAGTGGCAAGGGGGGTATATCACGCTTTAACGATACAAGACAGCATTGAGTTTTCGAAGCATTCAATTCGACGCGGTTTCTTATTCCCCATTGTACAATGCTGTTTAGGTCGTGATTTAATGAGCTTATCATATTTTGTCGTTGCAGTTCCACATCCGAAGAGGAGGGATGTGAGTCTGGAAACGAATATGAAAAGCTAAGAGTACTATCGTCAGCGAAACAGTTAATTGGATTAGAAGTTACAGACAGGAGATCATTAATAAAAATGAGGAAGAGGGTTGGGGACAAAACGGAGCCCTGGGGCACACCAGCATTTATATTGTGGGTTTCAGACTTGAATCCGTCAAGTACAACTTGTATTGAACGGTTCGAAAGAAAATTTCTAATCCAAAGAAGTAGGGATTCGTCGATGCCGAAAGCACGCATTTTCGATAAAAGAGCAAGATGTCAGACTTTATCAAATGCCTTTGAAATATCGAGTGCAATAATCTTACTTTCTCCGAAACAATGTAAAGATTTGTTCCACTTTTCGGTTAGATAAACCATCAAATCACCAGTGGACCTATTGCTACGAAAGCCATACTGCCGGTCATTAAGAAGCTTTCGTTCTTCAAGATATTTCTTGAGCTGATAATTAATCAGCGTTTCCATGACCTTAGAAAGAAGGGACGTTAGTGCAATCGGTCGATAACTTGAGGGAGAAGAAGAGTCGCCTTTTTTCGGAATTGGCTGAACAAATGCAGTTTTCCAACTACTCGGAACGAGCCCTGAAGAATAGGACAGATGGAAAAGCTTTACGCAGGGGTTTTGCTAGCGTGGAAGAACACCTCTTCAGAATAATAGCGGGGATACCATCCGGACCAGCGGATTTATGAATGTTGAGATCTTTCAGGACTCTTGCTACGGTACGAGTGCGAAAAAAGATTTGTCCCATAGAATCACTAACGCGCTCAAGAATTGGGGGAGTCATGACACTATCCGGCAAGGTGGAATTTGCGGCGAACTGCCTTACAAACAAGTTAACTTTATCAATAGAGCTAACGAAAGGAGTGTCATTGAAAACAAGCGTAGGAACCGAGGAAGAGGAAGAATTCCTCATATTTTTTACAAATGACCAAAAATTCTTACTGCCTTTGGGACATTGCAGTATTTTTTGCCTTGATTTTTGATCATGTAAAAATTTGGTCCGTCGAATATGGGCGTTGCAGGCCTTCCTGGCTTGTTTGAACTTTTTCCGGTTTTCCCCAGTTGGGTTGGCTCTAAAACACCGGAAGCTTACCTCTTGGAGCTTTATCTTTAGGATCATTCTTCGTTTTGAAAATTCACATACAGTCGATTGGTGTCTTCTTAGGTGGAAGATCGGTCAACACCCAAGTCTAGTTTTTAATCAATGAGCCATACTCGTTCATCATCTCTCTTGAGAGTCACTACGACTTAGTGCGCTTTGAACTGATAATGGATCGTAAACCTTAATACACTTAGATTGACAGACGTAATCATCCATTCAGACATGTTACGGTGTTGGTTGAATGCATCGTGGTTCAGCGACGCTGACTTCATTAATTGTATTTGGTTCTAGGATTTCGTCCAATGCTTCGCCAATTTCTTCAGCTGTATTATTGGAGCTATCCTGAATATTGGGACTTACCTTTTCTCCAACATCCTCCCATGAATTCGACTCATCTGAGAATGTGTAAAAATAATAATTGGTATTATTTGGATCGGTTACCTTCAATCCGCAAATATCGAAAAACACCACATCTCGGCTAGTAAAGGTTTTATCTCTCTCGGGTTGGTATAAGCGATAGTCTTTTGTTTTTTCACAGTAGCCCAAAAATGTGCAACATTCTAACTTCGCATTGAATTTTTTTCGGCACATATATCTACCATTCCCTTACACCCAAACACTAAACACTCGAAGTCGACTAAGATTCGTCCAGAAAAAGTCTCCTTAGGAGTGACGCCAGTTAACGCTTTGCTTGGAGATCTTTTTATAATGAATACACCGGTGGTTACTGCCTCAGCCCAAAACATTAAGCCAAGATTAGCTTCTAATCGCTATTCATGACCCTTTGTAAACGGATTGTCCCTTTTTATCTCCTCCCCGATGAGTTTTACCTTGTCGTGGTGGGGAGGCTTACGTCTATTTCTCCGGCTTGCTGGGGATTTAGACAACAAAGAAAACTCAATAAGACCATAAGAGTCACGGCCAAACATAAATTAAAGCGATTGAAATTTTCTCTTTTTCTCGGTGTATTGGCCTAGTAACCAATTGAATTGAATCAAATAAAGTAAGATTGCTAAGATAATAAAGATACCATTTTGAAAGAAAAAGGACATCAGTTGTAGTTCAAACTACTCGTATGTCCGAAAAAATTTAGCCAAAAGCCAATAAATTCCCAAATCGAAGAAATTAAGTGCTATATCCTACCTCAGGTTTCTGAGTAATCCCTGGTACTATTTATATAAATTTTTGAACGATGTGATCACCATGTCACGGCCAAAACGTAAAGTAAAGCTATTGAGTTTTAAATTTCTCTTTTGCTCGACGTTTTTGGTTTAGCAATCTTGGAAATGTGTTAAAAATAAACGATCGTTGAGATCAAGAAGATTGCTTGGGAATATCTTTCCTAAACAAAGACAAAGACGAAAAATAATAAAAGGAAGCACACTTTAGCGGTTGGTTACTACCTTGATCGAATGCTGGGTGTGTGTATCCTGGGGTTGACAGGCCCTGAGTTTTGCAGGAACTCATCTGTAAGTGACCTTCGTTAACCTCGGTTGCGAAGCTCCACCGGAAGCTATATTTTGGCACCACGGGAGATAGTGCCCAGGAGTTAGAGATGGGTTGCGTAGTGCAACCTCTCTTTCTCAGACTATCTATGAGGTAGGCCCCCTAGTGGGAGTATCGTGGTGGTTGTGGTTTATTCCAAATGCAGAAACATATGGTTTTAAAATTAAGTGGTGTTAGATAGACTTCGCCTTAAAGCAAGAGGTGTGCACATACTGCAACATGTCACAACTTTGCTACTAAGTTGGCTTCGGCTGTCTCGGGGCTATTGGTTAGGGCTCAATCTGACTCCGATGAGGGTAGGCTCTCCATGTGATAAAGTCTTAACTGACAGGTGCTCACGTTAAACCAAACATAGGTTCTATCCCTTTTTATCATCTGGCTTGACAATTAATTAACTCACAAGTCGGAAATGTACAACACTTTGTTAACGGAAACATCTCGGACTGCCTTTTGGACAGAAAAGCTTAGGCTTAGATTGCCTATGTCCTTCTTGCTAATTGTGTAACACCTGTGATATATGCTCATAATAATATAGTTCTAAAGTAAATAAAACAAAAGTTTGTCAGCAGAAACGGAGGGGCCCTACAATTTTCTGCGCAGTCTCATCTCATAATCATAAATATCTTTTCAAAAAAATGAAATCCTAAAGGATTTTTAGTAGTACTTATTTAATCTAATTTTATCAAATATTTATTAATATAAATAATCCAAAAGATAAACATTTATATTAAAATTTATACAATTTGGTTATCAGAATTGTAAAGACCAATAGCCAGATTTTGCAAAATATTCTCTATAAGTGATCTTGCAATATTAGCTTCTGCTGGATCCGCGATACTGCTGCGCATCTTCTGAGCGATATGTTTGCCAAAAACTGCAAATTCATCACCTTTTGCCACATTTTCTATTAATGCTCTCATGCAACTTAAAATATCCTCTACATCATCATTCTTCCCAATATCAGTTTTGCAATTTAGAATTCTTTCTCCTACATTAAATGCCCGAAAATATCTGTGATTTCTTTTATCCGCCTTGAGTCTTTTTGCCGATGGTGTCATCAAAAAACTTGATGAGTTATATAGATCCTTTTGCAATCGTGCTGGAATCGCATTGATTGTTGTTTCCTGCAGTTCTTCTTTTTCAATTTTAATTTCATTTATAGCAAAGGCGAAGTTCGATATGGTCTGAAAGTTTAAGAGAATGTATTTAACTTAAATCAAAAAAAGAAAAAAATTAAGAAAAAAAATATCAATATCTTCTTCTCCTATAATATCGACTATGTTCCAATAAAAATATCCCTTCCTCGGAAGTCACTTTCCTTTAAAACCTTTGAATCCTATGAAGTTGCCATAATTGCAATTGATCATATAATAGATCTATGTGACCCCCATGATGATATCCTACTATTCGGTGACTTTAACCTCTTTATCTGACGATGAATCATAGTATGTTGCTTGCAATCCCATCTCTGCAAAGGAATGTCTCTTCATATAGCCTTACCAACTCAAGTTCAAACGAACCACAAACAATCCTACCTGCATGCAGTTATTTCAATTATTTACCTAATTTCTCTCTCGGTCCATTTTTACCTCACACCATTGATCCAATTCTTATAGAAAATATGCTGAATCAACTCAATGATTCCCGGCCAAGATGGTATCCCCGCCTTACTCAAAAAATGCTCTTCAACGATCTATCTTCCCCTCTTAAAAATCTTCGGTTTCAAGCAAAATTCCCTCAGTTATGGAATACCTCTTTCATAACCCCAATACACATATTCCCAAAATCTTTGCAAGGATTTTGTACGAAATTTTATGTTTTCGTTGGAAGTCTATCATTTCTCCTAGACAATGCGGCTATAATGAAAGGTAGGTCCAAAACGACTAAGCTCGTTGAATTCGTATCCTTTAGTCTCAGCCTTAGAAAACGGAAAGGAAGTCGACGTGTTGTCTCAACTGACTTCAGTAAGGCCTTTGGCAAAATCTCACATAAGCTTATTTTTTTTTCAAACTGTCCACCCTTGGGCTTGAAACTATCTTCTTAAGATGTATTTCATCTTACCTAAAATACCGTTACTACAAAGTTCGATTCAGATCTATCTTCTCTGTTGATTTCTTAGCTACCACAAGGCAGCCACTTAGTACCTCAGCTTTTTATTTTTACTATTGACGATATTGAAATGGTCATCAAATATTCCCATATTTCAATCTACGTCGACGATACAAAGTTTTTCAAGACCATTGATTGTGACATGGAGCTCAACTTTCTCACACATAGTGACGAGATTATACGTAAAGCAAACTCTGCACTAGGCTTGTGAAAAGATTGTCCAATGAATTCTTTGAACCCTAGGTGACCCAAGCTTTATACAAAACCTTTGTTCGCCCCCTCTTGAATACGCCTCTCATGTATGGTCCCCTTATCAACAAATTCATATATAGAGAGCATTCAACATCGTGTTTAACGTTTCACACTCCCTGGTCTGTCTTGGAATAACCCTTTGATTATACCTCCATATCAAAACCGACTTCTATTAATTAACTTGAATAAGCTGGAGGAACGAAGAGAGCAATATGCGTCATTTTCTTCATTCATTCTTCTGACTACACATCTCTCTACAATTCCATCTGTATCAACAATAATTTCTATAATAAATATAAGAAATCCTCGTTTCTTGTATCTGCCTACCCACGCGTACCTCTTATCGCTCCAACCTTTTACTCACAGGTTTCGAAGGAATAATTGTAACATTAGTATGTAGTACCTTTTGGCATAATAGTTAGTGCGTTGGACTGTCATTCGGAAGGTCTCGAGTTCGATTCTCAGCAGCTGCCTCTTGACAAATCTAAGAGTATATCTCTTGCCACGGAAAGTGCTGCCCATTAGCCGTTCGGAATCGGCAGAAAATTGTAGGTCTCCTCCATGGTAACTAGTAATACGCACACAGGAATGGTTGAGAGTTGTAAGTCACTAGGTCCTGGTTCACTTCGAGCTGTTGCACCACCAAATTTAATTTATTTAATTTAATTTAAAATTTAATTGTAACTTTTTCGACTTTAACCTCAGTTCACCCTGTCTGAAAATTTCTCTTAATCATCCTTCCAATTCACTCCAATCCTAGATTTAAGATGTTAGAGTTTGGCAATTCCGTCTCCTTCGATGACAACTGCTTAGCGACATTTGCGCCCTCCAACATTTACTCTTGTTATTATAATATTCAAACTTTTAGTATAACGAATAAAACTTACTTCTTTCTGTATCTTTCAACTAAGCGGACGCTCTTTTTATTCCATATCTCTGATAGGTTATGGGCCCAGTCCCGAAAAATATATAAAAAGCAAAGTAAAATTTTCCTTTTTTTTTAATTACAATGGCAAACGCTATACGTATCGAAACATTGTCCAAAAGTAATTTTGAGACATGGAAAATACAGATGGAAGCTGTCCTCGTAAAAAACGAGACGTGGATTTATGTCTGCGGTGAAAAGCCGAAACCCGAAGTAGTCGGAGCCGACGCAAATGCACGAGCAGCATCACAATCTCTTCAAAACGCATGGGTAGCAGACGATCGTAAGGCCAAATCGGATCTCATTCTGGCCATCAGTCCATCTGAACTGAGCCAGATTAGAGGATGTTCAACTTCTAGGGAGATCTGGCTGAAGCTCGAAGCAATATACGCATCAAAAGGACCCGCCCGGAAGGCGACGCTGCTAAAGCAATTGACACAAAACAAGATGACGGAAGGAGACGACATAAGGGAGTATCTTACCAAATTTTTTGATATCGTAGACAGGCTTCAAAGTATGGAAGTCAGCGTAAATGATGAGTTACTATCTATAATGTTGTTGTACAGTCTGCCTGATTCGTTTGAAAATTTCAGGTGTGCGATTGAATCGCGAGATAACCTTCCCGACATCGAATCATTAAAAGTCAAAATTATCGAAGAACACGACGCAAGAATTCGCAAAACTAATGACCGATCCTCTGGAGCACTGTTCGCCAAATATAGCACCAGTAGCAAACCAGAAAAATCAAAATTCAGGAATGGCAGCAGCACTGAAAATCAACCCTTCAGATATAGCTGCAATCACTGTGGAAAGAAAGGCCACAAGGCAGCCGATTGTTTTAAGAAAAAAGACACGAAAACGAGTGCAGGACACTCCTACAAATCCTACTTAATCGACACTTCCAACGAAGTTTTCGTAGATGACAGGTGGTGCTTAGACAGTGGAAGCACTTCCCATGTTTGTAAGGATGAGTCACTTCTTAAAAACCTGGAACTCACACGGTCTTGTCTGAAGCTTGCAACTTCTGCATCATCGTCCATAATCGCAAAGGGTGACGTAGCCATATCGACACGGAACGGAAATGAAAACGTTGATGTAAGTCTAAATAATACGCTGCACGTTCCCGATTTACGCACCAACTTGATATCCGTGGCTAAGATAGTTGATAAAAGGTTTGTTCGTTGAACTTTACCCAGGGTTGACCCAGGTTTTTTTGACAACCCTCAGAGTTGTCAACAAAAACTGGGGTTTTCGGTTTTCAAAAAACACCCAAGGGCTGTCAACTGTTTTGTTGACAACTAAAAGCAGGACAAAATAATTTTGGGATCTGATAAAACTTTAAATTTGTTATAAATTAGTTTTAAAAATGAACGAAAACAATTTTGCGTTGTTGCTGAATGTTTCATTTGATGAGTACACCAAACATTCAATTGCAAACACAAGCAATAACATGCAACATGCGAGTCGGTAAAGGACAACAAAAGAAATACATATGAAATCTCATATGACTTTTGACAGTTTATTCTTTACCTGAACTCGCCCCAGCAAAATACCTAGGTCTACTTCATGGCGAGTTCAGGGCGACCCCAGGTCTCAAAAAACACAGAATTTGCAAACCAGGGTGACTTCAGGTTTTTCAAAAAACGATTTAGGGCGACCCCAGGGTGACTTCAGGGCTCAACGAACAAACCTAAAGGTGATACAGTTGTATTCACCAAACACAGAGCCTATATACAAGACAAAGACAAAGAAACAAAAATAGTAGCAGAACGTGAGGGTGATTTGTTTTACGTGCATGCAGAGCATCAACAAAGCCATCTCGCAAAAAACAATGCAGTCGAAGAACCCGAAATGTGGCACAGAAAACTCGGTCATTTAAACTACCACGACGTCTTACTCATGGCCAAAAACCAGCATATTCCTGAGTTGAAAGGGAATCCGAAATTATGCGAAACATGCATAGCATCAAAACTGACACGTTTACCCTTTCAAAATCGAAGCGAGCGTTCCAGTGGATTGTTGGATATTGTACACAGCGATGTATGTGGACCAATGAGAACGGAATCTCATGGTGGATCTCGTTATTTCATCACTTTCATCGATGACAGTAGCCGATTTTGCATGACATATTTCATACAAGGGAAAAATGAAGTTGCCTCAAAGTTCATCGAGTTCAAAAATTTTGCAGAAACTCAAACAGGCAGACAAATAAAGGCCTTACAGTCGGACAACGGAACCGAATACTGCAACAGAGTAATGGATAACATCATGAAGGAACACGGTATCAAGCGCCGACTCACTACAGTATACACCCCCGAACAGAACGGAGTTGCCGAAAGGAGAAATCGAACCTTGATAGAATCGGCGAGGTGTATGCTGAAAGAGTCAGGTCTTCCATCAACGTTTTGGGCTGAAGCTGTAGCTACAGCAAATCATATTCGAAATCGATGTATTACGAAAAGCCTAGATGGAGAAATACCATATACAAAGTGGACAGGTAAACTACCGAAATTAAATTACCTGCATCCATTTGGTAACAAAGTCTATATCCTCGATAAGACACACGGAAAAGGAAAATTCGATGATAGAGGCATCGAGGGAATCTTCGTCGGTTATCCCGACACACACAAAGGTTATAGAGTGTGGGTTCCATCTCAACAGAAAATCCACATCTCGAGAGAAGTCAAGTTTGTTAACCTTCAAAATCAAGGAAATTTTAGTGAATTTACAAACGAAGAGACTATTAATGGACGTTACCATTTGGAAGATTCAAATGCCACAACTATGACTATATTTCAAAACAAACCCGAATATGATGTATCAAAAAAGGAAAATGTCAAATGCGAAATCGAAAACTGGTCGACTCCTTTGCAGTTTGATAAATTTAAAAACACAGAGTACTCGAAGAATAGACGAGTCACTTCGAGTATAGCAAAAGTCTACAAGCATACACCAGGAAGACCAGCAAAACAGAGAACTGGGCAGCGAGGTCGTCCGAGAAAAATCTTCAATGAAACTGAACACACTGAGGAAATCGAAAATGATCGAACGGAGGACAAATGCGAAACGAAACCAGAAGATGTGAACTTTGCGATGAATGCTTCGGAAGTCCCTATCTCACAAGCGATGTCAGGTAACCACAAATCCGATTGGGAAGAAGCCATTTACATGGAGTTCAGAAATTTGGTCGCAAACAACACATGGAAAATCGTGAATAAGCCTGAGGACGCCAGGGCAATTGGCTGTAGGATAGTACTACGAAACAAATGGACTGCTGATGGTGTACTCGAGAGAAGAAAAGCCAGATTAGTGGCGAAAGGGTTTTCGCAGAAACCTGGAGTAGATTTTAGCGACACATTTGCTCCAGTTGCCAGATTGAGCTCGTTGAGGCTGCTGATCGCGCTAGCCGTAAAGAAAAATTTAAAAATCTCTCAACTGGACATAACGTCAGCCTACTTGAACGGCAGAGTTGACCAGGATATCTTCATGGATAAACCGCAGTTTTTGGAAGTAATGCTGCAGAGAATGTCTACTAGCGATGAAGATGGGAATCTCAGAATCAATGCAGAAAAAATGCTAAAAGACCTTCGAGATGGTGTGAAAGTGAATAAGGTCTGTAAACTCCAGAAGGCGCTATATGGACTCCGTCAGTCTGGACGACAATGGAACATCGAGATCGACAGAACGCTTAAAAATACAGGCTTGTTTCCAACGGACTCCGACTCATGTGTCTACCATGACAAGTGCGAGAAAACGTACGTTCTTATCTATGTCGATGACATCCTCATATTCTCTAGTGACAAAATTTTGGAAGATCACATTAAGCGCATGCTGTCTCAGCAATTCACCGTGCGAGATCTAGGAGAAGCGAAGTGCTGCCTAGGCATTCAGATCAAAAGATCACATCACAAAATACAACTATCACAGAGTGGATACATCGAAGACGTCTTGAAGACTTTCAATGGAAAACAGTAAACCGGTAGCTACTCCAATGATAGTGGATCGCAAGCTTTTAAAGGATAGGGTACAACCTGAGGAAAACCAATGTGAGAAACCATATCGGGAGTTGGTGGGTGCACTAATGTATCTCGCCTTGGCCACCCGCCCAGATATCGCATACTCAGTAAGTGCTCTTAGTCAATATAATAATTGTTACAGCAACGAACATTGGATTGCTGCAAAGCGAGTGTTGCGTTATCTCAGAGGCACGACCTATCTGGGACTAGAATTCGAGAAAGATGACAAGCCACCGATTTGCTATGTTGATGCTGATTGGGGAAACTGTACACTGGATCGTAGGTCCTACACAGGCTCGGTTTTCATTTTTGGAAGTGCTTCAGTATCTTGGGAATCACGTAAGCAACGAACAGTGGCTTTATCCTCAACGGAAGCAGAGTACATGGCCATCAGCGATGCAAGCAGAGAAGCAGTCTACTTGTCAAATTTTCTGAAGGAGTTGGGCTTAAACCAACTAAGCCAAATAAAAATGTACAATGACAACCAAGGAGCTGGAAAGTTGGCTGAGAACCCTGTGTTTCACTCAAGATCCAAACATATCGACATCAGATATCATTTCGTTCGTGAAGTGGTCAGAAACTCGTCCATTTCACTGAACTACATGCCAACGGAGAAGATGGTCGCTGACATTCTAACCAAGCCTTTGACGAAACCAAATCATGAGAGGTGCCTGCTTGGACTTGGACTTCATGATCTCCGGACCACGAATTGAGAGGGGCTGTTAGAGTTTGGCAATTCCGTCTCCTTCGATGACAACTGCTTAGCGACATTTGCGCCCTCCAACATTTACTCTTGTTATTATAATATTCAAACTTTTAGTATAACGAATAAAACTTACTTCTTTCTGTATCTTTCAACTAAGCGGACGCTCTTTTTATTCCATATCTCTGATATAAGAGGTATATTTAAGTTAGATAAATAATTAACTTTTATTAAGCCTAAGAAATGGGGGTATTACCCCATAAAATCTAAACAAAGAAAAGTATCTTCATAAATAATGAATAGAATTATGTTTTTTAAAAACTATTAATTACGATGTTAGTAATCATAACTACCCATATTCTGAAAGTCGTATTTATGACTTGTATTCGACTACAATCGTATATTGTTATTCCAGGAGTAGAACATCCGACTTCACTTGTACTAATATTGGGAAACGCAAAACATCGAATACGACTGTTCCTACGACTGTAGTCGAATACGAGTCATAAATACGATTTTCAGAATATGGGTGAATGTTAGTGTCTGAAAGCATACCGATAAGCTAGGATTTATACGTGCTATCCTCATTCTATTAACACAATTGGCAATTACTAAACAACACTTTGAAGTTTCACTCTTATTCATCAGATCACTTATACGCAAAAAAATTAGTTTTCTTACTTGTTCGTTCGATGTCAAAAGTCCTTCTTCTTTTATTTTGTCTATACGTTTATATGGTTTTCGAAATCGTCGACTTGTGGTTATATTCCTTTGCACTCGCTTATCTTCCATTTCTTTTGCTTGTCGCAAAGTTTCTTTCTCATTTAAAGATAATTCTCTATTTAAACTTAGAAGCTTTGCAGCTTCTGTTCGCAGTAATTCCTCTTTTTCACGTTTTCTTTCGCGATATTTTTTTTGATATTCTGTGTCATTTTTACGTTCTCTGGGCGGTTTTAGTGCTTCCAATTCTCTGTGTTTCTTATTAACTAAGCATCTTTTCAATCTAAAAACTTCCTTTTCCTCAGGTGTGAGGGCATCATATCGCTTATTAAGATTTTCAATCTTTTTAAACCTTGCAATTTTTATTTGTACTGCAAGTTTTAGAATTTCCCTTTCTTCCGATGACATTTCTGGGTTATTAAGCAAATCAGTAGCTTCTTGTATTGACTTATGCTTTAAATCGTCTGACCGTAATAGTTTTACTGCTTCTTTTTTTTTCCTTATATCTTCAGGTGTAACAGCAGAAATTGTCTTTAGACGATATTCTTTTGAGGTTTCAATCTTTTTCAGTCGCGCTGCTTCGGCTTCTTGTGCTTTTATCACAATCTCTTTCTCATTTAAAGATAATTCTCTATTCTCACTCTGGAGCTTAACAGATTCTCTTCGAAGAAACTCGTATTCTTCACGTTGTTTTTGACGATATTGTTTTAAATATGCTTGTCTTTTTGCACTTTTTATTCCGTTTGAGGCTTCGGTTTTTTGTTGTTTTTGATTTTGTAAGCGTTTTTTAATTCGCACAGCTTCTTTTTTCTCATCAGCAATTCGGTTTTTAGCAGTTTCATTTTTCTTCAACTGCGCAGTTTCGATTTCTTTTGCTGGCACCAAAAGCTCTTTCTCTATTAGAGACAGTTCTTTACTCTGATTCTTACCAGCTTCCTCTTCTTTTTCACGTATTTCTTGGCGATATTGTTTCAAATATTGAAATGTTTCCAAACTTTCATTCTTTTTCAGTCGGGTGATTTCATCAGCTTTTCGTCGATGTAGATGATTTTTTTCTGATTTGTTTGTTTTAAAATCTTTTTCTTTTGATGCTTCCATATCTGCTCGTTGGTGGTTTTCAATTGGGATTTTCCAGGAATTCTTTACAAACTTTGTCTAGGTATAGTTCTCTTTTGACTGCTTTTCAGGAGCTCTTGTCTGAAGTACCGTTCCAAGACAGTTTTTATGAAAACAAATGCACTTTATCATTCACAGCCTACCTATTTATTTCTATATATTTATTCACCCCAGATAATGTATTTTCTTATTTGACAACTGGATGAATTGTGCCATTTCAAAATGTCTTTTTTCCCAGGTGTTGGAAAACTTTAAAATTATAAGTAAGCTCAAAATTATGGATATAAGGAAGTTTTTAGATCGATATACTTTGCGGTTTAACCATTAGGTTACCTAGGTAAAAGATTAAAAATTAAATGAAAATTAGAAATATAATTGTAGAGAAAATTCAAGAATATCAAAAAGAAAATAATCTTATAGAATTCTCGATTAAATAAATCAATTATTCGCAAAATAGACTTATGTATGTTTATGTACTTGAACTATTACGAGTATGCGGCCGTGCGAACCAAATGTGTGACGCAAAGAAAGCTTTATTAACTGATGTCTAAGTTTTAGTCCAAGATTATACATGAAAGTTTTACTAACGATTTACGAAAAAAAGTTCCCAAAAGCAAGTAGATGCTGCTATTGTTTTAACAATTTTTAATTTAAACACCTCAATTATTTTGAAAATTTAGGATTTAGTCAACACTTTAGGAGCCATAACACATAATAATAATGATAAAAACCATACAAACATAATAATAATGATAAAAACCATACAAATATTAACCGAACAAATTGAAGATATAACAAGATTCGTTTACCAGGAAACACAATTTTTCTTCCCGTAAGTTGAAAACTTATTACTGCCAGTTGTGAAATACATTTTGGCATAGTCAAATATAAACACTGGAAATATCGCCATTTCGGACTAAACCAAAAACGTGGTTGTTGCGAGAAAAACTTATATCAAAAGTAAAAGTTTTCCCATAATTTTTTTTGTAAATCAAAGGTATTACCAAATACTCAAATACTGGACAGTGTTAAAAAAAAAAATAAAAATCTTATGGCATATAGAGAAATGTTGGTCGATGTTTACCGACTAATATAAAATTAACAGCATTAAAACACTAAATTTTATTTGGGCGAAACGCACTTTGGAGTTGAGGTTACTTACCCCCCTATTATGGAAGACTATAGTTTAGTTGTAATTCTTAGAATTGGTATTATCGATCACAACCAGTTGACTGTCAAAGCACAACCAGTTGTCGATTAGCAGACAACTAACAAAATGGCCGACTTTTCAGTTGTCTCTTTGTATTATGTAAGTAAGTTGAGTTGTGCTTCGGTTGTAATAAGCGTCAAAATCAAACAACTGGTTCGAAGCAGTTGTGTAGAACATTTTAATGAAAGAATCTGCATTCGGATAAAAAATATGGACACAAAACAGTAAGCTAAACAACAATTTTAATAAAAATAGAATGTAATGAGTGTATTTTAGTTTGAAAACTACATGGCCATCACAATTTGAACGACTTGTTGCTCTATGTTAGCTGAGCATTTATCCATTTTCCACAAATGAGTTTCTCAATCACATCTACCACTTTTTTAATACAACTGACACTATCGATTGAGTTAGTCCTAAATTAAAATCATTGCCACTACACTTTTGCAACTTTCTTGGCTCATGAAACGAAGAGCAGTAGCAAGTTTAACAATTGGTCGAATCGCGAGGAACGTTGGTTGTTTTAGGAAAACTTTATTTCGAACAAAAAAAATACATAATTTAGGAATAGAAGTGTACATAAGTTTTTTAAATATACGGATATTCTTTTTTATTTTGGCTACATTAAGGAATTCTCATCTTCCAAACCACCGAAAAACAAATCGAAAGAACTTTCCATCATACAATTTCTTATTCTTGCTTTTGTATTTCATGTTGAGCAGCTGATTTTGACAGCAAATCGACTCCTAAAAGACGGCAACATATTTTTTCATTACAACTAATTTTAGTTGACTTGCATAATACGAAAAATTTGTTTGGTTGCCTAAGAGTTGAGTTGTGTTGATGACAACTCAACTAAAGGTGTGTTTTTTTTGCAAGTCCATATAGAATTGTAAAAAAAAACGACATCGGGACTAAGCGCTTTACATGCAAATGCAACAACTACTTAAATCTATACAGAGTTAGCTAAGACCAGATAATTATCGAGCGTTAATCTAAGACCCGATAAAAATGGTGATGCCAAAATAGAATTATCTATATGTTATCGATAATTTGCTCAGAGACGTCAAAAGTGAAGTTTTTGGATTGGTTGATGCTAGTCGTCAATAAGCTGACAAATGTCATAGCGTACACAGTGCTTCCAGCTATGTGGAAAAAAAGCTCCTAAATCCCGATGTCGTTTTTTTTTACAATTCTATATGGACTTGCAAAAAAAACACAAGGTGTGTTTTTTTTGCAAGTCCATATAGAATTGTAAAAAAAAACGACATCGGGACTAAGCGCTTTACATGCAAATGCAACAACTACTTAAATCTATACAGAGTTAGCTAAGACCAGATAATTATCGAGCGTTAATCTAAGACCCGATAAAAATGGTGATGCCAAAATAGAATTATCTATATGTTATCGATAATTTGCTCAGAGACGTCAAAAGTGAAGTTTTTGGATTGGTTGATGCTAGTCGTCAATAAGCTGACAAATGTCATAGCGTACACAGTGCTTCCAGCTATGTGGAAAAAAAGCTCCTAAATCCCGATGTCGTTTTTTTTTACAATTCTATATGGACTTGCAAAAAAAACACACCTTAAGTTGAGTTGTAATCCATAATAGGGGCATTAAACTCTCAATTGAATTAAATTCAATCACTCTACTAAAACAGACATAGTTTTCGTATTTCCTGCATCTTCGTTGACTAGACTAACATATTTTGAAAAATTCATGCAGGTACATACGTACATATACCACATTTTATTAATTTAAAAATGATTCTGTGCTTATTTTAAAAATGTCTATTTGAAGGTATTTTTACCTGCTCCTACTATCACTGTTTACAATTTAAAAAGTTAAATTTCAGACGTCACAGCCACATTCACAAATCAATTTCTATTTGCGTTTTGCTTGCCATCAGATTTCTGGGAAATATTTAGAAAATTGAAAAGACTCTTGCCACTATCTTGGTACCTAATAAAAATTTAAGTGGTACCATTGGAAAATGTTACTGTGAGAATGTAAACAAACGGATGGATACCAAACAAAATCAATTTTATTTGAGGTAAAAGAAAACTCTCTTAAATTCCCTATCCTCGAATACGTGTGAATGGTAAATAAAAACACATAATAGATCTAGCTATTAAGTATATACACAGCCAGGAGAAATTATACTCCTCTTTCTTCAGCATGCCAAATTACCATACCAACCCAAATTTTTTTTTTCACTCAGTCAGCTGTCATCTCATAACTTTAAGACAGTGTAGCACCGCACCAAATCGGAAATGATTTTGCGAATAAAAATAATAAGTTGCATAGTGTGTATAAGTATTTACAATTGTGGGACACTTACAAATTATTTGATTTAATAGTTTGTAAAATTAGATTGAACATTTTCAGTTACCTCTAAATCAAATAGCGACAGCGAGTACCGTTTTATTGAAAATCACAAGTTCAAGTCAAAACAAAAACTAAACTCAAAAGCTTGCATGTGTAGGTTGTAGGCTGTAGGGTAGTAGTATGGCAGCAAAAACAAACATTTATTTATGGATGTAGTGATATTCTACTTTTCTCTTGACGAAATCAAAGAGTATGAATGCGAAAGCCGCAGGGTTGCCATATGAGGAATTTCTATTTTCGTGAGCAATTCGAATATAAAATTTCTTGAAAAGGGAAAAGAGGAATATGCTGTCTGGTTGAACAGAAAGAATATCGGGGAAAATGTGTGCTTTCTCCCACACCCTCATTCTCATCAATGACCTTTTGACAATTTTTGCGCTAAAGGGGAGCGCTTGAGTGCTCCGGTCGTTATGATTCCATAAACTAGTTTGATCTGCGAATTTAATGAGATATGATTCATGAGCTCCCCTCTACCTGAAGTTTGCTAGATTGTGGTCTTAAAATCGAGTTGTACCCATTACAGATGTTTTCGAGGTTCGTCTCAGAGCCACTCTGTTGTGCAACGATAAGAGATTCAGCCCTATCAGGAGTTTCGCCCGAATGTCATTCCACCCGAAAAATTTCCCTTTTTTCTTTTCCCTTATTTTGAGTTTCGGGCGAAAAAAATTTCATGTTCGAAAAATTTTCCTTATTAGGAGCATTCAGTTCGGGTGAAATGCAACACGATTTACATTTAAAATGTTCACTTCTTTTTTGGAGGCGAATAAAAAAATAATAAGAGGAATCATGTTAAACATATCTTTATTTTAATATAAAAGAAAGTTGTTCAGGAATCAATCAACATAACTGTTATAAAAAAAAAAAAAAACTAAACATTCATTCAACTCATTCAAATATTTAACCTCATTCAAGTTTAATTTATTTTTGGATTTACAATCATTCATAAACTCAATCAAACATTATATCAGTAATTATTATTGTTTTAACTTGCCAAACATTCAAATCATTCACTATGTTTTTTAATACATAAACTTGCAGTTAATAATTGTTTGTTATCTACTAAACTCTAAGTTTTCACTCAATTGTTGAATTCCTTTTGTGTCTATTTTCTTTGGCTTGGTAATAAGAATTTTTGTAAGCATCGATCTCTTTTAATTCGATCGTCAAGCGCAGCAGACCTGGGTAACAAAGTGTATCATTTATTTATATTGATAAATACATATTTAATTTTTATCTTAAGATCTATTCTCTTATTTATTTTTTTTTATCGGCAAATAACCTGGCAAATTAAAGAATTTACAGTCCATTCATTCCGCAACATAATTTGGTCCTTTCGAAGCCGAATAGTTTAGACACGAAAATTGAAGAACGAATTTTATTGGAAGTGTTTTATTTTATTAAAGAGTTCGAAGTTACGTATATTGATTGTATGATATCTATATGTATACATTCGGAGCTCATCATGTGATATAAGTGAACTGTTATAAAGCTCGGAAGATTTTTTTTTTTTTGTTAATAACTATTCATTTCATAATTTGAAATCGGTACAGTTTGATCAAAATAACTTACAAATTATAAGATATACTGGGTCAATTTCGGCAACGAATATACACATACATATATAATACATACACTTTTTTGATACATTAAGCTTTGATATTATCATTAAATACAATTAATTGTGCGATGTCTGGTGCATTGAAAATTAAATGTGGTAACGCGAAAGGGCGTTTAACTCGGGCGGCAGCCTTTATGGAAACAATTGACGACTCTACAACTCTCGAAATGTTAGAAGTTCGGTTGAATAAGTTAGAGACCGCGTGGTCAGAATTTTCCGCTCTTCATAACGAGATTCTAGAACATTCTCAAGAAGAAGAGGTCGATGAAATCGAAAATGAATTTTCGGCATACGAAACAAAGTATTTTGTTACCAATGCCCAAATAATCAAAGCTATCCGCGACAGGGTAAATGCCAATGAACTTTCCGTTAAAACATCAGCTATCGACCGGTTAGCTGATCAGCAATCAGTTTTTTTTGAAAAATTAAACTCGTCTGCGTCGTCGCCGTCTAGTAATTCGAATACTACTCAGCTTCCATCTATTATTGTGCCACCATTCAGCGGAAGCTACAAAGATTGGCCTTCCTTTCGAGATCTTTTTCTGGGGTCGGTTGATACTAAGAAAAATCTTAGTCCAACCCATAAGTTTCATTATTTGAAATCCTATCTACGGGATGATGCAGCTAATTTGATTAAGCACATAAGTATAAGCGATGCTAATTATTCCGAAGCATGGGATCGCCTAGAAAGGCGCTACGACCGTAGCCAACTTATCGTTCAATCATTTATTGAGACATTTTTGTCGCTTCCTACGGCCAGTGTGTCCAATGCGCAAACTTTACGTAAAATTTCGGATGGTGCCGATGAAGTCGTGCGGGGGCTTAGTGCGTTGAACAAATCGAGCCGTGACCCGTGGCTTATTTATTTGTTATTGAACAAACTTGATCCTAACACAAAACAATCATGGGCAGAACATATCGGCTCTCGAGACGACTGTACTATAATACAACTTTTAGAATTCCTAGAACAGCGTTGTGATGCTCTTGAGGCATGTCAATCCGTTAGCAGTCGTTCGGTCACGTCGCGGACAAAACAACCAAGCAATATTCGTGCTCATTTAGCTGGGCCTTCAGATTCAGTTTCGTCATCCAAATGCCCAATGTGTCAGGGTAGTCATATCCTTCCTCAGTGTGCAAAATTCGTCGCGTTAGACATTAATTCTCGTCGAAGCTTTGCAAAAAACAATTCTTTATGCTTCAACTGTCTTCGTGCAGGGCATTCGTCGCATAAGTGCCATTCCTCGTTTCGTTGTCGGGTGTGCAAATCACGCCATCATTCGCTGGTACATCCCGAGGATGCAACCACCAAGCCTCAATCTTCTCCTTCGGACTCTTCGAATAAATCTCAACCTCCGTTCTCAAATACCGCCACTGCTACAGCTCCCACTCCACTTATAAGTAATCATTCGCTTGAATTTGGTTGTCGGAAGAAAACACTTCTACCAACACTCTTGGCTAAAATTCAAGACATTCGAGGAAATCTTATAGACTGTCGTGTGCTTCTTGATTCCGGGTCACAATCTACATTCGTTGTTGAATCTTTCGCTCAAAGACTCGGTTATCATCGAAACCATTCAAGAATTCCTATACTCGGTTTATCGTCTACGGAAATAGGATATACAAAGGGACGCATATCGTTAAATCTTCATTCACGCATCAATTGTTCACATTTGTTTGTTGATGCCTATATACTTAATAAATTGACTTCAAATTTACCATCGAAATCTATCGACGTTTCTTCCTGGTCTCATATTTTGAATCTTGAACTCGCTGATCCCTACTTTAATATCGCTGCTCCCATTGATGTTCTTCTTGGCGGTGATAAGCTTTGGAGCATTCTAAAGGAGGGTCAAATTCGTGGTTCTGATGGATGCCCAATCGCTCAAAATACTTCATTTGGTTGGGTTATTACGGGACAATTCCTTGAACCAGAAGAATCGAATCACTTCACCTCTTTTCACTCTATTGTCGACATAGACTCATCGTTACAACGGTTTTGGGAACTCGAAGAGGTTCTTCCAGCTAATCATTCAGTTTTAGTCGATAAGGCAGAAGAGCACTTCTGCAAGACATTTTCTCGGTCACCAGATTGGAAGTATGTAGTAAAACTTCCGTTTAAAACACAAAATCCTTCGTTCGAAAACACTCTTTCCCTAGCTGTTTCTCGTCTTTTTGCAATGGAACGTCGATTTTCTCAAAACTCAAAACTGCGAGAATTATATTATAATTTCATGCAAGAATATGTTAACTTAGGCCACATGAAGCGAATTCCTCGTGAAGAAATTGACACGCCTGATGGCAGGTGTTTTTATCTTCCCCACCACGCAGTGTTGAAGCCGGACAGCTCTTCCACAAAATTGCGTGTCGTGTTTGATGGCTCAGCCAAGGACAAAACTGGAAAGTCTTTGAATAGTACTTTATTGATAGGCCCTCCGATTCAACGCGATTTGATTGGTGTTTGTCTACGTTTTCGACAACATCCCTTTGTATTCACTGCGGATGTTGTTAAGATGTTTCGCCAGATTTGGATAGATGATTCAGATACTGACTATCAGCGTATTGTTTGGCGCGACTCTCCTTCAAAGGAAATCGAACACTATCGCTTACGTACTGTGACTTACGGTACAGCACCGGCTCCATTTTTGTCCGTTCGAATCTTAAAACAGCTAGCGGAAGACTATAAACCAGAATATCCTCGTGCAGCCCGTGTTCTTTTGGAAGATGTTTACGTCGATGACGTGATGACAGGGGCAAAATCAACCAAGGAACTCATCGAATTGCAGATGGAATTAGTTGCTCTTCTTTCCATGGCCAAACTACAGCTTCGAAAATGGAGCTCCAATTGTTGGCCCCTTATAGCCTCTCTTCCAAAAGAAGAATGTGAATACTCGTTCTATGATACAGAACGCTCAAAGTCATTCGTAAAAGTGCTGGGGATGCATTGGAATCCTTCAAGCGACGAGTATTCTTTTCGCATGGCAAAATGTCTTCCAACTATTTCGTTGACAAGGCGTTCACTATTGTCAGAAGTTTCCCGGATATTTGATCCATTAGGACTACTCGCACCATCGATCATACTTTTTAAAATCCTCTTTCAGGAACTCTGGTCATCCAACTTGAAACTAGGCTGGGACGATCCGCTGCCTTCGCAGCTAGCTGATCGATGGGCAAAATATCGAGAAGAAATCCCATTTTTTGAGCAAGTTCGAATCCCAAGAAAGTTGTTTGAATCTTCATTTGACGACGTTGAGCTTCATGGATTCTGCGACGCCTCCTCACTCGCATATGGTGCTGTTCTCTACACTCGTTGTAAGATAGCTGAAGGAAAGTATAAGGTAACCATAATAGCAGCCAAGACAAAAGTTGCTCCGTTAAAACCGGTTTCAATCCCTCGCTTGGAGCTTTGTGGGGCATTACTATTGACTCGCCTATTCAATCTAATAAAATCGTCGTTTTCGTATACATTTTCAAGAACCGTGGCATGGTGTGACTCTGAGATTGTTTTACACTGGCTTGCCTCGCCCCCTCGTCGCTGGACTACTTTCGTCGCCAACAGAACAGCTGCTATACTGGAAACCACTTCAAGGAATTGCTGGAATCACATTTCATCAGAGTCATATCCAGCTGATTGCGCGTCACGCGGTATTCTTCCTTCAAATCTTCCAAACCATCATCTATGGTGGACTGGTCCACTCTGGTTATCGATGGACGAAAGCGAATGGCCAAAACCGAAGTTTGCGACCATGAAATTGGAAGATAACGAACCTTTACTCGAAAAACAACAGTGTCGGCCGCAGGTGCTTCTTACTTCATCTAACAGTTTCGATGTCATCGATCATATAATCAGCAAAACTTCGTCGTGGTTTCGTATGCAAAGGATACTCGCTTACGTTATTCGATTTATATTCAATTCCCTAAGTAAAAAATCTAATCGTCGTACCTCATACCTAACCCTAAAAGAAATTCAAGTCGCAAAAACAACCATATTAAAATCTGTGCAACAAAAATCATTCAGTGAAGATATTCGCGCGCTAATTAACAAACACCAATTACCCCCTAAATCAAAACTTCTTAAATACTCTCCATTTCTTGATAGTCAAGGTCTTCTCAGAGTAGGAGGACGAATTAGTAATGCTAACATATCTTTTGATATAAAACATCCTTATATTCTCGAAAATAATAGTTTTTCTTCTCTCCTTATAGAAGAGATTCACAAAAATTATCTACATCCAGGAGTTTCCGCCACATTTGCCATTGTAAGACAGCAGTTTTGGATTTTGGGATGTCGTAATCGTATCCGCAATGTTGTTTTCCGATGCAACAAGTGCTTCAAGCTGCGAAAGGATACCACGTCACAATTAATGGGTGATTTACCATCGCAAAGGATCTTGCAAAGTCGCCCCTTTTCGCATACTGGCTGTGATTATGCTGGCCCTTTTAATATCAAGTTTTCACGAGGCCGTAACCCAAAAACATCAAAGGCTTACATATGTCTCTTTGTGTGCATGGTGACAAAAGCTATACACTTAGAGCTTGTAACTGACCTCACATCAGAAGCATTTCTCGCCGCCTTTCGTCGATTTGTTTCAAGACGTGGACTATGTTCTAACGTCTATTCGGATAATGGAACCAACTTTCAAGGTGCGCGTCGAGGTCTTAATGAGATGCATAAGTTGGTTATATCAGAAGCGCACAATGAAGCTGTTGCTAGATCACTTGCCAAGGACAACGTCGCATGGCACTTTATCCCTCCATCGTCTCCTCACTTTGGTGGTCTGTGGGAGGCTGGTGTCAAGTCCGTCAAGTATCACTTACGACGAGTAATTGGTGCAACTATTCTTACGTTCGAAGAACTTTACACGGTTCTTACTCAAATCGAAGCTGTTCTCAACTCTCGTCCCCTTTGCGCTATATCAGATCATGATTTAAACCCTTTAACCCCAGCTCATTTCATTATAGGTGAACCGTTTACTGCTGTTCCGGAGCCAACCACTTTAAATACACCAGTTAACCGACTATCCCACTGGAATCACCTACAGAATATGGTACAAGGGTTTTGGAAACGATGGCATATCGAGTACTTAACCACACTTCAAGAACGTCCCAAGTGGAAGAAGCCCACCCCAAACCTAAAACCAGGAGATCTTGTTATAATAAAGGAGCCAAATCTTCCGCCAACAAAGTGGCTGCTCGGTAGAATTGAAGCTACAAACCAAGGTACTGATGGTCGAGTACGAGTCGCAACAGTAAAGACGACTGCTGGAACCTTTGTCCGTCCAATCACCAAGCTGGCACCGGTTCCCATATCCTGAAACTCGTTCCAGGGGGGCCGGAATGTTCAGGAATCAATCAACATAACTGTTATAAAAAAAAAAAAAAACTAAACATTCATTCAACTCATTCAAATATTTAACCTCATTCAAGTTTAATTTATTTTTGGATTTACAATCATTCATAAACTCAATCAAACATTATATCATTAATTATTATTGTTTTAACTTGCCAAACATTCAAATCATTCACTATGTTTTTTAATACATAAACTTGCAGTTAATAATTGTTTGTTATCTACTAAACTCTAAGTTTTCACTCAATTGTTGAATTCCTTTTGTGTCTATTTTCTTTGGCTTGGTAATAAGAATTTTTGTAAGCATCGATCTCTTTTAATTCGATCGTCAAGCGCAGCAGACCTGGGTAACAAAGTGTATCATTTATTTATATTGATAAATACATATTTAATTTTTATCTTAAGATCTATTCTCTTATTTATTTTTTTTTATCGGCAAATAACCTGGCAAATTAAAGAATTTACAGTCCATTCATTCCGCAACAAAAGTAAAGAAGTATAAATTAAATATCTTTTTATCATCAGGTAGAAATAGGTACTTTATAGCACTGTTGAAATATGAAAATTATTTATAGTTAGATATTAAAGAAGTCGAATATATAGTTTCATTCTTAAAATGGTTCAGGTAACTGCAACGGATTTGAGTGGTCTCTTAACTGCCTCCCAATATTTCAACGCAGTATTACATCTTCCTCAAGCAACAGGAAATCCATGTTTTGCGTTTTAATTTATTTAGAATGATTTTTTTAGTTTATCATTTACATTTTAAGATTACACTTTTTTCTTTTAAATAAAAATATCAACCAAACCAATTTTTTTTATTCGTCGCTTGATTTAATTCTTACTGGTTGTCAACAACTGTCAAAAGAAAAAGTCAGTTTGTTAGGTTTGTTCATGTATCGAAGACGAATAGTCTTCATGATTAAAAAAGGGAAATTTTATGTAACCGCAAATTCAGAAATTTTTTTTCTTCAATAAATCGATTGGAGAAGGATTAAAAATCGTATCATTCCACTCAATGGACACTATTTTAACAGGAAAATGCAAAACCGAATTTATTTTGAGCTTTTTTTTAAACAAGAAAAAAGTAAGCTCAGATTTCATTCTCTGTTTCCATCACATAGATGGGGAAATTTATTGATACATCAGTTTTCTGAACATACCTATTTTTTAAACCGTCAGTTCTAAATTCGAAGTGAAATCTTGTTCGGGCGAAATTCCTGATTGCTTTTTAAAATCCAGGGGAACAAAAATATTTCGGGTGAAAGGTTATTCGGGCGAAACTCCTGATAGGGCTGATTAAGTCTTTGATTTTCAGTTCGGACAGGTCGTTAAGGAGGTCGAAGAATAACTTCCGAATAGTTGGGATCCCTGTGGCCAGAGTGACTCTGTCTCCTTTTCCTTCTGAACTATGACAATGGGTATTGTAAGGAATGAAGTGCTTCGCCGCATGTTCATAAATGAACAGGGATTATACAGATGTGCGCAGCTGCGCCCTATCACAATATAAGATGAAATATACAGTCGACTATTCAAAGAAAAACAATCTTATGATAGCGCATAGCCTAAGATACGCACAGATAAAATACTCATAGTCATAAAACATAACACCACCGACCTTTTGTTGGGACGAAGCGATAACGTTTCCATAAGATAAGGTTATTTACTGTAAGATAATATGTACATAGTTTGTTATAAATAGATATTGTAAAATAAAAACTAATCAGATACTTTTCTGAAGCGAAGAAGAGTGTTTCATTCACTACATATTCCCCTTTTACACAGTGTCCAGTGCATGTTGCAACTCTCCTGGCTATGCCTTGCCTATTATTTGGTCGGGATTATTAAATTCCAGTCCTTTCTAGATGGAGAAATAACTTTAAAATTCTTAATGATGTTCACAGAAGAAATAGTGCAAAAGTCAGTGTTCGTTGAAATTAAAACCAAATTTTTCCGTTTATGAACGTTTGAAGTTTAAACGATTATAACGGTGCGTTTATGAATTTACTCAAAGCTTTAAATTTAATAGAGAATACATATCTAGCTTTAAAATTGACACTCTTCATCAATAACGTAGTACTGTATCTCCCTTTTTTATTTGTTCTTTTAAAAACAATGCTGCAAAATTTAAAAAAGCCTATTATTAAGGTATTAGTATGATACTACTTAACAATTTGCTAACTTTATAGTAGTTTACTAACTCATTATTAATTTTAAACATTTTCTAACTAGTATCGTAGTGAAAGAATTTTCTTAATAAATCGCTTCTGAAAACACCTAAAACAATGACATTTCGTGTAAAAAGGTAAATACACGAACCTTTTTTTGATGTTTGCAAATGTCAAAGAGTCATTATGAAGCTAGCACGGTACTAAAAAAATAAAGTAGGTATTAACTTTAAAAGGGTAGAGAAAGTATGATGATATATTCGATTAAAATTTGCAAATTCGTTGTTTTAACCTAGTATCATACTAAAACAGCTTTAGCATCATACTAATTCAATTAAAATTTTGCGCCAATGTTGCAGTAAAATACCCATTTTTTCGTCTGGCAAAAATTCGTTTTATGAGCATTTCGAATCTTTTATCGGCACAACAACTTTATTTATTTTCCAAAACAATGTTTTATATTTTTTTTAAACGTTCGAAATGAACTTGAATTTCGTTTTGTAGTTTTGAATAAAACAAATATTTTTTGTTCAATATCCACATTGGTTTTCGAAAAACTACTGTGAGGAATCGTTGACGAAAATATCGGTTTGGAGAAAAACCTACATCAAAAACACACATTTTCGAATAAATTTTCTGTAAGCCACACGTTTTCGCTAGCCCCAAGTTTTCTACATTCAGAGTAAACAGAGCAAACACACCTATGTTTCTCTCAACCAACTCCTCCGTGTGTAAATTTCAAATGTCTCGGTTTCTGAGCACGATGAAATAGGCAAAATAATAACAGATTCTTGTAGAGAAATTCATTCATTTTAATTAATTACGGTACGGTCAATTCTCAAGCAATCCATTTTAGTTAAAGACCTGGTTTTAATATTTAATTGCAATTAATTTTTATATTTATTAAATTATCTTCCAATTTTTGTTAACACCAATTACCAGATCTTCCAAAATTGTTTCAATTAGTAATTTAGCTATATGTAATTCAGTTAAATCTGAGTTGCTGCTACGCAATTTCTGAGCAATATTTTTGCCAAAAACTGAAAATGCATCACCTTTTGATGTCTCGTCTAACAGGACTTTCATGTAACTCAATGACTGTTCTAAATTTATTTCTCTTCGGCCAATATTCATTGACTGACTATTAATGTTTGTAATAATTGGTGGTATAAAACATGATCCCTCATTAAATGGTGTGGGACTTTTATTAGTTCTCAAGAATCCTTTTTTGGCGGGCTCATGCCGGAACCGTGATGAATACTTTTGATTCATTACCGGATTTTGAACTTGTTGGGCGGGAATTACTTTGATTGTTGTTACATGTAGATCTTCTTTTTCAATCTTAATGTCATCCACAACGCAAGGAAAGTTCTGTAAGTAAAAATATTTTATTTTAAAATTTATTGAGAAAATTATTTATGGTTTGCCTGTGGGAAAGACTTAATATCCTCTGGAAGAAAATTAATATTCTGAAGTCCTGATAGTCCATTCGAGCAATGAGGTGAAGACTCAACAAGTGACGAATGGCCTGCTGCATTTGCATCCGTTGAAAGCGTTTCCATCACAGAGAATAATAGCTCTTCAGGTATTGTGCTATCTGGTCTATTACTTTTAGCTGCTACAGGTTCTTTTAACGATGAAAGATCAGGAATACATAAACTAAAATTTTCTGGATTGAATGATGTCACTCTGCTGAGGTTGGTTGCCTCGGGTGATCTCATCAAAATGTTTTGATTTCGCTTTAAAAAAGAAGTTAACCAATCACTTCCAGCTTCTCTTTTTATAGTCCATGATTTGGGCATGGATAAATTATATTTTAGCGCACAGTCAAACGCCAATTTTCTTTTTTCTCTTTGCGTGAGGCCAAAATAAATGTGATTGCATTTTACCATATACTCAGCCAAAAGTTTCTCTTGTTTTTCATTAAACACCTGTCTATGTTTTTTGTACCCCATGTCGATTAAACCTTTGCCTACTGTTCTTTTCTTTAAATACCTGCCTAGGGTAACATGGCATATACCAAAGTCCTTTGCTACACCACGTAATGTTTTTTGCTTATTTTCTTCTAGTGCAGTTGCAGCATTTTCGAACACCTCCCTTGACACCTTTCCACGTTGACTTATTTTCTTATAGACCCGCATGCTGGAAAACAAAAAAAAAAGATGAAAACTATAAACTTTAGCAAAATTAAGATGCAATTGTATTTAATTCATTTAATGCTTATAGCTAATAATCGATCCTAGTTATCTATTTATATACAGAGACACAAAAATGAAAATATACTTTGCCTATCATAAAAAGTAAATCGATTGCCTATTGCCCATGAAACTACATAAATATTACTAGTAAGTAACATCTTTGACTTTATCAAATACTTTTTTTAAAAATTCAAATACGCTTTCCAACTCTGCTGGCATACTTTAAGCAAATTACCATACGTAATGTAGTACCCCTTGGCATAATGGTTAGTGCGTTGGACTGTCATGCGGAAGGTCTCGAGTTTGATTCTCAGCCGCTGCAAAGTATTTTTCAGGGGTGTACTGCCTCTTGCGAGAAATTGACAAATTCTCCAAGAGTATCTCTTGTCATGGAAAGTGCTGTTCATTAGCCGTTCAGAATCGGCAGAAAATTTTAGGTCCCCTGCGTTCCTGGTAACACGCACACAGGAATGGTTGAGAGTTGTAAGTCACTAGGTCCTAGTTCACTCCAAGCTGTTGCACCACCAAATTTATTTATATTTTATTTTTTAATATTAATGTTGTTAATATAGGTAATGTTCAGCACAAAAAAAGAATTTTATGTAATTTCTCTTCGCCAATGTCATCAGTGTCTTAACTTAAAAGTACTGCGGGTTCAGAAAGTTCCTTTTAATCAAAAAATAATTCCCTTACAAAATTAACAAAGACGGAAAAAATCCCAATAATATCCCAAAAATAACCAGACTCTGGTTATACTTACACAAAAAAGTGCATTTTGTATGGAAATTGAGGAACTTTAAAAATTTATTAAAAATAGTTATAAATGTTTCCCCACTTTAAAATTGTATATTTGTTATTAAAAGTGCTAATCTACCGAATAAAACTATCCGCGTGTGAAAATTCGTGCTACCTTAAGGGTTTGTCTCACGAGGAAAAATAAGTTAGAGTTTTGCGCTAAACTGTATAGCTTTCACAATTTTCCGAATATTTCATCGATTAGAAAAAATGTTAAGAAAACTACTTTTGCAGTTTTGAAAATAAAAATAAAAAAATTGTGTGTCCAGAAACTGACACACAAGTGGAAAAATCAAACATTTTATTACGGTCCTTATGAAATGATAGGAAAATTCGGAAAATATTACTTTTTTATTTTTTTTATATTTTTTTGTATAGAAAAATAATATCTTTACATCGAGTAGCCCTGTTATTTTTTTGTTCTGTTTTCTTATTTACTCAAAAAAAATGTACAAAACTATGAAAAACGAAGGAAATTTGCGTATTGGTATGAATGCTCTACTGGATAAAACTTCATAAGTATAAAAGATAACGAGGTCAAATTCACTCTTGTACAAAGCCAATTAGTATATGCAATTAATTTAATATTTTTTTTAATTTTTTTTTTTAATTTTTAGTTATTTTTCACTAACAAAAAGTCAAAAAATATGCATTTTTTTGCAAATATTTTGCGCCTTTCCCTGGGAAATTGAGAGTTATATTTTTAAATTTTTGGAAATTTTTTTTTAATCAAAGATTCATATTCCCTGAACTGAGCAATGTTCTTAAAAATTAAATAAAACTCCTCTAAAGTGCATTAAAATGGAATTAAATATGACAGTGTTTGTAATGCATCTGTAAGGGAAGTATTGGCAATACAATTCTGACATATTTTTTTTATTTTTGTTTGATATTTTATTTACTAAACTCAAAAATACAAAATACATTTTTCACTCAATATTTATTTAATTTTATTTTTATTAAAGAGGTCTATTTTGCATTTTTTAACAACAAATTTCTTTGCACACGCACACAAGGAAGATTTCAGTTCACAAGAATTCCACTGCAAAATCAACGCTTTGGAAGAGAATGTTTGTTATTCTCTGTGCAAAATAATTTTGCCCGCCCATCCGCTCTCTTGATATTTGGCCTGTCATCTTTCATCTCGTATACAAGCACAGACAAGAAAAAAAAACCTGTTACAAATGCTTTTTTTTTTTCAAGTAGATTATAATGATGCAATGACCATTCCACATTGTCAGAGGGGTCTTCGTGTTTGTGTATGTATACAAAAGGGTAATAAGTAGGCATATCGCACATTCGCTGTCAAATATAGATATTTTATTTAATTGTATTTTTTTTTTGCGATACCTCATGCTCATGACTTCTATTGCCACAGTAGGAATACACATATTAATTTGGATAATGATATTCAAATAAAGCAAATTAAACTTTTTTGTCAATGTGTGCAGATGATGGAAAAAATGAAATCTTCGATGTGGCGTATGGAATACAGTATACAATAGACTTTGTATTGTTTTCATTTCCGATAGATAGGTATGTATGTATGTTTGTAATGTAATGTCGCAATGTGGTTGTTGAAATGTTTGGTATATTGCAGTGCGCTTCTTTTATGTATTTTTGTTTGTTTTACATTTGAAGAGTTTTTTCCTCTCATTTGTTTCAATATTACATGGGATGGGTAGGATAATATGTCCGTTAAATTCTGGTTCGCAAATAAGAGAACATTTATAACTCTTTTTTTTCTGATTTAATATGAGGTTCTGTCCTCTAGTTTGAAATCGTAGCTCGATCCTCGATCTATGCGGTTCAATTTTGACAAACGGAATATTTTTTTTTGTGGTGATACTTTTTATGAAGAAGTTAAGTAAAGAAGTGAATTTAATACGTACTACTTATTTTTTAACTTTAAATAACAATTTCAAATTGAGTATACTTACATTTTTGGTTCGAAAATTGTGTGAATACCTATTATATCTATAAATATCTATACTTTTATAAAAGTAAAAAAAAAACAATTTATTTACTGTTGTGTTGTATACGCGCAAATCTGTTTGTCACATATTTATAATTATTTTTGAAACAACATATCTGCGAAGGTATAATGCCTCCAAAAAAAAATAAGCCGTTTATTTATGGCCAAAGGAAACATAAGATCCCAAATAAAAAAATTGGTAAAAGGTAATGTACCACTATATTTTTATTAGACTAAAAGGTGTAATTTCGTTTAAAAATTCGGAATGAGATGCATAATTTTTATATTGAAGGTTTGAATATTACAACCTCACGTATGTTATCATATAAAAACCTCCTTTATGAGATAATTTTTAACAAATAACAATAGGCAAATCTGGCCAGTTCCAATATCCAGTGATCCATAGCTACGTGTGTGTACATTGTTCCTTGCATGAAAAGGTTTGGTACCATTTGTTCATCCTTTTAATTTTAGAGCCCTATTATGACTCGCGAGTCGAACCTTCGCCTTTAGTCGAACGATTTGGCGAATTACCTTTGTCGTGGTATTATGAATAGCGAACTACGAAGTTCACCTTTGAAAACAATTCTGCCAACGTCAAAAAGTGAAAATGTATGTCATTGAGTCATTAATTAGTGAAACAACAAATTATATCAAAAATATTTAATATTTGTTGATGGAAAATTGTTCTCTGTTAAAAATATAAAATAAAATATGATTAGCAGTGTTGATTTGTTTTTTAAAGATGAGGATGAAAACGAGAGATGTGTAGACTGAGAACACATTTACCAGATAGATCCAACCCACTTCAAGTTCCAGATAATTTGTGAACAAAATTATTAATTATTTTTCAGTTCAAATCAGTGTTCTTTTTAGATTTTTGAATGGCTTCATTGTGTCTCCGTTTGATTTTGGAATAGTTTCAATCGTTCATAGTCATTACTTCTCTTGATATGGGCTGTTTTACCTTGTGAAGAAGTCGTACCTGACGGCGCGCGGGTCAGCGTTTTCGACGACGAATTCCACTTCTGCATATCGTTACAAGACTTCAGGAGGATGCGTCCTAATGTATTGCCGGAAGGGTTCACACCCTATTGGAAACTGAGTTATCCATCGACAGCCTGTTGAAACAGTATACAAAAAAAGTTGCCCACAAGATCTTCGTTGTTGGTCGCTCGGGGGTGGCCGTGGCACGATGGTTGTGTGCTCGCCTGTCAACCTCATGACCACAGGTTCGATTCCTGCCGTCGTCTATGTCGTTTTAATTCCATTAAAACCTTCTAAAAATTGTCATCAATGGGTTGCTGGTTTGCTCATTACATGTTGTTCAGGCATAACACTAACAACATGTAATTGAGTAAAACTAGTATGTCCAACAAGGATGAACGCGAATAAAATAATGTGAATTATAAGCGACATAGAAATAAGACACGGCATTTCTCCGCTTTAGCTCAGCCGCCATCCCTGGAGATAAAAATATCTGAGACAACTGCCAACAGTCTCAGAACATCGTGCCACACATCTTTTCTATCCTCCTTTCTCTTCATAAGCTTCACGCCCGCGCTGTGTTGAAACATTTAAAGGGTAATCATAATCCCTTGAGCACGGGTAGATTATAAAAAAAAAAAAAAAGATCTTCGTTGTTGGGTCTGGGTGCTATTTTTTTTAAATTTCAATTTGTTGTTAAGCCAAACTTTCGAAGATAAATTTTAATAATGTATTTATCCAATCATTTTTTTCACATACCTTATAACACTGTTTTCCTTCGCGGTGAGGTGGTCCTAAGGAGTTAGGTCAATAGCAAACCGATCCCAATATTTTGTTTGGCTTTTTTTGGTTGAAGATCCAAATGATCCCACACCTTTGGCCATATCGGGGTTTGCTTCCATAAGCTCAAAAATCTTTGAAAATGCATTGTCGTTCGTTCTTTTTATGATATTAATTATTTTTTGTTAACTTTATTAATAAATTGTTTCTTTGAATAATCTTCTTTTTTTACTAATTTCATATGTAAAAAATTTCAAATCTCAAAAAAAAACTTCGAATTTATTCAAAGTCACCAAAAATTACACTTCGACCTATTTTGATAGATAAAGGTGAATGTTCGCTAATTCTAATAGAGCGAGATTTCTATTCGCCAAATTTTTGACATTTAAAGCGAACGTCCAGTAGGCGATTCGCAAACGTTAATGCCAAATAGTAACATTCGCCAAATTTTTCTTGCGACTCGCAAGTCATAATAGCTATAGCGCCCTTACTGACAAAATGAATAGGTATTGCAGAGTTGATGTACATACATATATAATATACTATACAAATACATTTCTTTGTATACTTCAAGTCTAAGTAGAAGGGGGTGTCCGTGGCGCGATGGTTGTGTGCTCGCCTGACAACCTCATGATCACAGGTTCGATCCCTGCCGTCGTCTAGTCATTTTAATTCCATACAAACCTTCTAAAAAATTGGGCACTAGTATGCCCAACAAGGATGAATTCGAATAAAATAATGTGAATTATAAGTGACATAGAAAGAAGACACGGCATTTCTCCGCACTAGTTCAGCCGCCATCCCTGGATATAAAATAATCTGAGACAACCACCTTCAAACTCAGAACATCGTGCCACACATCTTTCCTATCCTTCTTTCTCTTCATTAACTTCACGCCCGCGCTGTGTTGAAACATTTAAAGGGTAATCATAATCCCTTGAGCGCGGGTAGATTATAAAAAAACAAAAAAACTAATGTAAAATTGGTTTCATTGTTTGATGAATATTAGGAAAGAATAATTTTCTAATTCAAACTCTTTGTTCCTTTAATTGTTTTGGACATCTGGTAAGGATAAATGGCTTAAACAATCAATCTGAAAATTTACAAGAACATTGGTAGGTATCTAGTCCGTTAATTTAAAAAAAACCATACCAGCAGTCAATATATTTTGAAACAGAAATTTCGTTTTTGGCACTTTCTTAGCGGTGTAAAAAGTGAAAGGTGCAAAAAACAAAAAACAAATTAATTAATTCTATTGACTTATAAATAATCCGAAGGCAATGAAGCTCTTAAAAAAAGGATATTTTTTACTTTTCGAAAACTCTCAAAATACAAAAACAAGTCTTTAAAACGCTTTTGGTTCCATTTCATACGACTACTTTTGCTAGGTCACAAGCCTTCAAAAAACACTCAAACAAATTTAAAAACATTTAAATAGTTAGGTATACATGTACCTAGTTCCTATGATTAGGGCAGGTCTTTTTTTTATTTTAAATGTAAAATACCTGTAAGGTACCTACAAAATATTTTTTTTCTTACCTTTGGTTTGGAAATTTAATGAATAGGTATTTCATTTGAGAGCAATTTTTGAATAGCAAATTTTTTCAACTTTAATTTTCTGCATTAAAAAAAACCATAAATATCATAAATAAGATCGTGAAAAATTGGCTCGGTAGGCAAACCTTTCAAACGATGCTGTGGCCTGCGCAATGTCCAGACCTAAGCCCCATAGAAAATGTATGGACTTTAAAAAAAAAAAGACTGGGATGTTACGATAATGCACCAAAAACTTTAGACGAGCTTTGGTCCCGGATTCAGACAGAGTGGGCCGAAATTCCGCACGGACTAATCGAAAAATTAATAGAAAGCATGTCAAAACGACTCAATGACGTCATTAAAGCCAAGGGCCTTTGGACAACATACTAAAAATGTACGAGTAGTATTAAACGCTTTGATTTTGAACGTGCAGAAGTGGATACATTGAGTTTTTTTTATTAAATGGATTAAAAGTTAATTTTTCTTTTCAGTTTCAAAATATGTTTGTATATTTTTTGTTTCTTAAAAAATAAAGAGTTCAAACCGAACAAAAATTTTTGTAATAGCTTTATTTTTGCGAGTTTTACAGCAACTTAAAGTCAGTTTTGAGCATTATGTATCCACATATGCTCGCCAGTCGCCACTGTATATTTATTTTCTTAACACAAAAATTCTTAACTAAGGCCGGTATTCACCGAGCGCTCATAACTTAAGAAGCTCATAAACCTATTCACCAAGCAATATTAGTGAAGATCTACGAGCGCTCTTAAAAGTTAGGAGTGGTCCCGACCACTCCTAACTTACGAGCGCTCTCTTCGAAAGTTTGTTCGGTTGTGCGTGTGCCACGCACGCATTTGACTCGAATCTATGTGAGCAATGCCAAGTAGAAGAGTATCCATTTGCTGTCAAGACTCAAGACCAACATCCCACAACATTTCACAGTTTGGGTATGCCTGAACAAGAGAGAGTGGCTCTCATTTTCGAACTTCGAAAAACACTTGCGAGTGGTTGGTGAATACCAGGGTTCGGACTTTACTTCGATCGAAGTAGATCTACTTCGATTTTGATAAAAAAAATTAATCTACTTCCCTACTTCTCTTTTTTATGATCTACTTCTCTTTGAAGTTCTTAACCAACATATTTAAAGATAGCGCTGATTTATTGCATAAAAAACAAGTTTAGGAATCGTTTAAACGTAAGTCCCGTGGAAAATTTAATGTTTTCGAAATCACTTATAGAAATACGTAAAGATATTTAGCCAACTATTGAATTGATACAATTCATACTAAAGTACAAGTTCGTTGATGGAAAATTTACCTTTAAAATAGATATATTTAATTAAAATAGATATACATATTTAATTAAAATTTTTTTAAAAGTCTGAAATCAGAATTTACTTATATATTTTATGTTTATATAACTTAATTTCCTAAAACTACTTCGAAAATTTTGGATCTACTTCAGTTTTTTTCCGTATCTACTTCTAAAATTTAAAACCTAAGTCCGAACCCTGGTGAATACCCAACAGAAATTTCAAGTTAAGAGCCTCGTAAAGTTAAGAGCCGTTTAGGAGCGCTCGGTGAATACGAGCCTAAGAGAGTCATATTTGGGCACCAATCTATGCAAACGTTTTTACATGAGATTTGAGTTTGCTTTTGCAAAGACCTACCCTTAAAGGAAAGTTGAGCCATAAATGTGTTCTCATTTTAAAATTGTGATGTTTGTTATGAAGTGTTAATCTACCGAATGAAACTGTCGGCGATTTTTACACGCCGCTACCCTTAAGGAAAGTTTAGCAAAATAATTTGTGAATTTGATAGTTGTTTGCTTACTTTTGTGATTCACTGTATTTACAATTTTGTATTATGGTTGCGGATAACAAAGTGGAAATATAAACAGCACCTTTTATTATTGTTTTTGTTTTTATTATATTATCATCCAACTTTTTGATTGAAAATTTTGTTGGAGATACCTATTTATATTCAATGATACTTCATAAATTATAGAGTACCTACCAACACCTTTGCTTTTAAATGTTTACAACTTGTCCCGCACAACCACAAGATATTTAATATAAAGTAGGTACCTACACAACAACAACACTGTACCTAGAATAGGAATCCTCTCATATACCTACCTGATTGCCCACATAAACTTATAGGTACATCTATATTTATAAATTTAAAGCAACACCACCACAATTATCATTAATTTAAAGATATGAAAAATAGGCCGTCATTCCTCTATTATATAAGCTAAAGTCATGCTTTTCGCAAATTTAACGTGAATAACATAGGATACATTGTGTTGTTGTATGATTTCACATTTATCCCTGGCCCCTTAACAACCTCTTAATTTATAATAGAGAGAGGCACCACTTCTTTCACTGAACCATATAGTAAATATACTACCTTACCTAGAGATTGTTTGAAAATCTACAAGAGCTGGCAGAAATACTCTTACGAGTATTTTTGATTAATTTCATTTGTTACGTTTGCTACATAAACAAAGTAGTTTATGTAGTTAAATGTGTTTAATGTAGTTAAATGTAGTAGACGTAGCGGTAATTGTCAAAATGTAGTTTGGGTTGTCAATTCAACCGAAGAATTGCAAAAGTGAAAAGAAACTCGAACTTTCTGCATCTATTTGCATTTATCTTAATAATTAATTTAGTGGCTGGAAAAGTAAAAATAACAGTAGGACAATAACCGGACAAAAAGTTTTTTTTTTGAATCCTTCGACTTTACAAATATAAGTGCAACTGTAGAAGAACTGACAAAACTGACCTTATTCGGAAGTGAAGTATAAGCGAACCACCCACAGTACTATAACTAAAACTACTTTTTTATTATGGGATATTTGCTTTTTTTGCTTGCTTAGGCATTACGGCGTATAAACAGTGATATATGTATGAGAGGCCATGCTGCCCCTCTGCAACCCCCCTGCCTGGTCACACTATAGGATTTGGGGTAGGTGCGAGGTTGGCATACACCCAAGGTTTCTTTTGCATTTACATAATCTGGATTTAAAGAAACTTTGAATTTACCTATATTCATTTTTTATACTTCACTTTTTTACCATAAAAAAGTGTTTCTCCTCCATAATTTGATGTTTTTTATCAACAGCACATTTTTTTTTATCGATTCATTAATCAAATTTGCAAAGAGAGGTACAATAGCACTATTTATGGAGTTATTTCGGATAACTCAAGAAATATGATGAAAATGTGCCATTTGCCTAAAAATATAGCTCAGACTTAATACACATTACGTGCAACAGTCACACTGCAAATTTGTTAGCAAAATAAATTGCTAACAAAATTTTAAATGACAATAGCCGTGTTTTTTTGGAAAAGTTATCCGTAGTACAGTAGGATTTTATATGAATAACAAATACAACATCCGCAATAGGATCACTGCCGATAAAAGGAGAAGTGAAATCCTTGTAGGGATAGAGAACGATTTTTTAAAAATAATTCTGGTTTCGAATAAATGATCATTGTCTACGGTGGTAAGAGGGTACGTTTGCCCATAGACGTTCGTTGGTGCATTTGCATTTTTCTTAATTTAAATTCGAATTTCTTATTTCATTTATTAAAATATTTGATTTTCTTATATGATGTTGCCCGTTCATTAATTGTTTTCAGATATACTTTTTCCAATTTGATGTAACAAATGTAAATAGTAAATGAAACAAATAAGCCGTCTAATTTATCCGATTAACTACGCGTCAGGAACCTATTGACTCTATTATACGACGTCGAAAGTGGCAGTGGATCGGACACACGCTTCGAAAAGGCGACAACTGTATTGCGGCGCATGCAATGCAGTGGAATCCGCTCACTCAAGAAGGAAGAAGAGCTGGACGACCGAGAGGCTCATGGAGAAGGACAGTCGAGGAGGAGTCAGCTCAACGAGGCAAGAGTTGGAGGGAGTTGCGACTCATATCCAGGAACCGAACACGATGGCGAGCTGGCGTTGTGGACGCCCTATGCCCCACTAGGGGTCCCCCACGGACATAAAAAGTCTGAGGACCTAAGTAAGTAATTAAGTAACTACGCGTAGATAATTGAGTTCATTACCACCAGAGATGGCAGAGTAAATTACGTCAGGTAATCTACACGTAGTTTATCGGGTAAATTACACGCTTGATTTATTTCATTTGTTACCTACATTTGTCACACGCATTACATTAAAAGAAAAACATTAAATTTTACAAAAAAAAATTGATAAATAAACACAAACAATTTACTAGCCCAAATGGCAATTAAAATCGGAATACTTAATAAAAGTCAAATCAGAGAAAAAAGAACAAGGACCAGATCATGAGTAAAACACGTAATTTAATTTAATTTAAGTAAAACACGTAATTTAATATTCATCTGTTTTATTTTTATCTATCATTTTTAAGGAATAATAAATATCAATAAGATTTTTTGGATGTTCTTGGCTTAGTCTATTTAGGACTTTAGTGTGTACAAATGACCATTGAGAGAACACTCTTTCCTCCTCCTTAAGTTGCCATATTTTATTCAATACTTTTTTCTAATATATGTATTTTAATCTTTTTATTTAAATCAGAATTCTCACAGCTGCTCTAAAGAAAGCTGGACAATTATAAGAATTTAAAATGAATTGCCAATTTTGACAGTTAACTACATTTACTACGTAACTACATTTAACTACATTCCTACCTACTTTATGTAGCAGACGTAGTAAATGTAGTTTTTCAAACAAAATGGGGCCTATCGGGAATCTCCCTGGAAATTTTATTTCCCTCGGAATTTTTTGTTCCCACGGAATTTTTGTCGTCAATCGTGAATCTCCCTCGAATTTTTCCCCTCCAATAAAAAGAAGTATCGTACATATGTTGTCGAAAAACACCTTTGAGTTAGGTATATGTAGTTTTAAGGCTTCCAATAACATTAAAATCCATCAGAAATATGAGAAAATCAAGATAGCCATAAATTACGCGGGAATAATTCGAACTCATTCACGATCGCGATTTTTCGAAAATGGGAACTCTTCCCAGGGGAATTTTATTCACGATAGCCCCCAATAAATAAATGCATTTCCGTCATCTCTGATTACCACCTGACGTTAACTAAACTACTCTGCCATCTCTGGAATCTACTCTCAGTGGAGTGTAAATTGTGTAATATTAAAATATGACTCTTGTTATTTCTTTCCCTTAAATTTAAAACTACTTACTAATTCTCTTAAAACTTATAAAGGGGCATTATCATAAAATTCTCTCAAAGAGCAGTGAAATTGAAAATAATAGGGGAAATGCATTTGGATTGGACTGAAATTCCTGAGCAAATTCACACACACAAAATCAAAATTAAAGTAAAAGAAAAAAGATTGAATTCGATAAACGGGAGAAGTAATGTGAGTGCTGTAGAAAAAAATATTTTCTGTTTAATAAATTAAAAAGATACATTAATTACCGCTTAAAAAAAAGTAAAATTAAAGTAATGAAAAAATACATCTGTGTTAAAACAATATAGTATTTATTTTACCTATGGAAATAAAGAGTGAAGCGTGTGTGCGCGAATTATAAACCCACTTCTTATGTACTATATACCTAGCCAAACAAACAAAAAAATAAACAAAATATAAAAACTAATTTAGGCACATTTAGTCGAAAGTCGAGTTACTTTAGGTTTTAGAAGAAACAAGGCTATAAAAAGCCGGTAAACTAGAATTTTTTTTTTTAATTGTCAGTTAAAATGTCACAATTGAGGACTTGGTTTTATCTAAAAAGCATTAGGAGTTTGTTAACATACAGTGGTTTATAGCTTGCTTATTTGTTTGATTTTAAATCTAAGTTGCAATAACTGTAGACTTGACATATTAGCGACACAATTTCAATTCAGGGATTTTCAAGAATCTGGAGTCTTTTTGGCTAGGAATCAATAAGCTTTGTGTTTTCTGGCCTGATTTTCTGCCATTTTTCTAGAATTGCATTTTATTCTTGTAGGTCATTTTTGTTGAAAATTTTGTGTTTTCGAATAGGCCAACAAATCCCACACATTTTCTATCACATTCATGTCAAGTGACTATGCCGGAAGTGTCATCAAGTGGGAGCAGTTCCAAATGAGCCAGGTCTGCACAAATCCTGACTTGTACTTAGGGTCATTGTCCTGGTAGAACCGAAAACTTGGAGGAATAGGTACCTACCCAATTTTTCGGCAATTTGAATCGATTTTTTTTTTAATAAATATATTGGGGTACATACGAGTATTTTTGTCCATTGTGCCTTCAATGAACTCCAAAACTTCCACCCCGGCTGCAGACATGCTGGCCCATACCATAACGCTTCTTCCACCATACTTCACAGTTGCTTCCAGGTTCGCCAAAAATATTGAAATTCGACTCGTCCGCCAAAATAACACTATCCCAGAAGTTGGAGTACTTGAGAACATGCTCCTTAGCAAATGCAAATCGGCTTCATTGATTTTCTTTCTGATAAGGGGCTGCGAATTGTGTCAGCACAACATGTCTTCCCTAATTCTTGCTAAACCTCAGTAATAGTAATTTTTCGAACAATATTATCGTACATCTGACGAGTTGAAAATTTTGTTCGGTACGTTTTTTTTTTTATTTTTTGTTATAATTCATTCAAAAGATTTCAAAAGATGGGAATGAGTCCATGATAGCTCTGTTTCCAATCAGTTTTAAAGCTCTGTTCTGAATTCTATCCAATAAATGAAGAGAAGATTGAGCAGCGCCTTTGTCTTTAACACTATTTTCATATACAAACGGCTCCACTACATGCTGCACTGTAGGGACACTTAAGCCAACATATTTTGCAATCTTGCACTTTCGCGGAAGTTCGCCAACTTCAATTGTTGTGCGACGATCCATTTTAAAAAAAGATGTGAATTTATTTTGGCACAACACAAGTTATGAAAAAATTATTACAAAAAATTTTGTGCGTAGATCTACTAAGTTAGCTGTATAAAATAAGCTGGGGTGTTTTTTGGTCCAAAATTACTATTCCCATTAAAATGGTCAATATGTTAGGTTAATATGTGAATCCTTAAATTTCAAATTATTCTTTGAATATGCATCTACAAACCTAATGTTAAATGTTCGTCATATACCTTTGAAGCTACGCTGTTTTTATTTTGAAAATAAACACTGTATCAAATAAACTGTAAGCCACTGTTGATATCAGTATTTCATTATTCCCTAAATTCCTCACAAACATTTTGCTAAGTACTCGTAGATTTTGTTTTCTTGTCTTTAGCGTTTATCTGTTTTTGATTTACATATATGTAGAACTCTTTCCATTTCACTGATGAAATGGGCACTGGGGCTCTATTTTTAGGAGGTAAATCTATCCCTTTCTTGTTCTTTATGGAGCCCAAGTATTTCAAATGCTTATCAAAGTTAGTAGAAGGGTTGCTAGATGAATATTTAATTAATAATTACAATGTAGATGGTTTGAAGGTCGTGGGAGCTTTTATTATAGATGTAATATTTTGGGAATTGGATGTAATACTGTTATGGATGTCACCATCGTTTAAAATCTTGTCTAAAGGATCTACTTATATTTCGAATTCAGTGTTATTTTTGTTTGATAGGTTTTTGTATAGTCACCGTGAATCGAAAAGAACATAGTCTACTTCAGCAATTAGAATGTGTCGCTTCTTCTATTAGCTGGTCGATTTGCATAGGTCTCATAAGCCTATATTCAAAATGGAATGATTAAATGGCTTCAGTTTCCGCTTCATTACTTGCCTCAAGCTTTTCGATATTTGCATTAAATTTCCGAAATGAATGCCATTATTTCTAAAATCCTTTCCCATGGACAATAATATATTTTGCGTTATGCTAAGTTCACTTTATTCTTTTGTTACTTACATTTGTTTTTTTTTCAGTTTCATTTACTTTTTCCAAATTGTTTTGAATACATATTGAAAATGAATAGAATTTGGATTAAACGGAAACATTTTCTGAATACATTCGTAATAAGACCAGTTGATCGATCCGACTTGTCCAGTACAAGCTGACAAATCTTTGATTTTGTAACCGATTCCAATCTGCTCCAATCTCTTAGCGTTTGGCCATAATCACTTTTGATCCCATTGAAATACCCCACACCAGCGGGCTGTATGATATGGGTTGTATTTGGTAAAATGAGTACAAAAGGTTTTGCATAGAAATATGCGATTTATGGCCATTGATCAAAAACATAAATCATAAACAGTGCTCTAGTGAAATAGCCAGTTAAATTCCTCCCCTCAAACAATTCAGGCGTAATACCCGTACTTCTAGGAATGCTCATCAGCTTACCCTTGGGCCCAATTTTGGACGTACTGTCAAGTACAGATATTCTTTTTTTAGCCGCACTATGTACATGAATGTGGAATGCTATCCGGCTCAATATTTCCCACTCATTGCAATGTACAGACATTCCAATGTGCATCGGTATCTCCTTTCTCATCCTATCCTACTTTCCCAATTGTTCGCACTGTGTTTAACATTATAAGGGTATTCATAACCTCTTGCGTGCGCGTATAATGTACAAAAAAAAAAGACGAATTGCTCTTTTAATATTGTAGGTACTGATCCTGCCAACTTAGTGATATACTCGTAAAATGTCTCGGTTTTCATCCAAGAAGTTTCAGGACGACCTACAATATATTAAGAGTTTCATTGAAACTAATAAATTTAATAACAAAAAAAAAAACAATATTCTGGCATGCTATTGAGCACTTTGAATGGAACT
Source organism: Philhelius festivus (assembly GCA_963931855.1). Classification (NCBI taxonomy): domain Eukaryota; kingdom Metazoa; phylum Arthropoda; class Insecta; order Diptera; family Syrphidae; genus Philhelius; species Philhelius festivus. Next base: position 214,516,924 of record OZ007555.1, on the reverse strand, counting down.
TTTTGATAAGGAAAAACGAGAACCACTACTATATTATGCTAAATCAAGGTGCTGTAAAGAGAATAAACCTTAGGTGGAACAATATCACAACCTTTCTTGCGACAAAACAGATTTGGCCAATGCTTGTTCTGAAGACAACCAAAGTTTAAAATCTTTAAGCAGATCGCACATGAGACATGAGTCGTTTTTTATTGGGAAATGTATAGGCAGCGCAGTAACATTTTACACAGTAGACAACAACAAAGGAATAGTGCGTATAAACTAGGCAGTAATAAGAGTGCACATAATAGTGCTGATAAAGTTTTGGAGCATCTGGATTACAGTGACACTCAAATTGGTTGCAAAAGTTTTATTTTTCGTGAGGTTGGAAGGTTTTGATTATTCGAGAATGTGTTCGTGATATTTGTTCATTTTATGGTAAATTTTCACAAGAGCAAAATTATGTGATTTGAAATGGTCAATGGTCAAAATTTTGCCTCTTAATGCGTGTGCATGTTCCCTATCTGTCACGTGAGAGTATGAAAATCATCAAAGGATGGCTGCGATGCCAAATGATTAAAAAAGACATAAAAATGATTTTTTTCTGACACCGAGCCCTTAATTTGACTTCGTGTACATACATGCCATTGAGATTTGATTTTATTAATAATTTGACAACAAATTTTTCAGTGATGTTAATTCAGCATAAACCACATCAAAACGTTTACTTTTCCAACGCATCCCTTAGCTTATTCAAAAGTGGATTGTTTATTCGTAGGTATATATTTCATTTTTGGTTTTCGTTTCCATTTACTTTGTTCACTTTGAGTCTGAAATATCTACTAAATTAAGATGATTTGTTAAAAGAAACTCAGAAATTATGTATAGCCCTTTTCTGTTTTGGATCTTTATTCATTTCAATTTTGTAATGCGAGAAACAGATTAACACAGCAACTTCAACAGCAACTTTAACAGCAACGAAAACTTCAACATCAAAAGTCTTGTGAAATACATAGATTACAACGTGAACAGCGTTTTTGACAGCATATATAATCAAAATAGTTTAAAATGCGAAATGAATTTGCCGTACATAATTTGATAAAAATTAACGTAAATTGCATCAATGTAAACGACTTGCAATTTATCGTACTAAAAATTAATTTGTTTTTAGTAATTTTTCCATTGTCAAAACCAAAATAAATAGACAAAACAAAAAGATGGTTCTCACATTTTCATTTGAGTGTTGATAATACTGACAGATTTCACCTTAAAAGTTGGTAGCATTTGCACAGCCACAGCAAATTTAGGGTTTAGGTCTAACGTTGATGTCGATGTCGAAGTTGCTGTGTTAATGTAATCAAAGCCATTTAAAACCACTGGCTCTAAAAAGAGTGACGTGGTTGTCAAAGTTGCTGTTGAAGTTGCTGTGCCAATCTGTTTCTCGCATAAGAAATTACATATTTATTTTACTTCTGGTCCAAATCAGCTGATTTTGACACGGGTATAAATGCAAAGCATACCAACTTTAAAACTTAAAATAAAAGTGTATATTCAGTAAAAAAAAGCATTTTATTCGGACTTCCATTGCTGCACTATGTATACATTACCAATAAAATACGCCTATAGACTCGTTAATAGATGTTACAACAGAAAACTGTTTGGTAGGTAATCACGCAACATGGCTTCGAATTTATTCTAACGATTTCTGCAGAAGCTGTATGGACGAAGAAGAAGAGGAATCGATTCCTCTACTCCTCTGTACATGTCCTGTTTTATTTCAAAGAACTAGACTCCATCTGAGACAATTCTATTACAATGATCATAGTGATCTGGCAAATATAATTAGATATAAGCAATCTGGCTCGCCTCGTAAGCTCCAATTGGTTTAACGATTAGGGAGAAAGTCTCCAAATATCAATGTGGTATCAAAATGGACCAACTCATGGTCTAAGTGTGTCGGCTCTCCTTCTGACAGCCACGTATGAAAGGTATAAAAGGTTCGGCGTGTATTCGGATTATGCCTAATAAGTGTGAACCGATAAAAACCGCAAGAATGAAAACCTCATAGACACCGAACGATTCCTTGACGCGAATCGATTTCAGTTGATTCCTCTTCAGAGGAATAGTTATTGAGCAATATACCTCGCAACTAAGATCAAATCTTTCAAATTCACCCATGTTCTGCATTTCACTTATTGTGAATTGGAGCAACAAAAGTGAATTTTGATGTTCTGCATTCCGCATAAAATGACTTTTGTGATTTGTTCATTCCGAATGTGAAATGTTGGTGTTCTGAATTCCACCCGAAATGAAGTTTGTGAATTGAGTTTTCGGAGATGAAAATTCGTGTTCTACATTTCGAATACATAGCGTTTTACTGTGAATTCAATTCACTTAGTTTTATTTGGTGAAATTGATAAACGTGTAAATAAGGATTTGAAATTTTGATTGATTGATTTGATTGATTGATAAATTGTTGTTTACAAGAAAATACAAAAGAGCTCCCGACAAGAAAAAGTTGTGTTGCAATTTATGAAATAAGAAGGAAGAAATTTTGTGTTAAGGGAATTGAAGTCGATCTTATTAAGGGATTTATTTCAAAAATATAAACAAATATCTCTTCGATTAGTCTGAAGCTTGGCTGAGTTCGTAATTGCAATGTTTGTTGCCCCTGCCCTGCCTAAAACATGCTTCGAATACATTTATGAACACAATTACAACAGCATGTGTGCAGTCATCATACTTTGTTAAAAATGAGTTCATAATTGCCAAAATAGTTCGATATCAGCATCGGACCAGACTTTGGCCTCGTATTCAATCCTGTGGATGGATAGTTATTAATTTCTTATCAAAGCTGTACAAATCAATATTTGTACGATTATAAATTAATTTCAAAAAAAAAAATTACTCACATTAGATTCCCTGCCATTTTCCTGCAAATTCAGCAACATAAAAAAAACTCATGCCAAATTGACCGCATGTTGACTGTAAGTTTACTTTTATGAACACAAATGTTGCCATGCTCATGCAGAGATGATGCCGTTTGTTTACAATTATGAACGCAATTTTTGCAGGACTGCGGCAGTTTTGCAATTACGAACTCAGCCCTTCTTTTGAAACTACAAACAATTCAAATATGACCATGTTAATTCATTCCCCATTTTTTACTTACGCTGCTTCTAGAAGATCTAAAATTATGGCTTTACTACGTGAAACTTTTCCACAAACTCTATCATTGATTTTCGTCCCTTCTACCACTTATTATTAATAATCGTGAATCTATTTTCGATATGCACAAGAAACAATGCTTTAATAAATGATGCAAATTATCTTTCAGCTAATTTTGACATTTCACAAATAAATTCGGAGTGAATTGAATTCACTCGGAATGTAGAACATGCTTTTTCATTTTAAGTGAAATTGAAATTCGTTTTCAATTCACTTTCACTCGGAATACAGAACATGGGTGATTATGTAGTTTTCACCATGTTTACAAATAATGAAAAATAAAAACATCTTCAATTTGCCATCTGCATTTGACGTTTCACAAATACAACGAAACAAAAACTTCAGAATCAAAAAAAGTTTGGCAAATTGTTCGTTTGGCATTCCGGATTGGAGTGGAGAGTCCCGGAAGAATCTTGCGGTTTAACAAACGAAAATTAACTACATTCATACACATGTATAATAAATTTACGACACATCGCAAGTGGCATTAAATAAAAGTTAGAAATGTTCAGTTCAAGCGAAGAAGACATTCTATTGTTGTTTGCTTTATTGGAAGACAAAAATAACATGTAAGCATTAAATAAACAATTCTTTATATTAACTACCTAAAATATATTTAAACACACGAAATAGCTAAAAACATAACGCAAATGTTTAAAATAGTCATTTCATAAAATTTTAATTAAACAAACTTGATTTCCTTATGCTTATTTTGTTATTATAGACAACTACCATTATATACTTACATAGGTAAAGATTCAAGAACTTTTTTTTTGTAAAAATTTAGCAAGATACCAAGAAGTAACTGCAGATCCAATTCGGATACAAAAAGATTCTTAAATCAATGTACGACTAAAAACCACTTTTTTCAGAAGCTTTAAAACTTTCAAGTGTTTAGTTACTTTTCTTTAAAATCTGAATAAAATCATTATTGACGACTTAAAAGTTTCTGTGTACACACACAACAAAGCTATGGCGTTCTCGGATTTATGTCGAAAAAACTAGGTTCCAATGAAAGAATCGCAATTTATGGATTATTTTGATAGTTGATGAAACAACAAAATAAAACTTTCGATGTACAAATTAAAAGTGCAGAGCTATTTTAACTTCAAGTACCAGTACCGGGATTGGTAGCTTAAGAAACAGTGCTACAGATCATGTGGAAATTCTACAGAAAAACACCGGAAATAGGGTATGCACTGTCTAGATAACACCCCATTTTCACTTTTACAAGTCGTTTACGATCGCTTTCCTAGCAGAGAGGACTGGCAAATTAACGAGGGGAGCGTATCGGAATACCGCTTTTTGAAATCCCGCTTTTCAAAAATCCCGTCTGCTAAAATACTGCTTTTTTAAAATCCCGCTTGTTCAAAATCCCGATCTATTATAATCCCGCTTTTTAAAATCCCGCCAAATCCGGCTAATCCCGTTTTTTAGAATACGTAGCTAAAACTTATTGATTTTATGTTGGTTATTTTTCAGATTCTTTAAATACTAAATAACTTTGCATACACCCAACCTCGCACCTAACCCAAATCCTATAGTGTGTCCAAGCAGCATGCCCCCCTAAACACCTCACTGCTAACACGTCGTAACAAGAAAGGGGATTATAAAAAACGGGATTATAGGAGACGGGATTTTAAAAAGCGGGATTTTAAAGAGCTGGATTTTAAAAAACGGGATTATAAAAAGCGGGATATCGTACCCAACCCATTAACGAGCCATCAACCTGGGAATCGATTATAGCAATATATATGTATATATCGTCGATGATTCCAAGTGGAATACTGGCGTTGATGCAGAAACCCTGCGACTAGCCGGCCCATTAAGACATTCCGATTATAGCAGTGTCTTCCAAACCGAGGTCCTGGCAGTGTAGAAAGCTAGCTCCTAGGCAAGTCTCAATGATAGCAATACCACAAGCTGATATCACATTTTTCATTGATAGCCAAGCTTTTCTGCCATTGAAATCAAAGCTTGTAACTTGCTGTCACAATTCTCTATCAGTTTCCTCATCTAATGGTGCCCCAGGTAATTAAAGCGCTAATCAGCTGGTTTGAAATGGGATCATTACTTGATCTTAATCAGGCAGATACAACAGTTCAAGTTCATCAAACTCATCTACCAAACGTTGCAAAGATAGCCAAAATACCTTAGCAGTTATTTCCAGTTCTTTCCACTGGATTTTTTTTCTGCTGTGAAACCGAAAGAGTTAAAACATAAGTCCGTTTATCGCATTTTCCATGACTTTTCGCAAGATTTCCGGTGATAACTGTTCGAATTCCTGTCGAATATTCTCCTTAAGGGTATGTGTCCCTTGAAAAAAATAGGTTAGGGTTTTGTGCTAAACTGTATAACGTTTAATTTGTATATTGTATTTTAATTTGTACCTTAAAATCTAGAGACGAAAGATCTAAACACCGAATGGTTGCTTTATTTTTTTTTTACTAATTTATTTATTCCCAAAACCACTTGATAAAACTTCTAAAGTATGAAAGGCAACGATGTCAAATGAACATTTTTTTTACAAAGCCAATAGAAATGTGCAGTTAATTTTATTATTTTAATTTTGTAAAAGCTTTCACAGCAACTTTTTAGAGACGAAAACACAAAAAATAATTATCTTTTTCTAATATTTTGTGCTTTTCCTTGCGAAATTGATAGTTATATTTTTTTAATTTTGGTCAATATTTTTTTAATCAAAGAATAATTATCCTGAACATAATGATCGTTTTAAAAATATTTTTTTTTGTAACATATTTAAAAATGCAGTTCAATATGTCATTATTTGCCATGCCGTTCTGAAGGAATGAAGTCATGAACACTAATTTTGTTTTGATGTTTGAGCGGTAGATTTTTTTTCTGATAAGATATGGTGCAAGGTCTTCATTGAAATATTTGCTTTCGTGCTGAAGGATAGTTTTGATTCAATTTTGCGGTGGTGATATGACATTATTAGAAGAAGGGTTAGAGGGGAGATAAGTCAAAGTGTGTTGAAAGAATATGACAAAAACGCAATCATGTATATTTATTTTACATATGACGAGTTTTTTCTTTTCTTCTCTCTCGTGGTATGGTGATGGGTGGGATAAAATGATCGCTGAATTCCCGTTAATAAAAGAAGAATATCTATTTGTTTTCGTTTCAGTTTGAGATTCTGTAGGTAAACTTATTCGTATTTCTGTCTAAGAGGTTCAATTTTTATAATCGGAAAATTTATTTTTGTGGATATACCTATTTCTTGTGAAGAAGTGAAGTGAATTTATCAATATTCAACTTTTAAATACAATATAATTCCAAATTGTACCTACTTACCTATGTGTTTTGATTGCAAAATATCTGAAACTAAGTGAATATAATTTCAGTGAAGTTAGATAGCAATTATTCTTTTACTGTTCCATTTTATTTTGAGGCAAATTCATTTGTTATAACTTTTTTAATCAGCCTACCTAAATATATAAGTATAATGCCTCGAAAAAGGACTAAGATGTTTATTTATCGCGAAAGGAAGCATAAACACCTATTTAAAAAAAGGTAAGCAGGTAGAAAAGCTAAAATTTAAGTATACCTACTTTTTTCTAAAATTAATTTTCGACATTTAAAAAAAGTTATAAATATCGGAGTAAATTCCCCGGGTTTCTAATAAACATAAAAGTACCTGTGTTCCTTTTCTTAATTTTTTAAAATATCCTGAAAAGTAAAAGTCCTAGAAGCAACAGATTCACCTTGTATAAATATTCAAAGCATTAAAACAGGTACCTAAATGCGAAATGTTACCTACAGCCAAAAACAAATCAGAAAACAAACCGTCTATTATTTTGTCTAATTGTGAGCACTGAATTTACAATAACTCACCCATATTCTGAAACTCGTATTTATGACTCGTATTCGACTACAGTCGTATGTTGTTATTCCAGGAGTCGAACATCCGACTTCACTTGTACTAATATTGGGAAACGAAAAACATCGCATTACTGTAACACTGTTTCCACTTTGTAGGGGAACATGTGCAAGTCTTTCACTTAAATTCGCTGTAGGGTCCGTCTGCTAATGTCCAACCAAGTACCCCATCGTCTAGTTGATGTTTCTTTGTTTTCGGCGACATCGGCAGCCACAGCCTATATATTCTCGACCGGACGACCAGTCGGGTGGCTGCCACGCCCGCCTGCATGGTATCTTGTTCTTGTGGTTCAGTCTGTTCGAGTCGAGGAGCTTATCAGCGGAATGTTTGCCCAGTTGGCATGCCACAATTAGGAAATCGACGTCGAAATTCACGCTGGTCTAATACCATAGACCTCTTATTGGTCAAAAAAGTTTACACAATTATTTCACGCTCTTGCGGAGTATAGGGCTTCATTGCTTGTATGTTTGTATACTGCAGCTGTCTAGTTCATAAGTGTCAAATATGATTGAGGTACAACGCCATTTGCAAAAATTATAACATCTTCCGATAGGTTGATTAATTTTGCATCACTTTGTACTTTACAGGTCTGGTTTTAAATCATAAGGAAAATCCTTAATAAGGACATTAAGGGTAGGTTCCTCTTGCATTTTGATTGGATTGCGATGACTAATTGTTACAAATATAAAGTCAATAAAGTAAAAAGTCAATTGGATAATTTGATGAAATAAGCTGTTTTACATACATACATATATAAAAAAAAAACAAACGCATATGCATTACTTATTACATATAATAGACGTATTTTATTGGTAATGTATACATAGTGCAGCAATGGAAGTCCGAATAAAATGCTTTTTTGACTGCATATAAACTTTTACTTTAAATTTTATTTGTAATGCTTTTCTGAAAGAAGGACACCATACACAACTTTAAATCATTTTTATTATTTTTTTTATATTTTCTCTAGTAGATTCAATTTAAAAAAAAAAATCTAAATATTCATTGGTTTTTTTGTACATATACGTTTTCGAAATGACGTCTTTTTTGCAATTTCTAACATAATTCCGTATTAATTTGAAAGAAGCGCACAATTTATTTACAGTAAACAAATATTTTTATTAAAAATTTAATTTTACTCTTTTTTTGTTATAATTAACTCAAGGGGTTATTAATACCCTTAAAATGATTATCACAGTATGAGCGTTAGGAAAATAAGGAAGGATTTAAAAGGAGCTACCGATGAACACTAATTTAAAATGTCTGAATATTACAATGGAAATGAACAACCGAGCTAGTTAGAGCATTTCACATTCGTATAGTCCGGCTGAAAAAAGAATCTCTGTATTTCACAGTACGTCCGACTTTTGGTAATGTGATGGGTATTCCTAGAAGTGCGAGTATAATGGTAAAATTTTTTAAGGGGAGGAATCCAATTGGCTATTTCGCTAGAACACTGTTTATAGAAATAACGGTAATATAAAGAAAGACAAGAAACATTTTAGTGGTACTCGAGAGATGCAAATGTTTCCTATCATTTTTAAAGCTCTTTTTTTTTTAATTCTATCCAAGAGACTTAAGTGCGTTATTGGAGCACCTACCCAAATATGGGACTTGTTCTCAAGCTTCGGATGAATATAGGTTTTATAGGTTATCGCATTGTCCGTTCCATAATAAATTGGAACCTAACTGCATCAACAAATTTCATAAATCATTTAACTTTGATCCGGCTATTTGTAGTTGATTTATAATGTATTTTGTCCAGTCTACCTAGTTGTGCTTTCACTTCTTTTAGATATATAGATAGATGGATAGATAGATAGATATATACATATATGTACATATTTACATATTGATAGATAAATAAATAGATAGATGTTTTTAGTTCTTTCTGTACCTACATGTACATATTTTTGTCCATAATTTTTCTAACTACGAAAAATGACAAAGTATCAAGATAAAATTTTATTGCGACATACTCGTATAACAAAGGTTCTATATGGCAAGTTAAGCATTTGGAAAAAAAATCGAACTCGAGATTTGTATCGATGATAGGGAAGACGAAAGAAGTGGGTCTTGCAATTCTGTCTTTCGTTCCACTAAAACCTAAACGGCTCGGCCGATTGATAGATAACATTTTTAAATTTTTGCCCAACACGTTTTTTTTCTTTTTTTAAAGACCAAACATAAATTTTATTAAGTTAAAGCTAGTTAATGCTTGAAAAAAAAAATACGAAAAAATGTATATAAACATACATACACTTGTGCTCATATAATTAAGCCACTGAAATTAAAATTAGGACTCAGTTCAAAATTAATTGTTTTTTGGTTAAACTAGTTAAACTTACATATATGTATATTTATATTTAGTTCTTATTTATTCATAATTTATAACTTTTTTTACATAATAATAATTAAAATTTTAAATATTGTAAAATTGTTAAGATTTCACCAACTCAAGTGGACATATGTATAACTAGGCCATCTGCAATAAAGACATTTGATTTTGTTTTTATTATGTTTTAAACCACTTTTTACCTTTTGTACAGTTAGTATTTAGTTGGGAATCCCTTTTGCCGTATAACTTCTTTACACTTCTTCGACATTGAACCAACGAGCGCTGCACATTCAGAAGGTGTTATTTTAATCCACTCCTGTTGGATTATTCCCCAAAGAGAGGCCTTATTCATTGGTTTTCGGGCTGCTACAGCCGTTTTTATAATACCCCATAGATTTTCTATGGGGTTTAAGTCGGGACTTTAAGCAGGCCACTCCAGAACTTTAATTGAATTCGATTCAAACCAGGATTTGACGACCCGAGAGCAATGCTTCGGGTCGTTATCCTGTTGAAATATCCAGGCAAGGGGCAAATTATCGGCATATTCCCTGTTCAAATGAGTGTCTAGGATGTCTTTATACATTTCACCAGTCATTTTGCCATTGATCTGAATAAAAGGACTAACTCCATGAGGTAATCCCCAAACCATCGCCGATGAACCACCGATTAACCACAAACGATTAAATTCCAAAAACGCAGGCTCTTATGAAGATGTTCTCTTGCGAGTCGAAGACTTCTTTTGATGTTTTTTTCGACACGTTTGGTTTTCGTCTCGCGATGTTTAGTTTATTTTCTTGTAATCGTCTTCTTACGGTTTGTGAGAAAATTTAGCATTGAAGTCCGTCTCTATTTGGGCTCTAATTTGCACCGCCGCTGTCAAGAAAGGATCCGCTTTGCTGAGCCTAGTAATTTTTCTTCAGCAGGAGTGGTTTTACGTGACTTTATTCTTGGTGAATCCTCAAAAGTTCTTATTTCGATAATATTGAATCGCTTTCCTCACTTTACTATGAGAAAAACCTAAAAATTGGGTTGCTTTCATAACGTTTTGGTGGGTTTGAAAGCATTCCCAGATGATTTTTCTCTCACATGGAGTAGAGCTTTTATTTTTACCCATTTTAGTAGAAAAATTAACTTTCTTAGTAAAAATACACTAAGAATAAGCAAACAGCTTACGATAATAAATAAATTACCTGAAATAGATGAAATGGCTTAATTATTTGAGGACTTGGTAAACAAACGTATCATAAACAACTGCAAGCTGTTAATTTCATTTCATTTTCATTTTCATTTCATTTTTATTTATTTAACAAGCCTTGAGATAGGATCTCATTTGTGGCTTAAAAATATATACATATGTACATTTAGGAATTACATTTAACATACATATTTATATGTATGTATTAAAAAATTCAAAATATAAAAAAGATATTAATACAAAATCAAACATTTTATAACAATCGTTTTTTCAGAAATTAAATAATTTTAAATTTTAAATAATTTTAAAATTTTTAAAAGAAAAAAGTAAAGAAAATTAAAAGAGAAAAAAATTTAACTAATTATTGAACAAATAAAGAGTGAAAATGCAACGCTTCGTCTGGGTTCTGTAGATGGTTTCTTATAGAGGAGATAAAATTGTTAATATTTATAATTGTTTTATAAGGAGTAGGTAAATTGTTCCAAAGAACAATTATTTATTTATTTATTAAAGAACAATTATTTTTTTTTTCTCCGATTGACATGTAGTTTTCTTAGAAAGATAACTGTAGTTAGTAACTGTTAAACAAAAGAGATAAAAAGTGATACAAGAGAATATAATAGAGGAAAATTATGTTAGTTGGTTTTGTGGCTTAATTGAGTGAGCACAAGTGTATATGGCAAATGCGCTTCTTTTATGCATTTTTGTTTGTTTTTTCTTCTCCTTTCTTTCAATATGTCATGGTAATAAGTGGGATAAAATGACCGTTAAATTCCCGTTCGCAAATAGAGGAAAACTCTATCAATGGGGTTCAATTTGAATAAAAGGAATATCTAATTTTATACTTTTTGTGAAGAAGTGAATTTAGCCCTACCTTTGCAGTTTGAAAATTAAGTGAATATCTACTTACTTATAATCTTATAAAAGTTATAATAAAAATTATTTGTATGTTGTGTTTTGTTTAGCGGCATATTTATAAAAGGTATAATGCCTCAGAAAAAAAAGCGGTTTATTTTTGGTCAAAGGAAAACAAAAAACCCAACAAAAAAAATTGGTAAAAGGTAAGCAAATAGAAAATATGTATGTATATTTATATGTAATACTACATTTTCATTAGGCCAAATGATGTAATTTTGTTAAAAAATCTCGAAATGAGATAATTTTAAATAAAGAACAATAGACAAATCTGGCCCAGCACCAATAAGAACGACCTTAATGTCATATATGTATGCATGTAGGTACATGTTCATACATTCATAATCTCTTAGTTCTTAATTTGTAAAAGGTACAAATATTCGTTATTCAATAATGTTGTTGGTGTCAAAATTTTCATAAATAAAATAAAAATTCACATTTTTTCGTTTCTTTTTTTTCAATGATGATTTTGACATCAAAAACATTATTGAAAAACCGATAGAAGGTCGTTTTTATAGAAGCTGAGCCAATGATCCATACATACATATCTGCCCATCTTCATTTGCACCAAAAGGTTGAGTACCATTTTGTTTACTCATGCTTAATTTGCGACTACCAATGGATAGGTTTATGGTTGATTAATTCTGATTAATTTCGACACTACTTGATGAAATTCGTTTTTTCTTTCTTGATTAAGATTGACAACGGTAAATCAGTCTTTTTGCTTGATTGATTGATCACGCAAAAATTAAAAAAAAAACGAAAACTTTTTTTTCCATTCAAAAGTTTAGTAATTCTTTGGGAATTTTGTGTTTACATATTGATCGCAGTATATTAAAATAAAATGCACGACTGGGTCGCACTAACTTGCTCCTATGTAATAGACTAGGAATTATAAAAACGAATGTTATTATAGAGAAAACTCTTCATATGGATAAAATTAATTTTTTAAATTCTTTTAGTAGTAAGAAATAAAAACAGGATGCTATGCAAATTATGCTACAACAAAAATTATAAGTCGTTGTAGTAGTTTTTTTTAAATAAGCTTTTATATACAAAATTTTTAAAACATTTTTAAGAAAAAAATTTGATACGCCAAATTTAAGTTTTTATTATTGTACGAATGAAAATTAAATTTCCAAAAAAAAATATTGAGCCGTTTTTGAGATATTGAATTTTCCAAAAAACAAAAGATTTCCTACAATTCAAAAAAATATTTTTTTTTAAGTTTTGAAATGCAATGTTTTTTAAACTTTTAAGAAGCATCTCTAGAAAAAATTTCATTAAAATCCGTTATGTCGATAGTAGGAAATTCAAGATTAGACAAAATGGTTCTACGGTAGGTACAAGCTGTAATATCTTAATTTCATTTTTTTTTATTAAATTAAAGATCATAAAAATTAATTGAAAGAAAAAAATGTTATCAAAATTCTAGGCGCCGTTTTCGAAAAAAATACGATTTTTGAAAATTTTTTTAAAAATAAAATTTTTTTTCTCACATCTTGTACATTGTATTGTGAAACATTTTTTAAATCTGTCGAACAAAAAGAAAAAAATAAAATATTTTTAAAATTTCGAAAAAACAATCTTATGGTAGGTACCGTTATTTTTTTAGTTTTGTCGGTGTCAACCCCCACAAAACTGAACTTGTCCAATTTACCAGGAAATATAAAATCCCACACATAGACCCTCCCTTAAATTCTCAGACAAAGCAAAATATCTGGGTCTTTTTTTGGACAAGAAATTAAGCTGGAAGCCCAATATCCAAGAGAGAGTCAACAAAGCCAACATAGCTCTTTTCTCTCACAAAAAAGCCGTAGGTAACAAATGGGGTCTACAAACTCATATAACACACTGGCTATACATCTCAGTCATTAGACCGATACTTACATATGGAGTGACAGTATGGTGGACTGCGCTGGAAACAGCAACAAACCGCGATAAGCTCAGCAAAGTCCAACGAACAGCCTGTTTAATCATGGGTGGAGCTCTCCGCTCAACTCCTTCTGCTGCACTTGATGTTCTTTTTCATCTCATACCGCTAGATATTTTTAGCAAACAATCGGCCGCTAACACAGCCATTCGACTTAAAGCCTCCTCGCAGTGGATCAATAATGATATTGGCCACTCTACTATACTGAACTCGTTCAGTACTCTACCTAGTAACGTCGATTACACCACCCCTCATCCAAAATTTATAAAAACTTTCAAGTGTCCATCCCTTCCAGATCTTCTTGGGAAAATGAGTCGTTTTTGATAGACGAATACGTATATATAATATACGTATCTTCTCAGACAGTCAAGCTTCCTTAAAGTCACTGGGCTCTGTCTCCATTAACTCACAAACAGCCCAAAATTGTCGTTCATCTCTGGTGGAGATGTCAAAACAGTTTACAATTCACCTTACATGGGTGCCGGGGCATAAAAACATTCCAGGAAATTGTAAAGCTGATGACCTTGCAAAAAACGGAACAATCTTACCTTTGTTGGATAGCAAATCTAACATCGGTATACTCCTAGCTACTTGTAAACTTATGCTAAAGCATGATACCATGAAGAAAGCTAACCACAGATGGGCCAGCACCCCAACTTGCCGGTCTACTAAACTGATTTGGCCACTGTTTGATGCTAAACGCTCAAAACAACTAATTTCTATCGGTAAATTCTATTTGGTGTTCAATATGCTCAAAATCTTAACAGAAAGTCAATATCATACCTCCGCGGAATGAAATAAGTCGCTTTACGCCTGAAATATTGAAAAATTAATTCTAATGTATAAGTTTTTGAAAAAAAAAAATTTTTTGGCCACCTACTGTACGCAAGTTGTGCAAACAGACGAGAATGTGGCTGCGCCATCGATCTCGACAGCTCAACATTTCACGAACTAGACTGAGGAGTATTCTGCACAAAGATCTCGGATTGTTCGCATTGGAGTGACCGAATACGCTACTGCGAAGCCAGCCGAGGCAGCCACTTGAACGACGCACAGTGAATCGAATAGTACATGCTAGGTGGACAAAATTCATTCTCGAGTGAAGCTTTGGAAACAGGATAATTTTGTTAACAAATGGACACACATTAATATTTTTATCAGCTTTTAGCCGTCATTATTTTCATTTATCAGTTATTCGTAGCCAAAGTTAAATAATTAGAAAAAAATTCATTGATTTTTGCTCAGTTGTGTTTTATCTCTTTCAGTGATGGTTTGTATATTTTTTTGTAAATCTTGTCATTTTTTGGTTTATAATGGAAAGCGCCGCCCAAGGTATGTTTAGTGTGTTTAATAGGTTTAAAAACTTAATTTATCAACATTTGTTCTGGTTTGATATTTAAATTTTGCTAGAATTTAACGTAATTTTTAGGTTTTCCATTGTACAACTATTAGCTCCAAGCCTCTCCACGCGATGATTCTTATATTTTTGAAAAGTTTGAAAGTCAAGCTTTTTTTTAATACCAAATTCCATTTGCGAAAATTTGCAAAAGTAATTTTAATAAATTTATAAAGGTATTCGAATTAAGATCACTTGGATGGAATTTTTCATTATTTGTCAGTTTAACCAACTATTCCAATAAGTTTTACCTGAAACTGGTTTTACTGATGCCTTTGGAATTACCTTACCCATAATTCAATCCAACATTTCAAGAATAATAAGTCATAAGTCTCGTTCTGAAAAAATGGCCGTCAGGCAGAAATATTTTTGAAGAGCTTTGAAGGCTGGCTTAATGGTGACGATTTCATATTATTCGAAGATAACCAGGATGAATACTTTATTGAAAAAACTCATACATCTATCGATGTTGGTAGCCCTTTGAAAACTTGTGAATCTTATTACAAACTTTTTCTTGTGGCCTATCAACTTAGAAAAATTTCAACAACTTTGATTTTCTACACTAAGTCAGATAAACTCTTAGTTTGTATTCTTGGTTTATTATGCCAGTGACCCTACATACATTCTTTTATCAAGCTAGTAGTGTTATAAAATACTTCATAGTTCCAAAAGGTCAGCTCTCAATAAGGCCCAAGAAGCACGAAACAAAGACTTTCGAAGATATCGAGAAAACCATACTTGAAAAATCTCAAGAAAGTCAAGCAATTCTGATTTATTATCAATGTTGCTCATTACTGTCCCCTTACCAGTTTGCGCGAACTCCCGAAAAAATAAACAATTTGCCTCATTATCTTCTAAAGTTGTAAACTTGCTGCCTGAAATCTCTAATGCGATCGTTCAACGTGGAGAAATAACGAGGACCAATTCTAATGATTCTGAATTTCCTTAGTGGTTATGTTTTTATTTATTTATTTTTATTTTATTTCGTGATTGTTTAATAACTGTAAGATACAATATCTTATAAGATAGTTACAAACTAATTTTACAGAGTTGAGCAAGAAATACGTTAAATTAATATTAAAATTCAAGCTAAATTAAGATACAATTTTAGAATTTTAATTAAGTACTTAACGAAAAATGTCTTCTTAAAACTTTTTTAATTCTTGTCGTGTTTTGAATTTCTGTTATATTGCGCGGTAAGGAATTCCAAAGCCGGATTGAATTTACAAAAAATTGGCGCTCGGATGTTAAATATGAATAGCGAGGATGAATCAATTGACGAGATCTATGCAAGGTAGCAAAACGAATTTTGTTAAAACAGTATTGTGGTTGGCGTGTAGTCAGTATGTCAGAGAGCAAAATCAAACTCCGGAGTTTGATATAATTTTCAAATGGCATATCCACCAGCAGATTAGCAAAATTACCTAATCGATCGTATCTTCGTAGGCCAAAGACATAACGAATAGTACTGTTAAAGGCAACATTGAGTTTATGTTTACTTGCGTAGTTGCAGTTCTACTTTTTCCTCTATGTAAACTGCCACATAAGAGCTTATGTTGAACTGAAGCTAGTTAAGTTTCTTTCCAGCAAATGGCCCTAAGATACTGAAGACTCTGGCAGAGAATAATACATAGTAAAGTATTATATTAGTTAGCAATTCAAATTTTATAAAATTTAAAATATATTCATTTTGATAAATTTTAGTAAATATAATACCTAATAATAATAAATAATAATAAAAGTTATAAAATTAACCTCCACCTTATATTTGTGAGCTTTTTTAAAAAAGAATGTACTTAATACAAAAATAAACATGTATTCCTACAAAACATCTTTATTTTAATCATTTAAAAGACAAAAATAATTTTGTCCACCTAGTATGTTCTATTCGATTCACTGTGCGACGTTGTGTTCCATAATTAATGGGAATGTTTGCTTTTTCTAATAAAGCCATAATAAATGGAAAAAAATTCAAATGCGAAAAGTTATGAACTGTCCCTGGATCTGTAACATCAGAATCAAAAGGTGGTTGCAGAATATGTCTTTCACGTTGAATAAGGTCCTTGGAACTGTAATGAAACACAAGTGGTTTGTTTGATGGTTTCTTTATTACTGTCTTTTTATCTTAATAAATGTCAAAAGAGATAAACTAAAGTACATACAAGCAGTTCATACAGTGATGCCACTTTATATTAGTATGAAAACAAGTATGAAGGCATATCACTACACCTCCTTTTTATAGGAGGATTGGTCTTATAAAATAATTTTGTAACACAAATTGTAAAATAACATAAGATCAATCTTAAAAGTATAACTTTGTTTTTTTTTTTTTTTTTTTTTTTTTTTTTTTTATTTTTAATTTTTCTTAGATAATAACTTAATTCATGAATAATAGATTATTTAAATAGGAGAAACTAAATATTTTTCGTATCATATTACTTGTAATCAAAAAAGGTTTAAATTCATTTATATTATTTTTTTTTTTTTGGTTTAGTATTTCATAAAATCATTATTCCTTACTTATATATTTATTAATAAAAGAATAAAAACAATAATCCACTTATGCATTTTTCTTTTTGTTTTTTATTGTTCACAAAATTTTTTTATTCTATTTTTATGAACTACTGAACGCTTTTTATTTTTATCTTCCAAAGTACAATTATTTTGCCTATCCATTTTTACTATTTTGTATGGACCTACGAAAATACTGTCCATTTTATGACCTTTGTTATTTTTCACTAAGACTAAATCTCCTATTTTTAATTCAAGTATGTTAAGTTTTTTGTCGTATAACTCCTTTTGTTTAACTTTCTGCCTTGCTACTAAGTTTTGTGCCCTTTGATGGGCAATTTGGAGTCTATATTTTATTTCTTTAGCATATACATCAATGTTATAGAGCGGGTCTATAATATTTTGTTTTAAAAAGTTGAGGTTAGATGGTATTTTTCCAAAAACTAATTCGAAAGGACAATAGTTATGTACAGTCGATGGTGTTGTGTTATAGCAATATACAAAATACCTTAGCCACTCATCCCAATCGGATTTATCACAAGTTACATATGTACGTAGATACTCGTTGAATGTTCTGTGATTGCGTTCAACGGTTCCAAGTGTCTCGTGATGATAAGCTGTTGAAGTTATATTGTCTATTTTAAGTAATGCAAACAATTCATTAAGGGTTTCATTTTTGTATTCGGTGCCCATATCAGTAATAATAGTTTTAACAGGACCGTAACACAAAATAAAATTGTTAAAAATAGCTCTGGCAACAGTTTTTGCGCTTTTATTTTGTATAGGTACTGCCACTAAATACTTTGTAAGGTCACAGACAATCGTAACTGCGTACTGATTATTATTTTCGCTTTTAGGTAAAGGGCCGATTGTATCTATTAAAATTCTATCAAAAGCAGCAAGAGGTGTGGGAGTTATAATAAGGGGTTCCTTTGTTTTTGGCAGTGCTTTGTTTGACTGGCATTTTGCACAAATTTTGACGTATTTCTTAACGTCTTTTGTCATGTTTTTCCAAAAATAATATTGCTGAATTTTTGCAAGTGTCCTTCGTATTCCAGGATGACCACCAAACATTGGATCGTTATGAAATTTCATCAAGACCCTAAGCTTTTCCTTCTCATTACCTGTTAATATTTCAATTTTAGGTTTCAGCGCTATTTTAACATGTTTCATCAACTTATTTCCTATCTCTTTGAACTCATTCAAGGTGATATTATTAAAAATACATTCATGTGTAGATAATTGTAGTTTTGATATGTTAAGATTATTGGCTTCCTTTTGAAGCACAGGAAAAAAAATGCCTAAGCAGATTTTTCCATTAATAATGCAATTTTGTATATCTACTTCTTTCAGAATATTTTTCCCCTTTTTAAAATAAAATGTCTGTGGTCTAAACTTCAGAACAATATACTTTTTTACTTCTAAGGGGTTACTTACTTCGTAAACATTAGGATCTGAGCTGTGAAATTGATTTGAATCTTTTTTGTCTTCTATATTTTTATTTTTTTTACTATTTTGTCGAGTTTGAACAAGTAAAATATTATTGCTTTGCTGTATGTTTCTGATGTCATTAAAATCAATTCGTGATAATGCATCCGCAACATAATTTTCCTTCCCTCTTAGATATTCGATCTCAAAGTCGTACTCTTCTAAATCTAGCCTCATTCTCGTTAATTTTGATGACGGATTTTTCATGGAAAACAAATATGACAACGGTCGGTGATCTGTCTTAACCAGAAATTTGTTTCCATAAATATATGGTTTGAAATGTAAAATCGCCCAATGTATAGCTGCTAACTCCTGTTCAATTGTCGACTTATTACTCTCTCCTTTTGTAAAAGCCCTTGAGGCATATGCCACTGGCAATAGTTTATCTTCATATTCTTGGCTAAGTACTGCCCCACAGGCATATTTGCTCGCATCAGTTGTAATGCAAAATTTCTTCTGGAAATCGGGATATTTTAAAATAGACGGACTTAGCAAACAATGTTTTAGAAACTCGAAAGCAGATTGACATTCCTTAGTCCAAATGAATTGAACATTTTTCTTTGACAGACGTGTTAGGTGACGTGAGTATTCTGCAAATTTGGGGATGAATCTTCTGTAATAATTACAGAAAGCCACAAATCGCTTAGCATCTTCCCCGTTTTTTGGGATAGGATAGTCTTGAATAATTGAATATTTTGACTCATCGGGCAGAATTCCTTTATCGGTGCATTTATGCCCGAGAAAAGTTACTTCATGACAAAAAAAAGAACATTTTTGTGGATGAAGTTTTAAATTATATTTTCTACAAATTTGAAACACATCTTTAAGATTTTTTAGCATGTGATTTTCGGAACAACCAACTACAACCAAATCGTCCATGTACAAGAAAGCTTGTGATGCCGTTAAGCCCGAAAAAGCAATAGACATCATTCTTTGGAACGAGTTCGGTGCTATTTTTAAGCCGTAAGGTAATCTTTTAAAGCGGAATGATCCCTTTTCAGACGAGAAAGATGTAATATCCCTTGAACTTTCCTCTAACTCTATTTGGTGAAAACCTGACATTAAATCCAGACAAGAAAAATATTTGGCTCTGCCTAGCTGGTCCAGGATATCATCAATTCTCGGAAGTGGAAATTTGTCTGCTACTAATTTTTTATTAATCTGCCGATAATCTATCACAAGACGCCATCTTTTCTTATCATTTCCTGGTAGGGGTTTTTTTGGTACAAGTAAAATTGGACTATTATAGGCCGAAATGGATGGTTCAATGATATCATCTTGTAGTAGTTTCGTTACTTGATTGTTTATTTCTTGTTTTTGAGATTGAGGTATTCTGTAATTTTTAACATAAGTTGGTGTATCATCGTTAACTTTTAACTTTTGTTTGTAAAAATTATTACTTGTTATCTTTTCAGATTCTAAATTAAAAATATCAGAGAACTCAGAACAGAGCTTAGTTAGTTCTATTTTGGCGAAACTTGGAAAACGCGTAGAGAGTTGTTCTAAAACTTGTTGTTTTCGTTTACTTACTTTGGTTTTGCAATTTATTATTTCATAGTCAGATATGCTTTCCTTTAAAACTGTTACGTTATCTATTGATATATCTTTATTTGTAGTGTTAATAATTCGAACAAAAGGGCTTTCTTTGGATACAATTGTATTGGCAATATACACTCCGTTATAAATTTCTTGGTGGGGTATTAATACGTTATCATCTTCTGTATCCATTGTTATTTGTCGAATCACTTCAGCTCTAGCCGGTAATGACAAGGAATTAGGTTTAATTCCATTTGTCATAGCAATAGCTAGGTCTTCAGGCAGATCTTGGCATCGTATTATTAGCCAGTCTTGATGTTTTTTGTAATCTAACATACAGTTATACCTTTTGAGAAAATCTAAACCTATAATGCCATCCGACGGAATAGGAAAATTGTTTTGAACTACGTGAAAAATGTGCGGTAATCGTACATTGCCGAATATAATATGTGTGGCTACTGTACCTATTGTTTTTATAAAGCCTTTTCCAACTCCACTTATTGTAGTGGTGTAGGAAGTATCAATATTTATAGTGGGATTTAAATTGTTAATTTTAAGAATCGAAATATCTGCACCGGAGTCAACTAAGAAAGTATTTGATGTGTCACAAGCCATTGTTTTCATTTTTATGAAGCTAGAAAAATAAAGATTGAGGTTATAGATTTTTTGACTTCGGTTTAATCTTGTTGCGTTGTGTCTAAGGGGACTTCTAAGTTTTTTGACTGTTCTTCATTTATAATTCGTATGTTACGGTTGTTTTGCCTATTGGTTGCTGGGTAGTATTGATTTGGTTGCACCGTCTCTCCATCAATAAACTGTCCTCGTCCCCTACCCCGATTATTTCTACCTCCGCGTCCATACCCCCGACCTCTATACAAATTTTGACCACGATTACGGTTATAATACTGGTTCCAATTCTGATGTTTATTACCATAATAGAACATATTAATATTTTCGGTGTTTGTAATGGTGGAACAATTTACAAATTTGGTAACTGCTGAATTGATGTTCAAAAACTGACCTGCTTCCATTACAATCTTTGCCCTATCGTTGTTAGCACCTTTTATTAACGCCTTGACTGCGGTTTGTGTAGCATAACGTGTTGCCAAATCTGCAGTCAAGCCGTCATTTATATATGCATTTTCCAACGCGTGCGTAAGATCTTCAACTTCCTTGGCATATTCTGTAGCTGATTTTGTATTCTGTTGTGTGTGGGTTAGTTTTGCGGTTATGGACTCAACTGATTCTGTGCGTATGGAGGCTTTAAGTTTTTGTATGATCGAGTCAATAGTTTTTTCATTTGCTAAAATATTCTGTACTGTACCTTTAAGTTTAGTTTTAATTAGGAGAACTGCAATGGATTCATGCTCCCCTTGTACTGTTTTCACTAAATTTATTGCATTAATAAAACTTTCTAAGTTCTCCGGCTTTCCGTCAAACTCAGGTAATAACTTACTTGCTAATCCTAAAAACTCAGTGGGAGTTTGTGACATTTTCAGTTTTGTTTGTATATTGTCTTTATTCAAATTTGTATCTTCTCTTTGCTCAAGAGTGTATACTATGGGGTTTTCTATTGTGAGTGTGACTTCTTTGAAATTATATTTTAAAAGTATTTTTGTTAATTTATTTTTTAAATCAAGGAATTTGTTATTCCCTAAATCTTGCTCTAATTTGTTTAATCTGCTTGAATTCTCAAAAATGTTTTTTCTAATTTCTTCTAAGCTCTCATATAAAATTTGTAAATGGTAAAGAACTGTTTCCCTTCTAACTGGTGTGCTTTTGTTGAGACACTTGTATGATTTCAAAAAAATTATTTCACATTCACCAATTATTGCCCAAACATTTACTTTCTCTATTTCTTCCGTCATTAGCGTTTTCCTATATGGTTGTTATTATATATGTATACATGCATGCATTATGAAAATTGAAATGATTGAAGTTTGGAAGTAAATAAAATTAGTAGCTACGTTCTACTTTTAGTTTTTTTTTTTTTTTTTTTTTTTTTTTATACGAGCATTAGTGTATGTAATTATTGTATTTATTTTTTTAATTTGAATTAAAAATAACAATTTTATTACACAACATACAAAAACATTAAATATGGAAATCAAAATTTAATAATTTAACATAAGAAAAGTTGTTGGAAATTCTTGCATTTAGTTTTTCATAATTCTCGTTAATATAATTTTATTACTTACTGAATATAAACAGATAATTTATAAACTTTTATATATATACCTAAGTAATAAGGGTTAAATAAATGTTAGTAATAGAAATTTCATTTTAAATTAATTTATTAATTTAATTAATATGCAGAAATTAATTCAAGAACTCCAGATTCGATTGCTTGCTGCGCTGCTATTCGCTGTCTGTATTCTTCTTACCAATCAGTGATATGGTTAACGTCGAATTTAATTTCTGTTATGTTTGAAAACACCTTATTGATGTAACTGCAGTTCGTTAATTTTCCGCTTTGCAAGTTTTTGTTTTTACAAAGCCTTTGATCACATGATAACAGTTATTTCAGATCAGTGAAGTACTGTTTTAGCACATAGCAACAAAAAATATATAACTATGTAACACATTGGTATATTTGAATGTTTTTTTTTTTTCATTTATTTATTGCATTTATGGTTGCAGTTTGCAAATTGTCGAACCTTCACTATCAGGCAATGAGATACGTATGGATGAAAGTTAAACATTAATCACCAGGTTTCTATTTCAGTTAATTGTAAATAGTAAAATAAAGAAATAATTGAACCACAAGGACTTCTAATTAATGTTCCTTCACACTATGGCACGCACAGAATTGTTTATTGTTTTATTTGCTGATGCGGGTATATTTTATATATTGCACAATAGTTTGTTTCTTAATTTTTTTTTTCTTCTTTAATTTTTTTTCTTTAATTTTTCTTGACCAATGTCACGGTCGCCATGTAATGAAACACAAGTGGTTTGTTTGATGGTTTCTTTATTACTGTCTTTTTATCTTAATAAATGTCAAAAGAGATAAACTAAAGTACATACAAGCAGTTCATACAGTGATGCCACTTTATATTAGTATGAAAACAAGTATGAAGGCATATCACTACAGAACAGTAGTAAACCGCAGTTTGAGGCGAAGACGATTTTGCCCATACGTGAAGGCAATTGCAAGCTTGCACATGTAACTTAATGTTTAAGGTTTCCACCAAGCCCATCAAACGGGCACATTCCATGAAAAGTGGCATAGAAATGCATTTCGGCGTCGATCCCAAAATCGTCTTTATAGTTAAAAAGGTCAACAAAGTTAAACCTCTTTTTGAAATGCTTTGGCGCTTCGTCTGTATTATATGTACATAATTTTTGGGACGGGTATGACTTTATCGAGAAGGTAGTGATGTTGAAGTTTTTGAAATGCATAGGCAGTGTCGTCCTTCAAATCATCAGATTTCATCACAATGCTTCCAAATGTAGCAATGTAGGCGTGGGGCTTTAAAATATCTACCGACCCAAGTCTCAAATTGAACGCTTTTCACTTGATTGTCATCAAAAATAGACTTTAAATTTTCGAGAACTGTAGCCAGCACCCATGTTCTGTAACTCGGTCGAGTATTTTCGCAGTCGATTAGAGGTGGAACGAAAAATTTCATCGTTTCTCTATATTGGAAAATGAACTGTGTCTATAACATGATGCGAAAACACCCCTGTGCGAAAACCATAGTTTCCAGTTTCCAATAGAAGAAATGTTTACATTTCCCTTAAACTGACAGCGCATTCACAGACGTCATTTACGAGATACCACTAATGCGTTTGAAATGCCCGGAGAAAGATTTCGTGAACTTTACCGCTTCACAAAGGCCACAGCTAATATTTTGTTAGAGGAATTAAGTCCCTATATGAAAACAGGGGTTCGAAACACGTTTATTCCTAAGCCGATCCGAATGTGTGCTGCTCTGCATTTTTTTGCAACTGGGTCCTTTCAAAGGGATATCGGACAAGATTTTTCAGTACCTATCAGCAGAACGATGGTGTCTCGCTCAGTAAAAGAAATATCTCTTATTTTACAAACGCATCTTATGCCAAAATGGATTAAATTTCCATCAGTAGATGAATACGATGTCATAAAACAAAGGTAAATTTAAATCTATAGACGGTATTAAAAAAATAAGTTTTTTGTTTCTATTGAAAGATTTTACAACAAAACTGGTTTTGCTGGTGTCATTGGAGCTATAGACTGTACTCATGTTCGCATAAGAAAACCAAAAGCTGAAATAGAGAACTGCTACCTTAATCGCAAAGGATATCATTCCAAAAATGTACAATTAGTAAGTTTAAAAAAAAGATCTGTTGCATCACTTTTAGAATTACTTTTATGTTTTATTTTCTTAGATTTGTACCTATGATCTTCGCATTATCGGAGGCTTTGCAAGATTTGGAGGTGCAGCTCATGATGCTTACATATGGGAAGTGTCTCAGATAAACGTTTTGTTAGAAAAACGATACGAGGAAAACCTAACAACCAACTCTTGGTTATTGGGTAAGCAATTTTTTTGTTTAAATTTCACTTTTATTTTAAAATTTGATCATTTAAGGTGATTCGGGATACCCACTGCGCCCTTGGCTTATGACGCCGTACCGTTCATCATCCAACCCGGATGAACGAAAATATAATACAGTCCACTCCAAAGCGAGAAACTGTATAGAACGGTTAAATGGAAATATAAAAGGTGTATTTCGTTGCTTACAACGGGGTATTTATTCGACCCCTCAGGCAGCTGGGCTTATTATTAATGCCTGCACAACTTTGCATAATTTCCGCATAGCTCATGGCTTATTGGACGAAAATGAAACTTTATCAATAGAAGATGTAGACGACGACTGTGAATCCTTAAATAACCTAGACACGAACAACGACCGTTTTTTAAGAGAAGCTGAAAGAATCCGGAATACAATTAAATTGAACTTATCTCGAACAAATGAAGAAAATATTTAAGCTTACAAACGTAAATAAAAAAAATAAAACCATTAAAAAAATTGCTGATTTTATTAAAAAAATATACTTCATTAAAAACAAAAATAAATTTCATTTATTTTAACTTTATAAACTAAAAAAATAATAAAAAACTTAACCCAATAAACAAATGAAACAAACTAAAAAGACACCATTCATAAACTTACGAGCTAAAAAAAAAAGAAAAAAATCACATCGTGAGTTAAAAAAAAAACTGAATAAATTATTAGTTGTTATTGACTTCGAGCCCAAAAGCGCTCATCAATAGATCTAACTTTTTTATGATCTGTCCGCTTTGTATCTCTAATGCCTCGATTCGTGCTACTAACTTTTCGTGCACATCTTTTGCCTCAACTAAAGCACTTTTGTATGAAGACGAAGATTCTTCTTGTCCTTCCATATCTGGCTCTTTTTTTTTGTCTTTTGGCTGGTGGGAGAACATCTGATATGTATATCCTCGAGAAATTCAATAGATAGTAATTCTTTCTGTTAAAAAAGAAAACGTACATATGAGGAAAAAATAAAAAAAAAAGTTTAAAACAAACTTACGCCAGTAGCTGGAACACCCGATTCTGGTATGACTGCAACGCCATCTACTGCATCAACGCCAATTATTGACAAAATTTGTTCTTCGAAACTGTTTAAGTCTCGAGGAGCATCTGTTGAACTCCCACCGCCAGTTTTATTTGAAAAATGTCGCTTCGCATTTATTGTATCGACTTCAGACTTACAGATACAGTTTTTTCACATTATTCCAATACTTCCAAAAAATTTTTCCATTTTGTTCTTGATCATTCCGCAGTGTTTTTGTTCTGATTCGCACCGTTTATGCAAAAACTCACTCGATGTGAGAGTTACAGAACATGGGTCCAGGATACACTAGGCCCAATTTAATACCCTTGTATATAAATTCTTATAGTAGTCTCATGACGAGGAACGCCACGTAATTCACCAAGCGGCAGAGATAACAACAAACCCAATACCCAAACCGTAGATTTTCTTCTCTTAGCAAATTAATTTAACATTTTCTCATATGCTATCCTTTTCTCGGCAGAGAGAGACATAAAAACCAAACATGCTATATTGCCAAAGCTATTCAGAGCACACTTACTACGTTTATATGAGGTTTTGAAGCGAGCCTGAAGCTCGCTTTGACCCTTTGTAAACGAGTATTGAGTTGAAATGAGCTTCTTTCGACTCGGATCTCACTCGCTCAGCGGTGTCGAATCGAAATATGAGACGAAAAACCTGGGTCGAGGAGTTGGCCTAACAAAATGTTTCAGAATCGCTCAACACCATTTCAACTCAACTCAACTCCAAATCGAGCTCTCAACTCAAATGACGAAAAACCTGGGTCGAAAATCCGACCCTAATCCAACTCGATCTTTCGATACTGCATATAAACGTAGTAACTGACTTGCACCAGCCAGTCAGCCCAGCCAGGCGAACACAAGCACACATACATTATATTTATATGCAGAAAACCCACTGAGAAGGACAGCCTACGCTCGATGGACGGCGGCGGGGCGCGGTGCGGCGGTGGCGACGGCACTTTGCGATAGCGTTGCCGATGTGGCACGATCGTGCCATTTTGACACGGAAATTTTCTCGTGGCACGGTGGCACGAAAAGTTTCAATATGGCACGTTTTTTTTTTTCATTATTTTACCTAAATGCGTTTAAGATAATTGACCCAACCTTTTTAAAAAATAATCCAAACATACAAAGTATTTTGCCACACTTTAATATTTTGGTATCAGAATTTTCTCATCTATTAGAGTGCGAGAAAGATTTTCTTTTTGGCGAAATAAGAAAATTTTTTGAGATTGGAATAGCCGAAAGTATTTTTCTTGAAGATTCAAAAATGTTCTAAATTAAGTTGTACAAATTAAAAAACAATATTGACGAAAGAATGTTCATTAATATTTCAAAATTTATGTTGATTCTTCTTAGTTTGCCTCACGGAAGTGCATCAGCAGAGCGAGTGTTTTCAAGGCTAAATAATATTAAAATTAACAACAAAAACAGACTGTCATACAAAACAATTAATGCTATAATGCCATATAATGAAATTATTAAGCCTAATAATTGTCAAAATTTCAAACCTCCAGCTAATTTATTTATTTAACTTATTATAACAAAGCTTTATTACGTCTTTATATTTTTAAATAATAATAATAGGTACTCATCATGTGATGTGAAATAGGTAGTTACATAATATGTACATACTTACTATACTTATTATGAACTTGCCAAAAACTCCAGTTTCTGGAAAATACCTATACACGAATAGAGGAAGTGATTTTTTGTTTGTTATTTGTTTGTAATAATATTTAATTAAAATTTATTTTTAAAGAATAACTTGAGTTTTCTTTCATATGGCACGAAAATGTCATAAATGGCACGTTTTTTCAAAGAGTGTGGCACGAAAATTTTTTTTTGGCGGCAACGCTGCGTTTGCGAATGAAATTTTGTGTATAAAGCGCGGAACAGATTGAACCAGCAACAGCACCGTCAACAGCAACAGCGGCCGCCATTAATTTAGAGCCAATGTATTTCAATTGTTCAACACACATTAGAACAGCAACGCCAACAGCGTCGTTAGGCCAAAGTCCTAAATTTGCTGTTGCTGGTGCGGTGTTGTCAACTTTCCCACTGCAATATTCAGCTTTTTTTCCATATGAAATGTCAAGCAGATGAAATGACGTTGCTGGTGGCAATGTGTTTGAGAAATGTTTGCTGGTCAGCGTGCTGTTTGCTGTTGACGATGCTGGTGCTGTTGCTGGTTTAATCTGTTTCGCGCATAAGTTTTTTTACAACGTTGTTTTGTTTTTTGGATTAGAATTAATAGTAGCATTGACCACAAAAAGCCAATTAAGCACTTCATTTCACAATTTTGAAAAAAATTGGTCTAAACTTTTTTTTTCATTTTTTTAGCAAAATTTTGAGTTTGCATGCGAATTTTTCAAAAACTATTGACATAAATAATTTAATTTAAATTTATGATTATAGAATAGACTTCTGGCTTTCAAAAATGGTATAGTACTTTATTGTAAGTGTTGCCGTTGTTTTTTAATATTTTTTTTTTCAATTTAATTTCAATTTCAATTTTTTCTAAAATCACCCCTACCTCCTAAACCGGGCGAGATAGAGCCCCCCCTCCCATAGTAAAAAACGCTTATATTTCATCCTTCTACAAAAATCCGTTATCAATTTTTGGCGCCTAAGTTATCCTACTCTCCCCCACAAATCTATCTGGATCCGGATCGGGATCTTCCCTTGAAAATAAAACGATACGGATCTTACTGACAGCAGTGTTATAAGCCCCTCTCTTTTTATCCTTGGGTTTGAAAATTTTAAATTATGTTTTGTCTTTTTTCTTTACACTATAGCTTACACTACCTTACCATAAAAAGCCATCTACTCACCAGTGTAATAACTAATTTTTGGATATTTGAAATAGATCCCGATAGAAAACAGGATCCCAAATTGTTTTTGTAATACATGTTAAAACTTAATCCAGATCCGGATCCAGATAGATTTGTGAATAATAAAACGCACCTATTGATTCCGTTTATTTGAAATATCTTAAAAACTTCTGTTATTCAACGAAATAAATGTATCAATGGGAAATCATCTTTGTTTTGGTGCTAGTGTTATAGTGAGAAGGACAAATTTATAAACAAATGTTAGTTGCCTTTTTCAAGAAATGTCGAGAAGGCGAGCGTAGTTTCGGTTTGTTGTTTATGTGATTCATCATTTGCTTCGCTAACTCGAAGACGTGTACATCGAAGACGATTATTTCAATCATGGAATTAGTGTTAATTGAGACGGTAAAAGAATTAAAATTACGAAAAAAAGGAGAAGATATTAGAAAAAAACGCGAAAAAGCTCGTTTAAAGAAGGTACAAAGGAATTTACAAAAGAAGGTTTATAATGATTCGAGATCAAAAAAAAACGACAACACTTCACCGATTGAATCGTAAGAATCGATTTTAGAATAACAATAATACATATACGAGGGCAGTTTGAAAAGTTCTCGGCCTAACCAATAAAACGCAATAAATTTTCAAACTTTTTTTAATCTTTTTCTACATATTCTCCTCTTATATCAATGCACTTATTTCATCTGTGTTCCAGTGCTTCTATACCCATTTTATAGGCCGATTCCTCCAACTCTTCGAAAAACCGCTCCGTCTTAGCAATCACCTCCTCGTTGGTGAAGAATTTGCGTCCAGCCAAATTTTTTTTTAAGTTAGGAAAGAGGTAATAGTCTGATGGTGCCAAATCAGGTGAATAAGGGGGGTGGTTCAGTACACCAAATCGAAGTTCATGGAGTTTCGCCATGACAACAACCGACTTGTGTGCTGGAGCTTTATTCTGAAGAAAAAGGATCTTCTTTTTGGCTAATCCTGGTCTTTTTTCGGCAACTTTTTCAGCTAATTTGTCCAACAGGTTTGCATAGTATTGACCAGTGATAGTTTGGCCCTTAGGGAGGTAATCAATAAAAATAATTCCCTTGTAATCCCAAAAGACTGACGCCATTCCCAGCTGAAGAGCACACGACTTGGCTTTCTTCGGTGGAGGAGAACCGCTATGCTTCCATTGTTTTGATTGTTCTTTTGTCTCAGGAATATAGTGATGAATCCATGTTTCGTCGGTGGTAATGAATCTTCTCAAGAAATCGCTGGTATTCCTCCGAAATAACGCTAGATTCTCTCTAGAGATTTCAACTCGATTGAATTTTTGTTCTTCGCTCAGCAAACGCGGCACCCACCTTGCGGACAATTTTTTCAACCCCAATTCTACGGTCAAAATGTGGTAATCCCGCTCAGAAGAGATCCCCATGGTGTTGCTTATTTCTCGCACTTTTAACCTTCGGTCGTCTAAAACCATCTTATGAACTTTATCGACGTTTTCTGAAGAGGTGGATGTTGTTGGCCTTCCGCTTCTGCGATCATCTTCGACGCTCTGTCTGCCATGTTTAAATAAGACTGCCCACTTTTTGACCATGGAATACGAAGATGGAGATTCCCCCAATGTCTCATCGAAGTCATCTTTAATTTGATTTGGTGTCATATTCTTTTTGACCAAATATTTAACGACGGCTCTAATTTAATTTTTTTTTTTCATTTTCGTTGTTAGCAATAGGTTCGTTCAACCAAAAAATTGCACTGATAACGGGTGATTTTTTTGAGGTTAGGATTTTCATGCATTAGTATTTGACAGATCACGCGGGATTTCAGACATGGTGTCAAAGAGAAAGATGCTCAGTATGCTTTGACATTTCATCATGAATAGACTTACTAACGAGCAACGCTTGCAAATCATTGAATTTTATTACCAAAATCAGTGTTCGGTTCGAAATGTGTTTCGCGCTTTACGTCCGATTTATGGTCTACATAATCGACCAAGTGAGCAAACAATTAATGCGATTGTGACCAAGTTTCGCACTCAGTTTACTTTATTGGACATTAAACCAACCACACGAATGCGTACAGTGCGTACAGAAGAGAATATTGCGTCTGTTTCTGAGAGTGTTGCTGAAGACCGTGAAATGTCGATTCGTCGCCGTTCGCAGCAATTGGGTTTGTGTTATTCGACCACATGGAAGATTTTACGCAAAGATCTTGGTGTAAAACCGTATAAAATACAGCTCGTGCAAGAACTGAAGCCGAACGATCTGCCACAACGTCGAATTTTCAGTGAATGGGCCCTAGAAAAGTTGGCAGAAAATCCGCTTTTTTATCGACAAATTTTGTTCAGCGATGAGGCTCATTTCTGGTTGAATGGCTACGTAAATAAGCAAAATTGCCGCATTTGGAGTGAAGAGCAACCAGAAGCCGTTCAAGAACTGCCCATGCATCCCGAAAAATGCACTGTTTGGTGTGGTTTGTACGCTGGTGGAATCATTGGACCGTATTTTTTCAAAGATGCTGTTGGACGCAACGTTACGGTGAATGGCGATCGCTATCGTTCAATGCTAACAAACTTTTTGTTGCCAAAAATGGAAGAACTGAACTTGGTTGACATGTGGTTTCAACAAGATGGCGCTACATGCCACACAGCTCGCGATTCTATGGCCATTTTGAGGGAAAACTTCGGAGAAC
Organism: Philhelius festivus; assembly: GCA_963931855.1. NCBI lineage: Eukaryota > Metazoa > Arthropoda > Insecta > Diptera > Syrphidae > Philhelius > Philhelius festivus. The sequence goes on along the minus strand of OZ007555.1, from coordinate 214,485,402 downwards.
AATTCATCTCAAGGAATGGACCGGTAAGTTGGCTACCAAGATCATGCGATTTGACGCCTTTAGACTATTTTTTGTGGGGCTACGTCAAGTCTAAAGTCTACACAAATAAGCCAGCAACTATTCCAGCTTTGGAAGACAACATTTCCGAAGAAATTCGGGCTATTCCGGCCGAAATGCTCGAAAAAGTTACCCAAAATTGGACTTTCCGAATGGACCACCTAAGACGCAGCCGCGGTCAACATTTAAATAAACTTATCTTCAAAAAGTAAATGTCATGGACCAATCTAACGTTTCAAATAAAGAATCGATGAGATTTTGCAAATTTTATGCGTTTTTTTTTTTTAAAAAAGTTCTCAAGCTCTTAAAAAATCACCCTTTATAAGTACGCGACCAATTTTAATGAAAGGCTATTTGAGGAATTAAAATTTATTTATTAAAACAACGTCTTCTATGTTAGGCCGAGAACTTTTCAAACAGCCTCCGTATTATGTTATCCTTATTTTTTTTTCTATAATCAAAATTTTATTAATTTTGGCAACTATACAGAGATCATTATTTTGAAAAAAAAAAATGCATTATCTGTTAGACATTTGATCTTAAGTGGACTTCTGAAAGTGGAATTTTTTTTTATTTATCGTTCCTCTTTGTGAATATCATGTAAAAAAAATTTTTGTTTTTTTTCTTTGTTTTTAGAAATGACGACAGGGCAACTAGAACGAATTCCGATGATTCTGCGATTTTGGGCGTTAGACGATCAAAGGGCACGGTAGTGCCCAGCCAAGTTCTGGCACTACACCCTTTTTACAGGAACAAACTCAGGCGACTTTTGACCCCTCCCTATCTTCAGTACCAATCAAGTCAGAAACTTGAAATTCCGAATATTTGCTAAGCTAGTCAGGCACATGCGCCTGACCAAATTTCAATTTTCTAGCATAAGCGGTTCCTGAGATATAAGGTCTCAAAAATCACAAAAACCGTAACTGACTGACTGACTGACTGACTGACTGACAGATCATCAAAATTATGGAGCACTTCCCGACATCGTAGAATCTTGTAATTTTGCACAACGGTAGGTCTTGTCATGTAAGCAGAGGAAAAAATCGAAAAATTGAAATTTTCCATTCAGGGGGCGTGGTATCCGCCCACTTTCTCCGAATTGTCTCCGAATTGGTGTTGGTTGAATGGAGCACTTCCTACTGCTGTAAAACGATGAAATTTGGTGAACCGGTAGGGCTTATATTGCATATAAAAAAACAAAAATAAACACCAAGATTTTCCTTTCGGGGGGCGTGGTATCCGCCCACTTTCTCCGAATTGGTGTTGGTTGAATGGAGCACTTCCAACTACTGTAAAACGATGAAATTTGGTAAAGTGGTAGGGCTCAAATTGCGTTCGAAGAAAAAAATATAAAATTAGCGGTTTTTTATTCAGGGGCGTGGTATCCGCCCACTTCCTCAGAACTGATGTAAATCATATATGGCGCACTTCCAATTGCAGTAGAACAATGAAATTTGGTAGAACGGTAGGGCTCAAATCGCATATAAAGAACCGAAAATAAAAATCGAGGTTTTCCATTCAGGGGCGTGGTATCCGCCCACTTCCTCAGAACTGATGTAAATTATTTATGGCGCACTTCCAATTGCAGTAGAACAATGAAATTTGGTAGAACGGTAGGGCTCAAGTCGCATATAAAGGACCAAAAATAAAAATTGATGTTTTCCATTCAGGGGCGTGGTAGCCGCCCACTTCCTCAGAACTGATGTAAATTATATATGGCGCACTTCCAATTGCAGTAGAACAATGAAATTTGGTAGAACGGTAGGGCTCAAATTGCATATAAAGGACCGAAAATAAAAATCGAGGTTTTCCATTCAAGGGCGTGGTATCCGCCTACTTCCTCAGAACTGATGTAAATTATATATGGCGCACTTCCAATTGCAGTAGAACAATGAAATTTGGTAGAACGGTAGGGCTCAAGTCGCATATAAAGGACCAACAATAAAAATTGAGGTTTTCCATTCAGGGGGCGTGGTATGTTTAATTTATATGGAGCACTTCCGATTGCTGTAATTAAGGTAGGTATGTTAGTGTTATGTATCTTGCCAGGATAAGAAGAAATAATTGAAGCGCAAATTAAAACAACCAATAACAAAAAGAAAATATACCAAAAGAAATAGGAAGGCTATAAACTAAGTTGATTTTAGTAGGAAGAGTCCACCCTTCTATCTTTCCTTATCTTTCGAGATTTTGACATGGCAAAATATTTAAATCTTTGCAAAAAGGAGTGAGATCAGACCAAAAACATAAATGTTAAAAAAAGAGCCAAGTTCTTCTATACAAAAACCTTTGTGTAACAAGTCAGCCGTGAAAAGTAATGATATCTAAAAGTGCGCCAAGTTCTTACTTCATGAAGATTTAATACCGAATATTTAAAGTAGAATAATATTGAAACAGCTACAATGTAATAGAGAAATTTTATTATTTAATGATTACTGAGTAAAATTTGATGGGCTTACTTGGCAAGTTTTTTTTTTATGCCCAATTCAAACGGTTTTAAAAACTTGACCAGTACGCCTATCAAATTTTACTCAGTAATCATTAAATAATAAAATTTCTCTATTACATTGTAGCTGTTTCAATATTATTCTACTTTAAATATTCGGTATTAAATCTTCATGAAGTAAGAACTTGGCGCACTTTTAGATATCATTACTTTTCACGGCTGACTTGTTACACAAAGGTTTTTGTATAGAAGAACTTGGCTCTTTTTTTAACATTTATGTTTTTGGTCTGATATAACTTACGTGATAGTACGGTACTTCCAAAATTAGATATAAAGGGGAGAGTACGATAACTTAGGCGCCAAAAATTGATAACGGATTTTTGTAGAAGGGTCAAATACAAGCGTTTTTTACTATGGGAGGGGGGGGTCTATCTCGCCCCGTTTAGGAGGAAGGGGCGATTTTAGAAAAAATGACTTAAATTGAAAAAAAAAATATTAAAAAACAACGGCAACACTTACAATAAAATACTATACCGGTTTTGAAAGCCAGAAGTCTGTTCTATAATCGTAAATTCAAATTAAATTTTTTTTGTCAATAGTTTTTGAAAAATTTGCATGCAAACTCAAAATTTTGTTAAAAAAAATGAAAAAAAAAAGTTTAGACCAATTTTTTTCAAAATTGTAAAATGAAGAGCTTAATTGGCTTTTTGTGGTCAATGCTACTATTAATTCTGAATCGAACACAAAAAACCGAATGGTTTTGTCCCTTCTAGTTTTTGAGAAAATCGAAAATTACTAAAACTACTTTTTATGAAATTTTTGATTTTTGGTATTTAACTACGGTGATTTAATTTTGAGGATTAATGTTAATGTGGTTAATTTGTAGGTAAAGTACAGCAAATCATTTAGGGTTACCAAGAATGCACCAGAGGAGGTAGAATTGCATGGCATTTCGGGTCTCAGCCAGTCAGTTTGTGAGTAAGTCAGGTGTTACTTAAAAATAGTCAAGTCAATTTTTCAATGTTCAATGTATTAAAACCGTGTTTACAGGCATTTTGATCACAAAAAAAAAATTATAGTAAGCACCTCCCGAATCTCTATAGCCAATATTGAGGCCCATGGAAAAATGTGCCGATAGATGGGTTTATTGCTCTGCGATTAACTTTTATATGGATTGCACCAGAGAAACTTTTAAATCATTAGTTTTAAACAAAATTTAAGTAACGTTATTTATTAAAATAAAAAAAAAAAATAAAAGATTAACTATGTAAATCATTTAAATGTAATTTGAATTTAATATACCCACCTACAAATTTGTAACTATATATATTTACTTATGTATCTTAGTTTGTAATAGTATAATATGCTCTGGTTGATGAATAAATAATAATAATATTGTATTCTTACAATTTTTGTCACCTTTTTGAGTTGGAGTTGAGGGGAGTTGACCCTTTAGTTGGAATTAGACCAATTTCTTCTAAGAAGGCGATGCTTTTGAAATATTTTTTTTGAAATATTGAAAAGTTATTTAATTTAGGATGAAGTAGTGGATGCTTAGTCGCCATTCTTAATTCCAAGAAAAAAATACTTCACTCTTACAAAGGTTGAATTACGAATGACCTTGGTAAGCAATAACCTGTACCATATTAGCATTAAAAACAAACAATAACCATACATATTAATTAAGGAATTATATAAATTTGCTGCATTCGTACAGTAGTACCTAGGTAATGTGAATTTTTCATAATGTATTAAATTTTCATGTCTGAACATTTTAAATGTGCAACTTTGGGCTACGTACATACATATATTTAGTAGACATTGGATGTAGACCATAGGGTAAATTCAAAGTTTCTTTAAATCCAGATTCTGCAAATGCAAAAGAAACCTTGCATACACCCAACCTCGCACCTACCCAAATCCTATAGTGTGCCCAGGCAGGGGGGTTGCAGGGGGGCAGCATGCCCCCCCATACATATCTCACTACGCCGTAATGCGTAAGCAAGCAAAAAAAGCAAATATCCCATAAAAAAGTAGTTTTCGTTATTTTCAATTTTCTCAAAAACTAGACGACATAAAATCATCTAGTTTTCAATTTTTGAATAAGAATATATTAGAGCAACGAATTTTAGGAAAAATAATAATATATAACTTTGCAGTTTTGAAAAATTAAACTTTAAACTTTTTTTTTATGTTTTTTTTTCACCAAAATTTGAGTTTAAAACTCGTTTTTTTTCAAAAACTGTGCATAGATTCTACTTGATTTAAAAATTATCTAATAGATCAGAGTATTGGCTTTAAAAAAAGGTATAATACTTAATTGTAAGTATTACCGTTATTTTTTAATATTTTTGTTTCCATTTTAGTACCTTTTTTATAAAACTGCCCCCCCGCCCAAACGGGGGGAGATAGACCCCCCCTCCCATAGTAAAAAATGCTTGTATTGAACTGTTCTACAAAAAACCGTTATAATTTCTTGGCGCCTAAGTTATCGTACTCTTGCCGATATAAAAAAAAAATCGGCAATTCCAAAGAAACTATCAGCCAAAAACGCAAATACCGTAAGTTCTCTTGTTTATTTATCAGGACATAAATTAACTGACGATTCTATTTGTGAAAGCGATAGCCCAAAAGTGAGACTTGTGTGAATTCGATGAACTGTATTCATAACAGTGACAATTTTAACGTGTTTGAAGAAACAACCGCTAGTGAAGTTAGTGATGTTAAAAAAAAAAGAAAAAAAGCTGTAAAAAATCTGTTTGCACTTGAATTAAAATTCGTAAAAGCTCGGGAGGCTAGGTTCAGACGAGAGATAAAAAAATTACATGAAATAATAGAACGTAAAAATAAATTAATTAAGGCTGTAAAAAAACGATATGAAAGATTAATAAATAGAATATCTAAAAATAACCATTATAATATAACAGATAACAGATAAAATATAATGAAGAAAGATCCAAAAAAAGTGCAAAAGCATCTGTTATATTGCGAAGTTTTAGAAACGCAACTAAAAAATAAAAAAAGTTGAATTTAGAAAAAGAAAAACGAGTGTTTGCTAAAATTCTATCAAGAAATGTTGTTAAAAACTACAAAATGACGACCGAATTATCTAAAATGGTTAGTTCTCATCTGCAAAAAAAATACAGAAATACAAAACTTTGAGAAGTAAAAAGAATGAGCAAAAAAAGAGATAGTATAAAATTTATTAAAATTTAGTCAACAAAAGTCTATAAAAATATCAAGATCTTCATTTTATTTGGCAAAGCCTTTTTGGATTGTTGAACGAAAGGTTACAGGGCGCTACGCGATACTTGTCTATGTAAATATCATGCTAATATGAAATTTTTATTGCAAAGATTATTTTATCTTCGATTAGTACCACATGCATCTTCTCAAGAATACGTTACTACACATGTGTGTGATATTAATAGTAAAGAATGTGCGTACAGTGACTGAAGCATGCCGAATCAAAACAATTATGTGCAATAGCAGTAATAATGAAAATACATGGTATTATGAATGGGCAACGCGTAAAATTAAACGACCAGGAGCCAAAAATCTAAATTACGTTGTAACAGTGACATCAAAAGAGAAAAAAGAATGCACTATTAATGAACTAATTGAAAAATTTAATCAAGAAATACCAGAATTCATAAAGCACGCTTATCAGTGCAATCACCAGCATAGGGCAATCGAAAGTATAAAAATGAATCAGAAAGAAAACGAAGTTTCTTTGGTGGTTGATTTTTTACAAAACTATATTTGCAAGTATGCTGAACAAATTCAAAGTGCCCATTTTGGCGCTTCTCAAAAGCAAGTATCATTACACACAGGTGCTTTTTTCTTTATAAATGATAAAAATGTTTAAGAGTGTGTGTGTCATTTTGTACAATTTCAGAATGTCTCAGGCATGACGCTGCGTCTATTTGGGCTCATTTGTACCCAATATTTGAATTAATTAAAAATAAAGTTCCAGGCTTAACCACCGTACATGTCCAAAGTGATGGGCCATCAACCCAGTATAAGAATAAGACTAATTTATTTTTGTTTCAACATTTTTGTGAAAAATTGAATCTAAAATGTGCCACATGGAATTTCACTTCACCTGGTCACGGTAAAAGTGTAGCAGATGGAATCGGAGGCACCGTCAAGTGTTTATGTGATAGATTAGTTAGTCAAGGAAAAGACATTAGCAGTGCTGTAGGTATGAAAAGTGCTGTTGATTTCTGCGATTCAAAGAAAATCAAAACTTTTATAATACAACTAACTGACATTAAAAAAATAGATTCATTAATTTCTTTTGACTTAAAACCTGTTCCAAATACAAAAAAACTGTTCCAAGCGATTTGGTCAAATCAAACACCTGATAAACTATTTTTAAATTATTTATCGTGCTCTTATTGCGCATTTCAAAAATTTTCAAATTTACCATGTCAGCACTTTTCATTGATGCCAAGCAACTGGGGGGTCATTCCGTAATTTTCTAAACGATAATCGTCGAAGACATCGTCCATGATTTGCTCCACGTAACTCGACTAGTATCGTCTCGTCAATGGGTCACAGTTTTAGAGAATTGTATGCATTTCAGAAACTCTCAAACTGTAGTCAATCTGTCAATTCAACAGAAAACAATACAAAATGTCAATTTACAGTGGAAACTCAATCACTCAACTACAGTCACCTACAAAATTAAAAATTAATGTAAGACGATACCTATTTAGCTATCGTCCAAACGATATCGTTTTGACGATATAGCGTTTTGACGATTATCGACTTACGTGAATCAAAAAGAGGCAACGCCGCAACGCTATCGTTCAAACGATATTGTCTGACGATAGTTAAGGAATGACCCCCCTGGTCTGGTGAAGAAAATAAAAAAGTTATAAAAACAAACAAAAATATTGCTAAGGAATGATTTGGCGGAGAAAAGAAAAGAGTCCTCAAAAGGAAATCAGAAGAAATTGAAGTGATGAAAACGAAAAAAATCAAAACAAATGTTATTAAAGAATGAATCATTAATGATCGAATTGATTTAAGTTATTTTGTAAAATTAATATTTTTGTTATTACAATTTTTTATTAATTTTTTTTGTTTGTTTATTATAATATTTTTGTTATTACAATTTTTTGTGTAATTATTTGTTTGTTGATTATAATATTTTTGTTACAAATAAAATTCTCATGGAAAGATCTTCTTGTTTATTAATTCAAGGCTCAGAAATACAAGAAAACACTTTTTAAAGAAGAATTCAATCATCGATTATGCATCGATTCAATCAAAAGATGAACGTGTATTTTTTTTAAATAAAGTTGTATCGTTGTCTTTCCTTTTTTCAAAAAATTATCTAATTCAACGACTTCTTTATTGCTTCTTTACGCAATTTTTTCTTTTCGCAACTAATTGTATAAAAAAATCCAACAATTCAAACTTTCGTTTTGATTAAGACCGTGGTCTTACGATTAATCGGGTTCTTTTGGATTAATGTTTTTAGTGTCAACTGCGATTATTGGAATTTACGGTCAACTGCGTTCATTGGGGTTCATGATTTACGGGTTGACTGCGTTCTTTAGTGCTTATGGTTGACTGCAGATATTACAAGTCTCAACTTCCTCAGGCATCAATGAATTGCAATTAAGCTGCTAAATTTTCATTTTTTATATCAGTCTGATGATAAAAAAAAATATAATAAGAGTGTGCTCGACTTTGAATTTTTTTTTTATTTAAAATCTTAAGGTTAACAGGATTTCTTCACATATATAATGCGTTAATACTTCAATGGTCTGCTACTAATCTGTTTAATTTTTTTTACTTTGTTAATGGTCCTACATTAAATGTTTTAGTATTACCTTAGGATTATTTTATTTTAAGTTATACGGGCTAAACTAAGTCCATATAAGATTAGTTCTTATTGGATTAACGCTTAGCGCCCCAAGTTTACATCTACCCTTAAAATAATTATTTATATACATTTTGGAGTCCTGTAATGTTAATTTTTAATTTGAACCTATTTTTTTTTTTTTTTTTTGCAGAAGACCTAAGAAACAACCGATATCAGAAAATACAACAACGCCTAGTGATCAGGAAAACTTATTGAAACATGAGGATGTACCAACATCTACCAAAACTAGTGAACTGGAAAATATATTGACTCGTGGGGATAGAAGTGAGCAGGTAAGATCTTAAATAATCATACGTAATTTAATGCCTTACATTTTTGTATGGAATTTAAATGAAAAAAATCCAAAATAGGTGCGAATTGGCGGTCTGAAAAACCTTAGTGGTTTCAAAACCGTACTGGGCTTGTTTAAAACCCACCCAAACTCGCCGAAATACTCGCCATATCTTCCAAAAATTCAAGGCAAAAACCTCTCAAAATTATATCAAATGAGTTTTGTAACCGAATGAAAAGTTCATTAAGGGAACAAAAATGTTTGTATTGCATCGAGGAAACCGAAAAACTTCCCGTTCTCGGTATGTCTATTACAGGCCATATTTTGTGCCATGATCACATATTTGATGTTGCGAAAAATGCGGCGAAATGCTTAGGTTCCCTCAGAACATGTAATCAGTTTTTTCGCCTTCTGATCTGGCTACAATTTATAAGGCATACATTCGGCCTAAGCTTGAGTATAACTCCCATATCTGGGCAGGTGCTCCTAAAACTCACTTGCACCTTTTAGATAGAATCCAAAACAGAGCCCTTAGAGTAATTGGAGACAGTTCTATTATGGAAACTTTTGTTTCTCTCGAACACCGTCGGGTTAAAGAAGTAAGTTTCCAATGTTATAAAGCCAAGCCTACTGAAGAAAAGTGTAAGAAGTTTAGACAAGCTAGAAAGACCTGTACGAAAAAGACCAAAACAAATACAACAATTTCTCAAATATAGTAAAAATGTTTGGTCATTTGTAAAAAAAAAAAATAAATACTGCTTCGTTTTCAGTTCAAACGCTCGTCTACAATGACACTCCTTATGTCAGCTCGCAAGAAAAAACAAATTTGCTTGCATCACAGTTTGATTTTAATTCGACGTTATCAGAAAGTTTCATGACTCCTGTGGTACTTGAGAGCATAAACGATCTTATGGGATAAATTTTCTTTCGCACTCACTCGTACAGTTGCAACAGTACTGAAAGATCTCGATATACAGAAATCCACTGGCCCGGACAACCCCCCCTCCCCCCATTTAGTTTTGAAGTAGTGCAAAACTATAGCTTTTCCATCTGTCCTACTCTACTGGTCTCCTTCCGAGTGAATGGAAAACAGCATTTGTCCAGCCTGTCGCAAAAAGATCGAATCTTCTTTCCCCTCTAACTATCGTCCAATTGCACTTACGTTAGCAAGGTCTTGAAATTATCAGCTGAATAAAAATCTCGAAGAACATACGCTTCACAATGAACAGCAGTATGGCTTTTGTAGCAAAAGGTCCACTGGTAATCTAATGGTATATCTTCCTTCTAATCTGGCTGTTATATATAAAGCCAGAAACTTTTTATTTGGATCTCTCGAGGAGAGCCACAATGTTTCTTGTCTTTCATTACATAACCTTTATTTTTATAAACAGTGTTCTAGTGTTCCCCCCTTAAACAATTGGACCTTAATACTCGCGCTTCAGGGAATGCCCATCAGTTTACCCTTGAGCCCAACTTCTGACGTGCTGTTAAATTCAGAGATTTTTTCTTAAACCGCACTACGCGCAGAAGTGGCGTAAGGTGTGGGCGGTGTGGGCCACCGCCCACGGCCTCGCCGTGCAAAGGGCCTTGCGCCTCACAGCCGAAAATAAATTTGAAAAAGTATGAAAAACCCAAAAGTACACGCCACAAGGTTTTTCTTATAATAATTAGAATTAATTCTCAACTTAAAGATATTCCACCATTCGGCGCACGAAATGAATGTTAATGTCAATAATCGATATTTCTGATAAACTACTTATGTGGATTTCCTTTACACACTAGGGGTTTCGATCCCGTGTCAAATTTCTACTTACGACTTATAGGTACTATATAAGGCAAGTTATGCATTCGTAAAAAAAATCGCACTCCAGATTTTGATCAAAGTTGACATTACGATGATAGCGAAGACAAAAAAGTGGGTCTCGCAATTCTGTCTGTCTGTCTGTCGGTTCGACTACAGCCTAAACTGCTCGGCCGATTTTCTTCAAACTTAGTAGATATGGATTTTGATTTTTCCCCCCCACACGTTTTTTTCTTTTTTTTAAGACCAAAAACAACGGTACCTACCATACGGTTTTTTCGAAATTTTATAAATATTTTTTTTTCTCAAAAACAGAATTTAAAAAAAAATTATAAAAATTTCAGAATTTAAAAAAAAATTATAAAAATTTCATTTAGTTAAAACTAGATAATGGTTGAAAAAAAATTTACAAAAAATTGTTATTTTTGGTAGCCCCCCTGAGTCCATTTTTTTTGTTTTTGATTTTCTCAAAAAAGGGAAAGCCGATTTAAACCATTTTTTTTTGTGCTAAAGCTCCTCCAAAGTTTTAATATTATTACATATTCAAATTTTCAAAAAAATTCAAATTTTTTTTTTGAAAACTCAATATTTTGAAAACCCCATGGTCAATTTTTCTTAAACTTAACAAATAAAAGTTTTCTAACATAATCTACAAGTTTTGAGAAAAAAAATTTGTTTTATCTAAAAATAACGATACCTTCCATACAAATGTTAAAAAATGGTTTTCGAAAATCGTATTTTTCTCGAAAACGGTTCCGAGAATTTTGCTAAAATTTTTTTTCTTTTGATTAATTTTTACGATCTATAATTTAATAAAAAAATTGAAATCTAGATATTCCTCATTATCGACATAACGGATTTTAATAAATTTTTTATAAAGAACCTCCTAAAAAGTTTAAAAAACACTGCATTTCAAAACTTAAAAAAAATATTTTTTTCAATTTTTAGAAAAAAAAAGTCGTTTTTTCTTGGAAAATTCGATATCTCAAGAACGGCTTAATATTTTTCTTGGAAATTTAACTCTTATTCGTGCAATAATAAAAACTTGGCGTACCAAAATTTTTTCTTAAAAATATTTTAAAAATTTTGTACATAAAATCTTATTTTTTTTAATGAACTACTACAACGACTTATAATTTTTGTTCTTGCATAAATTCATATTTGCATAGCATTCTGTTTTTATCTCTTACTACTAAAAGAATTTAAAAAAAACATTTTATCCTTATGAACAGTTTTCTTTAATAACTTTCGTTTTTAAAATTCCTAGTCTATTACATAGGAGCAAGTTCGTGCGACCCAGTCGTGCATTTTATTTCTTGTGGTGTGCGTATTTCGTATAGATGTAAATCCCTCTTCAAATACGGATTCGAAGAACTTGATCTTTGTCAAAAAAATTGATTTTTTCAGAGGAAGTAACGTAAAATCTGTCGAGAGATCGAAATCTTCACACAGAAATTGATTTCTCATGTGTAAAGGAAATCGACATTATATTATGTTATATTAAAGGGAGGTTCTTCTTTTTCAGTGTCAAAAATGACACTTTTTCATGAATTTTTTTTTAATCAATTCAAATTTTTTTTACTTGTTTATTATCATATTAAGTACAAAAAAGTTTTTGATATATCAGCCTGATTTTGGTAAAGACTCCAATAAATTTAATAAGCTTTAAAACAAAAAAAAATATGACGATCCGTCAAGTAGTTTTAAAGTAATCGTGGCCAACAGTTTGAAAAACGTGGTTTCGTGAAAAACACGTTTAAAGTTTTTTTTCGATTCATGGCTCATGTGTCGACACCTGGTGGCCCAGGTGCTTACCATGGTATGGATATGTAGGCGCCAAATTCAAAAATATTTATGTAAAACATGCTACGCTCAAAATACCCCTAAATGTCAATTTTCGAGACAAAAAGGTAGGACTCGTTTCTGTTGTATAAAATAAAAAAAATGGAAAAAAAAATGCATTTTTGGTCGCCAAAAAAGGAGAACCTCCCCTTAATTAAAAAATCTCATCTTTGTCGTTTCTGATCATTCGTTTATATTTAAGCATTACTCTTGAACATTTGCGTACATTTTGTGACTGGATCAAAGAATATCGACAAACAGGATTTGAAAAGTGCTTGTCTGACGCTCGTCAATTTAGTGAGAAAAGCAGTTATGATTTGCCAAAAGATTTTAAAAATAAAAGACTAGCCAAAAAGTAAAGGATGTTTGATTATGAAGGTAGCGATCAACCTACAAAGTCTGTTAAAAGCCGGTATGAAACAGATTTTTTTAATACCATGATTGATTCTGCGATAAGTAACATAGAATCGAGATTTATGTCTTTAAATCAACATTTTGAAAATTTTGGTTTTCTCTATGACTTAAACAAGTTAAAAAAAATTCCAAAAGAGCAAATATTGAAAAACTGTCAGGATTTACACAGTCCTGCAAGAAGGTGAGAGCATTGACTTCCAATCTTATGAGTTGTATGAGGAGTTTTTGTTAAATCTTCCAAAGAAGTATGAGTATAAAAATTTAGGTTTGTTTCTTAATAAATAAAAAAACTGTTTAATTAAGTGATTTTTTATTTTATATTGCTTTCTACTTGCACCATCAGAGGCCTCGCGAAATGTATCTTGCCTACATTAAGTTTAGGTGTTGCGCCGCCACTGACTATGCGAATGTGGAATGGTTAACCCGACTCAATATTTCCCTCCCGTCGATATCTCCTTTTAAATCATCTCCAACTTTCCCTAACGCTTGTATTGGGCTTAAACATTTTAACACGCTTTGAGTGGTATAGAATCAATACCCACACAAAGCCCACGAATACTGTAAACAACTTTTTATTCTTTTTCATGTACACTCAGAAATATTCAATAGTGAAAATATCTGGTCTTGAGAATTATCTTCTCTAAATCCTGCTTGAAATTCATGCAGAAAACTTCTTACGTATACCCATCGTGTATAGGCTAGTTAAAGAGTAAAGCTCCAAACAATTGAGATGCTGTTTTAATAACGAAAGATATTCCTATTTATGTATTTGCGCGGTTTGTACAAAGCTCCATTCTTATTCAAGGAAAATATTATAGCAATTCTAAAGATGTTTTATCTTTAAGAATTTCTTTTACATTAGGCCTTCATAATACTCAGATGATTGCCAAAGAAAAAAAAACATCTTGTCTATCGGTCCAATTTAATAAACAAAAATGCAACTCAAAAGCTAATATAATTCGAACAATTAAATTTGATTCATCAGATAAGGTATGTCATTATCTCTAACACAATACCTGTAATCGAATTGTTATTCATTTTATTCTATTTGGAAATACTCCTCAGATTGAGGATAAAATTCAATAATCCAAAATAAAAATTGCAACACTAACACACCGGATGAAGAAAGGATGCGTAGAGAGATCACCAACAAGTACATATATTTGTCTATTTATTTATAAGCAATTCAATTTGTTTTCAATATAATAGTATAACATTTTAGTTTCAATAAATAAAAATAACAAAGTTTTAATTTCAAGAACAAGTAAAAGGCATTTTATTTTTATTGATAATCACAATAATTTAATGTGATGTCAAAGTGAATGTGACAGTTCAATACTAAAATGTAGGCAGTATTCAACCTCCAAACGCGTTTAGCTTATAATTCCTCTATTCAACGTTACATAAGTTTTATAAATAACAATTTTGCGTTTAGAGGCATTATAAGGGCTGTATAGCCTTATGTACTCACTATAATGAGTTTATAAATATGGCTGAATATTAGCTGCGTTTTATTATCGCCATTGATCCATATATATTAACCCTTGAAAATAAAACGATACGGATCACAGTGACAGTAGTGTTGTATGCTTATCTCTCTTTTGCTTATGTTTGTTGATTTTAAAATGTTTCTTGTCTTTTTTCTTCTCACTGTATTTTTCGCAACCTTACCGTAATAAGCCATCTACCCGCCAAAGTAAGAACTAATTTTTAGATCTTGGAAATGGATCAAGATAGAAAACAGGATCCCAAATTGTTTTTTTATACATCTTAAAAATTAATCCGGATCCGTATAGATCCTAGATCCGATAGATTTAATCTTTCTGGAACTTCCTTTAATAATTTTTTCTTTTTTTTATTACAGACCTCTGAAAGTATTACTCTACAAGAAAATGAGAATTATAAAGAAGAAGATGAAGTTCCAACAGCTAAAAGAAGAAAACTCAATAATCCAAAAGCTCCTCTAGAAGCCCTTAAATTTTTGAAGTCTTATATGAATAAAAACAACAAACGTGATGAACATTCGATCTTTGGTGAGCTTATTGCCCATAAGATACGTATCTGCAATCGAAGCAACATAGACATTGCCATCGCCCATCATCATATAGAAAATGTAATTCTCAATTTGACTTTGGGAGTATACAATAAAGTCAGACCTCTTCCATCAACACCAATGCCTACTAATACAAATGTCGTGTCAGCAACGAACGGCTTTCAAAATAACCTTATTATTCCAAAAATTGAACATGAATAAAAAAAAAACACAAATTTAAATACAAACAAAGATTTATTTAAATACATAATTATATTTTTGTTATTGTTTTAATGGGTTTATGTAATTATTTATTTTAGTAATGTAACTGCTATTGTTTGATAAATACGTTCTATAGGGTATAGTGAAAAAATACTAAAGACTACACTAGGAAAGAAGAGACATCAGGCTCGTTCCTTCAACTTTACCCAGGTTTTCTTGACAACCCTGAGAGATGTAAAAAACTGGGGTTTTCGGTTTTCAAAAAACACTTAAAGGCTGTCTATTGTATTGTTGAAAACTTAAAGCAAACAAATAATTCTGTGTACTGATAAAACTTCAAATTTGTCATAAATTAGTTTTAAAAATGAACGAAAACAATTTTGCGTTATATAATTGTATATTACATCTGATGGAAATAATGAGTTCAACAAACATTTAATTGCAAACATAAACATTCATGTCGATTACAGAATTCGAAGAATTTTACTCCCGTTGAGTCAACTCGATCCATTGACCTTTTGCATCCGCTGTAAAACTTAATCAGACCAAAAAACATAAATGTTAAAAAAAGAGCCAAGTTCTTCTATACAAAAACCTTTGTGTAACAAGTCAGCCGTGAAAAGTACTGAGATCTAAAAGTACGCCAAGTTCTTACTTCATGAAGGTTTAATACCGAATATTTAAAGTAGAATAATATTGAAACAGCTACAACGTTATAGAGAAATTTTATTATTTAATGATTACTGACTAAAATTTGATGGGCTTACTGGTCAAGTTTTCAAAACCTTTTGAATTTGGGCACAAAAAAAAAACTTGCCAAGTAAGCCCATCAAATTTTAGTCAGTAATCATTAAATAATAAAATTTCTCTATTACATTGTAGCTGTTTCAATATTATTCTACTTTAAATATTCGGTATTAAACCTTCATGAAGTAAGAACTTGGCGTACTTTTAGATCTCAGTACTTTTCACGGCTGACTTCTTACACAAAGGTTTTTGTATAGAAGAACTTGGCTCTTTTTTTAACATTTATGTTTTTTGGTCTGATCTCACTCCTTTTTGCAAAGATTTTAATATTTTACCATGTCAAAATCTCGAAAGATACGGAAAGATAGAAGGGTGGACTCTACCTACTAAAATCAACTTAGTTTATAGCTTCCTATTTCTTTTGGTATATTTTCTTTTTATTGGTTGTTTTGATTTGCGCTTTAATTCGGCTCTATTGAGGTAACCGTCGGAGCGGAACTTTCTCCGCAACGCATTCCTCGTCGGAGATTCAATTTCAGTTCGAAGTAGCTTTCATCGGAAGAAATTTTACAGAAATCCAGCGACGCATTGCGATGTATATAAATTTCAGACAGAGATGTGCTAATTAACCGATAAATCGAAAATGCGATACATTTTCGATAGTTTTTTATAAAATAAACACCATAAGCGTTTTGAACCATTAAAAACCGGTGAGAGAGTGTAGTTTATTGTTTATAAAAAGTATTTTTTTCAATTATAATGCGCTAGTGTTTTTTAGAAATGTAATTAGATGCACCGATTTTTAAATCAAAACTATCGAATAAAGTCCCCTCCCTATTTCCAAACGTATGTTTTTTGTTTCCATTTGAAGTGTCAAAAAAAGAATAAATTGAAAAACAATATTTTATATTTATTTGACTAATAGGTACTTTAATCACAATGGAAATATATCAATGCACAAAACAAAAGATCACGAAACTTTTTTTCCATTCAAACTTCCATTTGTCTTGGTCCCAATTAATTTAACTGATTGGGCCAGATCTTCACAAACACTGCTACAATTTCTGGTGTCCTTTTGGTGTTATCCGCTCATATTGTTGTGAACTTGTTTTTTCGTTCTGCCTAAAAGTCTATTATAAATAGGTAACACAAGTTAACACAAATAAAGTTAATTCCTTTATTACTTACATTTTAATTAACTATTTCTCTAAAAAGAAAACACTTTCCGCAACAAGAACTTGTCGGAGGATTTCGGAGAAAATTTTGTTTGTATGTGTCAGAAATAAGACCATTAGAAGTGCTTCATCGCACACAAATGGCATGCGTTGAATTTCGTCGGACAGAATTTCCGATCAGCTGATCGGAGAAATACCATGAAGCAAAATGTCTCCGATTCGTAGGAAATCGGAGAGAATTCCGCTCCGACGGTTACCTCAATAGGGCCGATTGTTTCTTTTTATCCTGGCAAGATACCTAACACTAACATACCTACCTTAATTATAGCAATCGGAAGTGCTCCATATAAATTAAACATTTTTTCAGAAAGTGGGCGGATACCACGCCCCCCGAATGGAAAACCTCAATTTTTATTTTTGGTCCTTTATATGCAATTTGAGCTCTACCGTTCTACCAAATTTCGTTGTTCTACTGCAATCGGAAGTGTGCCATATATAATTTACATCAGTTCTGAGGAAGTGGGCGGATACCACGCCCCTGAATGGAAAACCGCTAATTTTATATTTTTTCTTTTAATGCAATTTAAGCCCTACCACTGTACCAAATTTCATCGTTTTACAGCAGTCGGAAGTGCTCCATTCAACCAACACCAATTCGGAGAAAGTGGGCGGATACCACGCCCTCTGAAAGGAAAACCTTGGTGTTTATTTTTGGTTCTTTATATGCAATATAAGCCCTACCGGTTCACCAAATTTCATCGTTTTACAGCAGTCGGAAGTGCTCCATTCAACCAACACCAGTTCGGAGGAAGTGGGTGGATACCACGCCCCCTGAATTTAAAACTTCAAATTTTCGATTTTTTCCTCTGCTTGCATGACAATACCTACCGTTGTGCAAAATTACAAGATTCTACGATGTCGGGAAGTGCTCCATAATTTTGATGATCTGTCAGTCAGTTACGGTTTTTGTGATTTTTGAGGCCTTATATCTCAGGAAGCGCTTATGCTCGAAAATTGAAATTTGGTAAGGCGCCTGTGCCTGACTAGCTTAGCAAATATTCGGAATTTTAAGTTTCTGACTTGATTGGTACTGAACATAGGGAGGGGTCAAAAATCGCCTGAGTTTGTTCCTGTAAAAAGGTTGTAGTGCTAGAACTTAGCTGGGCACTATCGTGCCCTTTGATTATGAAATTCGCCGGATGTACATGACGATTCCAAAAATTACCTTATCATTTATGAACTTTCCTAACGACACTCTCAGTTAAAAGACATTTAAACGTCATATTAGCAGTTTGAAGAAGTGGAACAACTTTTGAGGTATTTTCTTAAACGAACTTTAAGGTTACCAAATAGTACAGCTAACCACATTCTTATGCTAGAGACGGGCCTTTCTCCTTTGTTCATATCAACACTCAAAATGCAGATTGACTACATAATAAAAATAATGGAAATGGAGGATAATCGTTTACCAAAAAAAATAACAATGCTGGTAATACAAAAAAAATCATCATGGTTCGAGTCTTGGAGAACTTTGGCCGAGTACTGTGGATTTTCACTGTCACTTCAAGTGGATAGAATAGAAACGTGGAAAAGTGAGGTCTATAGTAGAGATGAGCCAAAAATCACGAACTGCTACTTATTCGCAGCTAATGAAAATTCACATTCACAACCTGTTAACAACTTGCGAATAAACTGTGAATGGCTAAACTGTGAATGAAAAAATATCTCATCGCTATTCACAACATAACATCATACATCATGCAACTGCGAATAGTGAAACTGTGAATGTGAAACTACATTCGCATCGCATTCGCAAATCGCAACCTTGTGAGTTGATATGAATTGGTTGTGTGGTTGTGAAAGCAGGAGATAAGAAGTGGAATTCGGTTGCTGTGACGACAAGTAGGTAAGATAGGTAAGGTAGAAAAAGGGTTGTAAGCTCGCAAATATTTAGAATGTATTATACACGTGTTTGATTGGAAACTAGAAACCACGGTTGCCAGTTTGGTCATTTATGACCAAATCTGGTCATTATTTTTTCACTTGGTCACATGGTCATTTTTCATTCCATTTGGTCATTTTTTCAACGAATTGAAAAGAAAACTTTTTTTTAATTTTTATATTCTTAAAAATGTAAAGTATACCAAATGCAGTTTTATAAGGGTATTATGTATAAACAGTGCATTAATGTGTTTAATTGAACAAAAATACCCCAGCACGATCACTGAGTGCACAAAAACTGAATGCGTTCATTTCCATCATTTGCGAATTTAATGATAGATAGCTGGAAAACTTAAAATTGTGCGTTAATTTTGCGCAATGTTGCTTCTTCGCTGGGTAAAAATAAAATATAGTAGATACTTGAAAATTTAATTGGTCTTTCAACTGACGAGGCTAGTGTTATGGCTGGTGAGGTTAATGACCATCAAGCCAAACTGAAAAGCAATGTCGTTTTTTTAATGCACTTGCCATTCGCTGCATCTTCGTTTTGCATATTATTGCTAAAAGTTCCTAGTGAAGTTGAAAAAAAGTGTCGCAACATAATATATACATTTTGTGCTTATAGTGCCAACCGTATCAACCAATTTAAAGAATTTCATAAAATATTGCGCAGTCGCACCGCACAAAACATTGGGTATTTTGCGAGCGAAAATTTTTCGAAATAAGTTTAATAAAAACTAAATTAAGAATTGGACTCAATTTTGAAACCATTAATAATATAATTCTAGCCAAAGAGCCTGAAGATCAAAAAATTAGTAATGGTGTTTGGTTTGCAATTTTTTTTTTTAAATAGCGTTTGTGAAAACATATATATATTTATATTTATAGTTATTAAGTGGCAATAATTGATCTTTATTCATAAACATACATTTTAAACAGCTTAGTAATAACGTATTATGATGATACTACTTAACAATTTGCTAACTTTTAAGTAGATTACGTGTTTTGATGAAGTTAGCATGAAACTAAAAAAATAAAATAGGTATTTAATAAAAGGGTAGAGAAAGTATGATGCTAAATTCGATCGAAATTTGCAAAATTGATTTACTTGGATTCATACTAAAACACCCTTAACATCGTACTAATTCAACTAAAATTTTGCGCAATTGTGATCTTATTTAAAATAGCTGTGAGAAATTAATATTCATGTTTTGTATATAAGGTGCTTTGTGAATTTTTGTACCTAATTTTTTAAGTTTTTGTTTTTTAATAATTTCAAAATAACGTGTAAGCTGTATAATATACATAAGAATATTATGCTCAAACAAATGTGATGAATTAATTGTTCTGTTTTCTGTTTGTTTGTCTTTCTTTTTTTATTTTGGTCATTTTTAACTACATTTGGTCATTTTTATTTTCAACTTTGGACACATTTATTTTTTTTAAGTGGCAACCGTGCTAGAAACATGCGTTCGGTAGGTCCAGTGTATGTAGGGGTGTAATTCAGTTGTAACAATATTTTGTATGATACTCGTACATTCATGGTGGGTTTATATTTTTAATGGTTGCAATGTGTGTTTTTCGAACCGTTTGTTGCCTTGTAAGCAGTGTTGCCGGAGAGAAATATTGTAAGGTAGTACTGCAGCTTAAAAAGAGGAGTATTTGGAAAAAATAGTAGTACAGACATTTTTTAAAGGTAAAAAAATCATCAAGAAAAAAAAATGAGTTAAAAAAAATATAAATCAATAAATTAATTATGTATTTTAATAACAAAAGTAAAAATATCTTTTCAATTGTAAAAAAGCTGTCTTATGACAAAACGCTTAATGCATAGTTCTATTATTTTTTAAAATTAAAAAGTTTAAAATTATACTTTGCTGAAAGTGTAAGATAGGAGTATTTTAGGTCTTTAAAAATAAATTCCACGGCTGGGTCTCAGGAAGTTACTCCAATGTATGTATGTGTTCATATGGATAGAATTATTTTTTTAAATTCTTTTAGTAATAAGAGCATTGTATGTATATAAAACTTATAGTATTATCAAGAAGAGAAATATTGTGGCGACATCTTCTAAATTTAATAATAAAATATTCTCTTTTTACTTCTTGTTTTGTATCTTATTCTACTCTTCACTGTAAAATCAGCGCTAATTTCAGCTCCACCACAGGCTAGCGTTCGCAATACAAAATCACGCTCCATGATAATACTATAGGTTATGTATACAAAGATAAGAGATCATAAAACAGAATGCTGGTCAAATTATTCTACAACAAAAATTATAAGCCGTTGTAGTGGTTTCTTTAAAAAAATAAGCTTTTATGTATGACATTTTTAAACTAAAGTTTTTATAATTGTACGAAAATTAAATTTCCAAAATAATATCGTTTTAGAAATATCGAATTTTCTAAAAAACACTCTTTTTTCACAAATTCAAAACATTTTTTTTAAGTTTTTTTTAAAGTTTTTTAAGCTTCTTAGAAGCATCTATAGATAAATTCCAAATTAGAAAAAAATGGTTTTATAGCAGGTACAAGCTGTAATATCTTAATTTAATTTTTTTTTGTTGCTCAGGAACGGCTAAGTGCGATCGCCACATCCGTGCCTTGCGAGAGGTTGTTTTCGAAAGCTGGGCAAATTGTATCGGAGAGCAGAACCCGACTAAACAGCAAAAAAGTAAAAATGCTTCTCTTTTTAAATTGAAATTCTAATTTGTCACAGTGAAGTGAATCCTGTTTTTTGTTTACTTTTAATTTCGACATACCTACTTGATTCTGGGTAAATAAAGTAACCATCGAAGCCAGCGGTTTTAAAGTTCCATGTTTTAACTTTTTTTTTTGTTTTTGCATAACGTTGTGCAATAAATAATAAATTAACTCTATTAAAAAAAAAAAAAACTTTTAATTCTCTATAATTAAATGAATTAAAACACGAAAAAATCGCTTTTTCTTTAAAAACTCTCTATTTCAGGTAAGCAGCGTCCCTATTTGTATGGGATTTTGCATGATGTTTTTGTTTTACTTTTCAGTACCCACTAAAAGTCACGGAATGAAATTCACAGTTTACATTCACAGTTTATATTCGCAGTGAATGAAAAGTAGCATTCACAGTTATACCTGTGAATGCGAATTCACGACTCAGCTCATCTCTAGTCTATAGTTTGATTAGTTTGGTAGACGAAAGGAAAAGAGAAGACTACGTTTTGAAAGCCAGAAGCTCGATTCCTAGGTGTATATATGCGCAGCTGAACTACAACTTGAAGCTGACAATTACTTCAGGGCGGAGTACTCAACCGACCTCATGGCACTCATTTTAAAAGCACGAGCAGAGTTACTCCCCTTGAACTACTTGCCGCATAGAAGCGATTTACGAAAAACGTGTGAGCTGTGTAATCTGGGTGAGAAAGAGGACGTATTTCACTTTCTGGGTAGATGTCCGATTCTGATAGAAACTAGAAGAAGTACCTTTGGAAAAAGTTGCCTAAGCGATCCTGAAATGATTAGTATTCTTAACGGGGAGACGGATTGGGATATTTTATATAAGTTTATTAAGATAGCACTTAGATACAGGAAACGTGTTTTTGATGAACTTTTTTAAAATAACTTTAAAACACTGAAGAAATGTATATTTTGTATGTAATTATTATTATTCGCCAACTGGCAGACAGCGTATGCCATGTCA
This sequence comes from Philhelius festivus, assembly GCA_963931855.1. Taxonomy (NCBI): domain Eukaryota; kingdom Metazoa; phylum Arthropoda; class Insecta; order Diptera; family Syrphidae; genus Philhelius; species Philhelius festivus. Next base: position 214,462,877 of record OZ007555.1, on the reverse strand, counting down.
TATAATGAATGGAAACCAAACTTTGTATATTTTACTATGAAATAAAATCATTTGAAAATTAAATTAAATTAATATTAGTCAATCAAAAATGTAGTGTAAACAAAATGATAAAGTGAAATAATTTAATTTATTTATTTAATGAATTTAAAAATAAACAAAACATGGATTAAATTGCTTCCTTCCTCAATTTTCGAGACCAATTTGCTAAAAGGACTAGATTTGAGATGCGTTGTATGACTTAAAAAGTCCATTTTTCGGGGTTTTGTTTTTCTTATTGTGACTTTAACGTTGCCTTTACCTTTTAAGGAATCGAAAATCGAAAGCAGAGATTTGTAGTCCGTCAAAACCTGCATACAAATGCAAAATAAATATGGTATCATATAAATCATACACTTCTTTAGTTTATTTTTTTCCATTCGGAAAACTCCTTAAATGGTGAACATGCCTTTAAGCGCATTTTAAAGTCATCCACAAAACTCTTGTTGCTCAGGAGACTTTTTTGTTAGATTTTTTGATAAGTCCGGTTGCAATTTCATTATTTCCACTATTTCCTTAAATTGTTTCCGATTTCCGTTGTCCGTTTTCTATTAAAAATTGTTAAATAAACACTTAAACATTCATTATGATAAACTTTTGACTTACATTTTTGTGCTTTTCATTGTTTATTTTTGTTTTATTTTCGTTTAATTGAAAATTCACTTCAGATTCGTCTCGAAATTGGCGCGAATGTAAAATGATATAAATTTGCGAATTTAGTATTATGTACCAGATAAGTTGAACAAAATGTCTGCGGTGCAAGGTATGTTACCGACATTCGTTCAACTTTCTTTCGTCGGATTCCCTAATAGCAAAATTTTGGAAATTAATTGAAACTGTCACTTTATCACTTTAGCTAATTCGCCGAATTATGTAATAGGGGTGAATAATAACATGCAACTTGCGAATCAGCAAACTACAACAAAAGATATACAGCCCTATTCTGCTATTCATCGGGGGAAATTTTCGTTGAATTTTCACTAATCACTATCCTGCTATTCATTCGAAGTGAATCTGTATTATGTCGGTAATATTGCGCGATATTCTGTTATTCGTGATAACGGATTCATTCTATACAAATCGGATCCGCATATGAAATGTTGCGTCTGTGTGGTTGGTTTTCAGTAAAATTTAAATAAAAACTTATTTATTGCCTAATTTAGAAGTTTTGTTTGTAAAAAATAGATTATTAACATTTTTAGGGGTAGAAGGACAAAAAGATCAATTTATGTAGGTACTATATGTAGGTCATCGATTGCTTATGAATGATTGTAATCGGGCTGTGGTAGCCTTTTTTGATGTATGTAAAAGAGATGTGGTTTTTGAAAGATGGTCATTATGGGAATTTTATAATCCCGTTTTTTTTAAATCCCGTTTTTATAATCCCGTTTTTTATTATCCTGTCTCTTATAATCCCGCTTTTTACAATCCCGCTTTTTTAAAATCCCACTTTTCAAAATCCCCTCTTATAATTCCGTTTTTTATAATTACGAAGTATAAACAGTTATGTATGTAAGGGAGGCCATGATGCCCCCCTGCAACCCCCCTGCTTGGGCACACTATAGGATTTGGGGTAGGTGCGAGGTTGGGAGTATGCAAAGTTTCTTTAGCATTTAAAAAATCTGGAAAATAACCAACATAAAATCAATAAGTTTTAGCTACGTATTCTAAAAAACGGGATAAGCGGTATAAAACGGGATTTTAAAAAGCGGTATTTAAAAAAACGGTATTAGGTATAGAGGACGGTATTTAAATTTTTTTTGCGCGATTTTTGAAAAAAAAAAAAACGGGATTAAAAAAGCGGGATTCTGTTACGGTCCCTCTCATGAAGACAAACGATTGGGGCGACACCTTAAGTATAGTGATAGTACTTATGAGATTTGTCACTGCTAAATGTAATAATAAAATATTCTCTTTTTTACTACTTGTTTTGTGTCTTATCCTACTCTCCACTGTAAAATCGTGCGCTAATATCAGCGCCGCCACCAGGATAGCGTTGGTTACACAAAATCACGCTCCATGATAATACTATAGGTTATACATATACACAAAGGTAGTAGGTTTATTTAAATATACATAAATTATTATTGAAATAAAACAATTTAAGATTTTTCAACAAATAATATTGAAAATTATTAAAAAATAAAATGGGCGAATAAAAGTGGTAATGTATTTTTTTGCAACATGGAAGTTTCTGAAAGTAAACGTTGAATTTAGTTGCGGATTTTTTTTAAACAAATTTAGCTTATGGATTTTTTAATAAAATCCTGAAAAAATACGGACGAGTGGTCGAAAATTTAAAAATAACGGTTTATTAACAAAATTAAAAGCGGTGTGAAAAAAATGACAAGAAAAAAGAAAAAAATTAGACAAATACAATGGTGTCCTTAGCTAACATCCTCAAAAACGTCCAATCGCGCCAGTAAAAGACACCTCTGTCGGTCACTGAATTTACTGAGCATTACATTTTAGTTGTGGGCACCCCACGTTAAATTAAGTTATTTTATTATTTAAAGAAAAACAAATTAACAAATAAATCCTCTAATTATTGTTTTGAAACAATATACACTGTTACTTATATTGATAAATGTTTGTCAAAACATGTACTAAACAGTTCTAAATGATAAATGCTTTCAGTCATTTTTTAGTTAAATTTTGTTTGTAAATTCATTATATTATCAGGACTTTTCACAAAATCGTTTGAGTGTGAAAACAAATTTGATATCTCATTGTAATTTGATTGCTCAGCTGCTGATGTTAATTTCATTTGAAACGGAAAAAGATAGTTTTGCACTTTTTCTCTAGGTGACGGATAAGATAAACTGTCAGTCCATTAATATGCAATATACATAACTGAGTTTTCTTGGTCCTCCTTTTAGTTACAATTTTATAAGCTACTGGTGGAGAACCATACTGCCGGACTACTTTCTCTCCTTTGAAGCATCCTGTAGACGATCTTTTAAGTTTTAATCAGGCAGTTAATCCACTCGCCAATAACTTTGGTGTAAACAGATACGCTTTCTACGGTAATTTGGTCCCTGGATTCTGAGAATGCAAACGCCATCTTTCAGATCCTAGAACGCAAAACGGAGCCCAAATAGGACTTAATCGGCCTTATCGAGGTAACCGTCGGAGCGGAATTCTCTCCGATTTCCTCCGAATCGGAGACATTTTGCTTCAAGGTATTTCTCCGATCAGCTGATCGGAGATTCTGTCTGACGAAATTCAACGCATGCCATTTGTTTGCGATGGAGCACTTCTAATGGTCTTATTTCTGACACATACAAACAAAATTTTCTCCGAAATCCTCCGACAAGTTCTTGTTGCGGAAAGTGTTTTCTTTTTAGAGAAATAGTTAATTAAAATGTAAGTAATAAAGAAATTAACTTTATTTGCGTTAACTTGTGTTACATATGTAATCATAATAGACTTTTTGTTCTTAGGCAGAACGAAAAAACAAGTTCGCAACAATATGAGCTATGAGCGGATAACACCAAAAGGACACCAGAAATTGTAGCTGTGTTTGGGAAGATCTGGCCCCAATCAGTTAAATTAATTGGGACCGATGTTTGGATGGAAAAAAACTATGTTCGTGATCTTTTGTTTTGTGTTTTGATCCATTTCCATTGTGATTAAAGTGCCTATTAGTCAAATAAATATAAATATTGTGTTTCCAAAGTTTTTTTTTCAATTTATTATTTGTTTGACACTTCAAATGGAAACAAAAAACATACGTCTCGAAATAGGGAAGGGACTTTATTCGATAGTTTTGATTTAAAAATCGGTGCATCTAATTACATTTTTTAAAAACGCTAGCGCATTATAATTGAAAAAAATATTTTTTATAAACAATAAACTACACTCTCTGACCGGTTTTTCATGGTTTAAAACGCTTATGGTGTTTATTTTATAAAAAACTATCGAAAATATATCGCATTTTCGATATATCGGTTAATTAGCACATCTCTGTCTGAAATTTATATCCATCGCAATGCGTTGTTGGATTTCTGTAAAATTTCTTCCGATGAAAGCTACTTTGAACCGAAATTGAACCTCCGAAGGAGAATGCGTTGCGGAGAAAGTTCCGCTCCGACGGTTACCTTGGTAGGGCCGAATATGCATGTTAATAACTTGGAAGTATATCTTTATTTTTGAAGATTCGACAGCACTGTCTTCTACTCCTCCCAAGCAACGCATGAAAAAAAATATTTAAGAGAACCTGACGTTTACCTCTTGGACGCTGTTCACATTGGACTTACTCAACCGATTTATTTTGACGTAAGGCCACCCTGTCGTGTTCAGACACAAAAGGAGTGTGAACACTCCAGACTCACTTTGACGTCTTGTAGTTGTCATAATTGTTGGCCATTTGCTATGCCACTACAAATATACAGTGAATTACAAAAGTAAGTAAGCGCCTCTTAGTTTGAAGATCATTTCCTTCAAACAATCGATAGTAATGTTAAAAAAATAAAACTTAATATTTTTGTCTATAATTAATCGGCCTTATTGAGGTAACCGTCGGAGCGGAATTCTCTCCGATTTCTTACGAATCGGAGACATTTTGCTTCATGGTATTTCTCCGATCAGCTGATCGGAAATTCTGTCCGACGAAATTCAACGCATGCCATTTGTGTGCGATGAAGCACTTCTAATGGTCTTATTTCTAACACATACAAACAAAATTTTCTCCGAAATCGTCCGACAAGTTCTTGTTGCGGAAAGTGTTTTCTTTTTAGAGAAATAGTTAATTAAAATGTAAGTATTAAAGAAATTAAGTTTATTTTTGCGTTAACTTGTGTTACCTATTTATAATAGACTTTTTTTCTTAGGCAGAACGAAAAAACAAGTTCACAACAATATGAGCGGATAACACCAAAAGCACACCAGAATTGTAGCTGTGTATGTGAAGATCTGGCCCAATCAGTTAAATTAATTGGGACCAAGACAAATGGATGTTTGAATAGAAAAAAAAGTTTCGTGATCTTTTGTTTTGTGCATTGATATATTTCCATTGTGATTAAAGTACCTATTAGTCAAATAAATATAAAATATTGTTTTTCAATTTATTCTTTTTTTGACACTTCAAATGGAAACAAAAAACATACGTTTGGAAATAGGGAGGGGACTTTATTCGATAGTTCTGATTTAAAAATCGGTGCATCTAATTACATTTCCTAAAAACGCCAGCGCATTATAATTTAAAAAAATACTTTTTATAAACAATAAACTACACTCTTTCACCGGTTTTTAATGGTTTAAAACGCTTATGGTGTTTATTTTATAAAAAACTATCAAAAATATATCGCATTTTCGATTTATCGGTTAATTAGCACATCACTGTCTGAAATTTATATCCATCGCAAGGCGTCGCTGGATTTCTGTAAAATTTCTTCCGATGAAAGCTACTTCGAACTGAAATTGAATCTCCGACGAAGGATGCGTTGCGGAGAAAGTTCCGCTCCGACGGTTACCTCAATAGAGCCGAATATGTATTTCGAACTAAAAAGTAATATTTCAAATAAAACAACTGTGTTCTAAAATTCTGCTTGTTTATATTCATGGGTTTTTTTCAAAGAAGAGCCGCTTATGGCGATTTATTTTACTTATGTAAAATTTCTTTCTAACCGATACATGATAACCGGATTGGTAGAGCACTCGTCGAATAGTTTGAGGGTTACATCACTTACCTTTTTTATTTGGTTATTTCTGCTGATATCTTTGATGGGCTTACTTTGGGATTTCTCTTCACTTTCCTAACAATAATACGGCATTCCTGCTTGTCAATGTCATTGATCGAGGGTCATTTTGCAAACTTCCAATGTTATTTTATTTGATTATTATTTTGTGTATAGTAGATTGACTTTTGTTAACAATTTTACCATTCTCGCACTTCGATTTATTTTCCAAATAGTGTTTGATTATATATTTTTTTTAATGAGTGCTTACTTACTTTTGTGATACACTGTATCTTCGTGTGTCATATTAGGTGCGTTTTATTATTCACAAATCTATCTGGATCCGGATCTGGATTAAGTTTTAACATGTATTACAAAAACAATTTGGGATCCTGTTTTCTATCGGGATCTATTTCAAAGATCCAAAAATTAGTTATTATACTGGCGAGTAGATAGCTTTTTATGGTAAGGTAGTGTAAACTACAGTGTAAAGAAAAGAGACAAGAAATAATTTAAAATTTCCAAACCCAAGGATAAAAAGAGACGGCCTTATAACACTGTTGTCACTAAGATCCGTATCGTTTTATTTTCAAGGGAAGATCCAGATCCGGATCCAGATAGATTTGTGAATAATAAAACGCACCTATTATGTCACCAAACCAAATGTCAAAAAAAATCCATTAATTTTCAATTTGTTTTAAAAATCCTGCCTCACTTTGCCGTCTCTTTCTTACCATGAAGTGCGAACGAGAAAAAACACAGACACATCAAAATAAGTCGGCGGAGTGAGTCCAATGTGAACACCGTCTTGAAAATATTTTGATTTTTCACATTTCTCTGTTTATTTTTAATCCCCTTGTTTGCAATAGTGTGGCATTGTATTTTTGAAATTCTGCAGTTATAACCAGTGGTAGCACTTTACTTCAATTGAAGTAGATCTACTTCATGGAATGACAATTTTAAGAATTTAATAATAAGAAAAAGAAATGTACATATAATATTATTTCAAAATCAAAGAAGTTCCTATAAAAATTTTGATCGAAATCGATAGTCGAAAATGAAAAAGTTCAAAATCAAAAATAGAGGTTCTATGACAGGTACCGTTTTTTAGTCAAAATGTAGACCATATCAATTTTTTATTAAAATCATTAGAGCCGTTTCTGAAATAAATAAGATATATCATAATGTCTATCATACCTATCTACAAATAACTTATCACTAGGCTCATACCTTCTACTCCACTAAAGTACGCATTTAAATTCTAAGATGGCAACCTTTTCTATCATTCAAAACAAAAAAATAAGTTAGAAAGTAAAAGTACACATAACATAATACTGTGGTTGGGGTAGAACTACCTCATTCTCTTTAATCTTTTAATATCGAGGGGTATCTTGTACACACATACATAATTTCATAGTTGGTATAAATAATAATCGGAATTCGGAACGGAAATACTTCTCTTTAAAGTATCTCTTAATTTTATGAGAAAAACAATTTGTGTGTGTGTGTTATCTGAATTAATTTCGGTAGCGTGTGAAGTTTGACAGTTGTAGATGGAAATTTATATTTTTATTTTTCATTACTGCGTGTTGCGTGTTGTTTGTTGGATAAGTTTAGTTAGATATATTCGTGGGATTGTGGTACTGAAATAAAATGTGTATTCGATTTAAATGTGCATTAATGTAATTCATAGAATACAATAGATCCATAGCTCGCAGTTTACTTAAACACCATAATGATTTTTAAATAATTAAATGAAAACAAAGCCTTCAAACGCGAAACAAAGTACATACCTACATTTATTTGTCATTTCGCTCAACACGCATACTTGCATACAATATATTGATATCAACAAGTTTCTCGGCAGTTCATTTAAAAGACATGTGCTTACGTATTGTTGAATAATTTAATTGACCTGTGTTTACTCCCTAGTTTATCCGCACTTTTGTTTTGGTTTGCTGTGTAAAATTTTGCTGCGCTTTGTATACATTTACCAATAGAAAACGAGTAATAAAACAAAGAAGGCATCCGTGCTCCGTGCATCTGTGAATCTGTGATCTGTATTTACCTGTGATAAAATTAACCAACAATTGCGCCTCTTTACAGCATTGTTTTGTGTATTTTGCTGCAAACAAAAAAGCAGCTGTTGATGATAAAGAGTACATAAACGTACCCAAACAGATAGATTTTCGCTAAGTTTTTCATGTATTGAAGTTTAAGTGATGTTACTACAACAAAATATGGAAATTATTTATAGGTATTCTTTTAAGAGAATGAATATCTAATGATAATGTATTGTCAATACTGAACATTAAAATTTAATATTTACAATATATTGATATCAACAAGTTTCTCGGCAGTTCATTTAAAAGACATGTGCTTACGTATTGTTGAATAATTTAATTGACCTGTGTTTACTCCCTAGTTTATCCGCACTTTTGTTTTGGTTTGCTGTGTAAAATTTTGCTGCGCTTTGTATACATTTACCAATAGAAAACGAGTAATAAAACAAAGAAGGCATCCGTGCTCCGTGCATCTGTGAATCTGTGATCTTTATTTACCTGTAATAAAATTAAGCAACAATTGCGCCTCTTTACAGCATTGTTTTGTGTATTTTGCTGCAAACAAAAAAGCAGCTGTTGATGATAAAGAGTACATAAACGTACCCAAACAGATAGATTTTCGCTAAGTTTTTCATGTATTGAAGTTTAAGTTTACAACAAAATATGGAAATTATTTATATTCTTTTAAGAGAATGAATATCTAATGATAATGTATTGTCAATACTGAACATTAAAATTTAATATTTTTTTAACCCTTTAATAATCAATAAAAAAAATTCTATTCTGAAACTCAGTTAAAATTGAAAGTTTTAACTTAACACACTACCTATCTATGTATACTGGGAATAAAAGGAAAAACAAAATTACGAATTGTTTGAATACCTACCGGGTCTACTGTTCCTTCTCAAATTTCCAATATTGCCATTGACGAACAATCCAAACATGGGTAAAAAATATTCAAATAATCAAGAAAATGTCAACGCTAAAGTTAAAAAGAAACAAAATACACAAAACACAGAGAATCTGTCGGCACAAGAAAAAATGGAGAAGAAAAGGCAAGAAAGACGATTTCGTCATCGAAATGAAACTCCAGAGCAAAGGGAACTTCGTTTAAAAAGACAACGTAAATATAGAGAATCGAGAACACCAGAACAAAAAGAAGCCTCTAGATTGAAAAACGCCTTGTATACAAGACGATATCGTCAAGAACAACTAGATTCAGCCCAAACACCTGAAGAAAGAGAAGCTTTATTACAAAAAAGAAAAGAATATTCGAAAAATTATCGCGAAAAACAAAAAAGTTTAGCTAAAACACCCGAAGAAAAAGAAGCACTTAGATTAAAATTAGTAATTGAAAAAAGAAGATCTGTTGAAAAACTTAGAAAACTAGCTGATCGTGATTGTAAAGGAAGATTGTTAACATCCGAAGAAGTCGAAGCTCGTAGAATCGAACGAATTAATGAAGATGAAGAAAAAAGTCTTCTTACTTTAAAACAACGATGGCAAGCTACTAAAATTCAAACTTTGAAAACAATGGGTCAATCAACCACGACATCAGCTCGTGAAAGTAATAGAAATAGAACTAATAAACAAGTAAGTGAGTTTGTCGACAAAATCATTATTATCTTTATTTTTACTTACCTTATAACCTTTAAGTTATTTGTAAATCAAGTCAGGCAAAAAATGTGTTCTGCCTGTTCGTCTTCAGACTTTTTTGCTTAAAGATCCTCCAAACATAAAGGCTAGTTCCTTGTGCAATCGGCTATACATCTGAGTTCAATGGGTAGGGGGTATAATATCAGGACCAGCGGATTTGTTTATATCAAGATCTCGACTTACGTTCTCAAGTAGATACAGGAGGGGCAATGTTGCTATCAGGCAACGTAGAGCTAGCAGCAAAATTAGCTGCAAGTACATTTTCCTTATCTAAAGAGCTAGTTATCGCGTTGTCATTGTAGATGACATTGGAACCGAAGATGAAATTGAATTTTTTACATTCTTGACAAATGATCAGAAATTTCTACTCCCTTGGGACATTGCAAAATGTTTTGCCTTTATGTCCGGTCATGTAAGAATTTTTTTCTTTTCGATTTCGGTTGTGTTGGCTTTGTAAGAGCGGAAACTTACTTCTGAACTACTTCTATTCTGGTTTTTAAATTGTTTAAATAAAATACAATAAATAAATTCATTCTTAAAAACATTACAGTCACCATCTAGCTTTCGTAGCATTAACATCGAGTTGACTTTTTTTTGCTTGCCTCATCCTTTCTCTTTCGCTCTAATAGAGCTTTATAAATCTTTTTTCTGTACCTCTTTATAACCACGTGCGTAAATTTCTTCGCGCAAAGTTAATAATTTTCAATGTTAAGATGGGCCCTGTGCCCGAAAAACTACACCCAGGAATAGGTTTGATATTTTGACGGAATATCCATCGGAATTTGAACCGAAATCCAAGAAAAATAAACGCAGTAAGTTTGAAGTGTTTCCTAACCTACCCCTACAATCACAAACAAAAAATCCTAAGTTTATAATAACATCATCTGCAGATGAAAAAAAAACCGATCTCCTCCGTGAGCATTTTTGTACTTAGAAAAGCGATTGATGCTGTCAGCACAGAGTATGAAAATATATCTCAATTGAGAGATGGTAATATCTTAATCTTAGCAAAATCCCAGAAAATTGGCGATAAATTCTTGGGTGTAACTAACCTAGCAAATCAATGTTCAGTGACATTTAAATTACATACCAATCTAAACATCGTTTATGCCCCCTGTTTAATAAATAATTAAGAAGTGGAAATAATAACTGAACTCAAACAACAAGGAGTTATCGATGTATACAAATTTAGTAAGACAGTAGACAATACCCACGGTCCAACCGGCTTGATGCTCTTCACATTCGATAGGTAGGTATCAGCCACCATCTACAATTGAAATTGCATGGTATAAAGCCAAAGTGCAGGAATATATTCCCAACCCAATGAGGTGTAAAAATTGTCAACTCCTCGGACATACGACTAAAAGGTGTATTAAAGAAAAAAATTGTGAAACTTGTAGCCTCCCACCGCACGATGCCACAGAATGCACCCGCATTATGTGTGCTAACTGTTCTGAAAAACATCCTTCATCATCCAAAGACTGTACTAATAAATTTTGACAATAAAAACATGCAAAAAATGTAGCATGGCCGAAGCCAAACGAACATATAATCTTATGCATCCAAATAAATCAACATTTAACACCCCGATGTATTCTGAAATAACCAAAGAAACCTCAAAAGTAAATAATATACAAAACGCAAATAAATCTAAAACGATACAAATCCCCTCTCCCGTTATTCCTCCAATACCATCAACCAAAATTAATAAAAGTAAAGAAAATACTTCATCACCAACAGAACATCTAATCGCTAATACATCAAAACCAGTTATTATTCCACCACCTAATCCTAATATCCAATAAACACCCAAAAGAAACAGTTTGCCCATCCACCGCCCACTTCCTTCTCTTCCTTCAATTATTACAAAAACAACAACACAACCTTCAGAAAACATTAATTCACAACTTGACTGACAATCAAACATATTACATGAACATGAACACATCTGATACAGAAGATGATGTATTAAAACAATAAAACTTTGTCAAACACAAGGTCGTGGACATTACTTGCAGGAAATGGAATGGTTTTCAACCATCCCACTCCGGTTCTTTCCAGGAATGCCTGCCGCCAAAAACTGATCAACAAAATATTTATCAAAATAAAATAAATATCTTACAATGGAATATTAAATGCTATATTAATAATTTCGACGAATTAAATATCCTCGTAAAACGGCACTGTCCGACTATTATAGCAATTCAAGAAACCCACTGCCCTTACAATTACACACTACACCTACCTAAATCATTTACTGGATATTTTAAAAACTTTCCAGACAATGACAACATAACATCAAAACAAGGTATCGGTATCCTTATAAAAAAAATACTCCTCATCTTCAAGTTCCAATAACGTCGAACATTCTCACATTAGCAGTTGAAATTCAACTGCCTGTGAAATTCACTATCGTCTCAATTTATATACTTCCAAAGCAAAAGTTCACGAGAGATGATCTAACGAACATTGTCGCTCAAATAAATACACCTATTATTTTAACAGGCGATGTAAACGCATGGAATGTTCTTTGGGTTTCGCCAAAAACCAACAGTATAGGTATCATTATTGAAAATTTTGTATCGCGCTCCAATCTTATAATATTAAATGATGGTTCACCTACCCATTTTCCACACACAACACCCTAACACACGTCGACATAACATGCTGCTCTCCTGAACTACAAAATAAAATTTCTTGGCAGATTCTGGATGATCTCCACAACAGCGATCACTTTCCAATTATCTGCAATCTAGTTTTTGGATCTAAATAAAGCTATCCGCACAGCAGCTAATAAATCGATCCCTCAAAATGCAAATCAACTTTAAACATCATCAAACCACCATACCACAAAAGCGTTCGAAGAAGTTTTAATGCATATCCCACAAGTCCGATTAAAAACATGCTTGTTGAAGCTGGACTTCCCAGCTTGGAAGAAAGAATAGCCTCATTTAATGCAATATTGTATGTGAAACTTGCTTTCCCAAACGGTTCCGTGATTGACAAAGATATTCTGTGTTCTTTTAAACTTAAAAATCAAAAGCGTATATCATCAACGATATACAACTCAATTCAAACAGCTGCTGAACTCGGTATCACCACAAAAAAGATATCTAAATACACACCCCACTTCCCTCCCTGCAATATGCAGCCCAAGTCATTTATCAATTATCTATCTGGTTTCAATAAAAATATCACAACAAAACAATTATACTGTAAAGAATTTTTAAGTATGTCATCAGAATTAAAAAAAGACGGTTGGAACTTCGTTTTTACTGACGGTTCTAAAAATACAACAAGTACATCCTTTGCTTCTGTTCACGAAAACGGTTCTATGCTATGTGTAGGTCTATTAAAGAACACTGTCTCAATATTCACTGCAGAAGCACTTGCCGTTCTCAAAACCATAACAACATGTGCGTTATATACAGACAAATTTGTAATCTGCTCAGACAGCTTATTTATTTATATTTATATTTATACTATTTATATAAAAGCGAAACTATTTTAAAGTTTGTAACGCACGATCTCAGAAAGTAGTCAACCGATTTATTTGAAATAAATTTTATTATTTTCTATATTGTTATAAGAGTGTTTATGGCTATAATTTTTTTTCATTAATAATTTGTCAAACTTAAATATTATTAATTTTACATTTTTTGTCCATTTTTTTTTCATTAGTTGACTTATACAACCACTCATATCTTAAAACCTATACAATAATCGACAAAGATTAGCATTGCTTCATATATATATTGTTGCGCAAATTTTAAGCCCAAAATCACTTCTACAACCTGAGAAATAAATAAAAACAAATTAAAATTATAAACTTTTTGAATTTATTTTATCCAGGAATTAGATTTCATCCCAATCGCGAGGTCGCTGCTTTGTTTCATTTCATTATCATTCCAACATTTTTAATTTTCTTTTCTTCCCATGCTCTCTCTCTCTTAATATGTGTTCCATTTAATAGTTATGTTTTTTCTCTTACCTACCTACTTTCATATTCAATTTTTCTATATTGTATAGTTCTATTCTAACTAACCTACACACACCCATTATTTTTTTGGTTCTCTTATTCTATCGTCACATCGCTGAGCAGTGTGGGCTCTTTTTTTTTTTGTTACTATGGACATTCAATGGACAAACAATGCCGATTTATCTAAAGAAAAATTAGATCTTTTTTATTTTTCTGGTTCGAGGAAGTGAATAGATTATTATTCTTCCAATTTAAAAATAAAAAAAGTTCCATTATAATAGCTTGAATTACCAATTTTTTATCACTCCCTCGAACAATAAAACTGAAATTAAGTTAAAATTTTCTTTACAAATAACTCGAAGAAGGTACTTACAATGACGTCGGTAAAAAGAGCACAAAAATGTGGATAGGTTAAGTCAGTTGCACTACACTGAACTTGAGTAGGTGAATAAAAAAATGTGTCTATGGATAGGTATTTACACACGCATACCTATAGATGTATGAGAACATTAAAAACACAAATTTGTTTTTTTTTTCTACCGCAAACTATATTTTTCGGTTGCAAAAAAAACGTTTCTAGGTAGGTATGAATAAAAGAAAGAAAAGAAGGAAATAAACAAAAATTTCGTTCTGTTTTCAGCTAAAAAATTGAAATGGTTTTGTTTGTTTTCACGTGCGGCTTGGCCTTTACTACGTATATTTTACTTAAGTTTTTTTTCTAAAGTGTTAATTTCGGTAAGGAAGTGTTTTTTGATTTTTTTATTAAATACATAACAAGCTTAAATTCGTTGTTTTTCTTTTATCGCATAGAAATATAAAATGGGTAAAAGAAAGGCTAACATCGGAAGAAAATCCATATGCGCAAAAAGAATGTGGTCTCAACGTTGCAATGAGCAACCATTGGAAAGGGAGGAAAGATTAAATAACCAACGAGCATATGCTGCACGAAGTCGCCGTGGTTGTCTTCCAGCAACAACATCAATTTATAATATAGCAAGTATTAACATTTCAAATATAAATCAGTTTCTGGGTAATCGAGGAGCTTTTAATTATGTATCCCAATTTCTATACTTAAACAACAACAAAATATACAATTGTAAAATGGATAATATTTGCAATTTATGTAAAGCTAAAAAATGGGCTAAGGAATGTAAAACCATGTGGTGTAATAATGGGAAAATAAAGCTTCCATCTATTGCCGAAAAACCTGAAACTTTAAAAAGTATATTGAATGGAAATCACCCGTACTCTACGGTTTTTTTGATTTTCAATTTCTCATCAACAGCTCAAACGATTTTAAACAAAATTTTTATGCGGGAGCTTCTATACACTCGAAAAAATATAATCTAAAACTTTTTTCGAAAAAATAGTTTTTGGATTTTTAAAAAAATAATAAACATTTTTTTTAGAAAATTCAATATTTAGAATGAATACATTTTTAAATTACGTTATAAAATGTATTTTATTGAATACTAACAACTTGTATATCAATTTTTTGCATACAAATTTTAAGGCCAATTTAGTACACAAAAAACATGTTTCAGTGTGTCTGTATGTCTGTACCTCTCCCCACAGCCTAAAAGCTTCTAGGCCTATGTTCTTCAATCTGGGTAGTTAAGGGTCTTCGGCGATTCTCTAGAGGAGAAATAGAAATTTTTTTTAGCTCCAAAACTAACGTTACCCCCCATACACCCGTAATGCATAATCTTATTTATATCGAAAACGGCTCTAACGATTTTGATAAAAAAAATTAGGTGTGATATTATGGACATTGGACATGGACTACATTTTGGTCAAACAAAATTTTGGGGCAAAATGTTATTAACGGTACCTGTGATAGAACCGTTTTTTGGTTTTTTGACTTTCTCATTAACGACAACTATTTCTAAAATCTATACTACTTAAAATTTGGCATCCCAAATTTTGTTCTCGAAAAATTTTAAGGAAATTTCTTATATAAAAAATTACTTTAATACTAAAAAGATTAATCAGACGGCAATCATGTTTCATTTGAACATTTTTATCTAATTAAATCCATATTTTATATTTATAAAATGTATTTTTAATTCCAAAGTACTTTTATATATGAGCAAGTTTGTGCGATCCAGTCGTGCTTTTAATTTTTTAAGTTACTTGAATACACTCAATAGCATTTTGGGTGACAAAAATAGACGTTCAATTGACTACAGTGCCGTGCACATGAACTATTCTATAAAAGCGAAACCATTTTAAAGTTTGGGTTGAATGATCTCAGAAAGTAGTCAACCCATTTATTTGAAATAAATTTTATTATTTTCTATATTGTTATATTTATAATATGCACAAACATGAACCAAATCGTCTTTTTTTTTCAAGTGTGAAAGAGAATCTAATTCGATACGGTAAGTTATACATATAAACTAAAAAACCTCAGAGCCGAAAGTCATAAAGCAACTTGTGCTCGTTCTTTTTTTATATTAGCATTATAATTTTAACTAGCCGAACCAGCTCTCGAAATTCGAGTGCCAATTTATTTATTATTTATTATTTATAGTATTATTGGCAGTGTTTTCAAGCAAATTTATTAAATTAAATTTTATTTTATGTAATATGCAAAGTGTTCGACAGTGCAAAAACAAAAATGACCCACAGTGTGTAAATGCGTATCTCAAGTATATTCTGCACATCTCCGTAACTGTGGCTTTCCAAGCATATAAAATTTATCGAAATCGGTTAAATACTTTTTGAGAAAAGTGTACCACAAAAAACATGTTTGCCGTTTTATTATATGATGATTATATGTTAATAAATAATAATAATAATAAAAACATTAATATCATTCTAAATAATCACATTTTATTTATTTTTTTTCAGACTGTCTTAAATTATCCTATCGCCGTAGAAGAGATCAAGATTGAAAAAGAAGTTTTACAAGAAACAACAATTAAAGCTATTCCTTCACTTCAAAATGCTAATTCGGTTCCCAGTATGCTACATCAAGCTTTCCCAGATACTCGTACATCATGGCCTTGGTATGAACCATCAAGTAAAAGTTTCATGACGTATGGAACAAATAGAAGCCGCTTAAATTACAGTCAATCATTTATCGATCAAGACAATTTTCCAAATACCACAATGCATTCTACGAAGATTGAGAGAAGGAAAACCAGCTTGCAAAAATCTTTAAATTGCATGAGAGAGCTAATAGATGCAACAGCTAAAGGTGATAGATTTGAAATTTTTGGCAAATATATAGCTCAGAAACTAAGCACCAGCAAGAAGGATCTATATGAAATCAATATTGCTAAATCACTTATTGATAATGTGTTGCAAAATTTGGCAATTGGCTTTAACAGTTCTGAGACCCACTGTGTAAATTGAAAATATTTATAGTTTAAGAAAAAAAATTGCATAGAAAATTTGGTCAAACAAAATAGAAGTCATCTCAATGAATTCTTATGGCAAAAGGTTAAGTCAATAATGACCAATTATATATCAGAATGAGGTAACCGAAAAGTAAGTTATTGTAAAACAAGTATTCATTATATGCTTGTGATTTTGTCTCCATGTTGTATATTTATTATTAAATTTAAGTAAAAGAATAAGTTTTTTGTTCAAATTTTAACAACATTCATTATTTATAAACCTTAAAGATTCACTATGAGTTGATTATTCATCAAACTCAAAAAAATAAAATAGAATAAATTAAAAATAAAAATTGAACTCAAGGTTTTTGATACTTGACATTACGATTGTACCTATAAGGATGAAAAAAGTGTGTCTCGCAATATGTCTGTCTGTTCCACTACACGCTAAAAGGCTTACTCATTCATTTTCCTTGATCTTGGTAGGTTTTTGTCGTTTTTTTTTCTTTATCCTCGCGATTACTTTGTTTTATTATTTGTGTATGACCAATAAATAATAATGGTACCTGCCTAAAATTTTTTTACTTTGCAACATTAAAGAAATAATTTCATTTTTTCAAAAACTTATCCAAAAATTTTGATACGCAATAAATAATATAAAGTAAAGTCTTACTTAACAAATTTGGTTATTAATGATACCTTCCATTGAACCATTTATTTGATTTTCGAATTTTTCGATTATGACCACCCTAAAAACGTTTTAGCACAGTTCACATTCACATTACACATTCGTGTAGTGCGGCCTAAAAAAGGAATCTATACTTGACAGTACGTGTGAAATTGAGCTCAAGGGTAAACTAATGAGCATTTCTAGAAATACGAGTATTACGGTTAAATTGTTTGAGGGGAGGAATGTAACTGGCTATCCTACTTTCCTAATTGCTCGCACTGTGTTTAACACTATAAGGGTATTCATAACCCTTGAGTGCGCGTATAATATAAAAAAAAATTGGAATTGTACTCGAGCTTTGGACAAATATAAGCCTTATAGATTAACAAAAATCTTACAACGTCGAATAAGTTTTCATTCCAGATTCCACACGAGGTGGTCTGCGATGCACATACCGAGAACTGAGAGTTGTTAAGTTTCTTCAATGCCAGTTGTTGGTTAGTTGGTGATATTAACTACATTTTATGAATTGCTGTGAAGTTATTGCAAACAATTTTGTGTGACCTGAATAATAGATTGTCATAACATAATCTGTGATATTATAGGTTAGCAATCTTTGTTTCTCTAAAATTAAATCTTTTTTATTTTAACATTATTTGTTATTTTTTAAAGTTTTAATGTTTAAATCAATTTGTTTTCATACAATAATAATTATTCAAGTAACAAGTTTAGGCAATAACTTCATATTAATTCATCAAATGTAGTTAACATCACCAACCTAAAAACTAAATAAACTAACCCCGGATGCAGCCGAAAAGAAACCGGTGAAACATTGGGAAAAAAATGAATTAGTTTTTTTAAATTAATTGCATTATTTTATATTCTTTTCTAATAGTAAAATAACAATTCTAAACATAATTTCGAATGCTAATTTCAGAAAATATTTATCCATTGAGGGAACAAATGAAATTAAGCAAATGAAATTAAGTGAATATTAAAGTTCACTAAATGACGAATCTGGAGTATCAGAAAATTAAAATAAAGTGACCAGAGCTATCAGTAATGCAAATGCCAAAATAGATTTTGAGATATTTTTTTTACACAATCGAGTTATTTCATTATGTAACATACATATTACGAAAACTTGAATCGATTGAGCAAAACTGTGGGCATTTCAAAATTAACGTCGTCGATAATCTCTATAAAACTATTTATAATTACCTTACAAAATGTATATATTTTAAGTTGGAGTCTTTTCAAGTGTTAACTAATATTAAACAGTGTATTTTTGTATTAATATAATTACGGAACTATGGATCTAAAAGTTTATTTTATTTAAAAAATAAAAACAAAATAAAATAAAGGCTTGAAAATGTTTTTTTTTTTTACTTAAAACATTTATGGAAATTGAAAAACGAAAAGGAGTTTTCATCTTAACTATAAACTTATTATAGATTATTTTATTTCAGTACTTCCTTAAAATGAGTATTTTCTCGGTCTATTTTTGTGCCTGAATAACGTTTCTTTTTTATTTGTTAAGAATGAGCTCTACTGAAATATTAGAATATTCTGACTTGTATGTCGTTTTTATTTGGCAATCCGGAAGCCTTCTGGTTTCTGGACTCTTCTGAAAGTGTTCACTTGGAAAAAAATGACTGTTCTGATTCTGAAAAGAAGATAAACTCGCTTCTGGATTTGAAATCAGATTCAAAACCAGAAGCACTCACACATTCATAAAGTGGATTTACATGTTTCTGCACCTGCAAAATGCAGAAAAGTAGAGAGAGGTAGATGTATGTCGAAACCCGAAAGTGGCAGAGAATACACAGGTGGTAACTCTTTTTTTACTTCCTATAAACTGCTATCACTTGTTGACCTGTAAATACTAAACTATGCAATGAAAATTTAACTTACCTCCATTTTCTTCCATTTCGATTCAATGTTTTTTTCATATCATGCGTCCGTCAACAAAAAATATAGAAAAATGTGAAAAAATCGCAAATTTACAAAATGCAGACGAAGATGCTATAGTAAATATGAACATGTTCGTCTTTACTATAATTGACTTGACTTCTGCATTTCTCGAATTTCCTCTAAAGCAGAAATGGAGTCCTTCTGCGTTTTGCTATTTTTCTCTCTATCTAACAAATATGAATTCTGTATTTGGCATCCCTTTTTTTTGCAGAAATCAAATGCAGATACGTGTAAAATTATCGTGGTATATCCTTCATGAACATTATGCCCAAAATTTTGTGTGGTGTCCTCTTGAACAGACTGGAGAAATGGGTTGATGACAATAATATTTTAACGGAATTTCAAGCAGGATATTCGTCTTGACCTCGATAGTAAAAGCCTTTCATGCTAGAAACAAGAGGATTTACGCGTTTCTCGTTGACTTTAAGGCGGCTTTTGATCTTGTTAATAGAAGTGCACTTATATATAAATTATCCCAACTTGGTATCTCTTCAAAATTTCTAAATGTTATAAAAAACATGTACAGCGGTTCAGAAGGAGCTGTTTGGGACGGAGCAACTATTTCACAATGGTTTGAGACGGATTCCGGTGTTAAACAAGGATGCCCTCTAAGTGCTTTACTTTTTGCATTACTTATTAACGATATTGGACAACATCTACCAGGTGGGATTAGAATCGCCAATACTACTGTCAACGTTCTTCTGTATGCAGACGATCTCGTAATACTATCGGAATCAGTTGAAAACCTACAACTTATGATAAATCGGTTGTCAAATTACTGCCACACGTGGGGACTTAAAATTAATATTGACAAATCTAAAATTATGGTTTTCATACGATCTTTACGTAGTCAAACTAGAGATAGCTGGTTTTTTAATGGAAGTCGCATCGAAACCACCAAAGAATACAATTATTTAGGAGTAAAACTGAACCCAATACTAGATTTCAAAAATCATTTAAGAGAAAAAGCGAATTCATCCCAAAGTTTGATCAACATGACATGGAGGAATGTGTTTTCAAATCGAAATGTGTTAATGTCTGCCAAGTACAAAATATTTGAATGTGTTGTCAAAACCTCACTATTGTATGCTGCTCAGGTTTGGGGAATAGATGAAGTATTTGTCCTATATTCAGCAACCAAAGAATGACATATTGCGGAAAAAAGAGCTTAACAATGCAAGAAACAGTACAACTATTAAATGGTACCAATTGGAAATCACTATATATTTTTTTAAACTCAATTTATAAATATAGAAACTTACTAATGACTGAATTTATTTAAATTATATAACTGTAAATTAAAATCACTCAGTATAATTTTGCCAATCGAGCTGACGGCTAAGCCAGAGCTTTAAAATTCATTTATTGAAACTATGTAATAGATATAACGATAAATAAAATGAATGATTACTTACTTACTTACTTACTTCCATGTAAATCCATCAATACTTAAACGTCGAACTCAACAGCTGTGATGTTTTGTATACTAATTCTACGAAGTTTATCTTTCATCAAACTATTCTTGATTTTCATTACTATCTACATTTGATGTTTCACATATACAATGACAAAAAACTTCAGAATCAAAAATCAGTTGGGATTCCGGATCGGAGAGAGATTACGGATTGTCAAATAAAAACGACATTAGATTAACCTGGGCCCGTATTACAAATTACGAAATGAAAGGCAAAAAAACGATAGTCAACACATGTACCGATTATGGTTTACGATAATGGATGCATCAAAATATTGCCTGATAAAATAAAAAAAATCTATTTTTTTAAGCGCATCCAACTTCATTCTTTCAATATTTCTGTCAAAAATAGTACATGTGTCAAAACAATGAAATACGAGTGCCAAAAGCAGTCGTAAGAGAAAACGATTATCGTTTTAAAAAAACGAGTATCGTAAAACGTAATCGCAACTTAACGATAACGAGGGATTTTAAACGATAATCGTAATTCGTAATACGGGCCCAGCATACTAAAAAAGAGTAGCATGCAGTAGAAACAGTTGTGATGCTATGCTAATTGACGTTTAATAAGTAACTTATAGATTCGAGATACATATAAAGGTATCATAAATTTATTTTCAGTAAAAGTAGGTAGATTACGTAGAGTGCGTTCTATTTCAGTTACTTTGACAGGATTATCAAGGTTTGAAAATAAAATCTTTTATTAATCTCTCAAAGATACTATATGATGAGAAAGGGGAAAAAATGTCTTGTATTTTTAAAAGCGCTGCCTTTTCAGTTCCACAACGGAAAAATAGGGGTCCTAATGGTCGAGAGAAAGAGGGATTATGAAAAACAAGAGAGATGATGCCAAACGAAACCGAACAAAAAATATTTGAAGATAAGTTTCACAAATCTAATTTCGCTCTGATTTTTGTTAATACGGTTATTTTATTCAAAGCAAATTATATTTTTAAAATAAAAATTAGGTTAGACGAAAATATTTGCAAACAACAACAAATAAAACTTAAAATTGCTGTTGACAACTGATGATGATAACCGGTTTTCTGGAGAGAAAAGTCTATCGGTTGCTAACAAATTTACTTTACTTCTATGGCCCTGATGGCATTAGAATATTGAATGCATAACTTGCCTTATAGTACCTATAAATCGCAAGTAAAAAGTGGGCCTCGCAATTCTGTCGGTCTCTCTGTTCGACTACAGCCTAAACAGTTAGGCCGATTTTCTTTTGTAGATAGTATTTCCCCCCACACGTTTTTTTTTAAGACCAAAAATAACGGTACCTGCCAGATTTTTTTTCGAAATTTTATAAATATTTTTTTTTCTCAAAAACTGTTCGAGAGATTTAAAAAAAAATATATCACTAAATTTTATTTAGTTAAAGCTAGGTAATGGTTGGAAAAAAATTCTGAAAAATGGTTATTAATGTACCCCTCTTGGAACCATTTTTTTTGTTTTCTCGTGTTTTTTGGTAAAGTT
The DNA here is from genome assembly GCA_963931855.1 of Philhelius festivus. Classification (NCBI taxonomy): domain Eukaryota; kingdom Metazoa; phylum Arthropoda; class Insecta; order Diptera; family Syrphidae; genus Philhelius; species Philhelius festivus. The sequence continues at coordinate 214,440,524 of OZ007555.1, read as the reverse complement.
ATCCGTAGTACAGTAGGATTTTATATGAAAAACTAATACAACATCCGCAGTAGGATCACTGCCGATTAGAGCTCTAAAAGTAACGACAAAATGAATACCCGTATGTATACGTTACTTTAGGTATGAGTACCCGTTACAAAAATGTCGTTACTCGTTACTATCGTTACTTTAGGTATTCCAATACAATTCGTATGTATCACTTTATAGTATTAGCCAAATATGAGTATCGTTACTGTAACGAAATATGTATATCATACGCAATAATGGTTGGTTTTATTTGAGTCAAATAACAAGATTCTTTTAATTAAAACATTACTGCTTGCCCAAAAATGTTAATTTGATTTTAATCAAAGTTGACATTACAATGATTGCTTCGGAAAGGTTGGTTGATACTGGGATGTACTGGAATGCATCTTTTTTCTCAGAGATTTTTATTATGTCAGACATTTGGAAATAAACTTCATGTCTATTTTGTAAAAGACGTACAAAAATTCTCAAATGTCAATTGATTGAAAAACTTCTGAAAAATCTTAATTTTTTGGACTTTTTTGTCCCGGGAAATTGCGATTTAAGGGCTGTTGGAAAGCATCTAGAAAGAAATACTCTAAGTAGGTCAAAATATAGTATATTACCCATCAACCAAGGCATAAACTGTCAAATTCCATTGGAGGATGGCTGAGATCTCGATGGATTAAAAAACATCTACGAAATTTGAATTTTTCTTAACACTGAGCCTCCACTTGAAATAAGTGATTGCAAGAAATGTGTCATGTAGCCAATATTTCTTGTGGAGTCCCCTTATGTCTCGATTTTTGTTATTTTTAGTCATAATTTTTTCTATTTATTTCTTGTCTTCGTAGAAGAAATAAATGCAGATATAAATTTTGACGTTTCGTGACACCCCAGCTTCACTAGACACAAATTTCTCACAATACGTCGAGTCTTGACACAAATTCCCTCATTTTCACGTAACATTCCTTCATTTCATTGACAAACTCATGTTATGTTTTCACTTCGTATAGAAATTAAGCCAAGATGTAATTTGACACTTATTTTTCTACCATTTACTGTCTGTTGAAGTACATAGAATGTTGTTTGGTTGTTTGCAGGCCAAAATTAACATTAAAAGAATGAAACATTGAAGATAGTAAGTATTTTGATTAATATTTTTAAATTAATTAGGGCATTCAGAGACCTTCCCTCCTTGTGGGACTACTCAATTATGTCTTGGAGCAAATGTTCTTCAAGGTCGTGCAAATCTCTTTTGCTCAAAAATGGATTCACCGAAAACCAGTGCTTCCTTTTGTATTCTTCCCGTTTTGCCTTTTCCAGCTTTTCCAATGCGTTTATCGCTAAAATCAAACGACGTGATTTACTTGGTGAGATCATGGCGAAGAATGAATAATCACGACATAATTTGCCCACGGTGTTAAAGAAATATAAACTTCAGATATAGTGTCTGACATAATGTCAGAAATAAATATTGCTAATGGAGGTGCGACGTAACAAAAAATCGATTTTTTTGCTCATGAAAATTGTGCAGAAAATATAAACGTCCAACACGAGCTCATCTTGTGTGTATGCTTTACGCATATTCCGTATGTCGTACCTGTGGATACTGAATTCGTGCCAAAACAAAAGTAACGACGTCGTGCGAGTAACGACATCGTACGAGTAACGACTCTGATTTGTGTGTATACTTTCCGCATTCCGTATGTGGTATCTCGTATGTGGTACCTGCGTGCGTTATTAGACACTGAATTTGTGCCAAAAAAAAAGTAACGACATCGTGCAAGTAACGACTCTGCTTTGTGAGTAACGTTTCGTTACTTGGTATTTCATTGAATACCCGATACTCAGTAACGAATACATACGATTCGCTACAGCTCTACTGTCGATACTCGAATAAACGCCAAAATCTCTATCCGCAGAAGGATTTCACTTCTCCTTTTAGGCTAGGCGCGCACATTCAATTTTTAGTTTCGCAACTGTTTAGTTGCTAAAATGAAACATATGGGCTTATATGGGACACCGCGCACTTAGAGCAACTCGATTCTCGAAACTAAAAAGTTTGTGTTTTGACACAAACTAAACGATTGCCTTCACAACAGTTGAGCTGTTGTCTATAAGGCTAGTCGCGCACTGGCAACTGTGATCGAAATCAAATAGTTTAATCACCAGTTGAAAGAGAACCGCACACTGGCAACTCTTTACTCACGCTCGCACTCTTTTCTCTCTTGCACTTATAAAAAACAGCTCAACTGATGCGAGGCAATCGTTTAGTTTGTGTCAAAACACAAACTTTTTAGTTTCGAGAATCGAGTTGCTCTAAGTGCGCGGTGTCCCATATAAGCCCATATGTTTCATTTTAGCAACTAAACAGTTGCGAAACTAAAAATTGAATGTGCGCGCCTAGCCTAAGAGCAAGAGAGAAAAGAGTGTGAGCGTGAGTAAAGAGTTGCTAGTGTGCGGTTCTCTTTCAACTGGTGTGTCACACCGAAGAACAAGTTTCAAAGTTGAAATTTGAACAAGTGTTTATTTCTGTAAATATAATGAATTATAAAGGTTTAATACTTTACATGTTTCTTACCGCAGTTTTTCTTTGCTCTTCTTATGACTTCGGTTTGACAAATGACAATGGGATAGTAATTCGATGAAGAAAGGAAGTTTCACGCGGAATTAAAAATGGATGTTGATACTCGACATAAACGAGAGTCGAAGTAATATCGATGTCTTAGGAAGAGAAAGAAAAGGCTGCGTTTACATTATATTGCTTGGCTGAGGGCCGTTCCGCAACATCCCCAACCCCGTGAATCGACCCGATTCACTAATCACATCGAGAACGGCTAGTTTTGATACTGGACGTCGTAATATGCCTTTGGACGTTCGGACATCGGCTCTGCGGACTTCACCGTCAACTCCTCTGTATACCTCCTCTATACGACCACGACACCACTCCCTTCTGGGTATGTTAGAGTCACAAATGAACACCAGGTCTCCCTTCGTTATTGGTTTGGATCTTTGGCACCACTTCGTTCGTCGTGTCAGTGTGGGAAGATATTCTGCCACCCAGCGCTTCCACATTCGATCTCTCAGCTGACGTGCAACTCTCCACTGCTTCCTTAGAGAAGGTATCTTTTCATCTGCCTCATTTGCACTTGGTGTTTGTGCTGTGTTTGCAGTTCCAAGCAAAAAATGGTTTGGCGTGAGAGGCTCTTCTTGATTAGGATCGATAGGCAAGTGCGTAAGTGGACGGGAATTCACCACGTTCTCAGCTTCTATAAGAAAGGATTGAAGAGTATACTCACGCGGAGCTACTTCCTTGAGCGTCTGAGCCAAAACTCGTTTCACACACTGCACCATCCGTTCCCACACACCTCCTTCAGATGGATTCGCTGGGCAATTGAACACCCACTCAACTTGTTTTGAAGACATCTCGGCTTGGACACGTTCGCAATCAAAAACTTCTGAGAACCGTTTAGCTTCTTGGTTAGCCCCAACAAAGTTCGTTCCGTTGTCAGAGCGAATTCTTACCGGGACGCCACGACGATTTATAAAGTTGCGGATTGTTATGATGCATGCATCTGTAGACAAGTCGTGGGCTATTTCCAGATGTATAGCACGGACTGTGAGGCATGTAAATAGTGCTATCCATCGTTTTTCAGTATGACGTCCAATTGTGACACTAAGCGGTCCGAAATAGTCCAAGCCAGTGTAACTGAATGGTCTTATAAACGGGCTCAACCGATCTTCGGGTAAGGAACCCATTAAGGGTGCGACTGGTTTGGCTTGAACCAATTTACATACGAAGCAGTTCCCGATAACCTTACGCATGAGCCGGCGCAGTTGGGGAACCCAATACTTTCTTCTAACTTCACAGATAGCCGCTTCAATGTTTTGATGTTTCATTTTCATGTGTGCGAAAGTAACCACGAGAAATGTGAATGCATGACTTGGCGGCAGTATAATAGGATGTTTAGTTTCAAACGGGAGCCAGCTGGCGGCACCAAGCCGCCCATAAACTCGTAGAACACCATCATCATTAACATATGGAGAAAGTTTGTGGAGTGTACTACCTTTTTGAATACTCTTGTGTTGTCTTATTCGTTCAAACTCCGCAAAATATACCTCCCGTTGTACAATGCGACAAAGTAAAAGTTCCGCTGTATTAAGCTCAAGGGACGTGAGACCATTTTCTTCGAGATGATATGTCTGCTTCTGACATCGACTTAAAAAACGATTCACCCAAGCTATTGTTCTTACGAGCCTGCTCAATGAAGAGAAACGATTAAATTCAATGAAGGTATTACTTACGATAACCAAGGAGTATTTCGAAAGAAGTTCTTCTTTATCCGGCTCGTTATCTTTGATGCTAGTAGAAAAAAGGTCGTTTGTCGGCCAACTATGTTCAGCCTTCAGCAAGAATGTAGGCCCTCTCAACCAAATTGAGTCAGGGTGAAGGTCAATGCGGCTGTTTGAGCGTGTTGCCATGTCAGCTGTGTTAGCATGGGTTGGAACCCATCTCCAGTTTGAAGAATCAGTTGATGAAAGAATTTCGGCAATCCTATGTGCCACGAACGGTTTGTATCTTCGATGTTTACTACGAATCCAATTGATAACTGTTGTTGAGTCACTCCACAGCACTTTTCGACTGATTTTGATAGAATGTTCTTCGACGATTGTCTTCATAAGCCTCGTTCCTAAAACAGCTGCTTGGAGTTCTAGACGTGGGATTGTAAGTGGTTTTAAAGGAGCGCACTTCGTCTTTGCGCAAATGAACGAGATCTCAACATTCCCATTTTCGTTCATAGACCTCCAATATGCTACTGCAGCAAACGCATCCTCACTGGAGTCGACAAAAACGTGAAGCTGGAGCTGATTCGGCAAGCCATTATGAAAATAGAAACGTGGAACGTTGAATACAGAAAGGTCTGACAATCGTTGACGCCAAGTGTTCCAAGGTATAAGTATTTCATTTGGCAGAGTGTCATCCCATCGTAAATTATGGCGCCAAACTTCTCTCATTAAGAGCTTGGCAGTAATCATAAAGTGACTCAAAAAGCCCAACGGATCGAAGACGGACATAATAATACTTAGAAGTTCTCTTTTTGTAGGCGATTTCTTACCTGAAATGACTTGATTATCTACTTGATGAAATTGGAGTTGAAAAATGAAATCATCATATTCTGGCTGCCATTTCATGCCCAGAACTTTCTCCGTTCCTGGATTTCCCTTTTCTGAAACCGAGACAGTTGATTTGCTGCCATCCAGTGCTTTAAGTACTCTTGATGAGTTTGATGTAAAGTTTCGAAGCTCGAACCCACCATTAGTATGAATCTCTCGAACTTGTTTGGAGATTTCAATAGCTTCTTCTTCGGATTGGAAACTATCCACAAAGTCGTCAACATAGTGATGCTCCATTATAGATTCGATAGCGCGAGGATGATGATTTTGGTTCTCCAATGCGTTTCTAGTTTTAACATAATGTGCTATACAGGGCGAACAAGCGGCGCCAAACGTCATCACCTTCATTTCGTATACATCCGGTGGTTTGTCATCGGCACCATCACGCCAAAGGAACCTTTGAGCACATCGATCTTTAGGTCGAATACCAATTTGATGGAACATCTGTTTGATATCTGCGCATACGGCAACAGCTCCTTGGCGGAAGTTAAATAATATGGATGGTAGCAGCTTGTGTTGTTGAGGGCCTTTCAGAAGATATGAGTTTAGTGAAATGTTATTTACTTTGGCGGCAGCATCAAAGACGAGGCGTAACTTCTGAGGTTTGTGTGGATTCACGACACCAAAATGTGGCAAATACCACGTCTTAGGTCCTCCAATCTGGGCTTCTCTTGGTTGTAGCTTTCGAGCGTAGTTTTTGTCGACATATTCTTGAATTATTGAGCTATACGCTGCAGCGAAGTGTTCATCACGTTTCATCTTTCGTTCTATTCCGATTAAGCGCTTGAATGCCATTTTATAGCTGTCAGGAAGATTAATGTCATCAGTGGACCACAGTAGCCCTGTTTGGAACCTCCCATTGATTTTTTTCGTTGTTGACTCCAATATGTTTCTTGCTCGCTTATCCTCTTCACTTTCAATTGGGGCTGAAGGTCTTATTCCAAAATTTTCTGTTTCGAAATAGTCCGCTACTAAAGCGTGTAAGGATTCATCAGCAGATGTGTTAACCATAAGACAAGTTGTTGGAATATTTTCTGTTGTCTTTATAGCAGGTCCAAAAACTACCCATCCCAATTCTGTATTCGCAGCAAAGGGGCCTCTCTCATTTAATTTAATTGAATTTGTCGGTAGCCCGAGGTGGCAGTGGTCGAGGCCGATTAAAAGCTTAGGTCGGACGTTAGAGTATGGTTGTATTGACAATTTTTGGAGTTGGTTCTTATTACTGTATAGTTCTTGTTGACTTAAGCTCTGAGTTGGAAGGCTGAGATTAGACACACCATACACGTTCTTTAGAAAATGTTTTTTCGGTGTGCCGACTCCACTTATATACAAACTAACGACAACTGTAGGTTCTTGTACCATTCTACCGCCAACCCATTGTATACCAAGCTGGTGGTGCTGACCCTTAAGACCCAGTTCACTTACCAAAGCGTTATCCAGCATAGTTACCGAAGAACCCTCATCTAGCAGAGCATACGTATCGATGGCTTTATTTTGTCCGTGGAGAGTTACTGGTAGCACACGAAACAGAATGTGATTACTTGCTGCTCTACTGGTTGCGCAGCTAAGAATCGACTCCCCTTCGTGTTCACTTTGTGTTGAAAGGGGCTGTTCTATGTTTGATTCTGTTTCTACTTCATGGAGTATCTCGTGGTGTTTTTTCTGGCAACCAGTAATAGGGCACTTCGATTTGCTGCGACAGTATCGTGTTGTATGCCCGAACTTTAGACACGTAAAGCACAGTCGGTGGCGTTTTATGAGGTCCCATCTCTCCGAGACTGTGGCTTCTATTACATTTTTGCACTCAGCAACTCTGTGCTGGCCTTTGCATATGGAACATTTGATTGGCTGTGCACATTGCTTTTCTATTGTGTGCAGCACCACTCGCCGTCTTGGTTCCCCAACATCATTACTAAGCACTGAATGTAGAAGATTTGCAACTCGATTTATCCAGTCACTAAAATGTACAATTGTTGGATACGGTAATATTTGCATTGCATGTGCAGCCCATTCTAATTTCTTGCTCATCGGCAATTTTCCTATGAGTTCATCTAGTAGGGTTGGATTGGCCAGGTGTCGATCGCCATTTGCTGCCTGGAGGAAGGCAACAAGATTCCTCGTTTTGGTGGCAAATGGAATCAAGAGATTGAGCGAATCTTCGGTAATTGGCTTAATAGCTTGAACTTGGCTAAGCTGACAACGAATTAGCTGTTCTGGCCGACCAAAACGAGAACCAAGTAGATCTATGATGGCATTCACATTATCTGGAAAAATCAAGAGGGATTTAACTGACTCCAATGCCATGCCCGTGAGACTTTTCTGTAATCGTTGGTTGTTTTCTAAATTAGTGTATTTATATGCAGCAGTTGTTTGCGTATACGACGTAAAAAACACCGGCCATTCTTCGGCATGTCCACTAAATGTTGGAAGGTCTTGAAGTTTTCGTGGTAAAGGTGCTTGAGCGACGTGCGATGCGCTGGTATTCGTGCTCAAGAAGGCAAAATTATCGTTTGCGCTCAAAGAAGGCAAGTTCATATTGGCATACACATTGCCTGCTGATGACATTGAGGTAAGCAAATTATTGTTGTTTTGAATGCTAGCGGGCATAGCGGAAGAATTTTCGGGTACCGTTGGCAAAGGACCCGCTATAGTGGCGTGTACACTGTCCGACGGTATAGTTGTGAGTGTGGGTGTGTGTGATGATACAGATGTTGCAGTTGTTTTCATAGCTGTAAATTCCTTTAGCTGTATCTCAGTGTTCATTATTTTATTTTCTAATACGGATATTTGTTTCTGCAGAACTTCAAGTAAATTTTCATTCTGGACTGCTTGGGTAGCTAGAACTGATCGTGCAGCTGGAGGTGTTTGGGCAACTGCTTGTGTACCTGGCGCTGCTTGAGTTGGTAATGGTACTTCATCAGCTGTAAATATCTGAAAGGGAAGTGTTGCTTGAGAAGCTAGCTGTGCTTGGGTAGCTTGCGCTGATTGGGCTGGCGCTGTTTTAGCAACTGCTTGCGTGGTTGTAGCATCAGCTTGCTTAAGGTCAAGTGGACGAATTGTGGCAGTGGTGTTCTGTGCCGTGGCGGCATTAACGGCATTGGCGGTGCATTTTGAATTTGAAATGGCTTCTGAATTGACACTCAACTGCGCTGCGGTGGCGTTATGCGCTGCAGTTGCCGTGCTCATACTCGACGTGGAGGGAATATTTGATTCTTCGTGCTCCTGGCGATTGGGGTCGTTGCCAGTGAGACGAGGACTTCTTCGAGGTGGTGTTCGCTCCATGTATGGCAATCAATACAAAATGGCGACTCAATTGATTGTGGGCAATTTGGCAATGCGAAATAAAATTTGTCACACCGAAGAACAAGTTTCAAAGTTGAAATTTGAACAAGTGTTTATTTCTGTAAATATAATGAATTATAAAGGTTTAATACTTTACATGTTTCTTACCGCAGTTTTTCTTTGCTCTTCTTATGACTTCGGTTTGACAAATGACAATGGGATAGTAATTCGATGAAGAAAGGAAGTTTCACGCGGAATTAAAAATGGATGTTGATACTCGACATAAACGAGAGTCGAAGTAATATCGATGTCTTAGGAAGAGAAAGAAAAGGCTGCGTTTACATTATATTGCTTGGCTGAGGGCCGTTCCGCAACATGGTGATTAAACTATTTGATTTCGATCACAGTTGCCAGTGCGCGCCTAGCCTTAGGCTAGCCTTAGGCTAGTCGCGCAATGGCAACTGTGATTGAAATCAAATAGTTTAATCACCAGTTGAAAGAGAACCGCACACTGGCAACTCTTTACTCACGCTCGCACTCTTTTCTCTCTCGCACTTATAAAAAACAGCTCAACTGTTGCGAGGCAATTGTTTCGAGAATCGAGTTGCTCTAAGGCTAGGCGCACACATTCAATTTTTAGTTTCGAAACTGTTTGGTTGCTAAAATGAAACATATGGGCTTGTATGGGACACCGCGCACTTAGAGCAACTCGATTCTCGAAACTAAAAAGTTTGTGTTTTGACACAAACTAAACGATTGCCTCGCAACAGTTGAGCTATTTTGTATAAGTGCAAGAGAGAAAAGAGTGCGAGCGTGAGTAAAGAGTTGCCAGTGTGCGGTTCTCTTTCAACTGGTGATTAAACTATTTGATTTCGATCACAGTTGCCAGTGCGCGACTAGCCTAAGTGCGCGGTGTCCCATACAAACCCATATGTTTCATTTTAGCAACTAAACAGTTGCGAAACTAAAAATTGAATGTGCGCACCTGGCCTTATCGGCAGTGATCGTACTGTGGATTTTATATTTGTTATTCATATAAAATCCTACTGTACTACGGATAACTTTTCCAAAAAAAACACGGCTATTTTGTGTATTAAAATTTTCAACAAATTTTCTTTTTGAATTTTTCAAAAAATATCATATTTTTAATTGAAATTTGTCCTCAAACTTCATCAAATATCAAGATTTACTATACAAATTTATTCTGTAAATCTAGAAGAATAAAAACTACATCAACCAAATAGTTCATCTGTTTTCTATAAGCAACCAAACAGTTGTGCAACTAAAATCAAATAAAATTGTCGCGATCACGTGTAAAAAAAGGATAAATAAGTAGAAAAGAGATTGGAGATGGGTTATTTCATTGATGTTCATTTGATCCGTATCGTTTTATTATCATTTGATGCTCCATATGGACTATTAGCAATAATAAAACGTAGCTATTTATGCTTCTTGATAAGTTTTTAGTCTCTTGGCTAACTAGTGCTCGATATTGAATGCCTATAATATTTAATATTGGGCGAATTGGTCAATAGAATTAAAACAATTTAGTTCAATTTAATTTCGATTATGCCTGTACTTAATGTACTTTGCTCCATGAAATGTTTTCATTTTATTTTGACAGAAGTCAGTACATGTCATTTCAAATAGTCCACTTGTGCCACAGCGCTAATTGCAAAGTGAAGTTTTTTGTAAACAGAAGTCAAATAATTCCTTAGAAATTTTTGTAATTTGTCGGTATGGCTCCAAAGCCAGGTGCAACCCGGCTTATTAATAGAAAGCAAAATCAAGTCAATAAATATTCGATAGGAAACTTCTATAGAAAGTATGTAAACATCGACTTCCTAAAGTACTTGGTGTTCGACCCAAGATCGATGCCAATTGTCGGTATTTTAATACTTCTCGGCGAACTGATAGTAAATATTTTAGTCATACACAATGTCCCGTACACGGAAATAGACTGGATTGCATATATGCAGGAATGCGAAGGATTTTTGAATGGAACTACAAATTATGCATTGCTCAGAGGTTTGTTATGATTGATTGATAACTTATGTAGGTAAAAATTTTAGTTATAAATAAAAAACTTACAGTGCTGTTGCAGTAGCTATAGACTATTTATATACTCCGACTGCCTGAGACTCGAGAGCAAAGTTGTGTTATTAAGAGCAGCTATTTTAGATAGGCTTGCCAATGTGCACCATTAGATTTCTAAAAATATAACCTACTAAAAAGCATTTTCAAGTAGGATCTTATAAAATACTGCCGAGTGTTATATAACGAAAAAATATATTTATTTCAAATAGTCGACTGTTAATAAAATTACTTTATGCCTCGAAATCTCATAAAGAACATTATTTGCTCAGTGACTTACAACTCCCAAATAATGTTGTTTGCATTATGTTAGTAGTCGGGAATGGATAGGACCAAGAATTTTCTGTCGAATCCAAATGGCTTGGAGAATTTGCAGCTTCATCGCAATAGGCAGTACCCTGAAAAAAATACATTCGACCATTTCTTTTCAATAATGTGTTAACTTCGGAAGCACATATGCATATGGATGAAAATTCCTTCAGAAGTTAGGGAATAACCCTCCACAATTGGCATTTGTATTTGTATACTTTCTTCTTCATACATACAATATACATTCAAGGTTTCCAGTTGAATTATTCAAGGAAAATCCAATTCGGAAAAGCCAGTGGTTTATTATCGAATTAAAGTCGAATACTTTTCATTTCCAAGTTTTGACTCACTCTGATGTGCTCAATTATCAAATTTAAAGCGAAGTAGAATATAAAACCACAAGCCAAACCCGCTTATTCGAAACTGTATCGTCTTAAAAAGATCTGTTTTAAGCTCCCTATTGGGAAATTAACCTTTATTTAAAAATATTAAAATACACTAAAATAAATATTTAATAAAATAAGCTAAAAATCACATTATTGTTACAATATTTTCAGGTGACACTGGGCCTCTTGTCTATCCCGCCGGTTTTGTTTACATCTATAGCTTTCTATACTTCATCACATCTCATGGCTCAAATATCCGTCTAGCGCAATATATTTTTGCATTTATTTACTTACTGCAAATTTATCTCGTTATTCGTTTATACTCAAAGAGCGCCAAAGTACCACCGTATGTACTTGTACTTAGTGTATTTACATCATACCGCATCCATTCTATATACACACTGCGACTCTTCAACGATCCGATTGCAATGTTGTTCCTTTATTTGGCCATCAATTTGTTCCTTGACCAACGATGGACCTATGGGAGTATATGTTTCAGCTTAGGGGTTTCAGTTAAAATGAACGTCTTACTTTTTGCCCCAGCCGTCCTTTTATTATTCATAACAAATTTGGGATATCTGAGGACGTTGCAACAACTGATCGTTTGCGCAAGTATACAATTTGTTCTTGGAGCGCCATTCTTGTTCTCCTATCCGTTGGCTTATCTCAGAGGAAGTTTTGACTTGGGACGGATTTTTGAACATAAATGGACAGTCAACTATCGCTTTCTTAGTCGAAGCATTTTTGAGAACAAAATATTTCACCTATCATTGTTGGCAATACACCTAGGGCTGTTAATACTTTTTGCATCGGTAACCTTTAACTTCTTCAGAAGCTATTGTAGACTTCGCGAACTTCAAAAACAATTGGAACCCCAAGTGAAACGAAAAAACTTAGAAGCTAAAATGATGAAAGTTAAAAAACCACCACCAAAAGAGAAAACAGATGAAATCACACCAGATCAACAAAGCTTCCTTGATTCATTTGAAAAATCCCTCAAAAAATCATCCGGACAAACGAAACCAAACAACTTGCCAGAGGATGAACAACCAGACCCAACCGCGAACCAACCGGAGAAATATTCAATTCAATTCGACAAGTGCACACAACTGGCACTGCTACCTTTATTCTTGTGCAATTTTATTGGGGTAATTTGTGCTAGAAGCCTTCACTATCAGTTTTACGTATGGTACTTTCATTCGTTGCCTTATCTAGTTTGGTGCACGAGCTTTAATTTGGGAACACGCTACTTGATTTTGGGTTTAATCGAATTTTGTTGGAATACATATCCGAGTACAAATTTCTCCAGTGCCATATTACATTTTTGTCATTTTATTTTGTTGATTGGTGTAGCTCGAAATATTTTTCAAACCAAAGTTATGAGTGAAAAATTAAATAAAACCCAGTGAAAACCAGATATGAAAGTAGTTTTATTTTAGTTTTTCATTATTAAAAATTAGTTTACCAATTATTGTTACTTTTATTTTCAACACCATTCTTATGACACTAGTAAATTTCCAGATCTATGGAATATTGCAAGTGTTGCCTCCACCTAAAAATTTAAAACGGAACGAATTCAGACCCATTTAATTTTTGCCATTTTTATCAAAAATATTCGAAAGGGTTTTAAAAAAAACAAATAAGTGCTTTTCTTGCTGCAAATCGCATGCTTGCTTCGAAACAACCAGTTTTTCGAAAAAAAACATACATAGCTGCATAACAGCTCTATTAAATATAACTGATGGTATTAAGGTGCTTGATATGGATGAATTGACTTTTCTAGTGTTATTTGATTTTCCAATAGCATTTACACAGTGAACCACATAAACATAAAAAGCTTACGCAGCAATTTAAATACTTCTATAGTGGGCCCTATTCAGTTTACATTGTATGTTAATGAACTCCCATCTATTATTGGGAATTGCTTTTCCCACAAGTATGTATGCAGACCACGTTCAAGTGTATTTTAGTAACCCTCGGTTTTATTTAGCATGGTGCCCCCTGCGACAATGAAAACCTAGAGGGACATTACTTTGGTACCAATCTAATCTCAAGGAAACAATTATGTAGATATTTCTTACTTTCATTCGATTTATTGAATTGAATTGATTGATACTCTAAAAGATTTTATCTTAATGTATCTTTGTAAATTTAATTTTGTTTTTGAAATAAATTGAAAATTGAAATTGAAATAAAATATTTAAGCAATGTTCCAATCGAAGGCGTCGAAACTACGAATTGTTGGCATGACGTTTAATCGCTATTTAACTTGGGATAACCATGTTAATTTACTAGGTAAAACTTTGGTCATACAAAAACTTTGGCAATACCGGTATTGTAATTTTAACTCTGTAAGTAAAAGAAAGCTGAGTGTTTCATTAACAGTATTATACGTTCCATAGGGTTAAGAAGATATAATAGGTTGTATAGTTACATAATCCGTCCGCTTTATATGCCTTTTCAAAACTATCTTCAACTCCGTAGCTTAACCTTGCTCTAACTGCTTTCAAAGAATTAGATTAGAATCCTCGCATAGGTGTCATCAGTTAATTCATCCTCGTTATTCCTTTTTAAGTTTTAGTTTTTCTCTTTTGTTAGCTTAGGACTATCTAATAAGATATTGTATCTTACAGTTTTAAGCATTCTTACGTAAATAAATATGTATACATATTTCGTTTCTGAGAGGTCCAGAATATTAGTAGTGGTGAGTGCATAAATAAATTTAGGTATGTAAAACAAAGACCCTTTGATGGTTCAATTTGCATTTGGAAATTATAAAAGTTAGTTTGGTCATTTTTCTTTTTTTAAAACCTTAAAAAATGTCAATCGTAATGACTCTTAGACTCTTGTTAGAGACAAGCTAATAAGTCAATATACGAGTAAAATATCTTTTATTTAATTAATAAAGTTTTAGATTCTTAGACAATAAAATTTGTATATATTTATAAAACTACGCTCTGATAAATCAGAATGATGAATACAGGCTTAAATATGCTTAGTATACAGTATTTCATATTAAGGTTCTAGATACTTTTATTATATTTATGAGTTAAAAATTCATAAATAAATTTGTTTTTAAGCATAGGGCGGAACGGCTGTAAGAAGCTTTATTAAATAAGTAAGAACAGTGACATAATGGTTCTCGTAAACCGTAATTAGTTCGGTGCGTAGTTTCGAATAATAGAGGCCTTGGTCATAAAACATAATATCCTTTAGATGTTAGACGGCTATTAAGTAAGGTTTTGAAATTCAACTACTATATGGTATAAAATTAATAATTTTTTCATGAAAACAAAGAAAAAAGGGGGTGAAATTAAGTTGGACAACAGCTCATGCAGAACCGGAACCAATAATCTCATCAATTAATATTTTCAGTATAGGCCTTATCCCAGAGCTTTTTCAAAAACACTGGTGCCTGTTAGGGGGATAAGTATCATTTTTGCCAATTTTATATACATTTCAATTTTGATATACATACATACAATGTATGTATATATGTAGCTCTGTTCTTTCAAAATCAGCTATACAATTTTCGAGAATTTCGGAAAGAAAATGGGTGATGAAACAAAAATGTTTCCAAACATGAAAAAAACTTACTGCCGTTGTTTTCCTTCCGCATAGCGGAGCTTGTGCTGAAAGTATATTCTCAGCCAATCAATTAAAATAAAACAAAATTAAGCAATGGTACATACCCGTAAATATTTGTTTTCGCTGAATTAGATTCTAACATTCGTATACGTTTAAATTCACTACAGATCAAAATGCCAAAAACACACGCAACTATTGTCCGTTGATACTTCGTACCCCACATTCGTTTTCCTTAGCTGCCAAAATACTAAAATTATGTTTTCCTTTTTTCTGAATAAACATTGAATACATTGAACTCAGGTTGATACAAACCGACTACAAATTAAACTTCATTAATTAATAAAATAAGTATTTATTACAACAAATAAATGAATAATTAAATTTAATACATAATAGCCCAACAACAGTTTTAGTCAGCACATGATGCAGTCGTTTGCTGAAGTGTTGTGGTTTGTGACTGTGACAAAGGCCTTTGTTCGTCTTCTTGCTGCAGATGGTGTCTCATCTGGTCTTGTGAACTTCGATGCTGGGTTGAGAAAAACCTTAAAATTGAAGTTTCACTGTTCCGTCGACTGGACGTCGGAGTTCTTTGTGTATGATGCTGCGGGTGGTGAGAATTTGAATGGGAAGATGATGGAGACAATATTTGATCGGCGTTGTTAGAGCCGGAGTGTGAAGTTCTTCTTCGAGATACAGTGTTTTGAAGTCTAGAATTTCCTTCGACCGAACGAAGACTTTGTAATCGCGGCGATGAAATGCAGCTACTTGGGGAGCTATCCTCCCTATTCGATTGTCTTTCGTCTTGCATTTTATCCGACAGTGTTATACTGCGACCAGTCATTAGTTTTTGCTTTCGAATTTTCGTCAACCAATCGACTTTGTCTTTGAGTTTTCTTTTGGGTGACATTATTCCTAAATGTGGTGCGTCACCATCAACAACATAATTTGGCAGGTTTGATGTGGGGGAGAAAATCACAGATGAAAAAGCTGAACTGGATGGAGGGGGAGATATTGTCGCGCAAGATGAGGCTGAATTGCCGTTTGTCAAAATTCTTTCACTCAGAGGCGATAGGAGTTTTAATTTGGCAAGAGCATAAGCGCTTGTTGATGGAAGGACGAGGGAGGGGTCTAATGTTCCATTAGTGTTGCGGTTACATTTGTTTTCCTGATTGCTGTCTTCTGGATTGTCAGCTATCGGGCTGATAATTGACTCATGGCCATTATTTTCCTCAGAATTAACAACAAACTTCGATGTGGATGGTGCTGTTGGACTAAATAATCTCCTTCCCCTAGATTCAATTACTTTT
The DNA here is from genome assembly GCA_963931855.1 of Philhelius festivus. Lineage (NCBI taxonomy): Eukaryota > Metazoa > Arthropoda > Insecta > Diptera > Syrphidae > Philhelius > Philhelius festivus. Next base: position 214,424,374 of record OZ007555.1, on the reverse strand, counting down.
TGTCGCTTCTGTTCACTGCCTCCATTTTCATAACAACAACTATCACCAATCATATCCGCAAATGATCTCTTCGATGGTAATTTCTCATCGGTACTTGGTGTCTTTTCATTTTGTTCTACAATACGTTTAAGCGATCTTGGAGTGCATTCCAGCTCCTTTAAATTGTACTTGAGTTGTGTATTTATGATCGACTTGGGTTTTCTATCACTTGAATGATAAAGCTCAGCTTGTCCTCGGTAGAGAGTTTCATTGGCCTGATTTATAGTTTCGGGTCCTATTCGCCAAATTTTATGACGTGCATCATCGCTGCAAGTAACAATCGGCATATCACCATAGGCTCCCCAAGCAACGCACGTTACTTCGACGGTATGTCCAGCAAGAGCCACCAACGGCTCTGATTGCTTAAGATTCCAGATATAAGCCTTCTCATCGCTGCTACCACTTATTAAATACTTTCCATCAGGACTAAGACAAGATTTAATAAAGAACGTACTATTTCGCAGGCCATGGTACACTTGGATTGGTTTTGTTGAATACGAAAAAAGATTGTAGCAATATATTGAGTTGTCTGTGCAATTGGCATATAATTTTGCGCCTGCTTCATCAATTAATAGATTTGTGAAACCCTTAAATGTTGAAGAGCCTGCATATGGCAGGCTGTATTTTGGCAAAGGTTCTTTTTTATAGCATGTATAATTCCTTCTTAGATCCCAAACTTTTATGATGCCATCTCCAGCTCCACACGAAATCAACGTGTCGCTGTCCTGAAATACAAAACAAAATTAATCGATTATTACTTGTTGTTGGCAAGTTAATAATGTTAAGTAGGTAAATATTTAAATATGTAATATCAGTAACATCAAAAATATATCCAAGCTGCCATGAGCATAGAAACATGTTACGAGAGGATACTGTGCTTTCGTTTCCACTCGATCATATTTTTTAACTTTTAACGTGAGCCTTTCATATAGATTTTCAAAAAAATTTAAATATTTTGTGTTTCAAATCACGTTAAAATTGCTATATAATTAGTGCTGTGATTAATTGAACATTTTTGTTTGCAGTCATATACCTATCGATGAAGAATTCTTAAATTTTACCATTTACTAAATAATTTTTATTGTTATATTATACTTATTTAGATTTAGATTTTTGCATTTATCTTTTATATTTTTTTAAATCACGTAATGTTATCTCAGGCAGACGGCAGTATTGCCATGTCTTGTTCTTAACAGTAAAAATTGTAAAATTTGATGAAAAAAAAAATAAAGAATAAATCTATCTATCTATATAGATTTTCTGCTAAAAAAGATTAAATTTGCAGGTTAAATACAGGATTTTTTAAGTTGGTTTGTAGCTATCAGTATCGATATGATTAAATATTTTAGTTGATCGCAGTGGTTTAGTATTTATCCAGCAAATCTACTAATTGCTGAACTAATATTGTATTCTTTTGCATATACATACATATATGTGAATACGAATACGAAAGGCAAAAAACTAAAACAAATTAAAAATTAACAGTTTTATTTAATAGACGAACAAACGCCGCCGAAAGAATTTTCGACTCAGGTCCCGCAGTACGTCCAACGGTTAAATACAGGATTGTCTGTGCATAGGCGGAAAATTCCGCACGACCCCCTCCGCTGCATTGGACATTCTGTTCCATCTAATACTCCTCCATATAAAAGCCTCTGAGAGTGGATGAATAATGAAATTGGCCAATAATTTCATATTGAACTTATTCGCTTCACTTCCAAGTAGCATCAATTACATCATCCTGCAGATTCAATTTGATCAAAACTTTCAGGCTACCATCCCTTCTAGAGAAATCTGGGAGGACTTGGCATTCCTGGAAGATGATTCAATGCAATTTTACACCGATGAATCATGAAAATAATGACGGTGTTGGTGCAGGTGTATACACAGACAGACAAAATTTAAGTCTCCCTTTTCATCTTCCAATCACAGAAGCGTGTTCCAGGCGGAAATTTTGACGATTTAAGAAGTTCTGTGTTGGTTTAAGGAAAATGTGATATCAAATTAAGATATATCCGCATCTTCTCGGACAGCTAAGCAGCCATTAAATCTCTTGATTCTGTCTCTACATGCTCAATAACAGCTCTTAACTGCCGATCGTCTCTGATGGAGATGGCGTAGCAATTTAACATTCACCTCTGCTGGGTGCCGAGCCAAAATTGGAACAATGATACTTGTATTGCCAGATAAGGCAAATATAGGTATTCCCATCGTTACATGTAAACTTATGCTAAGGTAAGATGCAATACAGAGAACAAACCTTAGGTTGAACAATATCAGCACCGGCTTGGCGACAAAACAGATTTGGCCAATGCTGGATCTGAAGCGCTCTAAAGGTTTAATATCTTTAAGCAGATTGCACATAGGCTCCGTAATAGGTACACTGTTTGATATGTTTGCCGTACTCAACAGTTTAACTAACTGTATTATACCTAGACATATTTGGTCCAACTATTATATATCCAGAACAATTAATGATGATATTTATATGTACGACCAGGCAAGGCATAACCAAAATTGTTGCAACCTGTTTTGGAAATTGAAAACTTAAATTCTATTCTATTTTTATTTAGATTCACACACCTCCATATTATTTATGTTCGTCCCCAATTTCATGAAATGTATTCATGATATAGCAAAGGCGATTGACATGTGTCGGTCATTTGATGACGAGTCGAATGAAAACCTTTGATATTAATACATATTGTTAAACTATATTAAAGGGCATCGACTTGAGACGCTCAATTTGATGACAAAGTAAATTTGCCGAATTGATTTGTTTTGCAGTATGGTTTGTTTTGCAACATAAACAATTCTTGAATTAAATATATAAGTGCATGAGTGTAGATTATGTATGAAATAATTTGCGTATAAATAGGATAACAAATATAGAAAAGTGGATTTTAGATTTATCTTTCAAATGATATAAATGGGCTCTTTACCCGTTTTTTTTGAAGTATCCAAATTAAATCGGTTTAACCTACTTGGGTTTGAGGAAGCCTAAAAATATTCTCCGAAGATTTTTTAAGTGTGGTAGGAAATACCTTTATAACAAGACTATGGATTTTTGAAGGGAACTTATGTGGATAGACACGGTGTATTGATTTCGCTGCAGTATAATTTAACAAGCTATCTTGTGTAGCTGGTTTTGATACTGATACATCATCTACTTGTGGCATCTGTCGTGTTTGCCGTGATGCACAAAATATTTAAATATTTGACGTTCACTTAGACAAATGCATGAACATAGGAATTTCCGTTGCAAGAAAACTGTATAAAAGATAATGTATAAACGATAAGAAAAGGAAATTAATTCATCAGTTTAATTTCCACGCCAAGGAAAGAGTTGCTTAGAAAAGCTATTTGAAATGCCAAGAATACGCGGACATTATTTACGTTTATAAGCAATTCAACTAGAGCGCGACAACGATACCAAAAACATTATCCTAACCCACCACGCATCAGACGCTTAGCTTTTGCAAATCAATGTTTCCAGACATAGAATTTTTTATTGTAGTGCATTTAGAAAATCCGTAATCATACATCTGCTCATTAAAATAAAAGTAATATATATATATAAAAACTGCCCAACTCCTACCTATAATTAAATATGATAGTCAGGGGGTCAATTCTCTATCTGTGAAACTGTGAAGTGATAAGTTTTTTCACAACTTCACACAACTTTTCAATGGTACCATTGACTCTCCGGCGTTGCTAGAATTAATATTGATTAATAACAATCCACGTAACTTAAGATCTGCCCCTTTCTTCCGCCTCACCGCACTAACTACTGTCATTTAAACCCAATGTGTAGAATGCTACGTTCGGTCGACACAGAACAGGATATTCTTGATTTCTCCCTTAGTTCCCAATCCCTCAGAAGAATTTCGTACTTTTCCTCACATTGAGTTTTTGACCTGGTTGCTGGAGTGGAGCTTGGATAACAAAGATTTTATCAGTGAAATTATTTAGACACATGAATCTCAATTTACAAAGGATGGGACTAAAAATGTTCACAATCTTCATACAAGCTCTGCGGAGAACCAATGCAAACGGAGGCAGTCGCCATTTACACAAATTTAGCGTCAATATGTGGGCAAACAATTTAATCGGTCCCTTCAAACTACCACTCAAGCTGAATTCTACAAACTATCTGGAGTTTTTGCGAAACGATTTACCACAACTATTGAAGGACATTCCACTGATAGAACTAGCTTCATTTCCAACAGAATTGTACGACAGTGTACTAAGGTCGGGAGGCTAGATGGCTAGATGAAGAAACGGACTAGTTCACTGGTATGCAAGATTTAAAGACCTTATAGCACTGGATTTTTTGTATGAGGAATGAAAGTACTATTTTATTCTAATAGCATTTTTAAGAGAATTACATAGAAGAGCGTTTTCTCGAAGCGTTCAATAAATACATATTTGCTGCGAAATTCAAAAATCGGCTTTACATGCATATAAAATCAAAGACACAATGAGCACCTGTTATCAATCGAACGAGACCTAACTTGTTAGTGTGGCATTATGCCATGGACCCAATAGAGTTTCCAGAGAGCATACTTTGGGAATTTTCTTTGCACAACAAACATATTCAAAAACAGATCTTACCAACGAAACATAGATCGACTTTAACGTGTAGGGATCTGTTAATTGTTTCGAATTCCTTTCCAGGAAACCTAATAAAGGGTTAGCCTTACAAATAATATAATGATAGCGACTATTGAAATTTAATTTTCTATCTAAGAATACACCCAAATCTTTTCGAACGTTTACTCGTTCCAGCTCAGTATCTCCTATTTTATAAGTCAATCCAATTGGATTGTAAGATTTAGTAAATAAAATTAAAAGACATTTCATTATGTTAAGATCAAGACAGTTCTTCTTCTAACACAGAGATATCAAAGCGCACGGTAGTGCCCAGCCAAGTTCTGGCACTACACCCTTTTTACAGGAACAAACTCAGGCGACATTTGACCCCTCCCTATCTTCAGTACCAATGAAGTTAGAAACTTGAAATTCCGAATACTTGCTAAGCTAGTCAAGCACAGGCGCCTCACCAAATTTCAGTTTTCTATTATAAGCGGTTCCTGAGATATAAGGCCTCAAAAATCACAAAAACCGTAACTGACTGACTCACTCAATCACTGACTGACAGATCATCAAAATTATGGAGCACTTCCCGACATCGTAGAATCTTGTAATTTTGCACAACGGTAGGTCTTGTCATTCAAGTAGAGGAAAAAATCGAAAATTTGAGGGGGCGTGGTATCCGCCCACTTTCTCCGAATTGGTGTTGGTTGAATGGAGCACTTCTGACTGCTGTAAAACGATGAAATTTGGTAGAACGGTAGGGCTCAAAATACATATAAAGGACCAAAAATAAAAATTGAGGTTTTCCATTCAGGGGGCGTGGTATCCGCCTACTTTCTCCAAATTGCTGTTGGTTGAATGGAGCACTTCCGACTGTTGTAAAACGATGCAATTTGGTAAAGTGGTAGGCCTTAAATTGCATACAAAGAAAAAAATATAAAATTTGAAATTTTCCATTCAGGGGCGTGGTATCCGCCCACTTCCTCAGAACTGACGTAAATTATACATGGCGCACTTCCGATTGCAGTAGAACAATGAAATTTGGTAAAACCGTAGGGCTCAAATTGCATATAAAGGACCAAAAATAAAAATTGGGGTTTTCGATTCGGGGGGCGTGGTATCCACCCACTTTCTGAGAAAATGTTTAATTTATATGGAGCACTTCTGATTGCCGTAATTAAGGTAGGTATGTTAGTGTTAGGTATCTTGCCAGGACAAGAAGAAATAATTGAAGCGCAAATCAAAACAACCAATAAGAAAAAGAAAATATACCAAAATAGGAAGCTTTAAACTAAGTTGAGTACACCCTTCTATCTTTCCGTATCTTTCGAGATTTTGACATGGCAAAATATTAAAATCTTTGCAAAAAGGAGTGAGATCAGACCAAAAACATAAATGTTAAAAAAAGAGCCAAGTTCTTCTATACAAAAACCTTTGTGTAACAAGTCAGCCGTGAAAAGTACTGAGATCTAAAAGTACGCCAAGTTCTTACTTCATGAAGGTTTGTATAGAAGAACTTGGCTCTTTTTTTAACATTTATGTTTTTGGTCTGATCAAATTTAGGTCAGATTGTAGCTACTCTAAATAATTTCAAATCATCGCTTGGTATCACAGATTGAGTGATACTAGTTTTAATTTTTTGTTGTTTCTAATAGTGTTAATGTTAATGTCAATTTTTTAAGTGTTAAATTATTTATTTGTTAAATTTTTAAAAATCTAACTTAAATTTCAAAATTGTAATTAAAACAAAAATTTAAAACATTATTTTTAAACATCAGAAGTAAGTTTTAATTTAAAATTTTCCATATTCACTTTTATATAATAATTATGTTCATACGTACTATTCCAAATAATATTGTATCATTGGTTGTTTTAGATAAATAAAAACAAAAACCCCTGAAAAAAGCCGGAAAAAAGCCAGCGAAACGTAGGGTAACATAAGATGAATAAGTTTTTTTATTAATTGCATCCACTTAATCGATCATTTAAGCCCAAATAAATACATATAATATTAAAATTTAATACATGATCAAATATAACAAAACTTAATCATAACAAGTTTTTAAACAGTTAGACACAAATATCTCATCCCAATTTAGTCTTTCGAAATAAGAATTTATAGCGTCGTAATTACCTTTTTCAAAATTGTATTCAATTGAAGGCGAGTCATTGCACTTCAATGTATTAAAATGTAAGATTTAAATTCAGTTACAAGAACTAAATGATGCACAGAATTTTCAACGAAAGGTGAATTCGAAATATCAAGCTTAACATCAGTATCATTGGCCCTTATTGCGAGTGTCGTTTGTTAATCGATCGACGACTTTTGTCGAAAATCGATCATCGAAAAATTAAGATACATATCTGAAATTATTCTTGTATAAGATACCATAAGCTGTGTTTTTATATGTACGTGGTTACAACAAAATTAATTTATCTAAATAGCTTTGGATACAAATTTTAACGCATCAAACATTTTGGCACTATCGACTTTTATCGAATCGAACGTTAACGAAACTCACAATAAGGCACTAAAATTATAATGCTAATATAAAAAAGAACGAACAAATTGCTTTATGACTTTCGGCTCTGAGGTTACTTAAAGTCTAAACCAGCCGATTTGGTGAAAATATGAGATCTCTAATTAATCATTTTTTCTTTCAATTAATTACAATATCTTCGTACTTATTCCATTTAAATATTTACCTGGAAGACCAATCCTGTGATGCTACTTGAAGTCGCGTTCTGTCCTAGCTTGGGTGTTCTTGTCTTCTTCTTTTGCGAGACAGGAGTGCCTGGTCCACCAGAATGACCACTATAAATACAATTATCCGCTCTGGGAGTCAAGTCTAAATTTAAGTTTGCCCTCGTGTCCCAAATCAATATAGCTCCATCTCGACCACCTGTTGCAAATACTGACGAGTCTCTTTTGCGAAATGCAGCAGTTTTAACGGAACGCGTATGTCCATTGAATGAGCGGCTTTCGCGAATCTCGGATCCCGTAACTTCCCAAAGACGAGCTGTGTGATCTCCTGAGGCAGAAACAAACTTCATTTCACCGGGCGCCCATTCCAGATCAAAAACCGCATTGAAATGGCATTGTGGTGCGTTTAGAGCTTTCTCTTCGGAATCAATGTTTCTAATGGTTGTGTCCTGCAACGCAATCTAAAAGTAGATGGGTTAAGAATACATACATATATTCTTTTAGCCATTTCAATTTGATTGAGTTACCTTTCCATCTTCATTGGCTATTGCCAAAAAATGTTTGTAGTTTTCACAGTTGGCGAATTTCGCAGAAAATATGGGTGGCTCTGGGTTGTAATCTGAACTGTAGGTACTTGGGGTAATACCTCTCCAGCTGTCCTCCTTGGCTACACATAAACGACGCAGCGCAAAGTCATAGGTAAAATCGTTAGCTAGAAGTTTAATCAATTGGTTTTCCGATAAATTATATTGGTTAGATTTTAAACAAATAATAAGGAACTTAATTATATATGCCGGATTATAAAATTGTATGGAAAAAATTTTTTTTGGCGCAATTCCAAGTTGAGAAAAAATTCAGTAAACAACATTTTTAGGTGAATTTTTCCTAGATTTTCGAGGATATACGAAGGGTTTTTTATTACTTACATATGCCTTGTTGTTTTTCGAAAAACGACAGAACTCTGTTCATTTTGTTAGTATTTTGTTATATTGCAAAATCATTAAAAAAATTAACTATATTCGAGCGGGGACTACGGAAACATTTCTAATTGCAAGTGTCAAAATATTAAATTGCGCGCAATTGTCAAATTTAGAACTGTTTGATTTATCGTGAAGTACATACTTTCTAGAGCAGGGATGTCACTTTATCAATTTATGTCGAATTTTTTTGACAGCTTTTAAACAATGCAATTGTCAAATCCTTTCGACTAAAAACGTATTACTTTTTTTAAACGAAGCAATCGACGTGTTTTTTTTGCAAGTCCATAAGGAATTGTAGAAAAAAAATGCCATCGGGATTTATCGCTTTATATGTAGATACAACAACTAGGGTCGGTTGGGGTAAACGGAAACATGGGGTAAATGGAAACGGCAGTTATTTCTGCCTTTAAAATTATAAAGGGTATTCATGTAACGAGATAATTTTCCGCTTTGCAGAAAGATATAACTTTCCGCAGCATGTTTTCATGAACACCCCCTAAGAAAAACTTGCGTAAATGTGGAAAATATTTTGTGAAATGTCAAATTAAAAGTCAGAATCCATACTTCTTTAGTTTACGAGGTTTATTTCTGCACTTTCCGCAGCAAATTTGTGAGATAATTTTATGCGATTTGCAGAAACTTTTTCCCATACAAATTTTGACAGCTCGTTTCTGCAGAGATAAAATTATCTGGTTTCCGAGGTTTACGAGGGTTTTCCGAGGTTACATGAATACCCCTATAATTTAAATTCAAGAAACATAGTAGCCATACATTTTAAATTTTCGTGCAACCGGTGCATTATACCTCGGGTTCCTTTCTTTCAGTTTTTAGTTGAAATTTCTGTTTCAAAGTCAATGCGTCTCAAAAAAGTGTAAGTGAATTAATTAAGTCTTTAAATATTTTTGTTTTATAGTGTGTCTAAATAAATACGTAAGTAATATTGTATTTTTTTCAAGTGTAGTGTATAGCAATAATCTAATCTGTTTAAACAATTTCTCGTAATAAGTAGTTAGGTTCTCATATTTAAAGTGTTTTCATTTGCCCCAGTAGAATTAACGTCGGGGGTAAATGAAAACATGAATTTGGGGGAAATGAGAACAGTTCTTTTAATGAAATTGTATTTTAATTATTTGATACAGTGTAAAGAAATGCCGCGCACATATCAAAAAAGAGATCCCCTCCCCAACACGACATTATTGATCTTAAAAAGGCCGTTTTTGACGTTGTCAACAAAAAAATGACATTCCGACAGACTAAGGAATATTATCATATTCCAAAAACTGTTATTTTCAACAGTACGTAGATTTGAACAGATTTGTTAGTTAGTTATATACGTTCGAGTTCAGATGACTGCGATGGGGAAAAAAAATATCGTTTATGATGAAGATAGTCCATGTGTAAAAAAACTATAAAGAAAACTCCATAAACTTTAATAGTCCCCGGAACTAATGACAGCTTCGGCGGTAATTATAATACTAATGGAAAAATTAACAATTTTAAATTCAGGTTAAAGCATAAAAAAGTATGTATATGTACACTGTATGTACATATATATAAATAAGTACGAGTATGTATATATAAGCATTTATATAAATAAATGTATTTAATTGTAAATATATTGGTTTATACCATTTAAGAGATATATGTACAAGCATATAAGAATTCTGTGCTGTCTCCTTTACTTAATTTTTTACATCATGGAACGAAGAAGATGACGAAATTGAAAACTTAAACCCTGTAGATCATTCCACTATTAAAAAAGAGGCTGGGTGCGACCCACACTGATAACTTCCCATTTGTGGTCTTGAAAACTTTATATTTAGTTTTTTTCAAATAACCAAATTTTCAGCGAAACAAACTTTAGCTGTAAAATTTAAACAAACATTATTTTAAGATTGAAAAGCATTTTAATTATTTAAGGAGATTTGAAATTGAGATTGTTGATGTTGATCGTGAGCAAAAACAAATTTGTTATATGTCACTTAGATTAACCAAAATTGTCTCTTAGCACACTATGATTCAACTAGAACTTTCTTCGTTTTTTTCGTTTCCTGAACAATTTTAGAAATGTCGCTTAGTATACATTCTTACGGGAAGGTATCGATGTATAAAACAACATACTTTAGAAGGCACTATCGGTGTTCATTCCCAAGAAATTCGACTTGAAATACAATTTTAACTAGTTTTCACTAGAATTTTTAATAGTTTTTTTTATTTAAAAAAAAAACTATTAATTCAATATTTGTCAACATTTTACCAATTGTTATACTATGTATAAAATAAACTAAATTAGAAGTCAATATCACTACTAGTTCTCGAGAAATTTGAGTCGAAAAACAATTTTTACCAATTTTCAATAGAATTTTATATATTTTTTTATTTTTTGTAAAAAAACTGTAAATTGATTTTTTTGAAATTTTCACCAGTTGTCAAACACATTATTTTTCGTAAAATAAAATTATTTTGAGTTTCAAATTGTTTTCCGTTCTTAGAATATCTGGGTTATGAAATTTTTTTTTTCAGTTTTTTTAATTTAAAAAAATAACGGTAAGTTAATTTTTTTCCATATTCATATCAAATCTGTATGACCTTATAATGAGTACATTAAATTTTATTTGGAATCAATAGCATTATTTTTTCGTGAGATATTTGAAACTAACCAAAATTTTTACTTTTTTTTTAAACCGTTATAGTGAAAAAACTACTCACTGAATTTTAATAAACGCCCTTTCAGCCTCTTTCGAAGTTATTATCTATTAAACAAAATTTGTTTGAAGTCGATATCTTTACGCGTTCTTGAGATATCGACGACGAAAAATGGTACAAGAACGTACGGACGTACGAACGTACGAACGTACGAACGTACGAACGTACGAACGTACGAACGTACGTACACACACACACACAGACATCTCTCTAAAAATGATTGATATAGCCTCTAGGGACCTTGAAACGTCGAGAAATGTCAAAAATTCCAATTTGACAAATCGGACCGATTACAATAACTCCCTATGGGAAGTTAAAAAGGTCAATTTGCTTTGACCCAGTTCAAAGGTGGAAGCAGACTTACATCCATATTGAAACATGTCAGCAAATTGATAAAATTGAAATAACTCTTCTTAAAAGCTTGGACACCACTCGAAAGACCTTTGCATTGGTTCCATCCGAAAAAAAAAACAATTCTTAATTAAAGAAATTATTGGTGTTCTCCCAAATCCAACTATGGTTATGATGGGAAGTAGAGTTCACTATAAATTTCAAAAAAGTGTTAGTGTAAAAGAAAACTAATCATTCTTTGTAAAATACACTTAATTGATCTCCAAATAAACAAGTTTTACTTTTATAACTGTACAAATATTGTTTTCACTACCTGTTTCACAGTTTTCCAACTACTATAAAAACACTTTTCATAAGCCTTTAAACTGAAATAATTTTTAATTATGGGGTAAATGGAAACATCGATTGAAATGAACAAGACTGGTTGTATTCTATAGAAGAATCATTTATGTTCACTTTTGCCCCATTCCGAAGTCTGTATCAAGCAACAGAAAACGGAAAGACGTTTTCATTTACCCCTGATTTTAAAATAAAATGGGGTAAATGGGAACGCTGCGGGGGGAAATGAAAACACCAAAGTATTGGACTTATTATTCACCATAACGTTTTTTAGCCATTAGATTATTAACTCTTCTCATTATTTTATTAGTTTAACGCTTTTAGAAGTTCAAAATTGCTTGTATTTAATTTTTTTCTTTTAATTTTAAATTTTCATCTCTCTGAAATTGCAAAAACTGTCCCCAATTACCCCAACTGACCCTACTTAAGCCTATACGGACTTAGCTAAGGCCAGATAATTTTCGAGATTTAATCTAAGGCTAGGCGCGCACATTCAATTTTTAGTTTCGCAAATGCTTGGTTCGAGCAACTAAAAACTTTTTGTTTTGACACAAACTAAACAATTGCCTACAAAAAGTTCGCTATTTTGTGTTTATATGCACCTGCGCGGACATTCAACCAAATAGTTCATCTGTTTTCTATAAGCAACCAAACAGTTGTTGTGCAACTAAAAATTGAATGTGCTCGCCTAGCCTAAGTCCCGATGTCGTTTTTTTCTACAATTCTATATGCACTTGGAAAAAAACACGGCTATTAAAAGCCGTGTTTTTTTGGAAAAGTTATCCGTAGTACAGTAGGATTTTATATAAAAAACAAATACAACATCCGCAGTAGGATCACTGCCGATACTCGAATAAACGTCAAATCTCTATCCGCAGCAGGATTTCACTTCTCCTTTTATCGGCTGTGATCCTACTGCGGATGTTGTATTTGTTATTCATATAAAATCCTACTGTACTACGGATAACTTTTCCAAAAAAACACGGCTAAAGTCAATTAAATTGAGTGGTATGTCACTGAATGTGTACACTTGTGTGTAGTGATGTTGAAAAAGAAGAGTACAGTGTACATATATATATATGTCATGACTTGAATGCATTCCAACAAGCAAGCATATATGTTTCGTTTTAGTAACTAAACATCGACAGCCATATTTATAAACTCATTATAGTGAGTACATAAGGCTATGCAACCCTTATAATAGGTGTGTTTTTTTTGCAAGTCCATATAGAATTGTAAAAAAAAACGACATCGGGACTAAGCGCTTTACATGCAAATGCAACAACTACTTAAATCTATACAGAGTTAGCTAAGACCAGATAATTATCGAGAGTTAATCTAAGACCCGATAAAGATGGTGATGCCAAAATAGTATTATCTATATGTTATCGATAATTTGCTCAGAGACGCCAAAAGTGAAGTTTTTGGATTGGTTGATGCTAGTCGTCAATAAGCTGACAAATGTCATAGCGTACACAGTGCTTCCAGCTATGTTAAAAAAAGCTCCTAAATCCCGATGTCGTTTTTTTTACAATTCTATATGGACTTGCAAAAAAAACACACCTAATGCCTCTAAACGCAAAATCGTTATTTATAAAACTCATGTGACGTTGAATAGAGCCATTATAAGCTAAACGCGTTTGGAGGTTGAATAGTGCCTACATAAGGACATTTTAGTATTGAACTGTCACATTCACTTTGACATCACATTGAATTATAAAGATTATCAACAAAATAAAATGCCTTTGACTTGATATTGAAACTTTGTGTTATTTTTATTTATTGAAACAAAAATGTTATACTAATATATTAAAAACAAATTGAATTGAAAATTGTTTAGAATCAAATAGATAAATATACTCTTGTTGGTGATCTGTCTCCACGCATCCTTCTTCATCCGGTGTGTTAGTGTTGTAATTATTACTAGCCGACCCAGCTCTCGAAATTCGAGTGCCAATTTATTTATTATTTATATTATTGGCAGTGTTTTCAAGCAAATTTATTAAATTAAATTTTATTTTATGTAATATGCAAAGTGTTCGACAGTGCAAAAACAAAAATGACCCACAGTGTGTAAATGCGTGTCTCAAGTATATTCTGCACATCTCCGTAACTGTGGCTTTCCAACCATATAAAATTTATCGAAATCGGTTAAATACTTTTGGAGAAAAGTGTACCACAAAAAACATGTTTGCCGTTTTATTATATGATTTTGCATTATTGAATTTTATCCTCAAGAACTTATGTCTGAGGAGTATTCCAGCTATAATGAAACGAATAACAATTTGATTTCCAGTACTGTGCTAGAGATAATAACATACTTTATCTGATGAATCAAAGTTAATTGTTGGAATTCTTTTAGCTTTTGGTAGTTTCGTTTTTGTTTATTAAATTCGATAGACAGACAAGATGTTTTTTTTTGTTTTTTGATAAACAGCTGAGTGTTATGAAGGCTAAATGTAATAGATTCTTACTTTTTGGTACTTTATTTGACACAAGCTCATTATAACTTTGCAGGGTAGGCAAATGTTTTATAAATATGAATTTGCATAGTGGATGAATAAGTCCTTATGCATTGCATAACTTTTCACGCGTTTAGCGAATTCTAATAAATACGGCTGCGAATGTACGCGCCTGGCTTTAAGATCTTAAAACTGTTATTTTTTGATTTTATAAATAATATTTAGGGTTCCCTTTTTTCAAAAATATTAAAATATCTGTTTTCATACCCGAATATTTGTTTCAGTTCATATACTCCACATCATACACACGCAATAGAAACAGAAGCGATTCCTCCACAACGAACCACTCTACAACACACTTCACAAATGTGGTTCTAACACTGAGCCTCCACTTGAAATAAATAATTGCAAGAAATGTGTCATGTAGCTAATATTTCTTGTGGAGCCCACTTATTTCTCGATCTTTGTTATTTTTAGACATAATTTTTTCTATTTATTTCTTGTCTTCGTAGAAGAAATAAATGCAGATATAAATTTTGACTTTTCGTGACTTGTGAATTCACTAGACACAAATTTCTCACAAGACGTCGAGTCTTGACACCAATTCCCACATTTTCATGTAACATCCCAACTAACAATTTTGCTTCCTATTTCTGAAATTAAGAATCATTCGTAGCTATAGTGCTCATATAACCATTCTTGCTGGAAGTCATATAGCTATAGGACTAAAAGTTGATATAATTCATCGCCTAGACATTCTCTGGAGCACTTTTGATCACCTTTATAGGCGTAAAGACTCAATATTCCTTTAATCATACTATATTCATACTATAATATCACAGGGCAGCTAATACTCCAATAGTCATCCCAAGAAACTGCTATAGAAGTCTGAATTCAGTATTCGTTATCTTTATAGAATCATTATTGGACAGTTTAAGTCAAGACACTATAATCATGACCAATTTTTCACTCGGACTCTTATAGTGGAATATAGTTCCTATAGTACTATTATAAAACTGTGCAATAGACATAGTACATCACGTGCTTCTGCACATATAAGGATGAATCAAGTACAACAACAAAATGCGGAATCTGCGTAAATATTTATAAACGAAAAGTTGTACTGGGTCGAACAAATTTACCCAAATGGCGATTTTAAAAAATTAAAGCTTATGGGCGAAACTGTTTTTTAAAACATTTCTTTGGAAAAACATTTAATACGCAAAATTCAAATGTTTATTACTGAACGGATAAAAAAAAATACAAAATTGAATCTGAAAAAATATTGATCTGCTTGAGATATAAAATTTTCAAAAAAGTTTGATTTTTTTTAACCAAGAAAATATTTTCATTTTTTTATTGGATAGAAGTTTTTTTTATATTTTTTAACAAGCCTGTCTAAAAAATATCATTAAAATCTGGCAAGCCGATAGTGAGAAATTCAAAATTAGAAAAAATAGTTGTATGCGGTAGACACAGTCAGTAATATCTTATGATTCCAAAATTTTTATTGAATTATAGATCGTTAAAATTAATCGAAAGGAACAAAAATTATCAAAATTCTATGTGATGTTTTCGATAAAAATACAATTTTGAAAACCAATTCTCGACATTTGTAAAAAAAAATTTTTGTCAGATCTTTACAAAAATAAAACATCGTTTTGCCTATATTGCAAATAAAATGTCAATAGTGCAATTTATTTAAAAAAATATATTAAGTTTCATTCAAATAAAACTCGAATCAAGCTGTTTCGTAGGAAAAAACTATTTTTTACGATTTTTTTTTTTGCGACAGTGATTTGCATTGTCGATTGACTGACGAGACTTTTTTGTACTGCAACTGCAGTACACGACACATTTTTAACAGCTAGATTTTCGATAAAGAAGCTGAGAATAATCAATTTATCAATAAATTAATACTGGAACATATGCTAAGTATACCAAAACTCCAGCTTTTTTTAACAGCTTATGCGAATTACGAAAGGATAATTATCGTTATCTTCGAATATTTTAGTCTTAAAAGCACTTATAAAGAAAGCCTATGTGGCTTTATAGGATATAATTCATGATAAAAGTGATCAAAATTCCACGCTAGGTTTTACATATTCTAGTTTGGCCGAGCGGTTAGCGAGCAAGAGATTTGGTGTGAGAGGACTCGAGTTCAAGTCCCAGATTCTGCACTACACATGTAAGTAATTTTTAAATTAATTTTAAAAGTAAAAGTACAAATGAAATCATAAAAAATAATCAACTTCTAAGATCTCCACAGAAATCATGCTGAAAAAGCCGAAAAACATCCAAGAAAAGCATCAAAATAAAAATGAAATTAAATAGGCATAAAATAAATATTTTTTTTTATTTTCCGCATACTCCTATAAGTATTTTATTCTTGTGACAGTAAATCTTCTTTTCATCGCCATTATCGTTGCAATTGCTGCAGTAAAGCATATATTATGTTCACAAATATGATCTGATGAGCTTTATAGCAGTTTGTTATAGGAGTTGAATAGATTATATGATAATTAATACACCTATAATGATGAACTAAATATTCTCTGATCAGCTTATAGACGTAGATTATCATATAGTACCTCTATAACATAACGATAAGTATGTTTTTTGGAGTAACACAATTTACTCCATAAAGGTAGAATAGGAGTTAAAAAAAGTCGCCCTTTTAACTCTTTGGAGTTTTATATAACCCTTAAATGTGTGCAATAGCCAGTGACAAGAAGCTTCTCTAGATGAATATAGAAGTAAAATTGTTAGTTGGGATTC
Organism: Philhelius festivus; assembly: GCA_963931855.1. Classification (NCBI taxonomy): domain Eukaryota; kingdom Metazoa; phylum Arthropoda; class Insecta; order Diptera; family Syrphidae; genus Philhelius; species Philhelius festivus. Next base: position 214,407,419 of record OZ007555.1, on the reverse strand, counting down.
CTTCATTTCATTGACAAACACATGTTATGTTTTCACTTCGTATAGAAATTATGTCCTGATGTGAAGCCAAGATGTAATTTTTCTACCATTTACTGTCCTGTTGAAGTACATAATAGGTGCGTTTTATTATCCACAAATCTATCTGGATCCGGATCGGGATCTTGCCTTGAAAATAAAACGATACGGATCTTACTGACAGCAGTGTTATAAGCCCGTCTCTTTTTACCCTTCGGTTTGGAAATTTTAAATTATGTCTTGTCTTTTTTCTTTACACTATAGCTTACACTACCTTACCATAAGAAGCCATCTACTTGCCAGTGTAATAACTAATTTTTGGATCTTGAAATAGATCCCGATAGAAAACAGGATCCCAAATTGTTTTTGTAATACATGTTAAAACTTAATCCAGATAGATTTGTGAATAATAAAACGCACCTAATAATGGTGCGTTTTAGTATTCACAAATCTATCTTACATGTTAAAACTTAATCCAGATCCGGATCCAGATAGATTTGTGAATAATAAAACGCACCTAATAATGGTGCGTTTTAGTATTCACAAATCACAAATATGATCTGATGAGCTTTATAGCAGTTTGTTATAGGAGTTGAATAGATTATATGATAATTAATACACCTATAATGATGAACTAAATATTCTCTGATCAGCTTATAGACGTAGATTATCATATAGTACCTCTATAACATAACGATAAGTATGTTTTTTGGAGTAACACAATTTACTCCATAAAGGTAGAATAGGAGTTAAAAAAAGTCGCCCTTTTAACTCTTTGGAGTTTTATATAACCCTTAAATGTGTGCAATAGCCAGTGACAAGAAGCTTCTCTAGATGAATATAGAAGTAAAATTGTTAGTTGGGATTCCTTCATTTCATTGACAAACACATGTTATGTTTTCACTTCGTATAGAAATTATGTCCTGATGTGAATAGATTTGTGAATAATAAAACGCACCTAATAATTATGGTGCGTTTTATTATTCACAAATCTATCTGGATCCGGATCTGGATTAAGTTTTAACATGTATTACAAAAACAAGTTGGGATCCTGTTTTCTATCGGGATCTATTTCAAAGATCCAAAAATTAGTTATTACACTGGCGAGTAGATGGCTTTTTATGGTAAGGTAGTGTAAGCTATAGTGTAAAGAAAAAAGACAAGACATAATTTAAAATTTCCAAACCCAAGGATAAAAAGAGACGGGCTTATAACACTGATGTCACTAAGAAACGTATCGTTTTATTTTCAAGGGATGATCCAGATCCGGATCCAGATAGATTTGTGAATAATAAAACGCACCTAATGTTGTTTGGTTGTTTGCAGGCCAAAATTAACATTAAAAGAATTAAACATTGAAGATAGTAAGTATTTTCATTAATTTTTTTTAAATTATATAATGCATTCAGAGACTTTTCAAGCTTGTGGGACTACTGAATTATGTGTTGAGCAAATGTTCTTCAAGGTCGTGCAAATCTCTATTGCTTAAAAATCGATTGACCCAAAACCTGTGCTTCCTTTTGTATTCTTCCCGTTTTGCCTCTTCCAGTTTTTCCACTGCGTTTATCGCTAAAATCAAACGACGTGACTTACCTGGTGAGATTATGGCGAGGAATGAATAATCACGACATCATTTGCCCACAGAGTTAAAGAAATATAAACTTCAGATATAAGTGTCTGATATAATGTCAGAAATAAATATTGCTAATGGAGGTGCGGCGTAAGCATGCAAAATGTGCAAAATACATTGGAGCGAAAGCGGCACACCATACGAGATAGGTGTGGTTCGGTCTTCACATAAATCACTATAGGCGCGTTTTATTATTCAAAAATCTATCTGGATCCGGATCTGGATTGAGTTGTAACATGTATTGCAAAAACAATTTGGGATCCTGTTTTCTATCGGGATCTATTTCAAAGATCCAAAAATCAGTTATTACACTGGCGAGTAGATGGCTTTTTATGGTAAGGTAGTGTAAACTATAGTGTAAAGAAAAAAGACAAGAAATAATTGAAAATTTACAAGCCCAAGGATAAAAAGAGACGGACTTATAACACTCCTGTCACTAAGATCCGTATCGTTTTATTTTCAAGGGAAGATCCAGATCCGGATCCAGATAGATTTGTGAATAATAAAACGCACCTTATAAGGGAGCGAACCTAATGCATAAAAGTTTTTAGATACCAAACAGACCTAATTTTGACGTCAGTCAGTTTGATTTGTGACAAGAAATTGACCAACATTTTATAAATATTTCCAAGTATCAAACAAATCAATTTAAATTCAATTATTTTGTTGTGGCTTGTGGAACATCTTTTTATAAATCGTGATTTTAATGTTTTGTAAATCAAATTCTTTTGTACTCGTATATAAAGAATTCTGAATATATTGGTCATGATCATGATTATTTAGAAAGGTAATTCTAATTCCTTGCTACTGGCATTCTTATCTAAAATGGTAAACAAATTCGCGTATTTATTTCTATTTTCTGAAAACAAAGAGTGTAAAAATTGGAAAAAGGGTCGGTGTGGTCAGAACCATTGTAAACTTCACTGACATTCACATTCAAACAGATTATATTTCACCGTACATAGATCTTACCCAGTCACACTTTACGTTCCATCAAAGGAGATATCGGTCTTTCAGACAGTTCCAAAACCTGGGTAGAGTCAGTCATCATTTCAGACAACCAACCCATAAAAAGACCATTAGAACTCTCCAACTTTTGTAGTGCTGTCCGAGCGGAAGTGCAGTTTGCGAGCCCGCAAAATATCTTTCCAAATGTGAACTGACGAACAAGAACATTGATATCTTCATATGCAGATAGCCAGGGGACATCAGAGCCATGACACCATGACATTCGTGGAAATGAAATGGCTGATCAACTGAAAAAACGGTTTATCACTTGAACCGAGCCAAATTATACCCTGGGTACTTGTGCTATTGGAGCATGAAGAATTCACTGAAGTTTCCTCAAGACCCCAAATGACAAATGGTCAACAGTTTACACCTCGGGTTTCAAGGAATCTTTGGCTAGATATTTCAAAGAAAAAAAATAGTATCCTCTGAAGCTTAGCAGACCTCAATTGTCTCTCTTAGTTGGAATCGTTACGGGTCACAACTCAATCGGAACCCACATGAGCGGAATGAGCATCAGCACATCTGACTTATGCTGAGGGTGTCAGGACGAAGAAGGCTCAACTCGCTTCATTTGTGAATGCCCCAGCCTATCCAGAACTAGAAAAGATGCCCTCGGAGAATACTTTTTCGATGAACTGGGAGACATCTTTTTTTGACACTAAAAAGCATCCTTCTTTCAGACATCAGGATGGTTCAGGGATGCAATCCATACCTAAGACTTCCACTAAATCCTTCCTCTTACCCTTCCATGCACAATGGATCTCTTGAAATCCGAGTGGTGTGATACGGCTTACCGCATCATCACCCCATCTAGCCTAACCTAACCTATATACGTTCTCAATACATATATAAGAAAGTACTCATTTTAGTGTGGTTCTTGTAAGCGTGATGAAGTGTTTTAATAAAAAAAACTTAGTTCCATACCAGTGTAATATAATTTTAACTGTTATTAAAAATATCTAGTGTATTTTTAAATTTACTACGAGTATAATCTTTATTATTCAAACTTTTTCTCTTGTTCAGAACCAATTTGATTTTTGTTGGTTTCGCCTTCGGATCCCATGAGATTCAATGCAAAACTAAATATATCATTGAAGCTATCTTCAAATCGTTCATATTTATCGAATGAAGCTCAAGATAGAGCGATCTAGGTACTATTAAATAGTTTATAACGGGTGATTTTTTTGAGGTTAGGATTTTCATGCATTAGTATTTGACAGATCACGCGGGATTTCAGACATGGTGTCAAAGAGAAAGATGCTCAGTATGCTTTGACATTTCATCATGAATAGACTTACAACTTAGACAACGTCGAATTTTCAGTGAATGGGCCCTAGAAAAGTTGGCAGAAAATCCGCTTTTTTATCGACAAATTTTGTTCAGCGATGAGGCTCATTTCTGGTTGAATGGCTACGTAAATAAGCAAAATTGCCGCATTTGGAGTGAAGAGCAACCAGAAGCCGTTCAAGAACTGCCCATGCATCCCGAAAAATGCACTGTTTGGTGTGGTTTGTACGCTGGTGGAATCATTGGACCGTATTTTTTCAAAGATGCTGTTGGACGCAACGTTACGGTGAATGGCGATCGCTATCGTTCAATGCTAACAAACTTTTTGTTGCCAAAAATGGAAGAACTGAACTTGGTTGACATGTGGTTTCAACAAGATGGCGCTACATGCCACACAGCTCGCGATTCTATGGCCATTTTGAGGGAAAACTTCGGAGAACAATTCATCTCAAGGAATGGACCGGTAAGTTGGCCACCAAGATCATGCGATTTGACGCCTTTAGACTATTTTTTGTGGGGCTACGTCAAGTCTAAAGTCTACACAAATAAGCCAGCAACTATTCCAGCTTTGGAAGACAACATTTCCAAAGAAATTCGGGCTATTCCGGCCGAAATGCTTGAAAAAGTTACCCAAAATTGGACTTTCCGAATGGACCACCTAAGACGCAGCCGCGGTCAACATTTAAATGAAATTATCTTCAAAAAGTAAATGTCATGGACCAATCTAACGTTTCAAATAAAGAATCGATGAGATTTTGCAAATTTTATGCGTTTTTTTTTTAAAAAAAGTTCTCAAGCTCTTAAAAAATCACCCGTTATATCCATAATAATACAAATTTGGTGGCTTTGATCAGGCCAGTTCTCAATTCAAAGACTCGTTCAATCAATGAAAAATTGACTAAGATATCATAAGATATGAAGCTATTGCTAATTTGCTCCTTTAAAGAACTTATGTAAGTATTTGGAGAATGGAGGAGGTAGTTATCTCTCATTAGCCAAGTAACATCTAACATAACACATTTTTTTTGCATGGTGCTTGTGCGAATCACATTTACTTAATAATTGGGGTCGTGCTAGCCCGTAGGCAATAAGGAGAGAATTTATGTGTAGGAAGTCGGAGTAGGTGGGACAACCAAATCAGAAATCGTACGATTTGAAATAGTGAATATTGAATACGACTGGAACAGGATTCAAAAAGGCTAATGGAAGAAGGAAAGGAATGAATGTTAGCTGTAGGGGCGATAGCATTTTTGCGAGGCACGACTGAGCTTGTCGAATTAGAGGAGAATAAGCTGTCCTGAATCTCGGTCGGCCGTAGGTCCGGGTTCCCTTTCCAGAATGCATTACCGCAATTTATTCATCTGGTTACCATTATTTCTACTCCCTTCAGATCCCCTGAAATATCCTTAATGCATATTTATTGACAGAATGAAATTCTAACTTCTTAAAGAGTAAAAATGAAAATAGAATAAGAATACAAAAAAACTAACACCTACTATAATTAAACCGATAAGACTAAACAAAACTCGTACCTTAAACTACGATCTTAATTCAACAAAAAAAAACTGTTATATATCTAAATAGGAAAACTGATTCAACAAAAGAAAATTAAACATTTAAATATATATTATCAAAAAAATATAATTTTTTGGCTATTTCTGAAGATATTCTTAATGTACATTGAAAATTTATAAAAATGTATGAAATTTCTCCAAAGGCGTTTCGAGAACTCCAAATCTTCAGTGTAGACTATCAGTATTGATATTGACCTTCATATACTAGATTTCCCGTGATGGAATTGCCAAGATTTGGTTGCGATCGCTCCAAAGTTTCCGACACTTTCATCGAGCGCCCCCGACTTTGAATTATGAACGTTGGTGACCGTCAGAAACGAACCCTTTTTTGCGATTTATAAAAAAAATATAAGTAAACAAAACTTCAATGCTACTATTTGGTAGACGATTAAACTCTCCTTGCTTTCACGTAAGCTGAGTATCCCTGAGCTGTTGCTTCGCTCGTGGTAAAATCAGAAATGATCTTTATTTTTGCATATTTCCTTTAAACCCATATAATAACCACGGGTTGCTATGCTCAGTTCATAATACTGTTCGCTCATGGGACCAACAAACTGCGCTGACCTTCAATCGCCTGTCCTCGAAATAGCCCTTGCAAATCCTATATCTTCACCCTAATGTGTATAAAACAACTAAATGTGACCCAATTCTCTACAGCTGGAGATCCGTTTAACCTTATACCCAACAATCATTTTTTCAGAATTTATTCACAACGCTTGCGAAATGATTCTCCTTCTCCTAGTTTTGATATCGAGCAAGTGTCGTTTTGGCATATCCTTATTCTTTTCTGCCTTTAACAAGTTCACCCAAAAGTTCGTTCTAATATAACAAACGTCTAATTCGGAATACTCTCGCACAAATAGTTGGCCTACAACAATATTTCGCTGCCCAGAAATTCCGAAAAAATAAACAGCAGGACGCCGAGTCAAATACAACCTCCGGATTTTGGAATCGCAGCTTTGAATGAAGGTTCTTACTTAGATTCATAGAATATCTGATGCTTTCTGAATTATAAATTCTTGTACCATCCCACAGCAAGTTTTCACTTCCCTACATCTGTGTATAACTTTCTACAGTTCTAGGTGCTCCCCGACACTCGTGTTTTTATATATCGCCTGGTTCTATTTCTTGAGTCAGAATATGCACTCTGTTGCTCGAAGAACGAGTTCATAAGGTAGCCATAACACGTGCTCAAATTAGAATCTACATATAGCACTGGTCACTAGCCTAAGAATAATGAGCTTACAATTCTTATTAAAGAAACACGTAAGTGCCATTTTTTCTGAAATTGAATTATGAGCGCCATAATTACCTAAATGTCAAGTTCTATAAGTGGTAAAATCGATGTGTCTTTGATTGTATCTTTGCTATTTTTTTTTTTTTTTTTTTTTTTATAATCTACCCGCGCTCAAGGGATTATGATTACCCTTTAAATGTTTCAACACAGCGCGGGCGTGATGTTAATGAAGAGAAAGAAGGATAGGAAAGATGTGTGGCACGATGTTCTGAGACTGTTGGTGGTTGTCTCAGATTTTTGTATCTCCAGGGATGGCGGCTTTGCTAAAGCGGAGAAATGCCGTGTCTTATTTCTATGACGTGGGCATACTAGTTTAACTCAATTACATGTTGTTAGTGTTATGACTGAACAACATGTAAAGAGTAAACCAGCAACCCATTGATGACAATTTTAGAAGGTTTTAATGGAATTAAAACGACATAGACGACGGCAGGGATCGAACCTGTGATGATGAGGTTGACAGGCGAGCACACAACCATCGTGCCACGGCCACCCCCAAACGAGGCCACTTTTTTGTTTGACACAAAAGCTGAAACATATTGTATTTTGATAAACAAGAAAACTTAAAACGTGATTCCTCAACATTTAGGAAAATTGCACTTACGTCGTTATTGCACCGGAGGTGCGATATATGTTTTTATATCTTGTACGTACTCCAATAAATATTTTGCTGCACTCGTGCTTATTCACAACCTACGATATCGGATTATATTTAACTTTAAGAATCTTATAAATATTAATTATAAGTTAATAATGATTATTCTTATGATTCAATTACAGAATTACGATAAATGGAAATGAAATTCAGCTAAATGCGGACGATTAACTATAGAAGTATGACAAAAAAAAAACAAAATTAACAAATAAAACCAAAATAAAACCAAAATAAACAAAAACTTCGCAATGCTTAAACAAAAAACCGAACTAGATTTAGTTAAAGAAGAACAGAAAAAAGAAATAGATGAAGATAATCCTCGAGTACATCGTAAGTCTAGAAAACAAAATGAAACTTTAGACCATAAAGCAGTGTGTATTGCAAAAAATAATGATCTACGAGTATGTAAGCGAAGGTGTTTAAGAAAAAATAGAGGGTTCTCAAAAGGTGAAGTAGAATTGACTATACAGCAAAGCTTAGACGAAAAGCCTAAGAAACCCAAAGGAAAAATACAACTAAATACAACATCCAAAGAAACACGTAAAGAACAATTGCATGAACACATGAAGAAGTATATGAAAAAATATCGAGACAAACAGCGTATGATGCATAATTCTAATGAAATGGAATTGAAGAATGGAAAAGATCAACACAATAAAAGTGTAAATAAACATTATGAATTAGTAAATATAAAAATATGAAAATAATTATTTTAATAAAAAATTAAAGCTGTATTGCAGATTTTTCCTAGCATTTATATGTATTATACAGGGTGTCCCACAGTCACCGCCCCAAATGAAAATAATGGAGTCCTGAGGTCATTTTAAGTCGAAAAACTTAAGAGGTCATTTTCTCGTTTTCGTCCCGTTTTCGAGTTATAACGGTTTTTATGATTTTTCCCTTAACTGGCTTTATCTTTGCCAAACTACGTCCAATTCGTAAGATTTTTTTTATAACCAATCAAGAATTTATTACAGTTTTAGTTTGTCCAAAGACTTTTTTTCTGCGGACAACCGTTTCTCCGCAATTTTGCATTAAACCCAATTTTTTCGTTTTTTAAGTAGTTTTTTCACTTTGATATCATTTTATTCAAAAAAAAGCCCAGTTCATTTTCTTAAAAAAAAATATTTTTTTTCCTTAACAAGAATACTAAATGTAATTAACAAAAAATAAACAAACTGAGTGAATTAAAAAAAAAAATAATTTTTAAATACAAAATTAACCTTTTCTGAGCTATTGTGGTTAAGAAAAGAACAAATAGATAAAGTTTTCTCATTTCAGCGTATATTAATAACATTTCCAGATATTCTTGATTAGTGTAATCCATTGTTCGCAAACAATTGAAAAAAAAACTACAACTTGAATAGCAAATCCAAAATGGAGTATCAAGTGAAAGAACACGACGCGGACACTATATCACGCGAGAAAGACATTTACAACCTTCAAATCATAATGCAAATCTTTACTGTTTACATTAGTTAACGGTCTTACTAATTAACTTTATCTATTTGTCCTTTTTTTAACCACAATAGCTCAGAAAAATTTAATTTTGTATTTAAAAATTATTTTTTTTTTTAAATTCACTCAGTTTGTTTATTTTTTGTTAATTACTTTTAGTATTCTTGTTAAGAAAAAAAAAATATTTTTTTTAAGAAAATGAACTGGGCTTTAATAATAAGTGAAAAAAAATTAATACTCATTAACGTGTTTTTTTTTTGAATAAAATGATATCAAAGTGAAAAAACTACTTAAAAAACGAAAAAATTGGGTTTGATGCAAAATTGCGGAGAAACGGTTGTCCGCAGAAAAAAAAAGTCTTTGGACAAACTAAAACTGTAATAAATTCTTGATTGGTTATAAAAAAATCTTACGAATCGGACGTAGCTTGGCAAAGATAAAGCCAGTTAAGGGAAAAATCATAAAAACCGTTATAACTCGAAAACGGGACGAAAACGAGAAAATGACCTCTTAAGTTTTTCGACTTAAAATGACCTCAGAAATCCATGGTTTTCATTTGGGGCGGTGACTGTGGGACACCCTGTATATTTAAAACGAAAAATGTGGGGTCCATACAATAAAAAATAGTAAGAAATTTAGACAGTACCTACCATCCATGTAGAATGCACCCAATCTTTTTCGTTTCAAAAATATGGTGCTCGGAGAAATCATTTAATTCTTTTTAGTTTTTTTTTTGTATGTAAATAATTATATTTTCGTTTCTAAGTTTGTTGTGTTTTGCAATGGAAATTTTGCAATTGATTTTAAATTTCTCGTAGTAATGATAGAATGATACGTTGCAAGAATTTATATTTATTTTTTCCGTTCGCCACAAATTTTGAGATCGATTAAAAAAAATATCATCAAGTGTTGACATATTTTAAAACTTTCAAGTATCTAGTTTATTTGAAACCTAAAATTTTAAAATCGATTGCGATATTTAGACCGAACAGAGAGAGAGAGAGAGAGAAGAAATCAAGTTAATAAATTTTTTTAAAATACAGCGTTTGCAGGAAACTCCTCAACAAAAAGAAGCCTATCGCATTGATGAAAAAGATCAGCACAGAAATTGTGAGGAAAAAAGAAGTCATCGATATCATGTATATAGAAGGGTGTATACTAAAGAATATTCAAGAATGCGACGTTTATTAGAAACTCCTGAAGAAAAAGAAGATCGACAAAAAAAAGAGCGTGATAGTAAAAGGATTAAAAGGCAAAATAAAAAGCCTACTGAGAACCCTCACAAACCTCCAAAGTCTGAAAATATGAGAGAATATCGAAAAAGTAAGCGTATGATGGAAAAGCCAACTGAGAACCCTCACAATCCTCCAAAGTCTGAAAACATGACAGAATATCGAGAAAGTAAGCGTATGATGGAAAAGCCTACTGAGAACCCTCACAATCCTCCAAAGTCTGAAAACATGACAGAATATCGAGAAAGTAAGCGTATGATGGAAAAGCCTACTGAGAACCCTCACAATCCTCCAAAGTCTGAAAACATGACAGAATATCAAAAAAGTAAGCGTATGGTGGAAAAGCCTAATGAGAACCTTCACAATCCTCCAAAGTCTGAAAACATGACAGAATATCAAAAAAGTAAGCGTATGATGGAAAAGCCTACTGAGAACCCTCACAATCTTCCAAAGTCTGAAAACATGAGAGAATATCGAGAAAGTAAGCGTATGATGGAAAAGCCTACTGAGAACCCTCACAATCCTCCAAAGTCTGAAAACATGACAGAATATCGAGAAAGTAAGCGTATGATGGAAAAGCCTACTGAGAACCCTCACAATCCTCCAAAGTCTGAAAACATGACAAAATATCGAGAAAGTAAGCGTATGATGAAAAAGCCTACTGAGAACCCTCACAATCCTCCAAAGTCTGAAAGCATGAGAGAATATCGAAAAAGTGAGCGTATGGTGGAAACTACTAAAGAAAGAGTAGCCGTTGTGAGAAAAGATAATGAAGCTATAAGGATTAAGAAGCAAAATATACGTCTATTGATAATCGAAAACGAATTAGATACGAAAAAACTACAAGAGAGACTTGTGCGGTTACAGTTGCTAAATAAAATACGACAACATTTTACTCCACCAAAACAAAATGAAGATCAATTCAAGAAAGATACTGAGCGAAAACATCTATTTGACCAAAACGAAACAGAAATGTTCAAATTGAAACAATGCAAAGAAAATGATGCTGCTTTTATTACTGTTTCTCCACAGGAAAATCAAATTAAGGTAAAATTTCACTATATTATTATGTGTATTTTTTCCCACTTGTCATTGACAATAATATCGTAATGAAAAAGTCGTTCCTAGAGGGTGACGAGATTTCAAACTTTAAAAATTACTTCATTACTGAAAAAATATAATTTCTGTCTAATATAATAACTTAACCGGATCAGTCATTAAGTATAGTTAAGATCAACCTGTATATTAAAATTGAATTATAAAAAATTTCCAAAAATTATTTAAAAAAAAAAAACAAACTATAGAACGTCATACCGAGATTTTGAGCAATCTAAACGTATTCTATAAGAGAATTTTAGAGGAAAGAAGGGGTCTTAGTATTGAATCTTATGGTGATCCAAGGATTATAGTAAGAAAAGCAGTAAAGTTATTCGAAAGTTTTTTATCACAGATATCACATCAAGAACTTGTTGCACAGATTAAGTTATCTACGGTTTCACTATCCTTGGAAAAATCGACAAGCAACAGAAATATAATTCGATCCTCATCCAGAGTCTGTCTGATATAATCTACGACGTACATAAAAGCAGTCATGCAGGTATGTTTAGGGCGAAAATCAGATTTTTTAGATGAAAGAATGTTCCGGGATCGAAGATGACCATTGATCTTCTTCTGCATTATCCTTTCGAACGCATTCAAAAAGATAGGGAGAACGTAAATTAATTAAAAATAAGTCTTTAAGGTGAAGGGATAAATTTAGACAACTTCCATTGTTTAGGGAAAACACTGTCATTAGGAATATATTAAAGAGGTGTGTAATTAACGGTACGATGACAAAAAAAGTGGCCTAACAATACAGAATGAATTCCTCCAATCCCAATAGCATATCATTTAATAGAAATACATAATACCCTCAATTACTCGTATATCGGTGCTCTCAAGTCTATTAAATTGAACAATAAATCAGATAACCTATTCCACAACTTGGGAAAAAGCATTTCGGACTTAATGTCAAGTAATTTTCTAACTTCGTTCATCTTCGCTTTTCGATAGCTACTTGTACGAACGCATTCAAGCGGTTTGGCATTTTGTCACAAACGTACGTCTTTGGGTGTTCATTATATCAGTTTTAGAGTTTCAGCGTTTAAACAAAAACGTTTTTTTTTTTTCAAAAAGTTTTATAACATTTTGACAAAACTCGTAGTAAAATAAGTTTTCTTTAAAACATATAATGCAAGAATAATAAAACTGCTAGCGTGTCAAAAAGGTTTTTAAAAAACTCATTTTTATATAAGTACTATCGATTCTATTTCTAATTCTTGGATTGGATTGCTTATGTCTAATTCTTTTCAGACGAATTCTAGTGTCTTTTCTAAAAATAATATTAAGACAAAACATATGCAATTTTATTTATACTCGTATATGTATATTATAAATTTTTATATACATATATAACCACCTTTTTTCTAAAAATCTTAGTCCCTATCAAGGGTTTGTATAAAATATTTAAATAAGTTTTATCATTTCAAATACACATAAATGTATAACTACAAAAGCCTCAACAATATTAGTGTCAACAGAAACTGTACACGTAAGATTTTTATGTTTTCAACGTTATTTCACTAATTTTATTTAACATTTGGTTCAACATTTTATGTTCTTTTCTCATTTTTTTCTCATTTATAGAAAAGTAATAACAAAATTCTGTAACGGTAAGATTTACCGCAGCAAAAACCATTCTTAAACTCAGTTCAAAAACCTTCTTCCGACTATGTTGTTTATCCACAGTCTTATTCTCGCCGTTTTCTCCTTCATCTTAACCATTCCCAATTTTCGATCCAAACCACCCAGACCAGCTTTAAAGAATGAAACGCTATCCCTTCAATAGGCCCATTGCTGCACAAAGTTGCACCGAATAGTAGTTTGCGTGTTAGGTAGTTTATTTTGAATATTTGCCTTCTTTCTTCGTTTTCTAAAGAGAGAGTTTCGTTGGAAACCAAAGGCTAAGCTTGTTAAGATTAAGCCGATAGAGAAAAGGAAAAATAGAAATTTAAAAATTAAGCAAAGAATTGTTTTGAAAAAGTAAAACTAAAGTGTTAAAAATAAGCTTTGAAAAGATTCTTGGGAATATAAATTTGTGTTTCCTTGATATTGTTTGAAGAAGAATTTTAGCATCCTAAACCTAAACAATTTCTTTGCGCCCATCCTTCAGCCTTAGTAAGCGTCCAAGTACTTGCCTTTATTTTAAATCACCTTTTCTTATAACACCCAAATTCTTCTTTTAATTCGATCCAAATCGTTTACTTTTTGTATCCCCTTTAAATTCGGCGATCTCACTCTCCAGCTGACTAGTCAGTTGGCTTCATGATTGTTGCAATATTTGTATTGTCTCTCTATCTGTTATGATTCGTTGATCATGTTGAAGATTCCTCAATTCGATCTTATCTCTTGCGTGTTCCGGTTGCACAGTTTAATAATACATAATTAATTCCTTTGTTCTTTTTGATCATTTTAATTGGATTCGTATAATCCCAAGTCGAAGTCTTTAAAGTAATCCTCATAATAAACTCTTTAATTCCGGAAAAATATTGCAATAAACAACTTACAATAACAAAAAATTTACAACAAAACCCAAAAATATTTCATATTTACAGCATCAATAGAAATTGTACAGTATGAATAAAAAAAGAATACTTTCCATTTGATTTGGTTACTGGTGGAAATTTTCTTGGTATCGATTTCACTAAGTTTCTGGTTACATCGGGTGAGATTTTTTGCCATTCCCCCATTATTACTGTTTCGAGGAAATCCTTACTGGTAATTTGTCTTTTTCTTATTTGCAGATCTAGAAGCTCCCACAAATGCTCAATGGAGTTAAGATCGGGAGACTGAAAGGGATGATTCAGATGTTTGGGACTATGGTAAAACGGTGTGCTTCGGATCATTATCTTGTTGAAAGAAGATTGATCCAAGTCCAATTATAAGATGGTGAGGCATGGTTTTCTTTTTTGGAAATCCCCCTATATAGTCCATTCTCATGTAGTGCTCTAAGTTTTGTGCCTGCCCTGACATTAATACCTGAGCATTCAGAAATATTCTCGGATATTTGAACAGCCCATTCAGTTGGATTTTTTTTCACAATCAGTGGCATTTAGTTTTTTAGGTCTTCCAGATTTAGTACGATTTTGTAAATTTTAAATATTTGTATGCTTATCCATTATACAGGGTGATTTGCATACGGTGTGACAAAAAGCTAGGGCGTGTAGGTTGAACTTAGACAAGAAAAAAATCGTATGGGAGAGGGGGGGTCTATTTCCCCCCGTTTAGGCGGGAGGGGTAGTTTAAGAAAAAAACCACTTAAAACAGAAAAAAAAATATTAAAAAAGAAAAATTAATTTTCAAAATCAAAATTAAAAAAAAAAATGAAAATTTTGTTTTTAAACAATTTTTTTTCAAAATTTTACGTAATTAAGTATTATTTTTTTATTCAATATTCAATGCTCTTATTAATTTTTGATCAAACACAAAAAACCGGATGTCAAAATGTTTTGTAGTTTTTGAGAAAGTGAAAAATAACAAAAACTACTTTTGTTACTCCAGTGATGTAAATTGTGGAAATTTGTTACTACATCTCTGGTAAAATGAGCTTCATCCGTCCAGAATATCCTTCCAAAGTAATTATGTTCAGTTTCATCTCTTAGCAATAATGTTCGACAAAATGCAGCTCTCAGTTGTTGCGGGCGCCTGTTTAGGCCTTGAGTTGTCCACCGTTGAGGCCAAAAACATGTATAATAGTAACCTAGGAAGTGGAAAAAGAAAAATATTTTCAATATTGAAAAAATGCAACCAACTTTCTTACCTCGATTGTAGACAATTGGGGGCCAATTTCATGCAGTTGAGATAATCTGGAAAAAGAAAACAAAAAAAATTAATTTTTGAGACCCTTTTAATAATAAATTTATGGAAAATAAGACCAAAATAAAACGAAATCAATTTTTGCACTTACCCAAATGAAATGTCCACCATGGTGGTTTGATACTATTTGTTGTTTACAAATAAAATCAACATTGTTGTTGTTGTTTGAGTCCATCTTCGTGTGTTTGCCAAAAATTATATATACGAGACAGCAGAATTTCCAAATTGGGCGTGTTCAACGAAGCGAGCTGTTATGGGAAATTTTTGATATACGAAGTGTGGAGAGTTTGGAGACCATTCTGTCAATTCATGTCATTACTCAGTTTTATTTATTAATCGTTTTCGTTTCTGTCTATTCCTGTCAATTTCTGTCTTCTGACATGTTTTATTCCCGGTTTTCGACGTTTTTAGGTGTTAGGTTTTAGTGTCGTTTTTTTTTGTGGTTTATAGAGTAAATCTGCGTTATGTAAATCTCCTGTCAATGAATTCAAATAGAGCTCAAGTTCGGTTCGAAGTTCCGAACCTTGATTTTGAACAGGCCCATGGAAAAGCCATACTATTAGAGAGTTGATGCTAACTAATACATATGTAGACTGATCGGACGATCCATTTACATATGGGGATGAGAATCGGATGTTTTGACAGTTAAGAGAGGACTTCTTGTAACTTGTGTTCGTACGGGTGAAGTTATTCTGGCATGTAGCGATCAATAGTAAATTGACGTTCAAACGGAAAAGCCTGGAAAATAATTGAAATCTATTTAATTAAGTAAGTCGGATTCGAAATTTTGTTTGAGACAATTTTAAAAGGAAAAAGAAGTCTCTAAGATATTAAGTGCCGCCTCGTATAGCAATATACTCGTAGCGAAAAAGAACAAGAAAAAAAAAGGAAGAAACACCTATATACATAAAAACAAACAAAGCAAATATTAGTAATACAAAGTGGTGAATTCTCGGCGGCCCCAGATAACTAACCAAGTACTGGGCCGCCGCATCGTTTCTTTGTGTGTGCTTTTTGTGCGTGTTCTCAAAGTCCCTTCAAGTTACACTGGGGCCATGCTAGAAGTGGTGGTGACTTAGTTGTTCAGTGGAGAGGCAGCGGCGGAAATTCCATTTAAAAGCCCTTAAACTCCCTCTATTTGGAGCACCTCCATAGAATACTGATACCGAATTCACAGCATCGTCAACAACAACAAGCTTACAACAAAGTGGTATCATTTAATTAAAGATCATCCTGTCGGATTTAAGTGTTTGTGTTTGTCCTTTATTTAACTTTAAGATTTTTTTTTGGAAATAGTCAACTGAAGGCGTTGAAGTTGAGTTTTGATTTTTTTTTGTTTTTTCAATTTTTTTTTGCGTCATTTGCTTCGGTCAGAAAAATATAAAATTTGTATTTGTAAGTGGAAAAGTAGTGTTTCCCTCGGGATTCTTTGTTTCGTGTAGCATAACAACATCCATTTTTTTTTGAAAGTTTATACCACCTCCAAAGAGCTCCTTGCAGGTAGGGCATTCTCTTTTTACGTATTTCAACTTAATGTCGCCGTCGTTGTTGCCAAAAAGGGTACTCTTCGGAATTGATTCGGGGAACATTTCTTGGACACCCTGTTTTTCTTTTCATGGCTGTTTTTTTTGGTTAATATGCTTAATTTCTTATTTTTGTTTGTGAAATAAAACTTCAATACGCCGATTTGGACGAAAGTTTAAATGTGTTTTTGGTGTGTTTCGAGAAGTCGAAACATGACTTTTTGAAGACTATTTTTCAGGGGTGCCTAGGGTAGCTGAGTTCCGGTGAAGATGGCGTGATCTGAAGCCGATCATCCACCATCTTTGGGGGAATCTAAAAATGGCCGAAGATTCCTAAGGTAGGGTGGGTAATGGCCTCACTGCAACAACATCCGCAGTGCCCTTGGTGTGTCGATAGTCCGTCCGTCTTTTCTAGTCCGAAATTTTCCGGTGTTGTTTACCTGGCCTGATGTATGTATTTGTTTGCAGGCGAGGTTGAGTTTCGGGGGCAAGATCCCCCCCCGTCCGACGAGCTAACGCCGTGCACAGCAAGCAGGCCGCGTCCTCCGAAACTTAACATTCCTACCCTTTTCTAACCTATTCCTATTCCAGTTTCCTAACCTTTCCTTTTTCCTACCTAACCCCAATACCGACACTCCTCCGCTCCTCTTGCCTCGCTACAAATTGGCGCCCAACGTTGCTAAAACGGTTTTCCAACCTAGTTGGAACGTTTTCTCTGACAAATAGATTTTGTAGTCTTAGTTTCGGTTCGTTTATGTTGTGAAGTCTTCAACCAAACTTACTTTGGATTTTTAAACCTCGTATGTCTTTATCAGGAAGGTCTTAGACGAACCTAGATAAATTGCGACGAGTGTTTGAAAATTCAAAGTGACTGCGGTTAGTGTTTGTTTTGCGTTTGTCTGGGGTTACTTGAGCTTCTGCAAGATGCGTATGTCTGCACCAAGAAGGTCTCAGACGAACTTAGGTGTATTGCGACGTTATTTTGCGGAAACTTGCAGTAACTACAGATAGCGTATTTTCGTATCGTTTTTCCTTATTCCTATCCATACTTTTCTTTACTTTTCTATTTCTAATTTTCAATTTTCAGATCCTATAGTCTTGTCATTTTCTACTTGGACGATTGATTGTGCGTGACGTTTAGTCCAACATCATCGTTCCAAATTTTTGTAAGTTTTACCTTACCGTTTCATGTCTTCTAGCAAGGTCCTTGCGACAGACTAGGATTGCGGGAACGGTGAGGAAAAACTTTGTAATGTAATTCGTTTGTGTTTCTAGTAGTTTTCCAGTTTTATTATCGTCACATCAGGGGAGTTTGTTCGTCTGTCTGATGTCTTGTTTCTTTTAGTGATATCGTTAGTAGGATCATGCCATGTCGCTAAGAAACCACCGTTGAAGCTACCTGAAGCACCCCGAATGTATATGAAACAAAGCTTAAAAATATAAAATATACTAAATAGTTATTTTCCAAAACTTAAGTTTCGTTGTTTTTGATTCAAAAATTAGTAAATTTTGAATTTTTCTAAAATATTTTCAAGTAATTATTATACATTGTTTTTTTGTTTGAACTCGCTTTGTTGTTTGTTATTGCGTTTACTTACGAGTTTTTACATTTTTCCAAGTCTTTTTTTTTGTGTTTTGCAACCAAATTTGTTTTTCGTTTTCTTATTAGAACAACAAGTTTTTTTTGGTTCAAAATTTAGTTTTATTGAAAGAAACTTATATTGAAGTTTAAAGAAAATTACAAGTTTTCGATTACATATTTAGTTTCTTCGTTTTTTTTTTAAATTGAGTTAAGTTTTTGGAAATTCAAAATTTATAAAAGCAAAAAGTTTTTTTTAACATTGGTGATAGTTTTTAGTGATAGATTTGATTTTTTTTTATTTTTTATAGGCTTGGTTTAGATCAATTTAGATAGTTTACTTTTGTTTTTGTTACATTTACATATTTTAGGTACATAGTTTTTGTCAGATTTATTTACTTATTTAATTTTGTTTCTAAATTTAGTTCTTTTTGAGAAAAAAATTCTAAGTTTAGGATTAATTTACGTAAGAAAATATTTAGTTTGTTAAGTTTAGGTTCTTTTTCTTAAAGAAAAAGTACTTTAGATTTTTCGAATAAAGTTTTCTTGATATTTGTTTTTTTTTTTGCTTCTAGTTTTTTTGTAATAAATTTTTTTTTATATTCAATAGGTCTTAGATTATTTATTCTTTTTGTTCAGTTAAGTTTTTTGAAAGGTTTTTGGTTTAGGTTTTTCAATTTTGGTTTAAGTTTAGGTTTAGATAGTTTTTTTTTTTTAAATTTATTTAGTTTTTTTGTTCCAATAGTGTTTTTTTTGATAGTTCTTAATTTTTTTGTTATTTATTTTTTTTGTTATTTATTTTTTTTCCATTTTCAATATTTCGTTTTCTTAATTTATTTAAATATTTTTTTCGTTTTGATAAAGTTTACAGTTTTCTTATCAATTATTTATTTATTCTTTTTTTGGGATAATATTAATTCTTTTTTCTTTACAATTGTAGTTTAGTTCAATTTGAACAGTTTTTTTGGTTAACACATTATCAATTAGTTTTCCGAAATAATTTTTGTTAGAGTTAGTCCGTTTTTGATATTTTTTTTTGGTTTTTGAAATTTCTTTAATAAGATTTAATAAATTTCTGCTAAATAGTTAATTTTTTTGTTACAATATCGGCTTTTGGCAGATTTACATTCATTTTGTTTAGTTAGTTTAGTTTTTTTTACAGTCTTTCATACAGTTTTCTAAAACAAAACGTTAATTTTGACTCACCATTTTCTTTTGTTGTTTTTGATTTGTCGTCGTTAACTTTCGTTTTTTTTGTCGAGTCTGAGTATTTGAAATTTGTTATTTCACAATGGCGTACTCCAACAAAGAAGAAGAAGAACGCATCAATCGGCTAATAAGGGATTCTGAAATTGAAGATACGAGAATTACTAGATCGGCTACTCAGAATTTAAACTCATCGGTTCGGCAAAGAGTCTTGCATTCTCCTCTCGTTTCTGAGAGACATATCCGATCATCATCCCAAAATGTAGGTAGTTCTGGCTTTGTGGATCCCAGCGTTCACGATAGCTCCGCAAACGATTCGATCTCGGCTCCGTCATATAGTGATCTCAGTGGAAGAGGAGCTGAATACGTCTCACCTCAGCAAGAAACTTTTGGCTCACTCAACAACACAGTGAGGCAAACCCTAGATAGGCATTCTGGTGACCGATCTTCTCCAGGCGTCTCAAACCATGGCTCAAGAGACATTTTAGAATGTTTGGCTCAGACAGCTCCTAAAAGTGTACAAAAGAAAGTGTTATCCGAAGACTTGAAGTCTTATATAAATTTGGCGGTATTAAAAGGTGTTTCTACCTGTAAAGAAGCGATGCAACAAGAAGTTGCAAATACATTAAAGCAGGAAATTCAAAGTCAGCTCAGCGAATTCTTTAAAAATTTGAACTTGGCTGGTTCGGCTCCAGTCACTAGTAACCAAGTAACTAGACCGCCACCGGTTCCAACAGGGCCGCCACCAATGCAAAATCCCTTACCTGCGCCTATGTATGACTCTGCACCTGCAGGGCCACCACCAGCGCAACGGAATCCCTTGGCTGATTCAGGTAGAAAAGCGTTTGTGCCAGTAGGCCATCAGCACAGAAGACATCAAGCTTCTTCTGTAGCTCCGGAAAGGCAATACCAGCCGTACAATTCTCCGTTTCCTTATATGTATCCGCCTCCAATTCTCGATCCGTATATGCATCCAGGATACAAAACAGCCATCAAGGTAGACAAGTGGGGTCTAAAATTCGATGGTCTTTCGACAAATTTGACCGTAGAAGACTTCGTTTTTCGCCTAGAAAAGCTGCAGAGTAGGTACGCCTGCTCGTGGAACGAAATCTTGAGAGATTTCCACCTATTACTCTCCGGTCCTGCCTACGATTGGTTCTGGCAATTTCAGGTGGATAACCCATTTGACTGGCCCACCCTAAAAGGTGCTTTATTGAGCCGTTACAAGAACACCATGACCGATTTGGAGATAGTGCGTAACATTTTAGATCGCAAGCAGCACTCGTACGAAGGTAGTGAGGAATTCTTCGCTGCCATCAATAAGATGCGGTTTCAGCTGAGGATGCCTATTCCGGAGGCAGATATGGTTAAAATCCTGAAACGAAATCTTAAAGACCAAATAAGAAACCTAGTATTCCCTCAAACAATCTTCTCTCTCGATCAGTTGAGATACGCCTGTAAAGAAGCGGAGGCGGCATTTTCGAGGAGGGATCGGGACCTGCCCAAACCAGCTGGTAGGCCACCAATTAAGTATGGGGTGAATGAGTTGGAGTACGAAGAAGAATACCAGTATTCTGATGAACAATTGGCCGCTTACCAGTTCGGTGGGGCACGTCCGAAATATCCTCCTCGGAGATATGCTGATGCTTCAGCTCTTGTCTGCTGGAATTGTAAGGTGCAGGGTCATACTTATTTTGATTGCGACTCGGACGTACGAAACTTGTTTTGTTTCAAGTGTGGTCAGGAGGCTGTAAAAACACCAAGTTGTCCGCGATGTAACTCGGAAAACCGAGCGAGGGACGCGAAGGCTCTGGGGGAATCGCGTACAACCCAAAAACAGAACCCTCAGTAGACTTTAGTAAAGAAGCAATTTTAGAAAATCCTGAAAAAGAAGCAATTTTAGACCCTCTATTGAAAGAGGGTCAGCAATTAATAAAAATTTTAAAACGAGAAGCAAAAATTGAAGATAAAGAGGCGAAAATTAGGGAAAGACATTTGTTTAATATAAAACCCCTACATATTCGTATTCAGGAGTATGAGAAAGCCAAGAAAAGAATTTTTAATAGCACAATATACTTACCGTCCAAAAATATTTTAAAGGCAAGGGCTAGGTACAAGTTAAGAAAAGAAACGAAAAATAAAATATCTTCGACGATTCTTAACTTAGAATCGGATCCTCGACCCTATGCAAAAATTCATATAGGATCCAAAGAATTTTTAGGATTGTTGGACAGCGGAGCCAGTGTTAGCATACTAGGCAAAAATTGTAGGCAACTGGTTGAGGAGTTGAGCTGTCCAATAATTCCCTTTAAATCAGGAGTTAGGACCGCTGACGGTAAAAGTCAGTCAATCGTGGGCAAAGTTGAACTTAAAGTCAAGTACAAGAATAGAGAAGAAGGGCTTACTTTCTTCCTCGTTCCCAACTTGGATCAAGAGATCTACCTTGGTGTCGATTTTTGGAGGGTATTCCAGTTGGCTCCAAGTGTGATAGGTAGTATCTCGATTGACGAACAATCAGATTCCTCGAATGCTCACCAGTTGAACTCTGATCAACAGGCCAGGCTGGATGCGGTCAGGCAGAAATTTTTATGTTTTGAACGGGATGGTCTAGGAAAGACGGCGCTAATGGAGCACGTCATCGATACAGGAGATGCTCTTCCTGTGAAGCAGCGTCACTACCCTGTGTCTCCAGCGATACAAGCCATTTTATACGAAGAACTGGATCGGATGTTGAGTCTCGGCGTTATTGAGGAGAGTGAAAGCCCGTGGTGTTCGCCAGTGGTTCTCTTGCGGAAACCCGGCAAAAATCGACTTTGCTTGGATTCCCGTAAGGTGAACTCACTGACGAAGAAGAATGCTAACCCTCTCCCCCATATCGAGGGACTCACCAGCCGATTTCCGGACGCGATCTACATGAGTAGTATAGATTTGAAAGAAGCGTTTTGGCAGATACCGCTGGAGAGACGGAGTAGGGAAAAGACTGCATTTGCGGTACCGGGGAGACCCTTGTACCAGTTCACAGTGATGCCGTTTGGGTTGTGTAATGCAGCTCAGCGGTTGAGCCAGTTGATGGACAAGGTGATCCCTGCACGACTCAGGGAGCGCGTTTTCGTGTATCTCGATGATTTGCTCATCATGGCGCCGGATTTCGAGACGCATATTGCCTTGCTATCCGAAGTAGCCGACTGCTTACGCAAAGCTAATCTCACCATCAACATGAAGAAATCAAAATTTTGCTTTAAAGAGCTAAAATATTTGGGCTTCATTGTTGGTGGTGGGAAGTTTAAAACCGATCCCGCTAAGGTGGAGGCGATTGTGGATTTCCCAATCCCGAAAACACCGAGGCAGGTTCGGCGGTTGCTTGGTATGGCAGGGTGGTATCGTAAATTTATAAAGAATTTCTCGACCCTGACCGCACCTCTGACTGACATGTTGAAGAAGAGGAGCGAAAAATTCCAAATGACGGACGAGGCGCTGGTAGCATTTGAGGATCTGAAGAAAGCGTTAGTCTCGGCGCCAGTTCTTTCTCGTCCGGAGTTCACAAAACGATTTTATATCCAATGTGATGCTTCGGACGCGGGAATTGGGGCCGTATTGTTCCAACGGGACGAGGAAGGTGAGGAGGTCCCTATTGCGTACTTCTCGCAAAAATTTAATAAAAGCCAGAGAAACTACAGCGTCACCGAGAAGGAGTGTATGGCCGCGGTGATGGCTGTGAAGAAATTCAGGCCGTATGTCGAGGGTATGGACTTCACTGTCATTACTGACCATTCCAGCCTTCAGTGGCTTATGTCCATGAAGGATCTGAGTGGTAAACTGGCAAGGTGGAGTTTGTCATTGCAGTCCTATACCTTCGACATACAGCACCGCAAAGGCAGCCAGAATGTAGTTCCAGATACTCTTTCTCGGGTACATGTAGATTCTCTGGACATTGCAGATGTTGCCCCGTTGATTGATCTGAAGTCAGCTGAGTTCCTATCCGACGAATATTTGGATTTAATAGAAACTGTTATTGAACACAAAGACGAGCTTCCTGATTTAAAATATGAAGATAAATATGTGTATAAGAAAGCCTTTAGTAAGTTAGGAGAAGAAGCAATGGTAGAGCATGCTTGGCTCCTTTGGGTACCACCGGGTTTAACAGAACAAATTATAAGTAGGGCTCATGATCCTCCTACGGCCGCTCACGGTGGAATAGCAAAAACCTTAAACCGAATTAAGCAATACTTTTATTGGCCTAATATGACTGTGCATGTTCGTGAATATGTTTCTAATTGTAGTGTGTGTAAACAGTGTAAGGCGTCTAATCAAGTATCTCGTCCCCCTATCGTAACGTCTTATTGTAGTAATCGTCCATTTGAGAAAATATACATTGACTTTTTAGGACCCTATCCGAGGTCAAAATCAGGAAATGTATATGTTTTTGTTGTTTTAGATCATTTATCGAAATTTGTTTTATTAAAATCGTTAAAAAATGCGAATACGTCTAGCGTGATTAAGTATTTGCGAGAAATTTTTAATATGTTCGGAGTTCCAAATATTATCCATTCAGATAATGGAAAACAATTCGTGGCTAGAGAATTCCAAAATTTCATTACAAAGTACGGCATAAGGCATTTCAAAACTGCCAATTATGCACCGCAGTCGAACGCGTCGGAAAGGGTTAATCGTTCGTTGTTGGCTGCTATCCGAGCATACCTTAAAAATGACCAACGTGAGTGGGATACCCACCTTGATGACATAGCGTGTGCTTTGAGGAGTGCTGTTCATAGTTCTACCGGTGTATCTCCATATTATGCCTTATTTGGGACTAATATGATGATGCACGGTAGCAGCTATGAACTGGCAAAAAAGTTGAACGCGATGGACGACAACGAGTTGCTAACTCTTCCCCGACAAAGTCGACTGCAGTGTATCCGAAACCAAATCCGCGAAAATATTTTGAAGGCTAACGATAAATCGGCGAAAATCTATAATATTCGCACCAAAAAAGTTCATTATTTACCCGGTCAAGAGGTATATCGGAGAAATTTCACGTTAAGTGACTCCTCAAAATACCTTTCCGCAAAACTTTCACCGAAATATATGAAATGTCGTGTAATAAAACAAATTGGTAACCAAATGTACGAATTAGAAAACCTTAATGGAAAAAGAATCGGAATATTTCACGCGAAAGATCTAAAACAATGAATTAATTGAAAGTAAAACTAAATTTCACTGAATATTTTATAAACTCGCCCGAAAAATCGCGAATACTCCGAAATTTATTGAAAGATCATTCGTTTCATTTCTCATATTTCTTGTTTTTAATCGTTCAATGTGTTATTTATTTATTTTCACGTAGTACCTGATAGTTTTTAATTTTTTTTGTTATTCACTTTCACTTTCATACATATGTCGTATAAATTGCACCTTGCTTGAAAATTCTTCAAAAAGAATTGCAATTTACTTTTACCAAAATGTACCTGACGTTTTTGATACAATCAAACAACAAATTTCTTTTAGTTTTATAAATTGACTGCTTTAACTATTTATTCTTATTTAATTTTTTTTACTAATACTTAGAATTATTTAATCAACTGTGATAGTTTACTAACCGAGCATCTGTGATATTTTTTTTAATTTTAGTGATAGTGACTATCTGCAATGATGAAAAACTACAAACGATCTGTGATATTTTCGATTAGTTTACGAATAAAAACAACTTTTCTAACTGTGATATTTTCATAATTTTATTTCTTAAAAAGACTGATAGCTTACTAACTAATTAAATTATTAGTAGGTACAAACTGTGATATTTATTTAATTAGTTTAGGTATAGTCAACTGTGATATTAGTTTAGTATATTTATTCTGTTTTATTTAACTTATTTTTGCATGTTTGCATGTTAGTATTAATATATTTTCTATCTAATATCTAGTTTTTAACATCCGGCCTTAATAAAAGCTCACCCGTATAGAATTAGAGCTGACCTAGAAGCTTCTAGGGTGGTGCAATAGGTTCCAGCGGCGATCTTGATGCTTTCTAATCCTGGGGTCGTTGACCTTTATGTTTATACGTAGACAATCTAGAATTTCATAGACACATTATTAAAGAGCCAACTTTACGTCAGCAGCACTAACCTGTACCGTTTCATCGTCGTGTCGGTGGTTTCAGCAAACTAAAATTGGTGAAGATGCACCTTTTAACCCGGCTTGTATCGTGGGTTGCTCCCCACAGTTGAAATTAGCATTCATAGCCTCTTAAAAAAATCTGAAAAAAACTATCATGAGTACAGAAGTTAGGAAAAAACTATATATATAGACTTACCTTTTGCAATTGTGGCTTTGGTTCAGTAGGTTCCGTTAGTGATGTTGTTAGCTTGGCGTCGGTTTACTACTTGCTGAGTACACTTTCTTCGGCGACCGTAGTTTTTTGCTTGTTATTCGGAATGTATCCGAATAATCAGCAAATTTTGTTGCGGGCGCCTGTTTAGGCCTTGAGTTGTCCACCGTTGAGGCCAAAAACATGTATAATAGTAACCTAGGAAGTGGAAAAAGAAAAATATTTTCAATAT
The DNA here is from genome assembly GCA_963931855.1 of Philhelius festivus. NCBI lineage: Eukaryota > Metazoa > Arthropoda > Insecta > Diptera > Syrphidae > Philhelius > Philhelius festivus. Next base: position 214,381,482 of record OZ007555.1, on the reverse strand, counting down.
TGAAAAAATGCAACCAACTTTCTTACCTCGATTGTAGACAATTGGGGGCCAATTTCATGCAGTTGAGATAATCTGGAAAAAGAAAACAAAAAAAATTAATTTTTGAGACCCTTTTAATAATAAATTTATGGAAAATAAGACCAAAATAAAACGAAATCAATTTTTGCACTTACCCAAATGAAATGTCCACCATGGTGGTTTGATACTATTTGTTGTTTACAAATAAAATCAACATTGTTGTTGTTGTTTGAGTCCATCTTCGTGTGTTTGCCAAAAATTATATATACGAGACAGCAGAATTTCCAAATTGGGCGTGTTCAACGAAGCGAGCTGTTATGGGAAATTTTTGATATACGAAGTGTGGAGAGTTTGGAGACCATTCTGTCAATTCATGTCATTACTCAGTTTTATTTATTAATCGTTTTCGTTTCTGTCTATTCCTGTCAATTTCTGTCTTCTGACATGTTTTATTCCCGGTTTTCGACGTTTTTAGGTGTTAGGTTTTAGTGTCGTTTTTTTTTGTGGTTTATAGAGTAAATCTGCGTTATGTAAATCTCCTGTCAATGAATTCAAATAGAGCTCAAGTTCGGTTCGAAGTTCCGAACCTTGATTTTGAACAGGCCCATGGAAAAGCCATACTATTAGAGAGTTGATGCTAACTAATACATATGTAGACTGATCGGACGATCCATTTACATATGGGGATGAGAATCGGATGTTTTGACAGTTAAGAGAGGACTTCTTGTAACTTGTGTTCGTACGGGTGAAGTTATTCTGGCATGTAGCGATCAATAGTAAATTGACGTTCAAACGGAAAAGCCTGGAAAATAATTGAAATCTATTTAATTAAGTAAGTCGGATTCGAAATTTTGTTTGAGACAATTTTAAAAGGAAAAAGAAGTCTCTAAGATATTAAGTGCCGCCTCGTATAGCAATATACTCGTAGCGAAAAAGAACAAGAAAAAAAAAGGAAGAAACACCTATATACATAAAAACAAACAAAGCAAATATTAGTAATACAAAGTGGTGAATTCTCGGCGGCCCCAGATAACTAACCAAGTACTGGGCCGCCGCATCGTTTCTTTGTGTGTGCTTTTTGTGCGTGTTCTCAAAGTCCCTTCAAGTTACACTGGGGCCATGCTAGAAGTGGTGGTGACTTAGTTGTTCAGTGGAGAGGCAGCGGCGGAAATTCCATTTAAAAGCCCTTAAACTCCCTCTATTTGGAGCACCTCCATAGAATACTGATACCGAATTCACAGCATCGTCAACAACAACAACAACAAGCTTACAACAAAGTGTTATCATTTAATTAAAGATCATCCTGTCGGATTTAAGTGTTTGTGTTTGTCCTTTATTTAACTTTAAGATTTTTTTTTGGAAATAGTCAACTGAAGGCGTTGAAGTTGAGTTTTGATTTTTTTTTGTTTTTTCAATTTTTTTTTGCGTCATTTGCTTCGGTCAGAAAAATATAAAATTTGTATTTGTAAGTGGAAAAGTAGTGTTTCCCTCGGGATTCTTTGTTTCGTGTAGCATAACAACATCCATTTTTTTTTGAAAGTTTATACCACCTCCAAAGAGCTCCTTGCAGGTAGGGCATTCTCTTTTTACGTATTTCAACTTAATGTCGCCGTCGTTGTTGCCAAAAAGGGTACTCTTCGGAATTGATTCGGGGAACATTTCTTGGACACCCTGTTTTTCTTTTCATGGCTGTTTTTTTTGGTTAATATGCTTAATTTCTTATTTTTGTTTGTGAAATAAAACTTCAATACGCCGATTTGGACGAAAGTTTAAATGTGTTTTTGGTGTGTTTCGAGAAGTCGAAACATGACTTTTTGAAGACTATTTTTCAGGGGTGCCTAGGGTAGCTGAGTTCCGGTGAAGATGGCGTGATCTGAAGCCGATCATCCACCATCTTTGGGGGAATCTAAAAATGGCCGAAGATTCCTAAGGTAGGGTGGGTAATGGCCTCACTGCAACAACATCCGCAGTGCCCTTGGTGTGTCGATAGTCCGTCCGTCTTTTCTAGTCCGAAATTTTCCGGTGTTGTTTACCTGGCCTGATGTATGTATTTGTTTGCAGGCGAGGTTGAGTTTCGGGGGCAAGATCCCCCCCCGTCCGACGAGCTAACGCCGTGCACAGCAAGCAGGCCGCGTCCTCCGAAACTTAACATTCCTACCCTTTTCTAACCTATTCCTATTCCAGTTTCCTAACCTTTCCTTTTTCCTACCTAACCCCAATACCGACACTCCTCCGCTCCTCTTGCCTCGCTACACAGTAACTTGTCGTTTGCGGTTAGCTCCTGAACTGGTGTAGTGTGGTACGGGTGTAAATGCTCGGTATGAAGCACTGCCCATACTCTAGTTTGGGACAACTGAAGCATAGTAGTTATTCTCCTTGTGCTAAGGGAGGGATTACGTCGGACCATATCCAAAATTCTTTCCTCTATGTGTACTGATGCAGAAGATGAACTTTCTCTCCCTCGGTGCTCCAGTACTCCGTGTTCTCGAAGACGTTGATGGATTCTTGAAAATATCGTATGACTGGGACACCTCCTATTGGGATACATTTTAGCGTAGAGTCTTTGCGCTTCACGACTTCGACCATGAGCCATACCGTAGCAGTAATGCATATCCGTTAATTCGGCACGAGAGTAATTTGACATCGTGATATGTTGACGACTTGACATTCAAATTAGAAATAATTTGTACAACAAAACAGGTCGCGTCTCCAAGCCGACCCCCACCGTAATAAAAAAGTGGCAGGTCAATTTTAAACTAATGCTCTCACGCAGGTGTTCTCAATGAAAAAATGTGTGAAATAGTTATGTACTTTGTCACATTATTGTATGCTTATAACACGATAATTAAAAAAATGGTAAAAAGAAAGTTAATCCTTTCAATCGTAAATTCACTTAAGAATCCAAAAACGTAAAAACTAAAATAAAAGGCTTTTCTTAGAACAAAAGTAGTTTTTGTTATTTTTGATTTTCTCAAAAACTACAAAACATTTTGACATCCGGTTTTTTGTGTTTGATCAAAAATTAATAAGAGCATTGAATATTGAATAAAAAAATAATACTTAATTACGTAAAATTTTGAAAAAAAAATTGTTTAAAAACAAAATTTTCATTTTTTTTTTCAAAATTTTGATTTTGAAAATTAATTTTTCAAAAACTTCACTCGAACAACTTTATTTAAAAACAAAATTAAAGAATGTATTTCTGGCTTTTCAAAACGCTATAGCATTACTCTGTAGGTATCACCGTTATTTTTTAATAATTTTTTTTCTGTTTTAAGTGATTTTTTTCTTAAATTGCCCCTCCCGCCTAAACGGGGGGAAATAGACCCCCCCTCCCATACGATTTTTTTCTTGTCTAAGTCCAACCTACACGCCCTAGCTTTTTGTCACACCGTATTGTAGCCTCTTTCAATCATTAAACGTGTTCACGAACATCCCTGAAGGTTTGTTTACCCATTTTCTAAATAAAATTGGTTACATACAAAAACCTTCAATTTAAACCGATCGCGATGACATCAAGTTAACTAATAATTCGTATAGCTATGTTGTAAAATATAGAATGTGAAAGTAAAACACATCTATAAAAGTAACGGTAATTTTTGTACCGGTTAAATTCTTTGATATAAGTAGATGAACAAGTTGTACAGTTTCTGAAATGTATAGTTGAAAAAGAAAACTTCAAATGTCAAATAAAGTAGAATTGCGAACGAGTGAAATTGAAAGGAAACGCGCACAGTTTCATTTCATTTCTTGCTCACAGTATTTTTACCGGTTCAATTGGACCTTCACATAACACATAGTTGCTCTACAAAAATAAAGTTCCTGTTTATATTAAAATCTAGAAATTAAAAAAAAATTAACAATACCTTTATCCATAGTTTGCTAGATTTAACAAAAGCTTTTGTAATTTTCATAGTTCATATTGAAGAGCAATTATATTATATACATACTGGTATATCTAAAAATCTTTAACATATTATATATAAATGTTTTTGTTTTTATATTCTGCAGACTTTATCGCAGCAACCATCTCTATGCACCACTGATGCCAAAATCAAAAACAGAGTTCTTCAGGAACATGGACTGAAAATAATTCCCAAGCTAAATCAAGATTCTCAAGATGATAAATTGTTGGAACGGACGGAAGCAAACTTAATTCTTCAGGAAAATGGACTGAAAATAATTCCCAAGCTAATTCAAGATTCTCAAGATGATAAATTGTTGGAACAGACGGAAGCAAACTTAGTTCTTCAGGAAAATGGACTGAAAATAATTCCCAAGCTAATTCAGGATTCTCAAGTTGATAAATTGTTGGAACGGGCGGAAGCAAACTTAGTTCTTCAGGAAAATGGACTGAAAATAATTCCCAAGCTAGTTCAAGATTCTCAAGATGATAAATTGTTGGAACAGACGGAAGCAAACTTAGTTCTTCAGGAAAATGGACTGAAAATAATTCCCAAGCTAATTCAAGATTCTCAAGTTGATAAATTGTTGGAACGGACGGAAGCAAACTTAGTTCTTCAGGAAAATGGACTGAAAATAATTCCCAAGCTAATTCAAGATTCTCAACATGATAAATTGTTGGAACTTAAGGAAGCAAACTTAGTTCTTCAGGAAAATGGACTGAAAATAATTCACAAGCTAATTCAAGATTCTCAAGCTGATAAATTGTTGGAACGGACGGAAGCAAACTTAGTTCTTCAGGAAAATGGACTGAAAATAATTCCCAAGCTAATTCAAGATTCTCAAGTTGATAAATTGTTGGAACGGACGGAAGCAAACTTAGTTCTTCAGGAAAATGGACTGAAAATAATTCCCAAGCTAATTCAAGATTCTCAAGCTGATAAATTGTTGGAACTTAAGGAAGCAAACTTAGTTCTTCAGGAAAATGGACTGAAAATAATTCACAAGCTAATTCAAGATTCTCAAGATGATAAATTGTTGGAACGGACGGAAGCAAACTTAGTTCTTCAGGAAAATGGACTGAAAATAATGCCCAAGCTAAATCAAGATTCTCAACATGATAAATTGTTGGAACGTCCGGAAGCAAGCTCAATGACTGACCACAAATTGGATTTTACACAAAATGTGTTCATTAAGAAAGATTGTTGGTCAAATAAAAAAAGCAATTCAAGCTATACGGAAGACGCTTTCAGTTGCATGAAAAGAGTTATAGATTTGAATTTCATGCGAGATAGATACAGTATTTATGGTGAAAATCTGGCAAATCAAATTCGAAAAAGTGGTAAAAGTGATAAGGAAATTTGTATTGCAAAGCGGCTTATTGATAATGTTTTACAAAATTTAAATTTTGACGATAAAATAAGTGAAAAGCATTAAAAAAATACTTAACACACAACGCCTACAGTTCCTCTATTTTAAATACATATGTACTTGTGACTTAAGGCCCTCTAAAATAAATTGATTTTACTTGAAATAAAATCGAAATTAGAAATATGTGTTTATTCATTTCATGTTGTGACTTCTGAGGTTCTGTAATTCATTTCGTAGTTATTAAAAAAATGTGATACATTAAATCTCACTACAAAATGTTTTTCACATTAACCATTTTTATTTTAGACGTTTAACACAAAAATTGGTGTCGAAAAAAACTAATGTCCTAAAAAATTTAAGTCAACGGCGTAATCTTTTCAGCGTTTACAATGGTTTTTACGACTTTTCATGAACGCTATACTTTGTCCGATAAAAATTGTCAGTACAGGCCTCATGAAAGGACCTTTTTAGAGTCAGTAGCGTGCCTTACATTTGAACCCTACTGAATTGAAAAAAATCCCCTATAAACAGTATGCAATGAAAAATTCATTGGTGGGTACCATTTTTCATTGCATCCGACATAAACACCACACGACCTGTCTGGCTGGCGCACAATTGAATGCAGTGTGTCCAATTCAAAACAAAAATTATCCTGAGTTTTATCATGATTTGCCAAAAAAAAAAATCATGAGAACAAGCGTTCTTCATTGGGCACTTAGAATATTGACCGTAAACTTATTTTTTTAAAGTTTAAGTCAAAAAATACAAATAAAATTCCATTTCAATTTATTGAGCTTTAAAAATAAAATTTAATTATATTTTAGAAACTAAATCATATAAATATGTACAATATGTTTCTTGTTTTTTTTTTTTATGGGGAAAATTCATATAAAATGCACGACTGGGCCGCACGAATTTGCTCTTATGTAAATGACTAAAATTTTCAAAAATTAATGTTATTAAAGAAAAACTGTTCATAAGCATAAAATTCATTTTTTAAATGACTAGAACAACTCCATTTGTAGTTGCAGCTAAAAACAGGATGTCATGTGTTTCAAGCAAGTATTAGTTTATGCAAGATCAAAAATTATAAGTCGTTGTAGTGGTTTCTTAAACAAGCTTTTATGTACAAAATTTTTAAAACATTTTTTAACAAAAATGCTCCAACCTTAAGTATGTATTATTATACGAATAAAAAATAAATCTGGAAAAAAAAAATATTGAATCGTTTTTGAGATAGCGAAACGTCGTAGAAGCCTCTCTACAAAAAAAAATTTAAAATCCGTTATGCCGATAATGAGAAATTCAAAATTCGAAAAAATGATAATGTGGTAGGTAAATATTTTTATTAAATTATAAATTGCAGGAATTAATCGAAAGAAAAAAATTTTTATCAAAATTCTCGGAGCCGTTTTCGAGAAAAATACGATTTTCAAAAAAACATTTTTTTACATTTGTATGGTTATTTGTAGGTAGAATAATTTATTTTTTCTCACATCTCAAGTTTATCATCAAGTTTAAAAATAATCTAGCAATTTGAACTTCCGACAAAGTATGCGTTGCGGACAATTTTCCGCTCCGAACGGAAACCTCGCTAGGGCCGATTAATTTTTTTTTCGCTTTTTTTTATATATAAGTCGCAAGTAAAAATCATGAGATTTTCAATGAATTCATGATTTCATGAGATTCGGCAACACTGGTTGAGTACGCACCAATTGCCAGTTACATTTCAATCCTCATTAAATATTGATTATGATTTTTCATTTTATTTTTTCTTATAATTAATCCATAATAGATTTTTTTTTTATTTTTTTAATTATGTAAGGTGGTTTAGACCTACTGGGGATATCCTTAAAAGAATTATCTATTATCTTACCTCTTGTTGGTGTAGAACAAAAATTAATTTTAATCTGAAAATAAAAGAAAGTCCGGCGTCCCTGATAGAGCTTTTGTAATAAGAGCACTTATAAAAAACAAAAGGGTGCGAATGTGAGGCAAGAGCGTACCACAACACTGATGAACCAACCATTCCTTTTTAACTTTGTAGATAATTGATCTTATAGACAACATCAGATTTATCCAGGAGTTTTAAAAGATTTAAAAGCTATTAGCGTTACGTTATCTCTGTGTTAAGAATAGGTGAACCTTTCAAAGAGAAGGGATGAATCGGCGGCCATGTTGTTTTGATCAAATTTGTTGTCTATTATTCAATTACTGATGCCAAATCACCATGGCAAGTAACACGATTGGAAAGAACGTCCAAATAATCGGCCCTATCGAAGTAACCGTCGGAGCGGAACTTTCTCCGCAACACATCATTCTTCGAAAATTCAATTTCGGTTCGTAGTGGCTTCCATCGGAAGAAATTTTACAGAAATCCAACGACGCATTGCGATGGATATAAATTTCAGACAGAGATGTGCTAATTAACCGATATATCGAAAATGCGATATCCTTTCGATAATTTTTTATAAAATAAACACCATTACCATGACAAATCCGTGAGAGAGTGTAATTTATGTTTATAAAAAGAATTTTTTTTTTCAATTTTAATGCGCTAGCGCTTGGCACGAGTACGATAACTTGGCCGCCAAGATTTGATGACGGATTTTTGTAGGGGGGTCAAAAATAAGCACTTTTTACTATGGGAGGGGGGGGTCTATCTCCCCCCGTTTAGGAGGTAGGGGCACTTTTAGAAAAAATGGTTTAAATTGAAAAAAAAAATATTAAAAAACAACGGCAACACCTACAATAAAGTGCTATACCGCGTTTGAAAGCCAAAAGATTGTTCTATAATCCTGCATTTAAATTAAATTAGTCATATCAATAGTTTTTGAGAAATTCGCATTTAAACTCCAAATTTTTATAAAAAAACGTGAAAAAAAAAGTTTAGACCGGTTGTTTTCAAAATTGTGAAATGAAATTGTGAATTAGCTTATATGTGTTTCATGTATCTATTAAAGGTCTGCATGAATACATTCATTTACCTTGCTGAGTAAGCACAGTACTGCAGTGTATTCTGTTCGTTGCATGCATAGAAAGTAGTGTACACTGAAAATGAATACACTATTCTAAAAGAACAAACACTGCACACCATTCGATTCCTTTATAATAAAACGAATACACTGTTTGGTTTCTCTCCTAGGCTTGAATGCTTGAACCAAATAGAACAGAACAAGCCTAACAGTTATAAACACACCGAATACAGCGAACGCAGCGAGTATAAAAACGAATACACTGTTTGGTGTCTCTCGTAAGTATTTCTGGAATTATAGATAATTTTTCATAGCAAAATCGATAATAATTTACAAATTTTAATTATATGGGCTTATCCGTGCAAATTTTAACTTTTGCCATGCGTCGAAATATATAGACATTATTATTAAATATTCAGGTTTTGGAGCTTATAATATTATACCTATATATCATTGAGTTTTAACTATTCAATTTATAAAATGAACCATCGAGATAGTGCGAAAGTGTTTGAAATCGAAAAAATCATCGAATATTGAGACTTTTGGCTGCGTGCGTGGATAATTAACGTTTTGTATTATTGCAAAAATAATGTTTAACATAAGATTACTTAGTACAATTTTTGTTTTTTTTTTCAGATAAAAGAAGGTCAAAATTAATTGAAATCATTCATTTTGAGTGCGTGCCTTCCTTATAAATAATCCTATATGATATAAATTTTAGAAAAAACTGCCATGCGTGATTTTTCGTAAATCTTTAATTGTCACAAATTTTCGTGTCTATTTTTTTAACATTGATCATGGGGCATTTTTTTATGGTCTGCATCATTATTTTTTAGCTATCAAGAGTAAAAAAAACTTTGGCTTCAATGCGTGCTTCATTATGTACAAATTTTATGAAGTTAACAAAACGAATGTAAAAAACCTAAATGTTTCAAAAAAGGCACATTTTTTACTAGCACACCAAAGCATTGTTTGATTATACCCTTACAATGAGCGTAATTTAAACAGTAGAAACTATAAAAAATGGTAAAAGTGTTAAACAAATAAGTTTTAAAAAAGAAGCTGTGAAGATTAAAAATAAAAACCAAATCAATTAACTCGGTTCTTAAAATAAATTATTTTAAATTCATTTTTCTATACTTTATACCTTTATACTCTTCAACAAACAATACATATGAGTTATTTTATTATTTTATTTATTCGTTTTCTATAATTGGAGAAAAACTCAAATTTACATGCGTGCCTTAATTTTTTTTCAAACTCAAGAAGTTAAAATTTACAGGGATAAGCCCATCCATATCTTTCTTAAAAATGAAATATGTCAAGGAAAATGTACTAAAACTTTTTTTGCAAATTTTATAGAACATTATAATACAGTTTCTATGTCATTCATGGTAATGTTTTATATATTTGAATAAGAGCTTATTTGTAGACAAGATAATTTTTCAAAATGCGTTAATAATGTCAAAACTAATGAGTGATATATGTATACTGGAACAAGCCTTTAAAAAAAACTTAATTGAAAATACTTTTCTATCAGCTTTCCTCTTAGATTTAAGGTTTTGTAATCTTTTACATAATTTATTTAAAGAATAAGCAAACCAATAATATAAAAATACTTATTTTCTCCATTTTTAATTTTGTATACAGATTTTACATTTTTAGTCAATGGAAAAGAAACACTAATTCAATTTCCTTTAATATTATTTTTTCAGATTAATCATGTAGAGTTGGATAAATTTTATAGATCTGTTGACGATTTCGGAAGTTAGAAACTAGTTTATGAACCATCTCGTTTGAATTGTTTTATGAAAATTGTTTTTTTTTTCGAATCCTTATGACCAATTTTAGTGTGTAACTTGTTGAATTGATCGTAAAATATTGTTCGGCATTATCTTAGAGCAGGATTGGGGCAATAAATGAGTTTTAATTTTTGTTCAATATTCAGAAATTTTTCATCAACTTTTGAATTTTTAATTATAAGAACCTATCCCAGTTTTGCTTCACACAGCTTTTTAGTATTAAATTTGGTGTCAGTTTGGAAAAAAATTTAAACAAAAATAAAGATGACCATATTTCATTGAACTATTGACCTCAATCATAAAGACTCGTAATACTCAAGTTAGAATCGATACAGTAAAATCGGCAATTTTTCACGATTTTAATTTTTAATCTTATAGTGAGAAATTAAATAAAGTTCCTCTACCTCGTCTCCCTTTGCATATATCAAGTTATTGCCTTTGAAACATTATAGAGAATCATTACGATAGTAAATTTGCATCATAAGATTCTTAAAATTATTCAATTTTTCATCAACTTTCGAATTTTTCATAACAAAAGTTGAAATTAAAAGAATACCCATTCTTTTAATATGGTCAGTTTTACCCTTTCCCAATAGTTCTTATCAAAATTTAGCTTGAGTTTTCCACTTTCTTTATTGATCTTCACCTTAATGATCGGATAATTTGATTAAAAGTTAAAGTAAAATTTGCCGTGAACAACTTTTCTATTTGTTCACCCTCACATTCTTTAGCAATTGAAAGTTCTCAGTTCGCTTGGTGTACTCGGTGTGTTTAGTGTATTATTTGGTGTATTCGATGTTTTCGATATAAACTCGCTGTATTCGATGCATTTGAGAAAACAAATCAAATGGTGTATTCGTTTCGAGTGAATACACGATTCTTTTGTTTTGGTATGGGGTGATGATTCATTTGTTTTGTTTTAGAAGAAGTGAAAGCAGCAAATAGTGTATTTGAAAAAATATAGAATGGCTTGGAAGTGGTTTCAAGCCATTCGTTGCAGATGTTTAGTATCTATCAGTTCTTAATCGAACACAAAAAACCGCATGGTTCTATGTCTTCGGTTTTTGAGAAAACCTCCGTTTAGGAGGTAGGGGCACTTTTAGAAAAAATGGTTTAAATTGAAAAAAAAAAATATTAAAAAACAACGGCAATACCTACAATAAAGTGCTATACTGCGTTTGAAAGCCAGAAGATTGTTCTATAATCCTGCATTTAAATTTAAATTACTCGTGTCAATGGTTTTTGAGAAATTCGGATTTAAAGTCCAAATTTTGATAAAATAACGTGAAAAAAAAAAGTTTTGACCAATTGTTTTCAAAATTGTGAAATGAAATTGTAAATTAACTTACAAGTGGTTTATGTATCTATCAGTTCTTAATCGAACACAAAAAACCGCATGGTTCTATGTCTTCTGGTTTTTGAGAAAATCGAAAATAACAAAAACTACTTTTCTACAAAATGTTTGATATTTTTTGCTTCCTTACATAAATAAATCAGTTCTAGCTTCCAACATTACAATATATAAACAGTAAAGTATGTATGGGGGGCATGCTGCCCCCCTGCAACCCCCCTGCTTGGGCACACTATAGGATTTGGGGTAGGTGCAAGGTTGTGTGCATGCAAAGTTTCTTTTGCATTCACAGAATCTGTATTTAAAAAAATTCAAATTTATTCTATTTATCCAATGTCCACTAAATACATATAAAATACAATAAACGATCTAGAAAACCAAAACAAACTTCTGACCATGTTCACCAATACATGGCACTATTTTTCTATCGAAAATACTGCCTAGAAAGGAAATATAAAGACGACTGGGGTTCGCAAATAATAGAGTTTTTATCAGATGTAAAAAAAGTTTACCCTTGTTATACCGATGGTGATATATGTGAGGGTTTACAGTTAAAAGACATCGATCCTCCCACCCTTCAGAGCGAAAATTTAGAAAGTGTTTTACCGCCAAAACATCCTCGGCTTCCCACCATAAAAGAGTAACTCAACGAACTCGACAGTTATAGTACGGACGATGGCTTTATTGACGAGACTTACACACCTTTTTAATACATTTTGACCATTTTTAACTAACTATGACGGACTAACTCCTGACTAACTGACAAAATAACTGACCCAGATGCAATTCTACCTCCTCATGGTGCATTCTTGGTAACGCTAAATGAATTGCGGTACTGAACTAACAAAGATTCATTATGTTTATTAACATTAATCCTTAAAACGGAATCACCGTCACCACCAAAAATCAAAAAAAGTAGTTTTGGTAATTTTCGATTTTCTCAAAAACTAGAAGACATAGAACCATGCGGTTTTTTGTGTTCGATTAAGAACTGATAGATACATGAAACACATATGAGCTAATTTACAATTTCATTTCACAATTTTGAAAACAACCGGTCTAAACATTTTTTTTCACGTTTTTTTATCAAAGTTGGGAGTTTAAATGCGAATTTCTCAAAAACTATTGATATGAGTAATAAAATTTAAATGCAGGATTATAGAACCATCTTTTGGCTTTCAAACGCAATATAGCACTTTATTGTAGATGTTGCCGTTGTTTTTTAATATTTTTTTTTCAATTTAAACCATTTTTTCTAAAAGTGCCCCTACCTCCTAAACGGGGGGAGATAGACCCCCCCCTCCCATAGTAAAAAGTGCTTGTTTTTGACCCCCCTACAAAAACCCGTTATCAAATCTTGGCGGCCAAGTTATCGTACTCTCCCCTAGCGCTTTTAAGAAATGTAATTAGATGCACCGATTTTTAAATCAAAACTATCGAATAAAGTCCCCTACCTATTTCCGTACATTGTTTCCATTTGAAGTTTTAAAAAACGAATTAATTGAAAAAAAAACTTTTGAAACACAATATTTTATATTTATTTGACTAATAGGTATTTTAAATCACAATGGAAATGGATCAATACACAAAACAAAAGATCACGAACATACTTTTTTTTCCATCCAAACATCGCCAGTCCCAATTAATTTAACTGATTGGGCCAGATCTTTCCAAACACAGCTACAATAATTTCTGTTGTACTTTTGGTGTAATCCGCTCATATTGGTGCGAACTTGTTTTTTCGTTCTGCCTAAGAACAAAAAGTCTATTATAAATAGGTAACACAAGTTAACGCAAATAAAGTTAATTTCTTTATTACTTACATTTTAATTAACTATTTCTTTAAAAAGAAAACACTTTCCGCAACAAGAACTTTTCGGAGGATTTCGGAGAAAATTTTGTTTGTATGTGTCAAAAATAAGACCACTAGAAGTGCTTCATCGCACACAAATGGCATGCGTTGAATTTCGTCGGACAGAATTTCCGATCAGCTGATCTGAGAAATACCTTGAAGCACAATGGTCGCGTTCACCTCGTAGTCCGATAGGGTATCTAATACTACGTTTTCACCAAAGGTAAATCCGGGATTTAAGTGGATTTACCATAAATCTCCTTTAAATCTCGTAGATTTACCATACAAATATAAATCACCTCAAATGAAGATTTAAAATAAATCTCCTTGAAATCTTCTCACAATCAGAAGATTTGCAAAACAAACAAACCTTATTTTGTAGAACGCACCTATGAACGCACCTTTCTTCATTGAGAATCAACACAAAATAGAAATATCTGTTTTTTTCCTGTTTACTATCCAATTGCAATTTTTTTTTCTCTTGTCCAAATTGACAATTGAATGACAAGAAAGAGTGAAAACGTCAAATAAATCTCAGTTTCTTTGGTGAAAACACTTCAAGATTTATTTTAAATCTCTAGCGGATTTACTCTTGGTGAAAACGTAGTATAAGATACTTTAGTATCCGATACGTTGGCGAACGACCAAAACCGGATAGGTAACATTTACTGTCAAAGTCAAAAAAGAGACGTGAATCGTCCAGGGTTTGCCGATTCAACTACATGCCTAATTTACTACAATTTGTTACGTCTGCTACATACGTAGTTTATTCATAAAAAAAAATAGAACAATGGAAACCAAACAATTTTGCACATTTATGATCTTATGAAGGTTTGTACAAAAACTGAAAATGTTTCATTTACCATAAGGATGAGGAATTGTAGGAATTATACATGATAGATGGGAAGTTTATTTTTGGAGACAAACAATTTTCTTTGGCATAATCAAAGGATTTGGATTACGAACACATGATTTAAAGATATTTTTTAATGCTGAATTTATTGTACAAGGTATGTTGCGACGATTTAGTTGCAGCAAGATACCACTTGCTAATCCGAAAATATGTATGTTTGTATACTGGATTACAAATCATGAATTTTTTTTTATTATAATAATTCATTAAATATTTAAGAATATAATAGGTGCGTTTTATTATTCACAAATCTATCTGGATCCGGATCGGGATCTTCCCTTGAAAATAAAACGATACGGATCTTACTGACAGCAGTGTTATAAGGCCGTCTCTTTTATCCTTGGGTTTGGAAATTTTAAATTATTTCTTGTCTCTTTTCTTTACACTGTAGTTTACACTACCTTACCATAAAAAGCCATCTACTCGCCAGTGTAATAACTAATTTTTGGATCTTTGAAATAGATCCCGATAGAAAACAGGATCCCAAATTGTTTTTGTAATACATGTTAAAACTTAATCCAGATCCGGATCCAGATAGATTTGTGAATAATAAAACGCACCTAATATGGTATAGCCCTTATAAATATATACAACTGACAATGTCCCTATTAAGTTTTTAGTTCAAATTTTTGATAATTTAATCCTGAAATGAGGAAAGATAAATTGAAAAGGGCAGATTTTTTAATCACAAATTATGTCACGCCAAAGAGGTTTCTTTTTTTTGTGATTTTAATCAGCGGTGAGCTTTAAGCCGACAGAGTTAAGCTAAGATTTCTTTTAGTGCTTGTTTGAATTTGGTGAGCAGACGCTGTCGTTTCAAGGTACGTTCATATAAATATTACCAACAAACTTTTTAAAAATAATAAAAACCAAGAACTGGTAATTATATTGAAACTGTTTATTTTTAAGGAGCGCAGCACACTTGTCGAAGAGAGCTCCAGTATGATCATTTTCCATTTTAATTGGAGTAAATCCACCTTCAGCTCAATAATTATGTAGCTTTTTGACCAGCTATTTTCACTTCGCTTATTAAAAATGAATAAGTCCAACTAACATACTCTCCAGAGCTAAACTCTTGAAATCTGACAAAAAAACTCCCATACAACTCTCTTATATCCCATTGTTATACCTAAGTATTAATATCTTGTTATGAAACTGAACTGGGTTTCATAACATTTTTGTTTTAAGAGGTAAACACTTTTGCAGCTTAAAACTACTTAAAAATATAAGCTTATACTCTAAAACGAATCCTTTTCTGAAAACTCAGCTCTTAAAATGTCCATATAATCCCATAACAAGTCATGTTTAAAAGTTAAGATCATTTCATATTTCTATGAAAACCCTAAAAGAATTTGAGTTTAATACCTCCTATATCAAGAAACAATCTGAAGTTCAAAGAATAAAAGCTTTGCAGTAGGATCCGAATGAGATCTTTAATGCAACACAATTTACTTTTCTAAACTAGTAAATTAGTACTAGACGTAACAAATGTTAAAAAGTTACAGTTCGGCCAACCCTGTACTCGACACAAAAGAAAATAGATCAGCTGAAATGTCAGCTGTTCTTCAAAATTCCCCTTGGATAGTTTAGTATACCAAACATTTTTGGATAGCTTCAGATTTCTGCTTGCAATCAGCTGTTTCGTTGATCAGTTGTTTTTTCCTATGGGATTACAACAACACCAACAAATCCGGATACCTTTGGATACGTACCCGAACGCGACCAATGTCTCCGATTCGTAGGAAATCGGAGAGAATTCCGCTTCGACGGTTACCTCGATAGGGCCGTATGTGTCAAAAATTAAACCATTAGAAGTGATTCACAAATGCATGCGTTGAATTTCGTCGGACAGAATTTCCGAACAGCTGATCGGAGAAATACCTTGAAGCAATGGTACACAATGGCGCGATGGTTGTGTGCTCGCCTGTCAACCTCATGATCATAGGTTCGATCCCTGCCGTCGTCTATGTAGTCTATAATTCCATTAAAAACCTTAAAATTGTCATCAATGGGTTGTTGGTTTACTCATTACATGTTGTTTAGGCATAACACTAACAACATGTGATTGAGTTAAACTAGTATGCCCAACAAGGATGAATACGAATAAAATAATGCGACATAGAAATAAGACACGGCATTTCTATGCTTTAGTTCAGCCGCCATCCCTGGAGATAAAAAATCTGAGACAACCACCTTCAGTCTCAGAACATCGTGCCACACATCTTTCCTATCCTTCTTTCTCTTCCGTAACTTCACGCCCGCGCTGTGTTGAAACATTTAAAGGGTAATCATAATCCCTTGAGCGTGAATAGATTATAAAAAAAATATATAATAATGAGTTCCGAAGATCAGGGGCCCTAGCACGTAACTTGATACGTTCGAGTAAGGTCGATACAATCGAGAACAGGCAGTTCTTTCTCATGATTAGCCGATTGTTTTTGATTCGATTGAATCAAATAAGGAACTCCCTATACTCGATTACATCCACTTATACTCGATTGTATCAAGTTACGTGCTGGCAGTCTGGCACCCCAGGATATAATTGACGATATATGTAGATATATTTTTTAAATGGACCAGTAATTCTTTCTGAAATTGAAATTTATAAATAATTAAACAAATGGAAATAATTAAATATTAAATTGTGTATATCAATTACCTACTTCATTATTGAACACGCACAAAATTAAACAAAATTTCAACACCGACATATTGAAAAGTAGAATTGTTTTTTTTTTCTGTTTTGAGCTATCACAATGACAGTACAAACGTGGAGTTTATACTTGACCGGAAGTTAAAGTTAAAGACGAGTTTCTTTACTTTAATATTTAAGGTGACGTTTAGCGTTAAAATGCTAATAAATTGATTATTGGTATGGTTAATTGTTTAAAGTCCACTTAAATATTTAGGTCATCTCTAAGAAGTACTAAAATTCAAAATTTATTTGTAAAAATAACTTTGAAGCAGTACAAATTTCTCATCACTGAAGGTCATTCACAAATTGTGTGTCCTGCTTCAACAGGACACATCAATCTAAAACTGAAGAAGTGAAGATACATATATCAGAGAATAACTTTACATCATCGGCATACATCCAATACTGACAATATTTAAGTAAGCCCGAAAGATCATTTATAAAAATAATAAAGAGAAGTAGACCTAAGTGACTTCCTTGTGGTAGTCTTATAAAATTTGAGAAGTATTCATCAATGTGAACCACTTGTTTCTATCATACTCATCCAAACTATAAAATTGTAGTTGAAACCTTACATTCTCAATTTTTGCAAAAGTAGGGCTTAGTGAATACGATCAATGGCCTTTACAAAATCAGTAGGTATACAAAATGATGTCATATTCCATAGATAATGACATACATGGGCCTTTCAAAAAAAAAGTCGTTAATACCTACCTCACACACAGCAGCTTGTTTTATTTCATTTTAACATTCACCCGCCCTTATTGTAAAGCCCTTTACGAACAATAAATAAATTCGTACAGTTACCACGGGATACATCTTTTTAATAATTAAACATTTGCATAAGATGTACTACCTATATAGGTACCTATAGTTATAAAATTACAAAAAAAAAAAACAATATTAAATCGATGATAAAATTTAAAACAAGTAAATTATTAATACCTAACTAAATAAAAGGAAAAACCACCTTCTCTTATGGAAGTTATGTAATTGGGGTGAATATAAAGTACCTATTCATTGATGCAGCAGTGTAAGCAAAACACTTATAAAACCCTCTCATTCTCAGATACACACTCACATTTTAAATTTCACTCAAATTCATTCTTCGGTGTAGAATACCTCATCTCAGAGGGGACCCGTATTCCTACATTATATGCCTAACTCTAATTTCCCCTTTATAAAACAGTTATACCCACACACTTACATTATTACATACCTAAAAGGTCTCGTGCGGTTAGGGTAACGAACATTTTGTATATCTTTTTTCACCCCAGTTCAAAAAAAAAACCCGATTAATAAAAAGTTACCCCAAGACAAAGTGAACAACGACGACTTACTCGTCGGGTTTTTATTTTTCGTCTCGTTTTTGTTTGGTGCGTCATCCCGTTTAGTTTAGTTATTTGTTGTTTGTTCACTGGGACTGGATATTAAAGATATGGTTCTGTAATTAAGAGCTTTCATTTTTAAACAAAGTATTAATAGAAAAAAAAAAATAAATTCTAATGGCTTCTCGACAACATCGGACAGAACTTACGATAAAGGAAAAATTGGAAATTATCAATTCACTGAGGAACAACAAATGCTCGCAAAAGGATCTACAGGAGCGTTATAAAATCACCAAACACATGATAAGTAGGATTTTGTCACGTGAAGATGACCTGAGGAGCAATAAAAACTCCAAGATGAGGCGCATTCGCTGCGGTAGCAATCGACTAGTCGACGAAGCCGTTTCGAAATGGTATCGTTCCATGCAAGAACAAAATATTTACGTAAATGGTCCTCTATTGCGGCAACAGGCTGTGAGATTCGCTCGTATGATGAATAATCATACATTTCAGGCAAATAATGGATGGCTCTGGCGTTGGCAGCAAAAGGAAAATGTTAAATTTAATTGTTCGTATGCAGCAAAGAAGGCTACTTCCAAGGCAAAGAATTCAGAAAAGATCAATAGAGACATAAACGAATTATCTGAAAATACATCCCTCCAAAGTTTTGGTGATTCGAATACGATTGTTTCTTGGCAGGCCATGCCAAATCAGCTGGAGCAGAGTGGTGTACCGCATTTTGAAATAAATGTGAAAGAGGAAGTGGATGATTTGCACCAAAATCCTTTTGAGGCGGATGTTGTTTTTGATATTGAAAGTGATGAACAAGGTGGTTATGATAATGAAGCGAATCGAAAAAATTATCCCCCTGATTGTGTGAACGTCGACGGAGGAGAGGAAACAAAGGTAAGATATTTTCTAAAAGAATATGTTTTAAAAGTTTTGTTTTTGTTTTATGGTTGACTATGAAATCAAAATAATACTAAATAACCCAGGACACATTTTTAGCTGTATAAAAGCTTGAAAAACGATTTCAGAGGTAATCTTAAAGCTCGTTTATTCAAGAACACATTATAGATGAATAGATGAGCCTTATGAGCAAACATGGAGCTC
The DNA here is from genome assembly GCA_963931855.1 of Philhelius festivus. Lineage (NCBI taxonomy): Eukaryota > Metazoa > Arthropoda > Insecta > Diptera > Syrphidae > Philhelius > Philhelius festivus. The sequence goes on along the minus strand of OZ007555.1, from coordinate 214,362,161 downwards.
ATTTGCAGCTAATTCACTGAGTTTGAATAATGTTGGGAACCATACAGCTGCGTGGTTTTTCGTAGTTATAAATTATATTTTTTATTAGTATTAAGTAAATACAAATCATACTATTTAACACGAAAACAAATTAATATGTATTTGTATTGGTAAATTATCTTAGCATCAAATTTTTTTTAGAACTTATTTTCATTTAACTATGATTAAAAACTAGGTATAAGTAACGTAATAATTAAAAGCTATAATACGTTTAACGTGGAGTGATTTCATTTTTATCAGAAATATTGAAATATTTCATCAGATATTGTACTTCGAAACATTACAAGGCTCTTTTAAAGATGTAGACACCAATTCAAGCAGTAAACGCAAGTTTCTATGAGTCCAAGAGCATAACTTTTAAGTAACTGAAAATCATCCGCATATACAGGTGTCCGCAGCAATGATCCTGAGAAAGGGGTAGGTACCTATATCATTTATATAAAGTACAAAAAGTAGTGGACCAAGGATAGATCCCCGCAGAAGGAAGACAAAGTCAGCATATTTATTTTAAGAAACATAGTCTGTTTTCTGTTATTCAGGTATGAAAAAAATAAAGAAATAGTAGAAGAAGAGACTTTGCAAAGTCTGGAAAGTTTTTTCAAAGGAATATCATGACTAATAGTATCAAATGATTTAGAGAAATCCAAAAATTGTTTATTTTCTCTTACCGAATTATTTTAAGAGCATTAATTAATGATAATGAAATATTTTTTGTTTTTAATTTTTATTTTTTAGAACGATCAAGATGAGTTTTCTATGGATCGTGAATCATTTCAAGATAATGATTTCTATCATCAACCAGATGAAATAAAGGACGAACCAAATGACATTCGAATAAATGATTCCGAAGAAGAATCTGAAAGATATCGGTCAGAGATGAAAAGAAATATAAATACGAATGACCCACGGGATATATACTCAATTTATGGTGAATACATTGCACGTAGATTACGCGCAAGTGCAAACGAAAGAGAAAACTATGAGATTTATATTGCTCAGCATAATATTGATGATGTAATTTTTAAATTGTCCATGGGTTCCTATGCTCGTTCACTACCTTCTAATGATAATTCAACGTGTGGGAATAATGGCGACGAGACCAGGCAAACCATTCAAAGTAGACAAAAACAACTACAAGACTCGATGGTAAAAGAGAAACAACCCTTTCCATCAACCACATCTCCCAAAGGCAAAAAGAATGATTTCCAAGATGTTAGATCAGCATATCATGTTACAGACAAAAGCAGTCCAGGGTTTGTTAGGGATTTTTTAATTGAAAAGATGTAGTTGCAAGTTATAACTTAATTAATTTATTAATGTACATAAATAAAAGAATCTTTAGTTTCTTACACTTTCGTTATATTCTGCATGTTTGTATTGTATTTGAAATTAAATAGTTAATAATATCAATTTAAGTTTTGAACAAATAATTCAAAGCAGACCAACTGTCATGTAACCGTTAAAGAAAATATTTTCTGATCAAAAACTGGCCTCAGAATTTTGTTCCGTGGAATATTTGTTCTTTTGGTAAGCAAATAATTTTCCAAAAACCATTACACTCGAATAGGATGTTTTTTTTTAAATTTCCGACTTTACGCCCATGCAAGAGCAATGCAACGTGGTCCAAAAAGCTAAAAGTCGTGACAAAATACTAAATCTTATGTTTTTTTAATGTTTTAATTTGTATTTCTAATAGAATAATATAAAATTAAAAAAGAAATATAAAATTTTGCGCCAATATTTTTAATAAGTAAAACAAAAAACACATTTTTTTCAAAGTTTTTGAGGTTCAAAAAATTTTTTCTAGATCCCGCTGAATAATTACCATGATATTTTAGCATATTTGTTAAAACATATGCAAAATGGCAGCTGCAACTTCCTGCAACCTCCGAAGATATTTTAATTTTTTTCTTATTCCAAGTAGAATACGTTTTGATATTATCTTAGTGGTAAGACAATCCGCCGACTACCACGCACTTTTTTATTAAAATGGTAATTATTAAAAACATGCAGCCGAATCTATAAAGAAATTTTAAAGGTTGCTTAACTTTAAAATACCTCCAAACATCTCTTAAGCCCCTTTTAGACGATCATTTCAGTTGAGCTATCAGTTAAGCTTTCAGTTAAACTGATGTCTAAATACAAAAACTGAAGATTTAACTCAGACTGAAACTGACGAAATTCCCAGTTTTCAGTTCAGTTATCAGTTAAACTGATGTGTAAATACTTTTCAGTTCAGTTGTCAGTTCAGTCGTCATTTCAATTTTAGTTTGCTGTAATTTATTAAGCGACAAAACTATGGCTGTTGCAATAAGGCTTTCATCGTCCATTACGCAATGTATTTCCTCTGATTTTCGACTGCTCACAAGTAAAATGAAAGCTCAACCGAACACTGGACTGACGTCTAAATACACTGCCTTTTTTAACTGAAGTGACAACTGAACTGATACTGAAGGAGCAACTGATCGTCTAATTACACTGCCTTTTTTAACTGAACTGATAACTGAAGGAACAACTGATCGTCTAAATGGGGCTTTAAGTATGAAATCGGTGTCTATAATCAATTTTCACATTTAAGTAACGTTACTTAAAGGCCTCTGAGCTTAAACGCCATCCACCGCCTTTAAAGGTTACTTAAAGACATTTTAAAATGTATTTTGACATATCATTTGTCATATTTTAAATTTTGAAGTTTCAAATTGTGAGTTTGTATTGTTTGTTGTGATATTTAAGAATTATAAAATGCAAAGAATTAAGATACAAAAAATTTGTATTGATTAAAATATGTGTACCTACGCGCAAAGAATTTTCGTCCACACTTCCCGCTTAGCCTTTGAAGTGTTTGTATCGACACTTTTATCCTCGTTGTTGGAGGTGAATCTGTGCATGGAACTTATTTATTTTTTTTCCTTGTCGGAAGGATCCCAATTTTCAGATCTTTTTCTTTTTTTCGTGGCGACGGGAGTGGGCTTGTGTTTCATGGCATTTTTCTCAATTTCACAGATATAAAAATGTGTCTTCCAAATGCTTACTAATTCAAGGTGTCACAAAACAGCTGTGTTGTATAAAGTGAAGTAGCATTTGTTTTTTTTTTTTTTGTATAAGATTTTCACATTTTTGTTTACGTTACGTGACACAACCATCGTTTAGTCAAGAACCAATTAAAAATCGATTTTAGATACGAATTGAAGTTCCATCATTTAAAGGCAAATTAAATATTTAAGTATGCTTAGCTAAATAACCTCTAAGATGCAGATTAAGAAAATCTTATAGATACGGCTGATGGTCTTATAATAAAAAAGCTTACTTTACTTTAAAATACCTCCAAACAGCTCTTAAGTATAAAATCAATATCTATAATAAATTTTCACATTTAAGTAATGTTACTTAAAGGCCTCTTAACTTAAACGCCATCCACCGCGTTAAAAGGTCACTTAAAGACATTTTAAAATGTGTTGTGACATAAATCAATTGTCATCTATAAAATTTTGAATTTTCAAATTGTGAGTTTGTGTTGTCTGGTGTGATATTTTAGAATTATAAAATGTAAAGAATAAAGATACAGAAAATTAAAATATGTACATGCGCAAAGAATTTTTGTCCACGCTCTTAGCATTAAAAGTATTTTGTATCGACACTTTTGTCCTCGCGTTGTTGGAGGAGAATCTATGCATTGCAATTATTCCTTTTTTTTTAAATTTATTGTGGCATATTTTAAAATAAAGACGATTCCTTGTCGGAAGCATCCGAATTTTCAAAACTTTTTATTTTTTTGTGGCGAGGGGGGTGTGTATTCCATGCTTTGAGTATATATAATATGGAGGGCTCGTTCCTATCCCTAATGCATTGTAGTACTTGAAGTTGTGATAGGGGTCGCTGTCTCACTTTCTGTAAGTTAAAGCCACTTTACACGATAATAGAAGTCATATGACCTGTCATCACATTTTCTGTATGATTTATCAAATGACCTGTCATTTCGAGTCAAGTCATACCGTTTTGGTTTATCTATGCTTTACACGTCTATGACTCCCCCTTTGATTTTCAGAGTACCAAAATCCAAAATAAATATAAAATATAAACTGAAATAAATTTGTGTCGTTATTCCATGATGGAGAACAAAAAGAAAGCAATGGCAGTGGTTTTATCAACAATGATAGTTGTATTAATTCAAAATTTTACAGTATATAATATGTTAATGATATCTGAAATATTTAAAAAAAAAACCGCATACATATATAGTTACCTTTTCAGAATTTTACCATATTTTGTATTCAAATGTCAACACTCCATTCAATGTTTCCCACGAAAACAACAAATCTCGTATGACTTCTCAAATGGAATTAGCTACAGTCCTAATGTCAAAAAAGTCATATGCTTTTTCGTTTGAGAAGTGATATGCGTTTAATGGGTGCGTTCAAACGATTTGATTTGTTTTTTTTGACAGGTCATATGAGAAAGCATATGACTTATAATATCGTGTAAAGTGGCTTTTAAGGATACAGCCGTATCCTCCGATTTGTGCTTACCTTCTCCTCACATATAGTTCTCCGTCACATGTGATATGAAGCAATCGGCAATAACTTTGTCTTACACAAATTTGAGTAGCGTCCCCTATGATAGTCACGCATTTGGAATAGAAACGAACGAGCCCTCCATATTATATATACTTAAAGGTTCCATGGCATTTTTTTTAATTTCACAGATTTAAAAACATGTCTTCCAAATGTTTACTAATTCAAGGTGTCACAAAACAGCTGTGTTGTATAAAATGAAGTAGCATTTGTTTTTTTTTTTGTATTAGATTTTCACATTATTTTACGTTACGTGACACAACCATCGTTTAGTTGTTTAGTTAAGAACCAATGAAAAATCGATTATAGATACGAATTGAAGTTTTATCATTTAAAGGCAAAATAAATATTTAAGTTAGCTTAACTAAATAACCTTTAAGATGCAGTTTAAGAAAATCTTATAGATAAGATATAGATATAAACAAATTTAAAGGGTGCTTAACTTTAAAATATTTCTAAACAGCTCTTAAGCATAAAATTGGTATCTAAAATCAATTTTTATATTTAAATAACGTTTTTTAAAGGCTTCTCAACTTAAACGCCATCCACTACGTTTAAAGGTCACTTAAAGGCATTTTAAATTTTATTTTGACATTGTCATCTTTTAAAGTTTGAAGTTTCAAATTATGAGTTTGTGTTGTCTGTTGTGATATTTCAAAATTACAAAATGCAAATACATAATTAAAATATAGAAATTTTTTTATTTATTAAAATAAAAGTTCGAGCAAAGATTTTTCTTCCACGCTTCCGGTTTAGCCTTTGAAGTGTTTGTACCGACACGTTTGTGCTCAATTATTGAAATTTTTTCTTCAGTAAGCTGTTGGTGGAGAATCTGTGCATGGAAATGATTCTTTTTTTTAATTATTATTTTTATTTATTATGGCATATTTTAAAATAAAGACGTTACCTTGTCGAAAGCATCCCAATGTTCAGATCTTTTTCTTTTGTTTGTGGCGACCGAGGGGGGTGGGTGTGTTCCATAGCTCTTTTCTAAATTTCATAGAATTAAATATGTTTCTTCCAAATTTTGTTTACTAATTCCAGCTTTCAAAAAATAGCTATTACGTTTAAAATGCAGTAGCATTTGTTTTTTTTTGTATTAGATTTGTAGATTCTTTTACGTTACGTGACACAACTATCGTTTAGTTAAGAACCAATGCAAAATCTATTTTAGATACGAATTGAAGTTTCTTCATTAAAGGCAAGGCAAATTAAATATTTAACTTAGCTTAACTAAATATCCTCTAAGATAAAGTTTAAGAAAATCTTGTAGATACGGCTGTTAATTATTTGTAATCTACCTATTTTGAGAAAAAAGTATACTATGTTCCTTAATTTCTTTTTGTTTTTTTTTTTTTGTAAGATGCCGAAAGTAGGAGGTTAATTTCTTTATTGCCTTCGAACTTACAAGTTACATGATCTACCGTGAAGTGAAACTTCAAAATTTGGTGCACCATACAGCAAAGAGGGTTTTAAAAAGCCTAGATAATTAGGAACTACTAGCATTACCAACAAATATCAATTTGTTAAGAACCTTCGTCTAGAAGGTAAATTAACGAAATATTGGAAGAATACAAGGCCGTCATCAGTTCATTTTTGCAGACTGATTTTGTTCAAATACACAAAGGATTCTAGTGACATTATTCAGACAACCATCAGCAATATACGGCACCAAATGGAAAATCTAAGTCCAACTGCAATAACTGTTAACGAGGTATATCAATGTACAGCATAAATTCTTCCTAACGATGAGACGGAAGTTTTATCATTTAAAGTGAATTAAGGTATACTTACAAAATCAACGTTAGCATGTCCAATTTGCAGGAGGACACAAACAAATTTTGAAAAAGAAGCCGATTCAGCAGAAGTAGATGAGCAAAATTATGAATTTGAAATTTCGCCATTACTCACTAGAATAAAAAGTATGGAGTTCATTCCTAAACTAGCTTATGGACTATACAAAAAATGAGACCATACAAAAATGACCCCAACACTTAAAAAAACTCTGGAGCATTGTGGAGAACTTATAGAGTTTTCAGAAGCGCAAGTATCAAGCAATAAAGATTACAAGCGAATACCTGCAAGGACTAAAAAACGAATCTCTGTATTTGATGGTACGATCAAAATTAGGCTCGAAGGTGAACTGATGAACATTCCTACCGAAAGGGGTATCACGAATGAACTGATTAAGGGGAGGAATGCAATTGGCTACTTTGAGTGAGTATTGCTTCTGAAAGAAGCGAAAAACAAGGAAAAACATGAAACATTCTGACGGTGTTCAAGAGACGGGAATAATTCCATGATAGCTCTATCCTATCTGTCTAAAGATTTGAGTCATAATCGAGTTTTGGACGCATAAACACCTTATAAAGTGCATTAGAAGAGATCATTTATAAAAAAAATGAGGAAGAGAGTTGGAGACAAAACGAAGCCCTGAGGAATACTTGCATTTATTTTGTTAAGATCAGACTTGAAACCGTCTAAATCAACATGTATTGAACGATCTAGAAGGGAATTTCTAATCCAACGAAGAAGAGTTTTGTTGATACAAAACACACACATTTTCGATGTAAGAGCCTTGTGACAAACTCTATAAAACGCCTTAGAAATATCAAACGCAATAATTTTACTTTCTCAAAGATAATGTAAAGATCTGATCCACTCTTCGGTGAGATATGACATCAGATCACCAGTGGAACGAATGCTGCAAAAGCCGCATTGCAGGACATTAAGACGCTTTCGATCTTCGAGATAGTTCCTAAGCTGATTTATCAGTGATTCCTGACCCTGGAAAGAAGGGAATGCAATTGGTCGATTGGAGGAGAGGGAAGATGGGTCGCATTTTTTTAGAAACAGGCTTATCTTTTTCTTTTTTTTATTTATTTCGTTAAATACTAACAGCCATATTTATAAACTCATTATAGTGAGTACATAAGGCTATGCAACCCTTATAATGCCTCTAAACGCAAAATTGTTATTTATAAAACTTATGTGACGTTGAATAGGGGCATTATAAGCTAAACGCGTTTGGAGGTTGAATAGTGCCTACATAAGGACATTTTAGTATTGAACTGTCACATTCACTTTGACATCACATTGAATTATAAAGATTATCAACAAAAAAATGCCTTTGACTTAATATTGAAACTAAAACTTTGTGTTATTTTTATTTATTGAAACAAAAATGTTATACTAATATATTAATAACAAATTGAATTGAAAATTGTTTAGAATTAAATGGATAAATATACTTGTTGGTGATGTCTCTCCACACATCCTTCTTCATCCGGTGTGTTAGTGTTGTAATTACTATCTTGCATTATTGAATTGTAGCCTCAAGAACTTGTCTGAGGAGTATTCCAGCTATAATGAAACGAATTACAATTTGATTTCCAGTATTGTGCTAGAGATAATAACATACTTTATCTGATGAATCAAAGTTAATTGTTGGAATTCTTTTAGCTTTTGGTAGTTTCCTTTTTGTTTATTAAATTCGATAGACAGACAAGATGTTTTTTTTTTTGTTTTTTTGATAAACAGCTGAGTGTTATGAAGGCTAAATGTAATAGATTCTTACTTTTTGGTACTTTATTTGACACAAGCTCATTATAACTATGCAGGGTAGGCAAATGTTTTATAAATATGAATTTGCATAGTGGATGAATAAGTCCTTATGCATTGCATAACTATTCACGCGTTTAGGGAATTCTAATAAATACGGCTGTAACGGTACATATTTTTAAATTAAATACTAACAGCCATATTTATAAACTCATTATAGTGAGTACATAAGGCTATGCAACCCTTATAATGCCTCTAAACGCAAAATTGTTATTTATAAAACTTATGTGACGTTGAATAGGGGCATTATAAGCTAAACGCGTTTGGAGGTTGAATAGTGCCTACATAAGGACATTTTAGTATTGAACTGTCACATTCACTTTGACATCACATTGAATTATAAAGATTATCAACAAAAAAATGCCTTTGACTTAATATTGAAACTAAAACTTTGTGTTATTTTTATTTATTGAAACAAAAATGTTATACTAATATATTAATAACAAATTGAATTGAAAATTGTTTAGAATTAAATGGATAAATATACTTGTTGGTGATGTCTCTCCACACATCCTTCTTCATCCGGTGTGTTAGTGTTGTAATTACTATCTTGCATTATTGAATTGTAGCCTCAAGAACTTGTCTGAGGAGTATTCCAGCTATAATGAAACGAATTACAATTTGATTTCCAGTATTGTGCTAGAGATAATAACATACTTTATCTGATGAATCAAAGTTAATTGTTGGAATTCTTTTAGCTTTTGGTAGTTTCCTTCTTGTTTATTAAATTCGATAGACGGACAAGATGTTTTTTTTTTTGTTTTTTGATAAACAGCTGAGTGTTATGAAGGCTAAATGTAATAGATTCTTACTTTTTGGTACTTTATTTGACACAAGCTCATTATAACTATGCAGGTAGGCAAATGTTTTATAAATATGAATTTGCATAGTGGATGAATAAGTCCTTATGCATTGCATAACTATTCACGCGTTTAGGGAATTCTAATAAATACGGCTGTAACAGTACATATTTTTTTTAAATTATAATTGTAACAAAAAAAAAAATAAAAGAGAGAAACTTACATCTAATGTACATTTATGGGTTATTTAAAATAAAAAATATTTTCTTTAAGTTAATTGATTTTACATTGTCATTGCTGGAATTGATTAAATGTGAATTTTTATTGTAAATATTAATTAAAAGATTTAAAGGACTATTAGCACCGTAATTTGATCTACTGAAAATGTTACATATTGGCAACTGTCTTCTAAAACTAAACCGACTAGCAATGAAATTCAATCGACATGGGATCAATGGAGCTGAAATCGACCCATTGATAATCCCGACAATAAAACAAAATTGTAGATACGCTCTGTGACTTGTTAGAGTTGGAAGATTTATTAGTTGAATACGTTGAGCGTAAGGTGGCAAGGTAATTCGATTCGACCATGGTAGAAATCTTAAGCTCTGTGACTTGTTAGAGATGGAAGATTTATTAGTTGAATACGTTGAGCGTAAGGTGGCAAGGTAATTCGATTCGACCATGGTAGAAATCTTAAGCGAAATTTCATAAATCTTCTTTGAACGGACTCCAATCTATTTATATGAACCCCATAATATGGCGCCCATACAACACAACCATACTCTAAGATGGATCTTAGGAATGAGACATAAAGAGTTTTTTATACATAAGGATCACGAAATTCTCGAGCAAATCTTTTAATAAAACCAAGAGTCTTGTTAGCCTTTTTAATTATAAAGTCAAAATGGTCAATAAAAGTTAGTTTAGAGTCCAAAACTATCCCAAGGTCAGTAAAACTTGACAAACTACAAAGTATTGACAAATCAATCGCACAGTTATAAATAATCACATTTTTCTTGCGTGTAAAACACATTGTCTTACACCTGTCAATATTTAAAACTAAACCATTAATATTGCACCATTCCCAGAAACTTTTAAGGTCTCTTTGTAGAAGATAACAGTCTTCAATAGAGTTAATTGTACGAAAAAATTTCACATCATCGGCATATATAAGAGACATAGAAATAACTAGGACGGACGGAAGATCGTTAATAAATAGTACAAATAATAACGGGCCAAGATGGCTACCCTGAGGTACACCAGAATTAACAGTAAAACATTTAGAACGTTCACTCTTAAAAACAACACTATATAACCTATCTTTTAGATATGAAGAAATCCATAACACAAATCTTTTGTTAAGACCCATATTTTGTAGTTTTTTTAAAAGTACACGGTGGTTAAGTTTGTCAAATGCTTTGCTAAAGTCAGTGAAAATACAGTCAACCTGTTGTTTTTTTTCAAACGCATCAATACAGAATGTGGTAAACAACAACAGTGAAAAGACGGATTATCACAAATAATAGATTCAAACATTTTAGGGATAGCAAATAGTTTAGCGATTGGTCTGTAATTTAAAACTAAGGAATGTATTTTTCCAAAGGGCCGGAAATTGACAGGTTTTTAAAGACTGATTAAACAGTACAAATAACGGATATGACATATATATTGCACATTTTTTTACCATAAAAGCGGGAAGACCATCGGGATCGGGACTTAGACAATCATCTATTTTATTAATATACTCTAAGATAGTCGCCTCAGAAATTATAAAGTTAATCGAGTTAAGATGTAAAAACTCATCAACAGAGGAAGTATTATTTACATCGTAAGAAGATACTTCAAAAGCACACTGAAAGTATTCGGCAAACATATTTGCTTTGTCATCTGGGTTATGACTTTCTGAATTTTGATTACTCATATTGGTTGGGTATCCATCAGACTTTCTTTTAGAGTTAACATATTTCCAGAAATTTCGCGGATTAGATTTAAGGTTTTAGATATAAAGTCCGAATAAAGAAAATTAGAGTAGTTGATAAATTCATCTCTTAGTCTAGTATAGTCAATTTGAGCTTCATTACTCCAGGATCGATTCAACTTCACCCAAGCCTTGTTTCTTTTATTTTTAAGAGCTTTAATATATTGATCAAACCACGGTGGAGTGTTACTTAAATGTCTTATTTTCCGTAACGGATTGGTTTCTAAAAAACAATCAAATAAAATTTTATAAAAACGAAAGACCATTTCGTCAAAACTGACGTTTAGAAATAAGCTATTCCAGTTAATATCATTCAATAAACGGTGGAGTTTGGAAAAATTACACTTTCTAAAGTTGAATTCATGCATATTCTTACAATCATAAGTTACATTAATGATATTTAAGTTTAACGAAATAGATAATGCGGGATGATGTCGATCTTCGTCAATGAGTTTTGTATCAGCGAGTAATGCAGCTCCGTCAGAATTATTGAGGTCAGAAAAATACACAAGGTCTAAAATTTTACCAAGTTGGTTTTTGACATTGCTTAATTGATTCAGTCCAAATTAAGTCATTCCATCGATAAAAAGGACTTCGTTGTTGCTTGATGCATTGACGGCATGATAACATTCAAGTTCCGATGATTTTGCCCATTCAAGATTTGGTAGATTAAAGTCTCCAATAACAAAAATTTCATCAGAAGGTTCAATTTTGTCATTTATAGCTTCTAAGCAGTCGATAAGTTTGTTGTAGACATCACAGTTGGAAGAAGGAGGGATATAGCAAACAACCACATATAAAAATCCAGACGGAGTTGATATTTTTACACAAATTATTTCAAGGTCGGAGTCCAAGAAATCGTCGACAAGATTACAAAACAGATGATTATGAACAGCTATTAACAAACCTCCTCCAACAGTTAATATATTCGGGTCATTATGGCGATCACGTGAAAAAATTTGAAAATTGGAATCGAATAACTCTGTGTCAGCAAAAGACAAATGCTGTTTTCCATCCATTTGTCTTATCTAAAGAGCAATTTTTAGGATTGTCATTTTGGTCTCTTTACTTTTTTCCTACACTGTTTCACATAAGACTGGAGACTGATGGCCAATTTCATAAACAAACACTAAAAGCACTTTTATCAAAAATCCTTTTAAATTTTATCAGACTCTTAAATATTTTTAGTTTCACCAATCTATAAAAGGGAAATTTTAGGGAAATTTTTGTTAAAATTGAGTTCTCTTCACATCCCTGGAAAAAAGAATTTGGTTCTCTCTTTCTAACAAGCGCAATGTGTGAGAACAAATGAGAAAGCGTTATGTGTTGAAACAAATGCCAAGAAATGCAAAAAAAAAATGCAAACAAAAATATTTGGAAAGATCCTGTGGGATAAAATCGTAATAAGCACTTAATTTTTTTTTTGCACTGATGCATTTGTTTCGGTTCCAAATGACGACCAAACAAATTCAACAAACAGATTCACGATTCACAAATGCTTTGGAATGTCGTAACCTATTTCAAAGTCAGTCGGAGAATGGATTCCTTTTCCTATTCCTGTGAACCCGGAATACTCTTGCTCGGCGTACAACTTATGTGTGGCACTTTATCATTGGATGAAGAATTTTCAATATTTTATTCGAAATAAAAAACATATTTTAAATATTTATAAGCCTATCCACTTTGTATTTTCAAAAATTAAAAACTAAAATGTTGCAAAACAATAATTTCAGCTGCTACCTATATCCAATTGTTGTGATCTACATCTGATGACATTTCATTGACACTTTTAAAATTTATTGAGCCAAAAATGGGCATTTAGTTTATAAGGGTGTTTAAAAGCTTGTTTAATTTAAAAGCGCTTGGTGAAACCAAAATATCTCATTTTAAGGCTTATAATGGCCAATTTCATAAACAAACACTAAAAGCACTTTTATCAAAAATCCTTTTAAATTTTATCAGACTCTTAAATATTTTTAGTTTCACCAATCTATAAAAGGGAAATTTTAGGGAAATTTTTGTTAAAATTGAGTTCTCTTTACATCCCTGGAAAAAAGAATTTGGTTCTTTCTTTCTAACAAGCGCAATGTATGAGAACAAATGAGAAAGCGTTATGTGTTGAAACAAATGCCAAGAAATGCAAAAAAAAAAATACAAACAAAAATATTTGGAAAGATCCTGTGGGATAAAATCGTAATAAGCACTTAATTTATTTTTTTTTGCACTGATGCATTTGTTTCGGTTCCAAATGACGACCAAACAAATTCAACAAACAGATTCACGATTCACAAAATGCTTTGGAAAGTCGTAACCTTTTTCAAAGTCAGTCGGAGAATGGATTCCTTTTCCTATTCCTGTGAATCCGGAATACTCTTGCTCGGCGTATAACTTATGTGTGGCACTTATTATTAATTGGATGAAGAATTTTCAATATTTTATTCGAAATAAAAAACATACGAGTATTTTAAATATTTATAAGCCTATCCACTTTGTATTTTCAAAAATTAAAAAAATTAAAATGCAAAACAATAATTTCAGCTGCTACCTGTATCCAATTGTTGTGATCTACATCTGATGACATTTCATTGACACTTTTAAAATTTATTGAGCCAAAAATGGGCATTTAGTTTATAAGGGTGTTTAAAAGCTTGTTTAATTTAAAAGCGCTTGGTGAAACCAAAATATCTCATTTTAAGGCTTATAAGCCTGTTAATTGTTTAAAAGTCCTTCGTGAAATTGGCCATAAGCCTGTTAAATGTTTAAAAGTCCTTCGTGAAATTGGCCATGACAGTTTATAAGTTATGTCGATAAGCCACAAAATTAAGAAAATACGGTTTCAAAATTTGCTCAAAACGTGATAAATTGGTTTATTAACTTTATGCATCCACTGTTGTTGAAAATTTAATTTTGGAATGGCATGTGAAAATTTAAATAACCATACACTTTTTCCTACAAAATGTATCTACTTATTTCTAAAGATTTACTATAATTCCTTTTTATAAGACAATCTAACTTCAGTCATACAGATTTCGAAACACCCTGTGAAACAATTTTCTTGAAAATCACTATTTTCTATTTGTATCTTCAAGCGTTCAAGAGTTATGAAAAAAGTCATTTTGTACCACTGTGCGGCGGAGTATTTGTTCAATCAATTATCCTAAGTTAAGGGGTAAAATGGGATAAAAGAACAAGAAAGAACTCTTCTGTTTTTTGATCTTCTGACTGACTACAGTTTGGAAATAAAAAAAAAACACTATACTTATTTTTGTGCTATCGAGCGTTGTAGCTATTTTTAAATTATTTTCACTTACTTATTAATGTTGGCTCCCACAAACAAAATAAAATGGTCTACAGAGAAGAATCTTGTTCGCATCACACGTGGACTTCCCCTTGCATCATAGATATTGTTATATTTTTATATTTTACTAGCGACCCCCCCGGCTTCGCACGGGATCGGTAAGCACTTACAGGCGAATCTATAAACAAATCTTAAAGGGTACTTAACTTTAAAATACCTCTAAGCAGCTCTTAAGTATGAAATCGGTATCTATAATCAATTTTCACATTTAAGTAACGTTACTTAAAGGCCTCTTAACTTAAACGCCATCAACCGCGTTTAAGGGTCACTTAAAGGCATTTTAAAATGTATTTTGACATATCGATTGTCATCTTTGAAATTTTGAAGTTTCAAATTGTGAGTTTGTAGGTATTGTTTGCTGTGGTATTATATTAGAACTATAAAGTGCAACGATTTAAGAAACATAAAACTTGTATTGATTAAAGTATGTGTACGCTCAAAGAAATTTCGTCCACGCTTCCCTCTTAGCCTTTGAAGTGTTTGTATCGACACTTTCTTCCTCGTTGTTAGAAGAGAATAGGCGTTTTCCTAAATGCAGTGTTGCAGCGCATCGTGGATTTTGATGCCTTTGCAATGTTTTTCTTCACTCTGAAATTTACTTTTACAATTCATTAAAAAAAACTCTAAAATTTAGAATTCGTATTTAATAACGTTATTTTATTGAAACAAGTGAATAGAAAAAAGCATCAAAATTCATGATGCGCTGCAACACTTCATTTAGGACAACGCCCAATCTGTGCATAAAATAATTCTGGTTTGTAGTGTATTATTGCAAATTCTAAAATAAAAAAGTTTCCTTGTAGGAAGCATCCCAATTTTCAGATCTTTTTCTTTTATTTGTGGCGGTGGGTGTGGGTGTGTGATTTCACAAATAAAAAAATGTGTCTTCCAATTATTTACTGAAAGAAGGTGTCACAAAACAGATGTGTTGTATAAAATGAAGCAGCATTTGTTTTTTTTTCTGTACTAGATTTTCACATTCTTTTACGTTACGTGACACAACCATTGTTTAGTTAAGTACCAATTAAAAATCGATTATAGATACGAATTGAAGTTTCGTCATTCAAAGCCAAATTAAATATTTAAGTATGCTTAACTAAATAACCTCTAAGATGCAGTTTAAGAAAATCTTATAGATACGGCTGTTATTATCTAATGGTAAGTCCTGTTGGGTTGATGGTCATGTAACGAAGTTTTAGCATATATCTAAAGGTGCAGTGCCTTGCAACGCCCAAAGAAAAAAACACAAGTAGGTATTTAAAGAAATTGGGAAATTATATTTCTTTTCAAAATGTATACTTAAAAATAATTAAGCGGGTCGAAAAGACAATGGGAAAAGAAATGAAAACATAATGACAATGTCGAACAGGCCCGTAAAACGGACGAAAAACGTAGTAATTGGATATTGATTTGGTTTGATACAATAGATATCCAGGCGAATCTATAAACAAATCTTAAAGGTTACTTAACTTTAAAATACCTCTAAACAGCTCTTAAGTATGAAATCGGTATCTATAATCAATTTTCACATTTAAGTAACGTTACTTAACTTAAACGCCATCAACCGCGTTTAAGGGTCACTTAGAGGCATTTTAAAATGTATTTTGACATATGAATTGTCATCTTTGAAATTTTGAAGTTTCAAATTGTGAGTTTGTATTGTTTGTTGTGATATTTTAGAATTAGAAAATGCAAATAATTAAGAAACCGAAAATTTGTATTGATTAAAGAACGTGTACGTTGTTGACGTGAAATTTCGTCAACGCTTTCCGCTTAGCCTTTGAAGTGTTTGTATCGACACTAACTTTATTCCTCGTTGTTGGAAGAGAATCTGTGCATAAAATAATTAGTTTTGTAGTGTTGTGTATTATTGCAAATTCTAAAACAAAAAAGTTTTCTTGTCGGAAGCATTCTTTTTCTTTTGTTTGTGGCGGCGGGTGTGGGTTTGTGTTCCATGGCCACCTTTTTTTTTTATTTCACAAATAAAAAAATGTGTTCCAAATATTTACTGATTGAAGGTGGCACAAAACAGCTGTGTTGTTTAAAATGAAGCAGAATTTGTTTTTTTTGTACTAGATTTTCACATTCTTTTACGTTACGTGACATAACCATTGTTTAGTTAAGTACCAATGAAAAATCGATTATAGATACGAATTGAAGTTTCGTCATTTAAAGGCAAATTAAATATTTAAGTATGCTTAAATAAATAACCTCTAAGATGCAGTTTAAGAAAATCTTATAGATACGGCTGCCAATGTTTAAGCACAGCTATGGAAGGGAGGCAAAAATTAGCAGACGCCTATTTAGACAATGGGCAAGGGAAGCGGAGTGTGCAGTATGAAACGGACTAAAATTTCAACCCGAAATTTCGTGGATGAACGAAGTCCCGTGTGTGCAGGCCCAATGGTTAAACGCGCTGAGTAGATTTACTGCGGAAATTGATTACCACGTCACTGTCGAACTGCGGATCTAAGGAATGCTACTTCAAAGGAATTATTTGTACTTCACAATTATTGAATGGCATAGGTTTTACAATCGATGACAACTCTCAACCATTCCCGTGTGCGTGTTACCTTAACAATAGACTGTTTAATATTTTGCGCCATTGGTTTTGTGTATAAAAATATTGTTCAGAAAAAAAAAACTTTTCAAAAAATATAAAAATTTACTATTATTATTTTATTTTTCAATTTGATCCTCAAATCCTGTCTGTGTGATTCTGTTACATTTCTTTTGATCTATGTGAAGTAGGTATTTATAAATGCTTTACGAGAAGTTTCTGCACCATGGGACAGCTGTTGATCTTCAGGTGGCAATGAGATATCGTCGTCATTGGTACTTTCATGGAAGTAGTCTTCATCATCTGAACATAAGAGAAATATTGAGATTATAAGTTTATTTGTTTTTGGAAAAAAGTTTCTGTTTGTACCTAGAGTATCGTTGTACTCAACAGCCAAGTTATGTAAAACAGCTAAGGCCATAATTGTTGTTTTGATATTGTTTAATGATCCCCTCATTCCTGTCAGCAAAATTCTAAATCTCGACTTCCAAACTTCAAATGTTCGGTTAATGCTATTGCGAGTGGCAATGTGTGCAATATTATAGCTTTCTTCTGATAAAGTTTTTGGATTCTGAATGGGAGTAAATAGATGACTTGTACATGCATATTCATTGTCTCCTAGAAGTCTCCCTTGGAATTCTCCACTTTCTAGACGGTCTTTTATTGTGCTTTCGTCATAGATATGGGAATTGGAAGTACTGCCACGCCAGTGGCAATTAATGTCTCTTATTTTTAAGTTCGGGTCACAAACAGCCTAAATACCATGAAATAAAGACAAAGTAAAAAAACGCTAACTAAAACATCTGAAAGAAATGTTCTTTACTTGCACATTAATGGAGTAATATCCTTTCTGGTTGATATAGAGATAATACTGTCCACTTTCTCCAGATTGTTTTTTAATTCGGATGTGGGTGCAACCAATTACTCCAATCACTTCTGGAAATCCGCTGATGGTTTCAAATTTGTCCATGATTAACATTTCTTCTGAAGCTGTTTGGGGCATAGTTATAAAAAGTTTTGCTTTTGAAGCAAAT
The DNA here is from genome assembly GCA_963931855.1 of Philhelius festivus. NCBI lineage: Eukaryota > Metazoa > Arthropoda > Insecta > Diptera > Syrphidae > Philhelius > Philhelius festivus. The sequence continues at coordinate 214,344,197 of OZ007555.1, read as the reverse complement.
GCTTTAGCTACACGAGTAGAAATAATACTCAATGTAGGCTGGCTAAACCCGTGAATATCGGCGGAATCGTCTTGGACCTTTTAAATATTCCAGTTATGTTATTGTAAGTTATTTTTGCAAAAAATGTACACTTTTACCTCATTACATGTCCAGTACCTTATGGCAGCCATAACTTGCAGGTTAACAGGGATGCGTCCACCTCTGTTGTCACCTTTAAGGTCTTCTTCAACAATAGCTATCAATTTTTCCATGTTTTTCTTGGAGAACCTATATTTTCTTTTAAAATCTCTTTCACTGAGTTCTGTTAATGGATTTAATCGCTCTTTATAGACCTTCTTTTTCCGCTTTAATGTGGGCTCCCTATCCAACATATGCATTCGACGCAAAAATTCACAATACCGATATGCCATTTTTAGTTGGATTTTATTCCTAAAAATATATTTAATTTGTTTGTAAGACGATTTGTTCCATGTAACTCATTTCCTTTTTTTCAAAAATGAAAAGTAAAAACTCTATGACAAAAAACAGTGCAAGAGCAATTTTACTCGCCCCCCTCTTCCTTTGTATAAAATAAAACTTTAATATCGCATTTATTAAACTGCGTTATTTTGGACAAACGTTGTTTTTCCTCAGATTTATATCCAAAAACAAAATATATTTAGAGTGTAATACTAAATGTATGTGTGTAACTAATGTCCATCCTGCCGAAGGGCGACGACTTCTCCCCACTTAAATATTAAACTAATGTCGATTTCCTTTTACACTAGGGATTTTAGGGATTGCGATCCCTTGTCAAATTTTGACTTTTACCACAGATTTTACGTTCCCTCACACCAAAAAAATCGATTTTTTTTGACAGAGATCAAATCCTTCGAATCCGTATTTTGAGAGGGATTTACATGTATACGAAATACCCACACTAAAAAGACAAAATTTGACAAGGGATCGCAATCCCTAAAATCCCTAGTGTAAAAGGAAATCGACATAACTATCTAAACATATTTTAGCACTGTGCATCGTTTTATTTTTATAACTTTAGGCCGTCGGCGGGACAAGTTCCCCCACTGTACAGAAGGCAGCCAATTTTTTTTTGTCAGTGCAATGCGAACTATGTGACGTTCTAGCTAGGTTTCAGAACTATACCTACATCTTAGACTTGAGATCTCGCTTTTTATACAACTTTATCAGTTTTTATACAATCTTTTCCCCACTGTTGAGGTGACAGGAATGAATTATGTTGATTACAACAAATAAAAAATTAATTCAATACTATACCACGAGACTATAACTAGAACAACTATAAATATTCATGACTAAAATTCATAGAAGAGGGGCAGAACTCTGCTCTGGGATATTCCTCTACCAATTTGCTTGTTCAAGTTTATATTACCTAACGTACCTAGAATCCTTCTTTCGCTCAGCATGAATATAATCCACTCCCTGAAGTAGTCTTCTATACCAAATTCGATGAGTGATTCTAGAAGGGACTTGATAAGGACGTTCTTGAAAACGCCTTGCACATTTAAGAAAGTAGCTAGAGTACTCGTATATTTTGTAAATTTAATAGTTTTCTCAATTGTATGCACTACCTCATGAAGGGCCGTTTCTGTACCCTTAAGGTACGCATGTTGAGAGTTTTTAAGAGGACATCCGTTAAGAATGTTTCTAATATGGATGTCGAGAATGTGCTCCAAAGTTTTATGCACAAAAGAAGTTACACAAACTAATAGGCCGGAAATCTTTCGCGGATTCATGGCCTTGCCTACCGACTTCCGGGATAAAAACTGCTCTTACTTGTCTCCAGGACTAGGGTACATAGTGTAAAAATTATTTCCAGCCATAGAACTGCCACATCCTGCATTTTTTGTAACAGTATATGCCATCCAGACCTGGAGACTTATATGGAGAGAAAATATTTATTACCCAGGTAATTGTTTGCTTTGTTATAACAGTGTTGATTTGCCCTGCACGAGCCATTACAGTGTAAGGAAATCTAATTGTTTCAAGCCTATTTTCACAACGCGGAAAGTGTGTCGCCATTAGCAGCTCCAAGGACTCAGCCGGAGAAATTGTCCAGAGTCCATTAGGCTCTTTCAAGAATGACGGATTGCAGTGTCCTCTCGATAGCACTTTGGGTAGCCTTGCAGAATTTTTTATGTTTTCAATTAATTGACAGAATTTTCTCCAAACTTGAAGCTTGGCTAATGTGACAGGTTCCTTGTAAATTCTGAGACAATCTTTATAAGGTTTATAAAACTTATGTTTATGATAGATTGTTGCATTTTGCTAAGGATAGACAGATCTTTAATTCCACCAGGGTGGGAGTATTTTCCGAATATATTTGATTGATTGGGCAAGAGACTTTTAATTTAGAGCAATATTCATTGATGCTTCAAGGGATTTCTCCTTTGACTTTAGGTCTTTAATTGAATCCAAACTCAAATTCGATATATTACAGAGTTTATAATTAACTATGGGACTGAACTTTTTCCAGTCAATTCTTTTGGGATTTTTAAAACGTAGGAAAATTTCGGCTTCGAAATTTATGTTGAAGAGAATCCTTCTCTGATCCAAAAAAATTTCAGAGGGAATACTCTCCAATTTCCTACCATTGTGAATTAAGGTTGTTATTTACGATCGTAACCAGCGTTGTTCTTGAGAAGCAAAATGTTGGGGCCATTTTTGGGGCCATTTCAACTTTTTTGGGGCCACTTCGTTTTTTCATATTCGATAAAATAATTAAACAGAAGATATTATTTTATTTGTATTTTTGCATTTTATTCCATTTTTTTCAAATAACTTAAAATCTATGTTAGACTTTTTTTTATCAATTCTGGAGGCGGAATAAAATTACCACAAGTATTATTTTTCAGAAACCCCTTAAAGCTCATAAGCGAATTTATAACTTCATAGCTAAGTCTATAGCCCGGTCAAAATAGACATTCAAGGTTACATTAATTCGCATAAAGCTGAAAATTGGCATGAATGTTGAGAACACTATTACAAACAATTTGTCAAAAGTCCCCATCGATCCGACGTGTGCAAAAAAAATTATTCAAGGTCAAATGTTGCAAAAATCGGTTTTTTGCATTTTTCAGCTGAACGGCAAGTTTTATCATAAGATAGGTGAGACAAAAGTTATTCATCATGCAATTATCTAAAGAAATTGTCTTAACACTTTTTCTCCTAAGAATCACCATTTTGGAGATATAGCGAAGCAAAAAGTTGAAAAAAAATTATTCAAGGTCAAATGTTGCAAAAATCGGTTTTTTGCATTTTTCAGCTGATCGGGAAGTTTTATCATAAAATAGGTGAGACAAAAATTATTCATCATGCAATTATCTATAGAAATCGTCTTAACACTTTTTCTCCTAAGAATCACCATTTTGGAGATACAGCGATGTTGAAAAATTTGTGTTCTTCATAATATGTATGTCAATTACCGTTATATACATTACACAACGGTAATACAAGTAAAAATATTAGTTTTCGTGGCGTATAGATACATATTATACAATTCTAAAGCCAGATATACACTGTTCAAATGCATGACAAACACGCGCAAGTGTATTGGTGACAAAATCACACGTATAGATTGGATTTAGGATTAAAGCAAAATGAAAATCTTTTGAGTTTCTTTCAATCTAGCGTCCTGCATTGAAGTAGTGTATATGCAAGATTGATGATTGACCATGCATTTATTGGTTCATTTGCGTATAGTTCGTTGAAGAGATGAGAACACAGTACAACATAAGCACTGATTGAAATATTAAAATAGTAAACAAAAAATGTATGATGAAATGGACAGACAAAATAAAACAAATTACCTACTCGGATAAAATTGAAAAAATCTCAAAGACGTTCTTATATTCACAATTTCGCCGAAAAAAAACTCACAAAGCGCAACGTCCTCTCACCACACCGTCCATGTTAAAATAAAAGATTGAAGACTCATGCTTGGTGTGTGTATATGCAACTTTAATCCGAATTTTCGAATACACTTGCACAATGTATATTTGGCTTAAGAATATAAACTCGAAAGAAAACCCAGTCCCTCATTTTATGTGACCGTACGGCCTTGAGCAGCATCTGTCTGCGACGCTCGTTTACCAGCTCCGTTTCTAAGGGCCCAAACAAAATAGTATTAGTCCCAAGCGTTCCTTCGTAGTAAGAACAAGTAGTTATTGCAAACAGAATTTGTGCAGTTTCTTGTTTGTAAGAGAAATGTATCAATTTTGCTTTATTTGTAGTAAACATTTGGCGGAAAAAGTACACTCGGAAGAGTACCATTACCGTAGTTAAAAGACGTCACGAACAAGAACAAGCTGGTACATCAATAATAAGTCCTCCTCGTACTAGAGCACGCGTAAATGAATCAGTTTTTTTTTTAGGTTACATTACCTTAGGTTAAGGTGGCTGCTGACCGGAAAAGCCAAAACACTTAGACCAATATTTGGTACGTTGTGATACTACAGGATTTCAAAAATCAATCTTACTCGTTAAACCATTAACAATGAAGCATTTGAGACAGTGAATGTCAGAATTGTTTTTTGTTTAAAAGAGTGCTGTTTATTCTGTGGCAATGAATTGAATAAAGCGTTTGAAATGAAAAAAAGCACTGCAATATCGGCGTCAAATTTGTAATGTAATTAGGTGCTTAGATAAGTTTTGGTACTTATCTTTTGTAAAAAATACTCATAATCGCTTTCGTCATTTCCAATAGTAGTATTTTTCAATTAGATACAAAATTTTCAACTCAATAGGACCACAATAGATCGTTGAATAGGCCTACCGGGAAAGCCACCTTTAAAAAAACGCGCCAAGTGTACTACTTCACGGGTGGCGCGGAACCGTGTGCATATTATGAAGAATACAACTTTTTCAACTTTTTGCTTCGCTATATCTCCAAAATGGTAATTCTTAGGAGAAAAAATGTTAAGACAATTTCTATAGATAATTGCATGATAAATAATTTTTGTCTCACCTATTTTATGATGAAACTTGCCGATCAGCTGAAAAATGCAAAAAACCGATTTTTGCAACATTTGACCTTGAATAATTTTTTTTTCAACTTTTTGCTTCGCTATATCTCCAAAATGGTGATTCTTAGGAGAAAAAGTGTTAAGACAATTTCTTTAGATAATTGCATGATGAATAACTTTTGTCTCACCTATCTTATGATAAAACTTGCCGTTCAGCTGAAAAATGCAAAAAACCGATTTTTGCAACATTTGACCTTGAATAATTTTTTTTGCACACGTCGGATCGATGGGGACTTTTGACAAATTGTTTGTAATAGTGTTCTCAACATTCATGCCAATTTTCAGCTTTGTGCGAATTAATGTAACCTTACCCTTGTTTTTGAAGCTAATTTGACCGGGCTACTATTGCGATTTTCGGTTTTAATATTAGGTGTGTTTTATTCACTGCTTCATAGCTAGCGCAGCAAAATTTCCCTCGACAAACAACAACAATTTGATTGTTGGAGAAAAAAGAAGCCAGTAAAAAAGTGACAGTTGTGCTGGTGATAGAACTTTATATTATTGAAATGAAAATGGTGCTATGCATTATGCGAGAAACAGATTGGCACAGCAACTTCAACAGCAACTTTGACAACCACATCACTCTTTTTAGAGCCACTGGTTTTAAATGGCTTTGATTACATTAACACAGCAACTTCGACATCGACATCAACGTTAGACCTAAACCCTAAATTCGATGTCGCTGTGCAAATGCTACCAACTTTTAAGGCGAAATTTGTCAGTAGTATCAACACTCAAATGAAAATGTGACAACCATCTTTTTGTTTCGTCTATTTACGAGTATTTTGGTTTTGACAATGGAAGAATTACTAAAAACAAATTAATTTTAGTACGACAAATTGCGCAAGTTGTATACATTGATGCAATTCACGTTAATTTTTATCAAATTATGTACGGCAAATTCATTTCTATTTTGATTATATATGCTGTCAAAAACGCTGTTCACGTTGTAATCTATTTGACAAGACTTTATTATGCGAGAAACAGATTAACACAGCAACTTCAACAGGAACTTTAACAGCAACGAAAACTTCAACATCAAAAGTCTTATGAAATAGATTACAATGTGAACAGCGTTTTTGACAGCATATATAATCAAAATAGTTTCAAATGCGAAATGAATTTGCCGTACATAATTTGATAAAAATTAACGTAAATTGCATCAATGTATACCTACGACTTGCAATTTGTCGTACTAAAATTAATTTGTTTTTAGTAATTCTTCCATTGTCAAAACCAAAATAAATAGACAAAACAAAAAGATGGTTGTCACATTTACATTTGAGTGTTGATAATACTGACAAATTTCACCTTAAAAGTTGGTAGCATTTGCAGAGCGACAGCGAATTTAGGGTTTAGGTCTAACGTTGATGTCGATGTCGAAGTTGCTGTGTTAATGTAATCAAAGCCATTTAAAACCAGTGGTTCTAAAAAGTGCGACGTGGTTGTCAAAGTTGCTGTTGAAGTTGCTGTGCCAATCTGTTTCTCGCATTACATTTTAGATGTCGATGTGATGTGTTGAATTTTTCAATGAATGCGTTCAGCCAAATTAGCATAAAGATGAGAGTAAATATCGACTACTTGGATATTATCGATTTCTAAAATAAAATTTTGTTTTTCAATGCTGTACAAAATGGGTTGCTTTATTTTGCAAATTTTACAATTTTGGGGCCATTTCGTGATCGCCCGGGGGCGGGGCACTGGGCCAAAATAAGAATCTTTAGGCCAAATGGCCCAATTGGGCACGTAAGCACAACGCTGATCGTAACATCTAGTGCAACTCATATTACTGCCTCTAATAGACTGCTTTTACACGAAAGCGATTTTTAATCTTTGATTCTCTTTTGACTTCCCTTCGATTGCATGAATGCTTTTAAACACAGCGATTTTTAATGAAAGTTAACTTTTCTTCTATTGAAAAGGAGTCATCTCTCCGCACTCTTTACTCTAGTGAGTAGATCGAAGTTCACTGAGCGAACGCCAAATAAAAATGAAACATACCTGACAAGTAAAGAAAACCACAAAGAAGAAAGAACGATAACTCTGCAATTTTTCCAACCCTAGCAATTTTGTGTACCCCCGCCACCACATACGTCTCTCTCCCACGGGCTTAAAAATCGCAAGGTAATATTGCTTCGTTTAAAAGCAGTCATAGCAAGAATAGTGGGAATATAAATATACCTACCTACCACCTCCAGTGGTAGGTGAAGGTGATTCGTGAATGACTACTGAACAGAGATGGCAGAAATGCATGTTTTTTTTTGGAAAACTACATTTACTACGTCTCCTACTTAAAGTATATAGTAAATTTAGTTAACTGTCAAAATTGGCAAATTCATTTTAAATGCTCGTGATTTTAGAAGTGCGTCCGACTTTCTTTAGTGCAGCTGTGAGAATTGTGATTTAAATAAAAAGATTAAAATATATAAGAAAAAAAAAATATTAAATAAAATATGGCTTCTTAAGGAGGAGGAAAGAGTGTTCTCTAAAAGGTCATTTGTACACACTTAAGTCCGAAAACCGAAATAGACTAAGCCAAGAACATTCAAAAAATCTCATTGATAGGTACCTACTTATTATTCCTTAAAAATGATAGATAAAAATAAAACAGATGAATATTAAATTTGTACGTGTTTCACTTAAATTGTGAATTTCATATTTCAACTCATTATTTGGTCCTTGTTCTTTTTTCTCTGATTTGACTTTTATTAAGTATTTACGTATTTAGGCTAGTAAATTATTTGTTTTTTTTTTTTTTTTTTTTGTAAAATTTAATTTAATTTCCAAAACTTTAAATCGCATTTTACGGTGCGTAGGAACTTTACAGTTCTAATTTTTTTTTCTGAACAATCTGTGAAGATTAGAACTGTAAAATTTTGACAAAATGCACAACAAGCCTAAAATAATTATTTTTTTTTATTTTGACATGAGAAGTGTTGTACATTGATATTAATGAACATTTTTGTCAAACTGGACAGATTGTAGTGACTGTGACTGGCGGGATACTGGTATACCTACCCATAATAAGATAAAACAATACATAATTTGGCTTCCATTTGAAGTAGGTAGGTACTTTTGTTTGAGATTGCCCCTCACGACTGGACGGGAGGAGAAATACCGCATCCCATAGTGAAAAATGCTTGTATTTTACCCTTGGAAAATATATGCGTTATTATTTTGCGCCGCAAATTATCATCCTCGTGCTCACAAATAATCTAAACTTGTCTAACAAATGTAATACATATCTTCCAATTTGAAAACGTTTATAAATGTTAACTTTCTTATGGGTAGATTCTGAAAAAATGACGCACACTTTACTCATGCATCACCGGGTACGTTCCAATACATTAGACTTTGTGTTAGTTGGATTTCCCCTTACAAAGTATATAATTATATGCATATGTCTGTACATATCTAAGCATCGAGTGGTATGAGATGAGAAATGGAACCGGTATAATAAATTTAAAACACAAATATACATAGTTTCTCCTCTTAAAACTCGCAAGTCATGGTTTTTTTTTTTAGATTTCTAAATAGGTAACAAGTAGGTATATTTTTAAATGTGCATGTACTATACCGATAGTTATCATATCAAAAAATAAGTAAAATCTTGCATTGAAATGTTTGCGTTTAATCTTTAGTGACTATACTACCACTCCGCTATTTACAGACCCACAGTGAAATGAATTACTGGGAAGGAAACTACTTTCTTATACCTACACCTAAGGCTATAGAATATTCTAGGTACCTATACATATATATCAAAAACAAGTCAGATGAGTATCGAACAGCTTTCTGGATGTTCCAATAGCTAGTGGCGGCGTTTAGAATTGCTTTGCTCTGCCATAAAAACAATCGTTACTTTTCAAAATCACTAAGAAAAATGCATTCATCCAATCTTTTAATTACAGGCCTGCGATTTTGGCACTAACACCCCTAATACTGTAGTTAATTGACAATACGATATTCGACGTTTTATAGATGAATTGCTGAATCGGTAATTATCGTTGTCAACTTACTTAAATAAATTGCTGATGAAATGTGACTGCTCTTCAGATTTGAGATCTATTGTGAATGGTTCAATTGAGAATCTTGGTATTATCGTTGTCAAAAAACAATAATATTATTTCCATCAAATTTTGACTCAATTGAAAATTCGATGTTGATAAGTTTCTTGTTTGAGATCATATTTAAAAAAAAGAATCGATAATCAGAAGCGCAATGCTTCTTCGAAGAAAATGACGTGGAAGAAGAAGATAGATTACAATAAACCATTATACGAAGCCGTAGGTACGAGTATACGCGAATTCTATATTAATTTCATTGCACAGTAGATAAACGCAGGAATCAAAGAAGCCTCCTCCAGTCAATTCCTAAATAATTTCCACTTGTTCAGTTTTTTTCTCTTCGTTTTGCATTAGAGGTCAGTCTGCAAAATGTACATACAGTGATCCACAAAAGTATGCATACAGTGACAAAATATCAGAAAAGAGGGCTCAACTTTCCTTAAAGATGGCACGAATGTTCACACGCGGATAGTTTTATTTGGTAGATTAGTACTTTTTAATAACAAATATCGGGGAGAGTACGATAACTTAGGCGCCAAAAATTGATAACGGATTTTTGTAGAAGGGTCAAATACAAGCGTTTTTTACTATGGGAGGGGGGGGTCTATCTCGCCCCGTTTAGGAGGTAGGGGCGATTTTAGAAAAAATGACTTAAATTGAAAAAAAAATATATTAAAAAACAACGGCAACATTTACAATAAAATACTATACCGGTTTTGAAAGCCAGAAGTCTGTTCTATAATCGTAAATTTAAATTAAATTATTTATGTCAATAGTTTTTGAAACATTTGCATGCAAACTCAAAATTTTGTTAAAAAAAATAAAAAAAAAAAGTTTAGACCAATTTTTTTACAAAATTGTAAAATGAAGTGCTTAATTGTCTTTTTGTGGTCAATGCTACTATTAATTCTGAATCGAACACAAAAAACCGAATGGTTTTGTCCCTTCTAGTTTTTGAGAAAATCAAAAATTACTAAAACTACTTTTTATGAAATTTTTGATTTTTGTTACTTAACTACGGTGATTTCATTTTGAGGATTAATGTTAATGTGGTTCATTTGTAGGCAAAGTACAGCAAATCATTTAGGGTTACCAAGAATGCACCAGAGGAGGTAGAATTGCATGGCATTTCGAGTCTCAGTCAGTCAGTTTGTGAGTAAGTCAGGTGTTACTTAAAAATAGTCAAGTCAATTTTTCAATGTTCAATGTATTAAAACCGTGTTTACAGGCATTTTGATCACAACAAAAAAATTATAACAAGCACCTCCCGAATCTCTAGCCAATATTGAGGCCCATGGAAAAATGTGCCGATAGATGGGTTTATTGCTCTGAGATTAACTTTTATATGGATTGCACCAGAGAAACTTTTAAATCATTAGTTTTAAGCAAAATTTAAGTAACGTTATTTATTAAAATAAAAGATTAACTATGTAAATCATTTTAATGTAATTTGAATTTTATATACCCACCTACAAATTTGTAACTATATATTTACTTATGTATCTTAGTCTGTAAGAGTATAATATGCTCTGGTTGATGAATAAATAATAATAATAATATTGTATTCTTACAATTTTTGTCACGTTTTTGAGTTGGAGTTGAGGGGAGTTGACGCTTTAGTTGGAATTAGACCAATTTCTTCTAAGAACGCGATGCTTTTGAAATATTTTTTTTTGAAATATTGAAAAGTTATTTAATTTAGGATGAAGTAGTGGATGCTTAGTCGCCATTCTTCATTCAAAGAAAAAAATACTTCACTCTTACAAAGGTTGAATAACGAATGACCTTGGTAAACAATAACCTGTACCATATTAGCATTAAAAATGTTAGACACAAACAATAAACAAACATATTAATTAAGGAATTACATACATAAATTTGCTGCATTCGTACAGTAGTACCTAGGTAATGTGAATTTTTCATAATGTATTAAATTTTCATGTCTGAACATTTTAAATGTGCAACTTTGGGCTACGTACATACATATATTTAGTCGACATTGGATATAGACCATAGGGTAAATTCAAAGTTTCTTTAAATCCAGATTCTGTAAATGCAAAAGAAACCTTGCATACACCCAACCTCGCACCTACCCCAAATCCTATAGTGTGCCCAGGCAGGGGGGTTGCAGGGGGGCAGCATGCCCCCCCATACATATCTCACTGTTTATACGCCGTAATGCGTTAGCAAGCGAAAAAAGCAAATATCCCATAAGAAAGTAGTTTTAGTTATTTTCAATTTTCTCAAAAACTAGACAACATAAAATCATCTAGTTTTCAGTTTTTGAAATAGAATAAATTAGAGCAACGAATTTTAGGAAAAATAATAATATGTAACTTTGCAGTTTTAAAAAATTAAACTTTAAACTTTTTTTTTATGTTTTTTTTTCACCAAAATTTGAGTTTAAAACTCGTTTTTTTAAAAACCGTGCATAGATTCTACTTGATTTAAAAATTATCTAATAGATCAGAGTATTGGCTTTAAAAAAAGGTATAATACTTAATTGTAAGTATTACCGTTATTTTTTAATATTTTTTTTTCCATTTCAGTACCTTTTTTATAAAATTGCCCCTCCCGCCCAAACGGGGGGAGATAGACCCCCCCCCCTCCCGTAGTAAAAAATGCTTATATTGAACTGTTCTACAAAAAACCGTTATTATTTCTTGGCGCCTAAGTTATCATACTCTTGCCCAAATATCACAATTTTAAAGTGAGGAAACATTTATAAACTATTTTTAATTAATTTTTAAATTTCCTCAATTTCCATACAAAATGCATTTTTTTGTTTATTTTGAAATTTCTCTTTGTATAAGTTTTACCAGAGTCGGGTTATTTTTATATTATATTATTGGGAATGTTTCCTTTTTTTTTTTAATTTTGTAAGGGAATTATTTGTTGATTAAAAGGAAGTTTTTGAACCCACAGTACTTTTAAGTTAAAACACTGTTGACATTGGCGCCTTTGCCTGGCGACTTTACATAAAAGGGAGTTAAAATCCTGAGAACCCGCGAAGCAGGCCACCCACAGTACTGTTAAGCCTGCAGTTATAGACGCCTGCCTGGGGACTTTACATACCCTAAGAGGTATTAAATACCGAAATCTGGCCACTTTCACTACTGTTAGTCAAGAAAACACTAAAAAGAACAAAAAGTAAGGTTAAAAATGAAAAATAAACCAATTTTTTTAAAACGGCGTTTCCTCACTTTAATATTTTAAATCTGTTCTATTGAGACCACTAGCCAACTGTAAAAAAAATCAATACTATACGCGTGTACCTTAAAGGAAAGTCGCATTGCTTACAAACGGTAAGTGATACATTTTCTTGTATATTTCTATAAAACAATGTTCAAAGGATAAATTAAGTCAAAAATAATTTCAATATTTTTTATTTATTTTTATTATAACAAATAACAAAAAAAAAAGTTGTTAAATTCGCTTCACAAAAGTTTGCGTACAGCAATTAACATTCTTTCATACCTACGCACTGTGCAAATAACATAAATTTTTCTTCGGACAACACGGTTGTTTGTTCGAGTTGGATAATTGAATTAAATATAATATTTTTTTTGATTTGCCAAATAAAATCAAGAAAAATGCCGAAAAAAAAGTTCAGGTGAGTGAAAGGGAATTAATAATTAATTTGTACGTCAAAACAAACTTCCAGAAGTCCGTCAACGATCCAGACAATCATATATCGCTTTAGAAACAGACAATCTACAGTGGATCAAAAAAGAAATCGGACATACAAGTTTTGTCTCTTTAAATCACAAAATAAAATTGATGAAGGTTTGAAAATAGCGGATTTCTGCATTTATACATAGTTTTTACTATAAACTATGGATATTTAGCAAAAATTACAGTTTTATTAACAAATTATCATCGAAATTCAATATAAAAGAAAATAATCGCAAATTTAATATCAAAAAAGAAATCGGACACTCTGTGTTGTACTCATTTTTTTGTTTTTAACGGGACAAATATAACACTTTTAGGTTCTTAATATACCGTTACATTTGTCAGATGTTTATTTGATTTGAATTTAATGCCTTATTATAAATAAGGTCAAAATGGAAGAACAATGTTGATATACAACGATAGAAGTACGAAAAATAGTGATACAATTTTTTTAAAAAGGTAACTCTGTACGTGCTATTGCAGAAATTGTAAAAAGAAGCAATTCTACGATAGGAGACATCATAAAAAGATTCAAAACAACAAAATCTGTTGAAAATTTATAAAAATCTTGAAGACCAAAAAAGTTTACTGCAGGCGATGAACGTTGGATATTGTAATAAGTTAAAAAATAAGCCCCAAATAGGTGCACCAAAGTTGACGGGCTTAGGTAATGAAATACCTGCACTAAGATATTAACCCTGAAACCGTAAAAACAGTGCTGCGAAAAAGTAATTTTCATGGAAGAGTGGCAAGAAAAAAACCTTTTATCAACAAGAAAAACCGAATCAAGAGAAATAGTTTATAAGGAGCTACCAAAAGACGGATTTCTCATTCTAGAATCGTGTTTTGTTCTCTGTTATATTAAATTTACTCTCGTCAGAGACAAAACACGATTCCAGAATGACAAATCCGTCTTTTGGTAGCTCCTTATAAACTATTTCTCTTGATTCGGTTTTTCTTGTTGATAAAAGGTTTTTTTCTTGCCACTCTTCCATGAAAATTACTTTTTCGCAGCACTGTTTTTACGGTTTCAGGGTTAATATCTTAGTGCAGGTATTTCATTACCTAAGCCCGTCAACTTTGGTGCACCTATTTGGGGTTTATTTTTTAACTTATTACAATATCCAACGTTCATAGCCTGCAGTAAACTTTTTTGGTCTTCAAGATTTTTATAAATTTTCAACAGATTTTGTTGTTTTGAATCTTTTTATGATGTCTCCTATCGTAGAATTGCTTCTTTTTACAATTTCTGCAATAGCACGTACAGAGTTACCTTTTTAAAAAAATTTTATCACTATTTTTCGTACTTCTATCGTTGTATATCAACATTGTTCTTCCATTTTGACCTTATTAATAATAACGCATTAAATTCAAATCAAATAAACATCTGACAAATGTAACGGTATATTAAGAACCTAAAAGTGTTATATTTGTCCCGTTAAAAACAAAAAAATGAGTACAACACAGAGTGTCCGATTTCTTTTTTGATATTAAATTTGCGATTATTATCTTTTATATTGAATTTCGATGATAATTTGTTAATAAAACTGTAATTTTTGCTAAATATCCAGAGTTTATAGTAAAAACTATGTATAAATGCAGAAATCCGCTATTTTCAAACCTTCATCAATTTTATTTTGTGATTTAAAGAGACAAAACTTGTATGTCCGATTTCTTTTTTGATCCACTGTAAGTCAAGATCATGCCGACCATCAAATTTCTACGTAAGAGATGAGCGAGCTTTTAAGCGTATGGTGAACCTAAATCATTTCCCAACACTAAAGTGTACCCAGAAACAGTTCGAAGGACCATTGTTCGAAATGGATTTAAGTCGTGCACACCCGGAAAAAAGCCATTAGTCAACGAAATTAACAGGCAGAGGCGGCTTGCGTTTGCCAAAGAATATGTAAACGAGCCTCCCAAATTTTAACGCAAGGTAATATTCTCGGACCAGTCAAAATAATATAATTTGGGTCTGATGGCCGACTTAGGGTATGGAGAAGGCAAAATGATGCCCTTTAAGCAAAATTCACACTGAAAACTGTTAGTTATGGTGGTGGAGTTCTTATGGTGTGAGGTTGTATGGCGTTCTTCAGGGGTAAGTAAGCTGAAAATAAACGAAGAAATTATGAATCAATATGTCTACATTAATATTTTGAAAATAATAAACTTGAGAACAAGTGCTGATGCTGAGTGCTGGGTATTTCCAAAGAATATTACACCCGGCAAGATAATGACCCCAAACATACCGTATATAATACGCGTATGTGGATCAAATAGTTTAATCACCAGTTGAAAGAGAACCGCGCACTGGCAACTCTACTCACGCTCACTCTTTTCTCTCTTGCGCCTATAGAAAACAGCTCAATTGTTGCGAAGGCAATCGTTTAGTTTGTGTCAAAACACAAACTTTTTAGTTGCTCGAATCGAGTAGCTCTAAGTGCGCGGTGTCCCATATAAGCCCATATGTTTCATTTTAGCATTAGCAACCAAACAGTTGTGAAACTAAAAATTGAATGTGCGCGCCTGGCCTTAGTTTGTATTTGTTGAAGTAAAAATTCATTAAATAAAGTATTCGATGTTGAAAAAACCGATGTTTTTAAGCGATGTATCGAAAAACATCGATGCCGGTTTCCGATGTCTAACATCGATGTTTTTCTTAAGTGGACACCCCTAATGTGGACTTTATAAAATACCCCACAGCCCACACCTACTACGAACTAAACCACAAAACCCAGACATCAACCTTACAGAACACGTTTGGAATGCATTTGAAAAGGGGGGTTCACATGGAAGAACATGGTTGAACAACATTGTTCCATGGGAAAATAACTGTACACACTACTTTGCGTTCACATATAGGATACTGATGTTGTCGAACATCATTATTTTTATATCTTAGAAGTGAACGGAAGCAGTATGGCGATACAAATTTTGGCAGCCGTAATTATGAACGATATTCTTGAAGAGGAAGAAAACACGAAACTTGCATTTTCTTCCACTTCTTTATATTTTGTTAGGAGTTTTATTCTTATAAAATTTATTTTTTATAAATTTCACTTGTTATTTTCCACAATTCTGGTAAATTTCTTATTATAAATTTCAAAAAATCTTTTTAAAACTCATTATTTGGTATAGATGCCATTTTTCCGTTGAATGTTTTATGGCCGAGACAATTTACAGAATAGGGGTGTTCACATGGAAGAACATCTTGTACAACATGGTTCGATAACCATCGAACCATCGGTGGTTGCACGAACCACCCAGGTTTTCAAAATATTTTGAAAACCATGCAACATTGTTCGGTTTTGCGTTCATATGATAGAACATTGATGGTTATCGAACCATGTTGTACAAGATGTTCTTCCATGTGAACACCCCTAAAGAAAAATACAGGATGTGCGAAATAAGCCCCAATTAAAGGCGCTGTACTGTTCGAATGGAATAATAATTAATTATAAGTTGTTCTTAAACTAAGTGTTCACGATTGGTAGATCTGAGCTGACAATTAAGTTGTTTGTGTACATGGTTGAAAGAAAATCTACTAATCTCTTACAATTTACTGTCAGAAGTTGGCTGACAATTTATTTTCAGATAGTTGGCTAAATACCTAGCAATGAATTGTAAAACATTGGTAGATTTTCTAAAAGTGCTCAGTTTGGATTCCGGATCGGAGAGAAATTCCGGATTGCCAAATAAAAACGACAATAGCTTTACAAAAGCCGTGTTTTTTTTGGAAAAGTTATCCGTAGTACAGTAGGATTTTATATGAATACCAAATACAACATCGGCAGTGATCCTATTGCGGATGTTGTATTTGTTATTCATATAAAATCCTACTGTACTACGGATAAATTTCCCAAAAAAACACGGCTACAGAAAAACTTATTGCAAACATGCAAAACCGTTTAAAAGAAACAATAAGAATGAAAAAATATCCAACAAAATATTAATACCGAAAGTAAAAAGTGTAATCATTTTTTTTTTTCATATTTTTTTTTTAACTTTTTTTCATTTCTCTTATAACTGTATGCAAACTTTTGTGGAACAAATTTACAATTTATTTTGTTTCTTTGCATAAATAAAACAAAAATATTGAACTTAATTGATGCTTTGAACATTGTTTTATTAAAATATCCTTATAAAGCAAATTTATAACTTAGTGCCGTTCTCGAGCAATGCATCTTTTTGTGATATTTTATCGCTGTAAGCAAGCTTTTGTGGATCACAGTACATACAAGTGTATCAAACCAATTTTTTTTAAATTAAAAATATTAGAAATTCGAAAGTTCAATTAAAAGCTCCTCTCTAAGCTGCGTTTCGCTCATTTTCGACAGTGGGCTCATCAGTTAGATGCTGCCGTACCCTTCTAAGATTGGTCGAAGTTTACCGACTCTTATACTCGTAATTTACAGCATTAATAGACTGTGAATTTTATTTTTCTAGAGCAATTTGATCAAATTTAGACACCTAGAATAATAATGTCCGTGGTCAGACTATTAAATCAAAAAAATTATTTCGGTTTAAGTGGAGTGATTGAATTAAATTCAATTAAAAGCTCAATTTTTCTTAGAGTAAACTAGCACATTCGCTTTCTAGCGTTGTCGGTTGTAAACGCGGTTTTTTGACTCTATATGAACCCGTCTAATCTTAAACAAAAACCCCTTTCTATTTGTTGTTTTCTATTCCAAGTATCTATATATATACATTCCGGATAGTTGATAATCGGAATTTCTCATAATTTCGCAAAAAATTTAGATATTATTGTTACAGGCTCAATTAATGTGCTGCCGATGGCTCTTTGTCTATAAATCCCTCTGTGGAAATTTCTAGAATTGTTTATAGTTTTAGTTTCTTTTTGCCTACATAAAACTACCCAAAGGCTTGCGTAACAAAGAATACATATTCCAGATATTTCTTTTATTGTAGAAACTGGAAAAACTCAGTACATATTATGTACGAACCTGAATTTATTCAAGATTATGCGCAGATGGCAGTTTTGAATGCAAGGGTAGTTATGTTCATGTACCTACACAAGTATCTAAATACAACTATTGTACTATGTAGATATATGGGGCTGGTCGTTATAGTTATCCTTTATTAATCTGTACATAAGGGTAGTTATGAGATAAATAGGAAATAATATTGTTTTATGGGTTTCAGAAACATCCAGAATACATGAAGCTGTTCTGGATGCTCGAGGAATTGATTTAAATTTGTGAAATTGCATTTGCATTGCAACTGCGCAAAATGTATTCAATGTTCAATTCCTGGGTACGTATGTATGTATATATGTATGTAGATGGAGATTGGGCTCCAGTACCATACAACGTACCTACATCTACCTACATATATGATTGAAGTGTTTTTTTCCTACCTGGATTTTTAAGATACTTACACTACTGACATAACAGTGAAAGATACTATTAAGAAAAGGAAATTCACATTTCATAATAGGTACCTATATGACAAATAAAAGGTTTTTTTTTTTAAAAACGAATAAAGTACCTACATAGGTGGGAAACATTAATAATTTCTAAACAAGAAGCAAAAATGCAAAATTGAAAAAAAAACTAATACCTTCTTCTTTCGGTACAAAAAACAAGCTTTTTGGATAATTTTTACCCGTTATTTGTGAAGACAATAATGATATGCTATGAAATAAAATCTTGAATTAAAAATCGGCCTGTTTTCAATTGACGTTTTTTACTTCTATGTTAACCATCGTTGCTATTTATTATTATTAAGTAAATTAACTACCCAAATTCGTGTTGGAATGTTTACGATTTATTGGAAAAGATCTTCCGTAAATTTTTTTACAGTTCGTTTATGACGTCGTTAAACAAAAAAAAAAAAAAAAAAACGTAGGTACGTAACATTTTTGATTAACAAATCGTCCCAAAACTAGGAATTTTTAAAGAATTCAAAAAATACTGAAATCCACTTCATTTAACAAATCTCTGTTCCAACCTACTTCAATGGTACTTTTGTAAAGCCTAAATCTACTTGTTTTCTCTCTAGGTAGTAAGTAAAACCACATCAAAAATCAAAGTTTTTTTCTTTTTTTAAACACAGATTTATGTTAAAATAGAAGCGCACGTTCTTTTTTTTTTACCAAAATGTAGAACATTGTTGGTGTGGTCCACACATAATTTTTTCTTACCAAAATCATTAGAGCCGTTTTTTTTTTAAATAAATAAGATATTTCAAATTGGCTGTATGGAAGGAACCTATACAAAAAACATTTCAATTTAGCCTCTAGGTACATAAATAAATACAGACCGTTGATGTTTAGTGTTGTCATCTGATGAAAATTTCGAGTAAAAAGTCATTTTGAAATCTACTTCACTTTATTCTTCAATTTTACTTCGACTTTTTTTCTGGAAGTGGTAATGCTGACCCTAACATGTCTCATGTGTAATGAAGTGGAGCGGTTGTGTCGCTGAATGCACAAGCTTGTGTGTAATCATGTTGAAAAATAAAAGTACAAACAGCACTAAAGCAGAATTTTGTGTCACCAATTCTATTAAATGTTCAGACTCTTCAAACACAAATGATTTTTTTAATAACGGTTTTTGAATAATCATAAAAGCGGAACCTTTAAACTGTTTATCTATTGACTTGTTTTTTTTTTCAACATATGTATATAGTTTCTCTTTGTTTAAAATTGTAAAATATCTGTTTTGACCCTTGGGTATTTGTTTCATTTTATATACTCCACATCGTTGTATGGCGCAATCAAAACAGAAACGATTACTGCACAACAAAACACACTTAACAATAGGTGTGTTTTATTGATTGCTGCATAGCCAGCAAAGCATTCAAGTGCGAATAAAACGATCAAACTTACTCCATATGTCAATTTCAATTTATATTTCAATGTTGGCCATTATTATAGAAAATATCAAAATCTGATATGAAAACGTATGTACATAATGGCGCAAAATTTTAATTGAATTAGTACGATGCTAAAGCTGTTTTAGTATGATACTAGGTTGAAATTTTAATCGGATGTAGCATCATACTTTCTCTACCCTTTTATTAAAGTTAAAATCATCGAACACCTACGAGCAAAATTTTAAACAGCCTATTATTAAGGTATTAGTATGATACTACTTAACAATTTGCTAACTTTATAGTAGTTTACTAGCTCATTCATAATTTTAAACATTTTCTAACTAGTATCGTCCAAAAGGAATTCTGTTAATAAATTGCTTCTGAACACACCTAAATCAATGACATTTCGTGTAAAAAAGTAAGTACAGGAACCTTTTTTGATGTTTGCAAATGTCAAAGAGTCATATGAAGCTAGCACGATACTAAAAAATAAAGTAGGTATTCGATGATTTTAACTTTAATAAAAGGGTAGAGAAAGTATGATGCTATTGCTATATACGATTAAAATTTGCAAATTCGTTGTTTTAACCTAGTAGCATACTAAAACAGCTTTATTAGAAGTTTTTTTTGACCAATTCGTTATAATTTGAAAAAGTTTTTTAAGATTTCTCTTATTCGGCTTATTTGGTCTCAATAATTTATTAATGAAAGACTTTCATTAGTTTTCCCGACGTTTCGACGTTGACATAACTTCTAATAAAGAAGTGCTCAAAAAAGTACCAAATTCAAATAATATATTTTTTTATAATTTTCAATATTAAATTTTATTAATTTTCTTATAAACTGTAAGTTCAATCACAAAAAATTCAACACTTTGTTTGTATATGTTATTCTACTTTATTTTATATTTTTCATGCTTAATAAAGTGCCCCTGAAGAAGACTGAAACCTCAGTCGAAACGTCGGGAAAACTAATGAAAGTCTTTCATTAATAAATTATTGAGACCAAATAAGCCGAATAAGAGAAATCTTAAAAAACTTTTTTAAAACAGCTTTAGCATCGTACTAATTCAATTAAAATTTTGCGCCAGGCTGTTTAAAATTTTGCACCAATATGTTTAATTCTAAAATTTAATGCATAGCGCCATTTTCATTTCAATAATCTAAAGTTCTTTCACCAGCACAACTGCCATTTTTCTTACTGGCTTCTTTTTCGCCAGCAATCAAATTGTTGTTGTTTGTCGAGGGAAATTTGCTGCGCTAGCTAAGCAGCAGTGAATAAAACACACCTAAGAATGTGGTTATAAGCATATAAAACACTTTGAAGTGAAAGCGGCACACCAAACGAGAAAGGTATGGTTCCGACTTTACCCGACCCAATATTTCAATCCTGTCATTATATTCAGGCATTCAACAAAACCAACAGTGAATAAAACACACCTAAGAATGTGGTTATCTTAATATATATAATTCTTCTGTGAGTGTGTATGTCACTGAACTTCTCTTAAACGACTGGACCGATTTTGATGAAATTTTTTGTGTGTGTTCAAGAGGATCTGAGAATGGTTTAGATTCACAATTAAAAAAAAAATATTCGTAGTTAGCAACGCGAGCACGGGCGGCTAGTAAGCATATAAAACACTTTGAAGTGGAAGCGACACACCAAACGAGAAAGGTATGGTTCCGACTTTACCCGACCCAATATTTCAATCCTGTCATTATATTCAGGCATTCAACAAAACCAACAAAACGGCATCGGAATCTCCATTTAAATCCTCTCCAATTTTCCAAAACGCTCGTATTCTGCTCAAACATTTTGAGGGTAGTCATAATCCCATTAATAGGTACGCGCAAAATTAAAAAAAATATGAGACCGGCGGCGCCACTTTCGTATAAAGGAAGCTTGAAGCTCACTTCGACCTTTTGTATACCAGTATTGACATTGACTTATTATATATGGACTGCTAGTTGTGTATAATTCTCATACAAAATTTGCAACCAAAATGGTCCAACGGATACAATCGAAACTAGCCCTCGTGCCGACACTAGTGGCAAAAATAAACAACATATTTAACGCCATCTCTTGTTCTACTAGTGCCAACAGAAATGTTTACTCATAGAAACTAAGGACATCTATCGACATTGCTTTGAAGAAACGGTGCTAGTCTATGGTTAGAGAGATAATCGGCTGAGAATAGTGCTAAGGGATCTCGAAAAAAAATCCCCTCTAAAATATTTTATGAATCATTTTAGTTTACTTAATGATTTTATGTCCGCGCAGGTGCATATAATTAAATGTTACACAAAATAGCGAACTCATTTTAGGCAATCGTTTAGTTTGTGTCAAAACACAAACTTTTTAGTTGCTCGAACCAAGCAGTTGAGAAACTAAAAATTGAATGTGTGCGCCTAGCCTTACAGTTCTAGATTAAGATAAGGTGCGTTTTATTATTCACAAATCTATCTGGATCCGGATCTGGATTAAGTTTTAACATGTATTACAAAAACAATTTGGGATCATGTTTTCTGTCGGGATCTATTTCAAAGATCCAAAAATCAGTTATTACACTGGCGAGTAGATGGCTTTTTATGGCAAGGTAGTGTAAGCTATAGTAGGTGCGTTTTATTATTCACAAATCTATCTGGATCCGGATCTGGATCTTCCCTTGAAAATAAAACGATACGGATCTTAGTGACAGCAGTGTTATAAGCCCGTCTCTTTTTATCCTTGGGATTGTAAATTTTCAATTATTTCTTGTTTCTTTTCTTTACACTGTAGCTTACACTACCTTACCATAAAAGCCATCTACTCGGCAGTGTAATAACTAATTTTTGGATCTTTGAAATAGATCCCGATAGAAAACAGGATCCCAAATTGTTTTTGTAATACATGTTAAAACTTAATCCAAATCCGGATCCAGATAGATTTGTGAATAATAAAACGCACCTAGTATAAAGAAAAAAGACAAGACATAATTTAAAATTTACAAACCCAAGGATAAAAAGAGACGGCCTTATAACACTGCTGTCACTAAGATCCGTATCGTTTTATTTTCAAAGGAAGATCCAGATCCGGATCCAGATAGATTTGTGAATAATAAAAAGCACCTAAAGAAAGTTTTTTGTAAATTTGATACAAATTGTAGGATTGGTTTTCCTCTAAAATGAGTTGTTAATTTAAATCAAAATTAGGATTTATTTGCATAACTAATTTTTTTGCAAATATTTTCGCTCTAGACAAAAAGATCTTAGCTTATCTCTTGATTTCTAGTATAAAAATTAAAATTATTTGTAAAAGTGAAACTAATTGCTTTAATAAAAGTATTTTTACAAACAATAATAATATTTGTTAATAGATAATGCAAGTAAATGCAACGAAAACTGTGTTGCAGTATATATTATATATATATGTATACGTTGAAAACAAAAATGAAAAAGGGAAAATTAAAAAGGGAAATTTTCAGATTTGGCAATTGGACTATTTGCACATTAGCCCCTTTAGCACTGGTTCCATTTCATAGTATTCAAATTTTCCGTCAGTGTCGGCACGAGGGCTAGTGTCGTTTGGTAATCCGTTGGACCATTCTGTAATCAGCTACTAGCAGTCCATATCTAGTATGTCAATGAGTATTGAGGTGAAATAAGCTTCGTTCGACTCGATCACACTCGCTTAGTGGTGTCGAGTCGAAATGTGAGACGAGTTGGTTTTTTTTAAATTATAAAATGAAATACTAGGTGCGTTTTATTATTCACAAATCTATCTGGATCCGGATCTGGATTAAGTTTTAACATGTATTACAAAAACAATTTGGGATCCTGTTTTCTATCGGGATCTATTTCAAAGATCCAAAAATTAGTTATTACACTGGCGAGTAGATGGCTTTTATGATAAGGTAGTGTGAGCTATTGTGTAAAGAAAAAAGACAAGAAATAATTGAAAATTTGCAAACCCAAGGATAAAAAGAGACGGACTTATCGTTTTATTTTCAAGGGAAGATCCAGATCCGGATCCAGATAGATTTGTGAATAATAAAACGCACCTACTAATACATCATGAGACACAGGGTTCGGACTTAGGTTTTAAATTTTCGAAGTAAAAACAGAAAAAAACTGAAGTCGGTCCAAAATTTTCGAAGTAGTTTTAGGAAATTAAAAAAAAAACAAATTTTTTGAAACAATTCTTAACAAAAGTTCAAACTTCAGACTTCGATAGAAAAAAATTAAATATACATATAACAGTATACGTAAAGACTTCTTAAAAACAAAATAAATTATATAAACAAAATATATATAAATAAATTCAGGCTTCAGAATTGTTAAAAATAGTAAATAAATATAACTACATATTTTAAAATAAATTTTCCATAAACAAACTTGTATTTTTGTATGTATGAAAGGTGGCTCATAAATATCTTTACGTTTTGTAAGTGTAATCTGTAAGTAGATAATCTTGTTTTTTACTAAATTCATTTCTTAAAGTTTTCTTCCAGCTGCGGCGCTACTGTGAGGCAAAACAGCTAAATTTAGAATGTACTTCTATAAATTTTTGAAAACAAATTCTTTCATTATATTTTTTGTATTCATTATTTATTTTATTTATTTATTTTAATATCGTAAATGCGGAATGACCTCCATTCATCATTTAAAATTTCGTTAGAGCATTTGTGAAAAGGAAATGCCTCAACTAGTTTTAAAGTAGATACACCTTGAATTATGTAATACAAAGTGACCATCGCTGTCTTTAAACGTGTTGCAGAATTTTTTCAAAGAGAAGTAGATCCTAAAAAAGAGAAGTAGATTAATTTTTTTTCTCAAAATCGAAGTAGATCTACTTCGATCGAAGTAAAGTCCGAACCCTGACGAGACGTCATTCCCTCCTCAGCACCATTTTAACTCAACTCCAATCCAAATCGACCTCTTGACTCAAATGACCAAAAACCTGGGTCGAAAATCTGACCCTAATCCAACTCGATTATTCGATACTGCATCAGTGTTGCCCCCCCAACTGATTGAAAGTGTAGTGTTAAGGAGAAAAAAGTGTAGTAGGAACGTAGTAAAAAAAAAAATTTCAAATTTTGTAATCCTTTAATTCACTTTTAAATATACGTATATGTATATAGGTATAATAAACTATGTGTAGATATACACAACTCATAAAAAATTATTATATGATAATAATTAATTAATTAATTAATAGTTTATTTATAATTATCTTTACAAATCAAAAATATACATTTAAGGATTAATTTTTTTTATAATGACTTGCATTGTGGTAATTAAATTTGTGTGCAAAATTTATTAATTTTGCGAGGGGCTCAAAAATTCTCTCTACGCCTTTCAAGTGTTCTTTAGATTGAATAATTGCATAAACTGTTAAAATATTTCTTAAATCGTTCTTTATTATATTTAAACTTGAGAAAAACCTCTCTGCATAAATTTTCAAAAGCCGGATTTCCAAGAAAATTTTTGGCACTCAATAAATTAACCGAAAATTAAACAATGTCTTCATTTAAATATTCTTTTAACGTTTCTTGTGAACCTATACGTCATTTATTATGGTTTCATTTTCTTGTATATGAAATGGAAATTTTTTCAAAAGGGGCATTATAGTCGGAATGTCTCCTTTTGAAATTTCGATAGGGTCAAGAAGAGTTAAATGACTTGTTTTTTCATTATCAATTAAATCAAATCTGTCTAAAAGTTTTTCGCATAAAGCTACATACATAAAATTGGCATGACTTCGTTTTCACATTTTCTAAAATATTATTTTCAATGTCGTTTCTACAACAAAATTCTTCGAATTTAAATCCAAATCACATGACATATGCGCAAAGTGATGAACTTTGTTTTTGAAATCTAAATTGATTGATATAAGGTCACGTTTTCAAACATTTTTCATAACCTCTAACACAAACTGTTTTATGTGCTTTGAAAAAAGTGTAGTGTTTTGAGGAGCGTGCGTAGTGTGTGCTTTTGAAAAAAAATTGTAGTAAAAACACTACGATTGTAGTAGGGGGGCAACGCTGTACTGCATATAAACGCAGTATATGTCACCATTTTAGTACTATGGGCTCAGAAACTTCCCTATAATCAGACAAAAAATTCTCTTGTAAAATCAACAAAAAAGCAAAAATTCCCAATAATGTCCAAAAATAAACCGCCACTGGCAATACTTACACAAAGAAAAAGATAGTTTATTTTGTGGATCGCAGTCATGTTTCGTCTTTTTCTTTTGTGTGCATTTTCAGGAACTTTAAAAATGAATTAGTTATTAATTTTTCCTCACTTGACTTTTGTGATATTTGTTATTAAAAAGTGCTTATCTACCGAATAAAACTATCCGCATGTGAAAATTCGTGCTACCTTAAAGGAAAGTTGAGCCATAGATTTGGAGAAAGAACTGTAAGATGAGCAAGTTTATTCATTTTTAAGTTGATCGTTAGGTCGCAATACAATACCCGTAATACATTATTCATTCATTTATTCATTATATTTTATGAAGTTAAAAAACCGGAAGATATTGATGTTCAAAGCGTTCCTCAAAGAATCTTATCCCAACTCCTCAATTTTTGACAGGATGCGAATTTCAACAAAGAAGGTACCCGAAGAATTGTATTGTTTCAAACAAACTCGTCCTTAAATTTTCTTAAGACCTATCAGGACGCCAGTCAAGGTTTGTTTACATTTTTGGAAATTCGAAACTAACAAAATTATGAGCTCTTAAAAGGTAAAATTTTTGGTTCTTATAATTGTTGGACTCAAAATGTTAACTACTGAATGCTTGTGTCCAAAATTATTGTAGTTGTAAGTGCTTCATGTCAAAAGCCATTCAGAGGAATTGGGAATCTCCCGTGGTTGTGATCAAAGATGAAATTAAGTGAAAAACTGATACCTAGTTTTGTCTTGATCCATTGAACCGCCCAAACTTCTGCGATTGGGGTCTGTAAATTTTTTCTGAATTCTATTACTACGTACTTATTAATAAAAACGCTTTATTAAAAAAGGTACATAGGTTGAAAGGTAGGTATGTATTAAAAATTAAAAAAAAATCATTTTGAATGCTTTATAAAGGTTAGCCTAAACGAAATGCTATCTATGTCAAGTGATGATGATATGCTAAAAAACCAAAAGTGCAGAAATTCGTAGAGGATGTAGGTACCTAGTAGAAAAATATTCGGAGGAACAGGTAAACATTTATACCTTTAAGCTTTTAAAGTTTAAAATATTTTATTAGTTTTGTATTCTAAATAGTTTCGCATATACAAATACAATCACACCAAACTTTAGAATCGTCAGAATCAAAAAAGTGTTCAGTTGGGATTTCGGATGGGAAAAAATTTCCAGATTGCCAAATAAAAACGACATTAACCTGCTATACAATCCACAAGATGTTTCATTGGTTTTGACAGTTGCATCTTTGATTTTAACATTTTTGCACATTTTCATGCCGTGATATTTTGTCATAGTTTTTTCTGTTATATAGGTATGTAGATGTATGTAGGTATTTTTTATTTTCTCAATTTGCAAGATTTGACTTGGCGAATAAATCGCTCAAAGAACCATTAAAAAGACTGATCGAAAGTGCAATTAAAGCATAACACCAAGGAACCCTACGGATTTATCGTTAAAAAACAAATGAAAACACGCTCGGGGAAAGGAAGTTAAGAATAACAGGAGTTTCCTTTAATCAAAAAATATGAAAATAGTGTATGAATACTGGTCGAGCCAATTTTTCTTGAAAGAATTATAACATTTTTGAAATTGTTCAGGATGTTCGAATAGGTACTAATGTTTGAGATTAAAATACTAACAAATTTTATTTTAATTTTTCTTCAAAAACCTCAAATTTATACCGAATTCTCTGAAGCCTCTTCTGAACTTTCCTTTTTTTAATCATTGGCACTAAATTCATCTGCATTTTGTACTTAACTTTTGACTAGTAGGTAAATAAACTTTAAAAAGATACAATAATTATATGTATGTATGCATGAATATTGTACACCTATTAAACTATCTCTGTATGTACATATGCAGATTCATAGGTACTTATCCAAATACAAGCAAACTCTAGAATGTTTGTTTTAAAAAAAATTAATACAATAATCTAAAATACATAATATGCCTACACAAAGATAGTCGTGCTTTTTTAAATTATATTATGTATGTATGTAGATACTTACTCTTTAATTTATAAAACATAGGTAGGTATGTTTGTAAAAATCCGGAGGTGCAAAACAAACACAAAATACTGAGTACCTACCCCGGTATTTTGTTGTTTTACGTTTTAAATGAAAAATCAATGGGTAGATTAAGATTACTAAACTGATAATGATTAACTGAGAACACAGAACAATTTAACAATTGAGAACAATTTCATGTAGGTTTCTATTTATCTTATTATTTTAAACAAAAATTTGGTACCTACATAGATACAAGAACTATAAACTTTCAAATTAAATTTTTGGTTCTAGAATTTTCCTAAAAGAAAAATCAATAAACTCGCGCATTATATTAAACAAGAAAGCGAGTCACAATCATCGCACATTTTTTGTACCTTCATCACAATATCAAAATGTATACATTACATATTTCTACGTTTTACCCCTCGACTATGCAGAATACAGCAATACAGGACAGCTGCTTCTAAAATATCTACCGAGTCGAGTACCAATTGAACACACGGTTGCTCACGTACACAATTCAATTCCATTGTTTCATTGCTGGGTAAATAAGTTCGTTTCCCTTATTTACCAAGAGATATATAGCAACAAATTTCCCCTTTTTTCTAGAACGCAATGGAATTTTCCTTCGCCATCAACTGCGACTATAAATACGACCGTTAGTTCAGTTGCCAGCTCATTCGTAGTTATCTGTTCCACTGTGGTGTATTTTAAGTAAAATATAAAATAATAATCTTAAAAGTTTGAGGAGTTAAAATTATAATTACATATAGTTGTGAAAGTTTTAAACAAAATGTCTCTGAAGAGTGAAAAAGTTTTAACAAAGTGCATTTTATTGTTGGAAAATTGCATTCATCGTCGTCTACCTGATCCTGGATAGTGTTTGGTATATTAAAAATTGGCTGAGATCTGGAATAGCTGTTGCGCAATACACAGTTCTAAAGCTGTAATTTTTCTGAAGGGCGTATTTTTATTCGAAACTTTTGGAAAAAAAAGAAACTGGCATAAGATGGTGCTGATGATTCAGGGCGTTCAAAATTAAGGGCAATAATGAGATTAAATACAAAAAAGACATCCACCCAGGTTTGCATAGGAAGGTAAATAGAAAAAAAAAAAACAAATCGTCAATAGTGCAAAGTTTTAATTAAAATCAAATAGTTAATAAGTGTTTTGAAAAGTTATTAACACAAAATCGTTCCATTAAAATGGCCTTTTAAACTTAATGTGAACAGAAAATTCTCGTTCAAGAAAATTCTCGAAAAAAAAAATCGATATTAATTCCACTGCGCAGTTAAAAAATAATTTCATCATCAAAACTTTCGCATATCATATATGAGCGTGTTCAACATTTAAAGTTTATATCATGAAATTTCTTCTTGTCCTCCATTTCGTGGGGACAAAAAAATTACAATCGCATCATCAATCTTCATAAAAAAAGAAGAAAATTAACACGACAAACTTTCCCGATGAATCGGAGCTTTTTCTCTATTCGATTTCTGTTGAAAGCTTTTATTTTCCATCTTTAAAATAGAAACTTGCTGAAAACAACGGAAAACTTAATCTTAAATCAATATTAACAGAGAAATAACTTAAAGCTAACAAAATTTGAAAGCTCAACTTTAAGCTGAAGAAAAATCGATAAACGAAAAAGCTTCACAATTTTTTTTTTAGACAACCTTTTCCCTTAGAGTCTAAGTTTTGTTTTATAAGTTTAATACTTTATATGTAGGTTTCTTATATACATACTTACGTATCTATTTTAAAAAAAGCTCTTAACGCTCTTATTTTAATATATACATAGCTTATTGTTAATTATTCTTATAAACATAAACAACAAATTTTATTTTTCTCTTAACCAACAAACAAAATTCTTTTCTTTGCAAATTTATAGTTTTGGGACATGAATGAGTTGCTGAATTTGATAAAAAGCTAGTGTATATAGTCAGTCAAGTCTGAATATAAGATCAGAAAATATATATATATTTCTATAATATATATGTATATGCCTTGCGCTCTCCCACTAGGAGCCGCTATATAGATACAGATGAAAAAGGGAGCGACTTACATACAGATAAACCTATAATAGGCATATGCGTTTTTTCTGACCCGACTGAGATTGCGACTCCTAAGGTCCTGACTAAGAGAGAGGCATGTTTTGTAAAATAATAGTTTCACTCTACTTGCGACCAAAAAAAGTTATACAAAACATAGGCGTGTCCATTTCTTCTTAATGTATAGCTACATATTTATGAAACCTATCTACAATCAATTCTGCGATGAATGACAAAAATGTATCTCGACGCAATGGATGATACCCGTCTATCACAACTTAAATTTTGATTCAATTTACAAAAAAATTTCATCATTAAAACTTAAACAAATTGTATTTACTTATTTTGAAACAAAAAAAAAGCAAAAAAACAAAAAACGGCAAACTGCGGTTGCCAAAAAGAAAAGCTGATTTGTAAGGAAACTTAATAATAGAAAGAAATTTTTGTAACAGGTTAAATTGTTAAAGTTTGAAAATCATAAATCGAGCTTTTAGCGTTTTAGCTTTTGACTAAGAGCAGTGTTTATATAAAAGCAAAATATTAAAATTTAAACTACAGAAAACTTAATATTTGTCAAAGAAAACAAAAAGTTGATGACCAAAATCGTCTCTTTTTTACTTATTAGTACTTACAAACAAAAAATTATAACAAAAATCTACAAAAAAAATTGAAAACAAAAAAAAAATAACAAAAGCTAGAAAAAAATAAGCAAAGGAATAAATAAATATAATTTATGAATCTTAAAAAAAATCTATGTTTTTATGTATGCACAATACAAAATTTTAATCGATCATCGGTTAGATTTTGAAAAAAATATTGTTGCTTTTCGAAACGACGAAAATTTGTTTTTAGGATTTCAAATTTGCCAGTCCCAGTTACGTATGTACGTCCTTTGTTTTGATGCCCGCACAATATAAAATGCGATTTAAGTAGGTATTTTTATTCAAACAAAAATACAAACTAAAAAGTTTATATCGGCAAACAAAAACAATTCCCATCGAACTGTAAGTAGAAAATTTAAATTGATATTTTTAGTATACTTTAATTAAATTAGTTAATAATTTTTTCTTTCTCAAACCCCAAATGCATATAAGTCTAATCGCACAGAATCATTTTTTTTTTGTTTTTTTCAAAAAGAAGACCAAATCAGAATCATACATTCAACATACAGAGTATCACATGCTTTTTTATTTGATCCATCTTTATTATTGAAAGTGTAATTGAATAAGTAATTAATTTATTATATGGTAGGTTATTCGTTTTTAAGAGTGAACTAAATTATTCAGTAATTTTTATGTATTTGAATGATGCATCTCAAATTTATATTTTAAAGTAAGTTATTTTTATAAGATCAGCAAATTGGTAGGTAATTGCATCTTATAAAATTCAGATTTATGTAGGGATTAGAAAAAAGTATATCTTTGCATCTTAAACTAGATTTTTTTCTTCTAACAAATCTACAAAAACTAAAACACAACACTAAAAATAATTCCACTTTTTCAAAAGCCATCATATCGTTGAAATATTTAGGACGAACAACTATGGACTTTAATGTCTTCATAACAACATCACAAATCATTTCGTTCGAATAAATTAAAACATTTTTCCTGAATAAATTAAAAGAATTATCCAAAATATTTACTTCATTATAATTTACTAAAAATACCAGCAAAACATAATAAATTCTCCTATTGTCTGAAAATAATAAAATAAAATAAAATAAAATAAAATAAAATAAAATAAAATAAAATAAAATAAAATAAAATAGATACGAGTAGGTCATAACCTTCAAAATTTCTCGTTTTTTAAAGATATAAGTTTATTGGCTAGTATGCGTCCCTACTAAGAAAAGATTAATGATTGATTACAAAGAATAGTACCTTTAAACAGAATTTAAACAACGCGTGTAAGTAGCTTACAAAATTATTATTCATAGTTTAGGTTGAAGCTGTTTACTTTTATATAAAGATAAGATTGAAGACGGTTAAAACATATGACAAATATATTCTTACTAACCCAACGACATAATTTTGTATCAAATTTTGGAAAGATCGCTCTCAACTTTTAGGTCGAAGAAAATAACAAGAGTGAAAAAGGTATAATACTTCCTCGAAATTCAACTAAACTCTTTTAACAGAGCTCAAATATACATATAAATTACCAAAAACCTTAGAAACTTGTATCAAAAATTAAAATTATTTTTACCCTTTTCAATAAATCTAATTAATCTTCAATATTATTTCTTCTTTCCCAATGAATAGTACCTAAAACATATTGCATAAAATAGGTTAAACTTAGGCTACAAACTTTATCAACTTTTAATATAATGATAAGTCAAACGCAATCCATTCAACATACGAGTAAGATAGTACGCTTTTTAGTTACAAATAAATTATTTTAAGAACGTTTAAACCGAAAATTTAATTTGAAGAAACGAATTTTCAAAATATATCTAAATTTTTTTTTCACAAGATACAAAGGTATGCAAAGACCATTAAAATTACAAAAAACTCGTTTAAAAAACCTAGGAGTATACATTACGTTAATAGTAAATATAAAAAAGACCTGAAAGATTAGGTGCGTAATCAAAACTTCGACCAGTTCAACTATCAAAGAATACTAAAGGTACACGGCGAAGTCAAATATAAAAAGTTTAAATACATATTCACTTTTCAATAGTTCAACAAAATAAGAATTCTTTTAAAAACGTTAATAATCATGTATTTGTATGTTACCTCTACATTAAGGATGGGAACGATTATTATTAAAACATCAATTTAAAATATAATATATTCTAAACAATGTACGAGTGTCATTTGAGTATAGATGATGCAAATCACCCTTTAAAATTAAACAGAAAAATAAGGAAGATAATTTAACAAATTAAGAAAGAGTTTAATAGGCAAATCGATCGATTACTGCCAAAATAAATCGTCGAACAATAAACAAATAAAATAAATAAATAAATCTCAAACAAATTCTACATAATGCACATAACTTTTTTACTTCTTATGTAATTGAAAGCGTCACATTCAATTTAACGAAAACACTTAAAGTTTTGTCTCCTATAAGTATTATATATCAAATACATTAGATGCATCAACCTCACGAATCCTTCTTCTTTAACCAAAAAAGTTATTTCAAATTGCTCAAAACATGATGAAATTTTAAAAATATTATTTAATCTGAACAACGTCACGTCATTGCAAATTTTTTTTCCTTTTTTTTAAACAATCATTTTGATCTTAAATATATTTTACAAAAATTATTCGTCGTAGGTACATATATAAAAAAACTTATAATCAAGCAACACACATACATACATACTGTTTAACACATTTTTTTGAAAAGAAAACTTAAACTAATAGATACAATATTAGGGTCACGATAATTAGGGAAAAACCATTTGAATGAAAACAAGTTGATGCACAAATTATTTATTATTTCTCTTTCAAATTTCGAAAAACTTTTAAAACAATATTTTACACATCCCTATATTTGATAATTTTTGACAAGTATCAACAAAATTAATTATTCGTTTGGTGATTGCTTATAAAATTTTGTGAATGATATATTTGGTGTTACGGTTGTTAAATTATATTGATTTCTATCAATCGATTTTTGTATCAGCCACAAATTCTTCCATCAACAAAATATTCGGGAGGTCAAAAATTTCTAATTATATTGAATTTATAAAAGATAATTAATATATTTTATTTAAATGTAATATGTACATTAAAAAGAAAATGTTTTCGATGAAATTGTTTTTTTTTTTTTGTTTAAGTGAATTATGACGAGGGAGAAAGTTTAATAGAGCAATCAAAAACACGTAGGGTACAACGAGATGCTTAATTGTTAAGTTCCAAAGTGATAGGGTTCCATTTTTTTCACAAACTTGCTTCGCTACTTCTGGACTTTCCTCCATGAACTCTTAACAGTCTTTCAATTGATTTTCTGCTTCTTACAACTTACTCCCAAATAACCAAAATAATGTTAACAAGAACGAATTCTGTAATAAAATAACTTAAATCATTTAAACATTATACTAAATTAAGTAAGAAACGAAACCAAGTGCAAATGTCACAATGTCATTTTACAATATTCACAATGGGGTGCAAATTATCAATTGATATTGATACTCGTAATGCCAAATTATCAATGAGTTGATAGAAGTTGTCTGCTAGCAAATAATTGATATTCGATAGACATAATAGAGCTGAAAGTGAAGGTTAAAGAAAATCTTTATCAATTAGACTTTCCTAGGGTAAAATTATAGAAATATCATGGTCGTTAACTAGATTTTTAAGAAAAATGGTCCTTTAAATAATTTAAAAAAATGTTTACCTAAGATTCTAATTCAACTCATCATTATTTTTCCTTAATTCAACTTCGTTTGTATAAACGAGTATAAGTCTATGTACATACATATATATTATACAAATAAAAAAATATAAATTTTTTAATGTTAATTTATAAAATTACCAATTATTTTAAAATATAAAATATTTATTAACTTTGGGTGCTATAATCTAATTTATATCTTTCTACAGTAATGTAGGTTTTATAATTTCGACTTTTTATAATCAGACGTAATACATTTATGTACAAATATAATTTATTAAAACTTCTATTTAATTCGTTTTGTGCATCTACTCAATTTCATATTCGGTAGAAGTGGTGGTTTTGAGCAGTGCGTTCCATTGACCTTTGACTTTTTTAAATTCTTATGATGAACTCAAGTCATTAAGGGGTTTATCAAAAGACTATTTGTCTCAATCAGGCTGAGATGCAGACTTTCAATGAGATTAAGACATTTTATTCTTTTGCTTCAACTTCTATTATGAAGATATCATTCAAAGAACAACTTCTTGTCTCGCAGTCACCAGACAAGAAATATATTACCAATCTGCTTTAAACGGATCTTTGTTGCAGATATATTAATGTCACCGAGGGAGGATTAGGAACAAGTCGCTCATTTGTTGTATTGTAATCATCATTTTTCAAAAAAAAAAAAGGATGTGATCACAGAAGAGTCTTATTTCATCTCCTGACAGATTTAAAAGAAGTCGAAATTCTTTATATCTTTCAAAATTCAAAGATGCTTTTTTTTTCTAATGAAACTTTTTGGAGAATAACTTTAAATTTATATCTCGATGCATTTAGGCTTTTTTTTCATTTTGAATCGCTGATTGTTTCTTAAATTTCCAATCACAAGACCGTCCAAACATACCCCTATCTATTTGATACTGTAACCCTGGGCCTACACACTTGAAAATATAAAAAACTTTTTTAATACAAATGTTAGCAACTCCAAACATCACTTTTTTTTAGAAACACCTTCAAGTTTCACATATCCATTTTCTTTGATAACCAGAACTATATTTTTAAACTGAATAATGTGCCGTTTTTACAAAGTTTAAATCCAAATTCTACCTGTTTGTTAAACAAAAAAAGAGGAATCAGTCATAGATTACCTGCTGCACAAATCAAAACATTGGAGATACAATCTCGATTGGCGGAGAACAATGTTTCCGTCGAGTGCAGCTGATATTTCATGTCACTAAAATATTACTTAATTGCTTAACGGCCTCTCAAGTCCCAATCCATGAAGAACCTTTGCCAGAGAAGGTGCAGCTTTCCATCCTCTACGTAAGAATCCGAGGACGTTGCTTCCAGTCATCCATGCCAATCACTGCGAGATTGCTGAGTCTTTTAACCGGAGGCGGGCTTGTGGCCTAGAACCTGTTAATTGGGATCGAAGATTCATGGCTGAAACATTTATTTTCCATTCGCTCAATGTAGTCGACCAATAAATTTCCCATCATACAGCAGCTTCCATCCTCTACGACTCAAGGGACACTGCTTGCTGTCATCCAGGCCAATCACTACGCGATTTAAATCGGAGATTGAATCTTCCTTCGGTCAATATGGTCGAGCCAAAATTTTCTTGAAGGCGTCCCAAGTCCCAATCCACAAAAAGTCTATATTTGAGATCCAGCAGCTTTCCATCCTCTAAGGCATCGAACAAGCTGCTTTCAGTCATCTAAACCAAGCACTCTATGGAATCCTGCAACCGGAGATTAGGTTTTCCTTATTTGAAGATTGATTTTTTGGACTACAACCTCATCCTGATAAAGGTCATAAAGTTCGTGATTTTATCATTTCCATTCACCCACCTCACTGATAGATCCTTTTGGTCCAGTGATCCAGTTGATTCGAAAGAGGTCAGTTAAAGGTGCCGTAAAGCTAACTACAGTACTGTCGTAATGATGTAAAACTGCGGACGGTTAGTCTGACAGAATTATCTTAAAATGTAAATACAATTTCTTATGCGATTTCGTTAGTTCCCTTGCACATCTTTCCCTGCAACATGATCCGGATTTTCTAAAAGCCTAATTTTCACTAAATCCTTCCTGTTTTCAATTTATTAATTTAATCTAAGAAATTTGTTGAATTAACAGAAACACATGTACAAAATTAAAATGAACTAAATAAAAATTTACGATTTGAAAATAAATAAACTTTACGAACACGAAAAATTACCAATCTTTTAAATTATTTAAAACTTTAAGGGAAGAAATATGACTTCTTCAAAATCTAAAAATTTCAAAAATTATTAACTACAAGCTTCTGAGATAAAAATCCACCACTTATTTTTTTTAACGAACCCTGTGCTCCTTTCACACCTTTAGAGAAACGAGTATTTGGTTCCAAATCTCAATAAACATACATTTTTAAGCAATTACGTATCACAATTTATTTTTCAATCTCTAAAATTTTAAAAACCTCGTTACCTTTAATGACTTGAAACTTAAATATCCAAATTCAAAAAAAAAATTTAGAAACCTAAAATAAAGAAAAAAATATAAGCAAATATATATTACGAAAAAATTTTATTTTATAAGATGAAAATTTCTTAAAAATCAAACCTAATATTTATTAAGGTACAAAACAAATCAATTATGCAAACAAATATCTGGAAATAAAAATTATACCAACATAAACGACTCACAAAACTTTAAGTACATATTAAATAATAAATATTAAAATAAATGGTATAACACATGAAGCACAAATTGAAAATAATTAAATAAATTTATAAAACATCGAAGTTGAAATTTAAATTAAAACAAATCTAAAATAGGGATTGGGAAGAATTTTTTTAAATCATCTCCGATTATAAAAATACAATTCAAAGTAAAAAGCAAATTAATAACAAATGAAGCAAAACTATAAGTAGGTAAATATCAAAATACCAAAACCTAAACAAAATTAATATAGAACATAATTCTTTTCTTTTATCTTAGGTCACTAATAAGTCTAAATAGTCCTTATACCTCGTCAGTTTGCCATATATCTATTCATTATTAGGAGAAAATAGCATAATAAAGCACTTTTAATTAATATAAAGTTAATTTTATAAGTTTATATAAAAAAACTGTTAGCCGTCTTTTATAATCATTTGATAACCGCTTGAAAATAAAACGAAACGGGTCATAGTGACAGCAGTCACTTTTTCCTAATGTTTGTTAGTTTTCAATTATTTCTTGTGTTTTTTCTTTACACTGTTATAGTGTTTTTTATTTCTTTGTATTATTATTATGTCTCAACGGTGGTAATAGAAGTTTTTTTTTTATCGATGCGTCTATAGGAAGGCATCCGAATCATAAGTACAATAAAGAGAAGTTAAATATCTTGCGTCTTTATAAAGAAAGTGAGGATTGATTTTGAAAATAAAGCCAATCAATGCAAGCTTGGATCTACTAGCTTTTTATAATATTACATAATAAATCTGAAATAAATCATATATGTACATATGTATGTTTATGTTATTCTGATACAGCAACGAAAAATGCATCTACTTAAAAGTAATAATACGACAAATAATATGTTAAATATGAATTCGACGTTTTTTGTAACGATATAGGAGGCAAATTTTACCCAACATTAAGAGATAAAAAAACGTTTTTAATGAAAGCACTTGACAACATTATGGCAAAATTTTAGTTGAATTAGCACGATGTTAAAGCTGGTTTTAGTATGAAACTAGTTTTAATGAAACGATTTTGTAAATTTTAATCGAATATAGCATCAAACTTTCTCTACCCTTATAATAAAGTGAGAATCATCGAAAATCTATTGTATCTCTTTAGTATTGTGCTAACTTTAAATGACCCCTTGACATTTACAAACGTCAAAACAGACCTGTTTACTTACTTTTTTGCATGAACTGTCATTTTTTTACGTGTGTTCACAAGCAATTTATTAAGAAAATTGCTTTAGTACGATATTAGTTAGAAAATGGTTAAAATTAATTAACTACTCTAAAGTTAGCAAGTTGCTAAGAAATATCATACTAATACCATAATAATAGTATATTTAAAATTTTGCCCATGTGAATTTTGTGAATGTTATCATTTATTCAAATTAATATATTGCATATTTAATTTACAAATAAAACACAAGTAATATTTGTTGAAAGACCAATGATTAATTGATAAGAAATGTCTCCAAAGATGTGTGCATGGAAAACAGTATAAAGTGCGTTATTCAAAGAATGATGTAGGTAGTTGCGCAAAATCCACTTTTAAAAAACAAAAATGCCTTTCAAAAATATTAAATTGATTAATCTTTATTCAATAGTTATTGGGTCTATAATTTGTTGAAAGACCAATGATTGATTAATCTAATGCAGTCCAAAAAGTATTAAATTGTATTTTTAATACATTTATTCTCAAAACACGGTGTTCAATGAAAAGAATGAAATATAATATTCCAGTTTACACAAAAAAAAAATATTATAAAACAAGAGTCTGAGCTATGTATCTTCAAATACTTTCTAAAGTAGAAGCTGCTTTAACTTAATTTAGAGTGTAGTTTTTACGATCTCCAAAAATAATACACAATTTAACCTCTCATTTAAGTAACATGAAGCAAATAGATTTACCTTTATATTAATCATTATATTCTTTGTTTCGCTCTACTATTTTATTTAGTTTTTGTACATTTTTCAAACCAAAATTTTACGATCAAAATGTTTTCATATTTTTTCGCTGCTTAAAGATAATCATAATCTTAATCCTAGACAATAATTCTATCTCTGGAAAACTGTTCTGTTTTTATTTTGTCTTTACTCAAAAATTCAATAAAGTTAAAAAAGTTAAATAAAAGTTTAAAAATACGTAGATAGGCA
The DNA here is from genome assembly GCA_963931855.1 of Philhelius festivus. Classification (NCBI taxonomy): domain Eukaryota; kingdom Metazoa; phylum Arthropoda; class Insecta; order Diptera; family Syrphidae; genus Philhelius; species Philhelius festivus. Next base: position 214,305,153 of record OZ007555.1, on the reverse strand, counting down.
GGTACTTGAAAAATACTCCAGTTAAGATCGTTCAGTTGTATTAATAAAAAACGTCACAACATCGAATTATTTATTAAACCCCAATTTGAACTTTCAATTCAATTTATTTCATTTCCCTTCATAATCGTTATTATTTATAAAAAACACTTTAACTACAAACATTTTATGCGTACTTAAGAATATTTCTTTAAAATAATATACATACATAATATTAAGTTACTATATTTTAGCTAAGAATTAGATAATTTCGATAAGAAGGTATCCCTTGTTAGGTTCAAGATTAAGTTCCTTTAATTAATGAAAAGTAATTATACGTTTAATTTGCATTGGACGTAAATAAATCTATTAATTAAAAATAATACAAATTTAATTTAAAAGACAAATTTATCTCTTCATAATATACATTTAACATCGAAAGAAGAAATTGAAAATAATTTTCTAAATAACAATAAATATGGTACGTACATACATAAATCGTATTTACTTCAAAACCTGCCATCATGTACAATATCTCTAAAACATTCATCGACTGATGTCAAAAAGTTGTGTAGTAATAAAAAAATAAGGCTTTACAAATAAGGTCGAAAATATTACTAGCGTATTAATTCTTTTAAAGAAGTTCTAAAAAAAAGTCTGAAAAGCATAATTTTGCCGTCATCAAAGACACCTAGCGAAGTTGCCACCTTACTTTAACTGCAGGCTTACATCTGATCTTGACTACAAAATCCTCAAAACAAAAGTGTCCAAAAGAAAATTCATATCAGGAAAAGAAATCAATTGTGATTTCAAAGATTTTTAACGTTTGTCAATCTTAAGCTTATATCTGAAATCTATTCAAAATACTAATCTTTAAATGCTCAATCTGATTTTGTTGCAACTCAAACCATAATTATCGCATTCCTGTTTTGCTTAGTATGTTAAAAAAAAAAACAAATATTTTGAAAAATCTCACAACACAAAACAAAAATTTATTTTTAAACTAAGTACAAAACTGTAAACGAATTTCTTCATCTAAATACAATAACAACTTACCGTCTCATCACCCTATACGATCCAACTATTCTACAAATAGGAAGTTCAACAGGTTTTCAAGATGTCAAACACTCAATTTCGTTAACATTCAACTGATAAAAGCTATCATTCAACTGTCACTAAAGCTGAAATATAATTATTTAAGGTCTAAATTGGGAGTAAAAACAACAATTTCATCACTTACTTAAATAATTGCTTAGCCCCAACATTTTCTTTTAAGATTAAATCTTCGAACATCAAATTTCAGGAAGTTTAGCATTTAACATTTAAAAAAATTATTCTTATTTTACTTGCCAAAATGAAATAATAATTATTAATCTACATAACTTTGAATATTTTTCAGTTTAACTACTCGTATTCTATATCAAATTTGCTCAACTAAGTAAATACTCGCTATCATCAATTCAATTACTCGCATTCTGTGTCAAGATATTCAACCAAGTTCTCGTATATATTAAAGAAACTCAGCTGTCATGTTTAAACACCTTAATCTAAAATTTTAAACAAATAGCGTTTATTTTCAACTTTAATACATCTCCATACATAGTATGTTATGTATATACATAAGTTTGTGAAATAATTTTAAGCTACTTGACCAACTCATTGATTACTATTTTAAATCTAAAGCACCATTATTTAGGAGTTGATTATCTATATATCTTTAAAATCCATTGTTTTAGATCTGTGACTGGGTCCTCCGAATCTAAAGAAAAAAATTTAGTTTAATTAATATTATAAATCATACAGCTTTCATCGGTTTCACTCTCCCAAAGTTTTTATCGCATAGTCTATCTTCACAACAAAATTATCGTTTGTAAACTTCAGTAAAAAATATCAACGAACAAACTATAATGACGGTTTGAACCTCCGAAATTCTTTGTTTTCTTTATCCTGCTTTCAACAAATCACATATAATTTTATAATATTAATTATTTATAAGTCGCATTTTTCAGAGTTCAAAGTAATATAACTAACATAACTAGCGTAGTTCCTGCGATGTCAAAAGAAATATGAATTTTCAAACACAATCACATAAATACTTCAATACTTCATCCAAGTGGATTCTTCATTGCACCGTTCATCGTTTTATTTATATCACTATCAGATTCAATAAAGGGCACGTTCAATTCATTAATGAAGCGTCTCCTTCCTTACTTCTTTATATGCGGTCTTCAACGACTTTCTCCAAATTACCAATTTTACTATAAATTATGTCAACAACTTTCCTTCATCATCAGTCATCACATCAACTAAAGAATTTTTGAACGAGACTACTCCAGTCTGATTGCAAGCCGATGACAATCATCTTCAGACACATATTATTTGTTTAACTGCCATCAATTATTATTAACCTCCATTTTGCGCAAGTTTTCAAAATGTTTCACAAACCAACTTGGATTTCAGGATAAATGATTCAAGACTGGCATCTCTTAAAATAAAATCTCTAAATGCCTCCGACGTCTTACTTCGTAATAAAAATGCCACAAATCGTCGTTTGCATATTCTCATACCACGAAGCTAGGTAGGTTATTTATAATCTACAGTAGATTCACCAGAAAAAAAACCATATTGAACAATCATAGGGCGAAACTCCAATATTTTGATTTCTGAACACAAAAGCAACTTAACACTTTATACCTATTCTAGTCTTAAGCCATCAAGATCGATAATTCAAGCATCTACTCGTACATAATTTAAACAAATTTTATTCTAAACCACTATTAAAGAAGATGACTTCTCCCATAATTCTTCGAAAACTTTAACTCCTCGTTAAACCTTATATTAAATTAATACAATTAAACCTTACAGCATAAACTCGTCGATTTCATTCTCTAGATGTTTTCATTGCATAGCGTTCTTCATGTGTAGTTTTCAGCATACTTAAGACTTCAAGGCTGTTAACAGCAACTCTAGATCGAACTTAATAATCCTCATTTAACCTTATATTGAAATAATAATACAAATAAATCTGACAGCATAAACTCATCAATTCCAGTCTCTGGACGTTTTCATCGCATAGCGTTGTTCATTTATAGTCTTCTGCATACTTAAGACTTCATAGATGTTTGCAGCAACTCCAGAATTCGCATCAAATATATCATACTTGTCTTGTTTAGGTACCTACTATGCCCTTCTTACAGACTAAAGTAACGGAAAACTCATACAAAATATGCTTAGGTTTATCTAAAATCTATTTTCAAAAAAAAAACAAGAAAATGAAAGATATAGGAAACTGGGTACAGGAAATGAACGAGAACTAACTTTCGATATGTCAAATGGAGAAGTCACCAAAAATAATGAACTTATAACTATAATTGAAAGGAAATCCAATTGCAATCAACTATCATTTTGTGCGAATAGAATATGTTGCCATATAAGCTCTTGACTTTCGAAAGCAACAGGGAAGAAAATCTGGATGAAAAGCAGCAATCAACAATAAATTTTATGAATTTTTTGTATTCCTCCCATTGTAGGCTGGAAAAGAATGCAATCTTTTGTGAATGCAATCTTAAATGACTTCAATTAAAAAATTGCATTCGTTCAATTCACTTCGAGACTGCGACTACAAATTTGCAATCACCATTCATTTAACATTAAAAAGATCACAATTACTTTCTTCGCCATTCATTACACATCAACCAATTGATCGCAATCTGAGTATTTTGGCAGTTTACATTCTTTGTGATTGTGATCGGCACACAATCCAGGTAAACGTGAATATATCAAAACCTAAAAAAGCAAATTAGTAGTAGAAGAAAGATAAATGTATATGAACTTCTGAAAAACAGTTCGTCAACAAATGTCTTTTAGAAATAGAGAATTTCAAAAAAAAAAACATCATATTTGACTGGCGGCAGTTTTATTTACCATTTACATGTCTGGATTTTAGGAATATCATATTCGTTTCCAATGGAGGCCAACAATCCACCATGCAATTTTCATGGCAGTATTCTTTTTAGTTTGTACATCGGCGGTGTTTTATTAATTCGTCATTACTCAGAAGTAATTAAATAAAGTTTGTAAGTTAAAACCATGTCCAGAGAATAAATTTCAACATTACTTTTCCATAAGTTATGAACTACCAAAACTTTACCTGACAACATTTGGCTGTAGCTATCTAAACATATAAATCTGGACGAGTGAATCTAGTGACTTCTCAACTATATTCTTATATACATATCTTGTCAACAGGAATGAAGGGGACCTATAATTTTCTGCCGAGACCGAACGTCTAAGATGAGAGTCATCTTGGATGATTTGTCATGTCCTCGCAAGAAGTAGAAGCCTTGAAAAAATTTTAAAAATACTTACGTGGCATAAGCTGTGAACCGATTGTTTTATCTCAACAAACAACATAAGATAAACCAGAGTCAATCTGTTATAAACCTTATAGAGCTGCAATAACAACACTCGATCATTAGACTTATATACATCTCAAGATTTAACACCATCTATGTAAGTACCTTTACACTGTTCATGCTTCAATATAATTCTGGATAGTTTTAATCACCAACTTTTATTTTCAAGCACGTTCCGATTTTGCATATGACAACGACTGCAGTGTATCTCAAAACTTGTTTATCCTGTCAACATTTCAAAATATTCATATCAACATGACCACTTTTGCCAACATAGAGATTCATTTTCACTAATAAATAATCAAGCGTTCAAAAAACGCAGAACTGATAGGTTGAAAGTTTTGTGTATCAAGCAAGTAACTACCCACGAACTTGAGTTTTTCCCAGATCAGTCATACTATCGTGTTGATCGTAACAAAGTGATATACGATTCCATCGAAACTAGAACATCATACATCATCACAATTGTACCAATTAAAACATATTTCGTATACAAATCTCAAAAAATTTGGAATGTGCGTTGCAATGCTTGTATTCAAAAACCGCCTCGCAAATTCATGTGATGAATCCCGAGTAACAACGAAGGAGAAATTAAATTAGAGAATTCTAGCTCTATTATCATCATTAGCGGCTCTACAACAGCGGCCCTTACTTGACCCCCATCAACATGTATTTTCACCTATCCTGATTTAGAGATGATGTCTTCCAGATGTACACCCCAGAGTGTCGGCGGTGTTGGCCTGTGTCAATTTTTTTTTTTTTATAATTTTGCGCGCAGAAGAAAGAATCTCTGAATTTAACAGTACGTCCGAAGTTGGACTCAAGGGCAAACTGATGGTATTCCATATTTTCACCAAGATCTCCCACGCTGTCGTCTATTTTAAAATGCGCTTCCTTAAATGGTTTCCAAGATGGTATATCGCGAACGAAAAAAAGAGATCGGATTACTTTTTACTAAATGTGAAGTCTATGTTCTAGTAAGACCATGTCCTCGTACAGTAGTTACTATGGCCTCCCCCGCGGTTTTCGCCTTGACGGTGGCGAGGGGGCTTACGTTTGATTCGAATCAAGAAGAGACTATGCTGAAGTTTACTGCACCGTCCAAAGCTTCGAGGCAACGCAGTAACTACAGATCCTCTAAAAGATTCGTGAGTGTTACAGAGAAAAAAGGACCCAACTACTCTCAGTTCAAGAGACAGGGCCCTTCTAAAGAAACATATGTAGGAAATTGGTAAAGAACTATGAAAGTCAGTTGGCAAAGACTGGCACTGTACCCATAGCTTCCTCCCAACAACAGAGCGACAAGAAACCGGTCAGCAAAAGAGTAATTGCTTCCACATCTAAGTCTATCCCTAAAAAGATAAACCGAGAACAGGCAAACAACAACTCTACAGCTCGTACCGGTACAGATACGAATAACACAGCTTCCAGCAAGAAACAGCAAACCATCGCTACATCGAACCTGAAAGGGAACGAGAAAGCAAAGGTAGGCAACTCTTCTGGGACAAAGTCAGTTTCGTCCAAGAGGGCAAGATCGGAGGAGACAGCCAAGACTGACGGTTCTAAAAAGTTTAAAACCAACAGCTTTGACAACACCCCGATCGATCTGCAGGTGGCCATTATTAGTCGAGATGATCCCGATGGGAAAATCACGGCCAAGAATTGGTTACTGGTAAAAAATGAAATCCCTAAAGCCATAATGGCGACATCCGAAGATGATAGCTCTGAGGACTACACCTTCGACGGAGCTGGTTGGCGCAAAGGGGTTAAAGTGGTTTGCTGTGGAGACCAGAAATCCCTGGAGAACTTCTGTAGAGTATACGATGCTTACCCATCTTAATTTTGAATAATAATTTCCTTCATTTCAGAGGCTCTGGATTATGTTGAAGATCAGAACAAATAGTAGAAAACACTGATTTTTCGATTGAAAATTTCTAAGCAAAAAGTAAAGATCTGCTTAAGCTATAAAATCCATACGAATTAAAATTTATATTTGATGGCAGTTGACTCGTAAGTCTATTTAAGACTAGTACACATTCAAATATTACCAAACATTTCTCAAGTAAGCTCATCTGCTGTTACTTGAAGATCATGAGGACAATGTTCATAAAAGAACTCATTTATTGTGACTTACATCTTTGAAATCATTTAATCGATTCTTCGATGCTATTAAAATATTTGACTTGTACATATTCACATATGTTCATTATTAACTCTTACCCCAGGATATTCAACAATTTAAGTTTTGTAACTATAATAAATCAACGAAAAAACTGCCTGTTAGTCAAATGAACAAGTCACCAAATAAAATTAACTTAAATAAGTAAAGGAATTAAAAACCTCTTAGTCCCATTAAATCGATTGCGGTTAATTTTTCTTTTTCGTAGTACCGAATCTGTAGTAACGAAAACAAATGTGATCAAAAACTGAATGAAAATCAGAAATCATCAATGAATCATGAGAATTATTTATATTCGCTTAGATTCGTAGATTTACCTTTATCTTCACACGAAGTTCCTCATCTAGCCTCATTCCTGCTGAATATGAATTAATTACAATCCTGTACCCAGAGAAGAGGACATTTGTAGGCAATCAGAACCAAAAATACGAGTTTCAAGGTATTTTATAATAAAATCTCAAAGTATGTATGGATACCTAAGTATTGACAGCATAGTCATAATTCAAATCAACGATACACTTAACCAAACGTTTATTAATAGGAAAAAAAGTAATATTGGTCTTGAAAGCCCTTTAGAAGAAATGCGCTAAATACTTGAAGATATATCGACCATCATATACAACTCTAGTGACATTTAACGACAAGTAGAAGTGCCTGTATTTCTGTAAAGCTGAAACAAATCTTAATAATTAATGAATAATACTAATATTTTGAATACAAAATTACTCAATAACCGATCCCCTTGTAAATGTAAGCACATATACATACAAATGTAAATGTAAGCACAATACAAATGAAATAATAAATTAATTTGAACAACAAAATTTATTAATCGATGACTCCCTTTTTAATAAGTTTTGATAAATTTGTCAAACACCTGCATATTAAGCACTTATTACCGAAATTTATATAGGAAGTGAAGGAAAGATGAATCTTAATATATAAGTTAACTAACACCCTTTACTGTATATCTTTTTATTCCCCTTCTGATCGGTATCTGTCCCCTTTTTTCTCGGACGACAATTTCACGTTTTGAGCTTCAAATTCTTTTTATTGTTAAGTAAATTTATTATTTTATAATCCTCTTATAAACAATTCTTTATGGGAAAACAATTCTATTAATTAATAATATAATTAGACGTTGGCGACAATTTGTTATTTCAATTTCATGATTTTCTTAATCTATTGATCCTTTCCTTCCTAAACCGACCAATACAAACTAATTACCTTCGTGTAGCAATGTCAGCCATAGCAATACCGATATATGATGAGACTTGGTGTTAGATTTGAGCTTTTAATCATTGATTGAGCATTATTTTGATAAATATCCGCTTTCAGATAACCCCATAGGAAAAAAAGTCTAGATATTGTAAGCCTGGAGAACAAACCTCCCAATGAATGTCTGTTTTTATCAAGATCATTCGTCCTAGAAAAAAGTTGTCGAAATTCATAAACTTTTTTATAGGTTTAAGTTTAGCAAATAATAAGACATCTTTATGTCATACAATATACTATATATTAATAACAAATATACATAAATTACTTTTATATCCAATAAGATAACATCATCTAAACAAAACAATCGAACCAACAAGTACTTATTCATAAAAAGTTGACCTGGTAAATACTCAGCTAATAATAATATATACAAAAAAACTTAAAATATATAATTTTTTTTAAACAATAATTATTAAGATAAAGTACCAAATAATTCAATAAACAAATACAACCTTAAGCAAATACCTGAAAATGCAAATTTAATCTGAACTAAACAATATAGTTTTTAATTAATTATTAATATAAAGCAATTAATTGAAGTAAATAAAATTATTTTTGTACAAAAGGTATAAAATTATAAACAAAATACGAATATAAACAATCTTATTCTATGTATTTCTTTTCTCAATTGACATTTGTTGACATAAAGTTTTGATTGATTCTTTGTTTTTTTGTGGTAAACTGGCTTTGAAGTGCTCTTAAAATAATTCATAAAGTATGGTGGCCAAGACTCATAAATGTAGGGGAATACTAGTAAAATTGCATGCCCAAAAGGGAATCAAAAAGGGGCCGTCACGCAAATTTTCTGTAAACCTCAAATATTACATTGAAAAGTTTTAGAAAAGATTCGAGATATTTTTAGAATCAGCCCCAATCTATTATTATTAAGATGTCACTTGCTCTGCCAATCTTCAATTTACTTATTTTGAGAAAGGCCTACCATATTTATTTTAGCTAGCTATTTCGTTGCACTTACTTTCTTGCATTATCATCTTATGATCTTATCTCTTTTAGATTATTGAGACTTCCATTTCGAAATTGTACTCGTATTCAAAAACATGTTTGTAATCAATCACCCTTATTCCGATTGTCGTTTTACTAAAACGCCAGTAAAACGACAAGGCTCTAGAAACGAAAATTGGAATTTTATTGAAACGACTTTCGTTATAATGCTTAGAAAAGTGAAGAACATAGAGAATGCTGCCCTTTTCGTATTATTTAAACCCAAAATGTGGTCTCTGGAGCCTTCTCGTTTTAAAGGCGTTTTATTAAAACGACTATCGGAATAAGGGTGAATATCTTGAAAGAAAAAAAGTGAATTTCAAGTACTCATTGAAAACCATTTTGAACTAGAAAAAAAATCACGCCAGTCAAACCAAAGCTTTACAAGTATTATAGGAACTTGTACCTTGAGTGAGATAATAAAAATAGAACATTTTTTTTATAAGTATAGTATCCTTTAAAATTTAGTTTAAAATTGTTTAGTCAAGAACATAAATTTATTTGAGAATGAAAAAAAATTCAAGGCGGAAATTCTGCGAAAGTTGAAAAAATGTAACCCCGAAAAGTTTTACGTCTTTTAAGATTAACTTCAAAATACTTCGAACAAAATTAAAGAAAGCTGCTTAAGCTGAGACAATAATCATTGCTAATTAAGCTGAAGGTCCCGTTGGCCAAAATTTATACTCAAATTATAATGCTGGTCCCGTTGACCACGAATAATATTGAGATGATTGATTTCAAAGTTAAGAGAGCGTACTTGAATCTGTGCGAACTATTTTGAGTTGAAAACTCCAGAAGTACAAGTATAGTGTGTGTGTAGCGCCGATAGGTTTAGTGTCTTTTAAGATTGAGTTTAATAGAATTTGATAGAGAGGAGATATTTTATGAAAAAGAAACAAATATTGGTTTAACTTCAAAATACTTCGAAAAATTTTAAAGATAGCTGCTTAAGCTGAGACAATAGTCATTGCGAATTTAACTGGAGGTCCCGTTGGCCACAATTTACATTCAAATTATAATGCTGGTCCCGTTGGCCACGAATAATATTGAGATGATTGATTTCAAAGTTAAGAGAGAGAGCGTACTTGAATTTCTGCGAACTATTTTGAGTTGAAAACTCCAGAACTAAGAGTATAGTGTGTGTGTAGCGCCGATAGGTTTAGTGTCATTTAAGATTGAGTTTGAGTGTTTGATCGAGAGGAGATATTTTATGAAAAAGAAACAAATATTGGTTTAACTTCAAAATACTTCGAAAAAACAAATATTAGTTTAACTTCAAAATACTTCGAAAAAATTTGAAGAAAGCTGCTTAAGCTGAGACAATAATCATTGCGAATTAAACTGAAGGTCCCGTTGGCCATAATTAAGAGAGAGCGTACTTGAATGTCTAGGAATTATTTTGAGTTGAGAACTCCAGAAGTATAGTGTATGTGTACCGCCGAAGAGTTTCAAGTCTTTTAAGTTTAACTTCAAAATACTTCGAAAAATTTAAAGAAAGCTTCTTAAGCTGAGACAATAATCATTGCTAATTAAGCTGAAGGTCCCGTTGGCCATAATTCATACTCAAATTATAATGCTGGTCCTGTTGGCCAAAATTTATACTCAAATTATAATGCTGGTCCCGTTGACCACGAATAATATTGAGATGATTGATTTCAAAGTTAAGAGAGGGCGTACTTGAATTTGTGCGAACTACGTATTTTGAGTTGAAAACTCCAGAACTAAGAGTATAGTGTGTGTGTAGCGCCGATATGTTTAGTGTCTTTTAAGATTGAGATTAAGAGTGTTTGATCGAGGGGAGATATTTTTTGAAAAAGAAACATATTAGTTTATCATTATTAGTTTATATTATTATTAGGTATCCGGATACCAGGCGACCTCCAGATTAACTAGCCTTATCTGCATATACGGATCTCTGTGCAGATGGACAACCCCTTCTCCATTACTCGTGGGATCTAAATGGAACAATCAAATTCTTTAGATGGTGGAAAGTCCTGGTCTTTGAGACAGGCCAGCAGTGCGACTGAAAAGCCGTCTGCTGTTTCTCCGGCTTGCGCTGGAAGTGGTAGTACTGTGGGTTCCAACAGTCCTACTGCCGAAAGCAAGAGTGGGAAAGATAAGGAAGAAATACCTTCTTCTAGTAATAGGGGGGCTGTGAAGCATGGCCCATCTACTACTACTTTTGAGAGTAAACCTCTCCAAGCTTTGGCACCGCGGTTCAGTGGTAGTAAGACTGTGAAACATGGTCCTGCTACCACTAATGAGAGTAAAGCTCCCCGAACTTCTCTGCCTCATTTCAGCGGTGGTAGGACTGTGAAGCATGGTCCCTCCACCTCTAACAACACCACAAATCCGACTGAAAAGCCGTCTGCTGTTTCTCCAACATGCGCCGGAAGTGGTAGTACTGTGAGTTCCCACAGTCCTACTGCCGAAAGCAAGAGTGGGAAAGATAAGGAAGAAATACCTTCTTCTAGTAATAGGGGGGCTGTGAAGCATGGCCCATCTACTACTACTTTTGAGAGTAAACCTCTCCAAGCTTTGGCACCGCGGTTCAGTGGTAGTAAGACTGTGAAACATGGTCCTGCTACCACTAATGAGAGTAAAGCTCCCCGAACTTCTCTGCCTCATTTCAGCGGTGGTAGGACTGTGAAGCATGGTCCCTCCACCTCTAACAACACCACAAATCCGACTGAAAAGCCGTCTGCTGTTTCTCCAACATGCGCCGGAAGTGGTAGTACTGTGAGTTCCCACAGTCCTACTGCCGAAAGCAAGAGCACGAAAGATAAATTAGAAATACCGTCTTCTAGTAATAGGGGGGCTGTGAAGCATGGCCCATCTACTACTACTTCTGAGAGTAAGCCTCTCCAAGCTTCGACACCGCGGTTCAGTGCTAGTAAGACTGTGAAACATGGTCCTGCTACCACTAAGGAGAGTAAACCTCCCCGAACTCCTCTGCCCCATTTCAGCGGTGGTAGGACTGTGAAGCATGGTCCCTCCACCTCTAACAACACCACAAATCCGACTGAAAAGCCGTCTGCTGTTTCTCCGTGGTAGTACTGTGAGTTCCCACAGTCCTACTGCCGAAAGCAAGAGCTCGAAAGATAAATTAGAAATACCGTCTTCTAGTAATAGGGGGGCTGTGAAGCATGGCCCATCTACTACTACTTCTGAGAGTAAGCCTCTCCAAGCTTCGACACCGCGGTTCAGTGCTAGTAAGACTTTGAAACATGGTCCTGCTACCACTAAGGACAGTAAACCTCCCCGAACTCCTCTGCCTCATTTCAGCGGTGGAAGGACTGTGAAGCATGGTCCCTCCACCCCTAACAACACCACAAATCCTAAAGAAGGCGCAATGCTAAGAGGATTATCAAGGTCCCTGGTCCCGGGGGGAACTCTCAGCATGACGCAAAAATTAAGTGAGCTAAAAGCTTTTTTCGGCGAACCATTTTGAGTTGAAAACTCCAGAACTACGAGTATAGTGTGTGTGTGTAGCGCCGATAGGTTTAGTGTCATTTAAGATTGAGTTTAAGAGTGTTTGAGTTGAAAACTCCAGAACTACGCGTATATTGTGTGTGTAGCGCCGATAGGCTTAGTGTCTTAAGATTGAGCTTAAGAGTGTTTGATGGAGAGGAGATATTTTATGAGAAAGAAACAAACAATAGTTTAACTTAAAAATACTTCTAAAAAATTTAAAGAAAGCTGCTTAAGTTGAGACAATAATCATTGCGAAGTCCCGTTGGCCACAATTTACACTCAAATTATAATGCTGGTCCCGTTGGCCACAATTTACATTCAAATTATAATGCTGGTCCCGTTGGCCAGGAATAATATTGAGATGATTGATTTCAAAGTTAAGAGAGAGCGTACTTGAATTTCTGCGAATTATTTTGAGTTGAAAACTCCAGAACTAAGAGTATAGTGTGTGTATAGCGCCGATGGGTTTAGTGTTTTTTAAGATTGAGTTTAAGAGTGTTTGATCGAGAGGAGATATTTTATGAAAAAGAAACAAATATTGGTTTAACTTCAAAATACTTCAAAATACGGCGAAAAGTTTTTAGTCTTTTAAGTTTTACTTCAAAATACTTCTAAAAAATTTAAATAAAGCTGCTGAAGCTGAGACAATAATCATTGCGAATTACACTGAAGGTCCCGTTGGCCACAATTTACATTCAAATTATTACGCTGGTCCCGCTGGCCACGAATAATATTGAGATGATTGATTTCAAAGTTAAGAGAGAGCGTACTTGAATTTCTGCGAATTATTTTGAGTTGAGAACTCCAGAACTATAGTGGATATGTTGCGCCGAAAAGTTTTTAGTCGTTTAAGTTTTACTTCAAAATACTTCTAAAAAATTAAAAAAAAGCTGCTTAAGCTGAGACAATAATCATTGCGAATTAAACTGAAGGTCCCGTTGGCCACAGTTTACACTCAAATTATAATGCTGGTCCCGTTGCCCACGAATAATATTGAGATGATTGATTTCAAAGTTAAGAGAGAGCGTACTTGAATTTCTGCGAATTATTTTGAGTTGAGAACTCTAGAACTATAGTGGATATGTAGCGGCGAAAATTTTTTAGTCTTATAAGTTTTACTTCAAAATACTTCTAAAGAATGTAGAGAAAGCTGCTTAAGCTGAGACAATAATCATTGCGAATTAAACTGAAGGTCCCGTTGGCCACAGTTTACACTCAAATTATAATGCTGGTCCCGTTGCCCACGAATAATATTGAGATGATTGATTTCAAAGTTAAGAGAGAGAGTACTTGAATTTCTGCGAATTATTTTGAATTGAGAACTCTAGAACTATAGTGGATATGTAGCGGCGAAAAGTTTTTAGTCTTTTAAGTTTTACTTCAAAATACTTCTAAAAAATTTAAAGAAAGCTGCTTAACCCATTAAAGACCAAGGTGCTTAAAAATAGAGATAAATAAAAAATCTTTGAAATGCTGTTTATTGAGGTTTATATTTGCACAAAAATACAATTTTTTAAAAAAAACTTTTTTAAATTTGGTAATTAGAGGGGTGTACTCAATTGAGTACACTGGCCAGATATGGGTACATTCTCTTAATAATTATGAAAAATTTTAAAGCATTCTTTTTCGATGAAAAGAGTGGTTTGACACCGTTCACAAATCTATCGAACCCTGCTGTGACAAATGTGGCACCGTAGTTTATTTTTTATTTTTTAGAGGAAATGTTTTCCGTTGCTGCGAACAACACTTTCTAGTACATTTGGCTTACTTGGAGCTTTTCTTGACGACTCTGAGCGTAAATAAGTTTTTCCTATGGTCCTAACAAATGAAAGGAGATTCCGGTTTTCTTTGTTTTTCAGACAATGGAGTTCCCAAGCATTTACCACCATTTAGTTTAGCATGTGTGTGAATTATGGCCACCACAATTTTTTACCCTTTATTTTTATGAGGTAGTTGTTCACAAATTGGTCATGAAGGTCGACACCACCCATGCCTTTGTTGTATGCAACTAGAGGCTTTGGCTGAGGAATGACAACTATCTCTTTTTCTGTTGATGAACATCTCTTGACTTTTCCTAGTGGTTTCAAGTTGTCGTAGTTTGTTGCAACGGTTACAACAGCATTATCTTTCCAACGAGCTAACAAGATATTGAGGGCTATCGTGAACAAAATTTCCCTCGGAATTCTCAACATCTTCAAAAATGGGAAACGACAATATTTCTGCACTGTTCATTGAAAGCTGGCTGGTGACCTTTTAAAATGAGAGCCAAAGGCCCTATGAAACTTATGTAATTCTCAATATCAATAAATTCCAATGGAAACTATCGACATTATTCAAGTTTACAATTTTGAACGTTAAGAAAAATTCCGAGGGAAATTTTATTCACGATAGCCCCCATAATATTATTTTTGCCAAATTTGTGATGAAAGTAACCAAAAGTTGCTTTCAATACCGTTTTCATGGATTTTAGTGGACATTTTTTCGTTCTATTGTTCCGAATCGTACCTGTTGCACTAAATCCTTTTATGCGTAAAGTAGCCATAAGGTCATGGCTGGTCATTGGATATCAACAACTGATAGAATAACCACTATATCTATTTCATTTCCATCATCTGGAATATCTTTAAGAGCCATGTAGAAGTTGGGAAAACACCTGCCATAAAAGCTACTTCAGTTTATAGTTGAAAAAGACATTTCTCTGCAAATCCAGTGAGAAAAAAATTTAACATGGATTTGGCCAGTGTACTCAATTGAGTACACCACTTTTATTTACGACCTACCATGCAGAAGAAAAAAATGTTTGTTTGTAATTTATACGCAATGTTTTTCTAGATACAAAATCTAAAGAATAGAATCCATTATTCAAATGTTATTCAAAAAATTAAATTTTTACTAACATTTTACTCTCGCAAAGTCACCAAATTGCTTCAAACAAGAAATGCTCGACACAAAAGTTCATGAAAAACCTTGAAAATGCTTTTCAATCTCGACAAATTCACTGCCAGTATCAAAGCACATGTCAATAATTGCTTTCCAATCGAAAGAAATGAAAATCAAAACCCACTTTAAAAAAAAAAATCCAGTTGAAATTTAACAAAATACTGTACTCAATTGAGTACAGTGGCAGCTAATGGGTTAAGCTGAGACAATAATGATTGCGAATTAAACTGAAGGTCCCGTTGGCCACAATTTACACTTAAATTATAATGCTGGTCCCGTTGGCCACGAATAATATTGAGATGATTGATTTCAAAGTTAAGAGAAAGCGTACTTGAATTTCTGCGAACTATTTTGAGTTGAAAACTCCAGAAGTACGAGTATAGTGTGTGTGTAGCGCCGATAGGTTTAGTGTCTTTTAAGATTGAGTTTAAGAGTGTTTGATCGAGAGGAGGTATTTTATGAAAAAGAAACAAATATTGGTTTAACTTCAAAATACTTCGAAAAATTTTAAAGATAGCTGCTTAAGCTGAGACAATAATCATTGCGAATTTAACTGGAGGTCCCGTTGGCCACAATTTACATTCAAATTATAATGATGGTCCCGTTGGCCACGAATAATATTGAGATGATTGATTTCAAAGTTAAGAGAGAGCGTACTTGAATTTCTGCGAATTATTTTGAGTTGAAAACTCCAGAACTAAGAGTATAGTGTGTGTGTAGCGCCGATAGGTTTAGTGTCTTTTAAGATTGAGTTTAAGAGTGTTTGATCGAGAGGAGGTATTTTATGAAAAAGAAACAAATATTGGTTTAACTTCAAAATACTTCGAAAAATTTTAAAGATAGCTGCTTAAGCTGAGACAATAGTCATTGCGAATTTAACTGGAGGTCCCGTTGGCCACAATTTACATTCAAATTATAATGCTGGTCCCGTTGGCCACGAATAATATTGAGATGATTGATTTCAAAGTTAAGAGAGAGAGCGTACTTGAATTTCTGCGAACTATTTTGAGTTGAAAACTCCAGAACTACGAGTATAGTGTATGTGTAGCGGCCGATAAGTTTAGTGTCTTTTAAGATTGAGGTTAAGAGTGTTTGATCAAGAGGAGATATTTTATGAAAAAGAAACAGATATTGGTTTAACTTCAAAATACTTCGAAAAATACGGCGAAAAGTTTTTAGTCTTTTAAGTTTTACTTAGAAATACTTCTAAAAGTTTGAAAGAAAGCTGCTTAAGCTGAGACAATAATCATTGCGAATTAAACTGAAGGTCCCGTTGGCCACAATTTACATTCAAATTATAATGCTGGTCCCGTTGGCCACGAATAATATTGAGATGATTGATTTCAAAGTTAAAAGAGAGAGCGTACTTGAATTTCTGCGAACTATTTTGAGTTGAAAACTCCAGAACTAAGAGTATAGTGTGTGTGTAGCGCCGATAGGTTTAGTGTCTTTTAAGATTGAGTTTAAGAGTGTTTGATCAAGAGGAGATATTTTATGAAAAAGAAACAGATATTGGTTTAACTTCAAAATACTTCGAAAAATACGGCGAAAAGTTTTTAGTCTTTTAAGTTTTACTTAAAAATACTTCTAAAAGTTTGAAAGAAAGCTGCTTAAGCTGAGACAATAATCATTGCGAATTAAACTGAAGGTCCCGTTGGCCACAATTTACATTCAAATTATAATGCTGGTCCCGTTGGCCACGAATAATATTGAGATGATTGATTTCAAAGTTAAGAGAGAGCGTACTTGAATCTGTGCGACCTATTTTGCGTTGAAAACTCCAGAAGAACGAGTTTAGTGTGTGTGTAGCGCCGATAGGTTGTTTAGTGTCTTTTAAGATTGAGTTTAATAGTCTTTGATCGAGAGGAGATATTTTATGAAAAAGAAACAACTATTGGTTTAACTTCAAAATAGTTCGAAAAAATTTAAAGAAAGCTGCTTAAACTGAGACAATAATCATTGCGAATTAAACTGAAGGTCCCGTTGGCCACAATTTACATTCAAATTATAATGCTGGTCCCGTTGGCCACGAATAATATTGAGATGATTGATTTCAAAGTTAAGAGAGAGCGTACTTGAATCTGTGCGACCTATTTTGCGTTGAAAACTCCAGAAGAACGAGTTTAGTGTGTGTGTAGCGCCGATAAGTTTAGTGTCTTTTAAGATTGAGTTTAAGAGTGTTTGATCGAGAGGAGATATTTTATGAAAAAGAAACAAATATTGGTTTAACTTCAAAATACTTTGAAAAAATTTAAAGAAAGCTGCTTAAGCTGAGACAATAATCATTGCGAATTACACTGAAGGTCCCGTTGGCCACAATTTACATTCAAATTATAATGCTGGTCCCGTTGGCCACGAATAATATTGAGATGATTGATTTCAAAATTAATAGAGAGCGTACTTGAATCTGTGCGAACTATTTTGAGTTGAAAACTCCAGAAGTACGAGTATAGTGTGTGTGTAGCGCCGATAGGTTTAGTGTCTTTTAAGATTAATTTTAATAGTATTTGATCGAGAGGAGATATTTTATGAAAAAGAAACAAATATTGGTTTAACTTCAAAATACTTCGAAAAAATTTAAAGAAAGCTGCTTAAACTGAGACAATAATCATTGCGAATTAAACTGAAGGTCCCGTTGGCCACAATTTACATTCAAATTATAATGCTGGTCCCGTTGGCCACGAATAATATTGAGATGATTGATTTCAAAGTTAAGAGAGAGAGCGTACTTGAATTTCTGCGAACTATTTTGAGTTGAAAACTCCAGAACTAAGAGTATAGTGTGTGTATAGCGCCGATAGGTTTAGTGTCTTTTAAGATTGAGTTTAATAGTCTTTGATCGAGAGGAGATATTTTATGAAAAAGAAACAAATATTGGTTTAACTTCAAAATACTTCGAAAAAATCTAAAGAAAGCTGCTTAAGCTGAGATAATAATCATTGCGAATAAAACTGAAAGTCCCGTTGGCCACAATTTACATTCAAATTATAATGCTGGTCCCGTTGGCCACGAATAATATCGAGATGATTGATTTCAAAGTTAAGAGAGAGCGTACTTGAATTTCTGCGAACTATTTTGAGCTGAAAACTCCAGAAGTACGAGTATAGTGTGTGTGTAGCGCCGATAGGTTTAGTGTCTTTTAAGATTGAGTTTAAGAGTGTTTGATCGAGAGGAGGTATTTTATGAAAAAGAAACAAATATTGGTTTAACTTCAAAATACTTCGAAAAAATTTAAAGAAAGCTGCTTATGCTGAGACAATAATCATTGCGAATTACACTGAAGGTCCCGTTGGCCACAATTTACATTCAAATTATAATGCTGGTCCCGTTGGCCACCCCTAGCTACTTGTTAACTTATGCTAAAGCAAGATACCATAAAGAAAGCCAACCACAGGTGGACCAGCACCCCAACTTGCCGGTCTACTAAACTGATTTGGCCATTGTTTGATGCCAAACGCTCAAAACAACTAATTTCTATTGGTAGATTGCATATTAGCTCCATTATAGGTGTCCTTACTGGGCACTGCCTAATAGGAAGACATGCTTCTCGTCTTGGAGTTCCTGCAAATGACTTTTGCAGAAGCTGCATGGATGAAGAAGAAGAGGAGTCAATTCCCCACCTTCTATGCTCTTGTCCTGCCCTAGCGCAAAGACGTAGACTCCACTTGGGAGTCTACTACTATAACGATCCTAGTGATCTAAATAATTCCGACATTCACTGTCTCAAACGCTTCATTATTAGCTCAAAATGGTTTAACGAGTAAGGGGGATTTTTGAAATCCTTGTGGTATCACAACGGACCAAATATTGGTCTAAGTGTGCTGTCCTTTTCCGGTCAGCAGCCACTTTAACCTAACCTAACCTAACCCGTTGGCCACGAATAATATTGAGATGATTGATTTCAAAGTTAAGAGAAAGCGTACTTGAATTTCTGCGAACTATTTTGAGTTGAAAACTCCAGAAGTACGAGTATAGTGTGTGTGTAGCGCCGATAGGTTTAGTGTCTTTTAAGATTGAGTTTAAGAGTGTTTGATCGAGAGGAGATAGTTTATGAAAAAGAGACAAATATTCGTTTAACTTCAAAATACTTCGAACAAATTTAAAGAAAGCTGCTTAAGCTGAGACAATAATCATTGCGCATTAAACTGAAGGTCCCGTTGGCCACAATTTACACTCAAATAATAATTCTGGTCCCGTTGGCCACAATTTACATTTAAATTATTATGCTGGTCTCGTTGGCCACGAATAATATTGAGATGATTGATTTCAAAATTAAGAGAGAGCGTACTTGAATCTGTGCGAACTATTTTGAGTTGAAAACTCCAGAAGTACGAGTATAGTGTGTGTGTAGCGCCGATAGGTTTAGTGTCTTTTAAGATTGAGTTTAAGAGTGTTTGATCGTGAGGAGATATTTTATGAAAAAGAGACAAATATTTGTTTAACTTCAAAATACTTCGAACAAATTTAAAGAAAGCTGCTTAAGCTGAGACAATAATCATTGCGCATTAAACTGAAGGTCCCGTTGGCCACAATTTACACTCAAATTATAATTCTGGTCCCGTTGGCCACAATTTACATTTAAATTATTATGCTGGTCTCGTTGGCCACGAATAATATTGAGATGATTGATTTCAAAATTAAGAGAGAGCGTACTTGAATCTGTGCGAACTATTTTGAGTTGAAAACTCCAGAAGTACGAGTATAGTGTGTGTGTAGCGCCGATAGGTTTAGTGTCTTTTAAGATTGAGTTTAAGAGTGTTTGATCGTGAGGAGATATTTTATGAAAAAGAGACAAATATTTGTTTAACTTCAAAATACTTCGAACAAATTTAAAGAAAGCTGCTTAAGCTGAGACAATAATCATTGCGCATTAAACTGAAGGTCCCGTTGGCCACAATTTACACTCAAATTATAATTCTGGTCCCGTTGGCCACAATTTACATTTAAATTATTATGCTGGTCTCGTTGGCCACGAATAATATTGAGATGATTGATTTCAAAATTAAGAGAGAGCGTACTTGAATCTGTGCGAACTATTTTGAGTTGAAAACTCCAGAACTACGAGTATAGTGTGTGTGTAGCGCCGATAGGTTTAGTGTCTTTTAAGATTGATTTTAATAGTGTTTGATCGAGAGGAGATATTTTATGAAAAAGAAACAAATATTGGTTTAACATTAAAATACTTCGAACAAATTTAAAGAAAGCAGCTTAAGCTGAGATAATAATCATTGCGAATTAAACTGAAGGTCCCGTTGGCCACAATTTACACTCAAATTATAATTCTGGTCCCGTTGGCCACAATTTTCATTTAAATTATAATGTAGGTCCCGTTGGCCACGAATAATATTGAGATGATTGATGTCAAAGTAAAGAGAGAGCGTACTTGAATTTCTGCAAACTATTTTGAGTTGAAAACTCCAGAACTACGAGTATAGTGTATGTGTAGCGCCGATAGGTTTAGTGTCTTTTAAGATTGATTTTAATAGTGTTTGATCGAGAGGAGATATTTTATGAAAAAGAAACAAATATTGGTTTAACATTAAAATACTTCGAACAAATTTAAAGAAAGCAGCTTAAGCTGAGATAATAATCATTGCGAATTAAACTGAAGGTCCCGTTGGCCACAATTTACACTCAAATTATAATTCTGGTCCCGTTGGCCACAATTTACATTTAAATTATAATGCTGGTCCCGTTGGCCACGAATAATATTGAGATGATTGATTTCAAAGTTAAGAGAAAGCGTACTTGAATTTCTGCGAACTATTTTGAGTTGAAAACTCCAGAAGTACGAGTATAATGTGTGTGTAGCGCCGATAGGTTTAGTGTCTTTTAAGATTGATTTTAATAGTGTTTGATCGAGAGGAGATATTTTATGAAAAAGAAACAAATATTGGTTTAACATTAAAATACTTCGAACAAATTTAAAGAAAGCAGCTTAAGCTGAGATAATAATCATTGCGAATTAAACTGAAGGTCCCGTTGGCCACAATTTACACTCAAATTATAATTCTGGTCCCGTTGGCCACAATTTTCATTTAAATTATAATGCAGGTCCCGTTGGCCACGAATAATATTGAGATGATTGATGTCAAAGTAAAGAGAGAGCGTACTTGAATTTCTGCAAACTATTTTGAGTTGAAAACTCCAGAACTACGAGTATAGTGTATGTGTAGCGCCGATAAGTTTAGTGTCTTTTAAGATTGTGGTTAAGAGTGTTTGATCGAGAGGAGATATTTTATGAAAAAGAAACAAATATTGGTTTAACTTCAAAATACTTCTAAAAAATTTAAAGAAAGCTGCTTAAGCTGAGACAATAATCATTGCGCATTAAACTGAAGGTCCCGTTGGCCACAATTTACATTCAAATTATAATGCTGGTCCCGTTGGCCACGAATAATATTGAGATGATTGATTTCAAAGTTACGAGAGAGCGTACTTGAATTTCTGCGAATTATTTTGAGTTGAAAACTCCAGAAGTACGAGTATAGTGTGTGTGTAGCGCCGATTGGTTAAGTGTGTTTTACGATTTAGTTTAAGAGTGTTAGAGGAGATATTTTTTGAAAAAGAAACAAATATTGGTTTAACTTCAAAACACTTCGAACAAATTTAAGGAAAGCTTCTTAAGCTGAGACAATAATCATTGCGCATTAAACTGAAGGTCCCGTTGGCCACAATTTACATTCAAATTATAATGCTGGTCCCGTTGGCCACGAATAATATTGAGATGATTGATTTCAAAGTTAAGAGAGCCTACTTGAATTTCTGCGAACTATTTTGAGTTGAAAAACACTTCGAAAAAATTTAAAGAAAGCTTCTTAAGCTGAGACAATAATCATTGCGCATTAAACTGAAGGTCCCGTTGGCCACAATTTACATTCAAATTATAATGCTGGTCCCGTTGGCCACGAATAATATTGAGATGATTGATTTCAAAGTTAAGAGAAAGCGTACTTGAATTTCTGCGAACTATTTTGAGTTGAAAAACACTTCGAAAAAATTTAAAGAAAGCTGCTTAAGCTGAGATAATAATCATTGCGAATTAAACTGAAGGTCCCGTTGGCCACAATTTACACTCAAATTATAATTCTGGTCCCGTTGGACTCAATTTACATTTAAATTATAATGCTGGTCCCGTTGGCCACGAATAATATTGAGATGATTGATTTCAAAGTTATGAGAGAGCGTACTTGAATTTCTGCGAATTATTTTGAGTTGAAAACTCCAGAAGTACGAGTATAGTGTGTGTGTAGCGCCGATAGGTTAAGTGTGTTTTACGATTTAGCTTAAGAGTGTTAGAGGAGATATTTTTTGAAAAAGAAACAAATATTGGTTTAACTTCAAAACACTTCGAACAAATTTAAGGAAAGCTTCTTAAGCTGAGACAATAATCATTGCGCATTAAACTGAAGGTCCCGTTGGCCACAATTTACATTCAAATTATAATGCTGGTCCCGTTGGCCACGAATAATATTGAGATGATTGATTTCAAAGTTAAGAGAGCCTACTTGAATTTCTGCGAACTATTTTGAGTTGAAAAACACTTCGAAAAAATTTAAAGAAAGCTGCTTAAGCTGAGATAATAATCATTGCGAATTAAACTGAAGGTCCCGTTGGCCACAATTAACACTCAAATTATAATTCTGGTCCCGTTGTCCACAATTTACATTTAAATTATAATGCTGGTCCCGTTGGCCACGAATAATATTGAGATGATTGATTTCAAAGTTATGAGAGAGCGTACTTGAATTTCTGCGAATTATTTTGAGTTGAAGACTCGAGAAGTACGAGTATAGTGTGTGTGTAGCGCCGATAGGTTTAGTGTCTTTTAAGATTGATTTTAATAGTGTTTGATCGAGAGGAGATATTTTATGAAAAAGAAACAAATATTGGTTTAACTTCAAAATACTTCTAAAAAATTTAAAGAAAGCTGCTTAAGCTGAGACAATAATCATTGCGCATTAAACTGAAGGTCCCGTTGGCCACAATTTACATTCAAATTATAATGCTGGTCCCGTTGGCCACGAATAATATTGAGATGATTGATTTCAAAGTTAAGAGAAAGCGTACTTGAATTTCTGCGAACTATTTTGAGTTGAAAACTCCAGAAGTACGAGTATAGTGTGTGTGTAGCGCCGATAGGTTTAGTGTCTTTTAAGATTGATTTTAATAGTGTTTGATCGAGAGGAGATATTTTATGAAAAAGAAACAAATATTGGTTTAACATTAAAATACTTAGAAAAAATTTAAAGAAAGCAGCTTAAGCTGAGATAATAATCATTGCGAATTAAACTGAAGGTCCCGTTGGCCACAATTTACACTCAAATTATAATTCTGGTCCCGTTGGCCACAATTTACGTTTAAATTATAATGCTGGTCCCGTTGGCCACGAATAATATTGAGATGATTGATTTCAAAGTTATGAGAGAGCGTACTTGAATTTCTGCGAATTATTTTGAGTTGAAGACTCGAGAAGTACGAGTATAGTGTGTGTGTAGCGCCGATAGGTTTAGTGTCTTTTAAGATTGATTTTAATAGTGTCTGATCGAGAGGAGATATTTTATGAAAAAGAAACAAATATTGGTTTAACTTCAAAATACTTCTAAAAAATTTAAAGAAAGCTGCTTAAGCTGAGACAATAATCATTGCGCATTAAACTGAAGGTCCCGTTGGCCACAATTTACATTCAAATTATAATGCTGGTCCCGTTGGCCACGAATAATATTGAGATGATTGATTTCAAAGTTATGAGAGAGCGTACTTGAATTTCTGCGAATTATTTTGAGTTGAAAACTCCAGAAGTACGAGTATAGTGTGTGTGTAGCGCCGACAGGTTAAGTGTGTTTTACGATTTAGTTTAAGAGTGTTAGAGGAGATATTTTTTGAAAAAGAAACAAATATTGGTTTAACTTCAAAACACTTCGAACAAATTTAAGGAAAGCTTCTTAAGCTGAGACAATAATCATTGCGCATTAAACTGAAGGTCCCGTTGGCCACAATTTACATTCAAATTATAATGCTGGTCCCGTTGGCCACGAATAATATTGAGATGATTGATTTCAAAGTTAAGAGAGCCTACTTGAATTTCTGCGAACTATTTTGAGTTGAAAAACACTTCGAAAAAATTTAAAGAAAGCTGCTTAAGCTGAGATAATAATCATTGCGAATTAAACTGAAGGTCCCGTTGGCCACAATTTACACTCAAATTATAATTCTGGTCCCGTTGGCCACAATTTACATTTAAATTATAATGCTGGTCCCGTTGGCCACGAATAATATTGAGATGATTGATTTCAAAGTTATGAGAGAGCGTACTTGAATTTCTGCGAATTATTTTGAGTTGAATACTCCAGAAGTACGAGTATAGTGTGTGTGTAGCGCCGATAGGTTTAGTGTCTTTTAAGATTAATTTTAATAGTATTTGATCGAGAGGAGATATTTTATGAAAAAGAAACAAATATTGGTTTAACTTCAAAATACTTCGAACAAATTTAAAGAAAGCTGCTTAAGCTGAGACAATAATCATTGCGAATTAAACTGAAGGTCCCGTTGGCCACAATTTACATTCAAATTATAATGCTGGTCCCGTTGGCCACGAATAATATTGAGATGATTGATTTCAAAGTTAAGAGAGCCTACTTGAATTTCTGCGAACTATTTTGAGTTGAAAAACACTTCGAAAAAATTTAAAGAAAGCTGCTTAAGCTGAGATAATAATCATTGCGAATTAAACTGAAGGTCCCGTTGGCCACAATTTACACTCAAATTATAATTCTGGTCCCGTTGGCCACAATTTACATTTAAATTATAATGCTGGTCCCGTTGGCCACTAATAATATTGAGATGATTGATTTCAAAGTTATGAGAGAGCGTACTTGAATTTCTGCGAATTATTTTGAGTTGAAGACTCCAGAAGTACGAGTATAGTGTGTGTGTAGCGCCGATAGGTTTAGTGTCTTTTAAGATTAATTTTAATAGTATTTGATCGAGAGGAGATATTTTATGAAAAAGAAACAAATATTGGTTTAACTTCAAAATACTTCGAACAAATTTAAAGAAAGCTGCTTAAGCTGAGACAATAATCATTGCGAATTAAACTGAAGGTCCCGTTGGCCACAATTTACACTCAAATTATAATTCTGGTCCCGTTGGCCACAATTTACATTTAAATTATAATGCTGGTCCCGTTGGCCACGAGTAATATTGAGATGATTGATTTCAAAATTAAGAGAGAGCGTACTTGAATTTCTGCAACTATTTTGAGTTGAAAACTCCAGAAGAACGAGTATAGTGTGTGTGTAGCGCCGATAAGTTTAGTGTCTTTTAAGATTGAGTTTAAGAGTGTTTGATCGAGAGGAGATATTTTATGAAAAAGAAACAAATATTGGTTTAACTTCAAAACACTTCGAAAAAATTTAAAGAAAGCTGCTTATGCTGAGACAATAATTATAAATAATTGCGAATTACACTGAAGGTCCCGTTGGCCACAATTTACATTCAAATTATTGTGCTGGTCCCGTTGGCCACGAATAATAATGAGATGATTGATTTCAAAGTTATGAGAGAGCGTACATGAATTACTGCGAACTATTTTGAGTTGAAAAACACTTCGAAAAAATTTAAAGAAAGCTGCTTAAGCTGAGATAATAATCATTGCGAATTAAACTGAAGGTCCCGTTGGCCACAATTTACATTCAAATTATTGTGCTGGTCCTGTTGGCCACGAAAAATATTGAGATTATTGATTTCAAGTTTAAGAGAGAGCGTACTTGAATTTCTGCGAACTATTTTGAGTTGAAAAACACTTCGAAAAAATTTAAAGAAAGCTGCTTAAACTGAGATAATAATCATTGCGAATTAAACTGAAGGTCCCGTTGGCCACAATTTACACTCAAATTATAATTCTGGTCCCGTTGGCCACAATTTACATTTAAATTATAATGCTGGTCCCGTTGGCCACGAGTAATATTGAGATGATTGATTTCAAAATTAAGAGAGAGCGTACTTGAATCTGTGCGAACTATTTTGAGTTGAAAACTCGAGAAGTACGAGTATAGTGTGTGTGTAGCGCCGATAGGTTTAGTGTCTTTTAAGATTGAGTTTAAGAGTGTTTGATCGTGAGGAGATATTTTATGAAAAAGAGACAAATATTTGTTTAACTTCAAAATACTTCGAACAAATTTAAAGAAAGCTGCTTAAGCTGAGACAATAATCATTGCACATTAAACTGAAGGTCCCGTTGGCCACAATTTACATTCAAATTATAATGCTGGTCCCGTTGGCTACGAATAATATTGAGATGATTGATTTCAAAGTTAAGAGAGAGCGTACTTGAATTTCTGCAACTATTTTGAGTTGAAAACTCCAGAAGAACGAGTATAGTGTGTGTGTAGCGCCGATAAGTTTAGTGTCTTTTAAGATTGAGTTTAAGAGTGTTTGATCGAGAGGAGATATTTTATGAAAAAGAAACAAATATTTGTTTAACTTCAAAATACTTCGCACAAATTTAAAGAAAGCTGCTTAAGCTGAGACAATAATCATTGCGCATTAAACTGAAGGTCCCGTTGGCCACAATTTACATTCAAATTATAATGCTGGTCCCGTTGGCCACGAATAATATTGAGATGATTGATTTCAAAGTTATGAGAGAGCGTTCTTGAATTTCTGCGGATTATTTTGAGTTGAAAACTCCAGAACTACGAGTATAGTGTGTGTGTAGCGCCGATAGGTTAAGTGTCTTTTACGATTTAGTTTAAGAGTGTTAGAGGAGATATTTTTTGAAAAAGAAACAAATATTGGTTTAACTTCAAAACACTTCGAAAAAATTTAAAGAAAGCTGCTTATGCTGAGACAATAATTA
Organism: Philhelius festivus; assembly: GCA_963931855.1. Taxonomy (NCBI): domain Eukaryota; kingdom Metazoa; phylum Arthropoda; class Insecta; order Diptera; family Syrphidae; genus Philhelius; species Philhelius festivus. Next base: position 214,278,029 of record OZ007555.1, on the reverse strand, counting down.
TAAATAATTGCGAATTACACTGAAGGTCCCGTTGGCCACAATTTACATTCAAATTATTGTGCTGGTCCCGTTGGCCACGAATAATATTGAGATGATTGATTTCAAAGTTATGAGAGAGCGTACATGAATTACTGCGAACTATTTTGAGTTGAAAAACACTTCGAAAAAATTTAAAGAAAGCTGCTTAAGCTGAGATAATAATCATTACGAATTAAACTGAAGGTCCCGTTGGCCACAATTTACACTCAAATTATAATTCTGGTCCCGTTGGCCACAATTTACATTTAAATTATAATGCTGGTCCCGTTGGCCACGAATAATATTGAGATGATTGATTTCAAAGTTAAGAGAGAGCGTACTTGAATTTCTGCGAATTATTTTGAGTTTAGAACTCCAGAACTAAGAGTATAGTGTGTGTGTAGCGCCGATAGGTTTAGTGTCTTTTAAGATTGAGTTTAAGAGTGTTTGATCGAGAGGAGGTATTTTATGAAAAAGAAACAAATATTGGTTTAACTTCAAAATACTTCGAAAAATTTTAAAGATAGCTGCTTAAGCTGAGACAATAATCATTGCGAATTTAACTGGAGGTCCCGTTGGCCACAATTTACATTCAAATTATAATGATGGTCCCGTTGGCCACGAATAATATTGAGATGATTGATTTCAAAGTTAAGAGAGAGCGTACTTGAATTTCTGCGAATTATTTTGAGTTGAAAACTCCAGAACTAAGAGTATAGTGTGTGTGTAGCGCCGATAGGTTTAGTGTCTTTTAAGATTGAGTTTAAGAGTGTTTGATCGAGAGGAGATATTTTATGAAAAAGAGACAAATATTTGTTTAACTTCAAAATACTTTGAAAAAATTTAAAGAAAGCTGCTTAAGCTGAGATAATAATCATTGCGAATTAAACTGAAGGTCCCGTTGGCCAAAATTTACATTCAAATTATTGTGCTGGTCCTGTTTGCCACGAAAAATATTGAGATTATTGATTTCAAATTTAAGAGAGAGCGTACTTGAATTTCTGCGAACTATTTTGAGTTGAAAACTCTAGAACTACGAGTATAGTGTATGTGTAGCGCCGATAAGTTTAGTGTCTTTTAAGATTGTGGTTAAGAGTGTTTGATCGAGAGGAGATATTTTATGAAAAAGAGACAAATATTTGTTTAACTTCAAAATACTTCGCACAAATTTAAAGAAAGCTGCTTAAGCTGAGATAATAATCATTGCGAATTAAACTGAAGGTCCCGTTGGCCACAATTTACATTCAAATTATAATGCTGGTCCCGTTGGCTACGAATAATATTGAGATGATTGATTTCAAAGTTAAGAGAGAGCGTACTTGAATCTGTGCGAACTATTTTGAGTTGAAAACTCCAGAAGAACGAGTATAGTGTGTGTGTAGCGCCGATAAGTTTGGTGTCTTTTAAGATTGAGTTGAAGAGTGTTTGATCGAGAGGAGATATTTTATGAAAAAGAAACAAATATTGGTTTAACTTCAAAATACTTTGAAAAAATTTAAAGAAAGCTGCTTAAGCTGAGATAATAATCATTGCGAATTAAACTGAAGGTCCCGTTGGCCAAAATTTACATTCAAATTATTGTGCTGGTCCTGTTTGCCACGAAAAATATTGAGATTATTGATTTCAAATTTAAGAGAGAGCGTACTTGAATTTCTGCGAACTATTTTGAGTTGAAAACTCTAGAACTACGAGTATAGTGTATGTGTAGCGCCGATAAGTTTAGTGTCTTTTAAGATTGTGGTTAAGAGTGTTTGATCGAGAGGAGATATTTTATGAAAAAGAAACAAATATTGGTTTAACTTCAAAATACTTCTAAAAATTTAAAGAAAGCTGCTTAAGCTGAGACAATAATCATTGCGCATTAAACTGAAGGTCCCGTTGGCCACAATTTACATTCAAATTATAATGCTGGTCCCGTTGGCCACGAATAATATTGAGATGATTGATTTCAAAGTTATGAGAGAGCGTACTTGAATTTCTGCGAATTATTTTGAGTTGAAAACTCCAGAAGTACGAGTATAGTGTGTGTGTAGCGCCGATAGGTTAAGTGTGTTTTACGATTTAGTTTAAGAGTGTTAGAGGAGATATTTTTTGAAAAAGAAACAAATATTGGTTTAACTTCAAAACACTTCGAACAAATTTAAGGAAAGCTTCTTAAGCTGAGACAATAATCATTGCGCATTAAACTGAAGGTCCCGTTGGCCACAATTTACATTCAAATTATAATGCTGGTCCCGTTGGCCACGAATAATATTGAGATGATTGATTTCAAAGTTAAGAGAGCCTACTTGAATTTCTGCGAACTATTTTGAGTTGAAAAACACTTCGAAAAAATTTAAAGAAAGCTGCTTAAGCTGAGATAATAATCATTGCGAATTAAACTGAAGGTCCCGTTGGCCACAATTTACACTCAAATTATAATTCTGGTCCCGTTGGCCACAATTTACGTTTAAATTATAATGCTGGTCCCGTTGGCCACGAATAATATTGAGATGATTGATTTCAAAGTTATGAGAGAGCGTACTTGAATTTCTGCGAATTATTTTGAGTTGAAGACTCGAGAAGTACGAGTATAGTGTGTGTGTAGCGCCGATAGGTTTAGTGTCTTTTAAGATTGATTTTAATAGTGTTTGATCGAGAGGAGATATTTTATGAAAAAGAAACAAATATTGGTTTAACTTCAAAATACTTCTAAAAAATTTAAAGAAAGCTGCTTAAGCTGAGACAATAATCATTGCGCATTAAACTGAAGGTCCCGTTGGCCACAATTTACATTCAAATTATAATGCTGGTCCCGTTGGCCACGAATAATATTGAGATGATTGATTTCAAAGTTATGAGAGAGCGTACTTGAATTTCTGCGAATTATTTTGAGTTGAAAACTCCAGAAGTACGAGTATAGTGTGTGTGTAGCGCCGATAGGTTAAGTGTGTTTTACGATTTAGTTTAAGAGTGTTAGAGGAGATATTTTTTGAAAAAGAAACAAATATTGGTTTAACTTCAAAACACTTCGAACAAATTTAAGGAAAGCTTCTTAAGCTGAGACAATAATCATTGCGCATTAAACTGAAGGTCCCGTTGGCCACAATTTACATTCAAATTATAATGCTGGTCCCGTTGGCCACGAATAATATTGAGATGATTGATTTCAAAGTTAAGAGAGCCTACTTGAATTTCTGCGAACTATTTTGAGTTGAAAAACACTTCGAAAAAATTTAAAGAAAGCTGCTTAAGCTGAGATAATAATCATTGCGAATTAAACTGAAGGTCCCGTTGGCCACAATTTACACTCAAATTATAATTCTGGTCCCGTTGGCCACAATTTACATTTAAATTATAATGCTGGTCCCGTTGGCCACTAATAATATTGAGATGATTGATTTCAAAGTTATGAGAGAGCGTACTTGAATTTCTGCGAATTATTTTGAGTTGAAGACTCCAGAAGTACGAGTATAGTGTGTGTGTAGCGCCGATAGGTTTAGTGTCTTTTAAGATTAATTTTAATAGTATTTGATCGAGAGGAGATATTTTATGAAAAAGAAACAAATATTGGTTTAACTTCAAAATACTTCGAACAAATTTAAAGAAAGCTGCTTAAGCTGAGACAATAATCATTGCGAATTAAACTGAAGGTCCCGTTGGCCACAATTTACATTCAAATTATAATGCTGGTCCCGTTGGCCACGAATAATATTGAGATGATTGATTTCAAAGTTAAGAGAAAGCGTACTTGAATTTCTGCGAACTATTTTGAGTTGAAAACTCCAGAAGTACGAGTATAGTGTGTGTGTAGCGCCGATAGGTTTAGTGTCTTTTAAGATTGATTTTAATAGTGTTTGATCGAGAGGAGATATTTTATGAAAAAGAAACAAATATTGGTTTAACATTAAAATACTTCGAAAAAATTTAAAGAAAGCAGCTTAAGCTGAGATAATAATCATTGCGAATTAAACTGAAGGTCCCGTTGGCCACAATTTACACTCAAATTATAATTCTGGTCCCGTTGGCCACAATTTTCATTTAAATTATAATGCAGGTCCCGTTGGCCACGAATAATATTGAGATGATTGATGTCAAAGTAAAGAGAGAGCGTACTTGAATTTCTGCAAACTATTTTGAGTTGAAAACTCCAGAACTACGAGTATAGTGTATGTGTAGCGCCGATAAGTTTAGTGTCTTTTAAGATTGTGGTTAAGAGTGTTTGATCGAGAGGAGATATTTTATGAAAAAGAAACAAATATTGGTTTAACTTCAAAATACTTCTAAAAATTTAAAGAAAGCTGCTTAAGCTGAGACAATAATCATTGCGCATTAAACTGAAGGTCCCGTTGGCCACAATTTACATTCAAATTATAATGCTGGTCCCGTTGGCCACGAATAATATTGAGATGATTGATTTCAAAGTTATGAGAGAGCGTACTTGAATTTCTGCGAATTATTTTGAGTTGAAAACTCCAGAAGTACGAGTATAGTGTGTGTGTAGCGCCGATAGGTTAAGTGTGTTTTACGATTTAGTTTAAGAGTGTTAGAGGAGATATTTTTTGAAAAAGAAACAAATATTGGTTTAACTTCAAAACACTTCGAACAAATTTAAGGAAAGCTTCTTAAGCTGAGACAATAATCATTGCGCATTAAACTGAAGGTCCCGTTGGCCACAATTTACATTCAAATTATAATGCTGGTCCCGTTGGCCACGAATAATATTGAGATGATTGATTTCAAAGTTAAGAGAGCCTACTTGAATTTCTGCGAACTATTTTGAGTTGAAAAACACTTCGAAAAAATTTAAAGAAAGCTGCTTAAGCTGAGATAATAATCATTGCGAATTAAACTGAAGGTCCCGTTGGCCACAATTTACACTCAAATTATAATTCTGGTCCCGTTGGCCACAATTTACATTTAAATTATAATGCTGGTCCCGTTGGCCACTAATAATATTGAGATGATTGATTTCAAAGTTATGAGAGAGCGTACTTGAATTTCTGCGAATTATTTTGAGTTGAAGACTCCAGAAGTACGAGTATAGTGTGTGTGTAGCGCCGATAGGTTTAGTGTCTTTTAAGATTAATTTTAATAGTATTTGATCGAGAGGAGATATTTTATGAAAAAGAAACAAATATTGGTTTAACTTCAAAATACTTCGAACAAATTTAAAGAAAGCTGCTTAAGCTGAGACAATAATCATTGCGAATTAAACTGAAGGTCCCGTTGGCCACAATTTACATTCAAATTATAATGCTGGTCCCGTTGGCCACGAATAATATTGAGATGATTGATTTCAAAGTTAAGAGAAAGCGTACTTGAATTTCTGCGAACTATTTTGAGTTGAAAACTCCAGAAGTACGAGTATAGTGTGTGTGTAGCGCCGATAGGTTTAGTGTCTTTTAAGATTGATTTTAATAGTGTTTGATCGAGAGGAGATATTTTATGAAAAAGAAACAAATATTGGTTTAACATTAAAATACTTCGAAAAAATTTAAAGAAAGCAGCTTAAGCTGAGATAATAATCATTGCGAATTAAACTGAAGGTCCCGTTGGCCACAATTTACACTCAAATTATAATTCTGGTCCCGTTGGCCACAATTTTCATTTAAATTATAATGCAGGTCCCGTTGGCCACGAATAATATTGAGATGATTGATGTCAAAGTAAAGAGAGAGCGTACTTGAATTTCTGCAAACTATTTTGAGTTGAAAACTCCAGAACTACGAGTATAGTGTATGTGTAGCGCCGATAAGTTTAGTGTCTTTTAAGATTGTGGTTAAGAGTGTTTGATCGAGAGGAGATATTTTATGAAAAAGAAACAAATATTGGTTTAACTTCAAAATACTTCTAAAAATTTAAAGAAAGCTGCTTAAGCTGAGACAATAATCATTGCGCATTAAACTGAAGGTCCCGTTGGCCACAATTTACATTCAAATTATAATGCTGGTCCCGTTGGCCACGAATAATATTGAGATGATTGATTTCAAAGTTATGAGAGAGCGTACTTGAATTTCTGCGAATTATTTTGAGTTGAAAACTCCAGAAGTACGAGTATAGTGTGTGTGTAGCGCCGATAGGTTAAGTGTGTTTTACGATTTAGTTTAAGAGTGTTAGAGGAGATATTTTTTGAAAAAGAAACAAATATTGGTTTAACTTCAAAACACTTCGAACAAATTTAAGGAAAGCTTCTTAAGCTGAGACAATAATCATTGCGCATTAAACTGAAGGTCCCGTTGGCCACAATTTACATTCAAATTATAATGCTGGTCCCGTTGGCCACGAATAATATTGAGATGATTGATTTCAAAGTTAAGAGAGCCTACTTGAATTTCTGCGAACTATTTTGAGTTGAAAAACACTTCGAAAAAATTTAAAGAAAGCTGCTTAAGCTGAGATAATAATCATTGCGAATTAAACTGAAGGTCCCGTTGGCCACAATTTACATTCAAATTATAATGCTGGTCCCGTTGGCCACGAATAATATTGAGATGATTGATTTCAAAGTTATGAGAGAGCGTACTTGAATTTCTGCGAATTATTTTGAGTTGAAGACTCGAGAAGTACGAGTATAGTGTGTGTGTAGCGCCGATAGGTTTAGTGTCTTTTAAGATTGATTTTAATAGTGTTTGATCGAGAGGAGATATTTTATGAAAAAGAAACAAATATTGGTTTAACTTCAAAATACTTCTAAAAAATTTAAAGAAAGCTGCTTAAGCTGAGACAATAATCATTGCGCATTAAACTGAAGGTCCCGTTGGCCACAATTTACATTCAAATTATAATGCTGGTCCCGTTGGCCACGAATAATATTGAGATGATTGATTTCAAAGTTATGAGAGAGCGTACTTGAATTTCTGCGAATTATTTTGAGTTGAAAACTCCAGAAGTACGAGTATAGTGTGTGTGTAGCGCCGATAGGTTAAGTGTGTTTTACGATTTAGTTTAAGAGTGTTAGAGGAGATATTTTTTGAAAAAGAAACAAATATTGGTTTAACTTCAAAACACTTCGAACAAATTTAAGGAAAGCTTCTTAAGCTGAGACAATAATCATTGCGCATTAAACTGAAGGTCCCGTTGGCCACAATTTACATTCAAATTATAATGCTGGTCCCGTTGGCCACGAATAATATTGAGATGATTGATTTCAAAGTTAAGAGAGCCTACTTGAATTTCTGCGAACTATTTTGAGTTGAAAAACACTTCGAAAAAATTTAAAGAAAGCTGCTTAAGCTGAGATAATAATCATTGCGAATTAAACTGAAGGTCCCGTTGGCCACAATTTACACTCAAATTATAATTCTGGTCCCGTTGGCCACAATTTACATTTAAATTATAATGCTGGTCCCGTTGGCCACTAATAATATTGAGATGATTGATTTCAAAGTTATGAGAGAGCGTACTTGAATTTCTGCGAATTATTTTGAGTTGAAGACTCCAGAAGTACGAGTATAGTGTGTGTGTAGCGCCGATAGGTTTAGTGTCTTTTAAGATTAATTTTAATAGTATTTGATCGAGAGGAGATATTTTATGAAAAAGAAACAAATATTGGTTTAACTTCAAAATACTTCGAACAAATTTAAAGAAAGCTGCTTAAGCTGAGACAATAATCATTGCGAATTAAACTGAAGGTCCCGTTGGCCACAATTTACATTCAAATTATAATGCTGGTCCCGTTGGCCACGAATAATATTGAGATGATTGATTTCAAAGTTAAGAGAAAGCGTACTTGAATTTCTGCGAACTATTTTGAGTTGAAAACTCCAGAAGTACGAGTATAGTGTGTGTGTAGCGCCGATAGGTTTAGTGTCTTTTAAGATTGATTTTAATAGTGTTTGATCGAGAGGAGATATTTTATGAAAAAGAAACAAATATTGGTTTAACATTAAAATACTTCGAAAAAATTTAAAGAAAGCAGCTTAAGCTGAGATAATAATCATTGCGAATTAAACTGAAGGTCCCGTTGGCCACAATTTACACTCAAATTATAATTCTGGTCCCGTTGGCCACAATTTTCATTTAAATTATAATGCAGGTCCCGTTGGCCACGAATAATATTGAGATGATTGATGTCAAAGTAAAGAGAGAGCGTACTTGAATTTCTGCAAACTATTTTGAGTTGAAAACTCCAGAACTACGAGTATAGTGTATGTGTAGCGCCGATAAGTTTAGTGTCTTTTAAGATTGTGGTTAAGAGTGTTTGATCGAGAGGAGATATTTTATGAAAAAGAAACAAATATTGGTTTAACTTCAAAATACTTCTAAAAATTTAAAGAAAGCTGCTTAAGCTGAGACAATAATCATTGCGCATTAAACTGAAGGTCCCGTTGGCCACAATTTACATTCAAATTATAATGCTGGTCCCGTTGGCCACGAATAATATTGAGATGATTGATTTCAAAGTTATGAGAGAGCGTACTTGAATTTCTGCGAATTATTTTGAGTTGAAAACTCCAGAAGTACGAGTATAGTGTGTGTGTAGCGCCGATAGGTTAAGTGTGTTTTACGATTTAGTTTAAGAGTGTTAGAGGAGATATTTTTTGAAAAAGAAACAAATATTGGTTTAACTTCAAAACACTTCGAACAAATTTAAGGAAAGCTTCTTAAGCTGAGACAATAATCATTGCGCATTAAACTGAAGGTCCCGTTGGCCACAATTTACATTCAAATTATAATGCTGGTCCCGTTGGCCACGAATAATATTGAGATGATTGATTTCAAAGTTAAGAGAGCCTACTTGAATTTCTGCGAACTATTTTGAGTTGAAAAACACTTCGAAAAAATTTAAAGAAAGCTGCTTAAGCTGAGATAATAATCATTGCGAATTAAACTGAAGGTCCCGTTGGCCACAATTTACACTCAAATTATAATTCTGGTCCCGTTGGCCACAATTTACATTTAAATTATAATGCTGGTCCCGTTGGCCACTAATAATATTGAGATGATTGATTTCAAAGTTATGAGAGAGCGTACTTCAATTTCTGCGAATTATTTTGAGTTGAAGACTCCAGAAGTACGAGTATAGTGTGTGTGTAGCGCCGATAGGTTTAGTGTCTTTTAAGATTAATTTTAATAGTATTTGATCGAGAGGAGATATTTTATGAAAAAGAAACAAATATTGGTTTAACTTCAAAATACTTCGAACAAATTTAAAGAAAGTTGCTTAAGCTGAGACAATAATCATTGCGAATTAAACTGAAGGTCCCGTTGGCCACAATTTACATTCAAATTATAATGCTGGTCCCGTTGGCCACGAATAATATTGAGATGATTGATTTCAAAGTTAAGAGAAAGCGTACTTGAATTTCTGCGAACTATTTTGAGTTGAAAACTCCAGAAGTACGAGTATAGTGTGTGTGTAGCGCCGATAGGTTTAGTGTCTTTTAAGATTGATTTTAATAGTGTTTGATCGAGAGGAGATATTTTATGAAAAAGAAACAAATATTGGTTTAACATTAAAATACTTCGAAAAAATTTAAAGAAAGCAGCTTAAGCTGAGATAATAATCATTGCGAATTAAACTGAAGGTCCCGTTGGCCACAATTTACACTCAAATTATAATTCTGGTCCCGTTGGCCACAATTTTCATTTAAATTATAATGCAGGTCCCGTTGGCCACGAATAATATTGAGATGATTGATGTCAAAGTAAAGAGAGAGCGTACTTGAATTTCTGCAAACTATTTTGAGTTGAAAACTCCAGAACTACGAGTATAGTGTATGTGTAGCGCCGATAAGTTTAGTGTCTTTTAAGATTGTGGTTAAGAGTGTTTGATCGAGAGGAGATATTTTATGAAAAAGAAACAAATATTGGTTTAACTTCAAAATACTTCTAAAAAATTTAAAGAAAGCTGCTTAAGCTGAGACAATAATCATTGCGCATTAAACTGAAGGTCCCGTTGGCCACAATTTACATTCAAATTATAATGCTGGTCCCGTTGGCCACGAATAATATTGAGATGATTGATTTCAAAGTTATGAGAGAGCGTACTTGAATTTCTGCGAATTATTTTGAGTTGAAAACTCCAGAAGTACGAGTATAGTGTGTGTGTAGCGCCGATAGGTTAAGTGTGTTTTACGATTTAGTTTAAGAGTGTTAGAGGAGATATTTTTTGAAAAAGAAACAAATATTGGTTTAACTTCAAAACACTTCGAACAAATTTAAGGAAAGCTTCTTAAGCTGAGACAATAATCATTGCGCATTAAACTGAAGGTCCCGTTGGCCACAATTTACATTCAAATTATAATGCTGGTCCCGTTGGCCACGAATAATATTGAGATGATTGATTTCAAAGTTAAGAGAGCCTACTTGAATTTCTGCGAACTATTTTGAGTTGAAAAACACTTCGAAAAAATTTAAAGAAAGCTGCTTAAGCTGAGATAATAATCATTGCGAATTAAACTGAAGGCCCGTTGGCCACAATTTACACTCAAATTATAATTCTGGTCCCGTTGGCCACAATTTACATTTAAATTATAATGCTGGTCCCGTTGGCCACGAATAATATTGAGATGATTGATTTCAAAGTTATGAGAGAGCGTACTTGAATTTCTGCGAATTATTTTGAGTTGAAGACTCGAGAAGTACGAGTATAGTGTGTGTGTAGCGCCGATAGGTTTAGTGTCTTTTAAGATTAATTTTAATAGTATTTGATCGAGAGGAGGTATTTTATGAAAAAGAAACAAATATTGGTTTAACTTCAAAATACTTCGAACAAATTTAAAGAAAGCTGCTTAAGCTGAGACAATAATCATTGCGAATTAAACTGAAGGTCCCGTTGGCCACAATTTACATTCAAATTATAATGCTGGTCCCGTTGGCCACGAATAATATTGAGATGATTGATTTCAAAGTTAAGAGAAAGCGTACTTGAATTTCTGCGAACTATTTTGAGTTGAAAACTCCAGAAGTACGAGTATAGTGTGTGTGTAGCGCCGATAGGTTTAGTATCTTTTAAGATTGATTTTAATAGTGTTTGATCGAGAGGAGATATTTTATGAAAAAGAAACAAATATTGGTTTAACATTAAAATACTTCGAAAAAATTTAAAGAAAGCTGCTTAAGCTGAGATAATAATCATTGCGAATTAAACTGAAGGTCCCGTTGGCCACAATTTACACTCAAATTATAATTCTGGTCCCGTTGGCCACAATTTTCATTTAAATTATAATGCAGGTACCGTTGGCCACGAATAATATTGAGATGATTGATGTCAAAGTAAAGAGAGAGCGTACTTGAATTTCTGCAAACTATTTTGAGTTGAAAACTCCAGAACTACGAGTATAGTGTGTGTGTAGCGCCGACAGGCTTAGTGTCTTTTAAGATTGAGTTTAATAGTCTTTGATCGAGAGGAGATATTTTATGAAAAAGAAACAAATATTTGTTTAACTTCAAAATACTTCGAACAAATTTAAAGAAAGCTGCTTAAGCTGAGACAATAATCATTGCGCATTAAACTGGAGGTCCCGTTGGCCACAATTTACATTCAAATTATAATGCTGGTCCCGTTGGCCACGAATAATATTGAGATGATTGATTTCAAAGTTAAGAGAAAGCGTACTTGAATTTCTGCGAACTATTTTGAGTTGAAAACTCCAGAAGTACGAGTATAGTGTGTGTGTAGCGCCGATAGGTTTAGTGTCTTTTAAGATTGAGTTTAAGAGTGTTTGATCGAGAGGAGATATTTTATGAAAAAGAGACAAATATTCGTTTAACTTCAAAATACTTCGAACAAATTTAAAGAAAGCTGCTTAAGCTGAGACAATAATCATTGCGCATTAAACTGGAGGTCCCGTTGGCCACAATTTACATTCAAATTATAATGCTGGTCCCGTTGGCCACGAATAATATTGAGATGATTGATTTCAAAGTTAAGAGAAAGCGTAATTGAATTTCTGCGAACTATTTTGAGTTGAAAAACACTTTGAAAAAAATTAAAGAAAGCTGCTTAAACTGAGATAATAATCATTGCGAATTAAACTGAAGGTCCCGTTGGCCACAATTTACACTCAAATTATAATTCTGGTCCCGTTGGCCACAATTTACATTTAAATTATAATGCTGGTCCCGTTGGCCACGAATAATATTGAGATGATTGATTTCAAAGTTAAGAGAGAGCGTACTTGAATTTCTGCGAATTATTTTGAGTTTAGAACTCCAGAACTATAGTGGATATGTACCGCCGAAAAGTTTTTAGTCGATTAAGTTTTACTTCAAAATACTTCTAAAAAATTTAAACAAAGCTGCTTAATCTGAGACAATAATCATTGCGAATTAAACTGAAGGTCCCGTTGGCCACAATTAACACTCAAATTATAATGCTGGTCCCGTTGGCCACGAATAATATTGAGATGATTGATGTCAAAGTAAAGAGAGAGCGTACTTGAATTTCTGCGAACTATTTTGAGTTGAAAAACACTTCAAAAAAATTTAAAGAAAGCTGCTTAAACTGAGATAATAATCATTGCGAATTAAACTGAAGGTCCCGTTGGCCACAATTTACACTCAAATTATAATTCTGGTCCCGTTGGCCACAATTTACATTTAAATTATAATGCTGGTCCCGTTGGCCACGAATAATATTGAGATGATTGATTTCAAAATTAAGAGAGAGCGTACTTGAATCTGTGCGAACTATTTTGAGTTGAAAACTCGAGAAGTACGAGTATAGTGTGTGTGTAGCGCCGATAGGTTTAGTGTCTTTTAAGATTGAGTTTAAGAGTGTTTGATCGTGAGGAGATATTTTATGAAAAAGAGACAAATATTTGTTTAACTTCAAAATACTTCGAACAAATTTAAAGAAAGCTGCTTAAGCTGAGACAATAATCATTGCGCATTAAACTGAAGGTCCCGTTGGCCACAATTTACATTCAAATTATAATGCTGGTCCCGTTGGCTACGAATAATATTGAGATGATTGATTTCAAAGTTAAGAGAGAGCGTACTTGAATTTCTGCAACTATTTTGAGTTGAAAACTCCAGAAGAACGAGTATAGTGTGTGTGTAGCGCCGATAAGTTTAGTATCTTTTAAGATTGAGTTTAAGAGTGTTTGATCGAGAGGAGATATTTTATGAAAAAGAGACAAATATTTGTTTAACTTCAAAATACTTCGCACAAATTTAAAGAAAGCTGCTTAAGCTGAGACAATAATCATTGCGCATTAAACTGAAGGTCCCGTTGGCCACAATTTACATTCAAATTATAATGCTGGTCCCGTTGGCTACGAATAATATTGAGATGATTGATTTCAAAGTTAAGAGAGAGCGTACTTGAATTTCTGCAACTATTTTGAGTTGAAAACTCCAGAAGAACGAGTATAGTGTGTGTGTAGCGCCGATAAGTTTAGTGTCTTTTAAGATAGAGTTTAAGAGTGTTTGATCGAGAGGAGATATTTTATGAAAAAGAGACAAATATTTCTTTAACTTCAAAATACTTCGAACAAATTTAAAGAAAGCTGAGACAATAATCATTGCGCATTAAACTGAAGGTCCCGTTGGCCACAATTTACATTCAAATTATAATGCTGGTCCCGTTGGCCACGAATAATATTGAGATGATTGATTTCAAAGTTATGAGAGAGCGTTCTTGAATTTCTGCGGATTATTTTGAGTTGAAAACTCCAGAACTACGAGTATAGTGTGTGTGTAGCGCCGATAGGTTAAGTGTCTTTTACGATTTAGTTTAAGAGTGTTAGAGGACATATTTTTTGAAAAAGAAACAAATATTGGTTTAACTTCAAAACACTTCGAACAAATTTAAGGAAAGCTTCTTAAGCTGAGACAATAATCATTGCGCATTAAACTGAAGGTCCCGTTGGCCACAATTTACACTCAAATTATAATGCTGGTCCCGTTGGCCACGAATAATATTGAGATGATTGATTTCAAAGTTAAAAGAGAGCGTACTTGAATTTCTGCAAATTATTTTGAGTTGAAAACTCCAGAACTAAGAGTATAGTGTGTGTGTAGCGCCGATAGGTTTAGTGTCTTTTAAGATTGAGTTTAAGAGTGTTTGATCGAGAGGAGATATTTTATGAAAGAGAAACAAATATTAGTTTAACTTCAAAATACTTCTAAAAAATTTAAAGAAAGCTGCTTAAGCTGAGACAATAATCATTGCGCATTAAACTGAAGGTCCCGTTGGCCACAATTTACATTCAAATTATAATGCTGGTCCCGTTGGCCACGAATAATATTGAGATGATTGATTTCAAAATTAAGAGAGAGCGTACTTGAATTTCTGCGAACTATTTTGAGTTTTAAACTCCAGAACTACGAGTATAGTGTGTGTGTAGCGCCGATAGGTTTAGTGTCTTTTAAGATTGAGCTTAAGAGTGTTTGATCAAGAGGAGATATTTTATGAAAAAGAAACAGATATTGGTTTAACTTCAAAATACTTCAAACAAATTTAAAGAAAGCTGCTTAAGCTGAGACAATAATCATTGTGAATTACACTGAAGGTCCCGTTGGCCACAATTTACATTCAAATTATAATGCTGGTCCCGTTGGCCACGAATAATATTGAGATGATTGATTTCAAAGTTAAAAGAGAGCGTACTTGAATTTCTGCAAATTATTTTGAGTTGAAAACTCCAGAACTTAGAGTATAGTGTGTGTGTAGCGCCGATAGGTTTAGTATCTTTTAAGATTGATTTTAATAGTGTTTGATCGAGAGGAGATATTTTATGAAAAAGAAACAAATATTGGTTTAACATTAAAATACTTCGAAAAAATTTAAAGAAAGCTGCTTAAGCTGAGATAATAATCATTGCGAATTAAACTGAAGGTCCCGTTGGCCACAATTTACACTCAAATTATAATTCTGGTCCCGTTGGCCACAATTTTCATTTAAATTATAATGCAGGTACCGTTGGCCACGAATAATATTGAGATGATTGATGTCAAAGTAAAGAGAGAGCGTACTTGAATTTCTGCAAACTATTTTGAGTTGAAAACTCCAGAACTACGAGTATAGTGTATGTGTAGCGCCGATAAGTTTAGTGTCTTTTAAGATTGTGGTTAAGAGTGTTTGATCGAGAGGAGATATTTTATGAAAAAGAAACAAATATTGGTTTAACTTCAAAATACTTCTAAAAAATTTAAAGAAAGCTGCTTAAGCTGAGACAATAATCATTGCGCATTAAACTGAAGGTCCCGTTGGCCACAATTTACATTCAAATTATAATGCTGGTCCCGTTGGCCACGAATAATATTGAGATGATTGATTTCAAAGTTATGAGAGAGCGTACTTGAATTTCTGCGAATTATTTTGAGTTGAAAACTCCAGAAGTACGAGTATAGTGTGTGTGTAGCGCCGATAGGTTAAGTGTGTTTTACGATTTAGTTTAAGAGTGTTAGAGGAGATATTTTTTGAAAAAGAAACAAATATTGGTTTAACTTCAAAACACTTCGAACAAATTTAAGGAAAGCTTCTTAAGCTGAGACAATAATCATTGCGCATTAAACTGAAGGTCCCGTTGGCCACAATTTACATTCAAATTATAATGCTGGTCCCGTTGGCCACGAATAATATTGAGATGATTGATTTCAAAGTTAAGAGAGCCTACTTGAATTTCTGCGAACTATTTTGAGTTGAAAAACACTTCGAAAAAATTTAAAGAAAGCTGCTTAAGCTGAGATAATAATCATTGCGAATTAAACTGAAGGCCCGTTGGCCACAATTTACACTCAAATTATAATTCTGGTCCCGTTGGCCACAATTTACATTTAAATTATAATGCTGGTCCCGTTGGCCACGAATAATATTGAGATGATTGATTTCAAAGTTATGAGAGAGCGTACTTGAATTTCTGCGAATTATTTTGAGTTGAAGACTCGAGAAGTACGAGTATAGTGTGTGTGTAGCGCCGATAGGTTTAGTGTCTTTTAAGATTAATTTTAATAGTATTTGATCGAGAGGAGGTATTTTATGAAAAAGAAACAAATATTGGTTTAACTTCAAAATACTTCGAACAAATTTAAAGAAAGCTGCTTAAGCTGAGACAATAATCATTGCGAATTAAACTGAAGGTCCCGTTGGCCACAATTTACATTCAAATTATAATGCTGGTCCCGTTGGCCACGAATAATATTGAGATGATTGATTTCAAAGTTAAGAGAAAGCGTACTTGAATTTCTGCGAACTATTTTGAGTTGAAAACTCCAGAAGTACGAGTATAGTGTGTGTGTAGCGCCGATAGGTTTAGTATCTTTTAAGATTGATTTTAATAGTGTTTGATCGAGAGGAGATATTTTATGAAAAAGAAACAAATATTGGTTTAACATTAAAATACTTCGAAAAAATTTAAAGAAAGCTGCTTAAGCTGAGATAATAATCATTGCGAATTAAACTGAAGGTCCCGTTGGCCACAATTTACACTCAAATTATAATTCTGGTCCCGTTGGCCACAATTTTCATTTAAATTATAATGCAGGTACCGTTGGCCACGAATAATATTGAGATGATTGATGTCAAAGTAAAGAGAGAGCGTACTTGAATTTCTGCAAACTATTTTGAGTTGAAAACTCCAGAACTACGAGTATAGTGTGTGTGTAGCGCCGACAGGCTTAGTGTCTTTTAAGATTGAGTTTAATAGTCTTTGATCGAGAGGAGATATTTTATGAAAAAGAAACAAATATTTGTTTAACTTCAAAATACTTCGAACAAATTTAAAGAAAGCTGCTTAAGCTGAGACAATAATCATTGCGCATTAAACTGGAGGTCCCGTTGGCCACAATTTACATTCAAATTATAATGCTGGTCCCGTTGGCCACGAATAATATTGAGATGATTGATTTCAAAGTTAAGAGAAAGCGTACTTGAATTTCTGCGAACTATTTTGAGTTGAAAACTCCAGAAGTACGAGTATAGTGTGTGTGTAGCGCCGATAGGTTTAGTGTCTTTTAAGATTGAGTTTAAGAGTGTTTGATCGAGAGGAGATATTTTATGAAAAAGAGACAAATATTCGTTTAACTTCAAAATACTTCGAACAAATTTAAAGAAAGCTGCTTAAGCTGAGACAATAATCATTGCGCATTAAACTGGAGGTCCCGTTGGCCACAATTTACATTCAAATTATAATGCTGGTCCCGTTGGCCACGAATAATATTGAGATGATTGATTTCAAAGTTAAGAGAAAGCGTAATTGAATTTCTGCGAACTATTTTGAGTTGAAAAACACTTTGAAAAAAATTAAAGAAAGCTGCTTAAACTGAGATAATAATCATTGCGAATTAAACTGAAGGTCCCGTTGGCCACAATTTACACTCAAATTATAATTCTGGTCCCGTTGGCCACAATTTACATTTAAATTATAATGCTGGTCCCGTTGGCCACGAATAATATTGAGATGATTGATTTCAAAGTTAAGAGAGAGCGTACTTGAATTTCTGCGAATTATTTTGAGTTTAGAACTCCAGAACTATAGTGGATATGTACCGCCGAAAAGTTTTTAGTCGATTAAGTTTTACTTCAAAATACTTCTAAAAAATTTAAACAAAGCTGCTTAATCTGAGACAATAATCATTGCGAATTAAACTGAAGGTCCCGTTGGCCACAATTAACACTCAAATTATAATGCTGGTCCCGTTGGCCACGAATAATATTGAGATGATTGATGTCAAAGTAAAGAGAGAGCGTACTTGAATTTCTGCGAACTATTTTGAGTTGAAAAACACTTCAAAAAAATTTAAAGAAAGCTGCTTAAACTGAGATAATAATCATTGCGAATTAAACTGAAGGTCCCGTTGGCCACAATTTACACTCAAATTATAATTCTGGTCCCGTTGGCCACAATTTACATTTAAATTATAATGCTGGTCCCGTTGGCCACGAATAATATTGAGATGATTGATTTCAAAATTAAGAGAGAGCGTACTTGAATCTGTGCGAACTATTTTGAGTTGAAAACTCGAGAAGTACGAGTATAGTGTGTGTGTAGCGCCGATAGGTTTAGTGTCTTTTAAGATTGAGTTTAAGAGTGTTTGATCGTGAGGAGATATTTTATGAAAAAGAGACAAATATTTGTTTAACTTCAAAATACTTCGAACAAATTTAAAGAAAGCTGCTTAAGCTGAGACAATAATCATTGCGCATTAAACTGAAGGTCCCGTTGGCCACAATTTACATTCAAATTATAATGCTGGTCCCGTTGGCTACGAATAATATTGAGATGATTGATTTCAAAGTTAAGAGAGAGCGTACTTGAATTTCTGCAACTATTTTGAGTTGAAAACTCCAGAAGAACGAGTATAGTGTGTGTGTAGCGCCGATAAGTTTAGTGTCTTTTAAGATAGAGTTTAAGAGTGTTTGATCGAGAGGAGATATTTTATGAAAAAGAGACAAATATTTCTTTAACTTCAAAATACTTCGAACAAATTTAAAGAAAGCTGAGACAATAATCATTGCGCATTAAACTGAAGGTCCCGTTGGCCACAATTTACATTCAAATTATAATGCTGGTCCCGTTGGCCACGAATAATATTGAGATGATTGATTTCAAAGTTATGAGAGAGCGTTCTTGAATTTCTGCGGATTATTTTGAGTTGAAAACTCCAGAACTACGAGTATAGTGTGTGTGTAGCGCCGATAGGTTAAGTGTCTTTTACGATTTAGTTTAAGAGTGTTAGAGGACATATTTTTTGAAAAAGAAACAAATATTGGTTTAACTTCAAAACACTTCGAACAAATTTAAGGAAAGCTTCTTAAGCTGAGACAATAATCATTGCGCATTAAACTGAAGGTCCCGTTGGCCACAATTTACACTCAAATTATAATGCTGGTCCCGTTGGCCACGAATAATATTGAGATGATTGATTTCAAAGTTAAAAGAGAGCGTACTTGAATTTCTGCAAATTATTTTGAGTTGAAAACTCCAGAACTAAGAGTATAGTGTGTGTGTAGCGCCGATAGGTTTAGTGTCTTTTAAGATTGAGTTTAAGAGTGTTTGATCGAGAGGAGATATTTTATGAAAGAGAAACAAATATTAGTTTAACTTCAAAATACTTCTAAAAAATTTAAAGAAAGCTGCTTAAGCTGAGACAATAATCATTGCGCATTAAACTGAAGGTCCCGTTGGCCACAATTTACATTCAAATTATAATGCTGGTCCCGTTGGCCACGAATAATATTGAGATGATTGATTTCAAAATTAAGAGAGAGCGTACTTGAATTTCTGCGAACTATTTTGAGTTTTAAACTCCAGAACTACGAGTATAGTGTGTGTGTAGCGCCGATAGGTTTAGTGTCTTTTAAGATTGAGCTTAAGAGTGTTTGATCAAGAGGAGATATTTTATGAAAAAGAAACAGATATTGGTTTAACTTCAAAATACTTCAAACAAATTTAAAGAAAGCTGCTTAAGCTGAGACAATAATCATTGTGAATTACACTGAAGGTCCCGTTGGCCACAATTTACATTCAAATTATAATGCTGGTCCCGTTGGCCACGAATAATATTGAGATGATTGATTTCAAAGTTAAAAGAGAGCGTACTTGAATTTCTGCAAATTATTTTGAGTTGAAAACTCCAGAACTTAGAGTATAGTGTGTGTGTAGCGCCGATAGGTTTAGTGTCTTTTAAGATTGAGTTTAAGAGTGTTTGATCGAGAGGAGATATTTTATGAAAGAGAAACAAATATTAGTTTAACTTCAAAATACTTCTAAAAAATTTAAAGAAAGCTGCTTATGCTGAGACAATAATTATAAATAATTGCGAATTACACTGAAGGTCCCGTTGGCCACAATTTACATTCAAATTATTGTGCTGGTCCCGTTGGCCACGAATAATATTGAGATGATTGATTTCAAAGTTATGAGAGAGCGTACATGAATTACTGCGAACTATTTTGAGTTGAAAAACACTTCGAAAAAATTTAAAGAAAGCTGCTTAAGCTGAGATAATAATCATTGCGAATTAAACTGAAGGTCCCGTTGGCCACAATTTACACTCAAATTATAATTCTGGTCCCGTTGGCCACAATTTACATTTAAATTATAATGCTGGTCCCGTTGGCCACGAATAATATTGAGATGATTGATTTCAAAGTTAAGAGAGAGCGTACTTGAATTTCTGCGAATTATTTTGAGTTTAGAACTCCAGAACTATAGTGGATATGTACCGCCGAAAAGTTTTTAGTCGATTAAGTTTTACTTCAAAATACTTCTAAAAAATTTAAACAAAGCTGCTTAATCTGAGACAATAATCATTGCGAATTAAACTGAAGGTCCCGTTGGCCACAATTTACATTTAAATTATAATGCTGGTCCCGTTGGCCACGAATAATATTGAGATGATTGATTTCAAAGTTATGAGAGAGCGTACATGAATTACTGCGAACTATTTTGAGTTGAAAAACACTTCGAAAAAATTTAAAGAAAGCTGCTTAAGCTGAGATAATAATCATTGCGAATTAAACTGAAGGTCCCGTTGGCCACAATTTACACTCAAATTATAATTCTGGTCCCGTTGGCCACAATTTACATTCAAATTATAATGCTGGTCCCGTTGGCCACGAATAATATTGAGATGATTGATTTCAAAGTTAAAAGAGAGCGTACTTGAATTTCTGCAAATTATTTTGAGTTGAAAACTCCAGAACTAAGAGTATAGTGTGTGTGTAGCGCCGATAGGTTTAGTGTCTTTTAAGATTGAGTTTAAGAGTGTTTGATCGAGAGGAGATATTTTATGAAAGAGAAACAAATATTAGTTTAACTTCAAAATACTTCTAAAAAATTTAAAGAAGGCTGCTTAAGCTGAGACAATAATCATTGCGCATTAAACTGAAGGTCCCGTTGGCCACAATTTACATTCAAATTATAATGCTGGTCCCGTTGGCCACGAATAATATTGAGATGATTGATTTCAAAATTAAGAGAGAGCGTACTTGAATTTCTGCGAACTATTTTGAGTTTTAAACTCCAGAACTACGAGTATAGTGTGTGTGTAGCGCCGATAGGTTTAGTGTCTTTTAAGATTGAGCTTAAGAGTGTTTGATCAAGAGGAGATATTTTATGAAAAAGAAACAGATATTGGTTTAACTTCAAAATACTTCAAACAAATTTAAAGAAAGCTGCTTAAGCTGAGACAATAATCATTGTGAATTACACTGAAGGTCCCGTTGGCCACAATTTACATTCAAATTATAATGCTGGTCCCGTTGGCCACGAATAATATTGAGATGATTGATTTCAAAGTTAAGAGAAAGCGTACTTGAATTTCTGCGAACTATTTTGAGTTGAAAACTCCAGAAGTACGAGTATAGTGTGTGTGTAACGCCGATAGGTTTAGTGTCTTTTAAGATTGATTTTAATAGTGTTTGATCGAGAGGAGATATTTTATGAAAAAGAAACAAATATTAGTTTAACATTAAAATAATTCGAAAAAATTTAAAGAAAGCTGCTTAAGCTGAGATAATAATCATTGCGCATTAAACTGAAGGTCCCGTTGGCCACAATTTACATTCAAATTATAATGCTGGTCCCGTTGGCCACGAGTAATATTGAGATGATTGATTTCAAAGTTAAGAGAAAGCGTAATTGAATTTCTGCGAACTATTTTGAGTTGAAAAACACTTCGAAAAAATTTAAAGAAAGCTGCTTAAACTGAGATAATAATCATTGCGAATTAAACTGAAGGTCCCGTTGGCCACAATTTACACTCAAATTATAATTCTGGTCCCGTTGGCCACAATTTACATTTAAATTATAATGCTGGTCCCGTTGGCCACGAATAATATTGAGATGATTGATGTCAAAGTAAAGAGAGAGCGTACTTGAATTTCTGCAAACTATTTTGAGTTGAAAACTCCAGAACTACGAGTATAGTGTGTGTGTAGCGCCGATAGGCTTAGTGTCTTTTAAGATTGAGTTTAATAGTCTTTGATCGAGAGGAGATATTTTATGAAAAAGAAACAAATATTTGTTTAACTTCAAAATACTTCGAACAAATTTAAAGAAAGCTGCTTAAGCTGAGACAATAATCATTGCGCATTAAACTGAAGGTCCCGTTGGCCACAATTTACATTCAAATTATAATGCTGGTCCCGTTGGCCACGAATAATATTGAGATGATTGATTTCAAAGTTAAGAGAAAGCGTAATTGAATTTCTGCGAACTATTTTGAGTTGAAAAACACTTCGAAAAAATTTAAAGAAAGCTGCTTAAACTGAGATAATAATCATTGCGAATTAAACTGAAGGTCCCGTTGGCCACAATTTACACTCAAATTATAATTCTGGTCCCGTTGGCCACAATTTACATTTAAATTATAATGCTGGTCCCGTTGGCCACGAATAATATTGAGATGATTGATTTCAAAGTTAAGAGAGAGCGTACTTGAATTTCTGCGAATTATTTTGAGTTTAGAACTCCAGAACTATAGTGGATATGTACCGCCGAAAAGTTTTTAGTCGATTAAGTTTTACTTCAAAATACTTCTAAAAAATTTAAACAAAGCTGCTTAATCTGAGACAATAATCATTTCGAATTGAACTGAAGGTCCCGTTGGCCACAATTAACACTCAAATTATAATGCTGGTCCCGTTGGCCACGAATAATATTGAGATGATTGATTTCAAAGTTAAAAGAGAGCGTACTTGAATTTCTGCAAATTATTTTGAGTTGAAAACTCCAGAACTAAGAGTATAGTGTGTGTGTAGCGCCGATAGGTTTAGTGTCTTTTAAGATTGAGTTTAAGAGTGTTTGATCGAGAGGAGATATTTTATGAAAAAGAGACAAATATTTGTTTAACTTCAAAATACTTCGAACAAATTTAAAGAAAGCTGCTTAAGCTGAGATAATAATCATTGCGAATTAAACGGAAGGTCCCGTTGGCCACAATTTACATTCAAATTATAATGCTGGTCCCGTTGGCTACGAATAATATTGAGATGATTGATTTCAAAGTTAAGAGAGAGCGTACTTGAATCTGTGCGAACTATTTTGAGTTGAAAACTCCAGAAGAACGAGTATAGTGTGTGTGTAGCGCCGATAAGTTTAGTGGCTTTTAAGATTGTGGTTAAGAGTGTTTGATCGAGAGGAGATATTTTATGAAAAAGAAACAAATATTAGTTTAACTTCAAAATACTTCGAAAAAATTTAAAGAAAGCTGCTTAAGCTGAGATAATAATCATTGCGAATTAAACTGAAGGTCCCGTTGGCCAAAATTTACATTCAAATTATAATGCTGGTCCCGTTGGCCACGAATAATATTGAGATGATTGATTTCAAAGTTATGAGAGAGCGTACTTGAATTTCTGCGAATTATTTTGAGTTGAAAACTCCAGAAGTACGAGTATAGTGTGTGTGTAGCGCCGATAGGTTAAGTGTGTTTTACGATTTAGTTTAAGAGTGTTAGAGGAGATATTTTTTGAAAAAGAAACAAATATTGGTTTAACTTCAAAACACTTCGAACAAATTTAAGGAAAGCTTCTTAAGCTGAGACAATAATCATTGCGCATTAAACTGAAGGTCCCGTTGGCCACAATTTACATTCAAATTATAATGCTGGTCCCGTTGGCCACGAATAATATTGAGATGATTGATTTCAAAGTTAAGAGAAAGCGTACTTGAATTTCTGCGAATTATTTTGAGTTGAAAACTCCAGAAGAACGAGTATAGTGTGTGTGTAGCGCCGATAAGTTTAGTGTCTTTTAAGATTGAGTTTAAGAGTGTTTGATCGAGAGGAGATATTTTATGAAAAAGAAACAAATATTGGTTTAACTTCAAAATACTTCGAAAAAATTTAAAGAAAGCTGCTTAAGCTGAGATAATAATCATTGCGAATTAAACTGAAGGTCCCGTTGGCCAAAATTTACATTCAAATTATTGTGCTGGTCCTGTTTGCCACGAAAAATATTGAGATTATTGATTTCAAATTTAAGAGAGAGCGTACTTCAATTTCTGCGAACTATTTTGAGTTGAAAACTCCAGAACTACGAGTATAGTGTATGTGTAGCGCCGATAAGTTTAGTGTCTTTTAAGATTGTGGTTAAGAGTGTTTGATCGAGAGGAGATATTTTATGAAAAAGAAACAAATATTGGTTTAACTTCAAAATACTTCTAAAAAATTTAAAGAAAGCTGCTTAAGCTGATACAATAATCATTGCGCATTAAACTGAAGGTCCCGTTGGCCACAATTTACATTCAAATTATAATGCTGGTCCCGTTGGCCACGAATAATATTGAGATGATTGATTTCAAAGTTATGAGAGAGCGTACTTGAATTTCTGCGAATTATTTTGAGTTGAAAACTCCAGAAGTACGAGTATAGTGTGTGTGTAGCGCCGATAGGTTAAGTGTGTTTTACGATTTAGTTTAAGAGTGTTAGAGGAGATATTTTTTGAAAAAGAAACAAATATTGGTTTAACTTCAAAACACTTCGAAAAAATTTAAAGAAAGCTGCTTATGCTGAGACAATAATTATAAATAATTGCGAATTACACTGAAGGTCCCGTTGGCCACAATTTACATTCAAATTATTGTGCTGGTCCCGTTGGCCACGAATAATATTGAGATGATTGATTTCAAAGTTATGAGAGAGCGTACATGAATTACTGCGAACTATTTTGAGTTGAAAAACACTTCGAAAAAATTTAAAGAAAGCTGCTTAAGCTGAGATAATAATCATTGCGAATTAAACTGAAGGTCCCGTTGGCCACAATTTACACTCAAATTATAATTCTGGTCCCGTTGGCCACAATTTACATTCAAATTATAATGCTGGTCCCGTTGGCCACGAATAATATTGAGATGATTGATTTCAAAGTTATGAGAGAGCGTACTTGAATTTCTGCGAATTATTTTGAGTTTAGAACTCCAGAACTATAGTGGATATGTACCGCCGAAAAGTTTTTAGTCGATTAAGTTTAACTTCAAAATACTTCTAAAAAATTTAAAGAAAGCTGCTTAATCTGAGACAATAATCATTGCGAATTAAACTGAAGGTCCCGTTGGCCACAATTTACATTCAAATTATAATGCTGGTCCCGTTGGCCACGAATAATATTGAGATGATTGATTTCAAAGTTATGAGAGAGCGTACTTGAATTTCTGCAAATTATTTTGAGTTGAAAACTCCAGAACTAAGAGTATAGTGTGTGTGTAACGCCGATAGGTTTAGTGTCTTTTAAGATTGAGTTTAAGAGTGTTTGATGGAGAGGAGATATTTTATGAAAAAGAGACAAATATTTGTTTAACTTCAAAATACTTCGAACAAATTTAAAGAAAGCTGCTTAAGCTGAGATAATAATCATTGCGCATTAAACTGAAGGTCCCGTTGGCCACAATTTACATTCAAATTATAATGCTGGTCCCGTTGGCTACGAATAATGTTGAGATGATTGATTTCAAAGTTATGAGAGAGCGTACTTGAATTACTGCGAACTATTTTGAGTTGAAAACTCCAGAACTACGAGTATAGTGTGTGTGTAGCGCCGATAGGTTAAGTGTCTTTTAAGATTGAGGTAAAGAGTGTTTGATCGAGATTAGATATTTTATGAAAAAGAAACAAATATTGGTTTAACTTCAAAATACTTCGAACAAATTTAAAGAAAGCTGCATAAGCTGAGATAATAATCATTGCGCATTAAACTGAAGGTCCCGTTGGCCACAATTTACATTCAAATTATAATGCTGGTCCCGTTGGCTACGAATAATGTTGAGATGATTGATTTCAAAGTTATGAGAGAGCGTACTTGAATTACTGCGAACTATTTTGAGTTGAAAACTCCAGAACTACGAGTATAGTGTGTGTGTAGCGCCGATAGGTTAAGTGTCTTTTAAGATTGAGGTAAAGAGTGTTTGATCGAGTTCAGATATTTTATGAAAAAGAAACAAATATTGGTTTAACTTCAAAATACTTCGAAAAAATTTAAAGAAAGCTGCTTAAACTGAGACAATAATCATTGCGAATTAAACTGAAGGTCCCGTTGGCCACAATTTACATTCAAATTATAATGCTGGTCCCGTTGGCCACGAATAATATTGAGATGATTGATTTCAAAGTTAAGAGAGAGAGCGTACTTGAATTTCTGCGAACTATTTTGAGTTGAAAACTCCAGAACTACGAGTATAGTGTATGTGTAGCGCCGATAAGTTTAGTGTCTTTTAAGATTGAGGTTAATAGTGTTTGATCGAGAGGAGATATTTTATGAAAAAGAAACAAATATTGGTTTAACTTCAAAATACGTCAAACAAATTTAAAGAAAGCTGCTTAAGCTGAGACAATAATCATTGCGCATTAAACTGAAGGTCCCGTTGGTCACAATTTACATTAAAATTATAATGCTGGTCCCGTTGGCCACGAATAATATTGAGATGATTGATTTCAAAGTTAAGAGAAAGCGTACTTGAATTTCTGCGAACTATTTTGAGTTGAAAACTCCAGAACTACGAGTATAGTGTGTGTGTAACGCCGATAGGTTTAGTGTCTTTTAAGATTGAGTTTAAGAGTGTTTAATCGAGAGGAGATATTTTATGAAAAAGAGACAAATATTTGTTTAACTTCAAAATACTTCGAACAAATTTAAAGAAAGCTGCTTAAGCTGAGACAATAATCATTGCGCATTAAACTGAAGGTCCCGTTGGCCACAATTTACACTCAAATTATAATTCTGGTCCCGTTGGCCACAATTTACATTTAAATTATTATGCTGGTCTCGTTGGCCACGAATAATATTGAGATGATTGATTTCAAAATTAAGAGAGAGCGTACTTGAATCTGTGCGAACTATTTTGAGTTGAAAACTCCAGAAGTACGAGTATAGTGTGTGTGTAACGCCGATAGGTTTAGTGTCTTTTAAGATTGAGTTTAAGAGTGTTTAATCGAGAGGAGATATTTTATGAAAAAGAGACAAATATTTGTTTAACTTCAAAATACTTCGAACAAATTTAAAGAAAGCTGCTTAAGCTGAGACAATAATCATTGCGCATTAAACTGAAGGTCCCGTTGGCCACAATTTACATTCAAATTATAATGCTGGTCCCGTTGGCTACGAATAATGTTGAGATGATTGATTTCAAAGTTATGAGAGAGCGTACTTGAATTACTGCGAACTATTTTGAGTTGAAAACTCCAGAATTACGAGTATAGTGTGTGTGTAACGCCGATAAGTTTTAGTGTCTTTTAAGATTGATTTTAATAGTGTTTGATCGAGAGGAGATATTTTATGAAAAAGAAACAAATATTGGTTTAACTTTAAAATACTTCGAAAAAATTTAAAGAAAGCTGCTTAAGCTGAGATAATAATCATTGCGAATTAAACTGAAGGTCCCGTTGGCCACAATTTACACTCAAATTATTGTGCTGGTCCTGTTGGCCACGAAAAATATTGAGATTATTGATTTCAAATTTAAGAGAGAGCGTACTTGAATTTCTGCGAACTATTTTGAGTTGAAAACTCCAGAACTACGAGTATAGTGTATGTGTAGCGCCGATAAGTTTAGTGGCTTTTAAGATTGTGGTTAAGAGTGTTTGATCGAGAGGAGATATTTTATGAAAAAGAAACAAATATTAGTTTAACTTCAAAATACTTCTAAAAAATTTAAAGAAAACTGCTTAAGCTGAGACAATAATCATTGCGCATTAAACTGAAGGTCCCGTTGGCCACAATTTACATTCAAATTATAATGCTGGTCCCGTTGGCCACGAATAATATTGAGATGATTGATTTCAAAGTTAAAAGAGAGCGTACTTGAATTTCTGCAAATTATTTTGAGTTGAAAACTCCAGAAGTACGAGTATAGTGTGTGTGTAGCGCCGATAAGTTTAGTGTCTTTTAAGATTGAGTTTAAGAGTGTTTGATGGAGAGGAGATATTTTATGAAAAAGAAACAAATATTAGTTTAACTTCAAAATACTTCTAAAAAATTTAAAGAAAGCTGCTTAAGCTGAGACAATAATCATTGCGCATTAAACTGAAGGTCCCGTTGGCCACAATTTACATTCAAATTATAATGCTGGTCCCGTTGGCCACGAATAATATTGAGATGATTGATTTCAAAGTTAAGAGAAAGCGTACTTGAATTTCTGCGAACTATTTTGAGTTGAAAACTTCAGAAGTACGAGTATAGTGTGTGTGTAGCGCCGATAGGTTAAGTGTCCTTTACGATTTAGTTTAAGAGTGTTAGAGGAGATATTTTTTGGAAAAGAAACAAATATTGGTTTAACTTCAAAATACTTCGCACAAATTTAAAGAAAGCTGCTTAAGCTGAGACAATAATCATTGCGAATTAAACTGAAGGTCCCGTTGCCCACAATTTACATTCAAATTCGTATGCTGGTCCCGTTGGCCACGAATAATATTGAGATGATTGATTTCAAAGTTATGAGAGAGCGTACTTGAATTTCTGCAACTATTTTGAGTTGAAGACTCCAGAACTACGATTATATTGTGTGTGTAGCGCCGATAGGTTTAGTGTCTTTTAAGATTGAGTTTAAGAGTGTTTGATCGAGAGGAGATATTTTATGAAAAAGAAACAAATATTGGTTTAACTTCAAAATACTTTGAAAAAATTTAAAGAAAGCTGCTAATGCTGAGACAATAATCATGGCGAATTACACTGAAGGTCCCGTTGGCCACAATTTACATTCAAATTCGTATGCTGGTCCCGTTGGCCACGAATAATATTGAGATGATTGATTTCAAAGTTATGAGAGAGCGTACTTGAATTTCTGCAAACTATTTTGAGTTGAAAACTCCAGAACTACGAGTATAGTGTGTGTGTAGCGCCGATAGGCTTAGTGTCTTTTAAGATTGAGTTTAAGAGTGTTTGATCGAGAGGAGATATTTTATGAAAAAGAAACAACTATTTGTTTAACTTCAAAATACTTCGAACAAATTTAAAGAAAGCTGCTTAAGCTGAGACAATAATCATGGCGAATTACACTGAAGGTCCCGTTGGCCACAATTTACATTCAAATTCGTATGCTGGTCCCGTTGGCCACGAATAATATTGAGATGATTGATTACTTGAATTTCTGCGAACTATTTTGAGTTGAAAACTCCAGAAGTACGAGTATAGTGTGTGTGTAGCGCCGATAGGTTTAGTGTCTTTTAAGATTGATTTTAATAGTATTTGATCGAGAGGAGATATTTTATAAAAAAGGAACAAATATTGGTTTAACTTCAAAATAGTTCGAACAAATTTAAAGAAAGCTGCTTAAGCTGAGACAATTATATTTGCGAATTAAACTGAAGGTCCCGTTGGCCACAATTTACACTCAAATTATAATTCTGGTCCCGTTGGCCACAATTTACATTTAAATTATAATGCTGGTCCCGTTGGCCACGAATAATATTGAGATGATTGATTTCAAAGTTAAGAGAGAGCGTACTTGAATTTCTGCGAATTATTTTGAGGTTAGAACTCCAGAACTATAGTGGATATGTAACGCCGAAAAGTTTTTAGTCGATTAAGTTTTACTTCAAAATACTTCTAAAAAATTTAAACAAAGCTGCTTAATCTGAGACAGTAATCATTGCGAATTAAACTGAAGGTCCCGTTGGCCACAATTTACACTCAAATTATAATTCTGGTCCCGTTGGCCACAATTTACATTAAAATTATAATGCTGGTACCTTTGGCCACGAATAATATTGAGATGATTGATTTCAAAGTTAAGAGAGAGCGTACTTGAATCTGTGCGAACTATTTTGAGTTGAAAACTCCAGAAGAACGAGTATAGTGTGTGTGTAGCGCCGATAAGTTTAGTGTCTTTTAAGATTGAGTTTAAGAGTGTTTGATCGAGAGGAGATATTTTATAAAAAAGAAACAAATATTAGTTTAACTTCAAAATACTTCTAAAAATTTAAAGAAAGCTGCTTAAGCTGAGACAATAATCATTGCGAATTTAACTGAAGGTTCCGTTGGCCACAATTTACATTCAAATTATAATGCTGGTCCCGTTGGCCACGAAAAATATTGAGATGATTGATGTCAAAGTAAAGAGAGAGCGTACTTGAATTTCTGCAAACTATTTTGAGTTGAAAGCTCCAGAACTAAGAGTATAGTGTATGTGTAGCGCCGATAAGTATAGTGTCTTTTAAGATTGAGTTTAAGAGTGTTTGATCGAGAGGAGATATTTTATGAAAAAAAAAAAACAAATATTGGTTTAACTTCAAAATACTTTGAAAAAATTTAAAGAAAGCTGCTTAAGCTGAGATAATAATCATTGCGAATTAAACTGAAGGTCCCGTTGGCCAAAATTTACATTCAAATTACTGTGCTGGTCCTGTTGGCCACGAAAAATATTGAGATTATTGATTTCAAATTTAAGAGAGAGCGTACTTGAATTTCTGCGAACTATTTTGAGTTGAAAACTCCAGAACTACGAGTATAGTGTATGTGTAGCGCCGATAAGTTTAGTGTCTTTTAAGATTGAGTTTAAGAGTGTTTGATCGAGAGGAGATATTTTATGAAAAAGAAACAAATATTTATTTAACTTCAAAATACTTCGAAAAAATTTAAAGAAAGCTGCTTAAGCTGAGACAATAATCATTGCGAATTAAACTGAAGGTCCCGTTGGCCACAATTTACATTCAAATTATAATATTGAGATGATTGATTTCAAAATTAAGAGAGAGCGTACTTGAATCTGTGCGAACTATTATGAGTTGAAACCTCCAGAAGTACGAGTATAGTGTGTGTATAGCGCCGATAAGTTTAGTGTCTTTTAAGATTGAGTTTAAGAGTGTTTGATCGAGACGAGATATTTTATGAAAAAGAAGCAAATATTTGTTTAACTACAAAATACTTCAAACAAATTTAAAGAAAGCTGCTTAAGCTGAGACAGTAATCATTGCGAATAAAACTGAAGGTCCCGTTGGCCACAATTTACATTCAAATTATTGTGTTGGCCCATTGGCCACGAATAATATTGAGATGATTGATTTCAAAGTTATGAGAAAGCGTACTTGAATTTCTGCGAACTATTTTGAGTTGAAAACTCCAGAACTACGAGTATAGGGTGTGTGTAGCGCCGATAGGTTTAGTGTCTTTTAAGATTGAGTTAAGAGTGTTTGATCGAGAGGAGATATTTTATGAAAAAGAAACAAATATTGGTTTAACTTCAAAATACTTTGAAAAAATTTAAAGAAAGCTGCTTATGCTGAGACAATAATCATTGCGAATTACACTAAAGGTCCCGTTGGCCACAATTTACATTCAAATTATTATGCTGGTCCCGTTGGCCACGAATAATATTGAGATGATTGATTTCAAAGTTAAGAGAAAGCGTACTTGAATTTCTGCAAACTATTTTGAGTTGAAAACTCCAGAACTAGGAGTATAGTGTGTGTGTGTAAAATACTTGTGTAAAATTAATTGCGAATTAAACTTAAGGTCCCGTTGTTCACAATTTACACTTAAATTATAATGCTGGTCCCGCTGGCCACAAATTGTATTGAGAATATTGACTAAATGGAGAGCGTACTTGAATTTCTGCGGATTATTTTGAGTGCAAAACTCCAAAATTTTAATGTGTGTGTGAAGCGCCGATAAATTTCCATGGCAATATTTTAAAACACGAAAACAAACAAAAAACTTAACACTCCGCGGGATGTCACCGCGATCGAAAAGGCGTTTGCATGAATAATATTCTCCATCGTGAAGATTCGTCAATTCCTTTAAAAGATGCTTCCATGGGACTTACTGAACCTTGGCAGGCAGTAGAGGACAATTATCCACTCGTCAGGGGAGATTACCTCCCGGGCAAGAAGGATTATGTCCCTTAGAATACATCGTCCACTTGGCGGGGGAGAATACCTCCCGGACAAGGTGGATTATGTCCTTTAGAATACATCGTCCACTTGTCAATAGAGAATACCTCCCAAACAAGAAGGATTATGTCCCTTAGAATATATCGTCCACTAGTCAGGGGAGAATACCTCCCGAACAAGGAGAATACATCGTCTACTAGTCAGGGGAAAATACCTCCCGGGCAAGAAGGATTATGTCCCTTTGAATACATCAACCACTTGTCAGGGGAGAATACCTCCCGGACAAGAAGGATTATGTCTCTTTGAATACTTCGTCTACTAGTCAGGGTAGAATACCTCCTGGAAAAGGAGGATTATGTCCCTTAGAATACATCGTCCACTTGTCAGGGGAGAATACCTCCCGAACAAGAAGGATTATGTCTCCTTGAATACATCGTCTTCTAGTCAGGGGAGAATACCTCCTGGAAAAGGAGGATTATGTCCCTTAGAATACATTGTCCACTAATCAGGGGAGAATACCTCCTGGAAAAGGAGGATTATGCCCCTTAAAATACATCGTCCACTTGTCAGGGGAGAATACCTCCTGGACAAGAAGGATTATGTCTCTTTGAATACATCGTCCACTAGTCAGGGGAAAATATCTACTGGAAAAGGAGGATTATGTCCCTTAGAATACATCGTCCACTTGTCAGGGGAGAATACCTCCCGGACAAGAAGGATTATGTCTCTTTGAATACATCGTCTACTAGTCAGGGGAGAATACCTCCCGGACAAGAAGGATTATATTCCTTAGAATACATCGTCCACTAGTCAGGGGAGAATACCTCCCGGACAAGAAGGATTATGTCCCTTTGAATACATCGTCCACTAGTCAGGGGAGAATACCTCCCGGTCAAGAAGGATTATGTCTCTTTGAATACATCGTTTACTAGTCAGGGGAGAATACCTGCTGGTAAAATTCCTTTAGAATACATGTCCACTTGTCAGGGGAGAATACCTCTCGGACAAGAAGGATTATGTCTCTTTGAATACATCGTCTACTAGTCAGGGGAGAATACCTCCCGGACAAGAAGGATTATATTCCTTAGAATACATCGTCCACTTGTCAGGGGAGAATACCTCCCGGACAAGAAGGATTATGTCCCTTAGAATACATCGTCCACTAGTCAGGGGAGAATACCTCCCGGACAAGAAGGATTATGTCCCTTTGAATACATCGTCCACTAGTCAGGGGAGAATACCTCCCGGGCAAGAAGTATTATGTCTCTTTGAATACATCGTCTACTAGTCAGGGGAGCATACCTGCTGGTAAAGGAGGATTATGTCCTTTAGAATACATGTCCACTTGTCAGGGGAGAATACCTCCCGAACAAGGAGAATACATCGTCTACTAGTCAGGGGAAAATACCTCCCGGGCAAGAAGGATTATGTCCCTTTGAATACATCAACCACTTGTCAGGGGAGAATACCTCCCGGACAAGAAGGATTATGTCTCTTTGAATACATCGTCTACTAGTCAGAGAGAATACTCCCGGACAAGAAGGATTATATTCCTTAGAATACATCATCCACTAGTCAGGGGAGAATACCTCCCGGACAAGAAGGATTATGTCCCTTAGAATACATCGTCCACTAGTCAGGGGAGAATACCTCCCGGACAAGAAGGATTATATACCTTAGAATACATCATCCACTAGTCAGGGGAGAATACCTCCCGGACAAGAAGGATTATGTCTCTTTGCATACATCGTCTTCTAGTCAGGGGAGAATACCTCCCGGACAAGAAGGATTTATTCCCTTTGAATACATCGTCCACTAGTCAGGGGAGAATACCTCCCGGGCAAGAAGGATTATGTCTCTTTGAATACATCGTCTACTAGTCAGGGGAGAATACCTGCTGGTAAAGGAGGATTATGTCCTTTAGAATACATGTCCACTTGTCAGGGGAGAATACCTCTCGGACAAGAAGGATTATGTCTCTTTGAATACATCGTCTACTAATCAGGGGAGAATACCTCCTGAAAAGGGAGGATTATGTCCCTTAGAATACATCGTCCACTAGTCAGGAGAGAATACCTCCCGGGCAAATGGTAAATGTAATATAACCAAAGCCATCAGTTGTACCACTAAATACGCAGCATAAGACTTCATATACTGCCGAAACTAGGTCAATTAAGATGCCGGAATGATTCGTAAGGGATGAACAGCTAGATATTCTTAATTATGAAGGCAAACGCTGGCATTAGTTTTGCTGATGGCATTGTAACAGCCTTATGGAAATTTAATATTTGTAATATCTAGGAAATCACTAGAAAAATTTCAAAGAAAAGAATCAAAAGGAATATGTTTTCAAACATAATTCGATAAGACTTTATAATATAATATTAAAATTAAAAAAAGCCATTTAATAAAAAAGTTCAAAAAATTATAAAATTAATTGAAATCAATGAAGTACTATATATTAATAATTTGTCATTAAATTATTTCCAATTATTTTCAAAAACGAGATTTTTCGATTTAATAAGCATTCGATTGATATTAATATCTTTTGAATTGCTTTCGTTGTTTGACAACTACAATATTTGTGTGCGAACAAAATTTTAGGTTGGCGTTTGTAATGGGAACCAAGACAACACAACATCAAGCTAGGGTTTAAACAGCATTTTTGTAGGTCAACATACGAATTTCGTTTTTGAATTTAATTGAATTGAGTTGAACTGACAAAAAATTAAAAAACATAAAATAATAAAAATGCTGTTTCAGAAAACTTAAAACTTCCTTTTCGTAAATACTTAAATCAATATAATAATTTAATAAATAACCTTTCAAAACCAAAATTTATATAGATTTCAAATTTACGGAAGTGCCTTACCTTTTAGTGTTTTGATCGTTTGTTATCCATAATTTATTAATTGCATATTCTTTTAATATAAAATCAATTTCTAATGTTATTTAATGCTTATCTTTAAAACTTGACAGGCTACCTGCTGTGTATTTAATTTATCGGTTGAATTCAATTTAAGTAACACTTATGTATTAAGTTTAGTTTTAAAAAACTCACATTTGCATACTTAATTGCGTAACGTTTTTTTGAATTAAACAGAAATTATTTTAATCTTGTATACAAAATACTTGTTCTTTTATTTTGCGTATCACTTCTGCATTTGTTTGCCTTCTTTATTTGGAATTCCTTAAATAAATCTCTAAACTTATTTTAAGAAATTGGTATAAATAAAATAAGCATTTTAAGTAATATTTATTCAGTACAGTACACACTTAATGGTCCCCTGGAAGCACTTAACAAACTCATAAAGTCTTTTGTATTTAAAGCAATCATTATATTAGATTATATTATTCAAATCATTGATGAAGATTGTAAAACATTTCATTAGGGATGTATGTAATATAGAAAGAAATCGCAAAACTATGCAAAGTTTTTTTGAGGATATAAATTCTCTTCTACCTTATACAATATCAAAAACCTGTAGATAGATAATAAACCTTCATAGATGTACATTTCTAACTTTCCGCACTTTAAACAAAATACATATAGTTCATAAAGCAGCTTCTAAAAGTATGTATTTTTTTTCTTTATTTTTAAGAAGCAATTTTTTATCTATAAATATAGGTTAACAAGAAGTCTAAACTTAGTTATCCACAAGCACAAAGAAGTACAATCCCATTTAAAACTCATTTGCTACAATTATTATCGTTAAATGCTTCAAGAATATTCTAGAAAGAAAGAGAAATCCTAAGATATGCCTAAGGATATGCAATGTTATTTAGCCATATATGCAAAAGGCGTCTTGTAAAGAACTATAATGCCATTTAAAACTTATTTGCTACAATTGTTATCGTTGAATGCTTCAAAAATATCTACAAATAAAGAAAAATCCTAAAATTTGCCTAAAGATATGCAATGTTTTTAAGCCATATATCCAATACGCGTGTTGTTTTATGTAAAAATGTTGAAACTACACACGGTTCTTACACTATTTAATCATTAAATCTAAAATAGTTGAACTTATATATTATAAATGCGTTTAAAATTTGAAAATATGTTCCAAAAGACTGAAGAAGATATGCAATATTTTTTTTTCACAGAGTTAAATATTTTTTTAAGTTTTCTCTTACACAAAGTTACGATGAAAATAGTAAGGTATTTAATGCCCACATTTATTTCTTTTATAGCGACTTGCAATTTTACTAACAAACAAAAAAACACAAAAATTTCTCAAAAATATTTAATTTTCCATTAAAAAAAATAATTGTAAATGAAATAATTTATAATAGAAATCATCTAGAAAAGCGAGTGCATCATGAATATCTTTTTTAAGACAAAAATATCTTATTTCTCTTAAATATTTTTTTTTTTTAATTTTGCTTCTAAAGTAATCACTTG
Organism: Philhelius festivus; assembly: GCA_963931855.1. Lineage (NCBI taxonomy): Eukaryota > Metazoa > Arthropoda > Insecta > Diptera > Syrphidae > Philhelius > Philhelius festivus. The sequence continues at coordinate 214,241,914 of OZ007555.1, read as the reverse complement.
CTTAGTGTATTCTTATATACCAATATTAACTTGTATTACAATACCAAAGCAATAGTTTCAATTAAAATCTTATACACAACAAGCCTGTAGGTGTATAGATTGTATGCATGAATATTCGTCCAAAATGTATGTTTGAATGGTAAACAAAAATTAAGTTTGAACGTAAACGTTTTTAATCTTAGTCCATAAATGGTAATTAAGCCTTCGTCTAAGCATGACATATTTTGCTTAACATTAACATAATGGATTTAAATAAGAGAAAAAATTGATAGTATCTGAGACAAAACAAAAAAAAAAATATCTACAATTTTCTAGAAACTTTTAAAACTCTTACTACTATTATCAGCTTAGTTTGAGTTCTTTAAAGAATTATTTAAATTAAGGTTTTATTTATGAATACTAGTTTGAAAAATGATTTAAAGTTGCATTTTTTCTCCGACATTATTATAAATATTTTCTAACTACATATATATATTTCTTCTTTTTTTTTTTTACAATAATTTAGTTGATATTCGAAACAGTGGTGTGTTGTTTATAATATTAAGAACAGATTCCATTTTTATTATTCATCGCATAAACATCAATTTGTATAATGTAGAAATTACTCTCACTTTGCTTCGAAAGAGAATCCTTCCATTTAAAATGGGGATAGACCATTTGAATGTACAAAAACCTTAAAAGAAAAATGTCCAAAATGTTCAAACCGTTTAAAAAGGTTAAATAGGAGGTCATAGCTTAAATTTGTTTTTCTATTCTATGTTCTAATTGCATACTAGTAGGCGCTTTTAATTTCTGTTAGTTAAAATTGCATAAATGTTATAGATTTAAATAAAACCTGAAGCTACTTTATCTAAACAAAAAAATAAATTACCAGCCTTGATTCCTTAAATAGTGTCCATAAATTTTGTTCATTGTTCTGCAAGTAAATATGTTTTCTTTTGACGAAAAAATCGTGCTTTCTGTTTGTTTGTTTAACAAAATTCATTACATTTCTTAACTTCGGCGTAAAATTATTCTTGAAATATTTCTATACCAGATAAATATAAATTTTTTATTGCATGGGGAAATGCAACGAACTTTTTTCAAAGTACAAAATATAAACTACCTCAAAATTTATATACAAAAATATAAATCAACAATTTTGTAAAATTAAAAAAAACTATTAAACATACCTGCAACTAAAATAAAAAAAAGAAACTTAATTGGTTTATTTTCGGATATGATTTCTCGGATATGATTATGAAACAAATTATATATAGAAATTTATTCAACGTCTCTGAGAAAAAATGTATTTAATTTGATAAAGTATATAAATTAATCTCATCAAATTTTGAGGAAAATAAAAAATTCAAGCTTTGCAAAAACCAAATATAATATGGTCAGCTTCGAAATAAACTCCATCATTCACTTTACGAAATATGTATTTAAAAAATTAGGTAAGAGTAAGAATTAAGAAAAATCAACCTGTTTCAGATCGCAATTCGAAAATAAAATTCTTCAAACAAACATCAACACACTTGCAACATTGCAACAACTAATTATATTCCTCATCAAAAATAAAACAACAATATTTTGAAATTAATGTTTTAAGAAAATATCTAACAATCGAATGTTTGGGAAAATTACTCTTTATATTTATTTTTGAAAATTATACAAAAAAAAAATGTCGTCGTCAATTTTATAGAATTTATCTTTCAGGTTGATAAGAATGTTCAAGCAATTAATTTTGACAACCCCCAAAACCCTTTTTTGAAAAGGCTTTAGAATTTTCGTATTGCTTTTAAAGGGTCGATTGTGCCCTTAATTTGGGGTAAAGGTATTACAAAAATTGGAGTCAAAATAATATAGGGTTTAAAAATACAAAAAAATGTATACGTATAAAAAAACATACCCAAACACAAATTATATTAAATATGTACGCTCCAAAATATGCTAAAATATAATAATTATATAAAACCAACAAAAAAAAAAACTTTATAAAAACTCATTATTCTTATTTGCTCCCTCCAATTAAAAAGCTTGATTGTGCCCTAAATTTGAAGCGCACAGTATTGAAAGGATCAAAGTGTCAAAATTATACAAAAAAATCAACATGTTTCAGTTCTAAATTCGAAATGAAATTCGTTAATCAAACATCAATGCACTTGCAATATCAACGAATTATGTTCCTCATCAAAATTAAACTAAAATAATTCTTATTTTTTAAACTAATTCTTTAATACTTTATTTAACAATTAAAGTTTTGGGAAACTAAGGCATTATTTTATTATTGAAAAGAAAAAGACGTCGTCAATTTTATAGAATTTATCTTTCAGGCTAATATGAATGTTTAAGCAATTAACTTTGAGAACCCCCCAAAACCCTTTTTTTAAAAAGGCTTAAGAATTTTCGTATTGTTTTTAAAGGCTCGATTGTGCTCTAAATTTGAAGTATCTTACAAAAATTGCTGTCAAAATAATATAGAGTTGAAAAATACAAAAAATACATACGTACATACACATAAAATAGCCAAACACAAATCAGGCTACATATGTCCGTCCTAAAATATGCAATAACACTACAAACTTTTTAAAAATAAGTATGAAATAATACTAAATTAAATATGATAAAAAAAGAGTTGTTAGTTAACCGGCAGTAGAAAAAAAAATTTATAAAAATGTGTATGTCCCCAAAAAATGCGCTTTTTCTATTAGTATCTTAATTAAGACGAAATTTAAACGTTTTGGGGGCATTACCTACCCACACTTTACTTTAAGAATGTTACTTCTAAAAATATTTTGGGCTTTAATTTTAAATATTCAAAAGTAAGTTTAATGATTTTTGAAATTCTTAGCAATTTTTTACTTTCTCATATCTCCGAAACAAAAAAAAAAAAACAGATCTCTCTGACTTTTAGAAAAACTTTATTTTAATTTTGCACCTAAAACTTAACCAACGCAAAAATTATTTTTATACTAAATTAAAAATCTATTCAAATTACTCTTATTTTATATAAGAACCAAAAAAAAAAAAATTTATAAAAACTCAAATTCTTTATTTGCTCCAAATTTGTTTTCGATATTATGTACAAAATTATTTTATGTGTAAATTATGCAACTTTTTAAAAATATTTAATTACACCTTTTTTATTTGTTAAGACACTTTTGGCAAGATGTCAGTCTAAATTAAGCTTTAAACATTTTGTGAGTAGTAGTATTAGGCCGTTGTGAAAAATCTTGTAAATATGTTGTAACTTTGTGTAGAAGTCTTAAATCTTGCAAACCAAAATTTATTGCAAAATATTTTTTGCGTAAGAAGCAATTCCTGATAGGTTTATTTTTTGTCTGTTTAATATCTCAGCCTCTACAAGTTTTGCAATTTATCTTAAGAGTTAAGAGATTTTTGACGTGGTTTTTATTTTAAGATATTATTTTGAATAATTTAAAAACACACTTGTTTTATTTATTTATATAATTAAATGCATTTCGAAAGCTATGTCTCCATCGTCAGTAAGCTTTAAAAAAATAATTTATCTTTAAGACATTTAATTAATGATTTTTAAGCGTTGTCATTTTTGTTATTTTACCATAGCTTACTGGACTTAAATATGAAAAATTACCCCTGATTTGTTTGCTTGGTTTATAAGCGTGTGTTTTATTTTAATAAAAATTTTACTTTCTTTGGAGCTTAAATAACTTACTTTTTACTATTATATAATTGCCAACAAATATGCAACTTTTTTTCATTCAAAAAACAATCTTATTTTTATCTGCAAATAAAAGGGAATGTAGCTTCCCAAGGTGTCATATTGAAAATATAGAACTTTATCTTTAAAGAAGACTGAACAAAACTTAAAAAAAAAACTTCAGAAAAAAAAATAATTGCATTAAGTAAAGTGTTGCAAGGCATTTAAAAAAAAGAAAGTTTAAAATTAAATTTTAATCAGGTGTTTATTTTTTATACTATGCCATTTTTTACAAACTGAAAATTGGTTTTTATTTAAATAAGATCCCAAAATGTATTTCAATATCAACACAAAAAAATTACCTATATCTCTAACTTGCAAAAACAAAAAATCGAAGACTTTGTTTCTAGAATTAAAATTCTTACCTCAGAAATAAGTTTATATAAACGTTATTGTAAAATAGTTAAAAAATCACAAAATCTTAAGGTTTTAAATTAACAATACTATTTATGTGTTTTTCAACGTACAATGTACAGGTTTTATTCGTAGAATAGTTTCTAACGTCGTTTTTGAGTCTTTAATATTTGTGTACATGATGTGTAGATTACAAATGAATATACATACTAATTGGTATTTGTTTACTTAAATTTTTATCAACTATTATTTACTCGTCAAGCCTGAAATATACTTCTGTTAATGCCGAAATTGAAAATCGCATTTCCCTGGCTGCACAAATTAATTAATTTTCAGATTTTTCTATTTTCTTCACAGTTCTTTAATTTGTAATTCGACCCTAAAACTAGACTAAATAATAACCTACATACTAACTGGAAACAGTTTTTGAGTTTTAAGGTTTTTGTACATTAAATTAGAATTTAGATTTAATGAAAAAAAAAAATAAGGTTTTATGTTGTAACTCTTATAAAAAGGTGTGTTTATAAAGTAATTTAATTATTTTCCTTAGAAACAGAATGTTATTTAATTCTCTAGCGGCAGAAATTATGCAAACAAAATTTACATTCTTCGAAAACAAGTGTAAATTGTGTAAAGAAACTGAACATATGAATTTCAATATCGTCTTTTAATTCTGTATTTTTTGCATGTTTTCTACAAACATATGAATTTTGTTGTCCTTTAATTTTAATAAATTAATATTATCCAAAACTTGGATTAAAGTTTTCATCTTAAAAAAAGAAGATTAAATCAGGATATTAATTTTAACAATATGTTTTATTGACTGTTAAATCTGCCCTTTTGTTTTTTTTTTCAAACAAGAAAGTGTAAAATTTTTGTTTAAATAAATGTGCATTTTTATGATATTTTTTCTTATTAATTATTTCTTTAATAGTTTAGTCATCCTACGTTGTTTTCTATTTAATAAATATTTATTTCATTTGTCAATCCAAAAAAAAAGCCTTTATACCTACCATGATTCTTTCAACAAAAAAACTATTCCAATTTGTATTTCAAGTGAATTAAATACTACTTAATAATACTCGTAAATAATTTAAAAAATAATAAAGACTGTAAAAATAATATGACGACGACGCATCTAAATAATTTTATAAATTTACATTGACCACTTTAAATAATTATGCAATGACTTTTAATTATTTTTGTTCGTATGATTCAATTCAGCCTTACCTATTGGTTATCTATTCTTTTAAAAATTCAACTCCTGTTTGTAAAAAAATTAACGACTTTTCAGGGTTTATCAAATTCATATTATTTATATGCGATAGATAAGATAGCGAGTGCAAACGAGTTTTACAGGAGATGGACGAAGTAGAGATAAAATCAACTTCTTATCTTCTCTGTACACTTCCTGCTCTATCCCATAGATGTATGCTCCATATTGGAGAGTATTGGAGAGTTTTTCTTCGACGAAGCTAGTGTTCTTAATAGTTCAACGAGTACGTATCACAATGGACCAGCTCCCTGGTCTAAGTGTGTCAGCTGTGTCGCTAACAGCCATTTGAACCTAACTTAACATAAGCAAACAATTGAAAATGTTGCCTGTTTTTTTTCTTTGAATTGACTTTTCATTGCTTTCTAGAATAAGGATTCTTCTTTCTGTCTCTTTATCAGAGATATTCTGTAATAATTCTAGAAAAAAAAAAAAATTACAAGAGTTGAAAATTTTTGAAAAATGTTTCTATAAATATGCCTTTTTCCCATTTTTTATATATAATTTTAATGGTTAATTTTAAGTTTTCCAGTTCTTTTTTAATAACTGATTCAAATGTGCGAAGACAATCAAATAAAAAGATTTAAAATTAGGTTTTAAGACAAGGATGTCATGTATAGTTTATATACTATGTATAATATTTTTTCCCATTGAGGGACTGGTAAGGGCCTGGCATGGATTACTCATCCATTGATTTTTAATACTGATAATTTGATTAAAAAGGCTTAACCAATATGAAACTATTAAAATTTAAGAATTCATTTTAAAGCATATTATTTTAATTTTAGATAAGAAAAAATCCAGATAATTAATTAAAAAAAAAAAAAAAACAATTCAAAGTCAACATCATCTTCTCACCACAACAACAAAATTCTTCAAATCAATCACTCTACAATCAATAAATGAAACTACGTCTGACAACAATCAACATTTAAATTTTCAATTATAATCTATGTTTACTATAACTACTCGTAACATTATGTATTTTTGAAATATCATTTTTTAATCAACAACTTTATTTCAAAACACTATCTTATATTGTTGTTTAAATATAATGAAAAGTTTTTCTCCTTTTTGAAATATTTCCTCTTTTTAAATTTATATTGTTTTCTTCTTGGTTTTGTTGTATTTCCATACAATGCAATAAACAAATAATTTGTGTATATACGAGTAGGTAAATAGAAACACAAATAAGTAAAATATTCGCAACTGAACATAGTTTGGTTAACGAAAAAATTTGTACTTACATTTTTATAATTAAACCTTCAAAAAATACCAATCAAATAAAAATAGAAAAATAATTTATCTCTACCACCAAAAATTAGCCATAGTTTCTCTTTTTGAATTGAATTAAAAAATAATCAATACAGTACCTACATTTATGTATATGTTCAAAACTAATCTTTAGTGTCACATAGATATCTATGCTCAACTATTTTTTAAATGTTTCCATCACATACAAAATTTCACATTACACATATCCTTTTTCACACCTGAACCCATAGTCTTAAATTTGTATTAATAAATGTATATTTGTATGATTTAACTACACTGGCACTTTTTAAGGTCTTAAGACACCACCTTTATTTACATATATTGAAAGAATGTTCTAGGAGAAGATACAAGATTAAAAGGTCTTGATAATTTTAAATTGTATGTTTTTATTCTAAAATGTTCATTTTTGTTTTTATAATTTATTTAGTTGTAGCGCGCTTAGGAAACTTTATATTCATCTCCAAGTTGTGATATTAGTTGTATAAATCATAAAATTATAAACTATAAAGATTAGCTTATCTTCTCATATGCATAAAACACCACACCACTTCAAGACCAAAAACCAACAATGTAATTTTTAATAATTAGAAAAAATAATAACACTTAAAGGTAAAAATCATAATAGCACTACAACTTTCCTGCAACCTCAACATCGATAAGCTATTTTCAACATATTTTCTGAAACATCATCGCCTTCCAAAATCATTCTTAACGATAAACAACACTTTCTCCAACAAGTTCCGCTCTTTCTATTTTTAACAATATACTCTGACGAAGTTTTCAATGCATTTATAATATTTTTATATTTTCTACATAAGGTTTTTTAATCGAAAGAATTTCCTTGTAATAAAATTAAGGTTAACTATATTTTCGTTATTTAAAACTCATATTATTTAAAATATAAAAATAAATTACAATTTTTCATCTTTGGATTAGAAAAACCATCATTAAAATAAATCCTACAACTAAAAGACCTTCCAAGCTCTCAACCAAATATAATTTAAAATGAGAAATAACCTATCAGAACTTTAAAAAAACAAAACTAATATAATTACATATTATCGTTTTAAAAGTCTCCACTTAATTTATTTTTTATTAAATTCAGAATAAAGCTTAACACAGTTTCAATAGGAGACTAGAGAAATGTGATATACAAGATACATAGGATCGATATACAAAAATTAAGTAATTTCTAATTTAAGCATCTTCTTCTTCACATCTGTCTCCTGATTTCTCGACTTCAAGCAACAATGATTTTTAGGAAATTATATTTAAATCTAGCTCGTTAAACTTTTATAAAATAAAACAAAAGAAAATCAGTACACAAATTGCAAGACCTATTACCCGAAGGAAAAAGCAGATGGTTAACTAACTTAAATTTTGTTTATATAATTTTAATATATAATTTTTGATAAAATATTATTTACCAAACACACCAATCAAACCATAATTCTATAAGAAAACTAAAAGAATGGCCTTTTAATCTCTTCTTAAATAAATTCAACAATTGCACTCACTCACTTAATAATAAATAAGCAATTACTTTTGGTCTCAAATTTTTAAAATAAAATGCATTAACTAATCAAGACGTCAAAAATCTTCTATAAAACACTAATAAAAATAAAAAGTTATTCACATCAAACTTCTATCTAGATCAAGTGGCACAATTATAATTTTAAACTGATTTTATTTTTAAAATAATTATAGAAAGTTTTTATTCACAATTCTTATAATTTAAAAATAAAAAAAAGTAAAATAAAAATAAAATAAAAAAATAAAAGAAATATAGAAAATAAAATAAAATGAAATAAAAAATAGAAAAAAATAAATTAAAATACAAAAAAAAAATAAACCATAAAATTTAGCCAACATTATAGAGGTCCACATATTTTTCACGTTGTCCCACAAATTTTATCTTAATTATCTACTTAATCTTGAACCCTTATATTTCTTACACTTTAAAATAAATAAAAGAAATAATTATTATTTAAAAAAAAAGGAAAACAATTTTTTTTTTTTAATTTATCCCACAAAGTATTTCAATAAAAGAAATATGAACACGAAACAATAAACACATAAAATAAAAGATTTTTAATCTTAAAATTGAAAACATTTATCATACTATAAAATAACATTTAAACTACGAAAACACAATTACAAAAATGAATAAAAAGTCTTAACAACCTACACAACCCACCAAACACATATCTTACGATGAAAAAAATATTTAACTTAAAAATTAAAAACAATAAATTGTTTAAACAATTTGTTGCAATCATTTTAGGAAAGCGTTTCAGTTATTTAAATAAAAAATAACCTAAAGTTAAAAAAAAAATAAAAAAATCTTCATAATCAAAATTAAAACTTAGTGGATGAAATGAAATAATTTTTAATCATCTTTTCAGAATTCTAAATCCCCATGAAAAATATAGGTAAATTAAATTAAAATAAAACCCACTTAATGATTTACTATTTTAATTAATATAAACTCACCTAATTAATTAAACTACTTAATACTTTGTGATAAAAATGGCGTTAATCTAAACAAATAATTAGTCTTCAAATTTTAAATTCGATTTCTGCAACTAAAGGCGTTTTTAATAAACTTATACTTAAGTATTTAATTTTAAATAAAAAAATACACTTTAATATTATTAACGTTATTAAGCTAAAGAGCTACCTAGGTCTTCTGCGTGTTTCATAATTCCAAGTTATTTGCAAGCTTTAAACACAATCATTTTTTTTTCTTGACAAAATAATGGAAGGAAATTGCTAGTTATGTATATGCGATAATGTGTTGTGACTTTTTTTATATAATTTAGACGCGCTCGAGCTACCCTTGATACCCTTATAATGTTGAACATACAAATATCACATGCGATGCAGAAGTTAGGGCAGGAGAGAAAGGGAGTGTTGGTGAACATTGGTCTTGAATATTTGAATGAAATAGCAAGGAAAAACTGTGTCGGGTAGATTATTCCATAATTGTTAAAATTGCGGCGCATTTAAATAAAACTTGGTTAAAATGATGGTTTGACCAATATATACTTGGTTTTGGAAAAGAGCTTCAACATAAGCTCCCGTGATATTAAAATAGTTTGCAATCGAAAGGTAAAGAATATCCCAATTTTCCGTTTGCATAGTCGATACAAAAAAAAAAACAACATTTTGTGAGGATTAATTTTAAGAAAGGTTGCTTCTTGGTATTATTGCCGAAAATTAAAAAAAAACACTAATTCTCGAAGAAAGGAACATCAAACAAGGTTACCAATATGATAAAGTTTGCATTACACATGCTTGATGAGATCGCTAACAATTGAAGAAGTTTGAACTCTCACGAAAATAATTAATCTTAATGTACAGCTGTTTCTTAAAAAAATAAATGTCAAATGTCAAATACCGAATAATTTAAAACTAGTACGTTCAGAACTCAAAGTTCTACTTTATTTTTAACCTAAAACTAACACCAATCGAAAACTGACGCTTGTCACACCATAGACAGCATTTGAAAGAGATTCTTAAAAATTCAAAAAAACTCAAACAAAAATTCAAAACCTACGAGAGGGTTTGACATGATCACTAAAAAATTCGTAATAATTTAAATCTCCATGAAACGAAATCTTAAATAGGACATAGGAGTAGAGTAGCGGCAAATAATTCAAGAATCTACGTACATTTAACATACAATATGCACAAGCACATACAACATGCAGGTTAAGATTAAATAAATTAAAAAAAAAAAAACAGAACCCTGTTCATAAGAATAATGTTACTTAAACTATTTTGAGCTATTAGAATTTGCGGATGTTTTGTACAGAAATGAAGGTGCCAAGTTATACCTATGAGGTAAGATCTCTTAAATAGCTTTTTTTGTATAAATTATTCATGTTTTATTTTTTTATATCCATAAAATGGAAGATAATCGAACACAATGGAAAACTGCAAGAATTTCCCTAACAATTTCTGAAGAACACACGATTTAATTAAAGGGCTTATTCGAAAATCAAAAGCGCAACGACTATGATTCTATATTAATTAAATCCTTTTCCAAATCTAATTTATTTACTTGTTTTGTATTAATTAAAGTGTAAATATAAATTAAAAACTAATTCTTAAATAACCTTCGCTTTAGCCTCAAGACTACACTGTTCATGACTGTCTTTTCTTTCTACATTACGAACTCCTAAAGTATACCAATAATTTTAGTATTTTAATTACTATAATATAATGTTTTAATTTTTATTTTTATAATTTAAAGAAATCTAATAACTTCGTTACAGATTTTAAAACAAAAAAAAATATTTAAAATTTTCTTCTCATATAATATTTTCAATCGAAATAATTAACCACCCAATTATCATCAATGAAAATAATTTCTTATAAAAATTATAAATGTTTCAAAAAAAAATACCCAACTTAAAAAATATCTATCTACTTAAAATAAGTTCACAATAATTCAACGTTTCAACGAAGTTTTATGCATAATATTTTTGAACAACACCTCTACAAAAATTAAAAACACTCAATTTTATTATTACCTGTAATTTTTTTAATTAAAAAAATAATAATTTGTCTTATAAATATAATTAAGGTAAAAGTTTAATTTATAAAAGGGGTATAACTTCAAAAAACAAACAAAAATAATAACAAAGAAGATAACAAATTAAAATATTAATAAAAGCGAGGTTCTCGTTGTCGTAAGTCCGGTATTAAATTAAAAAAAAAAACTCCCACTTTTAAAATTAAAAATCGTTCAATCCATCAACAAAAGCAATTTATTTAAAATGGTAATTTGGGGTTTTTCCCAAATTCTGATTATAAAAATAATATTATTTATATACATATATAACAATATTTCTAAAGGAAGATTTATATTTTAATTTGGAAATTATTTCGAACGATATGATTTTAATTCTGCAATCGAATTTTATAGTTTTTTTTTATCATTTTTAAATTTTCATCATCGATTTTGAAACTGCTTTTTGAAGAACAGAACTTTAAGTTGCCCAAGTGAAGTAATAGAAAAAGAATATTAGGCTCGGACCTTCAAAATGTATAATTTTTTAATTTACTATATAATTTCTTTTACCATATTTTATATATTTTTCTAATAAAATACTATTTTATTCCCACTTAAAGCGAAAGATCCCAGGAAACAGTTTTTTTTTAAATGGTTTAATCAGCCAAGAAGCTTGAATGATGTACCGTCCAAAGGGTTATATTTTACTACAAAATTATTGATTCCTTAATAAAATATAAATTCTACTATGTTTTAATAAATTCAAATATACGTTTTCGAAGTTGTCTTGAAAATTTACATACATTTATAAGAAATTTTTATTAAAAAATCTCGAAATTCAAAAAACTAAACTAAACGAATTCTACGACTTAAATGCCTTAATACCAGGGTTTGTCTTGAAATTATATAATTAGTAGGTACCCAAATGAAATATTGGTCGGAGGTGCACAAACCTAATCAATATGAGGCATAGATCACATGTAGTAACAGGTGGTGCACGAATCGTGCTACATTAGGCGTTTTTCTTTTTTAGTTCAGAATAGATCTCTGAACAGAGTCCGAGCATGTCGAGCATGTTCTGAAAATCCTCTGAGCACTCGGAGTTGTTTTTGAAAACTTAGCTGTCACCATTTTTATGAATGCTTGTTAGCTTATGTTAAGCATTTAACTTTGTCTGCTCAGTTATTTTATTCAGAGTTCATAGAACGCACATTCCAACAAACACATATTCCAACCTCTAAACGCTCTGAACTAAAAAGAAACCACAATTTGCTTTTTGACAGCTCAGGATCTTCTCTAAATTAAAAAAGTATAACGCCTATTAAAATAACTTTTTTTTTAATCAAAATCAAATTTCAAAATCAAAATTAAATTTTATTTTATATTTTGAAATTGATAGACCGTAAATTACCTTCACGCTCATTCAGGCACATGCGATACCTGAACCGAAAATTATTCATTGCGGCCTGACGGGTTTGAAGTTTGCACGGATAAGTTTCGAGTCGAAACGGTTGGGCTTTCTTGAATTGATGAGGATACAGCCGCAAGTCTGCCCTGAATCCGGACATAGGGATGTCGATGATACGGTCTTTGTGCGAATCTTCCAGATTTGGCAAACATGTTAACCAGGCTGATTGATATAATCGTGGGAGTGCCGCCAAACCCCCGCCTAAATTCCGTTTGGATGGAAATGACGGACTGCAAAGCATGTTGTGGTTGCTTCCTCTCCCTTTTAACTGCCGATATAGAGAGCTGCAAAGCTGGTGGCGCCTCCAGTTAACAGCAAAAAAAAAAACAAACAACTCCGCTGCACTATTCAAATCCTGAAATCCTCGTTTAGTTATCCCAAGCATTCATTTCAATAAATCTTAATAATAACTTAAAAAATAAAAATAAGTCGATTACTTACAAAAAAATTTGTCCTTGTAGCACTACTCGTGTGCAACTCTGTATTACCGAATCCCTGATTCAATTTAATCTTGCTGATAAAATCCCAGATCCCAGGATATTTGGTCACCTTTTCAAGTAAGTAGGTAAATCAATCTATGCATATTCAAAAAATATATTCAAAGTTTTTAGGAGCTTATTTTTGTTTAAATTGATTCTATTCCAATTTTCAAACTTTCTTAACCCAAAGTGTTCTTAAATATAAATCCTCTTTTAGTAAAATAATAATACGAAAAATATAATTTAAAAAAAAAATAAAATTCAAATAGTAAATAATAAAATAAATATAAATACCTACGGCGAACAAAATAATCGAAATAAAAATACATTCAAATGTACATATATACGATAAAAAAAAAGAAAGGTAATTTTTTTTTGTTGATTAATGTCATGTGATTTTTATTATTTAAACATTTCTTTTTCATATAAATGTGTTTGTTATATTTATCAGAATAATGAAGATTTATTTTATTTCAAAGAAAATATTATTTCTATTTGTTCGCTCTTATTTTTTTTAAATCTCTTGCTTTAGGAAATTAAAAAATTTGCTTTTCTCAAGATACATACATATATGGTTTTTTCTATTTGGTAAAATGTTCCTGGATTTAAATTTTCTTCCAAGAAACCAAAAAAAAAAACATAAATTAGTGACGAAATCGATATCCTTGTTCCTTGAACCGTGTGATGTGATGGATTTTTTTTTTATACAGCATGAAAATCTGAAAAAAGAATCGAAACAAAATGCTGCCTTGCGTTAACCCTTGAAAAACAGGTATTTTTGAAATTGCATTATTTCAATTTGTATATTTCTTATTTGAAGATGTTATCCGAGTTCTGGCCTCTTTCAAAGCACGTTGAAACGAAAAAATATGAAACGAGTTAAAATGTTGGTTATTCGAGTGTAAGTTTTTTTTTTTGAATTTCAATGTTTTTGATTTGAATATTTATAATGTTTATGCAATATACAAAAATGTCTCTACTTCTGCCACTAACCATGTACATGAGGTTTGCTTAAAAAATTCACAAAGGTAAATTGTTTTGTATTGATTATTCCATATACATATATAATTTTTACTTAATCCTTTGATAGCATTTTCGAAACAATAATTAGTGTCGTCAGATATACATTATGTAATAATTGTTATATATTTAGTTATTACAATTACAAAGAGCTTTCTTAATGGGCCAAGCGCAAGAGTCTTAAATGGTATTAAATGTGTTGTATTTTCTTATAAATATGTTTAAATTTTATCTTTCAAACAAAAGGCAATAAAATAATAAACAAAAGAACAGAGTACAAATCCTTAGCAAAATAAAAAAAAATATTCTCCGCTGATATTTTGAAGTTCCATGCATGAAAATTGTTTACAAAAACAAAATGCTTAACGCAATACATGAAATTTTGGTAAATAAATGTATTCCAACATCGCCGCCATGAGTCCATATAAATGCATGGAAAGAAGTTTAAATAAATAGTATATTCTTTAAAAGTAAAAAGTCGCTGCACTATTGCTGAATTGAATATTTTTTGAAATTTAATTTTAAATAATTTCCAGTTATTAGATTTTATATAAACATTTCGAATATGTGGTATAAAGATTTTTCATTATTCTCTTTTGAAACTATTTAATTTAATTAGATTCTTTAATTAATAGTTTTAAAACGGGAAATAAATATATTTAAATTTTGTTTGGGTTTTTCTTTATTTCTTTTTTTAAATTGCATTTTCTTTTATCAAATTCACATAAAGAAAGGTTTGTTTTATTTTATTACGTCAAAGAAAAATAAGTCTTACATAAAAATAAAAATATTTTTTATTAATTTATATATTTTCAATTTTTAAATTAACATATTTTGAATATTTTAATAATATACAAACTACTGATTAAAAATTAACTAAATCAAAACAATTTGCTTAAAAAAAAATAGTCAGTTTCTTTCATTTAAATAAACAAAATAATTCTTAGATTCAAGAAAGTAAATTTTCTGAATTTGACAGTTATTTTAATGTGATTGGAATAAAAGTTAACCTCTAAAAATCTTTCAGACATTTGCTTTTCAACCCTTTGAACGTTAGCTTATGTTGAATTATTTTTAATTCATTTGTTTGATTTATTTAAATTTACTTTTGAATAATTTAAACAATAATCTTTTTTATATTTTTCTTATATTAAAAATATCAATAAAAAATTACTTGAATCCAAATCATTTATTTAAAGACAAAAATCATTGTATTTAACATATTTTCTTCCAAATGGCTATTTTCTTTCAGTTAAATAAAAAAAAATAATTCTTAAATTCAGGAAATCAAACTTTCTAAATTTGACAATTATTTTATTGTGATTGGAATTAAAAATAGGTTGGATTAACTTCTAAAACTTCTTTCAAGTATTTGCCTTAAAACCATTTAAACCTAACTATATGTTCAATAATTTTGAATTTATTTAAATTACGTTTTGAATAATTTTTAATATTTTTCTAATTTCACAGTAATGGTATTTCAAATCAAAGTTAAATATTTTAATTGCTTAAAAATCGTTTAATTTATTCAAATTAAGAGTGAGAAATGTTTTTCGTTCTTATTCTTTTTAAAAAAAATATACTATTTTTTATTTTAATATTTTATTTATTAAGACTTTTTGAATTCAAATTTTTTCCTTCATAATTTTACCATAAATGATTTTTTTCTTGTTCTTTTTTTTATATTTTTTGAAAATAAAATGTACAATATTTTCCAAGGCCTCTTTTCTCCAATCGAATCATAAATAATTTTTAAATTTAGAAAAACACATGTTATTTTCTGAATTTGATGGTTATTTTATTTTTTGGAAAAATTAGGGCCTTAAATTTCTTTCCCACATCACAGGTACAATTTTTGGTGACGCATCTGATCGTATCACTGGACATTTTTAGTCTCTTAACTCGTTTTGACGACTATTGTGTACATGTACAGAATGATGTGTGAGCCTTATGTATGTATGTTTAAATATTTCAGCTCAAAAAATAAATAATTATTTAAAACCAATCTAATTAGATAATCAGATGCATGTTTGTATATTTTAAGGATATCGAACAAAATTTCAGTCTCAGACACAAATTAGCCTTTTCAGCTTTATCTTAGCCAGAAACATGCATTTCACATTTTTTTTTAAATTTTATTTTATGTGGAAATATAAATTGAAAGTAAATTGGTACATATGCTTTGAGGTACCTACATATTTAACTTATGTATATTACCAAGTATTGTTGAAAAAATATGCATTCACAACTTTCCTCAAAACTTATTTAATGAATAAATTTAATATATTTTGATAATTGGTTGTTTTGTATAGATATTCCAAAAAAAATTAATCTCTTTATTTATTTTTCATAATAATTAGATTTTTCGTGTTTAGAATATATGTTTATTATTTATAATAAATTATACACATACATACATTACATGCATCTTAAAAAAATATATAATACTCGTATATAGTAAATAAAATGTATTTACGTACTGCTATAATTTTGTTTTGTTAAATCCTCTACGGAAAAAAAATAAAAAAAAAAATCCTTTCATCCATTAGGATGTTCAAAACACCAATTGTCCGGTGGGATTTGTATAAATAGATATATCATTTGGATAACATGATAAATAATTGTACTTACAATAATTCCTAACCCCTTCCGATTGTCTTTTTTAAGACGATTGCTCCTTCCTCCAACAAATCCCACCATCCCAAATGTTTCACGAAGAGATATAAACTGATTTCATTTTTATTTTGTTTAAATAAACTTTGAAATAAAAATTAAAAAAAAAAAACTTGAATACAAAAAAAACGTCCTTATAAGGATGCAATGAGACACTAATGGAGATGAGATGGAAATCAACCCGAGGGACTCTTATAATGGATGGCAGCAACAATTTAACAAACTTGCTGGAATGGACTGAAAACTGAAGACATCAAATAAATGGAATGAAATGAAGTAGATGCTGTTTTTGTAAGTTGTATTTCGATAAAGGACATATTCTAAAATCTATTTATTTTACAGATTTGCCATTAGAAAACATCAAAAGCTGCTTTTCCAAATATCTCTCAACATGGAGGTCTTAAACAAATTAAATTTCAATTAAACCTGAAAGACACGTTTGTTTTGTGACTGAGCTAATTAAATTATTACCTCTTGTAATGAATGCAGAATTCCATAAGCTATTAAAAAAATTTAAAATATTGAATAAACAAAGAAATAAATTTTAATAGAAACATTTTTAATTTAAACAATTTTTAAATTGTTCTTTATACATAATAAGAATCTATTTAAATTATTATTAAAACATTTATAATTAATTTAAGTAAGAAAATGTAAATGATAGTTTTAAGTAAACAAAATTCCTTCATGGATTTATTTAAATTTTGAATTCATAAAATTTTATATAAAATAGTTAAAGAAAGCTAATGAAAGTTTTAAATTTAGTATTATAAGTCAAATCCAGAACTGATGTTATTTACTATTTTCTATATAATTAAAGTTAAAAAAAATGATTTGAGATATTTAAGTCCTACGATTTTCTTTAGTTAAATAAACCAAAATATAAATTTATTTGATTATTCTTTTCTTCTTTTGAAATAATGTATAGAGTTCGACCAGTGAATTCTTTCAATAAGTAATAGTTGGAGTAAATGGACCGTTAAAGAAAAATATAAGATTCGATTCAATAAATAGATAAGACAGAACAGAGTGAATTTATTAATGTAGAAGAAAATAAATTTGACGAACTAAAATAATACCTTAAAACCTACTATGTACATAGTCTGCTATCATCTGCTTCGTAGAAATATATTCAACTTAAGATCACCTTTATTAATAAGTTCTTTTAAAAAATGATGACGAAAATCGTTACTTATGTTTTGTTCTTGTGTTATAAACATTTGCTGATGCTAGACATACATAAAGCACTATTGTTATAACTAGAAACGGTGAGAGCAGGATCGACTTTGAGATCTAGTTCTTCTCAAAGTTGCTTTATCCAATAAGTTTCCAAAACAGCATTACTTATAGCGTTTGTGCATAAGCCTCCTGAAGTATCCCGAAGCATTCCGAATGCTTCTAAAATCATTCGTTTAGCATAAGATGACATTTCTTCTTCTGAAAAGAAGAGAAAATCGATTCTGGATTAAAAAAAAAAAGAATCAAAACCAGAATCATGCACTCAAGCTCACACTCTCGACGACAAATACCTCAAATGTAATTTTTTTGTTATGAATACATTTGATGACAGATATAATAAAGTTCAAAAAGTTAAATAATATAGTTGTTATAACCGATTTATTTATGTTTATACAAAAAATTGATTTATAAGAGATAAATATCTTATAAAAAAGAATAAAAATAAAAAAATAAACTTTTGAAAAAAGTAAGAACTCTTCAACGCATACTAACGCATCCTTTAAAAACACTTTCCTAAATAAATGTTTACAAATAATATGACTAACTCATTATAAACAAAAAATATTTCCACTTATGCATATGTATATAGAATTTATCCTTTATTTTGTATAAATGTTAAATTAAAAACAAAAATATATGTTAAGACTTAGGGCCGGCCAGTTATAGCTGTCATTGATTTGCAAAAAAACATACTGTAATGGCATTAATTGGTACCAAAATTAAGCTAATAAGTAGTAGAATTTTTGTACTCTATAAAATACAAAATTCTGATTTAAACTTTTTTTTAAATCCACTTTTATTATTTCACTGATGCAAATCAATTTCAATGAACAGCTGATTTTCGTTTCTTTAACTTCGAACGCAATCGTTCCACTGAATGTGTTCGATTCTCTTTCTATTCTCAAATGTCAGTTTTGCTTTCAATGATCAACTCTAACTTCAAATACATAGAATTGGTTGTTATCAGTCACTGACAGGATCTTTTACTGAAACCAATTTTTCAATGATTGCTTTAACTGGCTTTTCAAAAAAAATAAAGTCAGCATTCCACCGATTTGTTCGAATGATGAATTTCAAAAAGCTATAACGAGGGCCTGAATTTTATGGGGATATGATCGATGCGTTAAGCCAGACACATCAGACATGAGCCTACAATCTTTTATTCTTGCATCGACACGGTGTGTGGTAATATGACACTCTATTTAATTACTTCGCTTTGTGAGTTTTTTTTTCGACAAAACTGTGTTGAGATTTTTTAAATTTTATCCGAGTAATTTGTTTAAGCGTTGGTCTTAGTCGAATGATTTAAAGAATCGAGATATTAGTATTCGAAGAATTCGAAGTATTAAAGAATCGAATGATCATTCGAATGATATTCAAAATAATATCATAGTAAAAAAAGTACGAAACAAACACTACATTTCAAGGTAAAAAAAAGCACAAACAAAACAAAAAAATCATAACATAATGGGGGCTATCGTGAATAAATTTTCCCTCGGAATTTTTCCAACTTTCAAAATTGTTAACTTGAATAATGTCGAAAGCAGTGTTACCACTGAAAATTTTCATAAGGTGTCAAAAAAGGTGTCCGAGAGGAAGAAAGGTGTCCCATAGAAATGTCAATTAAACCACAGGTTAAATTAAAGTTTTAAAACAATTAAGAACAACAACAACAACGTAGACGAACCGACCACAAAGAGTAGCACATAGATGTGAAGGAATGAAAACCAAAGAATAAACATAGCAGATAACACACAAACGTGCGTCAATAATGTAGTTATCCATATGCCAAACAACTTGCAAACTTTTGTTTTCTGTAGTGTGAGTGCGTGGTGAATTGCATTTAATTCAAACACAAAAGATAGAGATATGTAGAAATAGTTTGGTGTAGGTATTTTTTATTTTGGTTGTTTGCGACGGGTTGCGTTCCATTTTTCGAACAAATTGTTTTTTTTTGCTTAAAATAGTGTCCAAAGAGTTGCTAGATTTATAAAAAGTGTCAAAATCGACTTATTTTTGAAAAGAGGTGTCTTGGTGTCCGAACGCTGAAAAGGTGTCAAAATGACACTAAAGTATCCCCAAAGGTAACCCTGGTCGAAAGTTTCCCTTGGAATTTATTGATCTCTGGAATTAAGTTTCATAGAGACTTTGGCTCTCATTTCAAAAGGCCAGCCGTCAGTTTATAAAGAACGGTGCAGAAGTGTTGTCGTTTCCAATTTTCAAATATGTTTTCACATATTCCGGGGGAATATGCACGGTAGCCCCCAATAGTTCTCGCTTCTCGCTTTTCCTTTACAATTCTATATTCAACCTTCAACGATGCATCGAGTGCGAAAATAAATTTATGTAAATAAGAACTCAAAGTCATTGAATACGCACGCATGTGATACACAAATAGTCCAGTCATTTTAGGTTTTATCTGCGGAAAAATTCCTAGTGAGCTGAATTTTTGTATACACCTTTATTACGCCATTGTAATGAAGATGTGAAAAATCGACATTGATATCGCGCCTGCTAAAAACGTTATTAAGGTCAAAAGGTCACAAAAATCAGTTTTTCGCAAATATCTCGCGATCTATTGCTCAGAGGTCAATAAAGGTCATTATAAAAATTGTTTGTCGTGAAATTGTCTACAAAAAATGTATCATGCATTTTTCTGTAAAATTAACCGTTTTCGGAGTAGAGCGCTGAGAAAGCGAATATATTATGACGATGCACTCGTTTCCTCACCACCTTCGAGGTAGAATGCAGGGCGCGTGCTATATGTCTGTGTAGGCATAATCCATGATATAAAATCAGAGGTTTTTTATATTTACGAGTGAATAATTTTTTATTTGAATACAGAAAAATACAGAAAAATTAACTTTAGTATATAATTTTTTTTATCATTCATTGTCGATATCTTCAGTTTCTGTGTCATTAACAATTGCATACCGCAATCTTCGATATTAAAAATGGTCTTCAGCTGTGAGCGGTTAACTCGCTGATTCTATTCAGCATTTACACCAGCATTCTAATAGGTAGTCTAACTCGGGCAATTGTGTATGCCGTCGACCTAATAGTGTACAGAACAGCTCCCAAAGTCGAGGTCATCAGAATTCTTTTGCACTGTGACTTCAACAAGATTCAGTGATATTGCCATGATATGGAAGTCAGTTTCAGAAATCTGAAACTATTCTGCTTAGGACTCGATCCATCAGTGTGCCACTTGATGATATTTGTTTCGAGGATCTCAAGATAACTCCCATTGCCGCACTTCTGATGGCATCGTGTAGAGGGGATAGATAGAGGAGAACCTCTATAGCTGCGGTAGGGCAGGTTCTCATTGCTCCTGTAATACAGATACACGCGAGCCCTTAGACTTTTTCTAGAGATTTCCTTGTTCTTGATAATTCGGTTCCCTTGTGCCATGCAACCGCCCCATATGTAATGATTGGTCTTACCATCATAGTGTATATCCAGCTAAGGATGTTCGGTTTGCATCTGCATGACTTGCCTGCAAGTCTCTTGCAAATCATTAGGGCTTTTGTGGCTTTCCCGACTATAGCTTTTAAGTGTTTGTTCAAAAGGAGTCTACTATCAGGTAGAATTCCTAGATTTTTTACCCCTCTCTGCGTTTCAATCACTTCACCAGCTAGATGGATAGGTTTCATATGTGGCAGAAGTTATTCCTTGTAAATGGTATGATTGTCGTCTTGGGGGGGTTTATTTATAATCCTACAGATAGACACCATTTCCGTGTAATTGTTAGTCCTCTTTGGACTACCTACGGCTATGATAGCAACATCATCAGCAAATCCAATGGAGAATATACCTTGGGAAGTAAGATTTTCTAACAATTCATCCACTACAAGACTCTTCAACAAGGGTGATAATACACCACCCTGAGGACAGCCTCTTGTTGTTATTAATTTTTTTACATTTTGTCCTTTTTGTGACAGTATTTTTAGTGCCTAACATTTCCATCTAGTTATGGTGATGGGTACGCATTTCCTAACAAAAGCTGTGCCTACAGCCTCGTGGGATGTGTTGTCGAAGGCTCCCTCTATGTCTAAGAACGCATATAATATTAGTATGGAAGATTCTGGTAGAAGTTACTGCTGCCACTTTTAACAACAAACTTTATACAATTAAGCATGTCATAAAGCATATAAATCGTGGTTAAATTTTAAGGACCGATGTTGATTTTGAATAAAACACAAATTATTTAGGAAATTATTGTCATTTCTTTTTATTATGATAAAATTTTTATGGTTCAATTATGTATGGAACAAAATATCAGCCAAATGGCCGCCGCGACCTCGGCGGCACACCTCTATAAATTTTCCACGACGCTGAGGCATAATTGACGTTCTTTGCCGTTAATGTGCCGAATTATCTCAACCTTTAGCTCTTGAATTGTTGCTGGCTTATCGACATAATCCTTTTCTTTCAAATAACCCCAAAGAAAGAAGTCCAACGGTGTCAAATCACATATTACCTTGGCGGCCATTGAATTTGTCGCGCAAAAGAACCATTGTTTCGTTAGCTGTGTGGCAAGTGGCACCGTCCTGTTGAAACCACATATCGTCCACATCCATATCTTCCAATTCGGGCCAAAAAAAGTTCGTTATCATCTCACGATAGCGAACACCATTCACAGTAACCGCCGGACCGGCCTCATTTTGAAAAATACGGCCCGATGATGCCGCCAGCACATAAACCGCACCAAACAGTCACTCTTTGTAGGTGCATTTGTTTTTCGACAATCACTCTTGGATTATCATTCGCCCAAATGCGGCAATTCTGCTTATTGACGAATCCACTGAGGTGAAAATGTGCTTCATCACTGAAGATGATTTTCTTCGAAAATTGATCATCCACTGTTGCCATTTCTTGCCACCATTCTGACCATTGACGACGCTTGAAATGGTCAAGAGGCTTTAGTTCTTGAGTCAATTGCACCTTGTAAGCGTGTAAATGCAAGTTTTTATGCAAAATGTTCATCAACGACGATCGTGAGAGGTGCAATTGTTGGGCACGACGACGAGTTGAGTTAAACGGCTCTTCATCCACACTATCGCGAACAGAAGCAATAATTTCTGCAGCACGAGCTGCACGAGCATGCACTGGTTGTTTGAGTAACAATCCGGGTGTAAATCCAAATCATTACTAAATTTATTTTACAACGTAATCTTCCTTAAATACTATTTACAATGAATTTACATTATTGTTATCTCTGTGAGTATTCTTATCTAGGTTTTATGCTTATCTAATATAACCGTCAGTGCATGTTCACGATGATCCGTGTTATATTTATTTATTTTCATGCACATGGGGTTATCTATATTTAGGTACTATGTTCATGTTTGAACACTGGTGTTTTCACATCTCCTACAGACCCGGTTTGCTCAAATTTTTGCACGATTTTTCCAATTGTGCGCATATTTGGATGATTAAATTGACCGAAAAAATCACGAAGTGATTCATAATAATCCTGAATAACTTTAACGCGTTGCTCGATTGTATATCTTTCCATGGTTCAAATTGAGTTAGTCTGAAATTGAGAAATGTCAAATGAAATGCAGAAAAAAACTTGACGTTTAGGTGTGATTCACATTCAACATCGGCCCTTAAAATTTAACCACCCTTTATAAGAATTAAAATGCTGTTAAATTCGAGTAAGACATGCAAAATGGTCTTTTGAACGAAGATATTTATATGTTGATAATTTGATTTTACTGGCATTCCTAACCTGACTAACAAACAATCAGGTTAGGAATGCCAGTAAGTTCAAACGAATGTACCCCTGTTGAACACAAAACAGAAGGACGTCTATGATACATTGATTAATGCATTTGATGATTGAAATAGTGGCTTATTTTTAGTGGATGCCACATTGTAATATTGCAAAACACTCTGCAATGTCAAAAGTTTTAGTAGCCTCAAAAATCATCATCTAGGGCGAATGCACAATGGCGCACAAACGCGCATTGGAAGCTCTTGAACGAACCTTAAAAGATCTGCCCAATGACTGGAGAAATTTTGGTGATTATTTTAGTATTTGGCGATTTCCGTCAAACACTGCCAGTCATTCCAAGATTGACTGCTGCCGATGAAATAAACGCTTATTTCAAATAATAAAATCTGTGGTGCTATGTGAAAAAACTTAAACTTTGAACGACCCATCTACTAGATTTCTCCGAACGATTGCTGACTAACTGTCTTCCTGTCAACGAATCGAGCAGATTGATTTCATTTCCTCCGAAAGACGAGCTCACCAGCAAAGTATTCCTGAACATCATTGCTAACCACAAAAATAACAAATGAGCGAGCAATTTTGGTGGCTAAGAATAAATATGTGAATGACTTAAACTTTATAATTCAGAATCAAATCGTTGGTACTCTGCATTCATTCAAATCTATTGACTGTGTAACGAACGAAGATGAACCCACTAATTATCCAACTAAATTTTTAAACTTTTTGGATGTGCCTGGAAATCTAAACCAACAAAAGCTATGCAATGGAACGCGCTTGGTGATAAAAAAACTGATGAGAAATGTGATTCATGCGACGATACTCAAAGGAAAATTTAAAGATGAGTTACTTTTCATTCCGAACATTTAATGATCCCAGCCAGATATGCACTGTTAGTAAGGAGTTGTATGCAGAAGGCTTTATCTCAGTCTCAAATCTCACTTTTTTGAGCAAATGCTATCTTTTGTATGCAGAATAATTTTGAGACAATCTTTCAAAAAAGAGATCGATCTCATTTAAGAGATCTATCTCATTTTCCGTATGCAGAAAAAAACCAAATCTTATTCTAATGAGATTAAGCTTCCAAAATGTTGAGTCTGGAAATAAGATATCTCGGGAAGTACGATGGCTGAATACCTAAATAATTTTGACCCCTTTGAACCCACAAGGAACTATAAAACTGTTTATAGGTTTACCCCATCCCATGTTGAAGCATTAACAAATTATTTTTTCTAATCTAATGAGTAGTTTCGGGCAAGTGGAAAAAAGTAATAAGACAAGAATTATGATTTTCTTACGATTCGTTGATTATACCGGTTTCCGAAGTGGAATCGCCGAAGATTTTAGCATCAACCAGAGTTCTGTTTCAAGAGTATTCGTAGAAGTTGCAGACAAAATTGTAAATAAAAAAATGATTGGGTTAAATTTCTAAATACAATGCAAGAAAAAAAGGTAAAAAATCAATTTGGTTTAGAAAATATTCCTTTCCTGCATGTATTGACGCAATAGATTGTACTCACGTGTGTTTGAAAAAGCCAGTACGTCATAGTGATGAATAAATAATCTTCTTTTGTTGTCGTAAAAAGAAATTTCAAAATATCTACAGGTTATTATTCATTAAATGTCCAAGTAACGTGCAATGGAGCCGAACTTTTTAATAGCATGGACATATCTTGGCCGGTATCAGTGCAAGATTCGAGGATATATAAAAAATTCCGAAGGCTATTGGTATTCTCAGCTTTTTTTTGGAGGGGCTATCACTGTCACTTTCACATTTTCTTTGAGACTGAGATCATGAAATGAGACAAGTCTCTTGTATACCATATACAGTCTCATTGCAAATGCTCATTCTCGCTATCTTGAGCTCATTCTCAGAGCTCATTTTCATGTGACTGAGTAAATGGCTCTGCATACAACCCAAGGTTTTTTTTAGTCTCAACTTAGAAGACCCATGACTTTCTCATTTTCAGGTGTACGTGGCTTGTTCACGTTTTGGCAAATCATCCGCTTTATTTGTTCTAGCGCAAATGTCGTATATCACAAGGTGCTTCAATGAAGAGAATTAAATCGAGTGCATCCCATGCTGACACTGCTATTGATATACATATGTACTTATTTCTTAGAATTTTTATTTCTATTTGTGTTATTTTCTTAATAAGGTAGGTAACTAAATATTTATTTCGCATTCATTGTATTACTTCCATAAAATCATAAATTAAGTTCAGCTAATCTGTAACACGTCATTCATTGACTGTTAGGCGGTACGAAGTTCGCCAGGTCAGATAGTACATAATATGTATATATAGATTCTTATTGATAAAATGATTGAATTTACCGCATTTTCAATAAAATAAAATAGAATATACGTATTTGACGCAAACCTAGAAAACCAAAAAAGTGCGTATACGCCATAGTGTACGTACAAATTCTTTTGCATATCGGGAAAACAGATTACAGGGAGATTCTTGCGTATAAGTCATTCTGCAGTAAGGATCTATCTCTAGTGATATCATTTATCGGGTATTTAAGAAAATACTTACTGTGGGGTATACCCTGTCCCATGTAAACGAACATTTATAATGGTAGACATTCGGCCCTATCGAAGTAACCGTCGGAGCGGAACTTTCTCCGCAACGCATCCTTCGTCGAAAATTCAATTTCGGTTCGTAGTAGCTTTCATCGGAAAAAATTTTACAGAAATCCAATGACGCATTGCGATGGATATACATTTCAGACAGAGATGTGCTAATTAACCGATATATCGAAAATGCGATATATTTTCGATAATTTTTTATAAAATAAACACCATAAGCATTTCAAACCATGACAAATCCGTGAGAGAGTGTAATTTATTGTTTATAAAAAGTATTTTTTTCAATTACACTGGTCAACACTAGTCATGCCACACGAACTCTGATAGCTAATACAGTTTTAGTCACCTAGCCTCGTTAATAAATTACAGTAGTTTTGTTTCGAATGGCCTCATATTTGTTGCATAACTTGTGTAAAGAATTCAACTGAATGGAAAAAAGGCCGCCGCCATATGCCATTTTAAGAGATAACGTTTCGAATTCCTATTTCTATCTTATAAATATAGGTATTAATTAAACAAAAAAAAAAAAAAAAAAGCACATGGTCAGTTACCCTAATTAACCGTCAACTAAAAGACCAGTACTAAATAGTGACAATTTACCTATACCAGTTATACTCCTGCGGCCGTTGAGATTCAAAATTCACAACAGCCTTGCACTTCGAGCCAGTAGCGGAGCGTTGTTGACGACGATGACTGTGAGTTTAAAGAAATTTCAGTCAAGTCACATTTCATAACTCAAGAAGACCTAAACGACTTGTTCGCGACTTAAATTTGTCAAAAAAGCAATCAGATATCAGAACTCTTAGGGTGTCGATTAAAATAATGGAATTTGCTACATCAAGAAACTAAAATAAGCCATTTTCGAAATCGTGATATCATACTACTCTCAAGATGGAGACTTGGTGTATTTTAATAATATAAAAGATGTTATGCAGAATTTGGAAATTGTATTTGATCCCTCTCATTGGCGTTTGTTCATTGACTCTTTTAAAACTAGCTTAAAAGCCGTTTTACTGCACAACGGAAATGTTATGTTCCATCGGGACATTTCACAGACGGAAAAACGCTATAAGGGAAGTGGAACCCAAGGATATTGGCTTATTACCGCTGGACGATAAAAAGGGACGAACCAGAAGCTAAATATGTCAGAAAATCTTAAATTGGGCATTCATAATAGAACTTTTTTGCTTTTTTTGTATTAGAAATTCACTGTTTTTAAATATTTAAATTATATCAATAAATAAAATTCTTGGCCAATAGATTTTTTTTAATTACATATTTTCACTAACAGTCACCCATCAAAGTAAGAAACATAAGTGAAGTTCGTGTGGCGCGACAAATTTCGAATTTTGTTGCCCAGTGTTATAATGCGCTAGCGTTTTGTAAGAAATGTAATTAGATGCACCGATTTTTAAATCAAAACTATAAAATAAAGATCCCATGGATCAATGTACAAAACAAAAGATCACGAACATACTTTTTTTCCATCCAAACAACCATTTGTCTTGGTCCCAATTAATTTAATTGATTGGGCCAGATCTTCCAAAATACAGCTACAATTTCTGGTGTCCTTTTGGTGTTATCTGCTCACTTATTTTTTTTGTTCTGCCTAAGAACAAAAAGTCTATTATAAATAGGTAACACAAGTTAACGCAAGTAAAGTTAATTTCTCTATTACTTACATTTTAATTAACTATTTCTCTAAAAAGAAAACACTTTCGACAACAAGAACTTGTTGGCGGATTTCGGAGAAAATTTTGTTTGTATGTGTCAGAAATAAGAATATTAGAAGTGGTTCATGGCATGCGTTGAATTTCGTCGGACAAAATTTCCGATCAGCTGATCGGAGATATACCTTGAAGCAATGTCTCCGATTAGTAGGAAATCGGAGAGAATTCCGCTATGACGGTTACATCGATAAGGCCGATTATGTTTAGGACTCAATTTCAAGAAAAAAAAAAAATGCTCAGCCTTATAATAAATTCTATCGCAATCGAAAATACACTACGAATTCCGAAAAATCTATCACAGAAACCATTTGTAGTAAAGTGGTAGTGAAATGTCTGCTATGAATTTTGAATTCCGTGTGCAAGGGACGCTAAAAAAACGCTTATATTTCGTAAGTATTTATACTTGCCACTAATATGGCACAGCACGAAAGGATTTTTCAAGTATTAAGCGAGAAGATTGGTATTTCACAAGGATATACAAAAGTACGAACTGACGATGTGACGTTGACTCATATGATGATACACATGTGAGTCCATTGGATCCATTGGAGTGTCTCGAAGTATTTTTATCTAAATAATGTGATAGAGCTTTCGCCTTAAGGACTCTATTCGACCAGCAATGATTGACAATGCAGTTGAATCCATTGTTAAAAAAATTTATTTACACAATATGTTGATAAAAAAAGAATTATTTGATTAATTGAAATTTTTTTCAAAATTCATTTCATAATTTTCAAACAAGACACAATGTTATACACAATAAACAGCTTATTTCTTAAATGAAAAATGTGGGATGTAACTACACTGAGACCTTTAGATCTATTGTACCCCCATCTAGAGCTGAAGATGACTCAAACTAGAGCTATTTCTCCATACCTGCTTTCTTGAGAAACCTAAGAGCGTAGAGTATTTTCAGAGATAAGTGTATTGTATCTAGTAAATTCCCAGAAACTTGTGTCTCTAATGCCCGAGTGCGTCACATTTACCTAATACGAGTATTGCCAAAATCTGCATGTGGAATATGTCATCAGACCAAGAATACTAAGTGAGGTGTTTTTTTCAGTTTACAATGACCAGCGATTTCTCACTGGTCCTCTATAATTTTTCTGAGGTAATTCCTACTTAATCCGATGCAGAATGTAAAGCGTTCTTAGTTGTAGTTCGCAAGTAGTAGTTCTCTGTCTCAGGTTTTGGGAGTTCTGTCTATATTTTTAATCTTATGGCCTCCTTCCGTTTAAGTTTTATTTCAATCAAATTCTTGAGAGTCAAATTCTTAAGAGTCTGGCTCTTTAATTCCAAAAACACCTACGTGTTCCGGTACCCAATTAAGTGTGACATTATTATGCTCGTCGAGGTCGTTTAACCTGCCGCCACATTCCCATGTGGGAATGCTACTGAAAGACACCATTTTCTAGTTATTTTCAGTCGTCCTTGGATTATAACCAAATTTTCTTCAAACTTTCCTAAGACTTGAAACGAATGCATCTTCGAAAAGAACCGTTCTGTTATTTGTAGTAGTCTTGAAAAAATAATTAAAAAATGCGTTTAAGAAATATCAAACCAGCCGCTAAGACTGTAATCGAATAGATAGGAAATCAGTTAGAGAGACCGAACTGCGAGATCAACTTTTGTTTCTCAATAAGCTAACCCATCTTCTGTTAATGCGAGCTTACTGGCTGAACACAATAGGCGTTTTTCTTTTTTAGTTCAGAACAGAACCTGAGTTGTCAAAAAATAAATTGTGTTTCTTTTTTAGTTCAGAGTGTTCAGAGTTTCGAAAATGTGTTTCTTTTTTCGTTCTGAGCATGTTCTGAGCGTGTTCAGAGTGCGCTCTATGAGCTCAGAATAAAATAACTGAGCAGACAGAGTAAAATGCTTAACACAAGCATTTGACAGATGGAAATAAAAAAAATGGCGACAGCTACATAAGTGTGTTTCAAAATATACTCAGAGCGCTCAGAGCATGCTTGGTTCAGAGAATGTTCGGAACATGCTCGACATGCTCGCACTCTGTTCAGAGCTCTATACTGAACTAAAAAAGAAAAACGCCTAATGGAGACGGAGCTGCAACTGGAGCTGCAACTGGAATAGCTGTCAAAATATTCAATACACGTAAATTCAATGTTACGAACACAACACAACGCAACTGCAGTCGGTGCTGCAAGAGTTGGCGAACTTTTAACTTTTTCGTGCAGCATTTTTGAGATTTCAAATTTTATATATCTATCTGTGATTTTAAGTGTTGTTTTGTTGTATTGTGATTTCGTGGTTAAATTTTAATTAAAATAATGGACGAAAATCTTCAATTTCAGTGTCCATTTTATAGTTTCAATTACTTAAAATATTTACAATTTGCCAAAGATTCAACACCTGACCCAACAAATGACAACAAAACAATGAAAGCTGTACAGCCTCATTGTGGGCACATAAAAAAAAGTACGTACGACACTTTTTGACAGCTCTTCCAGTTGCAGCTGCAGCTCCAGTTGCAGCATTCTATTGTGTTCAGCCAGTTAATAGTAACATGCTACAGAGCTGCACAAATAACTGATACTGATACTCTCTACACAAGTCCGACGAGCGAATGCCAAATCTGCTCATGTGGGTTTCCATTGCATCGTGGGCCGGTAGGACTAGAATTAGGATGGATATTTGAGGCTTGCTAATCTTGAGTATATGTTCTGTTTTTTTTTTTCACATTATTCGACTATAGCTTCCAACCCAACAAGTGTCAATTGTTGACCACCTGCCGCCCGCAGCCTCAAGGAATTTTACTTTTTTCTTGCATCAGTGGCTTAAGAACCCAGGTATCGGTTTGACTCGGATCAATAGATGCTCTGTTTTTATGCAGTTCATCTCCCATTTCGTGAACAGTGAGGGAACCCGTTATACATTATGTATTAAATCGTTCTCGGTTGTAGTTTCTAAGAAGTAGTTTTTCTTGTCTCTACTTTGGAAGTTCTGTTCATATTTTCGATCTCTAGGCCTTTTCTCTTATGTTGTCCTATTTTACAATAATTCCTCTACATTTTCCCACACTTGTTTTTTTTTTTTATAATCGGCGCACACTCAAGGGGTTTGTATACCCTTAATATGCCAGACACAGTGTGAGCATTAAGAAAAAAGGGAAGGGTTACAAAGGAGGTGTCGGTGTACATTGGTTTTGAATTCTTGAACATTGCAATGACTGGGAAAGACAGAGCGTGACAAAGAATTCCACATTCGCGTAGTACGGCTGAAGAACAAATCTCTGTACTTCACAGTACGGCCGAAGTTTGGCTCAAGGGTAAACTGATGGGCATCCTATAAGTGCGAGTATTACGGTTAAATTGTTTAAGGGGAGGAATGCAGCTGGCTATTTCACTAGAGCATAGTCCGTTAAAATAACGGTAAAAAAGAGTGAGGCAAGAAACATTACGACGATGTTGGAGTGACGTAAATGAGTCAATGATGTTATTATCGCCAATCATTTTAAAAGCTCTTCTTTGAATACTGTCCAAGAGACTTAAATAAGTTACTGGAGCACCAGCCCATAGATGGGAGTTATACTCAAGTTTTGGACGTATATAGGTTTTATAGATTGTAGCCAGATCAGAAGGAGAGAAAAATTTCTTGCACCGTCTCAGAAAACCTAAACATCTTGCGGCATTTTTGGCAACATCGCGTATGTGAGTGTTACACAAGAGGTGGTTCGTGATGCACATACCGAGAATATCGAGATGTTCAGTTTCATTGATGCAAGTGCCACTCATAGATAGTAGCAAGGGGGGTATATCTCGCTTTAACGATATAAGACAGCATTGGGTTTTCGAAGCATTAAATTCGACACGGTTTCTTATTCCCCATTGCACAATGCTGTTTAGGTCGTAATTTAATGTGCTTATCATATTTTGTCGTTGAAGTTCCACATCCGAAGAGGAGGGATGTGACTCTGAAAACGAATATGAAAAGCTAGGAGTACTATCGTCAGCGAAACAATTAATTGGATTAGAAGTTACAGACAGGAGATCATTAATAAAAATGAGGAAGAGGGTTGGGGACAAAACGGAGCCCTGGGGCACACCAGCATTTATATTGTGGGTTTCAGACTTGAATCCGTCTAGTACAACCAATAGGTGTGATATTACTATTCTTGCCGAAGTCGTTTAGTCTGCCCACTATACTTCTTATACCAGTTTAGAACCAATAGCTTGGAGTTTTACGGTTTAAGTACTACCTAAAAGGTAGTTAAAATCCTTTGAACCCGGCTACTAGGCAGGGACATTTGATCGAGAAAACTGGAACTTAGTTCACTTATATTATGGATTTAAGTTCCGAAAAAATGGTAGTTAGTTTATAGGAACTAAGTCCTAGTTTTTGTGGCAGTTAAATTTTTTGGACTTTAGTTCCCCTTCGTAGACCCCATTATTATGGATAAAGTAACAAAAAGTTATTTGGACTGCAATGAAGAAGGTCTGGGTTCAATTTTCAGCCACTGAAAAATGTTTTTAAGGGGTGTGATGCCTCTTTGCCATAAGTGAAATAATGGGAAAGTAACAATTCCTCTTCTTATGAAAAATGATTCTCTGATTCGGACCCTTTCCTGTGGCGCACTGCACCGTGTTACAAAAGTGTGATTATACTTGTTTTTTAAAAAAGTTGTTTCGATAGAAAATTTGTTGAAAAAATGCTTGGAAGCACAATTTTGTAGGATATTGTAATGGGCCACTGCTAACATGCCCACATGAATGGTTGAGAATAATAAGTAACTGGGTTTTAGAGTATCTATGAGCCGTTGGATTCTAATTTATGTACTTGTTTCTAATAAAGATTCGTGTGGTATTTTCAACCCAACCTATCTTACTTAAGCGGGAAATAATTTAATAGTAAAAGAACCTAAGGAGGTAGTCAATTACACATAGAATACTTTTTACGACGTTTCCAATTTCCATAGGAATTTCTGATTTTAAGTTTTTTTTTGCAGGAACAAGAGAAATAATTTTTGTTTGTAACAACATATTTTTCAGAATTTATCTTTAAGAGGAAAAACAAGTTTTGACAATTTTGCTTTGCATTTTTTTTATTTATTGATTTAACAAATTGAAATGAAACTATATTTTATAATAATAATTAAAAAAATAATCTAATTTGGTAGTCAAAAAGAAAATTAAAAAAAAAAAACTTTATACATTTACAAAATATTATTTGCAATACAAAACAATTGTTTGAATTATACACATTTTCCATGTTCTCTGCTTCATAGTCTTTTTTTCTACATTCTTTATTACAAAATTCAAAATTTTCAATGAACTTAAAACACCATCTTTTGTTTTTTGTTTGGTTTTTTTTTCTTCTCCAAAGTGTGTATTATTTATTTTAATTGAAGTTTGCTTAGTATTTTTTGTTCTTATTTTTGTGTTTTCTTAAAATAATGCAGCTTATATATTCACAATTTGCATTTAAAATTTTATACTTATATCGTAAATTTTTTGTGATTTCTTTTAGAAAACTTTTTACCATTTATATTCATTTCTTTTTGTTTTTTTTATTATTATTATTTTATTTAGCTTAGATTAAATTACATTTGTCTTAGCATTATAATTATGTTTTTTTTTGTGTGAAAGTTGTTTTTTTTTTTGTTTTAAAAATATCGTTAATTTTTATGTTTTGTTTTAATTTAAATACACAACTTTATATTTTGAGTTTTACATATACAATAATTATATCCTTTTGTTTTTATATATAATATATAACTGTGTTCTCTTATCTCATTTAAGTAAAAAAAATAAAGAAGAAAATAAAAATATATATTTTGAAAAGGAAAATTAAATTATTTTTTATAACCTAATTGAATGTTGATTAGGATGTCGTTGAAGTCATCTATTAGTGAACATTATTTGTATAGGTAGGAAAACGCTTGCCAGGCTAAGAAAAAGCGCTAAAATTGAGGTGGAAGGTGCGTGTACTATGTACGCTGAGCTTGTATCACCACATTTACCTGAAACAAAATAAGACAAATTAATATAAAGTTTATATATAAAAAAAGACAATAAACGTGTCGATAGTTTATTTTTTTTTTATAGATCTTGAAAAGTAAGCATAATTCAATTGATTTGAAAGTTTCAGATGAACTTGTAGGTTGATATTGGTACAAGTGTTCAGTGTATTCATTTTTTGTTCAGAATAACCAACACAATTATGTATATAATTATCTGGGTTAATGGAAATTAAACCAAAATAAGGTCACAAGCTTAAATTACATTTCCAGGAAATGTTGCATCTAACCATTCAAATTTGTAACCAGACATGTTAAAAGCATCACTTAACTAATGTTCTTCATCGTCATAAGATCTTCTCCTTCAACAAAACCTAAACAAAATTAACAGCTCCCAATTGTGGAGCTCTGTAGCAATTGGAGTTATAATGAAGAAGAAAATAGCCCCTTAAAGTGTCCCATATTCATGTTAATGTTACAACATTAACGTAGGTAAATTTAATAATGTTCGCAAGGAAGAATATCCGGACAGCATACGAGTATATGAATGCTCAAAGTCCTTGTAAAACATATACTCGTAGCAATTAAACTGCGTTCTTATACTCATACCATGATTATTATTCTATAACAAGCATCCTGGGATCTATGTTTGTAATCAAAGCTAGACTAAGCCATGCAATAGAATAATACAAATTTTGGGCGTTAATAAATAGAACCTAGATATAGGCTGAGTTCGTAATTGCAAAACTGCCGCAGTCCTGCAAAAATTGCGTTCATAATTGTAAACAAACAGCAACAGTTCTGCATGAGCATGGCAACATTTGTGTTCATAAAAGTAAACTTACAGTCAGCATGCGGTCAATTTGGCATGTGTTTTTTTAATGTTGCTGAATTTGCAGGAAAATGGCAGAGGATCAAATGTCAGTAATTTTTTTTTTTTGAAATTAATTTATAATCGTACAAATATTGATTTTTACATCTTTGATAAGAAATTAATAACTATCCATCAACAGGATTGAATACGAGGCCAAAATCTGGTCCGATGCTGATATCGAACTATTTTGGCAATTATGAACTCATTTTTAACAAA
The DNA here is from genome assembly GCA_963931855.1 of Philhelius festivus. Classification (NCBI taxonomy): domain Eukaryota; kingdom Metazoa; phylum Arthropoda; class Insecta; order Diptera; family Syrphidae; genus Philhelius; species Philhelius festivus. Next base: position 214,206,766 of record OZ007555.1, on the reverse strand, counting down.
GTATGATGACTGCACACATGCTGTTGTAATTGTGTTCATAAATGTATTCGAAGCATGTTTTAGGCAGGGCAGGGGCAACAAACATTGCAATTACGAACTCAGCCATACTCGTAGTAAAGGTAATACTTATGTACGCAGTGACCAGTATACGTCATTTTCTATATTTCAAATATGAAAATTGTAGTTCTTTGTAAAATCCTTTATCAATCTGTCAATTTCAAGATGACATTTATTTCTTTTAATTTTCTTTCTTTTTGACAAATATCAATACTCGTAATACCTAATCTCTTTGTCACAAAGATTGACGTGTATGACACCTTCAATAAGTTAATTGACAGGTCGGTACATTGGAATATATCCAATATTTGTCATATTTTTGGATAATATGAAAACAATCATGACAAACTTGGATTATAAGGCTTTTTAGGTCAAACACATGACACATAAAGAGTTCTGAATGTTTAATTGGATCACAAATATTTTTTATTTCAAGTGAATAAGGAATAAAAAATCTTGTTATAATTATTCAAAATTTAACAGAGAATGAATACTACTTTAGACCCGTTAAGAAATTTCCAATAATAAAAAAAATTAAAGTCAAATATATTTTATTGAAAACATCAAATCAACATCAATTTGGTCGTCATTTTTTAACGTAAATATTGTTATCGTTACATATGAAATCATCTTGGTGGCACAAGATGCAGACTCAATTGACGTTTACGAACACGCCCTCTAGTTTATTATCAATAGTTTTGTCTTAAAGTCGATTTTTTAACTGCAGAGTTATTAAATTAAAGACCTTCTGCATGATTAACCACTATGCCAAGGGCTGTATAACACCCATCAACTGGAAATGAATGAAAAATTTGTTATGAAAATTTTCTCAGATAAGACAAATTTAGGATTTGTTAACTGACAGTTTGAAAACTTTGCAAGTCCATAATTGTAGAAAAAAACGACATTGGGACTTAGGAACTTTTTTTCAAAAAGTTGGAAGCACTGTGTACGCTTTGGGACGTGTCAGCTGTATTGACGGCTGGCATCAACCAGCATCCAAAAACTGTTATCTTCTCTGAACAAATTATCGATAACATATAGATAATATTATTTTGGCATCACCGTTATTATCAGGACTTAGATTAAGTCTCGAAAATTATCTGGACTTAGCTAAGTCCGTATAGACTTAAGTAGTTGTTGTATCTATATGTAAAGCGCTTGTCGTTTTTTTCTACAATTCCTTATGAACTCGCAAACAAAAAACACGCCTAATAATATTATAAAGCTGCAAACATAAAATTTGAGCTACATATTGTAAGGTCTATAAAAAGCGAAGATACATAAATTATTTTGGAAAACGTCATTACAAAACAGATCTGAGAGTATCCAATCCAAAACGCTCACTCATTTAAATGGTGATAAACAGAACGCAACACACAGTCCAAAAAGATATACACGTGTGAAGGTAAATAGATCTAAAGTATCTGTCAACGAAGAAAGTGACAGCTATTACAATTAATTATTATGAAATGTCAGATGAAATTCAACGCATAATTCTAAATATCAATAAAGGTTTAGGTGGGACACACAAGTGTGTCTCGTCAAAAAAAAGAGTGAGTTGTTTGTTTATCAAATGTCATAAAGCATTCAGCGAATAATCTCTGCTCGGCGCGTTATTTTGTTAAAAGAGAATCATACTGTACCACTCGAAACTGATGCAGGGTAGGTTGGCGAGCCACGAGCAAATGTAGTGGATAAATAAAATTTCAAAGTTAATGTTCTCCTTTCTTTGTATTTTCCTTATTTGAGTATGGTTCATTTCCTTTTTTGCATTTGCTTACTGAACTTCGCTTAATAAAGTACAGTAAAGAGTTTGGAGAGATGACTCATTTTTACTTGAAAAAAATAATTTTTTATTAAAAATCCATGCTTTCCTGTTAGAGCAGTCATAAAATATCAAATGTCAAATGTCATTCAGCGAATAATTAATAAAAACAAACGCAACGAAAAGTAAAGGTTGAGCACACAATATGTCACGGAGTTTACCCACATTTACTGAATAGTAATGTTATACTACGTTTTCACCAAGAGTAAATCCGCTAGAGATTTAAAATAAATCTTGAAGTGTTTTCACCAAAGAAACTGAGATTTTTTTGACGTTTTCACCCTGTCTTGTCATTTAATTGTCAATTTGGACAAGAGAAAAAAAATTGCAATTGGATAGTAAACAGGAAAAAACAGATATTTCTATTTTGTGTTGATTGTCAGTGAAGAAAGTGGGTTTACATAGGTGCGTTCTACATAATTAAGTTTGTTTGTTTTGCAAATCTTCTGATTGCGAGAAGATTTCAAGGAGATTTATTTTAAATCTTCATTTGAGGTGATTTATATTTGTAGGGTAAATTTACGAGATTTAAAGGAGATTTATGGTAAATCCACTTTAATCCCGGATTTACCTTTGGTGAAAACGTAGTATTCTAAATTAGCAATCCGATTTCGTTTCTTTTTTTTTTATTTTTACCAGAAGAGTAAAAGTTTTGAAAACATCGATCTAAAATGCTATGAAATTCTTTTCTCGATCCCAATTTTACGCTCGTACTGTGAGAATTTCAGAGTCCAGTAAGTAGGTAGAGATGGCTACCATTGGTAGTACAATTGAACTACGCCATTTGGATACCATAACTTTTTTGAACCTTTGGATGGAATAGATATGAAAAATTATGTACATTTTCACGGAGTTTGGATTGAGTTAAATGTATTAGGTTTTCATGTGTCTTATTGCGTGTTTGCTTTCGTACAATCATCCAGAATGAGTGAATCGAATCGGACTCAAGTAGACCAACACACGCATCAGAAGCCATCTACACACTGCCAAGCTAGGCAGCTTATTGACTAGTGCTGAAGAAGTAGATAATCCGATTGAGCGATCAACCGACCGCTAGCGACATAAAAATATGTGAAAGCCCTCAATCAGCTAGCCCTGCGGTCTAAAGAATCAAACATTTCTTCACATTGAAAAAAGAAAGAGATAGAGATCCAGGATTTGATCTTCATTTCCGAAAATTCGTCAATGTCGTCTAAAACTGTCCTTCCTGATAATTGTGCTCTAAATTTGTCAAGAGCAGGGCATTTGCAAAGGAAATGAATAACTGTTTTCTTCCCCCTGGTTCTCACAGCTATGACAGTGAGTATTGTGAGGAATGCCTAGAATGCTTCTCTTATTAGCCAGCGTCCGCTAAAGGTATCAACGATCATGGTCTTGCCTGGGTCTGCATATCAGATCAAGTGTCCAGGTTTGTTATAGGTGGATCAAATCTTTCTAGATATACTGAAGTTAGTTAAACTGCGCCACATGCGGTTTGATTCGATATGGAAAATTGAGAGAATATTTCAGAAAAGATTCTTTTGTCACGACCATCATTCCAGTCCCTTCTGGATGGGAACATCTTTATTAATGATCAATTTAGAGGTGCATTGGTCAGTGGAAATCGAAAACATCCCTTTTGGAATCAACTCCGTCATATTGATTAGACCTTAAGATTTTGACAATTCAAGAGTCCGATTTCTTTAGTCTTAATGCCCTGCAAGATTCTAGATACTTATTGTGTAAATAAGTGGTAAAATGTATAGAAAAACTCTTTAGGCATCAATGGGACAAGATCTTAGAGCTTCTGTAGTGCCAATGGGAACAGTTCTTTGGATCGGTTGCACCAGGCTATGTACGTTCAAAAGATCATCTTAGTTTGGAGCCCCCAAGAGTTTTGCAACAGGCTATGCAGACCTCCGTAACTCTTCAACATTCAATTTACAGTTCAACTTAGGGTCAAAAATAACACCTTGATATTTTGCACTTGAATATAGCAAGAGTGTTTGGCCGTTAAGTCGGGGTACAGCGAAGGGTTACAACTCGTAACCCAGTTACTAATTTTTTTTTTAAACCCGTTTCTGTGATTTCACCTAACTTTTCTGACACTAAAAGCACCACCAAATGCTTATGCAATCGCCTTCACGCCACATCTTTCGAACTTGACGAGAATTTTGTTCATGACTAAAAACCATATAAGAGGGGACAGAACTCCGCCTTGGGGCGTTCCTCTACTACCGTGCTTGGTCAAGTTTATATTACCTTACTACAACTCTGCTGTAAATGAGCATGACATCTGATGTCTTTTACACCTGCGATCGACCGGATTAGGTAAGGACGTTGTTGAAAGCCCTCTTTACATCTAAGAAGGCAGCGAGAGTATATTATATTAATAGCTTTTTCAAGGGCCATTTCTGTGGACTTATACTTAAGGTATACATGTTGAGAATTTTCAAGAGAATATGCGTCTAGGAGAATTCGCTCAAAAATTTTAAGCACGAAAGCAGTCAAAATAATTGGATGGAAATTATTTTTGCGGTTTCATGGCCCTACCAACAAACTTTCGGGATACAAACTACTCCCGCTTGTGTCTAGGGCTCGGGTACATATTTAAAGAGGGGCATTCTTTTTAAACTATATCCAGTCATGAAACTGCCACATCCTGCAGTTTTGGCAATATACCGTCCAGACCTGGAGACTTATTTGGTGAGAAGGTATTAATTGCCCAGCCAATTTTCTTTTTTGTTATAACTGACGTATTACGGGATCTACCCGTTTCGGGACTGCTGTTCTCACAGACTGGAAAATGTGTCACTAGTAAAAGTTCCAAGGGCTCAGCTGAAAAAATTATCCAGAAGAGAGACCGATTCTTTAAATTGTCGCATATGGAAGAGATAAAACTGAAATTGAAAATCTAGATCTTGGCAGGATTCAATTCTTGCTATTAAAACTATAGATATCGAAACTTGATTGAATAAACCAGGAACTGAAGCACTTTTTCCAAAGATTTTTCAAAGACTGCGAATTATAAGAGATCAAAATGGGGCTTAGAAATTGGTCTCATGTGAATGTCTCTTCGCAATCTGGTGGTCAATTGTGCCCTATAAAACGAAAATCGAAATAAAACGTCTTTTTCTGAATTTGAACTTTATCGTTAACGGCAAAACCGATTTCGATCAGCATTTTCTGCCTTTCGGAATTATTGGTTCCCAAACGCGTTAGTGTCCAAAGTGCAATATGTTGATAGATCAACCTGTACTTCATTGTCATAATTCGACTTTCCGAAGGAATTATCTACTCTACATTATCTTAGGAAAAAATCTAAGGTTGGGGAGACTATTAAACAAAGTTAGTCAGAAGCTGACATTTTGAGATATACTTCTAACTACATACATATGTATGTGCCAAACTTACTTGGTCAGTGAATTAGGCCGCTCTCAGCCACCATTTCTCACCAGTCAAGCATGAAACACAAAATCTAAGTGTGCTTATACTTAACAGTTAATTAAATTACAGGTTATCATCACGCACTGATTTCATCGGCGTTTACATAAGTTCAATAAAATATGTATTTGATGTTTAATTAAAATTCTGCAGAATCTCATAATTAGGCTGATAAAATACCATAATAACACCAGCTGTGCAAAAGTTTAGGATTATCACAATAAAATTGAAAACTACCTCACTGAAAGCACAAAACCGTGGTTTATAAAATATTATCCAGAAATCCAACAATGTGATTTATTTTATGGATATTTCGAATTTAAGGCTTCATTTCCTTTCTATCAACACAAAAAAAAAAAAAACAAACCATATTAAGTTTGAAATTCCATCTCGAATAAAAGTGGAGGTCGAGCAATATTGAGGTGCAATTTAACAAAATTTAATTAAAACATTTCTAATTAAACAGGCAAAAATTGTTTTCACCGATATTTTCGTTTTGCTATTGCAAACCCAAATTGATGAGCAACCACAAGCCATTTGTATTTCAAATTATATTTTCAATATAGCGCGGGGTTTAGCTGTATATTTTTGAGCTACAAATAGATACTCCTACATATATAGGTACATAAATGGTTGGACAATTTCCATGTGCTACAATTTATATAAATATATTAGCCAGGGTAATGAATTTTAATTGGTTTTGGTTTTGTTAGATTACACAATGAAAATTTATTCAAGCCTATGAAATGATTAGAGGCTTTTTATGCAAATCAGAGGTATAAAATGTAAAGATTACAATTTTTTAAGTTGTGAAACAAAATATAACAAAACAAAAAACTTAAAAAAAATTACAGAAAACAATAATAAAACTGAGCTAAAGTTTTAATTGGAAATGAAATTTGATTGCAACATTAATTGGCAATCAGTGGAACAAGGACTTTTCCACTTTTTCACAATGTTATTTCGGAGTTCATTGTCAAAGTGTTGTCCTTTAGTTCAATGTACATATTTCATTTTAGTTGATGATAATTCAAGCATAAGGTTTAGTAGATAGAATGATTTGGAAATTCATGTCATCCTAGAATAGTCAATGTGTTTTTCAATTTAGATAAAGGGATGTGGGAATACTTGCATAATGTGTAGATATAAGAGATTATAAGATACAAAAAACCATTAGCGTTAGAGAACAATAACACCAAAGAATACAATAGACTCCTCGACAAGTGGGTGATGTACTTGATCAAAAATCTATTACTATTTTTAAAATTGAAAAAGTGTTATACATCTTTATTATATAGAGAAAGTGAGAGAAGTCAAAAGTAAAGATATACAGGGTGGCCATGTTGTTTTGGTGACATCAGATCTTTTGTTTATTATTCAATTACTAATGCATAATCACTATGGCAAATAACACGATTGAATAGCACGTTCAAATGATTAAACTTTAGGCGTTTTAATTTTTTAGTTCAGAGATGTCAAAATATTAATTGTGTTTTCTTTTAGCTCAAAGTGTTCAGAACTTCGAAAATGTGTTTCTTAGTTCGTTCTGAGCGTTCTCAGAGTGCGCTATATGAGCTCAGAATAAGATAACTGAGCAAACAGAGTTAAATGCTTACCACAAGCATTTGACAGGTGATAAAAAAAATGGTGATAGCTAAGTGTTAAGGAGTGTTTCAAAAACAAATTAGAGCGTTCAGAACACGCTTGGTTTAAAGGTTCAAAGGATGTCCACAACATACTCGGACTCTGCATACACTGAAAATAAATTCCTAAGTGATATTGACAAAAATGTTTTGTTGACCTTTAACAAAACAATTTTATCGTTTTGATAAAATTTTTGTCAATACGAATGAATGATTTTGTTGATTTCACAAAATTTTTGTAATCCAGCATGATTTTTGTCAGTTTAACAAAATATGCACTGCAAATAATATTGTCATTTTAACAAACCAAGTTTTGTTAATACATATAACAAAATAAAACAGAGATTTTTGTCACATCTACAAACTTTTTTGTGATGTTAACAAAATGTTTGTTGTATCTACAAAAAATCTGTTTTGTAAATGTTTGTCAATATCACAAAGTTTTTGTTAATTTTTTTTTTGTCAATTTAACAAAAAATGAAAACTTTTTTGTTAAAATGACAAATATTTTGTTTTGGGGTTGAATTATTTTGTAATATTGATAAAATAATATTATCAGATAGATAAAACTATTTTGTAAGGAAACCAAAAAATTTCTTTTGTGTATGATATACTCGTAGTTCACACTTAGTTTTTGTTAAAAAACCGATTTAAGATTAACTGAACTTAACAAAAATTGCGTATTGTCCATACGCGCTCACAGATGGTTGCATGTGTGATCGTAGGGACGAAACGCCAATTTTTGTGGACTTAAATCCCAAAAAAAAAACTATTTTGACAAAATTAATTTTGTTTTTTGTGGATTCAACAAAAGAAATTTGTAAAATTGACAAAATATTTTGTTAATTTAACAAAATATAACAAGAAATTTTTGTTAATTTAACAAAATATTTTGTTAATGTAACAAAACAATTTTGTTAATTTAACAAAACAATTTTGTTAATTTAACAAAACAATTTTGTCAATTTAACAAAACAATTTTGTTAATCCGATAAAACTATTTTGTAAGGAAACCAAAAAAATTCTTTTGTGTATGATATACCTACTCGTAGTTCACACTTAGTTTTTGTTAAAAAACCGATTTAAGATTAACTGAACTTAACAAAAATTGCGTATTGTCCATACGCGCTCACAGATGGTTGCATGTGTGATCGTAGGGACGAAACGCCAATTTTTGTGGACTTAAATCCCAAAAAAAAAACTATTTTGACAAAATTAATTTTGTTTTTTGTGGATTCAACAAAAGAAATTTGTAAAATTGACAAAATATTTTGTTGATTTAACAAAATATAACAAGAAATTTTTGTTAATTTAACAAAATATTTTGTTAATGTAACAAAACAATTTTGTTAATTTAACAAAACAATTTTGTTAATTTAACAAAACAATTTTGTCAATTTAACAAAACAATTTTGTTAATTCAACAAAAAAATTATGTTAATCCGATAATAATAAAAAAACAATAACACTACCAAAAAAATTGTTAATACAACAAAAGAATTGTTAATATGACAAATTAATTTTGTAAATTCTACGCAATTTTGTCATATTGACAAAATATTTTTGTTATTTCAACAAATTTATCTGCTAGCATAACAAAATAATTTTGTGGATACAACAAAATATTTTTTGTTACCTCAACAAAATTCTATAATTTTTGTCAATTTGATAAAACTTTTTGTTGGACGTATACTGACAAATTTTGACTGATTTTTGTCAAATCAACCTAGATTTTTATCATATATACCTAGATTTTATTTTCAGTGTAGAGCACTATTCTGAACTAAAAAGAAAATCAAGGGATTATGAATATCCCTATAATGTTATGGTATATCACAGTGCGATTGCTTAGGTAAAGTGGAGAGGATTACGATGCATCGCATTGGTCTTAAAAGCTTTTGTACCACAATGAAAGGGAAAAATCGAGAGGTAGGGGCGCAGTATTCCACATTCTAGTAGTGCGGCTTAAGAGAGAACCTCTATATTTGAAGGGTAAACTGATGAGCATTCCTAGATAAATCAGTATTACACGCGGAATTGCAGGGAGGGGGGAGAAATGCAACTTCCTATTTCAATTGAACATTGACGATAATAAAAGCGATAAAATAGGAGAAGTTATGACGCGTGTTCAAGACATGCGTTTCCGTTATGGATGTGACTTCTAAGAGTCTTAGTGCTCTTTTCTGAATTCTATCCAACAAGTTCAAATAAGTACCAAGATATGAGTGTTATATTCAAGTTTTGGATGGATATATACGACACAGATGGTAGCCAGATCAGAAGGGGAAAAGAATTTCTTGCATCTTTTAAGAAAACCTAAAACATTTCGCTGCGTCAAGCACAAAATCTAATGAGCTTATCATATGCTGCCGTTTCAGTTCCACAGCCGAAGTCTGTGAGTTGTTGTGAGTCTGGAAACGAATATGAAAAGCAGTAAATGCTGTCGTTAGCAAAACAATGAAGTAAATTAGAAGTTTCAAACAGAAAATCATTTATGAAAATAAGGAAAAGTATCGGTGATAAAATGCAACCTTGGGGCACACCAGCATTTATTATTCAGACTTGAAACCGTCCAATACAACTTGTATTGAGGGGTTCGAAAAGTAATTTCTAATCAAACGAAGAAGAGACTCTACGATACCAAATGCAAATTCTATCAAATGCTTTAAAAATTATCAAAATGAGTGTTCGTTAGTGCAAACGTGGTGGCCTTTCATAGAAGGCTCTTTCCGCGTTTGGTGGCCAAGTTTTAGAACACCGATCAATTAGCCAACATTTGTGCGTCAAAGTAACGCAAGATCGGCCCAGAAGATCGCCGAAGTTCGTGAAAATGTACAGCAGAACCTAAGTCAGTCGATTCCTCGCCATGTACAAGAACTCGGCCTTTCGCAGACTTCAACTTGGCGAATTTTGGGTCGGGACTCGGGTCTACATACGTACAAAATCCAACTGACTCAAGAGTACAAAGTTCATGACCATAGACAACGCAGTTTGTTCGCTGACTGAGTTTCAGAGCGTTTGGAAGAGAACCCAAAAAATTATTTTTAGCGACGAGGCGTAGTTTTGGATCAATGGATTTGAATTGGTTAACACTGTCAGGTGATTTGACCCCCATATACTTTTCCTTCTGGGTTTCCCTGAAATAGCAGGTCTATGCGAAAAAAAAAACAATCAATTGATGCCGTTTCGTTTAAGAACTAAATTCAAAGCAGTTGGGTGAGAAAGCGTCGCACATTGATTTTGAGTGTCTAACCAAGGCAATGGGATGTACAAATTGGCCTCCATAAACCAATCCACAACCATGTAGTGCGACTAAAGAAAGAATCTCTTTACTGAAAGTTCAAAATAAGGGAAAATTGTAAATTGATAAGCATTCCTAATAACCTAACTATAAGCTTCAAAGTTGTATTTTAAATTTCATCATAGTATATGAATATTTAAAAATGTTAAGGAGCCCCTGGGGCGATATGAGTATTGTACGTGTGCTTTGGATAAGTGTAGATTTTATTGATAAGAAGAACGTCTTTCATAGGAGACCAAACCACTTTTCGGAACTTATTCCTACATTTAATGTATACTCAATCCGAATGGAAGGACCTCCTCTTTTCTTGATGCAACTGATTTTTATAGATAAAATACACGAAACTGAGTTTTGAATACATTTAATTCTACACGGCTATTGTTTCTCTATTTGATGATGCTGTCAAGTTCGGAATGTTATAAACCTATCATTACCTGCTGTTATGATTTAATTTAATTTAAATCTTGTTTATTAGATAATAATAATTCTGATTTATATTTTACTTTATATTTTATAACTAAATTCTATATCTGTGTACTAAAGCAAATTTTATACGTCTAGATAGATTCGAAACCCAAAATTGAAGTGCCCGTAAGACAATGAGAAAACCCTTGGCCGGCCAAAGTGGGAGCTTCTCATAGTTGGCAGCTCATAGTTGACAAGAGGGTGCTTCAGCTGCCTTTACAGTTCAATTCGAAGACGAATGACACAATTTTGGAAACGACTATGAACTACTGAGGGTACTATCGTATGCGAATCAAAAGTTGAAGAGATTAGCTAGTTAATTGTTGGAAAGAAAAGGGCGTCTTCGGAATGGAAGCTTTCCGAAAAACTTGTATTCCGATTTGTAAATTAAAATTGCATAAATAAGAAACTCTTCGATATACACTGCAAACCTTTTTGTCAAAAGATACTGATGCTCAACTCTTGTAAACCTAATACTTTTTTTTTGGAAATTTACTTAGGTAGATTTATTATTGTTTGTTTATTATAACACAACTAATGTCTCCATTTTCTTATTTGGTTTTTAAATTTAAAAAAAAAAAGAAGCTTCCGAGCCATCTTGTACTTCAACTCACTTAACAACGAAATAACGTGATAAGTTCCTATTTAAGTGGACAAAACATCTTAATTTAATGTTTTCGCGCCTTTATATAGTAAAACTCAATGCAAATTTTCATTAATTTGTTTCAATTTAAGACTCCGAAGTCCGAATAATTAACAGGAAACAAAAAAAAATATATAAATATATAAAACCCATCCACACGTTTTCTTGTATACCTACTGAGCAACAAAATTCCAAACACTTACCCAGTACCGTCAGGTTGGCGACCAAATGATGTTCTGGCGGTTTCAGAACGCCCCTATAACATGCATCACCAATTACCAACTTAGCTGCTGTACCTTCCAACGGTCGATAGCTAATGCAAACTCCGTGTTTGGTACCCTTATGCCGGGCTATTACGTACACCGTTCCATTTTCCGACCACGAACCATGGCATGAATATTCTGCAAGTAGAAAAAAAAAATGGACACGAAAATTAGTAAAGAAACAAAGCCATAGCAAAAAAAAGAAAGAAGAGAAATGAAAAATCAAATTAAAACAAACACAGCTTACAATGAACGGACAAAGAATAATAAATTATTAAAATAACACAATTCCATTCAATTTGGCACATGATACAGACTCAAAATGGAGGATATCCGTTTATGCCAGAGATACAGTACACAGAAGAATCCTTAGAAATCACAAAATATTCCTCTTATTTGCAATATATACGTAGACCTCCCATCAACTCCAGAAGATGGAGCATTGAAAAAGCAAATTTGAACAGAGAAACGCTTCCTTTTCCTCTCCCATCATCATATGCACATCAATTTCCGTTTCAATTGAGAGAACATAAGAATTCAATTTAAAATTAATTTTAATTTATCAAAATCCAAAATTCATCTGGAGCTCTAGGGCAGATGAACCAGAATCAGAGGAGCACAATCACACGAAGAAACAGAAGAAAATTGGCATGAATATTAAAATGAAGCATTGGTCATTCTAAGTGGATATAATAGTATATTCCTCAGGATACAGGATATGGTTTGGTCGGGGTGGCCATTTTTTTCTTTTTTTTAAATCAAAACTCAACTCCAGGGAAAGAACATGGCATCCATTGCTGGTGAAAAAATAATGAAGTTGGTTATGGTTTATAGAATTTTTTAATATGACAATGTGGAGTCCATAACGTTTATGTGGAGGTTAGTTTTTTGCAGTTAGTGGTCAGTAAAGTGGTGATCGATGTGGTTAACTGGTTACCTATAGTGAAAATGGAAATAAACTGCAATTGACATCAATAACGGAGAGGGTTTGCTTTTGTTGTAATTATGTTTTAGGTTATGGTGTTGGTGTGGTTTTATTGTATTTATTTTTTGCATGGCTTACATATGCATTTATTTATATTTACGTTGATTTATTTTTGCTTTAAAATGCTTTGCGGTGTGTTTACAAGCAATATTTTGATGTAAGCATCCAGTTGGGTTAAATTAGTTAACTTTATTTTTGAACAAATTCGTTGTAATATTGTTGTTTCCTCAAGCGTTTTCTGATTTAATTTATTTTAGCCACTTTTTATAGGGTAATATAAATAAGTTCTAAGCTCAACTGACATCGTGTAGGGAAACTTCAATAAAAGGTTATGTAATAAGCTTCAATTTTTATAAAACGATTCTTAATAAATTCTTAAACCATTTGAGCACTTAAGGCCAATATTATCTAACCAATCCGTCAGCTACAGTTCGAAACCATCAACAAGGTCTTGGAAAATTGGAGTGACAGTAGGCGCGTTTTATTGGTAATCTATATCTAGCGTAGTAATACAAGCACCAAAAAAAACGCTTTATTCACTCTTTAACTCACTCTTCCTTCCTACTTGTTGAATTAACTTACACGGATGTGTTCGAAAGATCTGTATCTCGTTTTTAAGCTGGAATTGAATATTCATGAAAATGCAGATTGAGTTGAAATATTCATGAAAATGCAGATCGAGTTGATTTAGAGTTTTTCTCACTGTTAAATTTGATTTAAAAATTACAAAGGTGCGAAAATATATCGCATACATATATATACTGAGTATTGGAGAAAAAAACATAGTACTCAATAAAATGACATTGGCGCAAAATTTTAAACAGCCTCTTATTAAGGTAGTAGTATTATACTTCTTATATATTTCCTAACTTTAAAGTTGTTTTCTAACATTAAACATTTTTTAACTAATATCGTCCTAAGGCTAGGAGTGCACATTCAATTTTTAGTTGCACAACTGTTTGGATACTTATAGAAAACAGATGAACTATTTGGTTGAATGTCCGCGCAGGTGCATATAATTATATGTTAAACAAAATAGCGAACTCACTTTAGGCAATCGTTTAGTTTGTGTCAAAACACAAACTTTTTAGTTTCTTGAACCAAACAGTTGCGAAACCGCCTAGCCAAAGGCAATTTCTTTTAATAAATTGTTTCTGAGCAATCTTAAAACAATAGTAGTTCGTGCAAGAAACTAAGTAAACAGACCTAATTTGACGTTTTTAAATGTTAAAGAGTCATGTGAAGTTAGAACGATACTAAAAAAATAAAATAGGTATTCTGAGAGTTTAACTTCAATAAAAGTGTAGAGAAAGTATGATGCTGTGTCCAATTAAAATTTTGCAGAATCGTTGTCTTAACCTAGTTTCATACTAAAACAGCTTTAACATCGTATTAATTCAACTAAAATGTGCAATTTTTTCAGTTGTTATATAAATTCAGCATAATGCCGCAGTTATACAACATTTTTGAACAAATGCCAGTGAACTGATAAAAACATATCAATCGAAACCAGTCGCATTCGCGTAAATTAATTCAATATTTTATGACAAAATTAATGGCAGTAGTGTAAAGCGGGAATTATGTTATGAATTAAAGTTTTGTATTTGAAAAAATATTTGTTCTATAAATTTCGGAGCGATCACACTTTGGATTAGTAAAGGCAAAGTATAATAAAATAAATACTAACGAACACACCCTCAAGTATGCCACATACATTTTTTCGGACACCACCTAAACACCTCCTACATTTCAACATCCGAAACTCCATCTTCACTAAATTATCCATTTCAATTACTAGGTTATTTTTATTCACTAATCGTTTGTTGTTGTTTTCCATGTTAAATTTTGCGATGTAGTGTATTCACTAACCAATAAAACACGGCTAGTGATATGCGCTACTGCGAAGCTAGTTGAGGCAGCCACTTGAACGACGTTATGTTCTATTATTAATAGGAATGTTTGCTCTTACTAATAAAGCTATAATACATGGACAAAATTTCATTTTATTTATTTTATTGCATTTTTAAAAAGAAACTTGTATTCGGCCCACAGTGACATTCCACTTGAAGACATTCGGGATTAATCATAAAATCAAAATTATGTTATTCCACATTAAATAATATATTTTTTAAATGAAAGTTAAGACAAAACTCTCTCAAACGAGACATAAAATCGAAAAGATGACACATGATAAAACTGGCTTGTTATTACGTTTATATGCAGAATTGAGTCGGAATTGAATCAAAATTTAGTTCTTTGTATACCTCAATCGGACTGAAATCGGATTACTCAAATCGGAAATCCCACTAGCCGAGCTAGATTGAATCGAAAATATGTATGTATACCTGGATCGACGAATTGAAGAATCGAGTTCATAGCTGGTTCTTGGGCAATAATTATGTGTTTTGTTTTCAGAAGGTTTCGACGTCAAATCATTTTTTTTTTGTGTCGCCATTTTGAACGGTAACCACAACACAGCATGCACACAATCAAAACCAGAGCGCCATTTCGATGCTATTTAAATTTCGATCCAGCGTAGCCATAAGCCCGGATCGAAATCTTAATTCGGATTCGATGCATTTCCCCAATCCACTCATGTAAGCGGGGTATGTACCATGTGAGTAAAATGTTCAGCGCAATTATTTGACGTTTCTCTTTTTTGCTGTCAGTTTTTTCTTTTACTTTTACTACTACTACTACTTTTTTTGTAAACTTCGATGCAAAGCGCAGAAATACTTTTTTCTATTTCTTCTATATTTTAAAGAACACAGACACTGATTAACATCGAAATTAAAAATAAAGAGAAATGTCAAATTTGACTCATGAAACTAATTTCAACTAATTATAGCGCTTAAATCAGCGGACGAAATAACAAAGAAGGATTCGAAGATGGCGTCTGCATCTTCATTATTTGTGTTATAGCAGAATAACTAAATAGATTTATTGAAATAGTCGATCTTCGAAAATTAAAAAAGAAAACAAAAGCTTTCGAGTAGAGCTTTCAACCGAAATGTCATATATTTTGTATTTCCGTACGGATAAATAAAATATATTTGGTTTAAGGGATCTTTGACATTTTTTGGTGGAATAAACAGTGTATTCTAACACCGAGGTTACACGAGCAAGTACTGGCAAACAATTTGTAATAAACACAAATTTTGTTACTAACACAAGCAATTTGTTTGTCGGCTGGCATGAAATTTATGAACACAGTAGCCAGACAGGATTTAAGATAATATTCAATTGTGGAAATACTTCTACAGAAACGAAAGAGTGTACTCAGATCTTCTAATCTTGGATGAAATTATGTAAGTTAAGTTTTACAAGGAACTTGAGAGTTACAAAAGAAGTATTTCTGAATTTCTTGCAAGATGTAGAGCCAAAACTAAGAAATCGCAAAAAAAGTGATTTAATTCCCAGCAATATTAACTTGGCTTCTCTGTTGAGATCATGTGCTGAGGCAAGTTACCAAAAACTGTGTGTGGAATTTATATCCTGAGAAGTGATAACTATCTATTGTTGTGTCCTGGATTAGGACTGGTTGGAAAGTTATCAAATTTAAGCTCATTTGTAGATACGCTTTCTGTCTCTGTTAAAACACTTTCTTCTGCAAGTTCAAGAAAAATATTTCAAATATCAAATCCAAATTCTCTCAACCTACCAATTCCGAAACAAATTTAGTTCTGTTAGTACCTTTTCTGGAAGTTTAACAGGGGTCTTATGAATTGAAGCTTCGTTGTCAACATCTTCCATAACTCATTTTTTCGCAATACATTTTTTCTTTTTATATTCTCTTGGAAGACCAATCTCCATCACGAATTCTTGATAGGTAAACAAATTTCAAGAAAGTAGAAAAAATTATATAGTAATCGGAATTCCGAATTCTAACAGAAGATTTTTAGTTTATTCGACTATTTATAATGCACATGCACTAAAGAGGTTTTGACTACCCTTAAATCGATGCACATTGGCTTTGAAATTATAGATTTTGCAATAAGAGGGAAAAATGAACTGGGCAAAACATTATACAATCGTGTTATACGACTAAACAAGGAATCTCTGTACCTAACAGTACGTCAAAAATACACAGTCTTTAAAAGCCCATTGTTAAAGATATCATTGAAATAAATAAATAAAAATAAATAATATACAAATTTTTCCTTATTAATAAGTCGTAAATAGTGAAGAAGGATAACACGGAATTTTACAAATGTTTATGGGGTTTATTTTATTGCCCAAGGAATGTAAAAGGCCCCAGTTTCGGTGAAATTATGGAAAATCAAGCAAGGATTGTGTTTTGCTTGCCATGCATATTTGATTATATCAAAATATGTACAGTAAAGTTTAGTGAATTAGATATCCCATACTATATCGCTGAATCAACATTTTCTGTCTTTTAAATCTTAATGTTCTCATTCTCATCTTAAATAAAAACAAAAATTAATATTACGCAAATATTTAAAAAGATTTCAAAATCCCATAAAAATGTCCTTAAAATGTTTTGAGGACATTTTCTCTGACACTAGCATCACACAAAAAAATTTACTAACAATCACGTTTGCAATTATTTTCCATTATAATTTCAGAATTTACATAATATCCCAAACCAGAGCATTTTCAAAATAAATTCTTCACACGCCAAATAATTTACTCGAGATCGTCTTCAACCGCGTGTTAAGTGCAATCAACCCATAGCACCTTGGTGGAGTTGTTTGTGGATGATTGCACTAATTTGCCAACACTTTGCCCCACTCGAATACGCCATTAGGTGAGTCATGGAAAATACTTAATATTAATAATTACAATGCAAACGCTGTGGTTGCAATATCGAGCAAGTGGGAGAAGGAAACTCAAGATTTACGACACCAAAAACTGGTCCAACACCCTTGAGCTTATGGACGAACAAAACAACGTACATAAATTCAAAGGCAAGGAATGTTTATTATTATTATACCTACTCGTCGACTGGGAACGTAATTTTCTGTTATTTTCTTTCTTTTTTCTTTTTAAGGACGAAGAGCAACACCGTTTGAGGAAAAATACGGAGGAAGTTTGGCATTTGCAAAGCTAATAGATCCTTCATGTGAGGCAATGAACAATCTGAGTGAGTTTAGAGGGCCAACTCACCAATACAGCAAAGTTATGAAAATTGTATAGAACCAAATAATGTACCATTAAAAAAAAAAAACAAAGAATATAAGCTCTTAGACTAGGACCAGGAAGAGGAACACAAAACAGGCATAGCAAACAATAAGGGAAGAATGCGATGATGAAAGTTATTTTGTCAGCAATCTTTGCAGAAAAAGGGACCGTTATCGACAGACAAGCAGAGTGTCCTGGAATGTGAAATTTAGCAGTGCAGAGGGCTAAGAAATTGTAAAAATACAGGACCACAACGGGCCTCAGTAGCGCCGTTATGCTTTATATTTTAATTGCATTCTTTGAATCGGGATTTTACACAAGAATGTCCATATTCCCGAATTTACGGTCAACCAATATCTGCAAATGGGATATCAAAATATAGATCATAAAAAAATGTTTGTATAGATATTGCCTCTTGGGAGGAAGTGAGTTTCATCTCAACCGTTCGGATTCGGCAGAAAACAATATATCTTCTTCATTCTTGTCGACAGCACGCCAGATAAATGGTTGAAAGTTGTAACTAAGGATCTGGTTCTCTATACGAGCTGTTGCGCAACGAATTATCTTTTTATAATGTTATGATGTAATTAGGCCTGTAAAATTTCAAGTACAAGTACAGTATCAGTACCGGGACTTCAACTTGTACTTCAGTACCTATACTGGTACCTGAAAATGCCGAGTACCAGTCTTTTACAAGTACTTCGTCGCTAGCACTATCGAGTACTGCTCAAGTGCTCAAAGGTTTTTTCCCACTGTAAAACCAAAAGTTCAAGTACTTGAATTTGTATATTTCTTGAAGAATACATAGTAAACAGATTTGAAGGACGAGAGAATCAATTATCATGAGAAATTATATGACTTTAAATAAAAAAATTTTTGATCAGAAATTGGGAAAGCTTCACTTTGTTCTCTGGATCAGGGGTTTAAACTCTGGACTTACAGTTTCTAGCCTATTGACCAGAGAAACACTTCTTTCCGAAATAATAGATAGGAAATTTCCTTTATAAATTGACGTTGAAATTGAAACACAAATTACTTAATGAGCTAGGAAGTACTTGCTTGAATTTCTTCAGGTGCTTGAAGTACTGCTCAAGTATTTAACTACCTGATACTTTGAATTTGTACCCAAATACTTGGAAAATACTGGTTCTTAGCTTTTTTTAAGCACTAGTACTCGTACCAGGAATCTAAAGTACAAAAAACAGTACCAAGGATGTACTAGAACTTGAGAAGACTGAATTCCCAAAATACTTAAGTACATTACATGTCTGCATGCAACACAATGTAGGGCATTTAACAGGAGGTGGGATTGCATATTGATCTTGAAAGGTTTTATGTTGCGTTTAGCGTTTCGCAGTGGGAGTTTAGACCCTACTTTAGGTTTAAACTTCAGTTCAACAACAAATTTGGATTCACAGTTTCATTTAAATCTTGAACAGAGTTCATTCTGTAGTTTAAGTTTAACGACACTATTCTGCCGTTTAAATCTCAGTTCAACAACCCCTTCAATCATTTGAAAATAGAATTTATTTTCATTTTTTTATTTTTTTTTTCCACTCACAGATCAGATAGAAAAAGATCAATAGAACTGAAGTTCAGATTAGACTGTGAAACCGGACGAAATGAACTTCTAATTTAAACTCCATTTCAGGTTCAGCTGAGCTTAGGTTTAAAATTCCACTGTAAAAATGGGTGTTAGTCTCTGAGCACTGTTGATATATGTATAATGACATGAAGCAATAAAATACAAGTGACGTTACGAACGATGCTCAAGGAAAACAAACGGCTTTACGACCAATTTGGATAAAAGCGCGAAAAAGATAAAAATACAATTTCCATTCGCTTTTTTGGTCGCAATAGATTTTTTTTATAACGTGTTTTTCAATTGGCACGGGTAGATTTTGGCGGACTGTGGCTGCGATTTATTTTGGTGACATCTGTCAAATATGTTTTTTACTACTGGAAAATAAAATACTGAAGGGTAGCTCTTCACCGTCGATTTTTCAACAATTGGTGTGCAAATTTGAGACGATCGGTTCGTTAATCAATGAGGCAATATTCCTGCTTCGAAGGAACGGAAAATCGTCCAAAAAAATGGACGCGGTCCGTGAAAGTGTACAGCAGATCCCGAGGCAGTCGATTCCTAGCCGTGGACTAGAACTCGGTCTTTCGTGGACTTCAACTTGGCGAATTTCACGGCGGGACTACACACGTACAAGATCGAAGTGACCCCGGAGTCCAAAGTTCATGACCATACCCAACGCTGTTTGTTCGCTGACTGAGCTTCGGACTCGGAGCGTTTGGAAGAGGACCCTAATTTCGTCCCAAAAATCATCTTTAGCGACGAGCGCATTTTTGAAATAACTGTATATGGACTGTTATGCGGTGATGTTTTGCTTTAGCGACATATGGATCTAGACTACATGTGGTTCCAGCAGGAAAATGAAATGTATGAAATTTTTTAGGGTAAAGTAATCTCTCACAGAAGTCATGTGAATTGGCCACAAAGGTCATGCAATTTGACACAGCTTATCTTTTTCTATTGAGGTTTCCCGAATTCATAGGTCTATGCAAAATGCTACCTTAAAAAGCCGAAGACCGCATGTGAAAGAATGCTGTAGTGCAGTTAAAGAAACAACCTCTGGATTTAACAGAACGTCTAAAGTTGGATAAACTGTAAAGTGAGAATTACGGTTGAGTTGTATAAGGGGAGGAATCCAGCTAGCTATTTCACTAGGACACTTTTTATAAAAATAATAGTAAAATAATTTCGACAGTGCTTGAAAGATGCACGGTTCAAGCTTTATTTAAATTTATTTTCCTATCGTTCTTATCTGGTCACAATACATATATTCTTAAGCAAACATAGGTAAGCCTAATCCTGAAAAAGAGTCAGTTTATAGATTTTAATATATCGTCTAATTAATGAAGGCGTAACAGCAAGAACAAAAATTTGCACTCCTCTTTCCCAAATTCCAAAGCGGTAAAATGTTGTCCCATTTATTGTTTAGTTAGATATCCCCTTACCTTAAACCTTGTGTTATATTAGAAAATTTTTTACCAAAATGGTTTCACTAGAAGCTATTTAACCGCACCTCTTGCACTTTTCATATTATTTTTTCTTATCACACTTCTTGTTGTAGTTTGATATATTATCACAATTTAAAGTATGTATCACAAATCGGAAAAAAGAACGTTGCTAAATAAAACAGTTTTAATTTTTGAAATGTGATTTTTAACAAATAATTACAACAATGGAAACACGAAAAGTGTTGTTTCACATAAACTTAAGTGTTTAGGACACACACATTTCACAAAACTAAATTTGAGTGTCCTTCACGATTGGTGCCAAAGACTTTCAATAAGCTTACATTGTATCCAAAGGTCTTTTAAAATTTCCATTTGCAAAAATGGTAACTTCGTGGAGCCCTTATTAGCCTATTGCCGATTATAAACTTCGTCGCCCCTGAGAAGATGAAATCATGCAAAAAACTAGAGTAGGTATAGTGAGGGAACAAGGAAATTCCATGAAAAAGAAAATGGAGTATGACAACGAAATTATGCAAATATTCAGCAAGGACTGCAATTTATGTATTTTGCCATTTATTCACGTAATTTTCGTGTAGTCCTTGCTGCGTTTCGTTGTGCCTCCTTCCAGCGCCAAGCTTGTTTGGTAATTCGTTTCTTGTTGACACGAAGGAACACCGTGCTGGAGCTGCGACTGGCTTTATTCTCAGTTTGCATTAATTGGACTGAAGGGATTGCATGGTCCCTTAGAGACGATATAAAATAAAATGAAAGACGACAACGATGACCTTTTTTTTTGTTTTGAGTCACTGGTTTACTCTTTCCTTTATTTAAAATGTCTGGGAATATATTTTGTTTAAAAAGTGTGAAGTAATTATGGAATTTAATTGGAGAAGGTAAATATTGTGTGCTTTTATTTATTTTTTATTTATTAATTTTGGTGGTTAAAGGAAGTCTTGGTAAAATGTTAAATCAATAAATTGAAGCTCTTCGATCGAATTGAAATAAAATATGCCGAAATAAAACAGTAGTTGAGTTTTGTCTTGTTGTTGTCGTGTATCCCAAGAATTGAGTTAGAGAGTACCCAACTATAGTGTTTGCTCGAAAAAGTTAACTTAAATGTCCAAAAGACGGTAGACTTTTCTGGACATTTTTTTCGGAAAAGTTTGAATAATGTTTTCGCACAAGCATTTGTAACTCTGTGCATCAGCTGCTTTCGAGCGAAAATAAAATTTCACAGCATACTTTTGAATAAAGAATTCCAAGTTTTATGTTTAAATTTGCAATTTTCCATTACAGAGATAAAAAAGTTGGAATATGGATAGATAGTCATAAAGGGTGGTTAAATTTTAAGGGCCAATGTTGAATGTGAACCACATCTAAACGTCAAGTTTTTTTCTGCATTTCATTTGACATTTCTCAATTTCAGACTAACTCAATTCGAACCATGGAAAGATACACAATCGAGCAACGCGTTAAAGTTATTCCAGGCTTATTATTTAATCGCCCAAATGTGCGTACAATCGGAAAAATCGTGCAAAAATTTGAGCAAGCCGGGTCTGTAGGAGATGTGAGATGCTCGTACAGCTTGTACTGCAGAAAATATTGCTGCTGTTCGAGATAGTGTGGCTGAAGAGCCGTCTACCTCAACTCGTCGTCGTGCCCAACATTTGTACCTCTCACGCTCGTCGTTGATGAACATTATGCCTAAAGACTTGCATTTACACGTTTACAAGGTGCAATTGACTCAAGAACTAAAGCCTCTTGACCATTTCAAGCGTCGTTAATGGTCAGAATGGTGGCAAGAAATGGCAACAGTGGATGATCAATTTTCGAAGAAAATCATCTTCAGTGATGAAGCACATTTTCACCTCAGTGGATTCGTCAATAAGCAGAATTGCCGTATTTGGGCGAATGATAATCCAAGAGTGATTGTCGAAAAACAAATGCACCCACAAAGCGTGACTGTTTGGTGCGATTTTTGGGCTGGCGGCATCATTGGGCCGTATTTTTTCCAAAATGAGGCCGGTCAGGAGTTACTGTGAATGGTGTTTGCTATCTTGAGATGATAACGAACTTTTTATGGCCCGAATTGTAAGATATGGATGTGGACGATATGTGGTTTCAACAAGACGGTGCCACTTGCCACACAGCTAACGAAACAATGGCTCTTTTGCGCCACAAATTCAATGGCTATGTTATCTCACGTGGTGGCGATGTCAATTGGCCGCCAAGATCATGTGATTTGACACCGTTGGACTTTTTTCTTTGGGGTTATTTGAAAGAAAAGGTGTACGTCAATAAGCCAGCAACAATTCAAGAGCTAAAGGATGAGATAATTCGGCACATTAACGGCATAGAACCTTAATTATGCCTCAGCGTCATCGAAAATTTGGACCATCGGATGGAGGTGTGCCGCCGAGGTCGCGGCGGCCATTTGGCCGATATTTTGTTCCATACATAATTGAACCATACCAATATTATCATAATAAAAAGAAATGACAATAAATTCCTAAATAATTTGTGTTTTATTCAAAATCAACATCGACCCTTAAAATTAAACCACCCTTTACAATATCAAGCCTAGTTCGATATACTCTGGTTTATGGAATGTGGTACTTTTGTATGACCCTTGAGTACCAATTGGGTTCTTTCAACGCCATTGTCTAATTTGTTCAAAATCTTAACCTTTTGATCCAAATACAATCTTATTTGCTGTAATTTCCTTGCAACACACCTCATTTTAACTTTAGGTAAGACACATTATGAATGAAAGAAGAACAAATCGGAAGAGAAATGACGCAAATATGAAACAGTAGGGGTATTTAGGTCTGGTGTAACAGGTTAATTAAAAGTGTAAAATTGTATTTTTTGGGTTGCGTACGATATCCCGCTTTTTATAATTCCGTTTTTTCAAAATCCCGTTTTTATAAACCCGTTTTCTATAATCCTGTTTCTTATAATCTCGTTTTTTTAAATCCCGCATTTTATAATCCCGCTTTTTAAAATCCCGTCTCTTATAATCCCGTTTTTTAAAATCCCTTTTCTTATTAAGCAGTTTGGTATGTAAGGGGGGGGGGGGGCAGCATGCAACCCCCATGGTTGGGCACACTATAGGATTTGGGGTAGGTGCGAGGTTGGGTGTAAGCAGAGTTTCTTTAGCATTTAAAGAATCTGAGAAATAACCAACATAAAATCAATAAGTTTTAGCTACGTATTCTAAAAAACGGGATAAGCGATATAAGACAGGATTTTAATAAGCGGGATTATAATAGAACGGGATTTTGAATAAACGGGATTAAAAAAAAAAACCGTTTTATAGAGGACGGTATTTTAAAACTTTTTTTGCCGGATTTTTTAAAAAAACGGGACTATAAAAGACGGGATTCCGTTACGCTCCCGTATTTTTTGTTAATAGATCTTGAATGCACTTTTTGTTGTCTGTAGAAACACTTAAGCAAATGTCAAAATTTAATAATTGTAATTTCAATTTCTTTCTTGCAAAGAAAAAGCAGAAATAGCTGAAAGTACGAACTGACGTTTGGTGAGCTGTCAAATAAAATTAAACAACTTAGACCATTGTATTTTTCTGTAGGAATGGGGTAAGGGATTTTGTAAAAGGGCAAAAGTCTTGTAAGATTTCAATCAGTATATTTTGTTGTTGGAGTGTAAGAAGATGTTATTTCTTTTTAAGTTCAGAGCAGAGTTGTCAAAAAATAAATTGTGTTTCTTTTTTACTTCAGAGCTTTTAATATGTGTTTCTTTTTTCGTACTGAGCGCGTTCAGAGTGCTCCTATGAGCCCAGAAAAAAAAAATGACTAAGCGCACAGAGTTGAATGCTAAACATAAGCATTTGACAGGTGGAAATTAACAAAGAAAATGGTAACAGTTAAGTGTTGAGGTGTGTTTGACAATAAAATCAGAGTTAGCTTGGTTCAGAACATACTCGGACTCTGTTCAGAGCTCTATTCTAAGCTAAGAAAGTAAAACGCCTAATGATAGTGATTCACACACTACTACCGAATAAATAAACCGAGTTAGACCTAAGCCGAGTCAATTCGAACTGGCATAACTCAATATGAAAAAAACTGATCGATAAGTAAATATCGGCATAAAATACCCGATCACGTCAAGAGATTTAGTGAGTTAGTCGTTTTCCGAAATGTGTTGGTACATTGTATAAAAAGCCATAACCAAAGACAATTTATTATATTTTCGTCAGCTTCTTTTTCTTTCGTAAACTTCGATCTTTATAACTAAGGCCTTTTTCGAAAACGTCATTTGCGTCAAAAATGTAATTCCAATATGTTCTTAAATGTTTGAAAATACAAAACGAAAATTTTATGCAGAAGTATTATTTTCGATTACTCAGTTTGCCAAAGTTATATATTCGATAACATCATTTCTGACCCAACTCTGCAGTAGAAATATCGAGTTGACGACAGAAATATTGATAAGTCAGAGAGCGTGTTCATAAACGTCAAATGCATTTGCAAGAAAATTAACTGACATTAATCAGACAGATTCTGTGCACGCAGGATGGATATGCATATTTTGTGATAGCAATGACCGTTTTCGAAAACGTCAATAGCATCAAAAACGCTATTGCAAGATGTTATCAAACGCAAAGTCAACTGTTCGGAAACGAAATTTGTATGCACAATTATTATTTCTGATAGCGCAGTTTGCTTAAGTCATATGTTCGATAACATCAAGCTCTCGTCAAGTTAACGATAAAAATATTTAAAAGTCAGAGAGCATTTTTGTAAACGTCAAATGCGTGTGCATGAAAATTGACTGACGGTGATCAAACAGATTTCGTGAAAGCAGGTAGCATAGTTGACGATAGCAATATCTGCTTCAAAAAAAGATGATCGTTTGACCATAAAATTCACTTTGATTTGATGTTTTCAAAAACGGCCGATATCTGCTCCAGAAACTGACGATTGTTTGACGATCAAATTGACGTTGATTTGATGTTTCCCAAAACGGGTTCTGTATAACCACTCTCTTTTACCATAACCAACTCTGGATTTTTGAATATTATATAGTTTTAGAGAATGAAGTGAATGAGAAAGTTTCGTTAAGTTTTAAGCTTAGAGTTTTCATACATATTTTGACTTATTATTCATTTGGGAACTGGGAGTTCTTATATTTTCTAAAGTGTCCATATTCGTTTTCTGTGTGGGCATTTTTATGTATGAAATGTTACGCTACGCACCGATATTTTTTGACAACGATTCTTTCAAACATCTTTTAATGAATTTGGGCAAAAGAAAATTTCGGATTGGAGTTTTGGCTTAAAATAAATGGTAACATCTACTCTTTCCGCCTTGAATATCAAATTATGTTACTTTTCGAACACCGAATCACTATGATTTCAAACAACAAAATTTAGCATTATCCATTCGCTAGGACTTAAATTTCGAATAAGCTTTGATTACTTGTCAAACGACATCTAAACGATTTGGCTTTCATCAAATTCACAAAAGAAAAGCTATCAATGTGGTATCTGTATCTTAATGCAAATTCAAAACCAAACGAAATCCTAACCTGGACATTAACTGAGATTTTCATTCCGAATCCAAGTCCAAATCAAAATCCAAATCAATTTATTGACTTACAATCAAAGCTTAGAGGATTATCCACGACATAAGCTAACGCAAGAGGTGTCCAATCAAATGGGACGATGACAAATTTGGCAATAAAAGCCTAAATCTATACCTGGCCATTAGAATCGGACTATGTAAGTATATAGGAAGAGATAGGTTCTATTGAAGATAGATTCTATTGCACTCACCCTCGTCTCCATCTTCGTTACATTGCGGCCGGACATCGATTAAATTCGGCCCCGTACATCCGATCCACAATTGTCGCTGCGCTTTGTAATTGACAATGCATCCGGGTGCATCTCGCCTACTACGTTGCGCCAGCAACTTGCTGGTCGTTGTATTCAGTTGCATAACACTTCCCCTGCTCGAGTTCCCGCTGCTTCTGCCACTGCTGCTATTGCTGGTGCTGCTAATAATACCTCTTACGATTGGGTCCTGGTGGCGTTGTTGGTGATGCTGCTGCTGCTGCTGCCGATGGGACTCCTCCAATTCGTTGGTCCTGCCATCAGTCGCAATTGTAATTCTTCCCGATTGAACATTGTCGTGGTTTAATTGTCTCGGAGGTAATTTCAACAATAAACTACTGGTGGTATCACCATCGTCATCATCGTGAGTTTTCTGATTCAAATCATTCGTTTCCATTGCACCCACTGACAATGGTGATCCAGATTCTAACAATAACGAGGAGGATGGCGACGATGATGTTGCTGGCATTGGCGATGCCAATGGTGCTGATTCCGATGCCGATAGCGGTGGCGTTTCGGCCGATACTTCAACTGATGGTAATGCTGGTGAATTTGCTTCACGTCGGTTTCTAATTGCAAGTCCTGGTCGTGTGTTTGAATGCCATGAGGTGTGTCCCAGTTCCTCGGAATTGTGAAGGCTTAATGTAGTGTGCCTGGATATGAGGGTTCGTTTTGTGAGTCAAAGTGTTTTGTTGAAAGGAAGCAAAAAAAAAAAAAATACAAAATAAAAAGGATTAGTTTTTTGTTGAAACATTTTTGCCGAGATAGCACAGCTGCATGAAATTAATTACCTCTTATGTGCGACATCATGATGATGATGTCCATGCTGGGTGTGTCCTTTGTTGTTGTTATGGTTGCGTTTGTGCCTGGACGAGATGTATGGCGGTCCGATGGCTCCACGCAAATGATATAATCCTTCCAATGGGCAGATTTGAGGATCTGGATTGCTGGCTGCAAGGAAAAAAGGAAAATGAGGAATTTAATATTTTTGTTCAAAAGTTTGTTTTGATTTGCAAATGATAATAAATTTATTATTTTGTGTGTTTGACAGACGACCTTTGGCCGTTATGTATTTATTCCTAAAACGAAGGAAATAAAAATTAAGTTAATTGTTGCAGCCATTAAAACTAAACTAACCTGAAAATTAAAAGAGAAGAAAATAGGGAGAATTTAAAGAAATCAAGTGTCAGATTCCTCCTTAAACCTAAATTTAACGCTTCAGCTGTCAACTAGTTGAACATAATATTTGCTTAACTGAAAGGTACGGGTCAAAAATCTAAGAAAATCAAAGCGCGAAGTGCATGAAAAGCGCGATTTTCTGGCAAAACTATGGATATGTTGGCCGAGGCTTTGTTAGGTGTTGCGCATCGAATTTAATTTACCATAGCTCTGGTTCATAAATCGGACTGAATTCGACCAATATGTCATTGGTCGAACTACGTTGCCTTTCAGAGCCGTGATGGTTTGTGATTTATTGCAATAGACGTGTGACTTAAAAAAACTCACAAGAAGAAGTCCACCGGGGTTAAATCGCAAGATTTCGGTGGCCAATTTAGATCGCCCCAGCTTGAGATAACTATGTTTGGAAATCGCTCGTGTAAAATGCCCATTGTGGCACGGGTTGTGTGGCATGTAGAGCCGTCTTGTTGAAAAAACATGTCGTCGGTGTCCATAACATCCAATTTGGACCAAAAGAAATTGGTAATCATGGACCGATAGCGCTCACCATTGACGGTGATGGATCAAAGAAGTATGGACCGATGATGCCGCCAACCCACACCGAAAAGTGGCTGTCTTTGGATGCATTACAATTTGGCGAATCTCGTTGGGATTGTGATCGTCCAAATTTGACAATTTTGCTTTTTGATGAACATATTCAACCAGAAATGGGCCTCGATTATTCGACTGGAATTGGGGTATACTTTTAACTGCTCAAGATCCCAGTTAGCATTTGTTTATGGCGATGAAAGTATTATTTTCCATATTGATTTGGTGAGACAGACTAAAAAAATGACATCCTTTCAGATGTAGCCTAAACAAAATGGCAGCAATCATCTGTCAAAGGTCGGAAATCCGTAATACGGAAAACTCTTCAGTTTGTCCATTTACAATACGATGAATATAAAGATCATTGATATAGGTGAATTCGCACAAACACGAGCATATACATGATATACAGACGTTTGTCACGATTTAAATCGTGTTTCATGAAGAAGAAAATTGTTCATAAAGTAGACTCTTTTTTATACGAAAATGGTTCCGAACTTCGTCATATGGAAATTGTCTAATGTAGTTTTAGGTATTTCTTGGTTTTTGGGACTTGTCTTGAGTTCCAAATCTTTTAAATAAAAAGAATCATCCTTTTTCTTTGAGATGATTTTTCCTGAACACTTTTAAGACTTGTTCCATTTAAGAAAAAAACAGTTTTATTATTACATTTTTATTAGAAATTTTGCACAAATATTGACAGTTTTCGAAAACGTCATATCAACGTTCAATTTTATTGCCAGTTTTTTGCGGTATCATCAATTTAGCAATCTTCCTGCTTTTACAAAATCTGTTTGCTGAAAGCCAGTTAATCTTCTTGCAAACGCATTTGACGTTTAAGAACATTCTGGCTTATCAATATTTTTGTCGTCAACTTGATATTTCTACTGCAGAATTGCGAGACAAAAGATGTTATCGAACATATGACTTGAGCAGACTGTCCTTTAAACCCTACGATTATTTTGATATGCGTTTTATTTTTAATCAAGTAAATCGCAATATGCCACTTTAATCTGGCCCATATTCGTCTGCTATGGAGAGATATTAAGGTTGGATTCATACCCAAACCCGGTAAATGTATCAATGTAAACTCTAAAGATCTCAGATACTTGAAAGATTTATTGATATCCAAAATGGAAGATTGGTAGACACTGCTTTACATTCACTAATACGAACTTTGGAACATTTTCTACTATGGTTGCATGCTGACTAGCATGGTTATCAATTTAAAACTGGGCGGCTTTTCTGCTAAGGGAACTGTCAGTAGACGTACGCCGCAAGGCAGTTTTCCTTGAAACTTGTTAGAGAAAACGAGCGGGAGCGGAGAGCTACAGAGTGATTGCTTATGCAGACGATATTGCTATTGCCATACCAGAAAAGTATCCTCACATCTAAAAAGAATTTCTACGAAACGCTTTAAGTAAGTTTACAAATTGGGCAGAGCGGTGTGGCATGGGATCCAACCCACACAGAGAGGAACTTGTCCTATTCTCTAGGAAAAATGAATTTCGTCAGGTAGATTGTATTTCTATCGAAGGTATTTCACTAGCTTTCTCAGACGAAGATCGTTAATTAGACCCATCCTTAATTATGGTTTAGCTCTATGTGGACCGCTCTAAAAAAGGCTGTACATTGTGACCAGTTGAGCAAAGTCCATAATCTTGCCTTGCCTTGCACTTGACCGTCTGTTCAATCTGCCACCCCACAATATTTTCAGCAAATAGACAGCGGCGAGCACAGCCGCCCGCGTAAAGGCTTCTTCACAAAGAATCAATAACAAAATAGGCCATTCCATTATTCTGAACTCAGTAGGATTACTTCCAAGTCACATTGATTACAATATTCCCAAACTACAGCTCAGCTAAAACTTCCAAGTCCCCATTCCTTCAAAATCCTTCATTTTATAAACTGGAATCTATTGAATCTCTCGAACCGATCTCTTCCAACTCTTTTAATAGCTCTAAATAGCCGTTTATATCTTATGGAGCTAGTGCATCAGCAGTTCGATGTTCACCTCTATTGGGTGCCTAGGGACATTCCAGGGGATTGTAAGGTTGACGAACTCGCCAAAATCGGAACAACATAACATAACTTATATTACCTGCTAAGTTTACTATAGGTATACCCATCGCTATATCTAAACTTATGTTAAACCAGATGCTTTGGAGAGGAAAAAAAATAAATGCTTGATCTAAAATGAAAGTGTTTGGTATCATTAAGTAGACTGCTCAGCATCTCCGTAATTAGTATCATAATCTGACTCTTTCTTGCAGACAAACACGCAACAAAGCTTGGCGTAAATTCAAACGATTTTTGCAGAAGTGATATGGACAAGGAAAAGGGAGAATCAGTTTCTCATCTTCTATGTTTGTACATGCCTTGCTCTATATCATAGACATAGGTGCCACCTAATTAATATAGTCATTTCCAGTCTCTATCGCTTCATAAGGAGATCCAAATGGTTCAACGAGTAGGGAGAAAATCACATGGTATAACAATGAATCAACTCTCATTCTCAGTGTCAGTTACGACGCAGGCAGCCACTTCAACCCAACCTCAACCTAACTTCAAATTAACCATAAACAAATCTCAACCTAACCTAATGCAACTGTTTGACAGTTCATGGCGGCCATCTTGCTTTATCTGTTGTAATTTCCCTTTTGTTTTTATATGTGGAGTGATGCTCACCAAGTTTACCAAGGAACATCAAGTAGCAATGCATTCGCAGAAAGTCACTGCTTGGTGTGAAATGTGAGCCAGCTTAGTTCGTAGTTCTTCAAAGCGACACGTCCATAGCTAGGCGAACATCAACAGGAATTTGCAATAACGCAACTGTATATTGACCTTAAACCCGATTGTTGATGATCTATGAGGTTTACCTGAGATAAAGTTGAAGTTTGCCTTTTCCATGGAGTGGGAAACGTAGAGGTGTCGTTGAGACATGCACGTTGAACGTGAGTAACATACAGTTTCAGGAGGATGAGATTATTAGCCCCACAAATTTGTAAAAAAAAAAAAACTTCAAATTGAACAATCAACTAAAATAATAAATAAATTTGGTGGTGCAATAACTCGAAGAGAACCAGGACCTAGTGACTTACAACTTTCAACCGTTCCTGTGTGCGTGTTACCAGGAATCGAGGGGACTTACTATTTTCTGCTGATTCCGACTGGCTTATGAGTAGCACTTTTCATGACAAGAGATACTCTTAGAGGAATTGTCAATACCTCGCAAGAGGCAATACACAGAACACTTTTTTGCAGGGGCTGAGAATTAAACCCACGATCTTCTGCATGAGAGTCCAAAGTATACTACCCAAGGTGTACTACTGTCAACTAGATTATATAATAATCATGTTGAACTTTGTAGGTTTTCAAGTTAAATCTTTTAACAATCTAATTTGAGCATATTCGTGAAGTTGAATCATTTTGACAGGAAAAAGTTGTCCGATTTACAACTTTCAAATTCATGATATTATAATTTGAGCAATACAACTCCAAGAAAACATCAAAAAATCACAAACATGCGAAAGGAGTTTCAGAAAATTGAATCTATTTGAGGTAGTTCAAAAACACAAAGAAAGACAACACCCACACCCGCACACGATTTCATATCCTTGTGAAAATTAAAACAAAACATTATTTCAATTTCATGTTGGCTGTGTCTCATCTGTCTTGTCTTGCAATGCCAAAAACTTCAATACACATACATTTTGTACATAAGTAAAATAAAAGAAGAAACAAAGCACAAAATATCCTTGCTCCTTTAAAAAAACAAAAACTGTACAAACATAGAAAGATATATTGAGAAACTTAACTACCAAACACCAGATGGTGATATCGTCAAGAACTGAGTGCCATTCTCAAGAGGAGTCAGGACCTCATTTTGTGTTTTAGTCGAAACTACCTCTCACAACCTTTATAAATCTTTTTTTCGGGGTTTGTATTGTTTCCATGTTTTTTTTTTTGGTTCTACTTATGTGTAGGTACCAACGTAGGGAGTGAAAACACAAAATGAAAATCTTAATTACATTCCCAAGGAGGATATCTTCCAAGATAAACAGAGTAAAAGGATGTTAGAAAAAGTATTTCCGAAAAAGCACAACAAGATTGAAAAAAGAAAAATTAAAACAATATATTAAGTTTGTAGCTCCCTCTTTTAACATTAAATTTCCAACCCTCAAGCCGCTTTCTGCTTTGCTTCTACTCAATCTCCAGCGAGAGGAAGACATAAAACGCATTTCATTCCAACAAGGACATAGAATGATTTTTTTTTTGGAAAATTAATAATAAATAAAAGATCTAAAAAAAGAAAAAAATATTATTAAAACAACAACGAAGATAGAAACCATAAGGTGCGCTTCATTTGTAGTCTTTTTATTAGCGACTACTGGTGGGCGGAAATGTCGGCATCTCCATATTGCTTGTATTTCAAAAAGGGCTTACCGCCAAAAGCCAACTTAACAGGTTTATCGCCTGTCGGCTTATAACGTGAATACGACCCACGGGCGGGGTAAATAATGTTACGCACTGGCGGAGCATCCGCCTTATTCTACCCTGATGACTTTTCACCGAAAAGACATGATTATATCATCGTTAAGCCAATCAATTTTAATTATTTGAATTTCTAAAGGATGCCCATGATGTCGAAGAGTCGAGGGAGACTAACGGGAATTTCACAGCCAGATATACATGGATTCAAGGATATCTATCCATCTACCTATAGATATATTCTATACCAACTGCTTGTTTTTCATTTTGGATAAACTTTTAGGGCTTAAAGCCCAAGCTGGCTATACTATGCGAGCAGCGTTTAATGACCTTCTTAAGGTTTTGTTTAGAGCAAAGGACACTCACTCACAACGAAGGGATGATGGCAGAAGAAGTTTGCTGATTTGAAATTGCGCAACAAATGCGAGTATAATCAAAATAAAATTTGGGTTGAATAACCGCGAACTTGTGGCACAGAAGAGGCGAACGGCAAGCTGATGGGAGCAAAAGCAGGAGGGTGCTTGTAGGAGGGTGGGAGTGAAAATCACTTCACATTT
Source organism: Philhelius festivus (assembly GCA_963931855.1). Classification (NCBI taxonomy): domain Eukaryota; kingdom Metazoa; phylum Arthropoda; class Insecta; order Diptera; family Syrphidae; genus Philhelius; species Philhelius festivus. The sequence goes on along the minus strand of OZ007555.1, from coordinate 214,173,317 downwards.
TCTAAATCCCAGTATATATTCCAACAACGACATCTTTTGAACTTAGAAGTTCCTCTTACCTTCTATATACACACAAAATGGGAACTTTTCTTCTGCAAGGAGTATTTAACTTTTATTGTTCGCGGGGGAGAAACGACAAGGGAAATCGTTGAAGAACTGCGAGGAGGGATTTCGAATGATGATTGCTTAAAGTGAAATATAAAATTTTATATAAATAAGTTTCTGGTTTATTCAAAAGTTTAATATATTTTTTTTTTGATTTTATTTAAGGAACGGTCCTCTGGGATGCATAAACGGAAGGTGTTTGTCAGAAGTGGTGCCAGATGTGTCCCTGAAAATTTGTTCACTTTTTTTTTTGTTGTTTTTCAATTTCCAAAAGCGGAAAGACTTCAAAAAGTTTTTTTGCCGACATTTTTTTGATTCTGAAATTAATTTAGTTTTTAGGTTTTAAGGCTGAGGAGCAATATGGTATTTGATTTGATTTATTTGACACCATAATGGTTGACCGGCATTAGGGGATTTCTGTCAAACTAATTGTCAATAACAATTACAAATACAACTTATCTGGTGGGAGTGAGTATTTGGATTAGCTTTCCAAATTAATATTTGAAATCGTTTGTGAGATGCAAATGAGAATATGCCATATTTGAAGTGGAGAAGGCACTTCCTTTAATTAAGAGTTTGGGAAGGTGGAGGATTAAGTCTTCACTACCTGGGGTAGATTTAAGCAATATCGAATGAGCTTCTTAATAGCCGTTTGCCTTTGCATTTCCAAGGAATTTCACTTTGCTGATAATGTATCCGTTGGTAAAATTAGAATTGAAAATGTGGAATTTTTGGAAAAATATTGAGACTATCTGCTTGATGGTCAAGGGTGATCCAAAAAGTGCAATAGGAATTCTTATCATAAATGAGGATTCTATATCAATTGACGTATGATAAAAGAGTGTGTATGCCTCAAACCCAATGCCTCAATTCCTGACATTTTATTACTAAGTAAGCAGTGGAGAAACAACGTGACAGTTATGACTGAATGTCAGTCGGGTTTGATAACATAGCAAGTTACAAGAAAAGTGACTTAAAAAAACATAATGGGTAATTGTTAGAACTTGCAAATATCCACTCAGCACTTTAGCACTTTGCTTAGAAAATTCGTTTTTATTCTAGTTTGTTTTCTATTATGTTGTCATTCTACTTTAATTTAATATTATTTTCATTCAATAAACTAATTTCAATTTGTTCGTTACTTTTAATTAATAGACTTTATTTTATAATACCTAATAGGTTATGGGCCCAGACCATAACGAATAAGTATCTTAAAGAATATCTCATTTAAAATAAAAGTTCCGAATCTAGGTGCGAGTTGTCGATAAACAATATTGGAATCAGGCCGCTGACTAGCGAAAATTACGACACATGGGTAATGCAAATAGAAGCGGTGATGACCAAATGTGGGACATGGAAGCACGTAAGCGGAGCATCACAGAAGCCTGAATTTGATGCCGCTGACAAGGAATTTGCGATTTATCTGGAGAGATGGCTGGAAGGCGACGCAAAGGCAAAATCGGATTTGATCATCGCTATTGACCCAAGTCTGTTACGGCTGGTAAAAGGATTGGACACGGCAAAGAGTGTCTGGGATCGGCTGAAATCTGAATTTGCATCGACAGGACCAGTCAAAAAGGCGACACTGCTGAAACGTGTGGCAACCTACAAAATGCAAGAAGGTGACGATTTACGTAGAAATTTAATGGAATTCTTTGATGCAGTTTCACAATTGAAATGCATGGGTGTTGATATACAGGAAGAGTTGTTATCAATACTTCTATTAAATGGACTACCACAAAGTTTCGAGTTATTTCGATGCGCAATGGAATCGCACAACAATCTGCCAAAGCCTGAAGTCCTTAGAGAAAAAATTCTTGAGAAAAACGAAGCTCAAAATCAACGAAAAGCAGATGGTGATACAGAAGCAATGTATATCCATCGAAGTGCATTTCGAGGAAAGCCAAAAGTAGAACGAGAAGCGAGAAGAAGACTTATGGTAAATTACCTGAAGGTGATAAAGGATTCAAGTACAAATGCTACAGATGTCATCAAGTGGGCCACAAGGCCTCAGAATGTCCGGAAAACAAAAGAACATCCAGGAACTACTCAAGAGGAGAATATTCTGCAAAAATAGAAACTACTTTTCACACAGCTGAAGCAATGGATCAAGCCTTGGGTGTTCTGAAGAACGCGGTTGGCGGACGGTGGTGCTTGGACAGTGGCTGCACGTTTGTTTTTATCAACACCTTCAATTGTGCAGGAGAAACTGCTTTTAGCGAACGACACTTTTGCTGGAGTTGATGCAAGAGGAACAGCTGAGATTTTCACTACAGACGGGAAGTCTGAGAGGTCAGTAAAACTCAAGAACACCTTATTAGTCAAGAACTTAAGGACTAACCTTCTTTCTGTTTCGAGGATAACGGACCACGAATGTACCATCACTTTCGACAAGGAGAGAGCAATTGTTCGCGGAAATGATGGTGAAACGAAATTGATTGCTAATCGAGTCGGACAACTATACTATGTTGAAGAAGGTAATTCCCAAGCGTGTGTGGCTAGTGAAAAAACAGCAAATCTTGAACTTTGGCAGCGGCGAATGGGTCACGTTAATGGAAAAGACCTTTTAGATTTGTCTCGAAAGAAATTGGCGACTGGAATAGACATCAGGAACGATGGAGGGTTCAAGACCTGTGAAGTTTGTCTTCGTGGAAAAATGACGTTGTTGCCGTTTCCGAAAAATCCAAAGAGATGCACAAAGCTTTTGGAACTGGTGCACACTGATGTCTGGGGACCTTCCAGGACGGAGTCATTTGGGAAATCGAGATATTTTGTCACTTTCATCGATGACAGCAGTCGATAGTGCGAAGTTTTCTTTATGAAACGAAAAAATGAAGTTTTCCATGCTTTCAAGGAGTATAAAGCTCGAGTAGAGACGCAAACTGGTCTGAAAATCAAATGTTTGATGTCGGATAATGGACGAGAATTCCGTAACAATGAGTTTGATGGTTTCCTGAAGATCAATGGAATAACTCGAAGAATTACAGTTCCACATACGCCACAGCAAAATGGGGTGGCTGAACGGAAAAATCGAACGCTCGTTGAAATGACTAGATGTTTGCTTGTTCAGTCAGGACTCGAAAACCAGTTTTGGGCAGAAGCTCTTGCAGCGTCAAATTATCTGCGAAACAGGTGTCCTACGGTCAGCTTGGATGGTCATACGCCTTTTGAACTGTGGCAAAATAAATTGCCAGACTTAAGTCATCTTAAGGTGTTTGGAGCAAAGGCATTTGTACTATGGACTCACGTTCAAGTGAGGGCATAATGGTCGGATACTCTGAAGCATCCAAAGGCTACCGAGTGTGGATCCCGAAAAAACAAGATGTGGTCATTACAAGAGACGTCAAGTTTATTGAAGACAAATTGACCGGAACAGAATCTGAAGATTACGTTGTTATTCCAACTGAAAAGTATGAGGGCAAAAACGAATCAACTTTATTGCAGAAACCGCTATCAAAACCAGAAGAAGATGAAAATATCGAGGTTAAAACATCATTCCATAATCGTAAGATAGTTTCCAAGGTTCGTTCTAAATATAAAGAGAATAAAGATGTCAGAAAAATATACCAGACAAGATCAAAAACGCTCAGCGCGAAAGCAAAGGAAGCTGAACAACAAATTCCAGGTGAGAATGAAAAAGACGAGGAGAAAGACGAAACAGATGACGAGGTCTATTTTGATCCTGAGAATGAGGCCGGATTTGTCGAAATATGAAACATAGGTGAACTTTCACTTGAAGATGCAATGTCTGGAACAGATGCACAAGAATGGCTTGAGGCGATCAAAGATGAAATCCGAGGTCTTACTAAGAACGATACGTGGGATCTGGTCGAGCGCCCTGACAACAGATCTGTTGTGACCAGCAAAATTATTCTGCGTAATAAGACAAAACCAGATGGATCGTTGGATCGGAAGAAAGCTCGTGATGTTGCCAGAGGTTTTTCGCAGCGCCAAGGAATAGACTTTGAAGAAACGTTTGCACCTGTAGCCCGTCTTGAGTCCATTAGACTTTTAATGGCGCTAGCTGTTCGCGAAAGTCTGCCAGTTTACCAAATGGATGTCGTTACAGCATATTTAAACGGTGACTTGGAGGAAGAGATTTACATGGAACCTCCCAAGTACTTGCAGAAGGTATTGCAGATGCTAGTTGACGAAAATGGACATAAAGATGAAATAGGAAGAAAAGCCAAGCAGATGCTCCAGAAGCTTAAAAATGGTAAAAATGTGTTAGTCCAGTCAAATTAAATTAATTAATTCGAAATATCTACAAAAAATACTGCGTCGAATTTTTTTTTTGTTTCTTAAAGAGTACCTATTGGAGAGTGTAAATCCAAAAAGTTCGAACAAAAAACGCCCGTGCGTTGTCCGCCATTTTGAAAAAGGCTTTGGAAAGCTTGAACTCGATTTTCTCGGCTCCTATCATATATAGAGCTGTATTTTTTTTTTAGGTTTGTACGTTAAAACATCTTCTTTAACTTTTGTTGAGAAAAAAATTTGAAACCTCTTTCCAAAAAAAAGTTATCGACGAAAAACTGTCGAGATTTTGAAGTAAAAAATGGTTTTTAACGTTTATCTCGCCTCATGTTCATCTGATCAAAAAAATACTTAAGTTGTTTTTTATAGATCACTTTATTACCTACATTTTGGTATATTTAAATTTTATGTGCAACAAAAACTGTAGGAAATATAACCTGTCAAAATGGCCAATATCCTGCGAAAATTAAAAAAAAAAAATTACTCACGTTTGAAAATTTTCAAATTTGATTATGTTCACTATGAAATTTAAAAAAAACAGTTCAAACTCTTTTCCACACTACCACCGAGGTAGAGTTACGGCGCATTTTTTTGAATGTGGTGTCCCCAGGAGGTATAATCCACGATTCAATCGTTTTCGTTTCTATTTCAGCCTATCGATAGCTCAATGTGGCATAGTTTTTTCATGTCGTTCTTATCTCCTTTTTTTTTTTGGGGCTAGGCGTGCGGACTGCGGATATCAATGATCATATGGAGGGCTAACAGCTGTACCGAACCAAGTCATTTTAAAAAAATCCAAAACCAACGTCAAAATTTCCGCAAAATTGACCTCTATTTAGAGCTGTAATGAACTATAGTTCAGAACTATGTAGCTCTAAATGAACTATGTAGTTCATTACAGCTCTAAATAGAGGTCAATTTTGCGGAAATCTTTAAAATGACTTGGTTCGGTACAGCTGTGAGCCCTCCATATTAACTTTGTTTGTGCTGGGATCGTCAATGGTAGTTTCTTCAATGTTTTCAGGTGAGGAAAAGTCTTCACATGCGTCTTCATCTTCCAGTAAATTAAATTAAACTTAGTTTTTTTTGACGTTTTAACAAAGTCGCTATATCGCAAAGAATCCAGTGACCCATTTTCCTTCCCATTGAACAACGCAATAAAAACTTTTTCTCCGGCGGCTCCCAAAACGTTGCTATCAACATCGTTGGATCTGCATTATACCTCCTGGAGACCCCATATTAAAAAAAATGCGCCGTAACTCTACCTCGGTGGTAGTGTGGAAAAGAGTTTGAACTGTTTTTTTTAAATTTCATAATGAACATAATCAAATTTGAAAATTTTCAAACGTGAGTAAATTTCTTTTTTTTTTAATTTTCGCAGGATATTGGCCATTTTGACAGGTTATATTTCCTACAGTTTTTGTCGCACATAAAATTTAAAGATACCAAAATGTAGCAAATAAAGTGATCTATAAAAAACAACTTAAGTATTTTTTTGATCAGATGAACATGAGGCGAGATAAACGTTAAAAACCATTTTTTACTTCAAAATCTCGACAGTTTTTCGTCGATAACTTTTTTTTGGAAAGAGGTTTCAAATTTTTTTCTCAACAAAAGTTAAAGAAGATGTTTTAACGTACAAACATAAAAAAAAACTACAGCTCTATATATGATAGGAGCCGAGAAAATCGAGTTCAAGCTTTCCAAAGCCTTTTTCAAAATGGCGGACAACGCAAGGGCGTTTTTTGTTCGAACTTTTTGGATTTACACTCTCCAATAGGTACTCTTTAAGAAACAAAAAAAAAATTCGACGCAGTATTTTTTGTAGATATAAAATACTAATTTGATTGGACTATGTGTCGGCTAAGGAAGGATGGTCTTCGACAGGCAGGACGTCAGTGGCATAAAAAGATAGATCAGACACTACGTGGCCTAGGTTTGAAACCAGCTTCCAATGACACATGTCTTTATTATGGATCAAGCAAGGAAGAATTCACAGTTGTTGCTGTATATGTCGATGACATTTTGTACGCATCAAGAAGTCAGAAAACATTAAACAGAATTCGAAAAGGACTTGCAGATATTTTTGAAGTCAAAGATCTTGGACTTGCCCGTTACTGCTTGGGGGTTTAAATAATTCAAGAAAATGGTGAAATAAAACTGAAGCAGCAAGGTTACCTGAACGAATTGTTGAAGAAATTCAACATGGACGAGTCGAAAGAAATAAGCACACCAAGTGATGCGAATGCGAAATTACCAAGAGGAAAGCGTCACACTGAAGAACAACAACCTTAGCAACCATATCGTCAGCTTATTGGATCACTAATGTATCTAGCGATAGCTACTAGGCCTTGGCACAGTTTAATGAAAATTACCGGGATGTTCATTGGTCTGCTGCGAAACGGGTATTACGATACTTGCGTTGTACGGAGAACTATGGATTAGTTTATTCAAAGGATACACTTGGTCTTCGAGGTTTCTCAGATGCTGATCATGCAAATGATGAAATGGACAGATTATCTTATACTGGATACGTTTTCATACTAAGTGGAGCAGCAATAACCTGGCGTTCTCAAAAGCAAAAATCTGTGGCTATTTCAACAACGGAAGCAGATTATGTCGCACTATCGGAATCATCCAGAGAAGCAGTTTATCTTCAAAACCTGATGACGGAAATGAATCTGCCTGAGCTAGCTACAATAACTGTTGCGACAGATAATCAAGGAGCAAAACACATAGCAGAGAATGCAGTCTGTCACTCCCGTACAAAACATATTGCAACCAGATATCATTTTGTACGACAACTTTTAAACGATGGAAAAATAAATGTCGTACACACTTCAACTGACAAAATGCCTGCGGATGTGTTGACAAAGCCATTACCAGGACCAGCGCATTATCGATGTATGAGAGATGTATGGATGACAAGATGTTAAACCGTGCTGATTGAGGAAGGCGTTTTAGAACTTGCAAATATCCACTCAGCACTTTAGCACTTTGCTTAGAAAATTTGTTTTTATTCTAGTTTGTTTTCTATGTTGTCGTTCTACTTTAATTTAATATTATTTTCATTCAATAAACTAATTTCAATTTGTTCGTTACTTTTAATTAATAGACTTTATTTTATAATACCTAATAGTAATACACATGCAGTGGTTTTTCTTTAAATTGGGAAATCTTGCTAAGCATGTTCAAAAGTTTAAGAGCCATGGAAGAACCAATGACAAAGGTATTCAGTTGATGGTCTAACCACACAAACTTTGAACTAGCTGATTAGGCATAACACCTTTGACCTGACCTGGCAGGTTAACCAGCTAGCATAGACTGTGAAATATCAGATATGAGTTGGTACTTGGTATTCAAATTAAATGAACACTAAACTGTCAGGTTTACCCGGCCCTTGGGGCGGAATCAAAGAGTTTCCATGCCGGAACATTGGTATTTATTACCTAAGTCGTTAAACTTAAATCCTTTTTGGTGGTTCGATGTCACTATACAGCACATATAATTGGTTGTTGTATTCCCTCCACAACTCAGCGTCTATAGGAGGAAAAAATCACCCCTAGAGTTTTCCTTCCAAAACAACCTTAGGCGTCCTCATTCATCTTTAATGGGATCTAGTCCATGTTGATGAACAGATAACTCTGCGACTCATTTCCCTTCTTAGCCCAAAGAAGCAGCTTATGACAAGACTTATTTTCTCCATTTCAACTCAGCGCCGTCTCAGTTTTTAACGGAGCCTAGGTGGTAAAATTCCCAACCAACATTGAGGCTGGGTGTCTTTTTCTGATGAAAGCATACAATTGGCCTTGGCTCGTTGACCTTTAAGACCATCTTCGTCAATGATTTCAATATTATCTGTGTATGCCGCGAAGGGAAGATTAAACTTTAATAATGTTTATGCAAGAGTATTTCATTGTTCTTTTAAGAACGATATTAAAGAAGTCGCACAGTGCCTCGTATTACACTTTTTTGACTTGAAACAGTTAAGTGAGGCATTTGGCAACTTTGATGGAATGTCAAATCTTTTCCATTGTCATCCTTCTACTCTCAACTCACAATAAATGTTTGGAGTGAATACAAAACAAAATTATAACCATGAGAGTTTATAGATCCATGTATCCTGATATATAGAATACAAAAATCTGTCAGTTTTTTTGTCGGCCTTTGCTAGGGGTTTGGGGTTAAAATAGCGATTTTCTGATTTTTGTATTAAGGGTATAAAAACTTTGATTATTTTTTCAATATTTTGATACTTTGTCATTGTCCCTAAGTCCAAAAACTTTAATAAGCATTTAAAGCGAGAAATGTTGGCTTCGGAGATTTTGAAAAGTTAAAATTAAAAAAAGCCGATAAATCTCGCTTAAAATGTCTTGAGTTCTATGAATTGGATTGTAAATGAGGGAGCATCATTTTCAGTTTTTAACAAAGGAATTGTAGTTGTTAAACCTTTGACCCAAAAATATGAAGTCAAATTTTTGCCTCCTCAACCTCACCAAAAGCTGAGAAAAAAAACGTTCCACACTTTTGTTTTAAGTATTATGACCCATAAACGCTCATATTCATATTTCCTCCAAACCAAAAACTTCCTGTCGACTCTAGGTCTTTAGAGATATCTCTTACGCCAACTTACCTTTAACTTCCACATGGCCGACTTAAAGTGCTGAAAAGTTTTCTCAGAAGTTAATGATCATTTTTTTTTTATAATTTTGCGTACTCTACTTAGGTTTTTTGATTATCTCTACCCTTGAAATATTTGAGCACAGTGCGAGTGTTAATAAAAGTTGAAGAGGATATAAAAGGAGATAACCGATGCACATTGGTTTTTAATGTCTGCATATCTTAATGAGAGGGAAATGTTCAGCCGGGCAAAGCATTCAACATTCTTATAGTGCGGCTAAAGAAGAAACTCTGAAGGGTTAACTGATAAGCACCATCAATGAGTTGTTTTTGTTGAATTGCTTAAGGGGAGAAATGCAACTGACTATTTCACTAGAACGCAGAGAGAAGCAAATGATTCTGTAATAGTTCTATCATCTATCAATTGAAAGCTCTTTTTTGGATTCTATCCAAGAAATAGAGGGGTACTGGAACACTTTCCCAAATATCGGAATTGTCGAGCTGTGGACGCATGTATTAGAATTTCTCAATGCAAGTGCCGCTCATGGATAGCTGTATGGGCTGTGGGTTGCGCTTTAACGACAAAAGACAGAATTGATCTTTTGAAGCATTAAACTCAACGTGTTTTTTGATTTCCCATTGGACAACACTATCGCGATCACTACACTATCGCAGCTGAGAGTACTGTCGTCAGGAAATTAACTTTATAGATTAGAAGTTTCAGACAGACAACCATATAAGGAAAATGATAAAGAGCGTCGGAGACAAAACGGAGCGCTGTGGCACACCAGCAATTATTTTATGAACTTCAGACTTTAAGCCGTCTAACACACTTTGTATTGAGCGTTCGCAAGGTAGTTTCTAAATCACCGACGAACAGATTGATCAATACCAAATACAGGCATTTTCGATAAGTGAGCTTTATGTCAAACTATATCAAATGCTTTTAAAATATTAAGTACAATGATCTTACTTTCTCCAAAACGATGTAAAGACTTGTGACACTATTCGGTTCAGATCTCCAGTTGTATTGTGTATGGATTTCGTAACAATACAACTGGTGTCTGCCATTGAGAAGTTTTTGTTCTTCAAGATATTTCTTCAGCTGAAAATTTATCGGCGTTTCCATGACCTTGAAAAGAAGGCACGTAAGTGCAATTCGATGATAGTTAGAGGGGACAAAAAAGTTCGCCTTTTCTAGAGAAAGGCTGGACAAATGCTGTTTTCCATCTACTTGCAAAGACACCAGTAGAGTAAGACAGTTAAAAAACATATGCAATACTTTTACCAGCGTTGAAAAAGACATTTTCTGAACAATGGGAGAGATACTATCTGGGCCTGCTAATTTGTATATTTTGAGATTTTTCAGTACTCTTACAATTGTACGAAGATTTGTGGCCGTGGCGCGATGGTTGTGTGCTCGCCTGTCAACCTCATGATCACAGGTTCGATCCCTGCCGTCGTCTGGAAATAAAAATATCTAAGACAACCACCAACAGTCTCAGAACATCGTGCCACACATCTTTCCTATCCTTCTTTCTCTTCATTAACATCACGCCCGCGCTGTGTTGAAACATTTAAAGGGTAATCATAATCCCTTGAGCGCGGGTAGATTAAAAAAAAAAAAAAAAAATAACATCGTTTACGCTCTCAATTACAGGAGGAGTCATGACACGTTCTGGTTTCGAAATAACAGCAAACTATGCTGAAGCAAATTGGCATTTTCTTGTGAGCTGACATAAGGAAGACGAGAGCAGGAACTGAAGACGAGAGCAGGAACCGAAGACAAAATGGTATTTTGTATATTTTTTACAAATGACCAAAAATGTTTACTACCTTTCGGACATGTTTGCCTTAATTTTTGGTCATGCAAAAAATTTTTTTATGGAATATGGTCATTACATGTTAACTTAGCTAGCTTAAAATTATTCCAGTTTTCCTCCGTAAGGTTGGTTTTATAACATCGGAAACTTACTTCTCTGACCCTAATATCCTCTTTACAACACCATCCGAAATGTATGTTTTACAAAAATAAGTAATCAGATTGACCTATGTAAAATAACTCCAACTTCAGCATTTAAACTTGAAGCTCATTAGCATTAATGGTTTAATGTCTAAGATGAGAAGTACTTTTCATGATAATCCATATCTAATATTGGAAGATTTGTGATTTTATCGTGGAAAAAATACTTCAGCCTGGAAAACCACAAAAATTGTCCCCGTCATAAAGAAGAACCATCGCGCAAATGTGGAACGATATCGGTCGATCTCGTTGTTCAGCTTTATGAGTAAGATACTGGTGGCGTTGATATTGAAGAAATTCAAGGTGTTTAGCAGAGAAAGAGATGTTATACAGGAGTTCAAGTATGGCTTTCGAAATAAACACTCTACTCTACATCAACTACTTGGACTCCATACTGATGTTACACTTGAACTCAACCACTGGTGAACATCGAAAAAAGCTTTCGACAGCATTTGGATAAAAGTATTTTTTTTTCAAACTCTCGGAACTTGGACTTCCTAATCATTTGGTAAGAATAATCAAAAATTTCCTAACCCACAGACTTTTTTATGATCAGGTAGCAAAACATGTACTATTAACCAAGGGAATCAACGCTGGAGTTCCTCAAGGATCAAAACTTGGATCGTTGCTGTTTAATATTTACACTGCTGATCAACCAGCCAACATACCAGATACAAAGACGAAGCTTTATGCAGACGATTTTTCACCAGAAATTGCTGCCAGGAGAGTGCAAGAGCACATTTAAAACCTCTAAAACGGGGACTAAAGCCTAGTGACAGGTATCTATACGCCCGAGTCATCACTGACGATCAATTTAAAGAAATCATCCATAAGGACGAAGCACCCATTTACGAGAAAAACAACAGTCAGTGCCTCAGGGGATAAAACGCCCACTCATCAAAAAATTGTATACAGTTAATATTAAACATTTCTTGTTACGTCTACGCAGTAGGTTCCGATTTAACGACCGAAGTTTTTGAAGGATCAAATTTTAGTTTTTTTTCTCCATCGAAATCGTTTGACAACAATCATATCCAACTTTTCAAATTTTTTATGAAATTCATTCTGCATTTACATGTATATTGCAGATTTAATAAAAATGTAATTAAAATGTTTACAGGAAGAAACTCAAAATCAGTCTCAGTCCCCAAAGATTCAAATTGGAAAGATGTCCCTGAAATGAATGTGTTTTCCATTTCAAAAGTTCCATTAACATTACGGACGAAAAATAACACCTCCCAGTTGGTTTGAAAAATATTAATTTTATTTCATTGTAACCGCAATTTTTATTCAATTTCTGCTTCACTGCAGAGTGGAGAAATTACTATGTTTTTGTTTTATGTTTCAGTTGATTCCCTCATTTTTCAATTTGAGATAAAATATATCTCGACTCTCGAAGATCCATTGAATACTTGTTCGCAATAACCAGAGTATTTTCCAATCATTTTTGTTTTCTTTTTAAATCCTTGTTATTTTTTATTATTTGTTCCAATGTTGAGATGACATTAAAACCTCTCAAAACTTCATAACAATTCCATAGCTATATGTATGTACATCAAGATACAACAGAGTGACAGAACAGTAGCGATAGAATGATGCGACAACTTGGTTGAGAAAAATCCAATTAAAAAGTCTTTCAGGTGCTCGAATCGAAGATAATTACTCCAGTTTTTTGTTTCTTTTTTTTTTTATAACTCAAACACAGACAATGAACTGTGAAGAGTGTGCAAAAAAAAAAAAACACAAACTCATCTAGGTATCTACACCTGTTTTAAACCTTCATTTTATTAATAGAAAATTAAGCGTAGGGTATTCTCCCCTTGGGATTGCACCTGGAGTGACTACACACTACAGCACTATAGGTACCAAGGAAATATATAGGAATGTTTTGTTAGTCTCGTCTTGAACTTGGAAAATCTCACGAAAATTGCTCGAAGAAGAATTTTCACATTCACATCCACATCAGCGTCGTCGTCTTCTGTTCTTGTGGTTTTAATTCCTTCCGCTTACAGAAGAATTTTTTTCCGATTTTTTAATTCTTTCTTTTTTTGTCGAGAAGGTTAATGCGATACGCTATTAAAGAAGACACCAATTCAGAACACAAGAAAAAAAAAAATTAAATTAAAAGGATAAGAATATCTCAAGACACCTTGCTATTAATCCTTGAATTATCGCTTTAGTTTTTTGCTTCATTCTTTTGGCGACAAACAACTTGCAATTAAGTTGCCTGCCTCTGTCTCATGAGTGCATATTGAAATACATACCACATCAATTGATTGAATCCAAATCTAAAAATCGCCAGAAGACAAAACATTCAAAAGTTTTAAAAGTAAAATTGCAAAAGGTAGTCTCTGAAATATCAAAAAACAGACAAGCTCAAGAACGGAACCAAGAACACGCAGTTTAAACTACGAAAAGTTCTCGAAATTATGGCCGTTATTGCGAATGTCGTTTCCTTATCGATAACAGACTTTTTTATCGATAGTCGAAAATCTATTTTGGTTTTGTGAAACTCTATTGTGAATGCATTTTTTAGACTAGACAATCGATCTTTGTTGTTTGCACTTTACTGTTCAACTGGGCAACGAATGTAATTCTCTGGACAAAAATGTAGTGTATTTCAATATATATCTATAAATTTTAAAATTAAAAAAAAAAGACGGAACATAATACCGAAATCCAGGCAACAGACGGTGGGCCAAATCGGTTACATTCATTCAAAAACTTGGAGCAAAGGGCAATAGCACTTCTTTCCATAAATGCCTACATTGATCCATCCGGTTTGAATTCATTTAGAATTGAAATCAATTGTTTTTCGTACGATTATAGTATTTATGTTATAAAAATCTTTACGATTGTAGTACGCATGTGTTGATCCCTTTTTTGGGGATGCAATTTCTATATGCGTGCCATTAACGCAACCTATTACTCCTGGTATATGGCTTTGCTCAAAAAGTACAATTTAGCCCCACTTCGGTGTAAATAAATTGTATCCATTTTGGGGAAATTTTATTTTCCGTAACATTAATTACTTCCTTCAGAACAAGGGACATAGCTAACTGTGCAAGGCCAAGACAGTACTCATTCCCAACACTTATTTGGTATGATCCATGTGAGAAGAATCTTAATGCAATGACGAGTTTTATTATGTTAAGTATTGCCGTATCTCGTTTAGTTGGTTTGAGATGGTTTTCAATGTACGCCAATAATTGAACAAATACTGTCTTGAATTAAATTTATTTTCACTCATTTAAGGACATATATTTTCTTGAAGCTCTAGAGGATTGGAAGCATCGCTAAAGGACTAAAATCCCAATTCATTTCGGAAATATTAAAAAACCTTAACAAGATTATAAAAAAAAATAAATATAAAAAGGAGCGCACCCGGGTGGCTACCTTGCGGGACACCTGATGTACACTCAATATTCTTTCTTAACTTTTTGTGTTATAAGAACCAACAAATCTCAAGTTTTTTCCAAAGAGTTTCGGTGGTTCACAGAATCAAAAGCTTTGCTAAGGTCAGTTTAAACTGCATCTACCTGAAATAGGTCAAATTGGTAACAGTAGATCGACCGGAGACGAAACCATGCTGCACTTCTGATGAAAATTTACTGGTAAGAAAATCAAGTTTATTTTTCACCATACTTTAAAAAATAATTTGGGGAATTCCGGGGAGTTTACAAATACCCACATAATTCTCTACATAATTTTTAGAATCTGATAGTTGTCTTTTTGGAGGGACTTATTGAATATTATAATGCAAAGGAGTACAAATAGAGTCACAACAAGAACTATAACTGGACGAGAGTTATAATTAGATTGAAGTGATTTAAAGCGCTACTTAACTCGATGGTTTCAATATCAATTTTATTTGTAACATTGTTCAGCGGACTGCTGCTAATCCTGCGAGTAAACCGAGTCAAAAAAGTTAGCAAACATTCTAAATGTGACAATTCAAAACCTCTGAAAAACTTGGAATTTAGAATCTTTACACATTTTCTCTTGGAATTGACATATGAATAAAATGATTTGAAATTGTTTTTGATATTACTTTCAATATTCAAAATATAAGCTCTTATAGTTCTCCCAGCCCAAAATCCATACCAAAAAGTGACATTTCTGGATTGAGATCGTTCCAAATTCGAAAATTTTGATCGTTGACGAACCTATTCATGCAGAAATGGGCCCCGTCGCTGAATATGATATTCAACCCAAATTGGGTCAAATTCCTTCAGCTCTAGAACCCAGTTAGCGTCATTGTCTATCGTCGTAAGCTCTGAGCTCCTGAGTCAGTTGAAGTTTATACGGATGCAGGCCCAATTTCTGACGAAATAGTCGCCAATTTGTGTTTGTCGAAAGGCCGAATTCTTGTGCGAGGAGTAAAATTGACAACCTTGGATTCTTCTGCACACTCTCAGGGACAACGGCCGGATTGTTCACTGAACAAATTTATCCAAATTTATATTTGCGAAAATTCCTTTGAGAAAGACGGTTACGGGGACCGTAAAATGAGCGAAGTACGCGAAATGTTGCTTCAGCTGAAGAACCACTCTCATAGAACAATTTATTTATTTCTATATTTTGTTGAACGATATAACTATCTATGTTGATTATGCATTACGACAGACCTAATAAATAATAGCAAATGCGAAAGATGTATAAGCTTCAAGAATTTGGCCGCAATCGCCTGTCAAAGTCCGCAGAACTATATTGGAAAGCCTCTTAGAAGTTAAAGATTTGAAAAAATTAAGATCACTCATATGTAAATCTATACAATCAACTTAATTTAAAATATAAAAATAAATCTATACTTTATAATTAAATCCTAGAAAACTTTGAATTAAGTTACGAAAAATGAAAATTTAAAATGTCTAAAATCAGTCACGAAAACACGATCAGCCGTATCTATAAGATTTTCCTTTAAGTAACGTTACTTAAATGTGAAAATTGATTAAAGATACCGATTTCATACTTAAGAGCTGTTTGGAGGTACATATTTTAAAGTTAAGCAACCTTTAAAATTTCTTTATAGATTCGGCTGGATGTTTCCAATTCGAATACAAGACAGTCCCAAAAATGTTTCGAATTGTGAATAATTGCAAAATAATATTTTTTCGGAACACAATTTTCATTATTTTAAAAAATCATTCAAAATCTTAATTAAGGATCTCAACACCATCACCAACAGGTAAGTTGAATGAAGGGCGGTTCACTAAATTCACAACAAAATTTAAAATATCGACTACCAGTATAACCATTGAACAATGAAGTCCCAATCAAAGGAAGCAGAGTGTACAGCTTTAGTAAAGAACGGAGCAAAATTAAATTTGTTCGAAATGCGCTGTTTAAGAGAAAAATTTAAGAGGAATCTTCTATTCGAGCAATTTCAAAGTTGTAGAGGGTAATTTACTTGAACATGTTCGTCTCCTCCTTATTGCAATTTTTTTACTTCATTTTTATCGTATGTGATGGATTGGTTTTAATCAGACAATTCAACAAGATTAGAAATTTTTGTCTTGCTTGGAAAATCATTGCTTAATCGTTTGAACAAGATTTCGGTTTTTAATGCCAGCGAAGGGTTTAAGAATAGTCACATATGATAAAGCAAAGTAAGCGAGTTTTTGGGTAGGAAAATCATTTGAGGAATATATACACATTTTCATCTACATTCAATGATAGGGGCTAAGGATGTCGTTAAGAAAATAATACTTATCGATTCACTTAACCTAGAGTTTCTCTTAAATCTATAAAGGCTGTCACTTAGATTTTACCTAACTGTTTAAGGCAAAGGCTTAAGCTTAAATAGTAAAATAGTAATAGTAAATTTTTAAGGTTATCCTTCAGATCTCTTTATGCATTTTACATTTCAAACACATTTTTCTGCATAAAGATTTATAAGCCCTTTAAACTTGTATAAACAAAATTATGTCAGAAAATTATAAAATTTATCGGCTAGGATTCCTAACAAAAGATGCCCGACTTTTTCGAATTCTACCACAAATATTTTAATTTAAAAAGGCATACATTTAGGTCATCGTCTAATATCCTTTCATGCAGAAGAACACACACATACCTGCACTAACACACAAAAAAAGCAGGACTATAAATCCTTTATTGTATTTTAATGCTGCAGCTCAGGTGCAGCTATCCGCACAATGCCCCCACCCTCTCCTATTCTAGATCACAAAAGAACTGATGCAAAGTTAAAGTATCTTATTAATTATTATACAAAAGACCACCTAAATAATGAACAAAAAGTGAAAAAAAAAATAAAAAAGAGGAAGCACGAACATAATGGTACAAGGGATATCCTTTGAAGTGTTCATAGAGCCATGTGCAGCGGGAGAAGGAAGCGAGCGAGTCATCGGACGGCATTCCAGTCTTCAGAAAAACTGACGTAGTATAATAATATTGTGCGCCATCGTATAAGCAGAAGCTCCTGCTGCAGTGTTAATTATGTGCTGAACTATTTTTTCTTCCTTCTCCTCAGCATGTTCTATAATTTTTTGTTGTTGTTAAAGCATGCCATTGCACTTTATAAATGCAGCCAGGATATAACCTGTCATGGTTGGCCGCGTCGATCCCAAATTGGCTGGGAATTTTCTTATTAAGAAGTTTCAGGACACGAAAAGAAATCGCCATAATTAGCTGGTTCACCATTATTTAATTTGCGTTTAACATTGTGAGCATATTAAACACACTGGCAGAGATTTGCTGTGCAAGGACACCAACCAACCAACCAGCTAGCTAGAATTGCTGGGCTACCGCTGCAGGATATACGCATATTTTATTTCATCCATCAATTAACAATTTGTGCTACATAATTTGATAGAGTAGGAAAAAAATACGATGATTTGACGCAGTGAGGCAAATGTTGCGAAATCATTTAATTGGATTAGGAATTTCGATTAGGGATCCGGATTACTGTCAAATGTTGCCATTTGATTATTTTGTATGTTCGTTTTGGGTTTTTATTTGACACAAAGGCTATGTTACAAAAATAAAATGCTTGCACAGGATGTACATAGTTTTTAAATGGACAATCAAGATTCAGAAAAATTTATATTTCTACAAGAATTTGTAATTTTGTGGTAAATTCACTGTTTAAAGTTTTTTCTGTAGTTGCATCAACTGTTTGTTGAAATGCAAAACACTAACGCCCTGCTTGTACAAAACCTGTTTGATCAACCTCAGTCAATTTCTTTGCTTATGATTTTTACGAAGACGCTCTTTGGGTTATCAATTCTTTTGTCGCCACTCGATTTTTTTAACTGCAGAGTTGCATCGTAAACGATGTTATCGAACATATGACTTAAACAAACTGTATTGCAACTACAACTACAACTGCAACTACAATTGAAAGTGCAACTGCAACTTTCACTACAATTACAACTTCAACTCTGCCACTGCAACTATAATTATTACAACTACGATTGCACATGGAACTGGAATTGTAATTGCAACTGCAACTACAACTGCCACTGTAACTGCATCTGCAACTGCTACTGCAACATCAACAACGATTGTAACTGCAACTTCAATTGCAACTACCACTGCAACTGCAACTACAACTAGAACAACTTACGATTAAACTGGAACAGCAACTGCAACTGAAACTGAAACTACAACTACAACTGCAACTGAAACTGCAAATCCAACTATAACTGCAACTACAAAAAGGTAGTGACAAGATTAGAAACATTTTCTCTTTGATTAACTATTATTTTTGCGAAAAAGTTAAAGAAGATTAACGAAAAACTTAGAAGTTAGGAATTAACAGAAACGGATTCAGCCTCATTATTAACATTTGAGGGGTATTTACGAGTAATAGGAGTAAGAATAAACAATTTGACCTTCGATTTTCTAGTACCATTTTAGCACACCAGCCTCCTCGAAAAATTGCAATTGAATTAACACAAACCTAAACTTGACCAATAAATTTCAACAGACTACTGCTCTCACTCACACTCAAAGTACAAGCAGCACGAAAATCAACGAAAATTTCTCAAACAGATTTCCATCAGCAACAATTCATCCAATTCATCTATTTGACATAAATCAGACAGATCAAACCATTTTTTTGTGGTTCGACAATGGCAACTTAACAAATCTAGGTCTTTGGCCAACCGAAACTTTTGACGTTGCTACGAATTCTGTTGTATATACAGCTGCCGCTCATATATGTTTCATGTTCAACACGCCGCGGCCATCTTCACTAGGAATAAATCCATCGCAATCGCAATAGCAAGAAAAACTATCAGATTTTCTTACATACGGTCTCCACTAGCGATGAATCCAGAGCATACGTTAAGGAATGCTTTCATTATCGTAAGTTGAGACCGCCATCGGAGCTATATTTCCATAGCGTGCGATAGAAAGTATGCTCTCATCGCATTCATTCATCACTTGCTTTATCGCAAGGAGAACTGTCATATTCTTTTTCAGTTCCCAAGTTAAATTTTTGGAGTTTAAGTTTCGCGTGGGGAGAAAGCTTTTTTACGTTTAAAGTTTAAAAATTGTCTGATTTGAAATCGGCCAAAGAACTAATAATTTATATTCAATCCCAATTTGAAAGCCTGTGTAATCTGATCCATAAAAATTTTTAAAGGGTCTTCGAGCAGGAGTTTTCATTTTAAGCCTAGCGCCATTTCTTAGCTTTCAAAAATTGATCTGTCATTGCGATCACTTACGATAAGTAAAACCTAAACAGCCTATTATTAAGGTTTTGTATGATACTACTTAACAATTTGCTAACTTTATAGTAGTTTACTAACTCATTCTTAATTTTAAACATTTTCTAACTAGTATCGAACTAAAAGAAATTTCTTAATAAATTGCTTCTGAACACACCTAAAACAATGACATTTCGTGTAAAAAGTAAGTACACGAACCTTTTTTGATGTTTGCAAATGTCAAAGAGTCATATGAAGCTAGCACGATACTAACAAAATAAAATGGGTATTCGATGATTTGAACTTTAATAAAAGGGTAGAGAAAGTATGATGCTTTATTCGATTAAAATTTGCAAATTCGTTGTTTTAACCTAGTATCATACTAAAACAGCTTTAGCCTCGTACTAATTCAATTAAAATTTTGCGCCAGTATTTTTAAATTGTGGAAAGCCACATTCAGTTAATGCTGGAAATGAATAAAGAAGATTATGATTTTGTACCCAAAGTGATGAAAATAATGTCCATTAGTCTAGGTACGTTAATAAACAAAACTGTCACACCTGTTCCCCCGAAATTCCAAGAGTAATAGTGTGACTATCTCTTCATCTTGGTTTGGTCATTGCGCCATACCTATATCTTCGGAAAGTGATGCAGATCCGAAAGTTTTAGTCAATATATTGAATGACCGAGCGATGTGGACGGACTTGTATTGCCTAAAAGTAATGCTGTGGCCGTAAGCGAAATTTACTTTCAGCAGAAGGTCGCCAAACAGCTCGTGGGACAATGGCTCTTTTTCATGACAAATGTTCTGCACGACTGATTTCTCCAAATGGAGACTTCAATCTTTCACTAAGATAGTGTGATTTAACGCCATTATATCTTTTTGGAGTTATAGTCCCTACAAAATTTGTTTAACTTAAATAAAACATCAAAGCTCTTATTCGCGGACAGTAATGTGGAAACGTGTTCAAAATATTTCATCAAAAAAATCACCTTTAGTACGCAGAGCCGGCAGATATTCACTGTGAACAGCCAGATGAATAAATCTCAACACGCAAATAACCACGAAACTAAGAGTGAATATATTTAAGGTCAGCAATCAGATTGAACATAAAGTGAATTTAAATCGCTGAAACATTGAGCGTTTAGATGGCGTTTGCTTCGATTGTGGTAATCAGGGATAACAAAAAATGGGGTTTAAGTGTTGAAATGTTGAGTGTTTAGATGCCGCTTAATTCAATTGTGGAGAAAAACATGTGAAATGTGACATGTGGCACTTATTTTGAAATGATAAAACAAACAGTGAATATAAGAAGGTGCATTAGCGTTTTATTACTGCGCTGTTTATAATTTGCACTAACATAGGGTTATTGTATTGCATTATTAACCGATGTGTTTGAATGATTTAAGCTGAAAGCTCTTATTGGATGATGAAAATCTTTTATTTATGCCAGATATTTTTATTTTTTTTTTTCAAAATTTGTCGCAAATTTTTCAATACTTTTAGGCACTTTTAGACACTAATAAAGTGACCCCCGTTGTGCTTAACATTCTTTACCATCGTATTGTTAGTTTTCACTAAAACAGTGAAACTTTATGCTACACGAACTCAATCGAACTTATGTTCGAAAAATGTTATCTACAATGGAAATATATCGGATTTTCTCCCGCGGATTATTTCAATTGCTCAAACATCTGTCACTATCATATTATCATATTATGCATCCCAAGGTACTCAAGATATCAGTCCAACTTCGTTTTTTTAATTATTGGTAAGATTGAGAAATAGAAGTTATAAAAAGAAGGACACTACTGCAAGAAATCATAATTCAGACAACTATTGATAGTTTCAAGTCATATAAGCGGCAATTCTTTATCTAGTAACATTCCATGGCAGTTTGCACGATTAAAAAAATGATTTTGACAGTTAATAAAATCAAATGTCAACTACCAGAAAAGCTAACAATTACCACCTTAAATAGCCACTGATCTGAACTGGTTTCCAAAGTTTGGTCATGTTTCTCAAATATAATTTGCTTGATTTCTTTTCTCTCAAGAGACTTATCAAATTCATAAAAGAACTAATTTGCAACCAATTGGCAGCCCCAAACTGCGATATGCTGATGACATGTCGAAATGACAGCAAATTTCTAACGCACTATATATTTCGCTGGCCGAATACTAATATTAAGGACAATTAGCGGCATTAGGCACGGTGGTGCCGGCAATAACTCGCAAAAAAGACCAAAACGAATGGAAAACGGATGTGTTCGTTGTGCCATACCAATTATCTGGCACACGCATTAAATTCAATTGCAGGATTGACACATAGGCAGGGTGAGTGTTGTCGCGGAATGGTACACCTCGTACCACCACAGAAAACAGTGCACAAAACATGCGAGAGTCCTTAATTAAAAGTGACTGGCAAAAGTCTGCTACTCTGTTGCAGTGCTAGCAACGCTGTGTTGCCAATGTATTCCGTTGTGCGATTATTTTTTCATTTTTTTTTCTTGAATCGGGATATTGCAACGACGATAATTGGCCCAATTAGATATACGCAGGAACACAACAAGCTCTGGGACAGGATATAAAAACTAAATGTACGAACAAAGTCTGCTTTATGGAGCAACCTAGTATGTATGTAGCAAGTATATAGAGAACTGAAACTATATGTGGGGAAAACCACTGTATCCGCCATCACCACCGTTTCCAACAAAATACCTGCAGTTTTTGAGATTAATGATTGCATTTCGCTATGCGCTGCCAAAACCCAATTGACTTGAATATCCTTTCTGGGTAAAAAAAAAAAAACCACCCATAGACAGTGATGGTAGGGTGCGTTTAATTCATTTTCGGAAGCCAGCGAGACAGTGCGGCTGTGGCAGGAGCTAATAGGAAACTTTAATGTCCTTCATGCTCTCACACCACACGTCACTAGAACGCGCGTGAAATTAGACATGCATGTGGGAATTATTGGCAAATTGCAAAAGGATGTTATTGATGGACGGATAAGTGTGAAAGGGAACTACATATTTTATGACAACAGCAACGCGACCAAGAAATATATCCAGCTGTTTAACAAATGGGATAAGGAGGATAAGGAGAATGAATTTGCAGTATAGTGCGATAACAACAATCATTACTCAATTCCTTTCGAAATCCACCCTAGGACTTCCTTCCCTTCAATTTGTCAAGTAATGCGTTTAATTTCATGAATTCCTTAAGAGACCAATTTCAAGAACTACCTTTACAAAAGTATTAAGCCCTTAAGAACTTTTTTCAAAAAGTGTTTCTGTAGAAAAGTCAAAAAAAAGTCTACAGAAAAAATAACCTTCCTCAAAATTACCTATTACTGTGGGCATATTACACGTTTCAAAGGTTTGATAATGCACCTATTCCAGGATGAACGATAGTGCACCATTAGGCGATGTCCTTTTTTAGTCCCAAGAGCTGTACTTCACAAGTGTAAAAGTGCAGGATGTCTTCCTGTAGCAAACACATGGGGCATGAACCATATTAGAGGGAGAAAAGGGAACGGTTAGTTGTTTTGCATGTCCTTGAAGTTTGTTTTCATATTGCACTCTCTTCCTTCCTGGTGTGTGATGTAAACTACATAAGGGTTTATAAAAGACTCGAGTGCATAATAAGGACGAGGGCATAAAATGCTTTTAAGCCTGTTCTTTTTTTTTCATCTATTTTGTTGTTTGTTGTATGTTTTTTTTCTTTTTTTTTTACTTTTTTATGGTGCTGTGTTGTTGCTCCTTTTACACTTGGCGACGACTGCCAAGCTAAGTAGACGACTACGAGCACCGGAACACAAAACAAGATCCTTATACCGTACACCACCGGGGCAACCATCAGTACCAGGAATAGTAGCACCCAGCTAAGTTGAAGTATCGTTGTTCTTTTTCCGTTCTTTCTCAACCTATTTTTTGTATGTCTGTATATATTTTTTTGTTCTTATGAGTCTACAAGTTGTAGAAAGGGTGCGAAATACTGCGCCAATTTCGTCAGGCGCAGGAAAAGAGTTTGTTAGACCTAAAACAATTAAATACGTCCCCAATTTTAGAGTGTATACAAACCTTTATAGACTTATAGTATACATACATATACTATATAAAACGAAATATCATATAAAACGATTCAAAGAAGAAACCAGTTTTCCATCCGGCACTTTGGACTCTTACTTTGAATGTGTACAAAGTCCCTTAAGCTAAATATACTAACAAGCAGTCTGTGTGGTGTTAATAAACGATATAGTTACACACGGCAGTAAGCTTGCCATTTTCATAGAATTAAGTAAGACACTTACGAAATTACCTCGGACTCAATTCTTTTTTTTTTTTTGGCAACATTTTTCAATTCTAATTGCCACGGATTAGCGTTCTTGGAGTATAATATACTCTAAAGGGTTTAAGGATTAAGACATATTTCATTTACTCCAACTCTCGGACAGACAAAAATAAACTCAAAATTTACTTTAATGTGAAAGTTAACCAGCTCGTAAAATCAAGAAAAATAATTAGCTCTAAACTTCTTGAAGGGACAAAGTAAATATATTTATAAGTATATATTTTATAACAATCTTTCACTTTCTTATTCATTTAAGATGAATTACCAATGTAAGGAATATTTCCCAAAAAAAATAAATGTCATTGCTGAGTTCGTAAACAACTTTAGATTTGCATTCACTTTGGATGAATCATCGCGTTGTTGAAAGACAAATCCTTCAACATAAAGACAAACTTTTAATTTTTCAATATTGAGTTCTTAAAATATTGAATGAATGTTCGTATTAAGGAGAGACCTAATAGCAAAAATTTTGGGTTAAAAATTAACATACATATGTAGGTATTTGTAAATACTTCAAGCACGAAACTTGACATCAAAAATGAATTTAAAACACTTTTTAGTTTTCATTCACAATGCATGAATCATTATTTCATATCGAAATCAAAGATCTCTATGATTCAACACTTAGTTCGTATACAGCGTTCACTTTTCATTCACTTTCGATGAATCATTGATCCGAGAAGGATTCAACAAAAATAAATAAAAAACAAAAACGATCAACAGTCGCTTTGCGGAATTACTTAATATAAAAAATTAGGATACATAATAAGCTGGAATTCTTCAAGTAAGAAATTTACATCATCTTTCGCTTTCCATTCACTTTGGATGAATCATCGTTCCAAAAGAAGATTTAACATTAAAATTACAAACAAAATTATGAACGCTATAACTTTTCAATAAGCTTAAATTGATTTAATAAAAGGATTCGTTAAAGATGTCGAAAGTGATACAAAATAAAATATTAAACGAAAATGAAGAGAATTCTAAATTCACCACTTTTGACGATTCATCCAAATTCAGCATCAAAAGTGACAAGTTTTACTTCAACAGTATTTCAATTTTCGTTTAAGATTCTCAGTTGGTTTGAGTTTAAAGTTTTTCTTCCTAGTATTTGTTATTCTTTGTTTTGTTTTCTGACAGCTAGAATATTTGCCAGTCATGATGACATAGAAATTTTGTTTCGTACTCAACTAAAAGGATGACATTTTTCAATTATATCAAATGACATTGGAAGAAAGAAAGAAAAAAAAAAGAAGTTCACCATTTTGAAATGTCTGTTCTAAGAAAATAAAATTATTTTATGCTCATAACGCATAGACACATAGTTGGTGAAGAACAAAGACTTCTTCATCATCTACAACAGATGCAAGGCAAGACTTTACACTGCCATAAAACAAGGATAACAGAAACTCACAAACAACAATCACTGGTTCTCCTTAAGTCTTATAGACTGGAAGGTACTGTTACATTTTGAGAAGTGTTTTTTCTTTTTTAAACCGATTGCAATTATGCCAAATCTCTAACATCCCCTTTATTTAACTGGCTGAACATTTTGACATACGGGTTTCAAAATTAAAATCAAAATAAGTTCAAAAATAAACCTATCTTCCACCAACCGGAGATATCAACAATGCAAAACGCTTCACCTGCCGGTTAAAGTAATTTGGAGATTTGGAATAATTTTGATATTCTTTAAAGGGTCTTTAAATTCATAAAGAATAACTTCAAATGAACTCCTGAAGAATGCTGCAGCCTAAGATTTGGCTTATTGAAGTTAAAGGTGTGTTCTCGTCAGACCTTCGGACGGATACCGGTACAATTTTAAACAGAACCTTTCTGTTTCTAAAACAGTCCTAGTAGGATTGTTGACAGGCTCAGTACGATATAAACAGTCGAGCTACCTTGAGAGGTTTTGAATTTTTGGAACTCTACCCAATATCATACTTTTAAATTTCTATGGAATTTATTTTCCAGTCGAACAGTTCCCTGGCTGAAAATGTTTACCCACATTTAAGTTTGATACTTGTTTCACTTTACATTCGAAGCATTATTTTCAAATGAAGTAATCGAACGGACCCTATTTGTATTCAACAACTCTTTCTTGCAGACCTTAGTTAAACTTTTGTTGAAACCAACATTGCCATTTACAACTCTTACCTCTCCGACTATTAAACTCAGTGTGAAATGATAATTCAAGCCATAATAACAGAAGAACAACTACTTTGCCACCACCATTATTGTTGACGGCTTCTCAAACTCACCGCACAGCCATTTTATTCTTCTAAGTTATGACGGTTTGTGGCGCAAGTGATTTTCTGTTGTTTTTTGTCGCATGTCATCTACTTCTATCATGCTGTGCATTTTATTTTTTTCTAAAAAAATATGATTAAATAACAAGACAAAAATAAACATGGATTTATCTAGAAGAAAGAAGGACGCCTACATAAGAGGTCATTCCATTCATATTCTGGATTTGACATCTCTATTTTAGTCACTTACGTCAAATCGAACTAAATATTATCGAGAGTTGTATTTTTGTTTGGTTAAGGTTTGCCATTTCAACTGTCGCTGAACATGTTCAAATTGAGAAAACTGCTGGCGGATTACGAGCAGATTATAGCCGACATAATTATCCATCGGAGCATATTATATTTTTTGTATTTATTAATTTCAAAACATAAGTATATTAAAACATAGTGTCTTATTTTTTATACTTTGTACATATTCGGGTATAAACTGAATTAAAAAGAAAAAACTATATTAATTAAACTGCGAGTATATTAAAAAGTAAATGGAATATTAATAAAAAAAAACTAGAAAAAAAAAACTTAAACAGTGGCAAAATTAAAGAAACTGTAGAGCTTATTTGAATAATGATTTAAGCTTCTGATCGTTGTTAAATAGAGTTAAGAGAAGTGGACCTAAGATTGATCCTTGTGGTACGCCTGCATGCGTTGATACGAAATCCGAGAGTTCATTATTTACAAGAACTGCTTGAGTTCTTCCAGTCAAGTACATATTCCTAAATGAGACCAACAGCCGAGTTTTGAAAGGAGAAATAGTATTTTAACTTTTTTAGGAGCGGTGCATGCCGAACCGAATCAAAGGCTTTAGAAATGTCGAGGAGAACCATCGTTGTTACGAGATTTTTATCTATTTCTTGTCGGATGTCATCGACGATTTTTAAAATCGCTGAGGTACAGCTGTGTTGTGGACTTAAACCAGACTGGGTGGGTGAAAGTTGTCGATAGGTGTTTAGAAAAAAAGTAATCTGTTGGCTCATTATCTTTTCAAAGGCTTTTGAGATGAAGGGCAAAATGGATATAGGATGGTAATATTTCTGTTTTGAGTTGGATTTCTTACTTTCTTAGGAACTGGGATAAATTTGGAGGCTTTCCAAAGTTTAGGGTAGCAGGAAGTGGTTAGAATGGTATTGAAAATGTGGGATATATGGAGGGCTCACAGCTGAACCGAACCAAGTCATTTTAAATAAATCCAAAACTAACGCCAAAATTTCCGCAAAATTGACATCTATTTAGAGCTGTAATGAACTACATAGTTCATTTAGAGCTACATAGTTCTATTTAGAGCTATAATGAACTATACATAGTTCATTACAACTCTAAAAAGAGGTCAATTTTGCGTAAATTTTGGCGTTAGTTTTGAATTTTTTTAAAATGACTTGGTTCGGTTCAGCTGTGAGCCCTCCATATAAGGTGAAAGGAACGAAAGAATTATTTTGATGAATCTAGGATGTATTTTGTCCAGACCAATCGCATTTGATTTAATCGAACTTATTGCCTTCAAGACTTGCATTTCATTGACTCTATGAAAACTAAAACTTGGTGAGAAATCAGCCACAAGGGTACTGTTGATATCGACATTATCCACGGTAACTTCCTCGATGGAGGAGGAATTAACAAATGAATTGTTCAGCTCATTTCCATCACAAGCATCAGCTACGCATTCGGACTGTTTTGAAATGCCAAGAGATTTGATATTTCTCTACAGTTTTTGTGAAGTAATGTTATAGAACTTAGAGGCATAAAATCATTGCTTGGAATTTTTTATCTCAACGTTAACTGAATTTCGTAAAGTCTTATAATAATTAAAAAATGATGGAACACGAAATCTTTTCTTTATTATAGGTAAAATTCAAAGAAATTGACTCTGTCTTAGATGCTTTAAGGTCCATTTTTCATCGAACGCTATACACAAAATACGGCTGCCGTTAGTGAAAGTGTTAACGAAAATTTAAATCTATCGATTTCATGGTATTTGAATTTTTCTTACCGTATTTTTATCTACTCCCTTATAAAAGTCAACTAACACAAGAACTGGAAATAGGTGACCATGAAACGTCTATAACAACCGTCGTTCGGATGCTTGAAAATCTGCGTTTAAATGAACAATTTCATAGTTCTCCGAAATTGAGGGAGATGTGTTCGTTATTATAGGAGAGGCGAAGGTATTTAATATTTGGGAATGCTTCCGTAATAGGTTTGCTTCCTATCAGTTTTAACACTCTGTTCTGAATTCTATCAATTTAATAAAGAGAAGTTTGGCCAGTAATTGTCCAAAAAAGTGAGTTATACTCGAGTTTTGGATGTATATAAACGCCATATATATTGTAGCCAGTACAGAAGGGCTGAAAAATGTGTTACACCGTTATAGAAACCCTAAGCATTTAGCACAATTTTTTGCGGTCTCGAGAATGTGGTCATTCCAGGGAAGATCACCGTTGACACACAACTTACAGCTTTTAAGTTTCTTTTATAAAAGTGCCACTCAAGAACAATGGCATAAAGGGAACATTTTATTTTGCTTCAACTACAATAGTGAGTATTTAGAGCATTAAATTCCACACGATTTCGTATATACATACCTCAATTCACAATTCTGTAACGATCGGAATTTATGAAGTTATCGTACGTTACTGTTGCAATTCCATTTCCGAAGGAGATCGAGGAGAAATTGAAAACGATTATGAGAAGTTGAGGGTAGAGCCATCGGCAAAACCTAGTTTTAGAATTTAGTTCACAACTCTTGTTTCGAAATAATAATGGGGCACAATGTTTAACTCTAAGTAGGTTAACCACGTGGCAATTGGGCCCCCTTATCATTTCGAAACAAGAGTTGTGAACTAAATTCCATCGGCAAAACAATGAAGTGGATTAGAAGTTTCAGGCAAGATATTATTTATAAAAATGAAGAGAGTTGGAGACATTACGGAGCCCTGTGGAACAACAGTATTTATTTTGTGAAGCTCAGACTTGAAACCGTTCAATAAAACATGTATTAAACGATTTGGAAGTTAATTTCCAATCCAAAGAAATAGGGTTTCGTTGATACCAAACGCACGCATTATTTTCGATAAGAGAGCCTGGTGCCAAACTCTATCAAAACGCTTTAGAAATATCAAGCGCGTTAATTTTACTTTTTGCCGGTCATTCAGAGGCCTTCGATCTTCGAGATATTTCTTGTGCTGATGATTGATCAGCAATTCCATAACCTAAGGAAGAAGGATGTTTGTGCGACTGATCGATAGGAAGAGGGAGAGGAATGGTCGTCTTTTTTAGGAACAGGCTGGACATGTACAAATGCTGTGTTTTGTCTTCAATGGGAAGATTTCAGAATAATAGGATCTATGAAAAATCTTACGCAAAGGGTTTTCAAGCGATGAAGAGGATGGAGATGGGAGGTATACCATCAGCACCAGTGGATTTGTTAATATCGAGATCTCAAAGGGCTCTTGAAACTGTACGTGTGCGGAAATAGACCGGTCCCATTGAATGATTTGTACAGTAGTACAGGTAGTAGTACAGGTAGGGCAATGTTACTGCCATGCAACGTAGAGCTCACAAAAGGAGCTGCAAGTACAATTGCCTTGTCTGAAGAGCAAGTTATCGGGTTTTCGTTGTAGATTAGCAATTATGATGAATTTTATTACCAGAGATTTCTAATGCCTACTGGCACATTTCAGGATAGTTTGCCTTAACTTCTGTAAGAATTTGGTTCTTTTCATAACAGTGTTGCAATGGTTTTTAACTTGTTTGTGCTTTTTCCGATTTTCCTCAGTTGTATTGGTTTTGTAAGTGCTGAAATTAACTTCTCTCAACCACATATCTTCTTTAAGGCTTATATCCAACCAAAAGTAATCACTTCTGAGATCATATCATCAACGTCACTATCGAAGAAACGTAGTGACCAGTTAAAGATTGGACAAAACTTGTTAAAATTGTCCTAGTTGGCTTTCTTGTATTACAAAACGTTCCTTGAAGGATGTTTTTCTTTAACTGGATAGATAGGACACGAGGTATTGACTGATATTACATAATTATCCGAAGTGCCGAATCGATAGGTTACCTTAATGGTATACTTAGAAACAAGTCGAGATTGTGAGGGGTTTGCCTGGTTGTCGAATTAACTCATTGACAAGTTGAGTAAGGTGGTAAATCTCAGCTAAGATTTAAACATATCTATTTTCGGGTATTGTGTGCCCTGAATCGACGGAGCCAACTTGTATTATGTATACTAAAGTCACCTGCAATAAAAACTTCGAAATAAAAAGGAAATAATTCGACAAATCGAAAGGAAGCTAGGTCCATAATGAATAATAACAAACGCATGTCTCAATGCCAAATTATATTATCCTTTCTTTTGAATAATAAAGGTAAAGTGAATGGACTGATGAAACTATGACAAGAAGCTGAGATATTATTTTCTGTTTTTCTAATATAATAAGGTAGGTTAGTCGAACAGATAAGTAATTCAAAACAATATTGTTCAGTCTAAAGGTGTGTCCACACCAAAGAAACATTTCAGGAAACATTGTTTAAAAAACGTTTCTGAAATGTTTCCCATTTGTTTAAAAAATATTTCAGAAATGTTTCAAATTTGTTTTTTTTGGTGTGGACGCTTTGAGAAACATTTCTGAAATGTTTCTTTGTTTCCCATTGTTTCCAGATTGAGCTGTCTGTAAATTTTTTTCTCGCCTGTGTTTTTGTTTGAATTTTCTTTTCTACTTCATCTTTATCACAATTTATATTTTCGTAAATTTCAGATATATCATTGGCTTTTTTGATTTTATTTTTAAAATTTTCGTCAAGAGTGGATCCGAGCGTCCAGACCAAAGAAAACATTAAAGAAAATGTTCCTGAAATGTTTTTTAAATGTTTCTGAAATGTTTCTGAAATGTTTAAAAAATGTTTCTTTGGTCTGGACACACCTTAATAAACAAAAGTTTAATTTTTTCAAATATTTAAACATCCCTTCAAATTATGCCAGACTTTTAAACGTCCAAACTACTTCATCTGTTAAGCAATATTACAGATATTTGAAATGCCTAAGCACATACGATACGGCTGGAAAAACATCCCCGCAGGACATCCATTGTCCTGAATATTTTGTCTGCTTTCAAGTTCCATATATCAATCGCCCTCTAACTACATCGTCACAAAGCACAGAAAAGAATAAGATAACAATAAATAAAGAAATACATTTAATCGAATCAGGACTTACAATACTCTGCTTGTTTTTCAAAAGTTGGGGGCACTTTATACAAAAGCGCCATCTCAATGACACACACAAAATAATAACACATTCTTACATTTATATGATTTTCAAAAAAAAAAAGAAAAAAAAAAACACTTACCCAATAGAGTTATGTATGGCATCTTATTTATATCAAAGTGATCCGGGGCACAGGCATCTTCCAGTCTAGACGCTTGCTTTCCAGATTGGATTTCAATCACATGAGTGTCACGACGATAGAATATCATACACATGAATCCTGATTGACTGTAAGGACATACAAAAAAAATAAATAAAAATATGAAATGAAGATAAATCACAAATTGTAATAAAACTGATAACGAGAACTCATATAAAAACCATATAAATATGAACTGACTCCAGAGGATTAAGACTGTGGTGCGAGAGCGGCTTTGAATTTATATCTTCAGTAATGCGATGACACACACAACTTTTATTTGCTGATTTATTGGGTCAGTTTCATGTTAGCAAGTGGTATTGGCGGAATTTCTTTTTCAATTGAATTGATTTAGGGAAAGAGCGGCCGGCTCAGAGTGGTGCGGTCTTAAATTTGCATAATTTCTTGCAAATAGGCAATTGGCACAATACTCGTATGAACAAAAAATTTGTACGGAAAAAAAATATACATGAAGTATAGAACTTCATGATATGCCTTTTGATAATATTCTGAACTCTTGTTCCGAAATTCAAATCTATAAAACCTCTTTCTTCTAAAGCCTAGTACGCAGATCAAATTTTATCTCTAATAAACTTTTCCAAATGTCGCGCAAAAGTTTGAATTTGGAGATATAAAAATAATTTGATAGTGTTTTGGAGTGTATCTATGGAACGGGTTGTCTTACAAAAGTCGTTCATACCTTTTTGAAATCTCCTCTTCATGCTTTCAAGAGAAACCAGTTTTGACAAAAATCACTTTCGGAATACGGTGGCTGTCAACATTTGCTTCAATCATTCTTTTTCCTGGCAAAATTTAGTGGAACTAAACGCGTGAACTGCGTACTGCTAGGAAAAAAATCCAAGATAAAATTTGTCCCAGGAAAAAAATTGTATGGGAGACAAAATTTTTCCCGATCTGCGTACTAGCCTTGAAACTTTGTTGTACAAAAAAAATAATTTTTTTTTTCTCGTCTGATATTTCGTACGCTCACTTTAGGTTATGCATTCGAACAAGAAATTGAACATGAGATTTTGATCAAACTTTACATTACGATATGACCAAAAAAAAGTATGTCACGTGTCTGTCTATCATGGGCTATTGTTTAGGCAGATGAGTCGCAACTCGATTAGTCCTCGTGCTTCCGCCCCGCGGAAACAAAATGATTTTTCATTTTAGGAACAAAAAAGTGGTTCCTTGAAAATAGAAAAAAATACCAATAAGTCTTGTAAGAACTAAAAATACATTTATGCAAAGTTTTAAGGCTACATTTTGTAAAAAAAAATACTTCTTTCCCGAAAATAAGTATTACGGAAAATATTACCGCTCTCAGAATCATTTCTTGGCACTGGGATATATTTACTTGCAAATTTAATGGATTTTTATCAGTTTTTAATGCAGAAAGTTGAAGTATGTTTGAACATTGCCAATTTTTATTTTGGGTTAAGAAATAAATAAAATTTAGTGGTTCTTTAACGCTTTCCAAAAGATATACAAATTAAACACACGACTAGGTTCTACGAATTTGCTCTTAAGCTAGAGAGACTTAGAATTTTGGATGTTATTGCAGAAAAATTTGCAGAAACATAGAAATTAATTTTATTTTTAATGGCCAACACGACTTCTTTCTTAATTGGAGCTAGGAACAGAATGCTACGTGATTTGTTATGCAATTAAATGACTATGTATTTTTCAAAAATAAAAATTATAAATCGTTGTACCGGTTTTGAAAACAAATAATTTTGTATGCACCAAGTTTTTAAAACATTTTTAAGAAAAAAGTCTGGTAAGCAACTTTACTTTTGTGCTATTTTGAAAAAGAAAATTAAATTTCAAAAAATCATTGACTTGTTTTTGCTATATTAAATTTTCAGAAAAAGAAATTGAATTTTTTTGAAAAATTTTAAAATTATTTTCTTTAAGTTTTGATATAATATGCCAGTTCTTAGAACATGATTTTCGAATTATTAAGATTCCTTAGAAAATATTTTTTTTTAATTAAAAAAAATATGTATGTATATTTAAAATTTCAAAAAATAATACTATTCAGACATCTGCTTTTGCGTAAAAAAAAAGATCAAAATCAATTATACCGTTGTTGAGAAAACCTAAAAACTATTTTTCTGATATTTTGTTTTCAACCCTAAGGTAGATTTTAGTAATTTGGATTTAAATAAATAAAAATTTTATTTTTACTTATATTTTTCTGTGAAAAAGTTTTTAAGAAAAAAGTATTTTCTAAAATTTTGAAAAAAAAAAAACATTAATGGCGGTACACGGGTACAGTCATTTATCAAAAATAAAACGTATCGGGCAAATAATTCAAAAATTACGTTTACCAGGCCTGATTTTAGCTACGAATTTCAAAAGTAACAATCAATATGAATTTATTTTTTTGAAAATTCGATTTTAAATAAAATGCACGAATGCCGATTTTTTTTGTTAATTCATAAAATATGTTTTCTTAAGTTTTGAAATGCAATGTTTTTTAAACTTTTTAGAAGCTTCTCTAAAAAAATTTATATTAAAATCGGTTACGCCGATAGTAAGAAATTCAAAATTCGAAAAAATCGTTCTAAGGTACTCGTAGATACAGTCAGTAATATCTTCAGTTCAATTTTTTTTATTAAATCATAGACCGTACAAATTAATCGTAAGTAAAAAAATTTTTGCAAAATTCTCGGAATCGTTTTCGAGAAAAATGCGAGTTTCGAAAACCATTTTTTTACATTTGTATCGAGGGTACTTTTTTTTAGATAAAATAAAAAAAATTTCTTACATCTTGTAACCTATATTAAGAAACTTTTATTTGTCAAATTATAGATCGTTATGTAAACTTTGATAAAAATCTCGAGTTCGATTTTTGTTACGAATGCATAACTTGCCTTAGAGTACTACTTATAAGTCGCAAGTTAAGATTTTTAAAAAAATGGTAATGATGTTTTTTTATTTTATTTATTTATGATCTGCACTGCATATACAAAACTTAAAATTTACAAACCAACTTTTTTCCTAAAAATACTTAAAACATTATATATACACAAACTATTTAAAAAAAAACTTTTACTTGCGATATATAGGTAGATACTTTATGATAAGTTATGCATTTGTATAAAAATTTAACTCGAAAATTTGATCAGACTTGGCATTGCTATGATAGCACATTTTAAAAAAGTGGGATTCGTAATTCTGTCTATCCGTCTGTATTCGACTACAGCCTAAGCAGCTCGGTCAATTTTCTTCAATATTCGTAGATATAATTTTTAAATTAAATTTTTTTTTTGAAACCAATAGAAGCGGTACTTGTTATATAATTTCGTTTTCTAAATTTCAGAAAATATCTTTTTCTTCTTAAAAAACTTTATTTAGTAAAATGATAACTTAACTTACTAATGGTACCTCCCAAGGAACCATTTTTTTGGTTTTCGATTTTCTCAAAAACTTTGTAATGATTGAAGAATTTTATTTTTAAACTCAATATTTCCACTTGATATCTACAAGAATTTGTATACTTCTTTAATTTTATGTACAACAGTAAACAAATGTAAGCATATGAAAAACGGGTTTTTCTCAAAAACGGCATTTATTTGATTTGAAAAAAAATCTTTCTCTTTCGCTTAATTTTTACGATTTATAATTCAATAGCAAAAAATTAAAATTAAGATATTATTCACAGTATCTACCATAGAAACATGTTTCCGATTGTTGGCTTTCTCATTATCGGCATAACGGATTCAAATGAAATTTTCATGCTGAAGCGTCCAAGAGTAAGCATTGCATATTCAAACTAAGGACAACCTTTTTTTTGTTAATATTTTAAGCCTTAAAACTTAAAACTAACACTGAACATTATTTACTAATAATATCTGATTTTAAAATTTTAAATATCTTAAAAGGACCAGGGGAACCAAGACCTAGTGACTTACAACTTCCTGTGTGCATGTTGCCAGGATTGAGGTAACCTCCAATTATTTGCCTATTCAGAACGGTTCATGAATAGCACTTTTCATCACAAGAGTTCCTCGCAAGAGGAATAACACATTTTTTTGAGCGGCTGAGAGTCGAACCCAAGACTTTCTTTATAA
The DNA here is from genome assembly GCA_963931855.1 of Philhelius festivus. Taxonomy (NCBI): domain Eukaryota; kingdom Metazoa; phylum Arthropoda; class Insecta; order Diptera; family Syrphidae; genus Philhelius; species Philhelius festivus. The sequence continues at coordinate 214,137,497 of OZ007555.1, read as the reverse complement.
AAGGGGTACTTTTCCCGGTCCTGGTTCTCCTCGAGCTGTTGCACCACCAAATTTTAAGTCTCTCAAGTATATGAGCAAGTTGGTGCGAGAAAGTCATGCATTTTATTTTTTTAGGGTTTTATTAAACGTACACTGTACAATATAACAGAATAGCAACTGATAAAATCTCAGAATAACGAGTCTAAAAGGACAAGTTCTTGTACTACGATGATCATTAGAGATTGCAAGCGCGACATTTATTTCTCCCAAAGTCTTTTCTATTCCAGCAATTTGAGATTCGATAGGAAGACTTTTTGTTACCAGACATACGTTTGTCCTTATTGTGTGGCATTAACCTTTCATATATGGTACTGGAAATGCTCAGAGTATTCGAAAGTTAGTTCTGAAAAGCGTGAGTGCAGAAGTGAACATTCTGAGTATCAGCAATATGTTTCAAACAAATGGCTATTGGATGATTCCGGCGAGTTCATAATTTACAATGCCATACTGGACCTTGGAAGGAATCACTTTGCACGGTCGTCAGAAGACATAGAAAACGAGCTGATATCGGGACAATTTTTAGTGAGGTAATGTTTTTGTTTTTTATTCTGAGATCAAAAATTCACGATCTATACTAAAACCGGAAGTTTCGGATAATTGACAAGATGACAATGTGATCTACAAGCTAAACATAATAAATCCCCTGATGGTTATAAACAATACATTTGTTTTCAGAACTTTCATCGATTTTTCGCAATCAAATAAAATACAATTTATTTCATGTAAAAGTCATCAACCTTCATGATTGCGGTTTCCTTTGCATTCCTCAAGGATTCATCTTCTACAACTTCGGAAAACTTGATTTGAAAACTTGTGAAAGCAAATGCCACATTCAACTCCGTGTATGTATGTTTTATTTCCTGTAACTTTCTTAGTATTTCTTTGAGAATTTTTTTTTCTCAATTCCTTATAGAAATATTTCTCTTTTGAAATTTCAATGCGACACATCACACTGAACTGACTGCGGAATGATAAATGTCCATAAAAAAAAACCATACAACTCGACAGCAGCGTCACTCTAAGTACTCAAAGGGTCCTCATACTCTCATCCTGTTCTTCGAGTAAGAAATAAAAAGGAACAAAAAAAAAAGAAAACATGGAAACCACTTACCATCCAGTTGTATAGTGTACAACGGCCATCATCTCGGTAGCAGTTTGCTTATTGATTTGTTCGCAAAGCGCCCTCGTCTCCATGTAGCCATTTGGTTTGATGATGTGCATTGACCCGTCACTGAAATGACAGAAAATAGAAAAAAAATAAATAAAACAACTTGTTATAACATTGGAAACAATATCAGAGAAAAAAAAGCAATGACTTTCATAGTTTACCCTAAACTAACCAACCAACCAATAACAACTGCGCCCTCTGGTTTTCATGTTCTTCAGACTATTTGTCATAAATTCTTCTCTTTAATGTCCTATATGTAGTCAGTCGGTGGTTTTCTGTTGGTTTTGTTTTGGTGAAGGATGAGAACGCAAAAAGCCTTTTGCTTATACAAAAGCCAACAAGGATTGAAGACTAAAACATTCCTAAAGAAATAATGATGAATGCGGACGGTTCTTGGTACACTTATAGAAAATCGTGGTAGCATTTAGATATCATTGGTTTGCACACAAGAATCTGATATGGAAGTTTCTTGAGACTATCACTGCACTAAGAGTATAGTCGTCATTTGGTTTTAAGTCCATCTCCCCGTAAGCCAGATCAAATTGATCGAAAACCAAATCTTTACATTGAGGCAAATACTAAAGAAAACAAATGAATTTCGAAAGACTTACTATTCTTTTAACGACATTAAATCAAACGTCAGAAGCTCCATATGGCGATGGACCTACTTGGGATCCGTGAAATGTGCAACTAAGGAATAGCTCTTCCGAACTGTAACAAACATGCAAACGTTTTCGGAAAAAAAGATTTGTATTTTCTTCGTACCAAGGGCAGCCGGTAACATAGAGGGCGCTATATTAAACAAAATTGACATCAACGTTCTGTGGTAGTCTTTCACGTGGGACAAAACCAAGTATGTTACATGCTCAATATACAAACAAATCAAACATACCTATTTACTCGAATGGGAGAAAACGTCAGTAAGAGTATTCATTGCACCTTCGAATTGTTCATCTACCTCGGAGTAAGTATTGAAAGCCTGGACGACGCCTTAGTTGAGATTTAACGAAGAACTACCATAGGGAGCCACTGCTACTTCGGTTTGACGAAACAAAAGTTCCTCAGGCGTAAGAGGGAGTGCTAGCACTAAAAAACCCTTATAAAAGGTTTTCAATTGGCCCCGGTAGGATTTGGTGGCCATGTTCTTTTGGTGACATCTGTCAAATCTGTTTCTTTTATTCAGTAACTGATGCCACATCACCATGGCAAGTTACACGCTTGAACAGCTCGTCCAAATGATGAAACATTATTATCAAAATGTGTACAAAATTTGCGCCCATTTTACGGTAGACGTTTGTGACGCTTCGCAGTCGACTCTTGGACGTCAAATCTGAGACAACCTGTTCGGTTATCAATCTACCCACATTCGTACGTCAAAGGAACGCAAAGTACATCGTCGCGGCCCGTTAATGTGTACAGCAAAACTCGAGGCAATCAACCATTAGCAGACGTTAACTTTCCGAGTTTTGCATTGGGACTTGAACCTACATCTGTACAAAATCCAACTGATCCAGGAGCTCAAAATTCATGACAATAGGCAACGCCCGCCGTTTGTTCGCTGATTGGGTTTCGGAGATTTTGGGATAGGACCCAAATTTTGGCCGAAAAATCATCGACGAGGCACATTTTTTGATGAATGGCTGTGTTAACAAGCGACACCAACCCACACAGGGTACAATAGGTGACAATGCAACCTCAAAAAGTTACCGTTTGGTGTGGATTTCGAGCTGATGGCGTCATAAGTCCGTACTTTTTCGAAATCGAGGTTGGTGAGGCGGTCACCGTCAATGACGAGCGATAAGGAGCGATAATAACCAATTTCTTATTAAATGGAACATAACATAGCCATCTATTCGAAAGAGTCATCGAAAATTTGACCACGCGGAGCCGTGCTTCAATATCATATTCGATACATTATGGCATACATTGACCTTTCAAATAGAAAAAGAATTTTTTTAATATCTGATACACAGCTTGTTTTATTACCTTTCAACATCTACCCGCTCTTATTGAAAAACCTTTTTCTACCAGTCTTTTCTTATGGTGCCGCCCGACGCCACTTTCAAGTAAGCTCTTTCGAGAGAAAAATTCTTCGGCAGATGTTTGATACTGTGTACAAGGAAGGCAAAAAGAGTAGAATATACAAGAGGTGGATGAAGTCCAGCAAGCCAAAACACGAGGACGTTGGATCTCGCCACATAAGAGTGTCTTCTATTCCCAGCCCCCATGTTCGAGTCGTCAAGAAATTCGTATTATTTTATTGTGATTTTCTCGATTTTCTACTTAAAAAATATTGATAAATCTTGTACTATTGGGTTGGTTAATTCGTTTGGAGACATTCAAAAAAAAATATTTAAAATAAAAAATAATAAAATTCGATGAGTATTTTTTCTTCAGTGTACCTACTGATACAATCAATAGTTTTTTCAGGGGCTGGGAGTTAGCAGAATAGAAAAATGTTTTCTACTATTCTAAATTGCATTCTATTGATTTACCCATCGTCTGGTGCAATCATCGTTTGGCAATACAAGAACCGCAAAGAAAATTGCACGTAAAATAGTCAGTCAATAGACGACACGATATCCTTGAGTGTATTCGCCTCTTCACTATTCTAAAGCCTTTTTTTTTGCCAAAACTTATTTTTCGGAGGAAAATCGGGAGCCGAGTCTTTTTCCGAAAACACAGTTTAAGATAATAAATTTTGCAAATAAGAGGATTTTCGAATCGAAAAAGGTATTTTTAAAAAGAAAAACAAAAAAAGAATAAAAAGCCTGAATATGTTTTTCAAGGCAAAATCATTTAATTTTTTTCTGGTGGCTGTTGTTTTTGCGAAGCAACATCCCCAAAGCCTTTTTATACAACAAACAGGTGGGTTAAGAGATGAGGCTGGTATTTCATACCATCAACAAAAAGAAAACCCTAAAAAAAAACTTTATTTGCAAAACGTATTTCCATTTTTGCAGCCTCAATGCAAAAGTGGCTAAGCTCTAAATTGGATTTTCAGCCTGAGCAAAACATAGAAAGCAATTATAGGGAAAGGATTTTTTGCGTTTATGCTTGTTCAGAAAAAAAAAATGTAAATAAAAACAAGCCCGATTGACTAAGCAAAGCTGCGTATATGAAGCAGTATTGCTTGGTAGGGGTTATCGTTTCCTTTTTTTCCAAAACAATTTTAAATTTGTTTTCCAAAAAACATATATTTATTGATAAACGAGCTTGTTTATTTAAGAACAATTTTATAGACTAGGTATCGACTACAATATGAAGAAGTGCGGGCGCACTTCTGATGCAAATATAGTAGGTTCTCGGAATATTGAACAAAGCTTATAGAGTTATAGAGATTTTTAAAATGTAATTTTGTAAAGTGGAATCGAATTGAATGTTTATTTTTTTGAAACACACATTTTTATTGAAAATATTTAGTTCGCTAATCTCACAACAAACAGGGTCAAGCCAAAAGTGTGGATTACTTTAGATTGGATGTTTTTGAAGGGATCTATTGAAAAGGATAACTTTGTAATGTTAAAATTTCAATATGATACGAGTAAATAAAAAAATCCAATCTACCTGCTTTTTATGAATTTCGAGAAGGCTTTCGGCATGGTGTTTATATAGAAAGCATTTAACAATAGAAGTGTTTCCGATAAATCGAAGCTTACAAATGAAATACGAATTTTGCATTTTATTAATTTTTATTTTGATGGTGATCCGCTTACAAAATCTATAGCAGAAATGCCCATGAATAAGTGATATGTTTTTTAACTATCTTGAATAGACAATGCCATCTTCTTATCTGCGCACATAGTATCAATAGTTGCATTTTAACAACTGGAGTATTTTCAATTCAATGGCAAATTGGCTAGGTTATTCCTCTTCCCAAAAATCCAGAAAGGTCATGAATACAGGCCAATTTTAGAATAACTATTTGTAATGAAAGAAAGAATCAAGCAAAAACAAATATGCGTGCTTCTAGAACGTAAGAACTTATTCAGCCCTACCTAATCCGGTTTCCGAAAGACAAATACTTGTATTGCATATCTTTATAAAGCGTTTCTGAACAAATTAGAAAAGTCATGAATGAGGAAGTAGCTACATTTTTGATTCTCCTTAATTTATTTAAGGCGTTCGATAAGCTCAGTCACTCAAAACTCATAGAGTATGGGCAAAAAAAAAGACCTTTCAATGTTAAACAAGAATATCTTTTTTATTTTTCAATATTTTTCTTTCTTTTTGCAGGTCAAAGCTAAATTTGTGAAAATTTATAATGGACACATACAGTACACAACAACGAGTTTAAATTACCGATTTTTTCAATTCTTGTTAACTTATCAAATATTGCTAATATTCTAATTCAAAATAAGCTCCCACAGGCTTCATGGCTAGGAGTTTGATCAGCCAAAAACTTTAGATTTTGGGGCTCCAAAGATCCTAGCAGGGCAGCATTTCTACATCAATTATACCTATCCAGATGCACTGTTTGGTACGTTGTAATGGCCGACAAAATTATCGGCTAATATTTCTTCGAGAATGAGGATCAAACACCAGAAACGATTTCCGGGACTTTTAACAGAACAGTGATATAAAACTTATTGCGGCCAATGAAACAGAAACATCCCAATTGTATAGTCCCAACAAGATGGAGTAAGTGCCCACACTGATAGGCAAACTATGGACCTTTTGCATGAAATTTTATACGACGGACGTTTGATATAAAACAGATTTTCTTTAGCAACCTCGTTTAACTGAGAGCATAATTAAAAGACGAGTTGTATGTTTACATATAAGAGAGAATAAGAAAGGAAGGCTGCTGAAGCAGAATATTCGACACGAAATACGGAGCCTATAACCAGAAATAATTCGTGGTGTAATGGAAAACGCGCTTAAAAGAACCAGTACATGTAAACCACTAAATTAATCAAATGATTTTTACAAAAGTTGTGTGTTTAATATTTGCAAGTCTTCATTGATCAATGTTGTACAAATTTTCTTTGACTGCAGTCGAACAGAATCGATTGAACTGATCTATCTCCTGTCCGAATTTCAAGCACTCCTAAGTGGAGTTCTACAGGGATCAATTTTGGAACCGCTTTTCTTTACAATATAATGGGTGATTTTTTGCTATTTTCTTTTTGGCAACACTGCGTTTGACAGCTCACGCACGTTTCGTGTTTTGTGTCACTGTCAAACATGATCAGTTTGGTCTATAATTTTACCATGAATCATCTTACAAACGAACAACGCTTTCAAATTATTCAATTTTATTATCAAAATGCGTGCTCTGTTAAGAAAGTTTATCGGGCGCTTCTTCCAATTTATGGTCAGTTTAATCGACCTACTGAGGCGCCTATTCGGGCTATTGTGACTAAATTTCGCATTAGACATTAAAATACCAATACGATTACTTAGCTGTATCGCAGCTGTATCGGCCAGTGTTAGTGATGATCGTAAATTATCGATTCGGCGACGTTCGCAGCAATTGGGCCTCTGTTACTCCACTACGTTGACAATTTTGCGCAAGGATTTAGGTGTGAATTCAAGCCGAACGGTCTACCACAACGCCGAGTTTTTGGTGAGTGGGCTCTTGAAAAGTTGGCCGAAGATCCACTTTTTTATCGAAAAATTGTTTTCAGCGACGAAGCTCAACTGCCGTATTTGGAGTGAATAGCAGCCAGAAGCATTGCAAGAGCTACCAATGCATACGGAAAAAGTCACTGTTTGGTTCAGATTATGGGCTGGCGGAATCATTGGGCCGTATTTCTTCAAAGATGATGCGAATCGCAAGGTTACTGTGAATGGTGAGCGCTACCGTGCGAGAATAACAAACTTTTTTTTGCGCAAAATAGGAAGAGCTTGACTTGCATGACATTTGGTTTCAACAAGACGATGCCACATGTCACACAGCACGCGGAACAAAGGACCAATTGGGAGGCGAGTTCGGTGAACAGTTTATTTCACGTTTGGGGCCGGTCAATTGGCCGTGATCGTGCGATTTAACGCCTCCAGACTATTTTTTGTGGGGCTATGTGAAGGTTTATGTCTAAAGCGACAAGCCCGCTTCGATTGACGCACTGGAAGCTAATATTGAAGCATTTATTCGTGAGATACCGGTCGATACAATGCTCTTTCGACATGTATGCGAATGACATTTGATGCATGAAAGATGTCCCTTGGGATTAATTGCACACTTATCAACTTGTATAAATTAAGATTTGAAAATTATAATATTCCGGTCGCGAAATTTTGATCTTATAGGAAGAAGTCTAAGTGTTGTGTCATATCTTAAAACATTCTTGTTCTGCTGTCCTCACATTACACTAAGCTTTTCTCTTTTAGAAATTGTGCAATCAACTAAGACCCTTAAAGTTATTTTTAATCAATGGAAAGACCATATACGTTTAGTACTTAGTAAATCATATGTTGCGCTCCATGCTCTATGGACAATACAGAACTTCCCTCCAACTGAAATTCGTGTTTTGATGTCCAAAAGACTTGTACTTCCATTGCTGACTTAAGGCTTCGAATTTTTTAAAAAGCGAATCTTGTCGTTTACAGCACCATTAGGTAGGTAGTTAGAAATAGCTGCCACGAGTATGTCGTGCTCAGTGACTTAAGCTCTAAAGTACGCCTTTTTCATACCATGAACTCGTTTGATGAGATATGAAGTGCTCCCTTAAAGTTCGCATCGTTTTGGGAAATGAAATCCAGTCTTCGATCTTCACTTCGATAGTTACGGTCGTGGAGGAAAAAATGTCCGAATAGTTTGGCTCTCATTCTGGTCAGAGCAGAGCAAGTGAGTGACTGTTTCTTTTTCCTGATGGTCCTCACAACTACGAAAGTGAGTATTGTTAAGAAGTCTAGCTTTGTTGGATGCTTCCCTATTGGCCAGTGTTTAGTACATGTTGGTACTAACGTGTCCTGCATATTAGATCATTTATTCGGGTCTGACTATAGGTAGGCCACAACTTTCTAGATATAATGAAGTTTGTTTAACTCCCTTATCTAGGGTTAAATTCAGTGAGAAAAATTCAGAAGATTTTGCCCTCCATAAAACCAGGAAAAATGTTAACTCTTGCCGAAAGAGACCTAATATGGGCTAATCCTTGTTGGTTTAGCTAGTCATCCCGTTCATTTCCCTCTATTCTACTGTTCCCCAAAACCCACATAAGAGTGACATTGAGGGTAATGTTCAGGCTCGTAAGTACATCCCGGCATTGCTGGACCAATTTAGAGGACGAACTAACCAAATCAATGGGTTTTATAGCCGCCTGGCTGACTGTAAAAATTACCGTATTCAAGTTTTGATTTGGATCTTGGCAAAATCAGGTAGTCGAAAAGACTGCGCTATCTCCATTAGAGATGAACGGCTGCTTAGGGCTATTATAGATTTGGTAGAGACTTAATCCAGAAATTTAATAGCCGCTTGAATATCGCATAAGATGCGGATATCAGTAATTGATAACACGTTTTATTTGAGCCAAGACAGTATTTTCTATGGAATTACCAGTTTTATTATAAATTCCATTGCAAAGAAGCGCCGTCCTAGATTATTTGACAGTTCGTTTGAGGGGAGGAGCTAGTTAGTCACCTCTTCTCTTACCCTCTGCCAGGCTTTTCGGAGGTCCGTTGTCCAAACCTATCTTCCTCTCATCGACCTTTTTCCTGGCTTCCTGTGAAGACATCCCCTTTGCAAGGAACCGGAGATATCATCACGTACCCGCACAACTTAGTCCCTTCCTTTGTGGGTCGTCAAGACCACCTGGCCTAACCAATTCCGGAAGTGGACAAGTATTGTAGTTCCGTTTTGTTGGTACTTACTTTGGTGATGCAGAAGAACTTTCAGAAGCAACATGTAATTTTCCCATCATCAATACCTTTTTTTCCATCTTCGACTGTCACGGCTGGTATTTTCCCCTTGCTAGCCCTTGATGTACATACTTGGAGTTGAATCTTTCATTTGTCCGGGAGGTATTCTCCCATGGCTAAAACTCGACGCTCCTCTTTGAACTGCCCGGATAAAAAGTAACTGTGAGACTTCCACTTCAGAAACTTGCTTTAAGTCGGTATCTGATCATCTTCACAGAGGTCTCTGTCCATGCAATCCGCATATTCACTCGCGGAGTGGCGGATTTCGCCATATCAGAGCTCCGCATGATATTGCAAGGTCTAGGTTACTCCTTGTTTCGACCTGGTTTCAAAAAGTTACCGTTAGAATAGAGTCGTTTAACCTCCTGGCTGCAAACCATCAACAGGCAACAGGCACGGTCCATGTAACACCATGGATTAGGGAGGGCAATTCTTGGTTCGTAACTCCTCAAAATTATTGTCGCTTTTGGTTGTTCCGAATGACAGTAAATCGGATGAATTTTTGAAATTTGAGCCTCAGTACGACGACAAGGTTCCTGTTTCACGATGGTTCATTCATTATTCAAGCTTTTGAGCGTTCGACAGTGCTCGCCGATGACTGTTTGCTGAAAATATTGAGGGGTGACAGATGGAACAGAACGTTGGTGGTCGGTCGTAGAGCTCCGCTTATTCACAGGCAGGATGATCGTAGGGCTTTGCTTAGCTTGGCACAATTTATAGTCTTTTCTAGAGCGGTCCACCATATTTCTACACCATAAGTAAGAATAGGTCTGATTACTGAAGCATAGAGTAAGTGAGTCATGTGGGGGCTATTTGTTGCCAATAGCTTTTTTACATGAAAAGAGTGAAAATGTGAGCTTTTTAACTCTTTCTACAATATTAGGTTTTCAGTTTAGTTTTTTATCCAGACCCAAATATTTTGCTTCGTCTCAGAAAGCTAATGAATTACCTTTGATAGAAGTAGGATCTACATGACGAATTTTATATTTTCTAAGGATTAACTCTCTGGCCATACACTTCTTCCCAGTTTGTAAACTTGTTTGAAGCGTTTTATGGGAATTCTTTCAAGAAGTTAGATAGGGCAATAGCCACATCGTCCACATAAACTACCACTCTGCAGCTCTCCGTTTTCCTGGCATGTGATCAGCTCACTTACTATGTACTCGTATATTGAATAACTACGAGTTAAATCAATAAACATAACTTATATGTGGATTTTCTATTATTGAATTAAATATTAGAAATGGAATCCCACTAATTGCCTCACATAAAGTAGTTTTTGTAATAAAAAAAGAATCCCCATCGTATGACAAATATTAAATTCGCACACAAAGTAATTGAAGTATATAAACTTCTATGAAAGCCGCACAAATGCTCTAAACGAACTATTATATATTGCCAATAATCCTATTAAGGACTCTTTATGCTTTTCAATATTGAATTAGTGATGTGAAGTGCATCAGCAAAGTGCCACACTTGTTCCATTTTCCTTTGTGCTGAAACAATCTATGAAATTTTTAGATTGATTGTTGACACTATGTATGTGTGTGTGTGCGAGTATTGGTAAAGTTCGCTTTTGTTAATAAATTAATTAGAGAGCGTTTTAATTTTAATTTCAAACTCAATTTACACCTACACATAAATATGTGCATCTATACAGTGTGGAAAAGAATAGAAACTAAAACTACATTTTATTTAATCTGTGCTAAGTTTCCGTTGCCAAGGACATTTCGAAATGGTTTGTGTTTTTTTTTTTTTTGTTGTCAAATGAGAACAATTCAACTGAGTGCGTCTTTGCTTTTCAAGTGCAGTTTTCTATTATGTCTGAGTCCTGAGGATATGTCACTTCTCACTTCTCAGAGAACAAAACTAAAGGAGAAAAAGTAAAAGAAATTAGCTTAACCTTGTATAACGTCTTAGGGGAAAAAAGTGAAGAAAAAAACGAAGGGAGTGGCAATAAGAATTATATAAGACTATTTTGAAGCTCTTTTTCGACTCAGATTCAGCAATATATAGATTGGTGTGACCATATGCAGTGGAATTTGTGTCCGAATTGATATATAATTGGAAATAAACTAAACCTATTGATATTGAAACCGTTATAACGTTGAACATAAAGATAGCAATAGGGAAATTAAGGATGGAGAGAAAGGAGGTGTCAATAAACATTGCTCTTGAATATTTGGGAATTGTAATGGCAAGGGAAAACCTTGCCGGGTAAATTATTCCAAAATCGTGTTGGGCGACTAAAAAACGAATCTTCGTATTTGACGGTGCGTCCAAAATTAGGCTCGAGGGTAAACTGATGAGCATTCCTAAGAAAACGGATATCACGGGTAAATTGATTGACGGGAGGACTGGCAACTGGCTATTTCGAATGAGCATTGCTTGTGAAAGGAGCGCTAAAGCAAGGAAAGTCACAAAACATTCCGACGGTGTTCAAGAGACGGATATGATTCCATGATAGTTCACTTTTCTACCAATTTTAACGTTCTGTTCTCGATTTCAGCCAACTAATGCAGAAGCGTTTGGCCTGTACCAATCTAAAGATGTGAGTTGTACTCGAGTTTTGGACGTTCAAAAGGCTTATAAAATGCAGTCAGATCGGAGCATTGAAAAATTTCGTAAGCAGATAAAAAGTCCTAAGCATTTATCAGAGTTTTTGGCGGTCTTGAGAATGTGTGGTCATTTCAAGGAAGATAGTCGTTGATACACATACCGGGTACTGAGAGATTTTTGGCTTCTTCGATGCAAGTGATGCCAATCAAGTACAATGGCATAAGGAGTAAGTTTCGCTTGAACGACATTAAACAGCATTGAGTTTTCGAAGCATTAAGCTCGACACGATTGTATAGCCCATTTACGAGTAACAATGCTGTAAAGATCGAAGTTTAAAGAGCTTATCATACTGGACCGTTGCAATTCATCATCCGTAGGAGATGGACGTAAATTTGAAGACGAGTATGAGAAGCTGAGTGTAGAGCCGTCGGAAAAACAATGTAGTGAGTTAGAATTTTCAGACAAAAGATTATAAAATTATAATTATAAATATTTATGAAGATGCGGAAGAGCATCGGAGAAAAATCGGAACCCTGTGGTACACCAGCATTTATTTTGTCAAGATCAGACTTGAAAGCGTCCAATATAACATATAATGAGAGATCCAAAAGGTAATTTCTAATTCAAAGAATAGGGGTTTCGTTGATAACAAACGCACGATTAAATAGTCTGGTGCTAAGCTTTATCAAATGCCTTAGCAATTTCAAGCTCAATATTCTTACTTTCTTCAAAACAAAGTCAAGATCTGTTCCATTCTTCGTTGAGATATGCCATCATGTGAATAGTGGCTTCGAAAGCCTTATTGCCGGTCATTCAGAAGTTTTCGATCTTCGAGATTTTTCTTGAGCTGATGAGTGATCAGCGATTCCATGACTTTAAAAAGAAGGGACGTAAGTACAATTGGTCGATAGAGGGAGGGGGATAAAGGGTAACCATTTTTAAGAACAATTTTGACAAAGTACATAAGGGGCAGTATTGCTGTCCGGCAACGGAGAGCTAGGACCAAAATGAGCTGCAAGTACATTTGTTTTATGTGATGAGCTTTGGAACCGAAGATGATGAATTTTGTACGTTCTTGAAAAAGAAATTTCTATTGCCTTAATTTCTGGTCATGTAAGAATTTAATTTCGGACTTGTTTGGGATTTTTCTGATTTACTCATTTGGGTTGGCTTTGTTAGAGCGGGAACTTACTTTTCCATACGTGATAACTTCTTTCCAGCTTTTATCGTGTGTGGTGAAAATGGGTAAGAATAAATGTATAACTGTGGAAGAAAGGATAAAAATCAGAGTATTTCGAACAGTGCTAGCTCAAAGATCGAGCGAAATAATCATTCTGTCGGTAATATGTGTTCGCGTTCTGTCAAAACCTGAAATATTCTTAACAGCTGTATTTATTTTAATGGACTTTCACGCAAAATTCGTACAACTTAGTAGGTTTGGGTTGTGGGCAACCCTTCTTCTATTCTAACGCCTCGCGAAAACCTCAATATATATAAAATAGCATCGATATGAACTCTTTCAATCCCTCCCAAAAATCAGGAAGGAGGCTGACGTCACTGTGAGTTTAGCCACTTTCTGCCGTGTAATTCAAAGAACTAAGCATTTGAAGCGATTGAAGTTTCAAAAAAATCACCATTAAATGCTGAACGGCAGAAGAAGAGACGTGCAAAAGAACACATGAACCTGGATGTGTCACAAGCGATTTTGCTCAAATTTAACTTAGACGAACCAGATGGTAATATGTATCAATAATTTTCATACTCGTAATCTGCGGAAAGAGGACGATTTCTGATCGCTCATCACAGCAGGGAAGAAGGCGTTATGGTCTGGCGAGAAATATCCTTGGTAATTAAAGATACAAAAATGACTGGAAATAAAGGGTGATTTTTTAGAGGGGGATTTGAAAGTTCTCGGTTGTTTTGAACTAATTTGGATCTGCCGCGGCTTTGGTCAGTGGCGCGCATCCAAAACGTACCATTTTCAATAACTTTTGCACATAAACCAAGCTGAATTTGGGCATTGAAAATGTTGGTTTTCAGCCGAGTGGTGCTTTGTGATTTATTGACATTGACTTGTGACTTAAGAAAACCCCACAAAAAGAAGACTAATGGGGTCAAATCGCACGATAACAATTCATATCGTCACAGCAGCCTCAGACATCCAATTTGAGAGATTTGGCGTCAGTAAAACAACCGCAATCAACTATCGAAGTTCAGAAATTTCTATTGAAAACCCTTTGTATTTATAAATAATGGATTGTAATTGTTTGTTATTAAGAGTTATTAGAGTTTCAAAACTTTAAATTGGCAATACTGTTTTCTGTGAAAGCGGACTTGAAAATTCTCGGTTGTTTTGAGGTAAGTTTGGTTTGAATGGACTCACGCTGAAGCAACGTTTACAAATTTTTCATATTTATTTCGAAAAACATGGTCCAATTCGAGAAAAACATCAGGTGTTACGTGCATTTTATGGTGCTCATAATGGTCCATCCAAGCGATTAATTCAAAGAACTATCGTCCGTTTTCGGAATGCTTTTACCTTAAAAAATAATATGCATCCCGTAAGACATCGTCCAGTGCGCACAAAACAGTCGATTGCTGATGTCCATCCAGCATAGTGTTGAAGATCAAAATGTGTCAATTCGTCATCGTGCTCCAAAATAAAACTTGTCCCTAACCACATTATATGCTGCGAAGATTGTATAAAAATAAGGCCCCCAGAACAACCGCCCTTTATACAAAACATTGCTACGATTATTATGATGAGATATTACGAAGTTTGAAAAAAATGTGATTTGGACTACGGGCCGGACCCAGAGCCTACTGACTTAAGCTCTCAACCATTCCTGTTTGCATGTTGTCAGCCGAGCTGGTAAGAAAGAAACATTTGCTCATGGAAAGTGATCAGCGTTACCACTTCCGGAAAAAAAGTCGAAGTAAATTTGAAGAAACAAGTGAAGTAAATTGAGAAAAATCGAAGTAGATTTCAAAATGGCTTTTTACTTGCTTTTGGAAAAAATGTTGCATACAAAAATTTTTTTCCTTAAATGAATACATATTACCTATTAAATATGAATTTAAAATTGTCAATACATTTCTTTTAATTTTAAAGAAATTTCGCATAAAATTACTCATTTGTGTATTTGGATTGTGTTGACGTTCTTTTATTTTATGGTAATTATGAGGTTATACACTACTACTTAGAGTGCAATAGAGAAAAAGAAGTAGATTTGGGCTTTATTTTGTAAAATTGAAGTAGATTGGAACAGAGATTTTTAAAATGAAGTAGATTTCAGTATTTTGCTGATGGTGCGAAGTAGGAAGTAGATTTTAAAATATTTTGGAAAAAAGGAGTAGTTCTACTTCAATTGAAGTAAAGTGGTACCACTGAAAGTGATACTCTTCGAGAAGACGAGTCCATTTCTGCTTCGATTTAAAAAACATCTCATAAGATCTAATCATGATGGTTTGATTAATACAGAACATATGGTAACCCTGGCAACTACATAACCAAACACATTTTAAACAACATTGGAAATTGAAAAGAAAAAAATAATAACAAGGACGGCTAACAAGCATTGTTTTTCTCTCATTTTTGTCTTGTTGCAAAAAAAAAACTGATGTTTGCATTCATTTTCTCGAACGTACGTTATTTTTTTTTTAACTTTTAGATTCTGAGAACTTGTCTAACCCACATACTCGTAGTTCTCATATTGACGTACGTACATACATTAATGTAGTACGAGTATACATATGTGCATTTACAACCATGGCTCTTGTTCTTTCATTATCAAGGACGAAGAAAAAAATAAAAGTCCTTAGATCTAGATATAGTGGGAAGGTTTAAACTAAACACAATATGGTAAGCTACATTTTACTAAAAAAACAAAGATAGTGAAGATGAATAACTTTAAAAGGATTTCTAAACTTAAGAAAATAAAATCTTGCTAATTTCTGAAATTGCGAAAAATATGCCGGAGTGATATTATTAAACATAAATTTGATTGTGTTTCCACAGCTTGTGGAGAGCCTGTGTATTTTCGAGGAGAGGGGGCCTTTTAATTTTCTACAGAGTCCGAACCACTATGTTGGGTTACACTTTTCTTCCGCTTTCGTGACAGAAGATAGTCTCGAGTTTTTGAAGCAGAAAAAATCTGCGTTTCTTATAGTTTCTATTTTTACAACGCTATCGAGATCAGCTACGCTGTCGTTGTCCATCCACATCCAAATGATAAGGACGTCAATCTGAAACCGAATATAAGAAGCTGAGAGTACTGTCGTCAGCAAAAAAATTAAATGTTTTAAAGGTTTCAAGACAAAAGGTTATTCATGAATATGAGAAAGAAATTCGGAGACATAATTGAGCCCTGTGGCACACCATAATTTTTCTATGAATAACAGAATTAAAACCCTCCAATACAACTTGTATTAAGCGATTCGAAGGGTAGTTTCTAATCAAACGAAGAATCAATTCCAAATGCAATCTATGAAATTATTTTGAAATATCAAGTGCAATAATCTTACTTTCTCCAAAACGATGTTAAGATTTGTGCCACTGTTCGGTGAGACAAACCATTAGATCACCGCACCGGTGCACACTGTACGAAAGCCATGTTGAAGAAACTTCCGATCTTCAAGATATTTCTTGAGCTGATAATTTAGAAGCCTTTTCATGATCTGAGAAAGAAGGGACGTAAGTGAAATTGGACAATTCTTAGAGGGGGATGAAGAAGATTCGCCTTTTTTAGGGAGACACTCTGGTGCAGGATCCTATGTTTATGGAGTACACAAGCCTAGGACACAAGCCTATGCTCCCCAATGAAAGTTTGAATTAGCATCTCTTTGAGATTCACAGCATTTAAGCAGAGGATTATTTTGACTTTATTTGGGTTTTTCAAAATTTTTAAATATTTTGGTAGAAAGAACATGAATTCTGAGTTTCAAGTTTCTAGTAACGATTCCTTTTTCATTTTCAGTCGCTCTCAGTCAAACAATCCTCCTCTGCTTCAATGAGTCAATACTGAACAAACTGAATCTACCCTACAGAAAATAGAATAACAGAAAACATAATTCGAATACTCAACACATGTGTCGTTTCAAAAGTAGAACTTTTCCAAGCCATGTCTTTTTTTTCTATTGCCCAAGACTAACAAGGACGAATTCAAATGTTCATTAAAATTGCAGTGTGTATCTACGTGTGTTTAGTATTCCGCCCACACAACGTTGCGCTGTTATCTGACAAAAGAAAGAAAGAATTTTAATTTTGCAGAAGCTTTCAAGGATCTCTTCAATTTAAAATGAGGACAATAAAAACAACACACACACACACTCACTCAATCCAATAAAAGGAAAAACTACATTTCAATAAATTGAAATCAAACCGAAACAAAAATAATCACTGATTTAAATGAAAACTCACACACACACAATCAAGTAGACTTTTGGAAAAGATTTCGAATACAAACATGCTGGATAGGTATTTTGATAAGAAATTAAAACACACACATAAAGATATCCAGTTCCTTGGAAGAGGAACTCAATTCAATTGAAGTCTAATGAGATACTAAAAAGTGGATAATGACTTTTGCCAAGTCTTGTCCTGGATTCATTAGACATTGTAAATCCCTTTCATTAAGTTAAAATATATCGAAATATTTAAAAAAAAAAAAACAGAAGAGAAGATGGTACTCAAGATCCCTCAAGAAGAAAAAGCATTATAAGAAAAAAAAATACGAATTTTTCCAACTAACAAGGATACTCCAAGTTTTTCTGTATTTTGATGTGCATAGCCATTGAGATGTATCGATCGAAAGATGAGAATCCTTTTCAACAATTTATTTTTTTTTTTTTTGCATTTACAATTTCTTTCGTTAAAAGTGATTTCTCACCAAGGATCTTTTAATCATTCAAGCGATTGAATAAAAAAATATAAAAGTGCTTATTTATTTATATAAAAAAAGAAGGATGAAAATATCGTAAGTAAATTGATGAGATGGAGGCGGAGGAAGATTCCATTCGATGCTAACGCTGCCGATACTATGCAGATTGCTAGTTTCCGATGGTTAAATTACGGCATGAATGAGAGGCGAGTCTGTGCGATATTTTTCAGTCTAAAGCATTTTATTGATGAGATTGAAATCTTGAGATGAGAATATGATAAGACGAAGTGGTTTTTTGCGCTGCACTTACGATAAATTGAATTGCGGGTAAGAATTGGATTATTCATAACAAGCAAAGACTAATGGATGGTTGAAATCAACATACTTTATCAAAATCTATTTGTTCTTGAAGAACAAATGTTGTTGTTGAAGACGGCAGACTTTTGCTGTGCTCCTTTTTCGTGGCCTTCTATTATTATATTGGACTAATTTAACCTTAACGTACTACCCACAATTAATTTGACTCCAATAAACCCTAAACTAAGCAGTTTGGAAAATCAAAAACAATTTTAGATTGAGCGAGATAGGTAGCGGAAATGGCGTTGCATCAGGATAAGTAAATAAATCCTCACAATTGGTGCAGGAAAATTTTGTAAATGCTTTTTCAATAAGGGCAAGCTGTGTGTGAGGTATTAACAAAATTCTTTTTTTAAATTGGACGACCCATGTATGCTTTTATGTCTGGAATATGACATCGTTCAAATGACACTGTCGGCTTCTTAAGGTGGCATTGATCCGGGTAGTCCAGTTTTCAATGACTTGTCTGCATAGCTTTGGTTGAATTTGAGCGATGGCCTGAGTTATGTCCACCCTCTAAAAAATATTCGGTTTATCCCTATCTGAATGAAAATTCCTAATGATATGAAAGACCTCTGTGGTTATGAAATCAACACATAGAAAGTACCCAAAGTGTGAACTTACAAACTATAGTTAGGTTAGGTTAATGAGGCTAAAAATAAAAAAATAAATTTGGTGGTGCAACAGCTCGAAGTGAACCAGGACCTAGTGACTTACAACTCTCAACCATTAATGTGTGAGTGTTACCAGGAACGGAGGGGACCTACATTTTTCTGCCGATTCCGAACGGCTACTTTCCATGAGAGGAGATACTCTTGGAGGATTTGTCAATTCCTCGCAAGAGGCAGTACACCCCTGAAGAAAACTTTCTTGCAGCGGCTGAGAATAGAACTCGAGACCTTCCGCATGACAGTCCAACGCACTAACCATTATGGCAAGGGGTGGCTGCTGACCGGAGAAGCCAACACACTTAGACCAATATTTGGTCCGTTGTGATACCACAGGATTTCAAAAATCACCCTTACTCGTTAAACCATTTGGAGTTAACAATGAATCGTTTGAGACAGTGAATTTCGGAATCACTTAGATCACTAGGATCATTATGGTAGAAGTTTCCCAAGTGGAGTCTACGTCTTTGTGCTAAGGCAGGACAAGAACAAAGAAGATGAGAAACTGACTCCTCTTCTTCTTTATCCATGCAGCTTCTACAACCTTTCAAACCAAAAAAGGTAAGATTGTTCCATTTTTTGCAAGTTCGTCGGCTTTACAATTGCCTGGAATGTCTCTATACCCCGGCACCCATATAAAGTGAATGTTAAACTGTTTTGACATTTGCGCCACAATTTTGGACTGTTAGTGAGTTAATGGAGACAGAGTCCAATGACTTTAAGGCAGCTTGACTGTCTGATAAGATACGTATATCAGTAGTCGATATCACGTTTTCTTTGAGCCAAGGTAGGACTTCTTTTATTGCTAGAAGCTCTGCCTGGAACACGCTACAGCGATTGGGAAGACGAAAAGATAGACAAAGATTAAATCTTTCGGAGTATACGCATCCACCGACCCCGTCATCCGTTTTAGATCCATCTGTGTAGAAATGAATCGCTTCGTCTACCAAAAGTGACTCATTTTCCCAGGCAGACCAGGAAGGTAGGGACACTTGAGGGACTTTGGATGAAAGGTGGTGTAATCGACGTTACTAGGTAGAGATCTGAACGAGTTCAGTATAATGGAGTGGTCAATATCATTATTGATCTACTGCGAGGAGGCTTTAAGCCGAATGGCTGATCTAGCGGCCGATTGTTTGCTTAAAATATGTAGCGGTATGAGATGAAACAGAACATCAAGTGCAGCGGAGAGAGTTGAGCGGAGAGCTCCACCCATGATTAAGCAGGCTGTTCGTTGGATTTGCTGAGCTCATCGCGGTTTATTTTTGTTTCCAGCGCAGTCCAACTTACTGTTACTCCATATGTAAGGATCGGTCTAATTACCGAGATGTATAGCCAGTGTGTAATATGGGTTTGTATACCCCATTTTTTACCTACGACTTTTTTGCAAGAGAATAGGGCTATATTATACGAAATTTGAAGTTTCAGTTGTAAGTCTTTCATTTTCCTTAGACAATACGACTGTGTCAAAGGTAGGTCCACTGTCCACTTTTGGCCTTGAACTTATTTTCTTAAGATGGGTTTGTTATTGCCTGAAAAATCGTTACTAAAAAGTTCGATTCAGATTTTCCTTATCTGATGATTTCTTAGCTACGTCCGGGGTCCCACAACGCAGCCACTTAGGACCTCTCCTTTTTATTTTTACTACTAACGATGCTGAAATGGTCATCAAATATTCCCGTATCTCACTCTACGCCGACGATACTAAGATTTTCAAGACCGTTTAGAGCTAAATATTTTCAAATGTTATTAAATCGCTTTTTTACGAAAACCCATCCAATGAAATGGCGTTGTCGATAGGTCAGGAACAAAAATAAAGCCACGTTAAAATCTGTGACCAGGCTGTGCATGGCTAGGAATCGACTGCTATGGATTCTGCAGTACTTCTTGAGCGATCTTGCGTTCCTTTAACGAAAAAACGTTGGCTGATTGATAACCGAACCGATCGTCTCAAATTTGGCCAAGTAAAATTGAAGTGTCGACTGTGAAGGGCCACAAAATATTAGCCAAAAGCCAAACTCAAGGAATGAGCTGTTCGAACAACATAGCCGCTATTCCAGAAGAGGAGATTACCAAATCAATCTCAAATCTCAATGAATCGAAGCATGAAGGAAGAAAATGCGAAAAAATTGCGTTGGCTTCAAATCATTGTACAATTGATTTTGTTCCAAATGCAACATTGCCAAAGCAGGGGACACTGTTTATACGTGTCGTTCCCATGGCTTAGCATGGGAATTTATTTCACATTCAAAGGGAAATAAAACCCACAGTTTTTTGTAACGAATTTTCCACCTTGCATGGGAACAAAGACCACTTTAGTAAAGTGGATATCGTTCCCATTAAGTGAGAACTGATTCCCTCAGTGAACTTAGTTCCCGTGGACTTATTTCCCTGCACCGTGGTTTGAGCAACATTTCTTGCGCTTCAGTAGCCATAATCGTTCTTCTTTAAGGACGAATTGGGTTTTCAATAAGCAAAATTGTCGAATTTTTGAAAAACACAATCCACACGAGATCCACCAAATTGGAATCCAACCAGAGAAAGGTTCTCTTTGTTTTGAATTTTGGGTTGGCGACATTATGTATGGGTCCACACTATTTTGAGAACGACATTGGCCAGGCCATAACCATCATGACCAATTTCGTTTGGCTCGAATAAGATGATATGGACACCGGCGACATGTGGTTTCATCAGTACGGCGCTATACATGCCACACAGCCCGTGCCACAATGGACATTTTGTACGAGAAATTTCCAATAATGGTTATCTTACGTGGAGGCGATGTGAATTGGCCACCATTGACCATTGGGATTCGACCCCGTTAGACTTCTTCTTGTGGAGTTTTCTTAAGTCACAGGTCTATGCCATGAAACCGAAAAGCCCTGAAAGCCAAATTAATCAATGCCATTATTCAAATTCAGCCGGATTTATGCGCCAGAGAAAATTGGACGTTTCGAACGAGTGCAACCAATTGCAAATAATGGCATACGTAGGCCTAACTCACACTTTGTTTTATTCAAATTTAAAGACTGAAAACTCTTTCTGTAAAACCCTTTGTTTGGTTTTTGGAGTTCTATACAATACTTCTTTAAAAAAAGGTCTCTGTTGTTCTCCAAAGAACAACAACCAATCAATTTGACTAACAAGCCTTACAATGTGCAAAAAAGTTACTATCGCTCAAGCTTAAAACTCCTCCAATTACGATAGCTTTGAGAGTTAGACCAGGTAAGTGATAACTTATAAACTTATATAAAATATTTCTAAAATTCATCAACCATCAATTTAGAACTTTATTGAAAATGCCTACCTTCATCGTTGATAAATTCCGTCGCCCACTTTATTTGGAAAACGATTTTTTAATAATAATATATCACTTTTAAGAGCAGCCTTATCCATCCTGCAGACTCAAAACCTGCCTCGCCATTAATCGATTAAAACTCTTAACGTTTTCGGTTCGTTGGCAGCACGGACGGCGGCGACGTGGCGCATCGACTCATGTGGTGGCAACATCAGGTGAATAACCGAGTCGCTTCATGTTATTTTCCAAATAAATCATAACTCCTCATGTATCGAATCCCAAATATAATGGGGATCCGAGGAGCAGGACAAAAAAAAAAAACACAGAAAAACAACAACACATCAACTTTAACAGCGCCATCACACGCATCAAAATACCTATAGATAGGTTGTCTACCCTGAGACTGAAGCCGGAGAAGGCATAAGCAAGGGCGAGAGGAAAAAGAAAAATTCAATGATTCAATGCTTATCGCTCCCACCCCTAACTAGCACTTCCGCTTTGGGACACCCCCATGGGGTGGCAGTCCATGTGGGGATTCCTCCAGAGCACACATAGATACATCCATTTAGTGTGAAAGGCGTAGCAGGCAGCTAACTTCGCTCCTCCTGCTGGTTGGTGATGGTTGTGTGCTGTGTGCATGACACAAAAGTTATTCCCGCTGAAAAATGATAATAAATCATAAAATAAAAACTTTATCTGAAGCAGACATAATTTTTTTTTCGTCCTGCCGAGGCCGGATTTTATCCTTTTTATTTTTATTTTTAATATTTTTGTTTTTGAAGGAATCAAGGAGGAAGTGTTGGGTGCTCTGCTTTTTTTCTCTGATTCCGATTCTGAAATACATTCCTACATAATATTTAAACAAAAAACGGAGCAAAATCCAACGTCAACATCCGGAGTTGACAAAGGATACGAAAATGCTTTTAGTTTAGTTTTCAACTAAATTTTTTCCGACTTATTTTTTATTCTTCTCTAACAAGGGTGAGCACAATAATAATAATAAAAAAAAATATTTTTTGCCAATTCAGCTGAATTGTGAATTTATATTTATTATAATGATTTAGGGAGTTTTGTACGACTATGTGTTGGGTTTTTTTTTCTTCTTCTACGCCTGCATTGAACGGTTTTTTAGAATGTTCGAAATGGCTATAAATATGATTTTGCCAATTTAAGAATCGACATTTTCTGTAAAATATTGCTTTGCAAAGGTTTTTATTTCGTAAAGGAGGTTTTTTTTTTTCTCTGTTCTATATCCTTTTCAGCTGAAATATGTCGTTCAAAAAGTTTTTGACGTGCTGTTTTCTGCTTTGAGTTTTTTTTTTTTTTTTGAAAAGGGTAGCTTTTTGAGTTTATTTTAAGTCGCTTTGGTTACTTTGAGAGGAGGGTCGATTTTAACATTTTTATTTTAGGTTCTGTATGGATTTGATTGTAAGTTGTAACAGTTTTTTGTGATGTTAGATAATAATTGACGGATTTTTTTTTATTTTTGGGGTAGGTAAAAGTTATCTGTCAAATCGTTATGTAGGATTTATTTGAGTTGGGTTTTAAAGATGATTTATTGGTAAATACTTTATTAAAGTTTATTTTCTCTTCATTGAGGTTTTGAACAACTTCATTTCAAATGGAAACAAAATTGTTTTCTTTCATAAAATGTTATCCCTTTGTCTCTGCTATTAGAATTCTGCAAGTAAATTAGGCAAATATGATGGCTACGAGCAATATAGTTCATTCACTAAATGAGCGCTGGAGGGAGCCGTATTGATACTACACGATAACGGTTTGACCAGGGAGTTAAACGAATGCACTCTCAAGCCGATAATCGCTCATCAACCGCTGTTTACAATGAATTCGCTAATGCACGCAAATAATTTTTGTATTGATCTTAATTTTTTTTTTTACCCTTAAAATGTTTGAGCACAGTGCGAGCGTTCAAGAAAGTTGAAGAGGATTTAAAAGGGGATACCGATGCTCATTGGTTTTGAATGAATAATATAATTGGAGGGAGAAGTCGGGTTAAGCATTCCACATTCGTGTAGTACGGCTAAAAAAAGAATCCCTGAATTTAACAGTATGTCCGAAGTAGGTCTCACGGGTTAACTGGTTCAGGGCCATCCCTGAAGCGCATGTAATATGGTTAACTTGTTCAAGGGGTGCAATGCAACTGGCTTTTTCATCCATCATTTTAAAGCTGTTTCTTGAATTCTATCCAAGAGAGTCAAGTTTGTTATAGGAGCACCTGCACAAATATAAGAATTATTCAACTATCGACCTTTGGACGAATATAGGCTGTAAGAATGTATCAGTATCGACTACTGCAGTTGAAAAACTTGCCAGTCATTTTAAAGAACTCTTGAGTTTTTCAAAAAATCATTTAATGTTCCAGTATGCTCTACTTCTAATTCTATTTCCGGAACTGGACGGTAGAATTACAATGAGCGAGTTACAAATAATACTAAAATCAATGAAAAATGATAAATTGGCAGGGATTGGTGGTATTCGTGTTGAATTTTATAAGAACTCAATACCTAAGCTTTTTGAATCATATTCTTTTATTTTTGATGTGTAAACATCTTTGCCTTGCATGTAAGACCCTGATTACATTGGAAATATTGCGTACTTATGACATCGTGTTTACATTGGAAACTGTGTCGGAAGACATTGGCAACACTCATAACTACATACTAACATTATATATATGCCTTATGTACATAGATAAATAAGTCACACCATATTAACATCACAGTTGTAACAGTTATGATATGCCAATAAATACATATTGTCTGTCGACCAAGATTCATTCTTGTCAGTCAGTTAACTAGAATAACACATGGTGGCAGCGGTGCTTAGTTTTTTTTTTTTTATTGAAAAATAAACCAGTAATTGCTTTCCAAATCATTAATAATCATGATTAGTGATACACCGACAGCAATACCAGCATTAGCAATTGGACAATTTCAGGTGCAGTGCCCCGAATCTTTCCCATTTTCAACACCTTCAGAGTGGCCAAAGTGGAGGAGGCGGTTCGAAAGATTCATGCGGGCATCTGGGTTGACCTGCAAAACAGAAGAAGAACAAGTCAACACTCTTATATACATCATGGGATGTCAGGCTGAAGACATTCTCCTCTCCTTTGGATTGAACGATTGTGAGTTGAAGAAGTTTAAAGTGGTGATGGAGAAGTTTGATAATTACTTCGATATACGACGCAATGTCATTTACGAGCGCGCCATGTTCAATTCAAGGGAGCAGGAAGAAGGCGAGCCAGTGGACACGTTTATCACTTCACTTTATGCATTAGCCGAACACTGCAATTTCGGTACGCTACATGATGAACTAATCCGCGATCGCATTGTGGTTGGAGTGCGAGACCGCAAGCTGTCTGAAAAACTTCAGATGGACAATTCTCTAACCCTTGAGAAAGCCGTTCAACTGGCGAGACAAAGTGAAGCCGTCAAGCGGCAGCTGCGTGACCTTGCCGGAGACACTGATGACAAAGCTGTGGATTTTGTCACATCAAAATTCAAATACAACAACGCTCGACATTCTAAAAAAAGTGGCAGTGGCAATAGACGTCAAGAGACTTGTGCATGGCAATGCAGGTGGTGTGCAGGTAAGACAAAGCACAAAAAGGATGACTGTCCAGCTAGAAGCGAAACCTGTCACAACTGCAGTAAACGAGGTCATTTCGCTCGTGCTTGCCTTGCGCCGAAAACAGTTAAGCAAGTTACAGCCAAACCGGACAATCACTCGACTAGTTTTCTCGGAGCTGTCTCAACGAATGATTCCTTCAGCGAAGCCAAGAACTGCAGCAAAAGATGGTCAGCTGAGGTAGCTGTGAATGGGGTCATAATCAATTGGAAGTTGGATCCGGGAGCTGACGTCACTACCATACCGCTTAGCGTTTTTCAACAAAAATTCAAGCTGACTTCACTCCTCCCTTCAGACCAAATACTTTGTGGTCCAAGCAAAAATAAACTTCAGACAATGGGTATGTTTCGAGCTGAGTTAGTTTATAAAGAGGAGCGGAAAATGGATACAATTTATGTGGTAAAGGGCTTGGCACAGCCTCTATTGGGCCTATTAGCGTGCGAAAACCTTGGGCTGGTGAAACGCATTAATCACGTAGAAAATCACACAAAATTGCAACCGAAACAAGAATTCACCAAACTTTTCAATGGATTGGGTACAATCCACGAGCCATACCATATCAAACTCGAAGATGGTGCCGTACCTTTCGCCATTAACACCCCGAGGCGCGTGCCAATTCCGCTTCTCAATGGTCTCAAGAAGCAATTGGAAGACATGGTGCTTCAAGGGGTCATAGAACCCGTGGATAAGCCAACGGACTGGTGTGCACCGATGGTCATCACTTCCAAGAGGAATGGAGACATCCGCGTCTGTGTGGACCTAACACATCTCAATAAATTCGTAAAAAGGGAACGCCATCCTATGCCTTCTGTTGAGCACACCCTTGGACAGTTGACGGGAGCAAAATTTTTCAGCAAGCTAGACGCCAATAGTGGGTTTTGGCAAATAAAACTCACTGAAGAGTCAAAACTTCTTACCACTTTCATCACACCATTCGGGAGGTTTTGTTACAACCGGCTCCCATTTGGTATAACTTCAGCTCCAGAACACTACCAGAAGAGAATGTCCAACATAGTCCGAGGATTGGAAGGAATCCTTTGTCAAATGGACGATATTCTTGTTTGGGGCAGCTCAGTCGAAGAGCACGACAAAAGACTACGTCTCGTATTACAGCGTCTTCAAAAATCAGGCGTGACACTCAACGAAACTAAGTGCCAGTTTGGTGTTCAACGCATCAAGTTCCTGGGACATATTCTTGATCAAGAGGGCGTGCATCCAGACGACGATCGTATTTCGGCTATCGTCAACATGGAACGACCAAAGAACGTTCACGAGACTCGCATTGTAATCGGACTTATAAATTACCTTGGCAAATTTACGCCAAAACTATCGGATATACTGCAACCTCTCAACGAACTTCTCAATAAGGAACAAGTTTTCACATGGGGCTTCACGCAGGAAAAGGCATTCCGGGAAGTCAAGAAAATACTAACCAACGAACCTGTACTGGCAATATATGATACCAACAAAGAAACAGTTGTATCTTCTGACAGTTCGTCCTATGGAATCGGTGCTGTTATTCGTCAACGTCAACAGGATGGTAAGTTAAAGCCAATTTCTTATGCTTCCAGGACGCTAACCGAGTGCGAGAAACGCTACGCCCAAATAGAGAAAGAAGCCTTGGCTCTAACTTGGGCTTGTGAACGATTCCAGGACTTCCTTATTGGCATACAGTTTCACCTGGAGACCGATCACAAGCCCCTTGTACCAATCTTCACAACAAAGAATCTGGACGATCTGACACCACGTCTTCAGCGTTTTAGAATGAGGATGATGCGCTATGATTTTTCAATCTTTTACACTCCAGGTAAGGATCTGATTGCCGCAGACGC
The DNA here is from genome assembly GCA_963931855.1 of Philhelius festivus. Taxonomy (NCBI): domain Eukaryota; kingdom Metazoa; phylum Arthropoda; class Insecta; order Diptera; family Syrphidae; genus Philhelius; species Philhelius festivus. Next base: position 214,110,186 of record OZ007555.1, on the reverse strand, counting down.
ACTTAGCCGTCAGCCTTTACATGTGAAGGATAGCAACAACGATCTGGAAAAAGAGATTTTCGCACACGTCAACCTGGTGATTGCGCACATTCCTGCGTCCGACTCAAAGTTGGAAGAAATCTGGATCGAGCAACAACGCGATTTGACTCTACGCAAAATCGTTTCCTATACAGTAAACGGGTGGCCAGAAAAGGAGAAATTGTGTAAAATTCTGCAACCATACTACGCCGTCAGAGATGACATTGCTAACGAGAACGGTTTGTTGATGCGTGGCTGCCGTCTCATTATACCTACATCCATGCGACAAGACATTCTCGGAAGACTTCATGCTGGACATCAAGGAATCACGAAGTGTCGAGCCAGAGCACGCGAATCTGTGTGGTGGCCTGGCCTTTCAACAGACATTGCCGAGATGATTAGCAGATGTAGTGCTTGCATCCAAGAAACCAAAGGAGTTCGAGAAAAACTTATGCCATCGGACTTCCCAACGCGTCCATGGCAAAAGGTAGCTATGGATCTTTTCAAATGTGAAGGACGCTGGTACTTGATCATTTCTGATTTCTTTTCTAGATTTTTCGAGGTTGCCTTACTCGAAAGATTGACGGCTGTTGTGGTCATTAACCATTGCAAATCGATTTTTGCACGCTACGGAGTACCCGAGCTGGTGAGAAGTGACAATGGAACCCAGTTTGAACCAGTTCACACTTCAGAGTTCTCCAAATTTGCAAGGGATTATGGATTTCATCATGTCACATCCAGTCCCCATTTTCCACAAAGCAACGGGTTTATCGAGGCTGCAGTCAAAATTGCCAAACTCCAGATCAAGAAGAACGCTGATCCATACAAAGCCCTGTTGGAATATCGCGCTAGCCCATTATCCAACGGTTACAGCCCGGCAGAACTTTTGATGGGTCGTCGAATCAGGTCAACACTGCCTATGGTTCCACAACGTTACGAGTCAAAAGCAGTCGATTACAATGACTTAAAGAGAAAGGAGGATGATAGAATGAACAAGCAAACACGAAATTTCAACCAAAGGCATCGTGCCTTGCAGAAAGATGATCTTATTCCCGGAGAATTAGTTTGGGTTCGTGACAAGCGAGTGTGGGCTACAGTTCGAAAGAAGACCAAACACCCACGGTCGTACATAATTGAAACTCCGACAGGAAAACTACGTCGTAACAGCTTCGATCTTACTCGTGCTCATCGATCTGAAGACATAACAGAGCAAGCAGATATTCCAGAAGAAGTAACACAATCAAAAGCATTACCACCAGCCCCGTCGCCAGAGAAAACATCATCGCCGATCACTTCATATCCTATAACACCTGCGACACATTCATCCTCTCCCTCCTGTGCCTCAGCATCATCATCATCATCATCACCAGCGTCTGCAATGAATCCGGAATCATCGTCTTCTGGCCCCACCAGAAGTGCAGATAACCAGGGCTATCTTACTCGATACGGCCGGCTAGTGAAACCTGTCAATCGTTTTCAATACTGAATAAGGGGGATGTGTCGGAAGACATTGGCAACACTCATAACTACATACTAACATTATATATATGCCTTATGTACATAGATAAATAAGTCACACCATATTAACATCACAGTTGTAACAGTTATGATATGCCAATAAATACATATTGTCTGTCGACCAAGATTCATTCTTGTCAGTCAGTTAACTAGAATAACACAGAAACTTTGAGTATTAAAATCTTGATTTTATTACTTTCCATTGCTGGCTAGACCTAAATTCAATCCCTCAATATTTCTTCACCTCTCGACCAATATGTCAAAAAGGCGAAAGACAAAACAACTGGTGTAAAATTTCATGCGGGTTCATTTAATGTCTTTTACAAATCCACTTCACGTTAGTGATGGACGATTACATTTTATTTTATTCTCCAAAAAAATGCATTTTCAGAGTTAACATTTAAAAATCCGAAAAATGTTGTTCAGGGAAATTTGTTGACATCAATGAATTAATGAATGAATTTTGACGTATCGAGAATATGATACGTCAAAATTTAATTTGTCCCTTATCTGTCATACCATATAATTATTTTAATTATCGAATTAAATATTCTATATTATATCAAAATATACTTTATATACTTTTAGCATTCGCTTTATCAAAATATAGATCGTTCTCCATCTGTCAAGCCATGAACTGGATGATGACTACGACTTCAATGGATTAAAAAAATTAGTTTTTGCAACTTATATTTACTTTAACAATTTCCATTACAAGGTGGGAATGATGTCAATCGGTTTATAAATCTCTGACAGCGGGAGTAAGATAAAGTACAGAAATCTAAAAAAAAATAAAATGCACGACTGGGTCGCACGAACTTGCTCCTATGTAATAGACTAGGAATTTTAAAAACGAATGATTTTTTTAAATTCTTTTAGTAGCAAGAGATAAAAAAAGAATGATATGCAAATATGAATTTATGCAAGAACACAAATTATAAGTCGTAAAAATAAGCTTTTATGTACAAAATTTTTAAAACATTTTTGAGAAAAAATTTTGGTACGCCAACTTTAAGTTTTTATTATTGTACGCATGAGAGTTAAATTTCCAAGAAAAATACTAAGCCGTTCTTGAGATATCGAATTTTCAAATAAAAAAATTACTTTTTTTCCAAAACTTGAAAAAAATACTTTTTTATTTAAGTTTTGAAATGCAATGTTTTTAAATTTATTAGGAACTTCTTTATAAAAAATTTCATAAAAATGCGTTATGCCGATACTAAGAAATTCAAAATTCGAAAAAGTCGTTTTATGGTTGGTACAGTCAGTAATATCTACATAGATTTCAAATTTTTTTATTAAATTATAGATCGTAAAAATTAATCAAAAGAACAAAAATTTTAGCAAAATTCTCGGAACCGTTTTCGAGAAAAATACGATTTTTGTAAACCATTTTTTAAATTTTGAATGAAAGGTACCGTTAGTTTTAGATAAAACAAATTTTTTTCTCAAATCTTATAGATTATGTTAAGAAACTTTTATTTATCACGTTTGAAAAAAATTTCCAAAAAAAAAAATTTTTTTTAAATCCAAAAAATAAAAAATTTTAAATTTGAATATGTCATAATATTTAATCTTTAAGCTTTAGCATCAAAAATCAAATCAAAAACAAAAAAAAAAAAAATGGACCCTACCACCAATACCAAGAATAACAATTTTTTGGAACATTTTTTTCAACCATTACCTAGCTCTAACCAAATAAAAATTTTCAATTTTTTTTTTAATTCTGTTGGACAGTTTTTGAGAAAAAAAATATTTATAAATTTTCGAAAAAAAAAATCGTATGGCAGTTACTGTTATTTTTGGTTTAAAAAAAAAAAAAAAACATGTGGGGAGAAAAAATTAAAACCCATATCTACCAAGTTTGAAGAAAATCGGCCGAGCCGTTTAGGCTGTATTCGAACAGACAGAAAGACAGACAGACAGAATTGCGAGACGCACTTTTTTGGTCTTCGCTATGATCGTAATGTCAACTTCAAAATCTCGAGTTCGATTTTTTTTACGAATGCATAACTTGCCTTATAGTACATATAAGTCGCAAGGAAAAAGTTGGAGGATTTAGTTATTTTCGTGCGCATTAGGGACGGTCACATTTTCAAATATGTTTGACAAGAACGGATTGATTTTGATAAGGTAAACGCTCCATCTAGTGGCTTGTCAAAGAAAAAATGTTGACATTTTCGCCTCATGACAAACATATTTGAGAAAGTGATCGCATTTCGCATGTTCGTCAAGCATGTTGGACCTCCATGGTCAAAATTCTAATGAGAAGTGATGTTTGACAGCTGTTTGACGAATGTCAACGCTCATTTTTTTATTCCATGCGATATCACTCTGCAATTTGTAAGTATGTTTGCGAGAGACGTGTGTGGTGACGTATCTGGCTTTAAACGCAACTGCTGAGGTTGAGAAAAATGCGGAGTAATCGTTCATTCTTCTTTCTGGTTTCCTTTATTTCTCGAGTATGTTTAATTTTATATCTGGCGTTCACTCAGTGAAATTCACTTAACTGAGTAGAGTAAGGAGTGCGAAGAGATAACTCCTTTTTGCTCCAACAAAGTTAAATTATAGTAAAAATCGCTGTGTTTAAAAGCACCCATGCAATCGAAGAATAACCAAAAGAGAAACAGAGATTAAAGATCAGTTTCGTGTAAGAACAGTCTATTTTCTATCAGATAACATCTCTGTTTGAATATAAGCGTAAAAATTTAATGCGGTCTCAAACAACATCCCTGTTTAAACAAAAGTCAAATAAACTTTTGCGTTACGTAGCGGAGTGCAATGGTGCGTTCTTTTTCTTATAATATTTAAATTACGAAATCGATAGGTTTGTTCCTTTACTTTGAAGCTTACTACAGACACGTCAAAATAAGTCTGAGGAGTAGGATCAATTCCAATGCGAACACTGTCTTGAAGTTAAAGATTAAAAAGTCAATCATAAGCTTAAATTATGACTACGTATGCATGTGTATAACTGGCGCATTAGTCGCCCATATTTCTATCGATGCAATAGTTACAGGACATGGTCCAAATATATATATGTGTTTTGGGGGAAAGCGTTATGTACAGCTATATAGAGATATTTTTGGATTTAAATCTGTGGTGTTTGGTAGAAACGTGATAAGTCCATAAAATAATTTGCGTTTTTACATCCACTTTATATGGAGCTAGAGCCCAAACGGTTTGACTGATTTTCTTTAAATTTGGAATATTTATGAGAATATTCTTTAAAAAATTATGTTCTAAATTTTAAGAAAATCGGGTTACCCGTTAAGGTTGTAGCACGATGTAAAGAGAAGGTAAGAAGGCAAATTATTTTACGGAGTTATCATGTTTCTACCAAACAGCACAGAAATATAAGTGAAATGGATACATTGTGGGAAAATAGTGGCTTAATTTGAATATATCGAAAGTCAAAAACTAATACGATTGGATTGTATGTTTATTGGGTACTTGCGATAACGAAAATTCGACACTCGGACGAACGTTGATGTTCGTTAATGTTTACACATCTTAACCGTGAGTCCCGGCACTCACACATTTTTTAATAGACTTCTTGAAGAAGAAAAAATACCAAAAACATTTTCACAAGCATGGATTTGCGCCATTTTTAAAAAGGGTAATTTGCAGCTACCAAGCAACAACAGGTGTCTTGGCTTAGAAAAATATTCACTCATATTCTATACCATAGGTTGACGAAATGGGCTGAAGAGAATATACTCCTTAGTATTTTTCAAACTGCTTTTCGCTCGGAACTCTCCACAGTGGATAATATATTTGCTCTTACTATTATTATGCATACTTTTTTAGAGAAGAAGAAAAAACTACGTATACATATGCTTGTTCTATCGATTTTAAAGCGGCCTTTGATACCGTGAACAGCAGCTGAGAATCAAAGCCAAGACCCTTTGCATAATATAAAATTACAACACAATATCACCACAGCCCTCAACAGTCATCGTGTCACCGTCAGATGCTTTCTGGATGTCAAAAAAGCATTCGATAGCCACGAACTTCATTTTTGCAAGTACCTCTGCCATTAATACAAATTCTCGTTTCTTTCCTATCTTTTAGGAAATTTTTCGTCCAACTAGATAATTGTAAGTTAAACATGAAGACCTGGAAGAGCCTGACTCTGACGCTCAAAACTAGACCCCTTTCTCTACAACTTGACTTCCGACCAACCTTTACCAATTGGATGCGAGAACCTCCTGTATGCTGATGACTAGATCACCTACGCCATATCAATGTCACGACTAATCGATGTCCGAAAAGTTGAACCCACATCAACAGACTCTTCTAATTCTACCAGGAATAGGGCATCCGGATCAACACTTCCATATCGGAACTTCTTTGCTTCAGGAGACCTTCGCATCGCAAAAATTTGCAGAAATATGGTCCCGAGACTCAACGGAGTTGCTAAGGTTTATCCTGCACTCAAGAAATGTTCTGAAAAAGGCCAGCTGGGCGTCCAGCTGTTTCCACTTATTGTTGAAAAGAAGATCAGGTCTTAGCCAACCGACAAAGATATTAATCTTCAAGCAGCTCCCGCAACCAGTGATCAGCTATTCCTTCCCAGTGTGGTTTTCAATCTCGAGCACAGTTATGAAGGAACTTCAACTATTCGAAAGGAAGATACTGAAGATCTGCACTGGACTCTACTTCGACCATCAACGACTGAAACACTACAGGAACGAGCATCTCTACACAGAAGCGAATTTAATCCCACTGGACATAGGTATACCTATCTAGTTAATTCAACGAAGAGCCTAATGCGGAACACCATTGACCACTCGAATCAGCTTATGAGAAGGATGACCAGAGCACAACTTAATTTTAAGTAAATATTTGTGTCTACTAAAATACCTATAAAAAAAAAAAAAACAAAAAACAAAATTAATGAATACGGCAGTACCAACAATGAGCCAATTTAACCTTTGTGTCTTTTATTTAAATATTTATGAAAACCAAACGAAAAGATACAAAAAAGTACCTAAATAACATATGAATCCCTAAGTAGGTATATCCATTAAACTCAGTTACAATATTAATGCTCCTTTGTGTCCTTTATCCTCAAAGTATATCACTTCAAATCTAAAATAAATAAACCGTATCAAGAAAATAACAAAAGGGAATAGTCGCAACATTAAACATCGTAGACCGAACGTACGTACCTATATAAATGATAAAACACACATATGTGCACCATCTCTTATAGTAAAACATCCATCTATCACTTTGAGTAAAAACATCTTAACAAAACCCCATAGCTGTATTTGGGTGAATGTGAGACGAAAAGGCAGCAGCAACAACAGACAAAAAAAAGAAGCCAAATCACAGAAGGAATAAACCCAAATGAGTTTCCTTTCACAATTTTGCAACTAAATGAAGATACTCTCATTCCAAAACACCAAAAAATTGCAAATAAAAAAAAAACATATATTAGATACAAAACATTCTAAAGGACTACTACAACTACAACTGAAGGATACAACGACGACGACGACGCCATGACACACAGAAGAACGTTAACGAAATCTAAGATACTCAGCACAAATAACAAAGATAAACGAGCAAAATTGATGTAGTTTTGCAATTTTCCATTTATTATTTTTAAACTTAAGAGAGTACCCGGGGCTGGAGTTGTGGAGCATGGGATCAGAATTGGGTAATACGAGGACCCGGTGCGGCCTGGATGTATACAACTGGGTAGTGTCTACGGAGATGTATCTGTTGGATACGTGCAGCAGAGCTCCTTGTAGTTTGAATTGTATTCAATTTAGTTATTTCAATCTAAAGATGTTGGGATTTTTATTATTTGTCTCTGTCTAACTATAACAAGTGTCGGTGGGTGTTGTTTGGAGTAATGTATTTATATGCATGTATGTAAGGAGTTATGGTAGTCCTCCTTTCTATGGAAGGAAATATCTTCAATTTGAAAATGAGAGAAACTCACACGGTTATCACCAGAGGCAAGATTGGATGTGTTGTGTATTTCAGTTTCATTGTTTGTTGTAATACTTGTTAGAATATTTTGTATGGATTTTAAGTCAACTTAGATACAAATACAGTTGGGTGCAAAATAAAACAACTGACTTTTTTTGATTTTTATATTTGAAGGAAATTTTAGGAAAGTTGGACTTTTTCTTAGCAGCACTCCTTGATGCAAAAATACAAAAACTCAGTATTGGGGTCATTATGTAGATGAACTCAAATGAATTAGGCATGGGATTGCAACGAGGAATCAATGTACTGAGTAAAGTTGACTTTTACTGGGTAAAAATAAATGAAACCCAGAAACGCGCTTACCCAAAACATTAATTATGTACCCAGTAAATGATTCGCTTAATATTTACTCATATACCCAAAGCACTGTTCATCGATGGTATAAATGATATGCTTACTGGGTCTTCGTCTTTGCCGGAATTCTCATTAAGGTACTATTATACTACTCGTATGATTAATAGCTGAAAATCCCTTCACTCAGTAACTCCAATTCAATACGATAGAGGCTTACCGTAAGACATGGGATTTTCACATTAATGTCCAGAAAACAAACATCACATCATGATTTTAGAGTGTCGATAGGGAAGAAGACTACCCGAAGAAGCTTGGCGTCTAAATAACGAGTGTATTGATGTACTTCGCGAATTGAAGAACTAAAACTTTAAAAAGCATGATAAGGTTAAAAGCAGCGAAGCTAAAATAGCGCTAAACATGGTGTGGCCCAAGCTATTTTCTAATACAAATATTAACCATTCTTCTAAATATAAAGTGTTTATTGATACAGTTAGCACTTGTATGTGCTATGGAGTATAAGCTTTTCGAGTCACCATCTTCAATCGTATATTTCGATTGCTGAATACAGCACTAACTTATGCTACGAGTATACACGTTAAATCTGAGAGCCAACTATAATTATTTGATAAGGGTGATGAAAAGAAGTGGAAGAAGTCTTCATAAGTCTATCATGGTAAGACTTCTGCAAACTAACGCCTCTCCGTTCAAGGAATGGAACGAAATAGCCCATTCCCATGAGGCTAATCTATCACTAATGGAGTCAAACGTTGATGAATGGCAGGGTATGTTTGTAGATGTCACTGCAAAAATAGATGAGCAGATTTACAACCAGCATCTATCCAGAGCAAGTTCTACATCGTCCAGGAATATATACAGAAACCTTAATCACCAGTTGTCTTCAGAAATGAACTATTTCAGCAACGAAATCTCTGTCGAAGTTATTAGCTACATTTTTAGAGCACGTGTTGAAGTTTTTAACTAAAACTTTATGCCTCATCGCGCTGACCTACCCCAAATCTGTAACCTTTGCAACAGACGAGACAATGAAGATATAAACCATTTTATTGCCATTTATATTTATTATATTTATTGCCGATTATATTTTGATGAGAGTTACCTTTCTCCAAGTCGACTTTGCGAAATACTTAACGGAGCACTAGGATGGTCTACTTTATATAAGTATTGCAAACACGCCTTAACTTTTCGCAACAGTTTCGAAGCTTAAAACCTTTAGTTCAACCAGTTACTGCAGTTTAAGGCACCCTATTTTGTATTTCAAATCACTTTAAAATTGAAAAATTGTAAAATTTTTGTTACAAATCATTTCAAAATTGAAAACCTTTTGTGTTGCAAATCATATAAAAATTGTGCTAACGCTATCAATTATTAAGAGAAAATTATAATCATTTAGTAGAAATGTATCTTTTTGTTTCCTTTTAACTTTTTTATATTGGTAACTAATAATTATTGTAATCTTTGATTATTAAATATTAGTATATTATTAGTAACTTTTATTCTTATTATTTATCACTAAAATGAAATGTCATATCAGGCAGACGGCAAAAAGCCATGTTCTTATTCTTAAGTAAAGAAATATTGCAAAACATTTTTTTTTGGTTTAATAAAGAATCTATCTATCTATCTATCTATATAAATCTGGTCTTGCACCTATCTACATTCGAAACCTCAAATCTCATTCATATTACTTAGTAAGAGTGATCAGGAGAAGTGAAAGAAGTCTCCATAAATCAATTGTGGTAAGACAACTTCAATGCAATACTTAACCTTTTAGAGAATGAAACGAGCTGGCTTTGTCTCGCGATATTTACTTTGCTCCAACTAAAAGGAATGTCCATGAGTGGCAGGATATATTTTCTGCTATAATTGCCAAAGAAGATGATAAAATATATGACCAGAGCTTCATCGTCAGCCTCCAGAACAGATACTAAAAGTACTATTTTCAAAGCTAAAGTAGAAATTCTTAATTGTAACTATACATTCCACATAGAACTGATCTTCAGCAAACTTTCAACTAATGTAACAGAAGAAAATCTGAAGATATTTACCATTTCTCTCGCCAGCTGTCCTATTTTACAGGAAATACGATGCTTGAAAGAAATACGATGAAGAAAGTTTTCTGTCACTTAATAGTCTGCGTTCGTGGTTGGTACAGCCTATATACTGGAAAGATGCTCTTGTGTATCGAAACAGATTTTGAAAATAACATTTTTTTCAATAAATGCAATTTGAATTCAAATTTTTGCTTTTGTTTTATAAATCATTAAAATCCCAAAAAAAAACTCACATTTATCGCTCGACAATTTTAAACCCTAAATTAACATTTATCTTTCAAATCAATTAAGTATGAGTTCGATTTAAAAACAATAAATTTGTTTACTTTCACAATAAAGGGACAACCAGCTGAGCAAGAAGAAGAACATTTCAGATAGAGATGACTCAGAAATACGTACTGAAAACCTTCACCCTTCAAATTCTTTATTGGCTACATAAAACAATTGTGGAAAACGTATGTAGTAGGTACAATTACGAAATGTAGTCAGTACATTTACATATATTATATTTGCATAAATCTATGCGATGAGTACATAAATTAAAGTACTTTGTATGAACTGTATTGTAATACAAAAATTTAATTTTATTCAATTCAATTAAATCCAATGAAGTGGATAAAATTTGTCGGTCTGTGACTGTGACGACCATGGTGTTTTGGTGGTAAGTCAAATCCGTTGCATGCTATTCAGGTATTTATATTGATATTATTATTTGCCTCGCACTGTAAGATACAATATCCTTTAAGGTAGTACCAGCTTCAGCGTTACGATTGGAATTAAAATCGTCGCCCCAAGATAATGTGAATGTCTAAGTCTGCTTTTCAACCCAGTAGTACAACCTATCATCCCAATAGTTTGTGGTGGCGCTACAGTCCGGGGTGAACCAGGGCCTCAACCAACTAGCTTCTCCAGTTAGCTCGGTCCCCATCTAGCTGTCTCCAGTTTTGCACGCCAAGTTGGTTGAGGTCCTCTCCCACTTGTGTGCGCCACCTGAGTCGCGGTCTTCCTCTACCTCACCGTCCCTCGGGGTTTGATTCGAAGACTTTCCGGGCCGGAGCATTCGGGTCCAATCGCTCTACATGACCCAGCCATCTCAGTCGCTGGACTTTTATACGTTTGACTAGGTCAGTTTCGCTGTACAGCCCCTACAGTTCGTGGTTTAACCTTCTCCTCCACTCCCCGTCTATGCAGACGGGACCACAGATCACACGCAGAATTTTCCTCTCGAAACAGCCTAAAACGCTCTCACCCACTTTCGACAAAGTCCATGTCTTTGCATCATAGACAAGGACCGGGATGATGAGGGTGTTATAGAGGGACACTTTAGTTGCACGAGAGAGGACTTTGCTACTTAATTGCCTTCTTAGTCCAAAGAAGCAGCGATTGGCAAGAGTTATTCTCCGTTTTATTTCAGCGCTGGTGTTGTTTTCTGAGTTTATAGCGGCGCCTAGGTATATGAAGTCTTTCACTACCTCAAATTTATAGCTGTTTTTAATGACGTTCTGTCCAAAACGTAGGTGTTGTGTGTCCTTTCTTGATGACAGCATATACTTGGTCTTGGCCTCATTTACAGCTAAGCCCATCTTCTTAGCTTCCGTCTCAATGTTTACAAATGCGCCACTGACATCACGCTTTGTTCGTCCAATAATGTCAATGTCGTCGGCGTATCCGAGTAATTGGACGGACTTTTGAAAGATTGTGCCTCTTGTGTTGTAGAAGTCGCACGAAAGAGTATCGCCTTGCCTAAAACCTTTTTTCACATAAAATGCATCGGTGAGATCTTTTCCGACCATGATGGAGCAGCGTGTATTCTCCATCGTCATCCTGCACAAACGGACAAGTTTGTCAGGGATGCCAAAACTAGACATTGCTCTATATAGTTCGTTCCTATAGATGCTATCGTACGCGGCTTTGAAATCGATGAAAAGGTGGTATGTTTCGATTTGTAGCTCCTGTGTTTTTTCCTAGATCTGCCGTAATGTGAATATTTGATCGATGGTGGACTTTCCTGGTCTAAAGCCGCACTGATATGGACCTATCAAGTTGTTGACGAAAAACTTAAGACGTTCACATAATACGGCAGAAAGGATCTTGTACGCAATGTTCAGGAGACTTATGCCTCTGTAGTTGGCGCAGTTCAGAGGGTCTCCAACCGAAACCGTGTACGAAAAATTGACGGCTCGAAACAAGGTAAGAGAAGCGTACTGGTATCAGATCGCAAGTTCGAGTGGATAGTGGAAAAAGGATTTTGTTGAGGAGATATGGTGGTTGTCGTGTTTGCATGACATTGTGGAGCATTATTAAGTTCCTAAACGAAAATAGATTATCAAGAGAGAAACCGTGTATTAGTATATGAGGAGATATTATCATATCTCCGCAGACCAAAAATATATCTTGTCACACTATTATAAACAACGTTAAGTTTCATTCTGTCCTTGGAATCATAATATAAGCAGCGACTTCTAGTTTTAATTGGAGTAAATCTTTGGGTGGTCCATAACATACGTAAACTACCGCATACTCTACCTGTGATAAGTTTAATGTGATTTGTCCAAGTGAGTTTCTTATTAAATACTACTCCAAGATTCTTGACCGAGTCAACAAACTGAAAAGGTTTATTATTGAGTAGAATTGGAGAAAAGCAGGATGTGTCTGTATAGTAGGATTTAAACAAAGTCACTTAGGACTTAGCATGTCATTGCGTCTTAGATATTGTGTGTTTTTTTTTTCAAAACTTTAGATAAATAAGGCAATATGGCCGATACTCATTTCGGTTTTTTGGGACAGGAACAATTTTGCCACATTTCTAGATGGTAAGAAAAACACGAGTTATAAGAATACTGTTGAAAAGATGTGTTATGTATCTCAAGGTAAATGGTAGAGTTGCCTTTATAAACACTGGATGAATTTCGTCGAATGCTATGGAGTCCAATTTAATAGATAGACAGGTTTTTAGAACATCTTCATCATTAACTGCTGAGAAGCTAAATCCAGTTGAAGAAAAACTGTCGGTTTCTAAAAATCCAGAAAAGTCTGCGCTATCATTACACTCTAGCGATGATATGGATGTGGAAAAACGATTTACGAATTTTCTTATGGAACGTACGATCGCTCTATAGAGCTCGAGCTGCTCAGCAGCTAGCCGATGCCCTGTCAAAATATAAAGCTGACATAACAGCTCTTCAAGAAATCAGATGGACAGGGAATGGTGTTCTACAGAAGAAAGAATATGACATATACTACAGCTGTCATACAAAACACCATGTGCTCAGGGTAGGCTTCCTAGTCAGCGAAAAAATGAAGTCTACCATCATCGGCTTTAACGCTATAAGCGAAAGGCTATGCACCCTTCGCGTGCGAGGCAAATTTACGAACATCAGTCTCATTAACGTTCACGGACCTACGGAGGAGTCCTCAGACGAAGAAAAAGAGACTTACTACGAACAAGTCGAGAGGGCCCTCAATGACTGCCCAAGGTATGATGTTAAAATCATCCTTGGGGATTTGAACGTAAAAATAGGTCGGGAGCCGGTATTCAGGCATTACGCAGGCACCCATAGTTTGCATGAGAACACTAATGACAATGGACTTCGAGTCTTAGAATTGGCAGCATCGAAAAACATGGTCGTTGCGAGTACCAGGTTCCCGCGTAAAGATATCTACAAAGCCACCTGGGTATCACCTGATGGAGTCACTCGTAACCAAATAGACCACGTGTTGATAGACCGTCGCCACTACTCGAACTTGATGACGGTACGAACGTACCGAGGTGCCAATATCGACTCGGATCAATATCTTGTTGGTATGGTTTTCCGAGGGCGGATTGCCTTGCGAAGACGCATTGCATCCGCCGACCAGGTTCGAATCAACACGGCTGCCCTGCGCAATGAAAACACCAGTAACACCTTTGGTAATGCGTTAGGACTCGCCCTAGAATCACTTGATTTAGGGAGAGTAAGTCCTGGAGCCAGTATGCTGGGCGTAAATGAGAACTGGACACGCCTTAAGAATATTGTCATTAGTACTGCCAACTCCATCTTAGGCAGCAGTCGTAAAAATCGGAACGACTGGTTTGATGATGAATGTAAGCTAGCGACTGAACGTAAGAATGTTGCGTACCGAGCAATGCAACAATCTCATAGAACGCGGGCACGCGAAGAGGAATATAAAGAGCTCAGAAGAATAGAAAAACGGCTACACAGACAAAAAAAATCAGCCTGGGAGAAGAACCTAATCTGTGAAATAGAAAATAGCCGAGAGCGAGGTCCGCACCAGGCGCGGAAGTTCTACCAATCCGTCCGAAACATGATGCAGTACACACCACGCTGCACATACTGCAAGGACGGAGAGGTAAATCTGATCACCGATCCTGAAAGCATACTGGAGCGATGGGAAGTGTACTTTAATAAATTGCTAAATGGTCAGCTCACTACAGAAGAGGAGGCTCCACTACTTCAAGAAGAATACCCTATGTTGCCGCCACCAAGCATAGAAGAGGTTGAGAAGGCTATAGGCCGGCTTAAACAGAAGAAATCCCCGGGAGCCGATGGCATACCAGCCGAATTATTTCATCACTCATTATAGTGCACGTATGGGAGCAGGAAATGCCAGAAGACTGGCGAAAAGGCATAATATGCCCCATACATAAGAAGGGAGATGTCACAACGTGCAGCAATTATAGAGGTATCACGTTGTTGAGTACCGCCTATAAGATATTCTCCTCTATCCTATAAGACCGGATAACCCCATACGCTAAAACCGTCATCGGACAATATCAGTGTGGTTTCATTCCAGGCAAATCAACAACTGATCAGATCTTTACCCTTAGGCAGGCGATGGAAAAATGTCTAGAATTTAACATCCCAACATACCATCTGTTTATAGACTTTAAGGCCGCCTATGATAGCATAGCCAGGGTAGAACTTTACAAAGCCATGAGAGAGTTCGGCATCCCAAATAAATTGACACGACTATGTAGGTTGACCATGACCAACGTAACAAGCCAAGTAAAAATAGCCGGATTGCTATCCAGACCAATCAACATCTTTAATGGACTCCGACAAGGGGACGGTTTGGCCTGCCTCCTCTTCAACCTGGCGTTGGAGAAAGCAATCCGTGACTCTGGCACGGCAACAAGAGGGACCATCGTCAACAGGTCCAGCCAGTTACTGGCTTACGCAGACGACATTGACATCATCGGAAGAACCGAACAAGCTGTACACGATTCCTTCATCCAGATCGAGCAGGCGGCACAAAATCTGGGGCTGCACATTAGTGAAGGTAAAACAAAGTACATGGTGGCGTCGAATGCGAGAGGAACAGTTGGTCAAACAATCAAGGTAGCGGAGCACGAATTTGAAGTGGTGCAATCCTTTAAATACCTTGGGTCAATAGTAGCAGCCGATAACAATATAGAAGAAGAAATACGCGGGCGGCTTCTCAAATCCAACAGAGCCTACTACAGTCTGTCAAAACTCTTCAAATCCAGAAATCTCACCATAACTTCAAAACTGCTGCTGTACAGGACCATGGTCCTGCCAGTACTCACATATGGATCCGAGACTTGGGTGCTTAGCAAAAGGCAATCCGACCTCTTAGCTGCGTTCGAGAGAAAAGTCTTAAGGAGAATTGTTGGCCCCATATGTGAGGAAGGACGATTCCGGAGACGGTACAATCATGAACTGTACGCAATCTACCTAGAAGCAGATATCGTGACAAAAATTAAGCTCGGTAGACTCCGGTGGGCAGGGCACCTAGCTCGCATGAGCGAAGAGGAACCTGCTCGGAAAGTTCTTTGTGGTACATTCTATGGTAGACGACAGCGTGGTAGACCATGCTTGCGCTGGAGAGATGGCGTAGACCAGGACGCCCGAAGCCTTGGGGTGCGCAACTGGATGGCGTCGGCTAGAGACCGGGATAGGTGCAGAGACTTGTTGAAAGAGGCCAGGACCGGAACCCGGTTGTCGAGCCGATGATGATGATGATGATAGGGATGTAAAATTTATATTCAGCTCATTACAATAAATGTTAGTTTATTGTTTACGTCTATAAATTCTTGTTAACCTAAAATGTTTTATTTACCTCCTGGAAGCCACTCTAACCTTACCATACCCATTCTAAAAAACATCATATATTAATATGATAAGTTGCAGTAAGACTGATGTGGAACATATTGTGGAACGTGTTGATTTTTCATTTCACATTCATTTCGAGAAGTCTACCATCGACACAGTTTATTTACAAATATTCTACGAATGGAACATTTTATTTTGCACTTGAGTATACAATGAGCAACCGTAAGAAAAGGATTCGATGCAAATCATACCAACGAGTTGGTGGTATAACAGTGATGGCAGCTACAATCATATAAATTGTATTCAAACTTCAAGATACTTTATAACTGTCACGAATTTCATGACTACGATCGGTTTAACTTCTTTTTGCTTTGCTGCCAATTTTGTTGTTTTTATATCTTCGTCATTTATTTTTGGAGGAATTTAATTTGAAAAGTTCACGATATTTTTTTTTAAAGTAGGGCAGGTGAAGACGAGCTAACTCTGTATGTGGAGTTGAAATCTTTGTCAATAAAGTCAGAGGGCTTTCGCCTGTCACGAGTCGTGACTTGACATAAATTTGATTTGAATATTATTTATTTTGTTCTGTCATATAAATATTTCGGGGTTTCGTGGGAGGGATTATTTTAATATGAGTTATGCATGTTTGCTATGTTGTTTGAATAATTTTGGTTTTGATTTTGTATTGCTGTGTTGTTTGTTGAGACAAATTGCCAAATCATTTTCCATGTAAATGGAGAGGAATTATTGTTTGCTATTATTTATCCAACTTTTTGGAATTTAAGTTTTTAAATAAACGAAGGTAGTAACAATGAAATAGGTTTGTTAATTATTCTTACAAAAAAAAAATTCTAGGATTCACCATGGATCAATAAGCAACTTCGTGAGTTAAAAAGAATGAAACGTAAAACATTATGTTAAATACAATACATCAGAAAATCTATCTGACTATGCTAGTTTTGGTAAATTAGATAAAAATTTTGTCGTTCTTAGCAAGTTTTTATATAGAACTTACATCTTAATATCGAAAGCAATATTAAAAGTAATAGCAAATCGTTTTGGTCTTTTGGCAATTCCAAAAAAAGTCAGTAGGGATTCCAAATACCATGTATTTCAGAGGTTTAGAATCATCGAAATTAGACTCCATACTTGAATTATTTGAAAATTTTTGTTGAGTCAGTTTATTCCTGTTTAGGTTTTAACAACAATTCACTAAAAAATTTGACAAATAAGATCGATATTGGATCAATGGAGTTGAGTAGTACAAAAGTTAAATCTGCTTTGAAATCACATCTGTTTTATTGTTGTTCTGTTTCAGACGGCATTTCTTGGCTGTGCTGAAACATTATATTCAACGAGTCCTTCGAAGAAGGGAACTTCTTAGAAGAATGGAAAATTGGTCCATATTTATAAATCAGGTTCTAAGAATGATCTAGAAAAAATATATGAGTATTTGTAAACTCTCAGCAATTCCTAAATTGGTTGAAAGTATGGTGAAAAATAGGCTTGATTTTCTAACAAGTGAACATCGTTTTAGTAAAGCCTTTGATTCGGTGAACCACTGAATTTTGGTTTTCACTCAAAGGTTCTTCAATAGTTATCTTCATATTTATCTTCTAGAATACAACTAGTTAAGATTTCAAATAACTACTCCCTCAAATCAAATTAAGTGTGCATCTGGCATCCCTCAAGGCACCCACCTTGGACCTTTGCTTTTAATAATTTTCATTTAATCTTCAAATACTGTAAATGCTTGCTACATGTTGACGATTTGAAACTATTTTTGAAAGTTTTTAGCATTGATGATTGTCGACTAATTCAATCTGACCTTGATTCTTTGTCAATTTGGTGTCACATAAATGGTTTCAAGTTAAATATAAATAAAATACACCACTGGGTCGCACGAACTTGCTCTTATTTAAAAAACTAAGAATTTCAAAAATGAATGTTATTAGAGAAAAACTGTTCATAAGCATAAAACTCATTTTTTAAATAACTAAAATAACTCCGTTAGTTTATGCAAGAACAAAAATTATAAGTCGAAACCACTACAAGTTTCTTTAAAAAATAAACTTTTATATGTATACAAAATTTTTAAGAAAAAATTTTGGTACGCCAATTTAAAGTTATTTAGCTGGTTTTGAAATATCGAATTTTTCCAAAAAAAAAAAAAATATTTTTTTTTCTTCAAAAATTCAAAAAATATTTTTTTTTTATGTTTTGAAACGAATGTTTTTTAAACTTTTTAGAAGCTTTTCTATAAAAAAATTAATTAAAATCCGTTATGCCCACAGTGAGAAATTCAAAATTCGAAAAAATGGTTCTATGGTAGGTGCAGTCAGTAATATCTGGCTTTCAAATTTCTTTTTATTAAATTATAGATCGTAAAAATTAATTAAAAGAAAAAAAATTTTAGCAAAATTCTCGGAACCGTTTTCGAGAAAAATACGATTTTCGAAAACTATTTCTTAACATTTGTATGGGAGGCACCGTTAGTTTTAGGTAAAATTTTTTTCTCAAATCTTGTAGATTATGTTAAGAAACTTTTCTTTATCAAGTTTGAAAAAAATCGAGCATGGGGTTTTCGAGAAAATCAAAAACAAAAAAAATGGACCCAGGGGGGCTACCAAAAATAACCATTTTTTGGAAACATTTTTTAACCATTAGCTTTAACCAAATAAAATTTTTCAAATTTTTTTTAAAAAATTCTGTGGGACGGTTTTTGTGAAAAAAAAAAAAAAATATTTATAAATTTAGAAAACAAATCGTATGGCACGTACCGTTATTTTTGGTCTTAAAAAAAAGAAAAAAACGTGTGGGGGAAAGAATTAAAAATGATATCTACTCGTACCAAGTTTAAAGAAAATCGGCCGAGCCGTTTAGGCTGTAGTCGAAAAGACAGACAGACAGAATTGTGATACCTACTTTTTTAGTCTTCGCTATCAACGTAATGTCAACTTTGATCAGAATCTCGAGTTCGATTTTTTTTGCGAATGCATAACTTGCCTTATAGTACCTATAAGTCGCAAGCAAAAAGTGCAATGTATAGAATTAAATCTAAAGCTACCGACCGGGTTTCAATTCTTATAGACTTAAGTGTTATTTTCGGCTGCTCACTTTGTTTTAAGAACAATATCGATTATTTGATTCCTTAGACCAATTCGTTGGTCTATGGTTTCATAAGACGGAATAGTAAAGATTTTAGAGATCCCTTCGCGTTATTATCCTTGTTCATAACTCTTGTTAGATCTATTTTTGAATTGGCAGATGTTATTTGGTAAACCACTTTGGTTTACCAATGAATTTCCTATACTTATATTTCAACGAGATCAAACCTTCAAAGTGTGGAAACGTTATAGATTTGGAAGTTCACCATTATATGTTTCGCAGATTGCGCAATCAAGTTGTCCAGAAAATTATAACCGCCAAAACCCAGTAATAAAGGCAGAAATTAAGTCCTTTTATGAATGTTCGTCAATTATGTTAAAACTTGAAGGTTTTAGGTTATGGGAAGAAAAACGAAACTGTGAAATGAATATTAATGTACTTTCGTTAAATGATGACTTTGTTACTTTACCATTTCTAGAACTTCATAATAATTCCATTACCTTATCTGGGCTTTCCGATGGGTATTCCTCTGAAGTTCAGTTTGATTTTACTTGTGCGGAAAGCACAGAAGTAGTGGAAATCATTTTGTCTGTTAAGTCAAACGCGTACACCTTTAATACCATATCAATGAAAGGCTTATTTCCATCTCAATGGAAGCTATCCAAGATCTTACCTATTTGGAAAAACGCAAGTGGAAATGAATTCCGAACTGTTTCGATGCTGCCTTTTTTGTCAAAATTTTTCGAGAAAGTAATGCAAAAACAACTTATTACCTATCTTAGAGCAAAATATTATCTCACCTAAGCAGTTAACAACTTTTGAAGATATCAGACTCGCAAGGGATGAAAATCGATTCATATTCCATGTACTGCTTGAATTTTCAAGAGCATTTGACAGTGTTCACCATGATAATCTTTGTTAAAAACTGTCTTCCTGGTTGTATGTTTTGTCATTTCCTACAGTTCTTTACTTCCGGGATAGGAAACAAGAAACAAGTTGATAATATTATTTCAAGTTTCCGTCCGAACACTAGAGCAGTCCCTCAGGGTTCCATCTTAGGGCTTCTTCTTTTCTCTCTTTATATAAATGAACTCCAGACTAGATACCTAACTCCTCGATTCAAATACATGCTGACAATGTGCACCTAAAAGTAGGACCATCTTATGGTTTCTTTTTAAATCGTAGGTTATTTTGCCACTGACAACTATTTCCCACTCGAAATCTTCACAAAAAGTCAGTCTCATATCTCTGCGGAGCGAAATAAGTCGCTTATGCTTCAACAACATTGGGAGATATTGAAAACTTATTCCCAAAGTGATAGCTGTGTAGCCCAAACAGTACGTTTTTTGAAAAGAAGTTTTGGCACAAATGAAGCAGCCACCGCACCTGCTGTACGCAAGATTGTGAGTGTGAGACGGGTATGCTAGTGGACAACACCCATGGTCCCCGTCGTCTCACGAAGCACACAGACGAGAATTGGACTACTGTAGCCGAGAGTGTGAGACTCAATTACCAACATCAACTCGCCATCGATCTCAACCGTTCAACATTTTACGCACTAGCCTGAGAAGGAATCCTGCACAAAGATCTCGAATTATTCTACAACAAAGTCCAATTCTCTCAACAATTGAAGGCAAACGACCATCCGCTTCGTTACCGCTTCGCAGTTTGGGCCTTAAGTTAGACAACGCTTTTAGGTGAAAATCATCTTTTCTGACAAGGCGCATTTTCATCTCGACGGCTACGTTAACAAACCAAATTGCCGCATCTCGGCTAATCCGCACGATATTTTCCAGAAGACAATGCGTCCACAGAGAGTGATAGTTTGGCATCATTGGATCATTTTGGAAAATAAGGCTGGGAACAACGTTTCGGTGAACGTTGGGCGTTACAGAGCCATATTAACAGACTTTTTTTTTTACTGAAATTGAAGACATGATTATGATTTATGCAAGGTGGCGCGCCATGTCACAATCGATCTTTAGCGCGCTAAATTCCCAAATCGTGTTATCAGCCGTCTTGGCCATGTCAATTGGCCGCCTCGGAGCTGCAATTTGACCCCTTTGGACTTTTTTTTTTGTTATGCCAATAATACAGAAACGATTCAAGCACTTAAGTTCAATATCATCCAAGTTATCCCTGAGCTACGCCCCAAAATCATCAACAAGGTCTTGGAAAAATTGGAGTGACAGAATAAGCTGTTGCGAAGCCAGTCGAGGAAGCCACTTGAACGATTTTGTTTTCCATAATTAATGGGAATGTTTGCTCTTACTAATAAGACCATAATACATTACAAAAATTTAATTTTGTTCATTTCATTGCATTTAAAAAAAAATATTGTTAAGTAAAAAAAAATAATGGAAAACCAAAATGGAAGAAAAGACTGTTTCCGAAAAAGTGTTGCCAAGATCAACACAGGTACTACAAAATAAATTGCACTTATGGAATAAAAATGTACCTTCTAAAAAATAAATTCTCAAGAATTTCAAGAATGGGGATGAAATTCTTTTGAAAATGCTGACATTACGAAACAATGAGCATGCAAATGTCTACAAACATAATTTTTCTAACGAATATTGGAGCTTCTACTTATCAAGCTTCTGAAAATTAATTTCTGAGAAAACAACATTCGTTTGTTGAAATAATCAAATTAATTATAATCTTGATAGCCTCACTTTTTTGTTCCTAAAATACAATCTTGAAGTGAAACAGTTTGCTTTTGTTTAGCACAGCTTTTCTTAAACCTTCCAAATTTGTAAATAATATTTATCTTTTGTTTAAAGAAAAACCGACCATAAAAAGTCTCTTCTCACAAAGAAACCAAAAAAAAAAAAACAATATTTTACCAAACAAAATAAAAAAAGGACCCGCTCACATAAAGATGACAATCTATCCCGAAAGTGCTAATTTAATTATAACCCCCAACCACAAAGGACTGAATCTAGCCCTCTTTTTGTATTCAGAAGCGTATTGGAATATTTTTTCATTTGACCAAGAACGATTGGGGTAGTTTCTCATTATTAACCTTTTTTTAGTTGCCTAGGATTTCCACAAGGAAAACATCCTTTTTTTCAATCAGGAGGAAAATCACGCAATTCGTTATCCTTATCGCTAACAGAATAAAACACAGTCAATAAATAGATATCACAGAACCCAGATCATCCGTTCAGAGTTTAGTGTGTTTACTTATTTATTTGTTCAAGAAAATTGTGACAACCTTATCGCCGCCGTCGGTCGTCGCCGTGCCGCTCACACGTACAAGAAATTAAACCGGACAAAATAAGATTCACCTTGCTCAGCAATATTCTTATCCTGTTTTCATTGAATTGACAAAAATTAAGAGAATGACATTTTTGTGTGGTTGTGAAGTGGAGTGGGAGGCAGCACAGAAGTGTGTCCGGTAACCTATATTTGACACAAAAAAGATCACGATAAGGCGGACAGAAGGATACTAAATGAAGAACACCAACCACACAAACAAATATTGAACATTCTCCCCAAGGGTGGCAGTAGTCGCATCAAAGGGATGAAAATAATAATAAAAATAATGATAACGGCAAGGGCGATGAAGATACACAAAAGCTGCCCTTTTTTGTTATTTCACTTCTTAGTCTTACCACCTCAAGGCAGCAAACAGCAATACAATGAACAGACAACGAAAACCGAGAAGGGAAGACACTTCACATACAGACCCAGTGCACTGGTTCGCCTTTTAAGGCTGTCGAATACAAGGTGTGAGGGAGGTTAATGTCTCAAAATGAAAATGCGGTGACCTCAACATGGAAGGAAGGTAATATCTTTGTGTTTTGGAAGGGCCAAAAAGTGATTGCAGGAGGTATAAAACGGTTTTGATATTGCTTCAGGGAATCATCCAGGGATACAAAACCTCTTTGCGTGGCCTCTTAGTTCTTTGTTTTGGGTGTTATTGTAAAAATGTAAATACAAGTGAAAATATCTCAAGACAATAAGACAGGTGCAAAAAATATTACCCGAACAAGGAAAACAAACAAAATGGAATCATTCTTTTGAGATTAAATATTTCCAAGGCATCACAGGAAAAGTTACATTTTAAAAAAGTGTCATAGCGGAAATAAATGAAGAAGCAACGGCGAACAATCCGAAAATTAATTTATTCTCTTTCTCGGTAAAGGTAGGTGTGTTGGCACGAGGTGTGGATGGACTTGGAGCAGATATTTTTTCCGTGAGATTTTCTGTCTCCATTTTCTTCCCCTACCCCCACTTCTAAAGATTTTCTACGTGTATCGAAAATCCCATCAGGAGCACCGCTATATCTTTTACATAAAATGACATTTAGCTGTCAGTTGTTTCGAAAAAAAGTAAATTGTAAAGAAATCAATCAATCGAAAAACAAAATGGCTAATTGTTAAAGCATTTCTCTTTTAAATAAAACTTTTCTTTCTCTTTTAAATAAAGATTTTATTTTATGTTAATGTCAAATAGATGAATTTTATAACTAAAAAGCGAAAATGTTTTTAGCCGCTTAATATAATTTCGTTTCTGCCAATAATTTCCAAAGTATTTGACTTCTGATTGTGGAAACAAAAACACTTATTCCTTACTACCAAACAGCTCAAAAGATGGAATTACACTTCTTTGGAGAGAAATACTCCTAAAAATTTTTACCAATAATTTTGTTTTAAGTCTAAAATACAAATTCAGTAAGTTTTTTAGGAGAATGGCTGGAGACTAGCATGATTAATTCATCCAAAGAGATTCGACCTTAGACCCGTTCGAAGCTACGACGCAAATAAATAAAGCCAGATCTTGAGTCAAAATATGGGATTTATTTATTTTCTAAAACAATTGGACGGGAGAGGTTGAAAGAAAATCTATTAAAAAATTTGGATATTACCAAAAAAGATCGGTTAAGAACAACGTACAACTGGTTTAAAATTAAACAAGTAAGACTGCTAACTACTTGTATAGTACAACCTGCAAACTTATCCGGTTAAAATTACATGAGCCAACTCGATTAATTAATTAAATAAATCTGATTGATTGTTCTAACTAAATTGGTGTGCAGTTTGAACAATCTTTAGTCAAGTAAAATGAGCAATTGGATTAAAATTGGGTAAAATTTCGGTAAAATCAACCGAGAAGATTATTTATTATTATTATTGAGCAAGATTAAATTAATCTGGTTCTTAATACTCGTTTAACTAAAACAGAATAACCTCTGGTTTAATTTAACCAAGAGTGTTTTTCAATATCAAATAAGAAATGTGCTAATGTGCACGATACTTGTTTAAGGTAAACAAGCTTAGTTTATCAGTTACTATACTTAGTTTTCTTCTACCTGAGCGTTGAACTTGTCGAGTTGTAGAAGCTGAGTAGGGTCAATGATTCTCGAGATGTTATCTCCAGATGAGTCCTGAAACCAAAGGACGCTCATCATCCTCTTACACATCCTTATATCCCTCCCTCTCCCACATTGGAAATGTGAAAAAGCTATCCAAAGTTACCAGCTCCTCTATCACCCTTAACGTCCTTCTTTTCAGAACGGTACTTACTGTCTGATTCCCCGCCCACTCTCTCCTTTTCCTATTTTTGCAACTTCCCAATTGGGCTGGATTCAAGGTGTTATACGACCCGTGCCGATGATCAGCCTGGCTGAGGGCCCAATCAAAAAACTAGCTCAGTCGCTAACGGAGTATCCGGATACCAGGCGACCTCCGGATTAACTAGCCTTATCTGCATATACGGATCTCTGTGCAGATGGACCACCCTTTCTCCGTTACTCGTGGGATCTTATTGAAAATTTAAATTCAAAAGATGGTGGAAAGTCCTGGTCTTTGAGACAGGCCAGCAGTGCGACTGAAAAGCCGTCTGCTGATTCTCCGGCTTGCGCTGGAAGTAGTAGTACTGTGGATTCTCACAGTCCTATTGCCGAAAGCAAAAGCAGGAGTAAAATGGTAGAAATACCTCCTTTCAGTAACAGGGGGGCTGTGAAGCATGGCCCTTCTATTACTACCAACGTTGCCACAATGTTACAAGTGTAACAAAAGTGTTACACTTTTCTTAATTTTTTTGTATTTGTTACTATGTTACTTTTTTTTTCTTTTTGTTACACTTTTTTCTCCAAACTTTTTTTTTTCTTTAAAAATTTACTTTATGATTTTTTTAATCAGTGTGAAGTGCGCTTAAACAACACTTCCACCTATTTGTACACCTACGTCCTAAATTGAGTTGAAATCACCTTCATTCGACTCGATCGAACTCGTTCAGTTACAGTTTAGTCGAAATCTTGCTATCTTTCACTTCAAATTCAAACTCGATCTCTCGATCCAGCATATAAACATGGTTAGATATCCATTCCTCAAAGTATTCCAGTTTCCATATTCCATGTTGGCTCTTTGCAAAATGCTCAAAAAGAAAATCTTTTTGAAAATATAACAGAATTTGTTTATAAAATATTAAGTTTACCACACAGTTCTGCGGCCGCAGAACGTATTTTTTCAGAGCTAAATTTGATAAAAAATGATTTAACCAATAGGTATCACTTGAATACCATTGAATCAATAATGTTTGCAAAACAAATAAAAGATCAATTCTCTTAATTTGCCTAAACATGTTTTATGTAAAACTTAAAATGTGTCTTACTTATAATAATTTATTAACTTATTATTTAATGTATAGTTTTGTACTGAATTTAAAAACTGTGTTGAAGAAAACTTATGTTCCTATTAAAAATTAAAAATTGAGTTCAAGAGCATTCTTTGATTTAAATCATTTTTTTTCAATTTGTTACATTTTTTTCGCTTTTGTTACGTTTTTTAAAAAAATGTGTTACACTTTCGTGAAGCCCAGCGGCAACGCTGATTACTACTTCAGAGAGTAAACCTCTCCAAACTTCGACACCGCTGTTCAGTGGTAGTAAGATTGTGAAGCATGGTCCTGCTACCACTAAGGAGAGTAAACCTCCCCGAACTTCTTTGCCTCATTCCAGCGGTGGTAGGACTGTGAAGCATGGTCCCTCCACCTCTAACAACTCCACAAATCCTAAAGAAGGCCCTAGGGGGAGCGGGCGTAAGCCCAACCCTTCTAGGACACTCTACAAGGACATTCGCAATGCTAAGAGAATACTCAGGGTGTTTGGTGAACAACCTGGCGCCGGGGGGAACTCTCAGCATGATGCAAAAATCAAGTGGGCTAAAAGCTTTTTAACTAATAATAGCGTCCAGGCCAGCGGAGACTCCACGTCGAAGCGTCAAAGGTCTATGGAAGGCACAATTTCAGTACCCAAACGCCCCAAAGTGCACAACATCAGCGCTCCATCACATCCCTGTGGAGGGAATAAGACCTTCAGTGATGTGGTTAAAAACAAAATCGTGGTCGCGATCATTGACGGGAACGACGTCGACGGCACGATCTCTGCGGAAAATTGGCAGGTGGTCAAGGGGAAGCTCCAGTTGAGCTTCATGAGTATCATGATGGAGAACCCTGGACCACCTCCAATCACAAACGATGGAGGCTGGCATCAAGGACATGTTAAGCTCATGGTTTGTGACGATCAGAGATCGTGTGATCTTCTATCGTTGGCCGTTAGCCGGTTAGGGGAAGTCTGGCCTGGTGCTAGGCTCGAGGTTGTTGCTAAGGAGAAAATCCCGTGCAGACCAAGAGCTCGCGCCATGGTTACAGCCGAACTCTCCAGCATGGATGTAATACTCCAGATGATCCGGCTATCGAACCCATCCCTTCCTACTCACAAATGGAAAGTTGCGAAACTGGAGGAGAAAAAGGGACCCTACAGAGGTGCAATTATTGTACTAAATAAGGAGTCCCTTGCTCCTCTGGCGCAGACCAAAGGTGTGATTAGGTTTGGGTTTGAGACCATCACACTGAAGGTGTATAAAAAGGACGCGGATGTTACTGGTGCATCCACTTCCTCCAACGTAGTCGAAACTGCTGCTGCAGACCCTGGTGCATCTATCACCTTCCCATCAGTGGAAGAGGAAGAGGCATCCAGGTCATCTTCGGCAACAGTGGAGACAATAAAAACAGTCAGCGACATGGAGATCGATGACCACAACAATGAAGATCTTCTGAGTGAGGACGCTCTTCTGGGCTCAACCTCGGAATCGGAAGACTCCAACGTCACCGTGTTGGAGGTTGATCGGGAGGGTTGTAGCAAAGATGCTGCGATTTCTTCAGATTAATCTCCAACACTCTATCAAGGCCTCGGCCTCCCTGCTTCTTCGTCTATCCAGCAGCGGAGAAGACATCGTCCTAATCCAAGAACCCTGGATTGTGAAATCCATCGTTCGGGGACTAAGGACTCCAAACTACTACTTGCTGTATGCATTAGATAAAGGTGAACCCAGATCTTGCATACTAGTTAAAAGTAGCCTAAATGTATTTTTACTACCTAATTTCAGTGATCGAGATGTAACCGTCGCAAGACTGGAAACAGTCAAAGGAACTCTCTGGCTGGCGTCGGCATATCTTGGCCATGACCACCTTGGCCCTCTCCCAGGAGACACTCTGAGGAGGCTTATCACTGATGCAGATAGGCAGAAGACTGACCTCATTATTGGAAGTGATGCTAACGCCCATCATACAGTGTGGGGTAGCACGAATATAAACGACAGAGGTGAGTCTCTTTTCGATTATATTTTGAACACTAACCTAACAATATGTAACGTTGGAAATGAACCCACATTTGTTACTAAAAACAGACAGGAAGTACTTGACATAACTCTTGTCTCAGATAAAATTTATCATACTATCTCGAATTGGAAAGTATCAAATGATCATTCTTTCTCTGATCATAGATACATACAATTCGAAGTAATGGACGAACCTCCTAGCCAACCTTTCTTCCGTAACCATCGGAAAACAGATTGGCTTCTATATAGGGCAACTCTATTAAGGTCAATCAGACCTGAGTTATACAGCATACCCTACAACACTGAGGATCTTGACATTAAAGTCAATGACCTCACAACAGCCCTCAACAAATCTCTGGAAACTGCCTGCCCTCTTATACAAATAAGAGGTAAAAAGAAACCACACTGGTGGTACTCGGGGCTGGATCCACTAAGAAAAGAATGCAGGAAACTCTTTAATAGAGCGAAAACCTCCAGAGAAACTTCTGATTGGGATTCATATAAAGACGCCCTCAAGTTATATAAAAAAGAACTGAGGAAAACCAAGCATATGTCCTGGAGAGCTTTCTGTAACAATATAGAAGGCAACTCAGAGGCATCAAGGTTAAGAAAAATCCTCTCCAAAAATCCAGTAATGCCAAGTTGCCTAAAAAACAATGACGGTTCCTGGACAAACTCAAGCGAAGAATCGCCCAATCTGCTCCTGGATGTACATTTTCCAGACAGCTCTCCTTACGTTAATAGCACTGATCCTAACAACACATTCAGTAGCATAACTCCTCCACAAGGTCTGATTACAGAGGAAAAATTAAAATGGGCAATAAACAGCTTCAATCCATACAAATCTCCTGGGCCAGATGGAATAATTCCAGCGGAATTACAGGAAAATTCCGATATTCTAATACCCATTCTGGTAAACATCTTAAATGGTTGTATCGCTCTGGCTCACATTCCTTTGTCATGGAGAGAAGTAAATGTTATTTTCATCCCCAAAGCTGGCAAACCTAGCCATGTTAATCCTAAAGATCTAAGACCTATTAGCCTTTCATCATTCCTTCTCAAAACATTTGAACGTCTGATTGAAATCCATTTGAGGGCAAACATTGATAAGTCCTTACTATCCAATGCTCAACATGCTTATAACAAAGGGAAATCTGTAGAAACCGCTCTACATACACTGGTCCGTACTATCGAACACTCCCTTCATCATAAGGAGTTCACCTTAGTTGCTTTCCTGGATATAGAAGGAGCTTTTAATAATGTCGACGCATCCGCAATCACATCTGCGCTGTCATCTCTGAAGGTGGATAAGTCAATCAGTAATTTGATAAATCATATGCTGATAAGCAGGATTATAAATTCAAAACTGGGCGATTTTACTACTCGAAGGACTGTCAGTAGGGGTACGCCGCAAGGCGGCGTCCTCTCTCCTCTCCTTTGGAACCTAGTCGTAAATAAACTACTAGTGATTCTTGAAGGGGAGGGGCACAGGGTGATTGCCTATGCGGACGATGTTGCGATAGCGATATCTGGTAAGCATCCTAATACTCTGAAAGAACTCCTACAAAATGCTCTAAACACGCTTACTAATTGGGCAGATCAATGTGGACTCGGTGTCAACCCCCACAAAACTGAACTTGTCCTATTTACCAGGAAATATAAAATCCCACACATAGACCCTCCCCTCATCAAAGGTATACCGCTTAAATTCTCAGACAAAGCAAAATATCTGGGTCTTATTTTGGACAAGAAATTAAGCTGGAAGCCCAATATCCAAGAGAGAGTCAACAAAGCCAACATAGCTCTTTTCTCTTGCAAAAAAGCCGTAGGTAATAAATGGGGTCTACAAACTCATATAACACACTGGCTATACATCTCAGTCATTAGACCGATACTTACATATGGAGTGACAGTATGGTGGACTGCGCTGGAAAGAGCAACAAACCGAGATATGCTCAGCAAAGTCCAACGAACAGCCTGTTTAATCATGGGTGGAGCTCTCCGCTCAACTCCTTCTGCTGCACTTGATGTTCTTTTTCATCTCATACCGCTAGATATTTTTAGCAAACAATCGGCCGCTAACACAGCCATTCGACTTAAAGCCTCCTCGCAGTGGATCAATAATGATATTGGTCACTCTACTATACTGAACTCGTTCAGTAGTCTACCTAGTAACGTCGATTACACCACCCCTCATCCAAAATTTGATAAAAATTTTCAAGTATCCATCCCTTCCAGGTCTTCTTGGGAAAATGAGTCGTTGTTGATAGACGAAGCAATTCATTTCTATACAGATGGATCTAAAACCGATGACGGGGTCGGTGGAGGCGTATACTCCGAAAAATTAAATCTTTGTCTATCTTTTCGTCTTCCCAATCACTGTAGCGTGTTCCAGGCAGAGCTTTTAGCAATAAAAGAAGTCCTCTCTTGGCTAAAAGAAAACGTTATATCGACAACCGATATACGTATCTTCTCAGACAGTCAAGCTGCCTTAAAGTCACTGGACTCTGTCTCCATTAACTCACAAACAGCCCAAAATTGTCGATCATCTCTGGTGGAGATGTCAAAACAGTTTAACATTCACCTTACATGGGTGCCGGGGCATAGAGACATTCCAGGAAATTGTAAAGCTGACGAACTTGCAAAAAACGGAACAATATTACCTTTGTTGGATAGCAAATCTAACATCGGTATACCCCTAGCTACTTGTAAACTTATGCTAAAGCAAGACACCATAAAGAAAGCTAACCACAGGTGGACCAGCACCCCAACTTGCCGGTCTACTAAACTGATTTGGCCATTGTTTGATGCTAAACGCTCAAAACAACTAATTTCTATTGGTAGATTGCATATTAGCTCCATTATAGGTGTCCTTACTGGGCACTGCCTAATAGGAAGACATGCTTCTCGTCTTGGAGTTCCTGCAAATGACTTTTGCAGAAGCTGCATTGATGAAGAAGAAGAGGAGTCAATTCCCCACCTTCTATGCTCTTGTCCTGCCCTAGCGCAAAGACGTAGACTCCACTTGGGAGACTACTACTATAACGATCCTAGTGATCTAAATAATTCCGACATTCACTGTCTCAAACGCTTCATTATTAGCTCAAAATGGTTTAACGAGTAAGGGGGATTTTTGAAATCCTTTTGGTATCACAACGGACCAAATATTGGTCTAAGTGTGCTGACCTTTCCGGTCAGCAGCCACTTTAACCTAACCTAACCTAACCATACTTAGTTTTGCAATTAAACTAGCAATTTTAGTACTTTAATGTGAACATCCAAGTAATTATGTTATTTTTAGCAACATTCAGGCTTTAACACATTTTTTATAACACACATAAAAAACACATTAGGTTAGTTTTGATTTTGTTGCGTAAAGCGGATGAAAATCGAACAAGACCCTCTGCATGATAGTCCAAGTATATAGTATAATGTCAAAGGGTTAACTACTACTAAATACGAAATTATAAATGCATAAAAAGAGTGGGCCATCTACTGGTTTATATTTAAATCATAGGTTATTGTGACATTGACAGCTGTTTCCTGCTGGAAGTCTTCACAGAAAGCCAGTATCATACATCCAAGAGTCACTTTAAGCTTGAAAACGTTGGGAAATATTGAAAACTTATTTCGAAAATGAGTGCTGTGCAGCTCGAACAGTGTTTTTTGAAAAAAGGTTTTGACCGAAATGAAAAAACCACCCCGCCTGCTGTATTAAAGTCTGTGCAAAAAGTTCGTGAGACTGGTATGCTAGTCGACAACACTCATGGTCGAGAATGTGGCTGCTGTAGCCGAGAGTGTGAGACTCAATTTACGAACATCAAATCGCCATCGATCTCACCAACTCAACTTTTCACGCACTAGCCTGGGCAGAATTCTGCATAAAGATTTTGGATTATTCGCTTACAAGTTCCAAATGTCTCAGCAATTGCAGGCGCACGACCATCTGCTTCGTTATCGCTTCGCAGTTTAAGCCTTAGAGCAGATTGAATTGGAAAACAAAATTGCCGTATCTGGGGCTCGAAAAACCCGCATGTTATTGGCCAGAAGACAATGCATCCACAGTGAGTGATAGTTTGGTGCGGATTGTGAAATGGTGACATCATTGGACCATTTTTCTTGAGGCTGGGAACGACGTTTCGGTCAAAGTTAGGCATGCATGGTTTATGCAGGATGGCGCTCCATGCCACAATCGATCTTTTGCGCACCAAATTTCCAAATCGTGTTATCAACCGTATTGGCGATATCAATTGGCCGCCTCGGATCTTAGATTTGATCTCTTTGGATTTTTTTTTGTAGGGAACCGTCAAGGACAATCCGGAAACGATTCCAGCACTTAAGGCCAATATCATCCATGCAATCCGTGAGCTACAGCCCGAAACCATCAACAAGGTCTTGGAAAATTGGAGTGACAAAATGTGCTACTGCAAAGCCGGCCGAGGCAGCCACTTAAACGACTTTGTGTTCCATAATTATTAATGAGAATGTTTGCTCTTACTAATAAGAGCATAATACATTGAACAAAATTAATTTTGTTTATTTTATTTACTTTAAAAAAAAAAACTTGTATTTGGCCCACCCAACTTATGCATTCGTTAAAAAATCGAAGTCGAGATTTTGATCAAAGTTGAAATTACGATGATAGCGAAGAAGAAAAAAGTGGGTCGCGCAACTCTGCCTGTCTGCCGATTTTCTTTAATCACCCAACACGTTTTTTTTTTTCTTCCAAAAATAACAGTACGACTTTTTCGAAATTTAATTTTTGTTCTAAAAAACTGTTCAACAGACTTTAAAAAAAAGTCAAGAAAATTTCATTTAGTTTAAGAGAAATGCTTGGAACAAAAAATTTTGAAAAATGCTTATTAATGATACCTCCATTTTCTAGAACCATTTTTTTAAAACTCAATATTTCGATTTTTTTTTTAAACTTAACAATTAAAAGTTTCTTTATACAATCTACAAGATGAGAGAAAAAAAAAATTACCATAAAATAACGTTACCAACCATACAAATGTTAAAAAATGGCTTGCAAAATAGTATTTTTCTCGAAAACGGCGCTTACAATTTTGATAATTTTTGTTTTTTTATATGAACTTTTCCAATCTTCAATTCAATAGACAAAAATTTTGAAGTTGGTTGGTTAAAATAGTATTACTGACTTAATCTACCATATAACCATTTTTTGCGAAATTTTAATTTCTCATTATCGGCATAACGGATTTTAATGATATTATTTAATAGAATTGCTTATAAGAAGCTTGAAGAACATTGTATTTGAAAATTCAATATCTTAAGA
Organism: Philhelius festivus; assembly: GCA_963931855.1. NCBI lineage: Eukaryota > Metazoa > Arthropoda > Insecta > Diptera > Syrphidae > Philhelius > Philhelius festivus. The sequence continues at coordinate 214,077,173 of OZ007555.1, read as the reverse complement.
ATAGGTCAAAAGTTGGCGTACCAAAATATTTTCTCAAAAAAGCTTATTTTTTAAGAAACCGCTGCAATGACTTATAAATTTTATTCTTGCATAAGTTCATATTTGCTTAAGAAATCACTGTATTCTGTGTTTATCTCTCATTACTAAAAGAGTTTAAAAATGAATTTTTTGCTTATGAGCAGTTTTTTTTCTAATAAAATTCATTTTTAAAATTCTAAGTCTATTACATGAGAGCAAATTCATGCGACCCAAATGCATTTTATTTTTTAAATTTTGCGCGCACGAAAGGGATTACTTAAAGTGTTTCAGCACAGTGCGAGCGTTAAGACACTTGGAAACGATTCAAACCGAGACACTGATGCACGTTGGTTTTGAATGTCCCAATATCGACATTCGTGTATAGTGTAGCTAAATAAAGAATCGCCGAATCTCCTGCTTCTAAGAAAATAAATTTAAAAATAAAAGAAATTTGGTGGTGCAACAGCTCGGAGTGAACCAGGACCTAGTGACTCACGACTCTCAACCATTCCTGTGTGCGTGTTACCAGGAACGGAGGGGACCTACGATTTTCTGCCGATTCCGAACGGCTAATGAGCAGCACTTTCCATGACAAGAGATACTCTTGGAGAATTTGTCAATTCCTCGCAAGAGGCAGTACACCCCTGAAAAAAACTTTTTTGCAGCGGCTGAGAATCGAACTCGAGATCTTCCGCAGTCCAACGCACTAACCATTATGCCAAGGGGTACTACAAGAAAATATATTTACAAAAGAAAAAACCTACTTGTAAAACTAAGAAAATGAAGTAATGGTGAGTTCTTTTCATACTTGCGCAAAAGTAACTTAGCTCAAAAAGACATATCCATTCAACTTTGTTAGATAAGGAAAAAGAAAACCCTTTATATCTTTTGTATAAGTAAGTCAGAGAAAAGCATTTGTATTGTGCTCTGAAACCACTGAACGTTCCATGTTAATTTGTATCCTTTTCCCGTTCAACAATCGAGACAAAAGGTCTTTTATTTGTTTCTAAATGTTTCCTTCCGTAAGCAAGAAGTATACCAGGCTGGCCGGTTAACCTATTTCTTCACAACCAAATTCCTCGTTCTAACAAAAACTTCTATACTCTGTAGGTATAATTGTGTCCTAGACAACTTCAATTTACTAAGCGGAACGCATGAATTTTCCTCTTCCATAACACAAAGGGTCGTGGAACAAAAAAAGGAACAAATAGAAAACCACTTAAACAAGGTCCTTAATTAGTTGCGATGCTTGTTCCTCATTTTTTTTTTTTTTTCATTTTCATTTTCTTTACTAGTTTTATAATGCTCGATCTTAATGTGAGGGCTTTCAGAATTTATAGACAAACTGTCCTCCTCTTCGTGTAGGACGAGGACGATGAAGCTGATGCAGATGATAATACCGTTTTAACAATGAGCTGCTTTTGCTTAAGCCACATCACTAAAATGTTAACATTAAGTTTAATTTTATTTTTACATAAACGTAGATATATGCATATAAAAAAATAAACTAAGGTAGCATAAAAACCGACAGCAAAAACTAAGAGAATAAAGTAAATTAATTCAACAGTAAAAACCTTTTCTCTTAACTACTTTCATTTGCATTCATTTCCATCCTTTTTCATGTTGCAGGTTTTTTGCTGTGTTGTGTTGTTATTTTTTATTTTTACTGTCAGTTTGGCTTGCTAAGCCACGAAGAAATAAACTTTACTTTTAACCAAAACCTAGGGATAGTTCCTGTGGACCATCAACGCTTTTCATTTACCCTTAAACTAACCTGGAAAGGGCGGGTTTCCAGGGAGAAAAGCAGCAGTACATATAGTTCGAAAAAGGACAAGATGGATAAAAATGTGTTGTTTTTTCTTGTGTACGAAGATACCAACACAACATCGATTCAAATGTCTGGCCCCTCAAACGGCCTCTTCTTTATTCATAATAGACACAACAGGAATATCCTGTATTCCTTTGCAGGATATAAATTTCAAAAGGAATTTATGTATATACACACAGTTTGGTTTGATTTTTTTTTAACTGCTCTGTAGCTTCCAGAAAAAGCATACCGAGGCTCAGGACGATGCATATTCAGATCCTAAAAAGAGGACCAAAAGGAACGAAAAATGAAGAGAAGAAAAAGCTAAAGCTTACCACCATCCGACCGGTTATTGAATTTGTCTGAAGTGAAAAATAGTGTAAAAGCCAAAAGAAGAAAAGGATGTTTTTTTTTTTTTTTGTTATCCTGTCGCGGTCCTTTGAAAAAATGTTTCTTCCTCAGAAAAAAAGGAAATTTTTTTTTTTAATTTTGTATGCTTTATGCTAACTCCCATGAGTTGAGCATTACAACAAGTTTATGCCCACGAATCGAAAAAATTGTATGAGAAAGGCATGCAATGACAATGAATAAAAAAAACTACAAGATTCCTTGATCCTGTATTTAATGACAAAAAAAAAATTAAGCGAAAAATAAGGAAAGAACCAACTGGGAATAATTTTTATAGCTTACTGAGTCTTTTCTCACCTTTGCAAAAAGAATCTCACAGACACACGCATATAAAATGAAGAAAAAAAAAACTCGTAAAGGACTTTTCTGCTCAGTGAAGAATAATAAATCCGAAAAAAGATATTTTCATGAAAAACTATTAATCCTACATATAGATAGAGGCAGGTATTAAAACACACAAAGTGCAAAAGGATAACAAAGATGCAGCATCAGGTTCATAATAATGATGCAAGTTTTACAAGCTCAACAAGGATGTTCCCATTTATGAGGGGAATCCATACTTAAAAGCGAGTGTTTATTTTTTAATATATAATTTTTAATAATGAATGGATTTAGTGCACAGACACATTCACATCAAGGACTTACCGACATGCAGAAAACGACACCGTACACAGAGAGAATAAGGTTACAAAGTGAATCTCATTGATGTGATTTTTCCGTTTGAGACAAAAGAGTGTCTCTGTCTGTGACTGTGTAATTAATGAGGTCGAGGAAAGGATCAGAAGTGGAAAAGTTCCAGACAGAACAGGTTGCTCTGACTTGTCTCCCTGAAAATTGTGTCACTATGAGTACATCACGGTGTATAGCCAAGTTTACCGAAAAGCCTTCAGCGGCTGGCGAAAATGAAGGATTTTTCTAAGGGGCCTGGAGGGGTTTTATATATTCTTTTAGTTTTAGAAAAAAAATAAAATTTATCTAGGGGCTTATTTTTATATTTAATTTAACCGGTATAAGACGATTAACAGTTTTTGAAGATTGACTAGTGCCAACAAGTCCAGATAACATAGACGATATCGGTATCATTGGAGGATAGAAACTTTACATGAATATTTTTGGAATAAGCCGCACGTTAATAGAGGAGCAACAAAATTATTAGGACGAAACAGCCCAGATGCAATAGGTTGCAAAGTTTGGTCAATAGTAACGTGAGATTCTTACAACGAGCAAGAAATGTTCGAGTCGAGGATATTAACAGAACTTACATATGTTCACAGAATTAGAGGCTTAGTAAAAGTTATCGAGATCCTCAAGCCTTTTTCGGCAGAAAGTCTTAACTTAAGGGTCTTCCAATACGGATTTCTGAGCTTTGACAAGGTCTTGCCAAATTAACATGTTCAACCACATGTGCAAGTATTCAAATCGATTTATGAAAGTTTTACGGTCACCATAATCGGCCTTCCGAGATTCCTCGTCTTGCACAAGAACTTGGTCTTTGGCAAACCACAACTTGGCGAATTTTGTGGCATGACTTGGGTCTACACCTGAACATACTTCAACTGACCAAGGTTCTCAGAGTAAGCGACCAAGGACAATAAACGACGCACGTGTGTTCGCTAGCTGTTGGAAGTTGGTGTAAATTTTTGGCTGGCACTATCATCGTTTTTTTTTGAGAAACGACATTGTCCGGACCATCACCGTCAACGGCGAGATCTATTGGTCGATGATAATCAATTTCTTTTGGATTGAATTGGATGAAATCGACAGCGAGGACAAGTGGCTTCAACATGGCCACACAGCCCATGCCACACTGAACATTTTGAATGAACGATTTCAAAACATGGTTATTTCACCCGGAGGCGATGTGAATTGGCCACAGATATCGTACGATTTGACGCGTTTTCTTAAGTCACAGGTATATGCCGATAAGACACAAATCACCACTTCCCTGAAAGCCAACATAATCAATGCCATTGCTCAATTTCATCCTTAATTATAATAGAAAACTGGATGCTTCGAACTAATAAACGAATATTGAGAGGGGTTTGCAATGAGACTTAAAGATCTATTGTGCCCCCATTCAGAGCTAGATGACTTGCTAACCCTGCAGCTTTTCTTCCAAGTTTATTATTTTGATGAGTTTGATTACTTGGAGTACCTTCAGAGAGGATAAATCATTTTTTTTCTACCTGTAGCTTCTCAGATATACTTGTTTCTTTGATACGTAAGTGTTTCGTTCCTGTCTAGTATGGGTACTGGCGTTTCATCTTGACTAATGCAGAATCTGCATGTTGGGCTGTTTACCAGGACAAGAATACTCAAGTGTCTTCTTAGTTTTCAGTGACCCGTGAAGAGTCCCGTTACTACTCGTAGATTGCTTATACTTAGACTGATACAGTTCTTGAAACGATCTTGGTTATAGTTCCCAAGAAGAAGTTTGACCTGCCTCAGTTTTGTGAATTCTTTCTTGTTTTTGGATCTTTTGGTCTCCCCCTCTATTTTTATTTCGTTTTTAATCTTATTTTCTCCAATTCCGAAATAGGGCTCTGGCCACATTTGAGGAGTCCTTGTGTTTATTTTTGCTAGGGAGTCTGCCTCTTCATTTTACTGGACACATTATTGTTCTTGTCAAGTTCGCTTAGCCTGCCTACTTTACACATTCCCACACCAACTAAAAGACGTGATGGCGTCTGAGTTTAGTGCTTTGAATGCGGCTTGGCTATCTGACATATTGGCAATGTTTTGGTTTAGGTAATTCTTTTCGAGATTTCTGCTTTGACATTCCGCTTTGGCATTGACTTACTTAAGGGTTACAGTCAGTAAGAGCACTGTTGTCAACACTTCCAGCTTCTATATGTAATGGAAACAGATGAAGAATAACCTGCATTGCTGCTTTAGGACAAATTCTCATTTCTTTCTCTCTGATATCACAGAGAGTTTCTTTAAAGTTCCCTAGAGCTGTAGTAACGATATCATCAGCGAAACCAATTCAGAGTATGCCTTGAGAGGTGAGATTTACTACCAGTTCATCCAGTACAAGTTTCCACAACAAGGGTGATAGTACTCCTGCCTGCGGGTAGCCTCTTGTTATGTTTATTCTTTTTGTATTTGGTCCTACTATTGCCGGCGCTCTTCTAGTGCCTCTCATTTCACCAAACCATCTAGTTATGGTATTGGGTACACACTTCTTTACTAGAGCTTTATTTTTTACCACATAGGAGATATTTGTAAATGCTCTCTCTAGGAACGCATACAAAGCTGTTTCTTTAGTGTTTATAGATTTTTGTAAGCTATTATTGGGTTCTAACAAGGCGATCTACCCGCTTCGTAGATATTTTTACGCCATTGAGTGGCCTGTTTACTAAAACTTCTGATCTTATAGGAAGTTGTCAACTATGTTTTAAGAATTGTGGAAAAATATGATTTTAGTTTTTGCTATGAAAAGAGCATTTTCGGGTGAGATTTAGAATGAAATACTCTTTTCAAGTCAAAATAGAATTTATCCTTATATATTTATGAAGCAAAAAACTATAAAATTCCATTGAAAGATAGCCACAAAAAATTCAGCTTCTATTAACTACTCCGGAAAAAGACCAATTCTGGGGCTTTCGGGTGAAATTTTGGGGAATAGAATAATCTATGCAGGTGTATACTGAAATCGTCTTCTATTTATCAACTGATAAACTGTCAAATTTCATGGAAGGATAACTAAGATGTCGATGGGTTTAATTTTTGCTTGCGATATATATTTTACTATTATATAAAAGCAAAACCATTTTTAAGTTTGGGTTGAATGATCTCAGAAAGTAATCAACCGATTTACTTGAAATAAATTTTATTATTTTCTATATTTTTATAAGAGTTTTTCTGATTATAATTTTTTTTTCATTAATTATTTGTCAAACTTAAATATTATTAATTTTAGATTTTTTGTCCTTTTTTTTTCATTAGTTGACTTTTACAACCACTTATATCTTAAAGCCTATATAATAATCGACAAATATTAACATTGCTTCATAAAGTCAATATTTTAAGCCACATACAACCTGAGATATAAATAAAAACAAATTATAAAATTATAAAATTTTTGAATTTATTTTATCCAGGAATTAGATTTCATCACAATCGCGAGGTCGCTGCTTTATTTATGTCATTATCATTCCAACATTTTTAATTTTATTTTCTTCCCATGCTCTCTCTCTCTCTCTTAATATCTGTTCCATTCAATAGTTACGTTTTTCAATTTTTCTGTATTGTATAGTGCATCTAACTAATCTACACACACATATTGTTTTTTGTTTCTATAATTCTATCGTCACATCGTTGAGCAGTGTGGGCTGTTTTTTGTAAGTTACTTCAAGTTACTCAATAGTATTTTCAATGACAAAAATGAACATTCAAAAGTATTTCAAAAAGCGGACCTTATCATTTGGGATGAAAGAACGATGAGTAATCAAGCTCATATTGAGGCTGTGGATAGAGTCCTTAAAGATTTAAGATCATCGTCGAGAATTATAGGTGGAGTCACAATGGTTTTTTCTGGGGATTTTAGACAGATAATGCCAGTGATTCCCAAGGGTACTCGAGCTGATATTATCAAAGCTTGCGTTAAATCGTCTTCTATTTGGCGATATGTACAACTTAAAATAAATACTCGTATAAGAGTAGAGCTTACTAACAATACTGATACTTCTGAGTTCGCGTCACTACTTCTAAGAATTGGTGATGGAAAATATACTTTCATAGGTCCAAATACAATTGAATTAAACGAAAGCTTCGGAAAAATTGTCTATAGCACAGAACAACTTATTAAGTATGTATTGAGACCTAAACGCGTTAGAATCAAGACCATTTTCTTGGTTTTGCAAAAGAGCTATCGTGTCACCAAAAAAATGCTCAGTGGATGAAATAAACAGATATGTGCTTCAGAATCTAAAAACGGAGTCGCATCAATACAATGCAATTGACACTGTGGTTGATGATAATGATAGTGTGCTCTACCCTCATGAGTTTTTAAATTCATTCAACCCAGCAGGCCTGCCGCCATATCAACTTAATTGAAAAATTGGTACACCAATTATTTTAATAAGAAATCTCAATCCTCCGAATCTGTGCAATGGCACACGACTCCAAATAAAAAAGCTATTAAAAAATATAAAACAAGTCCAAATTCTTACCGGACCCGCAGTAGGAGAATATGCCCTGATTCCCCGGATACCAATGATACCAACAGATCTCCCTTTTCAATTTAAACGTGTGCGATTTCCCATTAAACCATGCTTTTGCATGAAAATTAACAAGGCTCAGCGTCAATAGTTTAAATTTATTGGAGTCGACCTTAGGGAAAATGTATTCTTTCATGGTCAGCTTTATGTTGCTCTTTCCATGGAAGGCTCAAAAAGAAATCAATACATAATTCTTCCTCGCAGTAATACGGTATACGGTAAGTATATTCATATAAACTAAAATTAAAATTACTGTAGGAAATATGCTTAGTCCCATTGAGAAATGTTTTCATATGCTAATATTAATAATAAAAAAAAAAAAATTCGTAGTTACAATTTGCGAAGCAACGCGAGCACGGGTCGGCTAGTGTTCTATATGGCAAGTTATGCATTCGTAAAAAAATTAGGTACACAGACTTGACGTAACATCCATAGAGAAGACAAACAAATGGTTCCCGATATTATGTTTCCCTGTCTGTTAGACTACGACCTACAATTTTTAAAAGATGTAAGAACGAAATTATTCTTTTAAATCTAAAATCAACGGTACACATCCGGTACCGGACCTGCCTGTAGGCAAGACAGGAAATTGGCTAGGGTGGCACTAAATCTTGAAAAATGAATGTTTATTGTATCCTAGTTTATGAGTCTGAAATAACCGGTACAAAATTTAAATTGCGAGCTGACTTACATTTATGTTATCGATGAGCGCTTTGCACAGTATAGATTTTTCAACAAAAAATTCGGATTTCCTTGCGATATTTCAAAGAAGGTAAAATTTTAAGATTGCGAACATTTTGAAGCAATATTTACACCTACAATTATTGACAACGAAGTTCAAGAGGATGTTATAGTTAAGACGTCGTGAATGAAATTAATATATTTAATTAAATGTCTACTGTTATTGATCTCCAACATTTTTGTCGATTCCAAGGTATTTAGCTGCAAAGTTCTTACCTTAACTGCACCCAAATTTAACAACATCATTTAAGATACTAAAGGGTTATTTCATTTCGTGATTTCAAGTTGGTAGCGCTAGAATTTGACACCTGTCAAACTCAGCTGTCACTTGAAGTGTCATAATATTAGTTGAATGTTTTCTATTTACGTGAATGGCTCGCTAAACAATCGAACAACGCGTTAAAATTATTAAAACTTACTACAAAAGTGGTGATTCAAACAAAGCGACTTTTCGCGCATCACGCGATGATTATGGTTGTCAAAATCGATCGACTTCGCAAGCAATCGGTGAAATTAGGAACATTTGAAGAGAGTGGAAGCGTTACTGATGTCGTAAGGCCTTTGCATCATCGTAATGCACGATCAGTTGAAAATATTGCTGCCGCAAGTGCAAGTGTTGCTAATAATCCGAATTTATTGATTTCCAGGCGTTCGCAGCAGTGTCGAACACCTCACTATGACTTATTTTGCATTTCCATTCTTATAAAATTCAAATTACGCAACAATTGAAGCCTAATGACCATTCATAACGCCATAGAAACGCTTCTTGGGTGTTGGAACAACAGACAAACACTGATATTTCGAACAACATTTTCTTCAGCCATGAGGCACATTTCTCACTCGGAAAACAAACACACAAAATTGCCTCATGTGGGGCTCAAAAAAACCACAAGTGATCGAAGAGGTGCCGTTGCATCCAGACAAAGTGACTTTTTGGTGTGCTTCTATGATCGAAAGGTGTCAGTGATCAGTATTTCTTCGAAGATATCAATGGGCAGACGGTTACAGTGCATTCGGAGCAATATGGTCGAATGATAACCGATTTCTTTTGGCCGCCGAACGAAGATCATGACTGGGAAGATATGTGGTTCCAACAAGACGGGGTAACAAGCCACACAACACGACCATTTATGGCTTTATCGGGCGCGGATTTTCCTGGTCACGTAATTTTACGTTTTGGCAACGTCACTTGGCCACCAAAATCATACGATTTGACAGCGATAGATTTTTTTCTGTGGGGCTACGCCGTGTTCACGCGAATAATCTCCGAACTCTAGACTCATACCAAATCAACATAACTCAAGTTATGGCCGAGATACCGCCCGAAAAGTGCAAAAGTATCTATGAAATATCAATGAAGTTCAACCCAAAAACATTTTATCCAATAAAATAACTCATTTAACTTGACTATTAAGAGAAAACCATGTAACCAGAATAAGTGCCGTATTTTCCCAAATAAACATATGCAATGTAGGTAAGCCATAAAATATACCTCTTAAAAAAATATAAAAACAAAATATCATTTCTACTTACTTTGGATGATAGTTGTACACTGAATTGCCCATCAGCGCATGCCAATGTCTAGGTCCCTTAAACCAAACTGGGAAATCACATCTTTCCGCTGGTGGAGGCTTCCGTAATGACATTATTCTTGACCCAACCTTGAATAAAGAATAAAAGCAAAGGAAAATTGATTTCACACATGACTGCAAATAAAAGACATAAAAAAAGCTAAGGAATTTGGATGAAATCCAGAAACAAACTATCCCTTTATTTATGCAAGCACAAAAAAAAAGGACACGAAAAATATATTATAATACTCGTAGTCGTAGTATTACAGGAAGGAAGGAAAAGGAAAATTCTTCATTTCATCTTGAAGATGGATTTATACTATTTTTTTTGCCTCGTTTTGCAGGATGTAAGGTTCTTTGCCTACAAACTGCACGAGTATACCCTTTTGAACCTCTCTGTCATCCATTTAAAGCCCGTTCATGCTACATCGTTTACTCTCTATGTATATGTTTTATATTCATTTATATATAAACCATAGTAAAAGAGAAAAAAAATAGAAGAAAAATGACTTCACTCACAAAGTGACAACGCAAAAACCGTACAAAAGGATGTGTTACTATATCTAGAAGTACTCCTCGTATAAGAAAATTCTCAGACCAAAGTGAATTGAAAAGAAAGGACAAAAATAAGACCATTTCCTTATTTTCCTCCATACATCACATAGGCAACAATGGCATAGCCAAAATCCATTCATGGAACGTACTTCTTTCGTCTCTTATCCAAGACTATTATTTCTCGTGACGACAATGGCGACGGACGGGACGGAATAAAATAAAAGGACCTTTGATCTGAATTGTTATAGAAAGGACGACCCATCAAATGCCATTGTATAAAGAAAAGCTTATACTATTTTCCAAAAAGAAGAAGCTTGATGAGTGTGGAGAGAAATCAATTTTGACAATATGAGCCATAAGTTACAGTTGTGTCGGAATTTATTTCAAAATAAGTATTTCGAATTAGATAAGTATATCTTTTTCGAGGAGCATTCAAGGACATAAACTTGACGACAGTAACCTTTGGTTCAAGAGCTGAGGTTGTTCTATCCGACTTGTCAAGGTGTTACTCAACAAACTTCATTGTTAAAACTCTCCCAATTCCTAACTTAACAAAGGTTTAAAAAACGCTGTAATGGTGGGTGGTGGGTCATTGCATTTGAACTGGTTCGTGGCTTGCGTTTATCCAGGAAGAATTTGAATGGTGCTTAGAGTACTCTTTGGTAAGGCGACCAAGAAAATACTGCAAGGTAGCGCAAAAGTAATCACCCTATCGGAAGATGTTATAATTTTTGCAAATGGCGTCATACGTCAATCATATTTGACATTTGTGAACTAGGCAGCTGCAGTATACAAACAGACAAGCAATGGAGCGCTATACTGCAAGAAAGTGGAATACTTCTGTCGATTTTTATGATCAATAATCGGTCATTAGCGTTAGCGCAGTGTGAATTTTGACGTCGATTTCCTAATTGTGTCGGGCCAACTGCGCAAGCATGTCAGCACTCAGTTACTCAATTCGAATAGATAGGAACCACTGGCGACTATGTAGGGCATGGGCGTCACCTGACTGGTCGTTCGGCCTAGAATATTGCCGCTGCGAACGAAGAAACATCATCCAGACAACGGGCTATCCAATTGAACATCACCAGACGGACCGACCCTACACCGAATTTTAGTGATAGACTTACTCATATTCCCGTACAAAGTGCAAACAGTGCATCAGTTAATGCCTGCTCCGTCGTGTGTGAACCACTGTCAAGCCATACTCAATCTCAAAACGAAGAGGACGATTTTGTATTGAAAATCATTATGAGCGACGAGGCGCAGTTTTTACTTAAGCGGTTACGTCAGTAAGCAAAATCTTCGTTTTTGGGTCATTGAAAATTCGTGTGTGATGCGAAGAGCCATTACATCCATTCAAAGCCACTGTGTAATGCGGCTTTCACGCGGGAGGAGTGAAGTGGTTGGACGGTATTTTTTTGAGCACACCATCGGCAATACGGTCACTGTAACTGGTCAACGCTACAGGCCCATGATAAACGACTTCTTACTATCGGAAATGGATGAGCGGGAATTGTTGAATATGTGGTTTCAACAAGACGCTGCAACAAGCACAATGGATATTGTGAGGGCAGCTTTTCATGGTCGTGTAATCTTCCGTTTTGCCGATTTGTCATGGCCAGCAAGATCGCCAGACTACTTGAAGTTGCGGGTTTATGCTAACAAGCTTATGCTAACAATCTCAGCCTTAATGGAGAATATTTGATAGGAATGCGAACAGTCATCACCGACAATTTTTCGGGAAGTCATGGAAATTGCGATAAAACGGGCATAAGCGATGAATCTGACAATGATACCGACTGACGAATTGAGCATACTTCTGGTGCACGATAACTATTAACGTTATGGAATAAAAGGTGGTTTTCCATTGGTATTTTGTAATCTTGAACATTCAGCTTCCATTCATCCAGTGATACACTGGTATACTTTAATTCTGCTGAAAAACTTAAGACATTTACCCAACACGTTGGTTAGGATCTTATTCGGAAGCTTAGCTGGAATATGGCTCTATAGTTCTCGTGAAACTATTCGCCCACCAAGACACTATCGAAATGACAGTGGTGCAAGAATCATCGCCGAATCTTGGTCGAACTACAAATGTATATTATTGGTGCAACTCTAACCTTTTTATAGCTGAAGTATTTCAAGATTCTGACTGCCCTTAAATTTAGCCTGGACTATTAGGAGTTAGAGAGATATATGCGTACATTGGTTTTGAGTATCAGAATATGGGAATGGAAGGGATATATTGAGCCGGGTAAAGTGTTCCACATTCATGAAGTGCGGCATAAGAAAGAAACTTTAAACTAAATAGTATACTTCAATTTGAAGACTCTTGAAGACACTTGATCCCTGACAAAATATGTAGAACTGGAGCGCACGAACTTGCTTCTGTGGTTCAAAGCTATAATATGGTCCAGTATTGAAGGCATTAAGTATTAAGATACAAATATCTTATCGCATGTTATACGTTCCAGGTCGATTTTAGTTGGTGGCCATTTTTTTGTAAATAAAATTTGTTAGTTGGTATTACTCGTACACATTCATAGTAGTCTATAACAACATATTACAGTTGAAAGGAAATGAACATTCTCGTCGGCGAGATTGGTGTGCTTGAGTTTTACAACTCTCTGCAGAGAACCGCCATTTTTTGACAAAAATTCATTATGAGCAAAAAAGCACATTTCGTCTTGGTTGGCTTTGTAATATACACAAAAGTAGCTACTATGACACTAATTGGTACACCAAAAACTACTTCATCATCGTGTAGTAACTATCGTTCGCCATTCTGGCCAACAGCGTAATTCGGCCATATTTCCTTGAGGATACCATATACAATGCTTTGGAAGTTACTGGTGACCTCTATCGGGACATATTGTAATATTTCGTTGCGCAAACGTTTCTATAGTAGCAGCAGTTCAGTTTCTATAGTTATCATGTAATTTGGAGTCGTATTTGGCAGATTGAAACATTTTATGACGTAATTCCTCAGACGTTTCTCCACTGTTTCATACTGGAAGTATCCACAAGATTGTGCTGCGTAGAACAACAGCGATTTAGATATAGAAAACTTTATAGCTTGTGATGCTTTTTTGTTTCCAGCTGAGGTAGGTCAGCGGGGTCCAGAAAGCAGTAAAACTCGGCCAATAGAGAGTTCAAAGCTCAGGTTCCAATTTGTATTTATTCAATGTGTATAAGTAGGTTAACAAAATAGGTTAGGTAAGTAGGTTAATAAAATACGGCCTTGCAATAAGATAACAGAGTATTTCATATACACTAACAGCGGTATCGGAGACTCAGGCAGCGAAGATTGGGATAGAGTCCCTAGTCTTAACTACGGCAGCGGAGGAGAGGAGATTCAGAAATCGAAGATAGGGATAGAGTCCCTAGCTACCTAGTCTGAGTGGAGGAGGTTAAGACAGCGAAGATTGGGATAGAGTCCCTAGTCTGAGTGGACAGTATAGGAGGAGAGCGGAAGGGGTATTTAACAGCGAAGCTGCTACCTGGTATATGTGACCAGCAGTGTGCTTCTTATTGAGATGATCTGTACCATGTACACTGGGATTGGTATAAAAGACACGTGGCTGTGGCAAGAAGAATCTGACTTTCGATTAATTTCCAACTCTTACTACTTGTCGACTTTGCAGCCAAAACCAAATGTGGATTGTAAAACTCACGAACGAAACTAATTTGCTGACGTCGCCAACCATCTGTGTGTGTCCCCTTTTGCATTTTTTTTTTTTTTTTTATAATCTACCCGCGCTCAAGGGATTAGATTACCCTTTAAATGTTTCAACACAGCGCGGGCGTGAAGTTAAGAAGAGAAAGAAGGATAGGAAAGATGTGTGGCACGATGTTCTGAGACTGAAGGTTGTTGTCTCAGATATTTTATCTCCAGGGATGGTGGCTGAACTAAAGCGTGGGCGCCTTGAGGTATGCAATACTTGCTGGCCACTTCATCCGGAATAGTAATTTAAAGTAGAATTTCGGCGTTCTGTCTTCTCTGGGTGGTAAAAGGTGTAATTAGGTAAAAAGGTGTAATTAGGTAAAAAGGTGTAACTTCGTTACAAGCTCACATTACTAGGTGATTCGAAAGACATTTCGTCCAGGTTACGGATATGGCACTTTTAGGATTTACTAGTTTTTCTTTTAGGTGAGGATCCATACTTAGATTGCTTCTAATTGTTACGCCCACATCTCTGAATGTTTTCACAACTTCAATGGTTTGCCCACTTTTCGTTCCAACATGTTGTCCCAGCTCATTTTTTTAAAAAACATTATTTTGGATTTGGAGAGATTAAATGTAAGGATCCATAATTGGCAGTACGAATCAAGACAATAAAACCACATAATCTGCTAATAAAGGAGCCTTTATAAAAACACTATCCATATCAATAACCCCTCGTAGATAGTCTATTAGGTCATTGATTTATATAGCAAATGTATAACGGTTTAGAGCACATCTTTGTCTAAATCCCATTGTTACTTTAAACCATTCCGAGATTTCACTTCAAGATTGGTATTCCTGCTGGCTTGTATTTTAAAACTCTTCAATCGATGTTGTCGAAGGCTGCCTTCTTCGACAAATATACCCGCGATATTATGCAGTACCAAAATATTGTTCAAGATAAAAAAACCATAAAGAAATCCAGCTAGATTTCTTAATATTTTGAATCCAATCTGTCATTCGATAATTTAAAATTTTCGTAAAAACCTAATTTGATAGATTTTAATAGGATACTCCTCAATAATTTGTTGGATCAGCTGAATTCCTTTTTTTGTGGATGGGAAATACGAGGGACGGCTGATGATGACGATGACATCTCTCCAAAAATATCTTTCGGTGTATTTCCCTTCTTTACGAGGAATTTTTATCACGGCGCGGTGTTCAAAATTCAGAGAATTTCCAGATTCGGCGGACATGATGATATTTGTTCTGCGATAAATAATTGAACTATCAGTGCAAAATTAATTAGTGATTGCTTTTATAATACTACTGAGTGTCGCAACTAGTGACATAAGTAACAAGCTAATTACTCATCGTTAAGTACCCTAGGCCGCGAACTTTTCAGGCGCCCCTTATGATCCTTTATTCCTGTGTCGGCATAAAAGTCGTAACCAACGTTGAGTACAATTCCCAAATTCGGGCAGGTACTCCAATAACACACTTGAGTCTCTAGGATAGAATCCCAAAAAAAGAGTTTTAAAAATGATTGTTGATAGAATTATAACCGAAATATTTGAATCTCTCAAGCAACACGTCAATATTGCTTATCTTTCTCTATAGTACCGTTATTTTTGTAACCAGTGTTCTAGTGAAATAGCCAGTTAAATTCTAGAGAATTCCCATCAGTTAACCCTTGACCTAACTTCAGACACACTTGTATATTCAGAGATTATTTCTTTAACTGTACTAAACGAAAACATAGCTTAATGTTTCCCTCCCATTATGATATTTCAAACCAATGTACCTTGGTATCTGCTCTCGAACTTTATTAAACGCTCGCATTATGCTCAAACATATTAATGGTAGGCAAAATCCTTTTAGTGCGCGCAAAATATAAAAAAAATATGTCGAAAATTTGCTGATTACGTATACTGCCGCATATTTAAGAAATTCTAAGGGGATGCCACAATAGATTTCAGTTCACAGGGCAAACCCTCTCTCAATATTTTTCGGGGTTCTATTAGAGCCTGGTACCTTTCCATCTTTGAGTTTTTTTTCAAAACTTCAACGACTTCATTTTGCTTTATAGTTGCATCCAATATCTTGTTTGCTTGAAAGGGCGCTGCATAGTGAATCAGTGGTATATTAAATATTGGGTTTAAAAGCTGTCGAAAATGGTTAATCAGTGTCCTAGCGTCGCGTCGTTCCAATTCGCGGTGTTTTGCCGTCAAGTTTATTTATTTCCAGCCAGAACTATTTTGTATCCTAGTTTGAGAGATCTGCGTTTTATAAGTGTGTTTTTTTTTACTTGCATATTTCCAAACATTTGGAAAACCTTGAGCCATCCGAAGGATTATCCTGGCCAATGTGAATGGAAGGTACTGCACAGATATCATAAGAACGATAAAGAGCTGTTTGTATAAGTTTAACTACTTCATCAATATACCGTTCAACATGCTGTATTTTAAAACATAATTTGTGCGAAAGAACTTATTCGACTGAATTGTATTCCTCACCATCCGGATTTAGGAAGACGTCATCCATTTTATATTGGTAGGTGTCCTTTTCTTTAAAGAAATCCGAAGCCAGTTTTTGGAGGAAGTAGAAGTCTTAGCTCATCTCAACTGTGAAAACGATATAAACCAAGTTTTTTACTTCTACCGGGTGGCGCATAAGCACAGAACAATGAACCCGAAGAACCAAAGTTTCTCAATTTTATTTTGAAAGTCGGCATTCAATTATTCAGACACAAAGATCAAAGATCATATTTATTATTTTACAGGTTTGGATTGCGCCCAGTGCTCAAAAAATTTAAAGATCGGTCCAGCGTTTTCAGCAACAAAGAGCTATCTATTATCTTCCATGTGAAGAAGGAACTCGTACAGTTTGAAATGAAGTGAACATTGCTCGAGTTTAAGCAAGTATTGAGGAAAGCCTCTAAACTTCCAACAGGCGACGTTTTAAGCAGGCAATCTTTTGCAAAGAATTTTACGTTGTTCATATAAATAATTCAATTACTCGTAGTCCACGAGTTGAAAGCAAATGACTACATGTACGCCTTCAGTATGTTCAGCGTTTTCAAGAATTCTTCCGAGAGAACAACGAGTTTATTCTCAATCTCATAATGAGCAATAAGGCCAATTTGCACCTCAACCAACTGTAGCCTGTATATCTACACAAAGTTGCAGAAAATGGGGCATGCAAAATCTCAAAAATAATTTTTGAACATCAAATGTTCAATGGAAACTTCACTTCACAAAGAAAATGAAGTTTCAACGAAGATTTTCATTGGATCAACGAATTTTTCGCTGAGATAACAAAAAGTCAGTTATTGTAAGGATACTTGTAGATAAATTGATATTCAATCGATTTTCTTCGATCATGTCACCTCTTTTAATATTTTAATAAATATTGACTAAATTGGCAGAGTTGATTGTTCGGAAAATTTAATAGAAAAACCCCCAAGCACATATTAGATTTTCTAGAAGGGCCGTCTTGCCACTACAAAAGCAATAGATTGCGTGTATTGTATTCACAAAAAAGCTTTCAAGATAAAATCTTTCTTCAAACATTTCAAGTTAAAGGGAATTTTATGAAAGAATTGATTAAATTTCTTTCCTTATCTAGCTTCTAATGAAAAAGAGAGAACAAGAGAAAATGAGAAAAAATAAAGATGCTTGAACAAATTATGTCCTTTGACGCAATGTAAATGTTTACCTATTTTTCAACTTAACCCCTCTCTCTTCAAGGACTTTCGTCTTGTTTTCACTAATTAGCGAACAGGATAATTTCTTTCATTTTTTTGTACTTCTTGTTTTCATATTACCCGTGTCCTTTATAGCAAAGAAAAAAAACACCTAGTGTTTTAAAGGATGACGACGATGATGGAGGAAAGCTTTTTGCAAAAAGGACGATTTTCTTCTTTAATTTTTTTTAATACTTATTTTTTTATTCTATATACATATGCAGTTGTTTGAAGAGTTTTGTATGCGCTTTTTATTTTTCATCAAAAAAAAAGTCACTGCACAAGCTAAGCGAAAAGCGTGAGGCAATTGAAAGAAAATTAATTTTATATGAGTGGGGGAATAAGAAGATTGAGAGAATAGCTGAGCAAAAAAGAATGCAAAAAACCCGTTCAATAAAATTACAAACAAAACGACAAAAAGCCCTGCGCAAAAAGAAAGATTTAAGACGATCAAAAGGAAGTTAACTGTCTTAAATTAGCAATTGGGGATAAATGGCTAAGAGGCAAGGAAAACTCTCTCTCTCAAAAAAAAAAGATGGATAACGAACGCAGACAGTAAAGTGTACCTTGTAGGATTTAGATTTACAAAGTAATGCCAGAGTTAGCAAGCAGGAAATAAAGGAAAACACCATAAGGAATTTAATTTTTCTTTTTTTTCGCTTTGAGGTTGGGTGCATGCAAAAGAGAAAGACTATGACGTATTCTGATGCACAAAGTAAACGTATTTCAATGGAACTGAGAGAGAATTCTAATCCAAGGGAATGTTTATGAGATCACAGTAATCTTTTGAGGAAATTCACTTTGTTCTTGAAATTAGTCGAGTCAATGAAGCATTTATTTGATGAAAACTTTTAAAAAAACTAAAACGGGACGACATTTTTGTACATACGGAAACATAGATGAAGCTAGGTTTTATTGAAGTTTAAACCTGATTATCACCGATGTAATTTCTAATGGGATACGAGCAGCGCTGCCACCCTAAAGATAATCAAGCGAAGTATTTTTCAGAAAAAAGCGCAGTAGATTGCAATACACCGCAGTAGATTTTAAAATATGAAAAACAAAATTCAAATCATAGAAATACATTTTATTTATGAATGAAAGCAACAGATTTAAAAAAATTAACTCAACAGTTAAAAAAAAATTAACAAATTTCTTAAACTAAATAAACAAAAAATCACATTTCATTTTGAGAATTCTTATGCTAGCTACACACGAGGCAACTGTTGCCGCAAACACAGTACAGTTGGAGCAACCGACCGAAAATATCAAAACATTTTGATATTTCTGGCAACGGTTGCAGCAACTCAAAATTAATCGGCAACACAGCTACACAAGAAGCAACCGTTGCTTCAACATGACGGTTTTCATGACGAATATTTTAAATATTCTGGCTTTTGACCAAAACTTTGTTATGTCTGAAGGGTCATTGTATTTTTAAACAAAATCATTATTGCCATTTTCAGATGAATGTGGAAATTCTTCCAAAATGAATTTGAGTTTTTCACTGAATGCATTCAGAGTGAGTGAACATGGTTGGGACAAACTTTGGTTAAGTACTACGAGTATTAACATTTTTGAAAGAGGAGTAGATTCGTTTTGCTGCGCAGTAGATATTCATTTGGGCCAAAACGCAGTAGATCTACTGCTAAAGGAGTAAAGTGGCAGCCCTGGATACGAGTATGATTACCCTTGATATTTTATACAACACAATGTGGGCTTTAGGGAAATAAAAGAAGATTAAAAAGGAAAACAGAGCATGAAACAGCATTCTACATTCGTGAATTGTAAGTGTGGCTAAAAGAAGAATATCTGTACTTAAAAGTATGCCCGAAATTGGGCTACAGTGTTAAATGCTGCAACTGGCTATTTCACTAGAGCACTGACTTTTAAAGAAACGATAAAATCTGGCGAGACAAGAAACATAACGACGGTGTGCCAATATTTCAATGACGTACATAAATGTCTCAAGTCATATTAATATTGAATACTTTCCAAAAGACTCAAATGTGTTAAAGGACCACCAGCCTAGATGTGGGAGTTATACTCCAACTTTGGAACACATTATTTTTATACCCGTGGTGTTTGATATAAACATGATAAGTCAATGAAGCTTGGGCTCAAACGGGATGACTGATTTTAAATTTGGAATATTTGTGAAAATATTCTTTAAAAATTTTGTTCCAAATTTTAAGAAAATTGGTTTACAGGTTGTTTTATTTAGACCAAATACCTTAAATATCTAATAGCCAGATCAGAAGGGAAGACAAATTTCTTGCACCTGCGGCGAAGGAAACCTAGACATTTTACGGTATTACCTATAGGTAGAGGCAGAAAGTGGTTGAAAACACATATCCCGAGGATTGAAAGTTTGTCCATTTCCTCCTTCCTTATACCCCTCATGGCTGCCACTGAATCATGAGCGATATAAGCATGGTAGGAAGGTTCCATTTTAACAACAAGACAGCATTGAGTTTTTGAATCAATAAATTCTACGCGGTTTCTTATTCCCCATTGGACGATGTTTTCAAGATCAGAATTTAATGAACTTATCGAATACGCTGCCGTGGAAGTTTGAATATTTCAACGAATATGAAAAATTGAGACCGATATCGTCAGGAAAACAATTTAATGGATTAGAAGTTTCAGACAGCAGATCATTAATGAAAATGAGAAAGAGAGTTGGAGACAATACGGACACCTGCGGCACACCAGCATTTATTTTGTGAGAATCAGACTTTAATCCGATCAATACTACTTGTATTGAATCGTTTGAAAGGCAATTCCTTATCCATCGAAGAATACCGCCGTCAAAACTCAATGCACGCATTTTCGATAAAACAGCTTGATGGCCGGACTCAATCAAATGCTTTTGATATTTGAAGTACAAGGGAGCTTTTTAACCATATAATTCTCCACGTTCTAATGCACAGTCCAGTGGAATTAACCTCACAAATGGAAGAACGTAAAATTGAGTAGATTCAGAAATGATTTAGGAGAAAAGATGTGACCTACTCGTATTTTAATAGAAGAGTTGAACAATCAATATCATCAATATCAGCATTCATGAACCATTCTAGAACTTCTAAGAAAAGTGATGGAAAGACCGTAGTGGACACGCAGTCGATGCTTAATGTTTTTAAAAATTTCTTCAACCTGTTGATAGAATATGATGACCGATACTAGTCAATTTGGTTGAGAACCCAGACTTTCAGTCACTTCACTAAAGTTGGATGAAATTATACATCCCCAGGCATAAAATGTAGGAAGCAGAGATCTTTGAAATGGAAGTTTGTCCGACGAAAAAAAAACAGATAGGTTCCTCTCAATCAACAAGGTATAGATGTTTATCCTTAGAATTTGGGAACGTTTGAATCATTTTGTTGATGCAGCTTCAGACCGAAACCAGAAATGCTTACTTCTGATAAAATGTTAATATTACGCTAGATCTTGGCGAAGACCCAAGAACTCAATATTTATTCCCGATTCCTGTTCATTGACTGTGAAGGGGTTTACGACAGGGTAAGTAGAACAAATCAATATCAATCCCCGTCAAGTTTTAACATCCCTACTAAACTGAGAATACTTGTTCGGAAATTTTCAAAACTGCCGGAGAATATCAAGGAATGCAGTTGATTCAATGTTATACATGGCCTTTGCACAAACTTGTAATTTAAAACTTACGATACATCGACTAGGAAAGGGAAACTGAGCAGTTATGGTGCTATTTCTATCGTGGAGCCAGCAGCAAATAGAATGTGACTGGTAATGAACGCGGACAAGAGTCCGTTTCGATTAAAGACTTGAACATTATATAAGATATATTTTTTTTTTATAATCTACACGCGCTCAAGGGATTATGATTACCCTTTAAATGTTTCAACATAGCGCGGGCGTGAAGTTAAGGAAGAGAAAGAAGGATAGGAAAGATATGTGGCACGATGTTCTGAGACTGAAGGTGGTTGTCTCATATATTTATCTCCAGGGATGGCGGCTGAACTAATGCGGAGAAATACCGTGTCTTATTTCTATGTCCCTTATAATTCGCTTTATTTTATTCGTTCATACTTGTTGGGCATACTAGTTTAACTCAATCACATGTTGTTAGTGTTATGCCTGAACAACATGTAATGAGTAAACCAGCAACCCATTGATGGCACTGGGGTACATTTCAACCGAGTGAAGTTGAGTTGAAGTTATGAGAACTCATTTGACCAACGCCTGACGATAGCAAGAGCCTAAATTAGCCTTAGCCAAAACGTTGTCATAATGGGATCGGAAGTTGAACTCACTATCGTAGATAACTCATAGATCCCGCAATTTGGTTACTCTGGAAATAATGCTTTCAATAATATAATAGCCTCGGGTTGGTTATTGAAGATTTGATTGCCTGGAATTTAAGTTCCAAACTGTTCAAATCCTTCTGCAAAAGCAGAGTATCATTATATTATTGTCAGGATGAAAATAATCGATCCTAAATGGCTGCCTTGTGGGACGCCAGATTTACCAGTAAAAGGATCTTACATTGAAGATCCAAACAAGATCCGATATTTAAGATCCAAGAAGTTTGATTCCATCCATTGTATGAAACCAGGAGGAAATCTAGGAGCTTATGTCCTAATGAGATAATTTTGTGTAAAATTTTATCATAAAGTCTGTGGCTATAACATCAAACTTCTTCTTTTTTTTCAATTAAACTTATAGAATAAGAAACAATATCTGGTAAATTTGTGGATTTTGTAGATTTAATTTTGAAAAACCTGTGATATTCGGGGGAAGTATTGCTATGCAATATAAGTATATAGTATTTCAGACAATACTTTCGAAAAGTTTTTGAATACCTGCTTTCCCTTTTTGCGAATAAAAATGATGAAAGAGGCTAGAACTTTTGGGACTGCAAAGCTTAATTGTGTCACGATTGTTGTTATAAAACCAGCTCAAAAGCCTTTAGCTAAGTTCTATTACCATTGGAGCTCATATTGCTCTTATCACTGCCATCGGTATTCACAATGTAAACTGTCACATTTTTAAGACATCATAAATTACGGAATAGGACTCATCCCAAGGGAGCAATATGTCGCCACATAATAAAGCACTTTCAAAGGTAGTTGTAAGACTATATTGCTTCCTTGATTAAAAACTGTCTCGTCTAATGCTTTCAGCAACTTGTATTCATAGTCCCAAGCACACTTTATCAATGTTCCACACTTTCATCATTAAATATCCATTGAAATTCCTCTCTGCTTCAACTCAACTATAGAAGGTAGGTACATACTCGTATCTGACTTTGATAATAATCATCTCATTACAACGGAACATGCAAACATTTTACCACTTATTTTTACGATGACACACAACTAGAACTGCAGCAACAAAAAAACAGGACATTGTCCTCAATTTTCTCAAAATAGCAACACGATTTGAAAAGCTTTTTAATGTAAACCGGACCATGTCTCTTCGTTTATGTATTAAACAATAAAGTTTAAGTGTTTGTGTGTGTGTGTTTTATGTGATGTCATAGCGAGCATGGACAAGACATAAGTAGATACGGGGAATATCTGTACTCGTATGTGGAAAAGAGGACAAACAAATTTTCTAGTAGGTAAGTACAACCGGTAACCCCCACTTCATAAACCCACTTCGCATCCTGATGATGACTACAGAAAGTACACACAGCAAGGCAAAAACAAAAGAGGGAGACCAAATTTTAAGCTTTATTACTGCAATACACTTGTAGAATAACTGACGAAAGGACTTTAAGTGAGAAAGAAGATGTGCTTGTGCATGTATATGGTATTTATAATCCTTACCTCAGCACTATCAAGTCCATTACACGTTGCGTCTCCTGATTGCGCCAATTTATATTCGGCATCCTTTGAACTCAGCATCCCTGGACCACCTGCAAAATAATAATAATAACAATATAATCATCTCTTCTCTATCATCATCCACACGCATATAGTCCCGCTCCTAAGTCCACTCTTGTGTCTATTTGAAATGTCCTCGTCCATCCCTAGCTGTAGTTTGAGGAGGTCCTCAAACTTAATGTCCTTGTCGACAGGAATACACCAGCCAGTCACCTAAACACAAAGAATATGGCCAAGCCAGGTCAGGACAGGCTTTGCAATTTGTGGTTTTATCTCTTAGCCAAGAGAGGTTGGACTAAGTTTGAGTGTCCTTACCACTGTAGGTAAATTGTAGATAGGTATATCGGTACAATGGAGAGTGCATGATATCGTTATGATATTAATTATAATTGCTATTATTATTTTAATTAAGCTTAACGAGTGTACGTCGACGGACGATGAGATGAGTGTACAGGACAAGACACAGGACATTCTCTTACGGTAACCAAACACTTGCACACACACACACATACACACGCACAAACTTACCCATTAGTGATGAAATTTTTTCGTAGACAAAACATCTGTAACGTTCTTCGTTGGATATCGCATGATGATGTGACACCAGACCGACCAAATATCTTGAATTACCATCCTTCCATGTGGCCAGGCACGTTAGCTCTTCCACTATAAAAGAGGATTAATTTATTATAAATTTGGTCAAAGGACGTGCATTAGGGTATCGTAAATGTGTTTACCTGTACTTTCGGTGCCTTGAACATCTGGACAAGCTTGAAAACTCAACAATAATCGACTATCTTCGGTACAGCTTTCGATGTTTGAAACAGGACTCTTACACTCGCCATGACCACGATTATAGGTAAAGACAAATGGTCCTTAAAACAAAAGAAGCCAGATTAAATATAAGGAAAAATTAGAAAAAGTTGAAGTAAAATACCTTTTAAAGGACACTTGACGGGTTCAGCATTTTCTCTGAATAAACTATAAAGCAAAGCATCACCAGGTATTTGATCGCAGAGGTTCTGTAATGTTTCACGGCCCTTACAAAAATCTGGGGGACATAAAGTGTGAAAAAGTACGAAAAACAAAGAAACGAGATTAATGCACAATTTACAAGGAATTTCTTTTAAAGGACATAAATAAAAAAAAAAAACAATTATAAATAGAAAATAAACATAAATAATACTAACAAATGCTTACACAAAAGAAAAACAGGATATAACTTAAAATAACTTCAAAAAGAGCTTACAGAATTTAATTGGAAGAAAATCTAGGTTTAGTATTTAGATTCGACGTGTGGTCTTCTAACTTATTTGTAATTTTTATAGCAGAGTCAACAAGGAATTTTCAAATTCTGAAAAATTTCATGACAATAAGAGCGGCTGTAAGCCATGTGCTTCAGCAACCATTTTGAAAAATGCAATGTTACCAATATCTCGAGGACCAGAAATCATACAAGAAATTTGCGTTGATCATTTTATAGCAAATTTAAAATTTATAGGATTTATACTTCGAGAGCTTACATGTCGACAAGATGTCACTTTTCAGCGCAGCGAAATTTTACACGGTAAACAACGAAAAAGGAATAATGCGGAAAAATTAGGCAGTATCATTGCAGAAAAATGTTTTTTTGCGTGAGGTTGTCAGATTTTGATTATTTGAGGATGCGTTCAAAAAGATTTGTGCACTTAATGGTTTGTTTTCACTTAAGCCAAAATTATGTGGTTTGGAATGTTAATCTACGATTAGACAGGTAATCGTTAATAGTCAATGGTCATAACGGTTGTCTCTTAATGCGTTGGGCGTGTGATATTTGTCAAAGTTTTAACGTATCTGGCTTCGAATCTGAAATCAAATAAAGACGCATATTCCCTATCTATCAAATAAGAGTATGAAATTCAGCAAAGGGTGGGTGCGAAGCCAATAGATTAAAAATCACATAAAAGTTAAGAAATGACATTATATTTTTCGCCCTAGAAAAAGAAATTCGAGGGCTTTCCGGTGACATTTGCAACGAAATCCATAAAATCCACGATTTCGATGTCTTATTTCCAATAACTGAGAAGATAAAAAGATTTCCATAGAAATAACCAAAATGTCATTCCTATTCCTGGCGAAAAAACTAATGCCGGATTCGGACAATTAAATTTTTTTTTTTCCATTTCTTAAGACTTGTGACTTCATCGTGTAAATACTTTTGGATCTGCTTTATTTTCGACATAAGAAACGGGCATCGTTTTAATATAAGGTAACTTTGTAACCAACGATATTAATTTTTTTTATTTAAATTTGCATTTTCATCCTAAAATTACACTTCATTTTCCTATTCATATTGTTTTACTGTAACATTGCATACCTTTTCCATTTAACTTTTAAATCAATTGTCATTTAATACTAAATTCAGTACTATGTACTTAATACTAATTTGTTTTTATTTTCTTATTTTTTGTTCATTTAATTTTTTAAAACTTACATTCAGTTTCTACAAAATTGGTTACTAGTAATAGTATGAAACGTATGTAAATCATCGAAAACAGTTACAAAGTGTTAAATAACAATAAAGTTTTATTATATCGAAAATTTTGAAGACTTATAATCTTTTCTATTATTTTGGGAAAAATTACTAAACTGTTCTTGGTTAGTCAGGATTTCCTCCAGGACAATTTATACAACAGTCTATTCTGGTTTTGTTGGTGGTACAATCGGTACATGTTAGTTAGGGTTCCTCCAGGCAACATTACCGTACTATACAGCTACAGCATAGATATCACCTTCTCAAGTTTATTGCGTACGGGGTTCGAAAGCAAATTGTAAAAATTTGAGAGAAATTTCAGGATACCAAAAACACGTAATATTGTATGACCACCATATAGCAAATCATGAGATAATGTAAGGAAGAATAATCTTACTGATTTTTTCCGACACCGAGCCTTTATTTGACTTTCTGTATATGTATATGTACATGCCATTAAGATTTGATTTTATTAATAATTCTGCACAAAGCACATCTTTACGTTTATAGTGAATTAATGACTTTGACATTTTTTTTTATCAAACATTATCTAAAATGAGTTTATAGCTTAAGCGATGTTTTTAAGAATTTTATTGTTCACCTACTACATACATATAACCATCAATTTCAACTTGACATACAATAATATATACTTTTCCAACGCATCCTTTAGCTTATTCAAAAGTAGATTGTTTATTTATAGGTATATATTTTAATACAACTGACACATTGAGCCAGTCCTAAATTGACATCTAAATAAAATAATTGGTGGAATCGCAGAGGAACGCTGTAGTTGTTTTAAAAAGGCCATCTCATTTAAGACTTAGGTACATGAATGCTTCTTTTGACACATGAACTAACTTAAGAATCTGGAGTCTAAAAAATACATACTGTAATATTTTTGCTAGGTTCGTTAAATAAAACTTATTACTGTTTCTAATATTTCTTCTTTATTTACACTTTTCGAATCAAAACAATAAATCTCAATTTATAATCAACTCTAATACTTTTATTCCAACTTAAATCCACTTTTTTTAATTACACTTTCCACAATCCAATAGTTCAGCTTTGCACACTTTCATAATCGAAAATAAACTGTATTCCGCTCACCGTGAACACTCCCTTTTATACTCAAACCAGTTGTTCTAGAAGGTTCTTGTCCAGAAGGGGAAATTCTTATGGGGGTAGAATGTTCTAGTACTTTGGAATTAGGGGAAATTTAGATGCGATGGAAAAGAGCTTTTTGTTTTGTTCCCTCATAAAGCAGATATGTAATTCCCAACAGATGGCGCTGTAGGAGTATAAAGCTCTGTTCGCAACATTGCCCCCTTCTTAAGATTGTTCGTCCCGAACAACTCTATCACCAGCTTCGGCACTGTATCGGTGCAGTCGATCGCTATGCACAACTTTTAGCTTTCCTCTTAACCCTCTTTGAATTCGGTAAACGACATCATTGATTTTCGTGACGACAGTATAAGGGCCTTCCCAGTTTTGTTGAAGCTTCGGCGACAATCCCTTTTGACGATGTGGATTATACAGCCATACACGATCTCCTACTTGGAATCCTGTCGTGTTTGCTCTTGTGTCGTACCTTGTCTTCATTCGATCGCTGTAAGTGCTCATTCTAGTCCTGGTCCTTTCGTGGATGCCGATTAGCCTCTCTTTTAGGTCACTCACGTAATCCCCTGTTTCCTGAGACTCTTGTGGTGGGTGTCCAAACCTTATCTCACTAGGCAGGCGTATGCTTTTTCCGAACAGGATTTCAGATGGTGTTTGTCCTGTTGAGCTATGTACTGCACTTCGATAGGCCATCAAAAATAGTGGTATGTGCCTATCCCAGTTTCTTTGGTTGTCGCCTACGACCTTAGTGAGGTGCTCTTTTAACGTCCTGTTGAATCTCTCGACCATTCCATCAGATTGCGGGTGAAGTGGTGTGGTTCTCGTTTTCTTAATGCCAAGGAACGCGCACACCTCTTGGAATATGTTCGACTCAAAGTTCCTTCCTTGGTCAGAATGGAGCTCCA
The DNA here is from genome assembly GCA_963931855.1 of Philhelius festivus. Lineage (NCBI taxonomy): Eukaryota > Metazoa > Arthropoda > Insecta > Diptera > Syrphidae > Philhelius > Philhelius festivus. The sequence goes on along the minus strand of OZ007555.1, from coordinate 214,049,033 downwards.
TAGGCACACCGAACCTGCTTACCCAGTTAGACACAATCTGGTCGGCCACGGTCTTGGCTTCTTGGTTCGGAATAGCATATGCCTCAGGCCATTTGCTGAAGTAATCCATTACCACCAGAATGTATTTGTTTCCAGCATTCGTTTCCGGAAATGGGCCAGCCACATCAACAGCAATCCTTTCAAACGGTGAGCCAACATTATACTGCATCATTTTTCCTTGCAGTTTTCTGCCAGGTCCTTTGGTTGCCGCACAAACCTCACAATTTTGGCACCACTTTTTAACGTCATCTCTTGCATGCAACCAGTAGAATCGTTGTCTCACTTTTTCTAACATCTTGTTGATTCCCAAATGGCCTCCTGAAGGTCCATCATGCATCTCTCGAAGAACCTCTTTGATTTTCGATTGAGGTAACACAAGCTGCATCACATAGGATTTACCATCAGCGGACTCCCATTTTCGCCGAAGAACACCTTCTCGCACATGAAGTGAGTCCCATTGTGCCCAATAGGCCTTTAAAACTGGACTCCTATCGGAGATGTCATTCCATGCGGGTTTTTCTTCATGTTCTTTCCATGCGAGAAGAGGTTCAATGTCGGGGTCTTCTTGTTGAGCAGATCTTATTTCTTCATTGCTCCATCCACAAATGGGGTCAGCCCTTATTCGCAGTGTGTTGATGGAGACCATGCGTTTGTTGCCATTTGACGTTGCCTCGACAGTCAGACTTTTATTGTTTCGTTTGGTCTGAGAAACCTGGATGGTGTTTCTAGGGCCATCGATACCAGAAACCAGCTTCTGCCCCTCAAAGTTGGTTCTTACTTGTTTCTCTGTTGGGAAACTTATTCCGGAAGTAACACTGATGTTATTGTTACCTTGTTCTGAGTTTGAAACTCCGTGTCCACAATGCTGACAAGCTCTTCTTGGTGGTAATCGACATTGACGCTGTAAATGTCCAGTCTTGTTGCAATTCCAGCACTTTGCAAGTCCGTTTCGTTGATTCCCTTGGACATCAGTTCTTCGACATGAGCATTCTTCGACGATGGTTTCTCTAAGTCGATGTACTCCGTGAGAAGCTTGCTCTGCTGCTTCCATTGTCAAGGCAAACGCTAATGTTTCAGAAAGCGTTCGTTTTCCAGCAGTTCGCACGGCCCTTTGAAGATGTATGTCGGAAATGGCTCGAACAAATGCCTCAACTGCAAACTGGTTACGGATTTCTTCTCCAACATCAGGATATGCAAGATGAACAAGCCTTTCAATGTCCGCTTGTAGCTGTTGTAGAGTTTCGCCCCTCTTCTGAACTCTGGAATAGAGTCGTACCTTGAAGACTTCTTTCATATGGCTATCGCCAAAGCGTTTGTCTATAGCATCAACCAAGTAATTAAAATCGCCGATCTTATCTGCTGGTATGCAGTGGCGAGGCGTCATATTGTTCAAGTCGTGCATGAACGACTAGCTTACAGGAGACATCATTTTAATTTCTATCTAATTAACCCACACCTCATACTCATACTGTTCGTTCATTCCTTATAGTTATATCAGTTAAATAACAATCAAGAAATCCAAAACATCATCATTCCCACAAGAAATGATGACACAGATTCTCACACTCTACACTTCTACAGTGTACACATCGCTTGGACTCCTACACTCGACACCATAAGATAAAAAATCACAACACCATCCAACCAAACCACCTGACACTGCACATTCCTTCTCCTTCATTTTCATCCACCTTTAGTTAAGAAAAATAATTATGTTAGAATTAAGATTCATTTTTCATTCCGTTTGTAAAGCTTATCCAATAAAGAGGTTCGCCTCCAAAAATATTTTTTTAATAATAAATTAAACAATAATTTATTAACTTATCTAATGTATACCTACATATTTTCCATTTTCAAACTCGTGCATTCCTTCTCTGAACTACCCAAACAAAACAAAACGAACTAGCTACCTGCTACTGTTTTGTTTTCACTCAACCGATCAGTATCTACCCAAGTCGTTCATACGATTTGGCAACGAAATGAAACCATAGAAAGCATACAAGAAAAAAAAAAAACAATTCGCTCGTTGTAGGGAGTATTTCGTGCAAATCTGTTTTGAACGAGTAGAGCTTTTTTTTAATATATAGAATGATGGAAATGAGGAAAACGGGTAGCTAGGGCGTAGGTAAGTAAGTAGTTTATTTATTTATTTAGGTACATATTCCAATATTTAATTTTTTTATTTTTTCGAATATATGAGAAATGAGACGCGCGTCGTTCAAAGGGACGGTTTTAGTCCAGTCAAAGCGTCATTTGACCTTGCGCGCAGGGGCATGGTCTATTTTTTTTTCATGGATCGATAGGTGCTTATGAGAAAGGCTTAAAACCAAATTTGCACCACATGACAACCTTTTTTACCAAAGTTATTGGTAAAAATGTGTTTTGTGTCATTTTTTGGTCATTTGCGAATATCTCAGCTCCACTATCTCGTACAAACAAAAATTAAACATGTATTTATTCCTAATAACATTATCTATTATGTCATAAAAAAAGCATTTGTTTAAACAAATTAAAAAAAGTTATAGTAAGTTGAAATAATTTTTTGTTGTTTAAAAATCACTTTTTCGTGATTATTAAGAAAAAAGATCATATATTGATGAAATTTTTATTTTTTATTATATAAGTTCTTGTAATTCCCTACAATTTAAAAAAAAAAATCAGCACTCTACGAGGAACGAAAGCCGAGTAATAAATTATTGAACATAGGTAAGTCAGTGCACTCACGCATTTTATGATTTTATGTTTTAATTAATATCTCAGCCCCAGTATGTCGCAAAGTGAAAATAAAAAAACTGTATTGCTAATAACAATATTTTCTATCAACTTGCATTTAATTTAATATGTTTGAGCAAAAACATAAACAGTTACCGTTGGCTTCAACGTTTTTTTCTTGTTTTTAATACCTTTTTTTCATAGTTATTGAGAAAAAAACTGTATTTCACGGTAACTATTTTAGTCCATTACGACTATTTTTTAGTCCATTACGACAAACGGGAGCCAAGATATTCATGATTTAAAAACTTAGGAAAGCTTACAATTTAGTATCTTAACCTTGTAGCTTGTAAGAAGCAACAAATATGTGTAAGTATGTGTGGGGTGTTTGAAGGATACCAATATATCTTGTTGCTGGCGACAACAAAATTACAAACTACAAGGTTAATCAACACATACCTATTTATTATTGACATAAAAATAAAAACATCATAGGTAATGTACCTTTATATAAAAAAAAGACTTGTTTGACTTCTTGGCATTGCAAATAAGAATTTTGAAACTGAACGACTACATTTTTTAGGCACGCGTCGCCGCTGCTGGTATGGTTAGCAATAACTCAGCAGCTGCTCCTCTAAGAGCAAGGGTTAGAGCTATACACTTGTCAGCTTCATCCCAGCCATTTGCTGTATAAGCTGCCTCGAATTGCTTCTTGTATATAGACCAAGAAGTTTGTCCATCAAAGGTTGGAGGTTGCATCTCCTTTTTCCTCAAGGTTTCTCCAGAACTTTCCCGAATCTTTATGTTTCGAATGCGCTCTAGCTCTTTTGAAAGCGTCTCCATTTTGTTGTCGACTTGATTCTCCAATAATGAAACACGTTCGGCTTGATTCTCCAACAATGAAACACGTTCATCAAGTGCAGATACATTCTTTTCGATGTTAACAAGCTTGCCTTCTAGCATGTTTCTCTGTTCTTCGAGAAGGTCTTTTTGTTCGCTATGCTGTTTCTCCAGGCGTTCGAGAACATTCTTCTGTTGCTCTTCGAAACGTTCGAGAACATTCTTTTGTACATTCTCCTGTTCTTTCTTTTGTTCATTTCGTTGCTCTTCGAGACGCTCAAGCAGAAGACTAAACATATTTGAAACATCTACATTTTTACTTACGTCTGCTTCCTCAGAGTCAGCTTCAAAGACGAAAATGTCCGGGTCTTCATTTTGTTGTTTCAAATATTCCGCCAAACGCAGAACAAGCTCATTTTTCGATCCTGCTCTAGAAAGTTCTCGCTTGCCTAATTCACTTTTCAGCTCATTACAGTTGAGCTCTTTCAGTAACTTGCTCATTTTTTTTTTCCGTACACTTCACTGCACAATAAGTTTTATCCCACTTCTGACACCAATGTAATATTTTTGCTAGGTTCGTTAAATAAAACTTATTACTGTTTCTAATATTTCTTCTTTATTTACACTTTTCGAATCAAAACAATAAATCTCAATTTATAATCAACTCTAATACTTTTATTCCAACTTAAATCCACTTTTTTTAATTACACTTTCCACAATCCAATAGTTCAGCTTTGCACACTTTCATAATCGAAAATAAACTGTATTCCGCTCACCGTGAACACTCCCTTTTATACTCAAACCAGTTGTTCTAGAAGGTTCTTGTCCAGAAGGGGAAATTCTTATGGGGGTAGAATGTTCTAGTACTTTGGAATTAGGGGAAATTTAGATGCGATGGAAAAGAGCTTTTTGTTTTGTTCCCTCATAAAGCAGATATGTAATTCCCAACAGATGGCGCTGTAGGAGTATAAAGCTCTGTTCGCAACAATACGTTATGAAAAGAAGCGTTTATAAGCTTGTTAAATTACGTTTTCAATAGATTGGAGTGCTCCTGGATATATTTTCTTATTTTGGTTACGTTCCGGGAATTTTGAACTTCCAAACTCACGAAATTAAACAAACAAGTCAAAATAACTTTCCATCATTCAACTTTAACTTCATATTCTTACTTTTATTTTGTATTGCTTTGACATAAAATCAACGCCTAAAAAGCGGCAACATTTTTTCCATCATAGTTGGCATGTACAGGGTGGCGCATGACAGATGGATCAATGTAAAAAAATTATAAAAAACTAAATGTTTGCAAAATTATCAATCTTCTTAATTTTTCTGATATACATACAAGGGAAATTTTATTTTCAGCAGTTTTATATAATACATCGACAAAATGGCGACCCTCTCACTCCAAGCATTATCTTAGCCTTTTTGAAGTAAAACTTCTTTTCCGGCGTTGGGAGTAAAAAATGTTCTGTCAGTGACATGTCAAAACGACACGTTATCCGTCAAAGACAGCGACATGTTTTTAGAATAGGTACAAAATGCTTGTACGTTTATAGGTAAGACACCCAGAGGGAGGTCAAATATTTATCAATTACACTAGATAGCAAACTCCTCTGGAACAAGCATATCGAAATAACTGTCGGGAAAGCCACAAAGACCCTTATGATATGCAAGAGACTTGCAGGGAAATCATGGGGTTGCAAACCAAACCTCATAAGATGGATGTACACCATGATGGTAAGACTCATCATTACCTATGGGGCGGTTGCATGGCATAAGAAAACCGAACTAAACACAACTAGGAAATCACTAGATAAATTGCAAAGGCTTGCATCTATATGCATAACCGGAGCAATGAGAACTTGCCCTACAGCAGCGATTGAAACCATCCTTCATTTAACCCCACTACACGTGGCCATTGAAAATTTTGCTAAGGGAGCCATAATGAGGTAAAATTATTGGAAACAGGGAAAAAGACTCGATACTCAGTTCCGCAGGAACAAACCTTCTTGACATCTCAATAGATGGTATGATCAAAAGATATAACTTCGAAAAACATTTTAAAACGGAGTTAAGTTGCAAAAAAGACTGGCTAGGTGAACAGTAAACTACAGTCTTAAGGAAAATACCACCAAATAGTACACCGATGGATCGAGGACAGCTGAAGGGACTGGTGCTGGAGTTGTTGGATCTAGAACTAAACTCTCCTTACCGATGGGACAGTCCACTAGCATATTCCAGGCAGAAGTAAATGCCATAGGTATATGTGCTGAAAGAAACTTCGATAGAAAATATAAAAACCAAAACATTGCCGTCATGTCAGACAGCCAGGCTGCACTAAAAGCACTAAGCTCCTACGCCCAAACTTGTTTGGGAGTGCGTGATAAAGCTTAATGAACTGGGCAAGAATAACACTGTCACACTTCATTGGGTACTAGGCCACTTTGGTGTCCAGGGCAACGAAGAGGCAGACTCCTTAGCAAAAATAGGTTCATCGACACCCCATGGAAAAAACATGATTAAAAATAAAATCAAAACAGAAGAGGAGGCAAAAAGATCAAAAATCTGGAAAGAACTCCCTAAGCTGAGGTAGGCAAAACTTCTGCTTGGGAACTACAACCGAGAGTGTTTTCTAACCTTCTCACAGGCCATTGCAAGTTGAGAAGACACCTCAACATCCTTGGCCTAGTGAACAACGCGTCTTGAAAATTCACGAAGAGACATCTGACCACATACTCAGGAAATGTGATGCACTCGTGCATCAAAGGCAAGCACCACATAAAAGAGAGTGAATTATCCTCCCTTAGAATACTCCAAATACTTCGATTCCTCAGAGGAACAAACTTGGAGGAAGAACTGTAATAATGAGCTGACCTCATCCAGTTCTAGATGGGCACAGATTTTTAGGTCGCAGTGTATTTAAACCCCAATTTATTCATTTTATTCAATAGGTTAGGATCTTACACAGACTTTGCTTTTGGGAAAAGAAGTTTAACTTTTACCGCGCATACGTCAGTACACACAACCTTTTTTTTTCATGAATCCTTTCAAGCATTGCTACAGAAATATTGCGGATGTGGGTTCCAATGTTTCGTTTGAGGCCTTCCAGAGTTCTGGGACGATCGCCATAAACAAGATATTTTAGGTATCCACACAGGATAAAATCGGAGTGGCCAAATTAGGAAAGCTGAGAGAGATGATGATGCGCATAGAGAATCTGTCTCAGAAAAAGTTCATGCAGATTCTGGGTATGTTAGCTGAGCTGTTGTTTCGTACTGCTGAAACATCTTCCAACATCTGTTTCAATTCGGTCAAGGAAAAAAAAATTCTGAATCATGGTCAGATAACGCAAAGAACTCCCAAAGAACGCACGATCATTTTCTTCAAAAAACTAGAAAACGATGATCTCCATTCTTGATATTGGACACTACACTGCCACTCTGTCGCAGTGTAAGATCCTTTGGTAGAGCTCGTTTCACTCCAGTAGCATATTGTATTTTTCTTATTTACGCATCTACTGAGGTGAAAATGTGCCTCATAAGAGAAGAAAACGATAGCTTCTCGAGGCAACGAAGCAAGCTTGTTTTTGCTAGCAAGTTGTCTGGCTTCAAAATTACGAGGCGCCAATTCTTGGACGAGAACCGTCCTTATGGCGTGTAAATGAAAATTTTCTTTAACTATTCGTTGAATGGAACGTATCTAAATGCCAAGGACACCCGCCTGTTTACGAAATGAACGCTTGGGAGATTGTTTAGATGCTGTTCGTACCCTCTCAATGTCTTCTGGGGTAGAGACCGTTTTCGGAGGCCTAATTCTTATCGTGGATACATTTCCAGTACTCTGGAAGGTATAAACACACGAAAGATTTCGATTTTGCATGTGAACGCGACCGGCAGGAGCGATATTGAAATGTGAACGGAAGAAATGCTGCACTCGAAGGATTGAGGAGCGTTTTGAAAAACCGACTTGCACATAAAAAACACACTGTTGAACAGACTATTTCATCTTGGTGATTGAAACTTAGTGCTAAAAGAAATTCCTACATTTAACAATTTACCACCGCTATAAAGGAAATTATGACCGGTTCAAATTCATCCGTCTGCCGTGTGCCACCCTGTATAATAAGAACAATTTGTTTGGTTCCCTAGAATTTGAGTTGTATTGATGACCATTGAACCAAGTGTAGTTTTATCATTTTGGACAGATTTGTATTTTTATATTTTAGCAGTAACTTACCATAAATTCGAGTAAATTGGCATTTTAAAAAGAGTCCTGCACAGGGTTCGGACTTAGGTTTTAAATTTTCGAAGTAAATACGAAAAAAAAACTGAAGTAGATCCAAAATTTTCGAAGTACTTTTAGGAAATTAAATTATATAAACATAACATTTAAATAAATTCTGATTTCAGACTTGTAAAAAAACTGTAAATTAAATATAACTATTTTAAAGTAAATTTTCCATCAACGAACTTGTACTTTTGTACGAATTTTATCAATTCAAAAGATGGCTCATAAATAATCTTTACGTTTTTCTGTAAGTGATCTCGAAAATATTAAATTTTCCACGGTGCTTACGTTTAAACGATTCCTAAACTTGTTTTTTATGTAATACAGAGTGATCAGCGCTGTCTTTAAATACTCGTATGTTGCTTAAGAATTTCAAAGAGATGTAGATCATAAAAAGGAGAAGTAGGGAAGTAGATTAATTTTTTTTTTCTCAAAATCGAAGTAAATCTACTTCGATCGAGGTGAAGTCCGAACCCTGGACCTGCATTCATATTTAATTATCTTGTCCAATAACTTTTCTCTTCCATCGCTTTCCATCTCTTTAACTCCTAGAAGTATGCATCCAGAAATAAGTACACTATGTCTTGCATACCCAAAAGGTAACATTTTCGTCGCCAGAAAATGTGATAAGAGACACCTCGATAAGTTCCCTTTGTTTGGGTTGAGTTCGATTCGGTTTGAATTGAAATTCATAAAAATATACTGTAACCTTAATGTTTCTTCCAATTAAACTTTTTTTTTTAAAATAAACAAATACATAAATCAGAAAATACCACTTGAAATAAATATTAATTATTCAACTAACTACAAGAGAGTATTAATAAATCAAACAAAAAAAAAAAAGGAAAAAAGAGGACATAAGCACGTATTTAATCAAAAAGTCAGTACGAGTTCAGTATTAATGGCTTATTTTTCTACTTTTTAATTTGCAATTGTATTAAACCAAAAAAGGTTTTAAAACAAAATATCCACACTACAATTAATTCAAGTCATTAACAAAATAAAAAAAAAAAATATTAATAAAACGCCGCTTGCCGTGTAGTAAACAGCCAGCTACGGCTCCCAGTCTGGTTTTTCGGTATCATTTGCATTTAATTCAATTTACCAGAAAAGAATATAATTTTTTTTGTAATTTCATTTGCGTGTTGACTTCTTTTTTTTCCAAAGGAGCTTCCGATTCCGACAAACAAAACTATATTTAAATAATAATTAAAAATTCATTTCAGCTCAGCGTAGCGTGCGCATATGTATACTACGATACGATGTTTAACATTAAACACATTATAAGGAATTACCAAAAAAAAAAAAAAAAAAAATTATATCCACAGATACTCTCGTATCTACTTAAAAATTCCAACCTTTTCGTGTTGGCTGATTTCGCTTAAATGAATTACACACTGAAACTCACAAGTACAATGCAAGAGTACTCTACATACAATCCTTGTTCGCATATCCTGTGCGTGAAGCCGAAATGCCAATGGTGAACGGAATGATAATAATTTATTATGTATTAATTATTGCAGTTTTTATTATTGTTATTATTTTTTTTTACCCTGCAGAACGAATTGATGATGGTATTGTTGTTTTATGAAATTTAATGGAAATGTTTATGTGTATATGAAGTTTTTTTTCCGTTCCTGTTTGGGTTTTTATTTTTATGTCTGAACCTTTTTTATGGGAAAGATAAAAAGCATGATTATAAGTCGCACGGTGTTGCTATTATTTAAATTTTAAGAGTCGTGAACTATAAAAAATAGCACAATGAAGGCTTATAAGCGTTACAAAACAGTTGATTTAAAATTGGTTTTTAAGTTAACCCTACCCTTATTACCTCTCTAACTTCATTTCGAATTAATCTATGTGAAATTAATTTTTAAATTGGATCCCCACCACTTCTTACTTATCAATTTATTCAACATTATGTTGACCTTTTATCTATAGGGTTCACTTAATACAGAAATCGGAGAATATGCCTTATGAAAATTTTTTTAGAGAATTCATTTTTCTTTGTACTACAGACAAGAGATTTAAGGACTATTCGCATGAGAGCGACCAACGATAACGAGCGACGAATATAAAAGAACAAATGGGATTTATAACAAAATGGAAGACATCTTTTTGAAATTAATGTTAAGATATAAAAATTTTGCCTTAATGAAGAGAAATTTGAGAAAATAAATTGGGCCTCACGAATTGCAATCTGATTGTTACGAACTGTCAAACTCTATTCGCGTTCCACATACTATCCACACTGCAACGAGCGAATTGTTGATGCCAGACTAACCGCAAATCATTCTTATTTTTGTTTGTTTTGTTTGTTATTCATCGTCCTTCATGAAGGATAAAAAATGCTGCTTGAAGGACATGTCATAATGGACGAATGTTCGTTCGTCGTTGAACGCTCTCTTACATTGTCTTCACCCAATGTAACTTAAACAGCCAGTGTAAACAAAAATGGTTACTTTTTCATTTTAGCTGCATCTTCTTTGTCTTCTTAATTAAAATCCAATTAATTTATCAAACTACTGACGACTTGTTTAAATATATATAAGTATATGTTTATATCTATATATTTAAGAATCGTTATTGTAAAGCGTTTTTCAATTGTTTAAGTGACATCTGTCAAATATATTGTTTATTATTCAGTTACAGATCCTAAAGGTGGTGGACCTTTATAGTCGACTCTTCAACGTTTAGTGACCAAATTTGAGACGACCGGTTCGGTTATCAACCAGCTAACATTCGTTCATCAAAGGATCACAGTATTGGCCGAGAACATCGAACAGCAGAACCCGAGGCAATTGATTTCTCGCCATGCACATGAACTCGGCCTTTCGCGGTACTTGAGTAAGGTGAATTTTTCGTCGGTATTTAGGCCTACAACCGTACAAGATCCAACTGGTCCAGGAGCTCAAAGTTCATGACCATATCAAACGCCGTTTATTCGTTAACTGAGCTTCGGAGCGTTTGGAAATGAATCCAATTTGGGCGAAAAAGCATCTTTAGCGGCAAGGCGCATTTTTGTGTGAATAGCTGTGCTAACAAGCAAAATACCGGACGAAACCAAATCACAAAGCATCCTCAAAAAGTTAGCGTTTATTCTGAATTAGTCTGTACATTTTTTAAAACGACGTTGATGAGGCGGTCAAATTCAATGGAGAACGCTACAGAACGATGACAATTAATTTCTAATGGCCCAAATTTAACCATATATTCCACATAGTTGGCGCCATAATTGACATTCTGCCTTAACGATTTAATGGTAAGGTTATCTCTAGCAGAGGTAATGTGAATTGGCCTCCAAGGTCGTGCTGTATGACTTTTTCTTGTGGGGTTCCCTGAAGTCGCAGGTCTATGCGAACAAACTACATTATACCGATGTCCTAAGAGTGAACATATAGTACAGGGCATTCCTCAAATTCAGTCGGATCTAAGCGGAAGAGTAATTGAAAATTAGACTACAAGCATCCACGCAAATTGAACGATCTCATAATAATTATAATGGCATACATGGGCCTTTCAAATATAAAAAAGAAATTTGTAAATACCTCACACACAGCTTGTTTATTGTTTGTTACTCGTACCAAGCATTCGTTCGTCCAATTCTGATTTATGCCAGTCCATTATGGTGGACTATTAACCCCTCGTACTCGTATAAGGAAGAGCTTCGAATATTTGAAAGGAAGTATTTAAGAACTTTTATGCATAAGTGCACATTCTGATTTTCGGCACTTTGTCTGAAATAAAAGACTATTGGATGCTTCCAGAGTGTCCAGAATTAACAACGTCATACTGGACCTCCGGAGAAATCAATGTGCACGTTTGGCGGACGTTGTATAGCAAACGAGTTCAAGTCGGGACTATCTTAGCCCAGTCCTGGGTATTTCAGAAATTTTTTGGAAAGTGGACAGACATTCCTGTATCTTGATTTGAGACTTAATGAATGTACCAATAACATACCATACTTAACGAAGAGCAAGAAATAAAAGAATTCTTTTCGTGCCTTTAGAATCGGGGGATAATATTGACCTGAGATACTGTACAAGCATACTTGAAAGCGATAAAAATAATTCTAATCGATTTAATCGATTGAAGCCTAATCTTAGATTTAGTAAAACATGTGATCTCTGATCTGGCGCGATGACTGACAAATCTAAGCTTTAAGCTACAATGTGTCACTAATTCGGCGGGATCTAGATCACATGACAGGGCCTGGCTCTAGATTAAGCTGGGTTAAGTTAGTTTTTAGGTTTTAGTTTTTATATATAGATTCGGTCAACAACAAATAAAATAAATTAATCTACTAATTTTAAAGAATTAAAAAAGTTATCTGATTTTCAAATTAATGTTTTTTCGGCTTTTAATTTCAAAATAAAATCATTTTCAAATTCAATAAATTAGTTGGGAATATAGAAAAACAACGGTCAAAAAAATAGTAGCGCATTCAAAATCCGCTTGAACCTTTTATTATTAATATATATTTAGTTGCATGTCTCTTGTTAGAAATAACGGCAGCACAACGACGTTGCATTGAATTAATAAAATTTTCTACAAGTATGGACCTCCACGATAGCTGATGTATAGTTTTCCAAATGGCTGTGTTAGTAGGTGGTTTTTAACAAGCAACATATACTTCTTGACATCGCACCAAAGATTTTCTATAGAATTGAGAGCTGCGAACTGCGCACTGCGCAGGCCACTCCGTGACATTAACCCTCTTTTCTTGGAACCACTGCTTCGCAAGTTCACTTGTATGCTTTGGGTCGTTGTCTTGTTGAAGGACCCATTTGAGTGGCATTTCACCTTCAGCATATGGGAACATAACTTCCTCCATGATCTACACATTAGGATGCTGATCTATAATGCTTTCAAACCGGTATATGGGACCAACACCATAGAAGGAAAAACATGGCCAAACCATTATGCTGGATCCTCCATGTTTTATTGTCTTGGCTGTGAAGCGTGGATTATATTCTGTGATTGGACGTCTTCTTACATATTGCCGTGATCCTTTTCCTATATGGTGGAAAATCTTGGACTCGTCTGACCACAGAATATTCTTCCACAAAAACATGAAAATTCATCGACTTACCAATGATTCTATTTACACTACTATTATTTTGACCGCAACTGTATATACAAACAAACTTGCGACAATCCTCTTAAATAGGTTTTCACATTTGACCTAACAATAGAAATTGAACAAATTCCAAATCGCAGGACCAAAAAGAATAAAATAGGGTTGGGTACGATATCCCGCTTTTTATAATCCCGTTTTTATAATCCGATTTTTATAATCCTGTTTCTTATAATCCCGCTTTTTATAATCCTGCTTTTTAAAATCTCGATTTTTAAAATCCAGTCTCTTATAATCCCGTTCATTGTAATCCCCTTTCTTATTACGACGTGTAAGTAGTGAGGTATGCAACCCCCTGCTTGGGCACACTACTATAGGATTTGGAAAATAACCAACATAAAATCAATAAGTTTTAGCTACGTATTCTAAAAAACGGGATTAGCGGGATTATAATATATCGGGATTTTGAACAAGCGGGATTTTAGAAGACGGGATTTTAAAAAAAACAGTATTTTAGCAGACGGGATTTTAAAAAAGCTGTGTTTTAGCAGACGGGATTTTAAAATTTTTTTTTCGGGATTTTTGAAAAAAAAAAAAAATACTCGTAAATCATGTAATGCGTACCGTAAAAGTCTTTTAATAAGTAAGGTGTATTATGTAATTGTTTTTAACTTTATTTAAGATATTGAAATATTTTTATAGAATTAAGGGAATAAATAAATACTCTTAACAATCTAATTTTAGATTTAAAGAAGCTAAAATTTTGATCAAATGAGAAAGTCGAAAAGCCAAAACAAAGAATTCAAAACAGCTATCGTTAAAATAATTTTTGCTTAATTTTTTCAAGGTTAGGTTAGTGGGCTAACAGTTGGTCTTGTTAACTACACACTTAGACCAATGTATATGCGTTGTGATGCCCTAGGGTTTGTGACCCACTGTATCGATCAAGCCCGTTAAGGGTATAGATGGGTTAAAGCAAGCTTTAGCCTGAAATGTCAGAGGGTATTTCTAAAGTATTGGAATTTCTATCGTCACATAATAGCCTGGCTAATGAGATGTATATGCCTTCTCAGGGGGTATTCTTTTCCTTTACCTCCACTTGAGCAATCATTCCCCCCGCTAGGCCTGTAGGAGCATGTGGCTCCTTGCAAAGTCTGGTAGATGAGTTTGAAAAGTCAGTGTTTTGTGTATATGTTCGTTTGTTTGATCGTTAGTTAAGTCGAAGACGCTGCTTCCATACCAAAGAGGATTTTACCAATCTTAGGTGGAGGTGGCCCCATCGACCCATTGATGCTCGTGTTCAACGTAGGAGTGGCAACCGCAGGTGTATAGGCGAGGTGCCCATTCTCCGTTAGTGCTGCTCTCACAAGGAGCACGTGCGTCGTTGTAGTTTTCGTTCGTACTACACTATTGTACTGTAGTTGAAGGCGGTTTTCATAGATCAGGAATTCTCAAGCCATTTGGTATCATTAACGAATTTTAACATGATTTTGCTTTAAATGTCAGAGAGCTCCTCCAAGTCGCTGGAGTAGTGTCTCCCTAGATGTCTGTTTCTTAGATGATATAGCGCAGGGCAGTGGCACAGGTATGTGAGGAGTGTCCTCATGTATCTCCTCGTCACCGCATCCTCTGCATAAGTCGTCCATACTGAGTTTCATCTATTTCTTGTGGTAACCGAGTTGGTTGTGACCTGTGATGATGCTCACGAGAAGCGAAAGAGACATTTTATTCAGTTGGTTGATAATATCGGTCTTTTGTTTACTGAAACTAGGCCATAATTTTCTGGTTGTAAGACAGGAATCGAGAGAGTTACAATTTTCCAATAGTAAACACTTTTTTTTTGTCAAAATCGTTATAGCCGTTTTCAAGATAAATGAGGTTCTTCATAATGGCTGTGTGGAAGGTATCATTAGTTTTGGGGCTCGAAATAAAATCTCAGTTTCTTCTCTAGGGAATCAACAAAGACGTACGAAGTTTGAAGAATATTGCTTCAGTGGTTTAGGTTGTAAGTTGAGATATAGTGACACAGACAGACAGATAGACGGAACTGCAGGACCCACATTTTCTTCGTGTTCTCTATCATCTTAATGTCAAGTTTCGCTCAAAACATCCAGTTTGATTTTTTTTCAAATGCAAAACTTGTCCTTTACGTAATACCTATAATGGACGCAAAAAGGAAGTTTTTTTTTCTTAGAACCCGTTGTGAGCCCATCCGGAACATTTCTGAATCCGAATAAAATCAAAGATTGACTCGAAAAGAAACATGCTTTTTCGTCTACCTTCAAAGGTTTTTACCTCACATTTGATTGAAAGCTAAAGCTTAAATCTTCTTTCACATATCCATTAACGTGCCCTTAAACTACGTACAACTAAAAATATAGGTACAAGTGTGTATAATTTGTACTTGATTGTACATACATAGTAGGTTTTTTTCGGCTTGTAGAATTTTCAATTTCATATTCAGACAGTGTGATAGCCAAGTAAAAAAGGTATGTTAAATTGGCTGCGTGTCAGATGCGGAATGAATGATTTTTGGGGTTTTGGGTGGTTTCGTAAAATTTGTGGTTTAATTAAAACACTGAAGAGTAAAATAAAAAAAAATATTATCAAATAATATTCATATACGTTTTGGATTTTTAATTAACAAAACTGCAATTGAGTAAGGAAGTCATTTTTTAACCCACTACCTGGGTGATATCGGGCGGAAGAGTAAAATAGGGATTTGCATAAATACAAAATTGAGTGTCTTTAAACTGCAGGAATATTAAATGTTGGGCCAAAAGAGTAGTAGTTGTAAATTATTATTAATCTGATTTTGAAGTCACACACACATCAAAGGAAGAATGATTTTTTTTTACCTCCGCAAGTCCAATTCGAACACATTAATAATTAGTTAATCCTTTAAAATATTTTAAACATAAATATAATGCATTTGATTGAGAGTGTAATTATAGTATTCGGTAAAACGAAAACCAAAAAAAAAATATAAAATAGGAGAAAGGTAGGTGACTTTAAGCATTTGGATTAATCGAAATATGGCTTTGGCTTTTATCGTGTGAATTTTGAAAAGTTTATTTCGCCAAAAGTTTTGTATATTTTAAGGTTTTTTTTGAGTAAATTTGGATAAAATAATTTTTCACACTCAGAAGTCCTTGACATTTTGTGAGGTTCTAAAGGCAGCAAAGATGTTTAAAAACCAATGCAGAAAGCGAAAAGCATATTTCAAAAGTTATTATTTTTTTTAAAGAGAACATATCTACCCGAATATGCCCAAACTCCCCTATTACCTGGATTTTGATTACTAATGAAAATGTATGATTTCGTTCACAAATAGTTCGAATGATAGAATTTATTATTTGACATTTTTTTAATAAATATTTTATAGCTTCCATTGTCGGATGATTTGAACATTTATATTCAATTGAAAATAGTGTTTATTATGTACGCAACTATTTTTATTTAATATTGGGTATGAATAAGTATGAATAATTCATTACAGTTTTTAATGGTGCCATATTTAATGTGGAATAATAAATAGAGATAAATACTTATTCGGAAATATAGCTTATTTATATGTTTTCATTTAAAATAGAGAATTATTGTGAATGAAAATATTAAAAAAAACATACAAACTAATATTTATGGAAGAGGAAATTGGATTTTTAATTATTTATTCAGAAACTATAAAACTGTAGCTGAGCTTATAAAGGATTTTCCGATAGGGATTTTCGAACTTTGAGAGGTGATTATGACCATATTTTCAAATTACATGTTTCATTTATTAAGTCTTGTAACGAAGTGTACCCTACTACTCCACTTTATGTTACTTTGGTATTACTAGTGAGAATTTTACTCCACCACATTCAATTCACACGCACCATAGACACATGACGTCACAGGAAAATCTCTATACTCTGTCCAACAAAAATTGTCAGTACAGGGAAGATAGGACGTTTGTCTCTCATTCTGGTTGCATTGCCATGCATAAGTGTGTCGCCTTTTAAAGCTCTCACAGGGATTCCGTAGTTTAAATTATAAATCGCCGCAAATGAAAGTAAAAAACGCATAGGGCTACCGTCTGCCGATTCAAAACGACTAAAAACAATATTCAATTTACCTTTTCCCACAACGCCAAGCGGTAAGATAATAGGCGCGTTTGTTTTTAAGTTGAAAAGCAATACGACAACACTCAACATACTCATCTTCTTAAAATGTGTTCTCAAAAGCTTCAAATCCCAAAAGCTCCTTAATAAAAACAACTGAAAAAGCTCTTTGCTTGCAATTGAGAATGATAATGGTAACTCTGTTTTGATGTAGATAAAGAGAGCACAATCGTATTGAGTGACTCTTGACACTCTTGTCTTGATCTTGACAGTATCTCATCAGCAGTGCGACGGTCGTGTTGGGGTGTACAACCTTTTGCAAAGAATTACAACAACAATTCCTTAAGAAAACTCAGTGGCTTGCTCTTTTTTTAGTGGCATTTTTCCCAACGCATTGTAGTGAGGGTGCATCAGGCGCCACTGCTTTAGAAAAAGCTCTCCCATAACGCCTGTACTGACAATTTTTGTTGGACAGAGTATAATATATTTCTTTCATCACTTATACAGTTAACACTCAGTCTTGGATGAGCCAAAATCACCCTTTCGGTCATACGAATAGTCGGGAAACAGCCCTCCTCAAGAATATCAGCAAAATTCTGGAAGAAGTCGTACTAAGGAGGTTCAAGAAGTATTGCAATGAAAACAACATTATCCCAGACATGCAGTTTGGCTTCCGGGAAGGGCATTCAACACTGCATCCTCACTGTTCCAGTCTGACGTCTTCTTAGTACTCAACAGCCATCGTGCCACCGTAGGATGCTTTCTGGATGTCGAGAAAGCATTCGACAGCGTATGGATAGAAGCCTTTATTCATTACCTTCGCCACTAATAAAAATATTATTTTCTTTTCTCTCTTTCAGGAAATTCTTCGTTCAGCTAGACAGCTGCAAGTCTTCAATCAAATCCATCAAAGCCGGAGTCGCCCAGGGATCGAAGCTGGGTCCCATCCTATTTAGCCTGATGACGTCTGATCAACCCGTGTCAACCGACTGCGAGAACCTGCTTTTTGCTGACGACTCGCTGGCCTACGCCTCATCGATAGCGCCAAAAATTGCAGCTCGGAGAGTGGAAGCCTACATCTCCAGACTCTACGAGTACTACCGATGTCGTTCAGCAGCGACTTGCAGAAACCTGACCCTGAAGCTCCCCGATAGGTCGACGAAAGCAGCCAAAAGAAATTTTAAATATCTCGGAGTCCACTTCAACGAGCTGTCCAAGTTCAACCCACACTCAAGGTAGCTACTAAGGAAGGCCAACTTCGCGTTTCACAGCTTGCGCCCATTGCTAGCCAGAAGAACCGGACTAAGCCAGCCAGTGAAACTACTGATATACAAGCAGCTTATCAGACCTGTCATCAGCTATAAATTTCCTGCATGGTAAACCATTTTGAAGACAGCAATGCAGAAGCTCCAATTTTTCGACAGGAAAAATCTGAGGATAAGCACCGGACTTATCTTCGATCGACAGCGAAAGAAGCACTACAGCAACGAAAGAGTCTACGACGAAGCCAAAATCAAGCCACTGGACCAGTTTCTCGTGCAATTAGAAAGGAAGCTTAAACATAGCACCGCCAACCACCTAAATCCGCTGATGTGTAGGATGACCACCCAGGAACGACATCCAGAGTCTAGATACCTTAGTGCTTTGGATATGTTAGAAAGTATCCCAGCCGACAACGAAGAAGCAGTTCGATTTTACGCTGGTGCGGAGTCAGCATACCATCGTGGCTCATTGCTTTCTGGAGGCTTCCCCACACCAGTGGTAAGGGGTTTCGTTGAAAAACATAGTTAGATAGGAAAGATTGTCCAGCTATTTCTTACTAAGGCTTGTCAAGGGGCCTTAATTCGAAGTCAAACGTCCTACTTGCCACCAGGCGCTTTGGTACCTGCCGATGTACCAGGGCGTTTTAGTCTGCTGTTTTGAGTGCCACTCCCCTCCGATCTGGTTATAAGCCCGATGTCAAAGTAATAGGACCAGTTTTTAAAGCCAAATTATCAGAAGCCAGATTACCAGATTACTGAAACTAAGTACCAGAATTTTGAACTAAAATCCAAAGTACAGAAATCAGTATAACCGATACGAGGCAGGAAGACTAGAATCCAGCAGACTTGATATCCGTGAATCGTTCGATTGCCAGAATTAATCGATGTACTATTGAACTATTGAACTATAGTAACATAATGTGTGTGTTAAAAATATGAGAGTTCTTTTCAATAAAGATTTTGTAATTTGGTTCGAAGACCTTTCCCTCTGAAGTTCCGTGTTTCTCCAGGACGACCCTGGCGAGACCGGCGAGCATAACCTCGACTAGATAGCAAAAAGCACATACTTGTAACAGTCTTGTCGCAAGTTTCGGTCGAAATAACATATTCAACGAAGAGGTCCATTTCTGGTTGAGTGAGTTCGTTAATACGAAGAATTGTCGAATTTGGGACGATTACAATCCAAAAGAGATTGCAATGTATCGAGAGAAAGTCACTGTTTGATGTGGACCTTGTCCTGGTGATTCGTAATTCTTTGAGAACAACGTTGGCCATGACCGTCATTGGCGAGCAATATCGGGCAATGATACCCAATTTCTTTTGACTCGAATTGGATGATAAAGACACCTACGATATGTGCCATTTAAAATTGCCAATAACAAACTGTACCGACTTTCCTAGGGATGACATGATTAAACAATATATCTTTGTAAATTCATTTAGGAGGAAGTTTAGTTGAAAAAATGAAAACTATACAGACTCATTAGTGGTACACGGATGGTTTCAGAACGAAAGAAGGGAGTGGGGCTGTCATTTTTGAGCCAAATACCAAATTTTAATACTAATGCTGGGGCAATCCAGTATTATTTTCCAGTCAATGGCATAGCGAAATTTTCAGGACAAAATCTCGAAAGGAAATACCAGATAGCCGCACTCAAAGAACTAAGCTTAAAGGCCATCGCACGTTTATGTTGTGGGAATGTGTAGGCAGACTAAACTAACGTGGCTAGGACAATAATTTATCACTTCATTGGGTAGTTGGACATATGTATTGGTAAACATTGAAAAGGGGAGGCAGCCTCTCGAGAAAAAATTAGCGCAATAACTTCTTCAATGCGGCCCGAGCCCTACTGCAGAAAAGGAAAAACAGGATTAAAAACGAAATCAAAACATAGGGGGAGTCTTAAAGATTCAAAAACTGGAAAGAACTCCTGCTAAGGAAGAAACGCCGGACCACATACTAGGCCGATGCGTAGTACTTACGTATCAAAGAAATAAATACCTGCGACGCACGGTACCAAATAACCAATTTTCTTAAAGAGATAAACTTGGGAGAGCTGAGGGTTGCGCAACTCATCTAGCTCTGGATGGTGACACAATATATCTTTAGGTCGGAGTGCAATAATTTCCAACCCCCCTAATATTGGTTCATTCATTCAACCATCGTTGATTCGACCACATTAATTACTTGTAATTTCCTAGGCTTCTACGAATATCGATATTAAATTTTTTTTTAAATTATTGTAAGCAAGACTCGCGGACTATTTGTTTAAAAATTAAATTTTTGTAGATCAAATCGATCAATTGTCCCTTTGACTTTACGCTGGCAATAAATTCCCTCCCATTAAACTTGTGTCGGTGCTATTTTGACATAAAATTAGTCAGCCATAAGTTCCATAATTTTTGCAAGCCTTTTTGGACATGAAGGAGTAAGAGTAGTATATTTGAAATTAGCCTTTTTTGTAGAGGTTTACAACAGACCTTAAAATTAATACCATTCTTTTAATGGTGCCGTACTTTTTAGGCGATTTTTTTTTTTGGCAAGGATAAGGAAATTCAATGCTCATGCGAGATTGCAGAAATTAATGAGCCGAGCCCCTTACAAGCTGAATAACTTAACATTTCTGAACTATCGGCGTTGTTGCGATCTTATCTTTAAGGAGCTAATTCATCGACAGTTATCGACTTTAACTAAATAACCGTAAGACCCAGGGGTTTTTAAATTACACTTTTATTTCCACAATTGATTGCGAATAAGGTGTTAATCATCTCACTATAAATCGCAGAGGTACCATCAAGTTCAGTTTTGGAGGTATATACACGTAGATGTTACACAGTTTGGCTCGAACACATTCATCTAAGTCAATATTCAGGCCAATTACTATATCATAGCTTACATAATCCATATGTGTCACTTTAACGATATCATATAAATAAAATGGAAGAGCATAACACATAATATTCCCAAAGTCTTAACTTTTAAAGCCTATTAGCTTGAGCTTATCTATTTAAAAATATATAAATCACACTCGACTACCAAATTTTATCCCATTTGTAGATTGGTCAAAATCAATTAAAAGCAATATTACAATGATTAATAAGCAGATTAAAGGATTAAGTCCTTTTTGGCAATTCACCGCTAAGCTTTCAATATACACATTGAAACATCTAACCAAGACGAGCAGGGTGGTTTGTTAAAAATTTAGTAACTGGATTTTTGGTGTAGAATAAAATCGACAAATACAAACATATATTTCTTCAAAGGTTTTAAATATACGTTTAACATCGAATAAAATCTAAGTATCGGGAAAATAAAGTCCAAAACTCATCAAAATAAGTGATATTTCTTGTAAATTTTTTCAGACTTGGTAATCTGATGGAATACAATATTTTCAAAATCTCCTTGGAATACACTTTTATATTTATTTTACTCTTAAGTATAAGAGTTTATAGTTACAGAAAAAGAGACGGTAAAAAATGGCTAAATTCTGGACGACTGGATCGATTTTCTTAAAAATGTTTTGCCTAGTGATTTTCCTTTTTGGATCAACCATGTTTTTGTTTTTTTTTAATCGATTAAATATAAAGGAAAATTTCATTAAATTTTTGTCTTCCCATTATTGAAAAGGTTCCACTGCTTAACAGGTAAACGACACTCTGAGCATTTTCAAAGAATTTTAGCAGAAGCTGCATGCACGAGGAAGAACTGATTTCTGTACATTCCCTGCTCTATCTCAAGGACGATCTCTTCATCTAAGAGATTTTTACTATAATGATCATAGCGACCTGGAAAATATAGACATAAGTAGTGAAATTTGTTGAATGAGTAGGGATACCAACCAACCAACTTATGGTCTAAGACGAGTCTTAGTCATCCGAGGCCGATACTCATACCGAAACGATACTGAATATTTCAATTTTAACAAGGCCGTGACACATACAAAAATCTAGTCTGGTCTATTCTCCTGGCTAGTCCATTAGTCTCGATGATTCTAAAACGACTTAGTAAATTCTGTTGAAGCTTTACGTCTTGCAGTTTTTAAAAACTATCAACAAAATCTTACAAAATAATGTTCTTAAGTAAAAAAATCGTTACTTGCCACGCTACAAGGGAGATTATTTAACATTCGTGAAATAAGGCGAGAGGAACAGTTGGTCAAATAATCAAGGTAGCGGAGCACGAATTTGAAGTGGTGCATTCCTTTAAATACCTTGGGTCAAAAGTAGAAGCCGATAACAATATAGAAGAAGAAATACGCGGGCGGCTTCTCAAATCCAACAGAGCCTACTAGTCTGTCAAAGCTCTTTAAATCCAGAAATTTCACCATAACTTCAAAACTGCTGCTGTACAGGACCATGGCCCTGCCAGTACTCACATATGGATTCGAGACCTGGGTGCTTAGCAAAAGGCACTCCGACCTCTTAGCTGTGTTCGAGAAAAAGCCTTAAGGAGAATTGTTGGCCCCATATGTGAGGAGGGACGATTCCGGAGACGGTACAATCATGAATTATACGCAATCTACCTTGAAGCAGATATCGTGACAAAAATTAAGCCCGGTAGACTCCGGTGGGCAGGGCACCTAGCTCGCCTGAGCGAAGAGGAACCTGCTCGGAAAGTTCTTTGAGGTACATTCTATGGTAGACGACAGCGTGGTAGACCATGCTTGCGCTGGAGAGATGACTTAGACCAGGACGCACACATACATATGTATATAGATAGGGGATTATATAAGGAAAATGTTACCAAACTTAAGGGTCCTTTAGAAATAACCATGGGACATTGTATGACATAAAATATTGCGATGTTGTGATATAAGAGATGGTAGTCAATGGGGAATATATTTAGGGCCGAGGCTTATTTCTACTACAAGGAGCACAGTACCAAGCATAAGACTGGTGCATTTTGGTTAATGACTACAAATTTTGAACAAGAAAATTGATCTTCTAAGCTCCAGTTCTCATATTTCAAGCACCCGATCAGCAAAGATTCTTGTGTTAAATGAACTTCAAAAACCTTAAGACGAAAGTTTTAATGCAAAATACGATGTAATGTCGTTTGTGGAATGCCTAATTCCAAAAATCGACGAGAAATCGACTAACCTGAGTTTTCGTCAACACTACGAGCTTTACGGGCAATATTCTCAGTTGTTATGAGAATGAACGACGCACGCGGTTTCGATTCTTCACACCAGTTACTTGTCCCAACAGCTCAAATTATTCCACCAGTTTCACTATTTCCCGCCGAAAGGGTGCTCTACGACGATCCAAAAGTGCTCTAGTTTTTCGAACAGTGAATGCAAATTTTCACCATTTTTGTAGTGAATTTAAGCAATGCGTTGTTTCAATAGTGTATCGTTCCATTTTTAGAAGTGGCATAGATTTTAATCGTCAAATGTCAAAAGATGACAGCTACCCAAATAGCGGGCTATTCAAAATGAAACTTCTTATTGAAAAACCCTTTATTATAATGAAAAAGCCTGTTGCATTCATCCCCTAAGAAATTTACCGGTAATACTCGTGCTTCAGAAACTGTCCATCATTTTGCTCTGCATGTCATCCATGGCATTTCATGTCAATAAAACGGTTGTGTTTACATTTTTTTTTAAATTTCAAAATCAGTGCCACAAGTCGCATTATCGACCTTTTTTCCTACAACTGAATTAAGCGCCATCTAGTTATCAATGTTTAAAAAATTTAAATACACTTACACTTTATGTTCGCTCAGATTTGTATAACTGACTTATGTGTCATGCACATTGTAAACATTTCAACTATTCATATTCACTCTTAGTTTTGTTGTTGTTGTTTTTGTGACATCTGTCAAATTTGTTGTTTATTATCACAATGACATGTTACACGATTGCACAGCACGTCCAAATGCTACCAATTTATTACCAAAATGTTCGTTAATGCAAACGATGCAGAAGTTCTGCCCATTTTAAGGTAGGCGTGGTGGCCCTTCATTGTCGAATAATCGAAGTTTCTTTGCCAAATTTCAGACGACCGGCTAGGATATTAATAAGTTAATATTCCTACGTCAAAGGAACAGTCCGTGAACCCGGGGTAGTCGATCCGTGCACAAGAACTCGGTCTTTCGCAGACTTAAACTTGGCGATTTTTGCATCAGAACCTGGGATTACACCCGTACAAGATCCAACTTACTTAAGACCTCAAAGTACATGAACATAGACTAAGCCGATTGTTCGCTGACTGGGTCTTGAAGCGTTTGGAAGAGTACCCACATTTTGGCCGAAAAATCATATTTGGCGACGAGCCGCATTAACACAATGAATGGTTGTGTTAACAAGCAAAATTTCCGTTTATGGGACGAAAAACACGAGGTACACTAAATGACAATGCATCATCAAAAAGTTGCAGTTTGGTGTGGATTTTAGATCGGCGGCGTCAATCGTTACAACTTTTTTGAAAACCACGAGCGCTACAGAACGATGATAACCTATTTCTTATGGCAAAAATTGGACCATATGGACGTAGACGATATATGTATGGTTCCAGCAGGACGGCATGCACCAAGTGCCACCATTGACATTCCGCATGAACGATTTGAGGGTAAGGTTATTTCCCGCAGAGCTGATGTGACGAATTGGCCAGCGAGCATGCGATTTGACACCGCTAGACTTTTTCTTGTGGAGTTCTTTGAAGTAGCAGGTCTCTGCGAATAAACCAAGATGGATCAATATAACAAAGGCTATTTCTCAAATTCAGCTGGATCCATTCGGAAGTCATTCGGATTATTCGGATCTGTGCCACCGTAAGAGGCCGAGGCAGGTAATTAAAAAATATGTCAGATTTCATACATAATGGCATATAGGGACCTTTCAAATAAAAAAATGTGTCAATACCTCAGACAGAGCTTGTTTTATTTTATTCTATTACAACATCAACCAGCCCTTATTCAAAAACACATTTATTTTCGATTCCCTATAGCGTCCATTTTTCCCAACTAGTGCCGCTCAATCCAAGTTGGACATCGAACAGCTTTTTAAAGGGAATGTTAAGTCTTCTGTCATACAATAGTCTAGCTATAGCAGAAGTTCCAAAATCTGAGCAAATAAATCGCATTTAAATCGGATCACCCTGTAGTGATAGGTAGATGCGACTGTATCTAATATTAAAATCCTGCAAAATTCGAAAATAGAAAATAAATCCTATTTCGTGGTTACGTGCATTCAGTTAAAATCAAATATTGATTTTTGTTTATCGTATTTTATTATGGCCGCTACTATTGCTATGGCTTTTCGTCGGAAGTCATCCATATGCATTCGCTGCTTGAAATTAATATTTGCCATCCAAAATATACCGATGAAAAAGCAAAAGCATTGCTGATGAGGGCAGAGCGGAATGAATATTTTCAATTTCGTGTCCTTTGCTATATTGAACCAAATACACACAGCCATATTCGCATACACATTTATTTGTTCACAGCAAATAGGAATAATAATAATAAAGAAATACACAGACTCGTATATTGCAAATAAGTTTTAAGGATTTACAAAAAAAGGACCCTTTTAGCTGCTGCATACGAGTAGGACATATCAGAACTTGTACTCACCCACCGTAAGTTGCCATAAAATGACATGTCGGAAATTACAACTAGGACTGCCATTTATAAAATAGCAAAGTTTTCGGGGCTTTTATGAACAACAACACAAAAAAGAAACAAATATTTCGGAAAACCAAAAAGGACCCAAAAAACAGGACCGAGAGGAAAATCACTAATTACTTGGTTTGCATAGATGAATATGCTTTACCTACACAAATCAACTATCTATAGGATTTGCGGTTGTTATTTGAGGTCGGTGGGTAGTGGCTCATTTGGCTTGAGGGTAAACTGATGTGATCTGTACACAAACCATAAAGTACAGATATATTAATAAGGATATTCAAAGTATTCAATTATACAATCTAATTTCAGATGAAAATCATCAAAATGTATTTCCCACCAAACAGTGTAGTCAGCAGCAGCAGCAGCAGAAGGATTGTTGGTTTGGTATTGCCTCTGGGTGTGATTTCAGAAAATATAATAATATGCATTCATAGAACCTTTAGATTCTGCGTCATCGGTCCTGGGTAAACTGAAAACTCTGACTATGATAACGAAAACAAATAGACATTTGAGGATGGAGTTGACTAGACAGCAGACTGAGAAAGTCAAACAAAAACTTCGTGATGGATCAAATGGCAAACATGAAACGACCTAAGTATCTTTGTCCGTATTTGATAAATAATTTCGGAAATATGTACGTAGATAGATTTTTAATAGATGAGCAGCTTTGTTCTGAAATGTTTTCAGTAAGTCAAATGCAATCCTTAATTTAATCCACTCGTACAAAGTCTGTGAAAGGATTAGCACAATACGTGATTTATAACTTAGTGAAAACTAGTCTGGAGTTACACATCAAAGGAAATGCTGTTTGTCTCTGAATGAGGGCCGCATCAATTTTACCATCCCTCGGATTAAGTTTGATAAGAACTTTCAGGTAACCAATCTTCCAGAGACATCTGGGAGAACTTGGAATTCCTGGAAGATGATTTAATCCATTTTCACACCGATGATGGATCAAAATCTAATGACGGTTGGTTGGTGGAGGTGTATATTCAGACAGACTAAATTTAAGTCTTTCTTTTCGTCTTCCCAATCATTGAAGAGTGCTCCAGTTTCAGGCGAGACTTTTGGCGATCAAAGAAGTCCTGTCTTGTCTTAAAGGAAACGAGATATTAAATAAAGATATCCGCATCCTTTCTCGGACAGCCAAGCAGCCATTAAATCTATTGATTCTGTCTCTACCAGCTCAATAACAGCCCTTAAGTAGACTCCATCTGGCCGAATTCTACAACAATGATCTTAGAGATTGAGGAAACATAAATATACTCGTATGCAATCTCACTCGCTTCATTAGGAGTTGCAAATGGTTTAACGATTAGTGAGAAAGTCTAGAAGATTCAATGCGGTATCCCAGAGACCAGTTGATGTCCTAAGTGCTCTTCTGCTGACAGCCATGTCAATTTAACCTAACCTAGAATATCAGAATTGACCTATAAATTGCATTGTTGTTTTAAAAAAAATTAGTGGCACGACAGCTTGTTGAAACAGAGGTATAAAAATTTTTGATCACGTATTGTTAGTCATCAGGAATGAAGGGGATCTTAAAATTTCTGATAAATTCGAATGAGATACTCTTTGATCTTGATCTTGTGATGCTTTTTCTTCGTAGCTGAGGTAAACTCGTCGGAGGGCAGGATTCTTCCCAAAGAAGAAACAATACTTGGGCTTGCACGGTCTTAACTCCGAATTAAATGGCTTTCATTTATACTACTAAACTCTCATTCAATGTATTTCTTAGTATTCATTTCTAACACGGTATTTCATATATTGTAGTTTAACATGTGGGATCGCCGGGACTATTTTGAATCAATAATTCAACAAGTCCAATTGTAGTGCTAAGTCTTCTACTTGGCTGATTTATTTCAGTAGTATATAGAGTTTGTATTATAAAAACCTTATATTAACAATTAGAGTAATGCCTCTCTGTCAGCGAAACGCTTTAAAGGTTTTTGTTTGCGGCCCGATCTTAAACTCTCTATACACTAGATTGGTATCCACACTTGGACGAGAATAAAAGACAATTTTGGTATTTTCTTAACTTCCACTTATCAAATATGTGGCTATAAGTCAGTGTGAATTGAGAAGATAAGAGACAAAATTGTAAGGAATTCCAAGTTAGTAATGACAACATGACATCAGTTGCACACTGAAATTATTCTTTAAGACCCAATAAAACAAAGCAGGAAATATTGAAGTTAAAGGTGAAATAAATGATGGTATTCCGCAAGGAAGTAATCTCGATACTATATTTTTTCGTTCACGCATTAAAAAAAAAATAAGTAGAAAGTAAGAATGTTGAAGAAACATAAGTTTAATTTCATCAAAAGCTTGATAACCCATTTAGACTAATGTGTTTTGCACCACAATAATAAGGTCTGCCGTACAGATTTGCTTTGGACTAGCCTTATTTTTTTTGTTACTTTTTCATCCATTAAAAGTGTTATGACTACTTTTAAAACGTTCGAACACAGTGGAAGCGTATTAGGAAGCTGGGAGAGCTGTTAGAATGAGATACTGATGCACTTTGGGTTTAAATATCTAAATATCGGAATGGAATAATTCACTCCGGTAAGGCATGTTCGTAGTGCTTCTAAAGAAATAGTCTCTTACAATAACCACGAAGATAAGCTTAAAGTATAGGTATGGTCAGTACTTGAGCACTAAAGGGGTTTTGATTCAAGATTAAATACCAATGGTCTTGAAGTTTTGGACATCGAAATAGGAGCTAAGACATTACACAATTAAAATGTGCGGTAAAAGAAGGTCTGTCCGAAATTGGGCTCAACGGTCCACTGATGGACATTGCATGAAACGCGAGTATTACGAATGGATTGTTTTAGGAAAGAAATACAAAGGCTATTTCACTAGAACACTGTTTATAAAAATATCTCGAGAGATGCCAACATTTCTGTTACAGTTCTATAACCTACCATTTCCAGAACTATATTTCGATTCTATCCAAAAGACTCAAGTGGACTATTATTATTATTATTATTATTATTATTATTATTATTATTTATTAATTTAATTTCTTACACATTAAGAATAAATCTTATAAAATTGTGAAGTTTATAATATGGATAACGAACTACAATATTTAAAAGTGAAAGAAAAAATTATAAAAAGAAACAAAGCAATTAAATTTATAAATTATACTAATCATATACTATAATATAAAGTAGGAACAAAATATTTTATAATGAAAGATTTATAAAGAAAGAAAGAAAAAAATTGAAATCAAGAATTGAGAAAGCCTAATAAATTAAAGAAAATTAAGAAATTAAGATGCTGCCTTTAAAAGAGAAAACATTAGTCGCCAAAATTTGAAAAATATGAGTGTAAACTCTTTAAAAAAGTTTGCATGTCGTCTATCAATTTTAAGTGCAAGGGAAGTGAATTCCATAGTCTCGTTACAGCAATTAAAAATTGTCTTTCTGATATCAAAAATGAAAAACGAGGTATAATTATGTCCATAGATCTCTGATATACCGGAAATTGTAGCTTATTATATAAATACATTGGTTTACCAGTTTTCATTATATTAAAAAATAGTTTAATTGAGCGATATTTAATAAAATTTTCAATTGACATGTTAAGCAGGTTCTTAGATAAGTGTGATATGTGGTCATATCGGCGAAGACCATAAACGTACCGAATTATACTATTGAAAGCTACTTTTAATTTTCTTTTACTTTCAGCGTCGCAATTTGAAACAATTTCACATCCATTAAAAAGTGTTGGAATTGCTAAAGATTTGGCTAACATTATTCTTGTTGGCAGAGGCGTGTATGCTTGGGCAACCCATAGCGAACGTAAAACTCCATATGTCTTACCAACAACATTTTTGATATGATCATTCCAAGTGAGGGATCGGTTAAACAAAATACCCAAATTTTTAACTGTTTCAACGTACTGAATATGTGAATTATTTAAGGTGATGGGAGGGAAGTACGAAAGATCTAATCTGTTACGGGATATGACCAAACATTTGCATTTTGTAGGATTTAATGTTAGATTATTCTGCAGAGACCAATTTGAGATATTCTCAAGATCCCGGTTAATATTTTCAACACAGTTCTCAATGAGACCTAGAGGACAATTCTGGTAAATCTGGACATCGTCAGCATAAATATGCATCATTGAATTTTGAACAACACTAGGAATCTCATTTACATATATCGAGAACAACAGTGGGCCTAAAATTGATCCTTGCGGAACACCTTTGCGAACGGGTAGAAAATTTGACAAGGTGTTTCTTACATACACTGCCTGTTTTCTGCCATATAAATAATTAAAAATTAACCTAGTTGACAATTCGGAGAAATTGAAATAACTACGCAGTTTGTTACATAGAACGGTATGATCGACCATATCAAAAGCTTTTGAGAAATCGAGTAGTACCAAAAAACTTACATCATCATTATCAAGCCCAATTCGTATATCATCAATTACTTTAATGAGAGCTGTAGTACAGCTATGTTTTGCACGAAACCCAGATTGTAGTTGTGTTAGCAACTCATTATGATTTAAGTATTCATTGATTTGTTTTTGTAAGATTCGTTCGTGAACTTTCGATAGGAAAGGTAGTACAGATATCGGCCTGAATTCAGTGCAGTCAGAGTTTTTGGGTATAGGGATAATCTTTGCCAATTTCCATTGGCGCGGATATAACCCTGTAGTAATTATCGAGTTAAAAATATGTGTTATGTAAGGCAATATTGTGGGCAAAATTGCCTTGATAAACACTGGATGAATGCCATCCACTCCAACTGCATTGCTTTTTACAGAGAGCACAGCCTCAACCACGTCAAGATCATTTACTACAGAAAAATTAAACATGCTTTCATCTTCGTGTATTAAAATATTGAAAGGATCATCTGCGTTATTTTGAACAGGAGAATCAATTGAATTAATAGTGTAACTGCTTGAAGGAGTTGTGGCAGGAAAATTTATAAATCCACTGTTTAGGTCATTACCATCAAGATCACAGCCATCTATAGATTTTGATTTAGCTATACCCAAATCACGAAGATTTTTCCATAGTACACGTCCTTTTAAATTGGTACTGAGCCGATTAGAAAAGTATTGAATTTTAGCTGCTTTTATCTCACGGACAACATTATTACGGAATGACCTATAAACTTCGAATAGTTCCTCGATTCGGAAACGCTTCCAACGGTGGTAAGCTCGGTCACGCTTTTCTATCAGTAATCTAATGTTTCTCGTAAACCAGGGTTTTGCATTGCAGTTAACTGTGTTTGTTTTGATTGGTATGTGGGCATCAATAAGAGAATTTAAATTATTATTAAGAAATTCAACTTGATCGTCAGGTGAATGTTTTCTGTATATATTGTCCCATGGAATAGAATAAATATGTTGTTCAAGTGCATGTCTATCAATATTTTTGAAATCCCTATACTCGAAAGTTGAAGGTGCTGAAAGAGTTGTTTTAAAATCATAAATTAGAAAAATTAAATCATGCTTTGAAAAAGCTGGGGCAGATAATTGGTCATAAAATAGTAAATTGTTTGTGTCGTTTATAAAAAATACGTCCAACAAAGTACTTGTACTCGACGAATGATGAGTTGGAATTGTAGAGTTTACAGAATGGAAACCAAACGAATTCATGTTATCACTAAAATGTCTTTCAATCAAAATATTGCTGTTAAAATCCCCACAGATAATTATATTCGGGGATCGAGTAGAAATATCTTCCAAATCAGCATAAAAGGGTGTTAAATCTATGTATTTATTGGGCCTGTACACAGTACCCACTAGAAGGCTTTTATCACCGCATACTACTTCAACAAAAACGTAATTTATTGCAGACAAATTAGATGAAAACCACTTCCTTTTACAACACAAACCTTGTTTTACATAAATGACAACACCTCCACCCACACGATCACATCTATCTACCCGAAAAACATTATAGCCAATTAACTTAATCCGCATATCATTATTACTGGCTTCTGAAGGAAACCAGGTTTCGGATACACAAATTACATCTATTTTGGATTGAGTAAAAATATCGCGAAATTGATCAATCTTTGGCGGTAGACTCTGAGCATTTATATGACAGATTTTAATACCTTCCTTCCTTTGGGGGTGGCCGTGGCGCGATGGTTGTGTGCTCGCCTGTCAACCTCATAATCACAGGTTCGATCCCTGCCGTCGTCTATGTCTTCTTTAATTCCATTAAAACCTTCTAAAAATTGTCATCAATGGGTTGCTGGTTTACTCATTACATGTTGTTTAGGCATAACACTAGCAACATGTGATTGAGTTAAACTAGTATGCCCAAATAGGATGAATATGATTAAAAAATAATGCGAATTATAAGGGACATAGAAATAAGACATGGCAGTTCTCCGCTTTAGTTCAGACGCCATCCCTGGAGATAAAAAATCTGAGACAACCACCTTCAGTCTCAACATCGTGCCACACATCTTTCCTATCCTTCTTTCTCTTCCGTAACTTCACGCCCGCGCTGTGTTGAAACATTTAAAGGGTAATCATAATCCCTTGAGCGCGAGTAAATTATAAAAAAAAAAAAAAAAAAAAGCAGAAAACCCCAAGCATAGTACGTAACATTCCTATATTACCGCGGCCTATGGAATTCATATTATTATCACCCATTTCGCCTTGAAAACATTAAAAGAGAGACAAACGACACGCAATGAAAGCAAAAATGTTTCCTCTTTATCAAAGAACAGCTTACAACATCATTTAACATTTTTGGCAAACGCAATACATATAAATATAAATAGGATAGAGAAGAAACAGAAAAAAGAGAAAAAAGAAAGAATAATAATAAAGATAAAATATAATTTAATATAAAAGTACATGCATTAAACATTGTTTGTAGTTTCTTCTATGGCATCATCGTTTTGACATCTCGCGGCAATTACACGCAGGGAATCGTCATTTTGTATAAGTACTGGTCTTCCAATTTCACTCTCTTTTAAAAGTACAGCACCAGAGCGGGTAAATACAGAAAAAATTTTCTGCGGATGGTGCCGCTTTAAATTGATGGCACGCCGAAGAAGCGATCGATTTTTCGGCGTTAGGCTTTCGTGTATGTAAATGAAACGATTGTAGTTGTTCGAAGAGAAGCCAGCATCTTGCAGGCACAGCTTACGTTTGGTAGCAATACGGTAATCAGCTAGGGATTTAAAAACGGAATTTCTCTCTCTGGGAGCGTTAAACTTTAAAATTATGGGAGGATCGTTGGTTTCGCTCTTATTTCTATTTACTATTGGAACACTTGCCCAAATATGGAAATTGTACTCAAGCTTTGGATGAGGAAAGGTTTAGTAGATTCCAGCCAGATCGGAAGGCATGACAAATTTTTTTTCATCGTCAAGGGAAACCAAAGTACTTCACAGCGTTTTTGGGAACGTCAAATATGTCATCAATCCCTACAAGGTAGTCTGTGGTACTTATACCAAGAACTAAAAGCTATTCGATTTCCTCAATTCAAGTGCCGCTCAAGAATAGTGAGAATTGGGGTTGGGTTCATCTTCAACGACAGAAGACAGCGTTGAATTTCTGAAGCATTAAATTCTACGCGGTTTATGGTTCCTTATTTGACAATACTATCGATATCCGAAATAAATGAGCTCTTGGTGTGGTTCTAGATCAACATTCGAAGGACAAGGACGTGAATCTGGAAACAAATATGAGAAGCTAAGAGTACTTTCATCAGCAAAACAATTTAATGGATTAGAAGTTTCAAACAAAAGATCATTGATGAATATCAGAAATAGAGTCGGAGACAAAACGAAGCCCTGTGGCACACCAGTATTTATTTTATAAATTCCAGACTTAAAGTCGTCCAAACAAACTTATATGGAGCGATTCAAAAGGTATTTTCTAATATAACGAAGAAGAGATTCGTCAATATCAAATGCAAGCATTTTCGATAGGAGAGCTCGATGCCAAACTCTATCAGATGCTTTTGAAGTATCAAGTCTTACTTTCTTCAAAACCATGTAAAGATTTGTGCCACTACCAGATCACCAGTGAACCTATTGCTACGAAAGCCGTACTGCTAGTCATTGAGAAGCTTTCGTTCTTCAAGGCATTTCTTGAGCCGACAATTTATTAGCGTTTCCATGATCATAGAAAGAAGGGACGTAAGTGAATTGGACGATAACTAGAGGGAGGAAGAAGATTCAGCTCTTTTAGCAACAGCCTGGACAGTTGCCTTTATTCATCTAATAAGAAACGGACGATTAGAAAAGGGTAGATGGAGAAGCTTGGTTTTGCCCGTATCATACTATCAGGGCAAGCGGATTTGTGAATATCGAACTCTTTGAGAACTTGTTCGAAAAAAGATTCGTCCCATGAAATATTCCTTCAACTGTTTCGTCCATGTTGAAGTTACGTCACATGAACCAAATATTAATAATAAGTACAGGAGTAGTACGAGTATTTTAAATTAAATTTTAGTGGGGGCTTATTTAGCTTAATCCAAGCTATTAGTATAACTTAAAAACTAACTTAAATCTAAACTTATAACTTAGAGTGGGGGGTGGGACGAAAGGAGTTTTAGGTTGAAGCTGCTGATATTGAAATCAAATGAATTTGGATTCAAATTGACCAACCAGAGCATACGGGTCAGAGGTTCATTAAGGCTATAGGAGGTGTGGTGTGATAGTATATAGAAAAGGCGGTGGTTTCTCAGGTTACGGAAATAAGTATTGAAAGAAATCGAGTTGTAGAGAGAGGAGCAGTCAACTGAACCAGAGAGAAGCCGATGTATGGAAAGTATGTCAGCAATTTCTCCACGTTCCTGTAATGAGTTAAGGTTTAACAGTTGGAGACGGTCACAATAAGGGGATACGATCAAAGGATAATCCAACTGAAGGCATTGAAGTGCACAACGAAGAAATCGTGGTTGGATGCCTTCTATTCTTGATATATTATGTACATATATCTTGATATGAAGACCAAACTTGAGACTCATGCTCTCAATTAAAGGTAGGACAAACGGTATGTAAGCCGATCGGGTCACGTAACGGTTGGCATCGTTTTACACAACCTAATGCTGAGTTGGCCTTATAGATTATTCCATCAATATGAAATAGAAATTTAAGTTCACGATCACTTAAAAGGCCAAGATCCATCCCTTATCTTTTCTACTATTTGTATGGGTTGATTATGAATATATGCGTTTACGTGAAAAGTTTATTGCCTGGCATTTGCTAATGTTAAGCTCTAAGCAATTGTTGGTACACCAGGCTGAGAAACTCTCGAGATCTGTTTGGAGAAGAGATATGTCTTCAGGTGCTTTGATTATTTTTGTAATAACAAACGCGATATATTTACATATGTTTGTTTTATTAAATTTATTTCAGTAATAAATGCAATATTATTTAATTCAGTATTTTATAAGACTAATTGAATTCACTTGTTGGTTAAGAGAAAAAGGAAGTTATGGAATGGAAGACCGCGTGGCATGGACGTTTGACGTTTCAGTGTATCGCTGACGTTCGCAGTTGTTGACGTTGACTTAAGGTTGTTGCCTTGGGGTCAGCTCCCATTACATCCCCCTTCTTTTGTAGTATTTTGGTTAAAAATACTAGTGGTAGGTTAAACGTTGAGGCTGTCTGACTGTTCTTCCAAACCGTGTCTTATATTCTGCTAACATCGGCATTGACATAGTCGGTGGGGGGTCTTGAATTTCAGGATTTGTTAATGGGATGATTTGGTTCTGTGGACTTGGTGATGTTGTGTTGGAATTTCGCAGCTTTGTTGTTACGATGTTTGGTAGATCTTGTTGAGCTTCGAGATCTGGAACTGTGGTTGCAGGAGAACGAATGATTGCTTCTGTTGGCTTAATATTGCAAGAACTACGACGAAACGTCTTTCCTTCTTTATCACGTAAAATATAAGACCTTGGGTGAACTTGTTGTGTGACGATTGCTGGCTTCCATTCATTGGAGCTTTTGATTCTAGTGACGACATTTTGTCCCATATGAAGAGGTTTATCTGGCGCAGCTCCTTTGTTTGCATATTTGGCTTGTTTTTCGCGTTCCTCTCTAAGCAATTCCGGGACGTCGGGTGTTCTAGATTTAGGAATAAGTGATGAAATTGTGGTTGGTAGTGGCGATCTTAAGTCTCTAGCATATAGTCGTTGTGCAGGACTTCCAAGTTTACCTCTAGGGGTATTCATAAAGTTGAGGATTCCTAATTGGTAGTCAGTGTCATCATATTTACATTTTTTGAGAATATTTTTGGCTGTCTGGACGGCTCTTTCTGCGAGACCATTCCCTTTTGGGTGGTAAGGGGAACTGGTTCTTTGATTGAATTTCCACTCGGTTGAAAAATTCTTAAAGTCACGGCATGAAAATTGGGGCCCGTTGTCCGTTTCCAAAATACGAGGAATACCGTGAATAGAGAAAACAGTTTTAAGGAATTTAATAACATACCTCGATGTAGCTTCTTGTAGTTTTGTGAAATTGATGTAACCCGAGTAGCTATCAGTAACAACAATATAATCTTTACCGTCAAAGTAAAATAAGTCTGCAGCCGCAACTTCAAAGGGATGAATTGGTACTTCCTTCGTTCCAAGTTCAATTTTATTGTTATGTCGCTGATGAACTTGACATGCGGCACACTTTTTTATGTAATTGGCGATATCGGAACTCATGTTTGGCCAAAAAATAACATCTCTAGCTTTACGCACACATTTTTTATAACTGAAGTGGCCGTTATGGATAATCTTGAGCACTTCATCTCTCATTTTTAGTGGGATTAGGGCTTTCTCTGCTTTAAATATTATTTCATTGTCTATGCAAAGCTCTTCTCTGAAGTTCCAATATGGTCTTATATTTTTTGGAAGACTTTTGATTGTTGTTGGCCAGCCTTGCATGATGTAATGTTTAAGTTGAACGAGTGTCTCATCTTGATTGGTGAAGTTGATTAATCGATCGAGCTCTTTATCAGAGATTGAGAGGATCAGTTGGATCTGCAGGTCATTTTCGTTTTCTGTGTGGTTTCTCTCCGGTTTATTTTCGCAGTCTCTGCTTAACGGGTCAGCCAGGTGCATGTTTTTACCTCGTTTATAAATAACCGTTGGATTATATGTGAGAAGACTTAGTCGAATTCTTTGCAGTCGTGCGGGTGAAGAGTGAATTGGTTTTTGGAATATTATCTCCAAGGGTTTGTGATCGGATTCGATCACAATTTTTTTTCCCCAAACGTATTCATGGAATTTTTCGCATCCGAATTTTATTGCCAGTGCTTCTTTTTCCAATTGCGAATAACGGGTCTGACATTCAGTTAATGCTTTCGAGGCATATCCAACGGGCTGTTCATTTTGCAATAAAACTGCGCCTAGAGCTGTCGAACTTGCATCGACTTGCAGTTTCACATCTTCGTTTGGGTTGTACAATCTGAGCACGGGCGGTTCGCTTATTTTGGACTTGAGTACTTCAAATGCTTCCTCTTGGCTAATTTCCCAAACCCAAGGTGTGGATTTTTCTAGGAGTGAGCGGAGAGGTTTTGTGATGGATGAAAAGTTTTTGATAAATTTGCTCAGGTAAGTAAACTTTCCCAAAACTCTCATTAATTCCTTTCTGTTTGTTGGTGGCTTTAATCGTCTAATTGCTTCAGTTTTTTCGGGATCGGGGCTCATTCCTTTACTGCTGATTAAATGACCCAAAAATTTAATTTGCTGCTGATCGAACTTACATTTTAATTTATTTAACTTTAAACCATTTTCTTTCAAGATTCTAATCACGAGCTCTGTGGTTTTTCTCAAGGCGTTGATTGACTTTGCGTGGATAAGAATGTCGTCCATTGACACTTTTACGTTGGGAATTTTATTAAACAATGTTTGCATAATGTTTTGAAACACCTCGGGGGCCGAACAGATTCCAAACGGTAGCCTCTTGCAACTATATCTTCCCCATGGTGTAGCAAAGGTTAGAATTCGTTTGGTTCGTTCTGAGACACGCACTTGCCAAAATCCCCTCATACAATCTAGGAGCGTAAAAAATTTCGACCCATGAATTTGAGCAGCAATTTCTTCGATAGTTTGCATTGGATGATGACGCCGTTTTATATTGCGATTGACCGTGGTTGGATCAATGCAAATCCGAATTTTTTGGTTCTTACGTACTATTACCATCGGGGATACTGAGTCTGTTGCTTCTTTTGTTGGTTCAATGACACCTAATTTTACCATGTTATCTAGTTCTCTCTTAGTGTCATCTCGGATCTTATAAGGGATTCGACGAGGTGAGGATATCTCAAACTTTGGATTTTCAATCAAGTCGATATCATATTCATAGTTTTTGAGACATCCTAGCCCTTCAAATACGCTGTCGTGTTGATCAACTTCATTTATACGACTTACAAGACCGAGCTTTTCACATGTTTTTGCTCCCAAGATAGGCGTTATATTTTCAGCAACGATTTTAAACGTGATATTGTGTTGTCGGCTAGCGATTGTGCATGGAATTATAGATTCACCAAGTACTTTTATACGGTGGTTGCTGAATGAGATAAGATTCTTTGTTGTGCACGGTATAAGTTTTGACTCTGAATTTTCGATAATATTTTGTGATAGAACGTTGCATTGTGCTCCTGTATCGAGTTTAATCTTGTGCGATTGGCCATTAATTATTATTGTTTCGGTGAATTTGTCGTGATTGTCAAACTCATTACTAGACACGCAACCAATAAATAAAGGAAAGTCGCTATCGCTGCCTTCACTTTCACTTTGCTCGTCGCAAAGATTTATTTTTTTCGATGTACTCGCTGTATTTGGGTTGTTTTTATTTTTATGTTGGAATTTATTCTTCTTGCAGTATGCCTCGAAATGGTTACGTTGTTTGCATAGTTTGCAAATGTGTTGATAGGCTGAACAGTTTCGCACGGTATGGTTCTTGCCACAATTGCGACAATTAAAAGCCCTCGCATTGAATTTGCTTGACTTTTCTATGGCGTTAACATGTCGTTCGTGTTCTTCTGTTATTAATGCGGTTTGTTTTTGTGCTAACTCGGTCGACTGACAAATTTGTATAGCTTTATTTAGCCCAATGTCTTCAGACAATAATTTTGTTCTTAGGTCATCATTTTTGACCCCTAAGATTAGCTGATCTCGGAGTAGACTGTCAGTTAACTGTTCGAATGCACAATTATTCGCTTGTAGCCGAAGTCTAGTAACCAACTCGTCGATAGTTTCACCCTCTTTTTGGGTTATTTTATGAAATTTATAGCGTTCAAAAGTGGTATTTACTTTTGGGGTAAAGTATGCTTCGAATTTTGACTTAACTTGGTCGAGAGTTTGTTCTCCACCTGATAAAGATGTTGGTAGGGAGTTGAAAACTTGGATCGCAGTATATCCGATTGCGGACATGAACGTAGCAATTTGTATATTTTGTGGTTTTTCATTTACCCCAGTAGCAATTTCGAAGTATTCATACTGCTGCTTCCAGAGCTTCCATTCTCTTGCCATATCTTTATCATGTTCCACGATAAGAGGTTTCGGTGGTCTTAAGAAGCTGCAGTAGTTCTCTGACATTTTGTATTTTCTGTAATTAAAATTTCTTTGTTTTAGATGAATTATTTGGAATTCTATAGTAAGACGGGTTTCGGCACCATGTAATAACAAACGCGATATATTTACATATGTTTGTTTTATTAAATTTATTTCAGTAATAAATGCAATATTATTTAATTCAGTATTTTATAAGACTAATTGAATTCACTTGTTGGTTAAGAGAAAAAGGAAGTTATGGAATGGAAGACCGCGTGGCATGGACGTTTGACGTTTCAGTGTATCGCTGACGTTCGCAGTTGTTGACGTTGACTTAAGGTTGTTGCCTTGGGGTCAGCTCCCATTACAATTTTGAAAAAATTTATATCGTCAGCGTAAAGGGATATTTGACAATATTTAATGACCATGTCAATGCCGTTCATTGTAAGGACAAAGAGGAGAGGCCCTAAATGACTACCTTGGGGGACACATACACTTTTTTGGAAGGTAGAAACAGCATAAAACTGTGCGGCTAGTAAATTTTCTAGTAGTTTTTCTTCCGTACTTATAACGGTGGTGTCATTGGAAAAAAGTTTCCGAAATTCGGGAAATTGTTATATAGTTTGACCAGGTAGAAATGACAGATTTTCCAATTATCATCCAACTGTTAAAATATCTAATAAAGATTGGCATTTAATCCATTCCACCATAAACAAAGCCGTGAAAGTTTGCCAATAGGGCGCTTGAAATGCTGATCAAGAAATCTTCTCAACAAGCAAAATTGCCGATAGTAGAACGAATACAATCCACAAGTGATTATCCCGTCCATTCACAAAGATTAACTGTCGGAAGTGATTTTTGGCATGATGGCAGTATCGGACATTATTTCTTTTGAAATGAGGAAGGAGATATTGTTACCATTTTAAGAATCTGGATCGTCGATTATGACGATAACGTATCTTTCTTTTTTCTTTAAACTTATCTTTGTTTTTCTCAATACAGATATCGTCGTAAATGTTTGTTTTTGAATTATATTCCAAGATTTCAAGGCGAAAAAATTTAACAAAATTATAAGCAACTACTTGAAATTTCATGCGAACTATGCATACAAACAACTTTGTTCTGTTTAACAATTTTGAGAAAGATTTAATTTTTCATTAAAGTTAAAGTTGGTTCCAACAATAATTGGTAAAGAAGCAAACGCCACTTTGCCAGATAAACGGTCTTCAGTTAAATTTCTCCTCTAGGAAAGCAAATACCAATCTTCTTTACCAATTTTTCAGAAAATTCGGCCATACATATACGAGTATCTAGGTGTACTCGTAGATAGGTCTACGAGACAAATAGAGATAGTAAATACTGGCACTGGACAAAATTTAACGATGAAATGACATCTTTGTGCAGATTTTGACAGAAACTAAAAATGTTGTCTGCACGCTACGATTTCTTTATTGACATCAATAAATTCATTCTTGCATGCCACTTCAATCCCAACTAGATTCAGCTATTCCAACAACGCACGATGACATTGTAAAAAATTCAAACATACATACATTACTCAAAACACTAAAACGCTAGAGTAAAAACTGACATGGGCGTTGGGTGTCTTTAGAGGCATCGTTGTCAGACGATAGCTTTTATGCTGTCAGGTGTGTGAGTGTACTCCGTATGAGTGTAGGAAAGGAACAAAATTGTCGGCATCTCACATAACTCGAGATTAAAATTTCAATATTCAAAGCTATCAAAAGACCCACAACTTTATCCGCCCACCTGGCATGAGGCTGACAGGCTTGTTGAACGTTTGAACTTACATTACATGTAGAACCAGGGTCGGATTATCGGTGTAGACTTAAACCAGTTAAAATAGTTTTAAAGGGCCTTGTTGTTTATACATTTCTTTTTCCTGAAAATAAGAGGTAATGGTATTTTTCGAAACAACAATAAGACTCTGAAAAAAATCAAGTCATTCTTTGGCATCTAATGAGTCTTTAAGGATTTTTTTAAATTTTGATATTCCTGATTTTGTATTTCTGGATTACGTTTTTTCGGAATATTCATTTGTCGGAATTATAAAATTCTTTGATTTGAACTTTTTTGGCTTTTCAACGATTTCGACATCTCAAACATATTCCCCATCTCATCAAAATAGAAAACCAATTTAATCATTTTAAATGATTTAAGGCCATTACCTGTATCATTGCATCCCTGCTTAGACACATACCACTTTTTCTGGCGCCCATTTGTAAGCACCGACTGTGGCATAATCCAAAGAGCATAGAAGACCATTTGAACCATGTCTGTGTCCAATTCTTTGCAGCAATAGCAGCAGCAGGGCGCATGTGATGCAGTACATTTATTACTTTGATATGCGAAATAAATACGAATAACGTACCCTACTCTTACTCGTATAGTTGTTGGCAACACAAAGCGTCTACTTTTCTCTGAAAGGTATTTATGGAGGTACTGCTTTTTGGGATTATGTAGGTATTTGAAAGATTTATGATTGCAACATGGCTTTAAATGCGTTCTATTTAAAAGGGTTTTTTTTTTTTTTGAATTTCTAAAGGAACATAGGTACAATTAATTGTAAGGGTTGTACTTGTTTGCATAGTTAGACTTTTTGCGAAGTTTTATTTAAGTAAGCATGAAGTCGGATTAAGTAGTGGGTTTGAAAAAATTAAAGATTATTCAGGAAAGAAAAAATTTTCACTTTAATGATTTTTTAAGAAAACACCGCTATTAGAAGAAATATTGGAAATTAATTTTTAAGAAATATAAAAAGACGGGGTCTTAAAACCATTTTATTAAGTTGCAAAATTCAAAGTGAGATTATTTCAGGGACAAAGGAATATACCTGGTCCTTCGGCCAATTTTATTTGACAAATTATGGAAATTGAAACCAGGTCAGTTAAAGATATAGATAGATAGTGTGATCTGTCGATTCCACCTAAGACCTTTTTTCTGGGGTACATCCTCTTGCGAGAAAGGCTCAAATCTTCCCAAAGTGTTTCTTGTCATGATTAAGTGCCGTTCTTGTTAGCTGTTCGGATCTGGTAAAAAATATTGTGGGTCGATACGAACAATGGAATGGTTGAGAGTTTAAGTCACTAGGCTCTGGTTCTCTATAAGTGTACTCATTCCTTCTAGGTTGAAAATCCGGAAATTCCCCTGAAATCTTATTAAAGATTATGTTTTAAATAAACCAACAGTTTTTTGGAAATAGAACAATAAAACT
This sequence comes from Philhelius festivus, assembly GCA_963931855.1. Taxonomy (NCBI): domain Eukaryota; kingdom Metazoa; phylum Arthropoda; class Insecta; order Diptera; family Syrphidae; genus Philhelius; species Philhelius festivus. Next base: position 214,006,359 of record OZ007555.1, on the reverse strand, counting down.
CAATAGAAGCCGTTTAAAACTAGATTGCTATAATGTAAGGACGGCTTTCGGTTCTCTAAATGCATGTCCTCAGAATATAAATGTGTTTGGTAAAAACTAGACAGTCAAGTGCCTATGAGGCTTTAATGGTTTAAGGTCACTTGATTCAGGCCCCACCAACATAAAATTTAACACCACAACGAAACAGTTTTTCCAACTGTTATGTTTTAGCAGCTGTCAAAGTTACCAATGACATCCAGCTGTCAAAGTATTAAGTAAGGTTTGCCGTGAGTTTGTTACTTGGGAGCTGGAAATGTTGTCCGGTATCCGTACTTTGGCGAAATCATCTTCTCGGACGAGGCCTATTTTTAGCTGAGTAGCTATGTCAACCAGCGAAATTGTCGTTATTGAAGAAAACCCATCTACAAGTGTTCGAGCAAGCATCCATGCTTCCACAAAGATTGACTGTTTCGAGCGCCGCTAATGGCATGGCGGTATCATTATGCCTTACTGCCTTATATCTTTTAAAATGGGGAGAGAGTCACCGTTATCGTTAATGGTCTCCTGTTAAAAACAATAGAGCGATTCTAACCGACTTTCTGTGGCCAGTGCTCGAACAGCATTGATATGTTCGAGCTGTGGTATCAATAAGACGGCGTTAAATGCCATACAATCAACTGAACGCTCGAAGTTGTGAAGGAGAAATTTGCCGACTGGGTCATCTCACGGTGAGCGTTCATCAATTTGCCGCCGCGATGATGTAATTATCACCACTCGATTATTTTTTCTGATAGTAAGTGAAAGAGCTTGAGAAACTCTCTAAAACTAAAAAGGTAATGGCTGATATTTATGAACCGGGAGTATGATACAGAAATGAGTTTAAAGTCTGAATAGTTGATACTCATTAGTTAACATTAAAGTTAGGCATCGTGAAAGAGTAAAGACTTCTAAATTAACTGAGAATAGTCTTAAAAAAAATGGTTTCATAAGAAGTTGTGCAGTCAATGGAACCTAAGAGCCGCCGCAGAGGAAAGACAATTTCGTTTTTTTCTATGAGTTTTTTCGACGCCATAGTTCGCAGAGTGTCAGTCTCTAGTAATTCACAACGGAAGGGTTTTTCAATACGGATTTCCTGATTGTTGAAGCTACATATGTAAATCTGGATGTCATTTTTAAGTTTATCTTGCCAATCAACATGGCGGTTAACAACATTTCCAAAATGATTAAATGATGTTTTATGCAAATGGATCTTCTTTCCGAGCAACATTGCAAGCGCTTTGCCCATTTTACGTTCGCCACAATCGGACTATTCGCAAAGTGATGGATAAATTCGAATCGACCGGTAAATTTCGCGTGTAGCACAAGAACTCGTCCTTTAGTACACCAGAACTGTGCAAATGACGTCGGTCTACAACCATACAAAATTCTGCTGACCCAAAAGTTCACAGTTAACAATCATAGACAACAACGATAACTGGGCTCCAGACCAGTTGGAACTTGGCTCCAATTTCGGTGAAAAAAATATATTCAGCGAAGAGGCGCATTTTGAAATGTTAATAATTAATATTGCCATATATAGGATAACGCCAACCCACACGAATTTCACCAGGGGACGACGACACATCCTCAAAAGATTATTGTCTGGTGTGGATCGGTAGTTGATGAGGCGGTCACAATCAATGGGGTGTGCTACAGAAGGATAATAACCAATTTATTATGGCCCAAACTCAACTATATGGACCTAGAAGACATTTGCTTCCAGCAGGATGGGGTTACGTACTTAAAACGGAAGACGCAACTGACATTCTCTATAAACGATTTGAGGGTAAGGTTAACTCATGCAATTTTACCCCGGTAAACATTGTTTTTTTGGGTTTCCTGAAGCAGCAGGTCTATGTGAATAAACTACCATCGATCGATACCTTTAAGTGAACATAACACAAGCCATTCCTCAAATTCAACCGGATCTTTACGGAAGAGTTATTAAAAATTGGGGCACTCGGATCCGTGCCACTGTTTCGAAGCCGGGTGGGGCATTTTAACGATCATATATTCCACACATGGACCCTTCAAATACAAAAACGAATTTTGTTAATGTCTCATCCATAGCTTCTTTGTATTCCATTTCAATATCTACCCGCTCTTATAGAACATCTAACCGCCCTTATTAAAAAACCCTTTATTAAAGAAGACTTTTTGAATGACAAAGAACATTTAATTCCCATCTAAGAAAGAGTAAAGAAGTATTAAGGAAGAATGCCGATTTAAGAAGATTTAATGAATCCATTAAGGTTGTTCATTTCCTCTATCGGACCGCTCATTTGCGACTTTTTTTTTACTTAATATGAACTTAAATCCTTTTTAAAGAAGAATGGAAGCGACGCTTTAGAATTCTTAAATCCTTCTTTAAGTATTTCTATGCTTCTCATGGACATGACTTTGGGTCTGTGTACAGATTGGTAAAGGCAACTTCTTAGAAATGACTGAACTGCATCGATACGACATGTTAAGCACCCCTGAAGCGCATTGATTTTGCTGTATGGAACAAGCCTTTAAAATTGATGAAAACTAAAGTTAGGTATTGTGGCAACACTTCCAAAAAGAATAAGGAAAAACAAATGAAGGTTCAGAAAGAAGATTTATAATGAAAGAAAGATATAATGATTGAATTTATGTAAGTAATAGAAAGAGACTACCCGTTAAGTAGAAGAATATACTGAGAGAATAAACATATGATCAGTTGATGTGGATCTGTTAAAGAGGAAAGACCTTTTATTTGTTATACCGAATATTATTTTAGTTTTGTATTAAGCTAAGTTTAACAGCTTACAGTATTGGTTTATTGTAGAGAAGAAACGCTTACTAAAGTAAAAATTACTTTTTAAAAAAATACTTCGTCTGCTTGGTACTCGTAGTTTGTACACCAGTTTATAAAAATATGGATTTCTTACCATACTTCCCTTATATACTGTGGCTTGATTTAAATTTAAAAAAAAACCATTCCACAGAAAGTAGCCGTTCCGGACGAAAAAAAAATAGAATTTTATATTTCTTCCCAAACCAATATAAAATAAACACGGTATACCATATTTGAAGTTTCAAAAAATGTCCAGACACACACACTTATGTTATGACCAAAAACCCTTTTTTTAACTTTAACTTTAACTATAAGTCCATTTTAACTCACTTAAAATGAGACAGCAAAAATTATAAATTTAAGGTTAGAGTTTAAATTGAATTCTAGCAAGGTGCTACTAACATTAGAACTTTGGTCTTAAATAGAAAAGTATTTCATTTAGCAATTGCTGAAACTTTTATTAAATTTCTAAAAATGTCAACACCAATATATAAAATATACTGGCTAAAATAAAATAAAAAAAATACCAATCTTTCATATCTCCGTGGGGTGTATCTAAAAAAATTCAAAATGGCCATCGTCCTTGCAGAGGTATTTCGCCTTTGTTGTTCATAAGGATGAGTACGTTGGTCATTCCACGGCCATGTCATTACCTTTTCCCATTCACTTTGCCATACAATTCGTCGTCGTCATGCACAGACCATTAATTATCCCAATCCACTATATGTATATCTGTGATATTCCCGTACAAAAGAATTCTATATGAAAGACATCAACTCAACTGCACTCAACTCAATACGGTAAACCATACCAAACCAAACCGAACAGCAGGGAGTATATTCATCCTTGTATCAGGATATAATGTAGATTACTATGATGCATGCATCGTAGTCATCATCATCATTATCATCATTATGATCGTGATGGTCGTACGAATGCAACAACTACAAACACACAGAGCAAAGATGAAAAAGGACCTCATGCTTTATTATGATAGTATTCCCTTTAAGACCACAAAACCGCAATAACCATTCACTACTACAATTCTGCCGCATCGAGTATACGAGTACACATTAACACAAATACAACTCCTCAAGTACTCTACTCAATTTAAATATAATCTGCTTGTTTGGCTCATCGTCCATGTTGCAGGATATTTTATTAATATAGAAAAGAAGACCAAGTTACGCAAGGAATATTTAATAATCAAAGTGTCTTTGTTTTCTTTATTACTGAGTATAAACTGTGGAAGGATATTTACCTAAGACCTGATTTTCAGCAATGAGACTGTTTGTTCTAAAAAACAAAAACAAGGAAATGTTTTTGAACGATATGCAAATGTAGGCAGGTACAAAAAGGAGTTTACTGTTAGCCGCTTGCAGTATTGGCCATTAGTGTAAGGACTCATACATTCCACTGATATCATGAAATTTGTTAACCTTTGCTTCTCGTCAAAATATAATGACAAATTATTATTATTTAACACAATTGTTATAACAAAATTATTACATTGATTTTTTAGTGCTGACTTAAATTTTTCACAAAATTAACGAGATTACACGAGCCGATCAGCGTTGGCCAATATGGTTTAAGGATGTTTAAATATACAAAAACATCCCTTTTCAACATCCTTCCTCTAATTATAATTTCGTATTGTGAAAAAATTGTATACTTTTTTTTTATTGAGTCCGTCTTACTCCTACTGTATCCTGTGTACATATCCTACTACCGCACTCGGTTTCCTCTATTCATCGAGTGTACTCTTTTGATGATGATTTTATCTCAAAATACAATCATACATAAATATACACAAGTACGGTACATGCTGAGGCATAAATTAAAAAAAAAATATACCTTGCTTATGAACGAATGTACGAGTATATTGTTTCGAAAAAGAAAAAAAATGTTCCACATACGCCGCAGTGAACATATCTCCGAATTTTTGTTTGTTCTTTTTTTTATACAAAACAAAAAATGATGGCTATGCATTTGGTAGACAAAAGGTAAAAAAAGAATTAATAAACATTGAAAAGAAGAGGAAGCTTAAAAGCAAGTTGAATACAGACAAAAAAGGAAAACATGAACTTTTAAAACGAATGATTAAAGGAGTCTTATAGAAGGAAGAGGCAGCTAATGAATGCATTTAAGGGTGCATAACTGAGTCCTAGTATGAATTTGCTAATTAACTAATTCCTATGAAATAAGGTAAATAGTAATGAGTGTTTTTTTTAAGTTATATGTTACATTTAGATCTTCAATTCGAATGTCGGTTAAGTAAATTGACTCACTGAGGCTTGCAAATTAAATCTTATTCATGTTGAAGATAAAAAAGAGTCTAAGATGTCTCCGTCATGACATAATAGCTTTGTAACGGGTGATTTTTTAAGAGCTTGAGAACTTTTTTAAAAAAAAAAACGCATAAAATTTGCAAAATCTCATCGATTCTTTATTTGAAACGTTAGATTGGTCCATGACATTTACTTTTTGAAGATAATTTCATTTAAATGTTGACCGCGGCTGCGTCTTAGGTGGTCCATTCGGAAAGTCCAATTTTGGGTAACTTTTTCGAGCATTTCGGCCGGAATAGCCCGAATTTCTTCGGAAATGTTGTCTTCCAAAGCTGGAATAGTTGCTGGCTTATTTGTGTAGACTTTAGACTTGACGTAGCCCCACAAAAAATAGTCTAAAGGCGTCAAATCGCATGATCTTGGTGGCCAACTTACCGGTCCATTCCTTGAGATGAATTGTTCTCCGAAGTTTTCCCTCAAAATGGCCATAGAATCGCGAGCTGTGTGGCATGTAGCGCCATCTTGTTGAAACCACATGTCAACCAAGTTCAGTTCTTCCATTTTTGGCAACAAAAAGTTTGTTAGCATTGAACGATAGCGATCGCCATTCACCGTAACGTTGCGTCCAACAGCATCTTTGAAAAAATACGGTCCAATGATTCCACCAGCGTACAAACCACACCAAACAGTGCATTTTTCGGGATGCATGGGCAGTTCTTGAACGGCTTCTGGTTGCTCTTCACTCCAAATGCGGCAATTTTGCTTATTTACGTAGCCATTCAACCAGAAATGAGCCTCATCGCTGAACAAAATTTGTCGATAAAAAAGCGGATTTTCTGCCAACTTTTCTAGGGCCCATTCACTGAAAATTCGACGTTGTGGCAGATCGTTCGGCTTCAGTTCTTGCACGAGCTGTATTTTATACGGTTTTACACCAAGATCTTTGCGTAAAATCTTCCATGTGGTCGAATAACACAAACCCAATTGCTGCGAACGGCGACGAATCGACATTTCACGGTCTTCAGCAACACTCTCAGAAACAGACGCAATATTCTCTTCTGTACGCACTGTACGCATTCGTGTGGTTGGTTTAATGTCCAATAAAGTAAACTGAGTGCGAAACTTGGTCACAATCGCATTAATTGTTTGCTCACTTGGTCGATTATGTAGACCATAAATCGGACGTAAAGCGCGAAACACATTTCGAACCGAACACTGATTTTGGTAATAAAATTCAATGATTTGCAAGCGTTGCTCGTTAGTAAGTCTATTCATGATGAAATGTCAAAGCATACTGAGCATCTTTCTCTTTGACACCATGTCTGAAATCCCGCGTGATCTGTCAAATACTAATGCATGAAAATCCTAACCTCAAAAAAATCACCCGTTATATACACTGGAAAATCAACAACTGATCAAATATTTACTCTTAGGCAGGCGATGAAAAAATGTCTAGAATTTAACATCCCAACATACCATCTGTTTATAGACTTTAAGGCCGCCTATGATAGCATAGCCAGGGTAGAACTTTACAAAGCCATGAGAGAATTCGGCATCCCAAATAAATTGACACGACTATGTAGGTTGACCATGACCAACGTAACAAGCCAAGTAAAAATAGCCGGATTGCTATCCAGACCAATCAACATCTTTAATGGACTCCGATAAGGGGACGGTTTGGCCTGCCTCCTCTTCAACCTGGCGTTGGAGAAAGCAATCCGTGACTCTGGCACGGCAACAAGAGGGACCATCGTCAACAGGTCCAGCCAGTTACTGGCTTACGCGGACGACATCAACATCATCGGAAGAACTGAAAAAGATGTACACGATTCCTTCATCCAGATCGAGCAGGCGGCACAAAATCTGGGCTTGCACATTAGTGAAGGTAAAACAAAGTACATGGTGGCGTCGAATGCGAGAGGAACAGTTGGTCAAACAATCAAGGTTGCGGAGCACGAATTTGAAGTGGTGCAATCCTTTAAATACCTTGGGTCAATAGATGAAGAAATACGCGGGCGGCTTCTCAAATCCAACAGAGCCTACTATATTTCTGTCAAAGCTCTTCAAATCCAGAAATCTCACCATAACTTCAAAACTGCTGCTGTACAGGACCATGGTCCTGCCAGTACTCACATATGGATCCGAGACCTGGGTGCTTAGCAAAAGACACTCCGACCTCTTAGTTGGGTTCGAGAGAAAAATCTTAAGGTGAATTGTTGGCCCCATATGTGAGGAGGGACGATTTCGGAGACGGTACAATCATGAACTGTACGCAATCTACCTTGAAGCAGATATCGTGACAAAAATTAAGCTCGGTAGACTCCGGTGGGCAGGGCACCTAGCTCGCATGAGCGAAGAGGAACCTGCTCGGAAAGTTCTTTGTGGTATATTCTATGGTAGACGACAGCGTGGTAGACCATGCTTGCGCTGGAGAGATGGCGTAGACCAGGACGCCCGAAGCCTTGGGGTGCGCAACTGGATGGCGTCGGGGGGACCGGGTTAGGTAGAGACTTGTTGAAAGAGGCCGGGACCGGAACCCGGTTGTCGAGCCGATGATGATTATACAGTGAAGAATCCGCCAAGCCAGGTCTTCAAATAATATCCCCGCTGTCCATAAGGAAGAATGCAAAACAGTCAACTTGCAGACCGCAGTTTTGCGAATTTTTTGTCATAACATGGGTTTTTCATCCCCCTACAAATTTTAACTATCCCAGGTGCTCAGAGTTCAAGACCCTAGACAACAAAATCTGTTAGCTAACTATGCTCTCTATGAGTTGAAAGTTGAACCTAATTTCGGTCGAAAAATCATACTCAGCGACGAGGACCATTTCTGGAAATATGGGTTCGTCGGCAAGCAAAATTATCAAGTTTGGGATGATCACAATTCACGCGTGATTTACCAAATTCCAGTACATCCAGAGAAAGTTACTATTTGGTGTTGATTTTTGGCTGGCGACATCGAGGCTAGGTCAACACCATCGAGCGCTATCGGTCGATGATAAAGACGACATCTTGCTTCAACAGGACGTTGTTACGGGTCACACAGTCCGTGCCACAATGGACATTTTGCACGAGCGAGTTTCGAACATGGTTAACTTATGCGGAGACACGAGACAATTTTTCGATTCGACCCCGTTAGACGACCAAAGGTTAAAAGTGCGAAAAATCAGCAACACCATGGGGATTTCTTCTGAGCGGGTTTACCACATTTTGACCGAAGAATTGGGGTTGAAAAAATTTTCCGCAAGGTGGTTGCCGCGTTTGCTGAGCGAAGAACAAAAATTCAATCGAGTTGAAATCTCTAGAGATAATCTAGCGTTATTTCGAAGAAATACCAGCGATTTCTTGAGAAGATTCATTACCACCGACGAAACATGGATTCATCACTTTATTCCTGAGACAAAAGAACAATCAAAAGAATGGAAGCAAAGCGGTTCTCCTCCACCGAAGAAAGCCCAGTCGTGTGCTTCAGCTGGGAAAGTGATGGCGTCAGTCTTTTGGGATTACAAGGGAATTATTTTTATTGATTACCTTTCCAAGGGCCAAATTATCACTGGTCAATACTGTGCAAACTTGTTGGACAAATTGGCTGAAAAAGTTGCCGAAAAAAGACCAGGATTAGCCAAAAAGAAGATCCTTTTTCATCAGGATAATGCTCCAGCACACAAGTCGGTTGTTGTCATGGCTAAACTCCATGAACTTCGATTTGGTGTACTGAACCACCCCCCTTATTCACCTGATTTGGCACCATCAGACTATTACCTCTTTCCTAACTTAAAAAAAACATTTGGCTGGACGCAAATTCTTCACCAAGGAGGAGCTGATTGCTGAGACGGAGCGGTTTTTCGAAGAGTTGGAGGAATCGGCCTATAAAAAGGGTATAGAAGCACTGGAACACAGATGGAATAAGTGCATTGATATAAGAGGAGAATATGTAGAAAAAAATTAAAAAAAAGTTTTAAAATTTATTGCGTTTTATTGGTCAGGCCGAGAACTTTTCAAACTGCCCTCGTATGTAAAGTGAAAAAAGTATTGGGCCTAAAATTGATCCTTGTGGAACACCTTTCAAAAGCAAGTGAGCTATGAAGGGCGGATCTTTGCCTGGCTAGCTCGCCAGCCCATTCATTTACCTCTGTTCCATTGTGACTCGGAATCCAGGTAAGAGTGACATTGACATTTGCTCTTAATTTCATCCCATCTTTTCTGGAACAATTTAGATCAAAGACTTTAAGTGTCGTCGAGCTGGTCGAAAAAATTCCCGTGTTCTGGTTTTGATTTCGATTATAGTGGAAGTGTTTTGGATGCTGCGTCATTACCAGTAATTCAGCTTGAAAAATACTGGCAAAATCAGGTTGCCGAAAATCCCTAGAGACATTTAAAGACTTAGAGAATTTTCCGAACTGATTCCGCACTTCATCTTTGAGCCATCAGTAAAAATGGTTGTGTGGAAGTCTCTCATCACAACGTTATACTCACAGCCCTTTCTAGATCCAAAAGTCCTTACTGATGCCCACATTACACATCGAAAAAATTTCTGCCTGAATCAGTTATCAGTGTAATATTGCTGTGTCCATACGGTTTAGCACGACAACTATCTGATTCTTTAAGTCTCAACGCACTGCAATATACAAGATATTTAACACGTAAGTCGAATGATAAAAGGTGATAGGGAATGCCTAAACCATCTATTGGACAGGATGGTAGAGTTTCCGTAGTCACAACGCTAGTTGATATTTGAACCTCCATAAACTCATTAGCGTTATAGACTTTGTTAAGTAAAGGCCACCACACAATCCACCCAAGAACTAAGATCGGACGTACCACGGTTGTGTACGTCAACAATTTGATCTCCAATTTCAGATCTCACTTTTTACCAAAACTAGAGCCATAGAAGCAGCTATTCGTGTCTTCTTTACCCGTCCTTCTAAACTTGTTTTCCAAATTAATTTAGGTTTGAGGATAGCTTACAATAATTTCGCACTGGAATTCGAGGAAGGACATTAGCCGTTGAATCTAGGAAGAGTGAAGAGCGGTATCTTACTTTTAGTAGTAAAAAACATCAGTTTAATTTTACGTTATTTAACCCCCAGTCCACAGTTCGTAGCCCAGTTGATAACTTCTCTCAAAGCCCTTTCCGTAATATCACTAATCACCGGGGTAAACTTTCTCGACACGTTGCTTACTCAACCGCATTCACACATCTCTGCAACTTACCCAGAATTTTGTTCATGACTAAAAAGAACAGAAGAGGTGATAAGACACCACCCTGAGGTGTTCCACTATTCTATTATGAATGAATTCGGTAAGGACGTTATGAAAGCTCTTTCCACATCTAAGCAAGCAAGCAAGAGCGTATTCTTTGAAGTGGACTATTTTCTTTGAGAGTTTTCAAGCGGACATCAATCAAGTATGTCTCTTATGGTTGCGTAGAATGCGCTGCATAGGTTAAGACATGAAAATGGTTTAACTAATTGGTCGAAAATTATTCTTGACCCCGCTTACCGACTTTGGGGATAAGAACCACTCTTACATGTCCCCATGATTCTGTTACATGCTTTAGATAGAGGCACACTTTGAGCATCATCTGCAGCCTTGAAGTATTGACGGGCCTGGAGATCTATAAGGAGAAAAACTGTTAAATGCCCCGGCAATATTTTCTTTTGATATATCACTATTGAAATGTTCTACGCGACCTCCTGACATGTCACGAATTCTAAAGCACTCGGGATTGCTTTTTGTTGTTCATTTAAAAGTTAAAGTCCTTTTTTCGTTAAGATCATATTCAATTCACAGAACCGAAATTAAAAAGCTGAATGTACTTCTCAGAAATATTCAGTGTGAAAAGACGTTTTAAAAACCATCGAAGCCAATTTAAATTAACCTGGCGAAATGCTACCGATAGCGTCTGTTCTAATATCTTTCATCAACATTCACAGGACATTTCTTTTTCTTATAAAGCATCTGTACGTACTTCATGATGCTAGTTAGTTTCATCAAAAGCCAAAATGCCAAAAAAAAAAACAACCCCAACTAGATTTTCAATTTCTATAATCAAGAAAGTATTCTTCCATTCTACACTATCCTAAATCACCCTTATCAAAATACCCAAGAAAGAAAATAAAACATACAAGCTTTCTAGCAAGGGTAAAACTAAAAGGACAAACATGTTACCTATAACTACGACTTCTACCTTTCGTTATGTACATATCTTTTCCCCCAGAATCCAATTGACATTTCCTAAACTCTTTTACTTAACTTTTTCGGGAAACCATTTGAAGCGAACAACACTTCGACAGGAAACCTTTACCTATTTGATTTTATTTTCCATCCTTGTTTTCCTTTTTTTTTTCAGTCCCGTGCATGCTAAGTCTATGTTCGTGGGAAAACGAAAACTGACGATAGAAGCTGGATGTTTGTTTTTTTGCAGCTAAGAGAATTTGAAAAAGTTTTCTTTCTCGTCGAACTAAATAAACAACCCAACACAGTAACATTTACAAAGTAAGAGAGTTTCTGTTGTCTGTCCGTAAAATTACCGAGGCAAAAAAAACTTCTGAAAATTTCGTAGTCCTTGTTTTGGTGCAACAGAGGATTCTTTGACAGGAATATTAAATTCCATATTTCTCATCATGCTTATTATTGTAGTCATCAACTTTGTCGACGATATTAAAAGTTCTTGTTTTGTGAATTAGTAGTGTGCTGCACGCTTTAAGTTTTGGCACCAATAATTTGCATACATTTCCGCGGTGTGGAAAAAAATATACATATTGAACAAATATTCAAACGATGCTTTGAAGAATATGAAGGACTAATGAATTTTTTGGAGGAATAGGTGTTCAATTTTTTTTTTTTCAAATTTTAGATAAAAGGACTTTGTCCATGATGTTGGCTCACTTTTGTGTTTTAATCCAAAACTCAATGATTCATATGAATTTCAAAATGAAAATCTTGCAGGGAAAAAATTTCATTTGATTTTACTGAAAACGCAATACATATGGATCGAATGTCCCTATGGGGGAATCAGAAGTCCATCAAAACTTATATAAAATATTGGAGCACAATGCGAGCGTTTTTGGAAAGTTGGGGAAGATTTAAAAGGAGATAAGGATGCACATCGGTTTTAAATGTCAAAATATCATGATATGAGAGAAATATTGTGTCGGGTAAAGTATTTCACATTGGTGCCGCGCGGCTAAAGAAAAAATCTCTGGATTCAATAGTTTACAGAATAAGAAGTTTCAGAAAGAAGATCAATGATATGAGAAACAGAATCGGAGACAAAACGGGGCCTTGTGGCACACCACCATTTATTTTATGAATATCAGACTTTAAACCCTTCAGGCTAACTTGTACATAGCTGCTCAAAAGGTAGTTTCGAATCCAACGAAGAAGAAATTCATCAATACCGAATGCACGCATTTTTGATAAGAGACCTTGATGTCAAACTCTATCAAATGCTTTTGAAATATTAAGGGCAAAAATCTTACTTTCTTAAAAAGGGTGTAAGAATTTGTTCCATTTTTCAGTAAGATATACCATCAAATCACCAGTGGACTTATTGCCGGTCATTCAGAAGCTATCGTTCTTCGAGATATTTCTTCAGCTAATGATTTATCAGCGTTTCTATGACCTCGGAAAGACGTAAGTGCACATATTTTAGGGACAGGCTGGACAAATGTGGTTTTTCATCCACTCGGTATGAGACCTGTCGAGTATGACAGATGGAAAAGCATGCACAATGGTTTGTCAGCGTTGAAGAACACCTCAGCGGATTTGTGTATTTCGAGATATCTCAGTATTCTCGCAACTGTACGAATGCGAAAGATTATTTGCCCCATAAAATCGTTTAAGGTCTCTTATTACAAAATGATTCTCTTTTGGTTTGATAGATTTTTTCCCCATTCGGGATAAAATTTCTAATTTCGAAATAATTAAATCTGAAATCATGTCTGCACTAGAGTCCACACGTCACTGTCGAAAAAGCAGTTAAAATTTCTCGTTCTCGTAAGAATTTTTGCTTTAACTCGGTTCTGTTGAGATGAAAAATTTGCAGATACGAGTATAACACAATGTACTGATGTGCCAAGAAGTGATAATATACTTATAGTGTAATCATCAGGATCAGAAGTAGGAAACAAGTATAGAGTGTCGGCGAGTGATTCACCTGAAACTTCGAGTAAGCTCGTGAACATGGTGAGTCAAGTTGTTTACTCAGAAAAAATCTCGACATATGTATACAGTGGCAGTCAAAATAATAGCAGTGTAACCTCCCGATTAATACAATGCAATATACTCGAATGAGCAATTATTTACATTATTCAACTACTTTTTTGGTACTAGAACGTTTTGTTTTGCGCTTCCGGAAAGAAAAAATTCCATGACATAACGGTTTTTTTTCTAAAATGTTACTCGAAAGTTTTTAAACTGTGTTTCTTAGCGGTCAAAATAATAGCAGTGTTAGCTAGATTATCGTTATTGTGTATTGTATTTTGATCCTGTTCACATTTAAATTATAATAATTTCCAGTTCCAAGGTAAGCTTTCAAAGCCTCAAAGTATTTACAAATTTATACTCAGGTACACTTATAGTAACAAACACTGCACTTCGGAGAAACGCCGAATCATTCGTCAACTTCTTTCTGAAGGAAAAACTTATGCGGAAATCCAAAAAAGTCTTCAAATCGCTGCAAAAATGATTGCAAATGCAAAAAATTATAAATAAAAATTATAAAAAAAAGGTTTTATCTCCAAAATCGGTAAGGAGGATTGTTAGATGCTCTAAGGCCTTACCGCACTTGCCTGGTACTGAGATCAAAAAATTTAAACTTGAACGCAAGTGTAGAAACATTTCGAAGAATTTTAAGAAGAAAATAATCTGAACGCCAGAAGCCGTAGAAAAGTACCACTTTTGACAAGAAAAAACACGTTGCCAAAAGATTTAAGTTTGCCAAGACCCATATTCATAGGCCCCTTCAGGATTGGCGAAATATCTTATGGACGGATGAAAGCAAAATCGTTTTGTATGGCAGCACTGGTTCTCGTGAATATGTGCGACGCCCATCAAATGCTGAATACGTGCCTAAATATACTCGAAAAACCGTAAAACCTGGTGGCACTAGCATTATGGTATGGGGTTGCATCTCATACCATGGTTTAGGTCCCATATACAGAATAAATGGTGTGATGGAACAGCACGTTTACGTTGATATTCTTCAGGGAACCATGCTGCCTTACGCAGAGGAGGAAATGCCCATTAGATGGGTCTTCCAACAAGACAATGACCCGAAGCACACCAGCAAAAAAGCTAAGGAGTGGTTTCGGGTCAATAATATTTCCGTTTTGGACTGGCCTCCCCAATCACCTGACCACAATCCAACCGAGAACCTTTGGGCAGATTTAAAAAAAATGGTTGCAGCTTCAAAACCCACCAACAATAAGCAGCTTCGGATTACAGTTCAGTTGATTCTATGAAGCGACAATGTGAGGCCGTTTTAAGCAATAAGGGGTTTACAACTAAATAATAACAAATTTTCTTGTAGTTTTTATCAAAATTTTGTTCCTTTACTTAATTTTCATGAATACTGCTATTTTTTGACCGGGGCAAATCTTTACATTTCTTTATTTTTATTTATTTGATAAAATCTGAACTTTTCTTGTCATAATATAGATTAAAATTAATGTGGCTTAATAAATATAAATATTTATAACGATTAATAATCATTAGGTATTTATTTTATTAATTTTTTTCGGTGTCCTCTTCTTACTGCTATCATTTTGACCGCAGCTTTTTATTAACTTTTGTTTGACATTGGGGTGTTGCCTGACCAGAATAGCGCAGCCACGAAGGTGAATTTCTATTCGAGTTTCAGATTTCTTTTATTAAACAATGTTTCTTTAATTGCAATCCATGACATATCGAGCTATCTTCGGATTTGCAAGTTTCTCTATGAGATAATACTCAAATTCTTTGAAAAAGTTGTTTGTGATGACTTTCGAATCAATTAGAAGAAACCACATTTCTATTTCCACAAGACTTTATCGCTGGAAAATCGAGCATTAGAAACATTACAGTCTTTGTTCTTAACACAATTAAAAAGGGATATCAAGCGCATGTTATATATATAGACTTCGCTAAAGCATTTGACCGAGTTCACCACAGTATATTAGTTCAAAAACTTAAAATACTAGGAATCCATTAAAATATTTTTGATTGGTTCCGTTCCTAACTAACATACCGTATTCAATATGTTCGAACTGATGTTCGATTTGATTGACTTTTTCATATCCGTATGTGGTTTCATCTGGTGTTCCTCAAGGTAGCCATCTTAGACCACTTTTGTTCCATATATTTATAAATAATTTACCCGATGTTCCTTAGAACTCCATCATTTTTCATTCAATTGACTTTCCGGAAACGAAAGCAAATGTGATTTCAGAAAGGCATTCTAAGACTTCACTTAGTCAAAAATACTTTTTCGTGCTGGAGTTTTAAAATTTAAGACCGTTCCTTTTCAAGGAACACCGAAATTAACAAAGAGAACTCATTAATGGAAATCGGTGAGATTAAGATCCAGGAGATTAAGATTGTAATTAAAACATATTTGAGATTGTCTTAAATTGACAGCAGCAGTACCAATCTTTAAAACAACGTTTTGTAGAAAGTAAGATTATTGCACTTTATATTTACGAGTAAAAAAGCATTTGAAAGAGTTTGGCATTAACACTCTTATCATTTTTGATATTAATGAATATATTCTTCATTGGATTCCAAACAACCTTTCGAACCGTTCTTAACAAGTTCGTTTGCAGGTTTTTAGTCTAATATTTGTTAACAAAATACTAGTGTTCCACAGGGCTACGTTTTGTTACCTACTCTATTTCTCATATTTATTTTTTGTCTGAAACTTCTAATCGAGTAAATTGTTTAGCTTACTAGAGTTCTCCCAGTTTTCATATTCGTTTCTCATTCTTGTCCTTCGGATGTGAAACTGAAATAGCAGCGTTTAGTAAGCTCTTTAAAGTCAACAATCTTTTCCAATGAGGAATACAATACCTCAAAAACTGAATTGTGTCTCCTGCCGATGAAACGGTACTTACCTCCTATGCTGCTTTCTAGGAGCGGCTCTTGTATTGAGGAAATCGAATAGCTATCAGCTCTCGTGACCACACCAGCCTTGTGTGGAATGTCCTATGACATATTCGAAGCCTCCAAAAACGCAGATAAATGCTTAGGTTTCCTTCAACCTTGCAAGAAGTATTTCACCACTTCTCATCTGGCTGTAATCTAGAAATCCTGTATTCGTCCAAGGCTTGACTATAATTCAAATATTTGGGCAGGTGCTCCAATAACCCTTTAGAGTCTTTTGGATAGAATGCAAAGGATATCTGCAAAATTGCTAAGTGATTCAACTATAAATCGTCACAATGTTTCATGTCTTTCATTATTTTACTGAAATTTTTGGAGATTGCGTTATAGTAAAATGGCCCTTTATATTTCTCCTCTAAGACAAATCAACCAATACTCGCTGTACATGTAATTCCCATAATATTACTCTTGAGCCCAAATTGGGACGTATGTATGTACTTCTAAGTAGATTCTTTCTTCAGCCGCACGGCACGAATGTGGAGAGTATTGCCCAGTTCTGTTTTTCTCTAACCTCTCAATTTCCAGAATTTCAAAACCTATTCTTAAATCCTTTCCTATTTTCCTTAAACTTGCATTGTGTTTGACATTTTAAGGATAGTGAAAACCACTTAAGTGTGCGTGCGTTATAAAAAAAGTGTCACTTAACCGCTTAAGTTTAGCTTAAATATTTCACGTTGTCTATCTGCTGGTTTAGGTTCAAGAAATGTTCTCAGTTTTCGACACAAGTAAAATTTCAGCATAAGTATAATTTAAAAAAAAATATTTTTTTTAAAATTGACTTAAGACCAATAATTATTTTGTTTACAGACGTGACGTTACGCGTGCTCTTACACCCTTAAAATTGTTTTAAATAATAGTTCAAATAATGAATTTAGTTTGATTCAGGGCTAAACAATTGTTTGTATGAATTTGAATACTGAACAAATATTTTTAAACTTTTGAAAAACAGTTCTGAAGAATGCTAGAAGCACTTTTGCAATGTCACAGCTATAAAGAAGAACAGTATTGAACTAAGCCGTCCCAAATAATTAATATATAGGTACTTACTGGGTTTCTATTGAAAACTTAATATGTTTCGTATTCATTAGGGAAGTCGGTTTTATACACCATTTTTTGTTTTAATGTATTATCTATGTTATTTGTTATTATACATTAAATGTCATGACAGCATGACAGAGTTTTTAGAGTTGAACTATTTCGATTTCCAATTAATACCATTTAACGAATATTTCTTAATTAATTTATGAAGGTGTGGATATGTCATTTGTTCTCAACATCAGATAGTGTTCCCAATTTGACACTTGTCCACAGAGTTAAATTTAAGCAAATTAATAAAGGTAGATTTGTTAAAAGCAAATTGATGTATTTTCTTTAATTAAATTATTACCATTCCATTTTTTTATTTTGTTTTTAAATTTGTTTTTAAGAAAAAGCAATTCAATTTCATTTATGCGAAAAACAGCCATTCATTTCAACAAAAACTAAAATAACAGAAATATTGATTTTTTTTATCATTAAATTATGAAAAGTAGTAGTGGAAAAAAATCTTAATAAAACAAAAAACAAACAAAATATTTGTTTCATTAAAATATATACTTATTTTACTAAAGAGTTTTTGTTTAAAGGGTCCTCTCTTTTTAAATCAAAAATCTTTAAAAAAGTGTTGTTTATTTTTTTTTCAAGGATAACAAAAATTAAAATTGAAATTTGAACAAAAAATATTTTTATTTTTTTTTTGAAGACATACTGAAACTAATAAACTATACACTTAAGAAGGAGATACACATAAAATTATGTCATAAGACTCAGGCAGGCATTTTTATTATAACAAAATTAAATTAACTAATAATTTAATAAAATCACATTTAAAAATTCACTCCCACTTCAATTTCCAAAAAGAGGAATTAACTAACAAAAACCATTAAAGCCAGACTCGTACACAATAACAGTTAATAAAGAAAAATTTAAATAAAACCAAAAACCAAAAAAAGTACTAAATAATTGGCAATGAATTACACAATAGCACGATAGTCCAAAGAATTACAAAGAGAGATGAGGAAGAAGGAAAGATACAGTATCTAAAGAATGTTTTTGATGAATAGCAGAAATTAAAACCAAAAAAGGTAAATAAATTAAAGTAAGAAAATAAACACATATATTCCACAAAATATGTTTATGTATATAGAAAAACAACATTTACTTTCAAAAAGAATTAAAATTAAAAAAAATTCATATAAAATGTATAGAGGAAGTTTTTTTTTTAAATATTTATTTGTATAATAAAAAAATAATGAAATAAATAATGATACTAGCGGTCACCGGGCAGCCCATCCCAACATTTTCTTTTTTTTTTTTGTTTTAAATATAAAAATCATGTATATATACCACAGTGTATATATATATAACAATTTGTATATGATAAATAGCAAGTGATATACATAAATTATTGATTTTACTTAAACCCAAAAAATGAAAACCAAATAAACGTATACAACATATATATTTATATTATTTATAAAAATAATCAGAAAAACAAAATAATTTATGAAGTAAAATGAAATATTAAATTTTTATGTACAGCATTTTAAGATTTAATTTTTTTTAAACAAAATTCGAAAGAAAAAAATTCATTATATTTATAGCTAACATTTTTAACAGGCATTATGCATTCTTACTGAAATTTGATTCCTTAAAAGAATTAACAAAAAAAATAAAATAAACTCAACTGATATAAATAAAATTAATGTTATTTACAGAAATGAATAAAATTTAAATTAAACAAAAGGAATTTCATAAACGAGACGAAACAAATAAGAAGTGACATCTATTTGAATAAATTGTCTTTTTGTAAACAAAACTTACCAAAATATTTAAATTCTTTTTTTTTTCTTTTGGGGTTAAATATAAACGAAAATCTGTTAACATTTCAAAAAAGTGCGTTGGAAAAATGATGTTTGATTTTATTTTTGTTTTGAATTAAATTAAATTTTAACGGAAATAAATTTAGAAATTATTAAAATTTGCCGATGCGTATATAAAGCTCTCTTTCTCTCTAAGGGTGAAAAGTGAAACGAAACAATATTTTTGTTCAGATATTTAAGTATATAAACATGTATTAATTTTTGTTTAAATTAAAAACAAGTAAGAAAAAATATGTATACGTATATAATTTTTGGGAAGTCTATTTTAGTTGGAATCTCATGATCGCAGGGTTTTTTGTTTTAAATTTTTAATTTACAAAACAATTACAAAAAGCATATTTAACCCGTCTCCAGTATATAATCTTAACTTTAAAACTATAAATACCTCAGAAGAAATAATCAATATAGTTGTTCTTTACATAAAACTAACAGTGAAGATCTAGTTTAAGATATTTTGTTTTTTCAAAAGTTATAAAGTGATAAAAAGTGTGCTGCATAATTTACTAGAATTGTGTGGACAAATTGCAAAAGTTCTAAAAAGTGTTACTTATTTTGTCGATCCAAATTATATGAATTTATTCTTTAGAAACAAAAAATACATAAGTAAGTAGTTAAAGTGGGAAAGTTTACAGTATGAAGTCGAAGAGTGAATTTAAAAATATTCCTATGTTCATTTAATGAATGAATGATGAATGATTTGATGACTTATGAATAATTACACTCACCAGTGGGTTGTTCGTTTGGAACATTTAAGGGCATAGCAATAAAATTTATTATAAAAGAGGAACTAATCGGGACAATAGATATAGTAAAATATAAACTGTTAATATGTGTTTCACTTAAATTGTTGTAAGAATTAAAAAAAATTGAAATTTGTTGAATCCATTAAAATTATATTTTTTATAACTTCAATATAATTTCTTCCGAAATGTAAAAATTTTAGTTTAGCTTATTTTATGTTTTTTAAGAGTTACTAATTTTATAAAGGCTATCTTATAAGAGTTATTGAATTTTAAATTAAAATAACAAACAGAAAAACAAGATAAAATACCATAGTACTGATTTGACATTATTGGTTTAAAATTATTTTTGGTATATTGTCCCGGCAGTTGCTGGATTAAATATAACGCAATTTAGAGTTATAATTTAAAACGAAAACCTCTTAAAGAACACTGTTTATATGAGAGATAATATGGACTTTTGAACAAGAATATAAGTGACAATAAACAATTTGCAATATTTTAGCTTAAATCTATTTATATGAAATGAAATAATAAACTGAGCACAAATCATTTGTCAACTGTCAAACTCACAGTTCTGCCAATTTATAAAGCAAAACTTTCTTCTTAAATTTTAAAATTTTATTTTGTTTACAAGTGTTTTAAGAATCACTAGAAATCTTAAGGATATCTCTTTAGGGGCATTAAATTCATAATGAAAATAACACATACAAACATAAAAACAAGGTAAAATGCCTTGATATTGGTCTGCCATTAGTATTTAAAAATGGTTTTGGTACATTGTGTTGGTAGTTGGATCAAATAGACCTCAATTTAGAGGTCCAATTTAAAAATGAAACATATTTAAAAACACCCTTTATACAAGACCTGATATAGACTTTTGAATGAGAACTTAAAGGACAATAAAACAATTTTAAAGGGGTATTTTAGCTTTAGTCTAGCACAAATCATTTGTCAGCTGTCAAATTAACTGTCACTTGAAGCAGTGCTGCCAATTTATAAAGTAAAACGCCCCTTACTTCAAGTTATTTTTTCAATTAATTTCATAATGCTTTAACATATTTCGTCCCAATTATTCTGAGTCAAATCTTAGACCAGTTATATTTATAACGTTTGATTTGCTAGATGCTGAGGTATACATAGGGTAACCCAGGATGTCTTGCATTTAGGATCAAAATCACTTCGTCTCGAGGGGACAACAATCAAGGACTATGTTCCTCATAAATAGAAATAGAAAATTATTATTTCTTATTAACACAAATGCCTTTAAGTATAATAACCTAGCGCTTACAGTTTTATTGTTCCGGGCAAAGACAGCCTGAGGCACATAATGTATGTACCTATGTACCTATAGAAAATGTATAATTGTCTTGCATACAATTTTCTTATGTATTATTTAATTTTGAGAGATATTAAGCTCAAATTCAAACACCCAAATTAATAATGACGGTATTGTGGCGGTTTATCTCTTATTCTTGGATCAAGTTCAAAATATTATAAATAAACCAAAGAGACGTTTAATAACTCCGATTAAGCTAAATCAGCGACGAAGATGATTTAGTGAAGGAACAAGAAATATAATTGTAAAACTTGTTTTTTTTTTTTATTTTAACTTACAATTTCGCACAAGATAGCAAACTTTGTAGAAAAATGGCTTATGCATGTTTAACAATTTCTTAAACCGTTTGAATTTTCTAGATAATCCGAATTTTTCAATAAGAAAAGTAAAAACAAATTTAAACTTTGTTCTTTTTAATGTAAAAAATATAAGTCCCGACCCAACTCTTAATTAATGGTTTAGAAAACTTGTGGATTAGAGGTGGAATAATCGTTATTTATCAAACGGGCTGAAAATGAATAAGATGAATTTTTTTTCTTTCTGGAAACAAAGACGAAGATTACTATTCTTCTATTGGATGCAACGTCAATGTTTGCTTCAATTTGCTTCAAAACCGATTTACCGTCTTTCGACTCTGAAGCTGTATTGCTTTATATTTTATAAACGATTTATGCAATTATGAAACTATTATTTCTTTTTCAAGCCACTAGGTATATCAGAAATCGTACTTTTACTCGGACAAATAGCCGAAATTGGTTGTTAGACAAAAATCGAGTCCTTGCAGACTGAAATTTAATATTCTCTTTCATTATAGTATTCTTCTACTCAATCTGTTTTCTACTAACAGTGAATTCAGTTTAAAGTTGAAACTTACAGTTTTGGCTTGAATTTCTAGTTTTGTCTTAAACTAACTACTTCACTGTTGTTTAGATAAGCCACACATTTCAACTATCCGACGTGAAAACCGCAGGGTCAGTTTTTCAGTGCTGTGTTAACTCTCAGTTAAAAAAAAAAAAGTAAAAAGTAATCCTGACAGCTTAAAACTTATGAGGTGACTGTCTTACCTCGGCGAAACAAACTTTGGAGTTAAGGTCACTTGAATTTTCAACTGAATTAAATTCAATCAATCTACTTCAACAGAAGTACATAATTTTATAGTGTTCTTCATCTTCTTTGAATGGCAAGAATAAAACAAAGTATTTTGAAAAGTTGCAAGTTACTAATTTCATATACATAGTAAAAATTGACTTCAAAATGATTGATATTCCAGTATTTTTCAAAAATATCTCTGCAGACAAACTGGTCAGGAAATGATCGGTAGCTCACAAAGTTTACTGTGTTAACTGAAGACCATGAATCAGAAGTTCCTTCCTCTTGCCAAGAAAACCTCCATCTAGTAAATACAGTGAAATCTCCCTTGAATGGACAGCTATGGGCAACAAAATTTTGTCCGCCAAAGGTAGTTGTCCGATTACGGAAAAATTTATTTAAAAAACTAACGATTTTGTGTTTGGTGGAATGTGAACAACTTTGTATTTTTTTCAGCATGAATTTTGATTATTTTTTGATGAAATGCAGCGTATGGTCAACAAAGAAAAAAATGTTTTTCTTCTAAAGCTTCATTAAATATCGTTGCCAAAATTGACAAATATACTCCTGCTCTGGTTACCGTAAGCAGAAAATGTTTCATCATTTATATGCAAAAATTATGTCAGTGTCCATCCGAAAACCATCCAACTTATATGGAGCAATTTTCGTACAAAAAATATGTCCACCTATGGGAGGTGTCTGCAGAGGGGGATTTCACATTATATCAAATTTCACAGAACATGAAAAGGGCCTACAAAAATGTGTATGACTTAGCCTTTTGCGAAAGCCCAAAGATCAGTTAAAGAAAAGACTTTTAATTTTTTTACAAGGAAGACCAGTTTTTCAGTGAGAGATCACCTGAGTTCTTGAACTATAACTCTCTCCTGAAACATGTTTTCTCATCAATTCATCTAATCTATGGGGATTTAAATAGGGATTAACTTTTGGCTTATATTATATTCTTGGTTAACTTTCTCTGTTTAAGCTCATAGAAAATTCGGTCCTGAACAACTGTGAGCTCTTTCAATATTAATAAACAATTTAGGATTTTGTTTTTTGAAATTTTCAGAAAAGCAGTTTCGTTTTTTTAAAAGGAATAATTTATAAAATAAAACACACCTCCGTTTTACAACTACCAATTGATAATTGATATTCAGATAGCTGAGGATAACAATTTATTATTTATCAATATATAGTTTAATCTGTTTTGTAATGAATTGATATTCAAAATACCAAATTCTAATATTTTTATCAATTGATAATGGACAATTTTAACAAGCGTTAATAAGTTCTCGATCAATTTTTTGAAGAAGGTCTCTTAAACTTACACCGACAGTAGTGATGATGAGAATTAAATGAGAACTATGAAAAAGGTACGTATTAGATGTTGTCTTGAAGTCAAAAAATAAATAAACAGGGTGTAGGTAGTTTCAATAAACGGAGTTCATGCAGTAAACTACTTATATGAATGTATTCAAACGTTCTATGTTTAACCGTTTTCATCGTATTTATAAACTTTGTTCAACTTTACAGTTTGATAACTGTATATAAAAAGTTTTTCTTAATGTTGTTTGAAACAATTGTAACTCAGGCACCGGAATCAATAGTCTAAGTTTAAACTGAATTAAAATTGTATTTAGATTAGACTAAAGTCAAATGAAATCTGATAAATACAAAAATTTCTGCTAAAGCCTCATTTTAGTACGTAAAGATGAATTTAGTTAAAAGTTTGAACTTATATTCCTTTAAAAAACGATTCGATCCAAGAATATGTTCTATAAAATGATCACTACTTCCTTGGGGAAGTTAAAAATAATTGTTGATCCTTAGTCACTGGCATTCTACTTTTGTTATTGTATTAGAAATTTAAAAGAATTAATTCTAAAAAAAAAATGATTTAGACCAATTTTATAAAATCTTTAGGCCACTTCATATACACCAAAGTACGATGTTTTTTTTTTGACGTAGTAACCTTATTGAACTGATAATAATCACAGATTTAGAGAGACTGCTACAATTTTCATTCGTAATAAATTCAATACATTAGTTCAGATCGGTCAGAAGTGCTATACAATTTTAATAAAGAACAATACTAGTTTTACAACCCTGACTAGTTCAAAATAATTTAAATTTAAATTTATTTATTTAGACTGACATTTAATGCATTTCGGAAGGCTATTAACAGCTTTAGATTTAGTCGTGTTTCCTGATGAAATAAATATTTTCCGAAATACATTTAATGCGAATTAGATTTAATTTTGAATTTTAATTGATTTCAATTAAATTTTAATTTGGAACTCACGACTCTCAATTTGTGAAATCAATGTACATATATTATATTTGTATACTAAAGAAAGTCGATTTAATATAATCTTTTAACTAAATCATTTTCTGGTTAAGCAGTTTAGAGAACTGACGGCTGTCAAAATCAAAATCTACTTTAGTTTTACAAATAATAGTTGTGAAGTAACTGTCTGTCAAAATTACGAATTTGATGTTAGTTTATTTAACTAAAGCGATTTTATAAAATAATTGTTATCTTTGATTATTTCAAAATTTCGAGCAACCAATTGCTTAAAAAAATTTAATTTTTATTGATTTCGTTCATTTGGAATTACTTCACTTCCCAACATAGTTTAGCATTCAAGTACATATTAAAGGATAATTATAATTACCAAAATAAATTTGGCTTATTTCCTGACTTTGACTAAGTTTTTCTTTAATTTTGAAATTTCCATCGATATTCTACTCTAAATTTTGAAGGCCCTTTTTTGAGTAGGGAACTTCAAAAACTTCAGTGTACTTAATTTAATATAACGGGTGAGTTTTTAAGAGCTTGAGAACTTTTTTTAAAAAAAAAACGCATAAAATTTGCAAAATCTCATCGATTCTTTATTTGAAACGTTAGATTGGTCCATGACATTTACTTTTTGAAGATAATTTCATTTAAATGTTGACCGCGGCTGCGTCTTAGGTGGTCCATTCGGAAAGTCCAATTTTGGGTAACTTTTTCGAGCATTTCGGCCGGAATAGCCCGAATTTCTTCGGAAATGTTGTCTTCCAAAGCTGGAATAGTTGCTGGCTTATTTGTGTAGACTTTAGACTTGACGTAGCCCCACAAAAAATAGTCTAAAGGCGTCAAATCGCATGATCTTGGTGGCCAACTTACCGGTCCATTCCTTGAGATGAATTGTTCTCCGAAGTTTTCCCTCAAAATGGCCATAGAATCGCGAGCTGTGTGGCATGTAGCGCCATCTTGTTGAAACCACATGTCAACCAAGTTCAGTTCTTCCATTTTTGGCAACAAAAAGTTTGTTAGCATTGAACGATAGCGATCGCCATTCACCGTAACGTTGCGTCCAACAGCATCTTTGAAAAAATACGGTCCAATGATTCCACCAGCGTACAAACCACACCAAACAGTGCATTTTTCGGGATGCATGGGCAGTTCTTGAACGGCTTCTGGTTGCTCTTCACTCCAAATGCGGCAATTTTGCTTATTTACGTAGCCATTCAACCAGAAATGAGCCTCATCGCTGAACAAAATTTGTCGATAAAAAGCGGATTTTCTGCCAACTTTTCTAGGGCCCATTCACTGAAAATTCGACGTTGTGGCAGATCGTTCGGCTTCAGTTCTTGCACGAGCTGTATTTTATACGGTTTTACACCAAGATCTTTGCGTAAAATCTTCCATGTGGTCGAAAAACACAAACCCAATTGCTGCGAACGGCGACGAATCGACATTTCACGGTCTTCAGCAACACTCTCAGAAACAGACGCAATATTCTCTTCTGTACGCACTGTACGCATTCGTGTGGTTGGTTTAATGTCCAATAAAGTAAACTGAGTGCGAAACTTGGTCACAATCGCATTAATTGTTTGCTCACTTGGTCGATTATGTAGACCATAAATCGGACGTAAAGCGCGAAACACATTTCGAACCGAACACTGATTTTGGTAATAAAATTCAATGATTTGCAAGCGTTGCTCGTTAGTAAGTCTATTCATGATGAAATGTCAAAGCATACTGAGCATCTTTCTCTTTGACACCATGTCTGAAATCCCGCGTGATCTGTCAAATACTAATGCTTGCAAATCCTAACCTCAAAAAAATCACCCGTTATATTCGTTGACAAATGTCAGATATTCAACAAAGAGTTACCACTCGTTAAAGGTTTATGACAATTCGTTGCTGTTTTAAATTTTTTAGAACTCTTACACCTGATAACGTGATTTCCGGGAATCCTTGGAAACAAAGCTCTCTTTTGCACTTGGGTCAGCATACAAATAACTGCTGGAAAAAAAGTAGCAAGTTAAGGCCTGACATTATTATTGGTCACGAAAAATCTTAAGCTTTTTTTATCCTATTTTAATTCAAACTTATCGTCGAAATGAATGTTTTGTCTAAAAATTAAAATTGGGTAGTAACCCAAAGAATAATTTTTGGATTTTTTTTTTTTTGAGACCATAATAATCGTAACGCTTATAGAAGTTTCCGAATATTTTGTTTTGATAATTACAAGAACTAAAAATTTCTGTTTTACCAATTTGCTTAGAGTCAGTTTTATGAAACCTTAAATCACGAACTCTTCTTAATTTTTTTTTATATTTTTAATAAACTTTTGGTTTGGAGGTTATTTAAAGGAAATGTTAGCTTCACGTACCGAATTTTACTTGCAGAGTTCATAAATTTTTTGAAATGAAAGTCTTAAAGAGGTACTCTAAAGGACCTTTTAAAGAGGTAAAATAATTTGTTGTTGTAGCTGAAAAAGAAGATAAGTTTTTATAGACTTTCGACAAACGATTTTGGAATTAAATCTGAACATACGAGTACTACTCGTAGTTAAACATTGCACCAAATTTTAATTCGTACCTAATTCTTGATAAGTAATCAAATTTCAAAAAAGAAACGAAATTGTCAAAATTTATAGAAATATCGTGAAATTGTGAAGTCAATTATCAAATCACCAAGGACAAAAGTACGTTTGATCAATTATTTGAAATATTAATTATAGGAGACCGATCAAACATTTCTATGTCGTAAGCTCGAAAACGTGGATTCCTTTAATTATTAAGGTCGCTAAGCCAAACGTCCTTATATTAAGATTATTATCATAATTTATAAATATTGAATTTCGGTATTTATAAAACTCAATGGATAAAATACTTTATGATTAGAAATCAATAAGTAGATGAACAAGAGATATTTTTAAGCAAATGAATTTTATAATATTTATCAATTATTAATCAAGTAATCGTAATAGAATTGCAAGACTTCAAGATCCGTAGATATAAAATTTTTGCTTGACTTTGACAGTGAGTCTTGTCTTAAACTACTTTACTTGTTTTTGGTGAACAATTTACCTAAGAAAATGGTATTGATCTTTAACATTTCAAAGCGAAACTACATCCATTCCGGACTCATTTGAGCAACGACTTGATGAACTGCTAACGGCTTTGGTCTAGAAAATAATTCTTTTTCCACTTGGAGAACTGTACTGCGCTGGAAACGAACAAGGAAGCCAAAAACAACGGAGAAATATGTCTGCCATCTCTGGAAAGGAGTTACAGGTGTTAAAGCTTAGTACTGATAGATAGATAGAATTGAAAAATAGTAAAACCTGCTATAGCAGAAACAGTGTCTAGAAGACTTCATTCGCTCGAGAAAATGTCAAGAAACATCATGGTTGATAATTTTCCATACTTTCCAAGTGATAGATAATCGGGCTTAGTATAGGTTGGGTTTATTAATGTAAAAGTTCGACAACAATTATTACAATTTCAAATTTCATTTCTACAAGCAAATTCTGTGTTGGAAGCTTTTCCTATTTTCTTTAAGAAGTTTTGATGATTACTTTCAAAAATGACAGAAAATTGTCAAACATTATAATTTTGTATCAATAGTATTTTAAAATAAGACATTATTTTGACTTTTTTTAATGCGGGAAGTCCCTTTTTCTGTCAGTTAGTTTTGGAACCCACTGGATGCACTGCTCATTGCAAGGAAGGTAAAAATCCTCCAGGAATATTTGTTTTAATTAAACGTGCTTTTCGGAATCGGAAGAAAATTGTATGTTCCCTCCATTCCTGGTAACTGGAAATGGTTGAAAGTTGTAAGTCACTAGGTCCTATTTCTCTACGAGCTATTGGAACACCAAATTAATGTTCATTGAATTTTTATCAGTTCGGTAGCATTTAAATCAAAAAAGAATGGCTGACCTAAGACCTTCGAAACAGTTAAGTAGTATTTGGGAAAATTTTCAATAAATTGCTTGAATATTGGTACATTATTTAAGTTTTGCTTTTAAATTTTGGTTAAAATCGTGTTCTTAATTTATTAAAAGTTCATTAAAATTAGTGAAAAATAAAATAAGTGAAGAGATGACTTTGAAGAAAATACGTCTTAAGAGATATCTAGCACAAGGGCTTTCAAAAAACTAATCCTAAAGCATTATCTCTTAAAAATCAATATCCTAATTACATATAAAATAAATTGTGCATTTCCTAAAAAATTCTAAATCTAAAACTATCTGATGTTAAATCTCGCAAGTCTTTAAAGTCTTAAATTTTTTTCAAAAAATAATTGGATGGGTGCCCTATTGTTGATGAAATACATTAAAATTTCTATAATCTTGTTTATATACATTGTATTGAAAAAAAATATATTAAATAACTATCAAACTATAAACAATATTATTTAAATATATTAACTAAATATTAAAACAAAATAATCATACACACAAAGTAAAACATAAAAATAAAATTTTGTATAATATATACATCATGTAGTTTTCATTAATTTCTTTTATTTAATAAAAATAATTATAATTAAAAAAACTTAATTTGATTTAATAAAAAAAATGTTGAATGGGTTAGACGGCACACACAAGGACACACACATAATAATTTTGTCAAAATCAAATTTTTTGTTTTTTTTTTATAAAATTTAAATTTAATTTACAATAAAAATAAAAATATTAAAATCAAAGGCGTATATTTATATAATCTTTTTACATTATGTATATTTTTTTTTTTTTTGAAATAAACCAAAAATATTAAAAACTAATTTTCTTGTTCTTAAAAATTATACCGTGCATATTAAATAATAACATTTAAAGAATAAAAGATCAAACTAAAATTTAATTTTGACATAAAATTCGAAACTGAATTGAAAAAAAAATTAAGTAAATAAATAATTTTCGGTTTGTAGACACACAAATATATATATTTAATTAAAAAAAATTATGGATTATTTACACATGAGAAATGGCATGAAGTTAAACAAAATTATATATTAAAACATTTTTTTTATATTTTTTTGTGGGGGAAAAACTAAAATTAAAGACGGACTTTAATTTTGTATTTTTTTGTCAGTTTCTTATGTAAAAGCACACACATAGTTATTGAAAAGGAAACAAATATATTTTTTTTTTATTTATATATATTGTTATAAAAAAAAGTATTTACATTATAATTATTTACAGTTAAAGAAAATTAAAAAAAAAATAAAAAAGAAAACAAAAACAAATCAGAAAATGAAAGGAAAAATAAA
This sequence comes from Philhelius festivus, assembly GCA_963931855.1. Lineage (NCBI taxonomy): Eukaryota > Metazoa > Arthropoda > Insecta > Diptera > Syrphidae > Philhelius > Philhelius festivus. The sequence goes on along the minus strand of OZ007555.1, from coordinate 213,976,452 downwards.
AGTTTTAATTGAAATTTTCTTGAAAATTTTTATTTGTCGTTTAAATGCAATTTTGTTGGTAAATATTTTACAAAAGTTGGGACGGGTTAATCTGCTTTTCCGGTTTTGTTATTATTTTTTTTGTTAGAGTGAGAAAATTTCTAAGAAAAAAAGGTTGTTTTTGTGAAGAGAGGACCCTTTTTGAATTTTGTTTGTCTTTTTTTTTTTGAAAATCAAAACAATGAGGATAATAAAATATTTACATGTATGAAGAAATTAAGAGAAAAAAACGCCTTTCCAAAAATAAATTTAAACTTTTAACATTCGAATTTTGGACGACCATTTAAGCCTTAAGCTGACATTATTAATATTTTATTTTTATTTTATGATCAATGAGATTAAAGTTCTAAGTTTTCCAATCAGAATCAACTATATAAAATATTTTATGAATTACGTCTTGTGAGGTATTTTATCAATTTGGAAAAACCTGACGAACGTAAAGAAAATTGTATTTTAAAAAAACTATACTGATTTTTATTGGCATATCTGATGAGTCTCAGCTATGACACTATTTAGTTTTTTTTAAACATAAACCATTTAATGTCCTATACAAAATATTTTGAGGAGCCCAAAGCTTAAATGGTTCTTAAGTCTTTAGCCGCGGATAAAAAAGGGAAAAATACAAAGAAAATCTAATTTTTTTTTTCGTCGAAAATGAAAACAAAAATACATTAAATAAATCATAAGAATTTATTACTCTGAACCAAACTGAACTCGTAATGGATTGAGGAAAAAGAAGGAAGTGGGAAAAACAAACACTTAACAAAATAATAATTATAATAATAATAGAAAAAAAGTACATAATAAATAAGAATAAAACTGTTCTCTTTTTTTTTAATATAATTTACTAAATGAATATAATATGTAAAACTTTAATTTTTAATCAAACGCATAGTCATTATATTTATCATATATATGTAATGCTAACAGAAAACTAAAAATGTTTATAAGTAATAAAAAAAATTATAATTAAATAAAAAATAAAAAAAAAATAACTAATAAATAAATATAAATTTAAAAAAATGCTTACAATCATTCATATCATCATTGGATCTCATAATATACTGATCCGATGAGGATAGTCTTGAATGCCCGTTCAAATTGGGATGAGCTCCCCCCCTATGATCACTTTTCAATATGCTACGCATTGCCATTGCAGATGGATTCGACTGATGCATATACATACTGTCACCTTCGCACTCACTTTCTTTATATTGTAGAACATTTTTATGTTTCTCATAGATAACCAGGCACCGATGACATCCTTTCCTAGTTTTTTTTTTAGTTTATTTTTAAACATTTTTTTTTCATCATCATTTTCAAGGCGTTTCGAAAAATATCGCAGTTATAAGATAGCGAGTTGGTAATTTCATCGAAACGAAGTATTTTTTTTTTTAATATTTTGTGATGGGGGAAAAGATACGAAAAGAAAAATTTGTATAAATATTATTTTTATAAAAAGAAAAATTGTATAGTTTTTTTTTTATTTTTTAATAAATAAAATTAATATTTTTTCTAATGATAGATTTATAGATACTTATAAACGTTAGACTACTAATGATATTAAATTTTTTTTAATAAATTTAAAAAAAAAAAAAAAAAAACATTTAAATCAAAATTTTTCATAAAACAAAATTGAAAAGGAAATCAACTTATGATATTAGGAAAATTATTAACATCATCCCAAATGCACGTTTTTTTGTTCTCAAAAATAAAACAAAAAAATAAAGAAAAACGTTTGTTTTGTTCTACGGATAAAAAAACGTATTTTTGCATTCGCATTAAATTAAGATCAATTTTTTGTTTGTTTATAAAATTAAATTCAGCAGTTTTTTTGTTTTGTTGTAAAATCTAAACATTTAGTAAGTGGATGCAAAATTTTGGGAAATAGTATATATTCATAAAAAAAGAACACATAAAACACAAAATTTTATTTATATATAGATTTTTTTAAAACAAAGTTTAAACATAAATTTATTTATTTATAATGAAAAAATAAAATATCTAGAAATACACACACCCACATGAAATAAATAGTACCGATGAACACACACACACACTCATACGATTATTTCAAACCTTAAAGTTAAATATAATTTTGAATATGACTTTCTGTGTTAGTGTTTACATATAAATAATTTATTAAAAATCTTAAGACTTACTCGTCAACTATTAAATATTTGTTACCATCCGAAGCAGCACATTTACCCCGATAGCTAAATTGGGAACCCTTAATATGTATTGATTGTTGATAGCCAGATAGAAACCATGAACCCTCCCATCGCTGTGGAAACGTACAATTTGATGCTGAAATGAAAGAAAGAAATATTTAAATTTAAATAAATTTAATAAACAGTTTTCGAATTTTTGAAGAACGATTTGTTAAACAAAAGGGTATTTCAATTAACACGGGTAGATTTTGGTAGCCTGAGGCGGCCATGTTGTTTTGGTGACATCTGTCAAATCTGTTGTTTATTATCACTATGACAAGTTACACGATTGAACATCACGTTAAAATGAGAAAAAAAGTGGATTATCAGAATGAGTTTGCTAGTGCAAACTTTGCCCCCCTTGCGCTCATTTTACACTAGATGTTGTGGCATTCAAAATCGTCCTTTCAATTGGTTTGGTGGCAAAATTTGAGGCAACTGGTTAATCAGCCGAAAAGATGGCTGCGGTCCGGAAAAGTGTACCACAACTCGAACAAATCGACAACACCGTTTATTCGCTAACTGGGCTTCCAAGCGTTTGGAAGAGGACCCGAATTTTGGCAGGAAACTCATCTTTAAAGACGAGACCCATTTTTGGATGAATGGATTGTTAGAAAGCCGGATATGGGATGACACTAACCCACACAGGTGACAATGCATTTCAAAAAGTTAGCGGTTGTTTTGGATTTTGAGCCGAAAAGTGACGTCATTGGTCTGTACTTTTTCGAAATCGACGTTGGTGAGGCTTCCTGTCAATGGCGAGAGATACTGAACGATGATAACTAATTAAAGTCCCAAACTGAACCATATGGACCTAGACGACATCTGGTTCCAACAAGACTACGCTGGTGGCACACAGCGGACACCCCGATTAATATTCTGGATCAAAGACTTGAGTTAGATCTAGCAGAGGTGACGTGAATTGGTAACCAAGGAGATGCTAGCTTTGTGTGCGTTCCTAGACATAGGAAGTCTCCCATATCGCTGTTAATGAAGTCCTAGCAAGGAAGAGTGTACCCAATACCACAACAAGATGGATTTTTGAAATGCTGTGCACTAGAACAGCAGAGGTAATAGCAGGCCCAAATAGACAGAGAATCATCACACCAAAAGGCTGTCCACAGGGAGGGGTACTATCACCCTCGTTGTGGAGTCTAGTAGTTGATGAGCTGCAACATAATCTCACCTCTGAAGGTATAAGCTGCATCGGTTTTGCTGATGTTATTGCTATTATAGCCCTGAGCATGTTTGATGTTTATGATATCATCCAGAGAGGACTAACTATTACAAGCAAATGGTGTAGAATATGCCGTCGGGAAAGCCACAAAAGCCCTTATGATATGCAAGAGTTGTAAACAACTAGAAACAGTTCAAAGGCTCGCTTGTTTATGCATTTCTGGAGCAATAAGATCTTGCCCACAGCAGCTATGGAAGTTATTCTTCATTTGCCGCCATTACATGTAGTTGCTAGAAGTTCTGCTAAGGGAGCCACCATAAGATTTGCTAAGGAAACGATTGGGCCCGGCAAATGTATAATTCACAAAGAAAGGGACAACAGTAACTAACCTTATCGAAATTCATAGGTATGGAATGATTACAAAATAAAACTTTGTAAATTTTTTTAAACGGAATTAAGTTGCAAAGAAGAGTGAGTAGGTGAAACAGAAAACTACACACTCAAAGCGAATGCCATTAAGTGGTGAACGGATGGTTCGAGAACAAGAGAAGGGACTGGTGCTCCAATTTTTGGGTCTAGAATAAAACTTTCCATACCAATGTGACAATCCACTAGGATTTTCCAGTCGCAGGTCAAAGTCTCGAAAAGAATTACCAAGCCCAAAATATTACTATTATGTCAGATAGCTAAGCCGCACTCAAAACACTAAGCTCACACGCTATCACGTCTAAATTGGCGTGGGAGTGTGTAGGCAGGCTAAATAAACTTGGGGAGAACAATAATGTACTTCATTTTGTACCTGGACATGTAGGTGTCCGGAGAAATGAGGAGGCAGACTCCCTAGCATAAATAGGCACAAGGACTCCTTAAATGGGCCCAGAGCCCTCCTGCATTATTTGAGAAAACAGGCCCGTATCGCGTAAGAGTAAAGTGATCACTAAATTCATTGGTTGTCGTTTTGACAAACGCTCTCTCTATATTTCTTTATTGAAATGATAGAGATAGCTATAGTCAAAATGAAAAATTGATCATCAACTATCAACTTAGCTGAGTCCACCCAAGGATTAAAAACGAAATCAAAATAGAGGAGGAGGTCAAAAGATCCAAAAACTGGAAGAGACTCCCAAAACTGAGGCAGGAAAACTTACTTCTCGGGAACTATAATCAAGCTCGTTTTATGAACTGTATCAGCTTAAGTAGGAACATTCTACGAATATTAGGGGGTCTCCTGGTGGGTCACTGTAAACTAAGACAACACTTGAGTATTCTTGGCTTAAAAAACAGCCCCTCTTGCAGACTCTACAAAACTTGTGACGAAACCCCGGAACATATACTAGGCAGATGCGAAATACTAATGTATCCTAGAAACATGTATCTGGGGTGCTGTCAGGTAGAAGAGAATTATTTATTCTCAAAGGTACTCCAAATAATCAAACTCATCAAAGAGATATACTTGGAGGAAGAGCTGTAGGGTTAGCAACTCACCTAGCTCTCGATGGGACACAATAGATCTTTAGGTCGCAGTGCAAACCCCCTCTCAATATTCATGCATTCAGCCAATGTCATACGATTGACCCGTGAAGTCGCAGTCCACCGATGCACGTAAGGGGAATATAACACATGCCATTGCTCAAGATCAGCCGGATCTATGCGGAAGAGCCACGGGAAATTGGACCTCTCGGATTTGTGCCACCATAAAAAGCCGAATCAGAAATTTGAACAATGTCATATTCCAAACATAATGGCATACATGAGTCTTTCAAATAAATAAAAGAACATTGGTAATACCTCACACACAGCTTGTTCAGTTCCATATAACTTTTAATCGTCCCTTTTTGAAAAACCCTTAACATCCGGACAATAAATTTCATCAAAATCGATTCATTTGTTAAAACAAAATTTAAAATTAGCACAGTCCATGTTTTCAATCTCTTCTAGTTCTCCAAACCACATGCCGGAGCTCAATTCCATATTTAAATTCTTACAAAAAGAAGAAAAAAAGCAATATCTAAAAATCCTTACGCTGTGTGCAGCACTTTTTATGCACATTTTATTTTTATTCCTTCATTTTTTTTTTTTTAATTTATTTCATATTTTATGCCATTCACCCTGGAAAACGCCATTCCCCTAAATTATCCACATCATTCTTCCGCCACAAGACAGGACAATGATGATGATGATGATGCTGACGCTTACCACTTGAGAAAAATGAATATTACGATCAGAAAAAAAAAAATAAACATAATGCAAAGAGGAAAATTCTTCATGGATGAATTCTTAAATTGTGTTTTTGGAATCGTGGCTAGGGTATGTGGCATAATAGCTCGCTGGTCAAGGCAACGAACAAAAAACACCACGGAGATAGCAAAAAAAAAAAAAATATGGAACAAGGGTTGGAGTTGAAATTTTTGAATTCGTACTTTTGTTCCGAATAAATTACACATTCTCAGTTTGCAGAAAGGAAAAAAACGGACAGGAGTGCGGCCCAAAAACGGATCGGAGATAGATGAGGAAAACATAAAAATTAAATCCTTAAAGGAAGAGTGTACCAACCCGGCTACCTAGCTCATTTTAAACTTGTTTTTTTATTTTTTTCAATGGAGAAAGTAGTTCACTGAACCATGTTCATTATATTCTCTTGTTGAATGGAGTTGTTAATATCCTGATTTTTTCTTTTTTTGTATTCCTTTCAACAACTCTGGTTACTTCTATTTGTTCAGGGAAAATTGCACATAGCAAAGGATTTAAGTGGAAAATTTAAATTGGATAACGATGATGGTTGGGAAAATATGATTTTTGGAAAAGAAGAAAAAAATGATTGAATAAAAACCTGGTGGTAACTGGACCATGAAATCTTTTTGAGTGGGAAAGCGAAAAACCCAACTATGTATGTATTTTGAATTAATTTGTAATGTGTTAGAAGTTCTCAGGGTAGAGGTAGAAAATTCAGAAATCTGCTTAGGAAATAATATTGACTCAATGGAGTAGGTGTGCACTCGTAATGGGTTCTAGTAAAGGTTTGTGTCCATAGTTTCCATGAGGATTCTTAGAAGAGTTTCTGATGTTAGAAAACGGAATGAACGAGATGTTTGTTCGCCAAATTTTAGGGTTTTACTATTTTGCAAATCGAGACTAGTTTTAAAAAAAAACAAGGAAATACCTTTGTAGATATTTAAAAATTTTAAAAAACACAGCACGAAATTTGTTGAAAAATTCAAATTTATAACTTTACGAAGTGAAAAAACTGAATTCGTACTTCGAATATAGTTGTCTCCTGTTAAATCAGTTAGATTTTAACGCTTTAAATAATTATACAAAAAAAAAAAACAGATTTCAAATTCAGTCCATTTTTTTAAGACATATTAAATTTCCAAGGCATTTTCAAAATGTTGCCAGTCAAAAAAATACCACTGTATCGAAATCACATCTAACAAAATGAAAATTGTACCTTTTTTAATTAATATTGTGTATTTGTTTTTAAATTTGTAAAATTTGTAGTTCAAATCAAATATGTACAGCGCATTGGGTTTTCGAAATATTTAGTTTTCAAAGAAAAAATTTGAAAATTTTTTTAAAAATCTAAAAATTTATTTTTGGAAAATTTTAATTCACAATAATATTCAAACTATTGGGGACCTTTAGCAGAAAAAATAAAATGCGCGACTGGGTCGCACGAACTTGCTCCTATGTAAAAGACTAAGAATTTCAAAAATGAATGTTATTAGAGAAATTGTTCATAAGCATAAAATTCATTTTTTAAATGACTAAAAAAAACTTCTTTAGTAGTTAAAGGTAAGAATTAGATGCCATGTGATTCAAGCAAATAAAGTTTTATGTAAGAACAAAAATTATAAGTCTTTGTAGTGGTTTCTTAAAAAATAAGGTTTTATATAAGAAAATTTTAAAACATTTTTAAGAAAAAATTTTAGTACGCCAATTTGAAGTTTTTATTATTTTATGAATAAAAATTAAATTTACAAAAAAAAGTATTGAGCCGTTTTCGAAATATTGAATTTTCAAAAAACCAAAAATTGATTTTTTTTTTCAAAATTCAAAAAAATATTTTTCTTTAAGTTTTGAAATGTAATGTTTTTAGAAGCTTCTCCCTACGAAATTTCATTAAAATCGTTGTGCTGATAATGAGAAATTCAAAATTCAAAAAAATCGTTGTATGCTAAGTACAGTCAGTAATATCTAGATTTCAAATTTTTTTTTTATTAAATTATAGATCGTAAAAATAAATCAAGAGAGAAAAAATTTTAGCAAAACTCTCGGAACCGTTTTCGAGAAAAATACGATTTTCGAAAACCATTTTTTAACTTTTGTATGGAAGGTACCGTTAGTTTTAGATATAACAAAATTTTATTTCTCAAATCTTGTAAATTATGTTAAGAAACTTTTATTTGTCAAGTTTAAAAAATATCGATCTTGGGGTTTTCGAAATATTGAGTTTCCAAAAAAAAAAAAATTTGAAATTTTTTTTAAAAATCCAAAAAATAAAAAATTGAAAATTTGAATATGTAAAAATATTTAAACTTTAGAGGAGCCTTAGCATAAAAAAAATGATTTAAATCGGCTGTACCGTTTTCGAGAAAATCAAAAACAAAAAAATGGACCCAGGGGGGCTACCAAAAATAACAATTTTTTGGAAATTTTTTTTCAACCATTCCCTAGTTTTAACTAAATAGAATTTTTTCAAATTTTTTTTTAAAATTCTGTGAGACAGTTTTTGAGAAAAAAAAATATTTATAAAATTTAGAAATAAAAATCGTATGGCAGGTACCGTTATTTTTGCTCTTAAAAAAAAAGAAGAAAAACACGTCTGGGGCGAAAGAATTCAAACCCATATCTACCAAGTTTGAAGAAAATCGGCCGGGCCGTTTAGGCTGTAGTCGAACCGACAGACAGACAGAATTGCGAGACCCACTTTTTTGGTCTTCGCTATCATCGTAATGTCAACTTTGATCAAAATCTCGAGTTCGATTTTTTTTTTCCGAATGCATAACTTGGTTTACAGTACACCCCGTTGAAACCTTTTTTTTCGTTTTTGGCTTTCTCAAAAATAGTACAATCAATTTAGATTGCTCCCGGAAGGTTGTTTGGATTTTTAATAAAAAGTTAAAAAATTCTTTTGTCAAAACTCAATATTTCCAGAACCCCATACTTGATTTTTTTTATACTTGACAATTGAAAGTTTTTTTAAACAATTAAAATCACACTAATTCGACTAAAATTTTGCGCCATTGATTTTATGCAAATATTCTAAAATGTAACCATTTTATTTTAAAGTATTTATTTTGTTAGTATTGGAAATTTTGTTTAAAGTCATATTGGTTTACTAGGATTGCCAACACGTTGGTCATAGAAAAAGCAACTTTTAATTTTAATTTAAAAACAATAGATTTTGATACAAAATTACAATTCTTTAAATTGGTTGAAGCTTAATATTTAATATTTGGTCAAAAACTCTTAGTTTTGGACACTACATTAATTCTATTTGGAGTCAACTGGTTTCACAACACCTTTAAACACTTTTAATTCTTAAACGGAAACCTTGTGTCCTCTTACTTCAATAATTAGCTTATTTCAAAGGCTCTTAATGCGAATAAGATCCCTTGATTGAGAAGATCAATGCATCCGTTTTGTTCTTTTGAAACCAGAGATTCGTTAACTTTGCAGAATGTTTATCGTCATTTTTCACCTGGAAAGGCTATTTAAGGGGCATATTTTCTTCGACCTATAACATTCTGCATCAGTATGTCTACACACGACTTCTACGTCATTGTGCTAACTATGTGAAATATTTTACCAACGCTAACTCCATGCTTCAGCGTTATTTTTTGTGTACTTCGGGTTTTTCCATCCGTTCCAAGAAAAATTAGTTCTGTTTCATAGCTCTAAAGTAGATACCAACACTGCATTTTTCGTCTGAAAAGTGTCATTGTTTATGTTCTCCATTTTTGAATCAGAATGTTGGCTTGCCAGACCGGACACAGCAGTATTACAAACCTGATCCTAGCAGGAGGGATTTTAAAATTATTTTTCCATTTAGGAAAGACTAAAAGGATAATTTTGCAGTGAGAGACTTCGACACAACCATCTTTACTGATGATTCAAAGATGAAGTGTGATGTCGGCTCGGGAATTCTGTGAGTCTTTAAATATCTAGGTCTTTTCGGCGACGTAATTCTGCCAGTGTCTTTCAAGCAGAATAACTAGCATTGAAGGAAACATGCATAATCCTTAAACTAGATCCAAATCCAAACCGGATCACGGTAAATTTTTACATACAACCAGGCAACCTGGCGAGTGCTAAAGTCAACAATTCGGCTTCTTCATTCTCTAACTTGGTCCAGCAATGCCGGGATGAACTTGAGAGCCTGAATTTTAACCTCAATGTCACTCTTATTTGGGTTCCGGGTTACAATGGAATAGTGTGCTAATGAACTGTTTAACGAGATAGCCAGGCAAGCATAAGCTCTTCATAGCTCACTTGCAAAAAGAGTTAACACTCTTCTTGGTGTTATCAAGGGCAAAATCTTCTCAATTTTAATCACCGACATCGACAGTAGGTGGAATAGTTCGACTAACTGCATTATATGTGTCGCTCATTATAAAAGTGGTGTAAATCCATTTTTTAAAAAAATGGACTTCTTTGCTTAATGGTATTATATTTGTTAATATCTTTCAATATAAAAGAGAATCTTCTCCAAATACGAATTATATTTCCGATAGTTAATGTTTTTTGTTATTAAAGTGATTTTATTATTTAACTATAAAAATTAAGTAAGTCACAAATCCGTTTAATAAAATAATTAATAAAATCTGTAAAGGTTATTATAATCTTGGACTTTTTACGAATAATAAAAAATATTAACCTAAAGCGCATTGATTTTGTTTTTTTGTCTATTCATCATTTCGCAAAAAGCTTATTATCTCGAAATTCATTTGTATGGAGATAGTTCACTATTAAATTGAGCGACACATATCTAGAAAAATGTGTTGCAACATGTATTAGACACTGGTCAATAGGCGAACATGCACCGAAGCTGGGCATTCCCTACAATACTCTTTGTCGTAGTTATGGAGATCAGCAGGAAAAAGTCATTAATTTCCTCTGTAAATGTCCTGCTCTGACCGGAATTAGAGCCCACCTATTCAGAAAGTTATTGCTGGACGAACTTAATGAACAACCTTAACTGAAGATTAAAGACTTGATCTCTTTTCTTATCACGACCAAGTGACTCTGAGACGAACCTTGAAGACTTTTGTAATGGGTATTTCTCGATGTTAAGACCGCGAGCTAGCGAACTTCAGGTAGATCGGATCTGAATCCTTCATCCTATCGCATTATATCCACAGGTCAAACTAGCTGGTGGTAAAAAAACGGGCCACTCCAGGGCTTATTAGGACTAAGACATGATCGTGGTAACTATTTATACCTTCTTATCCATGTGTTTAAGCAGTACCAATTTCTTTGGAGATCGATCTTAAAGTTCTGCCCGTTGCAGGATACGCCGCACCGTTCTAGATCTGACTTGCGTGCCAATTTCCCGCAGCAGGTCTTAAAATGACTCGAAAGGATTCGTTTAAGCTTTTCTGATTAACTTGCACATATTTCAGATGGACGTCCTCGGGTTTCTATACCAAATATTTCCATACCAAGTTTATTTTAAGGACTCAGTAGTCTCAAAAGTTATGCTGAATTTTTAAGGGCAGTAAGTATATTCGAAGAAGCCTTCATTGTTAAAGCTTTAGAAAGTTTTTTTTTGTTCAACTTTTATAGTCAAATTCCGTTTTTAATATCTTAAAACTTACGCAGGCCCACAATTTAAGGCCTAAAACAACATAACTTCCCCCAATTAAATCCCATTCTTCAGCGCCTTCTGCTTAAACAAAACAACCTCCAACTTCCGAATTCGACTCCAGAAATGTGTGGCACATCCTTCGAAAACAAATATCACAATCTTCATCACCGTCATCGGCGTAGTCAACATTGTCGTAATCATAATTCTGATCGACGACTTCTTTCTCGAAGTAAGTCATAACTGTTGTTTGTTTTGGACGTGGACATGAGCGTAAACGTGGTATCATCATCGCATTAAGCCCCATCCATTTTGTAAGTGAAATGACTTCAACGTTCTCAGGTTCGGCCATCAATTTTTTGTTTTTTCCTTTCGGATGCTTAGCTCCTGCTGCTGACTGTAAGTGCTGTTAGCAGCTGCTGTGCGTGACTTGAGGAAAAGCCCAAACTCATTGGCTTCCGAGGAAGAAAAACAAGGATCCAAAAGCCTATACCTATTTAGATATTTTTTTGACATTTGTATTTGTTCATGGTTGGTTGAGTTGAATTTGTGAAATATTTTCCCTGATTTTTTCTCTCTGCCCATTTCGTTGTTATTGGAATAACTTTTGCTTTATTCCCAATGGTTTGTGGCAGTTTTCAATATTTTACGATCCTGTTTTCAATGCTTTGTTAGGATTTTATTGTTCCTTCAGAAATGATGGCTGACAAGAGGGAGGTGATGACGATGGTGGTGGCGGTGGTGGTGACTATGATTTTCTTTCATTTCTATTGCTTTGATTGTTGCTACAGTGCTATAATATTTTTTGTTTTTGTTTTTTTTTTCTTTCTAGAAAGTCCTTTTTGCAAAAGGACTTCTGGCAGAAGCCATTCTTCATATTAATGACGACGATTTCAAGTGCCCCAGCGACATTTTCAATGGGCGGGCAAGTAAAATTTAGTGCGAATATGCTACTGTTTCCGTTTTGAGAGCAACGAAGGATACAGAACGTGCCGCAGATAGAGTGCTGGTTAAGTATAGGTACCTACTCGTATATATACACAGCAAGGAATAGGAGTTGTGTTTATTTTTCATATGGCTGACAGGACGAGCACAATAGGTTTTTTTTTTTTGTGTAACAAGGAAACAAGACGAGGGATGGTATTCGGTCATAAATCAATAGATTCCAATTAATTTTTGTAATTTTTCTTGATTTTGCTGTGCCATGTGACGGCAGCTGCTCGGTGGTCCGTGATGTATCCCAATATGAGCAGGATGATTTTTTCGTGTTGGTCATCCTATTTAATGCGAATGGTTCGGGTTGTGTGGAATTTAAGGAATTCCAAATCATTTTGAGAGATAGAGTGAGCCAGGGGGTGGACAAATTTATGATAGATATGTATATCAATTCGCGACGTGTTTTTGATATTTTTTGTTTTGCTCAAAAGCAATAAATTTTGTGATGATGATTGTGATTAGTTGAGATTAACGATCCGATTTTTGGAATTTGTGAAGCTTAATTTTATGGGTTTGGACGTCAAGTTCAATTTTGTACAATCAACTAATCTTTTAAGATTATCTTAACACAGTTTGAGTCAAATTAATAAGGACACAGAGGAAAACTGCTAGCTTTATCTCACCCTATCGGAAGATGTTATAATTTTTGCAAATGGTGTCGTGAGCAGTGGCGGCTGGTGGGTTGTTGAACAGGTGGTGCACTTTACTTGCTCACTAAGTAGGTATTAAGATTAGAAATCGCAAAAAAAAAACAACAATTTACATGTATATGTTGATTTTTTATTATTTTGTATAATTGCTCGAAGAATTTCGACCATGCATAAAACTGACACACTTATTACTAATTTTATATTAACTTTATTTTAAAAAGATTTATTACTGTCTTTAATATACCTAATCACTGTTCATTTTATCCCACACCACACACTGTACACAGTACAGAATCGAACCAAAACCAAAATAAAAAACAATTACTAACCTAACTCCTACAAACCAACAACTATTTAACCAGTCACGGATAGAGCGAAACAACATTACATATTCGCAGGCGCAGCACATTCTAATCAAACATCGGTTGCTCTCGTTAATCTTTGGTTCTCGTGCGCCGCACGAGAGGAGGCTCATTTCTCGATACATTTCAATGAAATATCTTTTGTCTCACGCGTCAGGGATATTAGCTTGTAACTCATACAAGTTATATAAGCAGTCCTCGTGCGCTCGCCGAAGCATACAAATTTTTACTTGCCGGGAAAGTAAGTCTTAACAGTAGTAAAGCAAAGCGCTTACATTGTTTCGTCATAATTGGGAATTTTACTTGTTTATGTTCTTGTATGTTTAAAAAATAAATATTAATATGGTCATCAAAAAATAAAGATGCAGTAATTGTAATTTTTTTTTGTAATTTTTAAAATTTTTAAATCTTTTGAATTGCTGGTTCAGCGCACGAGCGCACTTAAGGTACAGCCGCCACTGATCGTGAGCCAATCGTTTTTACCGTTTGTGAACCAGACAGCTGCAGTATACAAACAAACAAGCAGTGGAGCTATATACACCGCAAGAGCGGGGAATAATTGTGTCGATTTTGTTGACCAATAAAAGTAGTCGGTAGTGAACTTCGACGTCGATTTCCTAAACGTGTCGCGACAACTGCGGAAACATTCCAAGGCTTAGCTGCTCGACTCGAACAAACTGGAACTACGGAAAACTATGTATGCAGGACTTGGCCGCCACAGGACTGGTCGTTCGGCCCAGAATAACGAGGCTGTTTGTACCGATGTCGCTGAGAACGAAGAAACATCAACCACAGTTCAAAAAAGTGCAAACAGTGCATCAGATAATGCCTGCTGCGAGTCTGTCGCCTGTAAATTACTGTCAATTCATCCTCAATCTCAGCGGTTACGTCTATAAGCAAAATCTTCGTGTCTGGGGCACTGAAAATCCGTGTGTGATACACGAAGAGCTACTCCACCACTGTGTGGTTCAGCGTTCACGCGGGAGGAGTAGTAGGGCCATATTTTTTTGAGGACGCCATCGGAAATACGGTCACTATTACTGGCGAACGTTACAGGGCCATTATAAACGACTTCTTAATGCCGGAATTGGAAGAGCAGTATTTGGTGAACATGTGGTTTCAATAAGACAATGTAACCGCACACACAGCCGGAGCCCACAATGTACGAGTATATTGTGAAAGAAGCGTCGGTGTGATTGTATTTGTACAGGCCAGAGCTGGATGTGATATTCGAAGAGCAATAAAGACTAGCTGTACTACATTTCTAGGGTTGCTAGATTTTTTAGTAACGATCTAGGGTTTTCAGTAAACCTCGCAGTACAACTTCTGCACTCTTAACCAATCGTCGGCAATGTGTGGCAGTGGGAAATCGCTTGTCCACATATCCCAGTCTCTGTAGGGGATGCCTCAGGGTTCCATACTTGGACCCTTTGTATGTAAACTAAATATCTGATCTAGTTAAGTATTGCATAGTTCAGAGCCAGCACCGATATAAACAAAGAGATTGAAGTTATACTTTAGTGGATACTGGAAAAAAAACTTTAAATCGACATATACCATCTTTTCATCGATTTCAAAGCCGCATATATAGGGACGAATTATATGGAAAAATGTATAGTTTTGGCCTCCCTGACAAACTGGTTCGTTTGCGCAGGATGCCGATAGAGAACGCACGCTGCTCCATCAAGAACGGACAAATTCTCACCGATGCATTTGATGTCAAAAAAGGTTTTAGCCAAGGCGATGCTCTGTCGTGCGATTTCTTCAACGTCGTTCTTGAAAGAACAGTGCAAAACTCACGCGTCAACACTATAGATGCACAATGTTTCAAAAGTCCGTCTTATTACTCGGATACGCCGATGATATTGATATAATTGGAAGAACAAAGCGTGATACCAGTGGCGCGTTTGTGAGCATTGAGACAAAAGCGAAGAAGATGGTTTTTGACGGCAAAAGCAGGTATATATGCTGTCATCAAGAAAGGACACACAACACCGACACGTCTTAGACAGAACGTCATCATAGACAGCTATTATTTTGAGGTAGTCAAGGACGTTGCAGACCTAGACGCCACTATCAATTCAGACAATTACACCAGCGCTGAAATCAAACGGAGCATATCTCTTGCCAATCACTGTTTCTTTCGACTAAGAAGGCACTTGAGTAGCAAAGTCCCTCTCTAAAAATCTCATCATCTCGGTTCTTGTATACGGTGCGGAGACATGGACATTGGACATGGACCTTGTCGAAAGTGGATGAGAAAACTTTAGCATGTTTCGAGATGATAATTCTTCGTGTGATTTTTGGTCCCGTCGTCGTCGTGGAGGAGAAGGTATAAACACAAACTGTTTGGGATGGACAGTGAAACTTTTGGTGTTTTTTTTTTTGTTTCCAGCTGAGGTAGGTCAGCGGGGTCAAGGCAAAAGAAAGCAGTAAAACTCGGCCAATAGAGAGTTCAAAACTCCAGTTCCAATTTGTATTTATTGAATATGTATAAATAGGTTAACAAAGTATGTATTTCATATAATTTTACAATATTTACGATCTTATGATAAGATAACAAAGTATTTCATATACACTAACGGCGGTATCGGAGAGGAGGCTCAGACAGCGAAGGTTGGGATAGAGTCCCTAGCCTAAGCTTTTTGGAAGAGGTTAAGACAGCGAAGGTTGTGATAGAGTCCCTAGTCTTAACTACGGCGACGGAGGCTTAGACAGCGAAGATTGGGATAGACTCCCTAGTCTGAGTGGAGGAGGAGAGCGGACAGGGGATTTAACGACGGAAGCCAAAAGTTTCGAAGCTGCTACCTGGTATATGCGACCAGCAGTGTGCTTCTTATTGAGATGATCTTTACCATGTACACTGGATTGGTACAAAAGACACGGTGGCAAGCAGAGTCTGACTTTCGATGAATTTCCAACTCTTACTTCTCAACTTGGCGGCCAAAACCAAACGTGGATTGTAAAACTGACGAACGAAATTTATTTGCTGACGTCGCCAACCATCAGTATGTGTCCTCTTTTGCATTTTTGCGTGGACGCCTTGAGGTATGCAATGCTTGCTGGCCATTTCATTAGGAATAGTAATTGAAGTAGAATTTGGGCGTTCTGTTTTCTCTGGTTGGTAAAAGGTGTAATTAGGTTAAAAGGTGTAACTACGTTACAAACTGATCTAGCCAAACAAGTTGAAGTCCAATGATTGAGATGGTAAGGTCATGTAGAGCCAATGGAACCAAATACTCCGGCCCGGAAAGTCTTCAAATCTAATCTCGAGGGACAACGATGAAGAGGAAGACCAAAACTAAAGTGGCGCACACAATTCGGAGATTACCTCAACCTTGACGTGTGAAACTGGAGACAGCGAGCTAGAGACTGATCTATAGCTGGAGAAGCTTATTAGTGGAGACCCTGATCCACCCCGGATTGTAGCGCCACTTTAAATAAGGAACATCACCTCTCTTCAAATTCATGGAAGCCAAAAACATTATCTAACTTTCCACCGATTCGAATTGGTGGATACAATTTTAGGCCATTCTACTAGGAATCTAGGTATAATCTTAACTGAAACTTGAACTTGGACTGATGATACTGACTGACTGATCTACCATATGGTCAACCCAAAGATATGTTCCTGAAAATACAAAGACGCTGTTGTCAAAGCACTTCTTCTATTTAACCATCCTGTTTTATGGGGATGTGAAGTGTTTAGCAGTTTTGGCACCCTGACAACCCGAAAACTAAATTCAATTCACAATAACCTTGCCGGATACAACTTCAATATAAGATCTTTTGACGAAATTACCCAAACTACTTAGGATCTTGATAACCTCTTTAATCTATAAGGACACTTACCTAGTCACATTTAATTATACAGTCTTGCCAACCTGACTACCTGCATAAATGACAAGTTTTTGAAGGTATTTGCTCAACAAAGATAGATGAGATTCAAGCAAGTTTTAATTTTACTACCAACACTGAAACTTCATTAAAGTCTTTTAAGAACTTCCCAATTTTAACTTCTGATTTTATCTCAGAAACAAAAACTAAATTTAACAAAGCATTCCTCAAGTTCTTCTTCATTTTTAAAAATAAATTTATACAAATCCTGATGGGTTTCTCTTAGAAGCTCTAAATTGTTTTCATTGCAGAACAGTTTCTCTTAAGTATGGTTGGCTGTATATATTTGATGTTTTGTTAACAGAGATCTATCACTCTCGGTAGAATTATAACTTTGCTGCTTTCGTCTTCGCCATAAATTAATAATAACCTCTCAATATTCATAGATACAAAGTGCTCTCAAAACTTTCCAAGCCAAATATCTACAAATACCCATAGAAACAATATTTATTCGCCAGTGCCCAAACCGGTCATAATTCTCAGCTAGAACTCCCATCCCTTTAAAAGTAATACAGCTCTAGAGTTAATTCCATTCTTCTAAATAGTCAATCGAAAGACCTTTATACACAAAACAGACCTCCCTATACTCGTAACACACTTCTAACATCAATATATCCAAGTCAAACGAGGTCCTTTGCCAAAAAAGCATAGGTATAGGTATAGGTACTCAAAAGAAGAAAAACAAAAATCCCATAAAATTGCACACTCTTGGCAGAGAACTAGGACAAAATACTAAAACAATATCCTTCCAATCATCCATCTCAATATCTCAAAATCGATGGCGTCCTAATTTTTCATCTATTTCCCGGAGAGTAGGGTTCCGCCAATGTTCACATCTATTTCAACGAAACGACCACTTATCTGTACGAGAGTGTGTGTGTGTGTGTATTTGTATGGCACTTTCAAAGCTAATAAAACCGAAATATATAGAGAAAACAATCAAACATCCTTTCGTTCGTTTCCCTCGAGCTCCGGGAGCGGCAAAGTTGCCTGCCAATCTCGCACCAACACCACACACAAACTAAAGGACCGAAACAAATGATTTGTGGTTTTATATTTTGAGGGTAATTGCTGCAGAGAAAACCATCACCACACAGCAAAATGGCCATTTAAAGGGGGTAGTAGGTAAGGTATGCTTTAAATTGAATTGTGGAGGGTATATCTTTTTTCCACTTTTTTTTTTGCAGCAACCCCTCGGTTTGTATTGTAGATATAAGAACACACAGCTTTAGGAATATTTTGATTTCTGACCTTTTGTTGAATGAACCGGGATCTCAATTCTGTCGAGTGTATAGCTGGCTATTAACCTAAAGTGCAGCACAGGACGACTAGAACGACCACAGAGGCCAAGAAAAAGTCCAAAAGTAGCTCTATAAGTCATCGATTTCATTCGGTCAGTAAACCAATTTTTGCGGGCATGGTGTGGTCCTTCAAGGGTTTCGCTTCGTCCCATCGTTTTTATTTCATTCTTGGTGTTTTTTTTGCGCCCGCTAAGTTTTGGCGAAATCGGTTTTGGCTTCAATTGTAATGTGTTTGTATGTTTCAGTTGGGTTGCTGCAATTGGAAATAGAAACCAATTACTTTTGTTTTTCTTTTCATTGAACACTGCATGGGTCTCATATCACATTTCCATTTTTATTTGCCATGTACATACACACGGATACAAAGAGGTTTTTTTTTTTTTAAAAAAGGGCAAGTAATGAGTTCATAGAAAAACAAATATTGCTTGAGTCTCTCTTGGCTTTTCTGTACAAGTCCTGCTCTATTGCCGAGCCGTAGGCTTTATTTGGGAGACTTCTATTTCATTAATCCTAGTGATCTGGTAAATATTCATAAATATTGACATAAAAAGCCTCACACATTTGGTAAGGAGCTTCAAGTGGGCTAACGAGTAGGGAGGGCATCTCCTATATTTCCGTGGTTTCAAAATGCTCCAACTTATGGTATTATACTGCCGGCTATTTCAACATAACCTCACATTTAGGTGCGATCAGAGTATGAGACAAAATCGGAAATTTTATTTAAATTTTAAAAAGACAAAAACAAAACGATTTCGTACAAAACTCTTTTGGTATAATATTTTTATTTGTAAATAAAGAATTTCACTTTTCTCATAAAAATTATTTCGCAAAATTTTATTTAGATAGTATATGACTATACTCGCAGTATTATAATTTTTTCAAAAGTGTTTCTGAAGATTTATATTTTCTTGACTTAACGCGAAGTGAAAAAAGGTGTGCTGCTTTGCGAAATGGATTTTGTTAATTTATTTATTTCGCAAGTGTTGAAAAGAGTTTGCGTTTCAATAAAATGTTTAACGAATACGAAAACAAAAAAGTAATTTACATATCTCTATATTAGACAGTTGTGTAAAAACCTTTTAAGATCCTAAAACCAACGTAACCACTTGGTAAAAAATGGCTACAATTCAACAATGTGTTTTCTAGTTTTGTTTTTCATATAAATTCTCGCAAATTCAAATTTTCGTAAAATAAATATAGAAAAAAATCTCGAGTTCGATTTTTTTACGAATTCATAACTTGCCTTATAGTACGAGTACCTATAAGTCGCAAGTAAAAAGATATTTTAGGGATGCGAAAAAATCAGAACAATATAAGCACTTTGCAAATGTGCACTGAACTGCACTGAATTGAAGATTTTAAGTTTTACATTTTGCTGATGAATTATATTTAAAAAGTAATAAATTTCAATTGAAAATATGTTTTGCAGTATTGTAGAAATATCTAGTAGTCCAAATGCCAATCGTTACAAATGCGAAGTGTTAAAAATTGGCCTCGATACAAATGCGAAGGGTAAGAAATGCGTAGCCCTAAAAATGCGAATCATTAGAAATGTTAATCATTGTAAATGCGAAGCATTAGAAGAGCGAAGCACGAAAATAAGAAGTATGAGAAGCATGAGAATTAAGAAGTATTAGAAACGCGAAGCATGAGAAATAAGAATTATGAAAAATGCGAAGCATGAGAAATACGAATTATTAAAAGTGCGAAGCATGAGAAATACAAAGTATTAGAAACGCAAAGCATGAGAAATACGAATTATGAAAATTGCGAAGCATGAGAAATAAGAATTATTAAAAATGCGAAGCATGAGAAATACGAATTATTAAAAATGAGAAGCATGAAAAATACAAAATATTAGAAACGCAAAGCATGAGAAATACGAATTATGAAAAATGCGAAGCATGAAAAATACGAATTATTAAAAATGAGAAGCATGAAAAATACAAAATATTAGAAACGCAAAGCATGAGAAATACGAATTATGAAAAATGCGAAGCATGAGAAATACGAATTATTACAAGTGCGAAGCATGAGAAATACAAAGTATTAGAAACGCAAAGCATGAGAAATACGAATTATGAAAATTGCGAAGTATGAGAAATACGAATTATTAAAAATGCGAAGCATGAGAAATACGAAGTATTAGAAATGCGAAGTATTAGAAATGCGAAGCATTGGAAATACAAATTATTAAAAATGCGAAGCATGAGAAGTACAAAGTATTAGAAACGCAAAGCATGAGAAATACGAATTATGAAAAATGCGAAGCATGAGAAATACGAATTATTAAAATTACGAAGCATGAGAAATACGAAGTATTATAAATGCGAAGTATTATAAATGTGAAGCATGAGAAATATGAATTACCAGAAATGCCAAGCATGAGAAATACGAAGTATTAGAAATGCGAAGTATTAGAAATGCGAAGCATTAGAAATACGAATTATTCAAAATGGAAGCATGAGAAATACGAAGTATTAGAAACGCAAAGCATGAGAAATACGAAGTATTATAAATGGGAATCATGAGAAATACGAAGTATTAGAAATGCGAAACATGAGAAACAGGAAGTATTAGAAATGCCAAGCATTAGAAGTTTTCAGCAGCAAAAAAGCGAAGAATTAGAATTGAGAATCAATACAAATGCAAAATTAAATTTGAGCGAAAAAATAAGAAAGTGAGAAAAAACTTGTAGTTGCCTTAATAAACAACATTTTTAATAAAAAAAATAACAAGCTTCGCAACACTTTTTAAATGCTACATAGACCATCAAAGCACCATCAGACAGAACGAATTAAACCAACCGGACAATACTTCCGCCCAACTGCGTGTAATAAACTAATTAACTAGGTGCAAGAAGTGGACTGGTTCCGTGTAAACTTTTACATACATACGAGAATATATAAGATCTTAACTATCATATTATTATTTTTCACAATTAAAATTCATCACCTAAGCCGAACCAAGGCTCTAAAAATATAATGGGGACTCTTCACAATCGATTCGTATCATTCACCACTAGTTTACTCAATTTTGGTGCCCTCGTTCCAGCACAAGTGATGCCAAATGTCCTAGTCGCTCAATTGAGGTCACCACAGCAGAAATGGCCGTTAAAATTAACGGTTTGATAATGGACAGCCGGTGAGTGAAGGTACGCGAGCTTGAAGAGGCCACAGGCTTAATCACAAGGACCAGTGATTTTGATTAATAGCTGTGCACAAGATGGCGTTTGCTCATAATAATCGACAACAAACGCAATCGTTTGGCAACTTCAAAGAAATGTTTGGCGATGTTCAAGAAAAATTGGACCGAGTTTTTGAACGGTTTCGTAAACGTGGATGAAAAATGCTTTTACCACAACACATCAGCGACAAAGGAACAGTCAAATCAATGGAATTCTTCTTTTGAACCTAAGTCGAATAAAACCAAGGTGGGTTTGTCAGCAAAAAAAGATCTTGGCGTTAATTCACATCAATAACTTTGAAAAGCGTGACCCGATCACAGCCGCATATAATGCAGAGCAACTAGATCGATTCCAAGCCGATTTGAAGTAAAAAAAGGTCACATTTGATGAAGAAAAAAAATTCGTTACCACAAGGGCAACACACCAGCGCAGCGCGGCGGCGTTTGAGTATGCAGTTCCAATGACAAAATTGCAAGACTTAGGTTACGCATTCCTTTCTCATCCAACATATTCCCAGATTCAAGTCATATTTTGAGGGTCTCGAGACAGAGTATTATTTCGAGGTCATCAAAAATTGGAGGAACTTTGGATGAAGTGTGTCGTGCTTAAAAGGGTCTGTGTTGAGAAATATAATGTTTTTTCCTGAATAGAGTGTTCCTTATTTAATTTTTCAGGGACTTATTGACCCACGTATATTTGAATTATAATATATTGAAACGAATTGATGCTCTTGCATTTAGAAGCAACATTGGGTTAAGCGACATAGGTGGGCAATTTTAACTTCGAGGTTAAGGTACTTTGTCTACCCCAGTTCCGCTCTCACGCAGACAGCAAACAAATCAAGCAGAGAAAACTCTTCCAATCGTCGTTTCTTCGATCAACAAGTCAGTGGAGTAGAGTAAGGCCCTTTTTCTATTTAAGAAGAATTTTGATGCTAACAGTTCCTAGTTCTTCAAGAACTATCAAAAATTAAATTCTGGTATGGTTCTGTGAAATGAAAATATGGACCGACAATAAGGGATAGTGAATTCGAATTTTTGAAGAAGTGCGATCTGTCAACTGTATTGGGTATTGTAGAAGCCCCTAAAAAACATGGAAAAACAAATACAGTAATCCCCGCTTAGTTGCACCTCGCTTAATTGAACATCCCGCTTAATTGACCGAAAAAGTTGCATTGCAAAATTTCCCGTATTAGTAGCATAGCTTTTTAGATGGTTAATTGAACCCCGCTTAATTGAATTACTCGGTTAATTGAACTTTAAAATATGCACCCGAAAAAAAAATATATGGACATTTTTCGGATAATTGGACGTACAAAAAAATTATAATGAAACAAATATTAGAAATATTTTATTACTTAACCTACGTCTGAAGTGGTTTTTTAAAAGACAGGTATCATTCAAGATGAAGAGAAGCCGGAAAATGATATCGTGGTTATAGACAACATACTTAAGTACAATGCTTAACAGACGCCGAAATTTTAAAAACGGTTTAAGAAAAAAAAAGAAGTTGAAGCCATATTACCATCGACTTTCGAAATTCTTCAGGACATTGCAATTCTACGTTTATACTTCTTACCACTAAATAAATTTACAGTTGAGCTGAAAAACAAGAAGACATTGTTCAAAACAAAACAATCAGTCAAAATCAAATCACAAATTTTTTCAAACCAATGTATGCAAATAACCATTATGAGCCTTTCGAGGTACATACCTACATACTATTGTATTTATTATTTTGTTGTATCCTTTTCGAAGCTAAAAGTGACTTTTTTTATGAATAATTTATTTCTGTTTCATAGTTTTAATTATGTATGTATGTTTATTTTTTAAATAAAACGTGTTCAAATATTTTTGTGTGTGTATTCTTTTTCAGTTTTTTCAAGGTTTTCGTAAGTTGACAATGAAATGTTCATAGTAAATTTCTGGGATGAATATTTTAATTTTTAGTTGACCGACTCGTGCAATTATACGGGTTTCGTTTAATTGAACAGGTCGGTCAATTAAGCGGGGTTTCGTTAATTGAACCACCCGGATAATTGACCGAAAAATCTGACAAAATGGTCAGTGCAATTAAGCGGGGAATACTGTACTAAATTATCTATTCGAGAGAAATAAATGTTGTCTGTCAAGACATTTCTGTGTAGGTGCTATCGGAAGGAATGGAGGGTACCTTACATTTTTCATCAGTCCCAAATATGCAGTTTTTAAGAAGTCTAAGTAGTTTTGATAACAGCTTTACTATAAATCCAAAATGTAAAGCTAAGCGCACTGATTGCAAATATCGAGGTCCAAGACCTTTTTTGCAGGGAGCAGTATGGTGCTTGAATGCTCGCAAATAACGGATAATTTCTCGGAAGAAGGAAATGCCCTTCAAAATTTAGATGAAATCGGATCAACTGCCACTAAAAATCGAACGCAATTAACATAGCGACAGGGGTAATACTCGTATCTGAGAACACCTAGTATCTAACTTTTTTCACCAACCTTCAATGTCCTGCCTGAAATGTGTACTTAATTACTAGAAACAAAATAAATTAGAATCTTAGGTACAGATTTTCGTTTTTAAGGTTTTTTGCTTATTTCTTTGCTCTGAGTCAAGTACGTGCGACTCTGTCGGGTACTTTAATATTTGTCCACCCAATGAACGGATTGAGAGTGGGAGCAAACACAGCGCCAATCCAAACACACAAGGATAATGGGAATTTCTGCCAAAAAGCTTATATAAGTGGGCAATTTTTCATCAAGCGATATGGCAACCAAGGAATATATTTTTGCTATTGAACCGAACTATTGATTTTTTTTTTATTCCGATGTGAGGTCCCGTGTGTCGTCCGTCCTTGAATGTCCTGATTTTGAAAGGAATAATTTTAGTCGAGAGGATTTTTTTCTCAGATTGTGTAAAAAAAAAAATAAAATTTCCAGAGCCATCTGAGTATTTGTATGTGTGTAGGCCTTGAAACCTAGAGTGCTGCGCCGTAATTAAAAAGTGAGAGGCAACAAGACCGGCAGCTATAAATTTTACAATTCTTTTAATTGCGTTGACATTAATCACTAGGAGCAGCATCGTAGTTTGCCATTGCTGGAATGGTGGTGATGGTGGCAGTGAAGTGCGGAATGGTGCGACGAAGACATGCGGAAGGATGAGATGTTTAATGATGAGTCGTGGTGAGGCGCAGAACTGCCGGTTGACCTACAAAAAGGCAAGTAAGCCACATTTCTGGTCTTTTAATTATTTAAATATAGGTGGCCATTAAATTTATTTCGGTTTTTTTTTTTTGCATCTTTTCTTGTTGCTCTTCCATTTAAAGTTGTTTTTTTTTTAATGTAAGGGCTCATTCAGGACTCTCGCTCGTGTATTTTTTTTTTAATAATATTTGCATTTACTTTATTTTTTTTTTTAATTATAAAAAAGGAAATATATTTACTTAATTTGGCACACAATTTTATGTTTCTGTTTTTATTTATTTTTTTTTTTCAAGGAGCAAGGAGTATATGAACCGCTGTGTAATGAGATGAACGATGCCACCAGAAGCAACAACAACAAAAAAAAAATAAGGAAAAAGGGAATAAATGCTTTTTTGACCTGAAAACTACTGGAACGGAAAATGTATCTTAGAATTCTTTTTGTGGTTGGGATGTTTAGTCGTAGTGGTAGTAATAGTATGGCTCGCTTTTGGTTAGATGACCTAGTAAATGAATAATAAATGAAAGTATTTCGTTCTAAATTTGATAAAAAAAATTATATGATATTCACTAGAGTTGAAGAAGATACAAATAATTTAGAAGAAAACTAAATGCAGATATGTTACATACGAGAATGTACAATACAACAACAGAAATACAGAATGGTATGTTTTCGCTTGGGTGAAAAGAGGCTTTCACTTTGATGGCTATTCATTTATTTTCAAACGAATTCAGTCCACATAACGAGAACTTTTTTTTTTGTGGAAATTTCATTTCATTTTATAAAAGTGTGAAGATTTTATAAATGAGTTTTTAATGAATACAATTATTGCTTTTCGTTTTATATTAAAATAAAGAGAATGAATTGAAATTGTGTTTGTGTCAGGTAAACTTTCTAATGAGTTTTATTTTTTGTTGAACATATCCTAGTATTTCTACCCTAAATAAATTCATTTTAAGTCCCTTTTCATAGATTATTGTACCATCTACATTCCACACTCAGAAAAGGAAAATCTAACCTAGCGCTCTTGGTAGGTTGAAAAAATGTGTTAAAAACATCGTAGTTTAGTGTTACAATTGTGTAGTATATGTTCCTTAAAGTAACGTTATTAACTCGGTTAAATGAAATTGTTTAAAATAAACAACATAGAATGTTAGTTCAACTGAAAAACTTACAAAAATTAATCGAGAAACTAGGCTATAATCAGCAATTTCCAAGACTGTTTACTTTAAACGATTAAGGTGTTTAAATTAAATAACTACACTTAGTCAATTTAACACATTTCTTAGTTAATAGTAAACAATCTTCTTGGTTGAATTAAACTAATGGGTAGGTTATTTAAACTTAACGGGTAGCTTGGTTAAAAAAATGAACTAGATTTATTTAATCTTACTTAGTAAATTGGTAATTTCTTAAACTGCATAATTTCTCGGTTGATTTAACCGAATTCTGATGGTCAAAATAACCCATTTAAATTTCATATTTTAGGTAATTAAAGATTGTTTAAATTACATATCAATCAGATTTATTTAATTAATAAACCCAGTTAACTCGTTTAAATATAACCGGTTAAGTTTCCAGATTGTATAGAGTTTTCCAATAAGAGGTTTTATTTTGATTTAAAAAAAACTAGTATTTTTTTTAAATAAATCAATGGATGTTTATTTCATTGTAAGGAGGAAGGAATGTTATTAGCAATGGAAAACGATATCAGTCAAATGGACACCACGACTATGGTTGCAGTACCATATCCATTTTCCATGACCAATTCGAACATTTGTGGCTGTGTGTTCTCGATAACTTCACGAATTCCATCTTTAAGATCTTGAATCGACGTGGAGCATTAGCATAGACCTTATCATTCACGTGACACCAAAGAAAAAAGTCTGAAGGTGTCTAAATTGCAAAATCTCGATGGCCAATTGTAATCTCTTCTTCGAGAAATATAACACGGTCAGGAAACTTTTCTTGTAAAATTACTGTGTTTTCGTTGCTTGTGTGGCACGCCTTCTTGTCAAAAATAAACGTCGGCATCGTCCACATAAGATATTCAATTCCGGCCATAAAAATCATTAATCATAGCTCGGTAGCGCAATCCACTCACCGTAACAGTTGCAACAGCCTCATTTTAGAATAAGTAAGGTCCTATCACACCGCCCGCCAGCCCAAAAACCGCACCGAACAGTGACACGTTAAGGATGGACAGGTGTTTCAACAATCGTTCTTGGATTTTCCGAGCCCCAGGTGCGAAAGTAGTTGAAAACGGGCCTCATTACTGAAGATGATTTTTCGATGCAAATCCGGATCATTTCAATGCATTTCGAGAATACAATCTGCGAAAACACGACGTTGCTGGTGATCGACCGACTCGAGTTCTTGTTAGATATAACTGAACTTTAAAAGCCTTAAAACACAAGTCTTTATGTAAAATATGGTGTAATGTCATTTGTTGAATGCCTAGTTCCAAAGATTGACGAGGAATCGATAAACCTGTTTTTTTTTTGTCAACACAACGGGCTATAGCAGCAATATTCTCAGTTGTTCTTTAGCGACGCACACGGTTTCGATTCTTCACATCAGTAACTTGTCCCGATAGTTCAAATTTTTTCACTATCATACATCGTCATACAGAAGGTCTTGAGTTCTTCCTCGAATCGGTTTTTACTCCTGCAATAGCCGCCAAATACAACTTTGATTTTGACCAGATGAACGCAGTGAGTGCATTACCACAAGGCGACCTGAACGAAGAGATGTTCAAGGTACAGCTAGAGAGTTTCAGGTACTATTACGGTCTAGAATGCTAAAAAAAACGCATGATTTTTGGGAATTTTTTTCTCGGAAACCTTATTAGGTAATTACATATTTTTTTTTTTAAATTAATGAATACATGCGTCAAGAGTACAAAAAAAAT
Source organism: Philhelius festivus (assembly GCA_963931855.1). NCBI lineage: Eukaryota > Metazoa > Arthropoda > Insecta > Diptera > Syrphidae > Philhelius > Philhelius festivus. Next base: position 213,948,732 of record OZ007555.1, on the reverse strand, counting down.
TATTTTTTTTATTTTGGAATTTTGGCCGAATTATAGAGGGCGCAAACGTCGACTCATCAAAAAATACATGGTCACATGGCGGACAGTTAATCTCAGAATTGGCTGAACTGAAATAAAAAAAACAAAATGGGTTATTTAAAGGAAGGTATTTTATGAGACAATTTACCACAATTTGTTTAAAAAGTAAAAAAAAAAAAAAAATATCGATCTTTGAAAAAAAAAAAAAAATTTTTTTTTGAAAATTTGTTTGGCCAGTTTTGGGTCGCCATTTGTTTTGTTCATAAGGTTTTGGTCAAATTGTGGTAAATTGTTCTAGAAAACATAAAAACAATCAAGTTGCAACAAGTTTCTTGAAAATCGCTGAAGTAGATCCGGAGATTAACTGTCCGCCATGGGACCATGTATTTTTTGATGAGTCGACGTTTGCGCCCTCTATAATTCGGCCAAAATTCCAAAATTAAGAAAAATAAATTTTTTCTTGTACTCTTGACGCTGTACTTACCTAATAAGTTTTCCGAGAAAAAACTTCCCAAAAATCGTGCGTTTTTTTGGCATTCTAGACCGTACTAGTACCTTCAGCGACAGAAGACCGCAAGTCTGCAAGTTGAAAAAACTCCTGCGTGTCGATTACATATTAGATTTTATGTGTGTGCAGAAGTCATTTTTAAAGTAAATGGTATGATTGTTGTCTAAAGTGCCTATTGGTTAATACGTTGGACTATCATGCACAAGGTCTTGAGTTCGCAGCCGCTGCGAAAAACTTTTTCAGGGGGGAACTGCCTCTCGCGAGGAATTGATAAATCCTCTTAAAATAGCTCTTGTCATGAAAAGTGCTGCTCATTAGCCGTTTGGAATCGGCCAAAAATTGTAGGTCTCCTCTATTCCTGGTAACGCACGTACACAAGAATAGTTGAGAGTTCTTAGTCCTAGGCTTAGGCCTTGCCTAGGTCTTCTATTTATTTTTAATTTTATATAAGTGGTCACACCGAATTATAAAAATAAGTTTATTTAGGAACAGTCGGGCTATTACGATCGGCAAAACAGACCGTGTCCAGAACTTCCCGGGTAGAAAATTATCTAGGAAACACTATCGAATAGCGTGGCCCTAGCTAGATTGGCCATTATATAGTAAATCCTATGCTGGGCCTAGACAGATGCAAGCCTGGCGGATCTTGACTAATTTATGCTTATCCTGGCTTTATATTGAACCTGGCTAGAACTGCCTATTTATTGGCTTTTCCAGGAGTATCTTAGACTGGGCCTAGATATTTTTAACTTGATGTAGCCTAGATTTATGAAACTTTTTCTTGGCGATATCTTGGCTATAGATAGTATCGCCTCTTTATTGGCATTGTAACAAATAAACTACAAGGGACCTGGATAGTTTTTACTTGGTGTAGCCTGGATAAAGAATTGTATCTGGGCGTTATATTGGCCGTAGATAGTATCGCCTCTTTATTGGAATTTTAACATATAAACTTCAAGGGACCTGGATAGTTTTTACTTGGTGTAGTCTGGATAAGGAATTGTATCTGGGCGTTATATTGGCCTTAGCTAGTGTCGCCTCTTTATAGGCGTTCTCAGATTTTACTTATACTGGGGCTATATAGTTTTTACTTGATGTATCCTAGATGTGCCTATACATATGTCTCTATAAAAGGCTATCCATTATCCTTCTAAAAACATAACCTTTTTGTTTTGGTCCTAAATCGGTATTTTTAAGATTCTTTAATACGTATTTAAGTCTTTAAAACAGTATAATTAAAAGAAAGTTATTTGAGTAGCACTTTGAGACACGATATTTTATATATCACAGTGGCGCAATAGGTAGCGCACAAGCAGGGCAAGCGAGAGGACTCGGGTTCGAATCTCAGTGGAGGTAAATTAAAAACAAAAAAAAAAATTCTTTCATTCCAGCAAAAAATCACTTAAAGAGTCGAATATAGGAGGCAAAGAAAAAATAAAAATAATCAACAATAATAAAAAAAAAAAATTTTTTTTTGTTTCTAATAATTTTTTAAGAATTGCCGTAGCTCTTGTGCTACTTGTGAAGACCCATCTAGGGCCCATATATTAACATCTAGCAAGGCCCATTATATACAGAGCATTAACAAATTAGCGAGGGACAAGCTAGATACTGCTCGGTAGGGCCATGACTGAAACTAAGCAAAACTAGCTGGGGCCTTGGCATTATCGAGTCGAAAATTCTACCCGGGTTGTTATCTGAACTATGTAGATGCTGTCGGATTCTTATATAGAAAAAAGTGGATTGACGGATTTTTCCAATTTTTATTTTTCGTAGTCCAGATTTATGAACATTGAAAGGCGATTGGGGCCAAATTTTTGTAACTATACCTTAAAAATTAGATGTAATTTCTTAAATACAGGATGGGCCATCTACTTTTTAAATCATAAATCATTTTGACACTAATAGCTATTTCCCGCTCGAAATCTTGACAGAAAGTCAGTATCATACCTTTGTGGAACGAAATGAGTCGCCTTACGCTTGAAAAAACGTTGGGAAATATTAAAATCTTATTTCTTATTTCTTCTTCCACTTCAATCATTAAGCGATGTTGATTTAATTGAGGAAAGCATTACAAGTGTAATTTATGCTTCGGCTACTCCAACAAGTAGTAATTATTCCTTCACAGCTAAGAATAAATGGTTTGATAAAGACTGTGTCATCCTTCGGAATCTTTCTTTCAAGTATTTAAAACTATTTCGATCAACAAACTCCGTTGCCTTCAAAATTATGTACTTACGTGCCAATAAGGATTTCAAGCAAATGTGTTACGAGAAAAAAAGTCTTTTCCTCAAACGTTTTGCTTCAAAGTTACAACTCTCTAAAAACTCTAAAGAATTCTGGAGTAATGTTCGTGAGTTAGGAGGGCGGTGCAGAAGTATGAAGATTACTCTCGAAGCTGATACTTTAGCAGCGCATTTTAAAATTCTATTATCAGCGGATGAGAATCTTCAAACTTTTAGCTATGCTTTACAGAACGAAGTTGTAGCCGAACTAGACCACCCGATCTCTTTAAGGGAACTAGAATCATCGTTAGTGGTCATGAAAAACAATAAAGCTCCGGGTAGTGATGGCATCCCAATAGAATTTTTTAAAAATGCAACGGAACAACTCAAACTTTACATAGTGGAATATTTCAATTTGTTATTCGATAATGCGTGTATTCCTACTTCCTTTAATAAAGCACTTATATTTGCTTTATTTAAAAAGGGAGATTCAAGTCGAGTTGAAAATTATAGAGGAATCTCTATTCTTAATTCTCTTAGAAAGATTTTTGCTACAATTCTTTATGGAAGATTTTCTCTTTGGATAGAAAGCAACGATCGTCTTAGCATATACCAGGCAGGGTTTCGTTCAGGATTTTCAACCTTAGATCATATTTTTGCACTGACTAGCATTGCCAGAAAATATATTGAAATGAAGAGGAAGTTATATGTTTGCTTCGTAGACTTCAAAGCAGCCTTTGATACAGTCAACAGGCAAGCATTGATTTATAAATTGGCTTCCCTCGGAGTATCAAGAAAGTTCCTACTGGTCTATGCTAAATTTCTCTCGGCATCAAGTGCAGCAGTGTGGGATGGATCCAAATTGTCGGAATGGTTCGACACGTCGGCAGGTGTCCCCCAAGGTTGCATTTTAAGCCCTATTCTCTTCGCCCTATTTATTGATTCAGTAACTGAGATTCTCCCTGGTGGTGTTAGCTTCGCGGGCAATCACGTAAAAGTACTCCTTTACGCTGACGACTTGGTACTGTTAGCGGACAATCCTTTCACGTTACAACTCCAAATAAACAAACTACATGCGTTCTGTAAGACATGGGATCTCCATATAAACGTTTTGAAGACAAAAGTTATGATTTTTGAGAACCGATTTAGAGGCAGACTACGTGCAGAGGCTTGGCGACTCAATAACGAGGTGATAGAAGTAGTTCGGGAGTTTAAGTACCTTGGTGTGCTGTTTTCAAGTAATTTGAACTTCCGGAAGCATGCAAAAGAAAAAAATAGAGAAGCAAAACTGGCACTAAACATGTTGTGGCCGAAATTTTTCGCAAACCAAAACATTGATCTGTCTTCTAAATATCAAGTATTTAAGGCTACGGTAAACACTTGTTTGTGTTATGGTGTGCAGGCGTTTGGGACAATCCTCTTTGAGGAGTTTGAAGATGTTCAGAGATATTTCTTTAAGCGTTTGTTTAGATTACCGAATGCAACTCCAACCTATGCAATTCACGTGGAGTCTGGTTTGCCACCCATATATTTGCAAAATCTAAAATCCCATGCAGACTATTTAATAAGGTTGATGAACCGAAGCAGAAACAGTTTTCATAGAGCCATCTTAGTTAGATTGCTGCAAACCAATGCAACACCTTTCAGTAATTGGAACCAACTGGCGCTATCTCACGATATCAGTATATCCTTGTCTGAAGGTAATGTTAGCGAATGGCATGATATATTTGCAACAATTATAGCTAAGGTTGACGACAAAATATATGACCAACACTTAACAAGAGCATCCTCTTCGGCTTCCCGACTAATCTACCGCAATCTAGATCATCGATTACTAACCCAATGTTAAATATCCATCTAAAGTTATAAGCACCATTTTCAGAGCCCGAGTCGAATTATTGAATTTAAATTTCATTCCACATAGAACCGTTCTTCAGCAAACTTGTAATTTATGTAACAGGAGAGAAGACGAAAGTGTGTACCACTTCATTGGGGTGTGTCCCATTTTACAAGAAATCCGACGTTTATACTTCCAAGAAAGTTTTCTGACTGTAAATAATCTCTACGAAATATTAAATGGTTCTCGGGGCTGGCTCGCTCTATATAAATATTGCAGCCATGCTATGACTTATCGTAATAGTTTTTGAAAAGTCAAGAGATACAGCAAGTCTATATTCATTGCGAATTCGAATGTTTATAACCATTTAATTTTGTTATTATGTTTATGTTTTAAATCATCAAAATTAGAAGTTTTATTTTTTTTTTATGTTGCAAATCATCAAAATTGTCGACGGCCTCCAGGTTTCTCACTTTCCTATCAACTAAGTTTGAATATTCATGTAAATGTATTTAAGTTCTCATTGAGTATTCCATTATGTTAATTTTTCAAAACAATTATGTTAACAAGAATTTAAATCTGTTACTCTTTTTATGTTTTAAATCATTAAAATTAGAAATTTTTTATGTTGCAAATCATCAAAATTGTTCAAATACCAAAATGTCTCTGTTTTTTTTTTTTTAACTTTTTTTGTATATTCATTTAAACGATCGTATGTACACTATGTAAATACCTATTAATTGTTTATTATTTTAAATTTACCGAAACATTATCGTAAACAAGAATTATCGTTACATTTTCTCTTTATATAATATTATTTTCTTTTCATCATACTGAAATGTCATTTCCGGCAGACGGCAAAATTGTCAGGTCCGTATTCTTATTCTAAAAATTGTAATTTTATCTGAGGAAATAAAGAAAAAATCTATCTATGTATGTATCTATCTATCTATTTCCAAAGTGAGTGTTGGGCACCCAAAGAGTGCGTTTTTTGAAAAGAAGTTTTTGCCAAAATGAAGCACCCAAAACGCCTAAGTTTGTGCAAAAAGTTCCTGAGACTGATATCCTAGTGGACAACACTCATGGTTCCCGGCGAGAATGTGGCTGCTGTAGCCGAGAATGTGAGACTCAATTCAACATTTCGCAAAATTCGCCCATTTTACGGTCTACATCATCGTCTTTCCGCGATGCCTATTCCAAAAAAGGTCAGTGAGATTGTGCAGGAGAATACAAGGCAGTCGATTCCCCAACGCTCACAAGAACTTGGTCTTTCGCATGCAACAACTTTGCGAATATTTGCCTTATGACTTGAACCTGTACTAGTATAAACTTCAACTAACCAGGAGAGTTAATTAACATAGAAAACGTCGTGTATTCGCTAAATGGACTCTAGAGCAGTTCGAAGTTGACATCAATTTCGGTGAAAAAATCATATTCAGAGACTAGGCCCATTTCTGAACGAAGGAGTCTGTCAACAAGCAAAAAAGATCTACCAACTTTAGAATGCACCCATAGCATTGAATTTCGGCCGGCGGCATCATCGGTCGATACTTCTTTGAGGACGACTTTGGCCAGGCTGTCAGCGTGAACACCAAGCTCTATCGGTCGATGAAAACCAATTTGTTTTGGACCGAATTTGATGATATCGATACCGAAGTGGTTTCAACAAGATGGTGCAGCACTACAAGCCACCATGCCACGAAACGTTTTGCAAGAGCGATTTCCGAACATGGTTCTCTTTTGCAAATTCGATATAAATTGCCCGTCGATATAGAACGATTTGAATCCGTTATGCTTCTTCTTTTGAGGTTTTCCTCAGTCACAAGCTGAAAGCCAACAGTAATGGATGTCATTGGTAAAATTTAGCCTGATATATGTGTCAGAGTTAAAGAAACTGGACGTTTTGGATGCGAAGCCGCGGTAGACTTGATGTACGAGTATGATTTTAAATTTCAAACATAATGAAAAGTACTGAGATCTAAAAGTACGCCAAGTTCTTACTTCATGAAGGTTTAATCCCGAATATTTAAAGTAGAATAAAATTGAAACAGCTACGATTGTAATAGAGAAACTTTATTATTTAATGATTACTGACTAAAATTTGATGGAGAACTAAGTTCTAAGATGCATGTATAGCTTCAAAATGACAATAAAGAGACACTTCAAATGAAAAATCTTAGATGTTCTATTTTTCGCTTTGAATGTACATTAAGCTTATACCGCTCTACCAAATTTCATAATTCTACGGCAATTGGAAGTGCTCCATATAAAGAAAACATTTTCTCAGAAAGTGGGCGGATACCACGCCCCTGAATGGAAAACCTCAAATTTTCGATTTTTTTCTCTGCTTGCATGACAAGGCATACCGTTGTGCAAAATAACAAGATTCTACGATGGATGATCTGTCAGTCAGTCAGTTACGGGTTTTTGTGATTTTTGAGGCCTTATATCACAGGAACCGCTTATGCTAGAAAATTGAAATTTGATGAAGCGCCTGTGCCTGACTAGCTTAGCAAATATTCGGAATTTTAAGTTTCTGACTTCATTGGTACTGAAGATAGGGAGGGGTCAAAAATCGCCTGAGTTTGTTTCTGTAAAAAGGGTGTAGTGCCAGAACTTGGCTGGGCACTACCGTGCTTTTTAAAACATTGGTTTTCTAAATAAATTAACACATTTAATGATGGCTCACCCAAAGTTTGTTTTATTTCAATTTGAAAACAGAAAACGCTTAATGGAAGACCTTTTTTACATTTAAGTTTGATTTGTTGAATTTATTTAGAATAAAATGAACAAAGATTGTCAAAAACAACAAATGTTTGGCTTTGACCTGAGCGTGTTTCTGGAGAGATCTGCCAACTTAGGTTTCGCCGTTTTCCAGCAAGGCATACTCTAATAGCTTACCCGAAAATAGGCTTTTTTTGATTTGTCGGGAAAGTCTTAGAAACTACATGTCCGGGTTTCAAATTAAAGAAGTAGATATAAAGACTATCTTAGGAGGGCAGACAGCGTCTAACTGAATAGCCCAGCTGTTGTGTCTGGGCGAAACGCATTTGGACTAAAGGTCACAAAAGGTCTTCAAAAGAAATACATACAGACATTTTCATGAAAACTTATTTTTAAATCGTATCGAGATGTCAAATTGTATATTTTTTCGTCTTCAATCCACTTATCGAGTGCAGTCTATATTTCTAACAGGGAAAACTCTAATACATAAACTGGACATTCAAGTAAGTAAGTAGTAGTAAGTAACTTTATTGAGGCATTTATAAATCAATACATTTTTTTTCTTCTTAAATCAAAAACTTAAGTTTAACTTTTGGCCGACTTAAAGATATGTCTGACTGCATCAACTTATTTTAAATAAAATGTTTGTAACATTTAAATGTTTGAATTCATTGAGAAATTAAGTCAATTATTATATTTTTTTTTATTGTGTACACTTGCTCCCGGCGTACAATCTCAGCTTTGCTTTTAAAGCATCTTAACTTATGACTAGAACTTAAAACTAAATAAAAACCAAAAGGATAACCCTATCAATATATAAAGCATGAAAATATCTTAAACATACATACACAAGGAGCACAAGTTTAAAATATTCTTAAAGATAAATATAAAAACTTATATTATCCAAAGAATATTCCAAGCTTGATGCATTGTAAACAAAGGTTTATGTGAATATAATATTTATTTGTTAGTTTTTAATCAATATCATCCCCTAAAATTAAGTGTAGATGCTTTTTCATAAAATGGTACGGAGAGTGTGCTACTTGTATCTGATCTCAACAGAGGAAAAGATTGCTCATTGTATAAATTAAAAGGTGATAGGTAATAGTTATCATTTAAACTTAGAACAGAATGAGAATCAACTAAAGATCTTACGAGTGGGTTTGGGTGTGTACGGATTCGCTCAGTTTTCTTTAATAGCAGTTCGATTTGATAGACCATCAGAGGTGTTATTTTTGTTGCTTCATATATGACTTTATTAGAAAAATATTTCTTGTCGGGTTTTCTAAATTTTCCACAGCAGAATCTCAAGAATTTTCTTTCAAAGGTTTCCATTTCCTTGGCTACAGAAGGTGATATTGTAAACCAAATAGGAAAACCATACGTAAGAATTGGTCTAATCAATGTTTTATACATGAGGGTTTTTGTATTACCCGATACTTGCTTGGAGTTAAGTAATGGTTTTAACATCACTGAAACCATTTTGGCTCTGTTTAAAACTATTCTTGCATGTTTATTAAACAAAAATCTGTTGTGAAAATGTATACCTAGATACTTTGTTTCATTTCGCAATGCTATTGGGTTTTCATTTATTTTCAAAGATAATGTTTTACTCTCTTTGACGGCAAGGTAGTGTCCTTTGCCACTGGAATTTCTAAAGCACGTTAAACCACATTTATTAGTGTTGATTTTTAGTCTCCGCTTTTTGAAATAATTTTCAACATGTGGAAGTTTTACTTTGATTTTATTCAGCGCAACACTAGGTCGGGGATCGCTGGCTAATATAGTGGTATCATCAGCATAGTGAATTGATCCAGGTTCATCTGTGATTGGATCTGACAGCGGGAAGTCTTGAAGGTATATATTAAATAAGGAAGGTCCAAGGATTGATCCTTGTGGAACGCCAGAAAGCACAAAAAAAGGTTCTGATTTTACAGAACCTATCGCTATTGAAGTGGTACGGCTAGTAAGAAAGCTATATATCATTCTAACAAGCCAGTCAGGATATCTTAAATTCAAAAGTTTAAATATAAGTGCGTCATGCCATATCGAATCAAAAGCCTTTTCGAGGTCAATATCTAAGCTAACTATACATTTTTTATTTCTTAAATTTTCAACTACCTTGTCTTGGATAGTGAGTAATGCGTGCTCAGTTGAGCTTCCTTTTTTAAAGCCAAATTGGTTATTTGGAACAATATTTGCTTCTTCAGTAAAGCTGTTCAAATGGTCTCCCAGAACTCTTTCAAAAAGTTTTCCAATATTGGAAAGCAAAGAAATTGGACGAAATTTTGAGATGTCTCTTGCAGCTTTCGTTTTTGCTATTGGTATTATTATTGCTTCCTTCCAAGCAAGAGGAAAGTAACCATTGTTAATACAATTGTTAAATATCAAGGACAAGACTATGTCCAAGGAACAAGGGCATTTTTTTAAAATAAAATTTGAAATCTGATCTTTACCAGCGGATTTTTTATTATTTAGAACGACTCTGAGAGCACTTACTTTTTCAGCTGATGTGAATATGGATAAATTAGGGCTTGTTGCCTTATTTGAAATAGAAAAATTCGTTAAATTTTGATCAAGGTGTGTTGATTTAAACTCATTTAAAACAAAAGAAACTTCGTTTTCAAAGTTTTGATTTGAGAGGTCCACAAAGCCCGAGTACAACGAAGAGTAAAAATTTTTGAATGCATCTAACTTGGTGGCAATGTCATTCAAGTGATGACCATTGTATGTAAGTGAATCTTTTGAAATATCCGTACCAAAATATTTTCGGCCCGTTATCTTATCTATTTCTTTAAAAGCAAAAGGTGATGGTTTAATTTTTTTTAGCCTTGATTGAAAAGCTGTATTTAAGTCCAAATTGACATTATCTCTTATTATTTTACTCAGGCATTGAATTTTTGAGTGAAGTTGAATATAATCAGGATTTATTCTATTTAAATACCGATTATAAATTTTTTTTAGTTCTTTGAGCCAAATACTCCGTAAATCAATTAGTTTCTTAGTTTTATCAGAAATAGATTGGAATTTTTGGCTTTTCGGGCAGAGAACGACCGAATGAGATTCAACATTTGATGCAATAATATTATTCAACTGGTCTATAGCGGAATCTATTTCATTATTTGATAAATTTCTATCAGCGGGAATATTCAAAGACGATAGATTACTATGAAGCCTTAGTCTAAAGGCATCCCAATCGGTGTTTTTAAAGCTTCTGTATTTCTCTGGGGGCGATGGAATAGGGAGAAAGTTTGTAAGTTTTATTTCTATGCTGATTGCAAAGTGATCGGAAACAACGGGAAATGTTGTACATTTTAAAGGGCCTGAGGGACTTAAAGCTTTGTTCGCCGATGTGAGTGTTGACGAGATAAGAAAAAAATCCAAATATGAGGAAGACCTTGGGTACGTTGGGCCATCAGGAGGAACTATATCCAGATTTATATAAGGGCCATTGTAGAACCAATTATTTAAAATCTTACCATTGTTATTACAGACACTGTCTCCCCATGTAGTATGGCGTGAATTAAAATCTCCTCCAATTATAGCAGCATCGAAACTGCCTATGAGAGAATTAAGCCTATCAAGTTCGCAGGATAAATTCCTACCAACATTACATGGGATATATATACTACCAATAATAACACGTAAAGTAGAGCCATTTGAATTCTGTGAACAAATAGTTGCCAAACAGACTGAAAATGTATTACTTTCGAAAGGAACTGTGCTAAAATTGTACGTTTTGTCCAACAATATAGCCGTACCTCTACCTGAATCATTTCTAATAATGTTAAAACCTTCAAAAGAGGGTTTGTGTCTTGGAGCCAATCTTGTTTCAGATAAGAAACATATTTGCGGTTTATTATTTTTTAGTATATCTAAAAGTGCGAAACGTTTTTCATTAGAAATTATAGAATTAAAATTTATCGATATTATTTTTAAGTTGAAATAGTTCATCATTATACAACGATCGAGGCTACAAAGTTAAGGTAAGAAAACATTTTTTCCTCCTTACTTTGTAATTGTTGATATTCAGGCCAAAACTGTCTTATTTTGACCAACAAATCTTTAAAGGATATATTGAAAAGGTTTTTAGCTTCATCTAAAAATCCTTTCAAATCCCCTTTTGCTATTATTTCAGGATTGATTAACATATGTTGACCGTTGTTTTTGGGCACTTGTTGAAAAGAGGATTTAGCTTTTTCAGCAAAAGAAATATCAGCATTTGTAAAATTAAAGACTGAATCTTCTACAATAGCTCTAGTTTTAAATGAATTTTGTTTAGCTTTTTGGCTAGATAATAGTTTTTTTTCTTTATATTTTAGATATGCAGGGCAACCCTGGTAACTGGCTGCGTGACCGATCTCATCGCAATTAACACATTTAGCTGGAGGTCTCAACTCATTTTTTTCCCTAAGTTCTTTAGAGGCATTTATGCATTCTGTAGAATCATGTGATTCACCACAAACTACACATCTTTTAACGTAAGCGCAACATTCACCTGAATGTCCAAACCGCTGACACCTGTAGCAACGAATTACTGTTCGATTAATTTTTCTTTCCCAGTAAACTCTTTGGAAAAGTAAATATTTTATACATGTTAGATCTTTAATTGATTCTCCTGCTTCTAATTGCACAAGGAACATGTTTAGTTTTAAATTTAACTCTTTAGATCGTGATGTAACAAAAGGTGCAATCTTACTAATCCTAATGTTTGGAGCAATTTCAACTAAAGCTCTTTTTATATTGTCTATAGGAGTGTCCCCATCAAGACCTTTCAACAAAATAGACACTTTCTTGGTATCTTTAGGAGAGAACGAAAATGCACCAACTCCCGTGTCTCGCAAACGATCTATAATTAATTTGTGAACGGCTGAATTATTCACATAAACCTTTGTTTTTCTATATCCCATGTTTATAAATTTATGTGTCAAATTAGAAACATTACATTCGGTTGCAGCAAGCTTAATTAGATCACTAATAAGTATACAATTGGCGCCAAAAATAAATATAGGAGGGCAAAAAGGTGGCGTGTTTACATTTTTAATTAAAGAGTTATCAGGATTGTTTGTTGATTGAAGAGAAGCTCCGGCGGCGGCAGCGTCGCTCTCGCTCGGTCTTAGATTTGTATTAGTATTTGGAATTTGAGTAAAAGTCTCTCTTGATTTAAAGTTGGATGATGATGGAAGAGCGAATTTATCTGTAGATTCAGCTAAAGGTGCATATCTATTGCTCGATATGTTTGGTTGATTTTGGTTAGAAATGGATGGTGAATCACCCATGGAATGTTTTAATTTTTTTTCAGTGTTTGATTGAAAACTATTGGCAGAGCGTTTCAATTTATTAATGACTGTTGTCCATTCAGAGGTACTTGCATCGGTGTTGAAATCCATTATTTCCTCATTTGACTCATGAGCATCATTATTTTGAGTTTTCATTTTAGATTGAAATTCAGATCGGTTGGCTTTTATTGGTGAACTATTTTCACCTCTCATAGTATGTACAGAACTCATACTGAGGAGAAGCTTACTAGCTTCTGACGATTTAAGAGAATATTTATTCTCACTTTTACTTATAGGTAAAACTTTCGAATTAATCGAAGTGTCAAGTGATTCACGTGGACTTTTTGTTACACTCCGCGGATCACTATTAATGGGCCCCAGCATAAATGCTGGGGAAAGTTTTGGTGATTTATCACTAATTTTTAGATTTTATAGTCACTATTTTCAGTTAAATATATTTAAGAAATATGAATTATATTTTGCGGCTTAAGCCGTCAAAATTAGTACCAAAGTTCGATAAATATTATAAGATCTTAGAGCGCACGTCTATTCACTTCGAATGACCGAAAGAGAGTCCACTGGACATTCAAGAAATGAGAGAAACAAAAACGATTAGACATAGCTTAAGAGCCCCTGGTGGCAATTGGCATATTCAATTCCTGAAAAAAATTCTGATACTGCTATTCCCACTATTATGTTCTTCTTATTTCAATTTCATTTCTTACGAGACATGCAACAAAAAAAAAAACCCTAAACACACATAACGGGATGCATTTTCTACAAATTGTGATTGGAAAACTTGCCTTTCTCATTTCGTTGAATGAATAATGCCACTTGGTTCGCAAGAATGAAGAACCCAGCAGGCGGCATCAGGAGTACCTATAACCCCACTCAGAGACCAACGATTCTACTTATCTGATCTCTAGCGCATGGAGTTCTAAACATTTAGATAAGATAAGATTCCACTCCCACACAACGCCATCCCTTATTCTTCCACGCCATTCCCTTTTTTGGATAGAAGATAAAAATTATAATCATGCATGTGTAGCATACCTCTACCCAAAACGAGAAGGCTAAAATGAATACACATGATGTGTGTGTATGAATGTATGTACTCGTACGTAATGTAGTTGGTCCGTTTTGTTGGAATGTATGATGATTGCTTCAATGAAGTGCGCTCCTTCAGAAAATGTGTAGAATACATAAATCTGTGTACGATGTGAGTTCAAGGATTTCCCTAGAATTCCATTCGCACTCCTTACATCTTAGTACCCTCCTCCTCCTCCTTTATCCCTTTTTTATCACGTGAATAAAAGCAACAACTTGCCCCCACCCATACCACCCAAGGAAATGAAGAGAGGAAGAACAAGTGTAAAATTTAAGATCCTAACAGGCAAAGATTTCTATACTTTCTTCGAGAGATCTCTCCTTGAGATTATATAAATACAGATACACACGCGTGGGTGTGCATAAGACACAGGCTGTGCGCCCAAGCCCTCCATTCACATACATCTCGAAAGGATATGTGCAAATGCCATCCAACCGACAGATATTTATGTGTGCCCGGAATACGACCAACAGTATACCAAGTCGAAAAGAAGGAGAGACTCACTCGGTCTCGGTAATCTAAAATATGCAACCTCCACGTTCTTCAATAAACATTTCAAATGCGGGCTGTGGTTGTTATGGAGGGGTTGGGTTTTTGTAAGCTACCCAAAGATTAGAGATGAACTTTTTAAAATTAAATCTTGATGTGGAATGTTATGTGTGCGAGACTGTGTGGTGTTTTCTTCGGTCGTTTCGACTTAATCTATAAAATAATGGTTTGAAGAAGAGCAATTTTCTTTAAGAACTTTCGAATTCTCTCGGTGGTTTTTCTGCTCTGGCCTATCCGAATCGGGCTCATGGTACTCGGTATATTGGCATAGTTGGGCATAATTTCAAATCAAATTCGAATTCTTCCATATGCTTTATGCAGTTTTAATGGCAAATGGAAAAAGTTGGCAAATATTGGAAATAGTTTGGGAAAGATGGGGTGATTTTGAGAAATATCACAGAATTACTTTAAAGGTAATCATTGCAGCCCAGATGCTGCCAAATAAAGTTTTGCTGAAGACATGATTACGGATTATGGAAGTTTCTCTTTGTTTGGTTCAAGAACTTATAGTCTTATAATTGTTCATAGAAAGAAGAATGTAAGAAAATACGATTGAAAAGTTTAATCTTAGGGTTGGTGGTCAGAGGTGAGTTTTGGGAATCGCAAGCGTAGGTTTCTATATGGTCGAAGGATTTATCTCTGGTTTTCTGCTTTTCAAAAACGAAATAAGCCAACAATTGTGGTTTGGTTTCCGAGTGCGGGGAAACTATTTGAATTTTTGAGATTCCAAGATTAAAACATATTGGTATTACCTATTTGTACATAAAGGGCAGCCAGCCAAGCCATAGGAGCAAGGAGAAGTTTCAAAAACTTGAAGTTCTTAGAGGATGAGAATGAAGAACAATTTTGCTTTAAAATATGTTTTTATTTTGTCCAAATTTTATGAAGGAAAATAATTTGAACCGAGCCACGTGGGCTTTGTTTTATTCTCTGCCACTTTCTGGGCTGTCCGAAGGCTACCGCATACGTTGAACAAGCAAAACAAATGATTTTTGGAAAATGAAAGCGAATATCCACCAAAAGAAAACATACCTCTCTCAGTAAACATTATAGTTAATTAATTTATTCATTAAAATGTTAATTAAATAAAATATATAAGAGTGTGTTCAATTGGGTGGTCTAGAGTGTAACAAATAATTAAAATTAGAGAGTAAAAAAAAACAAATGCGAGAGCTCAAGAGACGATGGAAAAAACCCCGATCGTCGCGTCGTCAGGAGCAGCCAAATTTGAGTAAATACGCGGTAATACTCAGGCTTCTGTGTGATACCTTTCTTGGACAGTGCAAGTAAACAACCGTGCGTCGCTTCGTAAAGTACTAAACGAGAATGAATGGAAGCGATCGAAACTTGCCTTTTAAACAAGTTGCAGAAGAGCTTTTCCTCGACGCATACACAGTGGAGCTTTTTCAATATACACACAGATGTGCTTTGATAATGTTCATGGTTGCCACTTTAATCTTTTACAGTTTTTTTTTGTTTTTTAAATGTAAATTCTAAGTTGACAATCAATAATAAAATTATTTTAATAATAAAATAATATAATTATAAATAATGTTGGAGTCTTACAACTGGCTATTACTTTAACTATTCACCTGAAGTAAAATCGAGTTCCGATGATTAAATAAGTTTTTCAAACTGAGGGCGCTGAAGTGATTTTTGCAATGATGAATGTTGGCAAAACTGATTTTGTTTTGGTAAATTTGTCAAGCGTCAACATTTTTGAATTGAATTCGTTAAAAAAATTAAAAAGATGGAAGTAAGTTAATGATACATAAGTGCCAATACCTAAATATTAAAATAATGTTGGGATGAGGATCGTTTTCGTAATTTTTTGTTTTACTTTGCTTTACTTGCTAGTCACGAGAACACGCTTAATATTAACGAAGATTCTGAAGGGATTCGTCAGCTTGTGTGAATTTCCGAAAGAATTTCAAGTTTGAATTCGGCAACTAAACATTCTAACATACATACATATATTCATTGTAAAAAGTATTGCAAAATTATATTTATCATAAAAGAAGATACTGTAAAGGTCCTTTATGGAATACAATAAAGCAACGTTGATAGATACACTGCAAATAAAATCTAGGTATATATGACAAAAATGATGGTAGTTCTGATAAAAATTTTGTCAATATACGTCCAACAAAAAGTTTTGTCAAATTAATAAAAATTGGAGAATTTTGTTGAGGTAACAAAAAATATTTTGTTGCATCCACAAAACTATTTTGTTACCTATGCTAACAAATTAATTTGTTGAAATAACAAAAACATTTTGTCAATATGACAAAATTTCGTAGAATTTACAAAATTAATTTGTCATATTAACAATTCTTTTCTTGTATTAAGAAATTTTTTTTGTTAATGTTAAAAATTTGTTTTTTTTTATTATTATCGGATTAACAAAATTTTTTTGTTAAATAAACAATTTTGTCAATTTAACAAAATTGTTTTCTTAAATTAACAAAATTGGTTTGTTAAATCAACAAAACTTTTTTGTTTTATTTTCTTAAATTAAAAATATTTTGTCAATTGTCAATTGACAAAAACCAAATGTGAACTATATCATACACAAAAGAAATGTCATGATCAAAGAAATATACGCGCAGAATTTTTTGGTTTCCTTACAAAATAATTTTATCTATCTGATAATATTATTTTGTCAATATTACAAAATAACTCAACCCCAAAACAAAATATTTGTCATTTTAACAAAAACGTTTTCATTTTTTGTTAAATTGACAAAAAAAAATTAACAAAAACTTTGTGATATTGACAAACATTTACAAAATAGTTTTTTGTAGATACAACAAACATTTTGTTAACATCACAAAAAAGTTTGTCGATGTGACAAAAATCTCTGTTTTATTTTGTTATATTAACAAAACTTGGTTTGTTAAACTGACAATATTATTTGTAGTGTATGTTTTGTTAAACTGACAAAAAATCATGCTGAATTATAAAAATCGCATGACCTTGGTAGCCAATTCATGTCACATCTGCAAGAGAAAAACTTACTTCAAATCGTTCATGCAGAATGCCAATCGTGGCGTCCGCTGTGTGGCAAATAGAGCCGTCTTGTCTTGCTGGAATCACATGTCGTTTAAAAGAAATAGGTCATCATCGTTTCTTTAGCTTTCGACATAGGTCCAATATCCACTCCAAATGGTAACGTTTTGAGCCTCGTGTGGGTTGGTGTCGTCCTATACATACATATATGGCAATTTTGATTGTTAACACAGCCATTCAGCGTTGTCCCTAAAGATGACTTTTCAGTCAAAATTAAGCTCCTCTTTCAAACGCTCCGAAGCCCAGTCAGCACACAAACGGTGTTGTTTATGGTCATGAACTTTGATCTCCTGAGTTAGTTGAATATTGTACGAGTGTAGGTTTAAGCCCCGACGAAAAATTCACTAAGTTTGACGTACGAATGGTAGCTGATTGATTACCGAACAGGTCGTCTCAAATTTGGACACCAATAGTTGAAGAGACGACTGTGATGGGCCACGTATCTGATAGATGTCACCAAAACAACATGATAGCTACAGGCCATCAAAATCTATCTGCGCCAATAGAAAAACCCTATGCTTGATGTATCAACTATTCGCCAAAAGAATATCGGACCAATTTGGGAAGTTTAGAGTAGGAAAACTTAGATTTTAAAAAATAGTTTTTCCAAAAAGCGTATTATTTAGAGTTTTTGAAGCAGCTTCAGAAGCAAGAACCAAATGTGTTTATGAAATCACTTAAATTTTGAAAAGCACACATCTTTACTGATGGCTCAAAGTGTGGTGTTTGTGCAGGGATCTTCTCCGTGACTTTGGATATGTAAATCGTTTAGGCTATCCGACTTTGCTTGTGATTTTCAAACTATCAGGCTATCAGGGAAGCATGCAAGGTACTCGATCAAGATCCAAACCAGAACCAGAATACGGCTTTTTTACCGACAGTCAGGCAGCTGTTAATGCCATTAATTCTAATACCCCATAGTCCAAATTGCTCCAGCAATGCTGAGATGAACTTGCTAGCCTCAATATTAACCACAATATTATTCTTATCTGGGTTCCGGGTCATTTTGATATTGATGGGAATGAAAGGCCAACGACCTGAGCACGTAAGGATCACTGTTACCTCTGAAAATTTTCATAAAGTGTCAAAAAAGGTGTCCGAGAGGAAAAAAGGTATCCCATAGAAATGTCAATTAAAAGGCAGGTTAAATTAAAGTTTTTATCATACGTAACAATTAAGAACAAAAAAATATTGCATAAATTCAGGTAACATAAGCGATTAACAACTAGAAAAATTGTTTAGAAAACAGTTTTAAAAAGTCTTCGTATTTGATATCACATATATAAGAACATTACTAGGAACCCATTCTTCTACCTCTAACTCCAAATCTTTGCCTCTTAAAACATTTAAAGCTGAGGGCATTGAATGGCACGTTTCAATTTTTAATAGAGATAGAGAAGATAGATATGAAAGTTAGGCCCTTACCATCAATCAAACTAAGAGACGACTTTAATATTTCAGATAAAATGAAGCATTATTTAATGAACTCTATATAACTGACCATATATGCTGCATTTTATTTTTTAGGTTCCGTACAATAAATGGTTCATAATTTAGAGTTCACATAAATATTAAGTTCATAACATGTTTAGTTAATTTTATAGAGCTCTTTAAATAATGGTCCGTTTCGCTCAAATATTAAAGTCGTATCTTGATTTGATTGTTGGTACGGCACATAGAGATAGAAATATATAGATAGTCTGGTGTAGGTATTTTTATTTCGGTTGATTGCAACGGGTTATTTCCATTTTTCGAACAAATTGTTTGTTTTGCTTAAAATAGTGTCCAAAGAGTTGCTAGATTTATAAAAAGTGTCCAAATCGACTTATTTTTGTCCGAACGCTGAAAAGGCGTCAAAATGACACTAAAGTGTCCCCAAAGGTAACCCTGGGATCAGCCCTTCATAACTCACTTGCGGAAAAAGTCAACATTCCGCTCAGAGCTGTGAAAGGCAAAATCCTCGCAATTTTTCTTAGCCAATCAAACCGTATGTGGAGCAGTTTAGCTAACTGCATAATATCTCGAAAGATTTGGCCCACCTAATATAGATCCCGAACACTTGATCTGATATGCAAGCCCAAACAAGACAAAGCCAAGATCGTAGTAGCGGAGACTGGCCAATAGGAGAGCATGCAGCCTAGATATGCATTCCCCACAACACTCACTATCATCAGTGTGTGGACCAGCGAGAAAATGAGGCAGCCGTTCATTTCCTCTGCAAAGGCCCTGCTCTGGCCTAATTTAGAGCAGAATCATTAGAAAGGGCATTTTTTGACGACATTGACGAACTTGCAGAAATGAAGATCAAAGACGAACGTCAGGACCTCTGTCCCGTAACTTTTTAGATCCCGAGCTAGCGGACTGAGGGATTTGAAGAAAGTTAACGGAGCGGGGGGCTGGATGACAACTCAATCGGATTGGCTACTGTTTCACCACCAGCCAACAAGCTGCCTAGCTTGAGACAGTGCAGATGGTGTCAGATGAGTGCTGTGGTCTGGTTGAGTGACTGATTCAATTTCCGGATGATTGTCCAAAAGCAAACACATAATAAGAGACATTTAAACCCACTTGATTCTTTCATATGTTTTTGAACTTAATCCAAACTGGATGACTCCGTGAGAATCTCCACAATTTCCCATATCAATTCCATCCATATCTTCATACGTGTTATGGTATCAAAATGGCCACAAACTAGACTGCCGGTGTACACCATTTCTACTTACATAGGTTCGAAAAACACAAATTAATTTTTAATAACCACTGGTCAAACTCCACTCTGGTTTAACTCCTTACTGAAAAAGTGGATCTAAGAGCTTTTAAGAATTCGGGACAGGCCCCATCTATTTTGTCGCCAGCTAAGTTGTCCTGTTTGTGGGTGAAAAGACTATCCTAAACGCATATCTAAATCTCTTTATAAAAATATTGTTTATTTTTTGTCAAAACTTTTAGTGAAATCATTACACACAAATCAATGTATAAAAATGTCAGAAAATGCTTATATATTCATAAGCAAGCCCCTGGTGGTGAAATAAATTTAAAAGTAAATTATAAATTCATCATAAAACCCTTAACAACGAAAAACACACTGCTTTTTCGTTTCTAAAAGCTTTTAATGTCAGTTATGTACATATACATGTACATTGATATTAATATCCATCTCTTCTGCCATAATAAACTCTAAATTAGTTAATTTACAACTTGTCAAACTTTGCAGTGATTTCAATTTCTTGCCGGCAGAGAACGACTTTGCACTTTTGACATTAAAAATTCATTACCCACACATTAATTTTCGGTTCCACAATTTTAAATTGCAGTTGTGTGTATATAGAAGAATTCATATATATGTATATAGTCAGTTATCATCATCCAACCGCACCATACTCTTTCTCTCTCTCCCTCTCTCAAGGGTACTCATCTAAAATTAAAGCAATCAATGTATTCATAAATTCAAACAACTCTTCTCTTTTTCCCTACAAAGGACGAAGACGACAGCGATGAGGACGACACAAGGATGACGTTGAAAACTTCCATTCTTATTAAGATATGAAATTTTCTCTTCTTCTCTTAAGGGAATAAAATAAAAGAAGAACAAAATGTGAGAAAAATTTAAGACAAAAGCTAAAACCGAAAGCAAAAGCGACGAAATTAAAAATTCGAAATAAAAAAAGGAAAAGAAAAAATGGGCTTTCCTTTAGGAATGTTTCTTCTACACGTCCTTGCATCTGTCCTCGCCAAACACACACACTTCATACTCGGTCCCAAAAACTTCTTCACTTCACAATCACAATCACCGTCACTGTCACACTCACTCCCACGCTCTCTACATATCTACTCTTATTGCAAATGCGTCCGTAATGAGTATACTTGGGCTTCCTTGAAGAAGAAGTGTTTCACTTGTTTTTTTTTTTTTTAATATCTTAGCGTGAGGATATCTTGAAGGCAGGAGGCAGAGGCAGTTCCCTTTTCGGTAAAACACACCCGGAATTTTTAATGAACATCAAGGATGTATATCTTAACTTTAAGAAGAACAAGAAGATCGCGTTCTATAAAATACGTTTTTTTTTCTCTGCTGCTTCCTTATCTTCTTTATTTTCTGTGTCGTTTGACAGAATTTGTTAACGAATGTTATTCCCAGAACACTTTGAAACAACTTATCAAGGATAATTATTAAAATTATGTTTGCAAAAATTATAAGTATATAGAGGAAGAGATAAATATAAAGGAAGCAATGATGATGGGTATGGGAAAATATTAAAAAAAAAGAAATAAAAATAAAACTAGCAAGGAAATTAAATCAAATTAAGGATGTTGCTTCTCTGCTCTGTGATGATAGAGTGGAGTTTTTTTTTTTTTCTATATCGAAAGTTTTGGGTTTGATGGTTAAGTTTATTTTTTAAAAATGAGTTAAAGATAAAAAAAATATAGTTAAGTGAGAGGTATTGAGAACTTATTTTCTGTTGGGGATACAAAGCTTTGTGGGATTTCATTAAAAGTCTTAACGTATTTCAAGTTTTTTAATTTTAAATTTTTTTCTTATTTATATTGTTTTCATATTTATGAGTTTGTACAAACATATTTGAATAACGATTTCACTAATAAGTTTGGTTTGGGGCAGATTTTAATTTACAAAAGATTTCCGATTTACCTTCTTCGATGGAACTTACACTGTCGGTCAATAGAATAGGTTCACACCATTTACAATAAACAAGAGCTACTTTTTCGTAAAAATAGTTCTGCAAACATTTTTTTGTAGGTGTAGGTGCTTTGAAAGCATGTATGTATATTTTTTTTAAAATTTTTTTTTAATTCAATTTATTCATCCTTATTTTAAATACAATTTTAATAAGTTTTTTTTTAACTATAACTATAAATACGTATTATATAAAAAAAATAGGAAAGAATAATAGGTTCATTCTGTAATTTGCTTAAAACTAGAGGTGAATAATCAAAATAATCAAAATATTAATTCAATAATAAGTAAGTATTTGGGGTACAAAAGTTACTTTAATGACAAAATTCAAAAATGAAAACATGAAATTAAAACAACAATAAAGAGAAAAGAAAAAGAAAAAAAAAAAAAAAAAACAAAAATTCAAAAACAATGTAGATAGAAAAAATTAAACAGTAATATTATTATTTAAGTTAATGTTAAAAAGAGATTTTTGACCATCGAACTATCCATACTAAAAAGCCATTGCTTAACCGATTTTAAAAATGAATGAAGAGAGTTTTGCCTTCTTACATTAAGCGGCAATTGATGGAAAAGGTTAGGTGCTGTTGCAGTAAAAAAATTTGAGAATTGCGTTTTATTACATAGTGGAATTTTCACTAAACCTTGAGTATTAATCCTTAAGCTATAGGAATTTGAACTTCTGAGTGTCGTGCTGTATCCGCTTCTCAAGAAAAAAACTTTGAGAACTTTATATACAGGGTGTCCCAAAGTCACCGCCCCAAATGAAAACCATGGATTCCTGAGGTCATTTTAAGTCGAAAAACTTAAGAGGTCATTTTCTCGTTTTCGTCCCGTTTTCGAGTTATAACGATTTTTATGATTTTTCCCTTAACTGGCTTTATCTTTGCCAAACTACGTCCGATTCGTAAAATTTTTTTTATAACCAATCAAGAATTTATTACAGTTTTAGTTTGTCCAGAGACTTTTTTTTCTGCGGACAACCGTTTCTCCGCAATTTTGCATCAAACCCAATTTTTTCGTTTTTTAAGTAGTTTTTTCACTTTGATATCATTTTATTCAAAAAAACACGTCAATGAGTATTAATTTTTTCACTTATTATTAAAGCCCAGTTTATTTTCCTAAACAAATTATTTTTTTTCCTTCAAAAGAATACTAAATGTAATAAACAAACTGAGTGAATTAAAAAAAAAAAATAATTTTTAAATACAAAATTAATATTTTCTGAGCTATTGTGGTTAAGAAAAGGAAAAATAGATTAAGTTAATCGTCCCATTTCAGGGTATATTAATAACATTTCCAGATATTCTTTATTAGTGTAATCCATTGTTCGCAAATAATTGAAAAAAAAACTACAACTTGAATAACAAATCCAAAATGGAGTATCAAGTGAAAGAACACGACGCGGACACTAGATCACGCGAGAAAGACATTTACAACCTTCAAATCCAATGCCAATCTTTACTGCTTGTATAAGTTAACGGTCTTACTAACTAACTTTATCTATTTGTCCTTTTCTTAACCGCAATAGCTCAGAAAAAGTTAATTTTGTATTTAAAAATTATTTTTTTTTTAAATTCACTCAGTTCGTTTATTTTTTGTTAATTACATTTAGTATTCTTTTGAAGGAAAAAAAAAATATTTTTTTTAAGAAAATGAACTGGGCTTTAATAATAAGTGAAAAAAATTAATACTCATTGACGTGTTTTTTTGAATAAAATGATATCAAAGTGAAAAAACTACTTAAAAAACGAAAAAATTGGGTTTGATGCAAAATTACGGAGAAACGGTTGTCCGCAGAAAAAAAGTCTCTGGACAAACTAAAACTGTAATAAATTCTTGATTGGTTATAAAAAAAATTTTACGAATCGGACATAGTTTGGCAAAGATAAAGCCAGTTAAGGGAAAAATCATAAAAATCGTTATAACTCGAAAACGGGACGAAAACGAGAAAATGACCTCTTAAGTTTTTCGACTTAAAATGACCTTAGGAATCCATGGTTTTTATTTGGGGCGGTGACTGTGGGACACCCTGTATATACAAGTGTTTTAATGGTAATATAGAGCATTCTTGAAATAAAGGCCAACTACTTGTTGGTCTTGATTTTTTACATACGATTCGGACAAAATGCTTCTGCGCTGAAATCACCGGGTTAAGCGTATTGTTGTAGGCACCACCCCAACTAGCTATACCGTACTAAAGTTTTGAATGAATAAGACCAAAGTAAATGGTAGTAATTAGGTTTTTTGAACAGGTTCGTTTTAATAGAAATAGTTTACGAGACAAAGCTATCATATATTTCTTAAGATTAGTAGTATGAAATTTCCAGTTTAAATTTTGATCTATAAATACTCCTAGGTATTTAAATGTTTTAACAAACTCGATCTCAAAACAACCATTAGAACATACATTATCTTTCAGAAAACTACATTTACCACAAGAATGAGTGCCTAAGCTAAGTTTTTCACATATTGCTGAATGAAACATAACTTTGCAATCATTAAGTGGAAAATTATCTTTGAGATTGCAGAGCATAATCTTAGTCTTTTCACTTACGAGAAGTTCGTGCCTGGCAAACCATTGTCTTAGAACAAATAAATCCTGTTGCAAATCTGTGACCGATTGAAATAAAGAACTATTTGTGTATGTCAAAGCCATGTCATCAGCGAACGCAGTTATTATACTACTTTTCAGTGGCTGATTGAAGAGAGAGTTAGTATATAATAAAAATAAAATCGGACCCAAAACAGAGCCTTTAGGTACACCCAGGGGCGTATTTACCCTAGGGCTACAGCCCGGGGCGGCAAGGCTGCTAGGGGCGGCTTGCGTTTGGCCAATTTATAATATTTTTTTTGAAGTGATTGAACTTTCAAAACATACTAACGAAAGGACGCAAGCCGCTCCTAGCAATTGGCCAATTTATAATATTTTTTGAAGCGACTGAACTTTAAAAACATACAAGCAAAAGGGTGCATGCCACCCATAACAATTGTCTAATTTACAATATTTTTGAAGGATAAACAAAAAATACAAAGATTTAAAAAAGTGCAATTTTTTGAGTTTTTCAAGCATGGCAATTTTTTCAGTGCCGTGAGTGTCCGGCTGTGAGAGTGTTCACTGTAACATGTCACTCACTTTTTTCACCATTTACTTTTCTTATTCTTTATAAACGATTTTTTATAATGAAAATTCATAGTAAAAATATTTACAGACATGTACCTATTCTTTGGAACAAATTCCAATGAAACGAAAACATTATCAAAAAAAAAACACTTATTGCTATATAGCTCTACAAAAATGGGCTAGAACGGATCTTAATTTTTTTTTCTAAGCCATCTACAAAAAGTCCCTTATTATTAAAAAAAAATTATAAAAATCCATCAAACCGGATTCTAGACATAAGGTCACACACAAATTTTTAATCTTTAGGTATACACCTAGCAAATCATGCCTCAATTTTTTTTTAGTTTTGGCTGACTCGTGTCCCTATATACAAATACCCTTCCCTTCGTCAATAGTTTCGAACGACTTAAGAAACAATATAATGATTGTTTTATGTACAATAGCTTATAATGATAAATATTATTTTAAAAACTATTGGCGCAAAATTTAAATCCAATTTAGCATCATGCTATCTCTAACATTTTACTAAAGCTAAACTCATCGAATACCTATTTTATCTTTTTCGTATCGTGCTCACTTGTCCCAATTGAAGTCCCTTGAGACAGAAATATTGTCTTAATTTTGGAGTTCTATACTCAAGCAATTCAATATTGTATCAAAAAAAATTCAAGGTGTTGATACAGACGTTGAAACTGTGTCCAGGCTCTACGAGGCACTCATATCGTTTGTGAGAGAACAAAGAGAATGCTTTGATGTTTTTGAAGAGATGGGAAAAAGCAAAAAATCTGAAAATTACAAAATGGACCAAAAAAGAATCGTCAAGAGGAAAAAACGAGATGATGAGTGTCGCGAAGGGATGTTCTTTTTTGTGGTCGTGAAAATTTCAAAATAAATACATTCATTCTTATTTGCGACCAATTTATTGAGTGCGCTGAAGAGAAGAAATTCATCCTATGAAGCAAAAACAAATGGTTTTATTTTTGTATCTAAGCTTGATCACATGAGTGAAGAAGCAATTCGAAAAAATGCAACCACTCTTCAGAAATTATAACCGGTTGATCTTGGGGAAGATTTTCAAGAAGAGTGTGTCTTACTTAAACATTTTCTGGAGCAAAACAACTCTGAAAATATGAGTTTAAGGCAGCTTAACCTTCATATAAGAGACAAAAATTGAAGGAAGCATTTTTACATGCTGAGGTTGCTTTAAGAATAAACTTGTGCACTGCAGTGTAGAGCTGTGTAAATCGTTCATTTCAAATGATCGTTCAACAATCGATAACGAAAATGATTCCATCATTTGAATCGATCGATCATTCGATCATTTTCATTTCACTCAAATGGTTCAATACTGTTCCGAATTGTTTTCATTTCGATTTCTTTGTGAGATTAAGTTGAGGCTTTCACAAAATAAGCCATAAGTTGCCAAATGACATCGAATGATGGCTACTATAACCATTGTTTAAAAAGATAAAGAGATTTCATTTGTTGCTCCTTAAAAGATCAATTTTAGGACTAATAGTTAGTTACTGAATGACTTGGTACTATCGAATAAATTAACTTTTGGATACTAACGTATATGTAAATCGAAAGTTGTTACAGCAAAACACGCTTAAGAGAAAAACCCGCTTACCTGAAACACTTTTTTCATCCCCAAGTATTTTCCGACCAATTTCCCTTAAAACACTCCGCTAAAGTGAAACTCGCTAAGCGAAAAACTCGGATAACTGAAACATATTTTCAGTTAATTTTTAATATTTTTCATTGAAAAAAACTCTTAAGTGAAAAAAAATTGAACCAAACAGAACAAAAATTTGCTAGTTTTCGTTTTTCAATAAATAATTTTTGGTTATTTAATCGTTGTTTTATTTAACTTCTTTCAAGGTAAGTCCAAAAGATAAAAACAATATTGTTTCTAGCATTAAATCTCCGCTTAATGGAATTTTTAAATCCGCTTAAGTGAAATTTTTTTTCCACTTATCCGAACTCCGCTTAAGTGAAATTATTTTTCACTTAAGCGGGGTTTGTTTAAGTGAAAAACCCGCTTAAGGGAAAGAAAGACTGTGATATTTTGCCGTTTTCTTAAGCGGGTTTTACTTTATTCGATAAGTCTCATTACTAGTTCAATTCCCACAGTAAACATACCAGATCCTTGGCCCGTATCGCGTAAGAGTAGTTGTGATCACTAAATTAATTGACTGCCGTTTTGACAATCGCTCTCTCTATATTTCTTTATTGATATGATAGAGACAGCTATATTCATAATGACAATACAAAAAATGACAATCACCTATCACCTTACGCGATTCCACCCCTGATACCTCAAATAACACCAAATCGAATCGAGTAAATCATGCAATCGAGTTAATTGATATAAAAGATCGAGACTCATTGAAATGATTGAGATTGAAATAGAAAATCGAGAAAGGAGAATCATCTAAATGATTGACCGGATCGAAAAAATCGAATCGATCCTGATTGACACAGCTCAACTGCAGTTACGAATTGTAGTGCAGAAAGATCGTTTTCCGTATTGAAACGAATAAAAACTTATTTAAGGTCTCGCATTAGCACCTTAATAGTTTAGCTTTATTAAATATAGAAGCTGAACTGACAAAAAATTTAAATAACGAATCTATTGTTAATGAATTTTGTAATGAATATACACACAAAAAAAATGAAAACATCATATATTACGCATTTTGTGTTTTTTTTATTATTATTTTCATTGTTCTAAAGGACGGCAAAATGTATCAGCCCGTGGCGCCAAATCCTTAAATACGCCTCTGGGTACACCGGCTACTAATTCCAAAGCATTGCTATAAACTCCATCAATTTTAACCCTTTGATGTCTACCAGAAAGGTATGAAGCAAACCAATCAAAAACTTGACCTCTAAACCCAGCCTTATAAAGTTTTTCTTAAAGTATCTGATGGTTTACCATGTCAAAATCTTTATTCATATCAATAAACAACACTAAAACACTATTGTTGTTATTGAAACCTTCACTAACTTCGCTACAAACCTTCAATATAGAGTCCTTAGTGGATCTACGTTCACGAAAACCAAATTGATTTTTGCTAAAATAATTATTTAGAAATAAAATCATACGATCTTTCACAAGTTTTTCCAAAAGTTTAGCAAATGTAGGTAATAATGATATAGGTCTGTAATTACTAATTTCACAACGATTTCCCTTTTTAAATTAAGGAATGACTTCCGCATCTTTCAAGGACGAAGGAAAAATACCAGAACTCAGACTCATATTGAATATGAAGCAAAGTACTCGTATATCGCTAACATAAAACGCGATGCGCTTGAGGAGACAGTTTGTGATACCATCAGAAGTACTTGAGGGACATTATTTTCTTGTAAATTCAAAGAGATGTGAAAGGAACAAAGACGAAACTACTGCTTTGAAACTGATCTTCCTTCAAATCTGGATACGAGTACAATTCACAGCCACAATCATTTAGTGTGGGACGCGGTTTCAAATTTGAGGCAATTGAAATAAAGTAATTATTGAAGATACCAGCAATACTAAGTGGATTTGAAATTAACTCATCATTTACTTCTATTTTTTGAATGGAATCCTATCCATTTGTCCTACTCAGAATACAATTAACTATTTTCCATTCCTCTTTTATTATTTCCCCTGCAATTTTCAAACTTTTTTAAGTAAAAGGTGTCTTTGCTAACTTCTACTTGGTTATTTACGCTCTTGCTAAGCTTTTTATAATATTTTTTCAAGGCATTGTTTGTAGGATTACGTTTATGTTTTTTAAAAATTGAATTTTTCTTTTTAATCAGAAGAATAAGATTTTCACTTATCCAGGGCTTAAGGCGTTGCAAACTTTTTACATTGTTTTGTTAAATTAACAAAATTGTTTTGTTAAATTAACAAAATTGTTTTGTTACATTAACAAAATATTTTGTTAAATTAACAAAAAATTCTTGTTATATTTTGTTAAATTAACAAAATATTATGTCAATTCAACAAAATATTTTGTCAATTTTACAAATTTCTTTTGTTGAATCCACAAAAACAAAATTAATTTTGTCAAAATAGTTTTTTTTTTAGGATTTAAGTCCACAAAAATTGGCGTTTCGTCCCTACGATCTCACATGCAACCATCTGTGAGGGCGTATGGACAATACGCAATTTTTGTTAAGTTCAGTTAATCTTACATCGATTTTTTAACAAAAACCAAGTGTGAACTATATCATACACAGAAGAATTTTTTTGGTGTACTTACAAAACAGTTTTATCTATCTGATAATATTCTTTTATCAATATTACAAAATAATTCAACCCCAAAACAAAATATTTGTCATTTTAACAAAAATGTTTTCATTTTTTGTTAAATTGACAAAAAAAATTAACAAAAACTTTGTGATATTGACAAACATTTACAAAACAGATTTTTTGTAGATACAACAAATATTTTTTTAACATCACAAAAAAGTTTGTCGATGTGACAAAAATCTCTGTTTTATTTTGTTATATTAACAAAACTTGGTTTGTTAAACTGACAATAATTATTTGTAGTGCATATTTTGTTAAACTGACAAAAAATCATGCGGGATTATAAAAATTTTGTGAAATCAACAAAATCATTCTTTCGTATTGACAAAAATTTTATCAAAACGATAAAATTGTTTTGTTAAAGGTCAACAATACGTTTTTGTAAATATTACCTAGGAATTTATTTTCAGTAGAACCATTTTTTCGAATTTTGAATTTCTCATTATCCACATAAATAAATATTTTTTGAATTTTTGAAAAAAAAAATCTATTTTTTCTTTTTTTGAAAATTCGATATCTCCGAAACGGGTCAACATTTCTTTTCGTAAATTTAATTTTTATTCGAACAATAATAAAAATTTTAAACTGGCGTATACCTAAATTTTTTCTTAAAAAGCTTTTAAAAAGTTTGTATATAAAAGCTTTTTTTTTAAGAAACCACTACAACGACTTATAATTTTTGTTCTTGCATAAATTCATAGTTGGATAGCATTCTGTTTTTTTCTCTTACTACTTAAAGAATTTAAAAATTAATTTTATCCTTAGGAACAGTTTTCTCTAATAACATTCGTTTTAAAAATTCCCAGTCGTGCATTTTATTTTTGTTTGAAATACGAATTTCATAATCAACAAGATTACGAACTCTTTTATAGTAATCCAAATATATTGAAATCCTAAAGCGTTTCCAGCTAACAGAGGCTTGATTGCGATCTGAAATTAAGCAAAGGACCCTGTCGGTGAGCCATGAACACATAGGGTTATAGGTTGAATTCGGTTACCAAAAGGAACAAAATTACTATGCAAAAAATATATTGCATCATTAGTGAAAGTAACTTGATCATCCACATTGGTCATACTTAACTTAATGTTTGAATAATTGAAAGAAACTAGGCCCTTAAGCAATTCAGGCACAAAATATGCACTCGTCTTGAAACTCCATTATCTTCTCTTCCAAAAAACAGCAACATAAACATAATGCCCCATTTTATCAATTCAACGTTCGTCTTACAAGCAAATTGCTAATAAAATATTCATCTAACGTATATTCATAAAAATATACAAATTTCGTTTTCGTAATTAGGTACATATCTTGAACTGCATCATGATATAAAAAAAAATAAAGAGATAGATATTTGTTTTGGTGAAAAGAAATCTTTTCTATGTGCAAATTTGCAAATAATAATTTCATTTCCGGTGTATAGATGGGGAAAACATCCCTCAAGGACTATTCACACTTATTCCTTACGCACAAACGCACAGGAAATCTGAAATTTATCTTAATTGGACATTTATTAAGCTTGCATCTCACGTAGGTATATGGAGAGTTTTTTTTTCTATCGAAATGATAGATAGATACTCGTACAAACGAGTAGACTACCGATAAAGGATTTATTTCATATTAAAGATAGAAAATAGTTATATAAGAATCCCTTTCGATCATAACATGTTATCTGATATTAAATATTACATATGCATTTCAGACTTCCAAAGCTTATAAGCAGTAAAAGCCTTAAAATTCTACACCCTTGAACTCAGCACAGCATTCTATAAAGCTTCCAGGTAGGTAGAATATTTTCCGGCTAATAACCAGTTTTTGAAAACCCCATCACTCAAGGGACGAGAGTGTCTGTGTCTGAGTCCATGCCAACTACACAATGATTATCCTTATTGAGCCCGTGAAATCTATACAAACCCTCGAGGGCACAAAAGAAAAGAGCACACACTCATCGTCGTCATACTACACCTAGCCAGAAGTTGGTAACGCATAAATAAGGATATTGTTCGGTGAAATGCAATTACTCATCACCACCACTAACTACTATACAAGTATAGAGGGCGGAAAAGGTCATTATGTAAACAAAAATTATCCATAACCCTTTCGTCCTGCTGCGAAATGCAGGCTTACACAAAGTATCTTTGTATCTATGGATACATTAAGCCGCCGCCCGCCGCTGTTGCTGCTGGTCGTGGGAAAAGAGAGTCCTGCTTGTGTACTAAAACAAATTCATTTGCTTCTGGATGAGTGGAAAAGTATACCTCACACATATCCAGGGGATAAGAATTATGCTCGTGGTGGTTTTAGTGCCGACCATTATGCTCACCACCACCATTGCCACCGGGCAATTGGATACTTTTCTGCAATATTATCTCCCGTTCCGCACACCAAATGGGACATGAAGTAAGTATCTTCAAGTTCAAATCGCCATCCATTTTGCCTGGATATACATATGTAGTTATATCCAAACGCGTGTGTATTTTTTTCCTTCCTTGTTTCATTATTGCTGGTCGTGTATCTGTAATCCTTTATAGCAATTATAGTATCGTGTTACTGCCCAGTTAGTAGGTGATAAAGAACAAAGCAAAATCAATATCACTGAACATTATAATATAGAAAACACTTGTTTTCCGCCAGCAGCATTCACATTAGGTACACACAACACACACCCACACATGATTTCGCAAATATCTAGTAATCGGAGAATCAGATCGGTCCTTTAGTCCTTACATTTCTCATAAGGGGTGGCACAAAAAAAAAAATCTTTCCAAACAAATTTCGGTTTTTAATCTTCCCCTAGAACACACATCGCTAACACAAACACATAACACACACCCACATGCCAAAGAAAAGGGTCCTTTTTATGGTCCCGGGTCAGGGTAGAATTACTGCACACATTTTTCCTGCTTAGAATTCAGGTCGAATGAGGGAAGAAAGGGTTCGCCTCATATTATTATCCTTATTCCTGCCTTTTTTACACACACACAAAATCCAAATAAAGAAGGTGGAGGCAACAAAAAGAAAAATAAGGAGTCTTCAGGCTTTTTGCAGGTTTTTATTGCTTTCGCACATATAAATAGTACCTATAGTCCTTTCGCGCATACCTACCTACATTATACCTACACACAATTTCATTTCAATTCATTTTCATACTCTCAAAACGGTCTAAACGACTAGCATGGGTTCGCTGGCTCGTATATGGGTCCATATCCTGGAGGTAATAGATAAATACTCTTTTGATTATTACTTTCCATTTAGGTACAGAGGAACTCAAACACAAGAGCTTGTATGGAAATAGAAAGATGTAGAGCATCAGATACAATTTTATATTGTGAAGAGCTTGGGGTTATGAAAGCTTATTTCTAAGCTTTATGGTAATTTTTTGTGGAACAGGTCTTATTTTTAAAGAGTTCGCAGGATATTATAATTTTACGTTTGCAAATGTCGTTTTTTTTGGGAAGGATTAAAATTGATTTTTATTGGCACGCGTGTTCAAACCAAGGAATGGGAGGATCAGATGAAAAGGCTATAAAGAGTGAAAAATGAGTTTATTTTGTGACTTGCTTCATTTTTAGTTCGTTTTTTTTTTGCTTTTGGGAAAGAAAAAAGTGAAACGTTAAAATTAATGGTCTTTCGTTACACATTTGTTTTGAAATATGTCCTTGCAAACAATAAAGGAGAAAAGAGAAAGTTAAAAATAACTTTAGCATGGGAACACATTACTCGTAGAGAGTGAATTATATTGTGTAACTTTATGGCAAAAAGTCAAAGAGACCCTAATGGCACATTGGGGACAAGTTTGTGATTTAATATTTGAGGTTTTTTTTGCAAATACATACCACATACGTATGTATGTATGTCGTTAGAATGAATTACTTTTTTCCAAAAAGGCAATAGATAAGAAGTAAGAAAAAAAATATATGTTTATTTAAAACGAAAATCGTTGGGCGCATGCAATAGATAGGTACATACTTGAAGCATAAAATTAAATTATAAAATAAATTTGGTGTTTCGACAGCTCGAAGAGAACCAGGACCTATACTCTGTCCAACAAAAATTGTCAGTACAGGGAAGATAGGACGTTTGTCTCTCATTCTGGTTGCATTGCCATGCATAAGTGTGTCGCCTTGTAAAGCTCCGTAGCTTACATTATAAATCGCCGCAAATGATATTAAAAAACGCGTAGGGCTACCGTCTGCCGATTCAAAACGACTGAAAACAATATTCAATTTACCTTTTCCCACAACACCAAGCGGTAAGATAATATGCGCGTTTTTTTTTAAGTTGAAAAGCAATGTGACAACACTCAACATACTCATCTTCTTAAAATGTGCTCTCAAAAGCTTCAAATCCCAAAAGCTCCTTAATAAAAACCACTGAAAAAGCTCCTTGCTTACAATTGAGAATGATACTGGTAACTCTGTTTTGATGTAGATAAAGAGCGCACGATCGTATTGAGTGACACTTAACACTTGACAGCAGTGTTGCCAGAAACACCGATTTATCGTATTTCTCCCGATTTCTAAGCCTATTTCCGATAAACCGATTTTTGATCTAAATAGTGCACTTTCTCCCGATTTTCATATTTCAAAAAAAGTTCATATATTCTCCGCTCTTGAATGAAAATAATTTATTATTTTGTTAAAAATTTTGCAACATCTTACATAATTTAAATTTGCATTTAACTATTAATAGTAACTTTTTTGATACGAAAATACATTACAAGGAAAATGTAATAGGTTTTGCGGTGGATGAGCAAATAATTTGTTAGATAGTAAAAACTCTGTTGCTTTATTACCAAAGGGTGATTGCCCGAACGTTATAGTTTTGAAATGCATCTGCAATTCTTTTACCATCTGTACATCATATGCCTGCTTCAAACTTCAACACTTGTTGAAACAATGTGTCGCGATATATACATATATAACTATATTCAAAACATTCAAAAAGAGTAGCGAAATATCAAGAATTTTTAAAATTATTATAGCTGCTTCATCCATCACAAACTCATTGGTTATCATAAGAATGTGTTGTTTCCCGGATTTTAGAATTATACGAACCTCTCAAAATGTAGGTACTTTGCATTTTTTTTTTTTTTTTTTTATAATCTACACACGCTCAAGGGAATATGATTACCCTTTAAATGTTTCAACACAGCGTGGGCGTGAAGTTACGGAAGAGAAAGAAGGATAGGAAAGATGTGTGGCACGATGTTCTGAGACTGAAGGTTGTTGTCTCAGATTTTTTATCTCAAGGGATGGCGGCTGAACTAAAGCGGAGAATTGTCGTGTCTTATTTCTATGCACCATATAATTCGCATTATTTTATTCGTTTTTCATCCTTGTTGGGCATACTAGTTTAACTCAATCACATGTTGCTAGTGTTATGCCTAAACAACATGTAATGAGTAAACCAGCAACCCATTGATGACAATTTATAGAAGGTTTTAATGGAATTAAAGACGACATAGACGACGGCAGGGATCGAACCTGTGATATTGAGGTTCACAGGCGAGCACACAACCATCGCGCCACGGCCACCCCCAAGCTAAAGTAGATAATCTTGAAATTGGAAAAGTGTTGTAAATATGTAATTCACTACTTGAGCTTTTAATTGAAACTTAGTTTTTTGTATAAACATACTTTTAAGTTTTATATGTTTATAAAATATTTTTCATTCCTCAATAAAAATTGTTATATTCAAGATTAAATAAAATATTCTCTGTAACTCTTATTACAAGAAAAAGTTATTTTAAAATATTAAGAAGATCCTGTTAATGAATTATATCTGAAATTCTTACACCCATATTAATAAAGATGGTTTAGTGGATGTTTATCGTTAATTCCTGGACTAAGTGTGAAATTTCATTAATAAAAAAAATGTGACGTTTACTAACTATGATTAAGCTAAACCACCAAAGTAGGTAGTTTAGCGAAGGAATAAGGAATAAAAATGTCAAACTTGCTTTGTTTTATCAAAAAAATTAAACAAAAGTGCGACGTGCGTGTCTTCACGATTTGTCAATGAATTTGCCTTGAAAGCCAAGTAGTTTAAAAAAATGACAAATACGAAAGGTCGTAAATGGATTTCAACAAGTCATAGGAGCATTTAACAGCACCCATATTAGGATTAATAAAACAGGCAGAAGAAAGCGGTCAAAAATATGTGAATGTGAAGTAAAGACAGCTTAATAAAAATTATATAATTAAATATAAATCCAAACATGTTTTTAATTTTGCTTCTTTATCTGTTTATCCCACGTACATAGGCAGCTTGTGACGTCAATTTAAAAATACTAAGGGAAAAATATTTTGGAAAATTGTTTTTTCAATCAAAAGGACCAATCAAAGTTTGGCATTTCCATTGATGGTTAACTTTATTTCATCGATATTAACAGTACCAAACTATTCAGCTTATGCTGAGAGAACTTGTTCTAAAATAAATTTAAATAAAACAAAACTCAGAAATCGCCTTGATGTTGGAACTTTATAAGGAATTTTACTATCTAAGGATTTCTTGAAGTATAAGGAGTGTAATTACTTGAACCTGATTAATTATTCAGAAAATTCAGTTAAAACAAATATATTTAATTTAAAAAAAATTGAAACACTAAGTTCTTTTGTGAGTGCGATAGGAAACGCATATTTCTAAATATATGTAAAGTACATACATATGTGGTTCAACTAATCAACTTAAACGCTTATGTTGTATTTTTTTCTTGTAAGCTAGAAGAACTTAATGTTAAAGTTTGTTATAAGTTACCCAAATACAAGACTATTTGTTTTAGAGGAGAAATATTTATTTTTAATTTAAAGAACTTACTGTGTTCAAATAACATGAATTTTAAAAATTATCTTAAATAAAATAAAATAAAATAAAATAAAATGACGAACAACTTTTTTTTTTAAAGTAGGTAAGATTATTTCAACTTCTAATTCCCCGATTTTTCCGATTTCTGATATGGAAATCTCCCGATTTCCAAAAATATTTTATGGCAACACTGCTTGACAGTATCTCATCAGCAGTGGGATACGACGGTCGTGTTGGGGTGTACAACTTTTTGCAAAGAATTACAACAACAATTCCTTAAGAAAAGTCAGTGGCTTGCTCTTTTTTTTAGTGTCATTTTTCCTAACGCATTGTAGTAAGGGTGCATCAGGCGCCACTGCTTTAGAAAAAGCTCTACCATAAGGCCTGTACTGACAATTTTTGTTGGACAGAGTATAGAGACTTACAATTCTCAACCATTCCTGTGTACGTTTTACCATGAGGAGCACTTTTCATAATAAGGGATACTCGCATGAGCTAGTAACCCCTGAAAAACTTTTTTACAGCGACTGAGAATCGAACCCAGGACCTTCTGCAAGATAGCGCAAGGCACCACTATCCCATTATACTTGAAGCATAGATAGTTCACTGTCCGTGAAGTTAGCATGACCATTTAAAAATTTTAAATATGTAATAATAGGAATTATTGCCGTAAATTCGTCGTTAAATGAAAAAATTGTCGCTCTTGTTTTTAAAAAAAAAAATAAAGCTCATGGTACTGCTAGATGGACATTCCTCAAAATAGGGTAGAATGAACTCGAAAAAAGAAAAACAACCTTGTTAATAACTGTCGTTGATCTGTCGTAAATATGTCGCAAAAAGAAAATGTGTCTGCCCTTGTTTCTCAAAAAAATCCCTTAAATATATGAAAAGGCCCCAAAATAGAATTTTTCTTTAAGTCCATTGCTCGTATCGCCTCAGCCTAAAGTGATCGCTCAATCAATTGATTGTCATTTTGACAATATAGCTCTCCCCATCTTTCTTTATTGATAAAGACAGCTATAGTCAAACCGACAATCAGCGATCGGTTAGTTCGTTAATTCTTACGCGAATAATATTACGTCCAAGTGTTTTTTTGCTATGGAATTTCTTTCGTCCATTGTGGCGCTACGTTTTTGAGTTAGTTTCGTCATACAATAATTTGTCACGTTAAATATGACAAAAGTCCATAAAATAGCAATTTCTATTAAGTCTTGCACTACCATACCAAAACTATATCTTTTTTAAGATATTTTGTTATGAAATTTTAGAAATAAAATCGCTTTTACGACGTTTTTACAACAAATTTACGACAAGTTCTTTTAAACCTATTTTAAAGCTTGCTAATTTGACTGTAAAGATAGCAGTACCTACCAGGAAAACATATTTTATACTTGATTTTTTGTTAAGGAATTTTCGAACATAAAATTTCTTTTACCACATATTTACAACAAATTTACGACAATTATTAACTTTTCCTTTTTCGAGTTCATTTACTTTATTTTGATTGGCGTTAATTTGACTTTCAAGCTATCAGCTTTTTTTATGGAATTTTCGAAAATAAAATTTCTTTTACAACCTATTTAAAACAAATTTACGACAATTATTAACTTATTCTTTTTCGAGTTTATTTTACATTATTTTGAGGGGTGCTTATTTGACAGTCAAGATAGCAGTACTATAAGTTATTTTTTTTAAATAAGTGCAACATATTTTGTTTTACGACAAATTTACGACAGTGAGTCTAATTATTACAACTATAGAATTTCGAAGTTGCTTACTTGATGGGCATGAAAGTTCACTAAAGTCGGTACCAATTTTAATGCAATGCAAATGATATGAACTGTTGTATGAGTTTTCTCCCCCACAGCGTCTGTCTATATACCTACCATGTAATTATCAATCGCATATGCGCCCCAAATTTTTTCGGTTTAAAAATACGAGCTTAAAAAATATTCTTTAAGACTTTTAAGACCGTTTTAAATAAATATAACTTATTTTCAGCTGTGTTTATGTGAAATA
Source organism: Philhelius festivus (assembly GCA_963931855.1). NCBI lineage: Eukaryota > Metazoa > Arthropoda > Insecta > Diptera > Syrphidae > Philhelius > Philhelius festivus. Next base: position 213,910,474 of record OZ007555.1, on the reverse strand, counting down.
TTACATTCGATTTAAAACATGTTACTGAGATTATAGATGTGTCAAATTGCAGATTTATTTGGGATGTTCGGAGCGGTGTAAATATTACAATCAACTTTAAAGTAACCTTTCATACGCTCGCTACAAGCTTTAAATAAAATGCACGACTGGGTCGCACGAACTTGCTCCTATGTAATAGACTAGGAATTTTAAAAACGAATGTTATTAGAGAAAACTGTTCATAAGGATCAAATTAATTTTTTAAATTCTTTTAATAGCAAAAGACGAAAACAGAATGCTATGCAAATATGAATTTATGCAAGAACAAAAATTATAAGTCGTTTTAGTGGTTTCTTAAAAAAAGCTTTTATATACAAAATTTTTAAAAGATTTTTAGTACGCCAATTTAAAGTTTTTATTATTGTTCGAATAAAAATTAAATTAAAAAAAAAAAAATATTGAACCGTTTCTGAGATATCGAATTTTCAAAAAAAGAAAAAAATAGATTTTTTTTTTCAAAAATTCAAAAAATATTTATTTTAAAGTTTTGAAATGCAATGTGTTTTAGACTTTTTAGAAGCTTCTCTATAAAAAATTTCATTAAGATCCGTTATGTGGATAATGAGAAATTCAAAATTCGAAAAAATGGTTCTATGGTAGGTACAAGCTGTAATATCTTAATTTCAAAATTTGTTTTATTAAATTAAAGATCATAAAAATTAATTGAAAGAAGAAAAATTGTATCAAAATTCTAGGTGCCGTTTTCGAGAAAAATACGATTTTTGAAAACCATTTTTTTAAATTTTTTAACATTTGTATGGTGAGTACCTTTATTTTAAGGTAAAATGAATTTTTTTTCTCACATCGTGTAGATTATATGAAGAAACTTTTATTTATCAAGTTTAAAAAAAATCTAGCATGGGATTTTCGAAATATTAAGTTTTGAAAAAAAAAAAATTTTGAAGTGTTTTTTAAAAATCCAAAAAAAATTTTTTTGAAAATTTGAATAAACAATTCTATTTAAATTCTTGAAGAGCCTTCGCAAAAAAAAATGATCAAAATCGGTGGTACCGTTTTTGAGAAAATCAAAAACAAAGAAAATGGTTCCATGGGGAGTACCCTCAATAACCATTTTTCGGAAAATTTTTTTTAAGCATTACCTAGATTTAACTAAATGAATTTTTTTTGTGTTTTTAGTTTTTAAATCTCTCCAGCAGTTTTTGAGAAAAAAAAATATTTATAAAATTTCGAAAAAAAAATCGTTATTTTTGGTCTTAAAAAAAAAAAGAAAAAAAACGTGTGGGGGTAAAAAATCAAAACCCATATCTACCAAGTTTATAGAAAATCGGCGGAGCCGTTTAGGCTGTAGTCGAAGCGACAGACAGTTAGACAGACAGACAGACAGACAGACAGAATTGCCAGACCCACTTTTTTAGTCTTCGCTATCATCGTAATGTCAACTTTGATCAAAATCTCGAGTTCAATTTTTTTTTACGAATCCATAACTTGCCTTATAGTACCTATAAGTCGCAAGTAAAAAAGCTGTTGTACTTTAGTTCTAAGCAATTTTTAAACTTTCAAGTCTATAGTCTTTTTACGGCTTTACCGTTATAGAAAATAGATGGAAAATACCTTAGTTGCAGTAAAAAGCTCTAATCAAAAATACAGAACACACAAACCAATTTGATAAGGTATAGATATTTTAAAATATCGGATCGAACTTTGAATAAAGACTGTATTCCCAGTTAAATATGGAACGAAATATTCCAAATTTAACGAAATACAGTGTTCCACAAGGAAATGTTCTTGGGCCGCTTTTCTGTATTTATTTTTTATATTCGAGACACATGTTTGCACTTCAAGAAGAGGTTACAATTAAAGTTATTTTGGATTGACAATGGTGATAATTTGAATATCTTGTTCAAATGAGTTAGATATTGGGTAATCTCCACCTTATAAGTGGGATTTCAAACAATATATTAAGCAATATGTTTAATATTTGAAAGTTCTGGGAAGAGAAAAGTCATATTTTATGTGGGTCTCTGAAGATTAAAACAAGTGGCAAATCAAATCAAAGTCTGACAAATAGTATGATGACTCTTCACCATCGATGGAACCATTCACCACTGGTTTACTCAATTTCGGTGCCGTCATTCCAGCACAAGTGATGCCGAACGATCAAGTCAACCAATTGAGCTCAACACACCAAACACCACAGTTAAAATATGGACGATCGGCGAGTGAAGGTCCGCGAGCTTAAGCGGGCTACAGGCATATATAAATAATTGGACATGACGTTTGACAACTTCCAAGGAGTGTTTGAAGATGTTCAAGAAAAATTTAACAGAGTTTTTGAGCTATTTCTTAAACGTGGATGAAACATGGATTAACCACAAACACCAGAAACAATAGACTTTCTTTGGTTCAGCGAAGACACAAAAGGTTTGTCAACAAACAAGATCTTGGCGTTTTTTTTTTTTTTGTGATTATTTTTTTTTTGTGATTATGTGTTATTCACATTGATTACCTCAAAAAGGGTAAAACGATAAAACGATCACCGGCACATATTAGACAGAGTTTCTAGCTTGATTCCAAACCGATTTGATGGAAAATGGCCGTATTTTGTTTGTGAAGAATATGTCTGCAGTCGCAATGGCAATACTGCATGACTTTGGTTACGTATTCCTCCCTCATCAAGCAGATCCTCCAAATTTATCATCCTGCGATTATTTTTTGTTTCTTCACATGAATAAATGTCTCGAAGGTAAGAGATTTAGATCGAATGAACAGTTCATTGATGAAACAAACGCCAATTTTTTTTTTTGAGGGGCTCGAAAAATGGTTTAATTTTGAGAGCATCAAAAAATTGGATGAATTTTATCGAGTTACAAACTGACCATGTTATGAAATAAAATAATTTTATCCGGAAAGGAGTGTTCCTTATTTCATTTTTCAGGGACTTACTGATCGATCCTCGTATTTGATCAACCGGATTCAATGCTGAGAATATGGAGGAACCATTTCTTCAAACTGTATAACAGCAATAACAAAGGGAATACCGCTGCTAAGGAGATAGTACCATTTGACTTAGGCGACGCAGATCATCAGTAACACCCACCCGACGTGGAAGTGAAGATAGCTGTATAAAATTCTAGGCCCCACAAATCCGCTAAATCTATGGGCCTCTCAGCTGAACTGAATCGACAGGCGATGCCTTAGTTAGGATAACGCTCGAGCGAATTTGAAAAATGTTTTTGAAAGAAAGCATTCCCAATGAATGGAACCACAGCATTGTTTGCCCCATCCTCAAGATAGGAGACCCCTAGAATTGAGCCATGTACAGAGGAATCAGTGTTTTTAACATCGGATACAGGATGTCTTGTGACGTATAAACTGACCGTTTGAACCATGTCAGTGCGGCCTTAGACCCGAATTAACCACCATCCGATTACGGCTGTTGTGATGTTGGAAAAGCACAGAAACTTCAAGTCCACGCCTATTACCTTTTAATAGATTTCAAAGCCACGCATCTATAGGGATGAACTAAATACTCCTAGAGCAATCACCCATATTCCACAAGTCGTATTTTGTCTCGTACTCGTAGTCGTACTCGAACTCGTTTCGTATCAAAATCGTTATTCTTCAAGTCGTATACGTTGCGTACGAGAACCTTAAAAAAACAACGTATATTGTCGCCCGTAGGTAATTGTCAAAATCAATAAATTTGAATTGAAAAAGTCATTTGTTGTTTTTTCAATTAAATTATTTTATTTATAATGAAATTCTGATGAGCTCCATTGATTTCAAGTAAAAAATGTTTGATCCTTTGGGGATTAACAATTTAAATTTAAAATGTTAGCAATGCAATCCTCAAATTTGCTCAAGCATATGGTTGTAATTTCACCACCCCTGTGCCTTTAAATTGCTTGTTATTGTGATGCAGTTTCTGTTTTAACTTAATACTTTTGATCATTGCAAACCTAAAGAGAAATGTATTACAATTTGTTAAATATATCTTACTTTAAGACAAGCTGGACCATTTCGGATGGGTGGTCCAAGGCTATTTATTTTTATCGAAAGGTCCGCCCAAAACTGTTAAATATTTGCTTTGAGTTTTTTACTCTTCCTATGACCTCTTGCTACCTCCAAATTTTCTTCCAATGCACAAACCAATGCATCAAATTGAGAACGATTTATTATTTTACTAACTAAATATGAACGCGTTAATAACGTTGAGTTCAAATAAATAAACCAATAAAAAATGTACTTTAAAAAATTTGGTGGTACAACAGCTCGAAGTGAACCAGGACCTATAGTGACTTACAATTCTCAACCATTCCTGTGTGCGTGCTGCTAGGAACGGAGGGTTCCTATAATTTTTGCCGATTCCGAACGGCTAATGTGCAGCAATTTCCAAGACAAGAGATATATGATACTCTTAGAGGATTTGTCAATTCCCTGCAAGATGCAGTACACTCCTGAAAAACGTTTTGCTGCGGCTGAGAGAACTCCAGACCTTCCGCATGAACAGTTTAACGCCTAAACATTGTGCCAAGAGGTACCAATGTACTTACATTAACTTTTTGTCCATTTTTATCGAAAAAAAACAAGTCTCGTTTAGAAAATTTAATACGAGTAATAAAGTACACAAATACGACTTCAAGTAAATCGAATACGAGATTCGGAATAACGATAAAATACGAATATTCGTATGCGATGTTTTGCGTTTCCCGATATTAGTACAAGTGAAGTCGAATGTACGACAATTTTTCAAAAGTCCGTCTGATTACTCGGATATGCTGGCAATATTGCCATAATTGGAAGAACAAAACATGACACGTCTGTGACGCGCTTGTGAGCCTTGAGACGAAATCGAAGAAATGTGATCTAGCCGGCAATGAGGGCAAGACCAAGTATATGCTGCCATCAAGAAAGGACACACAAAACTGACGCACGTCTTGGTTATAAAAGTCAGCTATGACTTTGAGGTAGTGAAGATATAACCAAGAACTGTACAGCCAACTCAACGTAGTCAAACGAATTAAAGTCCAACGTTGGAGATAGCTGGCGCTGAGTCATGTAGGGCAAGTGGAACCAAATGCTCCGTACCGGAAAGTCTTCGAATCCAATCTCTAGGGAAAGCGCAGTAGAGGAAGCCCAGGACTTAGTTGGCCGCAGATGTGGGAGAGGACATCGACGAAGATGGCATGCAAACCTGGAGACAACTATCTAGGGACCGATTTCGTTAGGGAAGCTTATCGGTTGAGCTCCCGGTCCACCTCAAACTGAAGAGCCAACTAAGGAACTAAGATTATTTTTAGCTCTTTTTTTTCGTAAATTGAAATTGAAATTGAAACATTAATGTAGGCCATTTGAAAGGCCACTAAATGATGATTCAAAATGAGATCATTTCAGTTATTTGTTTTTTTTTTTTTTTTTAATTCCACAGATGAGGGGCTAATAAGCCTAACTCATCGCGCATAGTATTTACATCCTCAAATAAACTTGAAAAAACCTTGAAACATTTCTCAAATAAATCTATTTCAGGCCGTTTATTGAAACGAGCTGACCTTTTCATTTGTGATCTATAAAATGCATTTAGTGCTTTCCCCAAAGATGTGTTAATATTTCGGAATCACTCTGCATGGTTTTACTAGGTTACCACCATTTTTCAGTTAAGGGACTATAATAAAAAATGGCGGCTTTGTTTGATTTGACGTCTTTAATTCCCAGTCGCTGTAGTTGTTAGAATCTGAGAACGTAACGTAAAGTGACTCAAGTATCGTCAACTTAGAATGGAGTTTTTGTCGTTGAGCTCTGTTAATATTTCATAAAAATAAAAATGGTTAACTTGAAGCTGTAAACAGCTGGACTCCCTAGACATAGTCTTTTGATTGCCTGCACTCTATGTACATAAATCCCTCCAATTTGAATAGGGAAATGAATCGTGACAACTAAAAATCGACATCAATCTAAATTAGTCTTAATCTGAAAATTGTTTCATGACTCACAGAAGATACATTTCACAAAAAAAAAAAAAAACACAAACCTGTCCTTCCGCTTATCGTAAATCAAATGGCATCTTATTAATTCAACGCAACTCAAATTTGACGACTTAAGTGCTTCATTTCAGAATGAGTTATAATTACACTGGAAACCTTCTTATGGATGGATGGATGAATGGATGGAAGGAAGGAAGCCTGCCTAAGGATGTGCCATGAGCCCACCATCTTGTACACATCTAAAAAGATACCAAACCTGTAAGTGTAGTTTGAGTAAGTTGTTTATCCCCTCATCCAGAGCCAGACCCAAGCCACCCATTCGTCTGTCCGTCTATTTCCTATCAAAAGAACTAAATTCCACCACATATCAAGAGCAAAGCAGCTGTCAAAGGAGATCTATTTCCATGTTGCATGTCATGTGTGTGTGTGCTATCTCTCCTGACGGCTGCAATTAAAATCATTTCAGAAATGCTCTATGTCAGCATTACAAAAAAAAAAAGAAGTAATATGAAGGCACAAACAACGCGTTTGCCCGAGATCTATAATTCAGTTTTTATTGGAGGGCTTGAAGAAAGGACTGCCGGACCACAACCATCATCACCGGCAACAACAAAATCGATAGCGACGACCAAGAGACGATGGCGACTGTAGGTAACTGTGGCCTGTCATCTCGCAGAGGATTAATGTTCGTCATAAGCGAAAAAGGAAGAAACCCCTCAGGAAATAGAGGGATAGATATTTTTTTCTCCACATAAATGATTCGAATTGGTTATTATTCTTTGCTTGTGATAAAGTTACTATTAGTGTAAGTTTTGGATTCGCAAAAAAAAAAACTCCATTGAAATCTAAACTGGACAGTGCCTATGGAAGGTATATTTTGAAAAAGCAACCAAAAGTTAAGACTGACTGGCTTGAAGTTGAATTTGAAGATTGGGTGAGACTAAGGCTGGGAAACCACGAATAAGAAGAAATGAATGCCTACACCCAGAGAAAAACAACATCATAAAATTAAGTAGAAAAGTATTTAAAATTACGTTGCTATAACTTTTGATTTATATGCTTTAATTTAAATACGATCAACTTTGTTTCAAATAAGAAAAATGTTTAATTAATCACAGTATAGTTAAACACCATTGAATTAATGTTTTTCTATTTTGAAATGTAATTTTCGTTATTCATTTAAAGACGTTTGATATTTAATTTATTTGAATCAAACTTGAAACTTAATACATCAAAGTGGTAACTTATTTGATTTTTTTTCCTTTTTGAAACGTATACATAATTCACTTTGAACCAAAGTTAAAGTACAACAAATCAAAGTTGTAATCCTTTTGACTTGTGAACGATAACAGTAAACATTTTGTATAAGAAAGAAATCATATGTATGTTTGTTCGCGGCTGTCGTTGTTGCGGGTCGAGGAAAATGTATCTGCCATTCTCTTTAGAGCTTGTGAGCTGTACTTATTGTGAACGTTATAACCTAAAAGTAATAAAATAACCTAAAATAATTCAAGTAGTGGACGAAAGCGGACAGCTTCGAAGTTTAATTTATTCTAATCCTGCTAACGAGAACAACCGCGACGATTTCGCAAAGCAGCATGAAGATCTGGAACTATAATTATTCAGAAATTTGAAGGTAACATTAAACTATCTCTTTTTTTTCTTATTATATAAATTTTATTCAAGTTTCGAATTGATGACGAAACCCTCTCAGAGATCTCCAAAGTGGCAAATTGGCAGTGCCAAAATTGCAACAATTCTGATTCCCGTCAACACCAACCTCAAGTTTAAAATCATTTCTTAAAATTGTAAGTATACATTCATACATTTTTCTCAATATAAAAATTATAATGTAATATATATTTTATAGGATATTTTAAAACTTTTTAACTCATCATCGAAAGGGAAATCATTGATCCAGTCTTTACAATCCCTCCACTACACTTGTATCAAATTAATAATGGCAAGACTTACATACATTATGTAAGACACAAATATTTGTAAATTTTGTTTGTTGTTTTGTTATTAAGTTATTTTATTTACAATAAAAAGAAAATACTTTTGCAAAAATAATTGTTTTTAATCGATTTGAATATAGTGAGAATGACTTTAAATCAGTGAATGCTAGTAAACATTATTAAATTGTTTGTAATTGATTTATTCCCGATATCTATTTACTTTAAACGCAAAGCGTGTTTAAAATCAATTGATATTTTTTTGAATCAAATGCGAATCGTATTTAAAACTATAATGGCGCTTTTCAATTTAATGTTACGTAGTAATTAATGTAAATATGTTTCTAATTGATTTGATTCCGATTTCTATTTACTTTAAACGCAAAGCGTGTTTAAAATTAATTGATATTTTTTTGAATCAAATGCGGATCGTATTTAAAACTATAATGCTACAACTTTAAATCATATTGGTTTCAAATTTGATTTGAAATGAAGTAGGGAATCACTTTTCATTGATAAACAACTTTGATTTAAATATTTTCGGCATTAGAGCCAAATCATATTGGTTTTACTTTGATTCAAAGTTGTTTTTTTTGATTTTACGTGCTTTTTTCTCTGGGTGTAATACAGGCGCACTGCAGACGCATAGTTTTAAAAAATTAAGAAATCGCAAATTGTTTGAACTGGTGATCTTAGAGCTGCCAAATGGAAGCCCTCACACTCCAAACACCATCTTAGCCTTTTCTAAAGTTCTCATGCACTCTTTCAAGCACTGCTGCAGGAATTCCCAGGGTTTGTGTTTGAATGTTGAGATCTTTCAGAGTTCTTAGACGATCGTTAAAAACAAGAGGCAAGAAAAAATCACCTGCGGCTGTGTTGGTTTTAGATCAATTTTGTTGAAACCAGACATCTTCTAACTTCATCTGATACGGACAAGAAAAAGGGTTGAATCATGATCAGGTGACGTGAGAAAGTCACAGTAGATGCTCGATCATTTCCTGTTTTCGAAGTGAACGCATGAGAGCAATGATCTTAACGTTTTCTAAGGTAGAGTCTGTTCTCAGAAGCCCACTTCTAACCGTGGACAAATTTCCAGTACTCTGGAAGCCATTTATTCACATAATACTGCGAGCAGCGATATTGAAATGTGTAAGGACACCTATAACGGAGCTAATATGCAACCTACCAATTGAACTTAGTTGTTTTGAGCATTTAGCATCAAACAATGGCCAAATTAGTTTCGTAGACTGGAAAGTTGGGGTGCTGGTCCATCTATGGTTAGCTTTCTTTATGGTATCATGTTTTAGCATAAGTTTACAAGTAGCTAGAGGTACACCGATGTTAGATTTGCTATCCGACAAAGGTAAGATTATTCCATTTTTTGCAAGTTCGTCTGCTTTACAGTTACCTAGAATGTCTCTATGACCCGGCATCCTTATTAAATGAATGTAAAACTGTTTTGCCATCTCCACCAGAGATGATCGACAATTTGGGCTGTTAGTATGTTTGTGGAGACAGAGTCCAATGACTTTATGGCAGCTTGACTGTCTGAGAAGATGCGTATATCAGTAGTCGATATCACGTTTTCTTTGAGCCAGGAGAGGACTTCTCTGATTGCTAGAAGTTCAGCCTGAAACACGCTACAGTGATTGAGAAGACGAAAAGAGAGACAAAGATTTAATCTTTCGAAGTATACGTTTCCACCGACCACCCCGTCATCGGTTTTAGATGTATCTGTGTAGAAATGAATCGCGTCGTCTACCAACAGTGACTCATTTTCCCAGGTAGACTTGGAAGGGATGGACACTTGAAAGTTTTTATTAAATTTTGGATGAGGGGTGGTGTAATCGACGTTCCTAGATAGGGATCTGAGCGAGTTCAGTATGGTGGAGTGGCTAATATCGTTATTGATCCACAGCGAGAAGGCTTTAAGCCGAATGGCTGTGCTAGCGGCCGATTGTTTGCTAAAGATATCTAGCGGTATGAGATGAAACAGAACATCAAGTGCAGCGGAGGGAGTTGAACGGAGGGCTCCACCTATGATTAAGCAGGCTGTTCGTTGGACTTTGCTGAGCTTATAGCGATTTGTTGCTGTTTCCAGCGCAGTCCACCATACTGTTACTCCATATGTAAGTATTGGTCTAATGACTGAGATGTATAGCCAGCGTGTAATATGAGTTTGTAGACCCCATTTGTTACCTACGGCTTTTTTGCAAGAGAAAAGAGCTATGTTGGCTTTGTTGACTCTCTCTTGGATATTGGGCTTCCAGCTTAATTTCTTGTCCAAAATAAGACCCAGATATTTTGCTTTATCTGTACCCCTCCCTTTCTAGAATCATTAGTAGTTCATTTACGACTAGGTTTCAGAGGAGAGGAGAGGAGAGAGGACACCGACTTGCGGCGTACCTCTACTGACAGTTCTTCGAGTAGTAAAATCGGCCAGTTCTGAATTTATAATCCTGCTTATCAGCATATAATTTATCAATTTACTGATCGATTTATCTACCTTCAGAAATGACAGGGCAGATGTAGATGCAGATTGCAGATGCGTCGACATTGTTAAAAGCTCCTTCTATATATAGGAAAACAACTAAAGTGAACTCCTTGTGATGAAGGGAATGTTCGATAGTACGAACCAGCGTATGTAGAGCGGTTTCTACAGATTTCCCTTTATACTGAATAGTAAAGACTTATCAATGTTTGCCCTCAAGTGAATTTCAATCATACGTTCAAATGTTTTAAGAAGGAATGATGAAAGGCTAATAGGTCTTAGGTCTTTAGGATTAACATGGCTAGGTTTACCAGCTGGGGATGAAAATAACATTGACTTCTCTCCATGACAAAGGAATGTGAGCCAGAGTGATACAACCATTTAGGATGTTGACCCGAATGGGTATTAAGATATCGGAATTTTTCAATAATTCCGCTGGAATTATTGCATCTGGCCCAGCAGATTTGTATGGATTGAAGCTGTTGATTGCCCATTTTAATTTTTCCTTTGTAATCAGACATTATAGAGGATTTATTCTACTGTCGATGTTGTTAGGATCAGTGATATTAACGAAAGGAGAGCTATCTGGAAAATGTTCATCCAGGATTGAGCGATTCTTCGCTTGAGTTTGTCCAGGAACCGTCAGTGGTTTTACTGATCTAAGAGAATGTGAGTTAATTTTAAAACAAATTGCTTCAAGGAGGGCAGAAGAATCAGTTAGACCAAACAATATTTGTTGTATATACAAATAACACCAGCCAGTTTTCCTAGCGATTGTAAGCTAATGAGCTATAACCGATCTTGATATGCAGGCAATCTGTAATTGCCAACCCATGGAAGTCCTTGAGACAAAAACGGATGAATCGACGATGAATTTCTTCAATTTTTTCAATATGATAAAACGTCCATAGTTTGCTAGCATATTCAAGCAGGTACAATAGTTGTACAGAGAGATTTCGTAACGAAAGGGTCTGAAAACTTGACAAAATCAAGAGCTGAATCAGCCCTAGTTACAATGTTGTCATAATGGGATCTGTGGGTGAGGTCACTATCATCTTTTATAACTCCTAGATCCCGAATGGTGTTCACTCTGGAAACAATGTTTTCATTAATTGAATAGTCTCAAGGTGGTGGGCTAAGATGTAAACGGGAATATGTGGTTGCTTGACATTTGCCAACATTGGAAAATAGAAAATTGTTCATAAATTGCTCCTAATGTTCAATCACAGATTCGACGTCATTGATTCTTAGGATGAAAAGAATCGGTCCTAGGTGGCTGGCTTGTGGGACGCCAGATGTACCAGTAACAGAATTGAACATTGAAGATCTAAGCAAAACCTAGCCTTAAAGGTTCAATATGTATGGTTCCAACCACTGAATGAAACCAAGAGAAATCCAAGAGCTTTTAGTTTGAAATTGTTAGTCGTAGATTTATCTTTAAGAAACCCTTGGTGTTTGGCGGAAAAAAATGATTTGCAATAAAAGCAAACAATGTCAAAGACAATATTTTCGAATAGTTTTGGAAAGTGCGATAACTTGGCGATTGACCTAAAGTAAAAATATTTGCTTTACAACCCTTTTTGTGAATAGAAATGATGAAAGAGTACTTCCACATTAGGTAGGTCATTGCGTTTGATAAGACCGGCTTTATATAAATTAAAATGGTTTCTGTTATTATTATGATCTTAAACATAGGTTAAAGGTAGCGGTGGATGGTAGAGGGCGATAGTGGAAAGAGTTAAGCTACTTTTCTCTACAAAACAGTTAGTGGATTCATTAGATACAACGGATATAGGAAAGATGGAAAATGCATGGAGGTCTGGTCACAGCTCTATCATGTCAATAATGAAACCACTGAACCATTTATCTGCTGAGCATTTTGCTTTGTTTTTGAAATAAACTTGAGAATAGGATTCAGTTCCATCCGCAATGTTGTCTATGTATTTATATTCGTTTATTTCTCCACATTCGTTTAGAGTTTTATGTCTAACTTGTTTAAGTAACATACCTTATCACTGAGCTGCAGAGCTGTCACTTTGCTGCTATCAGATCTACTAAATTTTTCACAAAAAATAAATATGCTGCCAAAAAATCAAACCTGCTGCACATTTTTTAAAGTAACTTCTCTCAAATTCGGTACTAAATACATTCGCAAAATAATCTTTAAACCTTGCAAACTTCGCATAGGTAAGCTCTAAAGAATTCGGCGAATGAGCTAAAGTGGTACTCGTAGTTTCAATTAATTTCCAAACTTTTGCTATTACTAAATCCGAAGAAAAAAAAGTTGAACGAATGTCGGTAATAAGCTTTGCACCACCAACATTTTGTTCAACTTATCTGGTATTACTAAATTCGCAATCCATACAGTTTTTATCGTTTTACATTCGCGCCAGTTTCGAGGCGCATCTGAAGTGAATTTTTAGTTAAACGAAAAAAAAAAACAAGAATAAACAATGGAAAGCACAAAAATGTAAGTCAAAAGTTTATCATAATAAATGTTTAAGTGTTATTTTGACAGTATCGGGTATTTAAAGCAAAATAAACTAACTAAGTCCCTTATACAATTTTGGCATTGGAAAAATATAGCAATTATTTTTATATTTTGATCTGTCAAAATGTCGATTTTGACAATTTGTACATACCGTTGGACCAATAAATTGATTTATTTTTTGATATATTATCAGCTTTGAAAATCCGAATTTTTCGGCAGATTAACCCTTTTCTGTACTCAAACTTTAACCACTTTTAGCTGTCAGTTTAGCCCAAAACACAAAGGAAATTAATTCTAGTTAAAAATAACACATATGAATTTACACTTATCCAATTGCTTAAAAATCGATATACTTAGTATGTTTGGCGGAAAATTTTATTTATTATTTATTAATACGTGGTTAAAACTGTTGATACTTTTGTTTAAAACGACGATTTAGCTTATTTTGATCGAATTTAGCACCATCCTTTTTGATAGAAGTTTATTACAGTTAAAATAATCAATGTAGCATTTTTTTTTAGTATCGTGCTTAATTAACACTATTTTTTGACATTTACAAACGTCAAAAAAGCTCTGTTTACTTTGTGTTTTGCGCAAAAAGTCACTGTTTTAGGTGTGTTCAGAAGTAGTTCAAAAAAAATAGCCCTAGCTATTACTAGTTACAAAATGTTTAAAATTAAGAAAAAGTTAGTAAACAACTTCAAAGTTAGCAAATTGTTAAGCAGCAAATTTTTTACGAAGTGGCAACTCTCTTCTCTTCTCTTTTAGTTAATGTGACGTTTGTAGTCATAAAACTGAGCTCCTTAAAACAATTTCTTCTTCAAAATTATATTTTTTAACGAATGGTGAATGAGGTTAAAAAATATAATAAGTTCAAATTAGGGGCAACCAAGAGCGACCAAGTCGTTGGTTTTATACTTTATTAGTATCTTCGATAGCTCTTTTTTTTATTTGGTTGAACATTTGATGTGTCGGATCGGAGTGGATGCCTTGCCAAAGTGGTGATTATAAATTTATGATTGCTTTTGAGATGACAAAGTCCAATGGGGTTTCGTGCTAAATATATACTGACCAAATAGCCGGTGCCAATGTTCCATTTAAGGAGTGTACTTAGGCTTTTATTATTATTATTATCATTTATTTTGCAGGCGAAATGTCTTGTGAGATGGTCTTGAACATTTCTTGAAAATTGTAAGAATTTTGTCAATTTTGTTTCTGACTTTCACAACAAAGTTTGTACCTTCATCGTCATCGTCGTCGGTTATAAAAGCCACTTGAGTACTTATTTTAATAATAGCCATCTCCATTCTGGTTTCGAAATTGGATTGTTAAATGGTAATGCCCAATGTCTATCTTTTGGTTTCGTGCCAAGAGGACATTAAAACCAGAATAGGAAGTGGACTATATCCCACGTCACAGACAGAAGTTAAAAGTTTTAGGGAAGAAAATTTTAATTCTTTTGGGGTCTATAAAAGTCTTTCATTCAAAGCCCGAAAGAAATACTTAGCTATTATAGTTTTTGTTTCTTATAAATTGCTTGCTAGTAGTGAAGGTGTTTACAAATTTTGTTTACGAGGAATGTAGGTAGATATACCTAATGACAGTTAAAGGCGGACAAAACATATCAAGGAAACGAACATGAAAATTGAGTGATTTAAATACAAATTACAGGAAGTAGTTTGAAAGGCTTGGAGTTATAAATAATATGTTGAATATTTTATGTTGGAATAGCCTTAAAATAAAATTGAAAGAGTAGTTCAAAGAGACCGGATGTTATTTTTATTTCAAGACTTATTTTCATTGTATAGAAGCCAAGTTGGGAAAAAGTAAGTAAGATCTTCAGAAAGTTTAAGGATTCACAATTTGAGTTATTTATTAGAGGGTTTTCCAATTGGGACTTGAAAATTATGAACTCTTTACCATTGAGCAAACTGTAAAGGTCGAAATATTAGTCAAAAACAACATTATGGTAAAGTTCACAAACGAAGAACGGTTGGAGATGATTAGAATTTTCGAATCGGTGACGGTGGTCTTCAGTGATTAAGCACGTTTTTGGCTAAGCGACTTCCTCAAGGAACAGAATATACGTTATTGGGCAGGTGAAAACTGTCATGCCCTTCAAGGAACAACACTTCCTTCAAAACAAATAACTGTTTGGTGTTATTTTCATGGATTTCTTTGGAGACATGTTGCAACTTTATTTCTTTGGGCAATTGCATGGAATAGCGATATGAGGTTTAAATAAGACGGTGTCATAAGCACAGAATCGACTTTTGGTTTAACGTGAGCACCTGCCGATTATGGCTCAATCCCACGGAAGGCCTACCTCCATCAGAGTCAGATTGGGTTCTGACCATTAACCCCGTCATAGTCGAAGCCATCTCGGTCGCAAAGTTGTGATATGTTGCAGGCATGAACACACCTCTTGCTTAGGAGGCGAGATCTATCTAACACCTCTTGAATCCGGGCACGCCTGAAAACCAAATGTCTCCGCATTGGGAATAAACCAAGCCATCACGATAATCGCACTAGGGGGCCTACCTCATAGATAGTCTGAGAAAGAGAGCACGCTGGCGACAGCTGCACCTCTCTATCCGAAGATAGAATAGGAGAGCCCGAAGACGTACGCTATTGTCCCCAGACTCCTGGGCACTATCTCCCGTGGAACCAGAATATAGCTTCCGGTCGAGCTTCGCTACCATAAGGTCACTTACAGATGAAGTTACTGCAAAACTTCAGGGCCTGTCAGCCTACGATATACACACACCCAGCTATGATCGAGGTAGAAACCATCAACCTCTGGCGAGTTGTTACGAACTCCTTAGCGGATTCCTACTTTAAGGCCACCGTCCAGGATGTTCCCATCTAGTTGGTTCAGTTACTAACGTTACCTATCCACAGGCACCACGAGGTCGATATGAACCTGGAGTGCAGAATTTTCGAATAGTAGCAGTACCGGCCCACCGAAGTGGACGAGCTCGTCGCCGCCACCCATTATGATCGTGGAATTACGCATGCTGTACTCGGACCGGCATGCCACCACGCCATTCATAATCATGGACTTACGTTCGCTGCCATGGTCCGATGTATGGCTCAGTAGCAACACAAGTCCATTGGTCAAGTCTCTCAGAGCCCCGGACGTGCCTTAAGCCACTACCGACTTTACACCCCCACCTGCGGTGTCATAAGCACAGCGGGTGTAACAATCAACTGACTTAGTGAAAGCTCAATTCGATAAACATGTTATGTACTTATATCGAGAAATTGTCCTGCCGGTTAGCCGCCTAGGTCATGTCATTGAACACCTCAAGGCTTTTTTCTATGGGGTTACGTCAAATTATCGCTTTGTGCCAATAAGACGGCGAAGAGCTCAGAGACAGTATTGAACGAGATATAACGGCTGTTTCCATCGAAAAGTGTGGACGAGTAATCGAAAATTGAGTTCAACGGATCCATCATTGCCAACGTCAACGTGGGAGGCAATAGGAATTTCCGAACTTTAACAGGACACCTGATTTCGGCCATTTTTTTTAATAGTCCTTCTGATAAGACTATTCTCAACCGGTTTAGTGAACAATCCGCCTAAAACCGTACGTGAACCAAACGAGCACAATCTGCCGAAAATATCATCCGTGTCCAGGAGAGTGTGTAGGAGAATCCAAGGCAGTTAATTCTGCGTCGTTCACAAGAACTTTAGTAGACCACAATCTGGCGAATTTTGCCTCATGACTTGGGCCTACACCCTTACAAACTTCAGCTTACTTAGAAGCTCAGAGTTAACAACAAGTTTCCGCTGACTGGGCTCTCGAGCATTTGTAAGTGGAGGCCACTTTCGGTCGACTGAACGACGAAGCTCATTTCTAGGCGAATGGGTTGGTCACGAAGCAAAATTGTCGAATTTTGGACGGTCAAAATCCAAAAGTGATCCACCAAATTGCAATGCTTCCAAAGGCACTGTTATTTTTAATTTTAATGGTGCGGGACAATACCACCATTTATTAGGCTAACTTAAGTATAGCTCTTAAATCTAGGGTTGCGAATTGGAAGGACGATTAAGACGGAGTTTCAGGCAGGATGAACTGAGGTTAAAGTCGAAAAGGTTAATGTTACTCGTACAATTAGTCCTCCGAAGCATGCGAGTAATAGGTTCGTTGGAGCCGTAAGAGGTACGCTAGGTAGGCAGATAGAAGAGACGAGGATTTCTTATATTACGGGAATTAGTGTTGAAAGAGATGGAATTGTAGAGAGTCATGCAGTCAACAGACCCTGAAAGTTATCGATGAATGGAAAGGATGTCGCTTATTGCTCTTCGTTCTTCCAGCGTATTCAAGTTGATTAACAGAAGTCGGTATTGATACGAGGGCTATTCCAAGATAGACCACGAAGCGCGAAACGTAGAAAACGACGTTGAATGCTCTCGATTCTGGATATATGAGTTTGTTGATAAGGGGACCATACTTCACAGGTGTATTCAACAAGCGGCCATACAAAGGTTATGTATAAAGAACGGGTCACGAGAATGCTTTGAGTTAACGTTTCACAAAGCCTATTATAGAGTTTGCTTTGAGTATAATCTCGTCAATATGTGTGAGAAAGGTGAGTTCTCTTTCACATAAAACACCAAGGTTTCGAATTGACTCAGCGGTGGATATGGGCTAATAATGTAGTAGAGCTGTGTAAATCGTTCATTTCAAATGATCGAATCGTTCAACAATCGATTACGAAAATGATCCGATCTTTTCAATCAATCGATCATTCGATCATTTTCATTTCACTGAAATGATTCAATACTGTTCCTATTCGATATTAATTTCGATTTCGATGATAAGATTGACTTGTGGCTTTGATAGTTCTCACAAAATACTCTATGATGATGGCTACTTCATGGATTAAAAAGTGTCAAAAAATTCAAGAAAAAGAGATTTTATTTGTTGCTTCGGAAAAGAGCAATTTTAGGGCTTTCGGCTAACATTTGGTACGAAATATACTTTGTACGTCATAACTGAATTCGTCCTCTATTCGTCAAGTCATAAACTGTCAAATTCCATCAAAGGATGGCTACGATGTCAATGGATTAAAAAACGTCTAAAAATACCAAAAAAAAAAAGAGATTTTATTTGTTGCTCCGGAAAAGTGCAATTTTAGGGCTTTCGGCTGACATTTTGTACGAAATATACTTTGTACGTCACAACTGAATCCGTCCTCTATTTGTCAAGTCATAAAGTGCCAAATTCCATCAAAGGATGGCTACGATGTCGATGGATTAAGAAACGTCTAAAAATACCAAAAACAAGAGATTTTATTTGTTGCTCCGGAAAAGTGCAATTTTAGAGCTTTCGGCTGACATTTTGTACGAAATATACTTTGTACGTCACAACTGAATTCGTCCTCTATTCGTCAAGTCATAAACTGTCAAATTCCATCAAAGGATGGCTACGATGCCGATGGATTAAGAAACGTCCAAAAATCCACATTAAACATACCGGATCCTGATACACCAAATAACATCAGTTCAACCCAACAATTGTTTTTGCGGCCTACAACATCAACGACCAACCCGATCAATCATGTTGTTCAATGCCGAGTTCAACCCAGAAGTTCCAGTCCACCGTCCGTTTGGCGTTCATAATCCACGTTGATTGAATCGGAAGAAATGGAATCAAGTAAATCATGATTAATCGAGTCAACTGATATCGAAAATCGAGACTCATTGAAATGATTGAGATTGAAATAGAAAATCGAGAATCCAGAATCGAGAATCATGTAAATGATTGAGATTGAGATCGATTAAAATGATTGATTTCGATCATCAATACTTTTCGATGATCGGATCAAAAAAATCGAATCGATCCCGATTGACACAGCTCTATAATGTAGAAGGTATCGACGCGACGGGGAATGGATCGGATACGTTTTCGTGAAAGTGTTATTGATTGACATTTGGAAATATTTAGTTCTAAGCAATTTTTCAGGCACCAGACAGAGAAACTGTTGAGATCAAGTTGTAGGAGAGTGACATCATGTGTTGAAGAAATGGTCTTGAAAAACTTTGTGCCGTCGGCGTGAATTGAGATATGACAATGTTTCATGACCATTTTAATATATTAGTAAGAATAGAGAGGAGCAGTCCTAAGTGGCTGCCTTGTGGAACCCCAGAGGTAGATAAGAAATCATCAGAGAAGGAAGATCTGAATCGAACTTTGTAGTGACGGGTGTTTAGGTAAGAAGAAATCCATCTTAAGAAGATAGGTTCAAGACCAAGGGTGGACAGTTTGAATAGAATAAGCTTATGTGAGATTTTGTCAAAGGCCTTACTGAAATCGGTTGAAACAACATCGACTTCCAATTCAACAATGTTAGTCGTTGTGGACCTACCCTTTACACAGCCTTGTTGTCTAGGGGAAATGAGAGACTTACAGCGAAAACTTAAAATATCATACAAAATGCTTTCAAAGATTATGGGAATATGTGAAAGTTTAGCGATTGGACGATGATGATGGACTGGCAGCATCAATGGTCCATACTTCTTTAAGAACGACATTGGACATATTCGTCAACGTAGACTGCTATCATTCGATGATGACCAATTTATTTTGGTCCGAATTGGATAATATGGAAACCAACGTGCCACATAGCCAGTGGAAATTTTACAGAACCGATTTCGGAACATGGTTATCTCACGCGAAGGCTATGTGAATTATCCACCGAGATAGTATACGATTGGCCCCGTTAGACTATTATTACTTGTGGGGTTTTCTTTAATCACAGGTGTGTACCAAATACTCGTAACAACAAGCCATCACTGACCTGAAAGCCAATTTAATCAATGCCATCAATGGTCAAATTTAGCCTGATTATACGTTAGAATTATGAAAAATTGGATGTTTCAGATGTAACGCCACCCAACGAAAGCCGTGAAAGGGCATTTATTATCTTTCATACATAATGGCACAAATGGACTTTGTAATTCATTAAAATGTTTCAATAATATTTCACTAGAGTTTGATTTATTCATATTTAAAAATAGAAAACGGTCTATTGATCTTTTGTTGGAAAATTCGAAAATGTCTAAATTGCTAAAAAATAATTTCTTCTCTGATTTTGTCTTTACACAATTATTTATTTATTTGAAAAAATTGAGAATGAAATATTATGTATGTATCTTTTCGAAGTACCTACCTATGAGAAATACTTGAACAAGATCGGTCCATCCGCTTATGAAATACAGTCGACTCTCTCTAAGTCGAGCTCCCTCTAAATCGAAGTTCCCTCTAACTCGAACCATTCTCTTGATTATTGACCTATTTTCTTTCCCTCTAAGTCGAATTTTTTTTTCTGTTGCCGAAAAAAAATCAAAAAAAATTCTCTCAGATCGCAACCAGTTATTTTTTGTAATTATTATTAAAGCATCAAGCACACACTCGAACACTTTGATTCTCTATGTTGCATCGCCTGCGCCGTCACCGTCATGTCGGTGTACTGCGCTGTTATACCTGCAATTTACAATATTATCAAACACAAAAATCTCTTCCTAAAAAGATATTCATAAAAAAATTGCAAGGCAAT
The DNA here is from genome assembly GCA_963931855.1 of Philhelius festivus. Taxonomy (NCBI): domain Eukaryota; kingdom Metazoa; phylum Arthropoda; class Insecta; order Diptera; family Syrphidae; genus Philhelius; species Philhelius festivus. The sequence continues at coordinate 213,889,990 of OZ007555.1, read as the reverse complement.
AAATAAAGCTTTTGTTGGTTGGATTCCATTCCAATCCAACTTTCAAACATTTTGTGCTTTATTTGAAAGCAGTAAAACTATCACTCTTAAATCATTGTGGGTCTGTGTATTGGAAAAGAAAAGGGCACTGTTGCGGTGAGATTCCCATTTCAATACATTACAAATTACAATTACAATTTTTTTTAAATAATTAAGTTGAAAAAATATTTTTTTTATAATACATAATTATGAAATAATGAGCGATAAAAGAAAGAAACTTAGCTTTTTTATTTTAGTTATATTATTTATTTTATTTCTTTTATTAATTTTATTTATTTTATTTATTTTATTTAATTTATTTAATTTATTTAATTTATTTAATTTATTTAATTTATTTAATTTATTTAATTTATTTTATTTATTCATTTTATTTGTTATTTAATTCAATAAATTATTACAAAAAAAAACTTTTTAAAACTCCCTCTAACTTGAACTAGTTTTGATATCCCGTGAAAGTTCGACTTAGAGGGAGTCGACTGTACATGAAAATAATCCAAAATAGGAACATTTTCTAAGAACACGATAAAATTCCTTTTCCGACATCAGCTCTTCAAATTTAGGTCTTAGCCATTTTTAAATATTAAAATGCTGAAAGATGGTCTTAAAATAAAAAAAAAATATTTTTTTTTGCTTAGTCACTGAGTTGTATTTTTAAAGTAAAATTAATCAAACTTTCTGAACTTCTTGAAAAGACAAAGAAGTTGAAGTTGAGACACTCTTAAGCCTAAGATGATACCTATCGGCTACAGACACAATAATCTCAAATTGTATGATCCAGAAACTATTTAGGCCATATGTATATGTAGGTTACACAACTGGCTCAAATCTAGTTTTACTGTAATTCTCTCAATTTAAAAAAAGTCTCTAACAAACCAATTACTGGCAAAACTAGAAATTTTCCTATTTCATTAAATCAAACTAAGAGCATCAGAAGTTAAACCTTTTTCTCTTGGGCCAATCCGATCACCAGACTCCATTTTGTTTTACTCATTTGCAGCAATAAACGCTTTCTAAAATAAATAAGTGTCAAAACCAAATTAAAATTAAAACCCGACTGCATTTATAAAAAAGTTAATTCAAAAGATAAATGCACTCAAAATTATATTTCAAAATTTCATCCTTCGAATACAAAATGAGATACGAGTATTTCTCTTTTATTTTAATGTAATTTCAAACTTACTCGAAACTCATTTATGAATTTATAATAAGTTTTCTAGATTTCATTCCAACCCTCACCGCTAGAGTGCGCTTGCTTTTTTTAACTGTCATATGAGAGATATCTGCCCAAAAACTATTACCCTATACTTAACACACCTGGTAGAGGTAGAAAAGTGTAGCACAACTTGATTAGGTAGGTAGGGTTGATGGTACACATATTTACGAACGTTATTCATATAATTTAAGTTTAAGGTAATATTATTTGATGCCCTAGAACATCCTGTGACAAAGTTACAAAATTCTGCGTCCCCCTCGTTTTTCAACTTTTTCATCTGGTTCATATACATATGGAATCATCGTATGGGGGTAAGTTTTGAGTTGGACCGTGTTTGCCTATCCTGCCTGCAGCTTCACAAAAAAAAAAAAACTGAAATATAACTCAAGAGACTCGTCGTGTATGGCACAACTGTAAGGCACCATGGGGACTCCTGAGTCCTGACACAAACCACACATTCAAAGTGTCACAAGGACGATAAAGCAGTTTCTGTTCTCATTTTCACCAGAAAAAGTGGAGTCCCAAAAAAGAGTTAACATTTTATAACCTCATTTTTTGTCAGAAGGGACTTGGAGTTAAAAAAAAATACAGTACAGTACCTATGAGATGCGTTAGAAGTAAGGATGATAAGAAAAACTGTCTCAAATGATGATTCCCTCTCCCATCCTAATTTAAAAGTACCGCTTACGTTCTTATCCTTGTCATAAGATTATTTTTTTTATATTTGCGTGTGGTGTGAAAGGATAAACATTTATTTCATCTTTCCTTGTAAAGCCTTAAGAATACGAATTCGAGTTCCATATACGAGTATGTAAAGGTACATACATACCCAAGTCGATAAAACTTTTAAAGGATGAAAATATTTTTGAAGAAGATTTCATATATTCCTAAAAGTGAAAGACAGAGAAAGGGGGAGCGACAGGGATATGACGATCAGACAATTTCTTATTTGAATTAATTAGAAAGCACAGTTACGCGGTGCCGGGATATGTCATTAAGTGTCTTTTTTGTGGGAGAACGCGGAGAGAGAGTCTGACTTGACGAAAAAAAAAAACGAGTAAATGTAGCACATACGAGTACCTATTCACTTTGTACTTTGAAATAACTAAGGACTCTGCGAAGGATATGTGGATATGAAAGGACGAAGATTCAGAGTGTGTAATCAGAGGCACAAATTGAAATTATTCATACATGCCTCGTTTGAAGATATGAAAATTACACACACGCACACACATACAATTATCTCCAGATTTGATAAATAAAAGGACGTTGTTAGATATAATTGCGAGTAGGTACATACCTTACATGCATATGTACATAATAACGATACCCATTGAGTTTTTAATTAAATGTTCCTTCCATTATTTTCATATTTAATTACGCGTTCCTGCACTTATACACACAGGGACAGACGCAGACACATAATAATACTCGGATAAGAGTTTGAATTTTTATTATATTTAATTTTAAATTATAGTTCGCTGCTTTGTTGTGTTAAATTTGCATTTAATAGAATTAATTCCATCGCACAAAAGTGTTGAAACATAGGTGCTGGTGTGTTTAAAGGGTATGATGAAAATTAATTGATTGGAATTTAATTATACGGAAAATAAATGAATATTTGAGATTTTTAAGGGATTAAATAGAGGATGAGTTGTGAGTGCGCCTATCTTATTTAGGTTAATTGACATTTTTTTTCATTACTTGTCACTTTTAAGGGTTATACATTTTTTAGAAGGAGATCTTTTGGTACTTTCACAATGGCATGATATTTCAGAAGAACTCTGTTCGAATACTCAACCTGGAAGAGATTATTTGTGAGCCTATTACGGAAATTCGGCAAAATTCTGAGTCAACTGAATTGTTTTACTTGAGTTTCACTTCTTCCTAATAGGCACGTCAAAGTTTTGTTCAGACAATTGAACTCGGTAGAGTTCAAGAACAACCATAATGACAAAGGATACTCCACCAATACTTAATGTGAAGAAAGTTACGCATTTATTTCTCCGCACTTAACAGCATACCTGTAAAGTACTTAAGTATTCCAATCCACAAAAGTATTAGGAACTGGTACTTGAGAGGTCATTCCTCTGAAGTACAATTACTAGGCACTGGTACTTGTACTTCAATAACTCGGTACTGGTATCAAAAAGAGGCAAATACTGGGCTTTGTCAAGTAATTGGTTACAAGTACCAAGTATCAGGTACTTAAATACTTGAGCAGTACTTCAAGTAATTTCTAGACCATTGAGTAAGGTTTTTTTTTTTCAATTTCAAGGCTAGTTTATAAAGGAAACTTATTATGTATTTCACCAGAAGAAAATGTTTTTCTGATGAACAGGACGGAAACGGTTAGACCAAATATTGTTAAAGCAATCATAAGCGAGTTACTTACCGGAAAATATTCTATTTCGAATTTTAAAATACTTGATCCAGTAAGCAAAATCAGGTTTACGCAATTTCTGATCCAAGAAACTTTTTGTGGTGATTGATTTATTTGTTGCCATTTTTTTTCCACGTTTTCTTTTGGTCTTCAAAAATGTTTTTTTATTCTACAAGAAAGGTACAAATTCCATTAATTCATCAATCACTTTAACCCAGTATCAATGTAAGAGTTAAAAATGAAGTTTAACTAAACATGAACGAGAGGTTTAACTCTTTCGGTTTCACAATGAAAAAAGAAACAGTTAAAAATACTGGCCGTGCTCTAATTCAGTACTTGACCGTACTTCTCCAGTACTTTGGTAATTATCTACCCTTTACTTGTTACATGCGGCAAGAGACTTGAAAAATATTAATACTTGGGATTTTCAAGTACCTACCAGTATTAGAGTATTGAAGTATAATAACTAGTCCAGGCAGACGGCAGTATTGCCATGTCCTATTCTTAAGAATAAAAATTGTTAAATTTGATGAAAAAAAAAGAATCTATCTATCTAATAACTAGTCACGGTCCTGGCACTCGGGCTTGAAATTTTCAGTTCTTTTTAACAGTAACACATTATTTTACCTAAAATAGGTACATTTGAGGTGTGTTTTATTGAACATATGATCGGAGAGTTCTGGCATGTGTAAACTAGTTGATTTTTTTTGTTTTTAAATTTATTCTGCAAAATTCAATTCAGTTTTCCAAACTGACTTCAGTATTGGTCAAATGATGCAGGTTTTTGAGATATACTAATCTATATGCTCAACAAATATAGCTGTATTTGAAGTTATGATTAAAAATTCAGTAAATCTGTTTACTCAAAACTCTTTATGATAACACTTTCATAGTTAATCTTTCTTTCCTTACCCGCACTACACGAATGTGGAATGCTTTACTGGACTCTATATTCAACCCCCCCCCCCCCCTCCTCAATAATATGCAGACATTCAAAACCAATGTGCATCGTATCTTTTTTAAATCCTCTCCTACTTTGCTAAAACGTTCGCACTGTGCTCAAACATTTTAAGGGTAGTTATAATCTCTTTAGTGCGTAAAAATGATTAAAAACAAAAATAGATAGCATTGAGTTGTCGAAGCATTAAACTCTACACGATTTTTTAAATCCCAGTTAATAATGCTGTGAGGATCTGAGTTTAATGAGCTAATAATACGATAACGTTGCAATTCTACTTCCGAAGGAGATGTACGTGAATTTGAGAATGAATATGAGAAGCTGAGAGTAGAGTCGTCGGCAATGAATTGGATTAGAAGTTTCAGATAAGAGATCATTTTATATGGGTCGTTTTAAAAAAAATTACATTTTTAGCGTTATAGCTTCTATTTTTTTTGCATTTCAATTTAAAGACTTGAAGTTTGGCATGGAACAATGTTTATATGTCAGCATTATAAGAAAAAATTTGCAGATCAATTGATGGTAACGAATAGCCATGGTAATTAATAATGTGTAATCTCCGTGGGCTTTTTGGGATGTGATTTTCATGCTTAATCAGTTTTATTAATATTTTTAATGATGAAAATGATTTTTTATTTAATTTTGGGCCTTGTCGTTTGAAAGGGCTTCTCTCAAACTTCAATTTTATGATATGCAAAAAAAAAAAATTGTTTTTTTGTCCGAATACTTAGTTGAACGAGTGTGACAAGATTTGGAAAAAAAAAACCTAATTAAACATTTTCGCTTTTTCACACAATTAAACAATTTTTAATAATTTTTTACGATGCATTTTCTTATAGTACGTCAAAAAACATTTAATTTTATGTTTTATTATAATTTAATTATTGCAGTTAATTCCTTTAAAATTTGCATACAAAATAATTTTTTCATCCGAGTAAAAATTCAGTGTAATCTCCGTGGCCTTGTTACCTTTGTACCGTATAAATACTTTTTAGTCTAACCACCGCCAAGAGAAAGGTATTTATTCATACTTGAACCTAATGTAATTTGGATGACATTGAATTACATTTACTATATTAAAATTAAGAAATAGTCGATTTTGTAATCTCCGTGGCCATTTTCGTATTTGTTTTTTAATAAATGTTCTTTTAGTTCATAATGGCTCATATCATTATTAATTTTTTTATATTCTAGATAAATATACTGAATTTCATCATTCCTTACAATATTGGTACCGTCAATATTGGTACCGTAAAAGTTCCAAAAAAGTTATGTGCCGTTATTTAAAATTATTTTTTTTTGTCTTTCATGCTTTTAAACAAAATCATTTCGTAAACAAACAACTTTTTTATTAATTATCCTATTAAATTTAGTTGCTTTCCACAAAATGTTAACTATTTATTGTTACTATTTATTTTGTGGATTATTGTTATTTTATGCAAGAAAAGAATATTTTTAGTACAATCGAAATTTAAAATTTAAATTTTTATCAAAAAATACTCGTAAAATGGAAAATATTTGAAATTATTTTTGCGCAACTCGGAGAACTCCTTTTCTACTTGTTTACTATAGATTTAGAAACTAAAACCCAAGAAAAACTGAAAAAAATTTTTTTCAAACGATCAAAAAAAAAATGTCAATTTTTAAAAAATGATCCATATAAATGATGAAGAGAGTCGTAGACAAAATGGAGCCCTGGGGAACATCACAATTTATTTTGTGAATATCAGACTTGAAACCATTCAATTCAGGACTAGAAGCGCTCAGAAAAAGTTGTAGAAAACTCTTCAATCGAGCTAAATACACAACAGAATCCTCAGATTGGAACTTGTATAAAGAATCCTTAAATATTTATAGGAAACAATTGAGAACAAGTAAAAGATCTTCATGGAGGAACTTCTGTGATAAAATAGAAGATACTTCCGAAGCATCTAGATTGAGAAAAATCCTCTCAACCAATCCAGTCATGCCAAGCTCTTTGAAAATGTAAAATGGCTCCTGGACAAATTCGTGTGAAGAATCACTCAACTTGCTACTTGACACTCACTTCCCAGGTAACTCGCAAAACATTTGTAACATGAACTCAATGGAGTCAAACAACAAATTTATAAATGTCCAAGGGTTAATAACAAGGAACAAACTAAAATGGGCAATTAATAGCTTCGATCCACACAAATCGGCGGGACCAGACGGTATAATACCAGCTGAACTGCAGGTTGCTTCAGATATTATCTTACCCACTTTAGAGATAATACTGGACGGTTGTCTAAACCTGGTTCATATTTCCCTTATATGGAGAGAAGTTAAAGTAGTCTTTATACCCAAAGCTGGTAAATGCTTACGCCTAAGGATATTCGACCAATCAGTTTATCGTCATTTCTTCTTAAAACTCTAGAACGATTGATTTATATTCATCTGCGTAGTGCTATAGAACGAAACCTTAATTCTACAGCACAACACGCTTACTCTAAGGAAAATCGGTAGAAACTGCGTTATATACCTTGGTACGCACCATCGAATACTCCCTAAATCACAAAGAATTCACTTTAGTTGCATTCCTAGATATAGAAGGCGCCATCAACAATGTCGACAGCGATGCAATTGCGAAGGCACTGCAGAATTTCAACGTAGATAGATCACTTGGTGACCTAACAAATTTCATGCTGAAAAGCAGAATTATAAATGCAAAACTAGGTAACTTAACTACAAGTAACTAGAGGTACTCCACTTCTATGTCCTATCCCCACTTCTATGGAACATGGTAGTTAATGAGCTGCTAAATAGACGAGGGATTCAAAGTGATTGCATACGCTGACGATATTGCCATTGTAGTATCAGAAAAGCATCGTCAAATTCTAGTAGAACTCATCCAAACAGCTCTCAATAAGCTACTCAAATGGACAGATCGTTGTGGACTAGGTGTTAACCCCCACAAGTAAGATTAGTCTTTAAATAGTATATAAATAATTATAAAAATTAAGCTGAAAGCTTGTAAAATATTAAAATTTAAATATTTTTATGGAGTTAAGCAGTGTAACGAAACCTTAGATACTTGTCCAGGCTGAGTCCCAATAATAAAGAAAACAGAAGAAGTCCACGAACATACCCTTGAGGTACACAGCAGTTAACCAAATATGGACTGGAAGTTCCTTGAATTAATTAAATCTTTTAAAACCGATTTTTAAGACAGATTCTTAAATTTTTTAAGATCAAGATTTTGCCGTCGGTACAATCAAAAGTTTTGGAAAAGTCTAAGAGAACCATAATACCCAACTGACATCGATCAAGAGCCTTGCAAAAATCTGAACTCTTATAACGAAAACTCTTATAATAAGCGAAATCCAGAATGTTATCTCGATAGTTTGCTACAAGTTGGAATAAAAAAGAGAATTTGATCTGACGTCAGCTTTTCAAAAACTTTACTCAAAAACGGCAGCAACGAAATTAATGAAACGTGACATCTTTAAAATACAAATACGACTATAATAAATTTCAAATTAGCGTTATCAAACCCTTTTTTCAACTCAAATTTTGACACAACCATAAGATTTAAATGCCAATAAAGTTCTCCACAACTTTTTTTTTTAAGAAACAAAAAACATAAACAAAAAAGTATAACCCTTGATATCATTAAATAGAAGCCGTTAAAAAGAGTTCAAAACCATTAACCGTTTTGAATTTGTTTCAATTTTACTACATTCAAGTTTCGTGCCCATTTGCCAGTGTGTTTCGTTTTTGTTTTTCGTACTTCATCTGTTTTACCCTTTTATTAGGAGTGGAAGAAGAATTTAACGAGTGCCAAACATTAAAAACGACGAAAAAAACATAATATATGAAAAGGAATCTAAAACACAGATGAAAACGAAAAATGTCGGTCGTAGAAACGGGGAGGACAAAATTTCTGCTGAATCCTTTGCTTGAGGCTTAATTCTTCTATACCAGCCATTTTAATGGCCACCAGAATTACTTGTCGATTCCATGTGTCGTCCTCTGAACGGTAAAATTCACCTATAAAATTAATACATATACATATCTGTTTGTTTGTATTTTTATATCCTTCAAGGAGCCGACCAAATTTCAACAATAGAAAAAGAAAACCATTTGAGAAGTGAACTCAATAAGGTGATAAAATACGTCCTAACACAACTTCAAAGAATAGTAGTGACAAGTTAAATACATACATATATGTGTATGTGTACATATATAGCATACATATAATCCAAGGCAATAAAACATGCATACGAGTACAAACACAAAGACATCGTAACGCATTAGAAGAAGTATTATTTTCTCTAAGCCGGATTAATGGAGGTCCTTAAAATAGGTTTTATTACACGCGGAGTTTGCTTTCTCCCATTTATATTGGCTTTGGCCCCCGGCCTAGCTCCCGGTCCCGGCCCCGGCCCCTTGACACCGAGACGACGACGACGATGGTGCTCTGTTTGTTTTGAAACAAAGAAATGGGCGTCAGTTTCTCATTTTGACTTTTTTATGTCATCTTGCCTTTTTTTATTGTTCCTTATTCTTGAGAAGCCTTGCTGGCGCGACACACACTTGTGTCCCTAATCTATCTACCTTAGCAGAAACGCAACGTTAAACATTGAGTACAATTCTTTATAAGCCATAAAAAGATTGTTTGATGTCCTGCGAGCGCATTGGATGGATTATAATGAATAGGAACATTCATCGACACATTTGTGAGGACCCAAGGATAAGGATTCCCTTCGCAAATTAAACACTCTTGTCTCATCCTTGATGTAAAAATAAAATAACGTCAACAACGTTTATAATGAGATGTTTATCGGAGAGGACATTTTGAGTGATGCGAGATGTTTATGTAGACATTATCATTATTATGGCTTTCTCCCTCGCCCCTTTCGTTCGTTTGGACACAAAAACAAGATGTCCTTTTTACGATCTCGTAAACGGTCCAAAGGTCATCACTGCTAAAAATCGAAAGACTGCTGCTCCATTAAATTTGTTGCTTGCAAAGAAAGGATTCAACTTTCTTTTTTCAAGGACATCATCCCACGAAAGATGACAACGACGTTCGACGCGACGCGACGGCCGGGCGGCCTTGTTTCAATCAATAAAAAATGTTTATTTATGTGAAGAATTGGGGACCGTTTTTCTAGTTAACAGAAAAAAAAAATAAAATAAGGGAAAATGACGTCCTTTGCTTTATTGCGAGCAGCTATTAAAATTAAATAAATTTGCCTTTGTGGTTAAGCAAATTTATTGATGTGAATGAAGAGGCCGTTTGTTTTTTTGTCGGTTGGGGCATTCGAAACACAAAAATATGCAAAGGATTCTAAAAGACACCAATTTCTTTTTTTGAAGAGTTTTCCTAAAAAGACGCAATTGGTTGGGTAATTTTATGAATGCTTCTTTCAATTTGAAGAGAATAATTTACAAACGTTATGAAGAGGCAAAGGCATAATTTGAAATGAAAATCCTTGGCCTACATTTTCATGGAATCTCAATTGGAAAATACAAAAAAAAAAATCAACGCAACGGGCTTTAGTGTATAATTAAAATGAAAAGGTTTTCTTTTGGATAAGATTCTAAGAATATTCGAGAAATATTTAAAAAGATATAAGGCAAAAAAATCTGGTTCAAAAAGATTTCTTATTTTTTTTAATTATTTATCTTTGTTTTGTGTTTCCTAGAGGCTAGAGAAGATCTGCCCAGGTCGTAAGATTATTGAAAGTTCTTTGTAACAATTTCTTTAAGATAGCCGGATGGCATCCCATCCTACCACTTCTTAGCCTTTTATTAGCTAACCAAACTCTAAAGAAAGATTTAGGATATCGACTTGCAGGCACCCTACACCGTAGGACATTTTTACTAAGAAACCACACACTTTTATATTTAAAAAACGAAAAAGCAAGAAGTTGATTTTCAATTTACCAAGTGAGAAATCTTTTCTTGCAGAATTGAAGGCGCATTTGCTTTTGCAGATGGGGTGTCTATTTTTACTTGCGACTTATAGCATAGTATAAGGCAAGTTATGCATTCGTATAAAAAATCGAACCTGAGATTTTGATCAAAGTTGACATTTCGATGATAGCGAAGATGAAAAAAATTGGTCTCGTAATTCTGTCTGCCTGTCTATCTGTTCGACTACAGCCTAAGCGGCTCGGCCGATTTTCGTCAAACTTAACGGTACCTGCCATACGATTTTTTGTCGAAATTTTTATTTGTATGTCTTAAAAACTGTCTCACAGATTAAATAAAAAAAATAAAAAAATTTCATGTAGTTAAGGCTAGGTAAGTAAATAAATTAAAATCCAAAAAATTGTTATTTTTGGTACCTTCTTTGGAACCATTTTTTTGTTGTTGATTTTCTCAAAAACGGTACAACCGACTTTGATCAGATTCCAAAATTTTCCAAATTTTTTTTTGGGATTTTTAAAAATATTTAAAATATTTTTCTCAAAACTCAATATTTTGAAATACCCATGCTCGATTTATTTTTAAATTTGATAAATAAAAGTTTCTTAATATATTCTACAAGTTGTAGAAAAAAATATTTTATTTTACCTAAAAATAACGGTACCCACCATAAAAATGTTAAAAAATGGTTTCTGAAAATCGTATTTTTCGCAAAGACCGTTCCGAGAATTTTGCGAATCCAAAAATTAAAAAAAAACATGTTTCTTTAAGTTTTGAAATGTAATGTTTTTTTATTTTTTTTATGAGCTTCTTTATCAAAAATTTCATTAAAATCCATTATGCCCATAATGAGAAATTCAAGATTTTAAAAAATCGTTCTATGGTAGGTACAGTCAGTAATATCTTGTTTTCAAATTTTTTTTTATTAAATTAGTTTTTTATTAAGTAAGAATTAATTGAAAGAAAAAAAAATTTAGCAAAATTCTCGGAACCGTTTTCGAGAAAAATACGATTTTCAAAAACCATTTTTAAACATTTGTATGGAGGGTACCGTTATATTTAGGTAAAATAATTTTTCTCATATCTTGTAGATTGTATTTAGGAACTTTTATTTATCAAGTCTTAAAAAAATCGAGCATGGGGTTTTCGAAATATTGAGTTTTCAAAAAAAAAAAAATTGAAAATTGTTTTATTAAAAACCCAAAAAATTTGTTTTTCAAAATTTGAATACACAATAATATTGAAACTGCCGGGTAGCTTTAATATAAAAAAAAAGATCAAAATTGGTTGTACCGTTTTTGAGAAAATGAAAAAAAAAAGGTTCCAAGGGGTGTACCAAAAACAATAATTTTTTGGAATGTTTTTTTCAATTTGAATTTATCATTATCGGCATAACGGATTTAAATGAAATTTTTTACAAGGAAGCTTCTTAAAAGTTTAAAAAACATTGCATTTGAAGACTTAAAAAAAATACTTTTTTGAATTTTTGAAAAAAAAAAAAAGAAAATGTATATTTTTTGGGAAAATTCGATATCTCAAAAATTAATATTTTTTCTTTTTTTTTTTTTTTTTTGTACATAATAAAAACTTTAAGTTGGCGTACCGAAATTTTTTAATATGGACACACCGACGATATGCGATTTTAACAGGACGGGCGCCGCGATATACGTACCACAAAGCCAGTGCCACAGGGGATATTTTGTGCGAACGATTTCCGATAGCGTACCATTTGCCCTCTTTAGACTTCTTCTTGAGTAGTTTTTACTAAGAAACAGGCCTGTGTCAACAAAGCAACCTGAAAGACAACATAATAAATAAATAAAAAAAACTTTTGTTCTTGCTAAGAGAACTTTGAATCTTATCTATGATCTTAGGTTATTTTAACATGGAAATAATTTTCCAGAAGTTCAGCAAAACTGAAAGGACATTTCCAGTTGGGCGATTTTCCGGCCGATAAGTCGTCTATCATCAATCCCAAGCATCTCTTCATTTGTTGGATAGAATTAAGAACATAGCATTAAAACTGATTGGAAACAGAACTATCATGGAATCATTTCCACCTCTTGAACAAATATCGAAATGTTTCCTATCTTTCCTTGATTTATCGCTTGTTTCACAAGAAATGTTCACTCGAAGAAGCCAGTTGCATTTCTCCCCTCAATCAGTCCGACCGTGATGCCTGTTTGGGTAGGTATGCTCATCAGTTAGCCCTCGAACTTCGACATGGTTTTCCTTTAGAGCAATGGTCATCGACGCCTCATTTCTCGCCCTTTCTAAATGTGTCCATCGCTCGTGCAGTGTGAGCCTAAGGAATACGCAGAATGAAATGGCTGTGATCATAGCCATAGGCCACATAATATAGACAGCCACTGGTGATATTAAAACTGTAGTAAGGTACCTTGGTAAATGGTTGGATCAATATTTTTAATTCGACAGAAGATTTAAGTGATGATCTATCCAAAGCAAAGGGGAGCCTTTGCCTTAAGGGTTACTATTTTACTGCCGCCGCCGGCATGGTGTAAGTGATTTGCTGCATTTCTCTCATCCGGCCGTTGACGAACTGCCTATGGCTGTCCGGTGTGGTTTAACATTGCCCTATTTTATATGGATTCGGGTGTTTGAGAACCAATGTCTTAGATGTTGCCTTGGATTACACAAACAGAGCCCGAGTATTATTCCAAACAGATTCTATAAACAGAATAGATAATTTTTTGTTACAGTTGATTCAGGGTCACATTGCAAGAGCGATGTCCTCGACCTAAATTTTTAGAACTTACTACCCTTATCAAGTCTTAAGAGAGCAGGCATCTAAGAGGCTTTATCCCTTTATCCTGATCTAGGATAAAATGGGGATTCCGCTAATCTGCATTGTCGGTCGTAGGACAGTGAAAAGGTGGCTCTTTTACAGTCGAGTAGTCCTTCGGTTGAGTAGAACTGTGCTGGATCGGGGCCGAAGAGACAAGAGGTAAGACAGAAGAACCAGTTCTTGTAGTGAAATTACGCAGATTCTTGGAATAACAGTGGATTTTTTTTTATCCAGCAGGGATTTCCATTACCATTTCAATGAGCCAACTTTCAAAACCAATGTTCATTGATATCTCATGTCATGAAAAGTGCTGCTTATTAGCCGTTCGGTATCGCCAGAAAAATTGTAGATCCCCTACAGGAATGATTGAGAGTTGTAATTTACTGGCTCCTGCCTCTCCTCGAGCTGTTGCACCGCCAAATTTAAATTAATTATAACTTAAAGCACCCGCATACGGCCAGTAAGTTAGTTGTGAGTTATTGGTTGGTAGGCCAGTTTTTATGGATTTTTGTTAAGCTTTATTAACAGTTATTAGTTTAATAAGTATCAAACGTGAATACAAAAAAATGAGTAACAAAAACAGGTGGGTATTCTGGGTGTTGAGAATTTTTGATAGACTGAAATTTAGGGGTATGCAAAATCTGAAATTTCTGGAGGAAATTTTGAATTTAAAAAGAAAACGTTGAACGAAGATATTTCAGTCAGCTAAAATTGTACTTTTATTTTCGAAACACTCAAAACTTGAATCTTTTTTCAATCTTTATAGAATAAAAAGAAACACAACGCATGTTTGCTCTTATCAATCGTTCGAAATATTGACGAGGAAAATTTGATAAAAAATGCCCTTTTGTCTATTCCAAATCTTTGAACATCAGGAGAGACGCGGTTTGATCGTAACTATTGCAATGGTTTTAGAAAGAATTTGAAAAAAAAAAAACTAGAAACAAAGAAATTCCAATTAAACGGAAAAAAAGCAGTTCAAAATTTTCAGAATTCATTAACATGAACTCATATTAAAATAATTGTGTAGATAATATGAACAATGAACAATCCACTACAAAAAAAAAAAAACAATTTCCTAATAAATACTTCTCTGACATTTTAAATTTCTTTCACTTTCGACTGCTTTCAGAATAGTTTTATAGTATTTTCTTTTTACAATTGGTTAAGTTTTCCATTTTATTCGAAAACAAAAGCTTTCAAAAGAACTCCATTTGAAATATTCACAGCATCATTTTTGTTTTTATTATTTTTTTCAGTTGAATTTTTATTTTTTAAGTTCATATGCATGTTCACTTGAAATCATTCCAAGTTATGCTTGGCAAGGATAAACTTTTCATTTGCATGTTGTGTTCTTGTCACACCACCCTTTTCCTCATATTCAAGCCCCTGAACAATGTAGTTGTATGTAGGAAGGTACCTTGTGAATGATGCGTGGTCCATGCATCCGAAGGATTTGCCATTTCTTATGAATACACTCGAAAGAGCCAGAATAGTTATCTGGGAGTGAGACATGCAACCACAAAAACAGATTTTATAAATTCAACTCATGCATTGTGTTTGTAATAAAAAATAAATAAAAGTACCCCAGGAAGAAGGAAAAAAAAAGAAGAACAAGAAAAAAGAATCCTGTCATCCCGCAGAGTTATTCCTTCGTACAATATTGTTATACAAAATGTACTATGCGAGTGTCATCCGTTTCTAGAATTTATATTTTTTCCCTTCCTCAGTTTTTTTTTATCTTTATTTAAACCAATCCAAGAAATTGAAGGGGAGGTAAATTTCACGGGAATATGTCCACGGCCCCACAGCTAGACATAACAATAACAATATGATTTTGCATATCCTGCAGCCCGTTGAATACATAAGGAAGGACCTGTGGTACACAATACGAAGAGTATACGCGAGCAGGGCACCCGTTGCTTCGGATGAGGCGAAGGAGGAGGATTGCCGAACGGGGAGGAAGTTGGACAAGAAAAGGGATAATTTTTAAACAGCATTTCTAAATTGAGTTGAAGTAACCGCGTACCGAGTCGGTGAGGACGACCGACGCAAAACACTGACATCCAGTGCTGGATTCGAAGTTGAGCAGGACTTATTTTATGATTGAAAGGCGCATAAGGTGTGTATTCGAATAAACGCACAATTTATTCGTTATTCGAATTCAAAAAAATGTATTCATTATTTAACTAACGAATTAAAAAAATTCTTATTCGAATAACGAATAAAAAAATAAAAAAAAGATAGCAGTAAGGGGCATTTATGAAACTACCTCGGTAACATACGAAAGGTTCTAGAATCGGGACTAATGGCATATCTTAGAGCCGTGAAAAACCTCTAGGAAGCTTGCGACACGACGCATAGTCTCTTCGAATGACTTCATTTTAAGGATTAAATTCTGCGTTTAAAATAGAATCTAATTAGAAGATAACATTCAACCATTTTAAAATAGATGTTGAATTACTCGGCCCCCTCCAGGTTGGTAGCCCTAAGCCGCAGGCTGTTAGACCATTCCCTTAATCCGTCACAACTCACGAGCAATGTATAATAATTTCTACTCAGTTTTGCAATAATAGTTTTATGCTTTTGAAGTTTTTTTTTTTGCACAATTTTTCTTTTTTATTCATAGGATTTCTATTTTAATTTTATTTACTTAAATCATTTTTTTTTCCTTTTTTTTGTGTAATGTTGTTGTTTTGTATTATTCATCAGAGATCTTTTGAGCATTGTGTGAAAGGATTTGATGTACAAGTAAGAAAGAAAAATACAAACGAAAATGAGGGATTCCATAAGAGCATAATGGAAACAGCAAACCACAAAAAAAAAGTTATTTTTTCTTGATGGAGTGGAATGTGATTTGAGTTCTTTTATTTGAGATTTTGCAAGAAAAAAGAATAAAAAGTTAATGTTTTTTTTTATAAGGGTGGGGGATGAAATAAATTTTATTTTGATTACATTTCATAAAAAGAGAGAGAGAGAGATAAGGGGAGGAAATGAGATGAAATGCGGTGTGATGTGTACTCGGAAGTACATACACTTAATTTTGAAGGATGTTTTTTAAGGCGTTAAGGAGGAAATTGTATTTGTTTTTTTTTTTATACAATACATACATAGATATATTGACAGAAGGCCTTGTAATTTTGAAATAAGTTGAAATTCAATGCATAAGCAATTTTACTACCGCTTCATAAAATACAAACGTTTTTTTTTTTTAATTTTAAATATCACGAAGGATATTTTATTAGAAGACTGTCAAATGAGTTGACTAGAAATTCTTTTTGTCTAGGAACTTGTATTTCCTTATGTTCTTTTCAAAACAAAAATTTCAAATATCCGAAAAAAAACATTTACGCCTCTAAAGTGGTGAATGAAAGTTTAACATAAATTGAAGTCAAAGTTGATAGATAATAATTATCTTAAGGATTTACAACAAACCCAGTTCCAGATGATCAAGTACAAGTTCATCAAACTTAGCCCGTCCAACTTGCCTAAAGACCGATTGGATGTGATTCGAATGACTCAACATTGGAACGAGCGTTATCCGATTTCTGGAAATTATTTGGTAAACTGGTGGAACAAAAATTTTGGGGACAAACAATTCAGTACACATTTCCAATAAAACTATATCTGTCTGGACTTCTTCCTGGTAACATCCAACTTGACCAAAATTGTTCTTAAGTTGCAGAATTACTCATGCAGGGCCCTTATTGAAAATCCGGAGATCGAGTCAGTGGAACTTCACATTCAACTGAGTTAGCAGATCAAAACAAAAGATCTACAAAACGAGGAGCACATCAATTACAACTGACTATACTCTGTCCAACAAAAATTGTCAGTACATGCCTTATGGGAGAGCTTTTTCTAAAGCAGTGGCGCCTGACGCACCCTCACTACAATGCGTTAGGAAAAATGCCACTAAAAAAAGAGCAAGCCACTGACTTTTCTTATGGAATTGTTGTTGTAATTCTTTGCAAAAAGTTGTATACCCCAACATGACCTACGTATCCCACTGCTGATGAGATACTGACAAGACACAAGAGTGTCGAGTTCGAGTGTCACTCAATACGATCGTGCGCTCTTTATCTACATCAAAACAGAGTTACCCTTATCATTCTCAATTGCAAGCAAGGAGCTTTTTCAGTGGTTTTTATTAAGGAGCTTTTGGGATTCGAAGCTTTTGAAAACACATTTTAAGAAGATGAGTATGTTGAGTGTTGTCGTATTGCTTTTCAACTTAAAAAAAACTCGCCTATTATCTTAATGCTTGGTGTTATGGGAAAAGGTAAATTGAATAATGTTTTCAGTCGTTTTGAATCGGCAGACGGTAGCCCTACGCGTTTCTTACTCTCATTTGCGGCGATTTATAATGCAAACTACGGAATCCCTGTGAGAGCTTTAAAAGGCGACACACTTATGCATGGCAATGCAACCAGAATGAGAGACAAACGTCCTATCTTCCCTGTACTGACAATTTTTGTTGGACAGAGTATAGATATCGAGCGATTCCAAGCTGAAATCGAAAAGACTGCAGTGATGGCCCGCATGTCAACAGAAACATCTGTTAAAACGAAATTAAGAAATGATGTTGACCACAAAAAACGCATTGGTAGAGCATCTGGAATATGTCCGACTGACATATGCCAGTTTCTCAAATGATGAGGAGTGGCTTTAAAAGTAACAGGGTTGAGAAGTAACAGCTAAAAAACAGTGTTTCCCTGAAAAATAAGGGGACATCTCCATCTTCTTTAGTTGGTATATGGAGACAATTGAAAGAAGTTCTGTAAGGTCTAAAAATTAGCAGCTTTTTAACTTCGTGCCGGTTTTTTGAACAGTCATTTGGGTTTTTTGTTAAGTTTGTGTGTGTTTGTGCGACCTTTAGTAAGCTCCAATTTATGTTATTGAGGTTAAATTTTACTGCGGGGCTATAGTTGTAACATTTGTTCGGAGTAAGTTGTTACACGTTTTTGTGTTTTTTGTGATTTTTTGAAATGTAAAGTAATTTTTGTGTTGTATTTTTATACGAGTATGTTCGTAGGCTAAGAAATAATTTCTTTCTGTTAAATACAGGCCAGTCGTTTTAGCACTAGGTGAGAGTAGTAATCTTTCAGAATTTCGCCTGCCTGGCTATAACTTAATGCTATAGTCTTTCGGCAACACGGCCTTATAATTTATGCTCATTTATAGGACTCCAAATCTTGTGAGAATTCAACTCTTAATGAGTTTGATGCGTCGTTATTGCGGTCGATTTCGATGTACACAATTCAAGTTGGCTCCGCTTTTCAGGCCGGTTTTTATTTTTGTGTTTGGTTTTAATTTAGTTTCTTTTTAGAGGTTATACGAGGTTATAATAAATTAGTGAACGAGGAAATGTGTCGAAGGAGTAAAAAAAAAAGTAATAATTTTGTTTGCTAAAAATAAATCGATATTTTTCTTAACCACCATTTTCAATAATAGTAATCAGGCCAATGACCCCGAAGTGACTCCGAGCTTCATCAACTTCGAAGAAGTAGCTGATTTAATCAAATGTGGGCGAGCTAATAGTTTATTTAAGTAATGGTGCTTTTCCTCACTTGGTTCTTTTTTTTTTGTAAGACTGCGAAGAAGATTGATATTTTCCGAAGAGATGGAAGGCAGCAAAAAATAATATTGATACATGAAAGAAGTTGATAGGACTTTTTATTATCTATTCTTAACAACACAAGTTAAATCCTTGCATCATGAATCATTCGGCGGCAGAAGGCATCTTGTACCACAAACAACATCATCCTGGATATGAAGTTTGGATTTCCGGTTGCCAGGTTTCTGTTCAAAGAAAGCTTTAAGTTTTGTGAATAACATTTTAAGCAGTCACTTAGTTTAATCACAAGAACTTGGGCGTATCTCGGACAATTCTATTTTCTGGTTCTGAAGGAGCTACATATTGTACCTGCGAATTGATTATTTAAATATTTTAACACAGTTTCTAGTGACAATGAATTTGACTTAGTTTATTTCCATTTCATTCCATTTCACCATGATAACTTCGAAAGAAAAAGGCTTCCAGATTTTATCTGCCGATACGCAAGAAATAAATAAATTAAATAAATTAAAGGCCATTATGACTCTTAAAGAGCCTTAACCTAATGAATAACATCTCCCATTCTTGTTGGCGTATCACCAGGAATAAAAGGAACTTTAAATTTTCACTTTAAATAACAAGAAATACTTTTTGAGAAATTGTATATTCCTCACAAGAGGCCATACACCCCGAAAGGCCGTCCAGTTAACTATTACATAGGGAGCAAAATTGGGATTTTTGACGCTGTTATTCAAAACCGAGACTCGGTATAGTATTTGTCCAACCAAGTCCTAAGAAAGTCGAATTATCCTTAGCCTCAAGTACAATCAACTAATTGCACTTACGTCACTTCTTTCTAGGGTCATGGTCATGTACATCAACTATTATAAGTTTGAGGAATATCTTGAAGAACCGAAGCTTCTAAATGATCGGCACTTCCTTGTCCTTTGGATGTAGATCTCGAATGGTAGCGTATGATAAGCCCGTTGAACTCTAATCTTGCCAGCATTGTTCAATCAATTATATTATCTCTTAGAAGTTAATGCTTCAAAAAACTCAAGGCTCTCTCCGGTCGTCAAAGCGCAACTTGACCCATACATATGTCGCTACACATCAGGGGAACTTGCATAGAGGAAACTGAAAACCTTTCGGTTCTTGGTATGCGCATTATAGACCATCAACCTCGTGTGGAATGATCACATATTCGATGTATCCAAAAACGCTGCAAGTGTTTAGGTTTCCTTCGACATTGCCCGACATTTATCACCCCTTCTGATCTGGCTTTTATCTATAAGGCCTATATTCATCGGAAGTTTGAGTATAATTAACATAATTGGGCGGGTGCTGAACTTGAGTCTCTTAGATGGTATCCAAAAAAAAGCTTTAAAAATGATAGGTGATAAAAATATAACAAAATCATTTGAGCACGTAACGTTTCATTACTTTCATTAGCCTATCGTAGTTCTAATAAACAGTGTAACAGTGTTAGCTGTCCACCCTAACAGAAAAATTCCTTCTACTTTCAATACTGATAATTTCAATATTTTATAAACCTAAGATCCCTATGCAAACAATTGAACAAATTGATCATGAAGTAGAACAATTTATTGCTGATGTGCAACAGGCTGCAGAAGAAAGTATTCCAACTATTTCGAACGCGAGAGAAAAAGGTATAAAATATCCTATCGAAATAAAGGAGTTGATATTGGAAAAAAGAAGAGCTAGAAGAAAATAGTAAACCACGAGATTCCCAGATGATAAGGTAGTTTTTAACCGTCTTAACAACGAATTAAAAAAAAGAATCTGTGAGTTTAAAAATGAGTCACTAAGTAGATTCCTGAAATGTCTGACGACGGATGCTTCTACCGAATACTCCTTATGGAAAGCAGCTAAGCGCCTAAAAAGACCTCAGACACAAAACCCGCCAATAAAGTCTCAAGATGGTAAATGGATCGGAAACCCGAAACAAAAGGCTTATCTCTTCGCTGAACATCTCGCGAATGTTTTCAAGCCATTCCCAGCAAACACAGCTACAGATCCCCTACAGTTTGTTGACAGAAACGACGAATGTGAAATACCTTTTGCCACGCTCAAAGAAGTAAGAAGCATGTGTCAACATAAGTTGTCTAACAAAAAATCACCAGGGTACGATCTTATAACTGCTCAGGTTTTGAAAGAAATGCCTCTAATAGCCTTCAAGAAACTCCAATTTATAATAAACGCATGCCTTAAACTAAGATATGTGCCACATCATTGGAAAATTGCAGAAGTCATTGTTATACCTAAACAAGGTAAGCCACCAACAGAAGTAACATCTTACAGACCAATATCGCTTATACCAATCATGGCAAAAGTTTTTGAAAAACTGCTACTGAAAAGGCTTAGCAAAATAATTGAAGAAAGAAGACTAATTCCAAGCCATCAATTTGGATTTAGAAATAAACATTCCACGATAGACCAAGTGCATCCAATTACTGATGTTGTGGAAAAGGCACTTGAAGAAAAACAAGTAGGTATGCTCTGCTTTATTCTTAGATGTTGTTCAAGCTTTTGACAAGGTTTGGCACTTGGGACTTGAGTACAAACTGCATAGGGACCTTCCCAGGCAGTACTACGAAGTACTGAAATCCTACATTACGAACCGACTCTTTAGAGTACGGTACGACCAAAATTACTCGGAACTTAAGAAAATTGAAGCCGGTGTACCACAAGGAAGTGTCCTAGGACCAACCCTGTATCTGTTATATACAAGGGATATTCCAGTGGACATCAACGCTATCATGGCGACCTTTGCTGATGATACTGCAATATTGGTGCCAGATAAATCTGTTACGAAGGCTAGATTGGTCCTGATTCACCGGTGGTTTTAGTGCGGTAAGAGTCCCACACTACTCGGTACCGATTCTTAACGAGTGTCTTTTGAAGATTTCCATCGGATAAAAAAAAAAAAAAAAAAAAAAATGTGATTGATATCTTCTATTAAATCCCTGACTATTTCCTTACTTCCTTGCTACTCCTCCTAAGGGTATTGTGAATCTTTTTTGTACGCCCTTGTCATTGGTATAATTAAGTAGACTTCTGGTGGTCAAATTGCAAAAAGCAGAGGAAATTCAATGCCCTCTAAGGGACTGAATCTTCAAATTTACAGGGTCAATAAAAAGAAATGCATTCCAAAAATTGAAAAACAGAAAAATATTAATAGGTTTTTGACCATTCAACCAATAATTCAGAGATTATAAAAAAAGTCAGTTCCCATTCAATTGTTCGAAGCCACACTTCTTAATGCTAAGCAGATCTACCATCATAAACATTCCAAAATAACGATGTCGCAGCTTTAAAGTTTTTCCTAAAATTGATAGATTTATAGCTTTTTAAGCTGAATATTGTATTTTTCATTTGTTTGTCGATTAAAAAAAGTGTGTCATTATCGGTATACCACGCCTTCAAACAAAAAATTAATCAGATTAAATATTAAAACCCATGGTGAGCCTATCATCTTCCTAATAAGACCAAACGAACTTTCAAAAGAAGCCTTTTAATACACACAACTGTATTTATCAATACTCGCTTATACTCGACACCAAAGACAACAAACCTAAGTCTTCTAATCTATACCTATAGTAACTCCCCAATGTAGGGCTTGTTGCAAACAAGGTGTAAATACCTTTAAATCATTTAAAGATCCTTCATTTGAATTGTGTAATCCAATCTAATGATTCAACTTCTCCTCTTCTTCTCACCAATCATCAATGTAGGAAGGTATCCATGCCGATATGAAAGAAGAAAACCGTCTTGATTGTGTGTGTGAGTGTGGGCTTATGCATCCATAAGATATACCTACTATTAAATGGATTAAACCCACCGCCCGCCCCCCGTCCCACAACTCCGAACTTTACATTTATAATCAGATTAAAATTTTTCTTTCATTTGATTTTGATTTGGAAACAGAAAACAGGATTTGGGATGCCAGACAACTCTCAAAGCCTCCTAAATACATATATACGAGATATGGGAGTCAAGTTGACATGCTTTGGCCACTGGAATGGTCTTCGAGCGTTTGATGTAATCCGGTGTCAATGGGATCTAACTGTGTAATGGACGGACACGTGGTAGTGTACGACAGACCCGTTGTGAATGTTTGTGGGATAAATGTCATGAATTAATGAATGTCACTCGCGTTCCTAACTAAAACTTTGACAAAACACATGTGTGACATTAATAATCCTCATTTAATCTTTTGTTTTTGTTTCCAGATGATCCTAACAGTGCTATATCCTTACTGTGATCCCTATAATATATTCCTTGTGTCCCCAACTCACCTAGAAGAATGGATTTATCTAGAACAAATAAAAAGTTTCTATTTTTCGTGATCCTTTAGTTCTAACCCAATTTCGGACTAAAGTAGGATAAATTAAGTTGTCAAGGTAAAATATCCTTAAGACCTTATGAAAAGTTAATCGGCGGTGTAACGAGTAGCATCTGGGAGGTTTTAGGTCATATTGATGAATGAATATTGTGTTTTGCAAAGTGAGGGTTAGGTCACATCCACTTAAATTTCCCCCAGATTATTTTATTGAAGTTTACTTACCCTCTAGAGGATATTTTAGTTTCACCTTAACAACCTCGATATTCGAAAGGAACTTACCTGAAAAAAGAAATAAAAGTTAAATCAATGTTTTTTTTTTTAGAAATTAATATTTCAATAAATGAAAGGGTTTTTGTTGTTAGATTTAATGGGAGATGAGTGTAAG
Organism: Philhelius festivus; assembly: GCA_963931855.1. Classification (NCBI taxonomy): domain Eukaryota; kingdom Metazoa; phylum Arthropoda; class Insecta; order Diptera; family Syrphidae; genus Philhelius; species Philhelius festivus. The sequence goes on along the minus strand of OZ007555.1, from coordinate 213,866,388 downwards.
GTAGCTGATGGTTTCTTTTTTTTTTATTTCATTCAGAACCTGTAGGTATTTTTATGACTACCCTCTTTCAGGGAAATGATTTGAAATTGGGTATGATAGAGATACCTGAGAGTAAAGAAGGTAGCTGATACGGTTAATAAAATTTAATGAGATCAGGGAAATGCTCACCTTTAACGAATTTAATTCGGTAGATGAGTTTAATTCGGTAGAATACAATAGCATTTGTCATTGGGCCAATTAATGGATTTTATTTCATTTCGTTTGGAGATTCAAGGAGGAGTGAGTAACGGGAAACATAAAGAAAACGGTGGAACCTACTCGTATACTTACTTTTTTTTTTATTCACAGTCCAATAGAGCGTAACTTTTATCGTTGTTATTATTATTTAAATGACGTCGTTTATTAAGTATTTTATTATAAGTTAAATTGAAAAAAAAAAATCATATCAATAATAACAACATTTCAGAACGCTAGCAATTCATAAGAGCCGTGAATAGCTGAAAACCTGCTTCTTTTCTTAAACTGTTAAATCAATATAAATATGATGATAATTTTTTTTTTTAATAAAACTTTTGATTAAGAATTTTTTGCCATGATGATGTTTTTCATTTCCGAGGAAGTGAGAAGTTCTCCAAAGGTAAATCTTGTCCTGAAAAATGCTGTTAACAGCGCTGGAACAGTTGTGACTTTTGGAAATTAGCGAGAAGACTGAATAGTAGAGAAGTTGCTAGTCGCTCAAGAATAAAAGTTGCATTATATTACATATAACACTAATCCGTAGATACATACATCTGCGAAGTAGAGACACTGAAAGCACTGGAAACTGAGACCATCGACTTAGACATTACAACAGAGATAGACACACAGAAATAAAGAACAACATAAGAAAACACGGTTGGTATATTGAACGGTCCTTCTTCCAAGTACTAACCACGCACAATGATGCTTGATTTCGCTGATCGGTGGGAAGCAATGCTTTCATCAAAGCCTACACTGTTGACGACAGAATACAAGTTAAAGCAGAGGTTTTGGGAGAATACTTTCAAAATTTGTTAAACCCCCCAACTATCCCAAATCATAGCTTGTTAATGTGGAATTTGATACGAGAATAACACTCTAAAGATACAAATTGCCGCCTACGCTTGCAAGCTTAGCAAGGCACCTAGAGTATAAGATGGTATAACATATGAATTCTATAAGTATTCCACGGAGGAATTTTTAAGATAACTGTCTGAATGTTTTGATCGGATCTTCGACGAAGGATCAGTAGGAGAAAACTTCAGGAGAAGCCTCATCTTTGCAATCTTTAAAATTGGGAATGCAGAAGAAACTAGCAAGCTCCGCAAAGAATATTGCACTACGGATAGCATATTCACGTTAACAAGCCTAGCGAGGATATACCTAGATAAGGGAAGGAAACTTTATGATTTTTTCGTGGATTTTAAGGCAGCTTTTGATTCCATAGATAGAAATGCTCTCGTTCTTAAGCTAAGGAATATGGGCGTGTTAACGAAGTTCCATAAAAATACAGAGTATGTATGAGCAAAACCAAGCGGCCGTGTGGGATGGGAACCAATTGTCTCGCTTTTTTTAAACCGAAATGGGTGTCAAGCAAGGATGTTTACTATACTCTGTCCAACAAAAATTGTCAGTATAGGGAAGATAGGACGTTTGTCTCTTATTCTGGTTGCATTGCCATGCATAAGTTTGTCGCATTTTAAAGCTCCCACAGGGATTCCGTAGTTTACATTATAAATCGCCGCAAATGAGATTCAAAATGACTGAAAACAATATTCAATTTACCTTTTCTAATAGGCACTTTTTTTTTAAGTTGAAAAGCAATACGACAACACTCAACATACTCATCTTCTTAAAATGTGTTCTCAAAAGCTTCAAATCCCAAAAGCTCCTTAATAAAAACCACTGAAAAAGCTCCTTGCTTGCAATTGAGAATGATAATGGTAACTCTGTTATGATGTAGATAAAGAGCGCACGATCGTATTGAGCGACACTTGACAGTTGACACTCTTGACAGTATCTCATCAGCAGTGGGATACGACGGTCGTGTTGGGGTATACAACTTTTTGCAAAGCATTACAACAACAATTCCTTAAGAAAAGTCAGTGGCTAGTGAGGGTGCATCAGGCGCCGCTGCTTTAGAAAAAGCTCTCCCATAAGGCCTGTACTGACAATTTTTGTTGGACAGAGTATAAGCCCTTTACTTTTCTCATTATTGCTTGATGATATTACTATTATCCTATTGTTATCAACGAAATAAACATCAAATGTGTAATGAATGGAGACGACATCATCCTACTGCCGGATACGCCAAATATTATACAGATTATGGTTAACAATTTACAGCAATATTGCATTGCAGATATATTGCAGAAATGGCATCGGAAGATACGCTAGAGACGAGAAATGAATCTGGGAAGGGAAGGAGCTATAATAGGTCAAAGAGTATAAGTACCAGAGATGTGAAAGAATGCAGTCATTTTAGTATTGCAGTCAATTGAATGGAAAGACTTTTTTTTTAAGTCTTTTGATTTAACCTCAGTACTGTGACTTTCAAACTAAAGTCCCAGTCAATTTTGCAGTCTTTTATTTAAAAATCATCTGAAGCAGTCAAATGAATTCAAATCAAAAGAATGCATTCTTTATGGACTGCTTGCAGTCTTTGAAGTCTTTCAAAAGTCTTTTACATTCCTTGCGTTCTTAAAGTCTTTTCAATGCATTCAATGTATTGAAGTCTTTTTACGGCTTTGAAGTCTTTTTATTGATTGAATCTTTTTACTGCTGAAAGCTTTTTAATTGCTTTCAAGTCGGTTAAAAGTAGCACATTTCAGCAATTATTTATATCTCCACTTAAAATCAAAATTTTGCCAAAACAGAACTCATTATACGAGTTAAACGGTTTTCGCACAGTTTTTCTTTATTACTATATATCGTTATAAATGATATTATTAGTTTACAGATGTGCCCTGTGCAGGGACGGGTTAGAATATTCCTGCAGCGCCTCCCCGCTTGTCGTAAAAGGCGACTAAAGGAGTAAATACATCTAGGCCACAAACAGCAAGGTGAACCTAGCGACACGTAACACCTATAAACTTTCCCAAAAGTGTGCATGCCAGTCCCTGGGTTGGCACGACTGGAGATCACCGGTGCACAGTGCGGTATTTTGATCAAAAACCTGGCCATAAATCAAAAAAAAAAAATTTTACCTCCCAGGATTAAGCTTGTGTCCGATAACAGGTAGATAACCAGGCTACTCTATAGTGAAGTCTATCTATAAATTGGTCACCCCCGTTCGCGACACCATCAGTTGCAACTAGTACTAGTTGAGTAAGCACGATTTTTTTTGCGGTTTTTAAAAAAAAAGTGTATTTTTTGCGCGTTTTTTTTCAGTCTTAAAAGTGATTTTAGTGAAAAAATTTGATATGGATATCGTTAATCAAGGTATGTATAGTATTTTAAGCAAAAATTTATTTGTATATCCATCTTAACTTTTTCATATCGATGAGTTGAAGTAATCACTTAAAAAAATTGCACTTTTTTCGCTGTTTTTTTCAAACATTAGTGTTTTTGAAATAGCGCAACACGCCGCAACATAGTCTATCATACATTTTATTAAACTGCTGGATATGTAGAACAATCTTACATTTCAAGAGTTTGCACAAGTTTGCACCTAAGAAAAAACAGAGGCTTTGAAAAAAAACCCTTTAAAACGACCTTTAATAATAGATTTTTATATTATTCCAGATGACTCTAATTCCACCTTAGCTATGACCAGAAAACAGCTTCACGAGTTAGTAAAAGGAAGCTCACAAAGGTGTTTTGACGAAAAACTTGAAGATTTGGATAAAAAACTTATGGATATAACAAATTGTCCCCCAGAGAAAGAAGATGAACTTCTCAACATTATCAAGGCGTTCAAACCAAATTATAAACGAAGATGGCAACTCTGCCACAGAATAGAAAGCCGTTTCTTGGATAAGAATGAAGAGTGGCTTAGCGAAGAAATAATACTACCTATTGGCATACTTCCCGGAAGGTCTAAAGGTCGCCCAAGCAAAGAATTCGGGGAATCAAGTGACCGAACAAAACGTCGAAAAACAGTGGAACTTCGAAGGAATGTGTCTGTTGATGAACTGACATACGCAGCACAGATGAGTCAAAGAGCGACGGGAAATAATGATGTAGCCAAAGTGATTCAAACTGTGACAAAAACTCCAACCAGGGCTATGAAGTTCCGAAAAGCAGCTGCGATTGGCAGTAAAGCCCTGAAAACGAAGAAACACACACCTGAAAACGCCTTGAGGATATTCGTCGATGCCAATTTAACTGTAAGTCAATACGAAGTGATTCATCAAGCCAACAAAGATATATATCCGTGCTACACCTACTTGTATAAAGCTAAACAAGAATGTTATCCACCAAAAAGCGTCAGTGAGACAGTTGCCGAAGTGAAGCTCCAAGATTTAGTGGATCACACAATATCGCGATTATGTAAATATTTGAAACCAGAACTCTCACAGTGCTTGGATAACAGGGAAACCGATTTAGAGCTAATATATAAGTGGGGATGCGATGGATCTACTCAAAGCCAATACAAGCAGAAATTTGAAGATGACGACAACAGTGATGCAAATATATTTTTGAGTTCCCTTGTGCCTCTTCGTCTAAAGTCTGGGAGTGAAATTATATGGCAAAATATCCACTCTTCATCACCGAGGTGGTGCCGACCAATACGGATTCGTTATTTGAAAGAAAATAAGGACATAACCAATGAAGAAATCGAATACATTGAAAACCAGGCCCGAAATCTTCAAGCAACAAAAGTAAGCGACAACATAAGAATCAACCATGTACTGCTTCCAACAATGGTCGATGGAAAGGTGTGTAATGCAGCTACGAATACTTCATCTACATTACGTTGTTACATATGCGGAAAAACTTCAAAAAGTTTCAACGACTTGTCTTCTACAGAACCAGAGAATCCAGAGACTTTCAGATTTGGGCTATCAATACTACACGCCAGGATTAGGTTTTTCGAATTTCTGGTGCATCTTTCGTACAAACTTAAAGCGGACGTGCATAAGGGACGCGTTACAGATAAAAGTGACCGGGAAAAAATTCAAGCGGCCAAGAGACAGATACAAAAAGAGTTCCACGACAAATTGGGCTTACTGGTGGACATTCCAAAAGCTGGGTTTGGCAACACCAATGACGGCAACACCTCTCGTAGATTTTTCAATAGCCAAGAAGAAGCAGCTTCCATTACAGGCGTGGATTTATCATTAATTAACAAATTCAAAACTATATTAGAAGTGATATCCTCTGGTTATGAGATAGATCTTAAAAAATTCGAAAAATTCACGATGGATACTGCTAAACATTATGTTAGCTTATATCCATGGCAGCCTATGTCTCCAACAGTGCATAAGATTTTAATTCATTCTGCTAGTGTCATATCCCATGCATTGTTGCCAATCGGTCAGTTGTCCGAAGAAGCCGCGGAAGCTAGAAATAAGCATTTCCGCCAATACAGAGAAAATTTTTCACGAAAATTCTCCAGGACGGCATGCAACGAGGATGTGATTAACCGGCTTCTATTGACGTCAGACCCTTATCTCAGTAGTTTAAGGACAAAAAGTAAGACCAAGAAACAGTCGTTTTCAAAGGAGGCTCTCGAATTTTTGACTGTTAATAACAATGATGATGATGACGATGATGATGATTATGATGATGATGATGATGATGGTAATAATGATGATGATGGTGATGATGATGTTTTTGAAGATGTTTATGATGATGAATAAATAATAAAATATAAACTAGAAAATTCAATTATTCCAGGTCTTTTTTTATTACCTACTTGCATATAAGACAAAAAAGATTAATCTTTTTATTGAGTAATTGACCTGTAATCATAAAATATGCAACTAAAACTAATCCCCTTCTCAAATTTTGGATTAAAAGGGTCGCAGGTATCTTAGACTTGGTTACCTGAATATTGGGACATAAAATTTTGGAATGAAATTTGAACACCCGGATTAAGAAAATTTCACTCATAAAAAAAAGGAAAAAAGGGATTTTCTAGGAAAAAGTATCTTTCAGTTTTTTTCTAATTTCTTATAAACTATGACATTTATCGGAATGAGGTTTTAAGTATTTGACTAAAAATATATCAGGTCATTGAATATTGACAAAAAAAATGTCCTTGATAAACAATTTTTTTTTAAAAAATAAATTAAAAACCGAAAAAAAAATTTTTTTTTCTAAATTTCAACTTTAAAACTTAATTTCTCAAAAACTATTTAATTAAACAACTTGAATCAAAAAACAAAACAAAGAATAAAATATTAGCTTTAAAAAAAATCATAGCGCAGTGTTGTACGTGCTTTTTTAGATTTTTAATAATTTTTTTTCTTTCGGCTAATCGGGATGGGCATTTAAGTGGGTTTTACTGTACCTAAAAAATGAAAATTTATCCTTCCAAATAACTTTTTAGTCATTTGGTACCTATTTGATATGAAAAATGTGCCCAAATATTTTTGGCCAGGTTTTCGACCAAAATACCGCACTGTGCGGTGCCGTAAAAGAGAGATCAAATACAAAACTGGAGCATGCACACGTCGATACTTACAACGGATTTTGTGAATTCAAGCATTATGGAAGTACTCGTCCGAAATGACACTACCCCGCCAGGCACTACCATTGTTACACATGGTACTGATCCTGGACCGAGCAGCAATGCTCGGGTCAGAGCTAGACGGATTCCGGGGGCTAGCAAAGTAATGCCGCAGATTATACAAAATCTGAGAGTTGCGAGTTGGAACGTTGGCAGTATGACAGGTCGAAGCTTCGAGCTGGAAGAGATGATGAAAAGAAGGCGAGTGGACATCTTATGTGTTCAAGAAACAAAATGGCGAAACACGGGAAACAGGGCCCGTTTCTTGGATACGAGGACAAAAAACTATAAGATGTTCTACTATGGAACGGAAAAGGGTAAAAACGGAATCGGAATCATCCTTGCAAAACATCTATTAGGCAGCGTATTGACCATTTCGAAATCCAGCGACCGTTTGATATCCCTTAAATTGGTGATTAAAGGAAAGTTGTGGAATATTGTCACTGCATATGCTCCCCAAATTGGATGTGAGCAGGTGGAAAAAGATGCATTTTGGCTAGACTTTCACAATCTACTTAAGGACATCCCAAAGGAAGAGTTTTTGTTCGTGGGCGGAGATTTGAACGGACATGTCGGCAAGACAAACGAAGACTATGAAGATTGCCATGGAGGCCTCGGATACGGCACCAGGAACCCTCCTGGTGAAGACATCTTGAGCATGTGCAAAACATACGGTCTTATCGTACTAAATACCATGTTCGTCAAACAAAGCCGACACCTGGTCACTTACAGCAGTGGTGGAAATGAAACCCAGATTGATTACCATTTAGTATCTAGTTTCATGAAACCCCAGGTAAAAGATTGCAAAGTGATACTAGGAGAAGCGATCGCCCACCAACACCGTCTCCTACTGACAGAATTTTTTATGGAGACAGTGAACGACAACAAACATACAAAAACTTTTGGGAAGATCAAATGGTATAATCTGGATAAGGAAAAAGGCGAAGCTTTCATTTCGAATATGCAAAATTCTGTATAACAACACCGATATAGTTCGAAATGAAGAGAGTACAGCACAAAGTATGTGGGATCTCCTACAGAGAACTTGCAAAGAAAAAGCCAAAACACTGTTAGGGGTTTCAAAAGGACACAACCAACAAGGCAAAGAAACATGGTGGTGGAATGATGAAGCTAAATCAGTTATAAGTAAAAAGAAAATGGCTTTCAAGGCTTGGTTGAAGTGCCCCTCTAATGATACAGAGCAAAAGTCACGCCTCGAAGTGGAATATAGAAACTGCAAGAAAGAAGCGAAGAAGAAGTGCGCCCAAATTCAAGCAAAGAATACAGAAAACCTGTATCGGGAGCTGGATGAAATTTCTACCCCGACAGCTGGTGCTATTCAAGAGCTACGGCAAAACACGAATAAGGGCGCAACTATCTTCAAAATAGCCGCTCAAAGAAGAAGAAATGCCCAGGAGATTTGTTCGCCAAAGTTCATTAACAATGCTCAAGGCCAACTTCTTGTGGAAGACAACGAAATTCTTCACAGGTGGCGACAGTATTGTGACGGACTTCTAAACGAACAATTTCCAAGGCTGTACTTTCCAATAGCTTCACCTAACTTAAGCGAAGTATCCGACGTCACAGTCGAAGAAGTTAGTGAGGCGGTAAAATACTCTAAAAAGGGAAAAGCTGTTGGCCCAGACGAAATACCCTCAGAGTTTTGGAAAAAGATGGGAGACATCGGGTTTAGATGGCTCATGATTCTTGTCTCCAAACTTATACGAGGTGATCGCATGCCTAATCAATGGAGGGAAAGTTACCTTCTTCCAATTTATAAAGGAAAGGGTGATACTCGAAGCTGTGATAATTACCGTTCGATTAAGCTGATGTCACACACCATGAAGATCGTTGAGCGAGTCTTGGGTAGCCGACTGCGAAAAATAATTAGGCTATCTGATGACCAGTGCGGGTTTGTCGGGGGTAAGTCAACCACGGATGCAATCCAGAGTATAAGAATAATTATGGAAAAACATCGGGATTCTTTGGAGGATTTGCATGTCGTATTGGTTGATTTTGAAAAAGCATTCGATCGGCAACCACGAGATCTAATATGGGTGGCCCTCAGGCAACGAGGAGTTCCAGAAATGGAGCAGTTACTAAAGTAAGATGCGCAGCTGGAGTCACCGAAGAATTCGAAATCACAGTAGGTGTACACCAGGGAAGTGTCTTGAGTCCCCTGCTCTTTATTACAGTTCTTGATTACCTGCTTGAAGGCAAAGTGACGGATCCAAAAGTGCATCAGTTATTCTTTGCTGACGATGGAGCCATCATAAGTGAAGACCCGATATCCCTACAACGAGCACTTGACGTATGGGTGGATGTTCTAGAAGGAAGTGGGTACCGCATAAGCGCGAAAAAGACAGAATACCTATGCTGCCCATTTTCTGATCCACACACGCCTATTCCAGACATTTATTTGAATGGAGTAGTGCTTCCCAAGTGTGAAAAGTTTAAATATCTGGGGTCTATGATAAATAACGAAGCTACTTGTGATGACGATATCAATCATCGCGTAAGCGTAGGGTGGATGAAGTGGCGGGAAAATTCTGCTATCTTCTGTGACCAAAAAATGCCCCCTAAGCTGAAAGGAAAGCTCTACACTTCAGTTGTGCGTCCAGCACTCACATACGGTTCACAATGTTGGACAATGTACAAAAAGTATGAGAGTAAGCTAACGGCAGCTGAGATGAAGATGCTTCGTATGACAGCAGGAGTTACAAAGCTTGATCGAATTAGAAGTACGAAGATCCGAGGAAGCATTCATGTTAAGAATACCATTTCCCAAAAAATTGAACACGACCGACTCAGTTGGTATTGCCATGTTCAAAGGAGAGATCCTGAGAACCCCGTCAAAAAGGCAATATCATACAACGTTCCAATTCGGAATAAAAAGAAAGGTAGGCCTAAACACTCCTGGTACAAACAAATGCAAAAACACCAGCATTCAGTTGGCCTCAGAAATGGAACAATACAAAACCGGGAGGCTTGCCGCCGATTTCTGAGGTCAACCCGGCGAACCGCACAGGCGGATCACTAGTGTGAAGCAGATACGTGGAAGAGTTATGATCCCCTCGACATCGAGATCATAACAGCGCCGAAACAAAGGAAGAAGAAGATTAGTTTACAGATGTTCCCTAAAACTTTATTGTTGTTATAAAATTGTTTAATAAGACTTCAAAGCAGTAAAAAGACTTCAATACATTGAATGCATTTAAAAGACTTTAAGACTGCAAAGAATGTAAAAGACTTTTCAAAGACTTCAAAGACTGCAAGCAGTAAAAAAAAGAATGCATTCTTTTTATTTAAAGTCTTTTGACTGCTTTTGATGATTGCATTATTTAAGACTTTAAAATAGAATGGGAATGGATTTCTGAAGTTAAAAGAATGAGATGATAAATTCTATTACATTCTCGAAGAATCAGTTGAATGAGTGGGACTTTTCGGAATGCAATACCATGATATTGCATTATTTTACAACTCTGATAAGTACCTAGGAGTAATACTGACCCCCAAACTTACTTTTGAAAAAAATTTCAAATCCAAGCTTCATGATGCTGAATTGGATATCAATTGTAACTGAAAAGGAATTCTTAGCAAGAAGGACGTCGCAACAAGTGCTAAGTATAAATTATTTGCAGCAGTACTAGGAACAAGAATGCGCATATGCTGCTCAAGTCTGGTTTTTTTTTTTCAGCACGATGAAGTGAATAGACTCTTAAGATTCTTCCTAAAGAAAATCTTTCGTCAACCAGAAAATACTCCAAGGTACATGCTCCATTTAAAGACTGGACTTACGGCTGTCTACTTGTACACACTAAAACTACACTTCAGCTATATAAGAAGGGTCAAGGAATACCACCTACAAAAACTTCCCAAAATAGTGGCATCTTATATCATTCAATGCAAATCTCAATTCTTTGGTGAGTGTTTAAGACTGTTCTTGGAGCATAAAGTGCAAATAGAATACATTGACAACCCTACAAAATGGGAAAATCCATTGGTTACCCTCCGGAATTTTATCAAGGAATCCAAATTTTAATTTTTCCGGCTAAAGTGAATCAAGAAATCTAAATTAAGTACCAGAGCACAACCAAACAAACAACTTTTTTCACGACAACAACAGTATTGACACTACTTCCACAATTTTTGAAGTAAGAGGGGAACTCTTGCGCTCAAACTATATCCCACATCGAAATTACCAAAATATTGAATGTACACTGCTGCGTAACCGGCATACATCAGAGGACGTGATTGATGAAAGTTTATGATATGATTAACCGAACTCTTAGAAAATCCGTGATATACTATCATGTATCGAACGAATTGAACTGTCGACTACTACTCACTGTTTTGAACCATAGAACGAATTCATTCATTCATTGCTACAAAATAAAGAATTTGTTTACGCTCCGGAAAAGACCAATTTTAGAGTTTAAGGTGAGATTTAGAATGAAATACTCTAAGTCCGTCAAAAAAAAATTTCTCTATTTGTGAACCCATACACTTTCAAATTCCATCAAACGATGGCTACGATGTCGATTGATTAATAAACCTCAAAAAATTGGAATTGAGATTCTAGTTTTGGAATTGAGATTCTAGTTTTATGGATTTCGGGTGACATTTAGAACGAAATAATATGTTTAGGTTCGACATAGCAACTGTAAAGAGCCCTGACCACGATGTTTCAAAAATTTGTATCAATAGAAGTAAAATGGCAAGGCAAATCGAAGATTCACTATTTGATGTTGCATTGGGATAGTAAACTGTTGCCCTCAGTTGCTAATGGGAGTGTCAAGATTTTCGAAGAAAATGTTCCAGTTATATTGACTGACTTGTTGCCCTCAAAGGCACTGGTGAGAAAATGGCTGAAGAAGTTTAACGACAAGTTCACAGATGTGGGCTACGTGACAATATAATCGGCAAGTTTTTTGACCTACAGTATCTAATATAAGACTGATCCAAGATTCATGTACTAGAATTGAATGTGAATCCAGACGAACATTCTTGTATTTGGCTTTGTCTTCCTCACAGCAATGAACTTATAATGAACGGAGTGTTTGAGAAGTGTTACGGCAAGTGGTCCTGACGTTCCGATTTTTTGTAAATTCTAAAGTCTGTGATCCTAACTTGATAAGAAGTCATAAACGACAATGCAACGAGTGACTGTGATTAACTAAGTCCAAAAACATGGAAGTCATCCAAGAGAAGACTAGGAGGTTGGTCTAAAAATTACTTCAAGATCCCTGTACCTCTGCATCAAGCAAGGTGGATGGCAGAGGCAATATATGGAGTTAAGATTGTCTTCTTTCAAAAAACAATTGAATCCCTAACTATAGAACTGAAAGAAATGAAACTAGTTGCGAATTTTATCAATCTTACGAATGTTGATCTGGATATGATAAAGCTTCTCAGCGGCTACCCAGATGCACCTTGGACAGCGAAGTAAGCTTTGATGGACGTTTATGAGCACTTTATCAATCGAAATGAACCTTGCTTTTCAAAATAAATTCAACCAGTTTGTAAGCGTTGCTCCAGCGTCAGTCTATTCATGATAAAAATAACAGAGAACTTTTAAAACCGCTTTCACAGAAAACAGTGTTGTCAATTTAAAATTCTACACCTCTAAAAAACAACTGCGGCTGTCTATTTTTAATAAGTTTCAGCTTAGTGATTTCTAGTATTTCCAATAAAATTTAAAAAAAAATTGAAAAACTGTATTTCTACCTACTTTCAAAAAACTCGTCGAAAAGCGCAATCTCTATATACTATACAATCTTCTTGAAATCTAGAATCTTCCTTCTAAGAGCTATGAAGAGAAATATTTTGTCGCCATTTTTCTTAAGAAATCAAACCGCAGGTGGAACAGTTTAACAATCAGGATTATATCTAGGAAGATTTGATTCATATAATCAACTTCGAACAATTGATCTGATATGCAGAACCAAGCAAGACAAAGCTGGGATTGTAGTAGTGAATACTGGCCAATAGAAGAGCATGCATCACAACATTTTCATACGAGTAGCTGTGGAGAACAGAGGGCTCTCGCCCAATTTAGAGTACAATTAATAAAAAGGGCTATTTTTGCCGAGCTGTGGAGAACAGAGGGTTCTCGCCCAATTTAGAGTACAATTAATAAGAAGAGCTATTTTTACCGACATTTACGAACTTACGTAAATGAAGATCGAAGACTTTATCTCTTTTCTCAACACGACGCAATGGTTCTAAGACGAAACTTGATTACTTATGTGCCGTGCCATTCGTTTGACTCCTTAGATCCTGAGCCGGAGGGCCGGATAATCAATCAATTGGAATAGCTACTGTTTCAGCATCAGTCATCAAGCTGACTAGCTTGCCACAGGGAACAAGATGGTGTTGGATGAATGTGGTGGTCCGGTTGTGTTAGTAATCCAATTTCCGGAAGATTGTGCAAAAGCAAAAACACAATAAGAGATATCAAAACAAAATACTTCATCCTTTCTTCTTTTTAACTTAATCCAAATTAGATGGCTCCTTGAGAACGACCACAATTCCCCATACCCAATATCAATTCCTTCCACAGGTCCAAACAAAAAATGATATCAATTTGGCGCACTTCAGGGATAATTGGGCCACAGGACTACACTTCCAGTGGTCACTATTTCTCCTAACCTACCTGCCCAAAACCAAAATAAATATTGAAGTAACTTTTTCTGGAAATCGGGTTTGAAGCGAGTGCAATTGCCGATGTATTCGGCTTCCTGTTGCTTTTGTAGTTGGATTTAAAAAAAAAACAATGTTTCCAAAATTCAAAGCCAAGCTACCGTCTATGACTTTCAGCTTTTCTATAGCTGGCGTGACAAAGTGAATTTACGAAGCGGGAAAGGGGGGATACCGACCTTGTAGTGTTCAAGTCAGTCTGTCTACAGATAGAGCGGAATACAATATGTTAAAATAAAAAAATCTACTCCAACTTGTTTGTGTGCTAACTTATTTGCTCATCCTTTAATACTTGAAATCAGCAGCATATTTAATTTTTGAATTTAATACAAAAAAAAAATGTGTTTTGTTTAAGTAAAGCTAAGACATTTTAATTACAGCTTGTTATTTAAAAATGTGCTAATTAAAAATTAAAAATTTTAACAGTATTGTGTATGTATAAATTAAAGTTATGTTTGTATATTTCAAAGCAGAGCTATTTATATTTGTGACGGTTGTGTGTATTGAAAGGATGACTGTTACAGGTTTCTACATTCAAAAGTCGTTGAACTCCATTCGAAAATTCATAGATATACTCGTACTTTGTATCCCTTCAAAGGATTGCTACTGTTTCTCCTCAAAGAAGAAAACCTTATACCAAATGATTTTTTAAGGAAACCGCATACCTCAGAGAAAAGTACTTTAGTTAGATCCTTTGCTTTGTATACCTCCTCATCTACTTGTCTGATATTCGTTCAAATAGAAATTTACATAGAATCAGCTAATTCATAGCCTTTACGCACATACAAAGTAAACCTTTGGTATAATTGGTTTCAGAATGCTGCCTCAGCTTAAAAATTAACGTTTGCTAAAAGCTTAAGTTTCTTTGAGTTTATTTACATTATATACAATCTACCTTGCCACAACTACCAACCTAGATTTTACTCTACCACACACTTTGAATAATTGTTGAGTTTTTAGCTTAAGGGAACTTCTTTCGAATAAGACGCAGAAACTTCACTTCACTTCCAATAACCAGAAGAGGGTATGCACGGGTGTGTATGGGTAGCTAGGTATTTCTAGTTACACAGTTGAAGTCCTTCATTTTTCAAAGCAAGCATATTTGTAAACAAAACTTCAAGTGTATTCTTTGTAAACAACGTAAAACGTTTTCATGTAAACATTCCTTTATAGTCGACCTCAAAAACCTATATATTCCACCCTCGCTAGTTTATTTTTAGCTCTTATAGAGTCAAGCAATGACGCGACATTCGTGGCAGTGGCGACAGTGACGCACCCTTAAGAAGGCGCGTACAAATTTCATAGCAAAGTGGGGTTTACAGCTCGATCTGTGTTTTTTTTTCACTTGCTTCGGTTAAGCACAGACTAAATGGTTCAAAAGGGTAGTTTTTTTTTTAGTTTAGTGGTAAGAAAGGTTATCGCTCCGAAGTCAAAGTGCAATTTGTCATCATCATCCTACTACTCTGTGGGATCAATAATACACCCAGACTCATTACATATTAAGAAATACGCTAACGAAATTAGGTGGATTCTGCTGAATCCGCTGAGCCATACAAGTTGTGAGCTTCAAAGGATACACAGGAACTGATGCTATGCAACTACTCTTGTATTTTTAAATTGACATTTATGCCGAAGCCTCAAAGGAATACAAACAACTTCAATGTCTGGGAGTAATAATAAAAATAGAAACTAAGACTTGATCTAGGTCGCATACGCTTGCACACATGGCTCAAAGTTCAAGGGTGTCATGTCAAATTCAAATCAGTCTCTCGTTAATTATGGAACGAAAAATATCGTTCTTGTTAAAAAGGCTCGAAATTATAAGGGTCATAATGGCTAAATTCTCAGGAGAATCTAGGTATAGGGCAACAATATTCACAGAACTTAGTCAGGTTGTTCTTGAATACCCAGATGGCAACGAAACAACCTCGTTTTCCCTCGGTACTTCAGTAATTGCTTTTCTGCTTTGAAGTCACTGTTAATAAATATTCATGTTGGACCAACAATTCCTTTTCTCAAAACCAATACTCACCCTTTAAGAAACAGAAACTTTACAAAGTCACTGGGGCGTATGTGGAACAATTTGTTTTTCATTTTCTCTTCCTCATAGCGAGGGCGCGGCGAGGCGCACCTATGTACCTCTCTATACCTACTTCATTATACATGCCCCCGCCTCTCCCTAAACATAACTAGATCTCATTCCTTGCAACAATGCTTATTCATTGTGTATCCATAATTCTTGTTATCAGAATATGCAAATTAGATTGGCATCAGTGACGAAGTTGGTGGCTTTAGATTGATGGGCGCGGTTGATAACCCTCAAAAGACGCGGCACCATACAACCAACCGTTTCTGTGGTTGACAAATAAAAAAAGGCGAGAGTGCAATTTCACGAGCATCATAATATACAACTGATGTCACGAGCCAAAAACCTACGCAGTACAAAGTGGTGAAACAAAATAATATTTTCAACATTTCGCCACCCCTCCTCCCTTCTATCCATGCTACAACATCCCTAATTCATTATTTTGAGCAGGTTTTGTCTGCAAGGGTATAACCCGTCTGTAGGTATAGAGAAATATGGCGGCGGTGGTGGCGGTTGCGAAGCCGAAAAGAAGGACAAAAACAACAACATTTTGGTACAATATACGACTACGGTACACGTAGATCCTCGTACATCGACATTTAAATAATTCAGCTCACAATTCGTGGGCTGCAAGGATATATAAGTATAAGGCAGGTTAGGTTGAATGACGAGGGCTCATGGTTGGAACGAGCTTGCCACGTACATTCATATATAGGTATATAGAGAGAAAGAGAGATCTCTAAACTGGAAATACTTCGTTTCCCGCGACCACCGAGAACGTTGATGGATGATGAGTTTACCGCTACGACCAGCGTAAAGGATATTGTTGGTTGAGCTCTTTGCGCGATAGAGGGCGGCTCAGGCAAAGCCAGCGAAAATGGCAGGGGGAGAGTACACTAAAGGCACAAGCGCCAACAGCAGCAAAGGGTTAATCGAAATTCTTACCCATGGCTAGAATACAAATAACAAATTCACCGCCCAAGCCCCCTTCTCTTCCGTGTGTGTGTTTGGTTTTTAACACACAGTACACATGTGTTTTCTGGGTAGCGCTTTGTTTGCGCGTGAAAGGAATTTTCGGGACCGCAATACAATTGTTACAATATCCATACTAATACAAGAGTCTGTCTACCAACATAGCGCGCAATGTTGTTAAAATATTCAATTTGGTCAGGTGTTTGGCGGCGGGGTGGTGGTGGTGGTTTTCTTTATTTCATTTCAATATTGTGAGTTTTATTTTTTCGTCGTGCAAAATCTATGTTTCACATGAAGAAGCCAAGCGAATGAGTGTGGTTAGTTTAAAGTCGATTCTCTTTTTTTTTGTTTATTTAAAACTAGCTTTTTCAAAATAATAAAACTCATATTTTAGGGGATGTAATTTTCTTATTCAAATTTCATTTACAAAACTGAAGTTTAAAGCTTAGTAGTATTTAGCTTTTAAGCAGTCAAACATTTAATTTTATAAATGTTTGTTTGAAAAATTCAAATTTCTAAGCTATGTTGGATAAAAAAACTATAATCGGATAATTAAGAGAAAACGTTAAATGGGATATGAAAACTGATTGATGTTGGCATGTTCGAATGATAGACACGTGAGGACACAAGCGTCCATAGGTTTTTCTAAAAACCCACCTCTGTCTATCGACTCCTACTCTCACCTCCTCGCGGTGAGCATCGGGTGCCTAGTACCTTAACTGGAGATTGGGTCTCAACCCCAATGGAAGGTTGTTGGGGGAAGCAAACGAGAGAGGAGGGGAGAAGTGTTCCCACTAAGGCATCTCTTCTTTCATCAAGGCGGCAGCGAAGGAATTCCCCAGATGGAATCAACGATGGCGTCTACAGTTACAGTGATGTTGAACTACTTAGTGAACACCTTACAGGGCTACTCCGACATATTCGGAGCTCAGGCTTGTAAAAAGCGGTTTAACAGGCTTCCCGTTCTTGGAGTCATACTAAGGACCTGGCCCTCCAGGTTGGGGGTTGTGCCGTCGGGGTGACTTCCCGGCCACATAAAACAGACATTAGTTGCGAAGCAAAAACAAGCCTCGGAGACGGACGGATTCACTGTTGACGAAACAGGCAAACGAAATAAGGATAAGGAACTTCGGATCTGTACGTGGAATGTTAGGTCCCTTAATATACCACGTGCAGCCGAACAACTAGCGGAAGCCCTAAACTGCTGCAAAGCAGATATTACCGCCATCCAAGAAATGCCATGGGACGGACCGGGGAAACGAAGATTAAAAGGCTGCGATATATACTACGCGACTGCTATCGAGAACAAAAGCAGCGTTTATTTGAATGCGGGTTTGTTGTTGCAACTAGACTCAGGCAAAAAGTCTTAACTTTCAACTGCGTGAACGAGCGCCTCACGAAAATCCGTATCAAGGCCAAATTTGCCAACATTAGCCTGATTTGCGCACATGCCCCAACAGAGGAGAAAGATGAAGACACCAAAGACATATTCTACGAGCTCCTGGACAAAACATACGAGCAGTGCCCTTGGAGATTTTAACGCCAAGCTGGGAAGAGAAGACATCTTTGGTGTTACAATTGGAAGATATAGCCTGCACGACACCACCTCCGATAACGGATTCAGGCTGATCGCCTTCGCTGTGGGACGAGACGTTCTTGTAGCCAGTACGCAGTTCAAACATCTTTATATTCACAAAGGGACATGGCGATCTCCTGATCAATCAACCGTGAATCAGATTGATCACATTGCGATCGATTAAAGGCACTTCTCAAGTATAGAGGATGTCCGCACGTTCTGAGGGATTAACATCGACTCGGACCACTACCTCGTTGTAGCCAAGGTTCGGCTGCGGATATCCCGACCCAAGACAAAGCAAGGAAGTACTGCGAGAAAGTTCGACGTTGGACGTTTACAATCACAAGAGATCGCAAGGTCCTTTTCCGATCGAGTTTCTAACAACCTCTTAAGGAGTCCTGTGCCGCCAGCATCAAGTATTGAGGACCAGTGGCAACGTTGCCCAGCAGCCATCAGAGATGCTGCTTCTAAAGTGTTGGGTTTTACACGACCACCGCAACGAAACCTCTGGTTTGACGATGAGTGCCGGCAAGTATAATACAAAGCGGCGCTGCAAAGAACTAGAGCTGCTCGCGAGCTCTACGAGCAGCAAAGGAAGGAAGAACACTGGCTTCTCAGAAAGAAAAAGAAGGAGCATGAGAAGCGCTTGATCGAGGAAATAGAAGGATGCCATAGCACGAATGAGATTCGGAAGTTTTACCAAAAGGTAAAAAAAAACATCACAAGGATACAATCCCCGAGCCGAAGCCTGCAGGGATAATCATGGGAACATCGTAGAACCGCAGTCCATGCTGAGGATATGGAAAGAACATTTCTCCACTCCTATAGAGATAGTACCATTCGACTTAGGCGACGTAGACCAACAATACCGCCCACCCGACCTGGACGAAGTGAAGATAGCTATATCGAAGCTCAAGTCTAACAAAGCCGCTGGAGCTGACGGCCTTGCTGCCGAACTATTCAAAGCGGCAGACGATGACTTAGTTGGGAGCTTACACCAACTCATCTGCAAAATATGGTCGGAAGAAAGCATGCCCGATGAATGGAATCTCAGCATTGTTTGTCCGATCCTCAAGAAAGGAGACCCTTTGAACTGCGCCAACTACAGAGGCATAAGTCTCCTGAAAATCGCGTATAAGATTCTTTCTGCCGTAATATGTGAACGTCTGAAGCCTTTCGTCAGCAACCTGATAGGTCTATATCAGTGCGGCTTTAGACCTGGGAAGTCCACCATCGATCAGATATTCACATAACGCCAGATCTTGGAAAAAACCCAGGAGCTACAAATCGACATCTACCACCTTTTCATCGATTTCAAAGCCGCGTACGAAAGCATCTATAGGAGCGAACTATAAAGAGCAATGTCTAGTTTTGGCATCCCTGACAAACTTGTCCGCTTGTGCAGGATGACGATGGAGAATTCACGCTGCTCCATCAAGGTCGGAAAAGATCTCACCGATGCATTTGATGTCAAAAAAGGTTTTAGACAAGGCGATGCTCTGTCGTGCGGTTTCTTCAACATCGTTCTTGAAAGAATAGTGCAAACCTCACGCGCCAACACAAGAGGCACAATCTTTCAGAAGTCCTTCCATGAGAATAACTCTTGCCAATCGCTGTTTCTTTGGACTAAGGAGGCAATTGAGTAGCAAAGTCCTCTCTCGAGCAACTAAAGTGTCCCTATATAAAACCCTCATCATCCCGGTCCTTGTCTATAGTGCAGAGACATGGACTTTGTCGAAAGTGGATGAGAGCGCTTTAGGATGTTTCGAGAGGAAAATTCTTCGCGTCATCTTTGGTCCCGTCTGCATAGACGGGGAGTGGAGGAGAAGATATAACCACGAACTGTACGGGCTGTACAGCGAAACTGACCTAGTCAAACGAATCAAAGTCCAACGACTGAGATGGCTAGGTCATGTAGAGCGAATGGACCCGAATGCTCCAGACCGCAAAGTCTTCGAATCCAACCCCGATGGACGGCGCAGTAGAGGTGTGCGAAACTGGAGACAGCTAGCTAGGGACCGAGTTAGCTGGAGAAGCTTGTTGGTTGAGGCCCTGGTCCATCCCGGACAGTAGCGCGTGTTGGCGTGAAGATATAAATTGTCTAAATAAATCTGTTTAAATGGTCCGAAGAACTAAAAAAATTATAGATCTCATCTTGAACTTTCGGCGAGTTCTTATTTAAATATTAATAAAAAAAAGGACCAAAACCTTTTTGAAAAGTGTTTGCTCCGGATAAACGTGTATACCATTTGCTTTAGAGTACGATTATTGTACTGTTACTGATAGTTTAACACAAATTTGCTACTTTTCATTGTGTTAAATGAAAAGGAAATAAGTTGATTAAGAAAACCATTTTCTTCAATACGGATAAGACCAATACACTTTTATCCGAAAAAGTTTTAAGTGATATTCAAATCGGAAAAATATTAAGTAATACATATATATAGATTTTGATTAAAAGACATAAACTTATCATTTATATTTGAATCTTATGGATAAATCGAAAAAACTTTTATCCGGGATAATTTGTAGAGATAAAGACCATACAAAATTAATAACTGTTATGTGAAATCGGCTATGGAGACCGAAATTATCAAAATTATATAGTTTAAATTGTCCGGATAAGCAATATTAAAACTCATCAACCCGTTTTGTCTTATATATGAGGAAACTTTCAACGATACAAACATTTATTTGTATGTATTTGGTTTTGGATAAGAGATTAAAAAGTTTTTATCAGATTAGAAAAATGAAGATTTTAATTCGTATTTTAAATATGTTAAACAAATAAATATGTCTTACTCTATGCCCATTACAACCACTAACTTTAACATGCAATTTATTTGCTACGGATAAGCCAGTTAAACATTTATCCGGGAACACGCATGGTTACATTCAATAGAAGAAAATATTTCCACTGGATAGATGAAATAAATTAAAATTAAGTAGATGAAAACAATGAACTCCGTAATACATTTTGTTTAACGGATAAGGCAATAAAACTTTCATGCTGGGGGTACAATTTTGTTTGTGATATTATTTGATTCTAGATAAGAATCTTCATTAGACTAGTGAATCTGATGGTTAAAATGTTGATATAATTCAAAAATGAAGTGCCAAGTAAGTTTGTCTACTTACGAGTATGGTTAAATAAACCAAGTTTTAACACAGATTTCCTATTATTAATAGGTTTAGATGAACCTGAAATAAGAAGCAAAGCAATTTTTCCCTGCCCATAACCTTTTATCCGGCAGAGCCTTAAGTGATCTAAGTGAATCTTTTGTACTCTTTCTATGAAAGAAATGCATATCAAAGGCATTAACTAGTCAATAAAATTGTAATCTTAGGGATAAGTCGAGGAAACTTTTATCCGGGACAAGTTTTAGAGATGAAAACCCTACCGAACTAAAAAAAATTAATCAATATTGCTATGGAGACCAAAATTATATAGTTTAAGTCGTCTGGATAAGCAATATTGATTATCATCAACACAACTATGCACATATTTTTTTTTTATTTTAACTAGGATAAGAGATAAGGAAATATTCACCAGATTATAAGAACGTTAACTTTTGCATACAATTTATTTTGTACGCACAAGTCAAATAAAAATTTATCCGGGAAGAAAGATAGATTGATAGAATAGAACAAAATATTTGCAGTAGGATAAATGGAATAAGGCAAGATCGTTTAGATGAAAACCAGAAACCTTTAGTTTCTTACGGATAAGAAAACTCTTATCCAGAAAAGTTTCGGGGAGGCAAATAGCTGTTGATATTATAAAGTTCCAGATAAGAGTTTAGGGAAGCTTCATGACACAAGGGACTCAGTAATTTTAAATGTTGATATAACTCAAAAATTAAGTGTCTTTAAGTAAGGTTAGGTTGAAGTACGTGCCAGTTTCCCAGCTGACATACTTACACAAGGATTGGTCCATTTTCATTTGATATGAATCTAGAGATTTTCTCAATATACGTTAAGCCATTTGGAGTTCCTTAAGATAGGTAGACTACAAATGTCTATATTTATTAGATCACTAGGTTTCTCGGAGAAAAACTCTCCAGGATAGAGCCTATATGGGATAGAGCAGGGCATGTACATAGAAGATGAGGTGGGTCGTAGTTTTGTTTCTTTGAATATGCACTTATTTCAGTGGTGGGCTTGGATGATAGAAACAAACCATTAGGCAGAGAAGATTTTATCCGGATTATATTTAAAGGATTATCCAGTCGATATATACCAAACAAGTGAAAATCATCGAGATTAGAAAAAAAAAAAAATCTTACAAATGAAAAGTCATCCTTACGGATAAGCACATTAAACCTTTATCCTGGACAATTTTTAATAAAAAACTTGTGCCCAAATGAGGGATCAAACCAATGCTTAAAATAAAAATTTCAAGATCTTACCCAAAACGGTTGTTCAAAATTAATCAAGGAATAAAATGTTTTTTTTTTTATCACAATATGTATATTTTTTTAATTATTTTCAAATGTCAAAAATTTTAATGGAACAGTTTTTGATGACGATCAATTGAAAATTGTATAATATTTTATAGTTTTAAAAATGAGTTTTATATTTTATATTTTAACCTCTGTTTTCCTATCTTATCCAGAATTATTGGAAATGGTTTAAATACAAAAATAAGCGGATAAATTAATTATGTTCTTAAAAATCATGTAAAACCAGTCAAATAAATTATCCGGGAGGGCCTTGAATGATTCCGTACTAAGTTTTATTTAGATTTTCATATTTTTATAAGTTAAATAGGTAAAAGGTTTGGTTTTTATGAATTTAATTTTATCCGGATAAGAAATAAATTTATCCAGGATGATTGGAGATAGTTCTAATAATTTGACGGGTGGTCTATATTAATATTGAATACAAAGAAAGAAAGAAATACAAAAATGAAGAATATATCAATCAATATTGTATTATTGATTTTGATGAGTAGATAAAAATACCCACATTGCTTTGGATAAGTTATTACAACAATCAGAAGCAAGAATCTCATTCCAAAAACCTTAATTATAGGTAATGAAATATTTAACTAAAATAGCTTAATCAAATCAAGTTCTTGCACACACAAATACTCCTCTATTTACCTCATTAATGTTATATAAAATGCCCTATTCCCCAGAAATAGGCCCTAATCCACAAAAGAACGCTATTGTTTAATTTATCAACTAATTACAGTTGTTTCTTTTAAATAATAAACATTAATTCCTCATTTGAAAAGCTTGAAATTAAGTGTGGTGGTAACTTCGTCTAACCCTTAATTTTTCCATCGTCATTCATCACAACATTATGAGTTCACCAACCCACAAAAATTAGGGTAAGAGCAGGTACAATGGTTACATGCCAACAAGTCCACTCAATATATAATTAAAAATTAATTATTGCCTTATGAGCAACAAAGGAAAAGTGTGCAAACGAGCGTCAAATACACGCAACTTAGATTTTATTTATCCTGATGTTGTTGTACACCGTTATTTTTTTTTTTTTTTGTGAGGTATTTTGTTTATTTCGTGAAAATCGCCATCAAAACAAGACCACAAAAATGAATAACAAATTAATTCCACACTTGATAAAGGCTGGCACAATATCGGTGGCGAAAAAATCGCACGATAACAGAAAACCAACTTTAATCCCTTACTTCGCAACCTACATCATCTCCCACCCCATCCCCGTCGACATACATCCCTTTGAAAAGCGAAACTCACAAAAACAAGGACTGTTTGATTTAAATATGCAATCATACAAAAAACACCGAGGTAGATCGGATTTTTTTGCCTTGTTTTTTCGTGAAAGCACCTTGTGATGCCCTTTCACCCTTTTATCAGTGATTCCGTTTGCATGCGATCTAGAATTAACAATGCAAAAAAAAAAAAATGTTTAAACCAACTTACCACCCCTAGCAATGAAATATGGATATCACATTTCCAATTCCCTGAACTCTTGTGGCGACTATACCGCGACTGCATGCATTCGAATCATACGACTTAAGCTGCAGGTAAATGCTAGTTAAAGGGTGGTGAGTCCCGGATCCGGGGGTTGAGCTGAGGGTAAATTATGTGTGCACACCGAATATGCATCATATTTTATATTTTTTCTTGCTTCTTTTGGGATTTTTTCTTTCGTTTTTTTTTTTTTGACAGAAAACATAAAAACGAATACGAGAACGAGAATGAATGCAATATTGCATGCCTTTGCATAAATAAAAATCTCATCACACACAAGGGATGGTGTTGAGAGGGTGGTGGCCCTGGCAGTGGGAGGAGGCGTAGCAAAATGAAACAAACAAACGAAAAGAGAACAAAAAAATACCGTTCAAGATAATACTCCCCAGGATGTTCAGTGTTCACTAAGGTTGAAGCAAAAATAAAAAAGAAAAAACATGGAAAATTTATATGTACGACATCCGGTGTTTGTTTAACTCCTCTGATGTGCACTGCAGCACATATACGCCTATAGTTTCATAAAATCTAATACTCATCTCCTACGTCACGTGACACAGCTGGTGACACAACGACAACAACGACGTTGGCGGCGGCAATTGTATAAATCAAATCAGATTAAGCTTATTATAAAACCACACTTCACTTCAATTTCACATTAACATATTCAAATGAAGTTGCAATGCAACTCCTTGAAACAAGCGCCTCACCACAAACAATAATAATAAATCATCTTAACAATTGTGATTGCTCGGAATTGACTCAGGGGTGCCAAGGAAATGGTGTTCTAGGGCAGCTTTATATTAATGCCAAATGATGGATTTACATTGGAAGTTTGATTTCATCAAAGAACTCACAGGGCACGTAGGTACGAATCCAACATGTAATTTAAACACAATTTTTGAAATATACCAACTAAGATATCTGACAAAATTGAATATTGAAAAAGGATTTTTATGAACAAGTGAACTACTAAAGGTATTGTCTACCTTTTTGTTAAGCTATCATAAAATTGTCTTTTTTTTAATTTTTGTTTTCGGCTTTCTCTAAAACTATTTAACTGGTTTTGATAGAATTTTCAGTGCGAAGATTCTATTTTGCACACACATTTTCAAATAATTAATTTTAGGAATTTTAATGTTTTTTTGAAAACCTTAGTTCATTTTTTAAACTTAAAAAATATCGATTTTAAATATTATTTAGAAGAGTTTCCAAAAATTGCATAATTGTGTTAAAAACTCGTCGAGGAAAATGTGATTTTCATCAGCTCATTTCCTCTAAAAATGCACTGATCTGGCCAAAATTAGAGCCCTATTATTAGGAAGGGCATTTTATGAAGAGATTGACGATTTTTTGGAAATGAAGATTAAAGATTTGATTGATCTCTTTTCTCAATGCCTAAAAATTTCTCAAGGACTAACTTTAGTTAATTCTGTAACGTGACCTTGTGATGTGCTTTTTGCTTTCCAGCCGAGGTTCTGCTCGTCGGTCTTGCCAGGGTCGTCCTGAAGAAAACACGAAACTCCAGACTTAAAGGTCTTTAAACCTTATTACAAAATCTTTATTGGAAATAACTCTTAAATCTATAACATACAATAATCTGCTACTAATATTTCACTTAATTCGGGTAATGGAACGGTTCACGGGCATCAACTCTTCTGGCTTCTAGTCTAGCTGCCTTGCATCAGTTATACTGCTTGCTGATGGTCTGGATCTGGCACTTGATTGCGGGTATTCTGGTTTCTGGTAATTCGGCTACAAACGGGCCCTTTCATTCGGATGTCTGGTTCATGACGGGATCCTTAGGTATAACGCCCCTGGTGGCACGAAACAGCAGGCTAAACGCTCTGGTAGATCAGCAGGTTCAAGGCCCCTGGTGGCACTAAACAGCAGGCTAAAAGCTCTGGTAGATCAGCAGGTTCAAGGCCCCTGGTGGCACTAAACAGCAGGCTAAACGCTCTGGTAGATCAGCAGGTTCAAGGCCCCTGGTGGCACTTAGGGCATTAAACTTCGAACTAAGACCCCTTACCGCTGGTGGGGGGAAGCCTTAATAAGAAATAGCTGGACAATCTCACCTACCTAACTTGCTAAATGACCAACTCGTCTATACTTCTTGTCTACGACTGGATTTCGAAAGATTGATCAAATCAATTTACTGTGCCGCCTGACTGTATGTATGAGCGAAGAGGTCCTTTTCGTTCACCCAAGTAGCTCCTCTTGATGGTTCTTCAGTAGAAACTGAATGTGAACTATATAAGTGGTGAACGAAAAATATCCATGTAGTTGATTTTCCTGTGACGTCATATGCTCATGGTGCTCGTGAATTGAATTTGAGTGAAGTACAATTCTTGGTATCATGCAGAAGTCGTATAGAGTGGAGTAGCATGGAACGCTTCGTTACAACCTTTGTTCGATTTCTTAGACGAATCCTAGCGGACTGTGAGTTTTGACGAGGGTTTGTGGTGCAAGATAGCTGGACGATCACTCAATCGGATTAGATAAAGCTTCGCCACTAGTTAACAAGGTGTCTATTTTGTAGCCCGGTCAAATTAGCTTCAAAAATAAGGGTAAGGTTACATTAATTCGCACAAAGCTGAAAATTGGCATGAATGTTGAGAACACTATTACAAACAATTTGTCAAAAGTCCCCATCGATCCGACGTGTGCAAAAAAAATTATTCAAGGTCAAATGTTGCAAAAATCGGTTTTTTGCATTTTTCAGCTGAACGGCAAGTTTTATCATAAGATAGGTGAGACAAAAGTTATTCATCATGCAATTATCTAAAGAAATTGTCTTAACACTTTTTCTCCTAAGAATCACCATTTTGGAGATATAGCGAAGCAAAAAGTTGAAAAAAAATTATTCAAGGTCAAATGTTGCAAAAATCGGTTTTTTGCATTTTTCAGCTGATCGGCAAGTTTCATCATAAAATAGGTGAGACAAAAATTATTCATCATGCAATTATCTATAGAAATTGTCTTAACACTTTTTCTCCTAAGAATCACCATTTTGGAGATATAGCGAAGCAAAAAGTTGAAAAAGTTGTATTCTTCATAATATGCACACGGTTCCGCGCCACCCGTGAAGTAGTACCCTTGGCGCGTTTTTTTAAAGGTGGCTTTCCCGGTAGGCCTATTCAACGATCTATTGTGGTCCTATTGAGTTGAAAATTTTGTATCTAATTGAAAAATACTACTATTGGAAATGACGAAAGCGATTATGAGTATTTTTTACAAAAGATAAGTACCAAACTTATCTAAGCACCTAATTACATTACAAATTTGACGCCGATATTGCAGTGCTTTTTTTCATTTCAAACGCTTTATTCAATTCATTGCCACAGAATAAACAGCACTCTTGTAAACAAAAAACAATTCTGACATTCACTGTCTCAAATGCTTCATTGTTAATGGTTTAACGAGTAAGATTGATTTTTGAAATCCTGTAGTATCACAACGGACCAAATATTGGTCTAAGTGTTTTGGCTTTTCCGGTCAGCAGCCACCTTAACCTAAGGTAACGTAACCTAAACAAAAAACTGATTCATTTACGCGTGCTCTAGTACGAGGAGGACTTATTATTGATGTACCAGCTTGTTCTTGTTCGTGACGTCTTTTAACTACGGTAATGGTACTCTTCCGAGTGTACTTTTTCCGCCAAATGTTTACTACAAATAAAGCAAAATTGATACATTTCTCTTACAAACAAGAAACTGCACAAATTCTGTTTGCAATAACTACTTGTTCTTACTACGAAGGAACGCTTGGGACTAATACTATTTTGTTTGGGCCCTTAGAAACGGAGCTGGTATACGAGCGTCGCAGACAGATGCTGCTCAAGGCCGTACGGTCACATAAAATGAGGGACTGGGTTTTCTTTCGAGTTTATATTCTTAAGCCAAATATACATTGTGCAAGTGTATTCGAAAATTCGGATTAAAGTTGCATATACACACACCAAGCATGAGTCTTCAATCTTTTATTTTAACATGGACGGTGTGGTGAGAGGACGTTGCGCTTTGTGAGTTTTTTTCGGCGAAATTGTGAATATAAGAACGTCTTTGAGATTTTTTCAATTTTATCCGAGTAGGTAATTTGTTTTATTTTGTCTGTCCATTTCATCATACATTTTTTGTTTACTATTTTAATATTTCAATCAGTGCTTATGTTGTATTGTTTTCTCATCTCTTCAACGAACTATACGCAAATGAACCAATAAATGCATGGTCAATCATCAATCTTGCATATACACTACTTCAATGCAGGACGCTAGATTGAAAGAAACTCAAAAGATTTTCATTTTGCTTTAATCCTAAATCCAATCTATACGTGTGATTTTTTCACCAATACACTTGCGCGTGCTTGTCATGCATTTGAACAGTGTATATCTGGCTTTAGAATTGTATAATATGTATCTATACGCCACGAAAACTAATATTTTGGCACGAGTACGATAACTTGGCCGCCAAGATTTGATGACGGATTTTTTTAGAGGGGTCAAAAACAAGCACTTTTTACTATGGGAGGGGGGGCTCTATCTCCCCCCGTTTAGGAGGTAGGGGCACTTTTAGAAAAAATGGTTTAAATTGAAAAAAAAAAAATATAACAAAACAACGGCAACACCTACAATAAAGTGCTATACTGCGTTTGAAAGCCAAAAGATTGTTCTATAATCCTGCATTTAAATTAAATTACTCATATCAATAGTTTTTGAGAAATTCGCATTTAAAGTCCAAATTTTGATAAAAAAAACGTGAAAAAAAAGTTTAGACCGGTTGTTTTCAAAATTGTGACATGAAATTGTAAATTAGCTTACATGTGTTTCATGTATCTATCAGTTCTTAATCGAACACAAAAAACCGCATGGTTCTATGTCTTCTGGTTTTTGAGAAAACCTCCGTTTAGGAGGTAGGGGCACTTTTAGAAAAAATGGTTTAAATTGAAAAAAAAAAATATTAAAAAACAACGGCAATACTTACAATAAAGTGCTATACTGCGTTTGAAAGCCAGAAGATTGTTCTATAATCCTGCATTTAAATTAAATTACTCATGTCAATGGTTTTTGAGAAATTCGCATTTAAAGTCCAAATTTTGATAAAATAACGTGAAAAAAAAGTTTAGACCAATTGTTTTCAAAATTGTGAAATGAAATTGTAAATTAGCTTACATGTTTTTTATGTATCTATCAGTTTTTAATCGAACACAAAAAACCGCATGGTTATGTCCTCTGGTTTTTGAGAAAATCGAAAATAACTAAAACTACTTTTCTACAAAATGTTTGATATTTTTTGCTTCCTTACATAAATAAATCAGTGCTAGCTTCCAACATTACAATATAGTTATAAACAGTAAAGTATGTATGGGGGGGCATGCTGCCCCCCTGCAACCCCCCTGCTTGGGCACACTATAGGATTTGGGGTAGGTGCGAGGTTGGGTGCATGCAAAGTTTCTTTCGCATTCACAGAATCTGTATTTAAAAAAATTCAAATTTATTCTATTTATCCAATGTCCACTAAATATATATATAATATACAATAAACGATCTTGAAAACCAAAACAAACTTCTGACCATGTTCACCAATACATGGCACTATTTTTCTATCGAAAATACTGCCTAGAAAGGAAATATAAGGACGACTGGGGTTCGCAAATAATAGAGTTTTTATCAGATGTAAAAAAAGTTTACCCTTGTTATACCGATGGTGATATATGTGAGGGTTTACAGTTAAAAGACATCGATCCTCCCACCCTTCACAGCGAAAATTTAGAAAGTGTTTTACCGCCAAAACATCCTCGGCTTCCCACCATAAAAGAGTAACTCAACGAACTCGAAAGTTATAGTACGGACGATGTCTTTATTGACGAGACTTACACACCTTTTTAATACATTTTGACCATTTTTAACTAACTATGACAGACTAACTCCTGACTAACTGACAAAATAACTGACCCAGATGCAATTCTACCTCCTCATGGTGCATTCTGGGTAACGCTAAATGAATTGCGGTACTGAACTAACAAAGATTCATTATGTTTATTAACATTAATCCTTAAAATGGAATCACCGTCACCACCAAAAATCAAAAAAAGTAGTTTTGGTAATTTTCGATTTTCTCAAAAACTAGAATACATAGAACCATGCGGTTTTTTGTGTTCGATTAAGAACTGATAGATACATGGATCACATATAAGTTAATTTACAATTTCATTTCAAAATTTTGAAAACAATCGGTCTAAACTTTTTTTTTCACGTTATTTTATCAAAATTTGGACTTTAAATGTGAATTTCTCAAAAACCATTAATATGAGTAATTTAATTTAAATGCAGGATTATAGAACAATCTTTTGGCTTTCAAACGCAGTATAGCACTTTATTGTAAGTGTTGCCGTTGTTTTTTAATATTTTTTTTTTTCAATTTAAACCATTTTTTTCTAAAAGTGCCCCTACCTCTTAAACGGAGGTTTTCTCAAAAACCAGAAGACATAGAACCATGCGGTTTTTTGTGTTCGATTAAGAACTGATAGATACATGAAACACATATCAGCTAATTTACAAATTTCATTTCACAATTTTGAAAACAACCGGTCTAAACATTTTTGTTCACGTTTTTTTATCAAAATTTGGACTTTAAATGCGAATTTCTCAAAAACTATTGATATGAGTAATAAAATTTAAATGCAGAATTATAGAACAATCTTCTGGTTTTCAAACGCAGTATAGCACTTTATTGTAGGTGTTGCCGTTGTTTTTTAATATTTTTTTTTCAATTTAAACCATTTTTTCTAAAAGTGCCCCTACCTCCTAAACGGGGGGAGATAGACCCCCCCCTCTCATAGTAAAAAGTGCTTGTTTTTGACCCCCCCACAAAAACCCGTTATCAAATCTTGGCGGCCAAGTTATCGTACTCTCCCCAATATTTTTACTTGTATTACCGTTGTGTAATGTATATAACGGTAATTGACATACATATTATGAAGAACACAAATTTTTCAACATCGCTGTATCTCCAAAATGGTGATTCTTAGGAGAAAAAGTGTTAAGACAATTTCTTTAGATAATTGCATGATGAATAATTTTTGTCTCACCTATCTTATGATAAAACTTGCCGTTCAGCTGAAAAATGCAAAAAACCGAAATTTGCAACATTTGACCTTGAATAATTTTTTTTGCACACGTCGGATCGATGGGGACTTTTGACAAATTGTTTGTAATAGTGTTCTCAACATTCATGCCAATTTTCAGCTTTATGCGAATTAATGTAACCTTGAATGTCTATTTTGACCGGGCTATTGATAGAGTGTAGAAGGTTGTTGGATGAGTGTGGTGCTCTGGTCGAGTGAGTGCTACAATAATTGTGAAAAACCAAACGTCACACGTCACAATAATAAGACTCATGGGCAACATCCCTCCTTTTTTTAACACAATTCAAACAGGACGGCTCGGATAAAATGTCCACAATTCCCCATATCAATTCCATACACAGATTCCAGCGAGTTATGGGATACAAAAAAGCGCACCACTTCAGCACTAATTGAGCCTTAGGGCCAGGCTGCCAGGTCCGAAGCAGATTTTTTACTGCTAAGAGTTTAAGGAACATTGCACACCAAAATTTTCAAAAAAAAAAAAAAATGGAAGAACGTAATATTTTTATCGAAAATTTCATATTTCAAAAACATGTTGATAATTTTTTTAGATTATTATGTATACATAAATATATTAATAAATATCTAATTGATGAACTAAAACGTTCTCTTAAAATAATTTAAAATTTTTAACTACCATTTACAGGGTTGACCATCTAGTTAGGTTAGGTTAGGTTAAAGTGGCTGTCATTAAAGCATATGACACAGTTAGACCAGTAGAGGTCTATTGTGATACCACGATCTAATAGGGAACAAAAAGGTTCCCTGGTAGTTAACACCATTTGGAGCTTCTGATGAAGCGAAGGAGACTTTTATTGTGTGTGCTTATGAGATCGCTTGGTTCATTAAAGAAATATTCTCCTAGGTGGAGTTTGCGTCTGTAAGAGAGATCAGGGCATGTGCAAAGAAGGTGTGGGATTGTTTCCTCTTATAGTACAGTACACCGAGTCGTGCGGCGTGCCTACCTATAAGACAGTGTCCAGTTATAACACTTATTACGGAGCTCATCTGAGATCTACTGAGGGACAATGAACATTTTGATCGTTTCAAATCCAGTTTTGGCCCGATTTGTTTGGTCGCCAAACAAGTGGTAGTGTCTAGCCGTCCTGTGTTTGATTGTTCCAGATCAAGTCGCTTCAGCATAAGCTTACTTGTAGCTATAGGCATGCCTATATCTACCCTATTGGGCAAGATAAGCATTTCCGTTTCAATTCTGGCAAGTTCGTCGGCTTTGCAATTCCCCGGAATGTCCCTGTGATTTCCTGAGGGATTTCAAAGCAGCCTGACTATCTGAGAAGATGCGGATATCCGTGCTAGATATCACGTTTTCTTTAAGCCAAGACAATACTTCCTTTATCGCCAGAATTTCCGCTTTGAAAACGCTATAATGGTTCGGTAGGCGGAAGGAGAGACTAAGGTTTAGTCCATCTGAGTACACTCTACCTTCCGTAGCCATCTAGTAATTTCTTTTTAAATCATAGATTATTTTGACACTGAGGGCTGTTTCCCGCTCGGAATCTTGATATTGAAAACTAATTTCCAAAGTGAGTGCTGTGTAGCCCAAACAGTGCGTTTTTTTTTAAAGAAGATTTGGCCGAAATGAAGCATGACCATCGCGTCTGCAGTACGCAGGTTTGTGCAAAAAGTTCGTAAGACTGATATGGTAGTGGACAACACTCATGGTCCCCGTCGTCGTACGATGCGCACACACAAGAATGTGGGTACTGTAGCCGAAAGTGTGAGACTCAATTCACGAACATCAACTCGCCATCGATCTCAACAGCTCAACTTTTACGCACTAGCCTGAGGAGAATTCTGCACAAAGATCTCGGATTATTCGCTTACAAGGTCCAACTGGCTGACTCAGCAATTGATGGCGCACGACCGGTCACTTGAAAGACGTTGTATTCGATTATTAATGGGAATGTTTGCTCTTACTAATAAAGCCATATTACAATGACAAAATTTAATTTTGTTCATTTTATTGCGTTTCTAAAAAGTAACTTGTATTTGGTCCACCCTTTATATAGGAACAGTGGCCAGACAGAGCCGGTAAGTAAGTAAGCTGGTTTTTATGAATTTTCTCGCCTGGCTTTGATGTATATACATACATATGCATACACTTATTGCTTGGCTAGGGTCTGAGAAAGAGGTTGATGAGGAGAAATTTTAAGGTTATGAGAGTTTCTCAAAATCTAGAAGGCAAATGAGCACCTAATTTTTAAATACTCCTGTTATTATAAAATCACACTAAATTTTACTTGCAATATTTAATATGTACGGAAGGAACTTATGGGGCAAGTTTTGAATTTGACAAAAAATAGAATTAGGGATTTTGATCAAACTTGATTTAACGATGATAGAAAATTCGAAAAAAATCTTTTTTCCGCAATTCGTTATGTATGCCTGTTCAACTACAGCCTAAGCCGCTCAGCCGATTTTCTTTCAATTCGGTTAATGTAGCATTTTAAAATTTTTCTTCCGACAAGTTTTTTTTTAAATTAAAAATAGCCACAATTGCCATTTTTCTTTTTCAAAATTTGCACAATGTTGCATATTGAGCAAAAGAGTAAAAGATCACTTCTATGGGGCACGAAGTTTAATGGAAACACTTCTTCTGTGGCAAGGTCCTGTATAATTCTCTCCATTTAAATCGCACATTTTGATTAAAAAAGGTGTGCAAAATTTCTTTCAATTGGGTTCTTAAATCCCAGTTCAATTTAAGAGGGTAGTCGTAGCTAGTAGAAGCACAGTATTCCCATAATTCCAAATAAAAATAGGACTGCGACAAGGATGCTATTTGAGTCCCATATTAGTTGCTCTATTCATAGAAGTTTTAGAAGGGATACTCGTATTGCAAGGTGAAGCTCGTGTTTCGGTGGATCTTTTAATCAAAGTACTTGTATTCGCTGATGATATTGTGGTTCTAACAGAGTCGCCTGGAAGACTCCAGTTGATGATCAAAAGACTGTTTGAGTACTGCATCAATTGGAGGCTCTAGGTAAACCTGGACAAGTCCAAAACCATGATTTTCCGAAACGGTGGAGGCCGAAACTGCCGCTGTGAAACTTGAAAATTTGAAGCGCAAAACATTGAAGTCGTTGATGGATACAACTATCTTGGTGTGTTGACTGTTGAATAGTTGGATAATTTAGCGAAATCCAAACACCCTTTAAGCGCAACATGGAACCGGTAATGTACTATGCAGCTCAAGTTTTGGAGCAACAAAAAGTTTGAAGAAGTTGAGCAGCTATTGCGTTATTTTTCAAAACGAAGCTAGAAGCTACACAATAGTACTGCCTATCATATGCTATTGCTCCTGCTTTGTTTATTGCAACACTGAAACTACAGAAAGACTATACTCTAAAGACGATCGCAGTGGATGATAGGCGATTACCAATGCGAATACGATGCCTGTGATTCAAAAACAAATATCAGTGTTTGAAGCGTAGAGATTTGGCCGAACACTGTGGCCATACACTACTTTTCCGTAGTGATGGAATGAGACGTGGAAAAGCGAACTCTTTGATCTTATAACTCAAGTAAACGAAAGGAAGGGAGATGACTACACTCTGAAAGCCAGAAGTTCACTTCATAGGGACGTATACATACGTAAGGCTCAAATATAACCTGGTAGCAAATAATTATCTCAGGGCAGAATAAAAGAGATACTTCCTCTAAACTACGCGTATGTTGGAGTAATTTGGAAGATGTATGTGGATTATGCAACTTGAGAGAACGTGAAAATGTGTTCCATTTCTTGGGAAAGTGTCCTATTTTGGTAAAAACTATAAGAAGTACACATGGAAAAAACTATCTTAATCAAGAGGAGTTCATAGGTGTTTAAGACGGAGACATGGGTAAGAAAGCCTTTACAATTATGTCAAGATTGCACTTAATTACCGAAAACGAATCTCAGATGAACTTTTGTAAACAATAACAAATGGATGACCTATTACCAATTGACAATGAATAATTGAATGAATGAATTGTATTGGGAGTTATTGCACTGCGAACTGTAGATCTATTGTGCCCCCTCTTATAAAATGATTGCTTTTAGGAATTTTAGTATTTGGGGCACTTTTAGGGAGGATAGGTTGCTCTTTTTTACCTGGTATTGTCCCAGATGGGTTTTCCTTTGGTGCATGATTGGGCAACACTTTCCCAGTATGTGTTCCGGTGTTTCCTCATGCATGTTGCAAAATCTGCAAGTGGCACTGCTTACCACACCAAGTAGATTAAGGTGTCTTCTAAGTTTGCAGTGTCCTCTGTTAGAATACATGTTCTTATTCTTAGGTTACTCCTACTTAAGTTGATACAGTTTTCGAAACGTTGCCGTTGTAATTGCAAAGTAGTAATTTCGCCTGTCTCAAGTTAGCGAGTTCTTTCCAGGTTTTGGATCTGTTTGCCCCCTCTTCTTGTTTAATTTTGGTTTTGATGACATTTTCTCCTATTCCGCAATAGGGTTCAGGCCCTGTTAGGGGAGTTGAAGCACCTATTTTTGCTGGGGAATCTGCCTTTTCATTTCCAAGAACACCAACGTGACCAGCTACCCAGTAAAGTGTAACCCTGTTCTGTTTATCAAGTTCATTTAGTCTGCTTATGCAGTCCCACACCAGCTTAGAGCTGATGGTGTATGAGCTTAGTGCCTTGAGTGCTGCTTGACTATCTGACATAATGGCAATGTTCTTGTTACGATAATTCCTTTCGAGATTGCGATCCACGCATTTTCCTATGGCGTTTACCTCCGCTTGGAAGATGCTGGTGGCCTGCCCCATCGGTATGAAAAGTTTGGTTTTTAGCCCAAAGATTCCTGCACCAGTCTCTTCGCTTGTTCTCGATCCATCAGTGGACCATTTGATAGTATTTGTTTCGAGTGTGTAGTTTGTATCCTCTCTTACCCAGTCTTCTTTATTACTGAGCTGTGTAAGAAAGTTTTTCTCGAAATTATGTTTTTTGATTATTCCATCTCTTGGGATGTCAATAAGGTTTGTTATTGTGAACTTGTCAGTTAGGTCCCTTTCTCTGAGACCAATAACTTTGCCTATCCCAGTTCCTTCCTTTGAGAACCTCATGATACCTCCCACTCCAGCACTTCTAATGACTTCGTGTAGAGGGGATAGATGGAGGATAACCTCCATAGCTGCTGTATGGCAGGTTCTCATTGCTCCCGTAATTCGGTTAATTCGGTTTTCTTTTATAAAATAAAATCAAATGAAAACTTAACTTAACAAGGCTTGAGAGTTTGGATAAATAAAGCGGACATTCCTGTTACAGTCATCAACACATAATTTGGTGAGTATATCCAGGTTGTAGAAAGGTTCTCCAAAGGAAATATCTTAACAGTTTTCCATCGTATCAAAGTATAAATGACTCCATCATTCCTTGGACCTACTTCAAAGACTTGGTACTTGCGAGTAAATATTTTGGAAACAATATCTCCATGTGAATTAATTGTACTATAAATTTGGTATCACTTTTCAGTTAAATTATTTTCCATATTCAAATTAGAGCTGAAAATAATTCCTTAACTAGTGTTTAGCTTTTTTGATTGGTTCTCTCTTAAAAACACGTTTCTCAACTCTGGACATTTTACCTTCACGACTTTTGAATATCATAATCTATGATTTGCTCAGGTTTAGCTTGAGATTCCAAAGATCGCAATATTACGCGTTCGTAAGTAGATATCTGCGAAATATCTTGATGATTTTCTTCATGCGATAACGGGTAAGGAGCCCATTGAATCTTTTTTACCAAGGCGCAAGCGTCAGTGGATTGGCCACACGCTTCGAAAACGTTACGAGTGCATTGCGAGCCAAGTGATGCAATGGAGTTTGTTCAGATTCAGACAGCCAGACATACGAATGAGTCGCCGAGAAGTACTAGATGAACGGTCGAAGAGAGGAATAATCGCAACTGAGGAAAACTTGAAGAGAGCTGAGATACGGAGGCCATATGCCCCGCAAGAGGAACCTCACGGACGTAAAAGGTCCAGGGACCGAAGTAAGTAACAATATTATAAATATGTAAATTCCCAACTTAAATATTATTGAAGCGTGGAGCTTCTTCTTTTTCCTTCTCGTCTTTCTTCTTCTTCAAAAAAAAAAATATCAACCAACGATGACCTAAGAAATTCGTTCAGCCTCTCTACTGTGGAAAATACAATCAACCAATAAAAAAATAATTGCTCCAACTTTGAGTTGTTTGCTAATCAACTTTATTGAACAGACTGCGACTTTTTCTGATTTGCTGCGGGCTTTTATACTGTGCAAGGCGGCAGCACATTACAATATGAAATTTAAAAAAATATGTATTGTTAATGATTTTGAACAGCACTTTGACATTTACTTCATACAAAAAATGGGCTTTCTTGTAAATGATTTTATATAAACAAAAATATGATATTATTACAAGTTGCAATATTAATATGTACATTAAATTTCAAGCCTATAACTGTAAGTATCCAACCCTCTTCGCTCCTTAAAAACAATCTGTTCTAAGGAATAAATCAATGTGAACCTCTCTTAAGAAGCTATACCCAATGAACCAATGAAAACAATCTCCAGTGTCTGCATTACGAATGTTCTATAAACATTATTGTACGCCCATCTTATACGCCATTTTGGCAAAATTTCAACTGTTTTCTCAGCTGGGATTGCGTATTTTTGGCAACATTTATAGAATTTTTATTTCATATGCTTAGCACTGGATGAAAAGAAAAGAGGGCCTCTTTTATTGCCAAAAAATTGAAGAAAGTGTTTGTGAGTTTACCGACTGAGAAAAAAAAATAAAATAAAAAATTTGTAACAAAAGTTATTTGTCTGGGATTGAAATTTTATGATAAACTTAATTTTGCATAGTCTGGCTGGCAAGAAAGCAGTCAAGCAGACAGGCCCCTTGATGAATTGTTTATACACTTGCAGGGGTATAAGAAACTTTGAGTCCACTCTCGCCCTTGCTTGTTTTTTCGAAACTCGGAAGAGGGTTGCTTCTACGAAAATATTTTGAAATTAAAAATTCCTCCTTTAAGCCAGAGTAAGTGAATAAGTTAGTGTGTGAGTGTGAGTGTATGTATGTGTGTGTGTTTGTGTAAAATGCAAACTAAATTCAGCATCAGCTTCAATTTCAAACAAAATCAAACTCCATCCCAAAAAAAAAAGAAACAAGAAAAAAACACAATGAATGTATCTGCAAGATTGTAATCTGCATGAACTATCTATATGAAAAAGTTTTAAAACAAAATGGAAACGATATCCCGTTGCAGAAGCAAAGCAAACTACACACCCTTCAACTACCCTGTGATATCTTTCGCCCCAACAAACAACCATGAGCAAGGGTAACAATGGTAATCTTTGTTTTCTGTTATTCATTTCACAAAGTAAAATCTGAACATGGCGAATAGTTGTATGTATGTTCGTTGCCCCAATGCACTATGTGTACAGAAGTAGGTGTAACTATACCAACCCTACTGCTACTGCATACCACTGGCATGGGGGTTAATTTCATCATTCAGCTGAAGTGGTAGATATGATGGCTGTGTGGGGTTGAGTTGATGAGCGTTGCTGCCGCTATCTGTCATCTCTGTTGGGTGCATTTGCAATCTTTAGAATCTTTACTTAACACAGCATCGTTCGATATCGAATGCAAGGGATTCCCTCTTCCAATTCATTCTATGTATACTTTTTTTTATTTCTCGTTTTATTTTGCATATCATTTGGAATCCTCTCTTCGACAGAATTTGTCTGTTTGTTGGGGATTGCCTGTGTTGCGTTTTACTCAGTGCCGCATTCAATTTGTATAAAATCTACTTAAATGGAAGCGGGGATCTAGCGACCGATTTATTCACATTTTTTTTTCGAGGATTTAAAATTTTTACATTGATATCAATATCACGTTTGACATATCGTTATAATCAGAAAATGACAACCAGTATGTATGTGTACATATATATCAGCAGTTGTCCCCTGGAAAAAAAAAATTGATTTTTCTCTTTTGTACTTTTGTATACTTGGAATAATCACACAAAAGCTACACATCTAAATGACTTTATCGGATACGATTCGATGAGCCCTTAATATTAACAGCCTACTTATTTAAAGAAATCTTACAGTAGTTCAAGTACAAGTAACAACTTATTCCTTCTCAGTCTAGTTCTTACTCCTTCGAAGCCTGTCAATCTGGTTCTGAATATAGGTATAAAACGCCTCGGTACATACTAGCGAGCTCCTTCAAATCAGCTATTAATTGGTTCTCATTTATTATGTCGAAATAATAGATATTTGAAATTCCAATAATAGAAAGTAAGAAAGAAAGTATTGGAGCAGTTTTAGATGTGCTAGTTGAGAAGAAGAAATACTCAGGAAGTATCTTTTCGCTAGGCACGAGTACCAGAGGTAGTTTAGCTGACCTAGATGGACTAAGTACTTCTGACTCAGAACTTATATAAAGGAATTGGGCGTAAGCACATATTATGACGCTTCGGTTTTCGAAATTGGATACAATATCTCATTTAGCAGCGTTTTTGGCGGTCTTGAGAACATGGTCATTCCAAGGAGATTGTCCTTTACACACATTCCGAGTATTGACAGCTTTTCGGCTTCTTCGATGCAAGTGCCATTCAGAACACTCATAAGTTGAATATTTTGCGTGAACAACAATATACAGCATTGATTTATCGAAGCAATAAACTCCACACGATTTCTTATACACCATATTTAACAATTCTGAAAAGATCGAGGTTTAATGAACTTTTCATATGTGATACCTTTGCGATTCCAACTTTCGGTGGTGAACTAGTATTTGAGGCTGAGGTTAGAGTCACGTGCAAAACAATGGCCTGGTGAGCACCAGCAATTATCTAGTGAAGATCAGACTTGAAACCGTCCCATAGAACATGATTTAAACGATCTAGAAGGTAATTTCTAATCCAAGGAATAAGGGTTTCGTTGATACGAAATGCACGCATTTTCGATAAAACAGCTTGGTGACAAAATCTATTAAATCCCTTAGAAATATCAAGCGCAAAAATCAAAGGGCACGGTAGTGCCCAGCCAAGTTCTGGCACTACACCCTTTTTACAGGAACAAACTCAGGCGATTTTTGACCCCTCCTTATCTTCAATACCAATGAACTCAGAAACTTGAGATTCCGAATATTTGCTAAGCCAGTCAGGCACAGGCGCCTCACCAAATTTTAATTTTCTAGCATAAGCGGTTCCTGAGATATAAGGACTCAAAAATCACAAAAACCGTAACTGACTGACTGACTGACTGACAGATCATCAAAATTATGGAGCCCTTAGCGACAACGTAGAATCTTGTAATTTTGCACAACGGTAGGTCTTGTCATGCAAGCAGAGGAAAAAATCGAAAATTTGAAGTTTTTCATTCAGGGGGCGTGGTATCCACCCACTTTCTCCGAATTGGTGTTGGTTGAATGGAGCACTTCCGACTGCTGTAAAACGATGAAATTTAGTAAAGTGGCAGGGCTTAAATTGCATACAAAGAAAAAAATATAAAATTTGAGGTTTTCCATTCGGGGGGTGGTATCCGCCCACTTCCTTAGAACTGATGAAAATTATATGGCACACTTACGATTGCAGTAGAAGAATGAAATTTGGTAGAACGGTAGGGCTCAAATTGCATATAAAGGACCAACAATAAAAATTGAGGTTTTTTTCTGAGAAAATGTTCAATTTATGTGGAGCACTTTCGATTGCCGTAGAATGATGAAATTTGGTAGAGTGGTAAAGCTTAAAAAATAGAAAATCTAAAATTTTTAATTCGAGGTGTCTATTTATTGTCATTTTGAAACTATACATGCATTTTAAAAATTCATGACTTTTCTTAGAACCAAAGTGCTCTGCGGTGAGATATGCCATCAGATCATCAGTGGAACGATTGCTTCGAAAGCCGAATTCCCGATTATTTAGAAACTTCGAGATATTTCTTGAGCTAATCATTGATTAGCGATTCCATAACTAAGTGCGATTGGTCGAAAGGATGGGGGAAGATGGTCACCTTTTTTTATTTACAGGCTTGACAAATGCTGTTTTAAAAACTTCTATAGGGAAAATTCCAGAACAGTAGAAGCGATGGAAAAACTTACGCAATGGTTTTGCTAGCTATGAAGAACACCTGTTCAGAAGAATGGGGGTCAGGACCTGTCAGGACCTGGGGTTTTGTTCATATCAGGATATCGAAGTGCTCTTGAAGCAACCTGTGCCATTGAATGATTTACGTTCTCAAGTGCAGCTGGCTTCAAAATGAGCTTCCAGTACATTTTTCTTATTTTAAGAGCTAGTTATCGGATTGTAATTGTAGAGGAACGTTGGAACTTAGACCAGAATTGGTCCATTATTATACGACATGAATCTTCACATCTTCTCGCTGAA
Source organism: Philhelius festivus (assembly GCA_963931855.1). NCBI lineage: Eukaryota > Metazoa > Arthropoda > Insecta > Diptera > Syrphidae > Philhelius > Philhelius festivus. Next base: position 213,824,868 of record OZ007555.1, on the reverse strand, counting down.
CCATTTGGAGATCCTTATGAAGCGAAGGAGACTGGCAAATGTCTATATTAACTACTTCACTAGGTTCCTCGAATAAAATCTCTCCAAGATAGAGCCTAAGTCTATGGGATAGAGCAGGTCAGGTACTTAGAAGATGTAGAACTAAATCTAGCTCTTTCTCGTCATAACAGCTTCAGCTAAAATCGATCAGCCGCGTCGTCGGTCATTATAAAAATGGATAGAATCATCTTCCAAGAATCTCATATCCTCCCAAAAATATCTTGAGGAAATGGTCACTGCAGTTTTGGGATAGTGTAATCAATATGACTCGGAAACGATCAGAATGAGTTTAGAATGATAGAATATCCAGTTTCGTTATTGATCCATTGTGAAAGTTTTAAGGCAGCTGTGCCCGCCGCCACCGCCTGTTTGCTGAAGATATCGAAGGGTGGTAGAGGGAAAACAGAACGTCTACTGAGAAACACAAGATGATCGTTGAACTTAAATTATCTTGCCACAATTTACAGCCTTTTCTATATCGGTCCACCATTCTGCTACACAAAAAAAAAAAGGATCGGTCTAATTACCAAAGTGAAATTGAAGGTCCTTATTTGTTCACAATAGCTTTTTCGCTTGAGAAGATTGTCACTATAGCTTTTGCGACCCTTTCTTTAATATATAAGGTTTGCATCTTAATTTGTATCTAAGTATTTTGCTTCTTCTAATAAAGCTATTGAATAAATTTGATAGAATTAGTATCTACATGATGAATTTTACATTTCCAATTCGCCCAATTGTTTTAAGATGTCAGGATATTTTCCTGATACGGCAATAGCAACATCAAACACTCTATATCTCTCCGCTTCCAGGCACGTCAGCAGCTCATTTACTACCAAGTTTCAAAGAAACGGAGGAAGAAGACTGCCTTGCGACGTACCTCTACTGATGGCTCTTCTTGCAGAAAAGTCGGGCAGTCTTGAATTGATAATCCTGCTATTCAGCTCACCAATCGTCCCATCTGACTTTAGATATGACAGTGCAGATGCGATTGATTGCACATATGTTGACGTTGTTAAAATCGCCATCTATATCAAGAAATGCAAGAATGGGGTACTCTTGATGGTGTAGTGAACATTCTATGGTTCGTACTAGTGAATGTGAATTAGTTTCCAGCGATCTTTCTTTGTAATAATAAGCATTTTGAGTCGTCAAAAAAAAATTTTCGTATCGATGCTTCTACATACATGCATATCAATCAATCTTTCAAGTGTTTTTCGAAGAAATGATGATAGACAAATAGGTCTTACTTACTTGGGAACATGTGGCAAGCCCATGTACAACAATTTTCATACACTTCATCCGAAGCTTAAACTGCTGAAGCAGTACCAACCATGCTATCAAAAGCAAACACAAATGGGTCCTTCAATCAGAATTTGCTCTTCCCTGACCTACCAAATTCATATTGATTTTATTTTTAAATTTAAACAAATCAAAATTACAATTTCTGCTAATGACAAACCGTGCTCAAAGGCGCCATCCCTGCAAAGTCCACAACTGTTTACGTCTGGCGATTTATTATAACAACAAACAAATTGATACGACTCCACACGCGCCTCATGCTTCGGAAATAACAGTACTCTATCCATCTTTGCCTTCTTCTCGCTTGATGGTAAAATACCTTGGTTGCAATTCAATCATCATCGTGCTGATTCCAATGATATTGATGCTGCCCGGGGTTACGAAACGCATCATAAGACCAGAAGAAGCGTTAGGAGTATTAGAATGTAGTATACATAGTTCTATAGATACACACAACGAACATCAGTAACAGTTGTTTGCCAGCAGTATAATTGGGGGTGGTTAATATCAATGGCACGATTGTGGGGTGTTTCAAGCAACGAACGGACAGACACAGAGCTGAACTTTGAAGTTCTATTCGACATTTTGAAGAAGAAAACACTCCGGAATGCGGTGATATTGAGAAATCTGCTAAAATTGGATTTTATACATACATATATTTCTATGGATACACAAATGTTCGTTGCAAATATTTACCTAAACACAACACTAACTGACGGATGAATGAAACGGATATACAAGGCTAACAGAAGTGAAAATGATCCCGGAATTCAAGCTGCTAAAGGATTTATAAACCAGTCATTTGTAATTTTGCAAAAGCGAAAATGTGCCTTAACCCTGGAGGTTGTTAAGAGGAAACTATAAAAGCAAAGAATTTGTTTGACGAAGTGCCTGGATAACTGGAGAAATATTGTTGGCTAAGCTTGAGGGAAATATTATTTTGAAGTGAAATGAAGTAGAACATTTTGAAGATACAAGTGGAGAAGATAAAGTACAGAGTAGTAGATTTCAATGGAAAACCCCTTTAAGGATTGTTTTTCATAAATATTCGCACTGAAAAATCATATAGGGAAACAGTTTTTTTCGGCATAAGAACCTTTGTTTTTTAAACGTAGTATCGGTGCACTTAATCCAAATTTTCTTCAATTTTTTAATACAATTTCCCGAGCTGCTCAAAATAACCGTTTGTTTCAAGGACGTCCTCTTCAGTTGAAACAAATCTCTTAGCTTCGAGACATTTCTTCATGATTGAAAACAATAAATAGTTCTAAGGGTCTAAATCTGGGTTTGAAACTTCTGTAATTTTAGCAAAGCGACTGCAGACTTGTGTGTCAGTGAGTGAGGAAGAACTTTTTTCTTCTTCAAATGTGGCCTTTCTTGATTCAATTCAATCAATCTTCTTGATTGGAATCAATCTAGCAGACCTGCGTAATATGCGCCGGTGATGATTTCAGTCTTTTAAAATTATCGATGTTAATTTCACAGTGTATCCAAAACAAGCTATCACTAAGACCTTATTTGTTGAAAAAGCCACCTTGGCCTTCTTCGACTTCGATTCACAAGGAGAAATCCATTGTTTTTACTATTCCTTTATATCTACTGTGTTGTGGTGGGCCCGTGTTTCATTCACGGTTACGAAACGAAGCAAGAACTCGGTCGAATTTTTCTTAAACATCGCCAAACACCCTTTTAAAAATTTCGAACAGAGTTTGTTGTCGATTGTGAGCAAACGGAGCACCCATCTTGTGGAAAGCTTTTTCATGGCCAAATATTTATTTTAAATCGAAATCACTGATCTACGTGATAAGCCTGATTGCTCTTCAAACTCGGGAACCTTCCCTCGTCGATCGTCCATTATCAAACCGTTGATTTTAACGATCATTTCTGGTGTGCTTACACCTCAATTTGGCGACCAGAATTTTCGGCGTCACTTATGCTGGAACGACCACACCGAAATTGTATAAGCCAGGTGATGGTAAAGATTCCCCACAATAATTGTCGAGCTTTTTTTTGGTTTTTTTCTCATAAATAAAATGCACAACTATAGGTAGCACGAAATTACTCTTATGTAAAAAACTTAAAATTTAAAAAAATGAATGTTATTTGAGGAACATTCATTTTTTAAATGATTTAAACTTTAGTAGTTGGAGCTAAAAACAGGATGCCATGTGAATATTGGCTTATCCAAGAACAAAAATTATAAGTCGTTGTAGTGGTTTCCTAGAAAAATAAGCTTTTATATACAAAGTTTTTAAAACATTTTTAAGAAAAAATTTTGGTACGCCAATTTAAAGCTTTTACTATGGCCGTATTTGAGATATCGAATTTTCCACAAAAAGTAGATTTTTTTTTTCGAAAATTCAATAAATATTTTTTTTTAAGATTTGAAATGCAATGTTTTTTAAACTTTTATTATTATTACGATAATGTAATGAGAAATTCAAAATTCGAAAAATGGTTCTATGGTAGGTCGATACGGTCAGTAATATCTTGATTTCAAAATTTTAATTTCCCAAGTTTTAAAAAAATGAAGTTCTTGAAACGTTGAGTTTTGAAAAAAAAAAAAAAATGTTTCAACCATTTCCTAGCTTTAACTAAATGTAATTTTTGGATTTTTTTTTAAGAATCTGTGGGACAGTTTTTGAGAAAAAAAAAATATTTATAAAATTTTGAAAAAAAATTGTATGACAGGTACCGTTAATTTTGACTTAAAAAGAATAAAACGTGTAGCGGAAAAATTTTAAAACTATATCTACCAAGTTTCACGAAAATCAGGCGAACCGTTTATGCTGCAGCCCAACGACAGACAGAATTTCGAGGCTCACTTTTTTCGTCTTCGCATAACTAAAACATAAGTAAAAATAGTGTTTAATGAGTACAGGAAATTTAGTGTTTTCCATTTTAACGAAAATGCATGCTTTTAAGCGTCTATACAAAATCACCACAAGAAATCTATTCAACAGATCTGTCTGAAAATTTTGGTGCGTTCTTTTGAAAGTTGTTTTTCGAAAAAAAATAATGGCATTGATGCGGTGACGCTATTGATTTTTTACTTGCGACTTATAGATACTATAAGGCAAGTTATGCATTCGTAAAAAAAATCGAACTCGAGATTTTGATCAAAGTTGACATTACGATGATAGCGAAGACGAAGAAAAGTGGGTCTGGCAATTCTGTCTGTCTGTCTGTTCGATTACAGCTAAACGGCTCGGCCGATTTTCTTCAAACTTGGTAGATATGGGTTTTGATTTTTTACCCCCGGATGTTTTTTGATTTGATTTTTTATGACCAAAAATAACGGTACCTGCCATACGATTTTTTTCCGAAATTTTATAAATATTTTTTTTTTCTCAAAAACTGTCCCTGCGATTTTCTTAAAAAAAATTCAAAAAATTTAATTTAGTTAAACCTAGGTAATGGTCGGCAAAATTTTTCAAAAAAACGAGTAGTTTTCGTACCCCCCTTGGGACCATTTTTTTTGTTTTTGATTTTCTCAAAAACAGTACCACCGATTTTGATCATTTTTTACTTGCGATATAGGTACTATAGGGCAAGTTCTGCATTTGGAAAAAAAATCGAACTCGAGATTTTGATCAAAGTTGACATTACGATGATAGCGAAGACGAAAAAAGTGGGTCCGACAATTCCGTCTGTCTGTCTGTATGTCTGTATGTCTGTATGTCTGTACCTCGAACTACAGCCTAAACTACTGGAGGTATTTTCTTCAAACTCGGTAGTTAAGGGTCTTCGGTGATTCCCTAGAGGAGAAATTGAAATTTTTTTTTTAGCTCCAAAACTAAGGGTACCCCCCATACACCCGTAATGCAAAATCTTATTTATCTCGAAAACGGCTCTAACGATTTCGATAAAAAAAATTAAGTGTGATATTATGGACATGGACTATATTTTGGTGAAAAAAAATTTGGGGGGAAATGTTATTAGGGGTACCTGTCATAGAACGGTTTTTTTGATTTTCGAATTTCTCACCAATGGTTCTAACGATTTTAACCAAAATTTTTATGCAGGAGCTGCTTTGCATTTGAAAAAATATAAACTAAAATTTTTTTCGAAAAAATAGTTTTTGGATTTTTAAAAAAATAATACATACTTTTTTTTGAAAATTCAATATCTTGAAAACCGATACACGATTAAATTGTTACATTACGTTTTAAAATGTATTTTATTAAATACTAAAAATTTGCATATCATTTTTTTTTATAAAAATTTTAAGGAAAATTTAGTACACAAAAAACATGTTTCAGTGTCTCTGTATGTCTGTACCTCTCACTAGAGCCTAAACCACTGGACCTATTTCTTTCAATCTCGGTAGTTAAGAGTCTTCGGTGATTCCCTAGAGGAGAAATTGAAATTTTTTTTTTAGCTCCAAAACTAAGGGTACCCCCCATACACCCGTAATGCAAAATCTTATTTATCTCGAAAACGGCTCTAACGATTTTGATAAAAAAAAATTAAGTGTGATATTATGGACATGGACTACATTTTGGTCAAAAAAAATTTTGGGGCAAAATGTTATTAGGGGTACCTGCCATAGACCCGTTTTTTTGATTTTCGACTTTCTCATTAACGCCTCTAAGGATTTTAACCCAAAATTTTTAGCATGAGTCCCCTTAAGTTTAAAATAATATTGAATATAAAAATATTCGAAAAAATATTTATTGGGTTTAAAAAAAAAAAAAAAATTTAAATCAATATCTTCAAAACCTATGAACGATTATTTTTTGAAATTATTTCCTAAAACCAATATTATTAAATACTTAAAATTCGCATCCCACATTTTTTCTTGAAAAATTTTAGAGAAATTTCTTATATAAAAATTTTATTTAATAATAAAACGATTTTTTAAAGTTTATTTGCATAAATTCATTCTTTTCCGGAAACCAGACGGCAATTTTATGCATTAGAACATTATTATCTCATTAAATCCATGTTTTATATTTATAAAATGTATCTTAAATTCCAAAGTACTTTTACATAAGAGCAAGTTCGTGCGATGCAGTCGTGCATTTTATTTTATTCTAAAGCTTCCCAGCAGTTTGAATATTATTGTGTATTCAAATTTTCCAAAACAATTTTTTTGGGTTTTTAAAAAAACTTGCAAAATTTTTTTTTGAAAACTCAATATTTCGAAAACCCCATGCTCGATTTTTTCAAAACTTGATAAATAAAAGTTTGACAAAATAATCTACAATATATCGGCAAAATAAATTCATTTTACCTTAAAATAACGGTACCCTCCATACAAATGTTAAAAAATGGTTTTCGAAAATCGTATTTTTCTCGAAAACGGTTCCGAGAATTTTGCTTAAATTTTTTTTCTTTCTATTATTTTTTTAATATCTGTAATTTAATAAAAAAAAATTGAAAACAAGATATTACTGACTGTACCTACCATAGAATGATTTTTTAAAATTTTGAATTTCTCATTATCAGCACAATGGATTTTAATGAAATTTCTTAGAGGGAAGCTTCTAAAAAGTTTTAAAAACATTGCATTTTAATACTTTAAGAAAAATATTTTTTTGAATTTTGAAAAAAAAATCAATTTTTTGTTTTTTGAAAATTAAATGTCTCGAAAACGGCTGAATACTTTTTTTGTAAATTTAATTTTTATTCACACAATAATAAAAACTTCAAACTGGCGTACCAACATTTTTTCTTAAAAATGTTTTAAAATTTTCTTATATAAAACCTTATTTTTTAAGAAACCACTACAAAGACTTGTAATTTTTGTTCTTGCATAAATCTATATTTGCTTGAATCACATGGCATCCTATTCTTACCTTTAACTACTAAAGAAGTTTTTTTTAGTCATTTAAAAAATTAATTTCATGCTTATGAACTGTTTCTCTAATAACATTCATTTTTGAAATTCTTAGTCTTTTACATAGGAGCAAGTTCGTTCGACCCAGTCGTGCATTTTGTTTTCTAAATTTTAACAGATGGTTTTACGTGTCTAACGTTTTAAGAAAATTAGAACTTACAGAATCGTCTTTTTTCTTTTGAAAATCATTTCTTGGGAAATGTATACCATGTAGTCAGGTCTGTATTACCATGATTTTTTATTAAAAATTTCCCACTCGACACCGGGTGTTGTTGTTTTCAAAAGCCTTAAAGTGAAAATGCCATACAGTTTCCTTCAATTCCAGTTTCAAATCCTTAGTCCCGAATTCAAAAATCTCAAATGTCAAGATCTCGAATTTCATATTTGTGAATTTAAAAATGATTAGAATTATTTAAATCACAGAAAGTACTAAATTACTAAATCATTCATGATTTAAAAAGAAGCTTTATTCGATCCTTTGAAGTGACTTTGCATTATTAGAAATTTGCTTCTTTAGAAAATTTGGCAACTCCGAAAGCATTTGTATTGAACGATCTTGGAATAGCCACAGCTTGGTGTTTATTCCTCCTGCCAGGCAGGTAGATTATTTTCAGCATTTCCAACATTCTAAATGTTTAGGGAAAATAGATTATAGTTATTTTTTGTTAAATATGCTTAACTGTCTCAAAAACTTCGCTCGAAATTTGGACACAATACTTTATTTTTGGAACAATACTATTGAGTACTTAATTTAGTAGTGAAAAATTAGTTGTTCAATAAAAGAGAATGAATATTAATGTAAGACCATTAATTCATTTTTTTTTTGGTGAGGTGTGATATAAATGTACCTGTCACTCACTTTCTTCTAATCTCACCCTAAATCAGCGTCATTAAAAACTTCATATAATAGAACACCATTAATCAGTGGCAACGAAAAATTAGTAAATATAACTCTCACAAATTCCAAACAATTTGTATCAATTAAATGCGAAAAGTCTAAAAAAAACTCCCTGTGTCGATTCATTAAGGGTATACTCAGCGGATACCCCCGGATAACTATTAATTCAACTTAGGAGTCTCCCCTCAATGTTCAGGTATAAATTACACTGCAGGTAACATTGTTAATCCCATAAACATATTCTCTGTAGATACGAAACATTATAAATTTCAAAAACAATTTAAAACAAAAAAAAAATTTTAAGTATAATTTGCAACCCTCTCTGTCTCCCCTTTCCGTTTTCTGACTCTCGAGCGTGTGTGTGTCAGAAAACGTCAACCCCTATATAATTCAAGCCGTATCCAACTCATTAATTTCACTTCTCTTGTGCACACATCAAATGCGGCAAAACATTCTGCGGAGTAATTTATTAACTATTTAGTATTCCGCATGCCATAATAACCATATACTCGTACATTGCTAAAATATATACGAGTATCTACAGCGGCATCACTTTGCTGCCACCGAGCCGCCGCGCAGCGCCGCGCCGCATCGCCGACAAAAAGTCGCACTTTCAATATGTAATTTGTAAAGAGGACTCAACTCGATGGTGACATCACTCCCGGTTCTCTGTTATTTATGTTTAGTTTCTGAAATATTACTCTGCACCTTTCAAAATAATTACAAAACTCATAAATATTAACGGCTACGAATCAAATATTCAAATATTCCATGGGCCGGGGGTGGCTTTGTTGGTCAACCCCCCGAAATGAAAATTTCTTTATCAATTTTGAAAAACGCCAACGCGCTGCTCCCCCGATCCGAATGAGAATTATTATGTCCCCTGCCCGTGACACGTAGGCAACTTCAGCGCCATCTCTCCCTTCACAGGGTTAATACTAATTTCTCAGCTGTCAAAAACATTACAAATTCAATTCCAACGGAATGCTCTGTTCCAGTTGTTGTTTTCGATTAGGGGTTGTTGGCGATGGCGATATCTCACAGATCAATCACACTCCAGAGGCTTGTCGTTGCCTTTTTGGACGTGCCCCAAATTATGTTTATAATTTGGTGGCTAGAACAGAGCTTAGTGTTCGATATAGTTGCTGCGCTGCTACCACCATCTATCAGCATTGACCAGACTCATATATAATTTGTCACGCAATACGCGATTTCATTTGCTTTAATTGAGTCCAATCAATGTAAATCAAGCCGAATCAAAATCCATTGTTTAATTGTAGTGGCAGTTTGCCTTTTGTACGCGCGCGTCCCCACAATTAGTGTGGTAGAAGTATTTGGATTTTCGATGATGATCGATTCCACTATTTTTTTTGTCCTCTATCATTCATCATTGACAAGGAGTTCCTGAAAAGTGTAATTTTAGGCAGGTTTTTGTTTGGGTGTTGGTGTTGGTTTGTTTGAGGGTTAAATGATGCGTCAACAACAATTAGGAACTTGTCGATTGTGTGCAGTGGGCAAATGTTTCATTTTAAAGGCTTTTACTCGGGTAAATAATACCCTTTAGAGTTTTATAAAGCAAAGCCAAAACACGCAAGTCGATTTATTTTGCATTTAATTGAATGGGATTTTTTTTTGAGCTTTAAATCGTAATTAATAGGTCGGGACAGTTTAATGCAAATGGCGTGTTTTTTTGGAAAAAGCCAAGTCAAAAAAAGAAAAAACAAGCTCAAATTGTCTGTAATTTAATGTCAGTAAGAAAAAGGAAAAGACTTTTTTATTCAAAACTTTGAAAGTCCTTCTCGACCGGCTATTCATTTAAATTATAATATTCTCTGAGGAACATCTTAATGTATCTTTAGTTTCTTGTTATCCTTATCCTTTGTTAATTCAAAACGGAAATCGCTTGGAGCTCCGAGTTCTATGAATATCAAAGCTGACGAATCTACTGATGTAAATAAGACTGCTGAACTCTTTGCCAGGTTCCTTGAATCTGTGTATTCTAACTCACAGGTAAACCATGTCATCCCTTGTGGAAATCCTTCGAGGGTCGGTATATTATACGTGAACTCAAAGAGTTATGAATACCCTTATATTGTCAAACACACTGCGCGCAATCAGGAAAGTAGGATATGTTAAGAAAGGAGATACCGATGCACATTGGTTTTGAACGTCTGCACATTGCAATGAGTGGGCAATATTGAGCCGGGTAAACCATTCCACATTCGTGTAGTGTTTCTAAAAAAACGGATCTCTATATACTTGTCAGTACGTCCGCAATTGGGTTTGTTTAAAAAATGCTTGCAAGGTCTTAAACGAAATTCCAAGCTTGGTGTTGATGGTATTCCTGCCCTTATCTGCAAATTCGCTTTGCCTATCTATGTTACTATTTTCAATCTTTCATTGTCCACCCTAGTATTTTTGGACGATTGGAAATCTTCTTTTTTTAACACAATTTTTAAATAGGGGATTTATACAGGGAAGATCAACTTAAAACTAATTTAGCATGTTTCTCTTCATTTGTTGGGAATACTATCGAGAACCATTAGTTGCGAAGCAAAAACAAGCTTCGGAGACGGACGGATTCACTGTTGACGAAACATGCAAACGAAATAAGGATAACGAACTTCGGATCTGTACGTGGAATTTTAGGTCCCTTAATAGACCACGTGCACGTGCAGCCGAACAACTAGCGGAAGCCCTAAACTGCTACAAATCAGATATTACCGCCATCCAAGAAATGCGATGGGACGGACCGGGGAAACGAAGATTAAAAGACTGCGATATATACGAGTACTACGGCGACTGCTATCGAGAACAAAAGCAGCGTTTATTTGGATACGAGTTTGTTGTTGGAACAAGGCTCAGGCAAAAAGTTAAGTTTCAACTGTGTGAACGAGCGCCCCACGACAATTCGTATCAAGGCCAAATTTGCCAACATTAGTCTGATTTGCGCACATGCCCCAACAGAGGAGAAAGATGAAGACACCAAAGACATATTCTACGAGCTCCTGGACAAAACATACGAGCAGTGCCCTTGGAGATTTAAAGGCCAAGCTGGGAAGAGAAGACATCTTTGGTGATACAATCGGAAGATATAGCCTGCACGACACCACCTCCGATAACGGATTCAGGCTGATCGACTTCGCTGTGGGACGAGACGTTCTTGTAGCCAGTACGCAGTTCAAACATCTTTATATTCACAAAGGGACATGGCGATCTCCTGATCAATCAACCGTGAATCAGATTGATCACATTGCGATCGATTAAAGGCACTTCTCAAGTATAGAGGATGTCCGCACGTTCTGAGGGATTAACATCGACTCGGACCACTACCTCGTTGTAGCCAAGGTTCGGCTGCGGATATCACGACCCAAGACAAAACAAGGAAGTACTGCGAGAAAGTTCGACGTTGGACGTTTACAATCACAAGAGATCGCAAGGTCCTTTTCCGATCGAGTTTCTAACAACCTCTTAAGGAGTCCTGTGCCGCCAGCATCAAGTATTGAGGACCAGTGGCAACGTTGCCCAGCAGCCATCAGAGATGCTGCTTCTAATGTGTTAGGTTTTACACGACCACCGCAACGAAACCCCTGGTTTGACGATGAGTGCCGGCAAGCACATGCAGCAAAGCAAAAGGCATACAAAGCGGCGCTGCACAGGACTAGAGCTACTCGAGAACTCTACGAGCAGAAAAGGAAGGAAGAACACTGGCTTCTCAGAAAGAAAAAAGAAGGAGCATGAGAAGCGCTTGATCGAGGAAATAGAAGGATGTCATAGCAGGAATGAGATTCAGAAGTTTTACCAAAAGGTAAAAAAAACATCACAAGGATACAATCCCAGAGCCGAAGCCTGTAGGGATAATCATGGGAACATCGTAGAACCGCAGTCCATGCTGAGGACATGGAAAGAACATTTCTCTAATCTTTATAATGGCGATGAAGAAGAGAATGCCACTCCTATAGAGATAGTACCATTCGACTTAGGCGACGCACGTAGACCAACAATACCGCCCACCCGACCTGGACGAAGTGGAGATAGCTATATCGAAGCTCAAGTCCAACAAAGCCGCTGGAGCTGACGGCCTTGCTGCCGAACTATTCAAAGCGGCAGGTGATGACTTGGTTGGGAACTTACACCAACTCATCTGCAAAATAAGGTCGGAAAAAAGCATGCCCGATGAATGGAATCTCAGCATTGTTTGTCCGATCCTCAAGAAAGGAGACCCTTTGAACTGCGCCAAATACAGAGGCATAAGTCTCCTGAAAATCGCGTATAAGATTCTTTCTGCCGTATTATGTGAACGTCTGAAGCCTTTCGTCAGCAACCTGATAGGTCTATATCAGTGCGGCTTTAGACCTAGAAAGTCCACCATCGATCAGATATTCACATTACGCCAGATCTTGGAAAAAACCCAGGAGCTACAAATCGACACATACCACCTTTTCATCGATTTCAAAGCCGCGAACTATGTAGAGCAATGTCTAGTTTTTGCATCCCTGACAAACTTGTCCGCTTGTGCAGGATGACGATGGAGAATTCACGCTGCTCCATCAAGGTCAGAAAAGATCTCACCGATGCATTTGATGTCAAAAAAGGTTTTAGACAAGGCGATGCTCTGTCGTGCGATTTCTTCAACATCGTTCTTGAAAGAATAGTGCAAAACTCACGCGCTAACACAAGACGCACAATCTTTCAAAAGTCCTTCCATGATAATAACTCTTGCCAATCGCTGTTTCTTTGGACTAAGAAGGTAATTGAGTAGCAAAGTCCTCTCTCGAGCAACTAAAGTGTCCCTATATAAAACCCTTATCATCCCGGTCCTTGTCTATGGTGCAGAGACATGGACTTTGTCGAAAGTGGATGAGAGCGCCTTAGGATGTTTCGAGAGGAAAATTCTTCGCGTGATCTTTGGTCCCGTCTGCATAGACGTGGAGTGGAGGAGAAGACTGACTTAGTCAAACGAATCAAAGTCCCAGGACTGAGATGGCTAGGTCATGTAGAGCGATTGGACCCGAATGCTTCGGCCCGGAAAGTCTTCGAATCCAACCCCGAGGGACGGCGCAGTAGAGGAAGACCGCTACTCAGGTGGCGCACACAAGTGGGAGAGGACCTCAACCAACTTGGTGTGCGAAACTGGAGACAGCTAGCTGGAGAAGCTTGTTGGTTGAGGCCCTGGTCCACCCCGGACTGTAGCGCCACCGTGAGTAAGTAAGTAAGTAACTATCGGGAATCGAAATCCAGTCGATGCTATTTATACGGATTTTAGCAAGGCTTTCGTTTCAGTGTGCCATAACATATTACTTCGCAGGCTTGAAGTATTCGGCATTCACTCAAGCCTATTTGAGTGGATTTACTCCTTCTTAACCGGTACAATTCAAAAAATTAAACTTGATTAATGTACCTGCAGGCCAATTAATTGCACTTCAGGTGTTCCTTAAGGCAGCCATCTTGGTCCGTTGCTTTTGTTACATTTATTGATGATATTGTGAACTTTATTATTTCAGCCAATGTCTCATATATGCCGATGATCTCAAAATATTTTTGGAAGTAGCGAACGATGATGACTGCTTTAAGCTTCAAATGGATCTTGACAATTTATCTCACTGGTGTTGACTTGCTTCGTAATCCCTATTTCTAGAACACAAGTTTTTTTTTGAGTCTGTGGTAAACTCGTCGGTGTCCAGAGTATTCCCGATGAAAGCAAATAAAACTCGGGTTATAAAGGAACGAAAACTCTAATCCAGCACCCTATCATCCTTATTTTATTGAAAAGACACCAATATCTTATTACAACTTCGTTTATCTCTCAAATAGCATTTTCAATTAAGTAAGCCCAGTGGACAACTATACCTAAGTTGTACATCATCTGCATACTAATATATGGAAGAGTTAAAACCTTTTGACGGGAATTCATTAACATACAAACTAAAAAGTAATGGGCTCAAAATAGAACCTTGAGGAACCTTTAAGTTAGCGGAAGAAAACCTGCTTGGTATCTGGAACTAAGATACGAGAAAATGAGTTTAACTAATGATAACGAGAATTGAAGGTCATTCGGTAATTTGATATATAAATTATTATATTTGACAGTGATGAAGTTTTTGGAAAAATCTTAGAGAGTGAGAAAAGTGACATAGTCCATATCTACACTGTCTCTTGTTTCTTTCACAACATTTATAAGGTCGGATTGATTGCTTGTTCCTATTTTTTTCAAAAATTAAAGCAATATGGTAATTTGCCGATACGGTTTTTTGGACAGAAAAGATTTTCGCACGTTTCCAGACGGTAGAAAATACTCCAGCCATAAGAAAAGTGTTGAAAAGATGTCTTACGCATCTCAAGCTAAATGGTAGAGTTGGCTTTACAAACACTGGATGAATTTCCTCGAATGCTATTGAGTTTGATTTATCAGATAAAACAGATTTTTAGAATATCTTCTTCATCAATTGCTGAGAAGCTAAATCCAGTTGAAGAAAAAAATGTCGGAAAAGTCTGCAATATGATTAGACGTGAATAGTGCTTACCAACTTCAATTTCTTTTAAATGTTTTCAAAGTCTATGACCGGCTAGTGAAGGATTAAGTCAAGAGACGTCGATATCTTCAACCTAAAGACACACGTATTTCTTCGTATTTCGTTTAAAACTGATACATAATCGTGTCAGTAAAGGGATTTCCGAATGTCGACAGATGATTCCCGCCATATTGTTAAAGCTACATCTGTCAAATGGGCTGTGTTGCCACAAACTTGAGAATCTTAGCACTCAATAACATGTATGTACATATAAAATGATTTAATTGTTTTATGGAAGTAGGTCTTTTGTTCGAGCGTTTCGCCCATTTCACGGTCACCATAATCGTTATTCCGAAAGAACTGATGGATAAATTGGAATCGATAGGTATAGTGAATAATCTGCCAACACCGTGAGCGTGTGCAGAAGGATCTGAGGAAGTCAATTCCGCACCGCGCACAAGAACTCGGCTTTTAGAAGACCACTACTTGGCGAATTACGCGTCATGACTTGGGCCTACATCTGTATAAACTTTAACCGACCCGGGAGCTTAGAGTTAACAACCATAGACAAAAACGTGCGTTGGCTAACTGGGCTCCAGAGCAATTGAAAGTTCACCCCAATTTCGGTCGAAAAATCATATTTATCTACGAAGTCCATATCTGGATGAAAAGGTTCGTCAAGAAGCAAAATTGTTGAATTTTGGACGATAACAATCCACACTTTTTTGTTTCCAAAGAAACGGAGAAACGTAAATGAAGTGTATCGCGCTAAAAGGAGACTTGTAACCCTTGTAACATGCTGACTAGCGAACTAAACATCCGGAGATGTACGTTTATCACTTTATCTGCCTCGAGGTTGTGGTAGAGTAATAAGTTGTAGCATCTCTAGAATCGACTTTTAAGACTTTTCACTACTTATTTTCAGAGACGTTTTAGGTCCGTCCCTTATTGCTAAGCGTTCGTTGATGAAACATGTACCATAATGTAGAATTCGTCGTATCGTGCTATAGGAAGAGGGAACTTGTGCGGAAGAAGTATAAGACACCCTATTGTTGGTTGAATTGGCAGTAAGGGGGCTGACCTAGATACCAGAAAAGTCCCGGAAAAGTATCGGGAAACAGAAATAAGATCTCGGGACCAATGTAACTATGAAATTGTTTTCTTTAACGATCATCATATTTTCAACTGCTGGAAACAATATAGAAAATAAACTCTAACCGACCTGGCAACGCTATCAGCGCGATATCAGGATTTCATAAAAGTGAAAAATCCGGCATTTGATTCTGACAACACCACTTCCGAGAATAAATTATAACGAATCAAATTCACAGACAATCCAATTGAAAATTTTAACTCCAATACTTCATCTGTCAAACTCAATTTACATACACCCGGACCTATACATCATTGTCAGTTGTCAGTTGCAGTAAGCATTGATATAACCGGACAAATCATCCTTTACCGCAATTACTAGAAAAGTTAAGCGTTCCAGTGGCGCAAAAATAACATTTCACTATGGCTACAACTTATTCACACCCAATTAAGAGCAAACAAGATGGACGCTGAATAAAAAAGTCACATAACTCAAATAAAATTATAAATTTTCTGATGGCGAGATATGTGACAGTGGCAGTGGCACTCTGAAAGTTGAAAATATATATACTATACGTACCTACACCAGATAGAGCCTTAATTTGATGTTTAATAACAACAACACCATCACCCAAATGGAATAAACTAAACTGAACTGGGCTGGAGTCAGACCAAGCAGGCTCTAGCTCTGGCAGATTCCATCTCTTGAAATTGTGTAAAATTCACACTCAATCAACTCCAATAGAATTCGAGTGTAATTCACTTTAATTTGATTCTTCTCCTTCATTTCATTCGCCTGCTCCTCCCTCGTTCCCTTTTTTCATCTGGTTTATTGTGTGTTTATTATTTGTTTGGGCCATTGTTGAACACAATCCATATTCCCCTTGACCACGACAATGAATGAATGGACAGAATGGACCCAAGCACTTTACAGTTTTCCATCTGCCAAATGCAACGCCTCGCCTGGAATCCAATCTCCGTTGAATGAACCCCAACGGACGGACGGACGCCCGCCCGGACAATCGCCCTCATCTGAATCTCTCTGTGCTCTTCCTCTATCTGGTGTGGTTACTGTCCCGGCACTGGACATTAATAATAAATCATTGAAATCAAAAGCAAATCTATAATCAAAATAATCTGAATAATATGGAAATCATCATCAACTACAGGATACAGTACTGTGCAAAAAAATTATGATCAAATCTTTTAATTAATCTGTCGAGAGCAAATCTTAGTATAAGTTGATAGAAATTCTTTGACAAAAAGTTAGAAAAAGTTCAATTTTAGAAATAAAAGTGGTTACCTTTAAATTAGAGTACCGCAGTTAATTGGATAAAAGGACTGATTTTCTCAAGTTTTAAAGCCTAAAAATACTTTAACGGCATTCAGATAGTATGGCTTTCCTTTTTGTCAGTAAACCTTCTATCTGCTGTCAATTAACTGCAAGGCTTTAAATTATTTCTAGTTTTTTAACTTAAAAATTTCACACTTGTACTTAAACGTATACAGATGGATGGTATTAAAAGAAGAGAATATATTCAAAAAATCTTTTGATAATTCTTATATGGTATTATGTATATTCAGATGACATGATGCAAGTGACAAACTGTAAAGTGACATCATACAAGTTGCCTGTTGCTTAAGACTTGTAGTATATGGTATGTGGATATTGCATGTCGCATGTCATATTGGGCATCTTAATATGCATCTTAAATGCTTTTTTATCAGCTCTGCATGTGACTTATACCATGTGGTTTGGTCATATATGGCACCTGACACTTGTAATGAAAGTGCCTTTTTAAGAGTTTTGCATGTGACTTACAGAATGTGGTTTGTGGATATTGCATATATGGCATGTCATTTGTATCTTCTGGCACTGAAAATACATCTGGTACTGGTAATGCATCTGAAAATGTGGCATGTCTTATGTGGCATCTGGCACTGGTAATGCATCTGAAAATGACTTTTTTTCTGAAAACGCATTTTCTAGCAGTTCTGGTCAGAAGCCACAGACAGAAAATTTGATTTGAATTTTCTGTTACCAGTGCTTTCTGTAAGAATGCTCGCTTCGAGTATTTCCTTATTTTCAAAATGGTACACAAAATATCTCTGAATCCATATGTGCAAACATATCAGAAATTTCGATATTGAATCGGTTGAAAAACAAGATTTTATAGTCTAGATACTGTGCTTTTGGCTACCTGACTTTTCTAGTGTTACTGGTCTGCATGCAAGTTAGTCAAAGAAGGTCCAAACCAGATCCCGAATTTGGCTTTTATAACATACAGTCGAGCGGCTATAACAGCTATTAATTCTAGTACATCATACTGCACACAGAACCAGCAATTCGGGAATGAGCTTTTGAGCCTGAAAATGGGTTCAGGGTCATAGTGACATTTATGGGAACGAAGGGGTAAACGAGATGGCAAGGTAAGCATAAGAACTGCATGGCTCACTTGCAGAAAGAGTCGTCATTCCGCACCAAGCAATATTTTCCCAATTTTTCTTAAACAATCAAACCGCAGGTTGAACGATGCATAATATCTAGGAAAATTAGGCCCACCTATAATCTAACCCGAACACTTGATCTGATATATAAACTAAGGCAACACATAGCCAGGTTCATAATTACCTGCAGCGGACACTGGCCAATAGGAGAGTATGCGGCGAAGCTAGACATTCCTCAGGACACTCACTGTTGTAGCTACGGGGATCAGCAAAAAAAAGAAACAGTCATTCATTTCCTCAGAAATTGCCCGGTTCTGCCCAAAATTAAAGCACAATCGTTAGGATGGGCATTTTTTGACTACATTGACGAGTTTTTGGAAATGGATATGAAGTTCAAAGACTTGATTGATATCATTTGTCAACGCGATAAGCTTTGGTTTTTTCTGTGAAGTGCCCTCTGTTTGAATCTGTACACCCAGAGGTAGCAGACTGAGGTGTTAAAAGGGAAGTTTATGGTGCAATGTGGCCAGACGATCATTCACTCGCATTAGTTGCTCTTGTCTTGAAAAAATGTTCTAAATCTGTCTGCTTTCCATTGCTAATTATTTTCAACCTATTTTTATTGTCCGGATTATTTTTAGATGAATGGAAATCTTCTTTTCTGATCCCAATTTATAAGTCTGGTTTGAAAAAACAATGTTGAAAATTACAGAGGCATTTGTAAGCTGTCCACGATTCCTAAACTGCTCGAAAGTTTAGTAAAGTGCAAACTCAATTTTTTCGTTAAAGAACATTTAAGTTACGCAAAACATAGGTTTATTTCGGGTAGATCAACTGTCACTAATCTGACATGTTTTTCCTCTTTTGTTATAAATTGTATTGAAAGTCAAAGTCAAGTTGATGCTATTTACACGGATTTTAGTAAGGAATTTGACTCAGTATGCCACAACATACTGCTTCGTAAGCTTGAAAGTTTTGGGATTCACTCTAATCTCCTTCAGTGGATTTCATCTTTTTAACGGATAGGTTCCAAAAGGTTAAAATAGACAATCGAACCCCGAGATCTATTAAATGTACCTCAGGAGTTCCTCAGGGTAGTCATCTTGGCCCACTTTTATTTATAATATTTATTGATGATATTTGTAATAACATAAAGTTCAGCCAATGTCTTATATACGCTGATGATCTTAAATTATTTTTAAAAGTGAATTCCATTTATGTCTGCTTTAATCTATACTATTTTATGAAATATAAATCTTTTTTTTTTTTTCAAAAATAAAATAGATCGAAAACGCACATCACTGTTCATTAGTGAGCGAGTATACGAATGTTATTTGTTGTTGCTGACGATATATGGTGGTGAAGATGGTTGAGGTTGTGGTGTTTTTCATTGTTAATTTGCTTTAATGTATCTTTTTATCTTTTGAAATTTTCAGATTTTCCAGAAGGTTTACCTTTCGTATGTGTACTTTGTCATTGGCCAAATGTGGGCGTTTGTGTTGGCGCATTCAAAAACTCACTGGCACTGACCCCAACCTCATGCTATAGTTTAGTTAGTTCTTCATTGTTTGACTGACTGGCGATGATATCTGAGCCGAGAGTAAATCAATAATCATAATTAAACAGTGATACGGCCGGCGGCGAAGGTGCGGCGGTGATGGTGGCGGCAGAATTATCGTTATCGTCGACGTTCTAACTTTGTATGCTTTGCATAGGGTGTTTCAAACGCTGATATTTTTTTGTTTGATGGACGATGTACTACCACACGAAGTTTTAAGAAATTGGATATCTAAAACTTGCATAACTTTTAATAGAGTCCCATAAGAATTTTTATTTATAAAATAACAGCGAAGGAAGGGGACCAGAATGTGATCGAAGAGTCTCATAATCGAAACATCTAACACCTAGAAGCTTTATAAAAAAAAAGGTGGACAACTGGCTGCTAGTTTTAAGACCGGAGCATAATCTGCTCAAAAACTGAAGGTTTTCCAATTTAGCTGTACTTAAATATAAAACCAGGACCAAATGATAACAACTCTTAACCGATCTTGTGTGCTTGTTGTCAGGAATGGAGGGTACCTACAATTTTCTGCCGAGTCCATACGACTCAGATAAGCAGAGCTTTTCATGACAAGATATGTATACTCTTGGAGGATTTTTCAATTCCTCGCATACACCCCTTAAAAACTTTTTAGCAGTTCGCTGAGAATCAAATCCAGATGACAATGTGATGCACACATGGGACTACTTTAGCTCTACTTCCAGGAGCTAAAAAATTAAGATTATAAAGAGAGAATAGCTGAACTAGAAACGAACAGACCTCCAGTAAATGTAGAGGCTAGCTATACAACATCAAATAACGTTGATGGATGAAATGACTCTTAAACGGTGATATTCATAGAAGAAGCGGATTATGTTCGTAAACTGGACTCATCAAATAATTTACTAAGTATAAAATGAAGCATGCGTGATGAGAAAACATTAGCTCCCGATTCACATAAATGGTGATTTTATGTCTTGCAAGAACTATTGAGGCATATCCAACGTACTCTGTGAGTGTCTCAAGGTATTCTACAACATATTTAACTTGTAAAGTGTACCAGTATGGCCTCTAGTCCGGAAGATCAACCATAGCCTAAATCTTCCAACCTGATAAGATAAACATGGATAGAGTTTTGAAAGATGAGCTATCATGTCATTACTTTAGGTTTGTTCTGGATCAGATAAATATATTACAGGAGTTAAAACGGAAGTTACTACGTTCAACATTTCTGCTTTACAATTGAAGAATGCGGGTGACATTGAAATCATGGCTCGCTCCCAACTGTGCCGTAATAAGTATGGTATTAAAAACAGACGAAACTTGTAGTCATAAATTAACAAAGAAAAAACCAAGTACCTACATGATATCAGCAAACAGTAACAGTAGCTTTTTAAACATTGACTTATCGTTAAGATCAGACCAACAAGTTCCCTAGGATATCATCGTGCCCCTGCTTCGTCGAAAACTCGTGATTCGTAAAACGAAATGCACAACTCTTCTAGTCTCGGTTTATTGCACAAGCAAAAAGGGAATGCTGATACTTTGTTCTTTCGTAAGAAAAATACGGATAATGGCCCTTAGCTGAAATTGGGTGAGTGAAGGGCAATTGACAATCGCAAAATCTACGAACTGTACCAAGATGTGCTCTTAGAATGAAAAGTCAAAACACATCTTAAAAATTAGGCTAGCCTTATCGATCGAGACAACAATTCTCTAGACAAGAAAATCTCCAATTTCCAGTCCAGTGTGGTGAAAACGAAAAACATCAACTTCAAAACAAATACATCAATACTACTTAATATTTCTGCAAGACTGCTAAGGGGAGAAGAAAGTTTCTAATATCTTGTGAGTATTTCCTCTACATTTCCCAATAGGGATTTCCGAACTTTGACAAGTAATTGCGGCCATATTGTTTAATTTACATCCAATTAGTTGTCATTTGGTCTGTTTTGCCAAATCAAAATGGAGAACTATAACCCTCAACAAAATGTATAAACGACTAAATTGAAAGTGGAACCTCTGTTCGAGCAACATTTTGCACACTTCGCTTTCTTTTAGGGTCGCCATTAATGTCCTTCCAGGAGAATCGTCTTTTGGTTTTACGTGAGTACCTGCCGATTACCGGCTCTACCCCATGGGAGGCCTATCTACATCGGAGTCACATTGGTTCCTGACCATTAACCCTGACAAAGCCGAAGCCATCTCGGTCGCAAAGTTGTGACATGTTGCAGGCATGAACACACCTCTTGCTTATAAGGCGAGGTCTATCTAACACCTCTTGAATCCAAGCACGCTTGGAAACCATCTGTCGCCGCATTCAGAATAAACCAAGCCACCACGATACTCCCACTAGGGGGCCTACCTCATAGATAGTCTGAGAAAGAGAGCACGCACGCGACAGCTGCACCTCACTATCCGAAGATAGAATAGGAGAGCCAGAAGACGTACGCTATAGCCCTCAGACTCCTGGGCACATCTCCCGTGGAAACAGAATATAGCTTCCGGTCGAGCTTCACCACCATAACGGTCACTTAGAGAGAGTTCCTGCAAAAACTCAGTGCCTGTCAACCCCAGATATACACACACCCAGCTATAGTCGAGGTACAAACCACAACTAAGAATGTGCACCCCCCTGGTGAGTTGTTACACACTCCTTAGAGGATTCCTACTTTAAGGACATCGTCCAGACTGATCCTATCAAGTTAGTTCAGTTACTATTACAGTAACCTATCCACAGGCATGGCGAGGAGGTCGATAGGAACCGGAAGTGACAACTTTGTGCGAGGTTGCAATAGCGGCCCACCGATAAATCGATGGACGAGCCCATCAGGACATCAAACCAGTATCACCGCTTCAGCACCCATACACGTTAGTGCACGGATTGTGCATCCGCAGCAACACCGGTAGAGTTCAACAGAGCCCCGGACATGCCTTAAACTACTCACGCCATCACCACCACCTGCCCTTCCACGAGAAGGAGAACTATTCGCTACTATACTCTGTCCAACAAAAATTGTCAGTACAGGCCTTATGGGAGAGCTTTTTCTAAAGCAGTGGCGCCTGATGCACCCTTACTACAATGCGTTAGGAAAAATGCCACTAAAAAAGATCAAGCCACTGACTTTTCTTAAGGAATTGTTGTTGTAATTCTTTGCAAAAAGTTGTACACCCCAGCACGACCGTCAAATCCCACTGCTGATGAGATACTGTCAAGAGTGTTAACGTTAAGTGTCACTCAATACGATCGTGCGCTCTTTATCTACATCAAAACAGAGTTACCAGTATCATTCTCAATTGCAAGCAAGGAGCTTTTTCAGTGGTTTTTATTAAGGAGCTTTTGGGATTTGAAGCTTTTGAGAGCACATTTTAAGAAGATGAGTATGTTGAGTGTTGTCACATTGCTTTTCAACTTAAAAAAAAAAACGCGAATATTATCTTACCGCTTGGTGTTGTGGGAAAAGGTAAATTGAATATTGTTTTCAGTCGTTTTGAATCGGCAGACGGGAGCCCTATCAGTGTTGTCGTTTCAAAAATTCCGAGAGTAGCACTTTTCATAAAATTAGGGGAGCATTGAGGAGCCACGTTAAAATTCGGGATATTTCATCAAATAATAGATGCGGTCACAAATGAAAAGAAACAAAAATATTTTTTTTCTATTGATATTTTTATTCATACCTACACACAAAAATGTCTAAGGGTGTGTGCACAACGGAACTGCGATAAACGATTCAAGCTGCGATTTGATCAGAGCTGAGAAATCTTTACATTGAGCAGCGCTTCGAACAACAACAATCAATGTAAAAATCTTACTTACATTCTTATACCTTGATATTAAGGAAATATAAAAAAAAATAAAACTTTTATTAAAACACACACCAAACGCATGAAAAAAAATTAAGAGCAAAGTAATCTCTTCCAGCAAATATACAGAATAAAAATCGCCAACTGCAACTTCAATGCAATTTTTTTTTGTTTACATGATCCCCACCCAACAGTGCTTTTGTTATCACTTTCTACAATCTTTTAGCTTTAAGAAAAACCGGTTTTGGCATCAATCGAGACTAGTCATTTTTCGAATTAAATTCCGCTAAATTCGCGAATTCCCACACTGTGCGTCGTTCTCAAAGAAATGGACCGATGATGCCGCCAGCCCAAAATCCACACCAACCAGTGACTTTCTCTGGATGCTTTGCAATTTAGTGGATCTCGTTTGGATTGTGATCGCCTCAAGATGATTCAACCAAAAATGGGCCTCGTCGATGAATATGATTTTTGGACCGAAATTCGGGTCAACTTCCAAATGCTCGAGTTATCAAACACTCGTTACTGTCTATGGTCGTTAATTCTGAAATCCTGAGTCAGTTGAAGTTTGTACGGGTGGAGGCCCAAGTAATGACGCAAAATTATCCAAGTTGCGGCCAAAAGCCTCGCTGTTCGGCGGCGATATTTTTGCGTTACTTTGACGTACAGGTCTTAGCGCTAAGCCGGTCGACTCGAATTTATCCACCTACATATACTCTGTCCAACAAAAATTGTCAGTACAGGGAAGATAGGACGTTTGTCTCTCATTCTGGTTGCATTGCCATGCATAAGTGTGTCGCCTTTTAGAGCTCTCACAGGGATTCCGTAGTTTACATTATAAATCGCTGCAAATGAGAGTAAAAAACACATAGGGCTCAGTGTTGTCGGAATGGCTACTATAGTAACATTTGGCTCCTTTACTGCGGGAAGGGCTACTGTGCTCCCCTTGCCGCTAAAAGGCTCCTCCCTCTCATCTTGAGGCTCTGACTAGTAATATATACTACTTTTTTGCACATAGTCCTAAACCAACACTGGAACTTGAAGAGTTTCAAAAATATTTTTCAGTTGAGGTACATAAAATTCTTAAAATGTCGTCAACTAGGTGGCTTTCGTTGGAGAGCGTTATGGCGTTATCTCAAGAATTCTTGAACAATGGGTTTCTCTGCAACATTTTTTCATTGCTTACGAGTTAAAAAGCAATATGATTTTGGCCCATAATATCTTCTCAGAGCTTACGGAAATAAATAAAACATATTTAAGTTTCTTGGGTTACGTTTTGAATATAACAAAAAAAATAAACATAGAATTTCAAGCGGAAGCCCCAAAAATGCATACCTTGCTCCAAACTGTAAGAATGTATGTATTTCAAAACCCTTCTTCAAAATTTTGTCAAGCCAAAATATATACATAGATGATTTACAGCTACATAAAATCTATTTCTCCAACGATAATATTTTTTTAAATCCTAATTATGTTTAATTTGATGATAAAGTTTTAGTGGCAATACAAGGTATTGACGCCAAGAACCTAGCACCAAGTTTAGTCCCTTTGATGATGTTATTTCTAGATTTAGCGGATGAGTCAGAGAGAGTCTGAAAATCTAGATGAGGAATGGCGGCTATTATTAATCAAACTTCTATGTCAAAGGACTTAGACTTTGAAGATTTTTACCGAAGTATGTTCAACACTAAAAATGCTTTAAATGAGACTATGTTTCCTTTGATAAAAAAATTTGTGTGAACATTAATTGTTTTTCCACATAGTAGTGCGACTGTGGAAAGAAAGTTTTCAGATGTTAGTCTAATAAAAGACAAAAAGCGAAACCGCCTAAAGGTTTCATATTTTTGTTTTGGTGGTTGAAGTTAAAAAAATGTATTTTTTTTTCGATGTTTGTACCTTTATTAGAGCAAAACTTTAGTTATTCCGCGTTAATGCGCCTCGAAACAATATTCACTGCAAAGCTTGATTTATTATCTATCAAGAATCACTAAAATTTGACACCCCAATTATGTTGTGATATATTTTTTTTTCAATGTTTCTTAATGACTATCCAGCAGAAAAATGATGGCATACCGTCAAAATCGAATAACTTTTTGGGATTTGGTTAGAAGAAGAATGTTATAAACTAAAAAAACTTTTTTTATTTCTCGGGGTGTTCCAAAAAAAATAAATAATTTTGTGAGTTTGATAGTTACAACAAAAATACAGGGTGTTCAAATTCAAAGTTAACAGTAAGAAAAAAAAAGAACTAAGTTATTCAAAAAATTAAAAACGGGAACTATCAATTAATAAAAAAAAACTATTATATCGGATAAAGGGTATTCCAATAATAGTAACAAAAATAAATTAATTTAAAAATAAAAAAAAAAACGAATTTTTTATTTGAAGAGCAAAAGTGCTTTTTATGCGTGTTTTACATAAAATTTGATTTCATAGGCTGCATAGGCCTAAGGTGTATTCCTAAAAGAAAACGAAGTAACTTAGAGCCTGAGGTTCTTGAAATTTTGGATATTGCAAACTAATCTAAAATGTAAATAAAATGTGTTATATGTACATACATATGTTGAATTGTTGAATGTAGTTAAAATTATAGTAAAGGTAAAATTGTTCACAATAAAAACAAAACATATAAAAAACAATTAAATAAAATTGTTTTAAACTTGCTTTTTATTTTACAAGAATAACAGAATTGATAAATAAAAATTGTCTATTCCAGTGAAACTGTATTTTTTCGACAGGAAGTTTTCGGTTCTTTTAATTTTTGGTATCCTTGATGATGTATGCCAGAAAAATTTCGTGATACAACACTTACCAATATAAAAATAAACAGTGATTGTCTAGAAATAAAACTAATTTAAGACTTCCTTTGAAATAGAATTTCTTGTACGTTTTAATACCCTTTTTAAGAATGGAGTTTCTTTAGTTCATAAACAACGGCATTGACATATCGGTTTGCAAAAAAAAACTAGTAAATTCTGATAATAATTAACTTTTTTCTTTATTTTATTCATATTTGTAATAAAATTAAACAATACATCATTCCTCAAAAGATTTTTTTGTAAATTATGACTTTAAAAAAAAAAGTACTTTTTGGTGTAAACAACCTGTCACTTCAAAGCTCATTTTACAAAAACTTAAATAAAATATGACCAAAATGTGAGTTACATTTGATTGTATAGACATTTTCAATGAACTAAACAGAAAAAAAAACTAAAAAAAAAATTAAAATGCAAGCGTTATTAATTTTATTCCGCTAAATTCGCGAATTCCCACACTGTGCGACGTTGGCCAAGCCATCACCGTCAAGGGCCAGCTCTATCGGTCGATGATAACCAATTTATTTTGGCACAAATTAGATGATATGGACATCGAAAACATATGGTTTCAACAGGATGGCACTACGTGCCACATACCCTGACGTACAATAGACAGTTTAGTTTAAAACTGACTGAAAAGTGTTGTCGGCAGGAATGGAGGAGAGCTAAAAAATGAGACAACACCTTTAGTGACAAGAGATACTCTTGGAAGATTTTTCATTAGACATTTTTTTTTATTTTTAGATGCCACCGGCTGGGTATCGAACACCCCCCTACAGCATGTCAGCGTAACACACTAACTAACTAATCATGCCAAGGAACTACCATTGCACCCTTCGTAGACTTTTCATAAAATTATGTTAAACTTATATTCCAATAGTTTTATATGGTCATTTTAATAGACTTTCAATAGCAACTGAAACACCCTGTCTATCAAATGCAACACGGGGAAAAAAGTAGTAGCAGCCAGCAACAACCGGCATTTCGAAATAGAGAACTCGCGCCCTACAGCTGTATGTGAAACTTTCGAAAACTAATCAATTGGTAAATATTTATCCAGAGTGCATTCACGCACTGAAGCTTGAGGGGATAGAGCTGGCAATCGATTAGGGTATCTTGATTTTGTTTACAATATTCTCTGTGAGTGTGTTCATATGATAATTATTTATTTTTGTTTAAACTTCCATTATAGACAGAGTTGCGTGT
Organism: Philhelius festivus; assembly: GCA_963931855.1. NCBI lineage: Eukaryota > Metazoa > Arthropoda > Insecta > Diptera > Syrphidae > Philhelius > Philhelius festivus. The sequence goes on along the minus strand of OZ007555.1, from coordinate 213,797,372 downwards.
AGGCATGGGAAAAGCTAATATTCCGATGAAGTAGTCAAGATATTGTTAGACTTCTAATACAAAAATGACACTCCAAAGATTGATAGCTATGATATCGAACTGGGTCGATTTTAATCTGTGTATAGACAGGTGAAGTTTTTTCGAATAAAAGAACAACTTTATTTGAATTTCAAATAAGTTTTTTTTTTGTGTAAAATTTATTTTCTTGTATTAAATTGAAATTTTATCTGTTGTTTCCGTTTGACAGTAAATTAGCATGAGTCACATATGATATCCCATAGCAAATGATGTTTATAAACGCTTTTGACAGACTGCACCTTATAGGAGACCTATTTTATGTATGTTTTAAGTGCCCTCAATTGCTTTAGGTTATGAATTAGATTAATGAAGATTTAAATTTTGTGTTTTAATCGATGAATAAGCAAATAGCCACTTTGGGCTCTTTGATTGAGAGTTCTTCATTAGGGTTATCACTGCATCAAAATTGTATACTCTCTAATGGCAAATTTAACTGTTTATATGTTTAATGGATGCTGAAAGCAAATTATCTCTATTTGAGATGGATTTTGGTAAAATATTTGCTTTAACCAGTTCTATGGGAACTAAGTTTTGAGATGCAAGAGAGAAGTTTAGATTTATTAATAATCTGCATATGTATATGGAAATGGTCTATTCAATTTTAGTGCTTTATCTATATTTAGTTTGTATTACAAAAAGAAATTTAATTCGTATATTAAGTTTAATGTTATTTTGATGTCTTCATTGGAAATAAATTGTAAGAAAATAAAACCAACTCTCGCTTTACTGTTGTCTACCAAGATGAATAATAAAGGAATATTCAATGTTTGGTCCTGAAAATTCTGTGAAAATGTTCAACTACTTATGTAGGTGTTCCTCAAGGCAGTCGTCTTGGGCCACTTCTGTTCTTGTTTTTTATTTATTATTTGCCTTTACACATTTCGTATTCATTTAAAATTTATAAATCCTTTGCGGATTGCTTTTAACTTTAAGAGGTTTTATTTGAATGACATATCTTTAAATATAAATACATTTTTTCAATATTATCCTTCCATTATTTTTAGGGTTACAAAATTTCAAGCAATGATTACGAGTATCTGAGATTTTATAACCACAAGGATTTAGGAGTTACATTTGATACAAAATTGGCTTTTAGAATACATATAGAAAGGCAAATCTATGCTTGGACTTCTGAGGATTTTATATGTCTAAGTTGAAGTGTCCTTTCGTTAGTTTAGTGCGACCAGTTTTAGAATAGCGTTGTGTTTTTTGGACTTCACACTACAAAAACGCTTCAAGTAGAATACATAGAAAGAATTCAAAAACGTTTCCACGAGGTTTTCTCTTCGAAATATAAATTGGACCTTTTCTATTCCTACGTGTTACATAAGCTCGATGATTTTTGAATGCCTTAAAAAGTTTTGAATCAAGGATTTCTCTTGCGCTTGATATTGTAACTGATTTTAAAACGGCACGTTGTTTAAGACCAAGGGTTAACCTCTTTTTCTCTATTCGCATATCATTTAACTAATTACGGTTCCATAATGGTACGGTTCCTTTGATTTTAAAGGAGACAAACTTACGCGAAAATGGATTTTGATTGCCTCCAAAATAACACAAAATGAGGTTTTACAAATGAAAAACGTGTGAATTATTCCACATTCGTGTTGTACTGTTCATAAGTTCTGCTGCACTTAGCAGACATTTTGCCACGGAAATAATCAGATAGTACGGTTCCTCATTCCACCAAAAAACAATAATATTATGAAGAGTTGAAACTAGGTGGTGATATGAATTTTGTTCGTTGATAAGCTTCTGTTTGGAAATAAAACTTTAACTTTTCCCGAGTTTTTCTTTTCAGGTAACATACACAGAAATAAAAAAATTGGTTTGCAGTAAAATGTGAAACGCACAGAATTTTTTGTGAAATGAGTAGTGTAGGCTTGAAACTGGAAACCACACTTTTTTAAATTATATTTATAAAAATTAAGCGAAATAGAATAAATTGTATCAGAATTCTAGGTACTGTTTCGGAGTGCAAAAGTTGCTCTCATTTTAAGGTAGACAAGGTTGCCCTTCACAGTCGACTCTTCAACGTTTGGTGGGCAAATTTGAGACGACCGGTTCGGTAGTCAATCAGCCAACATTTTTAGTCAAACAGAACCTGAGGCTGTCGATTCCTCGTCGTGAACAAGAACTCGACTTTTCGCAGACTTTTGCGTCGAGACTTGGGTCTTCACCCGTTTAAGATCCAACTGGCCCAGGAGCTCGAAGCTCATGACCATAGATAACGCCGTTTGTTCGATGACTCGGATTGCGAGCGTTTAAAAGAGGCCGAAAATCATCTTTAGCGACGAGCCGTCCTATACCAGACACCAACCCACACGAGGTTGAACACGTAATAATACATCCTAAAAATGTTACAGTTTGTAGTGGATTTTGGGCCCGAACGGTGGCGTCATTGGTCCGTAGTTTTTCGAAGACGACATTAGTGAGGCGGTCACCATCAATGACGAGCTCTAGAGAACAGTCAGACTTCATTGAGCACCTGGTTACGTGGGTATTCATGGAATCGAGGAGGCAGACTACTTAGAAAAAAGAGACTCACCAACTCCTTTAAAAGGACTTGAGCCCTGACCTGCGAGAAATAATCAACATCAAAATCAAACAAGAAGAGGAGTCAAGAAGGTCAGAAAACTTTTAAAGAACTCCCAAGGCTATGGCAGGCGAAACTCTAATACTGGGAAATTACAACCGAGAACCTTTCACCAACTGCATCACCTCACATATGTAGGATCAACTCAAGAATAGTGACAATTATCCTCCCTGTGCACTGCAAACTTAGAAGATACCTAGGTTTATTTGGTGTAGTAAGCAGTGCCACATGTACATTCTGCAACGTGCATGAGGAAACACCAGACAACATACTAGGAAGCTGTTGCGAACTCATGCACCAAAGTGAAAACTATCTGGGACAATACCAGTTAGAAGAGAACGACATATCTTCTCTGAAGGTGCTCCAAATACAAACATTTCTTAGTGAAATAAATTTGGAGGAAGAGTTGTAAGAAGAACAAGCTCATTTAAATTTAGGTTGGGCTACAATAGATCTCTTGGTCACAGTACAAAACCCACAATATTCAAATTTTTTCATTTATGCTTTTGTATACATGTTTTTTAACTTGGAATTTATTCTAACTATTTCTACAGTAGCTGAATGGACGAACAAAAGGATGAATCGATCTCCTACCTTCTCTGTACCTTGGTGAAATCTCCGGCTACTTACGTGGCTGGAGATTTTTAAGGTATTCTCCAGCTTTTGAAGGGTCTACTGAGGTGTCTAGGGTGAAATTGGTAAGGTCTTTGATCGCTCGTGTTCGGGCTCTGGGAGGATTGACTATTGGAAGTGTATTGCTACTGAACCACACATCGGACCATTGCAGCAAGCGTAAGTCCAAGATTATGGGTTGTGGTGGCATACGAGTACCTGTCCGAGTGCAGCTTGCGTAATTCCAACGAACATAATGGTTGGCGGGGAGCATAAGGCCATGGTTATTGGATGGTGGTGCAAGTGGTTAATGCATGGATAATGGTCTTGACTTTCGGGGCTCGTCCACTTGTGGCTGGAGACTTTATAATTGGATTTTGGTTGGTGGTGGAGGTAGGGCTGGTGAGGTCTTCGACTGGGTGCCTAGCTGGAGATTTCTAAGGTCTTATCGGGTTGTGACGGGTTGAACTGGTAAGGTCTTCGACTACTACTAGGTGTGCTTGGTTATAACGAGGAGTTAACTGGTGAGGTCTCCGGCTGCTTACGTGGCTGGAGACTTTTAAGGTTTTTAAGGAATATCTTATTTGTAGTAGCAAATAATAGGGGGATCGTCGTCCTCGTTCTTTAGAACAAAGACTAGAAGTGTCTTTCCTAGCTTGCCGTAAGGTGAGCAAAAGATAGGAGCGTCTTTCCTTGTTCGCCGCAAAAGACTAGGATGCACATTGAGTTGTTGCTTTCTACCCCGGCCGACTTCTTGGTGTGTATCCTAAGGGTTTTGCAGGAGCCCATCTGGAAGTGATGGGTTCAGATCTAGAAATTCCGACGCTTGAGACAAGAACTTGGACTAAAACCGGGTTCGGATCGCCTAGGAAGCTCCATGAAATGGCGAAGTTGCGAAGCTCCACCGGAAGCTATATTCTGGTACCATGGGAGATAGTGCCCATTTCAGTCGGAGGTTGAGTTTTACCCTCGGCTCAAACCCTATCTATGTTGTAGGCCCCCTAGTGGGAGCGAGGAATGTGGAATGTGGAGACACATGGTTTCCAAGATTATTTTCTTGAATTCAAGAGGTGTTACATAAACCTCGCCTCCAAGGCAAGAGGTGTGCATATGCTGCAACATATCACAACTTTGCGACCGAGACAGCTTGCTATGTCGGGGTTAATGGTCAGGACCCAATCTGACCCTGATGGAGGTAGGCCTCCCGTGGGATTGAGCCATAATAGGCAAGTGCTCACGTTATATCAAAAGACGATCTTGTCCAAGTGTGCCCTGCAGGTGGAGTGTATAGGTCGGTAGTAGTGAGCGAACTCGTCCGACAATTAAAGGATGGGTGGTAATACTACTGAAGCGTAGATCCATGATTCATAATGGGTGGCGGCGGTGTAAGTCCATAATTCATGAATGGGTGGTATCTTTATGCGTAGATCCATGATTCTGAATGGGTGGCGGCCATATGTGTAAGTCCAAGATTATCGAATGGGTGGTGGCACGATGAACTCGTCCACTGTTGAAAGGCGGTGGGCCGGTATTGCTATACTATTGACAATTCTATGCACTCAGGTTCCTATCGACCTCCTCGTTGTGCCTGTGGATAAGTTACGAAAGTAACTGAACTAACTAGATGGGAACAGTCTGAACGGTATCCTTAAAGTAGGAATCCGCTAAGGAGTGTTTAACAACTTACCAGAGGGGTGCAAGCTCTTGGTTGTTGGTTTCTACTTCGACTAATAGCTGGGTGTGTGTATCTGGGGTTGACAGGCCCTGAGTTTTGCAGAAACTCATCTGTAAGTGACCTCATGGTTGCGAAATTCGACCGGAAGCTATATTCTGGCACCACGGGAGATAGTGCCCAGGAGTTAGAGATGGGTTGCGTAGTGCAACCTATCTTTCTCAGACTATCTATGAGCTAGGCCCCCTAGTGGGAGTATCGTGGTGGTTGTGGTTTATTCCAAATGCGGAGACATGGTTTCCAGGCCTGCCTGGATTCAGGAGTTGTTAGATAGACCTCGCCTTTAAGCAAGAGGTGTGCACATGCTGCAACATGTCACAACTTTGCTACTGAGATGGCCTCGGCTATGTCGGGGTTAATGGTCAGGACCCGATCTGACTTCGATGAAGGTAGGTTTTTCGTGGAATTGTGTCTTAACAGACAGGTGTCCACGTTAAACACAAGACGAAACTGTCCAAGTGTGCCGGCCCTTCAGCTGGCAGCAACGTTAACATAACTTAACCTAACTTAAGCTTCTTCAACATAAGAGCAAGTTTTCCTTCGCAATATGAAGAGCGGAAGGGGTTGGCGATGTCAAGCACTTAATGCTATCCATACAGTCAATCACTGCCAGGCGTGATTTTAAGACATCGAAAACCCTATTCGTGTGGAAGATTATTTCGTGTGACATAATTTAATTAATTTTGTCGTGTAACAGCTAATAGCAAACCAGGACCTAGTGACTCACAACTGTCAACCTTTGATGTGCGCGTTTTACCAGGTTTTCTGCCGAGTCTCAACGGCTAAGACAAGCAGCACTCTGATGACAAGAGATATTCTTGAAGAATTTGTCACTTCTTCGCAAGAGATTGTATCCCCCTGAAAAACATTTTTGCAGCGGCTGAGAATCGAACACAAGACTCTCTGCATGACAGTTCAATGGGCTAACGATAATCCCAAGCATTACATAGTCGTATATTTTATTTGTCTGGAGGGCAAGGATAACAAGGATTCGATGCAAAACCAAAAATATGAAATATTTTAGTTCCGGAAAGAGAATGTATTCCACAGCTGGTAATTTATTCCATTTCAAAACATGTTTGATATGCGATGAAAAAAAGCGTGAAATATTATGGAAAATTTTATATTTGTCGAAATTGAGAAGACATACCTTCAATCTACAATTCTTCTTCGAAACGGAAGCATTAAAATGTCACATAGACAATTTTACGAGAACCGTCAATTTTGTGATTTTTATGGTTTGTAATACGAGTCGCTCGAAATTTAGCTGTATTAATTAATTATTCAGGTTTTATAATTCGAAAAATGTTTTTTTGTTTTACTACAATCCATAAAGTTAAATTTTATATTTTTTGGAAAACCGATATCTTCCCTCAGCTAAAGTACCTACACCTACCTATACAAATTTTGAATAGTTTATTGGCCCTTCAAATCAATGCGATCGCTGCTCTCACACACTTAGCCCCCTAGAGCTAAAAATAATTGAATTCAGTCTAACATCTTTAAAATTATCATCAATTTTAAACAAATAAAATAAAAATTCTGTTAAGGTGGGCGCGCGCACAAGCTCAATAGACAATAAAAAATTGTCTAAAAATTCGTCACATGTCACACTCGTTAAAAAAAATTGGAAAAAAAAAACTAAAAAGTCATGCAGGGTATCAAGAATGAAACCCAGCAGGAGACTACTTAATTAAAGTCTTTAAGAAACATTGAAACTCGATACTACACAGCTCTTAAAAATGCAAATCGAATACCCGAGACACAAATTGAAAATTTGTCAATGTGCATTTCTTGTGGATTTTATGACTATAGACATCGATTTAGCTGTAGCTGGAAGCGAGAGTAGGTGTGCTTGAGCTTTCGAATTCTTTTGTTTTTCAAACTTAACCCAATAGGGCATGTGATATGCATAATGATGCATTTTTAAAACCAAACATAATGTTGTAAAGTACGTACCTTACAACCTTCCCTTATCATTTCCCCTTATCATTCCATCCAACTCAACCCATTGCCACTTCAAATTCCCACAGTCATCATTTCCTTCGATTGACCGATTTAAATTTCAATATTCATTCATCATTTCCTTTGATTGCTCAACCCATTGCCACTTCAAATTCCCACAGTCATCATTTCCTTCGATTGACCAATTTAAATTTCAATATTCATCATTTCCTTTGATTGCTCAACTCCGAACCACTTAAAATTCCCAAGTCATCACTTTCATTTTTATTTACCTATTAAATCCTAAACCCAACGACAAAGGCACTCTTTTTTTCCAATCCACACGATCATATTTCTTTTTTTTTCTTGACAAAAAACGGGCATTGCTCGCAGCTGTGAGAGGCACACTTCGGACGTGGTGCTCATGTGACATTTTCTGGGAACTTCGGGTCGGGTGACGAGTCGGAGATTCGACACTGTTGTTTCGGACTGCGATCGGTACGGTTGAATACTAATTCATTTTTCTTTTACTATATCTTTTTTTTTTACTATATCTTTTTTTTTACTATATCTTAAATCTCATGGACAAAAAGAACAAATAAAACCTTAAACTAAATCTTCTTTAGATAATAAGTAATGTTAATGTAAGGAATAATCAATAAAATATTAATAGAAAACCAAATCCTAAGTTCGTCTAATTTTTTTTTGTGGCACAAAGACTAGAACACTAAAAAAGGTAAGACCCCTTTCGAGAATCGTGCTTCTCGAATCAAAAGAAAAAAAAGCGCAACATAAAAATTGGTGTCAGGTGTGGGGTTTGCCTGAAAAGTGTAAAGTGCCATTAAACCAAGTAAACATAAAAGCAAAAAGAAAAGAAAAAAAAACATACTAAAAGTGAAGTGACTCAAGAAACAAAATATAAAATAAAAATTTGGTGTCCAAAAGAAACTCAAGTGACGCATTAAATAAATAAGAACTAGTGAAACAAAAAAAAAATACAAAACTGTACCAAAAAAAAAAAAAATAAAAAGAGACAATTAACCAATCCAAGGGGTTGCAACGAAAACAAAAACAATCAAGTCATCTCTAATCTACAACATCTTTAATATCTCATCTTTAATCTACTACATCTTCAACATATTCATCTTTAGCCAACCATCATCTCAACTTTAATTATTTAATTCATAAAATAAAAAGAGGCAAGAATTTAAAAAATAAAATATATTAGATACATATTGATTTTTACCAAACATTATTACCTACTTTTACTATTATTATTATTATCATATTTATCATTACCTTCTATTAGCCTAAATTTTTTTGAGCTTGAATTAAAATATTTTGTAAATTTTTTTTTATTTATTATAAAATTATCAATTTATGTCCGATATTGTTTTTGTAATATTATCAATTTATGTCCGAAAGTAAGACTACCGAAATATCCGACTGCGAAGATTCCGATTCTAGTGCTGTCGAAAATTCCTCTTCCTCTGAGACCTCTAATTCTATTCTTGAACTCGAAACTGAAATGGCTCCAAAACTAGATCGATCCTTTGCCCTCAAATTAATTCCCGAATTTGATGGGAACAGAGCCAATCTACACAAGTTCCTAAATGCGTGTGATTTAATATCCGAAGATATTGCAGCTGCCGAAATTCCTATCCTTCTCTTAATCATTAAAACTAAACTTACTGGCCCAGCTTATAATTTAGTAAAATATACAGAATTCACCACTTGGGAATCCCTTAAGGAAAAACTAGTTCAACAATTCTTAGAAACAAAATCTCTGTCCCAACTCCAGTTGGAACTAATACATATAAAGCAAAGAACAAATGAGACAGTGCGTTCTTACTCCAATAGATTGGAACAAACGTTAGCGAATTTAAATGATGCTTGCATAGCTAGCGAAGGTTCAGAAAGTTCTAGCGTTATTATCAATCTCAACAGAAAAACTGCTTTAAAAGCATTCGAGAGAGGACTTAATCCCAGAATAAGTCTGATCATTAAAGCTTCGAGATTCACTACTTTAACGGAAGCTATAGAAGCTGCCGTATTAGAAGAAAAAAGTGGTTTCTCATATAATAACCAAACTTCCTATATCCCATCACAACCTAAAATCTCAACCAGAAATCCTATCTTTTGTAACTTTTGTAAAAAAACTGGACATAACATCGAACAATGCTACCTAAAGAAAAATAAGGAACAGCTTCCTTCTTTCAAGAGTGAGGTTAAAAAATTAACCATTACTTGTAGTTATTGCAAGAATCTAGGACATCACATAAACGAATGTAGAAAAAGAGAGTATAACAACAATAGGAAACAAAACAATGCTAATCCAATTCCCTCTTCCTCAACAAATAAACACACGGAAAACATTTCAGAGGCCGGAACCAGTGGCAGGCTTCGGACTCAAACTTAATCTCTTCTCGCCACATCTTTCAAATAAACTTAAATAATAAAATAAGTAGAGTAGACTCAATAAAAATTTCATCCGAAACCTTGCTAAATCCTAAACCTGCGAAATTTCTCATCGATGGTGGTAGTGAAATTTGTCTGATTAAAATAGACAAATTAAAACCAGAACTATCCATCGACTCAAACATTATCCACTCACTATCTGGAATTACAGATTCTGTGATTCGTACTAAGGGTGTTATATACTTACGCATAAACCTACCCAAAAATATTACTATTTCTTATCCCTTTCACGTTGTAGATAAAAACTTCCCTATAAGCACTGAAGGAATCATAGGTAACAATTTTCTCGATGATCATAAGGCCCAAATCGACTATGGGACTAAAATGCTTACATTCTCTTTTAAAAATTTCATTATTGAATATGATTTAATCCCCTCAAATTTAGTCACTATCCCACCTAGATCCGAAACCGTAGTCCCTGTTCTTAAAGAAGTTAATGTGGACAGTATATGCCTCTCCCAACAATTTTCTAATGGATTATATATTGGCAACAGCATTACTTCTGCCAATAGTTCTATCTCCTACATATCCGTCGTTAATTCCTCTGAATCTCCTATTGAATTTAATACCGAAGACCTTATATTCGATGAGGTCTCCAACTATAACATTTTACGAATTCAAAATTATCCCGAATCATATGATAGAATCCAAGCTATAAAAGAGTCAGTCGTGACAGATCACATGTCGAAGAATGAAAAAGAATCGATACTAAATCTGTGTATCTTGTATAGCGAACTTTTCTATCTAAAAGGGGATAAGTTAACTCATACCTCTTCTGTACAACACCCAATCCTTACCCCGGGTGCAACACCTACCTATATCAAACCCTACAGGTTGCCGGAAGCACAACGATTAGAGGTTGACAAACAAATCCACGAGATGATGGACGATAATATAATCCAACCATCGAATAGTCCGTGGAATTTTCCTCTTATCGTTGTCCCTAAAAAACCTGATAAAGATGGTAATAAGAAATGGAGAATCGTCGTCGATTTTCGCAAACTCAACGACAAAACTGTCGGTGATGCATTTCCATTACCCAACATAACTGATATCCTTGATCAGTTGGGAAGTTCAAAATTTTTTTCTACTTTAGACCTCGCCAGTGGATTCCATCAAATCCAAGTTAGACCGGAAGATAGAGAGAAGACCGCTTTCTCTTCACCTTTTGGTCATTACGAATTCATTAGAATGCCTTATGGATTAAAAGGTGCCCCAGCCACCTTCCAGCGGTTAATGAATAATGTATTGACTGGTCTTCAAGGTATAAAAACTTTCGTTTACATGGATGACATCGTGGTCTATGGTAAAACCTTAGATGAACACAATTCGAAATTAAAAGAAATCTTTGAACGTCTCAAAATACATAATCTTAAATTGCAACCCGAAAAATGCCAGTTTTTGCGAACGGAACTCACCTACCTAGGACACGTGATAAATGAATCAGGTATCAAACCTGATCCGCAAAAAATCGAATGCGTGAAGAATTTCGCTCAACCCAAAAATCCCAAAGAAATAAAAAGCTTTCTGGGACTCGCTGGATATTATCGCCGTTTCATAAAAGATTTTGCAAAAATTTCCAAACCCCTTACTAATCTTTTACGCAAGGATGTTCGTTTTGACTGGACTCCTCTTTGTTCAAATTCCTTTCATGAATTAAAAGAAAGACTAATTAATCCACCCCTTCTTCAATATCCTGATTTCACCAAAAACTTTATCTTAACAACGGATGCTAGCGATGTAGCTATTGGTAGTGTCCTTTCCCAAGGTGAAATTGGTAATGACCTCCCTATATCTTATGCATCACGAACTCTCAATAAAAGCGAGAAAAATTATTCTACTACTGATAAGGAACTTTTAGCTATTGTTTGGTCAGTCAAACATTTCAGACCTTATCTGTATGGTAGAAAATTTCAACTATACACTGATCATAAGCCTCTAGTTTATATTCACAACTGTAAAGATATAAATTCCAGAATGATGAGATATCGTCTACAGCTCGAAGAGTTTGAATATGAAATCATTCATAAAAAAGGTGATCAAAATACAAACGCCGACTGTCTTAGCAGAATTGCGAAAATGACTCTTCGATCTGGTACAAAATCTTCTTCTACTTCTTCTCAAAATTCGTCATCTTCATCATCTCCTAAATCGTCTGCAAGTACCAATTCTTTTTCTACATCGTCAGTTCCTAATTCTTGTTCATCATCACAAACAAATACAAATTTGTCTCCATCGCCAATTCCTAATTCTTGTTCTTTATCACCAACAGATACAAATTTGTCTTCATCGCCAATTACTAATTCTTGTTCATCAAAAATAAATTCAAATTCGTCTTCTAAATCTTCAACTTCTAATTCTTGTTCAAAACCAATTACTAATTCTTGTACAAATTCTATAAATACAAACTCGTCTTCAACATCGTCTTATTCCAATTCCAGTTCCAAATCATTAAATACCAATTCTTGTTCAAACGCTACTAATTCTTGTCCCACATCTTCAAATATTGATCCAGAAGCCTATCCTTCATCCATAAATTCTAATTCTTCGAGTCCTCCAACATCTTCAAAAACAAACTCTAATTCTTGTTCAACGTCTTTAGCCAAAGCTACTAACTTTTCGACTTTTCCTTCGGCACAACAAGACCTATCAGAAAATGATATAAAAACCATTCTCAAGGAATTCCACTCGAATCCCATAGGTGGACACTGTGGTGTCAACAGAACCTTCAAACGGATTCAATTATATCATAAATGGAAGAATATGTTCCGAGATATAAAAAATTACATCAAAAATTGCGAACTCTGCCAGAAAAACAAAGTAACAAAGTATACGATGGAACCAATGGTTATAACTTCAACCGCTAAGGAACCATTCGAAAAAATTTCCATCGATATCGTTGGTCCATACCCTATGACCAACAATAAAAACAGATACCTCCTAACATTCATTGACGACCTCACGAAATACACCGATGCTATACCAATACCCAACCAAGAGGCGAACACAATCGCCGAGGCATTCGTCAAGGAAATAATATTTCGATATGGCACACCCAAATACGTTTTGTCAGACCAAGGCCAAAATTTCCTCAGTGAAATATTCAAAAATGTATGTAAGCTTCTTAAAATTACCAAACTCCAAACTACTGCATACCGACCTCAATCAAATGGTTCTTGCGAAAGAAGTCACAGAAACTTCGTTGAGTATCTTCGCTGTTTTATCAACAAATCTCAAGATGATTGGGATAGCTGGATAAAATATGCCGTTTTCGTCCATAACACGACCCCTAATACTTCAACGTCATTTACTCCGTTCGAACTCATGTATGGTAGACAGGTTGAACTTCCTTCTAGCGTAACAAAAAATCCCGAAATTTGTTACAATTACGACCTCTATGCCAATGAACTTAAATCAAGACTTCAACACTGCCATAAGATAGCGAGAGATAAACTGCTCAAGAGTAAAGAATCCTCAAAATTACAATACGATAAAAAACAAAACCCTGTCGATTTTCAAATAGGAAACCTAGTTTTACTCAAAAATGAAAGCAATCCCAAAAATACAAATAAAAAATTACTTCCCCTTTGGTCAGGACCATACGAAATCATATCTACGTCAGGAGTAAACTCAAACATTAAGATAAAGAACAAAATAACAAAAGTTCATAACAACAGACTAAAAATTTATTCAACCTAACTAATTTACCTCAATCTCAATATTCCTTTCCAGAAATGGAGAAACTTTTAATTGTGACTCTCATCTTCAACCTAATCTTGATCTCCCAAACGAATATACATAACAACGAGCAACTATATGAAATCATCGACTTGCAAAACAAAACAGGGCTGTACTACGAATACGTTGGTAATCTTAAGCTTTTTTCTAATCAATGGAACTTAGTCATTTATACTAACCTTACCGAACTTAACTTACAATATAATTCTATCTTACTGACCTATGACAAAATTCTATCTTCATGCAAACAACTTCTTTCTTCTCACGAATACCTATCCCAATGCGAATCTCTTCCTACCCTTTCTACTATGGTACTTGATCGAATAAAATCACAAGACCAAATCATTAATAAATACTTAGGAACCACTATAAAACCTAGACTGCAAAAGAGAGGATTAATAAATGCTATTGGTTCTATATCCAAGCAACTATTTGGTACCCTCGATGACGAAGACGCAAAAACCTTTACTCATCATATAAACAAACTTAAACAACAACAATATTACGAATCCCAATTACATGAAAAACAAATTTCAATATCGAAAAATATCATCCATCAATTAAACCTTACAAACGACCAAATTATTAAGATAGAAGAAAAAATTGAAGAAACCAGTAAAATCATTAATCAAGTGAGCAAAAACTCAAATAGTAACAACGTAATAAATAAATCCTTTCTTCAACTAAACGAACTTTTTACGATGTTCAACTCCTTATCAGAATATTATTATTCAACCAAAGATCACCTCCTTGATGCTATTTACTCCGCAGCCCATGGAAAACTTCATCCATACCTTATTGATCCTTCTAAACTCACCGAAGAAATTAAAAAGATACAATTACTCCTTCCAGAAGAAAATCGCTTACCACTTCCCTTACAAGAGCAATATATAGACACACTCTTTAATCTCTTAGAAACTCATGTTTACTATATTGACAACCAAATTAATTTCGTATTAAGAATTCCTCTTACTTCTTCAAAAAACTATAACGTTTATAAAATGACTAGCATACCAAATCTCATCAAAAACAAAACCTATGCAATTATAATCCCCGAAAAACCTTTTCTTATCGTAGACTCAGAAAAACAATCGTATTTCCTCTTTGATAAACATGACTTAGACAGATGTCAAACAACTACAAAAAATAATTATCTTTGCGAGAGAAACGCGCCAATCCTATTCACATCTTCAAGCAGTGCCTGCGAACTGAATTTACTTTCTATTCTGCCAAGTGAAATCAGTAATTGCAATATTCAAGTAATGCAAATACATCACCCAATTTTCCTTCAACTAGCAGACTCCAACTCTTGGATTTTCGTTTCCCCAAATCCAGAAAACCTTATGATTAAATGCCAAAACCTTAACTCTCAAACCAAATTAAATGCAACTGGTATTCTTAAGATCCAACCGAACTGTATAGCAAATACAAGATACCAATCTTTAAACTCCAAAACAAATTTCGAAACAAAAACTAATCTCAATTTTATTTCATCAAATCCTAACCTTTCGTTTAACATAACACCACCACAATTTGAGAAAATTCCCAGCTACGTGACAAAATCTTTTAATATACATAATCAAATTGATGAACTTAGCTCCATCAGTAAAGATATAGAAAATATAAAAAATTCCCAGATCATATATCCAAAAGTCGATCACGAAAGTAATAATATGATAGTCGTGTTCCTTCTTACAATGTTTTCCGCCCTACTTATGGTCATAATTATACTACTCATGCGAAATATGCGAAATATAAAAAAAAGTTCCGTAAATACTCAAATATCGAATTCCATGCCATTAGAAGAAATAAAAATCTCGAATCCAATTCAAGCCACAGAACAAATTCCAGAACCATTACCAACACCAAAACCTCGTTTAGCTCCATCTAACCTTTCTCGTTCACTTCCAATCCCATCTTCTAAGGCCGAAACTCGCACCATTCCAAGGTACAAGTTTCGTTCTTAAGGGGGGAGGTGTTGTAAAGTACGTACCTTACAACCTTCCCTTATCATTTCCCCTTATCATTCCATCCAACTCAACCCATTGCCACTTCAAATTCCCACAGTCATCATTTCCTTCGATTGACCGATTTAAATTTCAATATTCATTCATCATTTCCTTTGATTGCTCAACCCATTGCCACTTCAAATTCCCACAGTCATCATTTCCTTCGATTGACCAATTTAAATTTCAATATTCATCATTTCCTTTGATTGCTCAACTCCGAACCACTTAAAATTCCCAAGTCATCACTTTCATTTTTATTTACCTATTAAATCCTAAACCCAACGACAAAGGCACTCTTTTTTTCCAATCCACACGATCATATTTCTTTTTTTTTCTTGACAAAAAACGGGCATTGCTCGCAGCTGTGAGAGGCACACTTCGGACGTGGTGCTCATGTGACATTTTCTGGGAACTTCGGGTCGGGTGACGAGTCGGAGATTCGACACTGTTGTTTCGGACTGCGATCGGTACGGTTGAATACTAATTCATTTTTCTTTTACTATATCTTTTTTTTTTACTATATCTTTTTTTTTACTATATCTTAAATCTCATGGACAAAAAGAACAAATAAAACCTTAAACTAAATCTTCTTTAGATAATAAGTAATGTTAATGTAAGGAATAATCAATAAAATATTAATAGAAAACCAAATCCTAAGTTCGTCTAATTTTTTTTTGTGGCACAAAGACTAGAACACTAAAAAAGGTAAGACCCCTTTCGAGAATCGTGCTTCTCGAATCAAAAGAAAAAAAAGCGCAACAATAAAAACAAAAACAGATTTTTAATTTATTAATAAAGTCGAAGAATATATAATTTTATACTTTTTTTGTCTTTTGTTGAGCTCTAGAATGCCTACGGTTTTGTGTTTAATTAACCTACAATTTAATTAATTCATTTTGGAATTTTAGAAACAGAAAATAACTTATTAATGTATTTAGGAAAAACATACCCGGCTCCTTGATGAACCTTAATTAACACATAATTCATCGACTTACCTACAAAGAAAAAGAGAGGAGAAATTTTTAATTAGTTGAATATATTTAAATATTTTCGAATGAAAGTTTTAAATTTAGCTTAAATAAGGTCTACATGGCTTAGATTAAGATTAAAGAATAATAATGTTTTCAATAGGGATAATTCATGTTAATGTTAAATAAGCAGGGATGGAGTCAGGATGTTTTGAAAGGGACTTATTTCTTATTTGAATTCTTTCTACTCCCGCCAGCAGAACATTTGGTGAAACATCCTTAAATGGAAGTACACGGCCATAGTTAGACCTCTACTGACATAGGATAACGTAGTTTGGGGGAATGCATTGGACAAACTTACCATTATGACTAAGATACTAAGAATTACATGTATTGTACTCAACATAAAACCCCTAGATCTATTGATACAAGAATTGGAAGCCAATATAGCGCTAGTAGCAGGAGACACAGAGTCAAAACCCATGCACATATTTTACAGAAAAAACACTGGAAATAGGGAAATGGGCTGTCCCGTCGTTGTATGAAAAAAAAAACAAGTAGATTCCGAAAATGTACTTACTTTTTGATTTGGACATAACTTTGGGCCTCTACCGCGGCTTAAAGACCTTAAAATATACTTTTTTACCTTATTTTAAGATCTTTAAGCTGTGGTAGAGCCCCAAAACATGCACTGACTACATAAAATCCCTTTTAGACTTTTACAAGCCGCTCATGACCATTTTTCCTAGCAGAGAGGACTGGCAAATCAACGGGTCATCAACCTGCGAATCGATGATAGCAATATATACCGACGGTTCCAAGATGGATACTGTTGTTGGTGCAGGGTTCTTGTCAGACACCATAATTGGACTAACCAGCTCATTCAGACTTCCAATTTTCAGCAGTCTCTTCCAAGCTAAAGTTCTGACAGTGACAAAAGCTGCTAGACAAGTCTCAATGATAGCAATATCAGGAGCTGATAACACCTCTTTCGTTGATATCCAAGCGACAATAAAAGCGATTTCTAACATTGAAATCAAATTGAAGTTTATAACTTGGTGTCGCGAAGAGCTAAGGATTCTTAGTACACAGTACAACATAAGGATCTGTTGGGTTCTTGCTCCTATTGGTGTTCCAGGTAATAAAGTGCTGGTGAGCTGGCAAGAAAATTATAGCTCGCTCGATACCTGTCTTCTAACCAGAAAACTATGGCGTGATTTCAACAAACAAAAGATCGACATTATCATCCAACTCTTTCCGTGAGCATCACCACTGGTCACAACTATAACTGTGCTACCACAAGAAAAAGATCAAGCTCAGTATGGACGACTTATGCAAAGGATTAGGTGACGAGAAGATACATGTGCTCCTCACACCTTTGTCACTGCCCTGCGCTATATTATCTGAGAAACAGGCTCCTAGGGAGACACTTCTTTAACGACTTGGAACACTGAAAAAATTTTTCATTAATTTTTAAGAAATATTCATATGAATAATGCAAGAATTCATAAAAATTAATTTTTGTTTTATGACCAAGTCATGATTTTCATGAAAAACCATTCATAAAATCCAAAGCAATAGAATTGTTGTTGGAAAATCAGATAATGATATTTTACATTTGATATATGAACAATTCATAAAACGCATGTTTAAGGTTTCTTTTTTTTAATGAACTCGATTCTTGGCCCGTTTTTAATGAAGTTTTTCTCTAAAAACATGCAGTTTTTCCTTGGAATCATGTACCTTTTTGGTTCAGTGAAGAGCTATCTAACATTTATTTATTTATTAACAAACAATGGCTTGAAAATTCCTAAATTTTATCAACCAGCGACCACGAGGCTCGAAATCGTATCCAATCATAGTCAAAAAAACAAAAAAAGTCACAGACGACAATGATAGAACGAACGAAAACGACGACGCAAGTGTTTCTTGTAGGAGCAGCAACAAACGGAGAATGGGCAGCTCGCCTTTACACGAGCGATTGCCACACCTACAGTGAACACGAGCGACAATGAGTTGATGGGGTTACCTTAAGATTGGTAAGATCCTCTTAAGAAAAGAAAGCCCCTTCGAGATATTCAGGAATTCCGACCAAAGAAACAGACACATACACCAACCACTGACCTATTAAACTCAACTACCAGACGTTGCAAGGAGTCACATTCTCCTACAGGTCTGGTGGAATGATGATTTCTTAAGTTAAGATTAAGAATGGTGTTAATTAGTTCGACGTTAAAACGTATAAGGTGATTTTGCAAATTATGATCGCCGTTTTCGAAAACGTCAAATAAACATCAATTTCATCGTCAAGTAATTTTTTGACGAAGATATTGATATCGTTAAATATGCAATGGCCCTGCTTCCACAAATCTGTATGATCAACGTCAGAACACAATCTCTGGCTTATCTAAGTCTACTCCATTTTTGTAATGCAGAGTTGCGCCCAAATGATATTATCGAACATATGACTTTAGCAACTGACTTTTTGAAAATGCCCATCTATGTATTTTATTTTTTTAAACATGTTGACAGCAATTTTTTTTATGATTTTTTACCAATAAATGTTATAAATGGATCCCAGAAGATTTAATGGATTTTCTTCTGATAATGAAGCTTTTAATGAAACACACGAAGTTGACTTGAGTTAAGGATTCAAATTCAGATGATTCTGATGAGCAATCTATCGACTTTAACGCAGTGGAATCAACAGAGCCTGATTCGGATGGAGAGGGGAAAGAGGTTTCCTTTGCTCTTGTGTGGGCATCTGTAGATGACAGATGTTTAAAAGAAATTTATTTCGAGGAATCTGCTGAATCACGTGTCGATTTTTTATGAAATTTAAACGTTCAACATACTTTGTCGAGGACAACAATCACTCGTAATCCACGAGCAAAGAGATATGGACTTTCGCGAAAATTATAAAAATTGTGTCAGTTTATTATATGCAAGAATCTTCAAGAATTTATCTGTCCCACAAGTGGTCTCGAAACAGTTTTCAACTGATTTTCAGACTTATAAATTTTCCGACAGAACAATAGTTGGAAGCAATCGTCTGGGTAAGGTAAGCGGTCTTTTCTGAGTTTTGGACAAAAAATTTCTGAATTCTAGCTGTAGCCGAATCAACGAATCACTGGCGCCGAAGACTACCAGTTCCGAAAGCACAATCCTGGAAAGTTCCATTAATACTGCGGCGTCGAACTTTACAAGCTATGTGATCCGAATCATTACGCGGATTCTGATTATCCCGGAAATATCAGCGGTTTCATTCAAAGAGGAATAGCAGTGGACTCAGCGTCACATAGTACCCAAATAGTGCCAGACTTAGCGGATCTGTCAACTTGTACACGAAAGTTGAGTTACCAAGGACAATAATTGCACATAAGACGCATATTGATTGGTACTCTGTGCAAGAATTCCCTTTAAAATAGATGCTCAGAAAGAAAAACAAACAACATATAGCTCATGACTCTCCGGTGGTATTTGTGGCCTCCGGTGGTATTTGTGGCCTCCGGTGGTATTTGTGGCCTCCAGGAAGAATGTGGAATTTAACGAGTTTTAATAACGCACTAACTTCATGTTGTTCTGAAATTGTGTTCTTCAACGCTGACAAAACCAGCAGCGCAGCGTTTGTCAGGCTTGTCCCTAAAAAAGACGAAACTTTTACCCACTCTTACTATCGTCCAATTGCACTTACGTCCCTTCTTACCAAAGACATGATAAATTATCAGCTTTAGAAATATCTTGAATAGCAAAACCTTCTCAATGACCGTCAGTATTCCTTCCGTAAAAATAGGCCAAATGGGGATCTGATAGTTTATGTCAGAAAGTGGCACAAATCTTAACATCTTTTTGAAAAAAGTGTGATTACTGCACTTGATATTTTAAAAGCATTCTAAAGAATTAAGCATCAAGTTGATAAATATCGTCTTCTTCGATGGATTAGTAACCACCTTTCGAACCTCTCAATACAAGTTGTTTTGAATGGTATTAAATCTGAAGTCCATAAAATAAATGCTGGTGTGCCACAGGGCTCCATTTTGTCTACGAATCTCTTTCTCACATTCATCAATTATCTATTGTCTGAAGCTTCTTATCAAACAAATTATTTTTTCTGACGAGAATACCTCAGGTTTTCATACTCGTTTCAAAATTCACATGATTGCCCTTTAGATGATGAACAACAACGACAGCGTATGATTAGGTCTTTGAATTTTGAAAACAAAATGTTTCAAAAACTAAATATATTCTCCTGTTTTTGAAGCGACAAACATATTATGCTGGTTTTTTTGATTTAAATTTGCATTGAGGAACTCGTACAGATCATATAGTTCTAAAAAACGATTTGAGGATATGGTTGTGACCTCTAAAGTCCATATTAGGCCAAAGCTTGACTGCAATTCCTTTATTTGGGCAGGAATAACCTGCTTAAGTCTTTTTCGTGTAGTAGAGAAACAATATTCTTGTGAAACAGCCTGTTGGATTCCTCCCCTAAAAAACAATTCAACTGCAATACTCGCGCTTCAGAGAATGACCATTAATTTACCCTTGAGACCAATTTCGGACGTAGTGTTAAGTACAGAGATTCCTTCTTCAGCCGCACAACACGAATGTGGAATGTATTGCCAAGTTCGGGTTTTCCTTCCCATTTGAATATCTAATTTGCATTGGTACCTTCCCTTAAATCCTTTCCGGTTTTTCTAATGCTAGCACTGTACTTAACATTTTAAAGTTAAGAAAGTCAAATTGACGACAAAAATATGGTCATCAACTTCAATTGAGTTTGCAAGAAATTTGACTGACGTTGAACGAACAGATCATTAGTTTTGTTTGTTCCAGAATTCCGCTGAAGATTTAGCTTTGTTTATTATCTCTATGTTTCTTTCATCCATTTTTGTCTTACAGAGCATTTTATAATATTTGTTTGCATTTGCATAGAGCTTATTGAAGTAACAGTTGTTGGTGGTTCTCAGTAGATTTAAAAAAGCAAAACACGTGTTTCTAGCTCTTAAACATTCACTGTCGAACCATTTTTGCTTCTTTTCCAACTCTTTTCTTATTGATGACTTTTGTGGTGCTGCATTTTTAATCATATTCAATAGGGTTTCTATGTCTGGACTCCTTAAAACGCCAAGGGTTACCTGTTCTTTCATCTCTTTTTCTGAAATAACCTCCGGAAGTTGTCTTTCCATACTAGTTTTGGAAGAAGCTCAAGCACGGGGACAGTAGGTTCACTTGAAGATGTTCTTAATTTAATACCTCTAATGGCATGAAAACCCTTTAACTGCTACTCTAAAATCATCAAAAAGCTAGTACCAATCTCCAGAAATAAAACAATAATCTATTATTGAGCATGCTGAACCGTGAATAAGAGTGAGCTCTCTTCTACTATCACCTTTACAGCTTCCATTTGATACGCCACAGTCAAAAGCATCTGCTAGCTCGAGAATTTTGGCTCCTTTTGAATCACATACTTCATCCTTTGACTTTCGATGGTAAGCAATATTAGATTTTACGATTCTACTATTGAAATTATTTTGCAAAAGGCCTATCCTTCCATTAGTCTCCGATCAGCATCAAATTTGTTGGTTCTAGTACATTAACGAGGTCGAGCAGTTTTTCGAAGTCGCGTTGCCAATGGCTACAATTCAGATAAATTGGAATGATGTGATGAATTATTCCTTCTAACTTGATTTCTATTATTCTGGCTTCATTCAAACTTCTGAACTTTAGTACAGTATCCTCGAGTTGCTTCCTATATCCGAAGAGCTCACCACCACTTCCCCTCCCAAATATGCTGGTCTTAACAGCTGGTATAAATTCTAATTCGTAATCTAAGAAAATATTCTCATAACTAGTTTCATCATAATCTACAACATGTGTTTCAAATAAAATAATAAAAACATCGAATTCTTTGATATAATTGAAAAAATCTGTAAATATATTTTTGTTTTTAAGCCCGGCGAGATATTTTTAACGTTGAAAAGCTAAAGTTCGCCTGGCAGACGGTTTCTTCTCAATTGGATGATTGTACGTGTGAACTCCCACTAGGAAATCCATCCGAAAAGTGTACAGCGGCTTCGCTTCAATTCTATTTCCACCTTTAGCAATCGATTGAGTAATGACATTTCTACCATTCTCCGGATTTGACGTTTCGTTATTGTTGGTAATTTGTTGTGTTCCTAATTTATTCAATTAAAATAGTAATGGTTGGGGAATTCCTCCCATAATTTGTTTTATTTTGGATAAACTGTCGATGTTGCTTCCATTTCTCAGACCTTGTGATGAATCCCATGTTAAAACTGTGTCCTCTACGTACAGCCTGTCGTCTCTCACAAAGATTTTCATTTTTGGTTTCGACTCGCGGAGCACCTTCATTACTGACACCAACTTTTCCTCCTTTGGCGCGTACACTTATTCTGGATCCTTTAAGTTTCTTAGCATTTTTTAATATGTTTAGAACTGCGGTTCGGGACTTTAATTTCACCATTATTATTGCCGAGCGAGAACCTTTGCCGTTTACTAGATGCGCAGACTCCACGGCAGAGTTAGTATCACTTGCGCCGCTTAGTCCAGCGCATACATCCTTCGCTTTTTCGATCGGATCGATGTTTTCTTCGTGACGCAGATGCACCGACACATTATCTTCTACACTATTTTGCAATATTTTTTCCATTTGCGAGATGCTGAGAACTTGTTTCGGTTTTCTAAGAAAAGAACCTTTGCAGCAATCTCCTCCTGTTTTGCTCTGAGGGTTGACAGATCGGCATAGAGTAACTGGAAGTCAGTCTTAGACACGAGTTCTGAAACATTATTGCATTATTTTTCATTAGGATTTCCCTCATTTTATCCGCACTGATTCTTGATGTTGCCATTTCGACTAGGTTTTTTGAGGGGCCTCTTTTTGGATTATTATAATGAACAGGAGAAGTTTCTTCGAGCCCTCGTTTGTTCATAGGTTAGGTTAAATTTGGTGGAACCTTTGCTAAGATATTTAGGAGTCTTAAATACTATGTCTTACTGGTATTTTAATTTGCTGGTATAATTGTTGGACTCTTTTCGAGTTTTCACATTTTTTTTTAATTTATCTTGAATTTTAACGACTTTTTTAAAGATTTTTTCTATGGAGCTTTTCATAGGCAAACCACTTTGACAGATCGCAAAATGTCAATCACGAACAGATCAATTTTCGTAATTATTGTCAAAATGGACCACTGTGCTTTACCTACGTTTTCATCCTTTATGGTATCATCTTGGATTTAATACTGTACCTAGAACGATGTAGAAAATCCATGAGCAGATAGAATTTTAAAAAGTTTTTAGTGCCTTCGGCACAATGGAGTACTTTGTCCCTCATTTTCTTCCACCTATTATTTAGTGCAACAGCTCTTCTGGAGCGTTGATTTTAAGGAACTACTATTCTTTCACACTGAGAACTTTTTTTCCACCTGAAATCAAGCCAAGAACTTTAACACTTTCGTATTGCACTATTAATTCTTCTAAGAAAAACTGACTTCGTATCATTTCAGATGATATTTCCTACCAGTTCGACACGGTTTCCTGCGCCTCACTCGAGAATAGAAAACTCAACCATCTCAACAGTTTTTTGAGTTTCTAAAGTGTATAGAGGCAATTAAACAGCACCGAATTCTGCAAAACAGAGTCCTTTAAGGGATGTACAGAATTCTGGAATACAGAATTACACCCCACAATCGTTTTACACATACCAAATACTCGTATTTTTTGTTCGAACAAAAAAAAAATAAAAATATTTTTCTCATATCTCAAGTTCGCAATAATTCTCCAGAAAACAACAAATTAATCAAAAAATATTGTTTCCCACTTATAACTATAGAAAGCCCATACTTAAACTGTCAAATCTTCAATCGCAAATAAAACAACAACAAAATCATTCCCTTGAGCTAAATGTGAACAATAAAATTTCTCCATCATATTTTTGTCAAAAGTAAACTTTACGTCAACGTCAGTTGTTTATGTTTTCGAGTTTATCACGTCGGTCGTTGTTGTCGTCGTCGCCATCGTTGTTGTCAATGTCGTCCCTCTAGGACACATCAATAATTCATCAACTAATTCCGCAGTATCTTCCTAAAACGAGTAATTGTGACACGAAGGCCATTAGAGGAGGTGGAGAGATGTATGTATGTTCATATATACATATATATAAGAGAAGAGATGGAGAAAAAGTTTTGCCTAGTTCATCCAACAAAACTCAAATCCCTTGTCAGTCAGTTGGAACTTGCAAAAGGAAACGTCAAAAACTAATCCCTCTCGATCCTAGAAGGAAGAAGATCAATCACAAGTGTGCTACAGACATCATCATCATCAAACCACCCTCCGCACCCATCACCCAAGAGCCAACATTTTTGTTTGCCCTCAAACTTTATTTTATATTAAATTCACAATACGAAGACTAAGACTATGTATATCTGTACAAGAAGAGATTCCCATTCAAGGATTTGAGGTCAACAACTTTATCCTCTTGAGGCAGTTGAATGGGATAGGAAAATCCCACCCCAAAAAGATCTAGAGTGTTGAAGTTGAAGAGTAGGTATCTCCATATAGTATAAGCCTCGTGCAACATATAACATATAAACTAAAGGGCGACATCTCCTCGTTCTTAAGCTGCTAAATCTACATCTCTCCACATGCCTCAGTTTCATTTAAAGTTCATGGTGAGCAAGTAGTGGATAGCTGGATAGCTTCTGGCATCCCGCAACAGACAAATTAATAATGACACTCTTTTATCCCCAAACAAAAATGTGTTTTAGTTTTAGTGCTGTTGATGCAGCATTGTTGTACGTTGATGCTGCAGCAGCACACAACAAATATTGACACTGTATATGTCCCCAACATGGCCGCTGCCGCCGCACTTGCAGACAACACCATACCAAGTCACCCCATAGTTTCGCCACATACACTGTGTTCGTCCTGATGAGCTACTAAGGTTGTTGGCAGTCCATCGATCGATGCGGACCGGTGTTCCTGTATACGAGGAGCTAATGGACCGATACTGGACCAGAGCCAGCTGCTCCCGCTCTCTAGGCAACTAGGTACATACTGCTCTGTGTCCAATGTCCTGCACTGGACACCATGCTCCATGATTATGTTCAACCGAGTGATATTTATTTCACCTGTGCAACGGTGTGATATGTAGAATGTAGGATTGCAGGTATATAGGTTCTGTTAGCAAGTGAAAATGTGAAAACGTTTTTGGGATGCGTCATTAACTCTTTTGTTGATTTTCCATTAAAATGTTCTCTCCACAACGCGTGCTTCTAAATAAGGACGATGCCAACGAGAACGAGGACCAGAATGAGACAGAAGGTATGTATCCTTCTTCATGACAATGACTCCGAACAAAGCGGATATTTATTTGCAGGTTTGTGTGCTTTGTTATGTTATGCCATAGTTGTACTCTCTCTTTATGTGTATACGATTTCACATATATGTACAAATATGATGGCGAGTGCCCTCTACCTGTATAGGTATATCCATCCCCATGTAGCTGTACCTGGTGCTTAGGATTCAAGCTTAAAAATATGATATGTGCAGTTGATTCACATTTGTCTGTTCTATTTTTAATTCCGCAGAATGAAACGTGCAATTGCATAGGTCTACCCGCCCCTCTTCGTCATGACCCATCCAGCCATTTAATTTCAGTCTTATCTATAACTTTATTTAACGGGGTACAAGGTGCGTAGGTGTTTTTTACTCTTTCGGTTTTAATTCAAAATTTTTTGTATCCATTGTCTAGATAAACGTGGAGCTTGAATCTTTTAATTCATATAAAAGAATTAGTTTGTATCTTGTTAGGGGCTCTCGAGTTTTATTGTTTTAGTAGCACGCCCGACGGTTATGTACATATGTATGTTTGTTGAGGCCAATTAAATAACACGCTTTGCAACGATTTTCAAAAATTCAAATATATCATTCAGGACTGTTAAATTATTTTGCCTTTACATCGGGAAATCAATTGGTTTAGCTTTTGATTTGCTTTTTTCTCCTGGAGACCTTATTTCGAGTGAAGGGTTAATGCCTTTCAAACAGCTATTGGATAAGAATGGTGAATTATAAACTCCATCCTTAAAATGTTGGAGCACAGTGCGAGCGTTTAGGAAAGACGGAAAGGATTAAAATAGAGATACCGAAATTCCACATTCGTGTAGTACGGCTAAAGAAAGAATTTCTGAACTGAACAGTACGTCAGAAGTTTACCCCAAGGGTTAACTGATGGAAATTCCTTGAAGCACGAGTATTACGGTTGAATTGAACATGAGCTATTTCACTAAAACACTGTTTACACAAATAACGGTAAAATAATGAAAGACAGGAAACATTTCGGCGGTGCTCGAGAGATTCAAATGTTTCTGTTATTGTTCTAGCACCTACCATTTTTAAAGTTTTTTTTTTTTTTTGAAATTTATCCATGCGACTTAAGTAGGTTATTGCAGCACCTACCCAGTGAGTGCGTTTTACTGTCATTCAGAAGGTCAAGGTTGGATTCTCAGCCGCTGTAGGAACCTTATTCAAGTGTGTACTAAAATCACGAAGAGAACAAATATCCTAGCCCTTAAGCTGCAGAAAATGGTAGGTATAAGATTTTGAACGGGCCTCTAATTTATTTAATTTTACGTACCTATTTTAGAGTGCGGCTTTAGTACCGAGGAAACATGCGAAACAACCAACAAGCTTCTGCACCAAGCAAGTTGTGATGTACTTTTGTATAAGGCTGAGGTTTTGCTCGCCGGTTTACCGGGGTTCTATCTTAAGTGGTACTAACTTCAGAATTTACGTCAATATTCCTTTATTTATAAAAATTTCGAAAAAAAATATCTTAACCTAATTTACACTTTGATAATGAATACGCGGTATTGAAGCAGGAGACGGAAAATGCACGAATGCAAAAGAGGAGTACCGTGAAAAGAGAAGGAAGGAGAAAAAAACCCTGCGCAGAAAGAAAAGAGCAGCCGCAGCTTCTCAGCTCAGGTATCTCGTGGAGTCTAGCACCGCCACAAACACCCGCCGGTTCTATAAAACAGCCAACCAACTGGCATCAGGTTATAGGACCTGCACGCAAGCTCTTCGAAACAGCGAAGGGAACCCATTCACCGAAGCACAGGGAATTGTAGACGTGTTTAAACAGCATTTCCAGCAGCTGCTTAATGGACATTATTTAAACGAAAACACAGGGGAGCAAAGAAGCATAAGACCAGTCAATGAAGATCCAGTCCCACCACCCAGTACTGAAGATGTTAAGAAAGCCATACACAAGCTTAAGAATAACAAATCCGCAGGCTCGGATGGCCTACCTGCGGAACTCTTTAAGTATGGAGGAGATGTCCTGATAGGGTGCATGCATCAGCTCATCAACCAAGTGTGGGAGGAGGAAAGCATGCCCGACGACTGGTCAAATAGCTCCATATGCCCAATCTACAAAAAAGGCGATCCTATGTCCTGCAAAAACTACAGGGGCATATCCCTGCTTAATGTTGCCTACAAGATCCTATCCACCGTACTATGTGAGCGTCTAAAACCTTTCTGCAACACTATAATCGGCAAGTACCAGTGTGGCTTCAAGCCAGGCAGATCAACGATAGACCATCTTCACATTGAGGCAAATCCTGGAAAAGACCAACGAATTTCAAGTCGAGACCCACCATCTTTTCATCGACTTTAAAGCCGCATATGATAGCATAAGGCGCCAAGAGCTTCTATTGGCAATGTCGGAACTCGGGATCCCGAAAAAACTGAACCAACTATGCCGCATGACGTTACAAAATACGCGGTGCAACGTGCAAATGGGTAACAGCTCATCCGAGCTATTCCAAACGTGCACAGGGTTCAGACAAGGAGATGCGCTATCATGTGATTTCTTCAACCTAGTCCTGGAGCAGATAGTGCGCAAGAGTGGTGTTAACCTGGAAGGCACTATTTTCGACAGGTCTTCCCAACTGCTTGGATATGCGGACGACATCGATATCATCGGCCGCTCCAAGCGTGCTGTGCTTGAAGCGTTTACAGTTATTGATGAACAGGCGAAACGCGTTGGTCTTGAAGTTAATGAGGACAAAACAAAGTATATGCTATCAACAAACAAAGCCGCATCTGTCCATCGCCTAGGACAAAACGTCACTGTTGGTAGCAGTAATTTCGAGGTAGTCAAGGAGTTCACCTACCTCGGAACGAACATCAATCCCACGAATGACACCTTAGTGGAAATTCGACGAAGAATTACCCTAGCAAACCGCTGCTACTTCGGTTTGGCCAAACAAATGGGTTCAAAACTCCTTTCTCGAAAGACAAAGTGCACGCTATACAAAACGCTAATTTTAAAAGTTCTACTCTAAGGCGCCGAGTGCTGGACGATAAGTAAAAAAGGAGAATTGATACTGGGCACTTTCGAGAGAAAAATTCATCGGCGGATATTTGGTCCTATATGCGAAGAGGACGAATGGAGGAGAAGATTCAATCGTGAATTATACGAGCTGTACCAAGATGTGGATGTAGTCCAAAAAGCCAAAACATGTCGACGACACTGGCTCGGTCACATCGAGTGAATGGACAACAACGCTCCAGCCAAGAAAATTTTTGAATCCCAGCCCCCAGGTTCGAGACGACGAGGAAGACCGAACCTCCGCTACAGGGACCAGGCGGTTATAGACGCAAGAGCGCTTGGTCCCGACGACTGGAGGGAGCTCGCAAGGGATCGCAACCGATGGAAGACCGCAATAACTCAGGCAGAGACCCTCCATGGATCGGGAGCCGGTTAAGTAAGTAAGTAGTAATTTACACTTTATTATTTTCAATGATTATACATAAATATCTTCTTCGTTGGTATCTTAAGTTCATTCTTCTATGTGTATTCAACCTCCGTACTTTATCCTTTGTGTATTCGTTTTGTCTCTGTACGCAGGTGGAGTGTAGATGAACAGGAACTGGTACTTCACGCTTGCTGGGCAATTTTCAGATGAATCTGGCAAATCACAGACGAATTTAGCAAATCACGGACAAATCCGGCAAATCGCGGAAGAATCCGGCAAATCAAAGACGAATCTGGCAAATCACGGACGAATCCGGCAAATCACGGACGAATCCGGCAATATCTTATTTCAATTTGTTTGAGACCCCTTACCTCTGGTGGGGGAAGTCTTCAAATATTACACTTAATTACCTTCCTTGGTTTGGCTTTTAACTTGATCTGGACCTTGAGCTGCACTCTGTAGCCCGATGTTTCCTCAGTACAAGTCTTCCGCACTCTGTTACCCGATGTTTCCTCGGTAAAGGTCTTCCACACTGTGTGTTTTTGTCGAATGTATGGCGGTCTTTTATCATACTTTTCAGCCAAACCATGCGTGAGCTGTAAAGCTAGGAAGTTCACATTTCCACGCAATATGATCTCTTTCGCTACGTCATCGCTTTTACACTACTTATTATTACGTAAGTTTAATGGTGCGGAGGAAGGGTGGCATCATATTTATATGTTATCTCCTACAGCGCTTATGGTTGCAGGTGAGCGGTAGGAGGTTGGTCGGTTCTTCTATGAATCTTAAGTCAACACCGTAGTTCTGGGACATTGTTAATACGACGATAGATATCTCCTTTCATCGTTTGAAAACTCACAATCGAGGTTCTTGATCGTGCGTCTCCCAGTTGAGTTCTTCCTTCTTCGTAGTTATTCTACTGCTCTGAGTTCAACACACCTTGTATTTGTTGTCGGTATTGCTTAGATAGTGTGGTGTAATTGTGGCATTGAATCATTGATTTATTTCTACTGATAGGCTCCTTTCTAATCAGTTGCTGACCAGACCATGGCTTGCAGTAGACACATGCTATGGGAGCAGTTCCAGAGTTCGTTTGATATCAGATAAAGCCCATAACTAGCTAAAAGTTAAAGATGTCAATTTTGAACTTTTGCCCAAGACATCTTTGTTGTTCCGAATTAAGGAAGTGATTTGAACATACACTGACAGTGAAACACATCTTCAACATTTCGGTCTAGACGCTCACGAAGCGTCGTTTACATCAAGTTGTGTTTTTTCGATTATGATACTCGTACATTAAAAGGTCTTTTTTGTTGGGGCCTGAAAGTAAAACAATTTTCTTTCAAGAACTTTGTTGAAAAGTAGCATGACAGCTCATCGGCTTTTCGACATCAAAGGTATGGTAAACTTTAAACTAGGCTCAATATATATGGTTTTCTAATAGGGATTTCCGAAATTTGACTGATGATTGCGGCCATCTTGTTGAAGCTCCATCAAATAGGCTGGCATGTATTAAGTCTGTCTTGCCAAATCAACATGGAGAGTTTAAGCGTTCAACTTGGTGTGCAAATGAATACAATATTTTATGATAGTGGGTATTCTGTTCGAGCAACATTTCACACACTTCACTCATTTTAATCGTTCTTCCGAGAGGAAATTTGCAAAGTGGTGAATAAAATAGAGTTCGCCGATTCAGTGAACAATCCCCAACACCCGTTCGTTAATGAAACGCAATATCTACTGAAAAGTCACCTCTTCAGTCCGTCCAAGTATAAAGGAGAATCCGAAGCAGTCAATTTCTTGCCGCGGACAAGAAACCGGCCGAGTACGAGTACATCCATAAAATTTCAACTGATTCAAGAACTCAGACTTTACGACCATAGACAACGACGTGTGTTCACAAACTGGGCTCTCGAGCTGTTTAAAGTTGACGAGCAATTTCGGTCGAAAAATCATATTCAACGACGAGGTCCATTTCTGGATGAGTGGATACGTCAATAATGAAAATTGTCGAATTTTGAACGATAAAATTCCAATGCATCCACAAAAAGAAACTATTTGGTGTGGATTTTGGGCTGACGGTATCATACTTTTTTGAGAACGACGACTTCCAGGCAATGACCGTTATCGGCCAATGATCACCAATTTCCTTTGGTCCCAATCGGATGATATGGAAACCCACGTCAGGTGGTATCAACAGGCCAGCCGGCACCCGCCACTTGCCACACAGCACACAAGTGAATTGCCCACTGAGATCATGCAATCAAAATACACAGCTTTAGAGTCAAAGAAAAGCTGGTAGATATCGATTTGATTTATTTGAATATCTGCGGAAGAGTGAATAGTATAGATCGATGGTTGAATTTCCAAGACCTAAGGCATCTATGAAACTTATACTGTTTCACTTCTGACTTGGTTTTAGGATTACTTGATGATGTTTTTCTAACTAATAACGGACAGACTGTAAAATTCAGACAATCTTTCTTTAGCCCCATGGCACGAATGTGGAATGCTTTTTACGGCTCCATACTTTTATTCCCATTGTGGTATTAAGACATTTAAAGCCAATAAACATCGGAATCTGTATAAAAGCAAACTAGTTTTCTAGGGTAATACGGATTTAATAATTTAGGCCTAAATAGTTCCACCTAGGCCCAACTGTAAGTTTCTTTGAAAGTGTATGTTCAGTCGTCAAGGCTGTCGCAGTTTTCTTGGACAACAGTATTCCAGTTCCAAGGATTTGTTGGGTCATTCGTTTTCACGTAACTCCCCATCTCCTGTTAGGGTCATGAGCCAGACGTCTATGTCAAAAGATATCTTAGAAAAAGGTACTTTGGGATGTTTCTTCGTCGGAACTGTTGTCCAAGATAACTGTTTACATATGCGTCTGTCTGACAACTAAATAAACCCCCAAGTGGTGCAAGAGAGTTGCGTGAGATGGTCAGAGGATTTAAAGAGGGAGTTGAACCCACGAAGTCAGTAATATACCTACCAAATAGGTTCACAGTTGTTGCAATGTGGGAATTGCGTACTAGCTACAACTAGCTCCGTTCAGCATAAATGTACCTAGGATGTCTTCCCAGACCCATGTTGGTGATCAAATTGCGAACGACAGTCTTAGTGTTAAAGCTAGGTCATTGTTTATTTCAAAGATAATATCGAATAATTTAATTTCTATCCTCTGGTGAAGTTGGCTTATATCCAAAATCTAAGTCCAAGCTGAAAAGGTTATTCAAAATCCCCAAGTTGATTTTTTCTAAATGTTTATATATTTAAATTTTTGGTGTTTCCTTGTTATCGTAAAAATGTAAGTTATTCTATATTTAATTTCCTTTGCAGTGAAACAATTCAACCTTGCGAATGACGGCATTCTCCCAGATTAGCTCGAACATGCTCTTCAATTCCTCTTTCTACTTTCATATTGATACTTAATTACAAAAGTCCTTAAAATCAACGTTTTCGTTCATTCCTTTATCGCTATGGCATAAAATGCCTTTATTTATCGTTGTCCTCATCAGCAAAGGTAAACAAAGGGGGAATTTGTGAACCATGAATCAGCGAAATACTTGGAATTTTAAAATAAAATAAAATGGTAAATCATTTAAGGAATTGAATCCCTTTCCAAAATAAAGGAAAACTTAAAAAAAAAAATAGACGGTGGTTAATGGAAACAAAAATTTAACTTAGCTGAGAAGTAAACAAAACCATCCCTTCATCCCTTTTCGGCAATTCCGACGAAAGTTGAAATGGATGGAGAGAAATATAATTCCTAATCAGACAAGACTGAGTACAACGTCATCTTAATACCTCAAACAACTTCAAAGACAGTAAATTTGCCTTCAATAACTTTTCTTAAAAAAAAAAAAAAAAAAAAAAAAAAAAAAAAAAAACACACAACGATTTAAAATTTAAGCCTTCCTTACTCTTACTTAAGGACTTGAGTAAATTTAGGGTGGCATGGTGTATTATTCAACCCTTCAATTACATACAACTTTATGTATTTTTTTGACTTTTATAATGACCGGGCTGTGACCTTAAGAATTAAGAAAGAAACATTTTGGTATACTTAAGGCGAAGAAAAATTGGCTAAGAGTAACTAATTACCAACATCGTGCACGTGCGCTTAAGTTTCCCAATAATCTGTCGTTCATTGGCGGTATTGGTATAAGGAAAAATTATTAAAAAATTTAAGTCTTTTAGTATGAACAAAAAAAGGGTCCAGTTAGCCTTAAATAAAGTAAAAGGGTTATAGATTTTTTTAATGCATAGAGCTACAGAAAAAAAGATACTGAAGAAAGGACGGAGATAAAATTAAAAAAAAAGGTTTCCTTACTTTTGAAGAAGACCAAAAGCTTTGAGCCGTCACACTTTCAAATTTAAAATAATAAGACAGATCTATCTAATTCTAGAGAGAAATTCGATCAAGAAATTGATGTAATTAATTATTTTTGTTTTGAAGATGAAGGCTTAAAATTTGAAAACGGTTCCTACCACAATAAATTGAAAATATCATAAACCTTGTCTTTTAATTCTAAAAATTAATAGCCTGAAGATTCACAGAAGAAACCATCATTGGAACTCAAGTGCGATTGAATCAACGATAGAGATTGACTAAGGCTTAATAACTTGAATTTTTGTGTTATAATCTGGGGACACTAAAAGGGTTCCCGTCACCCTTTAGATGATTGACACAGTTCGATTTTCAAGTAAATAGGGAAAGATTTGAAATTGTGACCGATGTACATTAGTGTTAAGCTACTAAATATTGAAAGTGGAGGGAAAAATATGTATATAGTTTGGTAAGACATTCCACATTCGTGTGGTACGGCTTTAAGAATGAATCTCTGTACTAGACATTTCGCTCGAAGTTGGCATCAAGGTTAATTGATGAGTATTTCTATAAGTGCGAGTATTGCGGTGAACCATGAACCATGCGCCGTGATGCCATGATGTAACACAGTGTTAAGTGGAGTGGATTGCGAGATGCCGACGAGGGATCATCTTCAGAACCTGTTCATCACAAAGATTAGACAAAATCGATAAAGGCAAATAAGTCTACATGCCAATAGTGCTGCTATGGAAAAAATCTCTATAATCGACAGTAGGTCCGAGGATAAGCACAAGTGAGATTAGTGTGCATTCATATCTTGTCCAGTATTAAGATGAAGTTGTTTTAATGGAAGAATGCAACTAGCTATGTAATTCGAGCACTGTTAATAGAAAAATCGATGAAATAATCAAAGACTGGAGACGTTGAGATCCTGATAGAAAACAGCTTTGTGTCTTAGAAGTTCTAAATTCCACTAGGTTGTTCAAGAGAAACAAAAATTTCCACAATGGATAGGGGCTGTGTTTTGGATTGTATCCAATAGATTCAAATGAGTAATAGTGAAACCTGCAAGGATATGGGCGTAATCCGCAAGTTGTGCTTACGCTACGTTGAATATAAATACATATGACAGCTCCTTAAGTTACAGGTCAGTAACAAAAACCATTCAAGAATAATGACAGAGGTGGTATATTTTCTTTGCCTGATAGAAGACTACTTTGTTGGTATATCTAAAGTTTGAAATTCCACTCAGTTGTCAATACTCCATTGTGCTCGTATATTGCTTTTAAGATTGGAATACAATGAGCTTCTAAAGAACGGTTTCAATGAAGAAACAAATATGAACAGCTGAGCAATTAAGAAAGCAGGATAGGATTTGAAAGGAGATACCAATGCACCTTAATTTTGAATGTCTGCACATCGTAATGAGAGGGAAATATTGAGCCGGGTAAAGCATTCCACATTCGTATTGTGCGGTTAAAAGAACAATATTTGTACTTGAGAGTACGTCCAAGATTGGTCTCAAGGATACATAAACTGATAAGCATTTCTAGAGGTACGGGTATTACGATTGAATTGTTTGAGGGGAGGAATGCAACTGGCTATTTCACTAGAGAACTGTTTATGAAAATAGTGGTAAAAGAATGATAGCCATGAAACATTGCGGCGGTGCTCGAAAGATACAAATGTTTCAATGTTTCTTTTGAATTCTGTCCAATACAATCAAGTTGGGTTTTGAAGCAACTGCCCAAATATGGAAATTGTACTCGAGTATCGGAAGAATAAAGGCTTTATATATTATATTTTCGAAGCATTAAATTCTAAACGGTTTTTGATTCATAATTTGGCAATGCTGTCAAGAAAAGAATTTAATGACCTTATCATACGCTGGAAGTCCACATCCGAAGAACAAGGATGTGAATCTAAAGACGAATATGAAGTGGAATAGATAGAATAGATAAAGCCATAACTTACATATGAAGATAAGAGTGTCGGAACTGGAGCCTTGGGACACAATGGAAACCAATGACCTTGGAAAAACGTACGTATTTGTATTATTTAGGAATACTCTAGAAATATGCCCTATTCCACCTACTCGAAAAAAAGTTTGGAAGAGTAAGATGGAAAACCTGACGTAATCGTTTATCCGGCGTAGAAGATTACCTCTATAGAATTATTATAGGGGATATATTTACAATCTTAACCAACAGTTAAGTTCATTTCAAGATCTTCTAGAATTGGCGAGATTGTAAAAAAATAGATCTGTCCAATAGAAAGGGAGTTTAAATTTTAAGGGCCGATGTTGAATGTGAACCACACCTAAACGTCAAGTTTTTTTCTGCATTTCATTTGACATTTCTTAATTTCAGACTAACTCGATTTGAACCATGGAAAGATACACAATCGAGCAACGCGTTAAAGTTATTCAGGCTTATTATGAAAATGGGCGTTCAAATCAAAATGCATATCGTGCACTTCGTGATTTTTTCGGTCAATTTAATCATCCAAATGTGCGTACAATCGGAAAAATCTTGTAAAAACTTGAGCAAACCGGGACTGTAGGAGATGTGAAAACACAAGTGCATGCTCGTACAGCTCGTACTGCAGAAAATATTGCTGCTGTTGGCGATAGTGTGGCTGAAGAGCCGTCCACCTTAACTCGTCGTCGTGCCCAACAATTGCACCTCTCGCGCTCGTCGTTGATGAACATTATGCATAAAGACTTGCATTTACACGTTTACAAGGTGCAATGGACTCAAGAACTAATGCCTCTTGACCATTTCAAGCGTCGCGTCAATGGTCAGAATGGTGGCAAGAAATGGCAACAGTGGATGATCAATTTTCGAAGAAAATCATCTTCAGTGATGAGGCACATTTTCACCTCAGTGGATTCGGCAATGAGCAGAATTGCCGCATTTGGGCGAATGATAATCCAAGAGTGACTGTCGAAAAACAAATGCACCCACAAAGAGTGACTGTTTGGTGCGGTTTATGGGCTAGCGGCATCATCGGGCCGTATTTTTTCTTAAATCAGGCCGGTCAGGCAGTTACTGTGAATGGTGTTCGCTATCGTGAGATGATAACGAACTTTTTATGGTCCGAATTGGAAGACATGGATGTGGACGATATGTGGTTTAAACAGGACGGTGCCACTTGCCACACAGCTAACGAAACAATGGCTCTTTTGCGCGACAAATTCAATGGCCGTGTTATCTCACGTGGTGGCGATGTCAATTGGCCGCCAAGATCATGTGATTTGACACCGCTAGACTTCTTTCTTTGGGGTTATTTGAAAGAAAAGGTGTTCGTCGATAAGCCAGCAACAATTGAAGAGCCAAAAGATGAGATTATTCGGCACATTAACGGCATAGAACCTCAATTATGCCTCAGCGTCATCGAAAATTTGGACCATCGGATGGAAGTGTGCCGCTGAGGTCGCAGCGGCCATTTGGCCGATATTTTGTTCCATACATAATTGAACCATACCAATATTATCATAATAAAAGAAATGACAATAATTTCCTAAAAAATTTGTGTTTTATTCAAAATCAACATCGGCCCTTAAAATTTAACCACCCTTTATGATGGAAATTACTAAACTAAACATAAACGTATACCTAGTAAAAGAATTATTACACTTTTAAGAAAAAGTTCCAAAATATTATTTTCTAAAAATATCTATATACAATTTTTCTATTTTCGAAGTCTTTCAATAGTTTTCGATCCGGAACACGAGACTATCAGTTCGATTCGGTTCCTTGTGAGGAGTCACAAGCCACAAGCCCTTGTGAATATTCCTCTTGTAAGGATTGTTGTGACTCGAAAACAATGAAAATCGCGACTAAACTCACCACAGCACTTTTGAAAATGATTGTTAATATTTCGAACAGCTGATTATTTATTACAAATAAAGAGTTTTTCAATTGGCGCGGGTATAATCTGGCGGCCTGACAGCCATATTGTTTTGGTGATTTCTGTAGTCTGTTGTATATTATTTACTTACTGATGCCAAATCACAATTAACAGTGACACGATTGAACAGCACGTTCAAATGACAAAGCTTCATTATCAAAATGAGTATTCGCTAGTGCTCTTTGGTTGCTCTTCACAGTCGACCAAATTTGAGACAACCGGTTCGATAATCAATCAGCCAAAATTCATACGATAAGGGAACGCAAGATCCAGCGAGAAAACTAAAAGTGTACAGAAGAACCCGATGCAGTCGATTCCTCGCCTTGCACAAGGACTTGGCCTTTTGCAGACTTCAACTTGTCGAGACTTTGGGTCTAAACTAGTAGGTACAAGATGAAAACGCCGCCGTTTGTTCGCAGACTGGGCTTGGGAGTTTTCGGAAGAGGACTTCTTTAACGACGAGGCGCATTTGTCGATGAATGGAAGAGTTAACATAAGGAAACGTATATGGGACGACACCAACCCACACGAGGTTCATTAGGTGATAATGCATCCTCAAAACGTTACCGTAGATTCTGGGCCCGTGGCACCATTGTGGCCCGTACTTTTTCGAAAACGACACGTTGGAGAAGTCACCATTAATGGAGAGAACGATGATAACAAGTTTTTTGTTGCCCAAATTGGACCGTATGAACTTAGACATGTGGTTCCACTAGGACGGCACTAATGACGCCACGAATGACATTCTGCATGAACGATTTGATGGTAAGGTTATGTCGCGCAGAAGTGACTTCATGCGTGGTCAAATCATTTGAGTTGACCCCACAGCACTTTTTCTTGGGGGATTTCCTGAAGTTGCAGGTCTTTGCGAATGAATCACAATCTCATGTTGTCCTTCAGGTGAACATAACACGTACATAGATGCACGCTGAAGGCGATCGAAAAATGGCGAATGGCTTCGTTGAAGATGGACAATCAAGTGGAAGTGCATGACAAGCAGGAAGCATATTGACAATGACAGAAAGTCTTCGATGAATTCTGTCACTCAATCAGCGTTGCCGTTTGTTGACAAACTATGTGTTAGCTGTGTTGTTTATTGTCCGCTGTTCGCTGGTCAGTCCGCCACAATTCTATTGCAACATCTACTCTATGACTCTCAAAAGTTGTGACTGTGGGGCATAATTTCACCTCTTTCTGTGACTTGCTATAGGTATCAGTGATGTTGGGGAGAATATATCGACGCATTTTAAAGACAAAGAAAAATTACCTGGGTATCTTTAAGATAAAAGTATGCCCTCATGAATTTGAAAATCGATTTAAATTGTTTTTAATAGTTAAATTATTTCTTAATTAAAAAAGAATTTTCGAAAAATTATTTTTTTTTAAGACTGAGCGCACGCCAATTTTCAACTTCGTCTAACCTCTCTAAAAAGATTGTACTTTATGATTCTCGTTTTTTTGTCCTATGCGCATCAGTTCTATAACTTGAAAACCGTTACAAAAAGCTTCTAAAAATACATTTAACAAAATATATTTCACATCCTCTTTTGATGTTCCTTCAAATTCTTAAAAGCGTCATCTTCGAAAAACCAGGACAACGCTCTTTAATTTATTCAAGTTGGTAGCTTTTTAGCGTGAAAGCGCCTGTAAAACACATTTTCAAAACCATTTGACAGTCGAGTATTTTATGTACATATGTAAGAGTATATATGATTTAAAAAAAAAAAAACTTCAATACGCCACAAAAAGCAGCAAATTTATATTTACAAAAAAAAAAGAAACGTTAAAAACTTCACTCTTGGCATTAAAAGGGTAACATAAAATTCAAACAGAAAAAAAAGGAATACATTTATGTAAAGAAAATTTCCATTCCATTAAGCCTTTCGGGATGAATCTCTGTTCGAAATGTAAAAGGGAATTCTGTCTCGAGCAGGTGCGATACAGGAAAAATTCCACAATAAATCTATTTCTTCGTCAAGTGTGCTGAAAGGATTCTCGCCGGTGCTGATGGGTTTCTCTATACACGTTCGCCGCGCCGTGTGGGTGTGGAAGGAAGAAGTAGTGGTCTGGTGCGATGTTCATCCCTATCGTACGTACTTTTGTCTTCTGTTCCTATATATCACACCAAAAGTCGAAAATCTGAAATGAAAAGGAAGCAACGAACGGAACGAACGACTATTGTACGAACCAAAAAACGAATGAAGTATACTTAAATATATATACGAACACAAAAAAAAGGATAATAGTGTTGTTATGCAAGACTGATCCTGGTTTAACTCCGAACTTGCGGAGAACTTTTGCACAGTACTTCCTCTCGCTACCACATACACCTGTTCCATACGATATATACTTTTATATCGAAGAAGGCGAAGAAGAAGAAGAGCTGCAAATGAATAATCCTTTTCGGTAGGAGTTTTCCTTTTGCATTTCCCGTTAGCTCTTTGCTGTGAATACAGGATGTGCACACGTCTGCGGTGTGGTCTAGGATGACTACTGGTGTCGGATTGTGGCGGTGTTGCAAAGGGGGGTATTTTCAATTTCCTTCAATTGGCGAAAGAGCGTCATATTTTACAATAAGGACCTACCTACTATCACCTCAAACCCAGCCAAATATCCTGCAGCAGTCATTTATGGCAGACATTCGAAAAGGCGCTTTTGCAGAAGGGGTTTTTAAAATGGAAGCTGGGTATGGGTAAGTCCTGATGGAAGAACTTCTGGTAGTGCTGCGTAGGAAAGCAGAAATTAAGGAAAGAACGTTGTGCTGCTTGCCATTTGGCAAATGCTCCTCATGTCCACTGTGAAAGTCCGGACAAAGAGAGAGAGAGAGAGAGAGAGAGTTCTTGTGAAACATAAAACTGAACGTTAGTAGAAATAAAACAAACTTCTACTATTAGAACTATGGAGAATCTCTTGCAGGAGAGCCCGGATGGTTTAGGGGGTCCTTTTTGCTTATTCTTCGTTTTTCTTTTACCAACGAAACGGGATGCCAAAACTACGATGAAGTCAAGCAAACGTAGAAACATGGTGCTGCTGGAACCAAAGTTCACATCTAAAATTCTATTTAGTTCTTAATGATTGTTCCTTGCTTAAAGAGGGGAGACCATATCAAACACACACACACACACACACATATTTAACATCCCATCCCGATAATAGAAAACCCGGGAAAGGCGGCCGCCATTTTACCAGTGCTGCCAGCAGATTGTGATGTGAATTTCCATTAGCTTTATTGATTAAAACTTTTTTCGAGTTTGGGGGGGTTGAAATGGTTTGAAAACTCTCCAAGGATATTTCGTTCTTGCCATATTTTTCGCCGTCGCTTTTTTTTTTTGTTGTTTTGTTTTAGGTAGATACACCAGGGAACTGGTGTATAATAATAGTATAGTGATACTCTTGTTCTATCCCAAGGAAGAGGATTGTGTTTTTCTTCGTTTTTTTTTTTCGGTTCGCTCTCCACTTTGGTAGATTCTGTTTTTGATATTGAATATTTGGATCCTGTACTTTTGTCGAGGATATATTTTTTTTGGTTTTCCCTTATTTTTTTTTTTGTTGAATGGGAGTGAGTAACGATTGGCGACGGGGGATTTCTTTCGCAAACAGTCGTGCTTTAATGATATGACTTGAGGGGTATACGAAGTCTAAGAGACGAGGATAAGTTTTGCGTGGAACAGCATTTCTATATTGGATTGGTTGTATTTTTTTTCCTCCGTTCTGTGAGGAATTTAAAAAGTTATATTTTTTTTCTGTTCTTTGAGGATAATATGGAAACTGAATAATGGTAAATGATAGAAGGATATAATGTTTTGATATTTGTAGTTGGAATGGATATACCTCTGAGTTTATAGTGAACATGGAAAAAAGTTTATGGCAATTTCTTTCAATTGCAATGGAATGTCGGGAAAGGTATTCTCTACAACACCTAGAAGCAATGATATCAAAAAATCGCATTGTGTGTATTCTTTGATACCAGGAATGTTTTTCAAACTCACCTATAAGTAGCCAAATTGTTAATTGAAATAGGCTTATTTAAACCGTTCTATTTCAATCAAGAGTAAGACAAGTCTTGGATTTCATAATGATTAAATTTCAATCAAGGTATGATCGAATTCTGTCCATATGGATAGGTTCTTGTGAACAAAAATGCTTTCCAGGGCTTTCCATTAAGCGTTTTCTAACTTAATATTTTATTAAAGCAAACTGTAGGCGAGTTATCACCAAATTTTTTTTTTCGAAGAAGTATGGACCAAGTCAAGCTCCCTATAAAAGGAGACTTAACACAGTGCGAAAACTGGAGGGGAGTTTGCGTCCTGCCTGCCGTTGCCAAAATATTAGCGAAAATAGTACTGGAACGCATCAGGGAATATCTAGAAGCCACACTCGATGCCGAACAAGCAGGTTTTCGCACTGGACCATCATGCATTGATCATATCAATACTTTAAGGATCATAATTGAGCAGTGCGTCGAATATCGATCACCACTCCACCTGCTATTCATCGACTTTGAGAAGGCTTTCGATAGAATTTATTTGGCATGATTTACGCAGGAGGGGTATCCCGGATAAATTAATAGCTATTATTAAGGCAACTCATGATGGATCCAAATGTCACGTTTTGCACGAAGGGAGGCTATCAGAAGAGTTTGAAGTCCAAAGTGGAGTCAGACAGGGCTGCATTCTGTCACCAATATTGTTTCTGTTGGTGATAAGTGATGTCCTGCGAGCGGCCTTGACGGGAAACAGAGCAATTCGATGGACTCTGATGTTTCATCTGAAACATCTTAACTTTGCGGACGAAGTATGCTTGCTCTTTCAGGAGAGAGAAGCAGAAATCGTGGGGCTGAAAATCAACTCCGGCAAAACAAAGATGATCAGCCTAGGAACCCAGTCAATTTCTCTTATAAATATTTCTCAACAACCGGTAGAGAATGTACAGAGCTTTCAATACCTTGGAAGTATCATCTCTACCGTAGGTGACACCGAACAGGACATCAGCAGTCGAATCGGGAAGGAAAAGGCTGCTTTCGGTATGCTTAGAAATATATGGAAGAATAACTCTTTAAGCTTAAGAACCAAACTACGGCTGTTTCGATCCAACGTCGAATCCGTGTTACTTTACGGGTGCAGCACTTGGAAAGTAACAGTAGGTATCACTAAGAAGCTGCAAACGTTCATTAATAGATGTCTAAGAAACATCCTTAGGATTTTCTGGCTCAATCGTATATCAAACGAAGAGCTCCTATTGACTCTGTTATACGACGTCTAAAGTGGCAGTGGATCGGACACACGCTTCGAAAAGTCGACAACTGTATTGCGGCGCATGCAATGCAGTGGAATCCGCTCACCCAAGAAGAAAGAAGAGCTGGACGACAGAGAAGCTCATAGAGAAGGCCAGTCGAGGAGGAGTCAGCTCAGAAACCGAACAAGATGGCGAGCTGGCGTTGTGGACACCCTATGCACCACGAGGGGTCCCCCACGGACATAAAAGGTCTGATGACCTAAGTAAGTAAGTAAGAAGTATGGACCTATGATGCAGCCAACACAAAATCCTCACCAAACAGTGAGTTCCTCCGGTTGCATTGCAATTTGGTGGATCTTGTTTGGATTGTGATCATCCAGAAATGGATATCGTTGCTGAGTTTTTAGAAGGAAATTTGGGTCAACTTCCGAACAGAATATGCCCACTGTCATAAAACATTTATGTACATATATCATTTGCACG
This sequence comes from Philhelius festivus, assembly GCA_963931855.1. Lineage (NCBI taxonomy): Eukaryota > Metazoa > Arthropoda > Insecta > Diptera > Syrphidae > Philhelius > Philhelius festivus. Next base: position 213,754,478 of record OZ007555.1, on the reverse strand, counting down.
CTATTACTCTTCACGTTGAATTTGGTGACAATATGGCCGTCATCACCTGTTAAAGTTCGAAAATTCTTATTGGAAAACAATCTATCTATTAAAAAGGTGATCCAGTCTTAGTCTGATTTCTGAACTCTGAAGGAAACCCTTATAAAGTTATATTAACAACACAGCTAGAGTATTTAGAAAATGAAAGGATTTAGAAAAATTTCCAAAAATATGCACAACATGCCCATACAAATCGCTCTTATCCTGTATGTCATATCGAAAGAGCTAGTCTGGAAAAGAAATTCAAATTCGTGTTGTACGGACTAAGAACAATACTCCAAAACGGAGCGTTCGAAATTGGACACAAAAGAAAACATATCTATAAGCATTAAAAAATTTACAAGTATTACGATAACTTTGTTGGGGGGAAAGAATTCAAGTGACTATTTCAGTTTACTTGTGGTTATAGAAAATCGGGACAACGAGACAAGACAAATTTCAGCGATTTTCTGGAGAGACAAAATATGTCTCCCTGTTTTTAATTCTTTTTCATCATTTCTTCGATACAAGTGATATTGAAGGATAATGGAATTGCTGGTATATACGTACAGTTAAGTGTTAATGAAGCTTAAAACTCGAAACTTCTATTCACACAATAGCTCATATTCTATAAAAATGTCAATATCAGAGTTTGACAAACTAACTATAGGTACACTTCTGATTACTATTTCAAATTGGGGGTATAAAGAGAAAGTCTTAAATGTGTAAAATCTGAATCAATTTAAAAAACTTAATGAAAATTTAAGAATTTTTTTTGGGAACTCCAAAAAAGGACACGCCCTGTTTATAAGAAAAGCCATAGAATCTTTGAAGTTCATAAAAATGAGATTTGGGTTCTTTAGGAAAATTATACCAGGGTGGTAATACTAGTAAAGGTAAAATAAATTTTTTTTTTAATTTATTTAAAACTTTTGTCCTTGTAACTCTATAAAAACTTCTTCTAGCAAAAATTTTGTATCTGCAATCGTCGACGATCTTCTTCAATTTCTGCAACTCATTTGTAAAATTATGTTACCTTGTAGCGGAACCGATCAACAAACGCAGCGATTTTTCGCTCTTAATTTATTTTTTACTTGCGACTTATTGGTATTATAAGGCAAGTTATGCATTCGTAAAAAAATCGAACTCAAGATTTTGATCAAAGTTGACATTAAGATGATAGCGAAGACTATAAAAGTGAGTCTGGCAATTCTGTCTGGCTGTCTGTTCGACTACAACCTAAACGGCACGGCCGATTTTATTTAAACTTGGTAGATACCATTTTATGTTTTTTCCTCCTACACGTTTTTTTTCTTTTTTTTTCAAAAGTCCAAAAATAACGGTACCTGCCATACGAATTGTTTTCGAAATTTTATAAATATTTTTTTTTTCAAAAACTGTTCGATAGATTCAAAAAATAAAAATACAAAAATATTTCATTTAGTTAAAGTTAGGTAATGGTAGAAAAATTATTCCCGAAAACTGTTTATTGAGGGTACCCCATGGAACCATTTTCTTTCTTTTTGATTTTCTCGAAAGCGGTACCAACGATTTTGATCATTTTTTTTTTGGCTAAAGCTACCCAAAAACTTGAATAGAATTGTGTATTCAAATTTTCAAATTTTCAATTTTTTTTTTTTTTTTTTATTTAAACAAAAAATCAAAAAAAAATTTTCGCAAAACTCAATATTTCAAAAACCAAATGCTAGATTTTTTTAAACTTGGTAAACAAAAGTTTATCAATATAATCTACAAGATGTGAGCAAAAAAAAAAATATTTTATCTAAAAATAAAGGTACCCACCACACAAATGTTAAAAAAAATGTTAAAAAATGGTTTTCAAAAATCGTATTTTTCTCGAAAACGGTGCCTAGAAATTTTGTTCTTTCAATTTATTTTTACGATCTTTAATTTATTAAAAAAAAAAATTGAAATTAATATATTACAGCTTGTAACTACAATAGAACCATTTTTCAAATTTTAAATTACTCGTTGTTGACATAGACTTTAAGGCCGCCTATGATAGCATAGCCAGGGTAGAACTTTACAAAGCCATGAGAGAATTCGGCATCCCAAATAAATTGACACGACTATGTAGGTTGACCATGACCAACGTAACAAGCTAAGTAAAAATAGGCGGTTTGCTATCCAGACCAATCAACATCTTTAATGGACTCCGACAAGGGGACGGTGTGGCCTGCCTCCTCTTCAACCTGGCGTTGGAGAAAGCAATCCGTGACTCTGGCACGGCAACAAGAGGGACCATCGTTAACAGGTCCAGCCAGTTACTGGCTTACGCAGACGACATCGACATCATCGGAAGAACCGAACAAGCTGTACACGATTCTTTCATCCAGATCGAGCAGGCGGCACAAAATCTGGGGCTGCACATTAGTGAAGGTAAAACAAAGTACATGGTGGCGTCGAATGCGAGAGGAACAGTTGGTCAAACAATCAAGGTTGCGGAGCACGAATTTGAAGTGGTGCAATCCTTTAAATACCTTGGGTCAATAGTAGCAGCCGATAACAATATAGAAGAAGAAATACGCGGGCGGCTTCTCAAATCCAACAGAGCCTACTAAAGTCTGTCAAAGCTCTTCAAATCCAGAAATCTCACCATAACTTCAAAACTGCTGCTGTACAGGACCATGGTCCTGCCAGTACTCACATATGGATCCGAGACTTGGGTGCTTAGCAAAAGGCACTCCGACCTCTTTGCTGCGTTCGAGAGAAAAGCCTTAAGGAGAATTGTTGGCCCCATATGTGACGAAGGCCGATTCCGGAGACGGTACAATCATGAACTGTACGCAATCTACCTAGAAGCAGATATCGTGACAAAAATTAAGCTCGGACGGGCAGAGCACCTAGCTCGCATGAGCGAAGAGAAACCTGCTCGGAAAGTTCTTTGTGGTACATTCTATGGTAGACGACAGCGTGGTAGACCATGCTTGCGCTGGAGAGATGGCGTAGACCAGGACGCCCGAAGCCTTGGGGTGCGCACCGGGATAGGTGGAGACTTGTTGAAAGAGGCCGGGACCGGAACCCGGTTGTCGAGCCGATGATGTTGTCGACATAACGGATTTTAATGAAATTTTTTATAAAGATGCTCCTAAACAGTTTAAAAAACATTGCAAAAAAAAATATTTTATTTGGAAAATTCGATATTTCAAAAATGGCTCAATAATAAAAACCTAAAGTTGAAGAAACAAAAATGTTTTAAAAATTTTGTATATAAAACCTTATTTTATTAAGACCCCATTATTTGTATCTTACTCGTACCACTAAAAGAATTTAAAAAATTATGATAATTTTATCCTTATGAAGAGTTTTCTCTAGTAACATTCGTTTTTAAAATTCCTAGGCTATTACATAGGAGCAATTTCGTGCGACCCAGTCGTGCATTTTACTTTATTTTACACTACAAATGTTTAAACACTGTGTTGAGCTTTCAGGAAAATCTGAGACGAATTAAAAGAAGATACCGATGCACATTGGTTTAGAATATGTGAATATCGCGATGGGCGGGATATATCGAGCTGGGAAAGGCATCCGACATTCGTGAAGTGCGGCTAATGAAAAAATCTCATAGCTTAACAGTACCACCGAATTTGTTGAATATGTTACAAACATGTTCTTTTTCTTTGTACATATTTACAGAGTCTATGAAACCTCCTTTTTATAATCTGACTATTGGCAAGCATAATTTGGTGACGTTGAGAGATGTTATTCTCAGTGACTAAAATTATTGGGCGTCCCGGAAGTTGATTCGCTCAAGTTTAAATAAATCCGTCTAAAATCTCACGGTTGCAAATGATGCCTGATGTAATGTAATGCCTTTCAAAAACAAAGATTGAATGACATTTCAATACCCGAAATTTCCATTTTCCAAAAAACACTCACATTTTTAGTCGCGAAAATTGCTCAGTAATTGATGGGGAGAGAGACTAGACTTACTCATTTGATTTGATTCATTCCATCGATAAAAACTCTTTCCAAAACTATATTTAAAGGTTGAACAACTAATTTATTAAAGATCTCAAAAAGTTGGTTCTAAGTAAAAGAGTAGATATACATATACCCATATTAGCGTCTTGGAAGAGTACGACAGCATCGAACTTATGAGTTTGAACTTTCAGTTCGTAAACAGGTCACACAACTTATTATAAAGTAGTACAAAAGAAGCTTATGAGATTGTTTATTTTAAAGGGACAATCTGAAGGTTTACAAGTACTACCTTAAAGAAGATGTTTCCCACTAAAAAAGGGCCTATCTAAATTAACAACCAATAACAATTTACAAGATGCATTTGGCTATCAACGTAGGGTATTTTCAACTACAGCCTAAACGGCTCGGCCAAAATGAGGTTTGCCAAGGAGGGTACTGGGACGGGTAACATTATTGGAAACAGGGAAAAAACTCGATACTCAGGTCCGCAGTAACAAACCTTCTTGACATCCCAAGAGATGGTACGATCAAAAAATACAACTTCGAAAAACATTTCAAAACAGAGTTAAGCTGCAAACAAGACTGGATAGGCGATACAGTAAACTACAGTCTTAAAGAAAATAACATCAAATGGTACACCGATGGATCGAGAACAGCTGAAGGGACTGGTGCTGGAGTTTTTGGGTCTATAACTAAACTCTCCCTACCGATGAGACAGTCCACTTGCATATTCTAGGCAGAAGTAAATGCCATAAGCATATGTGCTGGAAGAAACCTCGATAGAAAATACAAAAACCAAAACATTGTCATCATGTCAGACAGTCAGGCTGCACTAAAAGCACTAAGCTCCTACGCCATTAGTTCCAAACTTGTTTGGGAGTGCGTGATTAAGCTTAATGAACTGGGCAAGAAAAACACTCTCACACTTTATTGGGTACCAGGCCACGTTGGTGTCCAGGGCAACGAAGAGGCAGACTCCTTAGCAAAAATAGGTGCATCGACACCTCTTATAGCGCCAGAGCCCTGCTGCGGAATAGGAGAGAACGTGATTAAAAATAAAATGAAAACAGAAGAGGAAGCAAAAAGATCATAAATCTGGAAGGAACTCCCTAAGCTGAGACAGGTGAAACTTCTACTCGGGGACTACAACTGAGAGCGTTTTTTAACTTGCAATAGCTTAAGTAGGAACAACCTCAGGAAAGTCACAGGGCTTCTCACAGGCCACTGTAAGTTGAGAAGACACCTCAACATCGCGTCTTGCAGATTCTGCAACATTTACATTTTTTTTCCACCAAAATTTTTTTTTATATAAGCACACAAATAACGGTACTTGCCAAAACGATTTTTTTTTCAAAATTTTATAAATATTTTTTTTCCTTAAAAACTGTTCGACAGATTAAAAAAAATCACTAAATTTTCGTTCGTTAACGCTAGGCAATGCTCCGAAAAGTGGTTTGTTTTTGATTTTCCCAAAAACGGTAAAACCGATTTTGATAATTGTTTTTATGCTAAGGCTTACCAAAAAATTGAATAATGTGTATTAAAATTTTTGCAAGAATTATTTTTTGGATTTTTTTAAGAAAATAAAAATTTTTTTTTTCAAAACTCAATAATTGGAAAACCCCATGCTCGATTTTTTTTTTAAGTTTTTTTTTTTAACACATTCTACATGATGTGGGAAAAAAATCTGTATTTTAGCTAAAAACAAAAAATGGTTTTTGAAAATCGTATTTTTCTCGAAAACGGCATCAAGATATGTACATACTTGCTTTTTACCCATTTGAAAAAAAAAATTAATTTATGAACATTTTTTTCTCTAATAACATACTTTTTTAAAAGTATTTATAAGTTCGTGCGATCCCGTCGCCCATTTTATTTCTACCCGTTTTGGAGCTTCTAAAGGGAACAAAATATTCAACTTTAAGAATGTGGAATTTAAAATTTGTATCCACACTGCACCATAAAATGGAGTGCAGTTTTTTTTTTTTTTTTTTCGTTTTTATCACGACTATTTGCACATGAAGAACTCATCTTCTACTCAAATAAAAATGTGCCCAACTTGAAAACCCTTAAATATCATCCTTAAGCTATAAAGAGGAAACATTAGAGTGCAAAATATTCAACAAAAAAATAAATAAAAAATAAAACTATCTTACGAGTATGTGTAGTTCTCGTACAGCTAAAAAATATTCTCACAGGATGGACAAAGATGATGATGGTTTTTTTTTGTTTCCACCCAACATCCGGCCAAAACGGAAAGACATTATTCCATTCTCTACAGTGTTATGTGTCCACCCATTTTTAAGAGGCAAGAATAAATAAAATATATACATATATATATATTTACAATATAGAAAACGGAAACACTATCCCAAGGAAATCACATAAAATGATGTAGGTACCATGGAAAATGTCCTTCTTCTCGCAAGGAAATAAAATGGTCTTAACACCGAGCCATGTAGACTCACTCGTATATCCTTTTTTTGTCCTGAGCTAAAATTCATGGTATAGAAGTATTTATTCAGACTTGCATGCTGGTGCACTCTTGAAGAGCACACATTGGAACACAAAAGTTATATCTCCTCGCCCGGCCCCAACTATCAGAAGAACGCCCCACTTCCCAACCGTATAGCGACACTTCATGATTATGTGGATGATGGCGCTGGTTATGGTAATAATAAAAATTAACGACACCCAAAACTAGAGTCAATGTGCTTGTGAAACATACTGATGCAGCAAGGACGAAATACTACGACATCATCGCATCGCATCGGTTGGATGGATGAGGATGTCGGGTGGCGGGACACATGAATAAACGTAGGGCATAAGCAAAAACAGAATGGCATTGATGGTTTGGCACGGCAACAATATCCTGCTGAGTGTTTTGTGCTCTTGTGATACAGCCAAGCTCACATTTTTATGCGACCGGCTTCCATACTTCGGAAGCACAGCGTGTGAGCAAAACAACAACATCCGCATGTGCGATTTTCTGCTTTCTGGAAAATTTAAAATGGGATCATAAGGACGAGGATGAGGATGACACAGGCACACTCGTGCAGCAGCTTTGTCGGCTAAGGAACCAAAACAAAAGTCACATTTATTATTTTTATGACTTTTTCGGGTGGCGGCGATGGCGGCGGGCGGAACAAACGAGATGAAGATGAGAAGAAGGAGAAAATAAGAAAAATATTGCTTCGTTCGCGAGAGGGATTTTCATAAATTTCTTCTTTTTTTTTTATTTTTTAAAGATATGAACGAGAGTCAAACGAGTTTTTGAAATCCCAGAGTAATACAGATAAAACTGGAAGCTACTCATGCTTTTGTGATTTTATTTATTAAATTTTAGTACTTTGTTGTTTATAGCTGGTATACTATATGGATGCAGCGGAAATACAGCTTTATGATACAATCGGAAGACGGAAATGGAATTTATGACCTTTGTTACTTCGCGTTCAATAAGTAAAACTGGACCAACGGAAGAACTGTTCACTTCTTGTTGGGCTCTGAGGGCTTACAACTTCATGATTTTCGATGCTACAATACCCTACTACAAGTTTTTCTTGATTTTTTGTTACATATAAAAGTTTGCTTAAGGTTTTGATTTTTCGTAGCTGCAAATATACCCTTGGAGCAAATAAGGCATGGGAAAGCCCTTCCTTATGATGGTCATCATTTCAACGACAGCCTTTCAATAATTGAAGTTCAGCCAATTACACAGAGTTGAAAATTCGATAAATGGCTTCCTTCACCAGTCGAGTCCTGGACATCACATGATAATCATATTTACGCGGCGTTATCGCCATCAGATATAATACAAAAACAACCACTATCCAATGCAATGTTTTCAGTTTGCAAATATTTACTTGTTTGTGCCCAGTCGACACGCGCATCCGGTAATGCTGGCCGAGTATAGCGCTTATACAGGCATAACCTTTCATACAATCAGACTCAACCAAGGCCCCTTTTCCTATGGTCGGGCGGTCGTCATCCCTTCCAATCCCGGTGAATAACCTGGGTTGTTGTATTATTGATTTTTACGAATGAGGCTTATCGATAGTTGATTGGATTGTTTCCATTATCTCGTCTCGATTGAGTGTGATGATGAGTTGGTCATTCGGATTGAAGTGGATTGAAAGACACATTAAGACAATTTAATTGCGTTTTTGGAGCACCATATAAATCCGTACGGAAATTTTTGGGCCAGTATCAGACAGAGAGAGAGAGCAAGAGGGCATTTTGCAATTTCAGGATATAAATGGATGTTCATGAATTTATGTGTTTTTGCCTGATGGAAAGCACTTAATGTCGCTTAAGTGAAGAACCATTCGGTTAAATTGGTTGTTTGTAGTGTGATAAGGATATAAGAGAGGTGTGTATTGATTCTAAGGATAGTGTTTACCAATATCACACACTCTTATGCATACATGATGATTTGAACTATATTGCATATAGATATTTGGGGCTTAATTTTTATTTATTTAAACTAACAACAGTCTGGTCCATATAGAAGATTGTTTTGTAAGAAAAAAGGTCAAAAGCGGGTAGGATTAACTAAAAGTCAAGATATGTCAGGCTTCGAAATATGTTTTTTTCGTGATATGGCTCTATTTTAAAGTTTTAAGATTGCTAACTTGTTAAAAATTACAACCAGCCCATCGTAATCAAATACCCTGTGAATCCAGGAATATTCGTTACAGAATCCATTCGTAGTAGATTCGAATGGGGGAAATCTGCTACTTCGAACTTCAAATTTCGTAAAAGTTGGTATCCCCGAATGAAATCCAATGAAATGGAAATTTGACCCCTTTATCGCGACCTATAGTATGTATCGGGGTTAGTGCGAAAACGCATGTATTTTGCGTAAAATGTTTTTAATGAAAAAAGGTTTTCCAATAAAAATTTTTAAATTTTGACAGGTGATTGCGGCCATTTTGTTGAATCTATGTACATCTGTCAAATTAACTGTCATCAGTTAAGTCTTCATTGCCAAATCAAGATGAAGAGTAATAGCGTTCAACAAAATGTGCAAATGATTAAAATGTTTTATGAAACTGGGTCTTCTCTTAACGTCGCCATAATCGTCCTTCCGAAAGGACTTTTCGCAAGGCTGTAGATTAATCCGAATCGACAGGTTTAATGAACAATTCGCCAATACCTGTACGTCAACGAAACGCCGGTTCTTCCGAAAATATCTGCGCTGTTCGCGAGTGTGTGCGGGAGAAAACGCAGAAATCAGTTCCGTGTCGCACACATAAACTCCGTCTTTCGCAGACCTTTACATAGTGAATTTTGGGTTATGACTTAGGTCTATGCACGGGTGTATTGGCTAATTGGGATCTCGAGCAGTTAGAACTTGTCTCGAATTTTTATATTCAGCGACGAGGCCTATTTCTGCACGAATGAGTTCGTTACCAAGCAAAATTGTCGTATTTGGGACGATCACAATCCACGTGAGATCCACGAAAATTTCACCTTCAACGACGAGCGCTAACGGTCGATAATAACCAATTTGACCAGAATCGGATAACATAGACAAGGAAGACATGTGGTTTCAACAGAACGACGACGATACGTCCCACACAGCCTGTGCCACAGTTGACATTTTACCCGCCCGATTTCCGAACATCGATATCTTGGGTGGAGGCGCTGTGAGTTAGTCACCAACATGCTGCGATTTGACCCCTTTAGGCTAGCCGCGCACTAGCAATTTTTAGTTGCAAAACTGTTTGGTTACTTATAGAAAACAGATGAACTGTTTGGTTCAATGTCGGTGAATTTGCAGATAATTATATGTTCAATAAAATGGCGAATTTATTTTAGGCAATCGTTTAGTTTGTGTCAAAACACAAACTTTTAAGTTGCTCAAACCAAGCAGTTTCGCAACTAAAAATTGCTAGTGCGCGGCTAGCCTTAGACTTCTTCTGTGGAGTTTTTTTTAAATCACAGATCTATGCCAATAAACAGCAAACCCAAACTGATCCGAAAGCCAACATAGTCAATGCCACTCAAAATGGCAAGCATGGGCATTTGAAATAAATAGAAAGCGACAATGATGTCTTGCTCACAGTTTGTTTCATTCAAATTTAAAGAAAAATAAATAGGAGGCCATTACGGCTCGTAGAGAGCCTAAGCCTAGTGACTTATAATTCTCAAACATTCCTGTTTGCGTCACCAGGAATCGAGGTGACCTGCAATTTTCTGCCCATTCCGCTGGGAAAACTTTTTTGCAACGGAAAACCATTTACTTGTTGCTCCAGACATGGCAAAACAGGAAAGGCTTTCCCCATTGTCTAGAAAGAAAAACAGTATTGAACAAGGATAAACCAAATTACCAAGTAAAAAAGAGATGACGCTGTTTTTTTATTGGAAATATCCATATACGGTCCAAATGCTCAAAAGCCAACTTCAAAAGAAGATACACTGTAGAGACATTTAAGTCGGTACACTATCAAATCTTAGTAAACAACTTTTGGTTTTGTTTTTGAAAACCAAAAAAATCAAAAATAATTTTTTGAAAATTCATTTAATATCTCAAAATTGGGTTAATATTTATTTTTTTTTTTGAAATATACATATATTATATTTTTATATGTAATTATAAAAACTTAAAATTGGAGTACTAAAATTTTTTTATATGTTTTATAAGATAAAAATATATTTGCTTAAAAATGCACTTGAAATTCCGGTCTTGGCTCAAATTGGAATATTCTTTTAGTTATTTCAAAAATGAGTTTTACGCTTCTGAACAATTTCTAACAGAAGAAGAAATTCGTGCGACCTCATCGTATATATCTTTTTCCAAATAAAATTACGTTTGTTTTCGGGAATTAAGGAATCTAAACATATTAAATTAACTTAGTCCAACTTGAACTTGATTATAATGTAGTTGACCCAAGAAATTCGAAACATTGGATACGTTAACTTAGCCAAATGGAGCGAATGGCCAACAGTGCTCCAACCAAGAGACTCTTCAAATTGAAACCCTCATGTTCAAGGCGACAAAGAAGAATGAACCTCTGGTTCTATAAATAAACCATGGCGGATGCAAGAGCGCTTGGACTAGATGAATAAAAGTAGAGTGTTCGGGATAGCAAATAATATAAATACCCGTCTTTCAGGCAGAGAACCTTCTTGATCGAATCGGAAGCCAGTAGATCGGAAGCGGATAGTTTAAAAGATCGAATTGAAAATTTTTTAATGAGTTTTTAAATTTAGTCATAACAATTTTAAACGACATAAAAGTCCAGCTTCAGGGAATGTTCTTCATCAATTTACCCATGAGAAAATCTTAGGACGTACTATTAAATATTTGGCATTGGTATCTCATTAATATTTATTCGTAGAGAAATTTGAAGACCCGCCAACTTTGTGGTAATTCGTCAGTTAATCAAATATCTAGGATGTTTTATCAAATGGGTCATATTGCATGCTAGGGTAAAAGTTCTAATCATTTAAAATAGTATTGAGTTTGGATTTTTCTCTCATGGTCGTCTTTCCCCTTCAAAATTTATATTAAATCTGAGAAGAAGTCACTTCACTTAAAGAAAATTTACATAGACAGTCTTGTAATTAAAACATTTTTCCAAAGCTAATTCCCTTAAAAGCTCGAACTTTTCGAAACTATTAAGAAACAAAAAAAAATAAAAAAAAAAACCTTTAATGATTTCAAGCATAAGTTTTGACACTCAAATAAATCAACGTCCCATGCCATTTGCAAAATATATTTCGTGTTTTCTTTTTTTTTTTTTTTTTGTTGATAACCATTAAAGAAAAGTAAAAGAAATCACTTGGATTCCATATAAAAACAAAAAGAAAAATAATAAAAGATTACAAAAAAAACAAAAACAAAAGAACTACACAGCCAGTAATTCAAATTCACATTAGTTGTGACCTCCCAGGTCATTAATCATTTTCTGAATGAGATTAAAAAAAAAAAGTAGAAGAAAACTTGAAGAAAAAACTTTTTATACACCAGAAACTTCCTGCCCGGCTTTTTCCCATTTCCAAAGCGGAAAAGTAGAAAAAGTTAAAATATACAACAAAAACTCTATCAACGACTCTTGGAAAAACAATAAATCAGTCTGGTCAACCTTCCAAGCCCACATCGTAGAGAAAAAGCTGCCTCTCTTTGTCTCTGTGGCCGAAAAGTACCTAATACACCAAAAACGACCTCCTATAGAAAAACAATTCCCCCCCATAACTACAACGAAGGCGCTGACGATAACGATGAGCTAACGAAGAAACCCAATGTTCGTTTCAGCAACAAAAACAAACATTTCTCATTAAGACGAAGAGAGTATGCTTCAAAGCTAAAAAAAAAAAAAAAAAAAATTGAACCCTAAAAAACAACACTAAAAATCAACTTCAGTAAACTATGCAAGATGTTAACTTGGAAGCAAAAACGAATCAAAACCAAAATGAAGATACTTTACGAGTACTGCAGCAGCAGTAGCAGTAGCACTAGCCCTGGTGTTATCTTAAAGATTCTTGCGAAAACTTTGAACCATAAAACTGTACAAATACATCATCAAAGGAATAAAACTGAAATACGAGCATATGCCCTGCCCATGTGTGCACAAACACCGACCGGTTCACTCCCTGAAGTTCTATCGGAACTTCAGTCAGAAAATTAGATACAATATCCCATCTAACTATCTTTACTCCTTTTAAAGAACCTATACAACAGTTTTGCTATTAAATATTTATTTATGTATGTATTTTATTCTTAAACACTGATATATGTCATTATGCAGCGCTTTTTTGCTACACCTTCAGATCTTCGATACATCTTGTTGGGCGGGATATGCATATGAAGAGCAATTGTTTAACCACACCAGCCAGCACTCGGCTACCATTTCAAAGTCTCTTCGTCGTCGTCGCGGTATCGTCGTCGTTTTTCTTGGCCCACGAATGCAATCAGGAATTATTTCCGCTCAAGTGATTTAAATAAACTTAAACGAGTAAGACTGACTGAATGTGCTCGGATCGTGCATGTGAAAAGTGCACTCAAAAAAAAAATGTTGCGAACGAAAAATTAGTCTTTTTCGTTCAGCTATAAGACTATATCTGAAATTGCCCTTCATTATGTGTGATATACTCGTATGTACATACGTCCAAAATATAGGAAAAGTCACGTTAAGGCAGGTGCAGCCTAAAATTCGATTAAATTATTGGATGGGATACAGAACAGAGCGTGCAAGCTGATAGAAAAGAGAATTATGATAGAATGATTCCCATTTCTTCAACACCGTCGGAATAGTTCATGACTTTCCTGGTTTTATCACTTCTTTCACAAGCAATGTTCACTCGAAGTAGCCAGTTGCATTCTTTGCCTCTATCAGTTCATCTATGTATGATACCCATTTCGTTAGGAATGTTCATCAGTTTAATCTCGAACCAACTTTAGATGTACCGTCAAATATAGAGTTTCATAATTCATAATGGAGTAATATACCCGGCACAATGTCCCCAGCGTCAGTGCTATCCTTATGTTTGACATTCTCAAAAAAGCATTGAGCACGTGTGAATTATATACAAGAAAAAAACTGAAAAACTGCTCTTGCCTATTTTTTTTTATAATTCACACGCGCTCAAGGGCATCTTAAGAGACCCTGTAACGAAGCGTTCCATGCTTCCACTAATATCAATAATAAATCTTTGTTCAACAATGATTCCGCCGCCGCAAAATAAGGGATTTTATACCATGCTCTAATATAATACACAGTCACTGTTAGATCATGACGTCACAGCCAAGTAAACACATTTGGTAATTTGCGTTCGACCCGTATATATAGTTCACACGCAGTCTGACAGTTTGCAACGGTCGAATCTGATGAGCTCGATTTTAGCTTACAAGGCAACTGAAATTGGTCCTCAGTTTGGTTCAAAGAATAAACGTCCTAATTGCCACCAGGGGCTTTGGTACCTGCTGATATAGTGCCACCAGGGGCCTTGAACCTCCTGATCTAGTGCCACCAGGGGCCTCGAACCTGCTGATCTTGTGCCACCAGGCACTCAAACCTGTTGATTTAGTCCCACCAGGGGCCTCAAACCTGCTGATCTTGTAAGCGCCAGGAGCGAAGTACGTACTTGTAAAAGAGTAACCCGATAGCGAATACCAGTTAATGAGAAACCAGATGCAAGAATAGAGCTTTCTAATAGACTAAGAGCCCACAGCAATTTTTGGGTGTGATTGATAACAAAAAATAATTAGCATAATTAGATAGGCCTTTTATAGTTATCTACAAATGTGAAAGTCTTACATACTCTAGTGGGAGCAATAGTGCATAATAGTGCATCAAGTATGCAGTTCTTTCCAAGTCCAAATAATTGAGATAAAAACTTTGCCAAAATGTAAAGTTAAGCCCCCTGATTGAAAATATCGAGGTCCAAGACGTTTTACAGACAGCCTTCAGCCTGCCAGACGCGATAAGAATAGGCTGCTTCTTGCATTAAGAAGGCCACCTTCAAAACGTCTTGGACCTCGATATTTGCAATCAGGACACTTAGCTCTTCAGTTTGAAGTTATGCCAAATTTTGTATCCCAATTTTTTAGACTTTGGAAAGAACTGCATACTTGATGCACTATAATGCACTACTGCGCCCACTAGAGTATACAAGACGTTCACATTTATAAATAACTATAAAAGGCCTATCTAATCATGCTAATTATTTTTTGTTATCAATCACACCCAAAAATTGCTGTGGGCTCTCGGTCTATAAAGGAAACCGACAGGAGCACAATACAAGGAGAATAACCGATGTGTACCAAATACAAAATACAAGGTTTAAATTAATTGAAGTCTAGAATGTTTTAGTTGTTATATGAATTTAAGATTTGTTTTTAATAAAGATTTTGTATAAGGTTTTAAAGACCTTCCTACTGAAGTTTCGTGTTTTTCTTCAGAGCGATCCTGGAAATCCGGCGAGCAAAAACCTCGGCTGGAAAGCAAAAAGCACATCATAACAACTCTTATAATGTTAAACACAGCACAGCCCAAACAGTTGGTCTCAACATCAATTTAAGCTGGTCCTCCTAGTGGCAGTATCTTCTTAGTAACAATGGAATAGATGATATGAATGAATATTTGGATAAAAGTGCTTCCATTCTCAGCTGGATGAGATTGCTATGTTTCTTTGGGAAACTTTTGTATTTGGCGTATTTTTAGTGATGCCTTACCTGAGCTGCTCTCAAACTAAAGACACGAATTTTTGAAAGTGTCTGAGGAATAAATCATCAGCTCTATATGCCCCATCTACCAAAAAGTGATCCCATGCCCTGCAAATCATATCCCTTCCAATCCCTTCCAATCGTCGCGTCGTCGTATATACTCGTAAGACCCTATCGCAGATGCTGTGTGAGGTTTTTAAGTCGTTAAAGAAGAATTTTCTTCAACTTCAAAGCCGAATATGATAAGCAGCAGTCATCATCAAGTACTCAATTTGGGACTGGTGAAACTGGAATGGTTGGATGTTGTAGGAACTGGGGGCTTCGAGCTGTATCTTTTCCTACACATCAAGTGCTTACATTACCTCCACCTTGGTAACCGCCGGATACTGGTCTTGGCTTTATGTCATGACTTGCTAAACTTGTAAGTGCGGCTGTTGACCAAGGAAAGAATTGCAACACCAAACCCATGGCCCTACAGATTGGAGGCTAGTGCGTTAGGCTAACGACCCGGCAACAGTAAAAAATACCAATTGTTATGAGAGAAACGCGATAAGCCTCGGATAACGAGCCCCTCAAATGGCAATGGATTTACGGGTATGCACCTAGAATGTAAGGGCACTCTACACGCCAGGTGTTACTCAAAAACTTGAATCTGTCCTCTCGCGGTACAAGGCAGGCATTACCGCGATCCAGGAGATACGATGGATAGGATCAGGAATAGCGAAAAGAAAAGATTGTGGCATTTTTTACAGCTGTCATCAATGATTGCACATTTTATGATGCGGATTCGTAGTGAGAAATCGACTCAGATCGAAAGCCGATTAGCGATCGCCTGGCTGTGATCAGCATCAAAGCTACTTTTCAAAACATCAGCCTAATACTCGTATATGCACACGCCCCTACCGATGAAGCTGAGGAGTCTAACAAGGAGGAGTTTACGAACTTCTGGACGTAGCCTGTCCGGAGTACGATGCCAAAGTCGTGCTCGGAGACTTCAATGCTAAAGTCGGGAAGGAAAATATCTTTGGTGGATTAGTTGGAAAGCACAGCCTCCACGAAACGACAACAGACAACGGCTTCCGACTAATCGGAATACCGTGATAAACAGCACTAGGTTCCCCAGGCGAAGAATACACACAGCAACCTGGCGATTTCCAGATGGTCGAACCGCCAACCTAATCAACCACGTGCTAATTGGCGCAAGGCACGTGTCGAACATCTTGGACGTGCAAACTTTCCGGGGTACAAACGTGGACTCTGACCACTTTCTTGTTGTGACAAAGTTCAGAGCCCGACTGCCCAACGAAAAGAAAGCGAGGACAGCCTAAAGGAAGAACCACCAACACCCGCCAGTTCTACAAAACAGCCAAGCAACTGGCATCAGGTCATAGGACCGGCACGAAAGCTCTTCGAAACAGCGAAGGGAACCTAGTCACCGAAGCAGAAGGCGATTGTAGACGTGTTAAAGCAGCATTTCCAGCAGCTGCTTTATGGGCATTATTTAGAGGAAGGCACAGGAGAGCAAAGAAGCATAAGACCACTCAATGAAGATCCAGTCCCACCACCCAGCACTGAAGAGGTTAAGAAAGCAGTCCACAAGCTTAAGAACAACAAATCCGCAGGCTCGGATGGCCTACCTGTGGAACTCTTCAAGTATGGAGGAGATGTCCTGATAGGGTGCATGCATCAGCTCATCAACCAAGTTTGGGAGGAGGAAAGTATGTCCGACGACTGGTCAAATAGCTCCATGAGCCCAATCTACAAAAAAAGCGATCCTATGTTCTGCAAAAACTATAGAGGCATATCCCTGCTTAATGTTGCCTACAAGACACTATCCACCGTACTATGTGAGCGTCTAAAACCTTTC
This sequence comes from Philhelius festivus, assembly GCA_963931855.1. Classification (NCBI taxonomy): domain Eukaryota; kingdom Metazoa; phylum Arthropoda; class Insecta; order Diptera; family Syrphidae; genus Philhelius; species Philhelius festivus. Next base: position 213,737,478 of record OZ007555.1, on the reverse strand, counting down.
TGCAACACTATGATCGGCTCATACCAGTGTGGCTTCAGGCCAGGCAGATCAACGATAGCCCAAATATTCACATTGAGGCAAATCCTGGAAAAGACCAACGAATTTCAAGTCGAGACTCACCTTCTTTTCATCGATTTCAAAGCCGCATACGATAGCATACATTGTCAAAGGCTTCTATTGGCGATATACGAACTCAGGATCCCGAAAAAACTGATCCAGCTATGCCGCATGACGCTACAAATTACGCGGTGCAACGTGCAAATGCGTAACAGCTCATCCGAGCTATTCCAGACGTGCACAGGGTTCAGACAAGGAGATGTGTGATTTCATGTGATTTCTTCAACCTAGTCTTGAAGCTGATAGTGCGCAAGAGTGGTGTCAACCTGGAAGGCACTATCTTCAACAGGTCTTCCTTACTGCTTGGCTATGCGGACGACATCGACATCATCGGCCGCTCCAAGGGAGCCGCGCTAGAAGCGTTCACAGCTATTGATGAACAGGCGAAACGCGTTGGTCTTGAAGTGAATGAGGACAAAACAAAGTATATGCTATCAACAAACAAACCCTCAGTTGTCCATCGCATAGGAAAAAACGTCACTGGTGGTAGCAGTAATTTCGGGGTAGTCAAGGAGTTTTGGAGAGAAAAATACTTCGGCGGATATTTGGTTCTTTATGCGAAGAGGGCGAATGGAGGAGAAGATTCAATCGTGAATTATACGAGCTATACCAAGATGTGGATGTAGTCCAAAAAGCCAAAACATGTCGACGACACTGGCTCGGTCACATCGAGCGAATGGATAACAACGCCCCAGCCAAGAAAATTTTTGAATCCCAGGCCCCAGGTTCCAGACGACGACGAAAACCAAACCTCCGCTACAGGGACCAGGCGGTTAAAGACGCAAGAGCGCTTGGTCTCGACGACTGGAGAGAGCTCGCGAGGTATCGCAACCGATGGAAGACCGCCTTATCTCAGGCAGAGACCCTCCATGGATCGGGAGCCGGATAAGTAAGTAAGTAACTGGAGTACTAAGAAAACTGATTTAGCTGTCTGGTACGAGTATAATATTTGAAAATACCCAGGGAAATCTGGAAGTAGGGAAAAGCTACACCGAACTATTCGTAACAAGAACAGGCTTTCGCCAAAAGTATGTCCTATCAGCTGACTTCTTCAATCTTGTTCTGAAGCAGATTGGGGCATGCCACGACAACAACAATTGGGTTACGTTAGTTTTGTTCGAGGTTTTCTTCGGCACAATTCACTGTGGCTTTTATTGCCCGCGTGGATAATGTTTATAAGGCCAAAATTTCCATTAGAATTCCACTTGATGGCATTTTCATGAAGAAAATAGTTCAACAATTCGAATTCCCACTTTTTCTTATTTCATAACCCTGTTCGAAACTTATACCCATTGATCTTGCCAGGTCTAATGTTCTCAGACGTTTGCTCTTCCCAGATTTGGTTTTCTAGAATCCCGATGTGGCTGCCTTAACAGCACTTTCGATAACTTCGTATAAGGGGATCAGTTGAAGGATAAGTTCCAAAAATTATTCAATGAATAATTTAGCCGACAGCAACTCTTTGGGAAGCATCAGGTTTCCATGACCATCTGCTTCACGGTGACAAAACTTCGGTTAAACAAACTAACCGAGAATGTTGCTTCTCTCCCATGCACCTTATATTACACAAACTTATGCTTTTAAGTAACTTATGTTTACAAGACTTATACAAGCAAAACTATTTGAAATAACTTCGCTAAAACAAACTTAACGAAGTTAATGCTTCTCGTGGATATATTTCTGTTTCCGTCACACAATCTTAAATAAGACTTATAGAATCTGTTGTTTCTTGCTCTTCATAAAATAAGTAAGCTTTCTAGGACTTTCATGATGTTGTTTGCTTTTGGACTGTCGTGCGAAGGCTCCCGGGTTTTATACCTAGCCGATGCAAAAATGTTTTTCAGGGACGAACTTCCTCTTGCAAGCAAGTGGCAAATTCTCTAAGAATAGTGCTGCTCATCTTAGCCGTTTGGACTCGGCAGAAAATTGAAGGTCATCTCTGTTCCTGGTAAGACGCACACAAGAATGGAGAGTTGGAAGTCACTAGGTCCTGTTTCTCTAAGAGCTGTTTCACCCCCAAATTTATTCAATAGATGTTTTAAGGATTTTTTTAAGCTTGGATAGGAACCTCTTTGAGTTATTTGAGCTGTTCAACGTCTGATTCGGTTCATGTCTTGATATGATGTCAAGAGGACAGTATTTTCTTCAGGGAGCGAGCTATCTCAAAAATTGGCTCCGATTTCAGGAGTATCATTGAGCCAATTTGTGGCTTCGTCTGCTATCTAGAATATTGTGCTAAATTTAACAAGCTGTCCGAATCAGGACCCCATATGATCTGATTTATCGAAGCATTCCATGAGTGCCGGAAAGATAAAAACAAGGAAATGTAGTGTTAGTGCTTTTACTGGATGATGCTAGCAACTACGAAAAATTACTTAAAAGTACCAGCCTTAAAAAAATTGGGTTTAACTTGAACAAGAGCTCTAAATTCCATCTGATCATGAAAAATATTCAAAGAGAATCTTTTGACACAGAACAAAGTTCAAATATTCCTGCCTACAATAGAGATTCCTCTCAAGATTTTCTTCTCAGTGTACAGGAAACTAATGCATGCAAAATTTTTCCTTCTGCAGGTATCGTCTACCGCCCTTTTCTTCGGTCTTGGCAAAAAATAAGGAGTTTCCTTCGTTTGAAATTTATGGTCTTTGCCATTTGCAAAACAGATATAAAACGAACGATATGGAGGTCTTGGTCGTAACGGTGCAGCAGGGGCACACGGAGGAGTTCCATCAGTTCGGTTGCATCTTGGGCACAAACACAAGAACCCAGAACCGACAATCCAATTCGAACCAGAGGCGTTCTGCATTCATAGGAAATCGTTTGCCACCACAAAAGTTCCTGATGTGGCAGCACGGCGCGGCGGTGACGGTGGCGGCAGCTGTGTTGAGAATCAGAAAGCGTTCCACTGCGGGGCTTTTCCAATGCACGACAACACTCATTTCAAATTGGATGACGACAACGACGAAGACATAGCAGAAGAAAACTACGACCTAGCGACGTTCGTTGTTGGTCGATGGTGTTAGCTGTTAGCTTGGTCTGGTTCTATCTTTGAAGTTCTTTTTTTCCCTTCTAATTTCTGAGAGTTGCTGGTGTTTTTTTTTAATTTTTTTTTTTCTTGGTTCTGACTTTTCTTAACTGATGTTTCTTGTGTTGCTGCTGCTGGCCTTGGTTAATATTGTAAAGAGTGAAGTATCTCGCTCGATCCGCACACACAAAACTATTTCCAGCTCCACTTGGGAATGTAAATATGCGCGAACAAGAGTGTTGTAATGCACTGCCTCAGCTTCTGCCTCCGCCACCGCCTCTGCCGCATGAGACTATGTAAACCTGGCATAAGACCACGAGGACGATGTCGTTTATCTTAGCAGGAGTACTTTTTACTCTCACACTATGGGAAGAAAAAGAAGTTTTGCAGCCGACCGACAACGACAAGCGACGGACCAAAAAGACACACGACTTAGGAATAAAATGTAATTGTAGGGGAGATTCCTCCACTGGAACTGGTCATATTGCCGCTTGCAGCAAGTTCTTATCATCATTCATCTCTATGCGAGAGAGAGAGAAGTGAAATGAAGTTAGTGCCAGTTCCGGATGTGTCTTTTTCTTGAAAACGATAGCATAGCAGTGTAGTGCACTGATGATGGCAAGAATATTTAAGGACTGCACAAAGTGTGTACACAAGGACAGGTGGCTGTTTATCATCAAATGAGCAAAAGGAACACAAGAGAAGATTGCTCCAAGTTGCAATTATTCTTTCTCAACTCAGTTTCGATGACTTTTGGAAGAAGGAACTTACATCCGGATTCTGTTGCAAGAGTAAAAAGACTGCTGAACAAAGATTAGATAGTTAATGGCAGGTAGAGTTGGCATTTTTGATGGGGCGAGCCGGTTTTGCTCGAAGAAAAGGTTTATTTATTTGGTCAGATTATAAGTTTGACTAATATTTTAAATTTAAATGTAAATGTAATTATTCTTGTTTAACAAATGTGATTTAGTGGAATGTAGTTTTTGGTGACAATCTTTTATGAGGTTGAGCTGATATCCAAATCTAAGACGGGGCAAAAGTTGTATAATAAATGTTGGTTCTAGCGACCAATCATTAATACCTATATTTGATACGGTATAGCTTTCATGTTGACTCTTATTTCTGGAGGCAAATAATGGGTGATTTTTTTGCAATTTTTTTTTTTTTGCAACACTGGTTTTGACAGCTCGCGCACGTTTCGTGTTTTGTGTCACTGTCAAACATCTTCAGTTTGGTCTATAATTTAACCATGAATCGTCTTACAAACGAACAACGCTTGCAAATTATTGAAATTTATTATCAAAACGCGTGCTCTGTTAAGAAAGTTCATCGCGCGCTTCTTCCATTTTACGGTCAGTTTAATCTACCTACTAAGGCGGCTATTCGGACTATTGTGACTAAATTTCGCACCAAATTTACATTGTTGGGCATTAAACCACCACACGCTTACGTAGAGTGTGAACTGAGGAAAATATCGCAGCTGCATCGGCCAGTGTTAGTGATGACCGTGAATTATCGATTCGGCGCCGTTCGCGGCAATTATTGACCTCTGTTACTCCACTACGTTGAAAATTTTGAGGAAGGATTTAGGTGTGAAGCCTTTAAAATTACAGCTGGTGCAAGAATTGAAGCCGAATTTTTGGTGCATGGGCTCTTGAAACGTTGGCCGAAGATCCGCTTTTTTATCGAAAATTTGTGTTCAGCGACGAAGCTCATTTCTGGTTGAATGAATACGTGAACAAGCAAAACTGCTGTATTTGGAGTGAAGAGCAGCCAGAGGCATTGCAAGAGCTACCAATGCATCCAGAAAAACTCACTGTTTGGTGCGGACTATGGGCTGGCGGAATCATTAGGCCGTATTTCTTCAAAGATGATACAAATCGCAACGTTACTGTGAATGGTGAGCGCTGCCGTGTGATGATAACAAACTTTTGTTAGCGAAAATTGGAAGAGATTGACTTGCATGACATGTGGTTTCAACAAGACGGTGCCACATACCACACAGCACGCGCAACAATGGACCAATTGAGAGGCGAGTTCGGTGAACAGTTTATTTCACGTTTTAGGCCAGGCAATTGGCCGCCTAGATCGTGCGATTTAACGCCTCAAGACTATTTTTTGTGGGGCTATGTTAAGGCTTATGTCTAAAGCGACAAGCACGCTTCGATTGACGCACTGGAAGCCATCATTGAAGCGTTAGATACCGACCGAAATGTAAGAAAGAGTATGCCAAAATTGGACTAAGCGGATGGACCATTAAAGGCGCAGCCGCCGCCAACATTTGCATAAAATAATCTTCAAACATTAAATTATATCCACCGTGCTATCGATTCAAATAAAGATTTCATGCATTTTTCTGAATTGTTTTTTTTTTTTTTTAATTTCCGATAGCACTTAAAAACTCACTCGTTATATTGTAAGACTTGATAGCACTTATATACATAATACATTTATGTACTTCCTCTTATGGTTCAGAGTTATAACGTGGTTAAGGTTTGAAGCTTGTTTTTTTAATACAATGACATAATAATAGAAAAACTCTAAATGGTATTTTTCTTTGATAAATTTTAAACTTTCTTATTTTTTTTTTTTTTTTGTTTATAATCAACTCACGCTCATGGGAATATGATTACCCTTTAAATGTAATGTTAACACAGCGCGGGCGTGAAGTTACGGAAGAAAAAGAAGGATAGGAAAGATGTGTGGCACGATGTTCTGAGACTGAAGGTGGTTGTCTCAGATTTTTTATTTCCAGGGGTGGCGGCTGAACTAAAGCGGATAATTACCGTGTCTTATTTCTATGTCCCTTATAATTCGCATTATTTTATTCGTTTTCATCCTTGTTGGGCATACTAGTTTAACTCAATCACATGTTGTTAGTGTTATGCCTAAACAACATGTAATGAGTAAACCAGCAACCCATTGACGACAATTTTTAGAAGGTTTTAATGGAATTAAAGACGACGGCAGGGATCGAACCTGTGATACTGAGGTTGACAGGCGAGCACACAACCATCGCGCCACGGCCACCCCTGAATATTTTTTGGAACAAAATAAGCAAAGCATACGAACATAGCCTTAGAGGACTGCCGAGATACTGAAATTCACTTTGAAATGTTTTTTTTGCAAACGGAGTTGAAAAGCGATCGAGAATTCGATTGAGAACATTTTTGTGAAGGGAAAAAGGCATTTTCAACCGCAAAATATACATATAGTTGATGATCTAGTACAATATGCCTTGCCTTAGCTCTTCAGATATTTTATTGGATTTTTCAAACTCCTCATCTAATATTAAAAAAATAATATTGCGAAAGAAAACGAAAAAAACAAAAGGTTTTCCAATAGGGACTAACAGATTTGACAGTTCATGGCAGCCATCTTGTTTTATTTGTTGGTTATAGAACTGTGTAAATCGTTCAATTCAAATGATCTAATCGTTCAACAATCGATTACGAAAATGATTCGATCATTTCAATCGATCGATCATTCGATCATTTTCATTTCACTCAAATGATTCAATACTATTCCGATTCGATTTTCAATTCGATTTCGATGATAAGTTTCCCAAATGACATCGAATGATGGCTACTATGTACATGCATTAAAAAGCTACAACAAATTCAAGAAAAAGAGATTTTATTTGTTGCTCCGGAAAAGAGCAATTTTAGGGCTTTCGGCTGATATTTGGTACGAAATACGAGTACTCTTTGTACGTCATAACTGAATTCGTCCTCTATTTGTAAATTCATAAACTATCGAATATAATAACTTTAAGCTACTATCTCATACGTAAGTCAATATAGACTAAGAGCCCACAGCAATTTTTGGGTGTGATTGATAACAAAAAATAATAAGCATAATTAGATAGGCCTTTTATAGTTATTTACAAATGTGAAAGTCTTGCATACTCTAGTGGGCGCAATAGTGCATTATAGTGCATTAAGTATGCAGTTCCTTCCAAATCCAAATAATTGTGATAACAACTTTGCCAAAATGTAGAGGTAAGCCCCCTGATTGAAAATATCGAGGTCCAAGACGTTTTACAGACAGCCTTCTGCCTGCCAGACGCGATAAGAATAGGCAACTTCTTGCACCAAGAAGGCCACCTTCAAAACGTCATGGACCTCGATATTTGCAATCAGGGCACTTAGCTGTTCATTTTGAAGTTATGGCAAATTTTTTTTCCCAATTGTTTAGAATAAGGAAAGAACTGCATACTTGATGCACTATAATGCACTATGGCGCCCACTAGAGTATGCAAGACGTTCACATTTGTGAATAACTACTAAGGGCCTAACTAATTATGCTAATTATTTTTTGTTATCAATCACACCCAAAAATTGCTGTGGCTCTCGGTCTAATAGTTTTTGTTCGATAATTCCCATTACTAGTGAATATTGAACGAGCTAGGTATATGCTGGGTTCAATTCCCACAGTAAACATACCGGATCCTGATACCTCAAATAACACCATTCTCCATTCCTGTCTGCGTGTTACTAGGAATTAAGGGGACCTACAATTTTCTGTCTATTCCGAACGGCTGATGAGCAGCACTTTTCATGACAAGAGATACTCTTAGAGTTGGCGTGTTTTTTGTGCAAGTCCATAGAGAATTGTAGAAAAAAAAACGACATCGGGAATGAGCGCTTTACATGCAAATGCAACAACTACTTAAATCTATACAGAGTTAGCTAAGACCAGATAATTTTCGAAAGTTAATCTAAGACCCGATAAAAATGGTGATGTCAAAACAGTTTTATCTATATGTTATCGATAATTTGCTCAGAGACGTCAAAAGTGACGTTTTTGGATGCTGGTTGATGCTAGGCGTCAATACAGCTGACAAATGTCATAGCGTACACAGTGCTTCCAGCTAAGTGAAAAAAAAAGCTCCTAAATCCCGATATTTTTTGTGCAATTCTATATGGACTTGCGAAAAAAACACACCTATACTCTGTCCAACAAAAATATGCAGTGTGGGCAAGATAGGACGTTTGCCTCGCATTCTGGCTACAGTGAATTGCATAAATCTGTCCTTCATTAAATCTCGCACAGGGTTATCGTAGTGTTCATTTTAAATGGACCCTTTTTTAAAGCTCTGAAATCAAAAGCACCTTAACAGAAACCCAAGGAAAATAAAACTGAACAACTTAGGAAATGAACAAGGGTAACTCTGAACGCACATCAATATTTAATGGGGGTTGAAATTGAATAGCACCAAAAGCCATAGGCCACAGCAATTCAGTGCACACTCAGATGTGCAGGCAATAGGACGTCGGGCGTGCGTCAGATGCAATCGAAAATTTATGGGCGCACAAACACTTTTTTATGGAGGAGTTCTTTCAATTTAGTATGGTACAAAAATATAGCACGCTACTGATTTTGAAAAAGCTCTCCCATAAGACGTGTACTGCATATTTTTGTTGGATGAAGTATAGTATTTCTCAATTCCTCGCAAGAGGCAGTTCACCATTCAAAAACTTTTGTAGCGGCTAAGAATCGAACCCAAGACCCTCTTCATGACATTCCAATGCTCTAGCCATTATGGCAAGGCGTACAATCACATAAATCGATCAAATTCATCCGGATCTAGTCAGAGAGGTCATTGAAAATTGGACCGCTCGGATCAGTGATACCGTCAGAAGCCAAAGCGGGCATTTGAACGATGTCATATTTCATACCTACATAACCTTTCAAAAAAAAAGGAATTCTGTTAATACTCGTACCTTACGTCACGTCTTATTTTATTTCATGTCAACATCTACCCGCCCTTATTTGAAAAACACTTTCTCTACCTTTTGTTCATTTGTAGTGTGACTTCAGTCATTTCAGGGACGACATATGTAGTTTAATGTCCTTATTAAAGAAGACCATAGCATTTGCTAGTCCATATCTATTCGACCCTGTTGTCAATACTCTTTTATTGTCCAAGACCAAGCGCACCAAGGTTTAGCCACTCATTGAAATGGAAACATCTACAGAAACCTGCCATTGGTTTTCATAAAAAAATACAATCAAGAAAAATCCATACTAATGCGATGATGGTGGTGATGGTGGGTGTGGAATTGAAAACTCATTCAAGCCATATGGTGATATTTTTTTTATTATATGAAATAAAGTAAAAATATCTGAAGTACCTTCATCCATTTACGGTCAGGGACTGCGACGACTGCCGCTGGCTTGGCTGCAGCAGTTTACCCTCTCTAAATAAATTTTCAAGTGCCTTAACGTCACTTTAAGGATTTTATTTTTCCTTCCATTTTAAGTTGATTTGTTCTTATTTTCGTCTTTCTAGACGTTGTGGGTTTGAACAAAGAAAAAAAAAAATCAGGTAATTGGTAGCACATGCTAGATCAAACACTCGGGAGGTTTAATATAATTTTGAAGTCAGCAGTTTTTGTTGTTGTTTGCCTTAAGTAAGGCCACCATCGTTCAAACTATTGAAGGATATCCAGACTTGTTGTCGAAAGCAGTCAAAAGGATATTTTTTTTTTCGTTTTTTCTTCTCGTCAAAAGGAATAGGAATTTTTTTTTCGAGTACGTAAATTATGTGTAATGTGTTTAAGAACGAAGAAGGACGAGTGAACAAGCTGTTACAATTTTTGTTTTCATCTTTCCTCTTTGTAAGTCGTCTAAATCAAGGGGTGAGATATTTCTCTCGGATTTTATCACGTTTTATGGTTCTATATTTTTTTTTTAAATTTTTTTTTCTAAATAGGTATTATGAATTGTGTATGGTTGGTTTCATTTGATATTAGCTAAGATTTAGAGGAATTAGGATAGAATTTATGATGGAGATTTTTTTTTAGGGGAGATTAAAAATACTTTTGAGAAGAAAAATGTGTATTTGGAGGAAAAGTCATTCAGTTTGAAATTTTAAGATATTATTCAAGTGTACCTTAAATGAATGTCTATTTTCGAATCGAACCGGATTTGATATAATTATTATCAATTATGAATGTTTTTTGGAATTTTTCTGATAGCAGGAAATAACTGACAGTGATGTGTTATAAGTGGTCTAATATGATTTTGAAAAATATCAAATTTGAAAATAGATGATGTGAAAAAGGGAACATAAAATCAAATAAAATACAAGGCGCGAGGGTACTGTCATGCTGCGCCTTGGGTATCAGTTTTCCTGTTACGAAGAAATTTTTAGAGTTCTAGCATTTAAAGTTGTCGGGGTTGTCAGCAGTAGTAGGGTTGTTCGAGTAGAGGAGGAATAGTTTGGGATTGGTTGAGGTTTAGGTTGTTAGATAGGATTCGATTGAAGGCATGGCCATGAGACCACACCCCTGGAAATATAGACTGTAGATAACTACATGGATTAGGGAGACTTCCTTTTATACTCGTTATACCATTTGGAGATTCTGATGAAACATACGGAGCATTATTTCTACTTTACTTATTCTCTGAAAGCACATTGATGCAACTGTGAAACTGCTGTCCAATCTCCATGAGTAACATCGATCGTGGAGACCCATGCTGTTTTTCGTAAAAGATGAAGTAAATATAACGTATTATCCTTAAGAAGAGAAATGATTTCTTATTTATAAAAGGACTGCCATGTCCTCCCAGGTGTACCTTAGCGTAATGCAGAGGGTCTTCAGTTCGATTCTCAACCGCTGCAAAAATGTTTTTTTTAGGGGTATCCTACCTCTTGCAAGGAACAGGAAAATGCTCCAAGACTATCTCTTGTCTTACGGTGACACGGATTCGAGTGGTCCAATTTTCATTGACTCTTCCGCATAACCTCGGCTGAATTTGAGCGATGGCAGGTGTTATGTTCACTTTAAGGGCATCAGTGTTTTATTCGCATAGACCTACGATTTCAGGAAACCCCACAAGAAAGAGTAGAGCGAGGTCAAATCGCGTGACATCGGTAGCCAATCTATGTCACTTCTGTGAGAGATAAACTTGCCTTCAATTCGTTCATGCAGAATATTCGCCGTGGTATCGGGTGTGTGGTACGAACTTGGTTCTGTAGAGCTCAAAATTTACGGTGCCCGGCTCACCAAAGTCGTTTTCGAAATTTTGTTGTTGACACAACCAACCAAAAATGCGCCCCGTTGCTAAATTTGATTTTTTGACCAAAATTGGAGTCCTCATCTTAACACTCTGAGGTTCAGTCAGCAAACAAACGGCGTTGTCTATGGCCATGCACTTCGAGTTCCTGGGTCGGTTGGATCTTGTACTGGTCTAGGCTTAAGTCCGAGACACAAATTCGCACGATCTAGCGTTTTTTGATACACGATCCTATGAATGTTGGCTGATAGATTTATTAAACATTCGCCTCAAATTTTACCACCAAACGTTAAAGCATCGACTGTGAAGGTCTACCACGTCTACCGTAAAATGGCCGGAAGGTATCCATATCCCTTTAGAAGTAGCCTAAATAACGAGGTCGAACATCGCACCATAGCCGAATGATATCATGACTTTGTAGTCTTAGGCTACTTCTGAAGGGATATGGATACCTTCAAATGACCTAGAGTCTACAAAATGGGATTACACGCAACTTATATTCGGATTCAGTGACTCCAAAAACATAAGAATCAAGTGGTTCGAGACCTCAAATCCCGATTTACTGTCGATACATCAGCCGAGAGATCCAAAAGGAGTAGTTGACCTTGGAACATCTTCCAGAGGTCATTTCAAACAACAGGTGTATATGAATTTAGATGTAAAATATTCCGCCCTTTCAGAATCCGGGGTCAAAAATATCACATCGTTAGATTTTAGGGATTTGACCTTCGTTTGACCTTGATTTTGACGTGATGGGGTCAAATGGACACCAGCATCGTGACCATCAACGACTCGAAAAACATAAAGATCAACTGTTTCAAGAACCATAATTCCAATTCACAGCCAATACACAGGCCAAAATCTAAAAAACGAGTCTTATTTTGGGTGACCGCTACATGACCTACAGAGGTCGGTAAAAAAAAGTCAATACATATTTGGACGTAAAATTTTCCGTTCTTTCAGAATCTGGGATCAAAAATATCATATCGTTAGATTTTAGGGATTTGACCTTCGTTTGACCTTGACCTTTACATGTTTTGGTCAAAAGAAGCCCGGATTCGAATTCAGCGATGCCAAAAACATATACATATATATATAGGTTTTCGGATTTTACAACGAATATTTCGCAATTTGACCTTCAAATGCTCTTACGGACTCCGGATTTGAAATCAGCGAGCCAAAAAACCTATAAAACACATGGTCCCATCCAAGAGTCAGAGAACTTTTTTTTGTGGAGCTGTGTGATTCTTAGGTACTGTAAGGCTGAAAGAGTGGTTTCAACCAAATTTTTCAGTACTAATATTAGAACTAATATTACATCTACATGGCATCCAGTCAATCATATTGTTCGTACAGCTTTCGTTATAGCTAGTACCTATAAGTGTTCGGGAAATTTGGCACTGTTGTTCATGAAGTATACGAGTTAAATAGTCAACTAACTAGTACAGTTAATAGCTTAATCCTCATTTAAGCTGTATAGGCTTTTTATATGTTTTCAATAAAATAAGACTGTTTCGTTAAAAACCAAAACGCACGACTTGGTCGCACAAATTTGAGAGATTGAGAATTTAAAAAACGAATCTTTTGAGTGATAAATGTTCAAAAGCATAAAATTAATTTTGTAAAAATAACTCTTTTAGTATTTGGAGATAAAAACAGAAGATCAGGCATATATGAATTTCTACCACAACAAAAACTATATAAATATTTGTTGGGTTAAGTTTATCAAGTTAAATATTAAGTTTATTATGCAAATAAAAAAATCAAAAAAAAAATTATTATTCACCAGTTTTTGAGATATCGAATTTTCAAAAGTCCCAAAAAATACTTTTTTTTTTAAGTTTTAATAAGTAACAGTTTTTAAATTTTTAAGAAAATTCTATATACAAAATTTCATAAAAATTTCTTTAGTATGCCGATAATGAGAAAGCCAAAAATCTAAAAAATATTTCTATGGTTGGTACTGTCAGTTAGTTAATAACTCAACTGTCTTTATTAAATCATAGATTGTAATAATTAAGCGAAACAGGGAAAATTTCTTATCAAAATTCTAGGTGCCGTTTTCTGGTAAAATACGATTTTAGAATACCAGTACTTAACATTTGTACGGTTTGTGTACTGATATTTTTAGATAAAATTAAAATTTTGTTCGTATGTCTCGTAGATAGTGTCACTGGTAATTACCAATTTTCAACAAAATCTTGGTTTTCGAAATATTGAAATTTCCAACAAAATTCCAATAACAAAGAAACATTTGACAACAAAATACTATTCAAATTTTTTTTAAAGATTTAGAGTAAGAAAATTGATCAAAATTCGTTCAATTCTTTTTGAGAAAATCGAAAACCAAAAAAAAAATAAAATGCACGTACATAATAGACTAGGAATTTTAAAAACGAATGTTGTTAGAGAAAACTGTTCATAAGGATAAAATGAATTTTTTAAATTCTTTTAGTAGTAAGAGATAAAAACAGAATGCTATGCAAATATGAATTTATGCAGGAACAAAAATTATAAGTCGTTGTAGTATAGTTCCTTAAAAAAATAAGCTTTTATGTAAAAAATTTTTAAAACATTTTTAAGAAAAAAATTTGGTACGCCAACCTTAAGTTTTTATTATTGTACGAATAAAAGTCTAATTTCCAAAAAAATACTAAGCCGTTCTTGAGATATCGAATTTTTCAAAAAAAAAAATGACTTTTTTTTTCTTAAAATTGAAAAAATATTTTTTCTTAAGTTTTTAAATGCAATGATTTTTAAACTTTTTTGAAGCTTTTTTATACAAAATTTCATTAAAATCCGTTATGTCGATAATGAGAAATTCGAAAAAATCGTTCTATAGTAGGTACAGTCAATAATATCTAGATTTAAAATTTTTTTTATTAAATTATAGATCGTAAAGATTAATCAAAAGAAAAAGAAATTTTAGCAAAATTCTCGGAACCGTTTTCGAGAAAAATGCGATTTTCGAAAACCATTTTCTAAAATTTGTACATACATATATGTTTGAATATGTTATATATAATATTCAAACTTTTTTTTTCCTTAAATCGGCTGTACCGTTTACGAGAAAATCAAAAACAAAAAAATGGTCCCAGGGAGGCTACCAAAAATAACAATTTTTTGTAAAATTTTTTAACTAGTTTTAACCAAATGAAATTTTTCAATTTTTTTTTTAAAAATTCTGTGCGACAGTTTTTGAGAAAAAAAAATATTTATAAGATTTCGAAAAAAATCGTATGGCAGGTACCGTTATTTTTGGTCTTAAACAAAAAAACAAAAAAAACAGAAAAAAACGTCCGGGGGGAAAAAATTAAAACCCATATCTACCAAGGTTGAAGAAAATCGGCCGAGCCGTTTAGGCTGTAGTCGATCCGGCAGACAGACAGACAGAATTGCAAGACCCACTTTTTTGGTCTTCGCTATCATCGTAATGTCAACTTTGATCAAAATCATATAAGTCGCAAGTAAAAATGGTTCTATGAGAGATACCGTCAATAACCATTTTTTTGAAAATTTCGACAAAATTTTTTACTTTTTTGTAAAAAAAACAAACAAAATCTCCTTAATATTTTAAAAATGCTATCTATCAAGTTTAAAGAATAAGCCTCGTTTAAGCTGTAATCGAACGAGCAGGCAGAATTGTGAGACCCACTTCTTCGTCTCTATTATTGTTATGTATGTCAAGTCTGATCAAAATCTCAAGTTCGATTTTTTTTACGAAATTAAGTAAAAATTGTTATCTGATTTTGATATTAGAGATATTGGTATGTCAATTCAGGTAGAACAAAATTTATGTCATGGTCAATTTTACGAACGAAGAACTTTTACAGACATTTAAAATTTATTACCAACACTACAAAGCAGAGTAGACAACTTTTAACACTAATTACTGATCGTTAGGGTATTTTTGGCTATGCGGCTTCATTAAAAAAACATAATAAGCGTTTTTGATCAGCTTATAACCCTCCCGTGCTTCCAGCAACACCACTTCACCTTATTTGCGAAGCGCGTTTTTGAAAAAGAAGTTTTGGCAGAAATGAAGCACCCACCGCGCCTGCTGTACGCAAAAAGTTCGTGAGACTAGTATGCAAGTGGACAACACTCATTGTTTCCGTCGTCGTACGGTGCGGTCAGACAAAAATGTGGTTGTGGGAGACTCAATTCACGAACAACAACTAGCATCCGATCTCAAGAACTCAACATTTCACGCACTATTCTGAGCAGAATTCTGCACAAAGATCTCGGATTATTCACTTACAAGGTCCAATTGACTCAGAAATTTAAGGCCCACGAGAAACCGCTTCGTTATCGATTCGCAGTTTGTGCCTTAGAGCAGCTTGAATCGGACAGCGATTTTTTGACGAGGCACATTTCTTATCTCAGCGGCAACGTTAACAAATAAAATTGCTGCATCTGGAGCTCGGAAAACCCGCACGTTAGTGACAGTTTGGTTCGGATTGTGAAGTGGTGGCATCATTGCACCATTTTTCTTCGAAAATGAGCCTGGGAACAAAGTTTCGGTTAACGATGGATGCTACAAAGCCTAAAATTGAAGACATGGATCTGGACGAATGTCTGGTGAATGCAAGATGGCGCGTCATGCCACAATCGACCTTTAGCGCACGAAATTCCCAAATCGTTTTATCAGTCGTCTTGGCGATGTCAATTGGTCGCCTCCGAAGTGCGATTTGACCCCTTTGGACTTTTTTTCTGGGTAACCGTGATGGACCGATTTTATTTCAACAATCCGGAAACGATTCAAGCACTTAAGGCCAATATCATCCAAGGAATCCGTGAGCTACAGCCCTAAACCATCAACAAAGCCTTGGAAAATTGGAGTAACAGAATGCGCTGCTGCGAAGCCAGTCGAGGTAGCCACTTGAGCGACGTTTTGTTCCATAAATTAATGGGAATGTTTGCTCTTACTTATAATACATGTAAAAAATGTAATTTTGATGATTTTATTGCATTTTTAGAAAGAAACTTGTGTTTGGCCCACCTTTTACAAAAAATAACTGCATGTTGTGGTTTTAATGCTGTTGGTGTCCTTTTTCTCATTTCGTTCATGAAAATGGCCATCACGTTCGGTCGACATCGGAGACGGAGACATGTTGTAACTATATACTATTTTAGTCAATTTCATGGTCTAGACCTATTGAAAACTCAAATTGATGAACGTGTTATATCGAGGAATTGGGCGTCTAGATCGTGTGATCACCTCTAGCTGCATTAATTATTTGGTCTATGCCAAAAAGCCAGTGTCGTAAGATCAGCTCAGAGCCAATATTGAACGAGATATAGCGAACGTTTCCGTCGAAATGTATGTCCGAGTACAAGAAAACTTGGTTCGACGAATTGACTCCTGCAAAAGAGCCCGTTGTGGACACATGAATATAGTCGAATTCCATACATAAATGTATTTCAAAAAAATAATATTTTCGAGATATTTCAAATGGTTTTCGATTCATCTTCATCTAATGTGTGATGTGTTATGTTATCGGATATTTTTCAACGATTGCCTAGTTTCATTGGTAAGTCCAATTCATCAAATGAGACACCAATATTAAGTGAAATAGAGGAAATTGTGAAACACTGAAGCCCATCTCCGTCACTTGACTGCAGAGTAAACAATCAAGACGAGAACAAACTTAATTAATATGCCATGATCGCCTGTGAAGAGTCATCTAACGTTGGATTGGGCATGAATAGGTTTGGGCTAGACCTTTGGTAAAATAGACCAAAATGGACCGCAAACCCCTTGTTTATGTTTTCGAAAAACTCTAAAAATCTTAAGAATTTAAAAAACCAGTTTTTAGAGCATGCTCTACGGATACTTGATGATGTTTTATTCGTAGACCAGAAGCCGAATGACGGCAAAAATATACTATATTTATTTTATGAATTTTATCAGGATTGTCAAAACTTTTTTAGCTTGGATTTTTGATCAATAACTCTAGAAGACCATTTTAGAAAATTTCGTTTCCCCCTGTATTTATATCTTCCTGGCTAAAATAGCATCACAGGTAATGTGAAAATAAGATTACGTACGTATCGTTGTAAGACAATTCTCCCATTTATCGTCAAAAGTCACAAGAAAAGTTCGAAAAGTTTCCAAGCTGTAGGGTTGAAAATATTATTTGATAATCCTGTTAGTTTGTTTTTCATTTTTTGGAGAAAATCCTATAAATCAAATAATTTTACAACTTAAACGCTATCCCGTTTGTGTAGGAGAAGTTCCAAACTTACCTCTAAAAGGAGGGTAATTTAGAGCATTTATTTAATTTGAAAAATCTCCAACAGTACTCACCCTTTCGGAGATTCTCAAACTACTCAAGAGTTTAACCTAAATGGTGCTATCTCAAGATTACTAGCAAACATAACAAAAATAATAATAATAATAATCTGGAAAGTGTTCTTGGGTGAAGGCATAGTCATCGTCGTCGTCATCATCCGGATCGTCGTCGTCGTCGTTGTCCGATGATTTATGTACCTGCACACACAAAGTGCGCTCCAGCACATTGCCGTAGGTATTTCGTCTTGGAGTGGAGCAGGAACTAAAGAAGTCTCTTATCCCATTCTATCTATCTCTAAAAAGGCTCAAGAGTACAACGAGACTACGATGATGATGACGAAGATGACGACGGACAAGGACGAGGAGTCTTTTGTGATGTCCTAAATGAACAAAGGAAAGGTGAGAGAAGAAGAGCTCATTGCAGATGTGCATTTATGATGAAAGCCAGGAAGCATTGCAGCAAGGAAGGCCATGTTCAGGATGGGAGCAGAGCTTCGGTCCTTGCAGGATAGTTTTTTTTATTCCTCTTTTTTTTTTGTTTTTCTTTGGTTTTTGCGGAAAGTTCTCCATTGTTTATATGCGGCACGTTGAGATTATTTGTTTTGGTTTCAGCACGATCAAGCGGTATGCGCGGGCTGGCATAAAGAATCGAGCGTCAGCGATAGGAAAATCCAAGCTCAACGATTAATGAGTGGTGCTTAGGAAGCTGGCATATAGATATGGTTTGTTTTGAAAGTGATAAGACTTCGCCGCACACAGGGATTTGAATGCTGAAATTTATATAAATCAACGTTTCGAGGTGGTAATTAATCAAACGGAATTTGAGGTGTTGTTCTTAATGGATTTGGCGGTAGGTATAGGCATGGGCGGGGAGGTAGATTACGAGTCAAAATGGCAGCTCTTTTTTTTGAGTTTCTAAATATAAATCCTACGCGAAATGATTGCTTTGGTGTAGTTTTTTTCGTGAGGCTTACGAAGTTGAAGTCATATAAGTAAAGCAATTAGGAAGTCTTTGAAGCGAAACTTCCATTAAACATAAAGGTAATGTTTTAAAAAAGGTATTTAACAACTTCTTTTTTGATTTTTTAAATAAACCAATTTAGAACAACGGTTGTGTATGTACCTATTCGCTTTTACTTTGTAGTGGGAGAAGTGCTTTGCATCTTAACCGTTTCGATTCAACAGAAGGACATAAAAAACCGACGCCATCCAGTTGCGCACCCCAAGGCTTCGGGCGTCCTGATGGTCTACGCCATCTCTTCAGCGCAAGCATGGTCTACCACGCTGTCGTCTACCATAGAATGTACCAAAAAGAACTTTCCGAACAGGTTCCTCTTCGCTCATGCAAGCTAGGTGCCCTGCCCACCGGAGTCTACCGAGCTTAATTTTTGTCACGATATCTGCTTCAAGGTAGATTGCGTACAATTCATGATTGTACCGTCTCCGGAATCGTCCTTCCTCACATATGGGGCCAACAATTCTCCTTAAGACTTTTCTCTCGAACGCAGCTAAGAGATCGGAGTGCATTTTGCTAAGCACCCAAGTCTCGGATCCGTATGTGCGTACTTGCAGGACCATGGTCCTGTACAGCAGCAGTTTTGAAGTTATGGTGAGATTTCTGGATTTGAAGAGCTTTGACAGACTATAGTAGGCTCTGTTGGATTTGAGAAGCCGCCCGCGTATTTCTTCTCCTATATTGTTATCGGCTGCTACTATTGACCCAAGGTATTTAAAGGATTGCACCACTTCAAATTCGTGCTCCGCTACCTTGATTGTTTGACCAACTGTTCCTCTCGCATTCGACGCCACCATGTACTTTGTTTTACCTTCACTAATGTGCAGCCCCAGATTTTGTGCCGCCTGCTCGATCTGGATGTGTACAGCTTGTTCGGTTCTTCCGATGATGTCGATATCGTCTGCGTAAGCCAGTAACTGGCTGGACCTGTTGACGATGGTCCCTCTTGTTGCCGTGCCAGACTCACGGATTGCTTTCTCCAACGCCAGGTTGAAGAGGAGGCAAGCCAAACCGTCCCCTTGTCAGAGTCCATTAAAGATGTTGATTGGTCTGGATAGCAATCCGGCTATTTTTACTTGGCTTGTTACGTTGGTCATGGTCAACCTACATAGTCGTGTCAATTTATTTGGGATTCCGAATTCTCTCATGGCTTTGTAAAGTTTAGATATTTTTTCATCGCCTGCCTAAGGGTAAAGATCTGATCAGTTGTTGATTTGCCAGGAATGAAACCACACTGATATTGTCCGATGATGGTTTAAGCGTATGGGGTTATCCGGTCTTATAGGATAGAGGAGAGTATCTTATAGGCGGTACTCAACAACGTGATAACTCTATAATTGCTGCACGTTGTGACATCTCCCTTCTTATGTATGGGGCATATTAGACCTTTTCGCCAGTCTTCTGGCATTTCTTCCTGCTCCCATACGTGTACTATAATATCATGAATTGCTTGACGTAAGGCTAGCCCGCCATGATGGAATAATTCGGCTGGTATGCCATCGGCTCCCGGGGCTTTGTTCTGTTTAAGCCGGCCTATAGCCTTCTCAACCTCTGCTATGCTTGTTGGCGACAACATAGGGTATTCTTCTTGAAGTAGTGGAGCCTCCACTTCTGCAGTGAGCTGACCATTTAGCAATTCATTAAAGTACACTTTTTTTTCCCGCGCATGGTGCGGACCTCGCTCTCGACTTTTTCTATTTCACAGATTAGGTTCTTCTGCAATATCTACGTATTTAATAAAATGCAGGACCAGGTCCCACGAACTTGCTCTTATGTAATTGACTAAGAATTTTAAAACTGAATGTTATTAGAGAAAACTGTTCTTAAGCATAAAATTAATTTTTTAAACTCTTTTAGTAGTAAGAGATAAAAACCGAATGCCATGTAGTTTCTTAAGCAAATATGAATCTATGCAATTATATGTCGTTGTAGCGATTTCTGAAAATAAGCCGCAATGTTTCTTGTCTTTCATTATGTTACTGATATTTTTATAAACATTGTTCTAGTGAAATAGCCAGTTGCATTCCTCTCCGCAACACTCGCGCTTCAATGAATGCCCATCAGCTTACCTTCGAGCCCAACTTGAGATGTAGTGTTAAATTCAGAGATTCTGTAGCCGTACTACACGAATGTGGAATGCTTTACTCGACTCTATATTTCCTCCTTATTGTGAAATGCAGACATTTAAAACCAATGTGCATCGGTATCCCCTTTTAAATCCTCTCCAACTTTCCTAAACGCTCGCACTGTGAACAAAAATTTAGTGCGCGCAAAATATAAAAAAAAGCTTTTATTTACAAAATTTTTAAGAAAATATTTCGGTTCGCCAACTTTAAGTCTTTATTATTGTACGAACAAAAATTTAATTTACAAAAAAACCTATTGATCCATTTTTGAGGTATCGAATTTTCGAAGAAAAATATTTTTTTTTTTTTTTCAAAAATTCAAAAAATATTTTTGTTTAAATTTTTGAAATGCAATGTTTTTAAACTTTTTAGAAGCTTCTCTAAAAAATTTCATTATAATCCGGTATAAATTGCAATTATTTTCAAAAACCCAAGCAACTTTTCTTTTTTTTTTTAATTTGAATACCTACATACATATAATACTCCAAACTTTTGAGGAGCTTTAGCATAAAGAAAAAAATATCAAAATCGGTTGTACCATTTTAGAGAAAATAAAAAAATGGTTCTAACCAATTTTCAGCTTTAACTATGTAAATGAAATTTTTTGATTTTTTTTAAATCTGTGGAACAGTTTTTGAGACAAAAAATATTTAATAAAATTTCGAAAAAAAATAATTTTTAAATAAATTATATCATCCAAGTTGAAAAAAAAAATCGGTCGAGGCTGTAGTCTAACAAGCAAACAGGCAGACATAATTACGAGACCCACTTTTTTCGTCTTCCTTATTATCGTAATGTCAAGTCTGATCAAAATTTCAAGTTCGATTTTTATACGAATGAATATAACTTGCATTATAGTACCTACGTACATATGTATCTATGTGTCGCAAGTAAAAAAAAAATGATAAAAAGTGGGCTAACACGCTAGGTTATCACAGAGAAATAAACTCGTTCAAACCCTATAATAAATCAGCTGGACCAGTTGAGATGGCTGAATACCGCCATGTAGTGTGTTTTTATGAGCGTCCCTCACAACCAAACTCGTGAAGTGGTGGTTATTTTGCAGTAAAATAGGATGTTGCGCATCATAGGAAAGGAGGGAGTTCCCTAAACGTCCCCCCACTCGTAAGACCGCGTAGTCGTCGATGAACGCGTTTAACGAACGTAAACTTTTCGGAATCTTAGAGTTTCCTAAGATTTGCTGGATCTCCGTCTCGAACATCTCCTTTTGTGCTGCTTTGACGACAAAAAGATGTGCTGCTTCCGATTCACTGGAGTTTAGTGGACCTTCGGCTGGTCCTAACTTAGGTCGACATAATTTAGCAAAGCGGCAACAGCGAGCTACGACGCGGACAACTTTGAGCAGGCTCGAACAGTTGTGAATAGCCTGTAAAATGCTGTCGCTTTGGAAGATTTGACTGCTGAACACTTTTACCGTACGTCTTTCTTCTTCGGTGTCGACTTCTATGGGTTGATCTGGAAGATCGAATTCCCATCGACAACGTAGAAATTCAGGTCCTGTCCACCATGTTTCCAGTGACTCCAGTTCTGATGGATATACGCCCCTGGACGCTAGATCGGCTGGGTTATGAATCGTTGCGACATGTCCCCAGCAATCGATCCCTAACCGTTGGATTTCCGATACACGATTGGAAACGAATGTTGTCCATTTCGCGGGAGTGGCTCTTATCCAAGCGAGTGCAATAGTCGAATCCGTCCAGGCATATATTTGCACATTAGTAATTTCTAAAACCTCCTTGGTGTACTGCAATAACTCTGCCAAAACTACTGCACTACAAAGCTCAAGCCGTGGAAGAGTTATCGTTCGCTGACTTGGTGCCACCTTTGTCTTCGATAACAGTAGATTGACATGGATATTGCCATCACTGTCCAGAACTCGAACGTAAATCGCTGCACCATAAGCCTTCATAGAGGCGTCACAAAAGCCGTGCAACTCGATTGCCTTGTTGGACTTAGTGATGTGGATCCACCGTGGAATACGAAGTCGTTCGATTAGAGGAAGTTCTCGGAGAAAAGCCTCCCAATCTTTCTTCAAAGCCACTGGAATTCCCTCGTCCCAGTCACATCCAAGTTCCCACAGTCGCTGCATTATTATTTTTGCCGTGATGATGCATGGCGAAATCCAGCCAAGTAGGTCAAATAGCTTGGCAATAGTCGACAACACTGACCTTTTTGTTGTTGGAAACCACTTGATACCGAGCGTCTTCACGTGGTTGGACAAGTTGAACGGAAGTTCAAAATCAAGCTATCGATCTTGAACAGGGATGTCTTCTACGAGCTCCTTCACGTTGCTCGTCCATTTCCGCAAATTGAATCCCGCTGATGCCAAAAGCTGCCTAGCTTGATAGCGTTTAATCCTCGCTTCTTCGATTGAATCTGCTCCACTTATCAGGTCATCGACGTACATGTCCTCACGGACAACCTTCGCCCCCTCCGGAAAATTTTCGACTTCGTCTTCTGCTAACTTCTTTAAAATTTTAATAGCAAGGTATGGTGCACTTGCTGTTCCAAACGTAACAGTACTCATCCGAAAAATCCTCATGGGTAACGTCTTCTGCTCCCTCCACATGATAAGCTGGTAATAGCTGTCAGAATGAGTGACCAAAATTTGCCGGTACATTTTCTCAATGTCTGCGGTAAATGTGACTTGGTGAGTCCGCCATTTCAGTACGAGATCGATGATACTTGACTGTAATTTTGGCCCGACCAGTAAGTGGTCATTGAGAGATTTACCGCCGTCCGTGGCTTTTGCATCTGCATCAAACACAACTCTCAGCTTCGTTGTGGAGATGGCAGGAAATAATGGAATGGGGTTTGTAAAACCGGATCATTCGCATTAACTTCCACAATGTGATGGAGTTTCTCATACTCCTGCATGCATTTTTTGTAGTCCACACAAAGTTTCGGATCGGCATCGTATCTTCTCTCGAGATGGAGAAATCGTCGAAAGGCACTTTGATGGCTCGATCCCATCGCTGGAAGACATCCACCCTTAAACGGCAGCTTCACTTGATAACGCCCGTTATCTAGGCGTCTTGTGTGATGCTTAGAGTGCTCCTCGCATGCTCTACATATAATCACCCCATGGCTTAGGGTAATCTTCAAAAGTTGTATTAAATGGAGATACGTCCCTATCAGCTGAAGAAAATTTAAAGTAGTCTTTATTCAAAAAGCTGGAAAACCGACACACTCGACTGCAAAAGATTACATGCCCGATAAGTCTCTCTTTCATTCCTCCTCAAGACACTGGAGAGAATTATTGATCTGCGTGTTAGGGAGCTTCTCAATCCAAGTAATCTGTGCAACTATGAACACGCTTAACTTACAGGTAAGTCAGTGGAGACTGCGTTGCACGAGGTCGTCTCGAGAAAAGTCTCGAGCACAAAGAAAATACCCTGGCAGCATTTTTGGACATCGAAGGAGCGTTTAACAACGTCAAAACGGAGTCCATTAAATCTGCTCTGGAAGAAGTTGGAGTTGAATTTGCCATTGTGGACTGGATTTATGCCATGGTCAATGGCAGAATCATTAGCTCGCAACTTGGGGATAGTAATGTAGAGAAATCAATTACAAGAGGTACTCCACAAGGAGGAGTAATCTCACCTCTCCTCTGGGTCCTTGTTGTTAACAAAATTCTTACAAGATTTAGGAATCAGGGCTTTTAGTTTGCTTCAGCTTTTTTAATATTTTACAAGCAAACTGCATGTGACCACAGAGCGCTCTGTGGTAGCATACAGTTTGCTCTACAATACTTTCAAATTCGGTGAGCAGAAAATGACTGAGCACAGACTAAGGAGATCTGTGCTGATATACAGTTTGACGACTGACTACTTACCACCCAGAATAGATTTCAACAAACACTTCTCTATTACAATACCCGAAAGGCATGGATGGGAACCCAACTCACTAATTAGTGAACAAAGTATCTCCTTCGACACCGATGGGTCAAAAAATTGAAGAAGGAACAGGAGGTGGGGGGTGTTCTGTGAAGCTCTCAATATTAAAGAATCATTAAAACTCCCAGATGAGTGTAGTGTCTTTCAGGCTGAGTTCTACGCTATGGCAGAATTGCCTCTGGGCTGTACACGCCCCTCCTAACCTAACCTAGGTTACAGCCACGATGATGAGAATTTTTTTCTAGAATTTTTAATAAAAGAAGTTTAGAATTTTTTAAATGTAGGTACCAAAAACGAGATAACAGCTGGATAAGTTTCAGAAAAAAAGTTAGGAAGAATATTCTTTCTTACGACTTTTCATAATTGGCAAAATTTAGAAAATCCGTTCTCTTTGAATGTGATTCAAAGTGTCTAAAATGTGAGTCTTGACATACCTTGAGAGAAAGACTGTTTACTGAGTTTGGAAAACAATTAAAATCAATTTCTCGTGTATCTTCTTTTGAAAAGGTCACTCCACAAATAATAACTATAACAAACATCGATGAACAAAAATTACAATTGAAATCGATTTACTTTACCCAAACAAACTTTTCACCATACCATTATTATATATTATTTTTTTTTTTTAAACCTTTCTTCCCAGAAAAGTTGTGCATACTTTTATCGCATCTCAAAAGTATTCCCTTGTAATAAAAAAAAAACTGCCAACGTTGCAAATCGATTTTTGACGATAAAACTCAATTGACCTAGTTACCAAGGATGTGTGATGAACAATGCATTTATATCTCAGCAAAAATAATCCCAGATCTACACGCACAAAGTATACCGTAGATAGGTATATCGTATACCACCAACCTATAAATTTGCCAACAACAAAAACCCTGTCTTGTCTGTGGAGAGAAGCCATCAATAAACTATCAATCTCTTCCTCACTTCAACTTTATATTGATTTCCACAGCTGAAAGGATTCTTTATATTTTTTTATATCCTTTTTTTATTGAATGGGTTCAATATCCTCGATTAAAATATATTTAAATAGAAATAGACGGGCTTTCTCGCACAAGTAATGATGACAGGAGCATTTTACCATTCATTTATTAAAAAAAAAAAAATCAGTCTAAGGATCTGAGATTTGCCTAATGAGATTTTTTGTGGGATAAAATTCACCACAAAAACCACATTATATCGCTTTTTTTCTTGGAGAAAATAAACTATACAATCGATTTGCATGGATTTAAAGTTTGTTTTTGTTGTTTCTGTATATCTATTGAAATAAATACTGTAGAAGGATCCCTTTTTTTGCTGGCCCTTTCAGCACAAAAGGGGATTTTATTTTCTGCATCCTTTACATATATTAGGCAAGCCAAATGGAAAACGAATGCAAAATCTAAATAAGAAAGCTCCTGTGTGTTTATGATATGCTATTTTATGGGAATACCAACAAAAGAAATTGGGAAAAAAGCTTAGGCTTACATTCTGTGTTACTTGATTGGGTCGGTTTTTTTTTAAGTTAATCTTCGAGATAAGAGATGGGAAAAGGAATGTCTTTTTAGTGGATACTGGTATTTTCGTATAAATCGAAGAAAAAGAACATCATTTTAAGAAGGAGAACAAATTATCTTCAAAGTTCTAATGAACAAAAACTGTAAGCTTACGCTTGCCAGAACCATTTTATCGATTCACAATAAAACAATCATTAATGGTTGCAGTGCTGCATGCGGCGAAACAGTTTTAGGGGAGTAATGCGACTGGCTATTTCACAAGAACACCAAAGAAAGGTCTTAAATTAACTCCGAATAAAATAGCTTTTATTTATATTGCTTAATTTTGTCTCAATTGTTTTATATCTTGGATTGAATTTGTAGCAAAATATTTCATATAGGTAATATGTCAACACCATGCAACCGTGGAACAAAGCGGTCAGAGAGGAACCCAAAGGAAATTAACGATCTTTATCGTAAGCCCTTGTCTCTAGCAAAGAACCCAGGGAAAAAAGTGAGTACAACTCTCGACGGATATGTACTCGTAGCATTGTTCAATGAGCTACGCAAAAAAAAACCTTATAGAGGAACAAAACTAATGCGGTGATTTTTACCGGAAAACCCATGTCTTTACAACGCGACCTTGGGAACAAAGTGGTCGGAACCCAGGGAGCAGAACCTTGCCCAGCGAGATTCTTGAAGTGGAGCCTCGAGAAATCAAACGGTGAGGTATTCTTACCTACATAAAAAGGCCCTTCTCTCTAGCACACAACCTAAGTAATAAAACGCTTGGAACTCACGGAAGATTGTCCAACAAATTTCTTGAAGAGCGTTTTAAAGGAAAAAAACGGCCGGGGATCTTATACAGGGTGTCCGGTAATTCGTGTGCCATACTTTGGGATGTGGTTCTTGGTCACATTCTAAGAAAAAAATTGTTCTACAGTAAAGTCCGATTTTAAACTTTGACATCACTTTTTGACGATTTAAAAAAAAGACATACCAGGAACTTTATCCTAACAGACGACTTCGTTCTCGAAATACCTTTCGAAGGTTTCGAAAAACTGGATCAGTTTCAACTGCAAGACCTAACGCGGGAGCTGCAAACACAAGAAGAGTTTCGGTCGATGAAAGAATACTGGCAGCTGTGGAAACCGATCCTTCCATCAGCATAAGACGCTTGGCTCTACTCTTTAATGTTTCCAAACACAGAATGGATTAAAAATGTATACATATCACCACACACCTGTTCAAGAACTGTTTCCCCATGATTTTGAAAAGGGACTCGAATTTTGTAACTGGTTGGTAGAGAGAAGCTTGGATGACAAGCAGCTTATAAACAGAATTATTTGGGCAGACGAATCTCAATTCACAAGAGATGGTATTACGAATTTCCATAATCTCCACACATGGGCTTCGAGCAATCCACATTCAAGACGGCAAATATCATTTCAGCACCGATTCAGTATCAATATGTGGGCAATTTGTTTGCAATTGCAAATAAATTAATCGACCCTTTCAAATTATCAGCCCAATTTAATTCTACTAACTATCTGGAGTTTTTACAAAATAATCTACCAGACCTATTGGGATATGTTCCACTGCTTCAACTAGCTTCATCAAATTTCCAACAAGATGGTGCTCCGGCCCACTATGGTTGCGAAGTTAAGGATTGGCTGGATGATGAATACGGTGATCGATGGATAGGTAGAAATGGACCAATTCACTCTCCTGCAAGATCTCCCGATCTCACTGTACTGGATTTTTTTGATAGGGCCGAATAAAAGAAATCGTTTACTAATCTGAAAACTCAATCGTTTACTCATCTCAAACCCTTTACACCTTAGGGCAAGAAATCATTTTTTTTGTTTAAATTTTACCTGTCTTAGATTTTCCCAAGTATCATAAATTGTATGGTTTTTTGTGTGCACTTATTAATGAGTTTTTTATTATTGTTTTGTTCGTCAGGTAAAAATAAGAAAACATTATGTTTATTACGCATTTTTTGAAAAAAAAAAATTGACCTCAAAGTCAAAATTTTGCTCGGGCAACGAAAATTGAACACCATTTAGAATTGAATATCTGGCAACCCTAAAAGCTTATCAGCTCAATTTAAACGTAGTTTTAAAGATTAATATTTCTACTAAAAAGAAAATTTAAAATGAAGTCCCTACTATTATTACAGATAGAGAAAGTGACCTTAACATGGGTAGGGTAAGGGTACACCAAAGTTAGCCTTTTTTTAAATCGTCAAAAAGTGATGTCAAAGTTGAAAATCGGACTTTATTGTAGAACAATTTTTTTCTTAGAATGTGACCAAGAATCACATCCCAAAGTATAGCACACGAATTACACCCTGTATAAATCCCTTGTTCATAGCACACAACCTAGGAAACAGAACGGTAGGTATATTCGAAGAAGAAAAACTTGTCCAAAGAGCTATTTGAAGAGAAGCTCATACAGTAATAATAAATCTTGCCCCAATTTAGATATTGTACTAAGAAACAAAATTTCATAGAATTCGAATTAAGTTCTGGTTAAAAGACGCCAGTTGCACAATGTATTTGGAATAAGCTTATTTAATAAGGGTGTATGAAGGTGTCATAGTATTTCCCTTGGTTATATGATTTGGGTAACGTAGGTGTTGTAACGATTTGTTACACACTTTTCATTTGGAAATCTTCTTCCTGCACCACTTTTAAAAACAAGGATTTTGGATTTTTCTAGATTCACTACCTATTATGATCCATAACTTGCAGTTCTCAAAATGTTTATGGATCATAAGTTTTAGTGATTGGGTATAGTAATTGCTCGCAATACGATGTCATTCACGAATAAAAACTGGTTTTTTAAAAGACCCGCTAGCAAAGACTTTAGTGATGCCATCTATAGAGTGCAAAAAGTAATGGACTCAAAAAACAACCTTGTATTATCCCAGAATCAGTTTGGAACCATTCGAATACTTCAAATAGTGCCAAATTGTGCCTTGAAGTAGATTTTCTATGACATGTTCTAATTTTTATGACATTCCTTTTCAGAATAGTTTATGCATCAGGCATTTCTTGTCTACTGTATCAAAAGCGACCTTGAAGTCCACAAGGTCCTTGCGAAACAAGGGCTCTGCTATGTTCCGAAACACAAAAATGTTATCGCTGGAAGAATAAACAAAACAAAAAAAAACAATAAGAAACAGGTTTAAAATTATTTGAAGGAATTCTGCCAATAAATAAATACATACATTTGGTGGTACTACAGCTCTCAACACTTCTTAGTCTCCAAAAATGGAGAGAACCTTTAATTTTCTGTAGAATTCGATCGGCTACAATGAGATGTTCTTTAGACAACAAGAAGCATTTCCGCTGAAAAGGCTTCTTGGTATACTTTGAATCGAATCCCAGACTTCCGACGTAACGGTAAACCAAAACAAGCTTCTCGTTAAGATGTGACTTAAGTGACAATTTTTGACAGAGTGAGAAAAAAGGTGAAATAGGATTTTTTTTAGAAGTACCAGAAATATTTTTAAATAGATGCTGCCTACGGAATGGGTATTAAATGTGACTTGCGAGACGTTATATGGAATCGTTAGATGCAAAATAATCAGGTACAAGGAGTACGGTCAATTTTAAGAGGATATTACCAATGTAACTAAAAACATATCAACAAATTACACAAAGCCAATACTATTTTCCCTCGATTCTTATATCATAATCTCGAAGTTCCAAACATTATAATTCAGATTAATAGACTTCCAAGGAAAATTTGAATATTTTTAATGAACAGAATCACACATTTCTCATATTTTCACACTGCAAGAGTAATATATTTTTGATTTGGATTCATTTTATATTAGCTCAGTTCATAAGCAGAGAAAGAGATCTCTTACTGTAGTTCCTGTACGGTTTTCGAAATAAACACTCTACCATACATACAATATTGGAACTTCATAGTGACGTTACACTCTTAGACTCAACAAAAACTAAACTACAAAACTGTGCTTGGTGGACATCAAAAAACTTTCGGCTGTGTTTTGAAGGAATAATCAAACAAATTCGAAAACCATAGACACATACAATCACACGTAAAGAAATCAACACTGGAGTCCCTCAAGGATGAAAACTTGGACCGCTGCTGTTCAATATTTATACTGCCGATCAATCAGCAACCCAGGAACAAAGCTGAAACTGCGCGTTTTAACCCGAAATTGCTGCCAGTAGAGCGCAAGAACATATTCAAAACTTATGGGAATACCATCTCAAATTGGGCCAGAAGATTATTAGCGAAAATACTGAACTCAACTTCTTCTGAACACCAGTGACTCTCATTCGAGGACAAGCATTTGGAATACGCTGTGATGCTATCAACCTCAAGTTTCCAAATAACACTGAAGTATCAGTCAAATCATCATCTAAGTTGTTGGGAACCAACTTTTCCAATAAACTGAAATTTAAGAAGCATTCAAACTTGATGTCGAAGAGAGCCAAGTATTCTATGCAGTTGGTGAACCCGCTACTGAAAAGGCGAAATGGACTAAGTAAGAAGACTAAGCAGCTTGTCTAAAAATAACTTATCAGACCCGTTCTGACCAACGACTTTCCCATCTGGTTTACTATATCACTTACAGCATTGAAGAAGCTGAAGTTGAAGTACTGGACTATACCGCAAACCACTGACGAAGAAATATGTACCAACTAATAAGATGTATCAGGAAACAAAATGAATATCACTGAACCAATATTAACTGCAGCTCTCAGAAAAAATCCTTAGGAACCTGGAAGATCATCCCAACTCGATAGTGCAATAACTCGTCTAGGAACAAATAGCGTCTCAAGACAAGTATCTGTTCTGCCAAGCAATCACTAACGATCAATTTGAAGAAATCATCCATAACGAAGACGCACCCTTCTACGAGAAGAACCACTATCAGATCTACAGGGGATAACAGCCCTTATTATTTAAATCTAGGATTGAAGTCAATTTGAGTGATGATTAAATGGAGTTTGAGGCAGAATGAACTGATTTTACAATTAATCCTCCAAAGCATGCGAGTTAAAAGCTCGGTGAAGCCATAAGAGGTACGGTGGGTAAGCAGATAGAAGAGACGAAGATTTCTTAGATTACGGAGAGATTGAGAGATGGAATTGTAGAGAGTTGTGCAGTCAACAGGTTCTGAACGAAGAGATAATGTCGCTTATTAATCTTTTTTTTTCCAGCTTATTCAAGTTAATTAATAGAAGTCGGTCTCGCTACGGAGGTAGAATGAAAGCGTTATTCCAAGAAAGAAGGCCGAAACGTAGGAAACAACGTTGAATGCTCTCAATTCTGGACATATGAATTAGATGATAAGGGGACCATACTTAACAGGCGTATTCAAGAAGGGGCAAATAAAGCATATGTATGTAAAAAGACTGTAAAGTTTGCTTTAACACCAATCTCGTCAATATGTGTGAGGACGTTGAGCTCTCTTTCATAAAAAAGACACCAAGTTCGCCTATTGACTCTGCGGTGGTTATGAGTCGATAATGTAGAAGGTACAGGCGGGAAGAAGATTGAATGCGCTTTCCTGAAAAAGTTATTGAATGACATTTGGAAATATATAGCTCTAATCCCTAGACAGAGAAACTGTCGAAATCAAGTTGAAGAAGAGTAGAATCATATGCCCAAGAAATGGTCTTGAAAAACTTGATATCATTGGCGTAGAGTGTAATACGAGAATATTTGATAGCCTTTTCAATATCCTTAATAGTAAAGGTTTTTTAGGTAAGAAAAGATCCAACTTAAGAAGATAGATTCAAGCCCAAGGGTGGACGGTTTAGAACAGAATAAGCTTAAGTGGAATTTTTGCAAAGGCTTTACAGAAATCGGTTGATAAGACGACTACTTCCTTTCCGTTTTCTATAGCTGGGAGGATATGAATTTCATGTTTTTAGTCGTTGTGGACCTGCCTTTGACAAAGCCGTGTTGTCTAGGGGAAATAAGGGACTTACAACGAAAAATTAAAATTTCGTGCAAAAAGCTTTCAAAGATTTGAGGAATCTGTGAAAGTGTAGCAATTGGATGATAGTTTGTAACTTAACCATTTTGGGTATATTTAATTTAATAAAAAAAAAATCCAGAGATACCATCCGTGCCGGGAATATACCCATCATTGATTTGATTTAGCTTATTAGCAAAGGGTCATTGGTATGAGGTAGAAATGGGCCAAGGGAGAATTTCGGTAGATAATTGAAATAATAACAAGCAGGTACAATCAAGTTTAATTTAAAGAGCTCAATCAAGTGACATGGAGTGTGTGTATTAAGTTACATATAAGAGTAGCCCTTGTATGAAGACGAAGAAATTTTCGTGTGTAAGGGATAATCTCATAGACTTTTCAAAACATCCCAGAAAATACCGAAACTGAATAGAAATTTCAAACCAAAAGGAAAGGTACGAACGAAAATACACAGATTACTCTACTCCTCGTATTTTCTTTAGATGATTTTTTTTTTGGTTAGGTATTTTTTTTTGTTAAGGAAAACCGATCCTGTCGGTGGACCATTATAGTAAGACGGGTATCTTTGTTGTATTTCACGGAGAAAAGAAAATCTAAGCAATAAAAAGGGTTAAAGAAAGCAAAATCCTTTTTTAACTCTCCGTACTGTAATACCAAAAGGACATTCCTATACAAATTCATATATAAGCGAACGAAACGAAAAAAAATAAGGATTGCAAATCTAAGTTTGCTTTTTTTATCCGTAGATAATCCTTTTTTTGGTTGGGTTGTTTTTTTTTTTTCTTATTTTCTTGCAAAGGAAGTAATTTTCTGGAAGGACACAGAGAAAAAAAACGGAAAGACAAATTAAAGTTTTCTTCGAACGTTGACGACGACGGGTATAGTAGCGTTTTCATTGGTTTTGAATTTTATTTTTTTGCTTTTTATGTTCTGCTTTAACAATCCGGTAAAACTTTATTTTTCAATTGGAAAACTTTTCTACTGTTTCTAAACGAGCTAGATACATGTATGTGGGTATCTATTTAACAAGGACACAAGGACACATTGATATGGGATGAATATAAGGGAGGTGGGAACTTCCATACGACTTTAAAAAAAAAAATATAGAAAGGGTCAATGCTCGCAGGATATTGTGAAGTCTCTTGGGGCTCATGTTGGTTTGGGGAAAATCTTTGAACGAATTTTGATATTATATCAAACGATAATATGTGTTGGATTGAATGCTAACAAAAAAGAGACTCAAAGAGATATCGCATCGAAGAACGAACCAATCGTTAGGATGAGTCACATAATATATAAAAAATGATGCGGCTTTTAGTTTTTGAAAGCAATCAGTTCAAATGAATTAGGATAAGGGTCGGAAAGTTGTGGAAAAGTCTCATTAGTATTGTGTGTGAACATGAGTTTCAAAATAGTTTTGCTTCAAAGTTGCTATAGATACAATTTTGAATAATTATGTGCTTTCATTTTATCTGATGTTCTAGAATCCTCTATAATAATGGGTTGGTTTAATTTTTGATTGTCTTCCCTAGATTGCTTTTCTAATGGTCGTTTTAACCTTCACTTAAGAGATTTTAAAGTTGGAAAAGGACACAGTTTTGGGGTTAAACAAAATTTACTTTGAAACAATGTAAATTGGTTGACATATTTCAAATTTTGTGACACTACACCAGTGTATGCTCATAAGTTAGAAAATGTAGCCAGTTATATGTTTTTGAAACTAAAGGATGTTCTATTAAGCGTTCTCTATCCTTAAATTTGAATTACACGAACTGTAAGTGAAATATCATTATTTAGAATACCAATTTATGCCGATATGTACGGATTGTAACATCATTTATTTTTCCGACGCAGCTTCATTGAGGGGCGAGCATCCGAAACATTCAATTTTCCATAAATCTGGGGCATAAATCAGGCTGAATTTCACCAATGGTATATGTGGTTTATCGAAATAGACCTGTGATTTAAGAAAACCCCATAAGAAGAAGTATAACGGTATGAAATCAGAAGATCTCGGTGGCCAATTCACATCGCCTCTGCGTGAGATAATCATGTTCAAAAATAGCTCTTGGAAAAGTCCATTGTAAGACAGTCTGCTGAAATCACATGTAGGTGATCATATTATCCAATTCGAGTCAAGAGATATTTGTTTCGACTAATAGCGCTCGCCATTGACTGTAAGGGACTGGTCAACATCGTTATCAAATAAGTATAGACGGATAATGCAGCCAATTTAAAATTCACGCCAAATATTGACTTTGTCCGGTTGCATTGCAATTTAGTGGACCTTGCTTGCGGACTTCCATTCACCCTGAAATGCGCCTCGTCGAGGGAATATGATTTTTCGACCAAATTTGCGGTCAATCTCCAACTGATTAAGGGCCCAGTTAGAGCACACATGTCGTTATCTATGGGCGTTAGCTCTAAACTTATGTGTAACTTGAATTTCGAACAAGTGTATATTCGGGTCATGACGCAAAATTCGCCAAGTTGTGGTCTTCGCATTGACTGCCTTGGAATCTCCTGCACACTCTAACTTACAGTGGCGATATTTTCGGAAGGTCTTTTGTTTCAATGACGAACCGGTGTTGGCGAATTGTTCACAAGGCCAGTCGACTCGAGATTATCCAACTAGTTGGCAACTAGTTGCTCTCGGAAGGACAATCGTGCAACGTAAAAGCAGCGAAATGTTGTTGTTGATTTGGTAAGTCAGACCCAGTAAATGACAGCCGAATTGATAGATGTAGCTTGCAACAATATGACTGTAATCACCTGTCAAAGTTTGGAAATCCCAATAAACCAATTATGAGTTTCACGAGAAAGACAGGTTTTCAAAGTTTGGGAGATTGCACGCAATTTATTGAGTTGGGATCTTAATTCCAAAATCGAAATCAAAATTGAAATAGAAAATCTCAAATTTTCGATTATACTCTTTGTATGAACCAATCTTCATCGTTTCACAACTATCGGAAATACTCCATATAATTTATAAGAATTTTTAAATGCCCAAGCCTAAATGGAAAATTCCAATTTTTTTTGTATGCATCACAAGACCTCTCCTTGTGCGAAATCACAAGGTGCTACGAAGTCGGAAAGTGTTCCATAGTTGATGATCTGTCAGTAAGCCAGTCAATTACGGTTTTAGCATTTTTTGAAGTCCTATATCTTTGAAATCACTGATGCTAAAGAATTGGACTTTGTTGAGGCGGTTGTGTTAAATCAGCTCAGAAAATACTGGTAATTTGAAGTTTCTAACTTTATTCGAACTAATGTTAGAAGGCGGTTGAAAATAGCCTCAGTCTAGTACATAAAGCAGCTCATAACACATGCAGTGATGTTTGAGACGTGACAAGAGGACTATGGTGGACAAACTTGCTCAGAGTGCAGAAATAGCTGCAGAAAGAGGTGATACCTGACAGCCGTACAAAAGCAAAAGCAAAAAGAACCATCCTGTGTTAAATGTGTGGAGGGCAACCTATTGGTGACTATAGAAAAACAGCTGCAAATGTGGAAGGATCACTTTTGTACACTGCTCAACGATATCCAGGAGGCAAATCTGGATCCTCAACTTACAAATGCACGCTGGTTTTCCAGAGGTACAAAATGCATCAAGTTCAGAAATAAAATCCGCGATTCTCCTTCTTAAGGCTAATAAAGCAGTATACCTGCAGATTTCTTGAAAGCAGATCCTAATGCAAGTTCTTGTATTTTGAAACCTTTAGTGGAGGCTGAAACCTTTCCCAGTGATTGGAAGGATGATGATACAGTTAAGTTACCAAAGAAATGTGACCTCAAAAACTGTAATAATTGGCGTGGTATCACCATTTTGTCCGTGTTCCTTAAGTTGATAGCAACTATAATTCTCGAAAGGATAGAGGTTACGCTTAGGAGGCACCAAGCGGGCTTTCGCAGTGGTCGATCTTGCTGCGATCACATTAACACCTTGCGAATTATACTTGAGCAATTATCCGAGTATCAAACACCGCTCTACCTCATGTTTCTTGACTTCGAAAAGGCTTTTGACCGGTTTAATTGGGAATGTTTTTGGCGATCTCTGATTGCGAGGGGTATCCCCACAAAGATGTCATCAAAGAGTCCAACAATCGCGCAAGGTGTTTCGTTTTCCACAATGGACAGATTTCCGATTCTTTTGAGGTGCGTCAAGGAGATGTTCTTTCACCTATCCTGTTTTTACTGGCAATTGATGATGTGATGACTGCTACAGTGGCTTCTACCGAGAGGCGTGGAATACAATGGAGACCGTTTAACAAGCTCAGCTCTATAGACTATGCCGATGATATCTGTTTTCTGGCAAATATTACCGGCGGCGGCGGCTGGAATCAGATGTGCCAATTACTGCAAGTAAACGGAGATGTGGCTGGTTTAAGGATTAATGCCAACAAAACCAAATTAATGCATGCCGGCCGGAAATTCAACAAATTATTCTAAGGGAGTGGATCATGGAAGAGGCCAAAAACTTTAATTATCTGGGTAGTTGTGTAGCAGTTGATGGTGGAACAGACCTGAATGTTAACATCAGAATAAGTAAGGTCCGACGTGCATTTGGAATCATGTCTCTTGTGAGGAACACGAGTAAAATATCACTATGCACCAAGTTGAAATTCTTCGAATCCAACCTAAAATCTGTGCTGTTATACAGCTGTGAAGCATGCTATCTACAGCAGGCTTTCGTTAACTGATGTTTGCGGTACATTTTGAAGATCAACTGGCCATACAAACCATATCAAACATCGAGTTGTGTAATAAAACCGGGCGGAAAAAAGTGAATGTAGACATTATGCAACGAAAATGGCGGTGGATTGGCCATACATTGAGGAAACTTGACAATAACATCTTGAAAATCTTTTGAAGGAATACTCAGGGTGCAAGATGTTTTGGAAGACCAAAAACAACCTGGAGGTCAACTGTAATGGTAGAAGGAAGGTTTCAAGATAATGGTAAGTGGCTACAGCTAAAACCGCTTGCGTCACATCGTGACAGATGGATGGAATTTGTTGCTGCCCTATGCTCCAGATGAAGTTGAAGTGCTACTCAAGTATCCGGAAACCATATTTGTTCCTGTAAAAAGGTGTCTTTTGATTTGATATTCTTAATTACATAGTGTTTGAATTATATAATGTTGGGTTTTTGGCATTTTGGTTTTTCTAGATTTTGAATTCTGTTCAACTCCCAAATTTTTCTAGTCCTCAATTTTTCTATATTCAACTGATACAGGGTCAATTTGACCAAGAAATTAAGAGTCAATTTATTTGGGGTTATTACTTTTTCAGCTCCCAGCTTCTTTGTTATCTTGACAATACCCTTTTGAAGCTCCTATTTGTGATTCTTTCTCAAAAATTCCACATGCCTTTCTTCAGAGGATAAAATAATTGCCCAGAAGGCCTAGAGATCAGTTGAAGATGAATTGAGAATTAAGTATGTAGTTATAAGTTGATATTCTTGTTAAAGAGGCCTGAGGTTTCCTTAGATATACCTAGGTCCTCAAAAACCCCTAGGGTTGCATTGGTAAAGTACTTGTTTAAGCATTTATTCGTATTGCAAAAATTAGTAAACGAATTCGGTCCGCCCAACAGCTGTTAGAGAACCAAGGCCTATAGACTAACAACTCAACCATACATGTGTGCGTGCTTTTAGTAGGAATGTAATTACTTCTGGTCAAGTCAAGTTGTAATGAACAAGCTCTTTTCGAAAATATCTTTTGATTGAATTATTTTTAATAGTTTTTCTGAAAAGCTCTTTCTTAAAATTTACAAATTCAAATAAAAAAATGTGTTTTTTTTTATAATAAAAAAAATTACAAAAAAAAAAAATACTGTGGAGATTGAAAAAAAATTAAGAACAAATATTCGAAAAATTCCATTCGTAAATATTCACCGCTTTAATATTTCAAATATGTATTTCGGCACGTGCTTCACGAGGGAGTGCAACGAAATACCTCACTCGATATGCACTGGTTGTAATCTCTCATCGTGGTTGAACGACATGTTTGAAAAAAATTCATTTTTTTTTGTTACTGGGCTTTGAAATATTTTTCAGAGATAAAACCATGTTGATACAACCCAACCAACACCTTTTTTCGGTATAAATAAACGATGAATATACATGCACATGTATAAGGTGACCATCTGCGTTTTTTCAATAGAATTTTTTTAAGAGTTTCTTGTTAAAATGGGACTTTTTTTGAAAAAAGACAGAAATTAAGTTTGAATGAAAAATTTTTCTAATGAAGCATTCTAAAATTATGGCATGGTTTATGAGTGGTTTGCCGTTTCTCTACATATATCAAAATTTTACATTTACCAGAAAAAAAAGTCAAAAATTGGTAACGGATTTTTTAGTTTGTTATGGTGAATCCTTTTATTTTTCCAGAGGTCGTTAATCCCTTGTGAGTGTACCAAGGGACCTGTAGTTTTTATGACAAGAAGTGAAATTTTTGTAACAGACAGCTTTAGTACAGGGATGAATTAGCATTGTTAAAGAAAAAACTTATTTTAAAAGAATAACTTTTTGAGGGTCTCAACGCAATAAATTATATCCCAGCTCATGCCCTATCAACCCATCACATAACTCATCCCAAGATTAGTATCACAGATAGAAATGGCTGTCATGAGCAGCCTGGAATCAATAAATAATTTGAGGTTTAAGAGCACTGCGACCTTAAGATCAATTGTGCCCCCGTTTAGAGCTAAGTAGAATCGCTCCTTAAGAAACTTAAGGATGTACAGTATTTTCAGACATTGTAGTTGTTTATGCTCTTCTATCTGCTGGCATCCTGTCTAATATATGGTGCGGTGTTTCCTCGTTAGCATTACAGAATTTGTCTGTGGCACTGGCTACTAGGCCAAGAATACTGAGGTGTCTTCTAAGTTTGTAGTAACCAGAGTGGAAACCCGTTATTATTCTGAGGTAATTCCTATTTAATCCGATACAGAAACTTAAGTGTTCTTGGTTGTAGCTCCCAAGAAGTATTTTGACCTACCTCAGTTTTAGAATTTATTTCCATTGTTTTGATGCTATGGAATCCTCTTCGGTTTTGATCCTATTATGAATCACATTCTCTCTTATTCTACAATAGGGCTCAGGTCTTGTGAGGTGTGTGCACTTATTTTAGCAAAGTCTGGCTTTTCATTTCCAAAGGCATCTATGTTTTGCGGTACCCCATGAAGTGTGGCATTATTAGGCTTGCCAGAATCGTTAAGCCTGCCCACACACTACCATTTCAGTAAAAACTGATGGCAACTGAAGTGCCCCATTTTAATAGCATAAATCATCTGACTTGTGGACTTAATGGGATATGATGAGGTAATTAAGAGTTTTCCTCTATCTGAAGTTAGCTAGCTTACTTAAGATTGAGAATTACCAATTAGAGAAGTCGTCGAGGTTCGCAGAGCAACTTCGTCGTGTAAAGAAATACTGCCGTTGGATTTTGAGAGCAAATACTAAGAGATATGTTAACTCTTTCCGCAAGCTCGTCAACCCGTTCGTTAGACCTATTTTTGAATGTGACCCGCAAGATGAACCAATTTAAACCAATTTGAACTTACACCACACTCCATCTTTGAGCCATCAGTAAAGATGGTAATGTCGAAGTCTTTCATCACAACGTTATCTTCCCAGTCCTTTCTAGATGGAAGTATAACTTTAAAATCCTTACTGATTCCTATAGAAAGTGTGCTAGTCAACGTTTGTTGAAGAAATGGCTGCAAAGATCAGGTTCGTATTATTGCTGTGTCTGTGCGAATTGGCCAACTGTTTTTTGGAGCTTTTTATGTTTAATGACGTTATAGGCTTTGTTGAGTGCAGGACTACACGCAATCGAACCAAACGATACGATCAGACTTAACACGGCTGTGGTCGTCCACAAAATCATCTTTGATTGCAGATCCCACTTTTTACCAAATGTTTTACAACAGACATAGAAATTTAAGCAGGCCTTCCTAATTCGTTGGCTTTACAAAACGTCTTCCTGGTGACATCTCTCAAAAGAAATATTGTTTTTGTAAAACTAGACCATTACCCAGTAACGGTATATTGCTACTGAACTCCTGAATGAACCGTTCATAACAAGTTGTGTTGGATGGTTTCAAATCTGATGTTCATTAAATAAATGCTGATGTACCTCAGGGATCCGTTTTCACTCCGACTCTATTTTTCATATTGATCAATGATCTTTCGTCTCAAACTTCTTTGCTTTTTTTTCTGACAAAGTGTTATCAACAATTTTCTGCCGAGTGCGAAGGACTATTATGAGAAGTACTTTTCGTACCAGGAGCATCCCTTGAAAGATTTGTCAGTTTCTCGAAAAAGGTAGTAACCCAGGAAAATATTCTTTTTTTTTTTGTATATTGGCAACGAAAGCCACCTTCGACATGACAATCCACCGCACTAACCATTAAGCCAAGAGCTACTTTTTTAACCCCCACTTGAAGTAACTACTAGAGATCTTGATATCTGTTATACACCACATTATATTAAAGATTTCTTTAACTCTGAAAAGATGGTCACCGTATACGCCCCATACTCATTAATCAGGGAAATTACAATGAAACAAACATGCGAAACGGCAATGGACACGGTTATAAATATTATAAAAATGTGGTCCAAGTTTGCATACAAACGTTCAGCTTTTACTCTTTGAAATAGGGACGTCGATATTTCTGAAACATCGAGTTGAAAAAAAAAAAAACAAGTATAACGACGTACGTTGGAGCAAATTTAATATTTTTTTTATTTTTTTTTTTATTGAACAACAAATTAACGACTTTTATATCTTCAGCACAACCATGAAATCACCCCTTATCGTTCGATATTTACCGTTGAATGCATAAACGGGATAAGGGTAAACATTTATACAGATAGACAGACAATAAAACACACACAGACCGTCAGCAGGGTTTTGAGAGCTGTACACTTATTCCTGTGTGTGATGCCCATTCAAGGGATTACAGCCTTACGTCAATTAACATAAGCTTCTTATGTCATTTAAAATTTTGCTTACATTTGTATAATACTCGTACTCTGGATGTGAAATGGCAAAATGGATCCCACACAGCTAGAGAGAGGGAATCATATATAGAGTTCTAGCTGGGTAAAATTGGAAAGTTAGGTTACAAGGACGACAATGACAATTTCCTAAAAAGCACTATGTGATGACGACATGAAAGATACTTAACTTATTGCCAGAATATCACAGTATTAGTATTTTTCCAGTTTTGTTTCCTTTTCAAGGAGGATTTAAATTTTTGGGAAAGGTTTACGATTCCCCAAAATAAAAAAAAAAATAAAAAAAAACCCTAAAAGAAATTGGCTTTTAATGCCCGGATTATGGCTCGAGAGAAGGATTTCGAACTTCACAACACTGAGGTTATATCAATTTGCATATTTGTATTGCGGTTAAACCCACTTTGCAAAGAATTCTCATAGAAACTTTATAATTATTATTTTTATTATTATAAATTTTGTGGTTGGAAGCGGTGGGCGGGCGGGCGTAGATCGTAATGTCTCAGATTGGTGGCAGGAAAAAAAAATATAAATTTTGTAAGAAACAAAAGAAGGGGCGAAGAGATTTTGACAAAAAGGCATTAAGTGCGATTGTAGCGTTGAGATTGTTCGAAAACTTTTGGGTTCTCCTAAAATAAGAATAAATAATGGAAGTCTTAATAGCTTAGGGTTTCCGGTACATACAACGAGGGTGAAGGAAGGTGTAGGTACTTACGAGTCTAGATAATGTTGTTTTGTGTTGAACTTACCTGCAAAAATAGAGAAAAGACATTTTAATTTAAATACTATTAAGATTACAAAATAATCAAGATTATTATAATTCCTTTGAATGATGCAAATACAGGGTGGGTCAAAAGTGGCTTCCTAATTTAAAGTGAGAATAACTTTTATGGATTTAATTTTAGAATCACAAAGTATGATTTATGAAGATTTTTTTGGGCTAAGTATGGAATATAATGTCCCTCAAATGAACACCAGCTTCATGCTCACAGAGAAGGGTTTTCCATAACACTTCCTAGGACATAATTTTCAAATTAGGAAGAAACTTTTGACCCACCCTGTATAAATATAAATAATATTTTGTACTACCTTCTTCGTGCTCGCGTTGCTTTGCCAAGTTTTAGGAATAATTTTGGTTACTATGGATATTTGCATATTGAAATGGTGGTCAGTAATGTTAACCACGATTTCTATCTTATTATTGATACAAAGTTTATTTATGAAAAAGACTTTGTGGATCTTTCCACATATTTTATATATTATTTTTGATTCAATGTTTTTTTTTGTATAAAGTAAAGCTGTTCAAGGTATAAAAGGATCTTACACGAATAACAAATACAACATCGCCAGTAGGAATAATGACAATAAAAGCTAAACTAAAATCCTACCGCGGATGGGTTTTCGAGCTATTTTTTTTGGATTTGTTTTAATTTATTGAAGCGATTGACATTTGCATGTATCTCGAGGGCTGTGTTCGTTGAGTACTTTTGTGCTTTTGTGTGTTTTTCCATTAGGCAAAACAAATTAATCTATTTCCGTTGTTCTTTGAATATTAATATTTTGTATTTTCTATTGAGCCGAAAAAAAACTAACCATATTTTATTTTTCATTTCACAGAAAAAATCAATCTTTTTGTGGAAATTTTCTAGCTTAATTTTCCTTTTTTATTATTTGTTTTAACTAACAACTAACAAACACAACGAAGTTATATGACGTTTATCTTGGTAAAAAACAGTGGCTCAAAATTGTAAACAGCTTATTATTAAGGCAATAGTATAATGCTACTTAGCAATTTGCTAAATTTAAAGTAGTTTACTAACTCATTCTTAATTTTAAACATTTTCTAACTAGTATCGTACTTAAGCAATTTTCTTAATAAATTGCTTCTGAACACACCTAAAACAATGATAATTCATGCAATAAACTAAGTAA
Source organism: Philhelius festivus (assembly GCA_963931855.1). Taxonomy (NCBI): domain Eukaryota; kingdom Metazoa; phylum Arthropoda; class Insecta; order Diptera; family Syrphidae; genus Philhelius; species Philhelius festivus. The sequence continues at coordinate 213,694,535 of OZ007555.1, read as the reverse complement.
ACAGACCTTTTGTGGCGTTTGTAAATAGCACGATACTAAAAAAATAAAATGGCTGCATATTCGATGATTTTAAATTTAATAAAAGGGTAGAGAAAGTATGAAATTTGCAAAATTTTGAGCCACTGAGTCTATCTTGTTCTGTTAAAAGATCGATTTTGACTTTCAGTTTGCGACTTCCATTGGGCTAAAATATTTATTGACATAAGAATGACCCCGATTCAATTTCTTTTATTTAATCGATTTCAACAATTAATCAATGAAAAGCCACTTACAATTCAGTTAGAAAATCATGACGACCCTCACTAGTCTAGTACCATTTTAAAAGTCTAAAAGTGTAACATATTCTTACACTTTAACAACAAAATATACATTATTAATATCTTACCAGACTTTTGCACTTGTACTACACACTAACTTCATTCATACAGCAGAAATATACTAGTTCGACATTTTTAATTTTGTTTGACAGCTCACCAAATGTCATTTCGTACTGTCAGCTGCTAGCTGCTATTCATGTTTGAAATTGCATAAACAAATAATTTAGTTCCTTGACATGTTGCTGCCTTTTCTTTGGAATTATAAAAAAATGGAAACCACAAATGTCAGATTTTGACATTTGCTTCATTGGGATTACAGATTACAAGAAGTGCGTTCACGATCAAGTTACAAAAAAAAGAACAAGAAAAAGACCTATTGCACAAGCTCGTGAATACCCGTTTTATTGTTCCAATAAAAATTTACCGCCGCTGACGCCATCTACTACATGAGACATAAACGAAGACATTATACTTTGAAAAATATTTACGAACAAACCCTATTTGTGTTGTTTTTTTTAAATTATTCCGACAGCTATTCGAAAATACTAAATGTGAAGAAAACAGGTACGTACGTAGGATGGGTTTGTTTTGCAAATTTCTAACTGTAATATATTTTAAATCCCTTAAAAAAACACGGCTAATTTAAAACTCAACTTAATTTACTATTACTATTTATTTTCAGTAGTGTACTACCTCCAAGAGTTTCTCTTGTCATGACAAGAGCTGCTCAGTAGCCTTTCGGAATCGGCAGAAAATTGTAGGTACCCATTTCTCCAAACACGCACACAGAAATTATTGAGAGTTTTAAAAAGTCACTAGGTTCAGAGACTCTCTATGAGCTGTCATAAGATCTAATTTATTTATTTATTTATTTTGGTAAGAAGTTTGTATTATAGAAGTTACGGCCTAGTTTTCAAAACTAGACTTTACATAAACATGTTGGATTTCGTGATAAGCCCAGTCGGGTTGGGTACGAAATCCCGCGTAACGAAATCCCACGTAACGAAATTCCGCAAAACGAAATCCCGCAAAACAGTATACCGTAAAACCGAAGCCCGCATAACAAAATCCTGTAAAATACTATTTTCTTTAATATAAAGCGACAGCGCTGTATATTTATTTTTATTCCTATAGTGTTTTGAGTCACTAATATCAAGGAGAATCAACGTGGCCGAAGGTTGCTACTATTTTGGAAACGGCACTGTTTCATTTCATTTTAGATTAACCAATGAGAATCAAGGACGGCTATGATACAGAAGCCCTCATTAAAGTATGTTGTTTGGTTGAGGTAGGTTTGGGCTAGGGTTTGCGGGGTGGTTGGTAGGGAGTTTGGTTGAGATGGTTTAGGACGAGGGGTTACGGGATGGTGACGCGGTGTGGTGCTACGGGGGTGTCGCGGGATGTGGCGTCAAGGCGTCGAAGAGACGGACGGCGAGAAGAACGCTTCAAAAATTGCCTTAGAGAATTTTTTTACGATTAAAATACTTTTTTAAGCAAATTTGTAATTTTAAAAGCTTAAAATGATTTTTAAGCGTTGTTGTAATTTTCTGAGGATATTTTTTTTCGCTTATAAATCAATTTTTTATTTGTTTCCAAGCTTAAAAAAGATTTTAAGCGTTCTCATAATTTGTTTGAGGAATATGTTTCCCATTTACGTTAAGCAAAAGCAGAGATTTACTGTTTCGCGTGATTTTAACTCATTTCTCGGATTCTCTGTTTTGCTCATGCAATTTCGTTGCTTCGCACTTCATGAAAAATAATTTTCTTACGTTTTTTAAGCTAACAGGTTAAATAAAAGCTATTTTGAGATTTTTATCATTCCAGATTCTTGGATTCATAAAAATTGTAGAAAAATGTTTTTAAAAAAATCATGTGATACGTCGCGTCGATTGAAAGGTTGCACTCCCTAGATCACGAATATGTATTTTTTAATTCTCTAAGATGCTTGGTTAAGCCACAAAACACATTAAAAAAAAGGTGTCAACTTTGAGAGTTCTACGGAACTTCGTTTAACAGAAAATCGACTTTAGTGATAAGAAAATTTGTTTTTAGAAAAGTATTAAGAATTCTGCTAAATATTAGCAAATTTGCGGGTTTTCGTTTTATGGGATTTCGTGATTACAATATTTTTCTGTTAAGATAACAGGCTTTTAACAGAATGTTATTTTGCGGAATTTTGTTACACGGGATTATGTTATTCGGAATTTTGTAACGCTCCCACCCAGTCACCTAAAAAGTTATGAAATTTGTAAACACCAATAAATTGCCGATTTATTTAGACACTATTCTTGAAAGTTCGACCAATAGAACCGGCCTATTATAATCAACCTTAATGCGGCTTTATGGTGCGTTGGAATAATACGCAGAAGAAGAACTGGTATCGAATCATACCCACTACCACTTAAAAACAAACCTTTCCGGGGTTCTGCCGCTTGCGTGAAAGTGAAAAATCCACATTATAATCTCTTATTGATAAAAGTGGTTCTCATCTCAGCGGTTCGGACTACATAGAAAATTCTAAGTTTATTTAGATAACAGTTCGTTTCTAAAACAGGCAGAAATGTTAATAAATGGAGTAGAGGCCTAAACAGTCAGCTGGTCAATTTACTCGTTCATAAGAAGTCTGGTATGTTTTTGTTGATCCCAATCTTGAGTAGCTTTTCACTTTATTTCTGTAGCACCATCGATTCGGAATGTTCACATTGTTTAGTTGAGAAAGCTTACAATATCTTCCAAAACAGGCTTTCACTTTTGAAGACATCTTGAAATCACAGCTCACTCCAATTAGTAAACCATTACGTTTACGGGATGTTACCTTTTTCAATCTTAATGTCGATCGTGTTCTTAAGCTCGATCATGTTCTTAAGCTCGATCATGTTCTTAAACTCGCTCATGTTCATTCAAATATTTTGCAACTTTCTAGATTTTTGCGACAGTTCTCTACCGACTTGCCTTCAATGACACTCTTTTTGCTAGGTCAATTTTGAAAACTTATTTCCTTGCAGCAAAATTTGCTGCTACTTGGACGCAGCCAGAAAGTGATATGACTCTTCCTGTAATCGAAAGCTTTAACGATTTTTTGGGACAAATATTCTTCGTTAGAAGATTAAGATGAACACTAATCCGCTGGGCTGGATAGTATCCCTTCCATTGTTCTGAAGAGTTTTTTCGGTACTGACCAGTGAGCATTGCCTAAGATTTTCTATCTTTTTTATTCTATTGGTTTCTTTCCGAGTAGATGGAAAACAGCATTTGTCCCTATAGAAGGTGAATCTTTCCCTCCTCTAACTATCCTCCTCTCATAGCACTTATGACCGTCATGGGAACGCTGATAAATAATCAGCTGAAAAAATATATACAAGAACGCAAGCTTCTCAATGACCGGTAGTATGGCTTTCGTAGCAATAGGAACACCGGTGATCTGATGGTATATCTTGAAGAACGGTAGTACAAATCTTTACATGGTTTTGAAGAAAGAAAGAATATTTCCCTTCAGATTTCAACAGCATTCAAGCATCAAGCTCTCTTATTGAAATTGCGTACATTTGGTATTGACTAATTTTTTCTTTGTTGGATTAGAAACTACCTTTCGAACTGCTCAGTACAAGTTTTTCTGGTGGGCCACAGGGCTCCGATTTATCTCCGACTCTCTTCCTGATATTCATCAATGATCTTTTGTCTGAAATTTCGAATCTATTAAATTGTTTTGCTGAGGACATTATTCTCCGCTTCTTATATTGATTCCCAGATACATGTCCTTGTTCTTCGGATACGGATCTAGTACGGCAGCGTATGTTAAGCTATTATCTCGATAGCAATGTCAAATGGGGAATCAAAAACCGCGTGAAATGGTTAAAGAACTCAATGCTGTCTTTAGTCGTTGAAGCGCGAGCCAACCCACATGTCGGTAACTCAGAGCGGCATACGCATTGAGGTGCATTAGAGCTCACCTGGTGTGGACTGATCTCATATTTTACATCGCCAAAAACTCTGCGAAGTGCTAAGGTTTTCTCCGAAAATGAAAGACATATTTCGTCCCTCTAATAAAGCCTTTATGTTCGCCCATAGATGTAGTAGAATTCCCATATTTGGGCGGATGGTCCAATAACTCATTTGAGTCTTTTAGTTAGAATTCTAAAAGAGCCTTAAAAATGATAGATGAAAGAATTATAACGGAAGAATTTGTATCTATGTACCACCTCCGCAATGTTTCATATCTTCCACTATTTTATTTTATTTAGTGTTCTAGTGAAATAGCTTGTTGCATTCCTCTCCTTGAACCGTAATTCTCGCGCTTCAGGGAAGGTCCATCAGTCTTCCTTTGAGTCCAATTTGGACGTACTATTAAATTTGGATATTCTTTTTGTTGTTGCACTACACGAATGTGGAATGCTTTAACTGGCACAATATCTCCTTCAAAGTAAATCATTTTCAGTTTTGCATTAGCCATGCTGGTATTCTTAGGATACAATGGGTGTGGAAAATCCTCCGAAGGGCTAACAATTCCTTTAACATGGGGTTGTAATAGAGTAAGGGAAGGAGAGGTTTTTCAACCATCGGTTCCGTTACAGTTTTTAAGAACTTCAGTTAAAAAATCCTTCATCTTTAGCACATTAAATTCCTCTATCGAAAAAGTGATAGTTTTAGCCGCTGTTATTGTTGTTCCATTGCTAGATTGACCGGTGATGCTTCGAGTTCGTCCATAGGCTGGAGAATTCCCGCAATTATGGAGATCTCTTTCATATCCCCAATGTATAAAATGGGCCCTAAGTGTGAAGTTACACACTATCATCCAATTGCTTAACTTTCTCAGAATCCCGAAATCTTTGAATAAGTCCTGTTTAGATTTAAATTGAATTTCCCTGAAGAATCAATATATTAAATAAATAAGTAAAATTCCTTTATTTTTTAATTTAGCAAACAAAAGAGCTCTTTTAGTATTTCGATTAAATTTTTAATTTGTATTTAATCATGAATTCCTCGACGAACAAAAATTCCTTCGATATTCCTAAAAACAATTTGATACGTAGTACCTGCCATCTATCAAATTTGATTTTAATTTTAAACAAGAAAATATTTTCTTTTAGCTTACCAAAATTTCCTGTCCTGAGTCAACGTAAAATTTTCATGAAACTCATATCATTCAACTTGAAAAAAAAAAAAAACAATATACCTTCAAAATACATTTGAGCCTACTTCTCCCAGCTCGGTCATGATCATAAAAATATTATTAAAAATAAAAAAGCTTCCCTTTATTTCATTCTTTCTTTTTTTTTAATTTTTTCTAATAAAGCGGAAAAGGGAACAAAAATTTCATAACCAATGCCACAGTTTACCTTTCCTCACCCAAGAAATCATAAATAACTAAGACCTTTTTTTTGAACCTAACAAAGTATACTATAAAAAAGGATAAATTGCTTTTGCCACAAAATCATAACCCTCCTTTACCCTTAACTAAGATGGAAAGAAAAAAAACAAAAGCAGTCTGTTCGTGGATACAATATCTGCGTTAACATTGGACGGAAAAGCAAAAAAAAAATTAAATAAATATTTAGTGCCCGCCCCGCACCATTCCCCAGCACCTTTTCGACGCAAAAATTCCGCATGATTACACCTGATATAAGAAAATTTTTTGTCATGGTAAAATCACTTGCGGCAAACTTAACACCAAGGTCACAAAATTTTTATTATTTTTGTGTCCCTGGGTTTTTGGTCTTCTTTTTCAATAAATATAATATACAGTGGTGTGCAAAAAAAAAAACATACAAAAGTTGGTTGCTCATAAAGACACATATTACGTAAAACTTCGTCTTCTTCAAATGTTCCGTTTATCACTATCACAAGGAGAATTCCCGCAATTATGGAGATCTCTTTCATAACCTTAATGCATAAAATGGGCCCAATGGGTGTGAAGATACAAACTATCATCCAATTGCTTAACTTTCTCAGAATCCCAAAATCTTTGAAAGCATCTTGTACCACATTTAAAGTTCTTGTTGTAAGTCTCTCATTTCCCGTAGACGACACGGCTTTGTCAAAGGTACGCCAACGACCACTCTCGTTGAATTTGAATCCTTTAGGCTCTCAGTCTTACAGAACGGCAAGGAAGTCGATGCGACGTTAATTCATTCGATCTCAGTAAGGCGTTGCAAAATCTCACATAAGCTTTTCCTATTTAAACTGTCCACCCTTGGGCTTGAATCTTTTTTCTTAAGATGGATTTCTTCTTACCTGAAAACTCTTTACTACAAAGGTCTATGCAGATCATCCTTCTCTGATGATTTCTTAGCTACCTCGGGGGTCCCACAAGGCAGACGCTTAGGGCCTCGACTCTTTATTCTTACTATAAACGATATTGAATATTGTTTTGAGAAATTTCGGAGTGAAAGAAAACTTTTTTTGGCTTCCGTGATCCCTTAAATGTTTTTGCACCCCATATCAACATCTGGAAGGAATGATATTTGGTGCTTCAAAGCCCTCGAGTTCGTCACCAAACAGCAGACATGCTTCAATCTGTTAGAGATATGGCAGTGAATACTTAAAGGGTGGGCGGTGACTAGTGGAGAGTGGCTTGAGAGCAAGAAGACCTGCTCGTGAACCCAGACTCAAGGTACAGCCAGCACAAGCGACGTTGGATGGAAGTTACTCGCTTTCACAAGGATTGGACTGAGTCCAGGTTTTTCTTTGCGCTCACCAGATGGACGTAGCAGAGTCTAGAGACGTACAGGTGAGAGATACTCTTCGAAAACAGTTGCACAGCTGGAAAATTTCTAGGGAGTTCCGTCATGGTCTGGGTAAGAATTTCCATGCACGGAAAAATCGAGCGACCCGTGCGTCGCGTCGTGGAAAGTTTAGTAAACTTCAGCTATTACATCACCAACATTCTGGAGGAATATGTGATTGCATTCCCACCATTTATTGAAGATGCAAGACAATGCTAGGCCACACGTTGGCAGGTGCGAAACCGACTATCTCCAAGATGTAGAAATCCACGTGATGGCTTGGCCTGCGATGAATTAGGATATGAATCCCATTGAACACATTTTTGGCCTTCTGGGCAGAATGATTATAGGAAGCTACGTGTCTCTTAAGAGACACTTAGTGGGCTGATATCTCCTCGGCTCGAAGGATGGGAGAATTTTGAGTACAACATAAAGAACCTTATCAAAGGTATGCCCAGGCGGATTGAAACTTTATTAGATATTTGGGAAGAAGTTACCCAATACTAAGGGAACGAGGAATTTTTGAAAAAAAAAATAAATGTTAATGTCATTTGTGAGTTATTCCTCGTTTTTTTACATCTATATTAATTAGTAATTTTCATTAACAAAAAAAAAAAAAAAAAATATTGATTGGAAAAAAAGATCGAAATGTTATTGGTTTCTGAAATATTTTTAAATGTTTCTGAAATTTTTCTTTGCTCAGGACAGACTTTTTTAGACGCCAAAACAAAAAAAAGCGTTAAAAATAATGGAGTTTAAAAATCCACCGCATTCAAGTTTTTAGGTTCCAAATTTAGGTTCTGCTATTTCGCCAACATTATATCAAACAAACATTTTTTTGAACACCACTGTTTGGCAATATTTTTTTGCATTCCTTTGAGTACAATTTTTTAACTGCTCTCCACGGACATGAACATGAGCAAGCGTATACTAAAATTTCTGGAAGGAAAGAAAAAAAAACATAAAACGGCCAAAGCACGTTTAAGGGAAAACGTTTCAACAAAGAGTAAAAAAAAAGTAATAAGAAAAATAAATAATTGAATAGGATGCCGGAGCATAATAAGCATCCGCCAAGGACATCCCTCTCGCAAGAAAAAAAAGTGAGACGAGGAAGAACATAATTTTGTATCTTCACATCATCTCCTTGGGCTTCTTTGCATTGCGTGCAATTTTTCATTGCACATAATCGAACCTTCCACAAAGAAGACGAAGACTTGCTCGATGGTTTCGTTCCATTCGGTTCTGGTTCTTATTTTTTTATTTTGTCTCATTAATTTTCGCTTCATCTATCCTGAATATTTAATCGGGCGTAAATAATATTCCATCGTTTTGTGTGTGCTCGTCTTCACTAAGGTCCTCCGGCATTGAATTCCTAAACTGAAAAATAAAACCAACCAACTTGCCAGCAAAGAAAGGAAGACGACGAACGTAGCGAAAAGAAGAATTATTCTAAAACGCCTTTTGATATAAAAATGAATTAAACCCACAATTTAACCCGCGTGCAAAAACCAAAAAAAAAAAACCCGAACCCTTTATAATGGTCTTCCTTGGGCAGACTTCATTATGACCATTGAATATTTCATTGAATTAAAACGAAAGGTACAATCATCCGATGTTGACCTTTTATTCTCCATTATGCACTGACAAATGCAAAGGAAGAAAAAAAAATAATTATAAAATAAAAGAGAATTGCTTAAAAACATCAAAAAGGAAAAATGAAGAAAAATATCCATTAGGGCCAAATTCCCTAATTACTTATTCGGTCCTAAAGTAAAACACAAAAGTGTATCTATGGAACTATAATTAAAGTTCATATCACCGAAAATTATATAGATACACGGAAAAAAAAGTAGAACTGCCATTAGGGGGGGTTTTAATGGTGACACACGAGTTCTGTTACGAGCATGTATAGAAGGACACATTTTTTGAGACATCTGGACAAGGACAATATTTTGGATTTGAACACGTGTGTATCAGTTAAGTGCAAAGCGTTGTTGGTAGCGTTGCCTCTGTTCGAAAAAAAATATCTACACATTTTCTATATTATATTTTTATTAAATAGAATGTTTGACGTAGAGGAAAGTGGGGCTAAAAGTAATACTTTTTACTTGAACCAATAATGATTCTCTTTAGATTAAGAAAATAAATTAATCAAACCTTTTATAAATTTGAGAGCCATGTTGAAACTCCAAAATCCATTGAGCAAGGGCAGCAAACTTGATATGTCAAGATAAAGCATTAAAAAAATGATTATTAATTTCATAAAAGCCGATCGACCCCTATACAAGAAATCACATCTAATGGTGTCCTCGAGCTGACCGAGAGAATTATTTTGAATCAGCGTCAAGTTGCACAAAGTCAACTTGCCACGAAAAAATGTCACAACTACTCCCGCCATTAAATTTACCATGAATACAATTAAAAGTAAAGGACATCTCACACATGTATAACATAAACACACAAATTTAACGAAAACTCAAATGCATGTGAAGAGGAAGATTAGAATCACAAGCGACTGGTTCGCACGAACTTGCTCCTATGTAATAGACTAGGAATTTTAAAAACGAATGTTATTAAAGAAAACTGTTCATAAGGATAAAATTTATTTTTTTTTAACTCTTTTACTAGTAAGAGATAAAAACAGAATGATATGCAAATATGAATTTATGAAAGATCATAAATTATAAATCGTTGTACTTAGTGGTTTCTTAAAAAAATAAGCTCTTATATACAAAATTTTTAAAACATTTTTAAGAAAAAAATTTGGTACGCCAATTATAAGTTTTTATTATGGTACGAATAAAAATCAGATTTCCAAAAAAAAATATTGTGCCGTTTTTGAGATATCAAATTTTCCAAGAGCAAAAAATAAATGTTTTTTTTTTTTTTTAATTTAAAAAATATTAAATTTTTTTTTAAGTTTTGAAATGCGATGTTTTTTAAACCTTTTAGAAGCATGTCTATAAGAATTTCATTAAAATTCTTTATGTCGATAATGAGTAATTCAAAATTTTAAAAATGGTTCTATGGTAGGTACAAGCTGTAATATCTTAACGTCAATTTTTTTTTATTAAATTAAAGATTATTTTATTATTATTTATTAGATTAAAGATTGAAAGAAAAAAAATGTTATCAAAATTATAGGCACCGTTTCCGAGTAAAGTAGAGTGCAATAGTGGCGTAACCTTCATACTTCTCTTAGGAACTGTTAAGATTCTACGCCCGCCACGAAATGAATGAAAAGAAATGAAATGAAAAGAAAACTGAAAGCGCTAGGCAGGGACTGAGGCAAGATTCGGAAATGGCTAAAGTATCTACCGTTACTTTGGTTTTAACTTTTGATCTCATGAAGACCCTTCCAACTCACTATATTAGGTACAAAATACAACTTTGGACCTTTTGCTTCGGGATACATAATATGGGTACTGAAAAAGTTCACATGTATATTTGGGATGAGTCCACAGCGTCAAGGGGGCTTCAAGAAATAGGAAATATCACAAATAGGAAACTGTTCATTTCAAATGATTGAATAGCTCAAAATTCAGTGGTTACATTTCGAAAAAAGTAAACCATTTTCAATTTTTTAATAAATATTCTAATAAAATTTATGATTTACTCGAAGAGGTAAATGTTAAAAAGAGACAATCCGTTAATATTTAAAAAAAACTCAACCAGCTTGAACAACCTAAAATAAACGATAACAAAAAAGAAAGACCTAATTGAACTTCTTCAATTTATACCACCAATGCATCACTTTTTTACTTGCGAAATAGGTACTATAGGGCAAGTTCTGCATTTGGAAAAAAAAATCGAACTCGAGATTTTGATCAAAGTTGACATTACGATGATAGCGAAGACGAAAAAAGTGGGTCCGACAATTCCGTCTGTCTGTCTGTCTGTATGTCTGTACCTCGATCTAGACCCTAAGCCACTGGACCTATTTTCTTCAAACTCGGTAGTTATGGGTCTTCGGTGATTCCCTAGAGGGGAAATTGAAATTTTTTTTTTAGCTCTAAAACTAACGGTACCCCCCATACACCCGTAATGCAAAATCTTATTTATCTCGAAAACGGCTCTAACGATTTTGATAAAAAAAATTAGGTGTGATATTATGGACATGGACTACGTTTTGGTAAAAAAAAAATTTTGGGGCAAAATGTTATTAACGGTACCTGTCATAGAACCGTTTTTTTTTTTGATTTTCGACTTTCTCATTAACGGCTCTAACGATTTTAACCAAAAATTTTCAGCAGGAGTCCCCCTAAGTTTAAGATAATATTGTATATAAAAATATTCGAAAAATTATTTGTTGGGTTTTGTTGAAAAATTTTTTTTTTTTGAAAAATCAATATCTTCGAAACCTATGAACGATTATTTTTTTAAATTATTTCCAAAAATCAATATTATTAAATACTTGAAATTCGCATCCCACATTTTTTCCTTGAAAAATTTTAAAGAAATTTCTTATATAAAAAATTTATTTATTTAATATTAAAACGATTTTTTAAAGTTTGTTTGCATAAATTCATACTTTTCTAGAAATCAGACGGCAATTTCATTTTAAATTCATGTTTTATATTTTTTATAAAATGTATCTTAAATTCCAAAGTACTTTTACATAAGAGCAAGTTCGTGCGATCTAGTCGTGCATTTTATTTATAATAATTTTAAAACGTCAAAAATTGTTCCAATCGAAATATTTGACGATTCATCAAACCAGGAGTAAAATCATTAAAAAACAAGTAAAAATGTACATTTATTTTTTTTTTAATTCTTTATTTTTACAGAAAACCATGAATGCAATAGTTGCGTAACCCACCTTTTTTTTCAAAATGAAGTTGAATTAAAAAAAAAAAAGCGTGCCCTACAAAATATGCTTTTTTTCAAACCGTTCCACGTTTTTAGATAAATCAAAAATGTTAAAGGAAAAATACAAAAAATTTTTAAAGAAATCCTGTTTCTTAAATCTCTCGTACCTCTAAAGTGAAATTTATGGATTACGCCACTATTGCACTGACAGCCTCATATATCAAGTTTTAAAAAAAAAATAGCATGGGGTTTTCGAAATACATATTGAGTTTTGAAAAAAAAAAAATTGAAATTTTTTTTTAAAATCCAATTTTTTTTTAAATCCAATATTTTTTTAATCCAATTTTTTTTTTAAATCCAAATTTTTTTTTAAAATCCAATTTTTTTTTAAATCCAAGTTTTTTTTAAAAATCATTTTTTTTTTTGAAAATTTTAATACACAATTCTATTTGAATATTTGGGGAACTTTTGCAAAAAAAAAAAAATGATCAAAATCTGAGGTACCGTTTTTGGAAAAATCAGAAACAAAAGAAATTGTTCCATGGGCGGCACCCTCAATAACCATTTTTCGGAAATTTTTTTTTCAACCATTATTTAGCTTTAACTAAATCAAACAGTTTTTGAGAAAAAAAAAAAATATATTTATAAAATTTCGAAAAAAAAATCGTATGGCAGGAACCGTTATTTTTGGTCTTAACAAAAAAAAAGAAAAAAGCGTGTGGAGGGGGGGGATTTAAAAATACCATCTGCCAAGTTTAAAGAAAATCGACCGAGCCGTTTAGACTGTAGTCGAACAGACAGACAGAATGCATAACTTGCCTTATAGTACCTTCTATGTATAAGTCGCAAGTTAAAAGTAACAAACATGCTAATTATTGGGTCCATCCCAGAACTTTATTAATGGTCTCAAATTAACAACTGAAGTAGAAAAACCGGTAGCTATGGAGAAGCTGAGAATTTGTCTCTTTCATGCAATTCTTTTCAGCGGAATCCTCTTTTTAGCTGTTTTTTTTACTCCTGTTACTTCTAGCCCCTTTGTAATTATTTTATCGAAGTTAATGCTGTCGATAATGAGGAAGTTGAATAAAAGAATAACGTTTTTACGCAGGTATCATTAATAACAATTTTAGTGACTGTTTTTGGCAAAATATATACCATGTATCCAAAAGAATACCGAGAACTACCTTAGATCCTTAAATATGGACCTGCACCCTACAAACTTCCACTGATCCACGAGATTAAAGTTAACGACCTTAGATAACGACGTTTGTTCGATAACTGGGCTCTCGAACACTTGGAAGTTGACTTAGTCAGCGACGAGACCCATTTCTGAATAAATGGGTTCGTCAACAAGCTAAATGTCGAATTTGGGACGATTTCAATCCAGACGAGATCCACCAAATTGCAGTGCATCAGAGAAAGTCACTTTTCGGTGTGGATTTTGGGCTGGCGGCATCTTCCGTGCATACTTCTTTGGGAACGTCAGTGCCCAAACAATCACCGATCTCCATCCGTCGATGATATCGAATTTCTTTTGACCCGAATTGGATGATATGAAATATGAACACCGACGACATTTGCTTTCAACAGGACGACGCACGGCGGCGCTTCTTGCCACACAGGTCGTGCCACAATGGGCATTATGCACGAACCATTTCAGAACATAGTTACTCGTATCTCATGCGGAGGTGAGATCATGTGATTTGACCCCTTTGGAATCCTTGCGGAGTTTTCTAGAACAAAGGTCTATGTCTATAATTCACAAGCCACCACTGCCCCGAAATCCAACATATTCAATGCCATTTGTCAACCTGAGTTATGTCCTAGAGTTATGAAAAATTGGACGGTTGGTATGCGCGTCATTGAGCGGAACTGCGGCGGAAATTTAAATGAAGTTACTTTTATACTTCCATCGCAAACATCGGCATTCTAAATAAATTTAAAAAAAATTTAAGATATCTCGCTCAGAGTTTTTTTTTCAATTAAGAGATAGGGAACACTTAATGGAAGCCCCTTTAGTAGTTATAGTGGTAGTAGAATACTACTTAGAGATAGTTTTTCCAATTGATATATTTCAGCAACTGTCAAAAGTCATCATTTTCCATTCATTGATTTCGACGACGGCCATAGATAACGCCGTGAGTTCGGTAATTGGGCGCTCGTAATGATGTGGAGAGATACGTGTTTTGCGAAAAATTCATATTCTGGGTTAGGTTAGGTTAAGGCGGCTGCTGGCCGCAAAAGCCAACACACTTAGACCAATAGTTGGTCCGTTGTGATACCACAGGGTTCTAGAAATCTCCCTTACTCGTTAAACCATTTGGAGCTAGCAATAAAGCGTTTGAGACAATAAATGTTGGAATTTCTGAGATCACTAGGATCATTATATTAGAAGTATCCCAAGTGGAGTCTACGTTTTTGTGATAGGGCAGGACAAGAACATAGAAGGTGAGAAACTGTCTCTTCTTCTTCTTCATCCATGCAGCTTCTGCAAAAATCGTTTGCAGGAACTTCAAGCCGAAAAGCGTGTCTACCTATTAGGCAGTGTCCAGTAAGTACACCTATAACGGAGCTAATGTGCAATCTACCAATAGAAATGAGTTGTTTTGAGCGTTTAGTATCAAGCAATGGCCAAATAAATTTTGTTGACTGGCAAGTTGAGGTGTTAGTCCATCTATGGTTCGCTTTCTTTATGGTATCAAGCTTTAGTATAAGTTTACAAGTAGCTAGAGGTATACCGATGTTAGATTTGCTATCCGCCAAAGGTAAAATTGTTCCATTTTTTGCAAGTTCGTCGGCTTTACAGTTGCCCAGGATGCCTCTATGATCCTTGACCTATATTAGGTGAATGTTAAACCGTTTTGCCATCTCCACCAGAGATGATCGACAATTTTAGGCTGTTGCTGAAATTATGGAGACAGAGTCCAATGAGTTAATGGCAGCTTGACTGTTCGAGAAGATGCGAATATCAGTAACCGATATCACGTTATCTTTTAGCCAAGAGAGGACTTCTTTGATTGCCAGAAGTTCTGCCTGGAACACCCACAGTGATTGGGTAGACGAAATGAGAGACATAGAATTTATCTTTGGGAGTATACGCCTCCACCGAACACTAGATCCATCTGTATAGAAGTGAAATCTGTATTCTGGGACAAGACCCAGAATTGACTCAGTGTCTACTGAAGTAAACACAATCCATAAGTGTTGGATTTTATCCCCAAAAATTCTCTATTTGGTGGAGTTTATGGCATGGTAGCATTACCGGACCTTTTTTCTTTAGAAATTATGAAGAAGACACCGTTACCGTCAATAGCCTCGGTTATATAGAGCGATGTTAACAGACTCTCTGTGACCAGAACTCGAAAACATCCTTATAATCCAGCCGTGTTTCCAACAAGACGGCTCTACATGCCATAAAATGCCATAAAAGCGATGCAACGCTAGAAGTCGTGAAGAAGAAATTTGTCGAATGGGTCATTTCACGGCGAACCTATTGGCCAGCGTGATCAAACTACTTTACACAACCCGATCATTTTCTCTTTGAATACGTCAAGCCCTTAGTCCTTATTCCTAACAAGTAAAATACTTTGAACGAGCTCGGACCCAAAATTCTAGACGCCATTGCTAAGATAATTCCGCGAGCAGAATAGCACTGCCATCGAAGCTGAGGCGGCCATTAAAATGATGTGCTATTTCATACTTATTGGCAAGAATTAAGTCAGAAATAATTTAATACCTCACACAGTTTCTCTTTTATTTAAATTTCTTTACCTATCGATCTAAAATGATTTGTGTAACCCTATCAAGTTAACAGCTTAAAATAATATCTTCATCAAAATTATTCAATCAGGACTTTTACTTCAAAAAGCGGAATGGCAATTGGCAACACTGTTTGTGGGTAACTCGAGGTTTTACGTTTATTATTTTAATAACTTCCTTGCTCGATACACAAACGGTAAACCTAATGACGCAAAAATGTAAATGTCTATGAGATACTTCCTCGTGGGTCGTATATGTGACGACATAAGGGAGACTTTAACGAAGACGAAAGGACAAAATGACGACACCCCAATTTATCATCAACCAACACATCAAAATAAAAGACTAAAAATAAAAATAAAAATAAACTAAAACCATTCCCGGATGACCATTTTCCGACGAAAGCCATATACCTCTAAGACCGACATAAAAACTTATTAACATTAAACTGACATTTAGATAGCAATTTCAAAAGTAAAAAAAAAAATGCGATCACTCTGTGCGGTCGTATATCTATGCCATTTATCTATATTCCAGGTTTGAGGTTTTAAAATACAAATTTCTCTCTTCCTATTGGATATTTTGTGTGTTTGAGTGTGCATTAGGATGTCATTACCATAAAGTAATTATGATAATGGTGGAATACATATATCAAGCACTTTTGGTTTTATTTACATGTCATTTTGGCAACAACAGTGAACAAAAAAAAAATTGTATCGGCGCAGAAGGATGTCCTCAATGTTTAGCGGAAGGATTTATGGTAACCGGAAATGGCGCAGAAAAACATTAATTGTACTTAATCTGGTTTTATTAGGAGTTATGGCTGTGAATTTGTGTTAATGTTCGCACAGAGGGAAAAAAAAAATAATAATCATTCTATTTGAGTTTATTTTTGTTAAGGTTGGAGGAGGTGTTGTTGGTGTTAATTTTATGTAAAGAATATTTAAACTTGGGAATTAAGCTAGGACATTCATTTTCTAATAGATGTGAACAAAGTATGGTAATTGTGGGGTGTTAATGAAGGAAGGGAAGCACGTGTTCAGAAACTGGGGCTTTAAATTTAGATTTGTTCAACAAAACAAGTTCCATGTACAATTTAAAAAAAAAATTAATTCTTTTGGGGTCTGGCCAGACGGGTCGTCAGCCACACACCTCAGCAAAATGTTTCCACTCAACAAGAAACTGCTAGATTAAACTAGGGAGAACGCTCTTATTTGAGCTAATTTTTCGTTGTTACAGTTCGTTAATTTGACCATGTATTTGAAACCGAGGTTAGTGATGTTGGATATACAGGGTGTCCCGCAGTCACCGCCCCAAATGAAAACCATGGATTCCTGAGGTCATTTTAAGTCGAAAAACTTAAGAGGTCATTTTCTCGTTTTCGAGTTATAACGGTTTTTATGATTTTTCCCTTAACTGGCTTTATCTTTGCCAAACTACGTCCGATTCGTAAGATTTTTTTTATAACCAATCAAGAATTTATTACAGTTTTAGTTTGTCTAAAGACTTCTTTTTCTGCGGAAAACCGTTTCACCGCAATTTTGCATCAAACCAATTTTTTTCGTTTTTAAGTAGTTTTTTTCACTTTGATATCATTTTATTCAAAAAAACACGTTAATGAGTATTAATTTTTTTCACTTATTATTAAAGCCCAGTTCATTTTTTTTTAAAAATAATTTTTGTTTCTTTAAAAAGAATATTAAATGTAATTAACAAAAAATAAACAAACTGAGTGAATTTAAAAAAAAATAATTTTTAAATACAAAATTAACTTTTTCTGAGCTATTGTGGTTAAGAAAAGGATAAAAAAAATTTAATTTAGTTAAACCTAGGTAATGGTTGAAAAAAAAAAAATTTCCAAAAAATGAGTAGTTTTGGCACCCCCCTTGGGACCATTTTTTTTTTTTTTTGATTTTCTCAAAAACAGTACCACCAATTTTGATAATTTTAATTTTTTATTCTAAAGCTTTCCAGCAGTTTGAATATTATTGTGTATTCAAATTTTCCAAAAATTTTTTTTTTGGATTTTTAAAAAAACTTTCAAAATTTTTTTTGAAAACACAATATTTCGAAACCCCCATGCTCGATTTTTTTCAAAACTTGATAAATAAAAGTTTGGAAAAATAATCTACAAGATATGAGAAAAATAAATTCATTTTACCTCAAAATAACGGTACCCTTCATACAAATTTAAAAAAATGGTTTTCGAAAATCGTTTTTTCCTTGAAAAAGGGTTCCGAGAATTTTGCTTAATTTTTTTTTCTTTCTATTATTTTTTCATATCTGTAATTTAATAAAAAAAAATTGAAAACAAGATATTACTGACTGTAAATACCATAGAACGATTTTTTACAATTTTGAATTTCGCATTATCAGCACAACGGATTTTAATGAATTTTCGTAGAAGGAAGCTTCTAAAAAGTTTAAAAACATTGCACTTAAAAACTTTAAGAAAAATATGTTTTTGAATTTTGAAAAAAAAAAATCAATTTTTTGTTTTTTGAAAATTCAATATCTCGAAAAAGGCTCAATACTTTTTTTGTAAATTTAATTTTTAGTCATACAATAATAAAAACTTCAAATAGGCCTACCAACATTTCTTCTTAAAAGTGTTTTAAAATTTTCTTATATAAGACCTTATTTTTTAAAAAACCACTACAAAGACTTATAATTTTTGTTCTTGCATAAATTCTGATTTGCATAGCGTTCCGTTTTTGTCTCTTACTACTAATATAATTTAAAAAATGATGATAATTTCATCCTTATGAACAGTTTCTCTAATAAAATATCATTCATTTTTGAAATTCTTAGTCTCTTACATAGGAGTAAGTTCGTGCGACCCAGTCGTGCATTTTATTTAATTGCGACTTATAGGTACTATAAGACAATTTATGCATTCGTAAAAAGAATCGAACCCGAGATTTTGATCAAAGTTGACATTACGATGACAGCGAAGACCAAAAAAGTGGGTCTCGCATTTCTGTCTGTCTGTCTGTCTTTTCTACTACAGCCTAAACTGCTCGGCCGATTTTCCTTAAACTTGGTAGATATCATTTCTAATTTTTTCTCCCGACAAGTTTTTTTAAGACGAAAAAAAACTATCACGGAATCCATCGTACGATCTTTTTTGGAAATTTTATAAATATTTTCTTTTCTCAAAAACTGTATCACAGAATTAAAAAAAATCATAAAATTTCATTTAGTTAAAGCTGGACAATGATTGAAAAAAAAAAATTGTTTTACATAAAAATAATGGTACCCGACATACAAATGTTAAAAAATGGTTTTCGAAAATAGTATTTTTCTCAAAAACGGTTCCGAGAATTTTGATAAAAATGGTTTTCTTTAGTTTAATTTTTATGATCTATAATTCAGTAAAAAAAAAAATTTTAAATTACTATACTACTGACTGTACCTACCACAGAACCGTTTTTTTTTTTTAATTTCTCACTATCGGTATAACGGATTTTAATGAAATTTTTAATAGAGAAGCTTCTAAAAAGTTTAAAAAACCTTGCATTTCAATACTTTAAAAAAATATTTTTTTAATTTTTGAAAAAAAAAAATCATTTTTTTTTTGGAAAATTCGATGTCTCAAAAGCGCCTCAATATTTTTTTGGGGATTTTTTTTTGATTAGTACAGTAATGAAAACTTGAAGTTGGCGTAAAAAAATTTTTTCTTAAAAATGTTTTAAAAATTTTGTAAGTACAATAAAAGCTTATTTTTTTAAGAAACCACTACGAAGACTTATAATTTTTGTTCTTGCATAAACCAATATTAGCTTGAATCACATTGTTACGGTAAAAATTCACCGCAACAATCTTCATTCTTTCTATTTCCTTTTCCTTGCATCCTTCCAATTTTCCTTTTAATTACACAGGTGTTCGTTTTGCGATAGTGCGAGAGAGCAGGGCGACCATGGTCCATCAGCCAGTGGTTCTCTCTCTCAGTATCGTAAAACAAACAAATCGTCGACGAGTACTGACAGACGGGCGGTCTGTTCTATGGGTTCGAATTTGAAAACGTTGAAGACACTTGGTCTTTAAACGTAGATGTCGCTCTTAAAGGAGAACGGCCGAGTGCCCAACCTAAAACTAAAAACTAGAAATTAACTAATTTGTAAAAGATGGAACGTTAAGTGTGAGTTCCCAAACTCCCCCTTGTCTGAGTTAAAGCCAATCACGACCTTTTGAGTAAAGTTATTCAACTTGATCAATTCCTCTTTCTTTTGCTTTCCTCTCAAATTATTATTATTGTTAGAAATCCGGTGGGGACGAATGTGCGCGAGTGCTTATTAATTCTACTTTAGGTTTTAAAGATTTTTTTTTCTATCAGCGCAAAAACTGTGGGGATTGTGAACTAACCAAAGGAAACGTCGTGACCTGGATGGAAATTCCAGCGGGCGGCGAATTCCATGGAAAGTTCGAGAGAAACTGACGGAAAGAGAATTTGTGAGTAAGCAGGATCGCCATATTTCGACACCAAAGGCTCTTCAGCAAACTTGCGGAGATTGGCTGTCGATGACGTGATCGAAATTCGCGATACCGAATTGGCTGAAAGCACGAGGGTATGGGGCGAAATTTTGAGCGGCTATCCAGGAGAAAAATCTTGGAAGTCACTCTGATCTTGATCGAGAAAGTAGATAGCTGGTGAAAGAAAATTTTGAAAACAGAAGTAGAATTAGAAGAAAGAAATTTTGTTTTGTTTTTTAAAAAAAAAAGTATAAATTAAAAAGATAGAAAAAAAAATATAATAGTGGAAGTGAAGGAAATACAGAGGACGAAAAGAGGAAAAGTTATTGGAGACTAAATAAAGGAAGAGGAAAGGAAGAAGGAGGAAAACGAAGAAAACATATCAGAAGGGATATTGTCGAGAAAAAAAAAGCTAAGTACCTTTTTAGTGCTTGTCTTTAGAGTAAAATCGTCTTTTTTTTATTATTTTGTCTTGATTGGTTTTTAACTGCGTTACGTTCATTTTCCGAAAATTGCGGAAATCGCGACCCGTTAATATCCGTTGTGTTTCTGGGAACCAAACCTTAACGGTCCATCTTATTTTTAAATTCTCTTTGTATTTGCTTGAAAAGATCCTGGGTTTTAATCCTACAAGGAAGGTTTCCCAGGCAAATAAATTTTTAAAAATTCAAAAAAAATTATCTTTCATTTTCATTTTTCATCTCCGCCCATCATCGTTGTTCATTTTTCTTCGCAAAGGTTTGCAATTTCCTTTTTCTTATTTCAGGAAAAAATTGCTGGCGCCCTTTTTATTACGCAGTAAGTACGCCACTGGGGCGATTAAACGTAATAAATTACATTTTTCATATCAATTTGATATCAAACATAATCACCCTTAAAATCCACAATTAAATTTTCCAACCCCATTGTGAACCCACCCCAACTGCTCTAGCCGTGGTGGCAGCATCTTACTCGCTGTCAGCTGCACTTGTTGTTTTGTCAATTATTGACACTTCGCCTTCTTCTCAATTCGTGGTGGTTGTCGTCGCGCCGCCGCAAACTCGTTTCGTTGTTTTTCTTTTTATCATATCAATAATAATAATTTTAATTAATTACATCCCGCGGTCGCGATCGAAAATTCAAGTGTAGCAACATGGCATCGTATTTTTACCTTCAACTACTAAAAAAGTTCTAGTCATTTAAAAAATTAATTTTATGCTTATGAAAAGTTTTCTCTAATAACATTCATTTTTGAAATTCTTAGAGTTTTACATTGGAGCAAGTTCGTGCGATCCAGTCGTGCATTTTATTTTGTTTACTTAGGTTGATAGTCAAGTTCCACTGAAGACAATAATCACGTAATATGTTGATTATTAGTTGAAGAGGCTCAGGAGACTCTACCAATAACACAAAATCATCCGCGAAGACCATCTTATGAGAGTCCGCATGGCATAATTTTCAGCAGGTCTTAAATAAATAATCAAAAGACTCATGGACTTAAGATTGCATCCTTGTTTCAGTCCTACCAAATTGTTAAACCAGTTAGAAAGATCTATCCATCCCCTACTGCGTTTAAAAATTTTTGATGTAAATACCTTCGATTAGGGTTCCGAAATTGAAATGACATTCCATCCTCGTATAGTTTGTACATAAGACCGTTTCTGTTAATGGGATCAAAAGCTGTTCGGAAATCCAGTAAAAATGAATAACCTCTTGTTTTTACGTACATACTGTGAGCGTCAAAAGTGAGTAAACACCTAAAGGATTTCTTGAGTTACATGGAATTGAAACCAAAAAATAAACGAAAATTGAATTCCAATAATATAAAATAAAAGTTTTATTTAATAGCAAATGAATTAATGCATTTTTACCCAATAAAAACTAAATAAACTTCACATTATAGGCGTCAAAAGTAAGTAAACATCTGTTATATCTTAAAATTATTTATAAATATAGTACGTCAAGTAAAAAACTGGGTATTTCATTTGATCACCTTTAGACTTCATAACATCTCTTAGTCAGCGTGACATAGAAACAACAATGTTATTTCTAACATCGGAGGATATTTGAGACAGTTCTTCAATTAAAGCCTTTTAAGATCATCTTTGTTCATGATGGCCCGTTTGTGAAATTTTCCGGTCCAAATGATCCCATAAATGTTGTATGGAGCTTAGGTGCGGCGATTTGGGAGGGTGGTGGATTTGCTTTGAAGTCCTATAAAGTATTCATTCTTTAAGCAACTGCGAGGTATGCTTAAGATCATTGTCTTGCTAAGAGATCCAATTGCTAAGTATCCCTAAATTGCGTAAGGTCGATTGAAGGTTATTGCTTAGGATGTTTAGATAGTCTTCATTATTCATTGTACTTTCAATGAAAACAAGATTTCCGATCGAATACGCCGCCACCGTTAGGGCGCTGCATTTGTTGCCCGGAGATACATATTTAAGTCATAAAATCATCTTCTCGGACGAGGCCCTGTTTTGGCTCAGCGGCGATGTCAAGATGCAAACTTTCTGTTATTAAAATTTCATCGAAAAAATAAATGTGTGTGTTTTTGTTTTCAACCCTACTACTCGCGCTTCAGAGAATGCCCATTAGTTTACCCTTGAGCCCAACTTCGGACGTACTGATAAGCTTAGAGATTTTTTCTTCAGTCGCACAACACGAATGTGGATTTATTTTCTCGGCCCAATATTTCCCCCCAATTACGATATTCAGGCATATAAAGCCAACGTGCATCTATATTTACTTTTAAGACCTCTCAAACACTCTCACTGTGGCAAAAAATTTTAAGAGTAGTTATAACGTCTTTAGTGCGTGCAAAATTAAAAAAAAAAAAAACATTGAAAAGATCAAAAAAAGAAATGTGCTTGAGTGCATTGAGATGAAGATTCTTCTTTATTTAATAAACTAAACAACGATTTCAACCTGTTCACCTGGGACGTTTACAAAGCAACTCACGACGCCGACGAGTCTTCGAATCTCACATTATGGCTTGCACAGGTGGAGAACGACTTCAACCAACTTGGTTTGTGTAAATAGCCCAGTCGGAATAGAAATTTAAAAGTAAATAAATTATATTGTACACTTTTCTTTGACCATTTGTCGGAGGGGGTCATTTGGAGCATATAAATTGATTTTTGGAGTAATTTTGCTACAGTTTAAGCTATCAACTTGTATTTAACGAGAATTAGTTTTTTCCCAAAATCTACTACTCAAACTTTAAACTGTTTTGTCGACAAAGCCGAACAGTGGGGCCATTTGTATGGGAGACCGGTAAAATGTATATGAAAACCGAATCACTTAACCGATTTGAATGACATTTTCAGGAATGAAAGTAACTTCGGAAAAAAAGCACCACATTAAGTTTCCACCCACTGCCACGCCCAATAATAGAAAAGAATTGTCAAAATTGATAAAAATCTTTGCTTTGTTTCAAGTAAAGTTTAAAGATGATACTTTTTTGAAGGAAGTTGGTCATTAAAATTTTCCACACCCACTTTTTGGGCGTTTTGTTTACACTTTTTTGTAATAGGTACTTGTTTTGTATGAAGGCAGTATTTTTTTACCGCGATGAAATCGGAACCATACAACTGATTAAAATAAAATTTTTAAATATTATAAACGATTGCTTAAGGAATGACAACAAAATATTTCTGTGACGCTAACTGCAGGCTTACTATCGGCCGATAGTTTCACTTAGAATAGTATATTTATTTGTAAATTTAAGCCTTTTCTAGTTCCAACGAGTTTGCTATTTTTTTAAAAACCATAAGAATCCGTACCTATAGTTCAATTATTTTATAACATTTAAATATTTGAACGAAAACAAAAATCATTAAAATTTGTTGTGTAGCCCCTCCTCTTCCCCAGACTTAAGATGTAAATTACTCCTAAGAATACTCGTAAGTATGCCATAAATAGGTACAAGAAATATAACGATAAAGTATCTCCATCGGCGCCATATCGTGTTCTAGCCTCTCCGTCCCGTAATATGATAAAAAAGCTCTTAGATTTTAATGCATTTTCAATAAAACCGATAACACAACAATTTTCATATTGTTTTCGTTTTATTGAAATTTCCCTTAAAACCAGCTAATAGAATAATCTTTCGACTTGAAATAACTTTATCGCATATATTTAAATTTTCAATCGATAACAATAGAGTCTTTTGTTAAGCCACCATATCTATACACACATAACTGAAAACAAACAAGAATCTATTTATAGAGCTTAATTTATTGCCAAGATGATGTGATAATGAGATTAGGACTATAAAAAAGACATCTAATTAACTGTTAAGATATTCAAAATAAACATTATGGTTTATTTGGATTAAGCTGAAATCCCCCTGCATGAATGAAAATCATTTTAGAATCAGGAAATTGCATTTTTAAGAATTTCTTCTTTTTTTTAATTACTCTGGTATAGTATTTGACATGACAATGTAAGGGAAAGGCTTCAGAATTCTGAGGTATGGAACTCAAAAGGCATTAGTATAATCCACTTTGCAAAAAATCAATTTAAAGTTTCTTTAAAGATTTAAAATTTGCGATCCAACTTTTATTTCAAAAATATTTTTTGAATAATTCCATTATGGAAGGAATATAACATCATATCAACGTCTTCCACGGAAGTTCCTGGAAACTCAAATTTCGAATAATTTTTAGACACAAGACTGGCAATTACTCACCAATTATTTGACGAATATTTATTTTTCAAGTGTCAAGAGAAAGGTCGCAAAAAATGTCACGTCACCGATGCATTTGATGTCAAAAAAAGATTCTAGGCAAGGCGATGATCTGCCGTGCGACTTTTTCAACATCGTTCTTGAAATAATAGTGTTAAACTCAGGCGTCAACATAAGAGGCACAATCTTTCGAAAGTCCGTCCAATTACTCGGATACCCCGACGACATTGACATTATTGGAAGGACAAGGCGTGATGTCAGTGACATCTGTGAGCATTAAGACGGAAGCGAAGAAGATGGTTTCAGCGGTCAATGAGGGCAAGACCAAGTATATGCTTTCATCAAGAAAGGACACACAACACCGAAGTCTATGACTATAACTTTGAGGTAGTGAAGGACTTCATATACCTAGGCGCCGCTATAAACTCAGAAAACAACACCAGCGCTTAAATCAAACGGACAATAACTCTTGCCAATCGCTGCTTCTTTGGACTAAGACGATTGAGTAGCAAAGTCCTCTCTCGAGCAACTAAAGTGTCTTTCTATAAGACCCTCATCTTCCCGGTCCTTGTCTATAGTGCAGAGACATGGACTTTGTCGAAAGTGGATGAGAGCGCTTAATGCTGTTTCGAGAGGAAAATTCTTCGTGTGATCTTTGGTCCCGTCTGAATAGACGGGGAGTGGAGGAGAAGATTTAACCACGAACTGTACGGGCTGTACAGGTCAATTTCACCTAAACAAACGTATAAAAGTCCAGCGACTGAGATGGCTGGGTCATGTAGAGCGAATGGACCCGAATGTTCCGGCCCGAAAAGTCTTCGAATCAAACCACCCCGAGGGACGGCGAAGTAGACGAAGACCGCGACTCAGGTGGCGCACACAAGTGAGGGAGGACCTCAACCAACTTGGCGTGCGAAACTGGAGACAGCTAGCTAGGGACCGAGCTAGCTGGAGAAGCTTGTTGGTTGTGGCCCTGGTCCTTAAAACTTAAAACCGTCCAAGACAACACGAATTGAACGGCCTGAAAGATAACTTCTAATCCAACGAAAAAGAGATTCATCGATGCCAAATGCACGCATTTTCGATTTTCACAAAAATCGTGCCAGGATTGGTTCCACCTTTCGGTGAGATATACCATCAGATGACCAGTGGACCTGTTGCTACGAAAACCGTACTACCGGTCATTAAGAAGCCTAAATCAATTGGTAGCTTTTCACAGTCCAGATTATTAGAAATGGTTTTAAATAGCTTGACATCATCAGCGTATATAAGACAGGTTAAGTATTTTAAAACTGATGGAAGATTATTTTTAAATATTAATATAAAAAGAATCGGGCCCAAATGGTTGCCCTGAGGAACTCTAGAAATAACTTTAAAACATCTGTTTTTGCCACAAAACTTTATGTGAAAGCTTGTCTAAAAGTTTTTTATTATTAGTTGGGCGGCAAAATGTCGCCGGTGAAGCGGGTAGAGTAGAGATCATTTGTTTCATGACAGAACATTTGACAAGTCAACAAACAACAACGACGTAAATTTGAAATTCGCCACCCTGCCTATGATTCGTCGTTGACGATCTGGGTTGATTTCCGTGAATTCGTAAACGGTGAGTAAGGCCGTAAAGGTGCATTCCGTTATTGTCGCGCGACTCGAAGAAGAAGACGTATCTGCCGTTGAAGTTGGAAGTCGTTCTGGTCCCACCACAGAGTAGGGTCAAGACGAAGTCGACTCACCAGAAGTACCTCAAGCATCTAGTCAAAAGCCTGCAGAAGAAGTGAACCTCGATGTTGCCAAAGAAGACATAATTGAAATCGAGCCTTCTGTTCCTGCCGAAGCCAAAGATGTGAATCTCGACCGACGAAGTCAGAACGCTTCTAGTACGTCACGGATCTGACTCAGTACAGCACATCGATTTGAAACTTGCCGATGTTGTTCGCTCAGGGACTTCAAGGAAAGACGGTACCCGAAAACTAACCAAAGGGTCTACAAACCATTATCCAATGGTGAAAAGGTTCCCCGATCATGGATGGTGTACTCGCCTTTGAAGCAATCTTTGTATTGTTTCTGTTGCAAGCTGTTTGACAATTCCAGCTCGAACTTCGCATCTGAAGAAGGATTCAACAAATGGTGGAAGCTAAATCCAAAAATCGGAGACCATGAGAACAGCCTGGACCATGAGCAGAGCTTCTTGAAATGGAAGGAGTTGGAAGTTCGCCTGAATCGTAAAGCAACAAGAAGTTTTCGAAAGTGAAGAGAAGAAGTGGAAGGATGTACTGAACCGGTTGCTGAATATTATCCAGTTCTTAGCCAAATAGAATCTGGCCTTCGGAGGACATCGAGAAGACATTCGTGGAGATGATAGTGGCAAACGCGGGAACTTTCTGGAGTTAGTGCACTTCCTAGCTAAATATGATCTTCTTCTAATGGAACACCTGATGAAGATAAAGCTGGGAGCAAGAGTCCCAATTTCGTATCTATCTCCAGAAACCCAGAATGAATTGATAAACTTACTGGGACAACAATTTTGATCCACCATCATCCGTCGCATTCAAGAAGCTAAATATTAGTGACAGCACACCAGACATCTCCCACAAAGACCAAATGAGCCAGGTTCTGCGATACGTACATATTGAAGGAGAAAAGGTCACCGTGGTAGAATCTTTCATCGACTTCTTCGAACCAAAAGGAAAAAATGCAGAAAATCTCAGCAACGATATAATCGCGAATATAACATCAGACGGACTGGACATAAAGAACTTGAGAGGACAGGCTTATGACAACGTTGCCACAAGCCCGGATTAAAGCACTGAATCCGTAAGCTACATTCATTGCATGCACAAACCAACCACTCAACTTGGCTGAGGTACACGCTGCTTCTGAATCAGTGAATTCCGTGACGTTTTTTGGAACGCTGGAGCAGATATTTGCCTTCTTTTCTGCATCAACTGCTCTGTGGAACGCTTTGGTTGCCGTCATAGGTCAAGCAGTGAAACAATTCACTGGAGTGCTGTCAAGACGCTTAAAAATAAGTTTGAGGAAGTTCTTGAGGTACTGGAAGAATTGACGGATTCATCTCAAACTTCCGAAACAAGATCGGGAGCCAGTCTTCTTCTGACAGCCATGCAGTCATTCAACTTCCTCACTTTTCTTGGCTTTTGGGCTGCCGTTTTACCTGAAGTAGATGACGCACAGATTTACCTGCAGCAACGAGGACTGAGTGTGGAGAAGTGTGCTCAGAAACTCTCCACTTTAAAAGCTCTCCTATTGGAGAGCAGAGAACGTTTCGTTCAAGCCGCAATCGAATTTGCTAAGACTCTCTGCGAAAAACTCGGTATCGAACTCAAAACGAGAAGAATTCGCAGGAAAAAACCCATGCATGGCGATGAATCCGCAGATGCAGCTTTGTCGCACGAGCAAGAACTCCGTCGAGAGGTGTTAGTATCATTTGACAAGATCATCCAAGAAATGACGACTCGATTCCAGGCAGTTCAAGAAATAGCGGATAAGTTCGGATTTTTGACGCCAGCCAAACTTTTGGACAGCAAGTACGAGTGCGATCTTTCCCATGTATTAGAAGACATCGACAAGGACGAGTTTCAGATGGAGCGGAAGCGTCTCCAGTAGTTTGTCGCCAGTTCTGAATCAGAGGAATATAAAAGGGGCAAAAGACCACTGGAGCTCCTCCAGTTCCTTCAAAAACTGAATCTGGGAATTTCGGTTCCAAATACAGTTGTTTTAAATTGTATATATTTGACTTTGGCAATTAGTGTCACTAGTTGTGAGAGAAGTTTTTCGAAGTTGAAGCTAATCAAAAATTATCTCAGATCCACTATGAGTTCCACTAGACTATCAAATTTAGCTATATTGTCTCGATTGAACAAGAATTGTCTGCAAATATTGATTTTGACAAAGTTATTTCTGACTTCACTGCTCGTAAGGCCCGTAGAATCCGTTTATAAAACCGCTGATCTTATTTTACCTTCAATAATCCTCCCCAACGGGTTTCACCTTGTCGTGGTGAGGGGGGGCTTATTCTATTCTCTCGCTGCTCGATCAGTTAAGAGATTTAGACAACTAAGAAAACCCAAGGGAGTAGTAGGGTCGAAACGGGTGTGTGTTGGTGAAATCTCCGGCTACTTCCATGGATGGAAATTTTTAAGGTATTCTCCAGGTTTTGAAGGGTCTACTAAGGAGGTCTAGGGTGAAATTGGTAAGGTCTTTGGTTGCTCGTGTTCGGGCTCTGCGAGGATTGACTATTGGAAGTGTATTGCTAGTGAACCACACATCGGACCATGGCAGCAAGCGTAAGTCCAAGATTATGTTGTGGTGGCATACCTGTCCGAGTGCAGCTTGCGTAATTCCTACGAACATAATGGGTGGCAGGAAGCATAAGGCCATGGTTGTTGGATGGTGGTGCAAGTGGTTAATGCATGGATAATGGTCTTGACTTTCAGGGCTCGTCCACTTGTGACTGGAGACTTTTAGATGGATCTTGGTTGCTAGTGGGAGTGAGATTGGTGAAGTCTTCGGCTGGGCAGGCAGCTGGAGATTTCTAAGGTCTTACTAATGGTAGCAGTGAAGTTGGTAACGTCCCCGGCTGCTTTTGTGGCTGGGGATTTCGAAAGTTTCACTGGAAGGGTTAATTTAGATTGATCTTGGTTGGTAGAGGTTATGTGGTTGGAGATTTGAAAGTCTTACGAGGTTCAATAAGGGTTTCTTATTTGTTCCTATTGATAGTAGCAAATAATAGGGGGATCGTCGTCCTCGTTCTTTAGAAAAAACACTAGGAGCGTCTTTCCTAGCTTGCCGTAAGGTGAGCAAAGATAGGAGCGTCTTTCCTTGATTACCGTAAGGTAAACTAAAGACAGGAGCGTCTTTCCTTTTTTACCGTAAGGTAAACTAAAGACAAGGATGCACATTAAGTCGTTAGTTTCTACCCCGGCCGACTTCTTGGTGTGTATCCGAAGGGTTGACAGGCCCAGGGTTTTGCAGGAGCCCATCTGGAAGTGACTGGTTCAGATCTAGAAATTCCGAAGCTTGAGACAAGAACTTGGACTAAGTCCGGGTTCGGATCGCCTAGGAAGCTCCATGAAATTAGCGAAACTGCGAAGCTCCACCAGAAGCTATATTCTGGTACCATGGGAGATAGTGCCCATTTGAGTCGGAGGTTGAGTTTTACCCTCGGCTCGAACCCTATCTATGAGGTAGGCCCCCTAGTAGCATCATGGTGGCTTGGTTTATTCCGAATGCGGAGGCACATGGTTTTCAAGATTCTTTTCTTGAATTCAAGAGGTGTTAGATAGACCTCGTCTTCGAAGAAAGAGGTGTGCATATGCTGCAACATATCACAACTTTGCGACCGATATAGCTAGCTATGTCGGGGTTAATGGTCAGGGCGCAATCTGACTCCTATGGAGGTAGGCCTCTCGTGAGATTGAGCCATAATAGGCAGGTGCTCACGTAAAACCAAAAGACGATCTTTACTTTCAATAAAAGATACCTCATTGCCTGTGAAATGATGTCTCGAAATTTAATTTTAATTAAGTATTGAATGGGGACGGGAAATGGGTCTCCCCTGGCGCCGAGATGGCACGCTACGCCACTGCCGCCGGGACAAAACACCAATTTTTGGGGACTAAAGAAGCTATTTTTAAATAATAATTCTTGTTTATATTTTTGTTTTACATATGTAAGTAAGCACCCATTCATCACTTGCAACACATTCACAATAAACAGCCTTAAACTTATTTTCCTGTCATCATAAATATAAAAATTCTCTTTAATTAAAACCACAAAAAAAAATAAATAAATAATCAAACTATGATCAATTTTAATTTGTCTCTCCCTATTTATGCACTAGGAACGTGTCAATGTTTTTTATTAGTTCATTTATATATTCATCAATCACTTTTATATTTTTTTTAATAGCAAATCCCACATGAATTTTACTTATACAGGGTGGCCCATCTAGTGGTTTCTTTTTAAATCATAAATTATTTTGACACTGATAGCTGATTCCCGCTCGAAATATTGACAGAAGGTCAGTATCATGCCTCCGCGGAATGAAATGAGCAGTTTTACGCTGGAACAACGTTGGAAGTATTGAAAACTTATTTCCAAAGTGAGTGCTGTGTAGCCCGAAGAGTGCGTTTTTTGAAAAGAAGTTTTGGCCGAAATGAAGCACTTACCGCGCCTGCTGTACGCAAGTTTGTGCCAAAAGTTTGTGAGACTGATATGCTAGTGGACAACACTCATGGTCCCCGTTGTCGTACGGTGAGCACAGACGGGAATGGGACTGATGTACCCGAGAGTGTATGACTCAATTCACGAACATCAACACGCCATCGATCTCAACAGCTCGACATTTCAGGCACTAGCCCAAAGATCTCGGATTATTCGCTTACAAATTCCAATAGACGCAGCAATTAAAGGCACACAACAACTGCTTCATTATCGGTTCGCCTTAAAGCAACTTGAATTGGACAACGATCGTGGGTGAAAAATTATTCATGTCTATTACAGAATTCGCAGAATTTTACTCCCGGTGAGTTGACTAGATTCGCATCCGCTGTAAAACTCAATTATGAAATTCGTCGATTGAACTACATTGTCGATTCCTGAAATTACCTTATCATTTATGAACTTTCGTATCGACACTGTCAGCTACAAACAATTATTCAACTGGCCTAGGCTGTGATAATAGTATCGCTTTCGATCAACGAAATCAAGCATCGTTTAGAGTGGTTAGTACGAAGATGGGGGACGGTTCAAAACCAACCGTGTGCTCTTTTTTTTTTTTTTTTTGATTTCTTGCTCTCTGGTTGCGTTGCTATTTGTGCGTTTTCTATTAAAATTTGTTAAACAAACACTTTAGCATTCAGTATATGATAAGCTTTTGACTTACATTTTTGTACTCTCCATTGTTTATTTTCGTTTAATCAAAAATTCATATTCGTCTCGAAATTGGTGCGAATGTAAAATGATAGAAATTGTATGGAGTGCGAATGGATTTCGAATTCTGTAATACCATATAAGTTGAACAAAATGTCAGTGGTGCAGGGATTGTTACCGACATTCGTTCAACTTTCATTCGTCGGATTCAGTAATGGCAAAAGTTTGGAAATGAATTGAAACTGTCACTTTAGCTCATTCGCCGAATTCTGTAATAGGGGTGATTATTTCTGACTAGGCGCATTTTCATCTCGGCGCTATGTTGACATGGATATGGACGACGACGTCTGGTTCATGTAGGATGGCGCGCCATGCCACGCAATCCATGCCACAATCGATCTTTTGCGCACCAAATTCCCAAATCGTATTATGTGCCGTCTTGGCGATATCAATTTGCAGCCTTGGAGATGACCCCTTTGGATTTTGTTGTGGGGAATCGTGAATGACCGATGTTATGCCAACAATCCGGAAACGATTCAAGCACTTAAGGCCAATATCATCCAGGCAATCACTGAGCTACAGCCCGAAATCATCAACAAGGTCTTGGAAAATTAGAGCGACAGAATGCGCTACCTCGAAGCCAGCCGAGGCAGCCACTTAAACGACGTTGTGTTCCATAATTAATGGGAATGTTTGCTCTCACTAATAATTCCATAATAAATGGAAAAAATCAAATTTTATTCATTTTATTGCATTTTAAAAAAGAAACTTGTATTTGGTCCACCCTATATTTAATAAAAAAAAAAATAACTTTTTCATAATTAAATATTCATGGTATAAAATATTAAAACGAAAACAAACCATATTCGATTACAGAATTTGAATCTGCATGTAATTAAGAACGCCTAATATAACTCAATTTAACAACACACCACATACACAACCCAATCACACCTATGTAAACTGTTATCCATGAATATTGTTTGTCAAAAAAAAACAAATAAAGAAAAACATTAAAATTACTAGAAATTGCACACAATTCAATTTGCATGCTAAATTGAACTGCACATATAGACTATAGACTATCCATGGTTCTCAACCCCATATTAATCAGGCAAATTCGGGCAATTGTAATGTCCCGTAGGTAAATTACATTTAATTTGTATAAAAATACAAACAACTACAAACAATAATATATACATATTTATTTCGTCAAAATGAGAAATAATAATTCGGTCCCCAGTGTCCGCACCCCGTAATCATTAACATAACTATAATAATAAAAATCGAGACCGTCGAATGCTCCAATTTCCTGTTTCCCATAGCCAATCTAAAAATACAAACAATTAAATAAAATTGTAAAATAAAAAAAAATAAAAAAAAAAAACTTATAACAATCCAGTAAATTATTTAATTCAATTCACTCATCCTACTCCAGATACGACAGGGAAATCTATTTTATTGTAAAATGCTCAACTTTATGGCATTTTAATTAGACAAGCAAATAATTTATATCCCCCCAGACCGAAAGAAAATTTATTTAATTTTTGTTTTTATATCTTTCTTGTAAAATGTATCTCTTTAGTGA
Organism: Philhelius festivus; assembly: GCA_963931855.1. Classification (NCBI taxonomy): domain Eukaryota; kingdom Metazoa; phylum Arthropoda; class Insecta; order Diptera; family Syrphidae; genus Philhelius; species Philhelius festivus. The sequence continues at coordinate 213,661,310 of OZ007555.1, read as the reverse complement.
TATTCGTGATGTTATTTATCGATAACGAGCGCCACGAAAAGTTCAGTTCAGAATCGTGCGATTTTTTCCCTCAAAATCTCACAACCGTGGATTGGTTGGGTTTCGAAATTTGGATTGTGGGATTGTCAGAGACAGAGATTCAGATGATCAGACTCTCCAAATGGCAATTAAGAACACGAATGATTCCCTCCAGTGATTGTGTATGAGCGAGTGCAGATGAAATATTTCGTGTATCTGGTATAAAAAATCGTGCTGGAAGATTTGAAGTAAATGGCGCGGAGCGGTGTCTTCCGACTATTTATGGGTCATTGTCTTGAAGTGAGATTATTTTTGTAGCTTATCTATCTTATGAGGTTTTTGCATCTGAATTATATAGATAAAAAAAAATATAAATTGATTAAAACTCACTGCCTGGCGGGTAGGTAATAGCATAGGTAAAGGCGTAAATTGTGTTTATTTTATCCTTTTTTTTTTTATTTTTTGCATATGGTTGAGTTCATTAAAATTAAAATTGAAGTTAAAAAAAAATAAAGACCGGGTTTAATGGAAAAAATATAAAAATCTACTTTGGCCCCACAAATTGAATTTGCGCACCATATAATTTAATTTATATCACGGTCCAACCGACCGACGACGGCGGCGTGATGTTATTTTATCGCTTTAACAAAGGTTTATTTTAATTTAATGAGTCGGTTAATGATACTTGGGTTTTGTTATTATAGCGAGATGACGTTGACGTTGAATGCCATGGACGGGCCGGTCGGGAAGGCCCACATTCACTCATTCGGGTGAGGTTTTAGAGTCATGTCCAATGCTACAGTTTGGTGTGTTTTTTTTTTCCCCGTTTCTTTTTTCTACGGATCATTACCCAGGGCTTAATGAATTTCAAATGTTCTAATTGGTCGTGCGACATCCAGTTAACTCATAATAAAAAAAGGAACAAGACGTAGGTTTTTTTGTCAATTAAAAATTATTTTGTAGCTGGAGGAGGTTTGACTATATTATAGTCTGGTATCGTCTGTAATAATGTTGGTTGGTATAACAAGGTTTATTACAGATGTTTCTTATAGTTTACGTACATAATGTCAAACTGACATATTTAATGTCAATTAACAAATTAATTACACTTGATTGGCCATTAAAAGCTATTTTTTTTTAAATTGGATAAATCAAAATTGTTTTAAAATAAATTTGAACTTTCACTTGGGACTGCAGCAAACATTAAGTTTAAGATTTTTATGAAATATTCAACTCCAGATTGTGGTCAGCATTTGTATGAGGATGATACGAGATGTCACAACTTGCAGCAATTATAGAGGTATCACGTTGTTGAGTACCGTCTATAAGATACTCTCCTCTATTGTACAAGACCGGATAACCCCATACACTGAATCCATCATCGGACATTATCAGTGTGGTTTCATTCCAGGCAAATCAACAACTGGTCAGATATTTACCCTTAGGCAGGCGATGGAAAAATGTCTAGAATTTAACATCCCAACATACCATCTGTTTATAGACTTTAAGGCCGCCTATGATAGCATAGCCAGGGTAGAACTTTACAAAGCCATGAGAGAATTCGGCATCCCAAACAAATTGACACGACTATGTAGGTTAACCATGACCAACGTAACAAGCCAAGTAAAAATAGCCGGATTGCTATCCAGACCAATCAAAATCTTTAATGGACTCCGACAAGGGGACGGTTTGGCCTGCCTTCTCTTCAACTTGGCGTTGGAGAAAGCGATCCGTGAAAGCAATCTGGCACGGCAACAAGAGGGACCATCGTCAACAGGTCCAGCCAGTTACTGACTTACGCAGACGACATCGACATCATCGGAAGAACCGAACAAGCTGTACACGATTCCTTCATCCAGATCGAGCAGGCGGCACAAAATTTGGGGCTGCACATTAGTGAAGGTAAAACAAAGTACATGGTGGCTTCCAATGCGAGAGGAACAGTTGGTCAAACAATCAAGGTAGCGGAGCGGAGCACGAATTTGAAGTGGTGCAATACTTTAAATACCTTGGGTCAATAGTAGCAGCCGATAACAATATAGAAGAAGAAATACGCGGGCGGCTTCTCAAATCCAACAGAGCCTACTATAGTCTGTCAAAGCTCTTCAAATCCAGAAATCTCACCATAACTTCAAAACTGCTGCTGTACAGGACCATGGTCCTGCCAGTACTCACATATGGATCCGAGACTTGGGTGCTTAGCAAAAGGCACTCCGACCTCTTAGCTGCGTTCGAGAGAAAAGTCTTAAGGAGAATTGTTGGCCCCATATGTGAGGAAGGACGATTCCGGAGACGGTACAATCATGAATTGTACACAATCTACCTTGAAGCAGATATCGTGACAAAAATTAAGCTCGGTAGACTCCGGTGGGCAGGGCACCTAGCTCGCATGAGCGAAGAGGAACCTGCTCGGGAAGTTCTTTGTGGTACATTCTATGGTAGACGACAGCGTGGTAGACCATGCTTGCGCTGGAGAGATGGCGTACACCAGGACGCCCGAAGCCTTGGGGTGCGCAACTGGATGGTGTCGGCTCGAGACCGGGATAGTTGGAGAGACTTGTTGAAAGAGGCCAGGACCGGAACCCGGTTGTCGAGCCGATGATGATGATGATGTATTTCTCTTTAAGTGGATTGATTACGCACTCAACCAATAAACCCTTCTAAACAGCTCTATTTCTATCTATCCGCTCCCAGTTTAGCCAATTGTACTTTTCTTTTATTTTTCATTAGGAGCATACTCGTTCGTAAGTGATGACTATACGATTGCAGTCCGATAAGTACTTAGTCTCACCGTCCGATAGTGTCAGTATCGCAAGAGAGATTTACTATCGTTTATACTCTATCCAACAAAAATATGCAGTGTGGGCAAGATAGGACGTTTGCCTCGCATTCTGGCTACAGTTGATTGCATAAATCTGTCCTTCATTAAAGCTCTCACAGAGTTGTCGTAGTGTTAATTTTAAATGGACCCTTTTTTTAAAGCTCTAAAATCAAAAGCACCTCAACAGAAACCCAAGGAAAAAAAACTGAACAAGTTAGCAAATGAACAAGGGTAACTCTGAATGTACATCAATATATAATGGGGGTTGAAATTGAATATCACCAACAGTGGTACCACTTTACTTCAATTGAAGTAGATCTACTTCTTTTTTCCAAAATATTTTAAAATCTACTTCCTACTTCGCACCATCAGCAAAATACTGAAATCTACTTCATTTTAAAAATCTCTGTTAAAATCTACTTCAATTTTACAAAATAAATCCCAAATCTACTTCTTTTTCTCTATTGAACTTTAAGTAGTAGTACGAGTATATAACCTCATAATTACCATAAAATAAAAGAACGTCAACACAATCCAAATACACAAATGAGTAATTTTATGCGAAATTTCTTTAAAATTTAAAGAAATGTATTGACAATTTTAAATACATATTTAATAGGTAATATGTATTCATTTAAGGGAAAAAATTTTTGTATGCAACATTTTTTCCAAAAGCAAGTAAAAAGCCATTTTGAAATCTACTTCGAGTTTTCTCAATTTACTTCACTTTTTTCTTCAAATCTACTTCGACTTTTTTTCCGGAAGTGGTAACGCTGATCACCAACAGCCAAAGGCCACAGCAATTCAGTGCACACTCAGATGTGCAGTCAATAGGACGTCGGGTCTGCGTCAGATGCAATCGAAAATTTACGGGCGCACAAACACTTTTTTATGGAGGAGTTCTTTCAATTTAGTATGGTGCAAAAATATAGCACGCTACTGATTTTAAAAAAGCTCTCCCATTAGACGTGTACTGCATATTTTTGTTGGATGAAATCACGCAGCGAAATCAAAGAGCGCTTGGATGCTGTGTACGGTGACTCTTCTCCTTCGATAGCGACCGTCGAAAATTGGTATAACGAGTTTCAACGTGGTCGGTTTTTGATGAGTCCCACCCAGGTGCCCCGAAAAAGACTACCACGGAGGATAACGTGTCAAAAATCTACGATCTCGTATTGGCAGACCGGCGATTGAAGGTGCGCGAGATAGCTGAAACAGTAGGCATCTAACAAAACCGCGTGGGTGATGTCCTCGATGAAATTTTGGGCATGAGAAAGTTGTCGGCCCGATTGTTACCGCGTTGATCGGTTTTTTAAATATTGGCGCTTTTATATAAAAAGAGCTTTTCAACTGGCGCAGGTAAATTTTGGCGACCATGTTGTTTTGGTGACATCTGTCAAATTCTTTGTTTACTATTCAGTTGCTGATAACCATGGAGAGTAACAATATTGAACAGCATTTCCAAATTTCCAACTTTCAATTTTGTTATCAAAATGAGTGTTCGTTAGTGCAAACGTTGCGGGCGTTGGGTCCAATTTACGGTAGAGGATGTGGTCTTTCACACAGCGACTATTCAAAGATTGGTGACCAAATTTGAAAGGATCAGTGCGGTCATCAATTAGCCAACATTCGTACGCCAAAGGAGTGAAAGATCCATTCCTCACCGTGTATAAGAACTCAGCTTTTCGCAGGCTTCAACTTGGTCAATTTTAAGTCAAGACTTGGGTCAACATACGTACAAGATCCAACTGAACCAGGAGCGCAAAGTTGTTCATGATCATAGACAACGCCGTTTATTCGCTGACTGGCCTTTGAAGCATTTGGAAGATGACCATAATTTTGGCCAAGAAATCATCTTTAGCCAGAAGACGCATTTTGGTTGAATGTCTGTATATGCGACGACACCAACTCCTACGAGGTTCATAAGGTGACAATGCGTCCTCTAAAAGTTACCGTTTTGTGTGGATTACGGGCCGGCACGGCGGAGTCATTGGTCCATACTTTTTCGAAAACGACTATAGCGAAGGCCACACCGTCAATGGCGAGTGCCATAAACCATATGGACATACACGACATGTGGTTCCTGCAGGACAGAACTATGTGCCACACAGCGGAAGCCACGATTGACATTCCGCATGAAGGATTGAACAAGGTTATCTCTCGCTGAGGTGATTTGAATTGGCCACGAAGGTGTTGCGATTTGACCCCTCTAAACTTTCTCTTGAGGACTTTCCTGAATTCGCAGGTGAACATAATGAATGATTGAATATTGAGAGGGGATTCGCACTGCGACCTTAAGATCTATTGTGCCCCATCCAGAGCTAGATGAGTTGCTTACCCGACAGCTCTTCCTCCAAGTTTATCCCTTTGATGAGTTTGATTATTTGGAGTACCCTCAGTGAGGATAAATTGCTCTCTTCTACCGTCCAAGATACTTGTTTCTTTGATGCATGAGTGCATCGCATCTGCCTAGTATGTGTTCCGGCGTTTCTTCAAAAGCATTGCAGAATTTGCATGTGGAGCTTTTTTTTAGGCCAAGAATTCTCAAGTGCCATCTTAGTTTACAGCGACTCGAGCGAAGACCCGTTACTATTCATAGATTGTTTCTACCTAAGCTCATACAGTTCTTGAAACGATCTTGATTATAGTTCCCAAGAAGTAGGTTACCCTGCCTCAGTTTCTTTCCAGTTTTTGTATTTTATGGCTTTCTCCTCTATTCCGCAGTAGTGCTTTTGCCCTATTAGAGGTGTCCTTGCGCCTACTTTTACTAGGGAACGTGCCTTCTCATTTCCCTCGACATTTACATGTTCAGGTACCCAATGAAGTGAGACATATTGTTCTTGCCAAGTTCGTTTAGCCTGCCTACACATTCCCACATCAACTTCAACGTGATGGTCTATAAGCTAAGCGCTTTGAGTCCGGCTTGCCTATCTGACATAATAGCAATGTTTTAATCTTAGTAATTCCTCTCGAATCTTCGACCTACACATTCCGCCATGACATTAACTTCCATCTTGAAAACGTCAAATTGGTATGGAAAATTTGGTTCTAGACCCAAAAATTCCAGAACCAGTCCCTTCTGAAGGTGAACACGACACAGGCAATCGCTTAAATTCAGCCGGACCTATGCGAAGAATAATTGAAAATTGGACCACTCGGAGCCATGGCCACCGTTCAGTTGTTTTTATTTATAAGTAGTTTTATATTATTTTTTTTTTAAATTATCTTTTATAAAAACGCTACTCAATACTTTTTTTTGGTATGAGTGATATGATGTCAAAGTTATAATAAAAAAACACTTCGATAAATAATACCCGATGGCAACCCTAACAAATGTCGTTAGACTTCCGCTACGATAGTCATTCCTATGCAAGGTCTGTTTCCATTATCATGATTATCAATGGCACTTACAAGAAATTGCAATTACATTAAAGATGAACGATTTTCATGACGAGAATGAGAATTCTCCATCTCAATCACAAAAAAAAACACGAAGAGCACATTAAAAAAGTATTAAAAATAAATTTAACTACATAAAAGTATCATTAAAAGTAATACTACGACTTTAATCACTATTGTGAACTTACCATCTTGCCTAGCTGCCATGCATTTCGCTGATGTGAATATATACAAAATTAAATACAAAGCTGTCACTGCTGTCATCGTTTTCTTATCCTTTCGCACAGACATGTGGAACTTCCTCAAGACATCGGACAACGCGGTCACAATCACTGCTGTGGCTGCTAATGCGGATGAAAATGTTGATGTTGATGATGTTGTTTGAGATTCAGATCCCGATGACGACGACGACGATGACGACGCCGACGACGATGCTGTCGGGCAACAATTCAATCTTCGTGACATTGATCCCACCAGTGTAGTTGATGCTGTCGCTGTCGACGTCAGGGTTTTCCCTTGCATTCTCGTTGTTGTTGTTGTTGCAGTCATATCACTATAATCATCGCAATCACGATGATGATCAGAAGCGCCATTGGCGGCGGACCCAGCAGCGTTTTCCAAAGTCCACCACGACCGAGCTGATGGTGGTGTTTTTCTCCGCACCGTCGCCGTCGCGTTCGTCGCCGATTGGCTTTCATTAAATTTTATAACTAAATTCTTTTTATTAGATATTCTATTATCTACAGGAAAATTTTTAGTACATGTTCGTCTATTGTCCTTCGTTTCGTCCTCGTCGTGGTTCAATCGTGCTGATGTCAGCAGTAACTTCAAGTCTTCCTCTACATGGTCGGACGACAATGTCACTAACGAATCTGTTTCGGTATTCTGGTGCTCCTCATCCTTGTGGAGCTCGTCCTCTAGCAGTGTTATCGATGTAATCGATTTTGAATTTTTAAAATTTCTATCGATTTTTTTGTCATTAGAATTTAGGAGTAGAGGAAGGAGGTAATGTTGCTGCTGGTGCTGTTGTTGTTGCTGCTGATGTTGATGGTGGGTATCGTTTAATGGCAGAGGAATACGTGTTGGCCCTTGGCTATTGCCCTCTCCTCTGCTGCCATTAAATGTGAAAGGAGAATCCTCCTCGTCATCATCGATTGGATGCGATGGAGGCGTCGGAGTCGGCGGCGGCGGGAGCAATGATAATTGTCGAGTATCGTGCACTAGTTGTTGATAGCAGTTAAACGAGCTATTGTGAGCGTTGTAATCGTCATCGTTGCCATCGTTTTTTGCTGCTGAAGCACAGTGATGCAACTCCATTCCTATGTTGTATGGCAGTCGATCCCAAATTGATGGTGCATTTGTTGTTCGTCTATTGTTTGTCTGTAATCGAAAGGAAAAATATAAATGTTTTTATTTTAGACTTTTTTTTTCTAATCGCCATAAAAATTTTAGAATGTTAAATTGCAACAATAGTAATTAGGAGGGATTGAGTTAACGAGCAATATAAATGTGCAGTGGAAGTTAGACTGTAAACGTATAGTTGGTAGTTTTTGATATGGGAAAGGTCGGTTCATCTAGGTACCTACTCATAACAGTAAAAATCATAGAAATAGAAAAAAAAAATTTTACAAATATAATGAATAAATATTATGTGACTTGATACTCCTAATTTCTTGTAAATGGAAAGCTGCTATCAACGGAACGATATGACTATTTTATTTATTAAGAATTGTTTATAGCGTTTTGATGTCTTTAAAAATCAGTCTTTGGTATACCTACTTTAAACTTGAGTTTGAAATAATAACAAAAAAACATTTAATTTGAAAGGTGTGAGAGTAGCTTTAACTGAAATGTGGAAGCATTAAAAACTGTTTGTAACTCCATAGGGAGAATATTCAAAGTCAAATCACTGAAACACAGAAAGATCTCTCAGCAATTGCATCTGAGCAACGCGGTTAAACAACTCAAGACCCCTACATGACTGCGCAGTGTGTCATTTAAGTATTCAGAGTCATGGATAATATTAATCGTATTTGTTTGGGAAAGCTATCAGTACTTAAGTAGGATTTAACACGAATAACAAAAATAACATCGGCCGATAAAAGCTAATAAGAATCAGACGGATTTTTTTGACAATGAAATGTTGTTTTTTTTTTCTAGTATGTCTAATAACGGAACGAACCTATTTATTTCAGAATTTAAATATTTTTAGAAGAAGAACGCATCACCGGAGGGCGCCACGTAGCGTAGAGTTTGTAAGACTTATAGAAAAGGCAATAAGTTCAAAGTTCATATACGATAGGCTCTTAGTTGGATTGGCAGTGCATAAGCAGACTAAATGAATTTGGTCACGTGGTTGGACACGAAAAGGCAGACTTCTTAGCAAAAATAGGCCCATCATACCCTTTAACAGGGCCTGAGCAATATTGCGGAATCGGAAAAAATGTAATAAAAAACAAAATTAAACAAGAAGAGGAGGAAAACAGATCCAGGAATTGGAAAGAACTCCCAAAGCTGAGGCAGGCGAAACTGCTACTGGGCAATTACAACTAGCAACATTTCAAAAACTGCATTAACTTAAGTAGGAATAACCTAAGAATAATAACAGCCTGTGATGTGCTTTTTGCTTTCCAGCCGAGGTTTTGCTTGCAGGGTCGTCCTGAAGAAAACGCGAAACTTCAGAGGAAAAGGTCTTCAAAACTTATTACAAAATCTTTATTGGAAAATAACTCTTATATCTATAACACACAATATTCTTCTACTATAGTATTTCAATTCAATCCTGGCAATCGAATGATTCACGGGTATCAACTCTTCTGGATTCCAGTCATGCTGTGTCGTATCGGTTGTACTGGTTGTTGATGATTTTTATTCTGGTATCTACTATGGTTTCGGGTAATCTGGGTTCTGGTAATTCGGCTTTAAAACTGGTCCTATTATTCTGACGTCGGGCTTATGACAGGATCGGACGGTACTACGCCCCCGGGTGGCGCTCAAACAGCAGGCTTAGACGCTCTGGTACATCAACATGTACAATGCTTTGGTAGATCAGCAATTACCAAAGCCCATCCTGGCAATTAGGACGTTTAACTTCGAACTATGACCCCTAACACTGGTTGGGGGAAGCCTTAGTAAGAAATAGCTGGACAATCTCACCTACCTAACTTGTCTTTCCACGAAACCCCTTACCACTGGTGGGGGGAAGTTCCGAGAAAGCAAGGAAAGCTAAAATGACCAAATCGCTTAAACTTGTCTACGACTGGATTTCAAAGGATCAATAAAACCAATTTACTAGGGCGCCTGACTTTGCGTATGGTCGAAAGGGTACTTTTCGTTGATCCAAGTAGGTCCTCATGATGCTTTTTCAATAAAGACTAAATGTGAACTGTGTGAGTGGTGAACGAAAAATAATAATGTTGTTGATTTTTCTGTGACGTCATGCGTTCATGGTGCATGTGAATCGATTTTGGTGAAGTACAATTCTCGGTACTAATACAAAAAGTGGAGTAGCATGGAACTCTTCGTTACAAGGTTTCCTAACTAAACACTGCAAACTTAGAAGACACCTAAGTTTATTTGGTATGGTGAGCAGTGTCACATGTAGATTCTGTACTGTAACATGCATGAGGAAACACCGAACCACACACTAGGAAGATGTTGTCCACTCATGCACCAAAGGAAAAATCATCTGGGACAATACAAGATGGAAGAGAGCCACCTATCCTCTTCTCTGAAGGTGCATCAAATAATAAGATTCATAAGAGCAGGCTCATTCATTTTTTAGTGAGGGCACAATAGATCTCGAGGCTGCAGTGCAATACCCCCAATACATAATTCATTCATTCAAGACTTATAATTAAACAGGGATGTTATTTGATAAAACATCAAATTTTGTCACCTTTATCTGATACGAAACATTAATAGGGGCGTTCACATTCTCAAATTTGTCTGACGAGCACGGAATGATGAATAATTGATAGATGAAAAATATCTTCGTTGGTTTTGGTACGCGATATCTTAAGAGAAATTTTCTCTGTATTTTTTATTTGTATCGGATATTCTTTCAATGTTATTGTGATCTTGAGAAGTGAGTGCTCTCCTGGATTATTTGAGATCAATAGTATAGGTATACAAGGAATATAATAAATATATTAGAGTCTATAGCATTTGGGTCAGAAAAAAATTTAATGTTGTTTGTATTTTGACTGTTCCGAACCATCCGAGCCCCACCGACATATTAGATCCATATTATTCAATTAACTGTGTGATTTAGTAGAGCATGCAATTTAATTTCAGCATAGTAATATAGTCTTTCGGAGGGGGTTAACACTACTTTTTGGCAAGTCGGATTTTTGTAAAAAAAAAAAAAAAAAAAGGACATTGTACTGGTGTCTGGTAATTTGTCTTGAACGAACATCAACAGAGCGCATTCTTTTGGGTTACACAAGTCACTTCCTTCACAACTTTAGATGTTTCCACTTGACCTGAAGACCCTAAGCTCATTTAAGCAGCGAAAATTAAATTTTCAGATGAGTATTTGGTACTTTCCGAAGCTTCATCAAACTTTTTCTAGGACAACCAAATTTTTTATCAGTCCATGAATATTTCTTGCAACATTTTTACTTGCGACTTATAGGTACTATAAGGCAAGTTATGCATTCGTAAAAAAAATCGAACCCGAGATTTTGATCAAAGTTGACATTACGATGATAGCGAAGACCAAAAAAGTGGGTCTCGCAATTCTGTCCGTCTGTATGTCTGTCTGTTCGACTACAGCTAAACGGCGCGGCCGATTTTCTTCAAACTTGGTAGATATAGATTTTAATGTTTTCCCCCCGGACGTTTTTTTTATATTTTATATTAAGACCAAAAATAACGGTACCTGCTATACGATTTTTTTTTCGAAATTTTATAAATATTTTTTTTTCTCAAAAACTGTCCTACAGATTTAACAAAAAAAATTCTTAAAATTTGATTTAGTTAAACCTCGGTAATGGTTGAAAAAAAATTTCCAAAAAATTATTATTTTTGGTGCTCCCCTTGGAACCATTTTTTTTTTTTTTTTTTTGATTTTCTCAAAAACGGTACGACCGATTTTAATGATTTATATTATGTTAAGGCTCCCCAGTAGTTTCCATATTATTGTGTATTCAAATTTTCCAAAAAATTTTTTTTGGATTTTTTAAAAAAAATTTCAAATTTTTTTTTTTTGAAAACTCAATATTTCAAGAACCCTATGCTGGATTTTTTTAAAACTTGATAAAGAAAAGTTTATTAAGATAATCTACAAGATATGAAAACAAAAAAATTATTTTATCTAAAAATAACGGTACCCTCCATACAAATTTGTTTTCGAAAATCCTATTTTTCTCGAAAAAAAATTCTCGGAACTGAATTTTGCTTAAATTTTTTGTCTTTTAATTAATTTTTAAGATATATAATTTAATAAGAAACATTTTGAAGACAAGATATACTGACTGTACCTACCAAAAAACGATTTTTTCAAATTTTGAATTTCTCATTGCATTTCAAAACTTTCAGAAAAATATTTTCTTTGAATTTTGAAAAAAAAATCAATTTTTTTGGTAAATTAAATATCTCGAAAACAGTTCAATATTTTTTTTTAAATTTAATTTTTATTCGAACAATAATAAAAAACTTTAAATTGGCGTACCAAAATTTTTTCTTAAAAATGCTTTAAAATTTGTTTATAAAAAAATTTATTTTTTTAAGAAACCACTACAAAGACTTGTAATTTTTTTTTTAATAAACCTTTATTTGCTTGAATCACATGGCATCCTATTTTTACCTCCAACTACTAAAGAAATTGTTTTAGTCATTTCAAAAATTAGTTTTATGCTTATGAACAGTTTTTCTCTAATAACATTCATTTTTGAAATTCTTAGTCTATTATATAGGGGCACATTCGGGCGACCCAGTCGTGTATTTTATTTTTTTTTTTTTTTTTTCAAAACTACACCCAACTTTCAAATTTTCACCTTAATTGTATTTAATCACATCGAGCTATAAATCTTACATTTATGTAAATACCGTTAAAAAAAACCTGTGGGGGCTTAATCCCCCACTTTTTTCATCAATTTCTGCCAAGAATTCATGCATTTGGCCCTTGTGTGCAACGTAGGGCAGAATAGGACTCAGCATGTGTTTACACTAATTAAACTCAACAAAAAATTACATAATAAATTTCTTTTATAAGTGTATAAAGACTTAACATCGTCATTTCAAATAAATTTAATCTTTGGGAATCTTCGTTAATTGCCCGACCTTGTTTTTTGTTAAATTTAATTTAAACTCGAACTTTAAAAAGTAAATTTAAAAAAAAATAATCACTTAAAAATTGATAAGTTAGGTTTGCACTAAATATTTATAAAATTCAAATTCTCCCAGGCTCACTTAATACCCTATTTCGAAGTTTAATAGTGGTCAATCAAAATTTATAAAAATCAAATTGAAATTGATAAAAGCCTAATTGTTACGTTCCCATAAAAATTCGTTTCCTTATTCACCATTTGCCACACAGCCTATGACGTATCTTTTTTTGTTTCAAATATAAATAAAACTATTTAATTGGACGCAATTTATATACACTTTGATCATCGTAAATTGATGAATGGTGCTTATTGAAATGACAGTAATAAATTATGGACCACTTGACTTGAGAACATTGCTGCTGCCATTATATCATCAAATAGCTCTCATTCTGTCATGTTAACAAACATCCCTTCTAATTTCTGTAAGCAGTTTTTTTTCCCTTCCAACTACAACTTCTGCTCTTCTATAACATACTCGTCAGTTTCCCATCGTCAAATCTAGAATAGAACAAAAAACAACAGACAAAACTTCTTATCTGGCCACAGCTATGATGCTCAACAAAATATATCTATAAAAATTACTGACACAACAAATGATTATTTCTTTTTTGTATTTTCCCATTAATAGCAACAAAAAACAACAACTTCGTCGAGCAAGTTCGGCAAAACTTCAGAAAACCTTCTTTTAATTGGCACACATCTAGATATAGATAATCACACACAAACACACTCATATTGCCAGCCACAAGCGATTATCCTCTTTCTCTTTATTGGCTTTGTTATGTCAACATTACTCCGTCATGATGCCGAGATGCTTTACTTCACATGACAAAGAATCTCATATCTACCTCAGAGTAGGTACTTATGTATCTTTTTATCTCAGAGATGCTGTCTCATAGCCATCGTAGATTTAATTTCGATACAGGAACAGCATCGATATAGATCTCTTCCCTCATTCTGAAGCTCAAGTGAGTGGTTATTGGTAATTTAGTTATCCTATCTGGCCCTCCGATAGAGTTGGCATCGTCATCGTCATCACAAACTCCCGCCATCACCATCTGGAAATCTTGAAGTGGCCATTTCATTAAACACCTCAATTAGGCTCCTAGAATAAAAATCAAAACCTTTTATTCAAAAGCTGAATCAGTGCTGCTTCGTATGCTTTTTGTTTGTGATGTTTTTTTTTTTTTTTTTTTGCGAAACAGCTGGAAGCTTATCTAATCTTATGACTGAAATGCTTGAAGGCAAGCGATTTAAATGATTCACGCGAGTGGGTTTGTATGGATGCTTTATTTTGTTAACTCATCCAGAGTTAATTCAAGGCAGTGATATTGATGGCAGAGGTGCCATTTAATTATTATTGAATGTCTGTCAGTATTTCACATTCGTGAAGTGCGGCTAAAGAAAAAATCTTTGAGCTGAACAATACATCCGAAGTTGGGCTCAAGTCAAAAGTAAACTGATGGACATTCCCATATACGTTTCGAAAACTAAGAGCTGTTCGGTTTCCTCAATGCAAGTGCCGCTCAAGGATAGTGACATGGGGGCTGGATTGCTCTTCAAAGGCAGAAGACAGCATTGAGTTTTTGAAGCACTAAATTCTACGCGGTTTATGGTTCCGCTTTCAAGATAAGAATTTATTGGGTCTATCTTACGCTGTCGTTTGAGATCCACATCCGAAGATAAGGACAGCACCTGAATTTGAATATGAGAGCACTGTCATCAGCAAAACAATTTAATAGAATAAAAGTTTCAGACAGAAGAACATTGATGAATATGAGAAAGAGAGTCGTAGACAAAACCGAGCCCTGTGGCACACCAGCATTTATTTTACAAACTTTAGACTTAAGAGCTTCCAACACAACTTGTATTGAGAGGTTCGGGTTCGAAAGGAAATTTTTAATCCAATGAAGAAGAGATTCATCAATACCAAATGGCTGCAAGTTTGATAAGAGAACTTTATGCCAAAGTCTATCAAATGCTTTTAGAATATCAAGTGTAAAAAGTATGCCACTGTTCGGTGAGATATACCATTGGAACACGAGTGGACGTATTGCCAAAAAATCAATACTGAAGGCCATTGAGAGGCTTTCATTCTTCAAGATATTTCCTCAGCTGAAAATTTATCGCAGTATAAACATACAGCAGATATTTTTCCTAAGCAGCCAAATGTTTGTCCAACCGACCCTAAATACACTAAACATTACAAAAAAGAATCATAAAAACAAAAACGGACAATAAACTATGTTGATATCAGGTTTGAGCTCCAACATTACTACATCGGTCTCGATGAAATGCACCCCTCTTTTCTAAAGATAATACTTGCAATTGTTCTGCCATACATCACGCATATTTTTTAACACCATACTTACAACGGGGGAATTTCCTTACGATTAGAAATTAGCGAAAGTCCTACCCATACCCAAAAACGCTAAACGTAATGATTTAAGGCCCATTTCAATCTTAGCTTTCCTTTCAAAAGATTTTGAAAGGATCTTGAAAAATCAAATTTGCGATTTGCTTCTTAGTGCATGTTAAAGTGGTTTTCGAGAGAAACACAACTGTGTCACCGCTTCGATAGATGTAATTGAGGACCTTGCACTGGATTTTTCAAAGGCATTCGATACAGTTGAACACGAGAAACTTACAGATATGCTTCACCAGCTTTATAACTTCTCGCCTGATGCTGTAAAACTTATATCTTCCTATTTGTCGGATAGAATGCAAACAGTTGAAATAGGTAACAAATTATCCAATTTTCTCCCTACCACTAGTGGATTTCCACTTTCCTTCTTTCTCTTCTTAACTTCACGCCCGCGCTGTGTTGAAACATTTAAAGGGTAATCATAATCCCTTGAGCGCGGGTAGATTATAAAAAAAAAAAAAAAAAATTCGCTTTAAGTCAATGATAATAATTCCAATATCATTGATAACTCCGCGTTACATCTGTATGCTGACGATGTACAAAATGTACCGCGGCTGTGGTCTTGGTCTGTTAGGGCTAAAACTGGTGGTGCTTACTCTCACTTAGGTCCTCGGACCTGTTACGTCTATGTCATTCCCCTTGCGGGGCATAGGGCCTCCACTACTCCCACGCGCCATCGTGTACGGTTTCTGGAGATGTACCTCAGCTCTCTCCAACTCTTCTCCAGTTGTGCTGATTCCTCTTCGACCGTTCTTCGCCAAGTACTTCTGAGTCGGCCCACTCCTCTGCCTCGCTGCGTGAAAGGGTTCCATTGCATCGCTTGACTCGCAATGCACTCGTGGCCTTTTGGAAGCGTATGTCCAATCCACTGCCACTTACGTTTTCGTATTATAGAGTCGATGGGTTCCTGACCTGTCCTTACATGAAGTTCATCATTGGAGATACGGTTAGGCCAGAAAATCCGCAAGATGTTTCGCAGACATCTATTTAGGAACGTTTGCAGCTTTCTTGTGACAGTGGGTGTTACTTTCCATGTACTGCATCCATTAAGAAACACGTATTCTACATTGGAGCGGAACAGTCGTAGCTTGGTCTTTAGGTCTATAGAGTTGTTTCTCCATATTTTAAACAGCATTCCGAACGCAGCATTTGCTTTCCCGCCATCAGTAGAGACAATACTCCCAAGGTATTAAAAACTCTCTACTGTCTCTGCTGGTTGTCCAGAAAAATCTATTTCGGTAGATGAGGAAGGTCCTAGGCTGATCCTTTTAGTTTTTGCGGTATTGATCTTAAGCCCGACGGTTTCGGCTTCTTTCTCCACCCTTGTTGACATTTGATGGAGATCCATGATCCTATGAGAGAGTAAGCACACGTCATCCGCGTAGTCCAGATGTGTGATATCAGATTCCACTGAATTCCTCCATTTAAAGTCGACAAATCTGCATGCATCACATTACTTATTACCAACAGGAACAGTATTGGTGACAGTATACAACCCTGTCTAACACCACTTTGGATTTCAAACTCCTCTGACATTCGGATCCTTCATATGTAGCCTTGATAACAGCGAGCAATTTATCCGGGATGCCCCTCCTGCGCAAGGCAAGTCAAATAAATTCTCTATTGATACTGTCAAACGCCTTTTCGAAATCGATGAACAGCAGGTGAAGTTGTGATCGATATTCAACGCACTGTTGGATGATGAACCGCAAGGTGTGGATGTGATCCACACAGGAAGATCCAGTGCGGAAACCTGCTTGTTCGGCGTCAAGCGTGTCTTCTAGGTGGTCTTTTACTCGCTCTACGGCTTTTCTTGCTATAACCTTCGCTACAGCAGGCAGCACGCAGATTCCTCTCCAGTTTTCGCACTGCATAAGGTCTCCTTTCTTTGGAAGCTTGACAATCATCCCCTTTCTCCACTCCTCAGGAAAACTTTCTGTTTCCCAAGCTCAGGGTGCAGGAGCTCAGACGATGTTGTTGGCGCTGCTCGTAAGAGCTCTGCGGGAATACCGTCAAGTCCAACGGCTTTGTTGTTCTTCAGTGCTCTGATTGCGGTTAAGATTTCTTCTCTACTGGGAGATACAGTGCGTATTCAGGAATTTGTTTCTACGGACAGATCGTTCGGTGTTAGGTTGACTTCGATGGTTAAAACGCGATTTAAAACCGCAGAAAAGTGTTCCTTCCATTTTTGAGCTGGTCATCATCCAAAACTAGCAGTGATCCGTCTATGTCCTTTACCAGGTGTTGTTTAGAGCTTTGGACACCTGTTAGCTCTTTGGTAATTCTGTAGACGGTCTTACTGTCGCACCTACTTGCGGCGTCTTCTGCTTCTGTTGCCAATGCGTTGATATAGTTACGCTTGTCAAGTCGCACGCTACGGTGAACTTTTCTCATCTTCATGCGGTACGCAGACTCTAGCTCAATTCTGCCTGCTGCTGACGTTGCTGCAATGCGATCTTTGAGCTGTTTTCTTTCTTCGATCCTTGTCCAAGTTTCTTCGGAAAGCCAGGCACTATTTCTTCCTTGCGACCGACCGACTATACTTTCAGCACCTGATATGAAAACATTTTTCACAGCACACCAATGGTTTTCGATGGAGGTGGATTCCGTGCTACTGATTGCTCTCAATCCTTGTGAAAGATGGTCCCCTAGTTGTTGGCAGAATCCTTGAGTCTATCGGTGTTGAACTTGGGCATTCGGGTGATTTCTTGGGATCTCCGAACTGCAGCTGTTCGTAATCTTACGGTAGCAACCATCAGATGGTGGTCCCGGGCAATTCCCATGTCTGCACCTCTTCTGTTTCGGACGTCCTGCTTCTAAATCGCCGACTGATCGCGAAGTGATCAATTTGGTTGGAAGTTGCTTGTCTGTCCGTCGACACTTAACTGTTTTGTGGCACGTCTTGTACTCAAACATGGATCTTCCTATAACAAAAGGCGGTTGGCGTTACAAAAATCAACAAAACGTTCGCCATTGTCATTCCGGTTTCCAACACAATGCTTTCCCATAACATGTCTGAGCCCATCATTGTCATTGCCAACCTTGGCATTCAAGTCTCCCATTACCATCTTGATGTCTCCACGTGGTGTACTATCATAAGCAGCACTCAGTCGAGTATAAAAGACCTCCTTCTCCTCGACAGAGGAGAGCTCCGTTGGGGCGTAACACTGTATGATGCTGACGCGGCGTACTGGTGGTGCATGGTTAAAAAAAAAAAATTAGCCCCAATTTTTCATTAGCGCCTCGCCATATCAAGCTTTAAGACCCAATTAAGACAATTTTTGTCAGTATCTTAAAATTTTTGTCTATACTCTATAATTTCAGCTTTTTCTTTTTATCCTTTTCCTTTCCGCCTTTATTATTATCTCTGCTTTTATTTACTTTTCTCTTTTTCTTCGAGCTCTGAAGACATTTAAGAACGAACAAATTCATATTTCAATATAATTAAATAAATTCTCATGGATTTCGTCTCCGGGGTAACTCTTGGGATCCCTGCTCATATGGGCATGTTCTTATTGATAAAGAGTCATAAGTGGTTGCAATATCGTCACAAATCTGAATTATTGTGTACGAGTGCAATTAAATTTGGTTAACACCGTGATTTAGTGTACAACACTAGGTGGTACACATTGAACCAGCGGAATACGTTCCAAATCAAGGCTTTCCTGCAGGCTTAGTAAATTTGTGATATTTTTCTAAGAATATAGGTTTTATATAATAGATCCCTTACAAGCCGAAAATTCTTTATTATTCAATAATTCCCTAAAACTCAACGAAACTTGAAAGGTCCAACACGCTGTTGTTCTTTGAACTCCCACAAAGTAATAAGCTCACATAAATAAATAAATAGATCTAAACCAAATGGAATTTACTACCATGGCAACACTGTTTATGTTGCTTGTGCACTGAAAATCATTTTTCTTTTGTCTTCTTTGGCAATAAAAAACCATTAAGATGAGAGTTTTTCAGTTTATTATCTCTCAGCTTTTGTTCAGATTTTTTTTTTTTGTATAATATGTGATCAATTCCACCCACTAGCGGTTTTGTGGTATTTTTTTATGCTCAGCCAAACCAAAGATATCAAAAGCATACCCATCAAAATTATGAGCGCATTCCCAACATAAAAGGCCAAAGAATAACAAATAAACCAAGAACCATTCACAATGCCAGATTACAGCTATAAATATTAAATAGAGCCATTGCGTGGTTGTTCTTACAAAACCTACCTTCAAACATTATGTGTGTTACTTTCTCCAGAAATGAAAAAAAAAGAAAATGATGGATATTCTTCTTTCTTTCAGTTTTCAAAAGATATTCCTTTTGTGGTTTGTATATAGGTATATTTATGAATCTAAATATCGAAAAGTTAATTCAATTTGGTTTGGGCCTTTAACTCCAAAAACAAAACCAAAATGGAGCATTTTACCCACAACAACAACAACAACAAAATACATGAAAAAAAAAAACACCACTAAAGTGTGTAACGAACGCCAAAGAGGCTTAAATCTTAATGTGCCTATTTTTCCATTTCGGTGCATTAAGTCTTCAAATGGTAAATGGTATTTTTTGTTTGGTTGTCGAAAGAGGTGTTTTAAACCTTTGTTATTATTTCACGAAAATGGATTTAGTACATAGGCAGACTGTCAATTTGGAAATGATTTATGGGAATTTTATTTTATTTAAAAATCAAGGGTTTATTTATAGAAGAGAGAGGATTTGAAAAATAAAAATCTAGTTGAAGAATTCGACTTTTGAAGTATTCAAATCTTTGATTTATTGATGAATGTGGCAAGAGTCGCTTTTCGTCATTTCCATTAGAAAATTTACGAAAAGTTATGGCTTTCCGGAGATTATATCTAAATTCGGGGGGATTTTGAAAATACTAAGTTTAACTACGAAAATAAGAATCTGCTGTTCAGCCATGAGAAAGAAACGTATGGACAGGGATTCTATACATAAAAACATCCGAATGATTCATTACCACATTTTTCTATTTATTTAGAAAGGATTCTAAATCAATTTATTTGTCAAATCCCCAATTTTGGAATACAATTTTGTCGGGAAAACTGTCAATGCCATGTGTGGATAAACGAAAACAGTGATATTGAATGGATTTATCACTTTAAAAATAAAAACTATTTAAAAAAACTCTTTAGTAGTTAAAGGTAAGAATAGGATGCCATGTGATTTTAGCAACTATAGATTTATGCAAGAACAAAAATTATAAATCTTTGTAGTGGTTTCTTAAAAAAAAAGGTTTTATATAAGAAAATTTTAAAACATTTTTAAGAAAAAATGTTGGTACGCCAATTTTAAGTTTTTATTATTGTATGAATAAAAATTAAATTTACAAAAAAAGTATTGAGCGGTTTTGAGATATTGAATTTTCAAAAAACAAAAAATTGATTTTTTTTTTTTTAAATTGAAAAAATATTTTTCTTAAAGTTTTGAAATGCAATGTTTTTTTAACTTCTTAGAAGCTTCTCTCTACGAAATTTCATTAAAATCCGTTGTGCTGATAATGAGAAATTCAAAATTTTAAAAAATCCTTCTATGGTAGGTACAGTCAGTAATATCTTGTTTTCAAAATATTTTTTATTAAATTACAGATATTAAAAAATAATAGAAAGAAAAAAAAAATAGACAAAATTCTCGGAACCGTTTTCGAGAAAAATACGATTTTCAAAAACCATTTTCTAACATTTGTATGGATACCGTTATTTTTAGGTAAAATGAATTTATTTTTCTCATATCTTGTAGATTATTTTTCCAAACTTTTATTTATCAAGTTTTGAAAAAATTGAGCATGGGGTTTTCGAAATATTGTGTTTTCAAAAAAAAATTTGAAAGTTTTTTTTAAAATCCAAAAAACATTTTTTGGAAAATTTAAATACCCAATAATATTCAAACTGCTGGGAAGCTTTAGCATAAAAAAAAATGATCAAAATCGGTGGAACCGTTTTTGAGAATACCAAAAACAAAAAAAAGGTCCCAAGGGGGGTACCAAAACTACTCATTTTCTTGGAAAATTTTTTTCAACCATTACCTAGGTTTAACTAAATTAAATTTTTAGAATTTTTTTTTTAATCGTTGGGACAGTTTTTGAGAAAAAAAATATTTATAAAATTTCGAAAAAAAATCGTATGGCAGGTACCGTTATTTTTGGTCTTAAAATATCAAATCAAAAAACATCCGGGGGTAAAAAATTAAAACCCATATCTACCAAGTCTGAAGAAAATCGGCCAAGCCGTTTAGCTGTAATCGAACAGATAGACAGACAGAATTGCCAGACCCACTTTTTTCGTCTTCGCTATCATCGTAATGTCAACTTTGATCAAAATCTCGAGTTGGATTTTTTTTACGAATGTATAACTTGCCTAGTACCTATAAGTCGCAAGTAAAAAGGCAAATCAAGAGAGGCGGTCACGGTCAATGGCAAGCTGTAAAAAACGCTAATAACCAATTTTGTATGGCCCAAATTGAACCATATATGGACCTAACCGACCTGTGGTACCAGTACAATGGCGCTACGAGCCATACAGCGGATGTCACGATTGTCATTTGGCATGAATGTTTTGAGATTAAGGTTATCTTTCGCAAGAGTGACGTGAATTGGCCACAAATCTCATACGATTTAACCCCGGTAACCTGGAGTCGCAGGTCTATGCGAATAAACCACAATCGACCGATGCCCTTCAGGTGAACATAACACAGGCCATCGCTCAAATTCAGCCGTATCTATGAGGAAGAGTCATTGAAAATTGAACCACTCGAATCTGTTCCACCGTAAGAAGCAGCGGAAGCATTTTAACGACGTCATATTTCAAACATAATGGCATATACGAGTGTTAATATCTCACACGCAGCTCTTTTTAATTCATTTCAATATCTACCCGTCCTTATTGAAACCCGTTAGTACCTAAATATCGCAAGTAAATATAGTACGTCGAAATAAATCTTTTTATGGAAAATCTATTTGGCAAAATGTTTAAAAAATTTCATTTTCTGCAAATGGCATATACCAGTAAAAAGCAGAAGTATAAACTGAAAAAAAAAATGACAGATGTTCTTGGTTTTCCTATGAGGGTCGGAGGTAAGAATAATTAAAAGAATTAGATTATAGAGTATATCAAAACTTCAAATACTACCTTTTGATTGGTTATCCCAGTTTTCACACCCTCACTAGTTCCTCTAGGCAACCTAACCGGCTAATTTGTGGATAACCAAGAGCAAACGGCGTTCCAATCGAGATCATAAATTATCAACATCGTTCAAAATATTAAGGGAGAACCGAAAAATACAAAATAAAAACAAAAGAATTCCACATAAAGTACCAACATTTGGGGTGACAAATACGAGTAACAAAAACTAAGTCCAATCAACCAAAACGCCCCCTAATTAAATTAAAACAATTCTGCCAAAATGTGTCTCAATAAATCACCATTTGTGTATAAGCATCTTTATAGTCCATACACGATTCGGTTCTTCGAAATTTTATGACTTCCTTTTTAAATAAACATCCTTCAGTATAGAATTCGTTGCCTCCTGCCCTGATCAAAACTTTCTTGTACACTTCGAGTCGATTGGTTAGTTACACTTGGAGTTTCTCGACTAATTTTCACCCAATAAGGATTATCTAACTATGTACTAAATGTACCTACTAAAAAATATACGAGTATTCATTGCAAAAACAATATTAAGATATTTTTGGAATGTATCTAACTGAGGCATCCGCACTGTAAGCGCGCTTATAACTCACCAATTTTGTATGCAAAAGAAATCCAGCAACAACAACAAAATAATAAAAACAAAGAAAAGTCATAATACGAATCTTGGCGATGTCATTTTTCGCTGCCTGGGCTGATGTTGGTTGGTGTATTCCCCATCATCTTGGGCTCGATGGATGGATCCATTTATAATTTGACAATAAAAATGTCAATCCGGTCTTTTTGTTGTGTCAACAGTAAATTGACAAATTTATGAGCACTCTGATGCCTTTTCTTGGGTGAATAATTTGAATTTACGATTGATGTGAGTTCATGCGGGTTCCGTATATGTTTGTAGATACATACATAGATATTTGATGGAATCTCGCAGGGAGTGTGGCCCTTTGTTTATAGCTAAATGCCATACCGCACACGGGGCCTCCATTAGGCGCTGAAGAGTCCATGATAAGGAGCATTATTTTTGTGTTTATATTTAAATACGACAAAACCAAATTGAACAAAGCCATTAAGATCAAACTTAAGTAAATGAGATGATTATGGAGGGGGCTGGTGTGACGGTGCGGTGGCAGAATAATTGTGTGGGGAAAGATATGATAGAGACCGCAACCACAGGACCAGGGAAGAGGACAATTTGTTTATGGCTTTTTTTTTCTCGTTTTTTATTTTATTAATTTTTATTACTTCAGCTAATTTGCGTAAATAAAACTCAACCTTCTCCACTCGGGAATCTCAGGACCCTGACTCTCTCCGCATAAAATCTACAATGATGGTTGCGAAAATTAAATTATTTATCGTTTGGGTTTTGTGTTCACGCTGGCTGGCTGACTGGTGTTGTGTTCGTATCTTAAATGCGAACAAATTGCTCAAGCAAATTAAGTGGATTAAAAGCAGCAATTGCGGATCAAGATTTTTTTTTTTCTTATTTGTATTTATAACAAAATAACATTTAAGCAGGGGGGCGAGGTCGAGGTAAAGAGAAACGTAAGATGTTTTGAGCGATCTGATTCAGTGACTTGCTGCCGCAAAGAATTATGCCAGATGAGCAATCATGCAAGAAAAAAAATAAACACAAACAAAAACAAATTGTGTTTCTAAAGATTAATCTTGTGATTTTATGCGAAAATTGTCGGATTAAGATTAACGTGGAATTAAACTTTTGAAATTTATTCTATTTTATTGCACAGATTTCAGTCAAAGTGGAGATGTTTTCAGAATAGCCCAATTAAATAAATGGCGATTGTAATCTCAGGTGCGCTCAAGTATCATTTGATAAATTAGAACGAAGGTTTCTTTGGAATATTTTCAGTTAGCCTAATAAGACCCATTGGATAGAACTTAAAAATTTTCACATTGTGTACGTAAAAATTAGGTAAATGTATATTCGGTACACATTTGAATACGAAAATAGGGCTGGCGTCATTTTTCCAAAACTTTAAACTTAAATAAAATTTAAAATGAAAAAAAAAAACTTAATCGACAAGTTTTGGGAAAATGAGCGTGAAGAGAAGAGTAAGTCTAGAAGGAACAGGGGAAGAAGTAACATCTGCAATAAACACAGAAAATTAACAATCACGTGAAAGAATTAAATATTTATATTCTCCGTAGATCATTGCAGGAAGTTCCAACAAATTGCAGGTTTGTAAGTATTTTTACTTCGAGTACAGTATATCAGGCTAGGAATAATTACTGTGACAGGGAGACTAAGAAATTGGGTCTCGAAAATCTGTCTGTCTGAACAACTACAGCCTTAACGGCTTAATGGACATCAGTTAACAATTTTTTCCCCCGACACGTTTTTTTTTTCTTTTTTAAGACCAAAAATAACTATCCTGCCATAAAATTTGTTTCGAAAATTTAGAAAATATTTTTTTTTTTTTTAAGTGTTCTACAGAATAAGAAAAAAAAAATCAAAACATTTCGTGAAATTCATAATATTTTTGGTTTTCAGTTTTCTCAAAAATGGAACAACGGATTCCGATCTATTTTTTTTGTATTCCCCATCAAGAGTTTGAATGGTTTTTTGTGTTAAAATTTCCAAAACAAAATATTTTTAGCACTTATTAATTTTTTTCAAAATTTGTTTTCGAAAATTCACTAGATTAATATTCAAATGATCGATTTTTTTTAACTTGACAATTAACAGTTTCTTAATACTCGTACATACATAAATACATGCTTTCTACAAGACGAAGGAAAATAATTTTCATTAAAAAAAACCGTACACATCATACAAATATTAAAAAATTGTTTTCAAAAATTACATGTTTCTCGAAAACAGAGGCGCATAAAATTTTCAAAAATTGTTTTCGATTTATAATTTTTACGATTTATAATTGAAAAGAACAAACTTTGAAGTAAAGATATAATTATATATACAGTGATGGAAAAAATAATAGAAACAAAGCTTTACATAATGATCAACCATTAATAACTATATGTTTGTGAATTTGTCTCCATGTTGTATACGTATATATAAGCAACACAACAAGACGCTTAACGAATAAACTTGTAAAAAAGCCCGATGATGGAGTAAACTTCCGAAACGCGTCGCTTTTGTATATTTATTAAATAAATGTTGTAAAATTTAAAAATAAAATATTTAAAATTGTTTTAACAAAATCAAAACGTTTTCTTTACTAAAATTCAAATTAATAACTACATACAATTACGTCTTCCTCGGTTCTAATTTTTGTATATTGTTGTCATTAGCTCTTTCTTTGGACTTAACGGTAAAAAAAATGAGCTAAATGATAATTTCGCCTGGAAAAAAAATAGAAACAAGGTACTTTGACTTTCAATTTGACTTATATTTCGTATTTTTTTATTAAAAAAGGCGTTTTATTGTTGTTTATTAGTTTTGCACGTGTTTCAGTCGTTTTAATAAAAAAAAATATAACAGTTATTTTAAAATTTTATAAAAACGGGTCGTGGAGTTCATTGTACTATTATATTACTGAGCGCAATTTAATAAAAAACTTCAGAAAAAATGGGAAAACTATGGAAGAACTAGCACAAGCAATAAATTGTTCAAAAAAGAAGATATTTACAGTTCTCCATTCAAGTCCAAAGCCAGAAACAAGAGGCAGAAAACGAAAGACCTCAACACGGTTTGATAAGATATTGGCACGACTGTGTAAAAAAAGGCTTTTTGTTGTTAAAAACGACTTGAAAATTGAACTAAATGCGCCTGTTTCAAGTCGTACAATAAGAAACCGACTAATGGAAGCAAGGCTTTTTTGGAAGGAGTCCCAGAAAAGTACCATTTTTGAGCAAGAAAAATATTCTGCAGAGAATGACTTTTGCAAATAAACACGCCCAACGAGAAAATTGGAACAACGTTTTATGGTTGGATGAAACAAAGATAAATGTATGTGGTTCCGATGGCAAAATGTATGTCAGACGACCTTAGAACGCAGAATTTGATCCAAGGTACACAAAAAAGACTGTTAAACATGGTGAGGAAATATCATGATTTGGGGGTGCTTCTCAACATCTGGGGTTGGTCCAATTTTTTGGATAAAAGACAGAATGTGCACTGAAAATAAAATCTAGGTATATATGATAAAAATCTAGGTTGATTTAACAAAAATTTTGTCAATATACGTCCAACAAAAAGTTTTGTCAAATTGACAAAAATTATAGAATTTTGTTGAGGTAACAAAATATATTTTGTTGTATCCACAAAATTATTTTGTTATGCTAACAAATAAATTTGTTGAAATAACAAAAATATTTTGTCAATATGACAAAATTTCGTAGAATTTACAAAATTAATTTGTCATATTAACAATTCTTTTGTTGTATTAACAATTTTTTTGTTAGTGTTATTGTTTTTTTTATTATTATCGGATTAACAAAATTTTTTTGTTAAATTAACAAAATTGTTTTGTTAAATTGACAAAATTGTTTTGTTAAATTAACAAAATTGTTTTGTTAAATTAACAAAATTGTTTTGTTACATTAACAAAATATTTTGTTAAATTAACAAAAATTTCTTTTTATATTTTGTTAAATTAACAAAATATTTTGTCAATTCAACAAAATATTTTGTCAATTTTACAAATTTCTTTTGTTGAATCCACAAAAAACAAAATTAATTTTGTCAAAATAGTTTTTTTTTTGGGATTTAAGTCCACAAAAATTTGCGTTTCGTCCCTACGATCTCACATGCAACGATCTGTGAGGGCGTATGGACAATACGCAATTTTTGTTAAGTTCAGTTAATCTTACATCGATTTTTTAACAAAAACCAAGTGTGAACTATATCATACACAAAAGAAATTTTTTGGTTTCCTTACAAAATAGTTTTATCTATCTGATAATATTATTTTATCAATATTACAAAATAATTCAACCCCAAAACAAAATATTTGTCATTTTAACAAAAATGTTTTCATTTTTTGTTAAATTGACAAAAAAAAATTAACAAAAACTTTGTGATATTGACAAACATTTACAAAACAGATTTTTTGTAGATACAACAAATATTTTGTTAACATCACAAAAAAGTTTGTCGATGTGACAAAAATCTCTGTTTTATTTTGTTATATTAACAAAACTTGGTTTGTTAAACTGACAATATTATTTGTAGTGCATATTTTGTTAAACTGACAAAAAATCATGCTGGATTATAAAAATTTTGTGAAATCAACAAAATCATTCTTTCGTATTGACAAAAATTTTATCAAAACGATAAAATTGTTTTGTTAAAGGTCAACAAAACGTTTTTGTCAATATTACCTAGGAATTTATTTTCAGTGTGTGCTATTGACTACGTCCGAATCATAAATGAAGTTATGCTGTCATTTGCCGAAGAGAACATGCCAATTAAATGGGAATTCCTGCAGGTTAACGACTCCAAGCACTCCTCAAAATTGGCTAAGGAATACTTTAACTAAAATAAAATAAATGTTATGGAGTGGCCATCGCAGTCCTCGGATCTTAATCCCATAGAACACCTGTGGGGCATACTTAAGAGGAAAATTAGAGACTTCAGAGCCAAGAATAAGGAAGAACTGTGGTTTATAATACAAAATGTATGATATTCCATACCTTCCGAGACATGCGCCAAGTTGGTTCAATCCATGGGGCGGAGATGTGAAGCCGTCATTAAAAATAAAGGTGCAACGACCAAGTACTAAACGAATGTGAACCAATTTAACTGTTAAGTTTCTCTTTACCAAAAAGAAAAACACAATTATAATATTGTTTCTATTATTTTTTCTCAGGGTAAAATGGCTGTTAATATTAATTTTAATTTTTCTCATTACTAATTTTTCTTTTTATTAATAAATTTAATATTATGTATATTTTAAACTTTATAGAGACTTATTGTATGTATTTTTAATTTTCAATTTCCTTCCAATAAACTTTTTGTTTTAAAAAAACGGCACAGAAGAAGCTTGTTTCTATTATTTTTTCCATGACTGTATGTATACTTAAAAACTTATTTTAACGAATTAAAGATTGATATTCTTGCATAAATTCTTATTTGTTTTAGTGACTTTGTCACTATATTTAGCGGAATTTTCAAAAGTTTTGCGACAAAAAATTATTTTTTGTCACTAGATAATTCTAGCGACTTTTCTAGTGACTTTTTGCAAGAACATGTGATGATGTTACATCCCTGGCATTCGAGTTTGGCACTTATGTTCGATTGACTCTCTTTTTACCACGACCACTGAACTGAATTTGAAACTTCACCACACAAAATATGTATGTATGTTTTAGAAACTAGACTACCTGGTCATTTCGTTTATATGATTTATTTTGTGTACAATTTTAACTGTAATTGTTTTTGTTTGGTTTTGTAGAATCGGCCAAAGTGGAGATTTCGGGAGTAAACTTAATTTTTTTTGTAAGTATATTTATACTTGTTTTCAAAAAATTCAAAAATTTCAATAATGCTTTAGATATTGAAGTCAATGAAATTGATGAAGATGCTATAATGGCTATAATTATTTGTGATTAATTATTTTTATAATAGGTGTTTGAAATTATTATTTAAACTTCTTTACTTTTCATTCAAAAAATTAAAAGTAGTAATATTTTCTAGACTGAATTTGTTTTTGTTTTTTTTTTTAAGATTTTTTATGTCAACTTAATGTTTATAAGTTTTTCTTTACTATTCAAAATAAATTTTTTGTTATAACTGAATATATTTTTTTTGATATGTGTACTGAAATTTTTTTCTAGTGACTTTTTTCAAAATTTTAGCATATCTAGCGGATTTTTAAGGTCGATCTAGCGACTCTTTTTTTTGGCTTGCGGCAACACTGCTAATAACGTCTATTTTTTTAAATTTTAAGTCTCATAATAAGTCTCTCATAAGAGCGAGTTCGTGCAATCTCTCTTGAGTTTCTTTTTAACACGAAAGAGATACAAGAAGGGAGGAAATCTGTTGCATATTTGAAGGAAACCTAAACACTTCGCAGAAGTTTTGACATGGTGGAATTTGAAGACATCAAGAAAATAGCCAATGGTCAACAGTGCACATAAAAAGGACATAAAGTGGTTCAGATGACTCTATTTAAATGACAAACCTATAGCATAATGGGTAGATTCCACTTTAAAGAAAACTGAATCAAATTGATCATGAATGGAATTCATTGTGTTAACGAATAATCTTTCATCAGAGG
The DNA here is from genome assembly GCA_963931855.1 of Philhelius festivus. Lineage (NCBI taxonomy): Eukaryota > Metazoa > Arthropoda > Insecta > Diptera > Syrphidae > Philhelius > Philhelius festivus. Next base: position 213,631,950 of record OZ007555.1, on the reverse strand, counting down.
AGCTGTATATTAAGGAACAAATGTGTGATTAAATGTATGTCATTAAAAACCGTTCAATTAGTTGATTAGTTAAATAAATTCATTAACTCAATTTTTAAAATTCTAAAAATAATTCGTAGAAAGTTTTATAGATCATGCGATTCTATACAAACAAAATTTAATACATATTTTCCCTTCGACAGACCATTACAAAAAAAATTAATTTACAAAAATTTAAGTTTTTTTTACTTTTTACTTCTCAACGATGAATATTTTTTTAAAGAACTTCATTCAAGGTTAAGAAGGCAAACGTCAAAAATACCTATTTTATTGCTATTTTAAAATAATATACGAGTATACCCACCCAATTTGTAGATTATAACATTCTCTTCAAAAAACGTAGGTACTTAATTTGAACGCGACCGATAGTTGTGATATCAAAAAAGTCGAGTGTTTGAAAATCTCTTAAGTATAAATGACGAAGTTGTAGAAAAACATAAAACATAAAAAATAAAATGCACGACTGGGTCCCACGAACTTGCTCCTCTGTAATAGACTAAGAATTTCAAAAATGAATGTTATTAGAGAAAAACTGTTCAGAAGCATAAAATTAATTTTTTAAATGACTAAAACAACTTCTTTAGTAGTTGGAGCTTGGAGGTAAAAATAGGATGCCATGTGATTCAAGCAAATATAGGTTTGTGGAAGAACAAAAATTATAAGTCTTTGTAGCGGTTTCTTAAAAAATAAGCTTTAATATAAAAATTTTTTAAAACATTTTTAAGAAACAATTTTGGTACGCCAATTTAAAGTTTTTATTATTGTTCGAATAAAAATTAAATTTACAAACAAAATATTGAGACGTTTTCGAGATATTGAATTTTCCAAAAAAAAAAATTGACTTTTTTTTCAAAATTCAAAATATTTTTCTTCAAGTTTTGAAATGCAAGGTTTTTCAGCCTTTTTAGAAGCTTCTCTTTAAAAAAATTTCATTAAAATCCGTTATGACCATAATGAGAAATTCAAAATTTTTACTAATCGTTCTATGGTAGGTACAGTCAGTAATATCTTGTTTTCAAAATTTGTTTTATTAAATTATAGATCCTAAAAATAATCGAAAGAAAGAAAATTTAAGCAAAATTCTCGAAACCATTTCGAGAAAAATACGATTTTCGAAAACCATTTTTTAACATTTGTATGGAGGGTACAGTTATTTTCGAAATATTAGTTTTCAAAAAAAATTTTTTTTTAAATAAAAAAAAAAATTGAAATTTGAATACACAATAATATTTTTTTTGATTTTTTTTTTAAATCTGTGGGACAGTTTATGAGAAAAAAAAATATTTATAAAATTTCGAAAAAAAAAATTCGTATGGCAGGTACCGTTATTTTTGGTCTTAAAAAAAAACATCCGGGGGGGGGGGGGGGGGAATTAGAACCCATATCTACCAAGTTTGAAGAAAATCGACCGAGCCGTTTAGCTGTAGTCGAACAGACAGACAGACAGAATTGCGAGACCCACTTTTTTGGTCTTCGCTATCATCGTAATGTAATCGCATTTGAAAACAATAAACAATAAACCAGCATTTATATATATCTTCATTAAATCTTTAAACTATTATATAAAATTTATCGTTGAATAGTTCAATGCGAAAATCTTCTATTTGCGACTCTTTTTGAAGTTACAATATCTTCCAACTGATAGCTCGTACAGAAAAATTCACTAAGGCTTCTTTTTTAGATTTTTATTATTATACAATTTGTGGTGTTATTTATTTTTCGAAAACTTTACCAATTAACAGTAAAATGTTGAAGTTCATTTTTTTTAAATTTTAATTTTGAATGTTTTGTTTTTCGACGAAATTATCACATTTAGAAAAATAAGATTTGTTCTTAATGTTCAAAACATTGCAAGAAGTTGTTTTTAGGTTGCTTTTTTTTTAAATTATAAGCGATTCTTCGATAGCGAATACAAACATTTTGTGATGCTTAACTCTTTTAAATTCTTTTGGAATATTAATTTCACACGGACATAAGTTTAACCAATAGAAAATATGAGGATGATGATGATTTTCTGTTTTTGAATAATTCAAATAATTTATGAATATTTCATTGCCAAAATATGTTTCAATATCCACCCGAAATTAACATACCCCACACTGAGAAATCCGGCTCGAGGGACCAGAATATTTACTTTTTATTTAATGATTTACTAAATTTATAAATCGCTCTAAAAATTGCTTATAAAAACTCGGAATTAAAATAAAAAAACAAAAAAATTATAACCTTTGTGTACAAAATTTTGGTGAAGAACTTTATAATTTTCCTTTCAACAACTTTCGGGAGTTACTAATATAGTAGGACTTCATGGTATACACTTTAAGGTGATGCGTAGGAATTCTAGTAGCGAAATGTGGTGATTTGTAATATTGGTTGGATTTGGTTTGTTTGTTGGCAGCATTCAACATTTAAACGAGTAGAAAAGGATAGATATGGAAAGTTAAACCATTAATTTTGAAGTGTGGAAGAACATATTTTCAAATTAATGGAAGGATTAACTACTTCACCGACATCGTCCTGAAAGAAAATTTTAAAAGTCAAGTCAGCCTGCAGTTAAACAAAACCACAAGATTTTAATATTAAAAACTAATTTTTCTCCAGAGAAAGAAGATCATAGTTGGGAGCGTTTCCATTGATTTTTTAAAATTCTTAGGTAAAAATAGAAGATTTAATAATTTGATTGTTAAAATTATACAAAATTGTGTTTAGTATCAAAACATTCAAAGTCATGGTGTCTTCGAACATTCCATCAACTAAATTCCAGGAAATGAATGTTTGGTTTTCCTTGTGTTGCTCAGTGTTCAATTCATAACATTCTTATTATTACCAAAAGAAAGAAAACGCATTCTAAACTGAAATCAAAGCACTAGTATCTACACAGACAAATTCATTTCGATTCTGAAGTTAAACCACATAATTCGTAATGTATGTCTTGACTTCAATATAGAATCGAATATGCTCTTGATGTATATATCGGGGTATCGAACATAGTAATAGATATCTAGAACACAAAAGACAATGTCTTGTACATAAACGTACAAATCTACCCACAAATATCATCGTAGTGCGGTTGCATCGAGGTAATATCATCCTTAAACCACAAGGCGATCATCATCTCCAAAGAACCATTCGGTGAGCATCTAACCAACCATCAAAACCGAAAATTCGGAAAAACCTCAATCTAGGTATTCGCATCAAGAACGATAATTTGTACATACATACATTACATACTAAGATCCACATGAGCGATATAGTCTGGGAGTGACAGTTGTGGACCATATTTGTGTTATAATATAATACGGTGGGAGTGACAAAGTTATTTTGGACTACGTTTTATGAAATATAGTTTAAGTCTTGGAAAGTTCTTCTAAGGAAAAAAAAAAGTACTTAAGATAATACAAAAAAAGATCCCTTTAACAAAAATATCAATTATCTGTGTGCATTTTCATTAAGACTTCAGACCAGATGGTAAGTCGTAGTTCTGTGTTAAATATGGTTTTATTATATTCCAAGACAGTTTAAGGATTTTTTTAAAATGTATTTCTACATGTTGCCATCTGGAAAGGTGATTTTTTTCCACAACAATGAACAGAAATAACCACAGATGTCTATTCTAACAAATTTCTGCTGTAGTAAATAAAGAGCATCAGTTGATATTTTTGTGACCATTTGTTTTAATTTTACCGCCATAACTTCTTACTTTTTTACTTGCGACTTATAGGTACTATAAGGCAAGTTATGCATTCGTAAGATCGAACTCAAGATTTTGATCAAAGTTGACATTACGATAATAGCGAAGACCAAAAAAGTGGGTCTCGGAATTCTGTCTGTTTGTCTGCATGTTTGTCTGTCTGTTCGACTACTACTAAACGGCTCGGCCGATTTTCTTTAAACTTGGTATATATGGGTTTTATTTTTTCCTCCCCGGATGTTTTTTGGTTTGATTTTTTAAGACCAAAAAAAAATGGTACCTGCCATACTGTTTTTTCCGAAATTTTATAAATATTTTTTTTTCTTAAAAACTGTCCCACAGATTTTTTTTTAAAAAATTCATAAAATTTCATTTAGTTAAACCTAGGTAATGAATGAAAAAAACTTTCCAAAAAATTATTTTCTTGGTACCCCCCTTTGGAACCTTTTTTTTTGTTTTTGATTTTCTCAAAAACGGTGCAACCGATTTTGATCTTTTTTTTCATGTTAAGGTTCCCCAGCGCCAGCAGTTTCAATATTATTGTGTATTAAAATTTTCCAAAATTTTTTTTTTTGGATTTTTAAAAAAAATTTCTAAATTTTTTTTTTAAACTCAATATTTCGAAAACCCCATGGTCGATTATTTTAAAACTTGATAAATTAAAGTTTTTTAAAATAATCTACAAGATATGAGAAAAAAAAATTATTTTACCCAAATATAAGGATACCTGCCATACAAATGTTAAAAAATGGTTTTCGAAAATCGTATTTTTCTTGAAAACGGTGCCGAGAATTCCTTTTAAATTTTTAGTCTTTCGATTAATTTTTAAGATCTATAATTTAATACAAAAAATTTTGAAAGCAAGAAATTACTGACTGTACCTTCCATAGAACGATTTTTAAAAATTTTGAATTTCTCATTATGGGCATAACGGATTTTAATGATATTTTTTATAGAGATGGTTCTAAAAACTCTTGGAAACATTGCATTTCAAAACTTAAAAAAAAAAAAATTTGAATTTTTGAAAAAAAAAAAATCCTTTTTTTTTGGAAAATTCGATATCTCAAAAATGGGTCAATATTTTTTGTTGGAAATTAAATTTTCGTTCGTACAATAATAAAAACCTAAAGTTGACGTACCGAGGTGTTTTTTTTAACGAATTTTATATATAAAACCTTATTTTATTAAGAAACCACTACAACGACTTATAATTTTTTTTCTTGCATAAATTCATATTTTCATAGCATTCTGTTGTTGTCTCTTACTACTAAAAGAATTTAAAAAATGATCATAATTTTATCCTTATGAACAGTTTTTTCTAATAACATTCTTTTTTTTTTAAATTCCTTGTCTATTACATAGGAGCAAGTTCGCGCGACCCAGTCGTGCATTTTATTAGTTTAACTCGCACTCAAACATTTTACATGGGCAGTTGGAGCTGTAAGGAAACCTTAAGACTATTCGAAAAGTTATACCGATGCACATTGGTTTTGAATGTTATTTTTCATTACACTCGCTATAACTTTAATTTTGCATTTAAATCTTTTACAGTTCTTTTGAATTCTTCGATCTCAATTTTTCCAATTTTCCAATTTTCGGTTTTTTATAATTCAAATTGAAAATCCATTTATATCCGAGTCAAAGAAAACTGACTATAAGTGCTTCCAGTACTCTTCGCTTTTACCAGATTTAAAAGGTGTTCCACAAGGATCGGTTAAAGGCCCAGTTCTTTTTTTGCGTTATGTATATCAATGAATGAATTCATGTTATAAGATATTCAGTATGATGTTTTAGTTTTTTTTGAAAAGTTTTCATAACACAAATCATGATCTTCAAAGTATTCCCACTTGGTCCCAGCAAAATGACCGGGTTTAAAACCTTTCGAAACCTAAATGTTTCATTGTTTCAAAAAATTCACTATATTTTTTTTTTGTATTTTCTCAATTTTAAGCTTAATACTATGGCTATTGGTTTTGTTGAATAAGCTAAAATTCTTGGGGTCATTTTCAACACGTTGCTTACCTGGGAGACTGTTGGTAAAGTGTAAGAAGCCCTTTGAGTTCTTGGAGAAAACTTAACTCCAAGAGAATGTCGAAAAATGTCGGCTTAAATCTGCTTATCCTCTTTGTACATATGGAAGTGAAATATACAGCAATTGTGACGAGTGACTAGTGTGAGAGTAGACAAAAAGTAATAGTTGCTTTGAACAACACAATTAGTTAAATATATGGTGTTAAAAGGCCTGTCTGATACCTTATAGAACATGATTTTTTAACATATCTAACACTACCGAACTCTTTTTCTCCTCTTCAGAATGAAACAGATGCATCAACCTGAGTGACTATATTATGGATTAATTATAGATTACAGAGTTCCACATAATATAGATTAAACACACTTCCATTTAACTGTGCAATATAAATAATATAAGACCTCAAGCTGTGATATTGAAATATGTGATAAGTTTGTCGACTTGTTTCAAACGAACCTATAGCTCTAATAAAATGAAATACTGGGATAAGACTGAACCTCAATCGAACTGTGATATTCTTTTCTTGAATGTAAACGAAGTTGTGCAATATATTGACAATCGATAAAATATTTATGTCGTCCCTTACCACTTGTAAGATCGTGTAAGGCTTATATTTCGTCTGCTATTAGGTACATTCCTATTTATTTTATTTTTTGTCAACTGGGGATTTTTTTCTGATTTGTGAAAGTAGTATTTTAGAATACGATTCGAAAAGTGTGGCAAAAATAATCTGGTTGAAAATTATGAAGGATTGCAAAAACTTTCATGAAATCCAAAACTATTTGAACACATTTTGTGCAAACAGATTCAGTTTCACTGACGATGATTTATTGCCCAAGAACAACATGGATTTTGCATAGTACAAAGATCAACTACAAAAAATTTTCTTGAATTTAACAGCCAGACAAACAGGAATTTGACAGATGGTCTTAACTGATTTTTTCCATGGGGATTAAGTAAAGCGTCAGATAAAGTTTGCCTAACAATATTGCTGTTTAAACTATGCTGTAATGAGTTTACAAACTGGATACTAATTTGGATAGCAAGAATTAATATAACAAGCTAAAAAAGTCCATCTCTAAAACCATTAATGTTTAACGAGGAGGTCCTCAAGGCAGTCATCTTGGACCTATTCTTTTTATAATTTGCTGATAATTTTGATATTATTTATGGCTTCCAAAGCTATCTGTTTCTACAAGGCGCCCGCCATTTCTGAGGTGTACAAGTGGTGTATAGAAAACAAAATGCAACTTAAAACCAATAATTGAGAGATAATGACCTAGGGACTTCTTGCGAGTGTCGTTCAACGTTCGATTCGATAAAAGTCGATTGCATCAAAATGTTGGATGCGTTATAATGTGTATCCAAAGTTATCTGGGTAGCTTAATGTTGTTGTAACTACTTATGAAAACACAGCTTGTGGCATCTGATACAAGAACAAATTCAGATATCTTAAGATACAAATCTGTATATTTTTATTTCGTCTTCTTTTCGGGTGTGATTTATTACAGCAAATATGCCTCTGAATCACCATGAATTTTAATCTAAACTCAACTCTACCTCTCGAACTATAAACAAAAACACACAGATGCATACTTCCTTAAACCAACCCACCATGGTCTCGAGCAATAAGCAAAATAGCAGCAACCATAAGTTGGTTATCCGGCAACTGCGATTTACAGCACCGATTTGCATTCGCATGGATCACTTAAAACCAAAAACTACAGCGACAAGCAATCCCTAAAGACGCACGCACACGTTCTGCAGGTGTAGAGTTATGTATTGTCATGATGTATCTAAGCGATAATTGAACGGAAATATGGTGTACCAGTGCGAATCCGTCCGTCCTATTCTTTCGGTCTCTTGCACTTCTATGACTGCGAGTGGCGACGACGACGATGTCTGTGGGAAAAACTCACCTTTATCACTCTCTGTCTACCTACCTATCTACCTACTCAATGCAGAGCCTCAACAATCCTAGTATGAAAAGCGGAGGAAGGGGTGGGGGGATAACTTCAACCGTCAACCTCAACTCAACACACAGTGAAGCCGTGAAATGATGGAATGCAAATGTACACCCATTGTATATCGAAGTTGAAGTAAAGAAAAAAGAGAAGAAGAGTTATTCCACAACAAGATTGATGACATTGACAATAAAATATGCAGATGGGAGGAGCTGAATGCAGTCGGTTTAGATATTATTAGACTCATAGAAACTCAACGACGACGACGTGTGGGTTTACTGTTATTAGTCATCATCATCGTGTCGTACAAGGAAATTAGTGTAGTGACGATTGTGACAGAATTCATAACAAAGGAAATAAGAATATTGTTCCACGATTGGCAAGATTTCCCTGCTAATTGGGTAAATGAACTCGATTTGGATTTCAAGACGGAAATTTCGAAATTTCATAATGCAATGTTGTTACACAAGTTGACTCAGTTCTTTGAAGTTGATTTCGATGTGCAATAAATAAAATTAATTGCAATACAATTATCCATTTGAGAACGGTGTTGCATTGGCAATTACAATAATTTGCACGAGTGGTTCATTCATACCTATACACATTTTAGGGTGTTTTAAAGGGGTTTTTGCACTTTCTTTAGGAGCCCACTTTTTTGTATGTTCAATTACCCCAATGTATCATATGACTTGATGAAAAAGACTGTCTAGAAAGGTGGTGGTAAGACGTTAGCAACATGATAGCTTCACAAGTGCAGTAGCCCCTGCCAATAATGGCCCAATTCCAGATATGAAGCTGTAAGTGTTTGCTGATTTGAGCAAGACGAACAGTCAGAACCATAAAACGGGTAAAAGTCAGCATAGTCTGTTCATTATATTTTGAAAAGAGGTCATTTTAGAGTCGATCTTTCTGGCTATCAAATATCGTTTTCGAGTTTGTAATCAAAACACCTGGTATTTCGACTTCTGAAAAATCTTACTACGCTACATTTTTTATTATTGAAATACAGACCACTAAGCATGCATAAATTTATAATTTTGTTTAAATCATTGAATAATAAAAAGCAGCGGTGCAAGATGACTTCCCTGAGGAACACCTGAAAAGTTAAGTATTTCTTTAGAGAATGTGTTCCATTTTTGATCGCTCCGTGGTATGTTATAAATATACCTCAAGCGACATTCATTTTACCTTTACAATCAGAGTCTAAAGTATATAATTGCAAAAAATAATAACAGCAACAAGGACTTAACTAGATGAAATTTCATATTCAGAAGCAATCAACTTGAAGATGATCTAGCACTTCGTAATCTGCCATAGACTTTTCTTATGATGTCTAAAGCAGCACCATAAGAACTTAATGTCCTATAAGTAATAAAATCTAGACATTTAGCACTTTGTACATAGGGTTACCATTGATAAATAGAGGAGAACAATCTTGTAAACATAATTTCTTTCTTGAGAGTACCATACAAACAGAAACGAATTAGACGAATTTTGTTCGTATCAGACCATATTTGAATACGTTATAGGTCTTTATTAACTCTAGCTAAACAGTCTTCAATCAACCCAGGCCTCCTTGAAAAATAAATAGTTACATTATTTGCGTGAATATGACCATTACTATTGACAACTATGTCAGGTAGATCAGAAGGCAGAATAGAAGGGGTCCCAAAACCAACCTTTGTGGGACACCTGAATTAACAAGGAACAGACTGGAGATTCCTCACTCAGCTTGAAAACGGTTTCTTAAGTAATTTAAAACCACTTCGAGGTCTATACAGTAAAATACCTTTGAGAAATCAAGCATCACCATTGCCACGATCCATAGCTATATTTAAGTCATTGGTTACCTTTACTATTATGGATTTACAGCTGTATGTTCTTCAAAACCTAGCCAATTCTTCTTGAACCTGTTGGGCGAGTAAATTTCCAATAACTGCTAGTAAATTGTAGACTTTGGTTTTCTTCGTATTTGGAATGATTTTGGCATATTTTCCTTTTTCGGGGAAGTGACCACTGAAAGTACAAAAATTGAAAATATGTACAAAATCGAACGAAACTGTGTTTAACTTGGACACCTGCCTATTAGGGCTTTATTCCACGGCGGTACTACCCACATTAACGTATACAGTAGTAATTTTTCGAGTGGCGAGGCCTACCTATCGTCTCTTGCAGCCAAAATAAAATCTTGGATACCAATTGTTCCCGCAATTTAGGGGCAACCATAGCAACCATGATACTCACAAAAAGGGGCTTACCAGCCTACCCTCTGGGTACAACCTCCTGTGGTACCCGAATACAGCTTCCGGTGGATCTTCGCAAGCGTTAAAATCACTACTAGTTTAATGCCTCGAGGTTCTAGGCCTAGCAACTTCGGATATACACACCCAACCATCGACCAAGCCAGAACCCAATACCCGGATGTGCACACTCATACGAACAACACAAAACCTGCCTACTTATGCTCCTTGAAGGAACACCTGAACTTCCCGAAGGAATTGCATGAAGCCACCACCCAAGCCGTTCAATACCACAACAGGAAAATTCACATTGACAAGGTGCGCACATAGATAATATACATGCATTCAGCCCTGCCGTGAACCCAGACACGACATATGGCCAAAAACTACCATAAAATAGTATACTCGAAAGTCGCAAGTCGCCCGAATCCTTAAATCGACGTACGTTACTTAGGCACGTGATCGGAAGAAACTAAGGCACACATATTAGGCACCCCGAACTCCATACGTAAAATAATAAATTACCACGGTGATACTATTATTTTAAAAAATTATTGCCCATGAAACTTATGTGAAATGTGATCTTGTCCAATTGAATTGAATTTAACAGAGCAAATCGCCAATTCAAAATTCAAACTGCAAACACACCTAAAAGCAAAGCATACTGGTGACAGTGAGTAATCAACTTCAAATTTAAATGGCACTTCATCGGTTGAGATTTGGAAAAATAACTGACAAAACACTTAGTTTAGGTTAGGTTGTTGGGCTGACAATTGATGTCGTTATCGTCACACTTCGATCATTCTATTAGTTAGTCAAGCCATTTTGAGGCATTGACGAAGTTCAATATGTGGATTCCTGAAATATTGGAAAGATCTTCTAGACATCTAGACTATCAAAGAAGTAACTACCAAGCCATTTCCTTCTATGATGGCATAGTGAAGGGCAATGACAGAGAAAGTGTGATGTCCGTCCTCTGCTTGTTAAAGCAATTCCATATTTTCCTAGTAGTATCACAGGTGTCAAGTAGACTCCACCTTTCATTGGATATCTTTAGGATTAAATCTAAAATTTTCTGTTTAATGTTGCAGGGTAGGATATTGACCAGTTCTGCTTGACTAGCGTCAGGCGCTGGTCCCTGTCTTGCCAACTCATCGGCATTTTCGTTACCCGGTGTCCCGGGACCCAGCAGAGTCTAATATTGTGCTGCGTGCCAAGAACTTTAACCTCCTCGCGGCAGCAAGAAACATTCGATTTTATCACAGTGGCAGAAATCGCTTTTATTGCCGTTTGGTTATCAATGTAAAAGGTTATATCAGCCCGTGGTATCGCCATCATTGAAACATGTTTAGCAGCTGTTGTCACTGCCAGGACCTCCGCTTGGAAGACGCTTTTATAATCTGGGGGCCTAAGTGAGTTGTTTAGCTCAAGAAGCCTACACCAACACTCGTGTCCATTTTGGAGGCATCAGTATAGATTGCTATTGCTGATTCACTGGTGTAGGGTTGGTTGTGCGCTTGGAAAAACGGTTTGGAATGGTTTATAAAAGTCAAGTTCGGGTTTTGTATAATCTGTAATGATACTATCACCCAAATATTTCGGAAGAATTTGAGAAATGTCCTATTGTGCTGTTCTTCTTAGTCTGGCTTAGCCTTAAGGCGCTATATGTTGCGGATTCTTGTATACGAAAAGATCTAGCGGTTTCAGGTTGAGTATCGCCTCTAGCCCTGCACTTGGAGTGGATCTCATGGTCCCCGTAATTCCAATGCACGCAAGTCTCTGTACTTTTATCAGAGTTTTGAGGTTTGTGCTTTTTTCAATTGCATTCCACCAGATTACCACCAAATTACCATAAGTTAGTATTGGTCTGATTATCGACAAATACATCCACCTGATAATTTTTGGGCTCGGTCCCCAGGATTTCCCAAAGATTCTGTTACGGTTCGCTATTTCCTTAGTGTTAAGACTCCAGTTTAAATTCCTATCTAGAATCACACCAAGATACTTAGCATGATCGGAAATCTTCAGCGGGGTGCTTTCAATTGAAGGTATTCTGAAGTTTAGTATTTTCCTTTTGTTTGTAAAAAGGACTAATTCTGTTTTTGTCCATCTACTAACATTAGAAAGGGCATATTCGATCTGTTCGCTGAAAGTGGATAAGAATTTACCTGTCGCTAATAGCGCAAGATCGTCAGCGTAGGCTACTACTTTTACTCCACAAAGTTTCAGATTAAGGAAGATTGTGTTCATAACCAGCACCTAAACGAGTGATGAGGGAACTCCCCCCTGTGGGGTGCCCCTGGAGGTGGATACTCTCATCTGTATCCCTGCCAGTTTCGAGTTAATCTGCCTGTTCTTTAACATACACATAACCCAACCTATTAACGAATTATCGATTTTATTGGCTACTAGAGCTGCCTTTACTGCTTTATTGTTCACGTTATTGAAAGCTCCTTCAATATCAAGAAACGCAACAAGGGTATATTCTTTGTCGCTCAGTGTCTTCTAAATTGTACTAACGACGCTGTGAAGTGCCGTTTCTACACTCTTCCCCTTTGTGTAGGCGTGCTGAGCTGTGGATAAGTCAACCAGTTTCGGAGTGCCGCGAATATGTAGGTCTATCACTCTTTCAAACGTTTTAAGAATAAACGATGTTAGACTGATTGGCCTGAAATCTTTTGCTTCTGTGTGACTGGGCTTGCCAGCTTTTGGAATGTAAACCACCTTGACTTCGCGCCATGACAAAGGCACATATCCCCATTTTAAACTATTAAAGCAACACTTACAATTTTATTTTGTACATACCTTTAAGTCAGCAGGCTATCTTTGACAAAAAAAATAGTTTTCGGAATTAAAAATGTCCTCAAAACACAAAGACATAAAGCCATTTTCTATGTTTTAGAAAATTACCGCTTACAGTTAAGTATGTACGAGTATGTACAAAAGGGCGCAAAATTAATTACCCTTTCGGAAGATGTTATAATTTTTGCAAATGGCGTTGTACGTCAATAATATTTGACATTTGTGAACTAGACAAGCAATGGAGTGCTATATTCCGCAAGAGCGTAGAATAATTGCGTGGATCTCGACGTCGATTTCCTAACCTTGTCGCGCCAACTGGGCAAACATTCCGGCGTTTAGCTACTCGACTCGAACAGGGTATTGGCACCATTGACCGAGACTGTGGCTACCGATGTTCATGAGAACGAAGAATTACATAACCCCACAAAAAAAAAGCCCTCTGACTCTTGGATGATACCATGTGTCCTATAAATTTTTTGGCTCGCTGATTTCAAATCCGGAGTCCGTTTGACCCAATCAGGTCATCTTTAAGGGCATTTGAAGGTCTAATAGCGAAATATTCGTTGAAAAATCTGAAAACCCATATATATATGTTTTTGTCATCGCTGAATTCGAATCCGGGCTTCTTTTCACCCCAACATGTAAAGGTCAAGGTCAAACGAAGGTCAAATCCCTAAAATCTAATGATATGATATTTTTGACCCCAGATTCTGAAAGAGCGGAAAATTTTACGTCCAAATATGTATTGAATTTTTTTTACCGACCTCTGTAGGTCATATAGCGGTCATCCAAAATAAGAATCGTTTTTTAGATTTTGGCCTATGTATTGGCCGTGAATTGGAATTCTGGTCCTTTAAACAGTTAATCTTTATGTTTTTGGAATCGCTGATCACGATGCATGTGTCCATTTGACCCCATCACGTCAAAATCAAGGTCGAACGAAGGTCAAACCCCTAAAATCTAACGATATGATATTTTTGACTCCGGATTCTGGAATAGCGGAATATTTTACATCTAAATTCATTTAGACCTGTTGGTTGAAATGACCTTTTCTCTCGGCTGATGTATCGACATCTAGGTCATTTGAAGGTATCCATATCCCTAAGTAAAGGGGTGGAGCATCGCACCATAGTCTGCTTTACATTAACAGAAACAATAGGTATTAAAAAAGTAATTCAAAAACAAAATTAGGTGAGAGATAGACCATCCAGTTTTTTTTTTCTAGTCCAATAATCATTTCTTCTAATATTGACAATATAAATATATTTCGAAGAAGCTTAAGCACAAAAAGTAAGGGTCCTATCTTTACCAGTTGAATTGATACCGATTTTAAGGGCATTATGTTTGACTCTGATTCTTAACCTCAACATATTGTGTGTACAATACATGTGTCATCTAAGAGAAAACCGTCAATTCGGGATATTTGAGTAATGTAAATATTTTGTCGTCAAATAAAGGTTGTCGAAAGAGTTATCATCTTCAATGCCTGTCCCAAGTAATATGTTTCCTTGAAGTAGATTCCACAATCATTAAATTTACTTAAACAAGAATTAAGTCGATTTTTCATAACATTGGAGATAACGTTAGATTAGCTTCTTATAGCCAAGACCATTGCTTAATTAGTAAGAACACTAATGTCAAGCCAGGCAAGATTGATTCTGTGACATGTAAGTTTCAAAAATTATAACCCACTAACTTAATTCAAATAAGATTGTTAATAAGTATTTGCATAGATATCCATTAAGGAGACTTGCTGCTTCATAACTAACTTAAGGCCATTTGCAAAAATAAGTATAACGCCTTGTTTTTATATTTTTTTTTTTTTTGAAATTCAATTTATCAGATAAGCATGTGTTGAAGAACGTCCGTGCAATAATCATCACTTAAGCTTGAGAACTAAAACACACATTGTACACCGTAATTAAACATTTTAAACTAAAACAGTTATTCCTCTTTTCCAACGAAGAAACTCACTTAAAATCATAAATTACTCACGTTAAAAAGGATTTACCATCATAAAATACATCCAACTCAATAAAGACCTACAAACACACATTAAAAAATAACAGGAATGTAAATTTTCGCACTCTCAAAAATTGAGATAACCCGCTTAAGTGCATCATAAAACTACAAGAAGCGTGATACCAATGAAATTAATTCAAGCCAAGGAGCCCCCACACTCAGTGAAGTTGGCAGCGTGGAAAAAATTATTTTTTGTATATGGACCACGTTGTGCAACAAATTGGCAAGTGAATTTCCCTTGGCTGGGTGAGCCCCTCCAGTAACCATTTCCAGCATTTATAAGCGTTCAAGGAAGTTTGGTTCTTTTATTTTTGGGTTTAATCGAATTTTTTTGCAAAACTTTTTACAACCAATAAATGCCAATCAGCGGGATATAATCATTTAGGCTTATGGAGCAACTTGGGTGTCCATACCAGACAAAAAAAACCTGCCATTTAATATTTAACAGCCTACATTAAACTGACTAAAAGTTATTACATAATAAATTTGTATTGAATTATACTTTGTTATAAACAAAAGAAGACAATAGCGCATGAATGGGATTTGACTGTGTTGAAAGACAGGGGCTGGCGCTATACCATTTATCCATTTAGCCTTAAAACCCATATAGTTATAGATTCTCTCTTTTGTGAAAGATTTTATTACAACTTTTAGCACGATACTGAGTACTCAATCAGCTTTACATTAAGCTGATTACAGTTTATCATAGGCAGTTGAAAAGAATGACTAATTCCTTCGCAACGAATAAATAAAAATTAACTTAATTTAATGCCCCCCATCAGTAGGTGTAGGTATTAAGGGTTTCCAACACGTAGCTATAAGCTTCTCGTACACCTTTACAAGGGCGTCCAGTTTTGCTTGAATTGAATTGAGCGTGAATATCAAAGAAGGGGATAGAGGCAGCTGTCCATCTGTACGTACTCGTACAAGCAGAATAATAATAATGTTCTTAACCGAAGGTGAAAGAATTCCAATCGAACACGAAACAATTTAATTATACGAGTTCTACTGCCAAAAACGAGTAACAGCAGGTAAAACTGCGGGCTATAATAAAAAGAAAGAAAAAATGGTAAGGAAGTCTACCGTCTGCTTCGATGGAATTACGTGACACTCTATTTTCCAAAATGCTGCTAGTTTTTTATTCGAGAATAATTAATAGTATGGACAGAAAAATAAAAGGCAGAGTTAATTTATTATTGCTGATAATAAAGTCGCAGAAATCCAAGTTTAAGCTCATATTTAAGCATGTTCACGAAGTCAAAAAACAAGACCTTAACTCTAGTTCCTGATTCGGGTACTTCAATTTCTATATAGGTTACTCGTGGTTTCAAAACAAACTTTTGCATTAATTTTTTTAATTACATTTTATAATAATGTTTAGAGTCTTGGACTGAAGCGCCTAAAGTCAAAGGATCGAATCCCATCCTGAATCGAATCTTTACCCTACTCGTAATGCCCGATTAAATTTCGTTGAATAATTAATTTTCGACTTAAATTCATCCGATCATGGAAGTCCTCGACTTAATGAATATTCGTTCAAGCATTAGTGAATCTGTTTATTAAGCAACGATTTGTTCGTTGAGTTTACTAAAACCATAACTTAACGAAGAATTTAATCGCAATAAACAAAGCCATGAGGCAAATACAAACGATTTTTCATTAAGTTAACTAAAACCATAACTTAACGAAGAATTTAATCGTAAGAAACGAAGTCGAGAGGAATATACAAACAATTTTTTCGTTAAGTTAACTAAAACCATAACTTAACGAAAAATTTAATAATAATAAACGAAGTCACGATTTTTTTCACTGAGTTAACTAAAACCATATCTTAACGAAGATTTTTACCATCATAAACGATGTCACGAGAAAAATATAACTTGAGTTTTTTTGTTGAATCAACTAAATCCGTAACTTAATGAAGCATTTTATTGTTATATGCAAAGATACGACGAAAATATATGATTTTGTTTTCGTTAAGTTAACTAAAACCATTTTATCGCCATAAACGAAGATACGAGGACGTGGTGGGTTTAAGACGACCTTCACAACGGAACCCCCGGTTTGACGATGAGTGCCAAGACGAACATGCAGCTAAACAAGAGGCATATAGGCAGCACTAAACAGAATGACCAGACTAGAAGAACAGCGGTTTCTCAGAAGGAAAAACGAAGCGTTCGATCGAGGAAATAGAGAAATTTTATAGCAGGAATGAGGTTCGGAAGATTAACTTAAAGTAAAAAAAAAAACATCTCAAGGATGCAATCTCCGAGCCGAAGCCTATATGGACAATCAGAGGAAGACCGTAGTAGGACCGTAGTAGAGACAGTAGAGAACCGCAGTCCATAACCGCGATGAAGAAGAGAATTCAGCTGGTATACATATAATACCATTCGACTGAGACGCAGGCCAACAATACCACCCATCCGATTTTGAAGAAGTGAAGATAGCTACTCGTATATCGAATCTTAAATCCAACAGAGCCGCTGGAGCTAACGGCCTCGCTACCGAACTGCTCAAAGCGGCAGGCGATAACTTGGTTAACAGTATGCCCCAGCTCTTCTAAAAATTATGGTCAAAAGAAAGCATGCTCGTTGAATGGAACCTCAACATTGTTGGCCCATTCTTCAAGAAAGGAGACCTTTTGAAATGCGACTACTACAGAGGCATAATTCTTCTGAACATCGCATACAAGATCCTTTCTGCCATATTATGTGAACGTCTGAAGCTTCTCGTCAACAACCTGAATAGTCCTTATCAGAGCGGCTTTAGACCAGGAAAGTCCATCATCGATCAAATATTCACATTATGGCACATCTTGTAAAAAACCCAGGAACTTCAAATCGACACCTACTTTTCATAGATTTTAAAGTCGCGTATGAAAGCATCTATAGGGATGAACTATATAGAAGAATGTCTAGTTTCGCACCCCTGATAAACTTGTCCGTCTTAGCAGGATGACAGATGCATTCGATATTAAAAAAGGTTCGAGGCAAGACGATGCTCTGTCGTGCGACTTCTTCAACAGTGTTCTTGAAAAAATAGTGCAAAACTGCAAACCTCACGCGTCAACACTAGGGGCACAATATTTCAAAAGTCCTTCCAATTACCCGGATACGCCGCCGGCGACATTGACATAATTGGAAGAACAAAGCGTGATGTCAGTAGCCCATTTGTGAAAATTATATGTTATCATCAAGAAAGCACACACGACACCAACGTCTTGGACAGAACGTCACCATAGACAGCTACAATTTTTGAGGTATTTAAGGCCTTTTTCTACCTAGGCGCCGCCGCCGATATTAAAGATTTATTGTGCCCCCATCCAGAGCTAGATGAGTTGCTAACCCTACAGGTCTTCCTCCAAGTTTATCACTTTGATGAGTTTGCTTATTTGGAGTACCTTCAGAGAGGATGAATCACTCTCTTCTACCTGGTAGCGTTCAGATACTTGTTTCTTTGATGCATTAGTGCTTCGCATTCACCTAGTATTTGTTCGGGGATTCGTCATGAGTATTGCAGAATCTGCATATCTGGCTGTTTACCAGGCCAAGAATACTCAAGTGTTTTCTTAGTTTACATTGAACCGACACAGTTCTTGAAACGATCTAGGTTATATTTACCAATAAGTAGTTTAGCCTGCCTCAGTTTTGGGAGTTCTTTCCAGTTTCTGGATCTTTTGGACTCCTTCGCTATTTTGATTTTGCTTTGATCTCGTTTTCTCCTGTTCCGCAGTAAGTCTCTGTCCCCATTAAAGGAGTTCTGGCGTCTATTTTTTCTACGGAGTCGGCATCCTCATTTACCTCGTTTCCGACATGTCCACGTACCCAATGAAATGAGACATTCTTGCCAAGTTCCTTTAGCCTGCCTACACATTCTCACACCAACTTAAACGTGATGGCGTATGGGCTTATTGCTTTGAGTGCTGCTTAGCTACTGACAATAAATTCCACCTAGAAAATACTAATGGATTGCCCCATTGGTATGGAAAGTTTGGTTCTATACCAAAAAAATTCCAGCACCAGTCCCTGCTGTCGTTCTCGAACCATCCGTGTACCACTTAATGGCATTTGCTTTGACCGTGTAGTTTTCTGATTCCTTTACGTACTCTTATTTTTTATTTTACCGAAATCAACCTAGTCAAACGAGTTAAGGTCCAACAACTGAGATGGCTAGGTCACTTAAAAATGCACCCAAATGCACCGACCCGGAGAGTCTTCGAATCCAACCCCGAGGCAGTCGAGGAAGACCGTGACTTTGGTGGCGCACACAAGTGATAGAGGACCTCATTCCTCATCTAACTAGGCAGCCGAAACTGAAGACATCTAGCTAGGGACCGAGCTAGCCGGGGAAGCTTGTTAGTTGAGTGTCTGAACAACTCCGGACTAAAGTGATACCTTAAGTATGTAAGTAAGTGTCACATCCTGAAAATTCGCTGAATACAAACTGTTTCTAACCAGGAATTTTCGCGCTGAAAAAGTCAAGGACGTCGAAATAAGAAAACGAAAATGGCTATCGATTGCCCAAACACTGAGGATGTGGGGAACGCAATTCCAGATCAAGAAGATAAATATAATTCTGCGCGGATTTAGAATAATCTATACAATTTTGACATCGACAATTGAATTGTCGAAAATCTTTAAGAAAAATAAGTTCCAAATCTTGATAGAACCGATGCATTGTCGGGGCTTCTGTGTTACTATAATATTATTTAATCAATTTGAACATTTCAATAATTTGTTGTATCTCTTTAAATTCATAATAACTTAACATACCCTATTCTGTTTAATTTTGATCAAATAACAACATAGCGAAAACGAATAAAATTCGATTGCGTGTTAGTTAAGCCGAAACGAACAATTCTATAGCCCCCGGTTTGATTAAGTTAAACCAAAAAGAAGGGAACAAAAAAAAAGTAGAACCTTTCAATAAATAAGTGGGCATATTATGTGTATTGGAACATTAACCAAACCGATCTCTCCACTAACGCGATTAATTCTTTTCAACCACGGTTATCGTGACCCTTAAATGCCAAGAGTGCCAGCGGCGACAGTTGGAACGGCCGAAGACGACGAACTTAGTGGTTGTAAATGGCACCGAAAAACGCAATTGGACACACGCAATTTATTATTGTGACTTATTTTATGTCAGTTAAATATTAAAAGTATATTTTTTATTAATTTAGTCTCTTGACGTCCATTCACTTTGCTTTTCGAAGAAAGACGAAATATAAAACTAATTTTCTTTAAAAAATATATGGTCTGGAAGGTAGAGTTGCAAACTAAAGTCAATTCATCCAAACTTATTTTCGTACTTTTAATACTCGTAGCGCAAAACGACACGAATCTGTCATTTTTCAATTTTCTAGCGAAGCATTTCTCATCTAACTTCGCCATTTAACAATAATTATAATTTATCAAATATCAGTTTTGTTCTAATTTAATATTTCAGATAACTATAAGCTTCTATCCTTTCATTTAGCCTTGATGATATCGTTTGGCATCCAACCCATTTCAGATGGGTACCTTCTCACTCTATTTTTACAAAACCCACTAACTGTTATATTTAAATTCGTTACCCAAAATCCAACCTTTACTCAAAGACTATAAGTTTTGAAATCATACTAACATCAACAAGTCAAATGATTCATAAAATCTGCACTTCCAGTCAAGTCCCTATTTGAAAGATATGAAGAGATGGAACGAAACAAAAATATCTTTGCGGTTACACAAACTTATTGAGGAAATTAACAATAATTCGTGAAGTTATTGTATTCTTGTATCTATGGTTGCTGAGTCAGAGGTTGTTTTTGTTAAGGGATAATAATTTATTATTAAGTTTTTTTATTTTTACTGAAAATTAACACTTCAGTGGTAAGTAAAAAGATGGAAGGGCAACTCATGCAATGAACGTAAATTTCACGTGGATTCACTTGGTCGGCGATGTTCAAACAAAGATACGACCCAAGGCAGGAGTAAATCATAATTTTGTAATTTTTTTTTCAATGAATTTCAATACTTGGAAGAACAGAATGCCATTTACAACTTGGTATTAAATTGTTTTTTTTTTTTTTTTGTTAGAAATACAAATTTGTTCAGTTTATTTTTTCACACGTAAAATTATTTTGGCTCACTCGAAAGAGGTCGGTGGAAAGATTTCGAGTTACAATATCGAAACGAAGGACTTTAAAGCAAGTGTTAAATTTTTTTTCGGAAACATTTTGTAAGTCTGAAGCATGAAGAATACGATTTAACCCAGAAGCACATTTGTAAAAGAATGCAATCTTTTGTGAATGCAATCTTTAACAACTTTGATTTACAGATTGTATTCATTGAATGCATTTTGAGACTTTGAGACATGACAGTTCATGCAGAAGGGATTCTCAGCAGCTGCAAAAATGTTTTTCAGAGGTGCACTGACCCTTAATAGGAATTGGCAAATCCTCTAAGAGGATCTCTTGTTATTTAAAGTGCTGCTTATTAGCCGTTCAGAAACAGCAGAAAATTGTAGGTTGTTGAGAGTTGTAAGTCACTAGGTTTAGGTTCCCTACAAGCTGTTATGGCCCCCTATTTATTTTAATTTACTCATTTCTTATTAAAGAGATTGCAATCATAAACGGTTTTTTAATTGGCGCGAGTAGATTTTGGCGGCCATTTTGTATTAGTGACATCTGTTATATCAGTTGTTTATTATTCAAATACTGTCAACGGTCTAGGCTTTGATGAAAGCATCACTTCCCATCGATCAGCGAAATCAAGCATCATTATGCGTGGTTAGTACTTGGATAGGGGACCGTTCAAATACCAACCGTGTGCTGTTGACATGTATTTCTTCTGTGGTTCTTTTTCTGTGGGTCTCTCTCTGTTGTTATGTCTAAGCCGATGAATGATTATTCATGATTATTTTATTAACAAATGAGTGTTAGTCATAGTAAACGCTACTTTATTCTTCTTAGTGTTAGTCTTACCACGTCTACCGGTGGCCGTTCACAATTGACTCTTCAATGTGAGACAACATTCGTATGTCAAATGCACGCTAGATCGGCTAACAACATCGCCGTGGTCCGCGAAAGTGTACAGGAGAGTCGGTTCCTCTCCTTGCCGTGCAAGAGAACTCCGCCTATCGAAGACTTTAACTTGGCCAATAAATTATGCGTCGGCGCCGTACAAGATCCAATTGACCCAGGAGCTCAAAGTTCATGACCCTATACAACGGCGTTTGTTTGCTGACTGAGCTTTGGAGTCCTCCCCAACGAGTTTCACCTTGTCGTGGTGGGGAGGCTTATATCTATTCTCCAGCTGCACGCCCAGCTCGAGATTTAGCCAACTAAAAAACCCAAGGCAGTAGAAGGTTTAAAACAGTGTGTGATGGATAAATCTCCGGCTGCTTGCGTGGCTGGAGATTTTTAAGGTTAAAAAGGTTTAAAAAGGGTAAGTCTCCGGTTACTTGCGTAACTGAAGATCTTATTTGCAGTAGTAAATAATAGTAGGACCGTCGTCCAAGTTCTTAGACCATAGACTAGGAGTGTCTTTCCTAGTTTTCCGTAAGGAGAGCAAAAGACTAGAAGCGTCTTTGCTAGTTTGCCGTAAGGTAAGCAAAAGACTAGGAGTGTCTTTCCTAGTTCGTCGCATGGCGAATGAAGACCAAAAGGAAGCACACTAAGTTGTTGGTTACTACCCCGGCCGACTTCTTGGTGTGTGTATCCTAAGGGTTGACAGGCCCAGGGTTTTGCAGTAGCCCATCTGTAAGTGACCTCGGTTGCGAAGCTCCACCGGAAGCTATATTCTGGTACCATGGGAGATAGTGCCCATTTAAGTTGGGGGTTGAGTTTTACCCTCGGCTCAAACCCTATCTATTAGGTAGGCCCCCTAATGGGAGCATTTTTAGTTAGTTTTAGTTTATTCCGACTGCGGAGACACATGGTTTTAAAGATTCTTTTCTTGAATTCAAGAGGTGTTAGATAGACCTCGCCTCCAAAGCAAGAGGTGTGCATATGCTGTAACATATCACAACTTTGCGACAGGAATATCTTGCTATGTCGGGGTTAATGGTCAGGACACAATCTATATCCAAAGGAAGGTAGGCCTCCCGTGATATTGAGCCATAGGAGGCAGGTGCTCACGTTAAACCAAAACACGATCTTGTTGTTCTTTCTTTCTGTGGGTCTCTCTCTGTTGTAATGTCTAAGCCGATGAATTATTTATTCATGATTATTTTATTGACAAAATGAGTATTAGTTATAATAAACGCTGCTCTAGTCTTCTTACAGTAGACGTGGTGACCGTCCTCAATTGACTTTTCACCGCGAGACCACCAAATTTTATACCACCGGTTCGGTTCTCAATCAGACAATATTCGTATGTTAAAGGAAAGCTAGATCGGTTAAGAACATCGCCATGGTCCGTGAAAGTCTACAGGAGAACCCGAGGCAGTCGATTCCTCTCTTGGCCGTGCAAGAGAACTCCGCCTATCGAAGACTTCAACTTAGCGAATTATGCCTCGGGCCCGTACAAGATCCAACTGGCCCAGGAGCTCAAAGATGATGGCCATATACAACGGCGTTTGTTTGTTGACTGAGCTTTGGAGTGCAGGTTACTATCGACCTCCTCGTGGTGCTTGTGGATAGGTTACGAAAGTAACTGAACTAACTAGATAGGACAATCTGGACGGTATCCATTGAAGTCGGAATCCGCTAAGGAGTGTGTAACAATTCACCAGAGGGGTGCACACTTTTTTTTTGATTTCTACCTCGATTAAATGCTGGGTTGTGTGTATCTAAGGTTGACTGGCCTTGAGTTTTGCGGAACTTATCTGGAACTGACCTCACGGTTGCGAAAGCTCCACCAGAAGCTATATATTCTGGCACCATGGGAGATAGTGCCCAATAAAAAGTAGAGGTAGAGGCTGACATCCGTCATAAGAACACGTCTCTACTTAGACTATCTATGGTGGCGTGGTTTATTCCAAATGCGGAGACACATGGTTTTTTAAGTTGGCTTAAATTCAAGAGGTGTTAGATAGATCTCGCCACATAGCAAGAGGTGTGTACATGCCGCAACATGTCGCAGAATTGCTACTGAGGTGGCTTCGACTAACTCAGAGTTAATGGTCAGCGCTCGATCTGACTCCGATGTGGGTAGGCCCACCGTGGAATTAAGTCTTAGTTGACAGATGTCCACGTTAAACACACTTAGGTTCTGAGGTTTGGAGTGCCTGGAAGAGGATACCAATTTTGGCCAAAAAATAATCTTTAGCGATGAAGCGCATTTCTAGATAAATCTCTGTGTTAACTAGCAAAATTCTCGTATATGGGGCGACAACAACCCGCAGAAAGTTCACCAGGTGACAATGCATCCCCAAAAAGTTACCGTTTGGCGGCTTTATTAGTCAATATTTTTCGAAAATGAAATTGGTGAGGCAGTCAATGACGAGCGCTATATATGTAGAACGAAGATTATCGATTTCTTGTGGCCCAAACTGAACAATAAGGGCCTAGACGACATGTGGTTGCAGAAAGACGGCCCTATGTGCCCCACAGCGGTAGCCACAATTGACAGTCTGAATAAACAAATTAAGATGAGTTTATATTTCGCAAAGATCACGTAAATTGGCCATCAAAGTCAGGCGATTTGAGCCCGCTAGACTTTTTCTTGGGGTGTTTCCTTAAGTCGCAGGCGTATCCGAATAACCACAATTGATCGTACATATAACACAGTCCATCGCTCAAATTCAGCAGGTTCTGTGCGGAAGAGTCATTGAAAATTGCACCACTTGGATCAGTGCCTTCGTGAATGATGTAATATTTCATAATAAAAAAAATTATTTTGTTTACACCTCACACACAACTTGTTTTATTCCATTTTAACATCTACCCACGGGTATAGAAGAACCCTTTATTATTTAGTCATATTCATTTCACACAAGGCAACAGATTGAAATCTTCTAGAATTAGTTTAACAGTCTTTACATTCTTTTGCATTCAAAGGAAAGAATTCAAATGAAAGCAGATGAATGCAAAAGATCGCTAAAGAATGTATGAATTATAAGAAGATTTCAATCAATCAAAAAAAACGATTGCAATATTATTATTATTATTATTATTATTATTATTATTATTATCTTTATTTTTTCAACATATAAATTACAAACATTTAAATACAAAAAGATTTACAAGCATGGCTATAAAGCCGTCTGCCGGATTGCAATATTTTAAATTTTAAATGAATGGTGATTCAAAATTTAAAGTCGCAGTCTCAATAAAGTCAATGAGTACAATCCCTGTGCACTAAAAAGATTTTCGCTACCCTACAAAATGTTTAAGCACAGTGCGAGCGTTTAGGAATATTCAATAAGGATTGCATTCGCAAAAGATTGCATTCTTTTGCAAGAACCAAATTCTTTTAAGCTCTCCAAACAGGTAAACGTTCAAAACCTGTGCTTATTTCGGCGTCTATATTCTGCATTTCGACCGAGATTCATATTCAATTTCACTCAAAACTTAATTTAAAATTTTGAAGCGTTTATGAAAGTAGGAGAAGACTTAAAAGGTAGATACTGAGCCACATTCTGGAAGTAAAGCATAAGAAAGAATATCTGAAGTTAACTTTGCGTTCAAAGTTGGGCACGCTAATAAGCTGATGGACATATCCTGAAGAACCATTCGTTTGTTTGTTTTCGAAATTTTCGCTCGAACTTTCAAAACTGTGACAAACTGATCTTCAAATCAGCGCCATTTTTTGTGGCATACAGGGTACGCCATCTAGTGATTTTTTTTTAGAACGGAATGAGTCGCTTAACGCTTAAACAACGTTGGGAAATATTAAAAACTTATTTCCAAAGTGAGTGCTGTTTAGCTCAAACAGTGCGTTTTTTGAAAAGAAGTTTTCGCCAATATGAAACCCCCACCGCGCCATCTGTACGCAAGTTTGTGAGGCTCTTATGCCAGTGGAGATCACCCAATGTCTCTGTCGTCAGACGAGAATGTCGCTACTGTAGCCGAAATTGCGAGACTCAATTCACGAACATCAACTCGCAATTGATCTCAACAGCTCAACATTTCATGTACTACCCTGAGAAGAATTCCGCATAAAGATCTCGGATTATTCGCTTACAAGGTCCAATTGTTCAGCAATTTAAGGCGCACGATCATTCACTTCAGTATCGCTTCGCAGTTTGGGCCTCAGCAGAGCAGCTTGAATTGGACGATTTTGGCCGAAAAATTATTTTTCTGACGAGAAGCATTTTCATCTCGGTGGTCACGTTAACAAACAAAACAGCCACATTTGGGGCTCGCAAAATCCGCAACGTTATTGTCCAGAAGCCAATGCATCCACAGAGAGTGACATTTGATGCAGATTTTAGTTTTAGAGTGGCGGCATCTTTGGGCCATTTTTCTTCGAAAATATGAGGCTGAGAACAACGTTTCGGTCAACGGTGAACGTTAAAGAGTCATGTTAACATGCTAGCTTGCTACAAAGTGCAAGTATAAATAGATCGAACTTAAGAGGACCGAATTTAGTTTTCGAAATTTTAATTCCCAATTTTGCCTTTCGGTCGAATCGGGCAAAAGTTAATTTCACTTTTGTCGACATGAATTCACAATAAGCGAAATACATACAGATAATGGTCTGTCATCGAAAACTTAAAGTTCAACTGTAGCTGAAAAATTGTCTTGGAAGACTTAGTCAGTAATTTTTTCCTTGAAGATAGAGTCCTCATCCCGGTGGAGAGATTCAATTTCACCTTTAAGATTCATTTCAAGGTCTACAATTTAAAGCTAAAGCTCTAACCACCTTCGAGTCTATGTATATCTCTTAAAATAAACACTTTACGCTAATTAAATTAGTCTATACAAACCATGTGCCTAACCAAGCTAAAACTGTTGTCCGACATCTTTACAAGACAATTTTAAAACTATGCAAAACGGCCTCCTTTCTCTCGTTCCATTAAAGCAAGTCCGAGACTATATGGAAATGTGAAACTTAACTCTTATTCCATTAAAATATTAAGCTCAGTTTCGTTTAGCAAATGCCATCACCTGTTCGGCTAGATTGAACCTTGTTTAGGTTCATTCATTCAGTAAAGAATTAAAAAAACAAAAAAAAACCAACGAAACGGAGTCGTTTAAACTCAACAGACTTGACATAGAATTGATTTCCATCTGATATGCACTCCATTGCATTCTCTTTCAATTCAAAACACAAAAGCGATGGGTTTACCTTCGAAGCGAGACTTTTCCATGTCACACAACAGCACAGCAACAATTCGAGCTTACCAACAAACGAAACAAACAAAAAGCAATGTTTTTCACGACGACGACGTTTATGTGCACAGTGGGGCAGCTTTTTAATAAAATAAAGACTAGTCAAACAAATTTATTACAGAAAAAAAAAACAGAAAATAACATGTTCTAACGTAAAAATGGGCGTATTGGTGGGCGTTTTTTTTAATAAAAGTATTTTAATTCTAGAAAATTCTTGGTTTTTTCATTTCCAGTGTAAAAATGTGGGTGTGTAGATTACATCTTTAATAATGATGTTTTGCAAAGCGGTTTTTTTGAAGAAAAATATTTATGTTTTACGAAAATTTGTCTGGGATAAATTTTAGTTATAAATCTTAAGTTAATGATAATTTAAATCTGCTTTTTGTAGTACAAAATGACTTTAACTTAAATTTTAAAATTTTAACATCTCATGTCTCTTGTGCAATTTTTAATTTTATTTGCACTTCCAAGCGATCCTGTCCCACTGTTCAACGACGGCGACGAGAAGTCTTAACGCTAATTGAACGAGAAAAATGCAAATCCGTTGTTGCAGCAGCGCATCGTCATCGTCGTCGTTATGTTAATTCCAAAAATGTTTTGTCGTAGAGGCACTTCCTTATGCTAGTGTTATACCTATATGGGATACCAAACACTAGCGCTACCTATCTGCCTCTCACCACACCACACTAGCGTCAAACGTCACTTAGGCTTTCGCAAATGTGATTGACAGGCGGAAGAGCGGTCGTGTGACTAGATATATGTACATATATAATGCAGCAGTGATTATGTGACACTGCTGATGGTGTTCTACAAAACCATCAGCTAGCAGGTGAATGTATCTTTTTATCTCTAATCCTCCACTTGGACATAATGACGGAGTTTGAAAAATGCTTCTCATGTTATTGGAAATGACGCGATTTAAGTGAAAAATAAAATTTTCAAAAATACTACACATAGACATTCATTCGGTCGCTTGAAGTTGTCTTTTGTTAAATAAAAAAAAATATCCGATAACATCTCAGATTGTTGAAATTAATAGATACTTTCCCTTCAATTGTGTCACGGAAAAAGTGTCAACTGTAACACAAAAACAAAGATGCTTGGGACAAGATTAATGTTTATTTAAAACATCAACTGTCGAATGACAATGTTATGTTAGCAGGTTTGATGTATCTAGTTCTTTTTTTGAAAAAAAGGTAAAATATACAAAGTATCTATGTATCTACACAAACCTTATTTGTGAATGAGTGATTTCCCAAAAGGGGTGAATGTCATCAAGGAAACTCATTACACACTACTGACTACTAATTAAAAATAAATAAAGGAAAGAACATTAAAAACGCCAAAGAGGGACAGAATAGGCCGTGAAGTCATTAACATGTTATGGATAGGTGAATATACGAGTAATTGTACAGTTTTTTCGTGCATTGTTCTTTTGCAAAAGACTTAATGTTTCTAGGTACAATGGACTGTCACTGTTAAGATAGGGTCTAAAAATTGATTTTCAAAAGGATTAGTGTGGACAAAGTAGAAGTGAAATATTCTTCAAATTTAATTTGAGATCCGTCATTTTAAAATCGCTAGATTCCTAGAAGACTTCAAAAACGGCTTACATGGTGTGAGATTAGCTTGTGAAGTCACAAAGAAGTGGTGTTTCTGCATTTTCGCATTCTGACAATCTTCCTATCACTCATATATGAGTCAAGCCAGTTTCTGATGCTTCATGGGGACTTCTAGCAGGTTGGGAGCTCTCTCGGAATTGCAGTAAGAAGGTTCTCCTTTATATTAGCATACATTAGTTTTTTTGTCAAACCAAATTCGATGTTTTAATCATAAGTCACATAAGGATTATATGGAAGTCTAAAAAAGTGTTCGTCGGTCTGTTAGTCTGTCCGTTTCACCTATAGGTGCCAGACTTATTGTTTCAGTTCATCTTTGCAACAATTTTTATTTGTTTAATTTTTTTTAGTAAACGGCTTTAACGATTTTGATCAAAATCTAGTAATTGTTATGACTAATGCGGTTGAAATAAAACTGTATTTCAGGGTTTTGACGGAAATTTCTCATAATGGGATACACTTTTCACTGTACATCTTTGCATTGATGCTGTGTGAAGGAGAAGAATTTCGAGGTAACTAAGAATCAGCGAAGCACAGTGGTTGAATTTGTTTGGAGTTGGGATAAATACTAGATATATAAAATCTGATCCAGCTTTCTGAATTTGATCAAGTTCTCAGCCATGGTGGAGGATATAATTATATATACAGTGGCAGTCAAAATAATTGCAGTGTAACCTTCCGATTATTACGTTCTAGAACAAAGCAAGACATGCACAATGAATTACTTTCTTCAACTACTTTTTTGGTACCAGAACATTTTGTCTTACGTTTCCTGTAAAAAAAATTTCCTGACATAACGGTTTTTTTTTCTCAAATGTTACTCGAATGCTCTGAAAGTGTGAATCTTAGCTTTCAAAATAATAGCAGTGTTAGCTAATTTATAGTAATTGTGTGTTACTTTTTTGATCCTGTGAGAGGATTTTAAGATGCCCCACTTGCCTGCTACTGAGATAAAAAAGAATTAAATTTGAATGCATGTGTAGAAACATTTAAAAGAATTTTAAGAAGAAAGAATCTCAACACCAGAAGTCCCATAACACAAAAAAAAAAAAAAAAAAAAAAAAAAAAAAAAAAAAAAAAAAAAAAAAATAAGGAGTGGTTTTGGGTCAGTAATATTTCTGTTTTGGACTGGCCTTCTCAATCACCTATCCTCAACCCAATAGAGAACCCACGAACAATAATGAACTACAGTTGAGACACGAATAAAATAATGTGAATTATAAGCGATATAGAAATAAGACACGGCATTCTCCGATTTAGTTCAGCCGCCATCCCTGGAGATAAAATATCTGAGACAACAACCTTCAGTCTCAGAACATCGTGCCACACATCTTTCCTATCCTTCTTTCTCTTCTTAACTTCACGCCCGCGCTGTGTTGAAACATTTAAAGGGTAATCATAATCCCTTGAGCGCGGGTAGATTATAAACAAAAAAAAAATTAAAATGTATCCCATTGGAGAGATGTCAGGCTTTGCTTGGTTGATTCAATGAAGCGATGATGTGAGGCAGTTATGAGCATTAAGGGCTTACAACCAAATATTAACAAATAGTCTTGCAATTTCTATCAAAATTATGTTATTTTCCTTAATTTTAATGAAAACTGTTATTTTTTGACCGCAGCAAATTTTTACCTTTAAGATTATTTTTTTTTATTTTTATTTCTTTGATAGAAGCAAAAATTTTCTTGTCATAACGGATTCAAATTAATCTGGCTTAGAAAATATAAATATTTATATAGATTAATAAGCATTAGGTATTTATTTTATTGAATTGTTTGGGGGTCTCCTTCTTACTGATATTATTTTGCCCGCAGCTGTACATATAATCCGTCATTTATTTTCAAATATCATATAAATTAAGGTTGTTTTTGTTTTATTTTTTTTTTTTAATTTATCGCATAGCCTACATTTTAGAGATATTTTTTTTTCTTCAAAAGTGTTCTTTTTGATTTGTGGAGAACAAATCACAAAATAAACCTAGTGACTTCAACTCTCGTTATTGACTCAACTCCTGTTTATTTATCAAAACATGCTCAACAAGGTATGTATTTTAGGAGGCATTTTTGGATAAAAGTTGGGTTTATGCGACCGTTTCGTCCGAAAATGAAAGACATGCGTCAAGAGTACAGAAAATTTTTTTTTTTTTAATTTTCGAATCTTGGCCGAATTATAGTGGGCGCCAACATCGACTCATCAAAAAATTACATTGTCTCATTGCGGACAGACAAATTAAAAAAAACATTTTTTTTGTACTCTTGACCCATGTATTCATTTAAAAAAAAAAATATGTTATTACTTAATAAGGTTTCCGAGAAAAAAATTCCCAAAAATCGTGCGTTTTTTTGGCAAGTGACACAACTGAAATCCAATTTTAAGGGTTGCTTGTTCTAAAATTTTATACTGCCGTTTTGATGAAGAGAGTTCGAATATCAATTCAATTTCCTTTTAGTTCGCCACTATCCATCAAATCAAATGAATCTTGCCAGAAAGCTTACACTCTAGCTGTTAGGAAGGCTTCAATATGTGAAGCGTTTGCACATCAACCAAGGTCCCAGTCCAGCGAATATTCTATTCCTTGCCTAATTAAAAGCGTACCAGAATACCACCTAAATACGTAGTTTTGAGAATATACGAGTATCTCGAGCTGCCTTGCTGATAGTTGCAAATTCATCTAGACCCACAAACAGTCCCATTATGACGGTTATTCCAAATTTTAATTTGATTTTCTTTCGAATCCGAAACATTAATTAATTAAAAGCTTTCACACAAAAACCCTATTTAAGTTTAAAATTCGAGTTAAATGCATAACTATGCTAATTTCTGAATTAAGGGTGTTTTTTTTGTGTGTGTGTTTTATGTGGTTTTTTCTTATAAATCAAATTAATTACTTATACATATATTCAAGGAATTAAAAGGTTGTGCTACTACTCGACCTTTCCATTCTTTGAAATTCATTATTAACAAATTATTTCGGCTTCCCAGAAGAAGTGCTGTTTGAAAATATTCCAATTTCGAGCTAATCCTACTCTATAGTAAGCTATATCAATATTCATTTAAAATTCTCAGAAGCTATTTCGATTAGGTCTGCAAATCACAATAGGAATTATATTTTTAATACTTTTTTGTTTGAATAAGTAATGAGATAATAACTATTTTTGTTACACTGAACTCTAGGGTTTTGTTTTGCCAATTCTTTCATTTGACAGGAAATAATAAAATTAAACAGACGTAATGGCGACGACGGAACGCATGATGCGGGTTTTTGTATAACATGCGATGTCTGCCATATTTGGCATGAGACTTCTACTTGTTTGTTTTTTTGTATGGTTCGAAACAATATGCAAACAAAAATGTCGAATTAAGAAGCAGAGGTACACATACATATATAGAAATCGCACACAAAAGAAGTTGCTAAGAAATGTCTTGACAAATCATGTAGTCGTACATCCGTGCGATAAGTCTTGAATATCTTATAAGTAAGCGTCGTCCTTTTTATTAGAAATATTAGTACAGACGTAGGAATATCAACTAAAACTTCTTACTATACCTACCTAGCAAACGTAGGATTGCTAGGAAAGTGGGTACTTTTACATCGTAGATTTACTGGCTCAACGGAGCTGCAACTAGAATAAATGTCAATGTATTGAAAACGCAAAAAATTCAATAAAACGAAAACATCGCAACAGACATTTCCCGCCTCTTGCCTTTTGATGTTTGAAAAACTAACTAGTTAAATCAGCCGATGCAGGTTTACAAAAGGTTGAAGTTAGCTTTAGGCTCTCTTCACTTTCTCATATAAAGACTTTTGTTGATAAATTCGCAAAAGATTCAAATCAGCTGACCCAAAATGCTAAAATCCATTGAATTTGTGTGGACAACGAAAAAAATACCACGTACAACACTTTTTGACAGCTATTCCAGATGTAGCTCTAGTTTCAGTTGCAGCACTGTATTGTGTTCAGTCAGTTAAACACTTTAAACGAAAAGATATTTCTCTAACTCGAATTTTTCCAAAACTCCCTCCAATTTGAGCAGATCGTATGGTACTCGTATGTTTATAAACTCACTTTTTGAAAGAGTGATTTACAGTATTTTATTCTATAATCAGGTAAGGCCGGCTCAAGAATATATTGCGCTCGGTTTAAGTCCAAACTTTTAGGTCCTTATTCGCAATTTTAGCAATTTCTAATTTTCAAGTAAGTACTATTGATTAATGAACTATATGTCAAGTTATAGATAGGTTAAAAAATGGAACTAGCCGATAATAGGGAAGTCCAAAAAAGTTGACCTCGAAATTGATTTTGTCAGTTCGACTACTGGCAACGAGTCGGCCGAATTTCATACAAATTGATCGATAGCATTTTTAAATGTAGCCCCCCGGCACGATTTTTATTATTTTTCAGATCAAACATAACTGCACCTGTCAGAAATTTTTTTTTTTTTTTGAAATTAAAAAAAAATATTTTATGTTTCAAAAACTGTTTAACAGATTTATTAAAAATAATAAAAAATAGTTGATTTTTTTCAATATCTTTAAAAACGGTACAACTTACTTATTATTTTGGCAATTTTTTTTGTGATAAAACTCTTAAAAAGTTAAAATAGTATTGTGTATGAAAATTTTCCAAAATGTTTGTTTGCATTTAGAAAAAAAAATCATAATTTTTTTGTAAACTCAAAACCACATTGGTTTTTTGAAAACAAAAAAAAAATAATACAATTTAATTTTTCAGTTTATTAAGTTGGGATCCATTCCATAGAACATTTTTGATTGCGTGTGCCAGAAGAAAAACTGCACACTCTCAATTGGTAAAATTATGTTAAATACAATGGCGAAAAATTACAAAGATACGATGTTTAAAATTAAGAAAAATCTTTTAACAAACACTTCAGTCAGTAGGTATCATAGGCATTTTCGAAAAATTTAAATCAACGTCAACTTGATCGCGAAATGATCGTTATTTTTTGACACAGGTATTGCTATCGTCAGATATGTGTTTTACTAACACGCTCTTTGGCATACAATATCGATTTGTTTACTGCAGAGTTGCACCGCAAATGATGTTATCGAACATTTGACTTAAGAACAAACTGCATTATCAAAAATAAAGCTTTTGCCTAAAAATTTTGTTTTGCATTATCTAACACATGCTTGCCGCAGTTTTCGTTTAAGAACATTTTGTAATGACATTTTTGACGCAAATGACATTTTCGAAAACAGCTATACGCGAGATATATGCGCCACAGATTTGGAGTCTTCAATCAGAGGGTGAAGATTCTGGTGGCCTGTGGCAGCCATGTTGTCCTGGTGACATCCGTCAAATCTGTTGTTTTCTATTCAGTTACAGATGTCAAATTACCATGGCAAGACACGCGATTGAAAACTACGTCGAAATGATAAAAAATTATTATCAAAATGTTTGTTAGTGTTCGTTAGTTTGGTGACCAAATTTAAGATGACCGGTTCAGTAATCAACCAGCCAATATTCGTCCCTAAAAGAACCTCGAGATAAGCAGAAAATATAACTGCGGTCGGTGAAAGTGTACATTAGAACCCGAGGCAATCGATTTCTCGCCGTGCACACGAACTGGTCCTTTTGCAGACATCAACTAGGCAAATGTTGCGCCGGTACTTGGGCCTAAATCCGTACAAGATCTAACCGACCCAGAAACTTACTCGTAAAATTCACGACCATAGCCGTTTAGTCGCTGACTGGGCTCGGAACGTTTGAAAGAGGACCCCAATTTTAGCCGAAAAATCATCTCCAGCGACGAGGGGCATTTTTGGATGAATGGCCTTATTAACAAGCAAAACTACCGTATATGGAACGACAGCAACCCACAGGAGGTTCAACAGGTAGGTGACCAGGACATTGGTCCGTACATTTTGAAAGGGAAGTTGGTGAGGCGATAATTGTGAATGGCGAGCGCTTCAGAACGATGATAACTAATTTCTTAAGGTCCAAATTGAACTATATTGACTACCGTATGTGGTTCTACCAGGACGGCGATATGTACCACACAGCGGTCGCCACGATTTCCATTTTCAATGAACAATTTGATCGTAAGGTTATCCCTCACAGAAATGACGTGAAAATAACGTTATCAAGGTCATGCGATTTGACCACGCTAAATTTCTTGTTGTGGTGTTTTCTGAAGTCACAGGTCGAAAAGAATAAATCACAATCGACCGATACCCGTAAGGTGAACATAGCACTGATCATCGCTCAAATACAACCGGATCTATTCGGAAGATACGAGTACAATGAAAATTGGAGCACTCGCAATCGTGCCACGGTATGAAGCCGGGCGGCATACATGGGCCTTCCAAATAAAAAAAAATTTTTTAGTCAAAGCCTCACACACAGCTTGTTTAATTCCAATTCAACTTCTACACGCTTTTATTGAAAAGGCTCTTATGATTTACATATTACCTCGGAAATATGAGCCATTGCCTTTAACTGAAAAGAGAATTTATTAATTAAATGAGTTTGTAGGTAGCAGTTTAGACAGCTTTATCGAGGTTTCTTGTGGTATCGAACTGGTCTTTATCCTCACCAATAGGACCATCTTTTAAGACATGGTCAAACCATTTTTTTCACTGGTATTTATTTTCGAGGATCACATTTTGAAGCCGAAGAACTAAGAGAACGTTCACACAGAACATCCAAAAGAGTTCGTTGCTGAACGAACATTACTGTTTCCGATGTTGTGGCAATTAGTTTACTATTTTTCCTATACTTCTTTCTCTTCCGTAACTTCACGCCCGCACTGTGTTGAAACATTTAAAGGGTAATCTAATCCCTTGAGCGCGGGTAGATTATAAAAAAAAAAAAAAAAAAAAAAAAAAAAAAAAAAAAAAAAAGCTGTGGGGACCACCGCAGCGGAAAAAAAGCAATTATTCATTTGCTCTGCAACTACCCTGCTCTGTCCAAAATTTGAGCACAGTCGTTTGGAATGGCATGTCTGGACGACATTGACGAACGCAAATAAAGATGGAAGTTATTGATCTTTTTTCTCAACCCGACGAAATGGCTCTAGGATGGACTTCGGTTACTTCTCTGCGTGCCCTCTGTTTGATTCTTTAGACCGCGAGCTAGTGGACTGAAGGCTTTGACGTATGTTTATGATAGGTTAGGTTAATGGGCTGACAGTTGATCTTGTTATTGTCACACTTAGATCAATGCCGATCCGTTGTGATACATTATGGATTGTGACTTACATGGATACCTACGATAAATCCTATGTCATTCAATAAAGGGTATTGATGAATTTCAGCATGCTATAGCCTGAAATGTTTGAGGGTACTTCCAAGTCATTGAAGAAATGTCTATCATCAAATAAACACCCGGTTGAGGAGAGGAAGAAGTCTTTTAAGGGCATGGTAGTTTCATTTACCCCCACTTCAGAAATCATCAATCCACCAGGCCCGTAGGAGCATGCGGCTCCTAGCAACGTGTGGTATATGAGTTTGATATGTCAGTGTTTGGTGTATATGTGCGTTAGTCTGGTCAGTATTGCTGATTAAGTCCACGGGGCTGTTCCTTTCCACAAGAGAAAGCATTTCCTAAGATTTACCAATCAAGTAACTGCCGCTCGTGTTCACGTGTTCGAGAAATGGCAACCGCTAGTGTAAAGGCCCATTCTCCATTTCTTGAGGTTTATGATGGAGAGGGGATGATCATTCATTTAGCTACTGCTTCAGCACCAGTCAACAAGCTGTCTAGAGTGGCACAGTGTAGATAGTTTTGGTTGAGTGAGTGATCCGAATTCCGCCTGATTCTACAAAAGTATACACACAATAAGAGACATCAAAAAACTACTAGATACTTTCTTCTTTTTGAAATCCAAACTGGATGACTTCATGAGAATGTTCACATTTTCCCTTATCAATTCCATCCACTCGTTTAATCGAGTAATTGAATCGAAATGGCCCACTTCAGCGCTAATTGAGCAACTGGGTTAAACTGCCAGTAATCGCGATTTCAACCTACCTACCAACCTACCTAGTTGATTGACGACAATCCATTCACTATTCTATTTTCCTAAAGCTTGTACTGTGAAATCATTTTAAGGGTAGTAATAAACCCTTGAGTGCGCGCTAATTACAAACAGAATAAAACGGTTAAAAGCACGAAGGGGACTTGTCTAGCTGATCTACAGCAAAAACTTTTGAATTTATGAAACAAAATTATTAATTCTAGTCCCAAAATTTCTTTTAATTTGAACTCAATTCTAGTTTCTAACAGAGGCTACGTTATTTCATTCTTACGGTATTCAGATCTTCTCAAAAAGTAAATTCAAATTTATTTTATTTCGAACATAACGGGCGGTCTAACTCATTCCACTAGTATAATTATTTCATTCGATTTTATTCTCCAATTAAACTCAATTATTTTTGAAGTGCCTTTTATAAGCTTTACGTGTATGATATTAAGGATCCTTTAAACTCCCTACCTACTGACTCATTTGAAAAAATGTTTATATAATTATTTTAGTTTTTTCTTTTTAATAACGTGTAATTATAATAATCCTTATAGACTTGAATTTTATTCTAAATTAAAAATAATGTCAACAAGTCAAGCCATCAAAAGATTAATATTGAATGAAGAGTCCTTAGAATGAATTTTTAATTTGAAGAATATCCATACATACCCTCGACTTTTGTTAAGTAACCTTCAACTATGTAATACCCTCTGCTCCCTATAGCAATTATGAACAATTTTATCTTCATCATTTTAGCAATCATGTCCTCATTTATTTCTCTCTCTCATCCTCTTTTAGGTATTTTTTTTTTTTGTTTTTCTTATACAAGTATTATCATCTTCAGAATTCATTTGAGATAGATTTGAAATGATGCGACGACCACTTAACCGGATGACATTCTAAGGTTCTCCTTTCATTCATTAAAAGATATCATCATACTCAATGTCAAATTATATTTTTGAAAGAGAAATTATAATGGTTTTTTATTTTTTTTATTTTTCTTTATTTGATAAATTAATAGCATTCTCTTAAATGAATATTTTTATAAAAAAAAATGTCAAGTATACTTTGTTGAAGTCCAGGGGCGTATACTTTCATTATAGTTGGGTGGTCCGATGCGGTTGGTTAAGGGTTTTTTAAAAGTAGGTACTCTAGAAACTACTTCGTTAAGAAAATTTCTATCTCAAGTAAGAAGAGAATGTACCTATGTGTATGCTGATGATTTTTCTTAATTTTTTAGATGACACAATTCTTTTGAATGTATAAACCATAAATACAAGTTTCATTTTATAGAGTTTTGAATCGCATTGGATGCATCGGACAGTCCAAGTTTAAAGCATAAAAGATTTGTGTATTTAGCTAAGGGAAAATAAATTTCAACAATTGGACGCCATAATTCATGTTTTAGCCAATAAACTAATTCAAAGAATGTACTTTTTTCCTAAGACCGCTTTCTAGATATAAAAATTATTAATAAAACATTAAAAATCAAAACAATAAATAAAAACGCATTTTTAAAAACAACAACAACAACAACCTGGAAAGGCGCTGAGATTATAAGTTGTTGAAGCATTTCAAGTTACCAAGGTTTTCAATTTGGAAATCATCGCTGTTGTTGTCAAACTCATCGCATTTGTATAAATTTACCTGAAAAGAAATAAAAAAAAAGAACATTAGTACATAAATTAAAATTATTTAACAATTAATTTTTTTTAGAACAGTTATATTTGGCGCAAAAATTTAAAAAGGCCAGTGCTAAGCTGTACCTAAGTATGATACTGCTTAACAATTTTAAATAGTTCACTAAGTCTTCCTTAATATTAAACATTTTCTTGTGCTAAGGGTCTTGTTTCTAAGAAATTGGTTCTGGACACCTAAATTAATGACAGTTTGTGGAAAAAACTAAGTAAATAGAGCTGCTTTTATTCAAATCTGGAAGTGTCAAACAGTCTCGCCCAATTGCCCTTACATCCCTCCTTTCTAAGGTCATGGAAATGCCGATAAATTAAAGAACGAAAGCTTCTCAATAACGACTCTCATAGCAGTAGTTCCACCGGTGACCTGATCTGATAATATATCTCACCAACAGTGCCACAAATCTTTAAATCGTTTTGGAAGAAGTAAGATAAATATAATGGATATTTCAAAAGCATTTGATAGAGTATGACATCAAGCTCTGTTATCGAAATTACGAGTAATTAGGTTAGGTTAGGTTGTTCGGCTGACAATTGATGTTGCTATCGTCACACTTAGATCAATGTAGATCCATTGTGTTACCCCTGAGTGTAATCACTCTTTCCTGATAAAACCTATGTATTCTATTAATCGATCAAGCCATTTTGAGGCATTGACGAAGTTCAACATGTGAATTCCTGAAATATTAGAAAGATCTTCTAGATTGTCAAAGAAGTAGCTACCAAGTCATTTCCTTCTCTGGTGGCATAGTGACGGGCAATGACAGAGAAAGTGTGATGTGTCTTCATGTACCTCTTCATCACCACATCCTCTGCATAGGTCATCTGTACTTAGTTTCATTTTAAATTTATGGTATTTCAATAAATTATGTCCGGTGATTATGCTCGTAAGAGAGCGAAGGGACTTCTTACTAAGTTGTATAATTTCGTCAGTTCTCTGCTTGTTAAAGCAGGGCCATATTTTCCTAGTAGTATCACAGGTGTCAAGTAGACTCCACCTTTCATTGGGTTTCTTTAGGATTAAATCTGAAATTTTTTGTTTAATGTTGCAGGGTGGGATATTGACCAGTTCTGCTTGACTAGCGACAAGCGCTGATCCCTACCTTGCCAAGTCATCAGCATTGTCATTACCTGGTATGCCGCTGTGTCCCGGTACCCAGCAGAGTCTAATATTGTGCTGCATGCCAAGAACCTTAAGCTCTTCGCGGCAGCAGGAGACAAGCTTCGATTTTATCAAGTGGCAGAAATCGCTTTTATTGCCGCTTGGCTGTAAATGTAAAAGGTGATATTCGCCATCATTGATACACGTTTAGCAGCTGTTGTCACTGCCAGGTCCTCCGTTTGGAAGACACTGCTATGATCTGAAAGCCTAAGTGAGTTGTTTAGCTTAAGAGGTTCTGAGAAAAAGCCTGCACCAACACCTGTGTTCATTTTGGAGCCATCAGTATAGATTGCTATCGCTGATTCACTGGTGTAGGGTTGGTTGTTCAGCCATTCTTCTTGGGAAGGCAGTTTGGAATGGTTTATAAAAGTCAAGCTCGGGTGTTGTATAATCTGTAATGATGCTATCACCCAAGTATTTCTGAAGAATTTGAGCATGTCCTATTGCGCTGTTTTTTTAGTCTGACTTAGCCTTAAGGCGCTATATGCTGCGGATTCTTGTACGAAAAGGTCTAGGGATTTCAGGTTGAGTATCGCCTCCAACCTTGCAGTTGGTGTGGATCTCATGGCACCCGTAATTCCAATGCACGCAAGTCTCTGTACTTTTGTCAGAGTTTTGAGGTTCGTGCTTTTTTCCGTTGCATTTCACCATACCAAACTACCATTGGTTAGTATTGGTCTGATTATCGCCAAATACATCCACCTGATAATTTTTGGACTAGGTCCCCAGGATTTCCCAAAGATTCTGTTACAGAAGTAGAATGCAATCGAAATTACTTACATTTGGTATTGACGAATATTTTCTTCGTTGGATTAGAAACTACCTTTCGACATTTTTAATTCTGAAATTCATACAATAAATACTGGTGTGCCACAGGGATCCCTTATGTCTCCAACTTTCTGTGTGATATTCATCAATGATTTTTTTTCTGAAATCCATTAAATTGCTTTGTAGGCGATAGTACTCTCAATTTTTCATATTTGTTTTAAGATTCATCTGCTTGATTTTTGGATACTGAACTTCAACGACAACGTATGATCAGCTTATTAAGTTCTGATCTTGACGGCATTATCAAATGGGAAAACAAAAGCGTGTATAACTTCAATTCTCGGTATGTGTATCTCAAACCACCAACCTCCATGCTGCAAAAAACGCATAAAAAATGTTGGTACTCCAATTTTAAGTTTTTAATACTGTACGAATAAAATCTGAATTCAATAACAATATAAT
This sequence comes from Philhelius festivus, assembly GCA_963931855.1. NCBI lineage: Eukaryota > Metazoa > Arthropoda > Insecta > Diptera > Syrphidae > Philhelius > Philhelius festivus. Next base: position 213,591,207 of record OZ007555.1, on the reverse strand, counting down.
TGAATTCTTTTTTTGAAATAATGTATTTTTTTTTTTCTAATTTTTAGAAGCTTGTGTATACAAAATTTGAAATCCGTTCTGCCGAAAGTGAGAAAGTCAAAAATTCTTCGAAGATAGATACAGTCAGTAACATTTTAAAAACATTTTTTATCAAAACTTAAAATGCTGTTTCCTCTCGGAAAAATATGTTTGATTTTCGAACTCAATTCTTTAACATTAGTATTGTGGGAACCGTTTTTTTTTTAGGTAAAATAAAAAAAAAAGGTGTTATTTTTTTCTTAAATCCACACAAACATACTATTTAAGCATTTTAGGATTTTTGGCATAGAAAATTTAATCAAAATCAGTTTTAAGGCTTTTCGAAAAAAAATGCACGACTGGATTGCTCTTATATAAAAGTAATCTAGAATTTAGATATTATTAAAAACTTTATTAAACAGAAAATTGGGACGCTACGTTTAGCGCATGTCGAAAAAATGATTCATCGTAATTTTGCAAAATACTCTTCGTTCAAGATTAAAGTTCCAGATTCTGTATTCTATCTTCTTAACTCATCGTCGTTTTGGCCAAAAGGAATTATTTTGCATGAGTTTTAAAAGAGGACGTCACCAATTAATCATCACCATTTTCAACAACACCTGACAACGCCATAAATCAAACAGAGCAGCTTCAACCAGTATTAATTTACTACCAAAATGTAAACGGACAAAGACCAATAAGGTCTACAAGAATATAAACAACATTCCCCACGATGTACCTGTGCTCACCGAAACTTGGCTAAACTCCTCTTTTGTGGATACAGAAATTTTTGACTCCAGCTTTCAAATTTACCGTCATCATGATCCCACCGCTACTGTTGGTGGTGGTTTGTTAATTGCTGTTCGTAACCACTTTCTCTGTAGTCTTGTCGATGATTTTTTGGATACCGATGTTGAAGTTCTGTGTGTGAAAATAAAAATCCTGTCTGGTCATATATGTATATGTGGTTGCCTGTTACATCCCACCCTCTTCGAACAATGACGTTTATAATAAACTATTTGAATGTTTGGAAACTATTCATGAACAAATTGATGACGCAGATGAACTATTAATAATCGGAGATTTTAATCTACCTCACCTGAAATGGTCAAAATCTACTCATTGCGATGCCTTTCTACCTGTTGACGAATCGAACAACAATGAGTTTCTTGTTATTGACGGAATGGCTTCTTTTGGTCTTGATCAATTAAACGGAGTTAGTAACCAATTTGGCAGAACTTTGGACCTTGTATATTTCTCTGATGTCTTCAACTCTGATGCTGCAGTTGTATTGAGTGAAACAACACTTGTAGAAGAAGATCGCCACCATCCTGCATTAACTATTTCTCTCTACTTAAGTATTTATCATTCATCTAATATTTGTAAGGATAAGCATGAATTCAATTTTAAAAAATGTAATTTTACTCAATTGTTTAATTTACTTAATGACATTAACTGGGATTCTGTTTTCTTCAATGTTAATTTTGACGATATGATTGTACATTTTTATGAAATATTATTTGTCTGCTTTTTAGAAACCGTTCCTTTGCGCAAGAAACCCGTATTTAATAGCAGCCCGCAATGGTTTGATCTGCATATAAAAACGCTTAAAAACAAAAGAAACAAGGCTTGGATAAGATTCAATCTATCAAGAACTGATGAAGCCCTTAATAGTTACATTAATTTAAGGGATGAATTTGTAAACTATTCTAACTTTCTCTATACAAGCTTTATATCTAAAACAGAAAATGAACTGAAATCTAATCCACGTAACTTCTGGAATTATGTTAATTCCAAAAGAAAATCTGACGGTTACCCAGCACATATGAGTTTTAATAATTGAACTAGCCATTCCCCAGAGGTTATAGCCAACATGTTTGCCGATTTCTTTCAAGGTGCCTTCGAAAATGCTTCTACAAATGACTCAAATATAACTTATCCAATTGATGAGTTCTCACACCTTAACTCGATAAATTTTGCAATTTCTGAAGCAACTATTCTTGACTATATCGAAAAGTTAGACGAGTGTTTTAGTCCCGGCCCTGATGGCTTGCCGTCTTTTATTTTGAAAAAATGTGCAATATATATGTCATACCCGTTATTATTGCTTTTCAACATGTCAATTAGTAGTTCAACGTTTCCCGCTATTTGGAAAAATGCATTTCTTACTCCCATTCACAAGAAAGGTCAAAAAAAATTAGTAACAAACTACAGACCTATTGCTAAGCTTTCTGTCATTCCTAAATTGTTCGAATCCATTATCTGTGATGTTCTATCGTTTCACTGTACCTCTGTTATTGGTTTTGTAAAAAAGAAATCTACGGTCACAAATTTACTACAATTTACAACGTTCTGCTTAGATGCCTTTGAAAAGTATAAGCAAGTAGATTGTGTTTCTACTGACTTCAGTATAGCTTTCGATAAACTTAATCATGAAATATTACTTATGAAACTAAGCAGCATTGGACTTAACAATCGCTTTATTTTATGGATTTCTTCGTATCTCAAAAATAGATTTTATAGTGTCGTGTTTAAAAATGAACGTTCTAAATGGTTTCTTGTAAATTCGGGTGTACCACAAGGTAGTCATCTTGGTCCTTTATTGTTTGTCTTATTTATTAACGATCTTCCTTCTGTTTTGAGTAACTCTATGTCTTTAATTTATGCCGATGACGTGAAAATATTTCGAAAAATTGACTCAGTAGCTGACTGTGAACTTTTACAGAAAGATCTTCAAAAATTCTGGGAATGGTGCAATACTAATCGTCTGTCTTTAAATATTGACAAGTGTAAAATCATGCGTTTTACACGCAAACACAATGTTCTGTCATATACTTATATGTTGAACACGTCTCATTTGTGTACTCTGTCAAGTTTTGCTGACCTCGGTGTGGTATTGGACTCAAAACTTTCATCCATTTGCATTATAAAAAAGCTAATAAGATGCTTGGTTTTATTATAAGCTTTGCTCGTGACTTTCGTGATCCTTATGTCCTTAAAATTCTGTATGTTTCATTTGTTAGGTCTATTCTGGAATATGGTTGCATTGTATGGGCCCCATATTACGCGGTTCATGTCAACAGAATAGAGTGTATTCAAAGGAGATTTATGAGATTTTGTTTACGTTTTCTTCCTTGGTCTAGAACTATTGATTTACCACCTTATACACATAGACTTCAACTAATAAATCTTCCATCCCTTTTAAGTCATCGTGAGTACTTACAGTTCTGTTTTATTATGGGGATTGTTAATGAACAGTTATAGCTCCATCGGTTCTTTGTAGATTGAATTTTAGTGTTAGTCGTTCTAGCTTAAGAAGGAAATTGCCTCTTTGTAATATTTTCAGTAGATCTAACTACGGCGCCAATAGTCCTCTCAATCTCTTAATAAATGTCTTCAATAAAAACTATTTTCTTATTCATTCAATTAATGACAACGTAAAATCACACAGTTTTAAGAATATGTTCTTCATCTTTAACAATTAAATTTAAAGTATAGATTTAAGTATTTTTAGTTTTTATATTATGTAAATATGATATAATTTAAGATTGTTGCGTTAGTATTTAACGTGTTGAATAAAAAAACTGATTATGCTAATTTGGATTTAATGAGATACAAATTTTCAAATACATAACATGTTCGTCTGATTTCTAGAAAAATATGAATTTATGTAAGCAAAGTTGAAAACTCGTTAACTTCCCATAGGGAGTTATTGTAATCGGTCCGATTTGTCAAATTGGAATTTTTGACATTTCTCGACGTTTCAAGGTCCCTAGAGGCTATATCAATCATTTTTAGAGATATGTGTGTGTGTGTGTGTGTGTACGTACGTTCGTACGTTCGTACGTTCGTACGTTCGTACGTCCGTACGTTCTGGTACCATTTTTCGTCGTCGATATCTCAAGAACGAGTAAAGATATCGACTTCAAATAAATTTTGTTTAATAGATAATAACTTCTAAAGAGGCTGAAAGGGCGGTTATTAAAATTCAGTGAGTAGTTTTTTCACTATAACGGTTTAAAAAAAAAAGTAAAAATTTTGGTTAGTTTTAAATATCTCACGAAAAAATAATGCTTATGATTTCAAATAAAATTTTAATGTACTCATTATAAGGTCATACAGATTTGGTATTAATTTGGAAAAAAATGAACATACCGTTATTTTTTTAAATAAAAAAAAAACTGAAAAAAAAATTTCATAACCCAGATATTCTAAGAACGGAAAACAATTTGAAACTCAAAATAATTTTATTTTACGAAAAATAATGTGTTTTACAACTGGTGAAAATTTCAAAAAAAATAAGTTAACAGTTTTTTTTACAAAAAATAAAAAACTATATAAAATTCTATTGAAAATTGGTAAAAATTGTTTTTCGACTCAAATTTCTCGAGAACTAGTAGTGACATTGACTTTTAATTTAGTTTATTTTATACATAGTATAATTTTGTACAATTGGTAAAATGTTGACAAATATTGAATTAATAGTTTTTTTTTTAAACAAATGGGAAGTTATGAGTGTGGGTCGCACACAGCCTTTTTTTTTGTTATTAAATTAATTCTTATTATAAGAAATTTCTTAAAATTTTTACAAAAGAAAACTTGAGATTCCAATTTTAAGTACTAATTATTATAGATTTAAGGAAATAATTTAAAAAAATAATCGTTGACACGTTTTGAAGATTTTGATTTTGAAAAAAAAAAATGTTTTTTCGAATTTTTTTTATTTACAATAAATATCATTTAAAGTTTAAAGGGCTCATGTTAAAATTTCAAAATATCAAATCGTTAGAGGCGTGTTCGAGATAAACGATTTTGTATTATAGGTGCATGGGGGTACTGTTAGTTTTGAAGCTAAAACCAAAAATTTAATTTCTGCTCTACGAAATCACCGAATACCCTTAAGTACCGAGTTTCTAGAAAATACCCCCAGTGGTTTAAGCTGTAATTATTTTTCTTAAAATTATTAAAAAAAAATTTATTCAAATTGTTAGTATTTAATGATATACGTTTTTTAAACGTAATTTTAAAATTTAATAGTGTACCGATTTTCAAGATATTAAATTTTAAAAAAATGAATTGTAACAATTGTTTAAAAATCCAAAAATTCAAAAATTTTAATAAACATTATTTTTTTTTAATTCAAATGACCTCCTTCATATAAATTTTGATTTTTTTTTTTTTTTTTTTTTATAATCTACCCGCGCTCAAGGGATTATGATTACCCTTTAAATGTTTCAACACAGCGCGGGCGTGAAGTTAATGAAGTAAAGAAGGATAGGAAAGTGTGGCACGATGTTCTGAGACTGTTGGTGGTTGTCTCAGATATTTTTATCTCCAGGGATGGCGGCTGAGCTAAAGCGGAGAAATGCCGTGTCTTATTTGAATGTTGCTTATAATTCACATTATTTTATTCGTGTTCATCCTTGCTGGGCATACTAGTTTAACTCAATTACATGTTGTTAGTGTTATGCCTGAACAACATGTAATGAGTAAACCAGCAACCCATTTAGAAGGTTTTTAATGGAATTAAAGCGACATAGACGACGGCAGGGATCGAACCTGTGATCATGAGGTTGACAGGCGAGCACACATCCATCGCGCCACGGCCACCCCCAAATGATTAAAATTCTTAATGAGAAAATCGAAAATAAAATAAATAAAATGCACGACTGGGTTGCACGAACTTGCTCCGGAAGCATAACATTAATTTTTTAAATGACTAAAACAACTTCTTTAGTAGTTGGGGGTAAAAATAGGATGCCGTGATTAAAGCAAATATAGGTTTATGCAAGAACAAAAATTTTTAGTCTTTGTAGTGGTTTCTTCAAAAAATAAGCTTTTATATAAAAAATTTAAAAAAAAACAATTTAGGAAAAAATGTTTGTACGCCAATTTAAAGTTTTTTTTATTGTTCGGATAAAAATTAAATTTCCAAAAAGGAGCCGTTTTCGAGATATTAAAAAAAAAGAAATAGATTATTTTTTTCAAAATTCAAAAAAAAATATTTTTCTTAAAGGTTTGAAATCGATGTTTTTTAAACTTTTTAGAAGCTTCTCTCTAAAAAAATTTCATTAAAATCCGTTATGCCGATTATTAGAAATTCAAAATTCGAAAAAAATCGTTCTATGGTAGGTACAGTCAGTAATATCTTGTTTTCAAATTTTTTTTATTAAATTATAGATCTTAAAAAGTAATCGAAATAAAAAAATTTAAGCAAAATTTTCGGAACCGTTTTCGAGAAAAATACGAATTTCGAAAACTATTTCTTAACATTTCTATGGAGGGTACTGTTATTTTTAGGTAAAATAAATTTTTTTCTCATATCTTGTATTTTAAGAAACTTTTATTTATCAAGTTTTGAAAAAATAGAGCATGGGTTCACGATAGCCCCCAATAATTTCTTGGATTTTTTCTTTAACCATTACCTAGGTTTAACTAAATGAAATTTTTTGAATTTAAAAAAAGAAAATCTGTGGGACAGTTTTTGAGAAAAAAAATATTTATAAAATTTCGAAAAAAAATTCGTATGGCAGGTACCATAAAAAAAGAAAAAAACATCCGGGGGCAAAAATTAAAAACCATATCCACCAAGTTTGAAGAAAATCGACCAAGCCGTTTAGCTGTAGTCGAACAGACAGACCGACACAATTGCGGGACCCACTTTTTTGGTCTCCGCTTTCATCGTAATGTCAACTTTGATCAAAATCTCGAGTTTAATTTTTTTTCCGAATGCATAACTTCCCTTATAGTACCTATAAGTCGCAAGTAAAAACGGTTCTATGACTAAACTAACGGTTATAACCTCTTTTCCTGATTTTTTTTACCAGAGTTAGTCCATTCTCAAAATAGGAAACCTACTTTTTTTCAGCAAAAATCGTTGAAGCCGTTTTCGAGATAAATAAGATTTTGCATTACAGGTGGGGGTAACTTTAGTTTTGAAGCTAAAAAAATATCAAAGTTTCCTCTTGGGAAACAAACAGTACAGGCATACAGGCATACAGACATACAGTCGGAATAGTCGGACCCACTTTTTCCGTGTTCTCTATTATCGTAATGTCAAACTTGATCAAAATCTCAAGTTGGTTTTTTTATAGCTTTAATTCAACGAATTTTTTTTAATTTAAAAAAAAAACAGTAAAGCAGTTTTTTGAGCGAGAAAAAATGTTTTTTTAAAATTAAAAAAAAAAAATCCTATGGCAGGTACCTATCTTTTTGATCTATTCCAATACATCTTTAAAACAAAACCAGTTTATAGCTTTGAACTTCAAACTGCCCAACCAAATTCGTGAATATTGACTTGAATCGCACGACGCTCTTCATGGAACGGGTGGTGGATGGGTGTGTTTCAAGTTCGCCTACCGGTGAAGCCATCTGCACTTTCACGCTGCATTCACAGCCCCTACATAACTTATTGCTGCAGGATTTGTTATGCTTCCCTGCTTTTCATGTGAACGAACAATTTTAAGGATCATTAAAAAAGAATTCCATCGAACTACTAACGATTCCCGATTTTCTCTTACAACAATTAGATTCCACTTAAAATCACGAAAAAAACCAACATCATTATCGACCAGAAATTACATAAATTCCCTCTGCCTCGAGAAACAGCATTGCAAAGAACTTATTGTGATCGGGCTAGTGATTATGCAAAAATTGTATAGGTACAAGGCTTCTATAAGACTAAAAATAAAACCATATATAAATAATTCTAAAGAACAAGTCTCACTAAAAACAGAAAACGAAAAAAAAAAAAAAAAACACACACTAAACAATGAATCGCATCTGAGTGAAAAAAGGAAATTTATCTCAAACATAAAATTGTAGAAAAAGAACTTAAAACCGAACAAAGAAACCATCACCAAGTAACGCAGACAATTGAGCACATGGCATCAGGGCGAAGTCGCAATCATCAGAACTCATTTGGGGAACTTAATTCAATACTTGGAAGGTACATCTTCTATTCCTTTGCCCTATGGTCCTTGTCGGAGCGAGGATTCTCTTCATTCCCCTATTGCATGGGCCTCGCGCTTTTATTCCGCGATTATAACAACAAGACCGCTCGTTAAAGTTCCAACATTTATTTTAATACACCCAAACCAGACCAACATGGCGACGCCGACTATGGACAGCAACAAGCGCCAACTCCTGTCTTGTATCACCATTCACCACACCAGCGATTGGCATCGGGTCCAACTAACCAACCAACCGAACCGAAATAGAGGTTCTCAAGAAGTTTTCCGAGGGTTCCAGCGAGTTCAGTCATAATGACAAGAGTGTTGTCTTTGGTGGTTTCGGTGGTGGCGGTGCAAAAAAGAATAATGGCAACCAGTCGAGCAGGACAAGTACTTCTTGAGAATCACGATCTCCACTTTAATCGACGGCCGCAACAAAAGACACAACGTGCAACAAGCTCGCTGAGCGTATACAAACATCTTTCTATCCGGAGATAAGACTAAAAATTCAAAAAAATAACCCCAAAACAAAATGTAAGAAACAAGAAACGTGCATTCATTTCGACAGCTTTAGAGATAAACCAAATGAGCAGGGAATCGCACTCAAGCCCCCCAAAGACAATGCCAATAACAATGAAACATCTCAGGAGCACTACAAACAAAACAAAAAATTTAACAAGAAACAAAAAAAAAAAGAAAACTTAAAAGGAGAAAGGAAGAAATCCAGGTGAAGTGGTTCTGTCGACAATCCTTTCCCCATTTTGAGAGGTTAATTTACATGCACAGACGTTTTGATAGATATCCTTGTCTAAGCCGATTACAAATAAAAAAAAAAGAAACCAAACGATGAAACCGAGTAAACCGACCAACAATCAACCACTGAAGAACTCATCAAACCGTTCCTTCAATCCAAGCAGTGTGAGTGACATTTTTCGATTCGAGGAAGAATAAAACAAATCATGAAAAGGATCCATCAAAGATGATTCTGAAAGAGCAAAAATTCCTGAAAGGTCTGCAGACAGTGGCGGATGTTTTTATAAGGATAGGCAGACAGGTTGTCTGAAGAATTCTTGAAAAAGGTTAAAAAGTTGTTTGATAAGGGCGGATGCTTCTGCCCATCGGATAACTAATATTTTAGTTCATCAAAATTACATTTTATTAAAATTATATTTTATTTTATATAACTGATAGAGACTACATTTATATGAGGGTTGAAGCGGGCTTAAACTATGTACGCTTCCACCAATTTGTACATTCTACATCGAGTTGAAATTGGCTTGGTTCGAATCAATAATAATATCTATGTATTTATCTTATCATATTTCTTGTCAACTTTTCTGCTTTTGAAACAATTTTTTAACAAATTTGACAGTCTTTCGTGAAGGTCTGCGGCTGGCGCAAGTCTGCATCGTGCCTGATCGGGAAACTGACTCCCGGGAGTGAGTTCATGCGGTATAAGATGGACATCTTGGGGATCAGTGAAGTGAGATGGTTAGGCTGGGGGAAAAATAGCTCTCCAACCCGTAACACTGTACTACTCTACTCCGGAAAGGCACCTGGAAGTAACTGTGAATCTGGCGTTGGATTGCTGGTTTCTAAAACAGCTCTCAAGAGGTTAATTTTCTGGGAGCCGTTAGATGACAGGATCATGAAAGCTAGGTTCCGGACTAGAGTACGTCGTGTCACCATCATACAGTGTTACGCCCCAACGGAGCTCTCCTCTATCCAGGAGAAGTAGGCCTTTTTTAACCGGCTGAATGCTGCTTATGATAGTACACCATGTGAAGACATCATAATGGTAATGGTAGACTTGAATGCCAAGGTTGGCAATGACAATGATGGGCTCAGCCATGTTATGGGAAAGCATGGTGTTGAAAACCGGAACGACAATTGCGAACGTTTTGTCGATTTTTGTAACGCCAACCGCCTTGTTAAATGAGGAAGCATGTTTGAGCACAAGACGTGCCACAAAATTAGTTGGGTGTCGGCGGACAGACAAGCAAATTCCAACCACTTCGCGATCAGTCGGCGATTTAGAAGCAGTCTCCAGGACGTCCGAAACAGAAGAGGTGTAGACATGGGAATTTCCCGGGATCACCATCTGATGGTTGCTACCGTAAGATTACGAACAGCTGCAGTTCGGAGATCCCAAGAAAACACCCGAATGCTCAAGTTCAACACCGATAGTCTCAAGGATTCCGCACTCCGCCAACAACTAGGGGACCATCTTTCATAAGGATAGAGAGCAATCAGTAGCACGGAACCCACCTCCATCGAAAACCATTGGTGTGCTGTGAAAAATTTATTCATACAGGTGCTGAAAGTATAGTCGCTCGGTCGCAAGGAAAAAATAGTGCCTGGTTTCCGAAGAAACTTGGGCTAGGATCGAAGAAAGAAAACAGCTCAAAGCTCGCATTGCAGCAACGTCAGCAGCAGGCAGAATCGAGCTAGAGTCTGCGTACCGCATGAAGATGAGAGAAGTTCACCGTAGCGTGCGACATGACAAGCGTAACTACATATATCAACGCATTGGCAACAGAAGCAGAAGAGGCCGCAAGGAGGTGCGACAGTAGGACCGTCTACAGAATTACCAAAGAGCTAACAGGTTTCCAAAGCTCTAAACAACACCGGTAAAGGACATAGACGGATCGCTGCTAGTTTGGAAAGATGACCAACTCAAAAGGTGGAAGGAACACTTTTCTGCGGTTTTAAATCGCGTTTTCACCAGCGAAGTCAACCTAACACCCAATGACCTGTCCGTAGTAACAAATTACCGAATCCGCACTGTAACCCCCAGTAGAGAGGAAATCTTAACCGCAATCAGAGCACTGAAGAACAACAAAGCGGTTTGACTTGACGGTATTCCCGCATAGCTCTTACGAGCAGCGCCAACAAGAATAGCGTGGGAAACAGAAAGTTTTCCTGAGGAGTGGAAAAAGGTAAAGGAAAGGAGACCTTACGCAATGCGAAACCTGGAGAGGAATCTGCGTGCTGCCTGCTGTAGCGAAAACTATAGCAAGAATCGTCCTAGAGCGAATAAAAGACCACCTAGAAGACACGCTTGACGCCGAACAAGCAGGCTTCCGCACTGAATCTTCTTGCGTGGATCACATCAACACCTTGCGGATCATCATCGAACAGTGCGTTGAATATCGATCACCACTTCACCTGCTGTTCATCGATTTCGAAAAGGCGTTTGATAGTCCCGGATAAATTGCTCGCTATTATCAAGGCTACATATGAAGGATCCAAATGTCAAAGGAGTTTGAAATCCAAAGTGGTGTTAGACAGGGTTGTATACTGTCACCAATACTGTTCCTGTTGGTAATAAGTAATGTGATGCATGCAGATTTGTCGACTTTAAATGGAGGAATTCAGTGGAATCTGATATCACACCTGAAATATCTGGACTACGCGGATGACGTGTGCTTACTCTCTCATAGGATCATGGAACGCCATCAAATGACAACAAGGGTGGAGAGAGAAGCCGAAACCGTCGGGCTTAAGATCAATACGGGAAAAACTAAAGGATCAGCCTTGGAACTTCCTCATATACTCAAATAGATATTTCTGGACAACCAGTAGAGACGGTAGAGAGTTTTCAATACCTTGGGAGTATTGTCCCTACTGATGGCGGGATCGAATTAGATATGACCAGGCGAATCGGGAAAGCAAAGGCTGCGTTCGGAATGCTGCCCAAAATATGGAGAAACAACTCTATAAGCCTAAAGACCAAGCTACGACTGTTCCGCTCCAATGTAGAATCCGTGCTTCTTTATGGATGCAGCACTTGGAAAGTAACACCCAGTGTCACAAAAAATCTGCAAACGTTCGTGAATAGATGTCTGCGAAACATCTTGCTGGCCTAACCGTATCTCCAATGATGAACTTCAGGTCAGGAACTTATCGACTCTATAATACGTAAGTGGCAGTGGATTGGACATACGCTTCGAAAAGGCCGCTGGTACATTGCGAGTCAAACGATTTAATGGAACCCTCTCACGCAGCGAGGCAGGGGATTGGGGCGACCCCGCAAGGGGAACCCCACGGACTTTACAGGTCCGTAGACCTAAGTAAGTAGTTTATATTAAGATCTTTAAGCCTCAGAATCTACTTGTTAATACGCAACTTTTGATACCCCTTTCGATGAAAATTTCGAGACATTTTTTTTCTTCATGCAACGTAGGGAGACGCTGTACTCGTACATACATAATGTCACTTTGGTGGTCATATCATCTGAAAAATTTGAATTCGTATGCTTGCAGAAACTGGAAATACTCATTTTTGAATAGTTTAAAACTTTTTACAAATTGAATTAGCAAAAAACATTAATTTGTATATCAGAGTTTATTAGATAAGTAAAAAATATATATTCACCCATGTTCTGTATTCCGAGTGAAAGTGAATTGAAAACGAATTTCAATTTCACTTAAAATGAAAAGGCATGTTCTACATTCCGAGTGAATTCAATTCACTCCGAATTTATTTGTGAAATGTCAAAATCAGCTGAAAGACAATTTGCATCATTTATTAAAACATTGTTTCTTGTGCATAACGAAAATAGATTCACTATTCTTATTAATAAATGGTAGAAGGGACGAAAATCAATGATAGAGAGTTTGTGGAAAAGTTTTACGTAGTAAAGCCATAATTTTAGATCTTCCAGAAGCAGCGTAAGTAAAAAATGGGGAATGAATTAACATGGTCATATTTGAATTATTTGTAGTTTCAAAAGAAGCTTCAAACTAAGCGAAGAGACATTTGTTTACATTTAAGAAATAAATCCCTTATTAAAATCGACTTCAATTCCCTTAACACAAAATTTCTTCCTTCTTATTTCACAAATTGCAACCCAACTTTTTCTTGTCGGGAGCTCTTTTGTATTTTCTTGTAAACAACAATTTATCAATCAATCAATCAAAATTTCAAATCTTTATTTACACGTTTATCAATTTCACCAAATAAAACTTAGTGAATTGAATTCACCGTAAAACGCTATGTATTCGAAATGTAGAACACGAATTTTCATCTCCGAAAACTCAATTCACAAACTTCATTTCGGGTGGAATTCAGAACACCAACATTTCACATTCGGAATGAACAAATCACAAAAGTCATTTTATGCGGAATGCAGAACATCAAAATTCACTTTTGTTGCTCGAATTCACAATAAGTGAAATGCAGAACATGGGTGATTATATATTTTTCTCGATTTTAAAAGACCATTTCCAATATTAACAAGAAATTGAATGAAAATATAAGTATCTTTTACAAAACCTAAAATTTTGTTCATGAATGATATTTAGTAGAGGCCTAATTTGTCTAATGGCTAAAACTTAACATTATGCCTTCAAAATTTAAATAAAATCTCAACTTGAATTTTTAAAGGAGCCCTGGATATATTCAAGTGACCGATAGTGTAAGTTCATGTCCATGTTTGCGCTTTCAAAAATTTCTTTTGCAAGAAAAATTACGTCTCACTCATTAGTGCATCTTTTGTATATTGTCACAAAAAGTTTGTCATTTTCTAAGAAAACAAATTAAAAAGAATTTAATTCTTCAAATTTGCCAAAATAATAAACCAGCACCAAAACTAACAAATAATTTCTATTAACAAAATTCTAGTCAAACAGAACATGCACTGCACGGGTGTTCGTTCTGATCATGAAAAAAAAATTAATTAAAAACAAAGTTCCTGCAAAGGACAAAATGCCATTTGCAGACACAATCGATGCGTTTTCCACAACAATTAGAAAATTACATGTTTTTGTTCAACATTGAATATCGGATGCACCCTTTTCCCGCATCCACCGGGATTGGGTTTCCATTATAGTTTGTTTCGTGTGTGAATTATCCAGCTGACAAAACGATGACGAACGTTCCAAATTCGAGACAGACACGACCGACAGCAACGCTGACGATGACGACTTGGAATGAATTTACACCGAAAATGAAAGGGAAATGAAATTTCATTTCAACCGCGAGGAACATATTAAATCCGGGTACTTAGTTCGACACAAAAGGATAAATGAGTCTATGTGTGTAGGTTTGTTTGTGTATACTTTCGTTTTTTTTTTCGTTCTATGTTCTGCGGATGAGAATCGACAAATTGTGGTCCATTGTCTTTGAAGTTGCTTTTGATGGCAGAATTAAGGATTCAATTTGGTCTCCGGCTGTTTTTAGGGTTCGTATACAGATATTCATGCATTCAATTGAAGTGAGACTTTGCAAAAAGTCAAAGTTTCAAGGGGGATAGAGTTTTTGTTGTGCTCGTGAAGAAGTGGTGTTCCTGCCTCTTTTGCTGTAGGTAATAAGTAGATGTACGTGTATGGAGCAGATGGATGGGTGTGATGATGATGAGAGGAATGTCTGTTTCGCTGGAATTCTATTGCTGCGAAAGAATATAATGAGAAGAGAAGTAATTTCAAATTTAAATAAATGTCATATGCATTTCGACAGGAGAAAGTAATATGAGTAGAATGAAAAGTAGATGGGAAGGTACGTCCTTCAGTGAATCCCGCGAGATAGGCAAAAAATGTCTTTCAGTTTAATCCGCTATTATCAAGAATGAGTGGTTTTTAAACAATGAGAAAACGTTTATTGGTTTTTCTAAAAAAAAAAAAAAGAACTAGAATCCAAATGCATTTCAATACACAACGTCCCATTGAATAATTCAAGGTCTAATTTCCATGACGAAATGAGTAGTAATTCAGCTTCAATACAAAATCTAATCCAAATATAATGCACGACTAGGTAGCACGAACTTGCTCTAATGTAATAAAGTTAGAATTTTAAAAATGAATGTTTTTAAGGAAAAATTCACTTTTTAAAGGTCTAAAACAACTCTTTTAGAAGTTGGAGCTAAAACCAAAATATCATCGCCTTGTGATTTCTAAAGCAAATATAAATGTATACAAACCGTCCTAGTGGGTGCATGCCGGGCGGTATAATGATCACCACATTTATATTGTGCATTGTCAAGATGTGGATCAGCTAAGATCATGTCGAATTGTTGAGGGTTCCTTTCCTTTTCAATACTTCAACCCGTAGCAATGCGATTTGACCATAGGTCATACGAGGTCCCAAGACTGGTGTACGCCAAGGCTGCACAGGCACACTCAGCTCAACCTTATTTGCGCTTTTCATTGATGACCTAACAGATTTTTTACCAGGAGGTATAAAGTATGAAGAAACCCTTATCAAAGCCCTTCTTTTTGCGGATGATATTGTACTGTTTGCTTACTCACCGGAATCCTTCCAGCTTACGATAAACAAGCTTTATGAATACTGCACTATGTGGAAATTAGTTGTCAGCTTGGACAAGTCAAAAGTTATGTTATTCAAAAAAGGAGCAGGAAGATCAAACTCGAAGGAACAATGGACATATGTACAACAATGAAAGGATAGAGGTCGTCCAGGAATACAAATATTTAGGAGTTTATTTCACCAAAAACCTCAGTATGGAACGGCATCTTAACGAAAAGCTAGCTTAAGCTAAGACCACAATCAATGTTGCCTGGAAGGAAATTTTTAGCAATAGTCATATAGCACAAGCAGCAAATTCAAAGTGTTTGAGTCAGTGGCAGAGTCAACCTTGTTGTATGCAGTTCAGGTTTGGGGAGGTAAAAAATATGAAACCGCTGGAAAACTTCTCCGATATTATATCAAACGGCTATTTAGATATTTAGACTTCTTTCAAATTCCCCTAATTATATGATCCTGTTAGAAACAGTAATTTCTCCATTATTTATCAAAACACTTAAACAGCAAGTTGATTTCATAATTAATGCTCTGAACATGCCCGATCATCGTCTTCCAAAAAAGCAGCTCTTCAAGCGATAAGAAGCAAATCTGGATGGTTCATGGATTGGATGCAACTAACACAGGAAGCTGGTATAGAGTTAAACCTTGTTGACTACAGTACTTGGAAGCCTAATTTTACAGTCGACTGAAATAATGGGCTTCGCTATCTTCCGTTGAATATCAACACACATCTACCACCATACAACCAGCATTTGGCCTTAAAATAATTTGGCATCACTGAATCATCGAAGAAGGGTGTCTAAAATTTTTTTTGTTAACGCTGCTGTTTTAAATGGAGCAATTTATTCTGAAAATCTGTTATCTCAGCTCTACACAGATTATAAGAATAAGGATATGTTAATGCTATTGATTTGAATTTATCAAAATATTGTTTATTGTTTAAATATTCTACAAAAGGCGGTGGTGTTGCAATTTATTGTAGATCGAGTCTAAGGTGTAATATATTATCCAAGTCAGATAATAATGGCATAGAATTTATTATAACAGAAATTTCCGATTCAAATATAAAATGTTTGTTAGTATGTTGTGTTTATAACCTTAACAGAATCTGTTCACCCACTCCTTTATTCACAGCTTTAGAATCTTTCT
Organism: Philhelius festivus; assembly: GCA_963931855.1. NCBI lineage: Eukaryota > Metazoa > Arthropoda > Insecta > Diptera > Syrphidae > Philhelius > Philhelius festivus. Next base: position 213,574,825 of record OZ007555.1, on the reverse strand, counting down.
TAATATCATATGAACATATAATTGTTTGTGGTGATTTTAATGTTGATCTTCTCGATGATATTGCTGCTACAGGTCTCAATGTCATAAATACATATCCAACTAGATACGCTCCAAATTATTCCCCTAGCCTACTAGATCTCATTATTGTATCTGAATAAACAAACATACTTCTCAATGATCAATTATCCTTTGATGGAATATCAGATCACGACTTAGTTTAGGTTTTTAGGTAGGTAGGTAGGTAGGTAGTGTAATATAGGTTTACAATCACTGTGATGTCTCTTCAACATTTCCAACTGCTTGGAAAGCAGCAAGGATAACACCAATTCCAAAAACGTCTATACCTACGGAACCCGCCGACTACCGCCCAATAAGCATTTTACCGTGCATGTCAAAAGTCCTCGAAAAAATCCTTACAAGGCAAATGATTGACCAAAAAATTGTTATCTCCATACCAATCTAGATTTAGAGCTAACCATTGTTGTAGAGCAGGATCTTAGAGGACATTAGACACCAATACGATAAAGACAACGTCACGCCTATTGGATTTCTCTAAAGCTTTTGACAAAGTCGATCATCGAGTCCTTTGTCAAAAACTTAAGCACTATTTTGGCTTTTCGAATTCTGCTGTTTCCCTCGGTAGTAGTTATTTGTGTGACAGAATTCAGCGTGTAGCTGCTGGAAACAAATTTTCAATGTATACGTATTTGAAGATGGGAGTGCCTCAAGGTTCTGTTCTGGGCCCAATTTTGTTTAGTGCTTATATCAACCATCTGCCTTATGTTTGTGAGCATGTTTCTTTTCATTTGTATGCGGATGATATACAAATCTATCTCTCACGTAGAATTGGGTTAGTAGGAGATCTTGTTTCTCGTGTTAATGAAGATCTTCTAAGAATCTACAATTGGGCTAAGGAGAACGGTTTAATGCTCAATCCTGAGAAAAGTCAAGCGCTATTTGTTTCTAAGAAGACATAGTTATAACAATGAAGATCTACCTCCGATTGTCTTAAATAATGCTAATGTTAATTTTGTAAACTCTGTGACCAGTCTTGGTTTTAAAATCTCAAGTAATCGTTCTTGCAGAGGCCATATAAATTCCGTCATTGGCCGTATTTATGGATCTTTAAGAAAACTCTGGATATCTAGTGCTTTTACACCTGAAGAAACAAAACTCCGTCTATTGAGAACTTTACTAGTACCTACCAATAATTTCTTTTTCTGAAGTCGTTTATCCGAAGCTTGATTCTTAATCTGAACACAAACTTCGTGTGGCGTTTAATGAATTCAATTATGTATAAATCCTCAAGAACAAGTAATATAGTTATTCCAGCATTTATATATCTAAACTCTTCACGGTTGTTCTTTGTACACAGCATTCACAGCCTTTGGAATTATTTGCCAGTAAGCATAAAGAGGATAACAGATGCAGTAAGATTTAAGTCCGAAGTTTTCAAACATTTTTAAATAATTAGGATATAAAGAAGAAGGAGAAGAAAAGTCAATAATTAATATACATGTATGTATAAAAAAAAAAAAAAAAAAAAAAATTGTAACTAAGACAATAGATAATACAGCTCTTCCTTGTATGCTACATTGGCACGGAAAATTCCTTTATTATCCATTTAAGTATCATCCTTGCACTTGCTCGTAGTTGCGTCGATGCAGAAAAGTAGGCAAAAATCAACAACATTGTGCAGAATATTGTCGAAAATTTTTTTAATAATCTGCTCAAACATCAAGATAAGCGTCAGAACTTATTCCAAGGTTGCAAAAACAATCCATCCTTCAAATGTACCTACTGGTTTTATGCGAAATAAGATGTGATGAAGTAAACATTTCAAATGGATCCTGCTAAGATAGAAAGGCAGAATCTACTAAAGACTGGCTCAAAAACAACGTACCGGGCTTCATATTACTGGATGTTTGAACATCCGTCAGTTTTGACATAGACCCAATTACAAGCGCTTTGACAAGAATAGTCTGCCATACTTGACACCAAAATATTGCATCACTAAAGCGAACCCTAGAGCTAACAATGAACAATTTACCCATAAATGAGGTTCTTACTACGATCGAAGGTTGACCAGGGTGTCTCAGCTTGTTCCTTAGGCCAAATGGCGGTCATTTTAAATCTTGTCGTATATAAATTTTAGCCATTGGGTTGCCCAATATATCTACACATCCAATTGGTTTGTTTTAATTTGTCATTAATTCTACTTTAGGTGAATATAAACATACATTCTATAGATAGAATGATTCACAAACAGTAAACAATATCGCCCATAACTTTTTATCGCTTAAATTTATGTGAAAAGGCATTACTAATCCACTATCGCGTTTTGTTTAGTCTGTCAAAAAAGATTACCTTTACTTTACATTTCAAGAGAAATTCGGTGAATCATTAATGAACAAATAAATGATAACAATTTTAACTAATATTTGTACTTTTTCTACCGTGAACTATACCCCCCTATAGGTACCTATTTATATAAAAAAAAAAAAACAGAAAAACATTTGCTCTTAAAACTTCGTCTTCAAAATATGACACACACAACTGAGTTTGCAAAGTCTCGTTGCGATGACACTCAAAAATTGAAATATAATGTGTGATCTAGTGTAAACTTAAATGAATATGACAAAAACACGAATCAATGTCAAATTTGGAGCGAATCACTTAAAAAATATTTTCCAATTTATCAAAAAAGTATTTTCGCTTTAAGTGCATCGACATGTTGAACAAAGTTTTCACTTAAAAAGTATTCTATGAATTTAAGTTTTAACAATATCGAGAAGTACACTCTAAATGACTTTTCGTTGCAAAAAGTTTTTCGTTTGTTTCAAAAAGTTTTTCGTATTTTTTATTTCTATTTTTTTTTTTCGGGGAGGAAGAAAAAAGTTTTAAAAATAATGTCATTAGTTATTAAATACACTCGCCATCACACGATTGAGGTCGAAACCTCTTTATGGCGATTTTCCGTCGTACATTGAGATCAAACCGGCCAAGTTAACGGGTGGCAAGTTCCAGCTGCAATTGGTTATTCAATGACTGATCAAGTGCCAATGGTTATTTGCTATTAATAGAGAACAGGTTAAGAATTAAGAATAAAGTCACTTTATGTTCGTAAAAAATGGTTATAAACTCTTTGAAGTGTACTAGACGTCAAGAGACAAGATGGAGTTCAAGTAAAACTAACAATATAACTCATCGGGAGATGGTCACGACTACTCAAAAGAATCTATTTTACACAGCGACTCAAATAAAATAGGACCAAAACTTGGTTTTAAACACTTCGACTATCCGGAGGAGGTTGCTTAAAAGTTAACTGTCAACTATAAGACTGAGGAAATGCTCATTTTGACCATCGGGCGGACGAGCGAGGCAAGGATCAGCCCTTCAAACTCGTAACTCACTTGCGGAAAGAGTCAAAACCGCTCGGTGTTATGATGGCCAATATTCTCTAATTTTTTTTTAGCGAATCAAACCATAGCTATGCATAGGTAGAGCAGTTTTACTAACTGCATTATATCTAGAAAGATTTAGCCCACCTATAATAAATCCCGAACACTTGATCTGATATGCAGACCCAGACAAGACATAGCCAGGATCGTAGCAACCTGTAGCGGTCACTGGCCAATAGAAAAACATACAGCGAAGCTAGGTATTCCACACAACACTCACTGTCATAGGTCTAGGGACCAGCGGGAAAAAGTAAAAATCCTTTATTTTTTGCTCTGGCCAAATTTAGAGCACAATCATTAGGAAGAGCATTTATTGACGACATTGCCGAACTTTCGAAAATGAAGGTCAAAAACTTGATCGCTTTCTCAACGCGACGAAATGGCTCTAGGACGGACTTCGGTTACTTCTGTTGCCTTGCCCTCCATTTGACTCCTTAGATCCCGAGCTAGTGGGCTGATGGCTTTGACGGATGCTTATGGTGCGGGGGCCCGATGATCACTCAATCGGATTGGTTACTGGTTGAGAACCAGTCAATAAGCTGCCTAGTTTGGCACAGTGTAGATGGTGTCGGATGAGTGTGGTGGTCCGGCTGAGTGAGTGATCTAATTTCCGGACGATTGTGAAAATGCAAACACACTATAAGACACATCAAAACCTATTAGATCCATTTACATTTTTGAACTTAATCCAAACTGGATGACTCCGGGAGAAAGTTCACAATTTCCCATATCAATTCCATCCACAGGTTCATTTGAGTTATGGTATCAAAATGGCGCACTTCAGCGGTAATTGGGCCACAGGGCTAGACTGCCAGTGGTCGCCATTTCTACATTCCTACCTACCTTGACCATTTTTCTTTTTTTGTATTGAAAAAAGCATGGTATAGTCGGACGAGTTAAAAATTGATTAATTTCAAACAGATTGTAGTAGAACATTTTGTAAGGAGAGTTTTCACCACAGTACACGGTCAAGTCCATCAATCAATTATTTCTAGGTGCGTGTTGTTAGCAGTAAGGGAATTAATGGCTAAAAAATGTTATCTGGCAAGGCACTAAGAAAATGGAAAATTGAGACTAGTACAAGTAGCAAGTAGAAAAGAACTATCCCAGTCTTAGGTTGCGCGTACAGTAGTGCGACAAAGCGATGCGATACGAGAAGCGATGCGACAAGCGATTCGAGATGCGATAATTAGATGCGAGATAGTGCGCACAGTAGAAGCGATATTTTCTGCAGTTATGTTGTTAATCCCTTTATAATTATTGCCACCAAAATTGTGAAAAGTTGCACCACACAACACAAGCACTGAAATAACAAAATTTTACTCTTTTGATTTTTTTTTTGAAACTTCAAAACAAACAATATAAGCCTTCTCGCACGAACTCGCTTGAAGAAGTGGTCAGAACAGTTTGTGTGCGAGATCCTTGCGATAGGCATGCGAGAAACTCGCAACACTCGCATCAAATATCGCTCCACTGTGCGCACGTGTATAAGAATCAATGTAAATATTTTTCTCGCACGCAAACGCTTCTCGCATCGCATCGCTTTGTCGCACTACTGTACGCGCAACCTTAGTATCGCCGGTAGTTTGGCAAAGCAGCTGCAGCTCTTGGCATCTGACTTGAGCGCGCCATGAGCGCTCATAATGAGTGATCATGACAGAAAGGTTTTGTTAAAAAAACTGTATGTTATCTAGGTGGCAGTTTTGTTGGAATGATAGTTAAAAGGGTAGGACCACCTTTCAGATTCTCCCTGAGGTTGTTGGCGTGTTTTATGGAGAATTCGTGCACTTCTTGTTCCTCATAGGCTTTTTTGCTGACTGGACATTGTTCCTTGAATGCATTCTTGCATGAAAGCAGTTTGGCGGATTGTTGTTGTGGGGGTCCGAGAGAGGACGCGAGGCATATTTGAACTGAGTGTCGCGATACGCTCGCCTCAGAGATTTCTCTGCGATGGGTGTGAAGTGGGTAGATGGTGCTTGGGAATTTAGTCGTGTCCTTTTTGATACAGATACGACTGTTAATCTAGCCAGCCTTATTCACCGAGTTTTCCGCATTCGGCGGCAATGATGGCATTCTGTCGGAACATGTTGTAGGCACTACGGTGGATTGAGATTCATCCATTGTTGGCCTATATGGCGGGACTTGACTTTGTGTTTACATGGAATCTTGTGTGATCGCCTAAAGCTAGCATAGAGCTAGTGTGGATAACGGCTATGTTCTTCTTGGGTGCACTGCACCCCCCCCCGACGGGTTTCAACTTGTCGTTGTAGGTGTGTGTTGCTGAAATCTCCGGCTACTTACGTGGCTGGAGATTTGTAAGGTATATTCTCCAGGTTTTGAAGGGTCTACTAAGGAGGTCTAGGGTGAAATTGTAAGGTCTTTGGTTGCTCGTGTTCGGGCTCTGGGAGGAAGTGGTTAATGCATGGATAATGGTCTTGACTTTTGGGGCTCTTCCACTTGTGGCTAAAGACTTTTAGATGGATTTTGGTTGGTGAAGGGTGAAATTGTTGAAGTCTCCGGCCACTTGCGTGGCTGGAGATTTATAAAGTTTTATCGGGTTATGACGGGATTAATTGGTAAGGGCTGGGGACTTTTAAGGTTTGATTGGGTTATAACGAGGAGTTACCTGGTGAGGTCTCCGGCTGCTTACGTGGCTGGAGACTTTTAAGGTTATTTAAGGTTGTAAAAGGGTTCTTATTTGTAGTAACAAATAATAAGGGGATCGTCGTTCTCGTTCTTTAGAACAAAGACTAGGAGCGTCTTTCCTAGCTTGCCGTAAGGTGAGCAAAAGATAGGAGCGTCTTTCCTAGTTTGCCGTAAGGTAAATAAAAGATAGGAGCGTATTTCCTTGTTTGCCGTAAGGTAAACTAAAGACTAGGAGCGTCTTTCCTAGTTTGCCGTAAGGTGAGCAAAAGACTAGGATGCACGTTGAGTCGTTGGTTTCTACCCCGGCCGACTTGTTGGTGTGTATCCTAAGGGTTGACAGGCTCAGGGTTTTGCAGGAGCCCATCTGGAAGTGACTGGTTCAGATCATGGGAGATAGTGTCCATTTGAGTAGGAGGTTGAGTTTTACCCTCGGCTCGAACCCTATTTATGAGGTAGGCCCCCTAGTGGGAGCATCATGGTGGCTTGGTTTATTCCAAATGCGGAGACACATGGTTTTCAAGATTCTTTTTTTTGAATTCAAGAGGTGTTAGATAGACCTCGCCTCTAAAACAGGAGGCGTCCATATGCTGCAACATATCACAACTTTGCGACCCAGATAGCTTGCTATGTCGGGGTTAATGGTCAGGACTAAATCTGACTCCTATGGAGGAAGGCCTCTCGTGGGATTGAGCCATATAGGCAGGTGCTCACGTAAAACCAAAAGACGATCTTGGGTGCACTGAACTGCACCGCAACTCAATCGGCTTATGACTAGTTGATGTTTCGGATGAGAAGGGTCTGCTCAGGTCTCATTCGGCCTCACTCATCAGCAGTCATGGGGACACTCCAACGCGCTTCTTACCATCGCAAAGCCCCCTTTCTCCTGAGCCCTTGGCCTGGAGGCATCGGAGCCTGATTCCTAGCTAAGTGCTATGTGGAGCATGGGTAACCTTGATTATCCCGATAATGTGCCTGAACAAGGGGCATCGATCTTGGGGTACATAGCGAAGTATGATTCGGGAGCGAATTTACCACTTACACTTACACTGGTAGTAGTTGCTCTGTGCTGTCCTTTTTGTATTTTTCGGTTGTTGGTCGTTGTGTTTGGACTCATAGCAGGGTTGAGTGCACGTGTTATCCCCTGTACATGAGATGTATTTGTAAGCCGCATGGAACAGCTCGGATGGTGCTTGCTTCCATTTGATTTCGTCTAGATGTTCGGGCGTTCATTGAGGAGCGTTTAGGGTTTGTTTGTTCCAGCTATTGAATTTTGCCTTGGTCAATGGTAAGCTCTACATACCCGAAGTTGCTAGGCCTCGGCAATTTAGAAGTAATCTTCACGCTTGTGCAGCTCTACCGAAATCTTTATTATGGTACCACAGGAAATAGTGTCCAGAGGGTAAGGTGGTTTCGGTCTCGCAAGGTACTTGGCCTCGCTGTCTCAGACTATCTATGACGTAGGCCCGGATGTGGGAGTACCGTCAACGCTTAATTTGACAACGTTACCGTGGGAAGGTGGCCAAGTTAAACGAATTTTCGGTTCAATTAGTTCTAATCTTGGACTAAGTCAGAGATGGATGAGTATATGTTTGGAGTGGATTTTAAGTCTCTTTGGTTGATTTTAAGTCTCAACTCAACTCTTAAGATGTGAGAACGAATTGTACAAACTGTGCAGGGAAAAGCCCTGCTGGAAATACCCATCGGTTTACTATTGAGCCGAACTCCGGTAATACTTTTAAGTTCAGAGTTTCTTTACTAAGTCGGGAATGCTCTCCCCAGCTCAAAAAAACCATCGACTGAGCTGGCTGGATCATGTGAATAGAAACCGGCATCCACAGCCTCGAAAATCTTTGAATCCAATTACCAAGAACGGTGCTGTAGTGGAAGGTCCCGCTTCAGGTTGTAGACGCAAAAAATGATTACTTCAATTATCTAAGCTTTAGAAACTGAAGGAGGCTAGAAAAAATGCGACCCGTTTTTAAACGCTTTTTTGATTCACGTCCAAGTTCAACGCTTGATCTAGTATAACCTTAAGTAAGTTTTTAATCTTCATTATGGACAGTTCTCAAGTCCTTCGTTTCATTTTAACATTGTTGAATAAATTTAGAAGATCTGCTACTCGAATCTATGGATTTTTGGTCACACTAAGAGGAAATAATACATGCACTTCGTTATTAAACCAACATTTTTGCCATTTTTTCACTTCTTCCTGAAATACTTTTTAAATTTCAAAACGCGAATGCAGTTTTCTCAAACACAGAACATCTCAAATTGAAGAACATCTACCTCCTAACCTTGATTGAGTTTAATATTGAAAGGCCAATGAACAACAAAACTCGCTAGGTTGTAAAACGCGACCTCAATCAAACGACACAGAGTGTATAGATGCTTCAGATAGTACATAGATGTAGGAAATAGAACAAATTGAACAATGGCTATCCATGAACATCCTGTTGGTTGTTGGATACGGCTACACAATTGTAAAGGTTCAAAATGTTAACCTTCGATTCTAAAGAAAAAATTGTGCAAGAAGTTTGTCCAAATCTGCTGTTTCGATTGTTTTCCAAAATGTATAAAAGCTCTGATTTCACAACCCTTTTCTGTCACTCTCACCCTTTTGAGGAATATTTAATTTAAATAAGAAAACAACAATTAATTGTAATATGATGTTTTAATTCACATAGACACAGATGGCTTTTCTCAATTCCAAAACTAATCTTGTTACACCCTGTGTGACGACGCGACGGCTTGAAAATGCCTACTCTTTTGTTGCCTTCAAAATATACAGTTGTTGGTGGTTCATTAGAGCCCAAACATTGGATTAACCTAATTCAGGGAAATCCTTGCATATGGCCGGTGTAAAGTACAAGCACTGAAAACAAGTATGGGAGCATAGTTTATCCCAGACTAGGCAAGGGTTTGAATCAACATTTGTACGTTTTGTCACCACAGGTGGCTTAGGGGTGTTTTTTTTTTTTTTTAACCTCCTTCTCAACAATTTAATGTGGAAATCAGTGTAAGTACGTATGGCAAAAAAAAGGGTTGCAAAAAAAAAAAACATGACTGTTTTTTAAGTGCTTACTCGCGTGTTGTATAATGTTCACATGAGGGATAAGAATTAAGGTAGTAGGGCTTGGATATGTGCATTATACATAGTTAAGGGCTGATTTAATTTGCGAGCTTGGGACACTCAATGCATAAATTGATTTAAGAGTAGGTGGGTACGATTATATTGATTTTGTAATTAAACCGAAGAAATTGATGCATTATTTGCATTATTTGGTAGGTCGGTCGGAAGGTACTTAAGGCGAAGTAGTAGAAAAATTATTTCATGGCATTTTACTTCCTGTTGAATTTTTAAGGGTACATTTTGAATTGGAGGGGATTTCGATTTTTAAGTTTGATTCTCAAGAAAAGGCTTGTTACTGCTACCAATTTGGGAATTGTCAAGAGTATACCTTTCCTCTATCACAACTGCTTCCTGAACAGAATTGAGGAGACATGATGTAGAACTTGGTTCCGAGTTTATGTAAAACTATATTGACTTCATCGTTCATCGTTAACTTTGCTTTATGTTTGGAACTTGAATATCCTCCCATCTATCCGCCTTACACGATGCACCATCCTGCTCGTCTCATCGAATTTCCCTCAAAAGACATTGACTAATTTCCGTCAACACAAAATACCCTGCCCTGTTTATGCAAGTATACGCAGTGGCATGCAACCTTGTCAGATGTCATTGCACCAAAATTGCATCAATATTCATGGCTTATGCATTTTGAGGAAAGTGAAAAGATGTGATGAGGCTGTTGCCCAGAGTGGCGTGTAAGTTTTTTTTTTTTTTTTTTAGTTGATGCATATCAGCTGCTGTTGGTGTCGCTGCATCATGAACAACATTTCCCTCCATCCTCACTCACTTCAACTGCACCCGAGATATGAAGTCGTGTGAATTGCATATATCTATGCTCAACTTCATAGATATACCAGGCCAGCCGACATGGCAATAAAACGTCAGCTGATGTCTTCATTTCGATTAACCCCACATTGGGTTCTATGACTTCAGCTACGACTGTTCCTGCCGTAATTGCCAACTGTGTTTAATACCGATGATTTCTAATTAAAGCTATTCTTGACGAACTTTAAAGGTTGAGAATGTCAATACGGTTTATCTTCACTCCTCCAAAGAACCCGGTGTGACCTAAATGTCTAGACCAATTATCCCAAAACCTTCTTTGTTAATTGCTAGGGAGCTCCAATTGTTATACAAAGAAACAACATTTAATCGCAAAACTGGGTTGGCGGAAATGTAGAAAAGTTTTATTCACAAAAAAAAAAAAAAACCTCCACCGAGATTTTGATTAAAAATAAAATTAGGTGCGATGTGTTAGAGCGATGGGTCTGGGAACTTAGCACCTTCTTAATGAAGTTTGAGAAAACGAAGAATACGTTTATTATAAAAGGCCAAAAAATGGTCATGAACCATCAACTTCTTTAGTAATTTGTCAGCGAAAAATATTTTCATCAATTATTAAAATTTCGCCAATAAATTGCCAACATTTTTAAAAGGCCTTGTAAAAGTTTAAAAATGTCTATCAATGATCAATTTAAGATTGTCTACCTGTCAAAGTATACCTTATCAAATTGGAACTCTTTTTGACGTCATGAAACCCATCTTTCAGCAAAATCAATTTTGTCTCTTAATAGTATATAAATCGATACCCAAAAGACTCTTTGTAGTCAGTTCCTTAAATGATTTAAGCCCCAAAGTTTCTAAAAGATTCGAATAATTTCATCCAGTTTAAGTTGTCAAAAAAGAAGAGTTGGTTGAATTACCAGTGTATTGGAGCTTAGATTTGAAAAATGCAGTTCATCTGAAGGGTTATCCAATATTAACTTCTGAACTTTGACAGGTGCATGTGGCAAAATTGCTGAAGCCACATCTCTCAAATTGGCGTTCATGTATTTAGTCTGTTTTTCCAAATCAACATAGAGAGTTAAAGCATTTAAGAACATGTGCAAATGATTAGATTGTTTTATGAAAGTGAGTCTCATGTTCGAGCTTCATTTTGGGCGCTTCGCCAGGACTTTTCGCAAATAAATTCGAGTCTACTGGTTCAGTGAACAATCTGACAATACCCATCTTCAACGAAACGCAATACGTAAGTGTGCAAGGGAATCCAAGGCAGTCAATTATGCAGCATGCAAGCCTTCCTTTCGCCTTTCGCACACAAAAACTTGGCGAATTTCGAGAAATGACTTCCGCCTATACTCGTACAAATTTTAAGTGATACACGAGCTATGATCATAGACAATGACTTGTGCTCGCTAACTTGGCTCTAGAGGAGTTGGAAGTTGTCCGCGATTCAAGTGGAAAAATCATATTCAGCGACGAGGTGCATTTCTTTATGAATGGATTCGTCAACAAGCAAAATGGTCGAATTTTGAACGATCACAATCCACATAATGATCCACCCAATTGCAATGCATCCAGAGAGTCACTATTTAGAGTGAATTCCGGGCTGTCGGCATCACCAGTTCATACTTCTTTGAGAACAACGTTGGCTAGGTCGTCACCGTTAACGTTGAGCGCTATCGGTCCATTAGATGGACACTGTGTTTTCAATATTTAATAGCCTGTCCCTTAATGAACATTTTGCACCAGTGATGTCCGACCATGAGTATCTCATGAGGAGGCGAAGTGAATTGGCCACCGATATCATGTGATTTGACCCCGTTAGATTCTTTCTTGTGTGATTTTCTTTAGTCGCAATAAACCACTAATCACCGCTGCCCTGAAAGCCAACATAGTCAATGCCATTAGTATAATTCAGCCTGATTTATGCGTTAAGCTATGAAAAATTGGACTCAGCGAATGGTGTTGTATTCTCAACATTATGGCATACATGGGCGTTATAAATTAATACAAAAATTTAATGATATCTCACTCAAAGATATGGTTTATCAGGTCGTTGCATCTGGGAGGTCTATCTTGGCGCAGGATGTTCATCTGTTTCGTATGAGCAATGAGAAATCTCTTTGCACAACCCTTTGTAGCACATTTTGAGAGTTAACAGGAAGCAGAACGTAGGCCAGGACCCCGAAGTCTTAGTATCCGATACTGCATGGCATCTGCTCGAGATATCTAACGAAAGCCTAAAAGACTTTTTAAAGAAGCCAATATTTCCTTTGTAGACTAGGTCGTGATTGCTCTCAGGGGTACAATCGCCGAGTCGAAGCCTGGATGGAAAATCAAGCAAATATCGTGGAAGAATCGCAGAGAATTTGGAAAGACCATTCCGCTGCTATGGTGATAGTATCACTCGTGATAGTATCACTCCCACCCGACATGGACGAAGTGAACATACCTACGAGTATATCGAATGTTAAGTTCAACCAAGCAGTTGGAGTTGACGGCCAGGCAGGGGATAACTTGGAAGTATGCCCCAGCTGATCTACAAATATGATCGGAAGAAAGCAGCTCAGCATTGTTTGCCCGATCCTCTGATCTGCTGCAACTAAAGAGGCATCAGTCTCCTGAGCATCGCATACAAAATCCTTCGTATTATGTGAACGTGTGAAGCTAGAGATTTTCGATATCAGTGTTGCTTTAGACCAGGAAAGTCCACCATCGAACTTAGAAAATATCCCAGGAACTTGGAATCGAAACCTATCACCTTTTCATCAATTTCAAAGCAGCAAAGAATGATGTCAATGCGCGTTTGTGAGCATTGAGACGGAAGCGAAAAAGATGGGTTTGGCGGTCAATGAGGAAAAGTCTATGAAGTATAATTATGCTGTCATTAAGAAAGGTCACCCAACTCCTACGAGACGTCTTAGGCAGAACATTAGTCATACAGCTATCAGCTATAACTATGCGTTTTGTTAAGAACTTTGTCAACCTAGGCATCGCCGCTATTAATTAAGACAATGACACCATCAGCGCTGAAACAAACGGAGAATAACTCTTGCTAATCGCTCTTCTAAGAAGGAATTTGAGTGGTAAAGTCATCCATCGAGCAACTTAAGCGTTCCTTTACAAGACTCTTATCATCCAGGTCCTTGTATAGGGTTCAGAAACATGATCCTTGTGAAAGGTATATGAGAACGCTTTAGGATGTTTCGAGACGAAAACGAAAGAGCCATTTTTGTTTCCGTCTGCATAGACTGAGTGGGGAGGAGAAGACCGCGAACTGTACGGGATGTACAGTGCAACTGACCGACATGTTCAAACGAATTTAAGCCCACCGAAGGAGATGGCTGGGTCATGTAGAGTAAATCTAAATCTAAATGCTCTGGCCCGGAAATTCTTCGAACCCAATCTCTAGGGAGGGCCTCGGGGCAGTAATGGAAGACTGCCAATCAGGTGGCACACGTAGGTGGAAGAGGATCTCAACCAACTTGACTTCCAATACTGGAAGCGGCTAGGAATGGACCGAGCTGGCTGACGAATCTTGTTGGTTAAGGCCCTGATACATCCCGGAGCTTCTTTCTTGTTTTATGGTTGAAAAATTTTACTTTCTAAGGAGAGACAAATCACCTTTTGAGTGAAATATGATCATATAATAATTTCCTTCAATGATTTGTGGCGTTTAAAAGATTGTGCATTAAAATTTTATTTCAATTATTGTGTTAGTAATTTATTAAGTGATAATTATCAGAGTAACACCCATGGCAAGCTTCGTTCACAAAAATAAATCACCTAAGACTCACGGCATGGAAAATTTTATCAAAATCATTCCAGACGTTAAAAATAACTTTTATTATATTTTATTTTATTTCTTTCCTTTAAAATAAAATTTTAAACAAAGTTGGCAATACTATTGTGTGTATTCAGTTTTCAGTCTCTCGTCTCTACAATCAACCCCTAGAAAATATAGAAATAAATAACGAAACTGGAAACGAATCATGACAATTTCCAATTAAAGACACACATCTATACCGGCGCACATTGGCAGCGGGGAATGAACCTGCAAATCTCGGATGCATACAGTCGATGTTACAATTATGCGAACAACTAAATTTCATTTAAAAGAGGTATAGTGATGGAATTGAATGTTAAAGAAGTTTACCTTTTATATTTTTAGATATTTTAGTTTTTGAGATATTGATAGATATTAGGTTGGTAAATATTATAAAAAAAAAGATTTTCATAAGAAGTGGCAGGAAGGGCAAATTGATGATATTGAACGTTCAAAATCATCACTAAAACTTTCCAAAGTATTTAAGACAACCGCAATGTGAAGTTCCAGGATATAGCTATTATCCGTAAGATATCAACAAATACAGTGTTAACAATACTTTACACGAAATGGAAGCCGCGTTAGCTGCAGTGGATCAGAAGGAACAAGTTAGTCCAGTCAAAGCGTCATTTGACCTTGCGCGCAGAGGCATGGTCTATTTTTTTTTCATGGATCGATAGGTGCTTATGGAAAAAGCTTAAAACCAAATTTGCACCACATGACAACTTTTTTTACCAAAGTTATTGGTAAAAATGTGTTTTGTGTCATTTTTTGGTTATTTGCGAATATCTCAGCTCCACTATCTCGCAAAAACAAAAATTAAACATGATTTTATTCCTTATAACATTATCTATTATGTTCTAAAAAAAAAACATTTGTTTAAACAAATGAAAAAAAAGTTATAGTAAGTTAAACAAATTTTTTGTTGTTTAAAAATCACTTTTTCGTGATTATTAAGAAAAAAGCTCATTTAACGATGAAATTTTTATTTTTTATTATTAAAGTTCTTGTAATTCCCTACAATTTAAAAAAAAAATCAATACTCTACGATGAACGAAAGCCGAGTAATAAATTATTGAACATGGGTAAGTCAGCGCACCCACGCATTTTATGATTTTATGTTTTAATTAATATCTCAGCCCCAGTATGTCGCAAAGTGAAAATAAAAAACTGTATTGCTAATAACAATATTTTCTATCAACTTGCATTTAATTTAATATGTTTGAGCAAAAACATAAAAAGTTATCGTTGGTTTCAACTTTTTTTTCTTGTTTTTAATACCTTTTTTTCATAGTTATTGAGAAAAAAACTGTATTTTACGGTAAATATTTTACAGTTTTGGATTTTTGTATTATAGTCCTGCTAATTTTCTTCAAATTAAAAAAAAAATAGTCCATTACGACAAACGGGAGCCAAGATATTCATGATTTAAAAACTTAGGAAAGCTTACAATTTAGTGCCTTAACCTTGTAGCTTGTAATTTTGTTGTCGCCAGCAACAAGATATATTGGTATCCTTCAAACACCCCACACATACTTACACATATTTGTTGCTTCTTGTTGCTGGCGACACCAAAATTACAAGCTACAAGGTTAAGGCACTAAATTGTAAGCTTTCCTAAGTTTTTAAATAATGAATATCTTGGCTCCCGTTTGTCGAAATGGACTAATTTTTTTTTTAATTTGAAGAAAATTAGCAGGACTATAATACAAAAAACCAAAACTGTAAAATATTTACCGTAAAATACAGTTTTTTTCTCAATAACTATGAAAAAAAGGTATTAAAAACAAGAAAAAAAAAGTTGAAACCAACGATAACTTTTTATGGTTTTGCTCAAACATATTAAATTAAATGCAAGTTGATAGAAAATATTGTTATTAGCAATACAGTTTTTTATTTTCACTTTACGACATACTGGGGCTGAGATATTAATTAAAACATAAAATCACAAAATGCGTGGGTGCGCTGACTTACCCATGTTCAATAATTTATTACTCGGCTGTCGTTCATCGTAGAGTATTGATTTTTTTTTTAAATTGTAGGGAATTACAAGAACTTTAATAATAAAAAATAAAAATTTCATCGTTAAATGAGCTTTTTTCTTAATAATCACGAAAAAGTGATTTTTAAACAACAAAAAATTTGTTTAACTTACTATAACCTTTTTTTCATTTGTTTAAACAAATTTTTTTTTTTAGAACATAATAGATAATGTTATAAGGAATAAAATCATGTTTAATTTTTGTTTGTGCGAGATAGTGGAGCCGAGATATTCGCAAATGACCAAAAAATGACACAAAAAACATTTTTACCAATAACTTTGGTAAAAAAAGTTGTCATGTGGTGCAAATTTGGTTTTAAGCTTTTCTCATAAGCACCTATCGATCCATGAAAAAAAAATTGACCATGCCTCTGCGCGCAAGGTCAGGCCCTTTTTCATGACGCTTTGACTGGACTAAGTGGTTAGGATAGCAAAACTGCATCAATAGAGATTTCAGTTACTTTCAAACGATCTCTTGTATTTAGAACAGGCCCCAGTGATTATTATACCTACCTGTTTTGAATTCTCGAAAAGGGTAAAAGATTTTGCACAAATTATCGAAAATTTAAATTTTTTATGGAGTGCTACTAAAACCCAAACATTTCGAAAGGTCAAAAGGTCATGAAATTTGTAAGCATAAAATAAATAGATAAATTTGGTGGTGCAACAGCTCGGAGTGAACCAGGACCTAGTGACTTACAACTCTCAACCCATCCTGTGTGCGTGTTACCAGGGAACGGAGAGGACCTACAATTTTCTGCCGATTCCGAACGGCTAATGAGCAGCACTTTCCATGACAAGAGATACTCTTGGAGAATTCGTCAATTCCTCGCAAGAGGCAGTAAATCCCTGAAAAAACTTTCTAGCAGCCACTGAGAATCGAATTCTAGACCTTCCGCATGTCAGTCCAACGCACTAACCATTATGCCAAGGGGTACTACGAAATTTGTAAGCATATCTTGTGAATTTGGATTGCACGAAGACCTAGTAAAAGACTTATCTGGCATAATGACAATATAACGTTTTTCTAAAACTTTCTATCCTTCCTCAGGTGTGCCACAAAGGGCAATTTTGGGACCTTTAATTTTTTAATATTTACATTAACGATGTGTTTTCTATTTTCGAAATGGATGACCGGGGCTTGGTGAATATGTGGTTTCAACAAGAAAGTGCAACTGCATACACAACGCGAGGCATGGATAATGTGAAGTGATGGAAGCGTTTCCTGGTTGTGTAATCTCCTGTTTTGAAGATTTGGCATGGCCAGCAAGATCGCCGGATTAACCCCTTCCAGACTTCTTTCTTTGGGGCTACTTGAAGTCGCGGGTTTATGCCAACAAGTCTCAGACAATCGTAGCCCTTAAGGAGAATATTCGACAAGATTGTGTTACAGTTATCAACAGCATTCTTATGGAAAGTCATGGAAAATTCGATAAAATGGGCACAAATGTGTATCAACAATGGCGGCAGACATTTGACGGATATCATCTTTTCCACTTAACAAAAAAATTTTAAAGGTCCAAATAAAGATTTCCATTACAAAATTGCATGATTTATTCTGGATCAGCCCTTCATAACTCAATTGCGCTAGGAGTTTAACTAGCTGCATTATGTGTAGAAAGACTAGGCCCACCTATAATAAATCCCGATTACTTGATATGATAAGCAGATCCAGGCAAGACATTGAAATGATCGTAGCAATCTATAGCGAACACTGGTCAAACTAGGAAGTCTTCAAAATACTCACTGTTATAGGTATGGTACCATCGGGAAAACAAAGCAGCCCTCCATTTCCTCTGCAAATGCCCTGCTCGGTCAAATTTAGAGCACAATCATCAGAAACAATGATGAACTTTCGGAAATGAAGATCAAAGACTCGAGCGTTTTTCTCCACGCGACGAAATGGCTCTAGGAAGAATTTCGGTTACTTGTGTACCGTGCTCTCCGTTTGATTCCTTAGACCGAGAGCTAGCGGGTTGATGGCTTTAACGGAGGCATATGGAGCAATCAGATTAGCTACTGCTTCAGCCCCAATTTACAAATTGCCTAGATGGGAACAAAGTAGATGGTATCGGATGCTTGTGTTGGTCCAGTTGAGTGAGAGATCCAATTTCCGGATGATTGTGCAAAAGCAAATACAGAACAAAAGACATCAAAACCTACAAGTGCCTTCCTAGTTTTAAAACTTTATCCAAACTGGATGACTCCGTGAGAATGTCCCCAATTTCTCATATCAAATCCATCCACAGGTTCTTACGAGTTATGTTATCAAAATGGCGCTAATTGGGCCTCAGGCCTAGACTACCTGTGGTCGCCATTTCGACCTACCTACCAACGTATAGTTTGTATTTAAAGAATAACCTTCTTACAATAAAACTCATTTGAAAATTACACTGTCCGAATATTTCCCGACATGACTGTATGCATACTCTAGCCTCTCGTCTACCTGAATTGCGTATCTTTTTTATCAATTATAGCTTGTCCGGTGTGTGGAAATGACCAATGGAAAATAATAATCACCACCTGTTGGGTTTTTTTTTCTGTTCTTTGTAGGTATTACAAGTTGAATGGCTGGCTTAACTATTTGCTACTTAACCATGGCTAACAACTTACACGGACTGGATGGGACATTCTAATTAGATGCAAGCGTAGTATAGGTACTTACCTGTTTTATGAAGATGTATTAGAGTACCTATACCTATTTTATAGGTTGTGAATCAGGCATAACCTGTAACTGGAAACGCATTTACTAGTATATAACTCAGAAATATAACAAAGTACCGCAGGGAAATTAAAAAGTGACCATAAAAAACTTTACTAATTATTTGTACCTACATACTGCTGTGTATGTCCATGCACACACATAAGACATCATAGGTTTTGCATTTGAATAAGTTATGAATATGTATGTGGTAGAGAGAGAGAGAGAGTACATTTCATGCACTTCAAAAGTGCACAGGGTATTGAGGAGGAAAAGTTATGGTTTCTCACGTCCAACAACCATATCAAGGTAGCAGTACCTTATACCTATAGAGGGCATTCATATGTGGCATGCGGCAAAAACATCAGCAAAAGTCGAAAACAATGGTAAATTATTTGCGTCATGCAATGAAGATATTGCTTCTATTATTCCTCCATTCAGATGGGATTCGAACTTTATAATGGAAAAGAATATATTCAAGCTATGGGCATGGCTCTATGGGAAGAACAATGAGTTCGACATAACATACAAAAATAATGTTAACCAAGTTACCTACTCGTCATGTACGAGTAATGTTGAAGGTACAGTGTAGAACCTTCCGTTGCAGTCGGTATGTTTTGTAAAGCATGTGGTTTATAGGCTGTGAGAATGCATTTATGAGTTTGAGTAATAAAGGTTTTAACAAAACATATTTTTGGTTTATTGTTTCACTTATAGACGTTGCAATGGCTCTTGGCGTATTTTAATGATTACATTTATTTCTTGTTTTATGAAGTAGTTAAATTCAAATTGTAATCATGAAACACATTAGATGGTTTGTTTGAAATTTGCATTTGGACTGGTTTCTATTCAAAATACCATTTATTACTTAAAGGTAGTTAAATACTCGGCTATTGGGTGTATGTAAACAGAAAAACGCCAAACTTTCTTACGAAAAGTGTCTTAATGTTTCCTATAAAGCCCTTCTAATTTTGTTGTTAAAATTGAAGTTTAAATTAAGTCTTAATCCACTATAAAGTTTTTGAATCTTTAATACTAATGCGAGTTAGGTTTTTTTTTTTTAATATTTTGGGCGCACTAAGGGGGATATGACTACCCTTTAAATGTTTGAACACATTTCAAGCATTTATGTAGAAAAACTGTAGGATTCAATACGAGTTACAAATGTTTTTGAATGTCCCAACATCATAATGGGAGGGAAAAAGTGATCCGTTCCACATTCATGCAGCGTGGCTTAAGAAAAAATCTCGGAATTTGACAGCACGACTGAAGTTGGCCCCAAAGATAAACTGATGGGAACCCCCTTAAGCGATTGAATTGTCATAAGTAAGGAATAAAACTGATTATTTCACTAGAACACTGTTTATTTAAATAAAGAAAATGAAATACCTGATGGTAGTGAAATGCAAACATTTCTGTTATAGTTCTACCGACTTTCATTTTTAAATGTCTTTTTTCAAAACTTTTCAGGAGAATCAAATACATTTTTGGAGCACCTGCCCAACTATGACAGTTGTACTCAAGCTTTGGACAGTTATAGGAGCGTTTATAGATTATAGCGGTGAAAAATGCTGGCATCATCGAAACACTTAGCAGCGTTTTAGGCGAAGGACAATATGTGGTCATTCGACATTAGGTGGTCTGTGATGCACATACTGAGAAATGAAAGCTGTTTTTTTTTTTTTTTTATAATCTAATCGCGCTCAAGGGATTATGATTACCCTTTAAATGTTTCAACACAGCGCGGGCGTGAAGTTAAGGAAGAGAAAGAAGGATAGGAAAGATGTGTGGCACGATGTTCTGAGACTGAAGGTGGTTGTCTCAGATTTTTTATCTCCATGTCTATGTCGCTTATAATTCACATTATTTTATTCGTGTTCATCCTTGTTGGGCATACTAGCTTAACTCAATTACATGTTGTTAGTGTTATGCCTGAAGAACATGCAATGAATAAACCAGCAACCCATTGATGACAATTTTAGAAGGTTTTTAATGGAATTAAACGACATAGACGACGGCAGGGATCGAACCTGTGATCATGAGGTTCACAGGCGAGCACACATCCATCGCGCCACGGCCAATGCAAGTATCAGGGGGAATGAGTTTTTAACGACAGAAGACAGCATCGAATGGAGCCTTTGGGCTCTTACTTTATGAATTTCAGACTTTAATCTATCCAATACATCTTGTATATAGCATTACAGAAGGTATGGTCGAAAGAAGACTAAAATCGCACAAAATTTAAAACTATTTTCTTCAGCTGATTTGATAACATCTTCGAAGAAATGGCAGCCAATATTATTCCCGTTGATAGCTTTCCGACCTGTTAGCTTTGGAGCGTGCGGAAGATTGTGTTTAAGCAATCATACTGTGTCTCTGGCATATTAAGGGTATACAAAAAAAACCCTTAAGTGTACGTCGAAAAAAAAAAAAAAAAAAATACTCTGCTGTTAAACCATATGCGGTGTATCATTATGGGGGCTCCAGGTGGCCCCCTTGCACCATGCCTTAGATTTTTACTTGCGACTTATAGGTACTACAAGGCAAGTTATGCATTTGAAATTCTATCTGTCTGTTCGACTAGAGCGTAGACGGCTCGACCGATTTTCGTTGAACTTGAGACTTGTGGGAGATATCGTTTTTAAAATTTTTCCTACACACATTTTTTTTCTTTTTTTTTTTTTTAAGATTAAAAATAACGGTACCTGCCATATGATTTTTTGTTCGAAATTTTATAAATATTTTTTTTTCTCAAAAACTGTCCCATAGATTTCACAAAAATGTTTATTAAGTTTTTTTTTTGTATGCTTAAAGCTTCCTAATGCTAGATACACACCAGGCAGTCGTTGCAGCAACGTGCAGCTGTGATACAGAAAAGACATAAGCGGGAGAAAAGTAAAATTAAATTTTTAAAATGATTTTTTTTAAAATGATTTTTTTAAAATACGTGAGCTCACTGCAATTATTATAATTGTCGAACTTTTGTACAAGGAAGAGTAAGTGCAAACCAAAAAGAAGAAGAAAATTTGGTGAAAAAAATTGGCTTTTAAAAAAAGACAAATTTTTCAACAAAAGGCTAGTGAAAGAACTGAAAACAAATGAGCCGGCGGACTGCAAAAATTACACGAGGATGGATGAAGCCCTATTTGGAAAATTGTTGGACTTGCTAAAAGCCAATATAACAAAACAAGATACGATAATATGAGATACAATATCAGCAGAAGTAAGATTGGCAATAAATTTGCGGTATCTTGTAACAGGAAATTTTCCACAGCGGTATCTCCACAAGCTATCGGGAATATTGTCATTGAGATATGCGACGCCATCAATGAAGCTTTAAAGGACTACATTAAGGTTTGTCAGCTGATTCTTTTTACATAAATATTTGAAATCAATATAAGATTTTTTAGGTACCGATAATTCCTTCTGAATGGTTGGTGGTAGCGGCCAAATTTTATGAAAAAAGCAAGCATGCCACGAAGCCCTAAACGGAAAGCACGTTAGAATAAAAAGACCACCGCATTCTGGCTTCAATTATTTCAACCACAAGAAAACATTCAGCATTGTACTGATGGAGATTGTAAATAGCAACTCCGAATTTCTGATGGTGGACATTGGCGCAAATTAAAGAATTTCAGACGGTGGTGTCTATAATAACACTAAATTTTTTTAAAAACTTGGAAGGGTACCAAGTCCAGTAATTGGTGAAACACCGATTCCATTTGTTTTTGTGTCGGATGACGCCTTTGCTCTTCGTCCTATCATAATGAAGCCTTATGCACATAGCGGCTTATCGCCCTCACAAAATTTATTTAACAAAAGGCTCAGTTCGGCAAGGGCAAAAGTGGAAAATCCATTTGGAATTTTGGCGGCTAGATTCCGTATTAGATTAGATTAGCTAGATTAGTATTAAGTTGATGCTACAAGGCACAAATTCATAAAGAAAGAAATCGGTTCAACTCATAATGGCGCAGATGATATTGCTGAAGCAAAAACAGTACAGAACAAGTTATGGGAAGCTTTATAGGGTTTATAAAGAAATTCAAAAAAAAAAATTTTTTCATATTTTTTTTGATTATGTAATAAAAATGTATTGCTTATTATTTATTATTCAAATAAGAAAAAAACAATTGAAAAAAAGAAAGTAATTAAATTTGAACTAATTGAAGTTTGGATCCGCAAATAGGCCGTGAAATGACGAACAATGACTTCCAATTGCTTCATCAGAATTTTCTACGTGAAAGACTTGTGGAGAAGTCGATTTATCAAAATAAATTGGTGTAGATTGAGAAAAAGACCCACTGTTTGAAATAACCTCACAAACATTATTTGTGGAATTGACCTGTACTCAGTAGGCCGGGATAAGTATGTGGGTGTTTGGGTCTGCACAGAATTCAACGTTAATTTCTCCAGCTGCCCAAGAACAAAAATTTCGTCGCAAGCCTTTTTCGGAAACAGCTTTTGGTATACTGATAATTTGCGGTATGAGCAAGCCCAGGCGTTGTGACAAATGTTCAATTTGCCTGTTAGTATTTCGCAATAGCTCGTTTCTTTCACAATTTTGTGAACTACTCAGTTTCTTCACACTTGGCATAGGACTCTGAAGAAATGAGTAAAGGTAAGAAACAATAAAATAAATTAGAAAGTGTGAGTATTTTCGGCAGTGGCTCCCATCTGTCACATAATTTTCACTAAGTATTCAAAATTGCCATTTTCTTTTAGTTTTTTTTTTTTTTTACTTTATATACGTCCGCACGACCCTTCTTAGTCGCTTGTTTCCGACGAACTAAACGTGTAAATGCAGTAAACAATGATAAACACGAAGCACGGTTGCTTCCACATGGCTGGGTTGTTGCAACAGTTGCCTCGTGTGTTTCTAGCATAAAAGTTTGAGTATTATTGTGTATTTAAATTTTAAAAATAAAAATTTTGGATTTTTAAAAAAAAAAAAAAAATGGATTTAAAAAAAAATTGGATTTACAAAAAAATTGGATTAAAAAAAATCAAAACTCAAAATTTTGAAAACCCCACGCTTGATTTTTTTTCAAACTTGAAAAATAAAAGTTTCTTAATGTAATCTACAAGATTTGAGAAAAAATAAAATGCACGACTGGGTCGCACGAACTTGCTCCTATGTAATAGACTAGGTAAAAACGAATGTTATTAGAGAAAACTGTTCATAAGGATAAAATTAATTTTTTAAATTGTTTTAGTAGAGAGACAAAAACAGAATGCTATGCAAATATGAATTTACGCAAGAACAAAAATTATAAGTCGGTGTAGTGATTTCTTAAAAAAAAGCTTTTGTATACAAACTTTTTAAAAAGGTTTTTAAGAAAAAATTAAGGTACGCCAATTTAAAGTTTTTATTATTGTTCGAATAAAAATTAAATTTAGAAAAAAAAATATTGAGCCGTTTCGGAGATATCGAATTTTCAAAAAAAGAAAAAATAGATTTTTTTTTTTCAAAAATTCAAAAAATATTTATTTTAAAGTTTTTAAATGCAATGTCTTTTAGACTTTATAGAAGCTTCTTTATAAAAAATTTCATTAAGATCCGTTATGTGGATAATGAGAAATTAAAAATTCGAAAAAATGGTTCTATGGTAGGTACAAGCTGTAATATCTTAATTTCAATTTTTTTTTTATTAAATTAAAGATCGTAAAAGTTAATTGAAAGAACAAAATATTTATCAAAATTCTAGGCGCCGTTTTCGAGAAAAATACGATTTTTGAAAACCATTTTTTTTTTAATTTTTAGCATTTGTATGGTAGATACCTTTATTTTTAGGTAAAATATTTTTTTTTCACATCTTGTAGATTATATTGAGAAACTTTTATTTATCAAGTTTAAAAAAAATATACAGTGTTGGAAAAAATAATAGAAACAAAGCTTTACATAATGATCAACCATTAATAACTACATATAATTACGTCTTCCTTGGTTCTAATTTTTTATATATTAATAACACCTAACATGACTTTGAAATGGTGCAGCCGTTTGTTGTCATTAGCTCTTTGTTTGGACTTAACGGTAAAAAAAATGAGCTAAGTGATAATCTTGCCTGGAAAAAATAATAGAAACAAGGTACTTTAACTTTCAATTTGACTTAAATTTCGTTTTTTATTTTTATTGAAATAGACGTTTTATAGTTTGTTTATTAGTTTTGCACGTGTTTCAGTCGTTGTAATAAAAAAAAAATATAACAGTTATTTTAAAATTTTATAAAAATGGGTCGTGGTGTACACTGTACTATTACTGAGCGCAATTTAATAAAAAACTTCAGAAAAAAATGGGAAAACTATGGAAAAAATAGCACAAGCATTAAATTGTTCAAAAAAGAAGATATTTACAGCTCTCCATTCAAGTCCAAAGCCAGAAACAAGAGGCAGAAAACGAAAGACCTCAACGCAGTTTGATAAGATATTGTTACGACTGTGTAAAAAAAGGCTTTTTCTTCTTCCAAAGACTTGAAAATTGAACTAAATGCGCCTGTTTCAAGTCGTACAATAAGAAACCGACTAATAGAAGCAAGGCTTCCTGGAAGGGGTCCCAGAAAAGTAACATTCTTGAGCATGAAAAATATTCTGCAGAGGATGAATTTTGCAAATAAACACGCCCAACGAGCAAATTGGAACAACGTTTTATGGTCGGATGAAACAAATATAAATTTATCTGATTCCGATGGCAAAATGTATGTCAGACGACCTAAGAACGCAGAATTCAATCCAAGGTACACAAAAAAGACTGTTAAACATGGTGGAGGAAATATCATGATTTTGGGGGTGCTTCTCAACATCTGGGGTTGGTCCAATTTTTTGGATAAAAGACAAAATGTGTGCTACTGACTACGTACGAATAATAAATGAAGTTATGCTGCCATTTGCCGAAGAGAACATGCCAATTAAATGGGAATTCATGAAAGATAACGACCCCAAGCACTCCTCAAAATTGGTTAAGGAATACTTTAAAAAAAATTAAATAAATGTTATGGAGTGGCCATCGCAGTCCCCGGATCTTAATCCCATAGAACACCTGTGGGGCATACTTAAGAGGAAAATTGGAGACTTCAGAGCCAAGAATAAGGAAGATCTGTGGTCTATAATACAAAATGTATGGTATTCCATACCTTCCGAGACATGCGCTAAGTTGGTTCATTCCATGGGGCGGAGATGTCAGGCCGTCATTAAAAATAAAGGTGCAACCACCAAATACTAAACGACTATGAACCAATTTAACTGTTAAGTTACTCTTTACCAAAAAGAAAAACACAATTATAATATTGTTTCTATTATTTTTTCCAGGGTAAAATGGCTGTTAATATTAATTTTAATTTTTCTCATTACTACTTTTCTTTTTATTAATAAATTTAATATTGTGTATATTTTAAACTTTATAGAGACTTATTGTATGCATTTTTAATTTCCAATTTCTTCCCAATAAACTTTTTGTTTTTAAAAAACGGCATAAAAGAAGCTTGTTTCTATTATTTTTTCCACCACTGTAGCATGGGGTTTTCGAAATATTGAGTTTTGAAAAAAAAATTTTAAGTTTTTTTTTTTTAAATCCAAACAAATTTTTTTGGAAAATTTGAGTACACAATTCTATTAATGTTTTTGGGGAGCTTTAGCAAAAAAAAAATAATCAAAATTGGTTGTACCGTTTTTGAGAAAATCAAAAACAAAAAAAAAATGGTTCCATGGCGGTACCCTCAATAACCATTTTTCGGAATTTGTTTTAACCATTACCTAGCTTTAACTAAATGAAATGTTTGTGTATTTTTATTTTTAAAATTCGTATGGCAGGTACCGTTATTTATGGTCTTAAAAAAAAAAAAAAAAGAAGTGATATTTACCAAGTTTAAAGAAAATCGACCGAGCCGTTTAGCCTGTAGTCGAACAGACAGACAGACAGGCAGAATTGCGAGGCCCACTTTTTTAGTCTTCGCCATCATCGTAATGTCAACTTTGATCAAAATCTCGAGTTCGATTTTTTTTCGAATGTATAACTTGCCTTATAGTATACCGATAAGTCGCAAGTAAAAATGTATTTTACCTAAAAATAACGGTACACTCCATACAAATGTAAAAAAATGTTTTTCCAAAATCGTATTTTTCTCGAAAACGGCTTCGAGAATTTTGATAAAGTTTTGTTTTTTGGATTAATTTTTACGAGAGGCGTTAAATACGAGTATCCAGAACAAGTTGTGGCCATACTTTAATTTCTCTTATGTTTTGTGGAACAGCAACTGGATGAATGGTGGTCAGCCTGGAGCTCGATAAAATACTTCACCGCAGGGTTGGTTGGTTTGACGAATATTACACTCATGTAGCACAACCACTAGATGTGGCCTTCTTTTGACGTTTAAAAATAGTATGGCGAAAGATCTTAACAACGTACAAGCTGGCAAACGTGAGTAACAGAACAGTGGTTAAAGAAGTGTTTCCGAGGCTTCCAAACAACTAACATAAGAACGATTATGCGTTGGAAAATTTAATATCAGGCTTCCGGCCAACTGGAATTTATCCATTCGATAAACAACAAGTTTTAGCTAAACTGGAAAAAGCTGATTCAAGAACACCTGAAGATAATACTACCAGCAATACGATGAACCTTAGCGATTCAGTATTGGACTGTATGAAGAACCTTCGAACTCCAGATATCTCGAGCAGAAACCCAAGAAAGAAAAAGCTTAACACTTAATCCGGCGAGCCGAGCGTCTTAACACAATCTCCAAATGAACAAGCAACTCAGGATGCCACTGAAGAAGTGTCCACTGATAAACCTGGTCCATCAAGACCATGCTGCAATCGCAAGCCAAGACGCCGCAAGGTAAGGGTTTCGCTATTTTATTGGATGAAATCAACTGGCTAGGTACTCGTTTGTTAAAAGGTCATCGTTTCATCTGACTCATCGGCCAACGATAATAACACAGATAGTATTGACATCGCTGCTTGGTAAGAACAACAAAACCATGAGCGACGAAGACATGACGGCCAGCGAAAATTTTACTATCAAGGCTGGAGACTTTTTTTGCGTCAGGTTTGGAGTAAAGAAAAGCATAATACTTGTATTTTACGGCAGCTGCATTTTAAATGAAGAGTAACCAGTCTAATTCTTACGAAGAGGTGCGATGGTGACTTTGGCCATCCATATTTTAGAAACAATATAACTGCTCCATAGTATTGTTCAAGACTTATCATACCTATAGAGTTGCCGAAGTAGGTTAAAATTTTGAAAAAAAATTATTGCAATAGTTATTCACATTCTAATATGAAAAAGTGTCAAAGTCACCCGGGTTCACGGTACTAAATTTCCTTCGAATTTGTGTTTGTTTTTATAACTTGAGAGGTTAACTCTGATTGTAATCTTAATGAGCCCCTCTTCTAAGAATATAAAAAATATACCGAGTTTCAGTTGTCCAACTATTTTGATAAAACTGAAATTAAATTTAACTAAAAATTATTCACCCATAGATAGATACGATTCAAGTATCATTTGGCTTTATGATGCCTCAACCTGCATTTATTTCATCTCCATTTATTTGCATACCTGAAACGAAATAAAAAAAAAATATTTTTAATAAAAATATTTTCAAAAATTGCTACAGAAATAAAATATTTAAATATCTTTTCTCTCTTGTGTTCAACAAAAGGATTATTATGTAACATATACGGAAATGCATCTCCCAAGGGTAAAAATAAAACATCCTACAAACAAAGATACATCCCTTTTTGAATAAACATATTCAATCATATTTCACATCACACATACATACATAGACAGAGGAGCGAACAGAAGAGAAATCGTTTTGTTTCTGACATTCGAATCAATTTAAATCAAAGATACAAAGAAAAAGGCAAATCCAGGACATAATCAAAAGCAGAGATCATCAGCATACCAATCTTAACTAAATCCACACATGCAGGACTCTTGAGAGTAGAAATAGAATATAAATGAAACTGCACAAGCCATTAAGGAAAGGAAGCAAGCAAAATAGATTTATACATACAATTCTCATATATGTGGCTGAGGAAGAATTATTTATTCTTCCTATTTTCAATTCCAGGAGACTCTTTCAACGTTTGATGTGAATGTGTGTGTGCAGTTTAGATATGGATGTTGGTTTGAACTTTGTGATCTAGATTTTTCATTTCCTTAAAAAATTGCCCCAACCAACGAACGATTTTAGAGAAGCTCTATTATTATTGTGGTTTTCTTCCTTTTTGCGGTTGACCTCATTTGTGTAATGTCAACTACTCTTGTCAACTATACGACGAGAACGACAAGGACAACGACGACAGAAGACGAGAATCCCACAAATATATATGAAAAAAAAAAATTAAATAGGACTTTCACATTTCAGAGAGAAATATGGAAGCTTCAGTCATATGAAAAGTAATCTGAAAACTGAAACATTTTACCCCAGTGCCTTTGATAGTTGACCCGAATAATGTGTATTCTTATTCCCTGTTCCGTGCCAGTGTGCCATCAAATTAATTCCTCGTCGCTTGGGCCTCCCATCATAGCCAGCTCGCTCTCTGTCAGTTTATCATAGCAAGATGGATTTTTCGCAATTTATTACCAACATCTTTAATCTAGGAACAATAATTCATACAACCTTTATAAATTAACCACCGCGCACCGGAAGAGCAGATACAAATTCATATACATATACCTATGGGTGTAGAAGTATTTAGAAGAACTCCAGGGTGTGTGTAGGCTTGGGAAGGAAAACTAAAAGGCAGCCTTCAGCTGTGCCATGATGTTTCCTATAATTAGTTGGGGAGCTAATGAATGGAGATTGATTTTTTCTCCGTTCTTAGAGCAGTTCTTTGAATTAATTAGGTGTACAGGCCAAGCCCCATTTGAATCCTTAAAAAAAAAAACACAACATTCACCAAAGGAAAAAAAAACACAAACGGATCCAAGGCTGATCCGTGAAATTTGATTAAATTAATTGGCATCTCTACGACTGAAGCAGATAGGTACTCGTACCAACACACCAAAGCTGAATAACAAACTATGTTTTATTAAGATGAAGCTGCGCTAATTCGCCTTCATAATGAACCTGTTATGCTTAAGACACTCGAGAAGCCAAAAACGAAGACGATAAAATACAGATTAGATGTGCCCCATAAAATCCAGGTATTTTGGATTCTTTTGATGTGGATTTCGGATTAGAAGATGGGGAACGAGAACGAACGCCGCGCCGTGTACAATCAATTGAAATAAATTTCATCGAAGGGCGAGACGATTAAGGCTTTTTCTCAATTTTTTTTTTTTTAAATTTCGTCAAGTGCAGACAGAAGGCTGAACGGATATTAAAAATTATTCAGGGATGCCATTTGAAAGGTGCTAATTGTTGGAATTATCGATAAATTAGGAAACGTGCATGTGTGTCAGGGTTTGTGATTTGTGTGGGGGGAAAAGTCTTAAAGTAAGAATAAGAAAGGTTTAATTCGACTTGGAAGCAGGAATGCAGTCTTAGAAGTTGTAGTTAAAACAGACTATAGGGTCTTAATTCAATAAGCGTCAGATAATTGTTATAGTAATATGGGCTTTAATCCGATTTTGGGTGACGAAAATAAACAACTTTAAGAGCTAAGCGGACTATTTTGTTACTTGGGTCAATCCGGTGAAAGTTTTTTAGGTATCAAGTTGAATGAAAGAAAAGATTATGAATTTGAAAGGCTTTGAAAAAAATATATTTTTGTGGAAGTAATAAATTAATAAAAAAAAATCTTCATTGAGAAACAGTTGTATACATAGCTTCGCTTGATAGCTTGTGATCTAGCTTCATGTGTAATTCGATTAATCCGTTTTCTAATCTTGTTTTGATTCAACTATGCAGCTTTACATGCGCCATAGTGTGTTAGTTTGTATGGAGACAAGTCTTGGTTCAAATGAATTGGAACTTTCGGAAATTTAGCATTTATATGTGTATGGGGGCCTGTGGCAACCATGATGTTTTGATGACATCTGTCAAATCTGTTGTACTGATAACAAATTACCATGGCAAGTTACAAGATTGAACAGCCTGTCCGAAACCTAAAACTTTATTATCAAAATGTGTGTTCGTTGGTACCAATGTTGCGCTCATTTTACGGTATACGTGGTGGATCTAACAGTCTACAAGTTTTTTTTTTAGTTCATTTTGAATCATAACATTAATCTTACAACTATCTTAAAGCTAGAAAAAAATTATTTCATAAACTTACATCTAACTTTTTGGGCCACTGTGTGCTCTAAGTTTTCACAGCCCACTCATATCGATGTTTGGCGGCCAAATTTGAGAACGGGAACATCGTAGCGGTCTGTGAATGTGTACAGCAGAACCCTAGGCAGTTAATTACTCGCCATGCACGAGAACTCGGCCTTTCGCGAATTCAACTTGGTGAATTTTACGTCGGGCCTTGGGCCTACATACATCCCTATATAAGATTCAAAGTTCATAGCTAGACAATGCCGTTTGGAAGAGGACCCAAAATTTGGTAGAAAAATCATCTTTAGCTACAAGGCACATGGATGGATGACTGTGTTAATAAGCAAAACTGCAACCCGCACGAAGTTCACCAGGTAACAATGCATCCCCAAAAAGTAATCATTTGGTGTGAATTTTGGTCCGGCGGCGGCGGCGGAGCCATTGGTCCGTCCTTTTTAGAAAACGACATTAGTGGGCCTAGAAGAAAAGTGGTTTAAATAGAACGGCCGCTACGTGCCACACAGCGGGACATTCTGCATGAACGATTTGCGCGTATAAGGTTATCTCCGGCAGATCTGACGTGAATTGGCCACCAAAGTCATGCAATTTGACCCCGCTAGACTTTTTCTTGTGGGGTTGTCTTAAGTCGCAGGAACAGTCCTAGAGAACACGAAAAAATGGATTCCGTAAATCCGTCTGTCTGTCTGTACCTCAACCACCAGCCCGAACCTTGGAAGCGATTTTCATTAAACTTGGTACTTAAGAGTCTTCTGGGATTATCTAGAGGAGAAATTGAAATTTTTTTGTTGGTCCAAAACCAACAGTACCTGCTATGAATTAAAAATATTTGTGTTATAAAAGCACTGCCCTTAGATCTTTTGCCTCTGTCTAGAAATATCGCTCTTCTTCCAGACTTGCATTTTTCAGTATATGAACTAATTTCAAAAATTGTAACTCACTCTTTTTACTTGCGACTTATAGGTAACTATAAGGCAAGTTATGCATTCGTAAAAAAATCCAACTCGAGATTTTGATCAAAGCTGACATTACGATGATAGCGAAGACTAACAAAGTATTTCTCGCAATTCTGTCTGTCTGTCTGTCGGTTCGACTACAGCCTAAACGGCTCGGCCGATTTTCTTCAAAGTTGATAGGTATCATTTTAAATTTTTGCCCCCATAGGTTTTTTTCTTTTTTTTAAGACTTAAAATAACGGTACCTGTCATACGAATTTTTTCGAAATTTTGTAAATATTTTTTTTTTCTCAAAAACTGTTCGACAGATTAAAAAAAAAAAAGAGAAAAAAAAATTCATTTATTTAAAGCCAGGTATTAGTTGAAAAAAATTTCCGAAAATGGTTATTGATGGTACCCCCAAAGAACCATTTTTTTTTTGTTTTTGATTTTCTCAAAAACGGTACCACCGATTTTAATATTTTTTTTTTTGCTAAAGCTCCCCAAAAACTTAAATGGAATTGTGTATTCAAATTTTCCAAAAAAAAAATTTTTTTTTGATTTTTAAAAAACATTTCAAAATTTGTTTTTTAAAACTACTTTAAAAATATATATGTACATATGTATATAAGAAAATATTATAAAAAAAATTGAAATTAAGATATTACAGCTTGAACCTACCATAGAACCATTTTTTCAAATTTTATATATATAGACATAACGGATTTTAATGAATTTTTTTGTAGAGATGCTTCTAAAAAGTCTAGAAACCATTGCATTTCAAAACTTAAAAAAAAAATTTTGAATTTTTGAAAAAAAAAATTATTTTGAATTTTTGAAAAAAAAAAAAAAAAAATTTTTTTTGAAAATTCGATATCAAAAACGACTCAATATTTTTTTTGGAAATTTAATTTTAATTCGTACAGTAATAAAACTTAAATTTAGCATAGCAAATTTTTTTCTTAAAAATTTTTAAAAATTGTGTATATAAAACCTTGTTTTTAAGAAACCACTACAAGGACTTATAATTCTCTTTTTGTCTCTTACTATACTAAACGAAAAAAATAATTTTATCCTTATAAACTGTTTTCTCTAATAACATTCGTTTTTAAAATTCTTAGTCTATTACATAGGAGCAAGTTCGTGCGACCCAGTCGTGCATTTTATTTATGTGGTGACGCAACGCATGATGCATAATGCATGAGTGTAGCACATCTTCCTAATACATGATTCGGTGTTATCTCGTGAGCATTATAGCATGTGGATCTGGGCACTAGCACTAGCCCAAGAATACTGAAGGGTCTACCCAGTTTGCCGTGACTTTTAATTATTTTAAGGTTTTTTCTGCTAAATTCGATAGAGGATGTAAAGCGTTCTTGGTTGTAGTTCCCAAGAAGAATTCTGGCCTGCTTCAGTATTCTGACTTCTATCCATATATTTTATCTTAGGGCTTCATCTTCCATTTTGATTCTTTTTCAATCACATTCTTTATTCTATTCCACAATATTTGAAAAAGAACACCATCTTAAAAAATCAAAGGCCCAGAGATTCAAAGAGCTGTTTATAATAAAACCCAAGTATTTAACTCGACTGACTTAGAGAATAATTTTATTATTTAATATAATGGGAGGAAAGTGAGAATAAGATTTCGGGAGCATAAAATCGTAGCCGATTTATGGGAGTGCAATGTGAGCTTATTTAAATCGGTCCACAACTGAACTTGACGTAAATCATCATTCCTGCTATTAAAATTATACTTTCTTAAACCGAGTTTAATTCCATTTGCAAACATACATATACACCCTGCAATCAAAGACTTGGTCAGGGAGGAGATTCATAAATATGGAGAACAAAAGTGGCCCCAATACCGAGCCCTGAGGCACACCTGAATTCACTCAATATGGTTCAAATAATCCGACTTGTGTTTCAACAGTCTGCGACATGATATAGAATAACGAACACAACGTGGTTTAGACTTTATCGTTAATGCGTAATGGAGAGTGGGGTTCTTTTCCCTAAAATGGCACAAGCCCTGGGGGCCAGATACAAACTTGACGCAAAACAGTCGAACAGAAGCCGGAAAAATGTTCGGGAGAGCTCAAACACATATCCAGAAACAGAACAAAATAATGTGCACTAGTAATTGCCATCTTATGCCCCCGGGAGCGGACAAGAAACTTAGTATAGAATAAAGTAATTGGCTTTTTGTTTTGTTTAAAGGGAATTATACTGTCATCAAAGTTTGAATATGATTTCGAGTATGTGACCGCGCGTACATGACGCAATCTGGAGGTGTAACTCATCTTTACGCAAATTTTTCCATAAATAGGATGGGCAATAGGGTGTGTCAAAGTGCTCAACTATGGTATTTTCAAATGTAATAGCTTTTTAAAGTTGCATTGCTTATCAAAATTAAATCCTGCGTTTACAATTTTCATTTTAATTAATATCTTTGGCTCCCTCAAAAATAGGATGAACTCCAAAAAAATTTGATTTTTCGAGATTTTTGAAAAAGGTGTTGTTTTAAATTGCACCGTGTGGATATAAAAAAATTATATAAAATATTTTTAGGCTTTCAAGTCAAAGATAATTGCAAGGAAAAACTTTTAAGCTTATATTTGTTTAAATTGAACACTTAATAAAGAAGATATGAAATAATAAAAGAAGGAAGAAAAATCATTTTTTTATGTAAAATCGTTTTTCTTTTTTTTCAAAAAAAAATTCTTAAAAATCAACGAAACCACCTACAATATCGTGGTATATCTTTTTGTAAAGACAAAAATTCTTTCTGTATTTTGTTAATTTTTTTTTTTAGTATACGTAAAAAAAAATAAAAAATTTACTGTAAATTAAATTTTTTTTTTCAACTTCAACCCATTTGAGCGAGCCAAAGACGAACGATATCTTATTTTTTTTTTACATGTTCTTAAACCTTTGACCCTAATACAACATTTGAGCACTATTACATTTAAAAATAAGAGTACTTTTTTGCGGCCATACAAAAGTGACACACCCTAATGGGCAAGGATTCAATTATTGAGCATGATAACGAATTGACACATTTTGATTATCATCAACACTACAATGCACATCAGAAATCGCGTATTTCGTGCGCACTGAACGACGTGTTACGGGATGTGTATTATAGTTAAAGAGTAATGCCGGTCGTCCACTAGGCGATCAACGCACAAATTTCGGATTCAACTTAAAAAAAATGATAAATGATTTACAGAAAGAAGATCATGAACTTTTATCATATAATAAAACGGCAAACATGTTTTTTGTGGTACACTTTTCTCCAAAAGTATTTAACCGATTTCGATAAATTTTATATGGTTGGAAAGCCACAGTTACGGAGATGTGCAGAATATACTTGAGACACGCATTTACACACTGTGGGTCATTTTTGTTTTTGCACTGTCGAACACTTTGCATATATTAGATACATAAAATAAAATTTAATTTAATAAATTTGCTTGAAAACACTGCCAATAATATACATAAATAATAAATAATAAATAAATTGGCACTCGAATTTCGAGAGCTGGGTCGGCTAGTATAAAATAAAATCACACGCAAATGAATTTTACTCTATTTTTTTAGATTATTTAAATCAGTGGGACGTGTATTTGCCGAAATTGATGTTTTGGAATGGGTACGAGTACTTTTAACTGCAGTTCCTTCCTGGGACCAGGTCGAGGCAAGTTTCATGTTTATTGAGAAAAAAAGGGGCAATTTTTAGTTTTGACAACTCTGAAACTTTTGACGAATTTTCATGTGTTAAAAATTATGTTTCCTTGGAGAAAATAAATACATGGGAAGAAAGTCGGAAGGCTGCAGGAGAAAGATGGATAGAACTTTTTAAACATTTTAAAGAAAACAAAATTAATTCCAAAAATATTTTAAAAACTGTAGAGTTTGGGTTGTGCATTCGTGGGTCACAGAAAGAGTTTTTTTTTTTTCAGTTTTAAATAATCTTTGGACAGATGAAAAAAGTCAAACGAAAGTTGAAACTATAAAATCAATTTTGATAACCAAATTTAACTATGAAATGACATGTTTAGAGTTAAGAGAATATTTAAAACGAAAAGCAGGTTTGATTAAACAAATTTTTTCTTCCGAAAAGTGTTCAAATATGTATGTGAATAATATGTAAGAAATACTTATAGATTATACTAATTTCTTAATGAAAGATTGAATTAATTATTTATTTATTTATTTATTACCTTTAGTTTATTAATGATATAAAAGAGAGTTCCTTTTTTAATTTTAATATAGACTGAATCCTTGTTTTATTATTTTTTTTTTTGTTATATTAAATAAAATAAATTATATTCTTAAGAAAAACTTAATCGTTTAAAACTAATTTTATCTTTTTTTCTATGTTCATTATTTGCAATTTGAAAATATGGTCACCGTATATATACATAAATGCACGCACTTTTTTTCGTTTTAAATACATATCTTAAAGGATTAAACAATAGGGATTTCTGAACTTGGACAGGTGATTGCGAACATATTTTTGAACCTAAATTTGTCAAATTATTTAATCTGTCTTGCGAAATAGAGAGTTGTAAGATTCCACAACATGTGCAAATAACTTAATTGTTTTATGAATTATTTTACGGTCGTCATAATTCTTATTAGAGAGGACTAGTCGCAATGTGTTGGATAAATTTGAGTCCACAGGTCTAGTGAACAATCCGCAACACCAATACGTGAACGGAACGTAAAATATCTCCATTCCTGTGTTCGACCTTCGCGGACATCAACCTTGCGAATATTGGGTCATTATTTGGGCCCTTATCTGTACACACTTCAACTGACTCAGGGGCCCAGAGTTAACGATCATACGATAGTGAGGTGTGTTCGCTTACTGGCGCTCGAACAGTCGGAAGTTGACACCAATTTCGGTTGATAATACTCAGCGGTGAGGCCAATGTCTGGGTGAATGGATTCGTCAACATCTGAAATTGTTGAATTCGGGCCGATCACAATCTGCACAAAATCAAAAAAATTCCAATGCATCTAGAGAAAGTCACTGTTTGGTGTGGATTTTGGGCCCGTGACATCATCGGTCCATACTTCTTCGAGAACGACGTTGTCCGGGACATCATCGTCAATGATGAGTACTATCGGTCGATGATAACACATGTAAGATGATAAGATATGTACACAGGCCGCCCGTGCCACAATGGATATTTTGAACGAGCGATTTCCGAACATGCTTATCGCACGCTCGATAATCGCTCGATTTGACCTCGTTAGACAACTTCCTGTAGGCTTTTCTTAAGTCACAGGGGTATGCCTAAGTCAATGAACTACAAACCACCACTGGTCTAAAAGCCAACACAAATAATGCTCAAATTTAGCCTGTTTTATGGGCCAGAGTTATGGAAAATTGGACGTTTCGGATTTGCGCTACCCACTGAAGTGGCGACGGACATTTGAAGGATGTTATATTTCATATACGGCCTTCTAAATTAAGATAAAATGTCACTGATATCTCGCTCACAGTTTTTTTTATTCATATTTAAAGATAAGAATCGCTTAATGGAAAACCCTGAATAATAGAATTGGGTTGTGCTCAGTTAATTTAAGAGCAACTGTTTAAGACGAATTTTTCGACTTATGGCCCACACTTCTATGATGCTTTGGCTAATGCAAGAAATGAATTTCTGCACTGTCTTTCATACAACTCAATCTTTTGAATGGATTCCTATGGCATAATAAAGATAGCCTGATTAAGGTCATCTACGAAATCAGATTTACACTGCCAGCCTCCACAAAATAATCGTTTGTCAAATCAAAGATGCCTCTTGGTCTAGACAAAGTGGGATACACATTCAAAATATAATTTATAATTCTTCATTGTAGTTGTTGCTACAATCCAGCTACTTTTCCTTCTAACTTCCTAATATTTTTTTTTTTTTTGATTTATTTAAGGACTTTAATTCCACTCGAGCTCATTTACTCTGTCACTCCTGTCAGAAATTTCAAATTAGTCCGAATGCGACAAAACGCCATAAGAATTCTGAATTAAAAAAAAAAAAACCTGCGTGCACTTGACCCTCACCATTATACCTTCTGTCCTCGGGTTAGTTAAATGTAAGCGAGAGAAAAAAGGAGCAAGGTTCTGCCAACATTGCGTGTTTGTCCATCTATTCAACTCCTGATCGCATCAATCTTTCGCTCCCCTGCTCTTTTGGATAAAATATATTCATTGTATAGCCGGTTTTTGTTGCTTTTTATATATTTATACTTTTGCTCCGGACATACATGTCCTGGAATGAAATAAGTACAAGTCCTTTCTTTCCATTCAGGTTGCAGTACAATAATGTCTCCCGGCGCAGTTGCCCGGTAAATCTTTGATGGCACTTTTCGTCTTGCCTTGATTTTGTTTTTTTTTGCAACTCGTTTACTTTTTTGTACTTCATATATGAAAACACATATTTCATGTTTAATTTAGTGTACACACTCGGGCAAAGAAAAGGACAACGAACAAGGAGAAAACACCATCAACAAATATGTCAGCTTTTGTCAGCGAAGTATTTGGACAAAAAGAATAATTGTTCGGCGCGTTCGTCCTTTCAGCTCAAAAAGGCACGCAATTATTCAGGTTGATTGTTGACCAAGATAGCAGAGCACACAAATAATGTATCTATAGTTAGTTAGTTAGCCATTATTTGCCTGCCCTTGGTTATGTATACAACATGGGTTCTGTCCTTAGACCCTCCTTATTTTTTCTTTGGCAAACGTCTTGGCCTGGCAGCACCACCGCCGCCAGTTGTATTGGTTCTTGTCATATATAGGAATCTCTGAAGTATATTGGTGATATATGAACTCATTTTGGTCGCACGGACCCTTTATTGTTTTTTTTTTCTATTTTTCGATTTATTATGCGCCCTTGGGATGTTATATATTTTTTTTTCTTTGTACCCTTAAAAAGCAAAGCTAAAAAGATACAAAGATTCAGATTGAGTCCACGCGTACCGGGAAAGGGGTGAATAAATAAAATAAACAAAACGCTGGCGCTGCTGGTAGTATAAAATTTTATTACTCTTTTGGGGGAAATTTCCATCATCGTAATGGATGTGTAACTATGCCGCCTGCTGGCTTCTGGACTTACACTTAAACAACACACAAACACACATAGTATTACAGCTGTAAAAGATTTAAAGAGCCGAGAATTTATTCATTTCGCTCGTCTATGGATGGGAAAAAAGAAATAAAACGCACAATTGCATTCGCTCAGGTTCTATATAACAGCTCAAGGCTAGGCAGTGACCTAGAATTCGGAAGAGGTATTTACTTGAGATTTATGATTATAATTAACAAAGTTAAGTTAGTAATAAAAAACTGAAGACTAATTTTCTTTCTTTTTAGGTACTGCATCATTCTTAGTCATTTTTGTATCAATCTCAAACCAAACCAAAATGAGCCACATTATCATTGCACTAGTTCGAACCGATTGACAGTAAACCTCGAAGTAAGCTGCAGCAACCCTTAAAGCTGATTGTACTCGTATATATACACATGTCAGTTAGACAGTTACCGCAAATAAGTTGATTCGGCTAGAGTACATTGTGTTAATTTTTTTTTCTGAAAACTTTTCAATCAAACCATTTGAATTCTAAACCAGTTACTGGTTTTCAGATGAGTGCACTCCCTTAATTCAAACGATTTCTTTGACTGTCGACCAAAAAACAACAAGCACTCATATCGTCGGAACTAATTACGCAGCAGGTTTGCTATTACTGTTGGGGCATGAGCAAAACCTGACTCAGAATTAATTAGTCGCTTAATGCAAGACTGCACCTTGAACACATATTTTTTTGACATTTTATGACAGAGGTGTAAAAATGAGGTGTAAAAATGAAAATGAATTTTGAATGTCGATGTCAAAATTTGATGTATCAAAACTTAACATAGAGTGAGGCAATAATTGAACAGGGCAATCAAGAGATTTAAAGTAAATTCTACACGAAAGCCGCTGTCGAATCAAATTTGCATATATGTATGTAAGTCCGATATTGAAAGAAGAATTTGCGAACCGCCCAGAAGAAAAAACGTTGGACTACTTAGAATATCAGAAACTTCTAGACTCTACAGAGTCTTAAATACGATTATTAGTTTTTCATTGTATATGCTTTGCAAAAATATGTGCATCACAAAAAATAAAAGAAAACTATTGGAGAAAGCAAATTTGAAATAATAAAATTGTTACAAAAATATTTTGTGTTTGAAAAACTTAGAGAAATTTGGAAGATTTGGAATCAGGAGGCAAAAGGGTTTTTGAGACACATAATATTCATTTATTAGACAAGTTAAGGGTAGTCAAAAGTCCCTTTAGTGCGCGCAAAATTATGTCATGTAGACCAACTCCCTGGATAAAATATTCGTTTGCAAAAGAAAAGCACATTACTTTCGATTTGCTGCTTAGTACCAAACTATGACACTTAAACCAGCATGCTAAGACATTTAGGTCAGCATTCATAAAGAACTTTAAATCCTCAGAAAGCGGTGCAGCATAAGCAAAAACCAAATCAACAGCAAAGACTATTATGTTACGAGTACCGTTTAGATTAAGCTTTAAAATGGAGTTTTAGTAAATAAGAAAGAGCAATGGTCCCATGACTGAGCCTTGAGGAACCCCCACATTCGAACAAAAGATCGAATCACTCACGAACAAGTTGCTTTCTATTCTGAAGATAGGATAAGAACCAGTTTAAAATGTTGTCTCTGAAGTCATACATATTTGCGAAGCCATGTTTGTGATCAACTTAGTCAAAAGCCTTTGTTAGATCTAGGAATAGAGTAGATGCTTTGTTACCTTCAGTAGCTTCTTCAGTACATTTTCCCTTTACGAAGCCAAATTGCGATTTACTAAGAATTTTATATTTATCAAAAAATTGCATCATTCTTTTAGTAATAAGTTGTTCGTAGTATGTATAGTTGTTTGGATCGCATTTGTTATGTATGGGAATTACTAATGCAGTGTTCAAACACTCTGTGTGCCCAAACAGCAGCTGCAAAATTCTTTAACGGATGAGACATATATTTTTACTTTTTAATTTTACTCACCAAAGAATGTTTCATTAGCAAGTAATGATTGTTGTTGAATGTTTTCAGTGTATCCAGAGGAATTTGACTCTAGGCTATATTCTTGAAAAAGTTATTAAAGTTATAAGCGATTTCAACATCCAGTGGATGTACACGGCGATTGTCCGTCCCTTACTTAACTATGGGTCGATAGTGTGGTGGAAGGCTGTAGAAAAAGTTAGCTATCTCAAAAACCTCAAGAAGGTACAGAGACTAGCCTGTTTAGGAATAACGGGGGCACAGGGTTCTACGACACAGGCAGCGCTGGAAATTATTCTAAATCTCCCAGTCCAGGACGTGCACATATTTGTAAGATGCACAGCAGCCAAAAGCACACTTCGGCTTAAAGAAATGAGCTCTTGGAAGCACAGCACTTGTGGTCATGGGTCTATCCTGCAAAGGTACGACACAGTGGCAGGGCTTATTGTGACGACTGACTTCTTACCACCCAGAATATATTTCAACAAACAATTCTCTATTACAATACCCGAAAGGCATGGATGGGAACCCAACTCACTAATTAGTGAACAAGTTATTTCCTTCTACACCGATGGGTCAAAAATGGAAGAAGGAACAGGAGCTGGGTTGTTAAAGAATCATTCAAACTCCCAGATGAGTGTAGTGTCTTTCAGGCTGAGATCTACGCTATTGAAAAGGCGGCAGAATTGGTACGCACGAAAAAACTGAACTCGTCGGTGATCACATTCTTCGTGGACAGCCAAGCTGCCATTAAAGCTTTAGCCAGTGAGACTATAAAATCCAAGACAATAACAAAATGCCGAGACATGCTGAACAATATTTATAACACTAACCAAGTCAAGCTCTGTTGGGTTCCTGGGCATAGTAATATAGAAGGGAATGAAATAGCAGGTGAACTGGCAAGGAAAGGGTCAGTATCAAATAAAAACAGTAGTAGCCATTTAAATATGGGACCAAAAGTCCCGATTGGCGTGATTAAATGGAAAATAGACCTAATAACGAAAGTACCATGAAGAGATGCTTCAAAAGATAGAGGGCGGAACATTTTCTGAAAATCTGTTTTTTATTGTTAGGTTTTTTTTGCATACAAAACATTGAAGTGCAATTTTGTGTAAGAGTGAAGGTCTGAAGTTTGATTCCCAGAATACGCATATGAAAGCAAAAAAAAAAACAAAAATGTTTTTTCTGGAGAATGCTTTTGGTGAGGAAGTGACAATCAAATCTTGACAGTGTTCTTCTCATCTAAGCAATTCGGAATCAACAGAAAATTGTAGGTCCCCTCCATTCCAGCCAACAACATGCACACCATTGAGCCTAACTTTGGTCTTACCGTCAAATATAGAGATTCGTTTTTTAATTCGAAAAACACGATTATGGAATAACTTATACTTAATGTTCATTGACACGTCCTTTCTCTCTCCCAGATTTCCCCATCGCCCGTGCTGTGTAAAACATTATAAGGGTTCTCTAACATACACTTGAGCGCGTCTGAATTATAATAAGAAAAAAAAAACTTTAAAAATATATTCCCTGCGTCCTTAAGGTATTATGCCTTAAAATGTTTGAGCACAAAATGAGCCACATAAAGCATTCCATATTCGTGTAGTGCGGCTATAGAATGATCCTCTGATTTAAACTATAGGCCGCGAAACTGGACTCAAGGGTCAACTGATGGGCATTCTTCTAAGCACTAGTATTACAGTTGAACTTTTTAAAAAGGTTTATGTCACTGGCTATTTCGACAGAACATTGTTTGTAAAAATTGGAGGTGGGTTGCGCTTCATTGACAGGAGACAGTATTGAGTTTTTGAAGCATTAAATTATATGCGGTTTATATTTCTCTATCTCAACCGTTCTAGATCCACATCCGAAGAACAAGCAAAAATATTTGGAAACGAATATCAGAAGCTGAAAGTACGGTCATCAGCAAAACAATTCAATGAAATAGAAATTTCAGACAAACGATCACTGATGAATATCAAAAAGAGAGTCGGAGACAAAACAGAGCCCTGCGGCCCACCAGCATTTATTTTATGAATTTCAGACTCAAAACTGCCCAACACAACTTGTATTGAGCGATTCGAAGGCAGTTTCTTATCCAACGAAAAAGAGATTCATCAATACCAAATGAAAGCATTTTCGATAAGAAACTTGATGCTTAAACTTTATTAAAAGCTTTTGATATATTAAGTCCAATAATCTAATGTAATTTTTTCCAAAACGATGTAAAGATTACAACCACTGATCTGTGAGATATACCATCAGATCAGAATTGTATCTTTTGTTACAAGGCCGTAATGGCGGCCATTAAGAAGCTTTCGTTCTTCAATATATTCCTTGAGCTGGTAGTTTATCAGAGTTTACATGACCCTTGAAAGAAGATACTTAATTACAAATAGACGATAGTTAAAGAAGGAAAGAAGATTCGCCTTTTTAAGGAACAGGCGGGAAAAAATTCTATTTTCCATCCACTCGGAAAAAGACCAGTAGAATATTATGACAGATGGAAAACCTTAAATAATGGTTTTTTCAGTGTTGAAGAACACCTCTTCAGAACAATGGGATAACAGACATGAACGATCGATTCAATTTCTTTGAACTTTTGACTGCTACTAGCTTGAAAAATAGAGATAGGCTTTTTTTTTAAGAAAAAAACATTTTGTTAGTATAAATTATAAAAGAAAAGGACAAATGGAGACTTTTTAAAAACACAAACAACGACAAGATCTAAATTTGATATTATCAAACTCATGATAATAATCAAGCCCGACATCGTATTTGACATCAGACCATTTTTTCTTTTCATTTATAAAGCAATTTTTATATAAAATGCGTAACCCTTGCCTATGCATGTAATTCCGTAATATCGAACGAAAAATGAATGTTGCCCCATTTTTCTTTTCCTTTTCATATCACATATTATAACCCTTTTCAGTTTTGTACCAAGCAGTGGCTTTGAAAGGATTTTCGAGTCCTTAAAATTCCATGAATATTAAGTGCATTATTTTTAATTAGTGTCTATGGAGTGAATTTATCATCAGAAAAACCTCAACGTACCTGAGTTGTATGCCTATGTGTATAAGGCCCCGTCCATAGAGAACACAATAGGAACGAAGTAGATTACTATATCTACATATCCTATGCATGTACTCTTTCGGCATAGTCCCAAAGGGAACCCCCCTAAGCTACCACTATACTTCAGCCTGTATGCCAGTTTTTGAACTTGTTTGTTAATACATTTTTGTAGTATAATGTTAGTTTTTTTTTTTTTTTTGTTAAATGGGTTACTTTTACTTTGCTGTAGAAATAGACACTACACACAATTCGGCATGTTAAGGGATTTTTATGAGCTTGGTTATAATTTTTTTTATAGGTTTCAGATACTCAACATTAGTATGTGTACTCGTTTTTTATATTTTATTTATTTTGGAAACTTTTACAACCTTCCGGATGAATGGAAATAATATTGACGGTTTCACATGGCGTTATCAAAAGGTTTGAGTGTATCAGAAGGACGGTACCCGAATGATGTACGTTAGGTTTATTTTTTTATTATTTTAAGGAAACGAGATTTTACATAAGTCTTGCTTGTTTTGATGGGTTACGTATTTTTGTATTTAAATATCATCAAATAGAATACTTCTTGCTAATGTATACATTGCATACACATAACCCTCCATATAGGATCGTTCTATTATGGTAGTAAGGGACAATATGTTAATTCAGCCCAATTTTTATAAATTGATATAAATTATAGTTATTATAAAATATAATAAACATTTTTTTAAGTAATTTAAAGAACAAGGTGCGTTTGATGATCCATTTTTGCGTGAATAAAATTTGTCAGTTGGCATTTGATAGTCGTAAACAGTGGTCGATAACAATTTATATCAGTCGCGGGGAAATGACCATTAATGTCGGCAAGATTGGAGTCGTTGAGTTTTGGAGTTTACTATAGACAACCTTCATTTTTGACAAACAATCATTATGATCTACGAGGCACGTTTAGACTTGGCTGG
Organism: Philhelius festivus; assembly: GCA_963931855.1. NCBI lineage: Eukaryota > Metazoa > Arthropoda > Insecta > Diptera > Syrphidae > Philhelius > Philhelius festivus. The sequence continues at coordinate 213,529,978 of OZ007555.1, read as the reverse complement.
CTAAGTTAATAAACAGAATAGCCGCGATTGAGGCATTGAAAACCCTCGTTTGATACACCAAAGACCACTACACCCCCCTACAGTTACTGTACGGTGCGCCAGCAGGTGGGGGTGACAGCGTGATTGGTAGTTTAAGGCATGTCCGGGGCTCTGTGAACTCTGCTGGTATTGCTACGGATGCACAAACCATGCACTAACGTGTATGGGTGCTGAAGTGGTAATGCTGGTTTTTCATTCTAATGGGCTCGTCCACTTATTTATCGGTGGGCCGGTATTGCTAACTATGCACAACTCTATCACTTCCGGGTCCTATCGACCTCCTCGTGGTGCCTGTGGATAGGTTACGTAAGTAACTGAACTAACTAGATAGGAACAGTCTGGACTTAAAGTAGGAATCCGCTAAGGAGTGTGTAACAACTCACCAAAGGAGTGCACATTCTTGGTTGATGGTTTCTACCTCGACTAATAGCTGGGTGTGTTTATCTGGGGTTGACAGGCTCTGAGTTTTGCAGGAACTCATCTGTAAGTGACCTCACGGTTGCGAAGCTCGACCGGAAGCTATATTCTGGTACCAAGGGAGATAGTGCCCAGAGGTTTGTGAGCTGTCACGTCTTTGGGCTCTTCTATTCTATCTTCGGATAATGAGGATGCAGCTGTCGCGTGCGCGTGATCATTCTTCATACTATCTATGAGGCAGGCCCCCTTGGGGGAGTATCGTGGTGTCGTGGTTTATTCCGAATGCGGAGACACATGGTTTCCAGGGGTGCCTGGATTCAAGAGGTGTTATAGATAGACCTCGCCTCCAAGCAAGAGGTGTGCACATGCCTGCAACATATCACAGCTTTGCGACTGAGATGGTTTCGGCTATGATGAATGAATGAATGAATAAATTAGGGTATAAAATCACTGCGACCTAAAGATCTATTGTGTCCCCCATCTAGAACTGGATGAGGTTGGCTCATCATTACAGTTCTTCCTCCAAATTTGTTGCTTTGAGCAATCGAAGTATTTGGAGTATTTTAAGGGATGATATTTCACTCTCTTTTATGTGGTGCTTGCCCAGATACCTGTGCCTTTTATGCACTAGTGCATCACATTTCCCCAGTATGTGGTGAGGTTGTTCACCAGGCCAAGGATGTTGAGGTGTCTTCTCAACCTACAGTGGAGTGTGAGAAGTCCCGTGATTTTCCTGAGGTTGTTCCTACTTAAGCTAATGCAGGTTAGAAAACGCTCTGATGGGTTGTAGTCCCCGAGTAGGAGTATTGCCTGTCTCAGCTTAGGGAGTTCTTTCCAGATTTTTTATCTTTTTGCCTCCTCTTCTGTTTTGATTTTGTTTTTGATCACGTTTTCTCCTATTCCGCAGTAGGCCTCTGGCCCTGTAAGGGGTGTCGATGAACCTATTTTTGCTAAGGAGTCTGCCTCTTCGTTGGCCTGGACACCAACGTGGCCTGGTAACCAATGAAGTGTGACAGTGTTATTCTTGCCCAATTTATTAAGCTTTGTCACGCTTCCCCAAACAAGTTTGGAGCTAATGGCGTAGGAGCAATTGTGCTTTTGTCATCCAAAAATACACATCGTCCCTAAAGTTAATTTCGGCCAATTTTCGAAGCCTTCAGTTAGCGAGCAAACGGCGTTGTCTATGGTCATTAACTTTAAGCTTCTACGTGAGTTGGATCTTGTACGAGTTTAGACCTAAGTCCCAACATTATTCGCCAAGTTGAAGTCTGCGAAAGGCTGAGTTCTTGTGCATGGCGGGGAATCGACTGTCTCTGGTTCTACTGTACACTTTCATCGACCGCGGCGATCTTGTCGGCTGATCTTGCGTTCCTTTGACGTTAGAATTTTCTGATTGATTACCGAACCACTCGTCTCAAATTTGCCCACCAACTGGGTGGGCCCAACATTTGCACTTTTACAGGTGATTTTCTATCGTATTACCCGTCAAAGTGATTTGGCAACATGGCCGCAAAAACCGCTAAAATTTACCCGCGCCACTTAAAAATACTCTTTAGTAAAATATATTGTCCTAATCAAAGATCTCTAAAAAGAAAAACACATAATGTGCCGTTTTATACCTTAGAGGTTGACAAAATTAAGGAATTATGGTTTTGACCGGTTGGTCACCCTTCTTGCTTAACAGATCTAACGTCTAGTGGCTTTTCTTATTCCCTATGCTAAAAATGCATTGGGTTGTTTGTCAAAAATGGGGAGGCTATTATTCTTATTGTGGAAATCACCCGTATTCGACAAAAACACGTGTTCGATTCGATAAAAATCGATTGTAAGTAGTTTTCCACTAAGAGGTTTTATTTTGAACAGCCCGCTTTTCGGGCAGCTGTCACTTTTGAAGCTTTAATTTTTTGACATTTGGCAAGTAAAACTTACGCCACTACTAAAAATGGAACGACACACGCTTCACCAACACAATGAAATTGTTAAAATTCACAAAAAAAATTATGAACATTTTGCAGTCACAGTTCGAGAGAACTAGGGCCTTCACTTTCTCGGCCGGCAATAGAAAAATTGGTGGAAAAATTTTAGCTGTTGCGACAAGTTAGTGATGTGAAGAATCGAAACCGTGTGCGTCGCCCAAGAAAAACTGAGAATATTGCTGCTGAAGGCCGTAGTGTTGACGAAAATCCAGGTTCGTCGATTCCTCGTCGATTTTTGGAATTAGGTACACCGTGTTTTGCAAAAGGACTTGAATGAATTATGTATTTGATGTATTGCACTGCGACCCGGAGATCAATTGTGCACCTACAAATCTATTGCTCTAAGGAATCCTAGGATTTGGTGCACCTTCAAAGAGGTTAGGTGGCTCTCTTCCACCAGGTACTGTCCCAGATGGTTTTTCATTCGGCGCATGAATGGACAACATCCTCCAAGTATGTGGTCCAGTGTGTCTCTATCTACATGTGGCACTGCTTACCATACTGATATATATATATTTGTATATTAAACACTCGTTATTTAGGATGACTGTTTTTATTCATGGTCAACTTACAACTAACTTAAATTAACTAACTTAACTAAGAGCTTTGATGCTCTCTGTACTTTGATTTATATATGTACTGGAACAATGTGTACTTATGTGTATGTATAATATATATACATCAATCCTTCCCAACTTAGTTTAACAATTCATTTTTAAATTAATATATTTCAATTATACTTCAATTTTAACAATTTTTCTATAAAAGGTTATAATTTAAAATTTTGAATTAAGCTTAACTATCTTCAACTGCTATAATTTCTATTTTATTATCAATACTTTTACATTTCGATTTTACATATTTTTCTTTTTAAGTTTCTTACTAAACCTCATTTGATCTTCCATAAATTGTTTTTTTAAAGCTACTCTATTTGCCTCTAATTCTCTCTCTGTTTCTAATTCCTCTTCGGCACTTTGATATTCTTCATCTTCCTCTTCTAATTGTATTTTTGAATCAATTCGATTTTCTTCAATTTTATTTTTCGTACTATTATTTTGAATAAAAGTATTTGCAGGACTAAACCGAACAGAATAATTATATTTTTTTATTTGATTAATATGAGCTACCCTTTTAGTGCCATTTATACAAATTAAATAAAGAAATTTTGAAATGTGCTTAACTATAAATCCTGGAATCCATTTAACATGAGTTTTAAAGTGATTTTTGTAATAAATTGTTTCATTTTGTTTAAATTTTTGTTTAATTTGTTTGTATTGTTTCAATCTCTTATTTTTACTTAACCTAATATTATATTGTAGCGCATGTTCATTTGTTATTTTTGTCTCTATTTGATTAGCTTTTGTTAAAATATCTAAGCAAGTTATTGGTTTGAAATTGAAGATCATATTTGCAGGAGACTTATTCGTAGAAACTGTGGGCGTATTACGGTATTTTAGTAAAAAATTTGCAATTTTTAAGCTAAAATTTTTAACTTGCGTCGTTTCAACTAAAATTTTCTTAATGGCACTCTTTACAGTTTGTACTGCTCTTTCAGCAAGGCCATTTGATTGTGGATGATACGGTGGCGTCTTTAACACATTTATACCATTTTTCTCGCAAAACTCTATAAATTCAAAAGACTGGAAGGGAGGCCCATTATCGGAAACTAATTGAGAGGGTAATCCAAAAACTGCAAACCAATTTCGAAGTTTTTCAATTACCTTTTCTGCGCGAGTATTGTTCATTTCTGATATCTCGATCCATTTTGAGAAACTATCCACGAGCAATAAAAATTTTTTTCCTCCTATATCAAAAAAGTCAATGTGGACTCTCTCAAAAGGAAATGATGACGGAGTCCAATGCGATCCCTTGAATGATTGGATATTATTCTGCGTTTTGCAACAAATGCTACAAGATCTTACAAACTCCTCTATATCTATCTCCAAGCCCTTCCACCACACGTAGCTTCGTGCTAGCATCTTCATCCTTGTAATCCCTATATGTGTATCGTGTAACATTTTAAGTACATCATGTTTGAGTGATTCCGGAATTACAACTCTGTTACCGTAATAAATACACCCATTATTACAAGAAAAACTTAAGCCTTTATCAAAATAATATTTCATTTCCTTGTCAATATAATGATTTTCCCTATTTATCAACCCATTATATACCTTTAGTAAAAGGTTATCTTTCTTCGTTTCGCGTTTTATATCTTCTAATTTTAAAAGTTTTATGCTTTCAGGAGCAAAAGACAAAAAATTAAGAAACTCCTCGGAAATTTCTGTTGAACTATTGACCGGCAACCTTGATAAGGCATCAGCATTACCTACTTCTGTTCCTCTTTTATATTTAACGTCAAAATCATACATGGCTAATTGAATCGCCCACCGTTGCAACCTTGCCGCCGCCACTGCCAAATGCCCTTTCTTTTCACTAAATATCTCTCTTAGTGCCTGATGATCAGTAACTATAGTAAATCTTTGTCCATAAAGATATTTGTGAAATTTATTCACAGCATAAACAATCGCAAGTGCCTCTCTATGCGTCTGAGAATAATTTTTTTCTGCATCACTAAGAGAAGATGATGCAAAAATTACCGGCCTCTCTTCACCGTTTACTAGGTGAGATAAAACTGCCCCCACACCATAAGGGCTTGCGTCGCACGTTACAACTATAGGTTTTTCAGGATCGAAATGCTCTAATACATTGTGGCTAACTATAAGCTTTTTAGCTTCTTCAAATTTAGCTTGATGCTTGGAATTCCACTCAAATCTATTATTTTTCTTTAAAAGGTCATACAAAATTCTTAGTTCAGAGGCTAAATTCGGAATAAACCGGTTATAAAAGTTTATTAATCCAAAAAAACTTTTAAGTTGTGTTATATTTTTGGGACTAGGTGCTTCCAAAATGGCTCTTACTTTTTCCTTGTTAGGCTTAATACCATCACCTGTTATAATATGGCCGAGGTATTCTACTTCCTTCCTAAACCATTTGCACTTATCCATGTTAACTCTAATATTATGATTTTCTAACTTCTCTAACACCTCCACAAGTTTTTGCTCACATTCCACCAAATTTGACCCCCCAATCAACACATCGTCCAAATAACAACCAACTTTATCCGTTGATTTCAAAATTTCGTCCATGACCTTCTGAAACTCAGCTGGAGCCACCGAAACTCCAAAAGGTAGTCTTGTAAATTTGAATAAACCCTTTTGAGTGTTTACTGTTAATATGTGCTGTGATTGCTCATGCACCGCGAGTTGTAAGTACGCCCCCGATAAATCCAATACACAAAATATAGAACAGTTACTAAATCTTGCAAATAAGTCATCCATTCTAGGAAGTGGGTATACTTGACTTTCTATTGATTTATTTACTGCCACCTTACAGTTTAAACAAAGTCTTAAATCACCATTCTTTTTGGGCACTATTACCATCGGAGACGCCCAATCACTAAATTTCACAGGTACTAAAATATTCTGTGACACTAATTTGTCAATTTCCTCACCTACTCTATCACGAATTCCAAACGGAACTGTATAAGGCTTTGAAAAACTAGGAACGATGTTTTCTTTTAATCTAAGCTGAACATTGTAACCTATGATTGGATCCCTCATGTCTTTTGAAAAAACTCTTGGAAATTTTAAAGACAACGTTTTTATTTTATCTGACATCATATCATCCACTCTATTTACTGTAAAATTTGACCTCCATTTTGGTAATAGAGTATCCAACCAATCGCGACCCAAAAGAGGCATAAATGTACGTTCTGTGTTAATAATCAGCATTTCCAAATCATGAAAACTAGACATATCTTGCAAGTCTTGTACACTTACCATAATTTTGCCCATGATTTCTACTTCTTGGCCTGTTACAACATTTAATTGTTTTTTTACTGGTAAAATATTAACGTTATTAAAATGATGACGGTAAAAATCGTAATTTACAACAGTTGAACACGCGCCACTGTCGACTTCCATCTCAAGATTTTTATTATTTATGTTTAATTTAATAACATGCGCTAAATTTGAAGTATTTGAAACAGAATTTATATAACCTATTGATATATCATTAGAATTATCATTTTCTATTTTATTAACACTATAATAATTTTTATGCATGCTATTATTATTTAAATATCTACAATCTCTTTTGAAATGTCCACTTTTGCCGCAATGAAAGCAAACACAATTCTTAATATTTTTTTTGTCATTTAGTTTTTTGTCATTCTTTGCATGCATTGATTTTGTATTAAATGTGTTGTTTCTACTAGCTGCTCTCACACCCGACTGGTCTCTTCTACGTTGCTGCTGATTTGTATAATGCTTATAGTTTTGCGAAGAAATGTTGTTAAAACTCTCTGGTCTCATTTGCCGTAACTGCAATTTTGTCATCTCCATGCTCTTTGCCAGTTCACAAGCCTTATCAAACGTTAATCCCGTTTCGTTCAAAAGCTTTTGTTGTATAGCTTCATGGTATATACCACACACAAGTTTGTCTCTCAATGCATCATCCAAGAATGTTTTGAAATCGCATGATTGTGCCAAAGTTTTTAGTTCAAGTACATAGTCACAAACCGTTTCGTGAACTTTTTGGTTTCTCTTATAAAATTTAAACCGTTCCGCTATTACATTTACTTTTGGCTTAAAATACTTTTCAAATATGGCTATCAATTCATCAAATGTCTTTGAATCTGGCTTTTCAGGGTCAGTAAGTGACTTCAGAATTTTGTACGATTCAGGCCCAACTAATGTTATAAAATAGGACACCTTTTTTTTATCGTCTATCACTCCATTTATTGATAATAAATGTTGCAGGCGTTCTTTGTAATCCTCAAAGTCTTCGCCTGGGGTAAAAAATTCAATTGAGCCAATAAATGTCATAATTTTAATTATTTCACTGTCTTTTGTATCTTGAATTTCAAGTTTAATTTTTCTTTCGTTCACTTTATTTTCAACACTAGCCATAAACGATCACGCTTAGCCAAAATTTTTCGATTTAATTTTATAATATTGCGCGCGGTCTATTAATTTTCCTCGTCGCCAACTGATATATATATATTTGTATATTAAACACTCGTTATTTAGGATGACTGTTTTTATTCATGGTCAACTTACAACTAACTTAAATTAACTAACTTAACTAAGAGCTTTGATGCTCTCTGTACTTTGATTTATATATGTACTGGAACAATGTGTACTTATGTGTATGTATAATATATATACATCACATACCAAGTAAACTTGGTGCACAAAGACTTAGGTCTTAAGGCTTTTAAAGTTCAATAAACACAAGAACTCAAGCCGGTCGATCACCAGCAACGTCGTATCTTCGCTGATTGGGTCCTTGAAATACATCAAAATGATCCGGATTTCCATCGAAATATTTTCTTCAGTGGATGAGGCCCATTTTCACCTCGGAGGCTATACGTTAACAAGCAGAATTGTCACATTTGGGGCTCGGAAAATCTGTCAAGTCTATCTATGGGACGTTCTTTGAAGACATGATAACAAAAATAGAAATAGAGAAGATGAGTTTTATAAAGAAACTCAACGTCAAAATCATTGCAACTGCGTTCGGAACGTTTCCAAACTCGGAAACGATTCGAAGTGAATTCCAAATGGAACTAAGGAAAGGAATAAGGAATCACAAAACAAAGAAGGTTGCTGTCGTGACTGTAAATTTTAAATGATCCGTCGCAATTCACCTTGGTTCAACAATGACAACGATCTTCTTCTTGGAGACTAAAGGAAATTAAAAAATGTACAGCTAGTTCAGAAAACATGCATTAACCGCAGTCACTATGAACTTCCGCGGAATCGTCCTAAAAAATCCAAAGCGAGTTTGGTTAGTTACAATCAAAAACAAAAACTACAAAAACCTATACGTTGGGCGCCATTTTGTTGCAAGATTTTTTAAGTATGATATAGCAAGCTAAAGTTTCTTTCCGTCTGTTACAAATATTTCCATGATACTTGATCATCAGTTCCAATTAAGAAATCAAAACATCAATTTTATCAAAACAAAAAAATTCAAAATTTTCACCAAGACAAGAAAATCTTCCCCTTTTACACTCTAACTTAATAAGAAACTAAATATTGTTAATATTTCAAAAAATATTGGCCATTAAATGTCTTCGGCATCTGCACCTTATTTATACCACAGAAACTGATGCTTATGTTCGCACAACCACTAGACACGATGTGCCTCATTAAATCTTAAGGCCTCCCCTCAAATTTTATAACCAATTTCCACTAAATACCCAATACCTATGCTCTTAATATAAGCCTCCCTAAATTTCTCATCTCATAAAGGTTTACGGTTTTCAATAAATTTTACAATATTTTTGCCATAAAATTCGTTGGCCGTTGACTGTTAATGAATATTTATCCAGCCATGACTTCATGGTCTCCTATCAAAAAAAAAACCAGCTCAGGACTAAAGTTCAACTCGGGGGCAAAAATCACCCAAACAATCAATGAGAATTTTCCATCCTCACCACCGATATCGTTCCTTTCAGTTACGATAGAAAGCAGAAACCATGAACAGACGTAAAATGGTAGAAAAAAAAATCAATAATAGTAATTGCAATTAAATTATTCTACAATTTTCTCCTTAACCCCTGGTGTTCGGAGTTCCAGAGGTCCTGGCTTTTTTTTTTTGTTGATATACAAACTGAAAGGACTATTTAAACGGATTTCCTCAATCGATACCGATAAAATATTTTGTAAAGTAAAAGTGAAATGACGCGCCGCGCTTTGGCATACACTTCATCGATAATTCACTTTACGAAGTCTGTAGTGCCCGATTTTAAGTGAAGACTACGTGTCGAGCTACCCCCGACCGAGAGTGTATGAGTGTGTGTATGTATGCGTACTTTGTTTCACCCCAAACTATTTTATAATTTTACAATATTCCACAGCACGAAGCGCGCCGAGTCGACTTCAGTCGGATCGACCACTTTAGGCACCGTATCATACCATCTCTATGGATATGATGTTTTTGCAAGTGTTGATTATTGCAGTAGAATTATAAGAGTGAAGCAATAAAGGAATGAATGCCGTCTTAATTGAACTTCATTCGCTTTGAAGGGAATGGCCAGCTGAGAAGAAATGGTTGCCACTGTTGTTGAAAAGTTGGGGAGAACGTTAATTAGATTAATTATGGAATCCCTCTTGGGTTCAAATTCGGACGTTCTGTTAAGTGGAGAGATTCTTTTTAAGGTGCACAACACAAATGTTGATATTTTTTCCGGCTCTGTATTTTCCTTCAGTAACGATATTCAGATCGGATTGGATCGGATTCTTCTATTTAATCATGTCCAAATTTACTAAAAAGCTCGCATTATGCTCAAACATTTTAAGGGTAATCATAACCCCTTTAGTGGGCGCAAAATTAAAAAGAAAAACTATTGATTCCGAATCATTATAATTGGTCAAAAATAAGTTGTATCTATTAAAGGATTGATATGTTTTTATAATTCTGCGCAAACTAAAGGGGTTTTGACCACATTTAAATGTTTAGGCACAGTATGAGCTTTTGGGAAAGTTGAAGAGGATTTAATAGAAGACTGTAGAAATATCGCAATAGCTGGGAAATTTTGTGACGGGTAAAACGCTCTACATTTGTTTAGTGCGGCTTAATAAAGAATCACTGAATTTAACAGTACGTCAGAAATTGGGCTGAAGGGTAAACTGATTGGCATCCCCTGAAGAAAGAGTATTACTGTTGAATTGTTGAAATATTGTGACGGGTAAAGCGCTCTACATTTGTATAGTGCGGCTTAAGAAAGAATTACTGAATTTAACAGTACGTCAGAAATTGGGCTGAAGGGTAAACTGATGGGCATCCCCTAAAGAAAGAGTATTACTGTTGAATTGTGGAAATATTGTGACGGGTAAAGCGCTCTACATTCGTATAGTGCGGCTTAAGAAAGAATTACTGAATTTAACAGTACGTCAGAAATTTGGCTGAAGGGTAAACTGATAGGCATCCCCTGAAGAAAGAGTATTACTGTTGAATTGTTGAAATATTGTGACGGGTAAAGCGCTCTACATTCGTATAGTGCGGCTTAAGAAAGAATTAGTGAATTTAACAGTACGTCAGAAATTGGGCTGAAGGGTAAACTGATTGGCATCCCCTGAAGAAAGAGTATTACTGTTGAATTGTGGAAATATTGTGACGGGTAAAGCGCTCTACATTCGTATAGTGCGGCTTAAGAAAGAATTACTGAATTTAACAGTACGTCAGAAATTGGGCTGAAGGGTAAACTGATAGGCATCCCCTGAAGAAAGAGTATTACTGTTGAATTGTTGAAATATTGTGACGGGTAAAGCGCTCTACATTCGTATAGTGCGGCTTAAGAAAGAATTAGTGAATTTAACAGTACGTCAGAAATTGGGCTGAAGGGTAAACTGATTGGCATCCCCTGAAGAAAGAGTATTACTGTTGAATTGTTGAAATATTGTGACGGGTAAAGCGCTCTACATTTGTATAGTGCGGCTTAAGAAAGAATTACTGAATTTAACAGTACGTCAGAAATTGGGCTGAAGGGTAAACTGATGGGCATCCCCTGAAGAAAGAGTATTACTGTTGAATTGTTGAAATATTGTGACGGGTAAAGCGCTCTACATTCGTATAGTGCGGCTTAAGAAAGAATTACTGAATTTAACAGTACGTCAGAAATTGGGCTGAAGGGTAAACTGGTGGGCATCCCCTGAAGAAAGAGTGTTACTGTTGAATTGTTGAAGGCGAGGAATACAACTGGCTATACGTTATTACTGAATAAGCTCAATAGCCAGTGTATGGTTCATCAGCTCTGTTACTTTTTCTTAACGAAAACATCACTATTCTCTTTTCAACCAAAATTGTTAGCAAAGGGAAGATAGGACGTTTGCCTCTCACTCTGGTTTCATTGGCTTGCAAAAGTGTATCGTTTTTCAAAGCTCTAACAGGGTTTCCCTAGTTTACATTACAAATCGCCAACACTCAACATACTCAACTTCATAAAATTTGCTCTCAAAAGCTTCAAATTCCAAAAGCTCCTTAATAGAATCCACTGAATAAGCTCCTTAGAATGATAATGGTAACTCTGTTTTGATGTAGATAACAAGCGCAAGATCGTATTGACTTGACAGTATCCCTTCAGCAGTGGGATAGAATGGTCGCGTTGGGGTGTACAACTTGGGGATACAATGGTCGCGTTGGGGTGTACAACTTTTTGCGAAGAATTACAACAACAATTTTTTAAGGACAGTCAGTGGCTTGCTCTTTTTTAAGTGGCATTTTTCCCAACGTAGTGTAGTGAGGGTGCATCAGGCGCCACTGCTTTGAAGAAAGCTCTCCCATAAGGCCTGTACTGACAATTTTTATTGAACAGAGTATAGAACTCAGTAATTCTAAATCTTGTCTAATTTGTATATGAAGGTAATAACGCCGCTAAGCTATCAATTTTGACGTAGGGGAGAGTGGGGCACATTTGAAAACTTTTTGCTTTCCAGACTGATAAAACCTAAAAGATTCGAGCAATTGGCCTGATATTTTACTCACATGGAACAGTGGTATTGACGTTCAATTTAGAAAAATATTTGGTTCATTTAACGAACAGTGATATAATTTTTTTTTACTGAATAAAAGATCTTTTAAATTTTATTTTTATATTAATTTTTGAATAAGAACTTATTAATACTTTTGTTATATCATATTCATGTATTTGTAGAAGAAAACAAAAATCCACAAAGAGTAATAAGAAAAAAAAGAGCTAAAATTTCAAGATTTGTTTGACCTGTCTAGAAAGCTTGAACTAGGTCTTATTTTCAGTATTCAATAGCTCAAAAATGAGACAGAGAACGTATAGACGCAGAGACTGACGCACGATATGACAAAAACATTTCTTACCTGAAAACAATACTTGCTTGATTAATTGCTTGAGCTGATTAAATTTTCTCTTAAATGTCTTAAATATGTTAAAAAAAAACACCAGTTTTGAACATGTTCAATATTTTCAGTAACAAACTTACCGTAATTAAGTTTAAAATTTATTTTCCTCCGAAAAAATTTGTTCCTCTTTTAAATTCGCGCAGTATTTTTTTTGTTTAAACTCTTACAACTAAAAAACAAAAACAAAACACTTCCACTAGCAAAAGGACCTTTCACTTCTAAGTCCGAGAGACAACTGAGAGTATCAAGGAAAGTCAATGACGTTTATGAATATGATATTGACAGGTTAAAATTTTAAATTACTTTTAAAAAAGAGTAATAAAGTAAAATTTTATAAGCATTGTTCAAATGTGCCCCGTGTTCAAATGTGCCCCACTCTCCCCTACCAACTCCTAGGACCTGGACCTAACTAATATTGGTAGCAATTTCTCAGGGCTATGACTTGAGGATTTCTACGAATATATCAATAATTGTTACCAATATAAGTACTTAAAATTGGTAAAATAATCAGTTACTAGCTAATTTTGAAAGACTACCTGATACTGCTTCTTATACCCATTTTCAATTCGACACAACTAAAACTTAGCACTTGTGTGAAGAATACCGAATATACGAGTAGTACTAACTTGTATTTATATTGGTACTAGAATTAGGATTGTATGAAGAAATCGTCTGCAATAAAGCTCAAGTCGCTTTCCAAGTGTCTCAAAAAAATGCCAAAATTCGGACAAAGAAAATATCATGAGGGGTAGGATCATACGAGGAAAATTGTTCAAAACTCCGGAGAACTAAATTGTTCCAAAATATTTATCACAAGGTCACCTGACAGAAGAAAAATATGTAAGTTATTGTTTGCTTGCATCAAGTACTAGATTTTAAATAACTAAGTTGAGATGTCTTATGAAAGCATGATTTGTTTTCGATTTTCGAATAACGAAACTATATGGAAAGATATTGAATTTTCCATGCAAAAGATAAGTGAAGTGGTTTAATTCGATAAAGGAATGATCTTGTTGAGTTCGTTCTTTAAAGTGCTTGCCTCGATTCGAAGTGAGCTGAAGTCATCATTGGACAGTGTCAGTATGTCTTTATCTTAGCTTAAATCAACTAATCAGATCGATACCCTTATACATATACCGCTCGGGAGACGTTTTTTTTTCTTCCAAACCATGAATGATCATCTCTTATTATAAGGAATTAGTAAGGCAATTGTTTCTGACATTTCTGGCATTTTGATAAAAGTCTTTAACCAATATCTCGAAAACGGCTCATCATACAACAAATTCTTAATTAAATTTTGTACAAGAAATTCACTTATCTTTCTACATATGACTTATGCTTTCAAAGTTAAATTGCCAAAAAGCATGCTTTGTCTAGTTTTTTTTTATCTTATATTATTCTAGTGATAGAAACCATAGAAAAAAAAATTAAGTTGTAAATGATACAATTTTCAATAACTTTCATGTACACATTATGTATGACGTATGTTTAGCTGCACAAAGATTATTTTTAAGCCTCAAAGTAAGGATCGACTCTGAAGGGTCACCATGTCTACCGTACAATGAGCGCATCCTTTCCACTAACAAAAACTCATTTTGATAACAAAATCTCATCATTTGTACGTGGCTTTCAATCGGTGAACCTGCAATAGTCATTTGGCATCAGTAACTGAATAATATACAACAGATTTGACAGATGTCACTCAAACAACATGGCCGCCAAAATCTGCCCGCGCCAAAATCTGCCCGCGCCAATTAAAATATCCTTTAGAACCCCTAAACTCGGGAATGATCTTTTATCTCAAATTGAGATATCTTTCTGGACATCGTTCTCTCCTAGAAACCACTTTTATAAAAGAACTATTAAAACCCAAATAATTTTGAATTCTAAGAAAAAAAAATTAAAAAAAAAAACTGAGTCGACAACCATGGAATCTTCAATCAATTCACGAACAAGAAAGAATATAAAATGTACTGCATTACAATCGCCAGCATTCAATCATATCACGTCGTCATTTTTATCGTAATCTTTTTCTGAATCCTCAAACTGAATTCAAAACTTGAATTTAATACAACAATTTCGATTACTTCGATAACAGAAAATACAATTTACTTTCAACTGAAGGGTGTGTAATGGGAATTTGAAATTTTTAACTGCTCATTATAAGGGATAACATTTTAAGGGTGCCTGGCTGTAATGGTGGTGTGCGCTCTTAAGAATTGCACAAAAATCAAAATTCAAAACGAAACTGTTGTAGGAACTTGCATATCTTTTATATTCTTATCGAGAATCACTTGAATAAATAAATAAGAACGCATTTGGCGAATCATTTATCATTTTGCTGTTATGAGATACTTTTGCCCAAGGGGGATATTGTTTCAAATGTGAATAATTCGGCCTTAGGGTGAGGATGAAAATAATTTTTTTTTTCATAGAGGTCCATACATACATATATCTCGAATTAATTGGGCGAAATAGTCGATGCTCAAAACAATAAATCATTGGTAGTTTTTTTTTTTTTTTATTTTTAAATCTTAAAACAAAAGTGATTTACGTCAAGCATCAAAGTTTAATGGTTAACACTAATTGGTTCGATGCGTAAAGTGCGCGCGCGGATGAGTTATAAATTTTGTTCGGGTAATCCGGGGGAAGATAAGGCACTTAATGGGTGTTCGTTCAATTTACTTCAAAGATTGCTTTCTTGTGAACAAGATAATATGCATAAGTAAACAAATTAGAATTCTTAATTAAAAAAAAAAAAAATAAAAAACCTCCAAGGCTAAAGAGTTTATCGAATAATGAATATTTTACAAAATTATTCACAGATGTTGGGTTAATGTTGCGCGGAACAGGTCTGCGGGCCTTTTTATGAATGAGTTGCCGATGTTATGCTAATGATTATATTTCATTCATGTACAGGGTGATTCATAAAAAAAAGTGACATGAGGCTATAGATTAAAACTGAAGTAAGAAATAAGAGATGATTGTATCGGAGAGGGTGAATTATAATTTTTAAAAATATTTCTACCTATAAAGCAAGAGGGATTGTTTTTAGAAATGCATTTTGTACTTATCGAGACGATATCCATTTTGGAATCCAAAGTCATTTTTGAGACTGCACAAGACATATTTAATATTGAAGGAAATATTGGTTTGGATAAGACAATCCACATTCGTGTAGTGTAGCAGCTAAGGAAAGATTCTCTGAATTTAACAGTGCGTCCGAATTTGGGCTCGAGAATAAACTGAAGGGCATTCCCCGAAACGCGAGTATTACGGTTGAATTGTTCTAGGGGAGGAATGCAATTGGTTATTTCAGGCAATATAATGAAAGACAATAAACATGACAGCGTTGCTGAAGACTTCATTTAAATGTATTTTTTATACTTCTATCAAGTTTATTCTTTAAAAGTTTGTTTTTAATTCTATGCATGAGACTCAATCTTTGGACGAATAAAGGCTTTAACTATTACACCTAGAACATAAAAGGTAAAAAATGTTCTGTATCTTCATAATACCCTTAGTACTTAGCAGCGTTTTTGGCAAAGACGATTATGCAGTCATTCCACACAAGGTGGTCTGTTATGTAGAGAAGACTGCATTGAGTTTTTGCAATTTGCAAATTCTACGCGATTTATAGTTTGACAATGCTATCGAGATCAGAATTTAATGAGATTTTCATAAGTGGAAGTTCTATATCCACATCCGAAGCACAAGTACGTGAATCGAATATTAGAAGCAAGAGTACAGCAAAACACCTTAATGGATAACAAGTTTCAGACAAAAGATCATTGATGAATATCAGAAAGAGAGGCGGAGACAAAACGGAGCCCTGTGGCATACCAGCATTTATTTTATGAAATACAGAGTTGAAACCATCTCATACAACTTGTATTGAGGGGTTCGAAAGGAAGTTTCTAATCCAACAAAGAAGAGATTCATCAATACCAAATGTATGCATTTTCGATAAAAGAGCTTGATGCTTTTGAAATGTCAAGTGCAATAATCTTACTTTCTCCAAAACCATATAAAGATTTGTGCCACTGTTCGGTGAGATTTACCATCAAAAATCACCATTGGAGCTGTTGCTACGAACGCCATACTGCCGGTCATTAAGAAGCTATCGTTCATCAAGATGTTTCTTTAGCTGATAATTTATCAGCGTTTTGATGACCTTGGGAAGATGGAACGTTAGTGCAATTAAACGTTAATTAGAAGAAGATCCAACTTTTTAAGGAACAGGCTGGACAAATGCTACTTTTCCTTCTACTCCGAAAGAGACCAGTAGGTATGATGGAAAACAATGGGAGGGATATTATCCGGGGCAGCGGATTTGTGTACATCGAGATCTTACCGTACTCTTGCAACTTTAATAGTGCGAAAGATGAATAATTGTCCCATAAAATCGTAAAAACTCTCAAGTACAAGAGGAGTTATAACACTTTCTGACAGCGTCGTATTATCAGGAAACTTAGGAAACTTGTGCTGCAAGAAATTTCGCTTTTTCTTGTGATCTGAAACAAGGATTGTCATTGAAGACGAGCATTGGAACCGATGACGAAATTGCACATCTTTTTCGACTACCTTTAAAACTTTGTATTATTTTTTTCCTCGATTCAAAAATTTGCTTCGAAGATCGTTACAGGTTTTTTTTAGCTTGTTTGGACTTATTCAGGTTTTCCCCAGTAGGGTTGATTTAATAGCAGGGGCATTGGGCAACTTACTCCCTTAAGCTCTTAAACGATGAAAATTGGACAACTGACAAAGTTGTTAAAATAGTTAACAAAAGGTGTTGTGTTTTGAAATTTTAAACTTTTGGAAAGTTCTATTTAAAACAATACTTCACAAGATCGATACTGTGGAATCCAACAATTTACATATGGGGAGATTGGGCCTGGAAGTAACAGCTGCAAAAAATATCTAGGATCCCCGGAATTTTAAAAAATTGAGGGAAACTGAAAAAATGTGCATCTGTCTTGAGCTACCGACTTATAGTTTTTGATTGGAAGTCATTGAAGGAGGGTTTGTGAGTGGTCCCAAAAATTATAAGGTTTTGTAACTTTTTTTTTCTTGGATTTGGTCTTTCTCTTCACACTAAGGAAATATAGGGCCGGATGATTTTTCTGGATATACATTTGGGTTTCGGTTAAGTTTGTGTGGGACCTGATGCACCTAATACATAAGCGACCTTTATTTTGTTTTAAATTGTGCTCATGTTGAATTTCATGGCGGGGCTAGTTGTAACATTTTTAAAGTTGTAACATGTTAAAATAAACCCCCTTAATGTGTTTTTGAGATTTCGTTTTGGTTTAAAAAAAATACCGCCCGATGACCTGCTTTATCTTTATATAAGAAAAGCACATTAATAAAAACCTAGATAAGTAAGAATAGTCATAGCGATAAGAATAATGTAAATTCATATGTCAAAATAGTATTTAAGGACGCTATGCTTTAAAATAAATTTAGTAGTGATTTAGAATTACACCCAGATTGTAACTCAAACATTGATGCATAGGTCGCTGATTTATATCCGGCTCGAAGGACCAATGTTTGAGTAACAGAGTTATTTTTATTTTGTTATAATTAAATTGATAGTTTTCAAAAAAATATACTCATTTGTTTATAATATTCATTCAAATTTACCTTGGCCTATGTTATAAAACAGCACGCCTTTTTTTAATGTAATATCTTGACCAAGTTTAGGGAAAGTTTTTTGCTTTAATTTTAAAAAGGAAAAAACAACTTCAATGTCAACTAACTTATCTTAAAAATTGTATCTAGGTAATATTTGGAAAAGCATCTTATATCGGGTTTTTCAATAAGAGCGCTACAAAAGTTTTTTTTAAATAAAACAAAAACGGTTTTGGATATCAATGAAATTCTTTATTCCTGTGAGAGTACGTTTGAAGCCATTATGTATGGAACTCGATTTCTTTTGCATGGCCACCACGGGCACGCTTGCAGAAGTCCAGACGCTGAACCCAATTTTCGACGGTTTTCAAAATTCGCCACAACGACGTCACAGAAATACCCAACGCTTTAGAACGACGTGTGAGAGACACACTTGGGCTTTCTGCAACTGAAGCCTCAGCGACAGCAATATTCTCGACACTACGGCAACTTCTTTGTCTCACTGGTACGGTAACATTATGTACTGTGCCTGTGGATTCAAATTTTTCCACTAGACGCTCAATTGTTGATCTTGTAGGACGATTATGACGACCATAAATTGGACGTAGCGCTCTTAACGTTCAGGCCACTGACTCCGAATTTCGGTAGTAAATTTAAATAATTTCGACTACTTGTTGGCTCGTATATCTTTCCATCATGAAATGGCAAACCTTACTGAAGAGAAATGTCAAAAGAGCGGCAAGAAATATGGCGTCTTTTGCTGTCCCTGTCGCTCTACTTTTGTAGCGTCCCTGTTGAAAAACCCTTTATAAAGGGTGGTTAAATTTTAAGGGCCGATGTTGAATGTGAAGCACACCTAAACGTCAAGTTTTTTTCTGCATTTTATTTGACATTTCTCAATTTCAGACTAACTCAATTTGAACCATGGAAAGATACACAATCGATCAACTCGTTAAAGTTATTCAGGCTTATTATGAAAATGGACGTTCAAATCAAAATGCATATCGTGCACGTCGTGATTTTTTTTCGGTCAATTTAATCGTCTAAATGTGCGTACAATCAGAAAAATCGTGCAAAAATTTGAGCAAACTGGGTCTGTAGGAGATGTGAAAACACCAGTACATGCTCGTGCCCAACAATTGCACCTCTCACGCTCGTCGTTGATGAACATTATGCATAAAGACTTGCATTTACACGCTTACAAGGTGCGATTGACTCAAGAACTAAAGCCTCTTGACCATTTCAAGCGTCGTCAATGGTCAGAATGGTGGCAAGAAATGGCAACAGTGGATGATCATTTTTCGAAAAAAATCATCTTCAGAGATGAGGCACATTTTCACCTCAGTGGATTCGTCAATAGGCAGAATTGGAGCATTTGGATAAATGAAAATCCAAGAGATAAAAAATCTGAGACAACCACCTTCAGTCTCAACATCGTGCCACACATCTTTCCTATCCTTCTTTCTAACTTCACGCCCGCGCTGTGTTGAAACATTTATAGGGTAATCATAATCCCTTGAGCGCGAGTAGATTATCAAAAAAAAAAAAAAAAAGAGTGATTGTCGAAAAACAAATGCACCCATATAGAGTGACTGTTTGGTGTGGTTTATGGGCTGGCGGCATCATCGGGCCGTATTTTTTCCAAAATGAGGCCGGTCAGGCAGTTACTGTGAATGGTGTTCGCTATCGTGAGATGATAACGAACTTTGGAATTGGAAGATATGGATGCGGACGATATGTGGTTTCAACAGGACGGTGGCACTTGCCACACAGCTAACGAAACAATGGTTCTTTTGCGCGACAGATTCAATGGCCGTGTTATCTCACGTGGTGGCGATGTCAATTGGCCGCCAAGATCATGTGATTTGACACCGCTGGACTTCCTTCTTTGGGGTTATTTGAAAGAAAAGGTGTACGTCGATAAGCCAGCAACAAGTCAAGAGCTAAAGGATGAGATAATTCGGCACAATAACGGCATATAATCTCAATTATGCCTCAGCGTCATCGAAAATTGGGACCATCGGATGTAGGTGTGCCGCCGAGGTCGCGGCGGCCATTTGGCGGATATTTGTGCCATACATAATTGAACCATACCAATATTATCATAATAAAAAGAAATGACAATAATTTCCTAAATAATTTGTGTTTTATTCTTTACTTGTTGAAGGAGATTTACTAAGGTAATCACTGATAGATGAATTCACATGCATATGTATTTAGAAACTCATATTTTCTTTCTTAAAAAATTACCCTTAATTTTCGGGAATACAGTTTTGGTATATAATTTAGTAGAACTTAATCACACGTTGATTTACTCTTTTCATCAAATTGTCTCCAAATCAAGAAATGACAGTAATAACTTACAACTTGCAACTTGTTTTTTATTTCGGAGATAATGACTGTTGACGAAATATTAACTCACCTTCAAGTAAATTAAGGAATCTCTAGCCAACATAATATTTGACTGTCCTAACAACATATAGCCCTCATAATTACTAAGAAGTTCATGAGAAGTATTCTGAAGAAAAGTTGTTTCAACCTAGTTCAAACTAAATTACCTACCAGCACAAATTCAAATATTCTTTTTCTACACTTCAATCATTGGTTCATATTCCTGCAACCTTAACTGATTCTAATTATACATAACAACCTAACCATTCCACCTTCCTTATACATTTCGAAAAAATTCCACTAATGCCTATTTACCAGGTCAGAAATACACACACATTCATTTGGTTATGGGAATTTAATTTGCCAAATGGGCAACACTTATTACTTATTGACTCAAGTCGACGATTTGTTTTTCTTCCCAAATTCATAGAATTAGAGAATTGTAATGTCGTCAGTTCATGGGCATTTTATCACTGCCCAGTCCATTCAGTCCAGACAGCTTTATTGACACGAAAAAAAAAAACAAAATGTCTGTCGCTATTGACACAAAACAAGTCAATTGGTTTGAAAGCCTCGTATTAACACACCCAAAATATATCCAAAATGTCAATGCGTCATGTAAAGTGGAAAAAAACTCTCCACACTCCACTCTCCCACACTTATTATTATCGATCAGCTAACCTTTATAGCTAACGCATTAGTAATATATTTTATAAATTTACATAATTTGTATGTGACAGTTTGAATTAACGGCAGGCCCAACCGTAACCTTGTCCGCTTTTCAGACATAAGCGTTCACCTTTTCGAGACAACACCAACGAAAATGACAAATCTAAAACTCACCCATAAGTCGGACTCGCAAAGCCGGCCGCCGCGCCGAAGCCCAACGGGGACAAAGTTTGAGTTATTATTAACTTATACCCGTTATCAGTCAAATGAACGGCTTGGCCGTGCCGTGGCCAATGATTGATAGGCTGACGTTTGTTACGAATGCACGCGTTCTCGTGTTGAGCGAACGTGTGTTCCATTCGAACAGAGAAAGAGGAACCCATACATGTAGTGCTGGTAAGTATCTTATTTTTGTAGACTGCTTGGTGGCACTTGGAAGTGGCAGTGGCAGTCGCTCACTGATGTTGTAATCAAATCGTGACCAGCAATAGGATATTTATACTTATACGAACGGAATGCTACAGCCAGGCGGCGGTGGCGGCCGGCGTCGTCGTACTTTTAATATGATTTTAACACACGCACTCCCATCATGATGAAGGGGCAAGCAACGGGTTTATCTTTAAGTGCACTCTCTGTGATGAGCATGTACCTACTATACCTAGGGCCATTCCATTTGAACGATGAATTCAGAATTTTAATCAATTAGAATTGTTGAAATTAATTGGCTCGGTATAGTGCAGGGGGATATCTAGTGAATTTGCATTTAAATCAATGCATTCGAATACAACGACGACGCCACCGCCGAGGTAGATAGGAAAACGAGTTGCAAGTGTTGAAACTGCTGCACATGAGTTTCAGTCGAAAGGTCTGGAGGAGAACTTGAATTACCTCATCGATATAGAAACTTTAGACAAGTTTAAATTAAATTGCTTTTAATATTGGTCGAGGGATTTTGATTGGAATATTCAAATCATTTTTATATCATCAAGTAGGTACGAGTATACATTAACACTGAACTTTTGGTCCACATTATCTCAAAAACAACTTAGATTGATTAATATGAAATACGTTTTAGAAAAAAAGTTTTTTATGAGCAGAGTGTTAAAGGTTTTATCTTTTTTTTTTTAATTAAGAGAATGGATGGATTTTTTTTATAATTTAAAGTTTGCGTTTAAAATCTTGAAAATCAAATAAGTCCAAATTTATAAAACAACTAAATATATTTTAGATACGTATTGCAATAATAATAATTTTGTTAAGGCTCAACGGTAAAAAATGACAAATTCTCCATATTTTTTGGAGATATAAACTCTTCACGTATGTAAACAGATTTTAAAGTGCCAACATAACCACAAATTACTGTTGATACCTTATGTCAGACTTTGTGTGAATTGTCAATGCAATTTAAATTCTATAACTTTTTCCAACAGGGCGGGTAGATTTTTACGGTTTATAGCGGCCATGTTGACTTATCGGTTGTCAGTTTTCCTGTTTTTCTTCTTTTAATTTTTATCGAATAACCCACGCAACTATTGCAAATATATTTTACGTAAACCCGGATTTCGGGAAAAGATCATCTTCACCAACGCGGCTCATCTCCGGATGAACGGGTAGATACGTCAAAAAGCAAACTTGAAATATTTGGAATGATGTCAGTCTTTATGAGGTTCAACAAGAAAAATTATTTTTTGTGGATTTAGGGACGGCGACATCAAATTTCCCTGCTAACTAGAATAATTTTTTGACATTCTGCAAGGACTATTTGAGCGGATGGTTATCTCATCGAGATCATGCGATTTGAACTCTTTAGACTCCTTCTTGTGGGGATTCCTTAAAAAAAAAAAAAAAAAAAAAAAACAAAAAAAAAAAAACTGGAGAGAGCTTACGAATTGATAAGATAATTTTTAGAAGAGGAAAATAATAAATAAATAAAATCAAAATCAAAAGAATTTTGAGGAAAACATACAGTGAATCGAGGTGCGAGAAGAATTTTAAAAATTAATGTAATAAGAGGAAACTGTTCATAAGCATAAAATTCATTTCCGAAATGATTAAAACAACTCCGTTCAGTGATTCAAGCAACTATTAAGTAGTTTATGCAAGAACAAAAATTATAAGTCGTTATAGTAGTTTCTTAAAAAAATAAGCTTTTATACAGGGTGATTGGCATAAGGTGTGACAAAAAGCTAGGGCGTGTAGGTTGGACTTAGACAAGAAAAAAATCGTATGGGAGGGGGGGGTCTATTTCCCCCCGTTTAGGCGGGAGGGGCAATTTAAGAAAAAAATCACTTAAAACAGAAAAAAAATTATTAAAATATAACGGTGATACCTACAGAGTAAGGCTATGGCATTTTGAAAAGCCAGAAATACATTCTTTAATTTTGTTTTTAAATAAAGTTGTTCGAGTGAATAGTTTTTGAAAAATTAATTTTCAAAATCAAAATTTTGAAAAAAAAAAATGAAATTTTTTTTTTTAAACAATTTTTTTTCAAAATTTTACGTAATTAAGTATTATTTTTTTATTCAATATTCAATGTTATTTTTAATTTTTGATCAAACACAAAAAACCGGATGTCAAAATGTTTTGTAGTTTTTGAGAAAATCAAAAATAACAAAAACTACTTTTGTTCTAAGAAAAGCCTTTTATTTTAGTTTTTACGTTTTTGGATTCTTATGTAGGTGAATTTACGATTGAAAGGATTAACTTTCTTTTTACTATTCTTTTAATTATCGTCTTAAAAGCATACAATAATGTGACAAAGTACTGGATTAACCATATTTCACACATTTTTTCATTGAGAACACCTGCGTGAGAGCATTGGTTTAAAATTGACCTGCCACTTTTTTTATTATATTGGGGTCGGCTTGGCTTAGGTGCATTTACGAAAGAAAGGATTAACTTTTTTTGTAAAATTTTTTTATTATCAGTCTTATAAGCATACAATAACACATTTTTTCATTGAGAACACCTGCGTGAGAGCATTGGATTAATATTGATCTGCGAATGTTTTTTAAATAATGCAGCGTTACACGCCCTAACTAGTGACAGAAAAATGCAATTGCGAAATAAGAACAAAAATGTTCCTGAATCTTGGAAATCAATTTAAATAATAAATACATGCATATTTAGATAAAATACATAATTACTGTTTATTTAAAGTTAATCCTTTCTTTCGTAAATGCACCTAAGCCAAGCCGACCCCACCATAATAAAAAAGTGGCAGGTCAATTTTAAACCAATGCTCTCACGCAGGTGTTCTCAATGAAAAAATGTGTGAAATATGGTTAATCCAGTACTTTGTCACATTATTGTATGCTTTTAAGACGATAATTAAAAGAATAGTAAAAAGAAAGTTAATCCTTTCAATCGTAAATTCACCTACATAAGAATCCAAAAACGTAAAAACTAAAATAAAAGGCTTTTCTTAGAACAAAAGTAGTTTTTGTTATTTTTGATTTTCTCAAAAACTACAAAACATTTTGACATCCGGTTTTTTGTGTTTGATCAAAAATTAAAAATAACATTGAATATTGAATAAAAAAATAATACTTAATTACGTAAAATTTTGAAAAAAAATTGTTTAAAAAAAAAAATTTCATTTTTTTTTTTCAAAATTTTGATTTTGAAAATTAATTTTTCAAAAACTATTCACTCGAACAACTTTATTTAAAAACAAAATTAAAGAATGTATTTCTGGCTTTTCAAAATGCCATAGCCTTACTCTGTAGGTATCACCGTTATATTTTAATAATTTTTTTTCTGTTTTAAGTGTTTTTTTTCTTAAATTGCCCCTCCCGCCTAAACGGGGGGAAATAGACCCCCCCCTCCCATACGATTTTTTTCTTGTCTAAGTCCAACCTACACGCCCTAGCTTTTTGTCACACCTTATGCCAATCACCCTGTATACAAAAATTCTTAAAACATTTTTAAGAAAAAATTTTGGTAAGCCAATTTAAAGTTTTTATTACTGTTCGAATAATAATGAAATTTACAAAAATGAATATTGAGCCGTTTTTGAGATATCGAATTTTCCAAAAAAAAATTAGATTTTTTTTTTCAAAAATTCAAAAAATGTTTTTTCTTAAGTTTTGAAACGCAATGTTTTTTAAACTTCTCTATAAAAAAAAATTCATTAAAATCCGTTATTACCATAATGAGAAATTCAAAATTCGAAAAAATGGCTCTATTGGATGTACTGTACAGTCAGTAACATCTTGATTTCAAAGTTTTTTTTATTAAATTATAGATCGTAAAAATTAATCAAAAGAAAATAAAATTAAGCAAAATTCTCGGAACCGTTTTCGAGTAAAATACGATTTTCAAAAACCATTTTTTAACATTTGTATGGAAGGTACAGTCATATAGTTTTGGGTTAAACAATTTTTTTTTCTCAAATCTTGTAGATTATGTTAAGAAACTTCTATTCGTCAAGTTTGAAAAATATCGAGCATGGGGTTTTTCGAAATATTGGGTTTCCAAACAAAATTTGAAATTTTTTTTTAAAGAAAAATAAAAAAATTAAAATTTGAATATGTAATAATATTGAAACTTTGGAGGAGCTGTAGCATAAAAAAATCGGTTGTATACCGTTTTCGCTATCATCGTAATGTCAACTTTGATCAAAATCTCGAGTTTCTCTATAAAAAAAATTGTATTCAAATCTTTTATGCCTGTTTTGCGGATGATGAGAAATTAAAAATTCGTACAAATGGTTTATCGTAGGTAAAGTCGATAATATATGTATGTATACTAGACTGGGCCAAAAAAATTGACTAGTCTTTTTTTTGAAAGATATATCGAGAATATCATTCAGAATGACAAAAAAAAATTTTCGTAAAAGTTTGAGCCCTTAATATCAATTTTAAGAGGGCTATCATCGCTAATTTTGATTTTTAGTCATAATTTCATGTTTTGCGTCAGAACTGACAAAACATTGAAGTAAAAAAAATTCATTTTGACTTACTTTTATATAAAATTAAATTCCCTACAAAAAAGGTCTAATTGAAAATTTTCGTCAGACAAGCCGTTTTTGAGTAATTAAGCTTAATAAATTGTTATTTTTCGTTAGTTACAAAATTCCAAATTAAAAAAGTAAAATCGAAGAAAAATAACATTTTATTAAGCTTAATTACTCAAAAACGGCTTGTCTGACGAAAATTTTCAATTAGACCTTTTTTGTAGGGAATTTAATTTTATATAAAAGTAAGTCAAAATGAATTTTTTTTACTTCAATGTTTTGTCAGTTCTGACGCAAAACATGAAATTATGACTAAAAATCAAAATTAGCGATGATAGCCCTCTTAAAATTGATATTAAGGGCTCAAACTTTTACGAAAATTTTTTTTTGTCATTCTGAATGATATTTTCGATATATCTTTCAAAAAAAAAAAAAATTGTCAATTTTTTTGGCCCAGTCTAATGTATACCCTAATTTCAAATTTGTTTATTAAATAAAAAGATCCTAAAACTTAATTGAAAAAAAAAAAAATATCATCAAAATTCTAGGAGCCGTTTACGAGATAAATAGGATTTTCGAAAACCACTTGACATTTGTATGGTAGTTATTTTTAAACAAAATAAATTATCGTTTTTACATCTTGTAGATTCCATGAAAAAAAAATCTTTTAATTGCTTTTACTTTAGATAATTTTAAATAAGTAGTACCCCTTGGCATAATGGTTAGTGCATTGGACTGACATGCGGAAGGTCTCGAGTTCGATTCTCAGCCGCTGCAAGAAAGTTTTTTCAGGGGTGTACTGCCTCTTGCGAGGAATTGACAAATTCTCCAAGAGTATCTCTTGTCATGGAAATATCTCCTCATTATAGCCGTTCGGAATCGGCAGAAAATTGTAGGTCCCCTCCGTTACTGGTAACAAGCACACAGGAATGGTTGAGAGTTGTAAGTCACTAGATCCTGGTGCACTCCGAGCTGTTGCACCACCAAATTTAATTAAATTTAATTCAATTTTAAATAAAGCCAGAAGTGTATTATATTCCAAGAGGGCCCGTAAAAGACAGTCTTCAATAGTTCGAGATATGATCAAATCTTCTCATGTTAAATATATATCTTGCACGGTTATTATACGCTACATTTAATTTTCTTATTCATTCTGAGTCAAGATTGAACAAATTTCACACCCATACAGTATTAAAGGTAGAACAAAGGACCGAACTAGTCTTAACTTAATATTTGTTGGGAGATATTGTCTAGTCGGACTAAGGCCTCGAAGAATACTATATTTTTTTTTAGACAATTTGGTTCACATGATTATCCCAGCTAAGGCGAACATTAAAATGCATATATATAAATTTTTAAACGTTTAGAGGTTTCTCAAATAAAAATTAATTTGTTGATATAAAAATTTTATGATTTTTCTCTTCATTTTATATTTGGTATTCTACATCTATGAATGTCTATATTTTTTAATCCATTTTATATCTGCACTAATTTTCGAAACAAAAATTCCTGCCGCTCACTTTTTATTACAAGTAAGTATCCCACTGTATTTGTAATAAAACATTTCTTTGGTGTTGATCAAATTCATTAAGTTGAAAATCAATTTTGATTTTCTTATTGCGAATTTTTCCACTGAACCCAGCTATTGTGTTCGTGGCTTTTTTTTTTTTTGTTGCTGTTCGTTTCGCTAGCTTCTCTATAGTTTTTGAGTAGCGGTCATCTCTTATCTCTCAAATCATTTATGAATATTAAATTTAAGAAGTGTAGAACTAAATTCGTTATGCGCGATCTTAAAGAAAATATTTTGTAGTCGTTGTAATACATACAGTGTTGGCCAAAACATTAGCAACTAAAACTACCTCCATCATTATGTCTTTCAAAAATGAGTAACTAAAACAAATCATGTTGATTTTTTTTCTAAAATTTAATACATTATGTATGTACTTCTGAATAGACAACAAAAGAAATTAGTTTTCAAAACTGTTCATTAAATATGATATAAGTAGTACAGTGAACCCAATTTTTTGCTGGTCAAAACAAAAGCAACTTTTTATTTCTACCTCTCTTTTTCTTATTAATAAATAGAAGTTAGACCGTTAACTACAAAATTCATTGCTCATAGTAAAGGTGTTGGCAAAAAGTGCAGTTGAATCTATTTATTAGGTATTATTCAATTCACGAGCAAGCTAATCAGTGTTCTTAGCTAACGTTTGTAAAATGGCCCGAAACAAATACTCTAACGAAATAAAAGAAAAAATTATAAAAGAACATAAAAGTGGAAAGAGTCAAATTAATTTATCGGAAAAATATTCCATTCCAAAATCAGTGATTTGCCGATTAGTAAAATTCTATAAATCCAGAAAGTCATTCCAAACGGTTCATCGAGGTGGCAGACCAAGAAAAACAACAGAACTAGAAGATTCTGCTATAATAAAATCAATTAAAAAAGACCCTTTTATATCATCGCGAGAAATAAGAGTCCAACTAGACCTGGGCGTAAGCGCGAGAACAATCCGGAGACGAGCTGTTGATGGTGGACTAAAATCCTTCAAAGCTGTAAAAAAGCCTTTTATTTCAACCAAAAACAAGCTGGCGAGATTAAAGTTTGCTCATGACCAAATCAACTGGACCGTTAGAAAATGGAGTAATGTACTCTTTTCGGACGAGTCCAAATTCAATTTCAAGGGTTCCGATGGTTTCCGTCGTGTTCGCAGACCACCCAAAGAGGCACTAAATCCACGTTACACCAAGCTACTGTAAAACGTGGAGGAGGAAACGTAATGGTGTGGGGATATTTTTCAGGACATGGACTGGGACCGATTCACAAAATAGACGGTACAATGGATCGTTTTATGTACCGTGACATTTTACAAAGTGTAATGCTGCCACACGCTGAGGATCAGTTGCCTCTGAAATGGATATTTCAGCAGGACAACGACCCAAAGCACACGTCTAATACGGTTAAGACGTGGTTTCAAGAAAACCGGATTGACGTGTTACAGTGGCCAGCACAGTCCCCAGATCTCAATCCCATAGAAAATCTATGGGAAATTGTAGATCGACGAATTGTAAGGACTAATTGCAAAAATAAAAGTGATCTCTTTGAACAAATTAAATTGGCTTGGGAACGTATCCCAAACAGCATAATAAACAATTTAATTGACTCCATGTCTCGAAGACTTGCTGAAGTGATAAAAAACAAGAGGTTTGCTACCAAATACTAGCAATATTTCATATAGTTTTAAAAAAAATATGCATTTGTTAAAAGTTGCTTTTGTTTTGACCAGCCTAATATTGAACTAATTGTACTAATTTTACTATATTTAATGAACTACTACAAAAACCATTTTATTTTATTTTACACTAGAAACTGTAAATATTTATTTAAATTTTAAAAACAAAAATATACCATGAAAGATTCTTAAATTTGTTTTTTAATTACTTAATAATGGAGGCAATTAAAGTTGCTTTTGTTTTGGCCAACACTGTATAAGAAAAATTGCTAAGACACAACACCACCAATAAAAAAAAGAAAGATCCAAAATATTACTAGAATACAATTCTTGAAATTGAAAAGCGGTCAAAATTCTTCTGGGCTGTGGAATTAATGTCATCTCATCATTTATTAAAAGTGACAGATAAATATGATTGTTCTAATAAAGTTATACTATATTTCCACCGATCAAAGATTAAGTGTGACTTAGCCCTACTCTTTTCAGACTTTAAAGATCTACCACATATATTTTTTTCGTTAATTAAGTACCCAGATAAAAAATCTATATTGTTAAATTTTAATTGGACCAATTGTTTTGCAAATCGAACTGACTGTATATCCATATCGTTCTGAGGTATCTCGATGATTCTTCACTAATTGGCACAAATGAAACTTAATATCTCTCAGTCCAACTTCATTAGAAAACATGAAATACCACTTACATTTTGAAAGGTGCTGTCAGTGTCATAGTTAATATTCTTTTAAATCGTTTTATACGGTGGAAACATCACTAAGACGTATTTAATCTAAACTAAGACAAATCTCAGATGGAAACATAGCGTAATGCTCTAAAGTTTTTTTTTTTTTCACCTGCACTTTTAACAAAAGAGTTGTTCTTCGCCATCAATTAAAACAAGAAAAAAAAACCCTGCTCATTTGGTTGTACGGCTATCCCGCCCTATGCATCTATACGATCCAAAATTAGGAAAACAAAAACCACATATCTGACATAAAGCAGATCATAAGGCGTTGATAATTTAACTAATGAATTAGAAGAATAATGACAGACAAGCCTCATAATCTTATATAACACCATGAGATGATTGGTATGACAGTCGAGTCACAAACCAATAAGCGTGCAGATGAACCAGATGCGAACAGGCAAACTATTTATAAATAGAAATTAAAATAAAAAAAAAAAAGATACTTCAGTTCTCTTGCATTTGACTTGAGATGGATTCATGCGTCAGTCGACACCAAAACAAAATGTTCGTTGTGGGTATAGGTATTGCCGGAGCCCAAGAAAGGACTGTCTCTGACTACCTACAGACAGATACCTACTCGAATAACTTTAACGATATATTGAATACGATATATTGTATCTAACGAAGCAGTCTCTCAAGAAGGAGATCATAATCTTGAAGTTAGATACGAGTTTAACTTTTTTTTCCTTTCGACAAATTTTCCATTCTTTTTCTTCAACCAAACATTTTGTTGGTAACGGTTAGTCGAACACCCGTCATTAAGAGCCCAAGGCAAGGGAATCAACATGGAAATACATAATACGAACGAGATGGATTTATTTTGGCTTGTGAGTCTGTGCTCTAGTAACCTGAGGTTACCTCTAGAAGGAGCGATTCGCTTCACAGCTAACATAAATAAGGTACACCCTACCTAACTACTCAAACATAGGGGGCAAAAAAACAAACTGAGAAGACGAAAAAAAAACTGGATATTCAACAGATATTTAGTTCTTTCTTTGTTTTACTTTATTTATTATTCTTGTGGCATTAAGATGTCTTTTCGTCGTTTTTTTTTTTGTATTTTGTATTTCGTCTGATTTCTGAACATTTGTTCTATTAGCCCGGGAGGCAGCAGAGAGGACGTTAGTTCTCAATCTGATTTTTAATATATTGCACTAATTCACGTAGACCTTTGTGAGAAGTAGATAGAGGTACCTACACTCGGTGGTCCCTTTTATGCAATTCGAAACGAGTCGTTTTTGATTCGATTTTTCAAGAGATTCATTTCGTTCTGTTTTCAGATTCGATGAGAAGATTCTAATATTCAAAAAAGTATTAAAGATTCATCCAAATATTTTCACACTAAATCTCCAGTCAGCTGTTTTTACAAAACTTGCGGACTGAAAATTAGTAAGACATACTTAAATAGATGATTTTTCCACAGCAAATAATTTAACACAACAAATTAAGTCAACCAAACCTCATTAATCATCTTAACTAAAACGTGACAATCTATTGTTTGCTCTGTCAAAAACTTAAACCAAAGTGTTACCTAAATAATTTAATTTAAAATAAAAAAAAAAATTGCACCTCATTAACTCTTAAAAAATGTATTTAAAATGTAAATTTAAACAGTGGGAGTTGCTGAAACCGAACAAAGAACAAATTGATCAATCAAATATTTCTTACTAAACAACAACAAGAAATTAATCATGTTTCGTCTAATCTTTTGTTCAAATGATTACCACACAATTTGTACGCAACATTGATGTTTTGTTGACGATGTGTCAAATTGGATTTATTATTTTTTTCTTTACCTTTGTTCTTTCAGCTGGAAATGTCTTCTTTAATTTGTTGGGAAAGTTACTGAATGACAAGTCAAATGTGTCAAAATATTAACAAGAAACCAACAAAGACCAAGAGTAAATACAAAAAAAAAATACTCTCTAGCCCATGATTTCAAGGCTTTACATTGCCTAATGGTTTAAACAAATAAATTAGTCGAACACAGGTCGCTGAGAACCTGAACTTACAACTATCAACATTTGTTTTTCTTTTAGGTGGCAGCCACTGGAGAGTCGATCCCAGACTGTCACGCTCGGCGTGGTGGTCCTAGATACCCACAACATACTACCTAACGGTTAAGTCATTTTGTAAATTAACACTGTTGTTGAGGAAATGTAAAAAAAAGTCACAAGTTTTTATTAATTTTTATTTTGAAAAGAAGCAATATTTTACAGAAACCAGTTGAGAAACAAAAAGCAATCACAATTAAGCTTTTAATTTCCCTACACTCTCCATAGCATGGACTAACGCAAAATGTAGAAATATTCAGAATGAGACATCTTAAGTAATTAGTTTTATTTAACATCCCACACGATAAAGTTGAATGACGAAGAAAGAAACTTTTTTGAGAATTTTAGATACTTTGTTTCAGTTTGACAACTTATCTGCTCTTCCAAAATATGTCAATCTCAGATGAAATTCTTGAATTTGAGTTTGAGATACTTTGGAGTTTTATTACTTTATCTACATCCAGAGGTACATAGATACCCACGCATATATTTAGATATGTATGTATTTCCATTACCTTAATACGCACAATTCACCACATCAATCAATTTTAATGCATAAAATATTCTGATTGTCATTTAGGAATTTGACAGTAATGATTTATTTGGGGGGCTGAATTCGCAAATGTCAATCGCATTTTGCTTTCAGATTTACTATCTGTTCAGAGTGGTGATGAATGGAAAAAACTAATTTATTATTGGAGGAATTGTTTGGAGAAATTTCGGATTATTATAATTACTTAGATGTATGTAAGTACATAGGTGCCTTCATATTTATGACTCATTTGTAAAAGGTAAGTAAGATAATAAAAGGAGTAACAAAGTGCAAATGGAATCCACACTAAGTTCTAAATAGTACTAATAGTCAGATCAGGGTAGAATATAAACATACAAGATGAGAGTAAGCACAGGTACCTATAGACGATTGTCAGACAATATTGTCACACCTGTCAATGTCTGACAATGAGCTGTCAATTTGAAACTACCTTACAATGCTTAATTGTCACATAAAACAGTTGGAAAATTGTGCCCCAAAGCATGAATGTGACTTTTCGGACAACGTTGTCAGGTTGAAAATTGCAAGTTCACACGGTTGATAGATGTTTGCTTATCAGAAAATTGCTCCATCCGTTCGCAGGTATTGTCAGACAAATATTTTTTATTGATATGTAAATTGCTAGTATTTACTAAAATAAATTTTAAAATGTGATTTAAAAATTTAATCATGTATCCGTTTTCAAGATATTGAATTTTTAAAAAAAAATGTGTGTTATTTTTTTTTTAAATCCAAAAACTATTTTTTATTGTTTAAAATGCAAATGAGCTCCTGCATAAACATTTTGGTTGAAATCGCTTGAGCCGTTGATGAGATATTCAAAAATCAAAAAAAAAACGTTCTACGACAGGTACCCCTAATAACATTTCCCCCCAACATTTGACCAAAATATAGCCCATGTCCATATTTTCACCTTTATTTTTTTTATCGAAATCTTTAGGCCCGTTTTTTGCATTATGGGTGTATGAGGGGTGCCGTTAGTTTTGGAGGTAAAAAAACTTTCAATTCTTCCTCTAGGGAATCACCAAAGACCCTT
This sequence comes from Philhelius festivus, assembly GCA_963931855.1. NCBI lineage: Eukaryota > Metazoa > Arthropoda > Insecta > Diptera > Syrphidae > Philhelius > Philhelius festivus. The sequence continues at coordinate 213,496,331 of OZ007555.1, read as the reverse complement.
AAGTACCGAGTTTGAAGTAAATAGCTCCAGTGCCTCAGGCTGTAGATCGAGGTACAAACATACAGACAGACAGACGGTATTACCGGACCCACTTTTTTTGTTTTCGCTATCATCGTAATGTCAACTTTGATCAAAATCTCGAGTTCGATTTTTTTTTTCAAATGCAGAACTTGCCCTATAGTACACCTATTATAGCAAGTAAAAACAGGAAATTAATCGAAGAGTGTGAGCACAATTTAATTCCCCCGGTCATTGAATATAAGTTTCAGTTTCCATAAAGAATGACATCTGACAGTTTTCAAGGAGTCTGACAATGTCATAAGTGCCTGACAATAGGTAATACAAAATTGTGTTGAGACGATTGTCAAACTTGACAATAACCTTTCTGACAATAGCTGTATTTTATTTTCCCCCAGATCTGCCCCGGATTGGATTTTGTTTTTTAAAAAAAACATGTAAAACAACAAATACAAACAAAATTGTGCCTTTTGTTGTTTTTGTTATACATGTAATTTTGAATGAAGATCCAATCTGGATCAGATCTGGGGGAAAATAAAACACAGCTAATATTGTCAGACAAAATTGTCAGTTCGCACGGTTGTTAGACAATCAGTTCTTTACGGTGGTATGAAAAAAGTTGGACGAAAACTAGCTATTCCCAAAACCCAGCTTCAATTTAAATTACTGTAACACATAGAACTGAATATTTCTCTGTATTAAATTTTATTTTAAAGGATACAAATTTAAACGTTATGATATTAATTGTTTCTTGAAGGCCACAAGCTCTCTAATCGAAGATGCTTGCATTTGTTATTGATGAATCTCTTCTCCGTTGAATTAGAAAATTGCTAGTGTGCCACAGGGCTCCATTTTGTCTCCGACCCTCTTTCTCATATTCATCACAGCAAATTGCTTTGCTGACTACAGTATTCTCACATTCACGTGCTTGTTCTTTGGATGTGGATCTAGAATAGGAACGTATGATAAGCTCATAAGATTCTGATCTCAAATGGGGAACGAAAAACATCGTTAAATTTAATGGTTCAAAAATTCAATGCTGTTTTCAATCTTTATGTTTTCATGTTGTTTTTTTTATAAATCAACAAAATTTTATAAATTGCTGCTCTTCTTTAACATTTTAAATAGAAATTGCTGAAAATTGTATGTACCCAGAAAAAAAGAACGCTTGGCCGTTTTCAAAAATATCAAATCAACATCAGTTTGATACTCAAATGTTCCTCATTTTAACACACAAAAATATGCAATCTTCCTGCTTGCAAAAAATCTGTTTGATAAAAGTCAGTCAATTTGTCCGACGTTTGACGTTTTCAAATACGCGATCTCTGACTTACCAATAATTTTGTCGTCAACTAAATGTTTGTAATACATAGTTGCGCACCCAATGATTTAATTCCACCTACTCATTTGGCTTTAGCTTTATCGAAAATAAGGCTTATGCCTATAAAATTTCGAACACTTGACTTTTGCATCTTACGTAAAAGAATATCTTGAAATTCCATTTTTGACGCACAGCACACATTTTTTTAAATAACAACAAACTTGGGTAGGGAGTTTTATCAAACTTTCACATCGAATTTTGATTATCAAATTAAAAAAGTTGGGGTTTATTGAACCTTCAATCTTATTTTCGCAAGTCCATATAAATTTGTAGAAAAAAAACGACATCGGGACTTAGGGACTTCTTTCCAAATAGCTGGAAGCACTGTGTACGCTATGGCATTTGTCAGCTATATTGACGACTAGCATCAACCAGCATCCAAAAACCTCACTTTTGACTTCTCTGAACAAATTATCGGTAACATATAGATATATTATTTTGGCATCATGGTTTTTATCGGGTCTTAGATTAAGTCTCGAAAATTATCTGGACTTAGCTAAATCTGTATAGACTTAAGTAGTTGTTGTTTTTACATGTAAATCGCTTAGTCCTTATGTCGTTTTCTTCTACAATTCCTTATGGACTTGCAAAAAAATACGCCTAATAATTTTGGAATACCACAGGGTAGTCATTTAGGCACTGTGCTTTTTATTTTATTTCTCAATAACTAACCGTCTGTGTTGAAGTATCATATTACTTCATTTATGCGGCAGATGTTGCATTCTCCAAAACTATTTCAAAAACTCATGAGTTGCAGTGTCACCAGTGTTGCCGAATCTCATGATTTATCATGATTCTCATGATTTTACCTCTTCTCATGAAATCATGAATTCACTGAAAATCTCATAATTTTTTAATTTTTCCTTAATAAAAGCAACTTGGTTACTCGTTGGAGCAAATGTGGCAACTAAGTTGTCCAATGTGTGCAACGTCTTAGCCCATTATAAACAGCCCATGCAACTTATTTATTATAATTTAAAAATACCTATTCAACTTTCAACCTGCAGCTCTTTTATTTGCAAAATTTGGATTCAGCCAAGTGTGGAAAAGGTGAGTTTAAAATTTGCTCTTCTAAATCAATTCTTAAGTGTTTTATTGTAATTTTTATAATAAAGGAGAATGGGCATTTTTGTTTGAAAGCTTAGCCCTAGTACATCATTTTTTCTATCGACACAAAGCTGTAAACCATGGGGCTTAGGTAGTATGTGGCAACGAAGATTACAAGGCATACAAATGCCTAAAAATAATAAGTGTTTGCATACTAAAAACAGTTGTTGATCAAGCTTTGCAACACGAAAAAAACGATTTACAGATAGTTTGAGACACATGATTAATTTTGAATACTAATAACTTCACTTTGAAACATTAGCTTCCGAGAGTTCCCGTATGGGTACGCTAGTGAAATCTAATTTTTGTAGGGATTTTTTCAATTCAAATACATCTTTCTGATTTAACAAAAGTTAAGTTATTTTCGATCTCTGGTATTATTAAACCAAAGTCAAATATGTACACACTGCCATGAAAACTTTCTTTTGTTATGTAAGTAAAAAATGAGATACTCGTATAATTAAATTTATTTTTAATGCTTAATAAAATGAAATGGAATCTCATATGTATTTTTTACTTTAATTTTTTCAAAAAATTTTGTGAATCATTGTAAAAGAGATTATTTTAAGAGCCCAAGCAATCTCATGATTTTTAGAAATCTCATGATAAAAAATCATGAAAAAATTTTGTTTGAATCGGCAACACTGAGTGTCACCTTAATTCTTTTTGTTAAATGGTGCGTTCCTTAAAATCGATAAATGTAAAATCATTAATTTTACTAAAAAATTTTCTTTTATTTCTTTTAACTTTTTATTTAACAGTGTATAATTATCACGATAGAGCGAAATATGTATATATCTTTGGGTCTTATTTTCTCGAAGCTCGAAGTCATTGAGCCGTATGCATAAACGGTAGCAAATGCTTTTACTAGTAATTTTTTATAGTATTTAGTACTTTCCATATGCATAAAAGACAAAGTAAATGCTACCTTCCCAGTATTTACTAGAAGAAAAGTATTTACTAGTACGAACTTTTCTTTCTAGTATTTAGAACATTTACTAGTTAACGAGTTTAAATATGGCAGCTTTTTTCAATGTTAGATCTGAAAAAGTTTATAAAGAGCGAAGAACGCCCGATAATAATAATTTTAAAATGCTCTACCGTTTTGAAAAAGATAACGTTGAGTGGTGGCTAAGCGAATATTTTATGGGTAAGATTTTTTATTTTCAATTAATTAAAGCTAATCAATTTATTTATTCCTTTTACAATAAAAAATCTCAAGGTTCTCAGTCTGAAAGAAGGGGAGGAGCTGTTGAGATTTGTTAATAAGTACGGCTTACTTTTCTAGTGTTTTAACAAACTCTAAGGTTGTTGAACCTTCTGCTTTTGCCATTTTTTGAACCTCGAGCACTCACTTTTAAACTCTTAAAAATTGTAACACAAAAAATTGTTTACAAAAGAAGAAAATTATAGAACGGTAATTTGCAGAACAAAGAGAAGCAACAGCATTTATTAAATGCATTTATGTAATTATCTAGTTATATACTATTACTTTCAGATGAACTAGTAGTACTTACTGGAATGAATTCAGTATTTACTACTAGTTTATACTAGCTAGTAGAAACTTAGGTTTATGCATACCGAATGTAGTAAATACTATTAGTTTCAGCTGCAACTAGTAGTAGGTACTAGTATTTACTATAAGCTTTTACTACTAGTAATTACTTTCGTTTTATGCATATGCCTGATTGGTGCAAAATTTTAAACCACATAGTGTTAAATTATTTACTAACTTCTTTTTATTTATTTTTTTAATTTATGTTTTCTAAGACAATTTACCACAATTTGACCAAATTGTTATGTACACAAAAATGGCGACTCAAAAATGGCCAACAAAATTGCAAAAAAAAAAATTTTTTTTTTCAAAGCTTGACATTTTTTTTCGTTTTTGACTTTGTAAACAAATTGTGGTAAATTGTCTCGTAAGAAACCTTCCTTTAAATTTCCCACTTTGTTTTTTTTTTCTTGTTTCAGTCCAGCCAATCCTGAGATTAACTGTCCGCAATGGGACAATGTATTTTTTGATGAGTCGACGTTTGCACCCTCTTTAATTCGGCCAAACTTCGAAAATTAAAAAAAAAAATTTTTTTTGTACTCTTGACGCATGTATTCATTATTTAAAAAAAATTAAGTTATTACCTAATAATACATAGGTAGGTGCATTGGTCATGATATAGAATATAAAAGTCTGCACAGTATTTTTGTCGCCATTAATGTGGGTGAAGGGTTTTTATATTGTTTTGAATCAGGAGTTGGTATAACGGTTTCAATTTCAATATTTCAATATTCAACAACAAAATATTAATTTGTTTGATCAAAATCTCAATGCTTCAAGTTAATTCAAATCTTCTTTTTTTTCAATTACAAAATATGTAGGTACGTAATACCTATCCCTCAATAGAAATGAACTTGTAAAGCTAGTATATTAAGCCGAGTTATAAATAAATATCTAAAATAAAAAATATTTCGTGATTTACCTTACTTACAATGTAGAGTAAATTTAAGAGTGCTTTGAAGGATCTTTTCTTATAACACATTTTATTATATAGAATTTCATCTTTTTTAAGTATTTATTACCATTTACAAATTTACATACATTTTTAAATTATACTAAGATTGTTTGTCTATAAACAGATGATACTCGATCGTTGAAAATAAATAAATAAATTTAAAAATCAAAGGGACGTCTCATAATTGCATCAGTTCTGATGAGCTAATGAGCTGCATTTTTCATGACAAGAGATACCTACTATTAGAGGATTTTTCAATTCCTCGCAAGTCGCAAGAGGTACGAGTAGTACCTATACCTACCTACGTAGAGCCCTGAAGAACATTTTATTGTAGCGACTGAGAATCGATCCCGAGACCCTATGCATGACATCCAAAGCACTAACCATATGTCATGGGGTACTACAAACCTATATGACTTAACTACTCGTATACAGTGAACTTGTTAACTTGGTATCTAGGTAGGTAATTAGTTTATTCGGTAAGGAAAGCATATTTTCTTATGAGGTGTGAAGATTTTGGATATATCAATATTAGTCTTGATTTTCAAGATAAACAAACAAATATTCACGAAATTGCATAAGGTATGGAAATGCACTGCAAAAGAAATAGACACACAAGCTTGTTAAAGTTGATTTTATGCTATATTTTTAAGTTGGACAAAATCATTAATTGTAATTTGATATTAAATATTTTCTGTTTTCGTTTATTATTAAAAATATGTCCTTAAATCTGCTTCAGGTCTGAATCCCTAATTTTATTCAGGATTCGACTAAAAATGTTCTAAACATTTTTGGTTTTGTATCTAATGACTTTGGAGCTCACTTAAGGACATATCATTAGTAATTTGATGTTTTCCATACAAATAACATACAATAACTTTTCTTTTAAACTTGTTTACTATCAAGGGCCAGCCAAGTTGTGGCACTACATATAACCTTTTTATAGGAACAAACTCAGGCGATTTTTGACCCCTCCCTAATAGGGAGATAGGGAGTCCCTATCTTCAGTACCAATGAAGTCAGAAAGTTAAAATTCCAAATATTTGCTAAGCTAGTCAGGCACAGGCGCCTCATTAAATTTCAATTTTCTGACATAAGCGGTTCCTGAGATATAAGGCCTCAAAAATCACAAAATCGGTAACAGACTGACTGCCAGAGCATTAAAATTATGGAGATTCTTGTAGAATCATTAAATAATAAAATTTCTCTATTGCATTGTAGCTGTTTCAATATTATTCTACTTTAAATATTCGGTATTAAACCTTCATGAAGTAAGAACTTGGCGTAGTTTTAGATCTCAGTACTTTTCACGGCTGACTTGCTACACAAAGATTTTTGTATAGAAGAACTTGGCTCTTTTTTAACATTTATGTTTATGGTCTGATATTAGGTACATGAAAGGAATAAAAATACAACAAACTTTACCCATGTACTCCAAATTACTAATGCCGCACCCTAGGTATAGGTATAATAATATATGATTGTTAATAGGAGCCCCAATCCTTTTTGGGACTTCAATGGATAAACACATATCACTCAGTCTTCTCGGATACATTTAATGGTTTCTACCAACTAACCAACCTATATATTATGCACTTTGATCTGAAATGAAAATGTTCGTGACACTAAATGACCCTCCTACCTTCTCCCTTTGAAGTGAAATCAGCCTTCCCTGGTTTCCAAATTGAAATATCAATAAAATTCGAATTGGAGTTGAACAGTAAAAAACTACTTACCTCAATTTCTACTGCCATGGTATCCAATTTAGCCGCCATTATCCCATTTTTCCTGTGCAAATTCCTTAATTTATGTCCCGAAATTAACAAATTTCCCTAAATCGTTTTATTCTCTCTCGCAGCAGCTGACACTGACACAACAGATTAACAGAATACTTAGGAACGTTAAATCGATTTCACACAAAATAAAAACCACAAATTATTCAACTTGGTGAGTACAACAACTTTCAACTTTGACAGCACTGATATTGTTGTTTGGTGGTACAGAAACACAGATAACAAATTATAGAAAAAAAAGACTCAACGAAAATCAACTCAAAGATGCGGCCTTCCAATGCACACAAACATCTCCTGTCAAAAAATCACCGTAAATAATTATTTTATTCTTTAACTTTGAACTCACCAACAGAATTCACACAGATAATTTTAATTATTTTATTACAAATTCTCTCAACACAAAACGGGCGAAAAAAGAAAACACAAAATAAAACGCAAAGCCGAAAAATCGTACTCAAGAAAACTCCACCCGAATTTTCGCACACCGAGAGAGCAGGCCGATGGCTGAAGGACGAACAGAAGAAGAAAATTCTACTCAAAAATCGCGCACCGAAATGAATTTTTATGATTTTCTTTCTCAATTTATTTTTTATTAAAATTTCATGACTTTGTTATCGAAAATGGATTCAATTAAATCCCAACAAGGTAAAGGTCAATCGCGGATAAGTTCGATCCTAGCGGGGGTTCGTCTCGTCTGTTTGTTCTCTGATTGTAATTTCTACTTCATCGCGTTGCGTGTAAATAAATAGATGGAAGAAAAAAATCGAAAAATTGACTTTTCCCACAAACAAAATTTATCTCACTCGTTGACACTTGGAGCTGCGTTTTCTTTCGGTTTCGGATTTTCCACTTTGATTGCAAGTTTCACACAATAAAAACTCTAATTGGAATGAACTTCACGAGCACCACTGGCTATTTGTTTAAACAAATTGTAGAGGAAAATGTTTACTTGGAATAATCTTTTCAGCTGTGTTTGTGTTTGGAGGTTAGGTTTAGGTATTTTTCACTACTTTTTGTGTTTTTTTTTTTTTGTTGTTTTATATTTTTGCGAAAACGATCTACGAAGCGCTCTACCGTTAACAATGTCCACACGCGGCGAATGCAGGAGAACGTCTGGTCTGGAGCGAGCAAACTGTCGCTGCCGTGGGAAACACCTTGTGCGTGGTGGAATGAACGAGGCAGATGCGCGATTGTCTGCGAAGTGGAAGCGAGAGAAAATGATGTGGACAGTTTGGCTGTTTCTGATATCGATTTTCCAGTTGTTGTATATCTCTAACGATTCGGGTGACATCTAGCGGTTTAAATTTTCGTGGTGTTTAGGGTGTATGCGCAAGCGTTGAGTTTTGTTGATAAGAAATTGTTGCATCAGCATGTTTATTCTAATGTATATGATGATGATTTTGAGTTGAATTTGAGAGTAATTGAGTGGTGCGTTGTTCATTTTGTATGAGAAAAAAGGCTGAGGAGTGAGAATGTGAGTGCCAAGCTGGAAGGTTTGGATTTGGATTAGATTGTTGTGCGATGTGATGAATTATTGACGAATCATGCAGCTTAATTGCTTCAAAGTTTATTGGATTGTGGTAAAAATTGGCATGCAGTTTCGGAGGTCTTTTGGTTTTCTTCTCTGAAACACAAAAGTTGTTAGTCGAATAACATGAGAATATGACAAGTGACAGATCTGAAAATCTAATTTGTTTTTGTTAATGTTTTCATCTATGCGCATTACGCTGCTCTGATAGGGATTATCTGGAATTTTGACGAAAACATTTTTTCGATTGCTGAAAATCGGTTAGAGTGTATCTATTCTTGTCATAATGTACAAACTAAAAATGAAAAAAAAAAAAAGTTTACAGTATGATTGATACCTACTTTTCGATATTCAAGATTATTTGTGTTGGGCCTTGGGCGCTATCTTGAATCTTAGACAAGAAAAAAAACTCGACAAAGACTAAAAATACAGTGGGTCACAGCTTATTTGACTTACACCTTATATTTACATTTAATCGAGTATGGCTCTTTAACAATAAAAGTTATTTGGAAAGTACAAACACAGAAAGTTTTATTAAGTTTTTAAGTTGAACATGACATTTGAGTCAATTAATTTTATTTTAAAACATCATGTTTAACTTTAAAAAAAAGAAATAATTACATTTTCTAGTACTACAGCTTATTTGACTAACTGTGTTTAGAGATCACCTGCCTTAGAAAAAATATCGAGATAACGGTGGTTTTTGCTTCTTTCTCTTATTTGTTTTATATTCAAATAGAATTACAGTAAAACCCGCTTAAGAGAAACGGCAAAATGTCACAGTCTTTCTTTCACTTAAGCGGGTTTTTCACTTAAACTAACCCCGCTTAAGTGAAAAATGATTTCACTTAAGCGGAGTTCGGATAAGTGAAAAACAAATTTCACCTAAGCGGATTTAAAAAATCCATTAAGCGGAGATTTAATGCTAGAAACAATATTTTTTTATCTTTTGAACTTGCCTTGAAAGAAGTTAAATAAAACAACGATTATAATAACACAGAAATAATTTATTGAAAAACGAAAACTAGCAAATTTTTGTTCTGTTCGATTCAATTTTTTTTTCACTTAAGAGAGTTTTTTTCAATGAAGTATATTAAAAATTAACTGAAAATATGTTTCAGTTATCCGGGTTTTTCACTTAAGCGAGTTTCACTTAAGCGGAGTGTTTTAAGGGAAATTGGTCGGAAAATACTTGGGGATGAAGAAAGTGTTTCAGGTAAGCGGGTTTTTCTCTTAAGCGGGTTTCTCTTAAGCGGGTTTTACTGTATCAGTTTTAGTTATTTTTCGCAAAGCAATACGTGTTACGAAGATGGGAAAACGAACAACAGTTGAACAGCGTGAAATAGTGCTTCATCATCATAAAAATGGACTTTCTCGGCGAAAAATAGCCGAAATTGTTAACATACCAGATGGCACGGTCAGAGCTATTATCCACCGTTTTGTATTCGAGAATCGAATTGAAGATAAAGGAAGAAAACCTCCGAACAAAATATTTAGTGCATCGGATGAACGATATATTGTGCGAAGAGTAAAGCAAAATCCAAAGCTATCGGCACCAAAACTGGCTAGTGAGATGGCGAATACCCATGGAAAACCTTGTTGCCCTGAAACCATTCGCCGGATCCTTAGATATAATGGCCCTGAGTAATAGATCCGAATCTAGCCTAAGTTCGATTTTAACCAAACATTCGTAGAAATAAAACAAATTTCAAGTATAAATACTTAAAAGCGGCTTTCCTGTAACTAAGTTAAATTTAAAATGAGAGAATCACAATAGAACTTTACGAATCTGGTTAATAGAAATCTGTTTGTGTATCAGTTCACAGTAACGAAATTATGAAAATGAGTCACAATTATTGGTATAAATAAGACTGTTGTTTAATTTGATCTGTTACTGCGAAATTTTAAAAACAACTTTTCTACATCTAACAAAAAGTGACTTTAAAACCGATTCTATGAATGTCTATTACTAAGGGCCAATGATTTGCATGGAAGAGTAGCACGCAAGAAACCTTTTATCAATAAAAAAAATCGACTTAGCCGTTTTCAGTTTGCAAAGGAGCATATTATAACAAAGGATTCCACGTTCTGGAAGAGTGTTATATTCGCGGATGAATCCAAATTTAATATATTTGGATCCGACGGGCGGTCTTATGTGTGGTGAAAACCGAATACAGAGCTTCAAGATAAAAACTTAAGAGCAACAGTGAAGTATGGAGGAGGGCATGTCATGGTATGGGCCTGCATGTCTGCAGCTGGAGTCGGCAAGCTGCAATTTATTGAGAGTACCATGGATAAATTAGTGTACCTCAATATTCTCAAAAATAATTTGCTCCAAAGCGCAGAAAAACTAGGCATAAAGGATACATTTCGATCTTATCAAGACAATTATCCGAAACATACATCGGGCATTGTTCAAACTTGGCTAATTTATAACTGCCCTTACGTCATGAAACCGCCAGCACAGAGTCCAGATTTGAATGTCATCGAAAACCTTTAGTCAATTTTGAAAACAAAAATACGCGAGCGCCATATTTCTAACAAAAATGACCTAAAGACGACTTTAGTTGAAGCATGGGCAAGAATACCTGTGGAAACGACAAAAAAAACTGGTGGATTCTTATCAAAATCGGCTTAAGGCAGTTATAAATCAAAAGAGAGGACATACCAAATACTAAAATTATGCAAAATGTGTCTTTTTATTAATAAATAATAATAATTTTACTCGATTTTTAAAATGGGTCAAATAAGCTGTTACCCTGAAATATTAATTTCAATTTGTTTTTATTATTCTGTTTTCTAGTTTTAATTAAAAATAAATAAATGAAGTTGTTATGTTTTAGTTAAAAACTTAATTAACATTTCCGCGTATTTATTTTGTTGATTACTTGCTTCGTTGAAGAGATATTCTCTTTTAAAGTTTTGAGTAAAGGGTGGGTCAAATAAGCTGTGATCCACTGTACATACAGCATAATTTTTGGTAATTTTATTTTCTACAAGCTTAATTTAGACGAATTATCAGGGTTGACTAATTTTTTTTATTCTAAAGTAATAAAAATTAAATTACTGAAGTTAAACTCACTCGCAAAAAGTACTAAATCGTTTTCGAAGTTTGTTTTAATTAGTAAATGGTTTTATATTAAGCGTTTGCTATCAGTAAATTTGAATAAAATCAAACTTATTGAGAAATCATTAAAATTTTGTATTTATTCTGAAAGCCCATACCCAACTAACAATTTTGCTTCCTATTTCTGAAATTAAAGAATAATTCGTAGCTATAGTGCTCATATATACATACATATATATGAAATTATAGGTGTTTTAATATTTAAGCCCGGAGCAGGTAACTGAGCTGTCAAAAAAATTTGTGTTTCTTTTTTAGCTCAGACACATCAGAGCTCTCAGGTGGTGTTTCTTTTTTCAATCAGAGCTAGCTCTGAGCGCGCTCTATCTATGACCTTAGAATAAAATGACCGAGCAGATGGAGTAAAAAGATGAGCGCGGGTAACTTCACTTTTTTTCTTGTGGCAGACACGGTGGAAAATAAACAAACAAACAGATAAAAATGCAAATCGAAGCTTTTGACAGTTCAGTGCTCCAGAGTGTTTCAAAAATAAATCAGATAGCTCTTATCAAAATCTGATCAGAACGTACTCGACATACTCAAGCTCTGCTCAGTACTCTGCTCAGAGTTAAACGCCTTATGTATGGAAAATAACATAATTCAATTGTCCGCTAAGATTTTATCGGTTGGCGCGGATTCGAAACATCCAATTTTCCATAACTCTGGCATGTAAATGAATGAATTTAACCAATGGCTATGGTTATGTTAGCTTTCAAAGTAGTTGTGACTTGTGGTTAAGCTTATTGGCATAGACCTGTGACTTGAAATCCACACTAGAAGAAGTATATTGGGGTTGAATCACACGATCTCAGTGGGCAGTTCACAGTAGCCACGTTTTATTATCGACAGTGATCCATATAGATTAACCCTCGAAAATAAAACGATACGGATCATAGTGACAGTTGTGTTGTATCTTCATCTCTCTTTTGCTTATGTTTGTTGATTTTCAAAAGTTTTTGTAATACATGTTAAAAATTAATCCAGATCCCAATCTACATAGATCCGTAGATAATAAAACGCACTTTATGTTCACATCGTTTCCTTGTGAGATGTCCATGCTCTGGAATCGCTTGTGCAAAATGTCCATTGTGATACAGGTTCAGTATTCAGTGACTCGTGTGTGAAACCGCCAGCCCGAAATCCACTCCAAATAGTGACTTTCTCTGGATGCATTGCAATTTGGTGGGACTCGTGTGGATTGTGATCGCCGAAACTCGACAACTTTGCTTATTGACGAACCATTCATCCAGATATAAGCATCGTGGCCCATTCTTCGGACGGAGCAAGCAAAATGTAGCTCGAACAGAAGTCTCGCTTTCTTAAAACAATTTAATAATTTACACATTTTATTGAACTCTTTAAAGACTATTCACATGAGAGCGACCAACGACCGACGAATAAACGAACATTCGCCCATTTTGACATTTCGTTCACATGCATTTTTTTTTTCGTCGCGAGCGAAGTTTACTTAAGTGGTTTGCATATGAGCTACGACCTGCGAATGCGAATAAATCTTTTTAAGCACTTTTCACAGCTAATATTAATTTTTGTTTTGTTTTAACATTTCGACGAAGTGAATTAATGATCGAATCAACTATTTAAAAGGAAATCACTGCATACAATAATTATAAATTGAATTGACCAACAACGTATCTTCTGCGAACTGTCAAATTTAAATTCGCAATTCACAACTAGTGAAAGCATTCCATAAAACCGGCGACTTAAAAACTCGTTCGAATCTAACCTCAAATGTCAAACATCGCAATTGTATTGTGTTGCTCGTTTCATTTCTGAATCATATGAAAAATTGAATAAAATTTTTCCTTAGACATTCGGAAGTATTGATGGAACCGACAAGGAAGTCTTTATAGTTGAGGTATCAAAGTGAAATATTCTCTAAATCTATGACGGTTCATATTTAGAAGATGCACATGTAAGTTTTTTCTCCTTTTTAAATTTTGGTAACAAATTAAACAGCATAAAAGCCACCTTTTCTTAGAATAATTTTGCTTAGCACTCATTTCACTTTAATTTACCTACCTTTTTTTTGACAATTCGCACTGTTCGGCGACCAAAAAAAATACTCATGTGAACGAAATGTCAAAATTCGCGACCATTCGCAATTCGCAGTTCGCAGTTCGTGTCTCATGTGCAAAGCACTTTAGTTCCTTTTTGATTTTGAGGTTAGCCGCGCGCGAACAATTCATTCGTTGCAGTGTGGATGGTATGTGGAACGCGAATAGTGTTTGACAGTTCCTAGAGCAATCATATTTTTATTTATCTTTTTTTCAAATTTCTCTCATTTTACCAATTACAATGCAAATTTTAATGTATTAACATTAAATTAAACTGGATTTCTATCCTTTTGTAAAGTTTTTGTGAAGAATTTAGGCTTATACATGTTTTAAATCCCATTTGTTTTTTTATTCGTTTATCGTTGGTCGCTCTCATTATGAATAGTCCTTCACTCTCCATGTTGATTTGGCCAGACTTGCTTAGAAAGTAACAACCAATTTGACAGGATGTGGTCGCAATCACATGTCAAAGTTTAGTTTATAAATCCCTCTTGGAAAACACTTTAGAAGAAATTTTTAAAAAGTTAGTTTAATAAAACCTAACGCTCTTAGCCATTCACCTAAAATAATTTTTTGTATAAAGTCTACGATATTTTATTTTTATTATTTTTGTTTAATATTTAGTTGGGTTTCCAATGTATATACTTGTAATACAGTAATGAAAAAAAATATTTGTGAACGATCATTACGCGTATTCGCCTGTCCCCCAGAACTTTATTCCTCACCATTAAACCCCTTAAATTTTTACTTCTGATGTATAGCGTATAGGTACTGCGAATGTATGTATTTTTTTTTTTGGAAAACTGCTCGATAGATTTTAATAAAATCAAAAAATTTGATTCAGTAAAAGCTATTTTATAATGTTTCAAAAAAAAAAAAATATATGAATGGTATAATTGCAATATAACCAATTTTTTGCTTTGGATTTTCTCAAAAAACTCTGCAGGTAATTTTGATCATATTTTGTATGCAAAAGTGTATGGACTAATGGCTCCGTTGGGCGAAAATCCACATCAATCGATAACTTTTTGAGGATGCATTATCACCTGCTGAACCTCGTGTGGGTTGGTGCCGTCCCATATACGGCAATTTTGCTTTTTAACACAGCCAGCCATTCATCCAAAAATGCACTTCGTCACTAAAGATGATTTTTCGGCCAAAGTTGGGGTGCTTTTGCAAAAGCTTCGAAGCCCAGTCATCGAACAGACCGTCTTGTCTGTGATTAGGTATAAACTTTGAGCTTCTGGGTGAGTTGGATCTCGTACGAGCAATGGCCCAAGTTCCGTTGGCGTACGAACGTTGGCTGATTGATTACGGAACCGGTCGGTCGTCTCAAATTTGGTCACCAAAATGCTGAAGTGTCGACTTTGAAGGGCCACCACGTCTACCGTAAGAAAACGTTTGCACCAGCGAACACTAATTTTGATAATAAAGTTTTATCATTTCAACATATTATTCAATCACTTAATAATAAAGAACAGATTTGACAGATGTCAGTAAATTAAAATGGCCGCCGAAATCTACTTGCGCCATGTGAAAATCCTTTAGATCACTGAACATTCTACCTGTGAGACATTTATATTATTTTAAAGTTTCTAAAATATTCTTTATGAGATGTGGATATCTACAGAGTCCAAACTCTGAGGTCCGCAATTTGCGAAACAACCTTGACAGCTATGTATCCGTCCCCTCATTTCATTATATTCGAACCTTAAAATTATACTTGCAAAAAATTAAAATATGGCTTCTTGAAATTGATCATAACCAAATCGAAGTTTTGTTGATCTACATCAATTAGTTTTAAGCTTAATCAATTGTCTTTTATAACAAAAATAATGTTTATTTTGTCCATTTTAATTCTTGTATTTAATGTTTGTATTCTCGTTATGTTAATCTTTCCTTAATATTGTTCACCCCACATAAGTCATTTATTTATACTGAGTGTCATTTATCACTATTTAAATTGTTACTATAACTATTCTTTTTGATAATATTTCTTTTAAAATTTGTATAATTATCCTTTGTTACTTTTATAAATGTATTATTATAATAAGAATAATGAAAATAAAAAAAAAAAAATTATTCTTAAAAAATGAAAAAGTTGTAAATAACAATTAATTTAGTTTCAAAACGCATTTCTTTTTGAATTTTTAGTCTTAAGTCAAAAACGTGCGCTATTACCCCAAACTATATTTTTACTTGCAAGTCCTTGGGTGCCAGCACGTAACTTGATACAATCGAGTCTAGTCGATGTAATCGAGTATAGGGAGTTCCTTATTTGATTCAATCGAATCATAAGAAAGAACTACCTGTTCTCGATTGTATCGACCTAACTCGACCGTATCAAGTTACGTGCTAGGACCCCTGCCTTTGGAAAAAAAATCGAACTCGAGATTTTGATCAAAGTTGACATTACGATGATAGCGAACAAGAAAAAAGTGGTCACATTTTTCTTACACTTCTGTGGGACAAATGGCTAAAATAATGCAAAATCGCGGGATTTCAACATATTTCTCGGGACAAAATAAGTAATTAATTATTTTTTATATTAATTACTAATTAAATGACTTTTTTTGTTACTTGCCATTTGCAAATATTTTTCTTTTGTCAATTTTAATGACAGATGTCAGTTTGCAAAAATACAATCTTCGTTAAGTTAGGTTTGTTTGATTGAAATTTTAAAAGAGATGTCTTAAGGTTAAATCACAATACAGAGATTGTTTGTTAACAATGAAATATATTTAGGTACATTGGAAATTATTTTGTGAGTTTGAGTCCCAACACCGGAAAAAGCTGCCCGGCGGGACAGATGAATTTATGTCTTAAATCCGGGAATTCCCGGGTAAAACAGGACGTCTGGCAACGCTTGTCACTACGGCAATACCGTCTATCCGTCTATCTGTCTGTATGTCTGTATCATCTATCATCTATCATCTATCAGGCATAAAGCTCTATTCTGGATTCTGTTCAGTAGGTGCAAAGATGTTTTGGAGGCACCAGACGAGATTTATAAGAATTGTATTCTAGGGACGTATGTAGGCTTTATAATTTGTGCTCAGATCAGATGGGGAAAAAAGTTTTTATATCGCATTAAGAAACCTAAGGTTGCGCGTACATTAGTGCGACAAAGCGATGCGATGCAAGAAGCGTTTGCGTGCGAGAAAAATATTTACATTGATTTTTATATTATACGTGCGCATCAAGCAAACACAAACTGTTCTGACCACTTTTTAAAAGGAGTTTGCGCGAGGTTTCAAGAAAAAAATTAAACGATGACTTGATAACTTTAGTGGCAATAATTATCAAGGAATTAACAACACAACCGCACGAAATAGCCTTTACTGTGCGCACTAATTCTCACATCTCGAATCGCTTGTCACATCGCTTCTCGCATCGCAGCGTTTTGTCGCACTACTGTACGAATAGCCTAAGCATTTGATCGCATTTTTATCAATATCCAATATGTGTCATTCCATAAAAGGTAAGTAAAGCACGTATCAAGAATTGACAGCGTTTCAGTTTCCACGATGCATGTGGTATCCATGAACAATGGCATAGGGGAAATATTCCGCTTTAAGGACAAAAAACAGCTCTGAGTTTTAGAAGCATTAAATTCAACACGTTTTTTAATACCCCATTTAACGATGCTATTTAGATCGGAATTTAATGAGCTAAACATAATGTATATTGCCGTTGAAATTCCACATTCGAAGAACAAGGAATTGAATTAGGAAATTAATATGAAAAGCTGAGGCTGCAGTCATCAGCAAAACAGTTACATAAGTGGATTAGGAGTTTCGGAGAAAAGATCATTTTTTATAATAATAAGAAAAAGAGCCGGAGACAAAACAGAGCCTTAGGGGAGCCAGCATTTATTTTACGAACTTCAGACTTGAAACCATCCAAAACAACTTAAATTGAACGGTCAGAAAGGTAATTACTAATTCAACCAATAAGAGATGCATCAATATCAAGCGCACCCATTTTTGATAAAAGAGCAGGATACCCAGACTCTATCGAATGCCTTAGAAATATCAAGCGCAATGATCTTACTTTCCCCAAAAAGATTTAAGGATTGGTGTTGCACTTTTCAGTGAGATTATGCCATCAAATCACATGTGGATCTATTACTGCCAAAACCATATTGACGGTCATTAAAAAGATTATGTTCTTCAAGATATATCTTAAGCTGCCGATTGATCAGTGTTTACGTGACCTTAAACAAAAGGGACGTCAGGGCGATTGGCCGGTAATTAGAGAGTGAAGAAGATGCGCTTTTTGGACGGTCGCTGTTTTCCAACTCTTCAGGAAGTATCCTGTAGAATACGAAAGATAGAAAAGTTTGCGCAGTGGTTTTGCCATTGTAGAAGAACATACGAGTATCTTCAGTACAATGGCCAGCAAATTTGAGAATATCGAGATCTTTTAACATTCTAGCGGCTGCTCGGGTGCGAAAATAAATTGTTCCCATTGAAAAGTTTACATTTTTAAGAACCAGTGGATTCATGTCACTATCGCGCAGAGAAGAATTTTCTGCAAATAGTTCTACAAGCAAATTAACTTTTCTATGGAACTAACAAGGGGACAAATTACGCTTCAGTTACCGAGTGAGTGAGTCCCATCAGTGATCGAATTAAAATGTCAAATTAGGGTAATCGATTGCTTTATGAAGTAAGCGGTAATGCCAAACTCACATAATTCAGTCACATATTACTCGAAAACTGATGCAGTAATTTGGCCCAAGGGTTAGCATTGTAGATGAGCGTGGGAACCGACGAAGAGGTGAAGTTTTTAATTTTCTTTACGAATGACCAAAAGTTTCTACTGCCTTTAGGGCACTGGATTATTTTTTTGTCTTATTTTTCGTTTGTGAAAGAATTTGGTTCTTTGGATCCAAGCGTTACAAGCATTCCTTGCTTGCTTAAGCTTGTTTTCTTTTGGCTTTAAACTCTTTGATCTGTGAGGGACAAACATTTTCAAAACATTTATGATTATGTTTGTTATCATGTCAGTACACGAATCCACGACCCTATCGAGAAAGCTTAACGACCAGCTAAAGTTCGGGAAAAATTTGTTGAGACTATTCCAATCGGCTTTCTCATATTGCCATACGACTCTCTTAAGGGATTTTTTCTTTAACTGGGGCGTTGGAGCATGGAAAAACAGCTGACACCACACTTGGTTTGAAATGAACCCATCGAAATTAATTACAAAAATATCTTAAATGTTGTCGTTGTCTTAGCTATACAAAATTAATTTTTAATTTTTGTTTGAAAAAGAAAAAAACAATATCAATTTGCTCATCAAAAATTCTCACCTTTGACTTCTCTCAGAGTACACACACACACTCTTAACAAAATACACATTTTCCTCTTTAACACCCACAGTGTTTCCTTTTCCAAAATGGTTTGTAATTTTAATCAAATATTTATGAACAAGGCCAGGCCAGGGCATCACTTAAATAAGACGTCATCTGGCAATTCTTATCAACCATAAACATGTCCCCTGCTAATTTCAACCATCAGAATTCAGGACCAACCGACAAAAAACGAACTCAATCTACCCACCTTTACCTGCAGAAAAAGGTGTAGCTACACTGTACACGAAGAGTACAACACCCCATTGTTCCAGGCAGCAGGCAGGTCCTTTTTATATTATACTTCTACCGAAACCGAGCCACCACATGTGGGTGTTCAAATGCGTTCATGTGTGTAGGCAGGAAGCACTTACCTTGTCATGTCATTTTAAGGATATTTTATCACTCACTTACCGCAATTTACTACTTGCCACATAGTTGTTCTCGAATGTAACGAACCGTTTCCACGCACAACTTCGGTGCGTACCTCCATAACGTAATCGTTATTAAACTTCTTTCCGTCCCTTCTATGTCCTGCTGCGGGAACAAGAAGAAGTCTTCCGTACCGTGTTCTGGGAAAAGTACTTAAAGTGGATTTTCCTTTGTTTACCTGCTGATGTTAGAATTTTTAGAAGATATTGGCCAAGTGTTGTAGACGAAGAACTATGCTCCTATTCTGAAAACTTTCCTTGAACATTTTTAAAGCTAGTCAGTCACCCTCCCTGTCCTAGTGGAAACGTCCAAAAGTCGATTATAGAGGGCGAACAATTTAAGTGTCCGTAAGGGACGAATTACCGTGCTCATTTTAAGCCTCAATTCAATGTGATTTATTTACCTACATATTCATCAGAAGTTCACCTGGATCTGACCCTGGATTTGCAAAATTACCATCCATTCATATTCGGTACTGAATCGGAACGTTGGTTGGGTGGCGTCGGCATCGGATAGGAAGCTGCATTATAACGAGTATCCGTGGAGAAGAAGTGTGAGAATAATGGTGAAAGGAATTACACACACTTCTTGCTTACATTAAGAGATTAATGCATTCAGTTATTTGTATGGAATATACTCGTATGTATGTTGGTACTATGTGTACTCTAAGCTTAATGGTGCAATCATTTATCATCCCTGTTCTGTTTGATAAATAATTATCGATTTCTTCATGGGTTTGAACACGAAGATGTGTGCATGGCAGGCCTAGGCACTATTGGTAGTGTAAGGGGCTACATATTGAAGGAACATAAGGAAAATTCGGGTTGTGGTTGTGTAAAAAAAAAAACGACCTAAACGCACTGTGGACCTGTGCCAAATCGCTCTCATAAAAGAACGTACACATATTGAACTCGTAGTTGGACATTATTATTCCTGAAGTACGAGTATGTCTCTGAGTTTTAAAATGTTAAAAACAAAAGTTTTAGTTTGGATGTGTTAGGAACAGAGATTAGAATATTAGTGACTTTCAGTCACACTGTGATTGTGATTCGTGAATTCGAAAAAATATATTTTTTAATTCAAAGTTATTCTTAGTATGAAAAGGCATGACGGAAGCAGAAAAATGATTGTGAGGCAAACAAGAGATTAAGGTCTTATGCTAAAAAACAACTTTTGTACTTTCTATGCATTTCAAATTAACTCCCTAGCATTAATTCAGCAAAGGACAGATAGAAACTGGCTAAAGAAATACATACGTAGAACCCAAATCAAGGTTTCTGAGCTTATGCTCCACGTCGAAAATGTTCTCAACTCAGATGGTTTCCTAATATGTACATAACGAAATGCTTTCTGTGTTCATCCCGCTACTAGATAGTCCAATCGACGTGTAAGAACTTAACATTGTACAAAAGGGGGTAAAGATGGTATACTCTATGAATTAATGAATGAAACGCAAGTAATTGCTTAATCGGAGAGGTGCACGCTTTTTCAACGAAATTTGCCAATAATTTACGAAACTACCTCTGCAAGTTATAAAACCGCTAAATAACATTGAGATTGATAACACCATTGATCAATTTGAAACAAAGCTCTGGACATGCAGAAAACCCCCCGGACCAGCAGAGAGAGGTATGCAAACCTGTCCTAGCTTATAAAAGCAATATATGGGCATGGTCACCGGCAAAAAGACTTCTTAAAAGGCTCCAGAATTTACCACAGGACTTTAAATAGGTAAAGTGATGAGTACCAGCAACTTTATTCAGAACTTAAGTGCACCAACACAATCTTCAACCAGGCAGTGAAACATCATCCGAAAACGGATTTCAGGAAAAGGCTCGTAGATATCAAATCCCGATATAAATGCTCGAACAGAAGACCCACTCTCATGAAACAATTACATTATTTGCCCGCTATTACTCTTCATGTTGATTTGGCATAACAGACTTAGTAAGCGACATCCAATTTGACAGATAAAACTTCAACAATAAGACTGCAATAATTAGCAGATGATTTTTATGAAAATCATAATTAGAAAGCCATATAGTTAAAGTAATTTTTCTATAGCATTTAAAAACTATATAGGTACATATGTATATAAACAGAAAAATTAACATAAACAATATGGCCGCCATGAACTGTCAAAATCTACAAGTCTCTATTGGAAAGTTATGAAATGAAGTTCAAGTGATTAATGGCTTGGGATATACGATATACTTGAATGGATAGCTAACTGTCTTTGCAAAACATGCTTTTGAAGAGAGTTTTCTTGAGCAATCAAATCAAGAATTGTGTTTTATATTCTCACATTTTCTCATTCAATTGAACTAAGCTCCATCTAGACTCTGATTATTTCAAAAATTTAAATTCACTTTATGTTCACTCTGTTTGCTGACCTTAAGTATATTTACTCTAAGCTTTGTTATTGTTTGCGTATTAAAATTTTTGACTGGATATTAGCTTTTTCAAAAAACCCAGCTAATGAACGGCTCGTAGGGATCATTCTTTTGTACGTGTTAGTAGGAATGGATAAGGCCTACAATTTTCTGGCGATTCTGAAAGGCTAATGAGCAGCACTTTTCATGATGAGAAGATAATCTTGAAGGATTTGTCAGTTCCTCGCAAGAGGCAGTACACCACTGGAAAAAACATTTTTGCAGCGGTTAAGAATAGAACCTAAGACCCTCTGCTTGACAGTCCAATACACTTACCATTATGCCAATAATCATTTTTCAAAAACATTACCGGCTTGGTACCGGTTGGTAACGCCGGAGTAGTATCTGAAACGGGTAGTCGTGTCGTCCTGCGTTCTTTGGTCAAAGTTTTAACAAGCTATAGATCCGACGTTAAGATCTGTCATTTAAGTACACAAAATTTAAAGAGTAAAATTGATGAGTTTCGATATATTTTTGAAGCTTTTGGGGTTGATTTGGTTTATGTATCAGAGACTTTGCTTACTGGTGATCTGAATGATAGTATGTTTCACCTCGTAGGCTTTAAACTTGTCCGAGCCGATCGAACTAGATGCATCGGTTACGGGGTTGCAATATATGTAAAAGGAAATATTCCATGTAGTGTTAAATGTAGGTCTCCTAATGACTGTCAGAAGGATAATTTGTGTCTAGAGATAATTGGAGAAAATGAGAAACTTCTCGACGGAGCCGTGTATAGGCCTCATAGGTCAGTAAATACGGGACTCTTATTTCCTTACTAGAAGAAATCACTGTCTCTTCGTAAAGGGCATTTATTAGAAAGCATGCTGACTTTAATCTATCCCCGGTTGATGTTTTCTTCGTCAGTGAAACTAGTTATGTTATCCTGTAAAATCAGTTGTCTGCTCCTGCCTTTTCCAAACATGACCTCATCTACCTAACTTTTGATTTAGAATATTGGTTCACCTTTCACCTTTACATAAAGGGGCTTTAAACTTATTAGTCATGATGCTTTAGAGAGCGATGTTCCGAGCAAAGATTGAGATCACTTATATTTCATGACTCCATATGATGAACAAATACATTTTTTAGAAACTAATATTAATTTGCTTTTTGATAAGCATGTTCCTCTGAGGTCCAAAACTGTTAAACTTGGACAGCGCCCATGGTTCACAAATAATATCCGACTACATATGAAAAAGCGTGACCTGGCTTACGAACGCTAGAAAAAAATATAAGCTAATTGAATAGTGTAGGGAATACTGCTATCTTCGAAACAAAACTATTACTCTGATTTGTTCCACTAAAAGTCTAATCTTCGCCAAATGGTTAGACCCATCTTTGAGTGTAAAAAAGCTTTGGAACAACTTACGCACTATAGGTCTGGTTAAACCGAAAGGTCAAGTTTTCAACAATATTGACGAAAATGCTCCCAACGAAGAATTTATAGATCGTCCATCTTTCTTGAACGAAGTGCGACCTACCTTTCAACAAAACATTTCTTTAGCTGATACCTCTGAATCTGGCAATAAGATTAAATTTTCAGGAATTTCCCAAGCTGACGTAGTAGAAAGCATACTCTCTGTAAAATCCAATGCCGTCGGAATTGATGCTGTACAACCTAAAGTTTTCTAAAAATAATATTGCCTCATATAACTTTTGCCATCAACACAATATTAACAACAAGTGTGTTTCCCAAAGTATGGATGAAAGCTAAAATCATAACCTTCCTAAGAACTCAAATGGTAAATATTTTCGGCCTATTTCCATTCTCACATTTTTGTCGAAGGCTTTTAAAGAAATTGTGAAGGTACAAATTAACTCTTTTTTGAATACTTCGAACATGCTTATCCCTGTGAAATCTGGGTTTCCAGAAAAACAGCTGCACCAACACTCTTCTGACGGTTGTTGATGAAATCAGACAAAATATTGATAAAGACCAAATAATCTTTCTCTTGCTACTACTCACGAGCGTTTAATATCGTCGATCATTCTTGTCTCTGCTGAAAACTCTTGAATAAATTTAATTTTTCACTTACTACTAACAAACTTCCATTTTCGTATCTAAACGGTCGAAAACAAGCTGTTTTCATAAATAATGTTTTTCAAACGTAATGACTTTTAATAATACGTTGACTTGGAGAAACCATATCAATTTATCCACAGGAAAAGTTTATGGCGTACTTCGCTCCTTATGAACATCTCAGTACTACACTCATATAAAAACTTGAATTATTCTCGTTAAATCACTAATTTTTCCAATTTTGTTCCAAGGATGCGAAGTTTATGGGAAGTGTGATGACTCCTGTAAAAGAAAACTTAATGCTGCCTTTAACAACGCTATTAGATACGTCTTCGGCCTTCGGGGGTTTGATAGAATACCTCATTTTTCAAAGATAGTGTGTGGTTTTCAAAAACCTCCTAGCTTTTTCAATAGAATTACGTTCTCTGCTTCCACTAGAACAGCGCAGATTCTTCAACCGCGGTTTTCTTGTTTGACGTCTGAACGTCAGTTTTTTGTTAACACTATCCGTCTCTGGAACTCTCTGCCACGACATATTAGATATATTGCAGGTAAGAGGAGATTTCAAAAAGAACTCAAGGCACATCAAGGATCAAGCAGTAGGTATTGCAATATCGTTGAATAGAGTTGTGGATAAGTCACTAGTGTAGTGGTTAATATACCACACAACAACATCATACTGAATTAACATATCGTCCGGATAAATCTCGTATATACATCTGTATATTTTCATTTTAATTGCTCTGACTAGTGACTATGACACGAGCTATTTTGGGAAAATAAATAAAACATTTACATATCAATTACATTACCTACAGCTAAATTCTAAAAACAAACTATATGATATAAGTTTTGGATTCATAAAAAATCAAACTCGAGATTTTTATCATACTTGACATTTCAATGGTAGAAACCACAATAAAAGCGGGGCCCATAGTTCCATGTGTCTATCTGTAAGCATGTGTGCGCGTACTTTGACTGACAACTTAAATTGCTGAACTGATTTTGTTGAAATATGGTATGAGGTAGAATATCTAGTGACCAACACTCTCTCAGTTAAAGTCACTTTTTTTCATTTCCTGTTGCTGGATACTGTCGAAAAATCATTAAAATCGATCCGGCGAAAGATAAGACATGAATTTTCAAAATCAAAATTTCTCTTAATGGTGTCGGTCACTGGGTGTCTTACACTATTCAAGGATTTTAGGTGATTATCAAGAAAAAATATTGAAATTTCTTTCAGCAACACAAATAACTTGAAATGTGATAGAATCGTTAAAGAAAACTTATTGATCTCGAAAACAGCTTTAATAATTTTAATAAAAACAAAATCCTTGCAGTAACTATTCTTTTTAAAAGATTCAATATTTTTTTTTTGAAATCAAATTTACAAAAAACGGGTGTAAAAACTTGTTTTGTAATTATGTCCTTAAGCTTACATTATTAAATAATACTTAAAATTGGCATACTAAAGTTTAAAAAAAAAAGGTATTTATATTAGAAAATGTACTACAAAGAACTGCTCTAACTATTTTTTTTTTTATTTCGTTTATACATACTATATTTCATTTATGTGTACTTTCTTAAGGAATTAATTTAATTTGTACATAAATGTGTAAATACTTTTTAATATTTATGATTCAATAATTACATGCATGATTTCATAGCATACATTTTTTTTATTCGAAGCTTATTTGACATAAGGGCAAGTACGATTGTTGCAGTTGTACAATTTATTTAAATTTTTAAATAAGGTAGATTTTGTTTAATTATTGAAACTGTATCCTCATTGAAAGACTTTTTTTATTAATTTAAAATGCCTTATAATACAATATGAATAAAGGTGGTTAACAAAACGTAAAATGCCCTATGAAATGTACAGGGTAGGCTTAATGTCAAAATTATGCAGTGAGCAAATGAATTTTTAATGGAGGTATTGAAGAGATTTCAATGTTCTGTCAGAAGGAATCAGGATCAAGGGCTTTTTGTGTATACAATACTTACCCATCTTACCCTAACCATTCGTTGCGTAAATGCATTGTCTGAAAGGATTTAATTCTATTTAATTCCAAAATACAAAATCCTTTTGAGCGATTGCTTTTGATGGAATCATTTCTATAAAATGGTTTGTTGTACACTTTAGGGTAATTTATATTAAATTTTCAATGAAGTGTAGAACACCTTTGCTACCTGTCTAAAATAAAAGAATTTCCTATTGAATTGCGAGAATCGATTTAAATGTGGTTCTAAAATGTTTGGTGTAGGATTGAAGAGGAGATACTGATGCTCATTGGTTTCGAAGGTCTGAATACCAAAATAAGAAGAACAAAGTAGCAATGCATTCCACATTCGAGAAGTGTGGTTGAATAAAGAAAATCAATACATAATTTGAATTTGAGTTCAAGGGCAAACTGATGTGAATTCCTGTTTTTGTGGTAACACTTCCAAAAGAAAGAATAAAGAAAAACAAATGAATATTCACTGTTCAGAAAGAAGATATTATGAAAGAAAGATATAATGATTGTATTTAATAGAAAGAGAATAACGGTAAGGTAGAAGAATATACTGAGAGAATCAGTTGTTGTGGATCTGTTGACGAGGAAAGACCTTTTATTTCTTTAACCGAATATTGTTTTAGTTTTGTATTGAGCAACACTTTAAACTGCGTACAGTATTACTATAAAATTGTTTAAGGGGAGGAATGCAACTGGCAGCTTTGTTTAAGAAATATATCGATAGAGTACAATGAGAGACATGAAACATTACGATGATTTTCAACTGAATGAAAAGTTTTCGTAGTAATTCAACTACTTTTAGTTTTAAAACAGCTCACGGATTGTTTGGATGATATTGGCCTTAAATGCTTCAATCGTTTCCGGATTGTTGGCATAATATTGGTTCTTCACGTTTCCCCACAAAAAAAGTCCAAAGGGGTCAAATCGCAGTTCTGAGGCAGCCGAGTGACATCGACAAGACGGCTGATAACACGATTTGGGAATTTGCTGCGCAAAAGATCGGTCGACCAAATCCATGTCTTTAATTTCAGTAAAAAAAAAAGTCGTTAACATAGCTCTGTAACGCTCACCGTTAACCAAAACGTTGTTCTCAGCCTCATTTTCGAAGAAAAATGTTCCAATGATGCCACGACTTCATAATCCCCACCAAGCTGTCAATCTCTGCGGATGCATTGGCTTCTGCACAATAACGTGCGGGTTTCCGCAGATGCGGCAATTTTGTTTGTTAACGTAGCCCCGAGATGAAAATCCGCCTCGTCAGAAAAGATGATTTATCACCCAAAATTGTTGTCCAATTCAAGCAGTTCAGAGGCCTAATGGATGGTCATGTGCCTTCAATTGCTGAGTCAGTTGGGCCTTGTAAGCGAGATCTTTGTGCAGAATTCTCCTCAGGCTAGTGTGTGAAATATTGAGCTGTTGATATCGATGGAGAGTTAATGTTCGTGAATTGGGTCTCAAACTCTCGGCTACACTAGTCACATTATCGTCCGTACTGACCGTACGACGACGGGGACCATGAATGTTGTCCAATGTCCACTAGCATACCAGTCTAATGAACTTTTTGCACAAACATGCGTACAGCGGGCGTGGCGGGTGCTTGATTTTGTCCAAAACTTCTTTTCAAAAAACACACTGTTTGGGCTACACAGCACTCACTTTGGAAATAAGTTTTCAATATTTCCCAACGTTTCGTTCCGCAGAGGTATGAGACTGACTTTCTGTCAAGATTTTGAGCGGGACACAGCTGTGAGTGTCAAAATAACCTATGATTTAAAAAGAAACCACAAGAAGGCCCAGCCGTATGCCATTATTTTCGTCATAAGAAACATACAAGTGAAAATGACGTTTAATCTTGTCTACACTGGCCTCGTATTTCCAAAAGGAAACTTCAAATTTTCTCCACTTTTAGTAAAACTCATTTTTACATAAATATTCTGACTCAAAATTGTGAAAATTTCATTAATTTTTAGAAATTTAGTGGTTGAAGTTGTGGCGGTCTTAGCTGGACGTCAGCCTTAAGTTTGATGGGAAAGGGATATTAATTCCAAGCTGATGGAATTGCGGTACTGAATTAGCACTAACATGGAACTTAGTTCCTGCATAATGAATTTTTTGAAATTTAGTGTTTGGAAGTGTGTTCGTCCTGACTTCAAACTGGTTCCGCCTCAAGTTTGATGGATCTTAGTTCTGAGGTAGTATTGTGGTACCAAATTAGCACCAAAATGGAACTTAATTCCTGCATCATTAGAGTTTTGAATTTCTTTTGTGGCGCACTCAGCTTGAAGGACTTGTTGCTAAAGAAACTTCAAAGAAGTTCTTAAAATTTTGCATATAAACTTACAGTACAACAATATTTTTTGAATTAAAAAAATAATATTATTTTGAAAATTCAATATTTCAAAAAATGGTTATATAATTTTTTTAATTAAGTATTTATATGCGTAATATGAGAAACCCCTTGGTAAATTTTAGTGATCCATCACTCAGCAGTGCATATTATGTTTAAACAATATTACATAATATGTACGTCTCTCCCACGAACCACAGTCCATTTTTAGGGACAATATGTTTGTAGTTTCGTTTATTTTCTCTTCAAAAACCACGCGTAGGTGAAATCGAATCTAGCTTGGAAGCCTCTCTCTCAAAACTCATAAATCATAAATTGTATTCCTCCTGGAATTGGTGTCAGGGTGTCCCGCCAGTGTTTTGATTAAAAATTCAAATAAACGAGGCCAAACAAAGGAATTATAAATAATCTTGCATGACATTCAAATATCATACATAATACATTTATTAATGAATCCTGAATTAAAAAAAATATATATTTGTCCTGCCGCACGATTGTTGGTACTGCCTACGTATGTATAATTTCGTCACCGAATGTCTAATGTCATTGTGTGTTTTTCCTAAAATAAATTGTATGGAAACTCTACGAGAATTCCACAAAATTTCTTTGTTTTTTTTTTTTTATTTGATGAATGATTATTGTATGTTTGTTGTAGACATATTAGTAGTGCGCGTTTGTCATTGTCGCACATCGGGGTCGAGGCCGTTTTGAGGAGAATTTCTAACTAATTTTATTTACGTCTCTGTCGTCATCGTATGTTTGTACCTAACATACACTTTTTGAATGTGAAAAAGACGTAGGAGTACGAGTACCTGTCAGTTTAAGCATAAAAAAGTCTCATGCTCAGCCATCCACTCGATTAAAATCATCAAAAAGGAACAAATGGTGTCATTCCTATGACTATGACATCTGCTAAAGGACATCAGTGTCAGGAAAAATATAAACCAGAATAGTTGATTGAAATGACTTGAAACATTTTGTGAAAATATTTTTTTTTTCATTTGGGAAGATTAATTGAATATTCTGATATTAATATTTTTTTTTAAATAAATAAATTGAAGGACCATTTATTAATTTGAAGGACCCTTCCATTTTAATTTCAGAAAATGGATTGAAGATACCCAACAACTAATCAAGTTAATAGTTTTCAAATAAAGTTTAAAAATAGAGTTGTGACCGCAGCGTATAAACGGATATGAAAGCATGGTTAAAATAAAAGAGGTTTCTTCAACTACCTCAAAAATGCGGGACACTTTGTAGTTGCTCGAAAGAGGACTTTTCTACTCAATTACCATTTTAGTCAAAAGAAGCAGCGTGGCAAGAGGTTTTCTCCATTTGAATTCAGGGCTGGTGTTATTGTCTGACTTAATAGCGGCGCCTATGTAGGCAGTCCTTAACTACCTCGAAATTATAGCTGTCTATGGTGAAGTTCTATCCAAGACGTCGTCGGTGTTGTATGTCCGTTCTTGATGACAGCATGTACTTGCCTTTGCCCTCATTGACTGCTAAGCCTATATTCTTCACTTCCGTCTCAATGTTCACAAAAGCGCCACCGATATCACACTTTATTCTTCCAACTATATGTCATTGTGTTCTAGTTCTGGGTATCCGAGTATTTGGACTTACTTTTGAAAGATTGTGCCTCTAGTGTTGACGAGTGACTTGCACTATTCTTTCAAGAACGATGTTGAAAAGGCACGACAGAGACAGGAAGCAGCTTGCGTTCTCCAAATTTTTCCTGCACGGATAAATTTGTCAGGGATGCCAAAACTAGACATTGCTCTTTATAGTTCATCCATTAGATGCTATCATATGACCCATTGAAATCGATGAAAAGGTGTTAGGTGTCGATTTAAAGTTCTTTGGTACTCGTATTTTCCAGGATCTTCCACAATGTGAATATTTGGTCGATGGTGGACTTTCGTGTTCTAAGGCCCTACTGATATGGTCCTATCCGGTCGCTGACGAAAGGCTTCAGAGATTCACATAATACTGCATCAGACAGGATCTTGTATGCGATGTTCTGAAGAGTTATGCCTCTATATAGTTGGCGCAGTTCAGAGGGTCTCACTTCTTGACGATCGCGCATACAATGCTGAGGTTCCATTCATAGGGCATGCTTTCTTCCGCCCATATCTTGCAGATGATCTGGTATATACTCCCAACTAAGTCATCGCTTAACGCTTTGTAAAGTTTATCAGGCAGGCCATCAGCTTCAGTGACTTTGTTGGATTTAAGATTCCATATACATATAGCTATCTTCACTACGTCCAAGTTGGGTGGGTGGTATTGTTGGACTGCGTCGCCTAAGTAGAATGGTTTAACCGTCGTAATAAAGTTTTGATAAATTGTCTTAACATATTTTCAGCATGAACTGCGTTTCTACCTAGGTGTTTCCGCGATCATTCATGCATGCTTCGACTCGGGGATTGTATCACTGAGATGGTATATTTACCTTACCTTTTTTACCCTGCCGAACCTCATTCCTGCAATGGCATCAATCAATCCTTTTTCAAAGCTTGTATGGCATCTTGTGTTGATTTTTTCTCGACCGATAAACCAACATATTGGCCAACTGAAATGTCAGACCTTGTAGACTTCTTTATCGCAAAAGGACTAGATAAAATTTACACGAAAATCGAGGAAAACTTTGACCTTTCTACTGATCATTTAACAGTCATGTTGACAGTAAATGGAAAGCTAGTCAAAAAGGAAAGAGGTCCATTTTTATGTAACAACAGAACTAACTGGAATAAATTCAGAGAACATTGCGAAGACAATATTGTGCTTGTTATATCTTTGAAAACGCCTTTAGAGCTAGAAGGTGAAATCGATATATTTATTAAAGTCATACAAGACGCTGCATGGAAAAACACTCCACACAACTTTAGAGACCCAGTTAGAAGCACAGATACAATTCCACCGGAAATAAAAGATCTGCTTCGCGAAAAAAGAACTGTTCGGAAAAGATGGCATCAATCCCGAGCACCTCCAGGACAAAACCATCTTAAACCGCCTCTCAAATGAACTCAAATATGCTTTTCTTAAAGTCTGACTGCGGTAAAAATACGAACTACTCATTATGGAAATCTATAAAAGATGTTGAAAAGCCGCAAATACATTCAGCGCACCAATCAGGAAAAATAATGGTGGATGGGCTGAATCCGATAGAGAAAAAGCCGATTTATTTGCTGAACATCTAGAGGAAACTTTTAAATAGCCATCTGAAAACTTTCTTATTCGGAATATCACGTTATCAGAACTTTATCAAGCTATTAAAAATCTTGAAAATAATAAAGCTCGCGTGCTTAAATTTAAGCCCTTTAGAGCTACCCAGAAAAGCAGCAATTAAACTTCAGCACCTTATGAATGCGGCATTAAGGCTTTCATACGTTCCACGCCAATGGAAAGTCACTTCCTATTATCGAAGAAAAGATGCTTATTCCTGACCATCAATTTGGTGTCCGGAAAAGCCACTCCACATTTGATTAGGTGTACAGAATAACCAATGAAATTGAGAAATCACTAGAGGGAAAAAATGTATGTTCAAGCGCATTTCTAGACGTCTCTCAAGCCTTCGACAATGTCTGGCACGATTACCTTAAGTTTAAACTCCGACAGGTCTTTCAATTCAAATATATTACATCCTTGAGTCCTACCTTGAAAGTAGGCTATTTCGAGTTAAGCAAAGAAAGAAATATTCGGATTTTAAGAAAATCAATGCTGGTGTTCCCCAGGGAAGTGTTCTCGGTCCGATTCTGTTCGTACTATACACTAGCGATATTCCTCAAGAAGAAGATACCATGAAAGGTACTTTTGCAGATGATACGTCTATCATTGCAATATCCGATTCAGTTGAATCTGCAACCCAGAAGCTCCAACGAGCTCTAGATAAAATTTCGGTATGGACTAAGAAATGGCGAATTGTTCTTAATGAGTCCAAATCAACACATGTTAATTTTACTTACAAAAAAATTACCAATCTGCCCACTTACATTAGTTCGGTGCAAATACCATATGCTATAATGAAGCTAATGAAGTACCTAGGAATGACACTAGACGCTAAGCTTAAATGGAAAACTCACGTTAAAAAGAAACGAGATCAACTTGAAAATAAATTACGTGAAATGAATTGGCTTATTGGAAGATACTCCAAACTCGGTTTATTTTTTTTTTTTTTTTTTTTTTTCAGCATTTACGATAAATTGCTTATCTATAAGCAAGTGATAAAACCAGTATAGACGTACGGTATACAACTTTGGGGTTGTACTAAACCAAGCAATAGACAAATATTACAATCTTATCAGAAAAAAGTTCTCAGAGAAATCTTTAATGCTCCGTGGTATATTAGAAACAGTGATTTACACAGAGACTTATACGATTACCAACTATTGAAGATGAAATAGCAGTTTTCGCTGAAAAGCTACGAGCTCACTTAAATGAAATAGAAATTGAATTATTCGACAAGCAATTGATGAGACAAACCTTGTGCGCCGACTTCAAAGAACGAGACCGTTCGACCTAGCGCCATAAGGAGTATCCGCTTTCAAATGCGGTATCCGCATGTCCTTTCAGTGGGGAGCTACCTGCCAAACGTGATTATATTATGAAATTAAAACTACTTAATAAGGTAACTTAGTTGTAGTCGCACGAACAAAGGGGAGGTGTTTTTTAGCCTCTCAATCTAAGAGAACGGATACGAAGTCTTTCTTGTCTCAATCGATTTCAGTAAGGTTTTTGACAAAATTTTACATAAACTTACTCGTATTTTATTCAAACTGACGCCCCTTGAACGTATCTTCTTAAGATGGATTTCTTATTAACTGAAAAACCGGTACTACAATGTTCGATTCATATCTACCTTCTCTAAGTTTTTTTTAGCTACCTCTGGGGACCCACAAGGCAGCCACTTAGGACCGTTCCTTTTTATTCATATACCATTAACGGTATTGAAAAAGTTATCAAACATTTCCATATATCAATATCTCACTCTACGCCGCTGATACTAAGTTTATTCAAGACCATTTCATCGACATAAGCTTTTACTCTTCTTCAACTTGATCTTGACAATTTCTCTGTCTGCGGCCTGAACAATTAATAAGAGCTAAATATTCCAAAATTTTCACGAAAACTCATCCAATCTCCTACCCGTCTCTACCTTCTCCATTTTCAACCCATATCCACCGCTGAGTCAATTCGCAAACTTGGTATCTTATGTCAGAGAGAGCTCAACTTTATCATACATATTGACGAGATTATTCTTAAGGCACCAGGCCTTGTGAAACAATAGTCCAAAGAATTCTCTGACCCCTACGTGACTCGAACTTTGTTCGAAACTTTTCCCCCCTTAAATACGCCAGTCAAGTCAACAAACTCATATAAGCAGAATCGAGAGCATTCAAGGTCGTTTCCTACGTATTTCCCTTAAAAGGCTGCTAATTATTTGGGTTTCATTCGACCGACCGACGATGCAAAACATTTGTCACCCCTTCTGAACCTTCTGATCTAGGCCTATATTCCGCCTAAAACTTGAGTTCAATTCCTATATTTGGGCAGGTGCTTTAATAACACACTTGAGTCTCTTAGATAGAATCAAAAAAAAAAAAAATACAGCGTGTGTACAGAGTACGCATGTCAGAAGTGAAACTTCTTTCACTTTCTCTCTAGTTGTTTAAAAAATTTAAAATTTAAAATCGTTGCACTAAAATCTGAGGCTTATTGTCGTGACGCAGCCTTGAAAAGTTACCCTCATCGCACGCAAAGAAGTTTCACTTCAAAAAAAAAATATAAGTGATAGAAGTATAACCAAAAAATTTGCATCTCTCGCGCAAAGTCGCGAAACATTCTTGCCTTTCATTATGTTTCCGTTATTTTTACAAACACTGTTCTTATGAAATAGACAGTTGCATTGCTTCCCTTAAATTATTCATCCTTAATACTCACGTTTCAGGGAATGTCCATCAGTTTAACCTCCAGCCAATCTTCGGACATACTGTTAACGTCAGAGAATTTTTTCCTCAGCCTACTACACGAATGTGAAATGCTTTATCAGACCACATATTTTCTTCCCGTTACGATTTTACGACATTCAAAACCAATGTGCATGGGTATCTCTTTTTAAATTCTTTCCAACTTTCCTAAATTCTCGCAGTGCGCTCAAATATTTTATAGGGTAGGTTTTCATAATCGCCTTAGGCTAGGATAGCACTTGCGATTTCAATAGCACGATTTTTTAGTCGCAAGAATAGAACACATGAGCTTAAATGAGAATTAACGCACTTGATACCAACAAATCGTGACGATTTAAAAGTCGCAATTTGTTTCATTTTTCTTGCGATGCGATTGTCGTATGTTTAAATGAAACAAATGTACTCAAATGGATATGCTCACACTTGCGATTAAAATTACTATGACTTAAAAATCGTAGTCGCACGCACTTGTGATTCTTAATCCACGATTTCTTAGCCGCAGAAAAAACTCAAAAACAAGAGTCTAAAGAGGTAAAATCGCATGACTTCGGTGACCAATTTATATTGCCTTATATTCGGAAGTCACTCATGCAAAATGTCCATTGTGTCACCGGCTTTTTGGCACATAGTGCTACCCAGTTGAAAACACGACATGTCATCCCATTCGAACCTAAGGAATTTAGTTGTCATCGACCTATAACGTTCGCCGTTGAGAGTGATGGATTGGCGAATGATGAACCCATTCACGCAGAAATTGGCCTTGTTGGTGAATATGATTTTTCGACAGAAATTGGGTCACCTTGCCACTCCTTGATCATTTGACGTTTGTACGGGTGCAGGCCCAAGCCATGACGCAAAATTAGACAAATTGTCGTCAGCGAAGGGCCGAGTTCTTGAGGGTGGTGGAAATTGACAGCCTCGGATTCTCCTGCACTCTCACGGACACCGGCAATATTTTTGTAAGATCTGGCTTTTAGTTGATAAACGGGTGTTGGCTGATTGTTCACTCAACGGATCGACTCGAATTTATCTACCACTTTGCGTTTAGTTCCCTCCGAAGGATGATTGTGACAACCGTTAAATGGGTATAAAGCGCTTGAAATGTTGCTCGAAGAGAAGACCCACTTTCATTAAACAAGTTGATCATTTGCACATGTTTTTAGAAGCTATGACTCTCCCACGTTGATTCGAAAAGACAAACCTACTAAATGACAGCCAATTTGACAGATATAGCTTTCACAATGTGGCTGCAATCACCTGTCAAAGTTCGGAAATCCTTATTTAAAAACATTTTATTTCCAAAGTGTGTTTTTTTTTTTTTTTCCTGTAACTTGCAATTTTGCTTTTGGCTAAAACAACTCGTCTTTCCATTGAGTTCTTACCAAAAACCAAGTTGAAATAGTTGGGTCGTTAAAAATTGAGATACACAGCATGGGACAAACTGTTAACAGAAATATTTAAAGGTCATGAAAGCTTAATACCTTAGATATATATTTATATTTTAAATAAACTAAATCACCTTCAATGCAAAATAAAAAAAGTCCTTAGAGGTTTTGAAGACTTAATGATTTTAAGACTCAAATTCTTCACTGACAATAGCACTGGCACTGGCATATTGTTTCATCTATTTGCATTCGTTTCCTGCACTTAAGTATTTGCTTTATTTATTTACCCCCTCACAGATTCTCAACCAAGTTAATGATCGTTACCAATTCCATTCTATGGCAGAACAACAAAAACAAAGACCATTTGAAATATTTAAACATAATTCACGAACTCGCATTTGGCATAAACAACACAACAATGTCAAGAAGGAAGCAGGCCATAGGACATCTCTCACGGCAAGGAAGTGGGCTCAACGGCAAGGACAACACAAACACGCAGTTCACTTCATAATATGCTCAGGGAATTTAATTAAATCATTTTTGTTTTGAAAGCAGGCAGACCAGGTTATTACTTTTTAGAAATTGAAGAAGGATGATGGTGATGGCTGATGTGATGGGGCGCGCAGTGGAATGATTTCTTGTACTTCAAAAATACCAGTGTCAACGATAAGAGCCTCTCTTTCCTCACAAAGAAGTATACATAAATTTCAATATAGCAGAAGCTTAATAACAAAATTACATTAAGTCAACAACTTCTCATAAATATTTTGCATTTAATTTAATGGCATGTCTCTTTGAATTTATTAGAAAACACACAGGGCTAGATTTATACAACCGCTGGGCCTGCATTAAAATGTTCTAAAATTTCAAATAGATTTGTATTTAATTTAAAATTTATTTTAACTACATATTTGCCTGATTTTTTGAATATATTTTAACAAATTTATGGGGCTTATGTCCCAGTAAATTTCCCTCCAAGGGGCAGCCGATTTGTCGATCGTTTGATAGCTTATTTATGTATTTTAAACTTTGGCAAGAGGCCCGAGCAGATTACTTTAAGTTCAAGAATTGTTTTTCACTCCACTGTGGCAGAGAAGGATATGGAAAAATATTCGCCCTAAAAAACAACTTCTCTATAATATTTACTATGTGCTTCATAGTGAATCCGCTCTTTGAAACAAGGCGAATTCTGACGTTTAAGAGAATAGTTTTGCGTAACTTTATGACTAGAAAATGACTAGGAGAGGTTGAAGAGACTGTGGGATACAATTTGTACCTATCACTGCTACTGTTATGTGATTTTTGTTAGAGTTTGCATCTGTTTTATTAAACGACGTTTTTGAAATTTGATAGCTATAAAGGAATAAGAAGTTTTACAATCATTTATGAAGAGTATCAATTAAACAATAAACTTTGGATGAATTCCTTTTAATGGCATATGACTTTAAATTATTTGTTTTTTTTTTTTTCACACATGTATTAGATAGACGAGTAATTTTTGCACTTCATTTGTAATTATGAATATAAAGTCGACTACAATGTTCAGCCGTTGTATCTGTGTATCACACATTTCAACCCTATCAACAATTTACTTGGTTCCCTGTAAGGGTTTCTGAACTTTGACAGGTGATTGCGGCCATATTGTTGAAGCTAAATCTGTAAAATTGACTAAAAAAAAAAGCGATTCTATTTTTCGGGCTGGCAGATTGTTCATAGACAAAATCTATACATTGAGACAAATCCTGGAGAAGACTAACAAATTAAAAGTTGAAAATCAGCATTTTTTCAAAAGCTCCATATGAAATCATTTATATAAAGGAGCCTTATATGGCGATGACTGAAATCGGGATTTCGGGAATCGCGTGACATTTGAAAACGTGCGCTGCAATGTGCAACAAGGAAATAGGTAATTTTGTCCCGAACTTTTCAAAACATGTATTTTCAGGAAAGGAGATGACGTGCTATTTGCTTTATTTTGGTTTCAAAAAATTGGTACTTAGGGTACCACATGGAAGTGTGCTTGATGGTCCAATTTTATACTTTTTATTCACTTTGCTCATTACACTGTAATACTAGTAGTGGGCAGGAGGATCAATAAAGCTACAATTAAGTAACAAAGCGCTGTTGATAGCATCAAAAACATGGCAGTTAGCAGTCAATTACTTAAAATCAGTCCACGTGAACTTTTCATATAAAACTGTTGTCCCTGAATTTCTGCTATCGCGAAATTAACGTGAAAACCACATGTGAAATTGCGGTACGTCCACTTAACGGAAATTTCGTAAGCATGTCGTCTGAAAGTCGAGCTTTAAAAGTGATGGAGCACACCCTGTGCCATGTTAATGATCTTTTCGAAAATGAGAATGCATTAATGGAGGCACAAGGAGAAAGTCCTGTCGATCCGAAGGATCCCATATCACTTACTCCGAATTCAATTCCATTCGGTAACGGAAATCGATACGTCTCAGCTCCTGGAGTGTTTTCTGAATCAATGGATCAAATTGTATAGTCGTTGGCAGCGTGCGTCGTACTAGTGCTTGAGTTCGAGCATGACAGACGCTTGGTAGAATCAGGTGTTCACCCAGGGTGGTATGGTACTGTGCGGGTTCCTGTTGTACTTTTATCAATTGGAACTTTAATGACAAGAAGGTGAGTGGGAATATTCGCTGTTCTGGAGTCTTTGCATAGAGCTTTAGAAGAGCCCCGAGATATTATCGAGCCATGTGTCAACGGATCAAATACAAGATGGCCCAAAATGAAGATGTTATAATTTTTGCAAATGGCGTGTCGTACGTCAATCAAATTTGAGATTGTGAACTATGTAGCTGCAGTATACTAACAGACAAGCAATTGAGCGCTATATTCCGCAAGACCGTGGTTTAATTGTGTCAATCTTTTAACAAACAAAATGCCTCTGGTGGCACTAAACGGCAGGCTTAACGCTCTGGTAGATCGGCAGTTACAACGCCCCTGTAGCACTAATCAGGAGGTACATGACGCCCCTGGTGGCACTAAGCAGCAGGTTAAACGTTCTGATACATCAGCAGATGCAAAACGCCCCTGGTGGCACTAAGCAGCAGGCTAAACGCTCTGGTACATCAGCAGGTACAAAAGACTCTGGTGGCAATTAGAACGATCAACTTCGAACTAAGACCCCTTACCACGCACTGGTGGGAGGAAGCCTTAATTAGAAATTGCTGGACAATTTCACCTACCTTACTTGTCTTTTTACGAAACCCCTTACGACTGGTAGGTGAAGCTCCGCAAAAGCAAGGAAGGCTAAAATGACCAATTCGTTTGCACTTGTCTACGACTGGGTTTCAAATGATTGATACAACCAATTTACTGTGCCGCCTGATCGAAAGGGTGCTTTTCGTTCATCCAAGGTTTCAAGGTTCCAAGGTTTTTTATTGAACTTAATATATACAATTGTGAAACTTGAGGATAATATGTATAGGGTAGAAATTTGTTGGCACATAGGGGGCCTAACTTATAAAATGACTTAAACTCTAAAAATTATAATATTTGTAATGTACATGGTTCAAAATTAGCATTATGAAAAATTGTCTTGGTTTTTGACTCGGGTTGCTCAGTCCCGGTTGTCCAGTTGGTGGGTTGTTGGGGGTTGTTTTTTGATGTTTTCAGCCACGGTGATATGCTGACTCGGCGTCAGCGTAGAAACGAACTGCTGATTCGTTGTCGGCTGGGATCCTTTCTATCATATCCAGAGCAGTGAGGTATCTAGGCTCTGGATGTCGTTCCTGGGTGGTCATCCTTCTCATCAGCGGGTTTGGGTGGTTGGTGGTGCTAGCTATAAGCTTCTTCGCTAATTGCACAAGAAACTGGTCCAGTGGCTTGATTTTTGCTTCTTCATAGAATCTTTCATTGCTGAAGTGCTTCCTTCGCTGTCGATCGAAGATAAGTCCGGTGCTTATCCTTAGTATTTTCCTTTCGAAGATTTGGAGCTTCAGCATTGCTGTCTTCGAAATGGTGTACCATGCAGGAAAATTGTAGCTGATGACGGGTCTGATGAGCTGTTTGTATATCAATAGGTTCACTGGCTGGCTTAGTCCGGTTCTTCTGGCTAGCAACGGGTGCAAACGGTGAAACGCGAAGTTGGCCTTCCTTAGAACCTGCCTAGAGTGCGGGTTGAAATTGAACAGCTCGTTGAAGTTTACTCCGAGGTATTTAGCATTTCTTTTGGCTGCTATCGTTGAACCATCGGGGAGCTTCACGGTCAAGTTTCTGCAAGTAGCTGCTGAACGACATCGGTTGCCATTGGTGGTGGGTCTCCTGAAACACACAAGCTCCGATTTGGCAGTGTTTATTCGGATACCCCACTTTTTGTAATACTCGTAGAGTTTGGAGACATGGGCATTTTTGGCGCTATCGACGAGGAGTAGGTTAGCGAGTCGTCAGCGAATAGCAGGTTCTCGCAGTCAGTTGGCACGGGTTGATCAGACGTCATCAGGTTATATAGGAAGGGACCCAGCTTTGATCCTTGGGCGACTCCGGCTTTGATGGATTTGATAGAAGACTTGCAGCTGTCTAGCTGAACGAAGAATTTCCTAAAAGAGAGAAAAGAAAATAAAATCTTTATTAGTGGCGAAGGTAATCCAAGTAGTCGAAGCTTATGGATAAAAGCTTCTATCCATACGCTGTCGAATGCTTTCTCGACATCCAGAAAGCATCCTACGGTGGCACGATGGCTGTTGAGTGCTGAGGAGACGTCAGACTGGAACTTTATTAATGGATGCAGTGTTGAATGCCCTTCCCGAAAGCCAAACTGCATGTCTGGGATGATGTTGTGTTCGTTGCAGTACTTCTTGAGCCTCCTTAGGATGACTTCTTCCAGTATTTTGCTAACATTGTTGAGGAGGGATATAGGCCTGTAGTTGGAAACCAGGTTTCTAGCGCCTTTCTTCGGGATTGCCACGATTTTTGCCGTTTTCCACTTATTAGGGAAGTAGCAGTTGTTGACGCAGTTATTTATGATGATTGTGAGTAATATCAGCACTGCATGTGGAAGCCTTTTGATGATGTAGTTGGAGACTCCATCCGGACCTGTCGACTTTTTTGGTTTGGAGTTGACGATGATTTCCGCAATTTCCTCTAGTTGGCATAGTTGGGGGTTGTCCGTTGGGCAACTAGCTGGATAATGGTCGCCAAACTCCACTCCTTCTGAATTTGGTTGCAAAGTCAGCTGGACGGATGTCCTGATTTCATCCAGGAACACAGGGTCCATTGATGGGCTGGGTGTGAAGTTATCCTCGAAGTGATTCGCGAAAACTTCCACTTTGTCTGCTGTTGTTGTCACCTCAATGCTGTTGTTGATGATGACTTCAGGCATTGGTTGGGTTTTCCCTAGACAGTTGTTTATTTCGCTGAATGTGTTTGGTCCTGGTTTTATGGCCTGTAGTCTCTTCTGGAATCGTATGTTGTTGTGGTGTTGGATCGAGTTTCGGAACATAATGTTTACACATTGGAGTTCGCTTTTCACTGCCTGGTAGTCGTTGTTGGTTGTGTTGAGCTCTCTTTGGTGTATTCTTTGAAGCCGTTTCCTTAACCTTTGTCTGTGGGAATAGAGATTCCGCACATACTCCGGGAGGTGTTCGTACCTATCTTTAGACGTCTTGGGCACTTTTTGGGCTTCAAGGGCGTTGATCACGACTGACTCCAGGTTGTCGATGGCACTGTCAATTTCCTCATTTCTTAAGTTCCTGTTGAATGGTGGCATTGATACGCTGTCTTCTATGTCCCTCTGGAGTTTCTCGATATCAAGCCTCCTGTAGTTGACGTAGTTCTCAGGTGGGACTGTTGTTAATAGAACAGGTTGGCTGAGGTTGATGGAGAGTTTTACTGCTTCATGGTCTGAGTCACTGGGTAAGGTTGAACAGGTGTAGTTGCTGATTCCTGGAATTAAATAAATAAAATTAGATGTTAGTAGGAAAAAATCTAGAGTCGATGGAGTCCTAGGAAAGGTAGGTTTTGGTTGTGACACAACAACCAAGGAGTGTTCTTCGCTGTTAACATTTATCCAGTCCATGATCGCCTTTCCTTCAGGGTCAATAGAGGTGTCCAGCCATTGATGATGCCTCGCATTAAAGTCGCCGCCAATGAGTCCATAGGTAGTCTGCTTTAGAGTCCGGTTAAGAATATGCAGGTCGTTTTTAATATTTCCAGCGGCGGATTTACACTTGAAGTAAACACTGATCACTGTCAAGGTTTCTCCTCTTCCTAGTCGTATCTGGATGGCGGTGGCTTCACTGGTTTTCAGCCCTGTAATAATGGTTTCACTGGTGTTGGGTGAAATCTTGTTCCTTACAAAGATGGCCGTCCCTCTTCGGTTTTCCGTTTTGTCCTGCCGGTATGTTTTGTACCCGGTGATGTTGATGTTGTTTCTCCTTGACACGTTAGTTTCGCTGATGAGGACAATATCGGGGGTATTTTTCTTCATAAATAAGTTAAATGACGTCCTTTTTACTAGGCTGTACAACGAATTCACGTTATACGTCACTATGCGCAGGGTCTTTAATTGCATATTTGGAAGAGGAAGGTGGCCAGTGCCACGGACTTCTCTCCATCGCTAAGCTGAGCGTAGTTTTGTGGAACCGCGCTTCTAGCTTTACTCATGACTGTGAGCAGGTCGGAACCAAAGATCCTCTGCACTTCATTATTGAGGTTTACCGGTGCTGGTGTTTTGGCTGGTCCAGTTTTTGTAGCCATGGTCCTTGGTACAGCTGGCCGAGGTGTAGTCATCTTGGCTGGCGTTCTAATTTGTTGTGTCTTTTGGGGAGCTGGTTTTGGTGTTGGGCCTCCTCTCATTTCGTTCATCCAACATCCAAGTAGGTCCTCATGATGACTTTTCAGTAAAAACTGAATGTGAACTATTTAAGTGGTGAACGAAAATAACATGAAGTGGAGTAGCATGGAACGTTTCGTTACAAGGGGAAGAACAAAAATGTAAGCTGCGGGGCAATAGGAAAATTTGTCAAGTCTGTAGAAATTTGCTAATTGCTGCTTTACAATTGTATGCTAAATGAAACTCTGGCTCATGTGTGTAAAAATAATAAATCCCTGGACATGAACAGTGGTTTTCACCTAAGTCTTTCGGAATCAACAGAACATTGTAATTGGTGATTTTTTTTGCTAGGTATTTTCTTTTTGGCAACACTGGTTTTGACAGCTCACGCACGTTTCGTGTTTTGTGTCACTGTCAAACATCTTCAGTTAGGTCTATATATTTATGAATCGTCTTACAAAGGAACAACGCTTGCAAATTATTGAATTTTACAAAATGGTCAGTTTAATCGACCTACTGAGGCGGCTATTCGGGTTATTGTGACTAAATTTTGCACCAAATTTACATTGTTGGACAGTAAACCACCAATCCACTTACGTAGAGTGCGAACTGAGGAAAATTTCGCAGCTGTATCGGCCAGTGTTAGTGATGACCGTGAATTATCGATTCGGCGCGCGCCGTTCGCAGAAATTGGGCGT
The DNA here is from genome assembly GCA_963931855.1 of Philhelius festivus. Taxonomy (NCBI): domain Eukaryota; kingdom Metazoa; phylum Arthropoda; class Insecta; order Diptera; family Syrphidae; genus Philhelius; species Philhelius festivus. The sequence goes on along the minus strand of OZ007555.1, from coordinate 213,453,339 downwards.
CTGTTACTCCACTACGTGGAAAATTTTGTGAAAGCATTTAAGTGTGAAGCCTTTCAAAATACAGCTGGTGCAAGAAATGAAGACGAATGACCTATTAAAACTCCGAATGGGCTCTTGAAAAGTTAGCCGAAGATCCTTTTTTATCGAAAAATTGTGTTCAGCAACGAAGCTCATTTCTGGTTGAATGGATACGTGAACAAGCAAAACTGCCGTATTTGGAGTGAAGAGCAGCCGGAAGCATTGCAAGAGCTACCAACGCATCCGGAAAAAGTCACTGTTTGGTGCAGATTATGGGCTGGCGGAATCATTTGGCCGTATTTCCTCAAAGATGATGCGAAACGCAACGTTAGTATGAATGGTGAGCGCTACCGTGCGACGTAACACCTCTAGACTATTTTCTCTGGGGCTATGTTAAGGCTCATTTCTATATGTATAGTAACAAAACCGCTTTGGTTGACGCACTGGAAGCAGACAGTGAAGCATTTATTCGTGAGATACCGGCCGAAATGTTAGAAAGAGTATGCCAAAATTGGACTAAGCGGATGAACCATTTGACGCGCGTCCGCGGCCAACATTTGCATGAAATAATCTTCAAACATAAAATTATATCGACCGTACTATTATTTCAAATAAGGATTTCATGCATTTTTCTAAATTTTATGTGTTGTTGTTTTGGTTTTTTAATTTCCGATTTTTTTGAGGTTAGGATTTTCATGCATTAGTATTTGACAGATCACGCGGGATTTCAGACATGATGTCAAAGAGAAAGATGCTCAGTATGCTTTGACATTTCATCATGAATAGACTTACTAACGAGCAACGCTTGCAAATCATTGAATTTTATTACCAAAATCAGTGTTCGGTTCGAAATGTGTTTCGCGCTTTACGTCCGATTTATGGTCTACATAATCGACCAAGTGAGCAAACAATTAATGTGATTGTGACCAAGTTTCGCACTCAGTTTACTTTATTGGACATTAAACCAACCACGCGTACAGTGCGTACAGAAGAGAATATTGCGTCTGTTTCTGAGAGTGTTGCTGAAGACCGTGAAATGTCGATTCGTCGCCGTTCGCAGCAATTGGGTTTGTGTTATTCGACCACATGGAAGATTTTACGCAAAGATCTTGGTGTAAAACCGTATAAAATACAGCCAAAAATGGAAGAACTGAACTTGGTTGACATGTGGTTTCAACAAGATGGCGCTACATGCCACACAGCTCGCGATTCTATGGCCATTTTGAGGGAAAACTTCGGAGAACAATTCATCTCAAGGAATGGACCGGTAAGTTGGCCACCAAGATCATGCGATTTGACGCCTTTAGACTATTTTTTGTGGGGCTACGTCAAGTCTAAAGTCTACACAAATAAGCCAGCAACTATTCCAGCTTTGGAAGACAACATTTCCGAAGAAATTCGGGCTATTCCGGCCGAAATGCTCGAAAAAGTTACCCAAAATTGGACTTTCCGAATGGACCACCTAAGACGCAGCCGCGGTCAACATTTAAATGAAATTATCTTCAAAAAGTAAATGTCATAGACCAATCTAACGTTTCAAATAAAGAATCGATGAGATTTTGCAAATTTTATGCGTTTTTTTTTTAAAAAAAGTTCTCAAGCTCTTAAAAAATCACCCGTTATATGTATCTAATATGCACTGTTCTAAAAATGTCTGTTAAAAATTTAATTAATTTTCTTCACCTTCAGGTCTTAATTTTTCAATGGTCTGCTTCCGTAGTCAGTCTACTGAGTTAGTCTATCCTTCGTAGACATATGTATGTAAGCCAGCTTGTACATTTATCCCTCATCGTGCATTTTGCCAATGTTATTACTTACTCCCTTGTGATATTATTTCTGCGTAATTGCGGAACTCATCACATCATGGACATAATTTGAACATCACGCGATTGAAAACAAAAACCGAAAAAAAAAAATTAAAAAAAATAAACTCGTACCGCACTTCGCCACTGTCCATCCGAACAGTTGATGAAACTGTTCCCGGTTATGACACTGTCCTCACAAAGACCCTCGGTTGACAAAAGTCTGATTGATGCCTATCGTGACTGGTTGATCACATGCGGTTGGTTTGCCAGCGATATACCCAGTTTGTTGGGGATTTTCTGGACTTCTTTTTCAAACTTAATGGAGAAAGTATTGGAGCCATGCCAAAGATTCTTGGGTTAAGATCTCATTATTATAATTTATAAATAATGCAGCACGTTATTTTGAAAGTGATCTAGTTCATTTAAACATCTATAGCATTAAATTGTAGTGGTCATAACTTTTTTTTTAAATGTTAAACCAAAACTGGAGGGTACTTGCTGAAACGTTCAACATAAGTGACAGCTTACACGAATGAAAAATGAGAACATAAAAGTTTGAGTCGACCTTAAATATTTAAATTTCGTATTAGCAAAGGGTTCTAAGCTTAAAACAAATCTCAAGTTCTTAAATGAGAAATGTAAGCCTTTAACCCCTGATGAGTAGCATTAGAAAAATTTATATTATTAGTGACATATTTTCGAAGTCTCATGTACCTGCATATCTATCCTCTGAAAGATTCTAAAAGTTTGGAATCTGCTTTCTACAACCAAAGTTGTCCTTTAACAAATTCCTTATATTCATTATTTTAATTACACACCACATTGCCGCATTCATGTCATTATTTAAAAAAAAAGAAAAATTACAAAAAATGGAAAACACATACAAAATAACAAATCGTTGGCGCTATCTAACCGAAAGGGGGGTTCCTGACGAATTATGGTTCTGAATTCTTTTGGGGGTACGCGCCGCGCGGGCTTGAATTATGTGATATTGTCCGTCTGTCACACAATCTGAACGCACTGGAGGACAGTTAAATTGTCTTTTGTGCTTGTCTGCTGCCGTTGCTGCTGCGGTATGTCAAACTGAGGTTTGGGTTTCGGTTTGTATTGTATATTACAATACCAATGACAAAAAATACAATATTTTCTGCACGAACTAGACAGGGTGTTAACCCAATGCAAAATCATATGCTTATAAGTACGACAAAAATGTTCAACTGTTATTATTTGTCATATTTCTTATACTACGTTTTGACCGAGAGATAATCCCGTATTTAAGTGGATTTAACATAAATCTTCTTTAAATCTAGAAGATATACAGTACAAACTTATTCCCTAAATCTAGTAGATTAGAAATTAATCTTGTTCAATTGATTGTTCTACTCGTATAATCGAAATAACCTACATATATCCATATCGTGCTAAATTATTTCGATGATTTTTCATCAAAACTTTCTTTTTCTTGCTTCCACTTTATAACACAAATTGAAACACCTTTAGCATTTTGACAGGTGCTGTCAAAGTTAATCTGCTTTGTAATCTTTTAGTGCGGTAGAAATAGAAACATCACATAAATATCTTAATTTAATTCTGGGATTATATTTTGGTGAAAATGTAGTATGACTCACTAAATAGCACCTCCGGTTTTTTTAAGACTATGGTCTTCCGGCACAAAAATTTGCTGTAGAAACATAAGTCCACAGAGTGAAAAGAATTAATTTTTGAATTTAGTGCGTCAAATTGTATGTGTTCGAAAAATATTTTCAGGAATACCTGGACCTTGTGTTTCAAGCTCGTAGTTATATTATCAAGATGATAAACTTAAATTGAACTCAATTAAAAGCTCAAGTAGTGACCTCAAATTCAATAGAATTAAATTCAATCACTCCAGTTAAACCGATATAATTTTCGTATTTAATATCTCTTCATTGCTTTAAATTGAACGTTTAGAAGTTATCTCTCCAGTGAGATGACTTGCAGAAGATGTAGACAGCGTTCGGAAGCCGTTCCTTCTTACTGCTCTAAATCAGTTCTCTCTTTAAAATACCATCGTTCTGGTATCAATAAATAACTTTTTACACTTCCGACGTCCCTGTTCTTACCATAGAAGCCATCCCTGGTGAAGTAAAGAGTCCAATCACTATATTAGCTTTTGTAATTCTCTTTAATAACAAGTATTTTATTATAATTTTGCGTCCAGGGAAGGGATTTTTAAAGTTCTTTTTTTTTTTTGGATTCTATCCAAGATACTCAATAGAATTATTGGACCACTTGCCCAAATCAGCGTTGCCGACAAAAAAAAAAATTTTCGTGCCACACTCTATGAAAAAACGTGCCATTTATGACATTTTCGTGCCATATGAAAAAAAACTCAAGTTAATCTTTAAAAATAAATTTTAATTAAATACTCGTACTATTACAACAAAATAGCAAGCAAAAAATCACTTCCTCTATTCGTGTATAGGTATTTTCCAGAAACAGGAGTTTTTGGCAAGTTCATAATAATAATAAGTAATAAGTATGTATTATGTAACTACCTATTTCACATCACATGATGAGTAGTTATGTATTATTATTATTTAAAAATATAAAGACGTAATAAAGCTTTGTTATAATAAGTTAAATAAATAAATTAGCTGGAGATTTGTTGTTTGTTTTAATATTATTTAGCCTTGAAAACACTCGCTCTGCTGATGCACTTCGTGAGGCAAACTAAGAAGAATCAACATAAATTTTAAAATATTAATGAACATTCCTTCGTCAATATTATTTTTTAATTTGTACAACTTAACCTAGAACGTTTTTGAATCTTCAAGAAAAATTCTTACGGCTAGTCCAATCTCAAAAATTTTTCTTATTTCGCCAAAAAGAACATCTTTCTCGCACTCTAATACGATAGATAAGAAAATTCTGATACCAAAATATTGAAGTGTGGCAAAATACTTTGTATGTTTGGATTAGTTTTTAAAAAGCTTGGGTCAATTATCTTAAACGCATTTAGGTAAAATAAAGAAAAAAAAAAAACGTGCCATATTGAAACTTTTCATGCCACCGTGCCACGAGAAAATTTCTGTGTCAAAATGGCACGATCGTGCCACATCGGCAACGCTGGCCCAAATATTGGAATTTTATTCGAGCTTTGAACGAATAGAGGATTTATTGATTATAGACAAAAAGCACTAAAAGAACTAAAAGCTGTTCGGGCCGCTCATGGATAGCGGAATGGGGATGGGTTGCGCTTTAACGACAAAAGACAACATTGAGTTTTTGAAGCAATAAATTCTACACGGTTTATGGTTTCCAATTTTAGAATTCTATCGAGTTCAGATTTAAATGAGCTGTCGCTCTAGATCTACATCCGAAGGACAGACACGTTAATCTGGAAACGAATATAAGAAGTTGGAAGTATCTACTGTAGTCAGCAAAATAATGTAATCGATTAGAAGTTCCAGGCAAAACATTATCGATGCATATCAAAAAAAAAAAAGTCGGACACAATACGGAGCCCTGAGGCACACCAGCATATTAGTTTATGATTAACAGATTTGAAACCATCTAATACAACTTGGAGCGGTTCCAAGATGTAATTTCTAATTCAACGAAGACGAGATTCAACAATACCAAATGTGCACATTTTCAATAGGACAGCTGGATGCCAAACTGGTATAAAATGCTTTTGAAATATCAATTCCAATAAAACTTACTTTCCCCTAAGCGGTCGATGTAAAGATTTTTGGCACTGTTCGCTGAGACATGCTATCAGATTTCCAGTGGACCTATTGCTACAAAAGCTATAGTGTCGATCATTAGGAACCTTTTGTTCTTCATGATGTTTCTTGAACTGGTAATTTATGAGCGTTTCTATGTTATTGAAAAGAAGAACCGTTCAATTTTGCAATTTGACGATACTTAAAGAATGAAGAATATTCACCTTTTTTAGAGGGACATGCTGGAGATACACAGTTTTAAAAATTTTCAAGCTGATATAATCAATTTAGAAAATACAATGTTGGCGCAAGGGTAATGTCATAATGTGAATGTGCCTTAATTTTTTACAATGGCGTCAAATGACAGTGTGATATCTTGACAAAAAAATGGATGAATCCATACACAGAGAAAGTGGAAGAACTACTTATTTGATCAATTTTCCGACTATTGTTTTTGTTCGCTTTCCTCGCCGTCCTACAAAGATGTCTCAAGATATGGTCGGCCTGGTATTGCTTTTGGTCGATCAAAAACATCACTGCCGCGACCAAGGACATCGTTGAGAATCCACAAACATCGAATAGACGACGATGCACACATTTAGACATCAGCAGGCGTTCTCGATAAATATTGAAAGATGTTTCCGTACAAAGTACAAACCGTTCACGAAGTGCTGCCTGCTGACCGTCCAACGAGATGAACTTACTCTCATGCTCTGTTTAACTTGATGTAAGAAGGGTATGCTTTCGTATCCAAAATCATAATGAATGAAGAAGCCAATTTCTACTTAAATTGTTATCAGCATAAACAAAATTTGCGTTTCTAGGGCACTGAGAACCACCACACCCTTAAATGTGTCATATTTACAGGGGGAAAGCGATTGACCCTTTTGCGTCTTATAGGTACTATATAAGACAAGTTATGCATTCTTAAAAAAAAATCGAACTCCAGATTTTGATCAAAGTTTTCATTACGATGATACCGAACACGAAAAAATTTGGTCTTTGTCTGTCGGTTCGGCCGATTTTCTTTAAACTTAGTACCTACATATCATTTTAATTTTTTTCCCAACACGTGTTTGTCTTTTTTTTTAAGACCTTAAATAACAGTATCTGCCATATTAATTTTTTTTCGAAATTTTACAAATAATTGTTTTTGTCAAGAACTGTATCACATATTCAAATTTTCCAAAAAAAATTTTGACGGATAAAAGTTTCCTTATACAATCTACATGATGTGAGCAAAAAAATGTATTTTACATTAAAATAACGGTACCCACCATACAAACGTTAAAAAATGGTTGTCGAAAATCTATAATTTAATAAAAAAAAAATTGAAATTAAGATTTTACTGACTGGTAGGTACAGTCAGTAATATATCTTAATTTCAAAATAGAAACAGTTTTTCTAATTTTAAATTTCTCATTATCGGCATAACGGATTTTGTTTAAATTTTAAATAGAGAAGCTTTTATAAAGTTTTAAAATATTACATTTCAAAACTTAAAAATAAACATATTTTTGAATTAAAAAAAAAAACATTTTTTTTGAAAATTTGATATCTCAAAAAATGGCTCAATATTTTTTTTTTTGAAAATTAAATTTTTATTCGTACAGTAATAAAAACTTTAAGTTGGTGTACCAATGTTTTTTCTTAAAAATGTTTAAAAATTGTGTACATAAAAGCTTGTTTTTTTAAGAAATCACTACAACGAATTATAATTTTGGTTTTTGCATAAACTAATATTTGATTGAATCACATGGCATCCTGTTTTTAGCTCTAACTTCTAAAAGGAGTTATTTCAGTCATTTTAAAAATGAATTTAATGCTTATTGACAGTTTTTCTTTAATAGCATTAATTTTTTTAATTTTTAGTCTTTTACACAAGAGCAGGTTCGTGCGCCCAGTCGTGCTTTTTATTTTTGTTGCATGAATCACCCAGACCCACAGTGGGGTAGAATGTCGTTATCTATCAGCTGTTACAGCTAAGCTAACGAAAGGTTCTCAGACTGGTCCCGAGATATTTTTAAACCCGACACGCCCACTGAAACGCCCACTTTTCTAAAATGTATCGCCTGGACGTGCCGCTACTTTATTTAATCAAACCATTGGATTATCTGCCTGTCGTTTTTCTTAAAAAATTTTACTTTTCGAAATAACTTTTTGAAGAATGACCTTATTTTCGACAATATTTCTTAGAAAGCGTCTGTACAAATTTGTTTGATTTAGAAATCGTCTTAAGTTACATACCTTTTCTGGCTTTGGATCTTCAAGAATAAAATGGACTCTTTTTTGTGTTGCTTAATTTAGAAAGCATTGACTGTATTGTCTTAGAATAAAAGTTATTCTTAGTGAAATGGCTTCTATCAACGTTTAATATCAAGGCGTACTTGTAGGCGTTCAAAAACTATACGGAGTACATCGCGATGCTCTTTAATAATTTTTGAAGCGAAAATAATGTAATCGATATAAGCGAATGCGAATTCAAAGCCTCTAAGTAAGCTGTCTATGAAGCGCTGAAACGTGATAACTGCTATTTTCGGTATGTCTTCAGATTCGACAGGTATCTGATAGCAGGTCTAATATTGCAAAACTAGTTGAGTCTTCCAAAAAATGGGTAAGGCTAGGACCGCACTTGCGATTTCAATCGCACGATTTTTTAGTCGCAAAAATAGAACACATGAATTTAAATGAGAATGAACGCACTTGCTACCAACAAATCATGACGATTTAAAAGTCGCAATTTGTTTCATTTTTCTTGCGATGCGATTGTCGTAAACTTAAATGAAACACATGTACTCAAATGGATATGCCCACACTTGCGATTTAAATTACTACGACTTAAAAATCGTAGTCGCAAAGAGAAATACAGTATTCCCCGCTTAATTGCACTGACCATTTTGTCAGATTTTTCGGTCAATTATCCGGGTGGTTCAATTAACGAAACCCCGCTTAATTGACCGACCTGTTCAATTAAACGAAACCCGTATAATTGCACGAGTCGGTCAATTAAAATTAAAATATTCATCCCAGAAATTTACTATGAACATTTCATTGTCAACTTACGAAAACCTTGAAAAAACTGAAAAAGAATACACACACAAAAATATTTGAACACGTTTTATTTAAAAAATAAACATACATACATAATTAAAACTATGAAACAGAAATAAATTATTCTTAAAAAAAAGTCACTTTTAGCTTCGAAAAGGATACAAAAAAATAATAAATACAATAGTATGTAGGTATGTACCTCGAAAGGCTCATAATGGTTATTTGCATACATTGGTTTGAAAAAATTTGTGATTTGATTTTGATTGATTGTTTTGTTTTGAACAATGTCTTCTTGTTTTTCAGCTCAACTGTAAATTTATTTAGTGGTAAGAAGTAAAAACGTAGAATTGCAATGTCCTGAAGAATTTCGAAAGTCGATGGTAATATGGCTTCAAATTCTTCTTTTTCTTAAACCGTTTTTAAAATTTCGGCGTCTGTTAAGCATTGTACTTAAGTATGTTGTCTATGACCACGATATCATTTTCCGGCTTCTCTTCATCTTGAATGATACCTGTCTTAAAAAACCACTTCAGACGTAGGTTAAGTAATAAAATATTTCTAATATTTGTTTCATTATAATTTTTTTGTACGTCCCATTATCCGAAAAATGTCCATATATTTTTTTTTCGGGTGCATATTTTAAAGTTCAATTAACCGAGTAATTCAATTAAGCGGGGTTCAATTAACCATCTAAAAAGCTATGCTACTAATACGGGAAATTTTGCAATGCAACTTTTTCGGTCAATTAAGCGGGATGTTCAATTAAGCGAGGTGCAACTAAGCGGGGATTACGTAGGCATGCACGCACTTGCGATTTTTAATCCACGATTTTTTACTCGCAAAAAGTAAGACACATGGCCTTAAATGTGAATGCACGCACATGCGACTTAAAAATCGTAGCGATTATAAAAATGAAATAAGTTCTATTTTTTTAAGCGATTTTTCTGTCGCTACTTATTTGTAGCAAATGGGTGCACTCACATAAAAAGTAGTGTGTTTTATTTTTCGCGATTAAATAATCGCGCGGCAAAAAATCGCAAGTGCGTGCATGACAATAATTTGTAGCAACTACGTCTTTTTAATCGCCTCGACGAAAAATCGCAAGTGCGGTCCTAGCCTAAGTTCTTGCAAGTGACGTATGGGATATCGGTCAGAAATAGAGTTGGCGTTCGATAGCAGGGCTGTAGTTTCATCTTTTGAAAAAAGCAGTACTCCAAGAAACAAAAAAGTAGTACACAGCAGTAAGGTAGTTAAACAAATATTTTTTCATATTATTCATAACAAATTATAAACTAAAATAGAAAAGAAGGTACCTTTTTCAAAAGAAGTACCGGAAGAACGTGAAATAAATAATTTAAACAAATTATAGTTGACTAATTTTTATTAAATTGCAATTTTATATCGAAATGAGGCACAAGTTTGCTCATATTGAAATTACCATATTGAATGCTAGAATGATTCAATTAAACCTATAATACCCTCTTCACAGTGTTGTGTTGTTTGTCTCGTCTGTTTCCCTTTATAGTTTTTCTGTCTGCTAACTTATTTCAAAATCATCCAAGTAGAACTTAGTACTACGAGTATTAATCGAACTTGTCGAATTATTAGTTCAAATTAGCTTTGAATACCCTCATAAAAATTGGCATTTAATCCCAGGGGTATTACTTGGACGAATCAGTTGGTCTGGTTAATACACAGCTTATGTTAAGTCCAGTTCATGAACTTTTTGATACAAATTTAATATGGATATCCTTTTTCAAGAACTTTCTAAACAAAATTAAAATTCTAAATCATTTTTAAGATTCAGAGTAGATATTTTGAATAAATAATACGAAGGCAGTTTGAAAAGTTCTCGGCCTGACCAATAAAACGCAATAAATTTTAAAACTTTTTTTAAATCTTTTTCTACATATTCTCCTCATATCAATGCACTTATTCTATCTGTGTTCCAGTGCTTCTATACCCTTTTTATAGGCCGATTCCTCCAACTCTTCGAAAAACCGCTCCGTCTCAGCAATCACCTCCTCGTTGGTGAAGAATTTGCGTCCAGCCAAATGTTTTTTTAAGTTAGGAAAGAGGTAATAGTCTGATGGTGCCAAATCAGGTGAATAAGGGGGTGCTTCAGTACACCAAATCGAAGTTCATGGAGTTTAGCCATGACAACAACCGACTAGTATGCTGGAGCATTATCCTGATGAAAAAAGATCTTCTTTTGGCTAATCCTGGTCTTTTTTCGGCAACTTTTTCAGCCAATTTGTCCAACAGGTTTGCATAGTATTGACCAGTGATAGTTTGGCCCTTGGGAAGGTAATCAATAAAAATAATTCCCTTGTAATCCCAAAAGACTGACGCCATCACTTTCCCAGCTGAAGCACATGACTTGGCTTTCTTCGGTGGAGAAGAACTGCAGTACAAATACTGCAATTGCAGTACTTCGACTGCCCTGATCTGTAGTGATACGGTGGTTACCACAAAGTTCCAATTGAAAGGACGTCGGCGTCGCAGTACAAGGCTTTAAGCGCTTTATTTCCAAAGGTTGAGATTGGAGTGTTGTTCGCTGCATATATTTCGGATTCATCCCTGTGTCATTTGCTGTTGTTGGTGGGATAGCAATAATATTAGCTTTATTGTTAATGAGATATAATAAGTTGAGTTTGTCTTTTACTAAAAGGTTATTAGGGTGAGTCGTTGTCGCCAGGTCAGACTGGCCTCTCAATTTAATACTGTATATTTCTTTACTGGTTCCGCGCGTCGTCAGCTGATGAGGTCGCCACAAATCGTATGCATTAGTAGTGTTTTTATTTTGTATTTCTTATTGAATCTTTTGAAAAAGTGATGTTTATCCTTATAAGACACTTTTCATTCAGCGACACCGACTCTGCCAAAAAGCGAACAATAGAGGTAATAGTGCCATTTACAGAGAATGGACACCAATGTTCCGGCCCGGAAAATCCTTGAACTCACGCTCGAGGAACGTTTGGATGGAGGAAAACCGTGACTCAGGTGGCACACGCAAGTCGAAGTGGATTAAAACTTGACGTACAAAAAAGCAGACAGCCAGCTTAGAACTAATCTGGCTAGAAGAAGTTTCTTGGTTTTTGATTTGGTATACATAAGACTGTAGCGCCCCCTTTGAGTGAGTAGTAACAATATTTCAATAAGGCTTTGAGACCTCAAAGGTTTTCAGATTTTTATTGAAAGATCGCTTAACAAAAAAGGAGACAGTCAGAGCTATAAGAAGCTTCGTGGTTGTTGGCTGGTACACATCAGACTGTAGCGCCCCCTTTAAGTGAGTAATAAGTATATTTCAATGAGGCTTAGAGACCTCAAAAGTTTTCAGATTTTTCCTTAAAAGATCGCATATCAACTCTTGTCCGTGCGAAGGTTTCCACACTCTACATGTAACATGTCTAATACTCGTACCAGAAAAAAAAAACGAAAAAGAATTACAAGCTATATTCCGTTAAGTGACACAAATTGTGCTTTTTTACCAAAACTATGAACGTCAATTGAGTTAAGAACAACACTGAAAAAATACTTCATCTGAAAGTAACTCTACAACTTCCATAGTTATTTCAAAAACACCCTGTTCTCGTTATACGTAAGGGTGCACTTTTATCAAAGGGCAGTGTGGCCATGTGTAAATTAAACGCAAGTCATAGTATCGTAACCGCTTCCATTTCAGTAATAACTTTAATATACTATCGTGGCTATAGACTCAGTCATGGGATATGCATGAATGAGTTCATGATCTTTTAATCACTTTACTGCATTTATTTAGCTGAAAGGATGTTTATTTATGTAAAATATTTTAGTTTCGAAAGAGTCAATTTCTATATTCTTTTGAGTTTTAGGTTCAGTGGACAGCATACTGTCCTGACATTGACAGGCATTATGGTTTAATAGCTTTTCGAAACAGATGTTTGTAAGCGTAGCGATTAAAACAAAAAAAAAACTTAATTTTGTTTAAAGGGTTCAGGATATTGGCAGTACTGAATACTGAATTGAGTTTTACTATTTTTACTGAAAGCATAATATTTATGAAGGGTCGATGATTTTAAATATTTACATTAACCAGCAGGCTTGCACAGGAACTATGAGCATTAAGGTCGAAAACATAATATTTTCGTTTTTAAAGAGCTACTTTCAGGGATTAATTGATTCTGTAGGTAATCTAGATTTTGATGGTAAATTATATTGAAAAATATTGGTGGGTATTTTATTGACACGGAATTAATTTGATATACTTTTGCCACTGAAGCCAAATAATTAAAAATATAATCAAATATAAACCACAACTTTACATGGAATTTGAGTTTAATATTCGGCGAGTTAATGATGGTCCGAGCAAGTAACGGGATCCTCAGTAGTGACGGCAGAAATTGTGGCTCAAGGTCGAGTAAATTAGTAAAGAGGATTTCGTCTTGTACTATAAAAAATTAATTTGCAAGTATACGGACACATAACCTGCTCACTGAACTTTAGACAGTGCAACTTTTTGTATGGGTACCGAGGGTAAGTCGAGCAAAAATCCCGAAACAATACACGCTCTAGAAGGAAATATAGGAAGCTTCTGCTTTTGTTCTAAATGAGATCTTTTACACAAAAAATACTATCTATTAAGCTTTGGTGATTTGATCTCTGTACGTCAAAAGACATTTCTTATTTCAAATTGAAACGGGGTGGCAAGCTTAAAACGATAATTGAAGGGTTCTCGATTTTAACCCAGTGTTGGCCGAATTAACTACACTACCTTTTTTACATCATTAACTACGCGTAGTTATTTGAATAAACTACATGCCTAATATACTACAATTTTTTACGTCTGCTACGTCTGTAGTTAATTCATAAAAAATAAATAGAATAAAGGAAACCAAACAATTTTGCACTTTTATGATCTAATGAAGGTTTGTATGATAGATGGTAAGATTATTTTTGAAGACAATTTACTTTGGCATAATCAAAGAATATGGATTATGAACGCATGATTAAAAGTTTTTTTTATGCTGAATTTAATATACATGGTACATACATACAATTATTACCGAAAAACTGTTTGAAAATAATGAAAACCAAGAACTAGTGTAGTTATATTTAAACTTTAAACTGTTATATTCTTAAGATGCACATGTGTCGCAGAGAGCTCCAATATGATCATTTTCCATTTAAATTGGAGTAAATCAACCTTCAGCTCACTTCGCTTATTTAAAATTAATAACTGAACGTTTAATTTCAAAATTCAAATGCACAACTGACAGTAAAATGACATTTTAAATTACGTCTGCTACAATTTGTTACATTAACTACATTTAACTACATACACTGAAAATAAATTCCTAGGTAATATTGACAAAAACGTTTTGTTGACCTTTAACAAAACAATTTTATCGTTTTGATAAATTTTTTGTCAATACGAAAGAATGATTTTGTTGATTTCACAAAATTTTTATAATCCAGCATGATTTTTGTCAGTTTAACAAAATATGCTCTGCAAATAATATTGTCAGTTTAACAAACCAAGTTTTGTTAATATAACAAAATAAAACAGAAATTTTTGTCACATCGACAAACTTTTTTGTGATGTTAACAAAATGTTTGTTGTATCTACAAAAAATCTGTTTTGTAGATGTTTGTCAATATTACAAAGTTTTTGTTAATTTTTTTTTTGTCAATTTAACAAAAAATGAAAACATTTTTGTTAAAATGACAATTTAATTTAATGTTAATTTAACAAAACAATTTTGTTAATTTAACAAACAATTTTTGTTAATCCGATAATAATAAAAAAAACAATAACACTAACAAAAAAATTGTTAATACAACAAAAGATTTGTTAAAATGACAAATTAATTTTGTAAATTCTACGAAATTTTGTCATATTGACAAAATTTTTTTGTTATTTCAACAAATTTATCTGTTAGCATAACAAAATAATTTGTGGATACAACAATATATTTTTTGTTACCTCAACAAAATTCTATAATTTTTGTCAATTTGATAAAACTTTTTGTTGGACGTATATTGACAAAATTTTTGTCAAATCAACCTAGATTTTATTTTCAGTGTATAACTACATTTAACTACATTAACGACATAAATTACGGAGCAGACGTAACAAACGTAGTTATTTCCAAAAAGTGACAGTTCGGCCAACCCTGCAACCCTTTAGGCTACAGTGAATAATTTTCTGTTCAGGTGGCACATATGCGTGAATGTGTGTGTATGTCATTTGCGGTCTATCATCTTCAAAAAACAATTAAAATAAAATTTAATTTTCTATAAAAAAAAAACACTATGGCTTGTCCAAAAAGCCTAGCAGGTCTTATTTTCGGCAATTATTCAGGAATTACTTGGGAAGATATTTTTTAGTAACGTTTTGTAAAGAGTTCACTTCGTCTTAGGCGGGAGGAGTTTTGAACTCATTCGATGTTTCATATCTTTCATTATTTAATCGCTATTTTTATAAACAGTGTTATAGTGAAATAGCCAGTTTCATTCTTCCCAATACAATTCACTGTTTGAATACAATGGAGTTCTACAACTGGAACTAGAGCTACTGCTGGAAAAGCGATAAAGAATTGGTGTACGTATATATTACATTTTTTTCATGAACACACTGTTGCTGTATAGATTTCTAACATTAGGGAAAACTGATTTAACCCTTTTGAGAATTTACCAAACAAAGGAATATGAGGAATTAAAAAGAGCCTGAAGCTCGCTTCAAGTTTATGTAAGCATGCATCGAATTGTTTAACAAGTTGGGTTTTTAAATGTCAAAAGTGCTGCACGTAAAAGTTAAAAGTTATGGCTGAAACAGATGTGCAGCATATTTCCGCGCATCCATGTATACAGTGCTGCAGCCGGAACACAGTTCACATTTATAAGAAACTATGTAATTCAATTTCGCTGCATGCAAAATGCTGCACATCTTTTTCAGCCGTTAGCCAACAGTTACTGTTGTTTTTTTCGTAATATTGAATTTGTGTGTATCCATAATTTTGATACCTACTCCAGTGGAAGCTTCGACTGTCGACTCCATTGTGGTTAGCCAGCCAATATTAATTCTGTCACTTCAGGTAAAACACATCAGCTTCTCCTTGAGTCCAACTTCGGACATACTGTTTTAAGAGATTCTTTCTTGAGTTGCACTTCACGAATGTGGAATGCTTCACCGGAGAAATATTTCACTCCCATTGTAATATTCATACATTCAAAACCAATGTGTATCGGTATTTCCTTTTATATCTTCGTTAGCATTCGTATACGCTAGCTATAAGCTCAACCAATGTTAGAATAGTTATAGTCCCTTTAGTGGCGTTCAAAAACGAATAATCTGAAGTAGTAGCCAGGACTATATTACGGAACTTTGGAACAGTCGCCCCACACTTCAATAGTTTAATAGATTTGTTGAATATTGTGGCCTTGGTGCTAACGCATCTCCTTCATAAAACTTTGTTAACCCTAGAAAGATAAGCATAATATTTCATATCTCATAAGAGAAACACATGCGTCGATTTGACGCAGGTTATCTTTTTTGGGTTACGAAGTATTTGAATAGGTAATGCGTCTTAACTTGGAACTCTTTGGTCTTTTTTCAAAATTTCTCTCAATGTGAAGATTTTGTTCTATGTTCAACCTACCAGGCCTAAAGCCTAATATAGTGTTGATGAACAATTCAAGACGCTCTTCAAAGAATGTTGGACTTATATTCGGAATTTACCAAAATTTAGTATGGATGCAGTGTTGTGCCGTGTAGACCTTAAATGTGGACTACTTAATTGTCTGAATTTTAACAATTCAATATAGACAATTCAACATTGTCGATAAGAGATTTTCGATAGTATTGATGTACGAGTAGACAGTTAAAGTTAACACGTAACGAAACAACACTAAAAGTATATGCCTCATCCTTCCAAGATGACTTAAGACCTGCAAAAACCATCCATGTGCTAATTTTAAAGTTTAGTTAAGAAGCTTAAAGAAGGATAATTATAAATTAATTATCGTCTGCAATTTTTTCAAGGCTGATCTTAAAAGACTATATGAATATTGTAAGATTAATGAGCCTTCGAATTGTCAAAAAATAAAACAATTCATTCCTCACTTATCGTGTCTACCAAAAAATAAGTTTTGACATAGATGTAAAGTACTGTTTGGGGGTGTTACCCTTTTGACAGTACAAAAATCTACTTATCGTTGGTTTCTGACATTACCTTTCAGTGCTTTTTGGAAACATAAAAAAAAATTCAATCGCTTGATTTTATTGTGAAAATTAAGAAAGTCATGTATAACTTTTTTGTTACCAAGGTTAAACAAAATGAATGGCGCTCTTTTTGACCCACAGATGGCGCTTTTTTAACGCATATGATTACTAAGCTCGGTGCACATCATAAATCATGAAAGGACACTGACGTATAAGATATCAAAATTTCAATACTAGCCGTTTTTTAGTGCATTTTCATCTCCGACTAAATTTGTCAGATGGTGACATTAACATTCAATTGAAAACAACAGACAAAAGTTTTTATAACTATGCCCGATTCATAATGCGATGACAAAATAAGACGAGAGCGAGACAAGATTCACTGTCACATTTTCGTTGTTATAAAATCCTTCCGCAATTCCTTAGGCCTGGAGCGTAGATTCAATTTTTACTTTCGCAACTGTTTGGTTGGTAAGCCCATATGTTTAATTTCGGCAACCAAACAGATGTGAAACTAAAAATTGAATGTGCGCGACATTTATTAATTTAACGTAACGACGAGAATTGCTTTATTGCGTAATGCGTATATCTTCGTCTGCTTTCATAGTTTGAGACTAATTTTACAACAACGACGACTCATCACGCTTAACATCTCTTTTTTACTTGCGACTTATAGATACTATAAGGCAAGTTATGCATTCGGAAAAAAAATCGAGCTCTAGATTTTGATCAAAGTTGACAGTACGATGATAGCGAAGACTAAAACAGTGGGACTCGCAATTCTGTCTGTCTGCCTGTCTGACTGTTCGACAACAGCCTAAACGGCTCGGCCGCTTTTTGTTAAACTTGGTGGATATCTTTTTGAATTTTTGCCCCCGCACACGTTTTTTTTTCTTTTTTTTAAGGCCAAAATTATAATTAATAATTTTTTTTTTGGTTTTTAATTTTCTCAAACACGGTTTGACGGATTTCGATCATTTTTTTCTTCTAAAGGTCCCCAATAGTTTGAATATTATTGTGAATTCACATTTTCAAAAAATAATTTTTCGGATTTGTAAAAATTTTGCTTGATTTTTTTTAAAAACTTGATAAATAAAAGTTTCTTAATATAATCTACAAGATATAAGAAAAAAAAATGTATTTTACATAAAAATAACGGTACATTTCTTAAAAAAGTTAAAAAATGGTTTTCTAAAATCGTATTTTTCTCGAAAACGGTTCCGAACCATTGAACGATTTTTTTCGATTTTCTCATTATCGGCATAACAGGTTTTAATAAAATTTCGTATAGACAAGCTTCTAAAATTTTTTCTTAAAAATGTTGTATGTAAAAGCTTATTTTTTAAGAAACCACTAGAACGAATTATAATTTTGTTCTTGCGTAAACTAATTTTTGCTCAAAACACATGGCATCCTGTGCTTAGCTCCAACTACTAAGGGAGTTGTTGTAGTCATTTAAAAATTAATTTTATCCTTAAGAACAGTTTTCTCTAATAACATTCATTTTTGAAATTCTTAGTCGTTAACATAAGAGCAAGTTCGTGCGACCCAGTCGTGCATTTTATTGTGTTCCAGCAAAAGGATTTTTCTAATTGTAGGCAATACTAATTTAATTTTGACACTGAATTTAAAATTCTTCGCATTTGGCAATGCTGGTGTATATTTGACAACAGAAAGCAGAAAGTTTATTGACAAGAAGTGTTTTTTTTTTTTTAATTTCGCATTAATTATTTTGTAAATTTTAGTACTTAGTTCTTAAGTTAAATAGTATCTATATAAGTATTCAGTATTGTGTATGAAAAAGTTTTTAATAAATCCTACTAATATTATAAATGTGAATGTTACGATGTATGGATGTTTGTTACTCAATAACGCTTGAACAACTGAATGGATCTTGATAAAATTTAACACACAAAAAATAGTCTGGATTACCGTATAGAGTACATTCGTATTGCACGGAAATGCAGTACATATACATAAGTAGTGGCATTGAAATGCCATACTTTGGTGGTGCGGGCCCAGAGGAGGGACATTGTTAGATTAATTTACCTAAGCAGTAAAGATAAAAACACTCAAAAAAGTTAAAAAAAAAAATAAAACAAAAATAAAATTCTCCGAATTAAAAACAAAAAAAAAATTGACAAATATTTGTGTGTCTTTGAATTTAAACTATTTTAAGGTAAGTTAAACTTTATGTAACAGGTTTAACTACATACATTGTTATAGGATAGTTACATACGTATGTGATTTGCCTATTGTTTGTTAGTTTTTTCAAAATATCCTTCGCTTGGCTCCATTACCTTTAAGAAAAGGACTTGATTGGATTTATTGGTTTGCTGTTTTGTTTTAATCCAGGTACATGCACTATGCACACGTTAAATAAAATAATAATTCGTACGCTTTCAACTTCTCATGTGGAACAGGAGATCAGTTGTGACAGTTCCTGGCTAAGCTAAACGTGTTTATTATTTCAGTGGTAAGTCGTCTTTTTCAAATAGAGCTGTTCCACGATGACACACAGAAGTAAAATAAACAACCAAAAACAACATTCCGTACTTCACACAAGATTTATATTTACCACAAGATTTCCAATGCAAGAAAAACTGAGCGAATCTACAAAAACTTTTAGACACATGATTTATTTTGAAAAACTTCAGTTGAAAAAAAAATTTGCTTGCGGGAGTTCCCGCACGGGTACGCTAGTAAAAGCATAAAAAAGATATATTTGCTTGTGTTCTTTTTACAAAGGGAAGTGGTTTTCGATTGAGATATTGTTCGGTCAGATTATTCATTAAAAACAAAGCTTTTATTGTGTGTTTTTTTTAGTGAAATTATGTTTTTAGTTTTTTTTTTTTGGTAAGTTGTTGTGGGGTTTTCATTACAAGAACATTCTTTTTCGGCGATAAAAGGTGTTTTTAAAGTGATTTAAATAACCTCGAACAAAGTTCGAACAATAATTGTAAAAAACATGTAGCTGGGTTTGACTGATAACGTGTCGTTTTGACATATCACTGACAACTACATAGTAAATTTTTTGCCCTCAACGCCGGAAAAGAAGTGTGTTAAATGTTGGTCAAAATTTTTTGTTAGAAAAATTTGATAGTTGGGCGATTCCATTATAGCGGGTGCAACATTTAGACTCATTTGAAGTACATTTAATAATAAAATAAGCAAAATATTTAATGACATTATTACTTGAAGGGATACATTTTCACCTATTTATATTTAATCCATTTAGAATTCTAAAATATAATAAATAATTTGGCAGAAGAATGGTTTCAAAGTGCGATCGCGGGTGCAACAGAATCGGCCCGACTTTTCTAGATCATAGTACAAAAAACACAAATTCTGTTAATTGTGAAACATTTATCATGCTATTCTTACATATATTGAACGACGTTGATTCAATTAACTAAATAAATAAAAATAAAGATAAAAACAAAAGTAAGCAACGAAATATTAACTTTTAAACTGATTTAAAAAACTGGAAAAAATATAAAATAAGGCACATATGTAACAAGTCAGTACCCTTCTCTATTAATTATAATTTTCTTTTTTTCAAATACTTCAATATTTTTTCGAAAATACATATATGTATGTCAGAAGTACTCCATCTTCATCGATATCGGTTAAGGATAACCCCACATAACGATATTGTGATATTGCAGCCTACCTGGTGCAAGAAGGTACAAACCTGCGGAAATAACTTTTGGAAATACTGCTGCTGTAAAAACAGAACGGTATTTTAGAGCATGGATCTACTGGTAACATAGGGGGCTCAAAAGACCCTGTTGGAGATTTAGAATTTAATGCTTCGTCTTCTGACTCAATAAAAACATCGAAAACTTCATGAATGCTCATGGTCATTGTGCTCTTCTCGATTCTTAACTTCCGACTTAATCGATTTCACATCTTTTATACCCGGCACTTGTCTGCTAATATTATCCCTTTTTTAGAAATCACCTGTCATCCTTCAGTTTTTTAGGCATTGCTTCGGTTGAATCAGTTTTTTTTTTTAAATAAATTTTTTACCACTCCAACTATGTTAATGGGACTCCTTGGGCGATTACGTTTCACTTGTGCGACTTTTTCAGTCTACAGGGACTGATGTAATGAGTGCCTGCCTTTTTTCGTTTTGTCTGATTCTGGTCAGAATTTTAAAATTTGTATCTGTCTTCATTTTCCCTTTCAATACATCTCTCCACATTAAATTTCTACGTCCTTTTTCTGCATGAAGCTCAGCATATTTGTTAATTTTTTGTCAATTTTTTGTAAAGCAGTCTCTTTTTCTTGTTTCACTTCTATTTAACCATATATTTTTATATAAAAAGAACAACATATTATATTACATATAGTTAAAAAAAAAAAAACGTGAACACAAGAAATTATTATTCAAAGGATATTTTATCAATAAAATACAATAAATCACGTTATAATGTTAGTAGTCAATAAGTTGCACTCGCGATCTTAATATTGGGATCGCGGGTGCAACCAATTTAAATCAACGTTTTTTGTCGTTCAACGTACAATATATTCCTAATAACTACTGATTTAATTTTAGTTTTGTTTTCTTCTTACTTTTAGAAAGTTTCAAAACGCTAGCACTTTATTTCTGCCAAAAAAGTAAACTTTTATATCTTTTATATCGCGGGTGCAACAAACTTACAATGGCTATTTGCAATCAATAATGCTAAAAATATAACAACAAATTCGTACATGTTTTTATGCAAACGATTAAATGGCATGTTGCTTCATACGTCTATTGAGTAAAGCATAACTTAAAACTGTCGAAAATAGCTATTTTGAGCGTATATTACCAGTTGTAATAATTGCAGTTCGTACCGACTCTTCGTATGATAATGTTGCCAAGCGCAAACAAAAATGTTCTCTATAAGCTAGGTCTCAGTTTTTGTTTTTATTATTAAATATAGTATTTCTACTTTGAATATTTATCAAAAAAAGTAAAAAATATTGTAATTCAAAAATTGGTGTCAAAAATCGTCTACAGCGGAATCACCCAGTTACAGTATCTGTCATAGAAACTGTTCACAAACCCATGGGGGAGAGTACGATAACTTGGCCGCCAAGATTTGATTACGGGTTATTGTAGAGAGGTCAAAAACAAGCACTTTTTAATACGGGAGGGGGGGTCTATCTCCCCCCGTTTAGGAGGTAGGGGCACTTTTAAAAAAAATGGTTTAAATTGAAAAAAAAATATATTAAAAAACAACGGCAACACCTACAATAAAGTGCTATACTGCGTTTGAAAGATTTTTCTATAATCCTGCATTTAAATTAAATTACTCATATCAATGGTTTTTGAGAAATTCGCATTTAAAGTCCAAATTTTGATAAAATAACGTGAAAAAAAAGTTTAGACCGATTGTTTTCAAAATTGTGAAATGAAATTGTAAGTTAGCTTATATGTGTTCCATGTATCTATCAGATTTTAATCGAACACAAAAAACCGCATGGTTCTATGTCTTCTAGTTTTTGAGAAAATCGAAAATTACCAAAACTGCTTTTTTTGATTTTTGGTGGTGACGGTGATTCCATTTTAAGGATTAATGTTAATAAACATAATGAATCTTTGTTAGTTCAGTACCGCAATTCATTTAGCGTTACCCAGAATGCACCATGAGGAGGTAGAATTGCATCTGGGTCAGTTATTATGTCAGTTAGTCAGGAGTTAGTCAGTCATAGTTAGTTAAAAAAGGTCAAAATGTATTAAAAAGGTGCGGAAATCC
Organism: Philhelius festivus; assembly: GCA_963931855.1. Taxonomy (NCBI): domain Eukaryota; kingdom Metazoa; phylum Arthropoda; class Insecta; order Diptera; family Syrphidae; genus Philhelius; species Philhelius festivus. Next base: position 213,430,808 of record OZ007555.1, on the reverse strand, counting down.
TGGCGTTAGTTTTGGATTTCTTTAAAATGACTTGGTTCGGTACAGCTGTGAGCCCTCCATATGATGTGTTTATTAGTTCCATTTGATATTTTTAAAATTATTTTTATTGTTTTTGTTTTTTATTTCCTGAGTTTCAAAAGGGACGTTCGACGTATTCAGCATTTCACTCCTCCTGATGCTGCTCTGTTATTTATTTTGGAGCTTAAAGAGCACCATGTTCTGAACATGTTCTAAACGGAAAAAGAAAATTCTAATTTTTGAATGCTGTGAGATAAGAGAGAAACACACAATTTTTTTGACAACTCAAGTTCTTTCTCTCAGCTAAAAAAAGAAAAACGCCTAATGTCCAACTGTGAATTTCAGATTTTATTGATTATAATTTTAACTATATAAAAACGCGAAATCACTTTTCGGATTAGCTACGTTAAGAAATTATTAAGTGCACCAAAAAATAATTATTAATTACTTCTGTTAACAAGTGCGAAAGTCTTATAAAGATATGGTTGTTTTTCTTCAATAGCTTATAAGAAAGAATCTCTGATTTATTGATAAATACATTAATAAATTAATAATATATTATATATATTATAAATATATTATAAACTGCATATGTACTTATGCACTGTATCTATAAACCAAAGCCTTGTACATCTACAATACTTTCCTAATTTATATCCTCGATAACTATAAACTCAAGTACTCGCAATCTAGGGTATTTAATTAATCATAGACCCATTAAAAACTCATCGCACTTATCATTCCGAATGGGGTGTTAAAAGTCTTGATTTCCATTCGAATACTTTCGAGTGTACATATAGGCACACCCCGACGCCATTCACAGAAAAAAAAAATATTTTTTTCCATCACATGCTCAGATTATAAGAAATTAATTGAACAAAAATCTTCAAGAAATGAAATAAAAAATTTAAAATAATCATCCCATCTCATCTGTCGTCACTGGAAAGAATTCAAATAAATCTTAGTCTGATTCGGTACCCGGATTTCCCTACAGAGCAGCGGCGGTGGCGACAACGACGACGGCAACGTGCATCACATGGTGGTTTCCTCACCCGAAGTATAATTAACTTATCATAACGACATCATTTTTAAATTAATGTAAACGCGGGATAATAAAATGGGTGTTATTTCAAATGGCGTTGATTGAGAAGGCGTTATAAGCAAGTATCGACATTTCTTGGGGAATAATGGGTAGGCGGGGAGATTAGAGGTGTGGTTTGCTAACTTGCATACATCCTCTAATGGCCCAAGTGCTGACAGCTAAAAAAACAGAGGAACTCTTGGTTTTATTTCAACAGAAGTATAATTTATGAGTTTTACTTCAGTAGATAGGTGCTTCTCAGAAGCTTCCCTATTGATATAATTTTGAAATAATTGGAGGAAGAAGTTAATGAGAATCAAGTCACTTGAAGCTTTAAGAACAAAGAAACTTTTGCTTAACATCGCCGCGCCGTTACGTTTCTTGTCCTTCTTGATTTTGTAGTTAGATAGCTTTTTTAAACAGTTCTTCAGTGAAAAAGCCGGCTTACATTTCTCATCGCATCGAAATCAATATATTGTTTCGAACAGAGCTTTATACACCTACAGCGCCATCTGTTGAGTATTGCATATCTACTTTATGGAACGAACAAAAAAAAGCTCTTTTCCAATGTCATATGTATTTCCCCTTATTCCAAGCAACTAGAGCATTCCAAGACAAGAACCTTCGAGAACAACTAATTTGAGTATATAAGGGAGTGTTCACGGTGAGCGGAAGACAGTTTATTTTCGATTATGAAAGTGTACAAAGCTGAATTATTGGATTGTGGAAAGTGTAATTAAAGAAGTGTGATTTAAGTTTGAATAAAAGTATTGGAGTTGATTATAAATTGAGATCTATTGTTTTGATTTGATAAGTGTAAATAAAGAAGAAATTCTAAAAGCAGTAATAAGTTTTATTTAGAACCTAGGAAAAATATTACAATATTTTCAATAAATATTTCGCTATATATAATCTACCAGTTAGAAGATTATGTGTTTATCTGGACTTCACGAATGTGAGAAACCTTCCCATTCAAAAATTTTTTTGTAATTCACACGCGGTAAAGGGAGACCCTTATAATGTTCAACATGAGAATGGCAAGGGCAATGTGGTAATTAGGGAGGGGGAAGAGAAAGGAGATGTCGATGAACATTAGCCTTGAATGCAAACTGAAATGACAAGGAAAAACCGCGACGGCTAAATTATTCCATAATCTCTACATTTGACGGTACGCTAAACTGTCCCACAGTGGATCCTTTTTACTTCCCGTATTATTGCTCCCACAAATAAAATATAGAAATAAATTTATAGAAAGTAATTGGTTTTTTTCGAAGATTTAAAAGAAATCCCTCGCAATATAATAAAATGCAATATCATACTGCCCGAAATAAGTTATTCTGTGTGTTTTTTTAAAGTCATATTTAAAGTTATTGCCAGTAGTGTCATTATATTTTTATTTATTTCCTTGTTTTCCAATTTTTTATTTTCTATATAAATTAAATGTGTTTTTAATTTAAATGTAATAAGAAACAAAATCTCATATAAAATAAAACAACCCCCGAAGAAGTTGGGAAAATACAACGAAACATAGGGAAAGAAATATGAAATAAAGTTTTTTATTTGCATAACGAAGAACGTGATCAAAAAAGGATGCTGACAAAATTAGTTTATTGGTGCTTTGGTGCTGGACAAAGACTTTCGACATTTTTGTTTCTAAGCTTCAATAAATTTTCAAGTTCTCGTATACATCTCTTCTCCTAATATGTAATTATTTGAAAAATAGAGTAAAAACGGTAGAAGTTGAAAGCGGTATGGTATCTCTTCCCCCTTTTGTGAAAACACACAGGTACCACAGGGCTCTGTTTTGGGACCACTTCTATTTTCACTCTTTATCAATGATCTTCCTGATGTTGTTGAAGACTGTTCAGTGTACGTAGATGACGTTTCAATTTAGATTTATCGTCCACTTGGATTGATGGTAGACGCTGTGATTCGAACAAATGAAGATTTTAAACGAATTCAACTGTGGGTAAGTGACAATAAGCTCAGACTTAGAACCTCTAAAACGATTGCTATTATTGTTGCAGATATGAAATTAGTTCCATTAATTTCCATTCAATTATTCTCAATGGGGAAATAATTTCTTACTTAGACAAGGTTACATATTTAGGCTTCACTTTAAATAGTCGTGTTAGTTGTTGTGATGCGATCTCTGTTGCTATTAGGCTAGTCGTGTACTGGCAACTGATCGAAATCAAATAGCTTAATCACCAGTTGAAAGAGATCCGCGCACTAGCAACTCTTTACTCACGCTCACACTCTTTTCTTTCTTGCGCTTATAGAAAACAGGTCAACTATTGCGAATTAAATTTAGGCAATCGTTTAGTTTGTGTCAAAACACAAACTTTTTATTTGCTCGAATCGAGTTGCTCTAAGTGCGCGGTGTCCCATATAAGCCCATAAAGTTCATTTTAGCAACTAAACAGTTGCGAAACTAAATATTGAATGATTGAATGTGCGCGCCTGGCCTTAGAAAAATATATGCAGCTCTTCGTGGCCTCTGCTCAATTACTTTCACCAAAAGTGAAGCTTCGTTTGGTTAAACCCCTTTTAATGCTATTTTTTATATTTAACTGTTTAGTTTACCCATGCTTAGACTAAGAATGTAAGTGTCAGTTTAATATTGCATTCAATGATTGCTTGCGATTTATTTAGGAAAAACCTAGGTATGTCAGTGCAAATCATCTTAACTGATCTATTTTATTTTGGGAATTCGTTTTGACACATATTATAACTTAAGAAATATTTTAAGACTACATAATACTATCCATGGCAGATGCCCAGAATATCTTAAAGATGCACTGCAATTTGGGCAGTCTTGTAGAGGCTTTGTACCGCGTTCTCATATACAACTGCAGAGCGATCTTTCTATGTTTCAGTGATTAGAGAGTGGAATACTCTCTCTCTGGAATTGATACACAAAATATTGTCAATGCTTTAAGATTTCAGTCAAAGCTTCTCTCCTACTTGACGAATTAAATGTATTATACTATATAAATTATTAATACTCGTATGTTAAATAAATTAATTATTTTATATTATAATAATATTTGTAATATTTTATTTATAAAGATTTTGCTCAATTTTTTTTTTGGCTCAATGAGTCAAAATAATAATTTAAATAATTCTTGTAAGATTCTTTTAATTATGTACACATTAACTTTATCTTTTATATTTTGTTTTATTTATCAAAATTTGTTAAGTCAAACTAGAATACTGCTCAAAAATCGTATCTTATTGTGTCTATTGTTAATCTTTTTAATTTAATAAATAAATAAACAAATTTTTCGGTTTCACAGCATCTATAGTATTCAAGTTTGTATTAAAAGCGGCGCGATGGTTGTGTGCTCGCCTGTCAACCTCATGATCACAGGTTCGATGCCTGCCGTCGTCTACGTCGCTTTAATTCCATTAAAACCTTTCTTAAAATTGTCATCAATGGGTTTACTGGTTTACTCATTACATGTTGTTCAGGCATAACACTAACAACATGTAATTGAGCTAAACTAGTATGTCCATCAAGGATGAATACCAAATAAAATAATGTGAATTATAAGTGACATAGAAATAAGACACGGCATTTCTCCGCTCTAGTTCAGCCGCCATCCCTGGTGATGAGTTTCGAGTAATTAAAAAAGCAAACGTTAAGGTTAAGAGTTTATTACAGACTAAACTATAAAAGGTATAATGTAAAATAGCAAGCAGAGAATTCAATGAACTGGTTTTACAATGGTATAATCAATGACGTATGAGTTAAATATGATAACAATAGTTTGAGCGTTGAAATTAGAATATAACTAGTTCACAATAATATTTTAACACCTGGAGATAAAAATATCTGAGACAACCACCTTCAGTCTCAGAACATCGTGCCACACATCTTTCCTATCCTTCTTTCTCTTCATTAACATCACGCCCGCGCTGTGTTGAAACATTTAAAGGGTAATCATAATCCCTTGAGCGCGGGTAGATTATAAAAAAAAAAAAAAAAATATACACTTTTTTAGGGAAAAAAATATTTTTACCAAACACTTAACTTTGATTCATTGTGAATACCAGGAGTGTCACACAGTGAAACAGAGTAAAGTTTTTTTTATAAAATCCTGTGATTTTTTAGGTTATTTAATTTTATATTTATATTAATAAATTAGTTCTTTTTTGAAAACAAACATAAAATACACTTCAATTATAAAAAAATAAATAATTATAAACAAATAAATCTAGATTAAAAAAATAATAAAGCTAAAACCTAATAAACAAAATCACATTCAGTCAAATAAGCTAAAAAGAAAATCACAATTCATTTAGGTGTAGCTGTATACGAAAAATCAATTTTAAACGCAAAGTTTGACCTTTGGAGTCTTGAAGAGTTCATTTGCTCAATACGCTTCGGTAAAATCGTTTTTACGTCCTATTTAAAAACGGTTTGTCCAGAACGTCTTGCAGCGGAAAAATGATTCGAGTCAGTGATTTCATTCTTAGGTAAGCAACTTGGTATCTGTCTGTTTTCAGTTGCTAGGACCTTAGCGAAATAGAACACCTTATTCTTCTTTTTACTTGCGACTTATAGGTACTTTACGGCAAGTTATGCATTCGTAAAAAAATCGAACTCGAGATTTTGATCAAAGTTGACATTACCATGATAGCGAAGACGAAAAAAGTGGGTCTCGAAATTCTTTCTGTCTGTCTGTCTGTCTTCAGACGATTTTCGTTATACTTGGTACATATATTTTTAAAATTTTTCCCCCACACGTTTTTTTCTTCTTTTTTTTCGAAATTTTTTAGATAGATATTTTTTTTCTTGAAAACTGTCCCATAGATTTAAAAAAAAAATCAAAAAATATTGAATTAGTTAAAGCTAGGTAATGTTTGAAAAAAAAAATTGTATTTTTCGTGCCCCCCTTAGAATCATTTTTTTGTTTTTGATTTTCTCAAAAAACGGTACAACCGATTTTAATAATTTTTTTTTATATTAATGCTCCCCAAAAATTTGAATATTATTGTGCATTCAAATTTTCAAAATTCTCTTTTTTGGATTTAAAAAAAAAATAAATTTTTTTTCAAAACTCAATATTTCGAAAACCCCATGCTAGATTTTTTATTAAAATTTGATAATTAAAAGTTTTTTAATATAGGCCCATATTGCGGTTCTCGATTTTATAATCGATGATCGACTTCTTTCGATCATCGATCGTCGATTACTCTTTTTCATATTGTGAATGTCGATTGTGATCGAAACTTTTCGATTTCATAGTCGTTTCTTTTCGATTGTCATTTTCTAATCGAAGCGTCCTTACGTTGCTGTCTAGAAGTTTTTCTTGTAAACAAAATGTAAGTTTTTTCTAATTAATTAATTATTTTTTGGGAAATTACATTCAAATATTTACTTTATGTAGGTCAAAAGTTATAACGAACAAAAAACAGATGGAAATATTGGTCAGATTAATGGAGGAAAATCCGGACATCGCGAAGGGGGTTTGTGCTAAGAGCCAATCAAAGCATAGATGGGAGAAATTCGCTTCGGAACTTAATGGTGAAGGTCCTCCAATGCGTACTTGGGAGAAGTGGCTGAAGGTAACGAGAAGTTTTTGTTATACATTCATATTTGTTCTTACTTTAAGCTCCTTTATTCAATTAGGTATGGACAGATTTTAAGTTCCACACCAAGAAGAAAATGTCACAAAATAAAGCGGAACAAAAAGCAACTGGTGGTGGACCAAATAAGCTTCATACTTTCAGCCAATTAGAAGAAGCTGTAATCAAAATGTTGGATATAAACACCATTGTGGACCCACCTGGAGTTGAGTTTGGTGGCTTAGAATCTGGGCAGAAGTCTAATTCCTTATCGCAGGAAAATGTTGATAATGATAGAGAACTTGAGGAGATGGATATCATGGAGTCAATAATAAGCCTCACTGAAACTCCAAAGAAAGATACATCGACATCCAACAGCAATGCATCAAAAACAAAATCAACAAAAAACAAAAAATGTTCTCAAGAAAAAGAAAGGCTAGTGCTATTGGAGAAATCAACAAATTCACAAGAAACTTTTTTCAATGAAATAAAAGCTATAGTGCACGACATTAAAGAAAGTGTAAAATCAAGAACAGAATACGCCAAGAAAAATTATTATTTGCAAAAAGATATGAACAAGGAATTGTTGGAAATAAAAAAAGAAAAGCTTTCACTCTATAAGGATGCAGTAAACAAAAAATCGTATGACAGAACAATAAAGCTTAAATTAAAGCAAGAAATTCTGCAATTAAAAAAAGAAAGATTCAATAAATCCAGCTGCGATTGTCAAAACTGGCCAAAAATATAAAAGAAGCATATGCGTATATGCATCTATATTTATTTTTTTTTTATTCAATGAAGTTCCTATTTTTTTATTGTGATAAAATGAAGTTTTAATTTCGTTTATAAAACAAAAATAAAGTTAAATAAAAGTTTTTGTTAAGTTTTAAGAATTTGTGTTATTTATATATCTAAGAATATTGTTTCTTATAGACGAAGCTTCATTTCCATCAGGTTCCAGGTTATAGACTGCAGTTTCATCATCATAGTGACCATGATCCTGTACTTCTTCTTCCTGCAAAGGAATTTTCCAAGCAATGCATATATTATGTAAAGCTACACAAACATTTATAATCTGCGTAGCTTTTTCTGGGCTGTAATGAAGTTCTCGTGCTCTAAGTAGACATCTCCATCTGCTTTTTAAAACTCCGATCGTACGCTCAACAATGTTCCTTGCTTTAGCATGCCTTTTGTTGAACGCAATTTCAGGCGATCCTTCTTCGGGGTTGCGAAATGGTGTGAGAAGATATGGTTTCAAAGCATAACCCGCATCTCCTGCAATAGTTGAAAAATACAATTAAATATTTATATATGCATATGCATATAGGCACATTTATACCTAACAGCCAAGTATTCGTTGTCCCATTTTGATGCCATTCTTCCAAAATTTGCTTTAAACTGGACATGTTGAAGACAAATGAGTCGTGTGCTGATCCAGGATATCGTGCATTAATAAAACGAATTGTCATTGTATCGTCACAAACCTGAAATAGTTAATCATCTAAACACTAAATAAGATTTTATGCAACAAGCTTCTTACAACCATCGCATTTAAGCTGTAAAATCCTTTACGGTTGTAATATGCGTGCTGAAGTTCTTTTTTTGGCGACGCTATCTTGATATGTGTACCGTCTATACACCCTATCACACCTGGTATCCCACTTTTTTCATAGAAATGCATTCTTGCCCGACGCTTTTCTGTTTCAGAATAATTAAATGTTATCACTTTGGAGCAAATATGTGTTTCTATAACTGAGAGCACTTCCTTTAGCACTAGAGACACTGTAGATTGTGCAAGACCAATGCAAAACTCATTACCAACACTAACTTGGTAAGATCCATGAGCACAAAATCTCAAGGTAGTAGCAAGTTTTATTATATTTGGAATTGAAGAGCTTCTTATTGTTGACCTGAGCTTTGGGTTAATATCCCTTAGAAGTTCTATGAAACTTTCTTTGGATAAGCGAAAGTATTTAAGAAAGCTATAAGAAATATAAGGTAAATATTTGTATACGAAGTAAAACCTTTATTTCATAAATCTTACATTGTTTCTTCCAGTTCCAGAGGATTAGAGTTGTCTCTTATATGCCTTCTTTTTCTGGCCATTTCAAAATTTTCTTGGACATTTTCGGTATCGGTGTCACTATCGCTAAACCATAATTCGATTCCACTCATTTTAAAATGTAAATAAACTATTTTAATTTATATAAAAAAAAAGAAAACCAGAAAAGACAAATAATGATTTGAAAGGCTAACACATCATAGAACTGTCAAATTCGAAATATTCGCAATATTCTGTGGGTTCATTCACAATAGTACATTGTTCGATCGATTGAGTTACACAATACAAAATATGAAAACCAATCGAAACAATCGAAAAGTTTCGATTCGATTGGCAATCGACAACGGCAATCGGGGCCATAATCTAAAAGATGTGAGAAGAAAAAACTTATTGTAGGTACCTAAATATAACGATACCACGGTACTGCAAATGTTAAAAAATGGTTTTCGAAAATTGTAATTTTCTCGAAAACGACTAAGTGAATTTTGATAATTTTTTTTTCGATTAATTCTTACGATTTATAATTTTATAAAAAAATTTGAAATTAAGATATTACTAACTGTACCATCCATAGAATCATTTTTTTCGAATTTTGAATTTCCCATATTTTCAATATTTTTTTTTGGAAATTTGTTTTTTGTTCGTACAATAGTAAAAACTTTAAGTTGGCGTACCAAATTCTTTTCTTAAAAATGTTTTAAAATATTTGTATTTAAATGTCTATTTTTTTAAGAAACCACTACAACGTATTATAATTTTTGTTCTTGCAAAAACTAATATTATCTTGAATCACATGGCATCCTGTGCTTAGCTCCAACTAATAAAGGAGTTATTTTAGTCATTTAAAAAAGATTTTTAAGCTTATCAACAGTTTTTCTCTAATAACATATTTTTTAAAATTAAAGTTCTTGCGACCCAGTCGTGCATATTATTTTTAACTCCACCAGAACAAATTCATTGGGGACAGCATCTCACATACAAAAATCACCAAGAATACCACCCACTACAGAATCTTCATCATCTTCATCTGTCATGATATATTATCATCCGTTTGAAGGATAACGTATAATTCCGATTCTGAAGAAGTTGCAACACTTTTCTTACTCATTCTGAGTCTTTTTTATATGCCTCATTTTGCAAAAGCTCTTTCTTTTCTGAAGTATCAGTAATGTTAAGGGTTCTTCCTTTCTTTCTATTTTGGCTGGGAGTTTTTCTCGGCTAAGCTTTCATTAAATGACTAAATTGTGGGGGGCTTACGAATGGTGTTATGATTTCTGGCTCTTTTGCCTGATGACTGGTAGTTTTATTCAGCTCGGGATTTTCGAGCACCCACATCATAAATTGTGACATCATCCAGCAATCAATGCTTGCATTATATGAACTTTTAAAAGGCTTGAAAATTCCCACATCAAGAGACTGGGTTTTGTCAGACGAGTTAAAACAGTAACACTATGTGTTTTTGTAAGGATCAAGAATTCAATGGATAGATAGGTGAGACTCATGGTTGTCCAGTAATAAAAGTGTTGGATTTGCCACAGATGTTGCATAACTTCTGGAAAGAGTTCGGAGCACATCCATCCGCTCGGCCGCGGCGGCGTAGCCAAACTAAGTTCCTGGAGATGTGCCTATTTGCACGTAGAAATTACAATAATATCAGAAAAAATATGATGACAAAAAATGAAGATGGGTTACCATAGCATATGGTTCTTAAAATTCTTTTTTGGAAAAATTATCAATAGTGGAAGCGATATTCCATTGGCACATAATTAATTGCGCATGTCGTTAAATGGGTTCCTCCTTCCCCACTGGTTACTTTCGACACAAATCGTAAGCTTTTGGGAGCTAGAATCCTACTTATTTTTTTGGACAATTGTATAGTTTCCAGGTTGTCAAAATATTTTGAAATTTTTTATTCAATAAAGTCCGTTGCAGATGATAAACTGCAACTTTCTGGAGTTCTAAGGGAGATATTTGGATGCCGGATGTCTCACTGTGAAACGTGATCCACTATTTGACAGTTTACCTTAGGTCCCAAATTGAGCATGAAACTTGTATCACGGGTGAACTGATTGAGGGGAGCAATGTAACTGACTATTTCGAATGATCATTGCTTGTTAAAGAAGTGATAACATAAGGAACGACAAGAAACATTCCGACGGTGTTCAAGAGATGGGAATGATTCCATGATAGCTCTGTTTCCTATCAGTTTAAAGAAGTTTGGGCTGCATCTGCCCAAAGATATAAGTTAAAGTCGAGTTTCGGACGTATAAACGCCTTATAAATTGTAGCCCAATCAGGGGCGGTGAAAAATTTCTTAAACCCATATAGAAATCGTATACATTCAGCAGCGTTTTTGGCGGTCTCGAGAATGTGGTCATTCGTCCTCGACACACATAGCGAGTACTGGAAGCTTTTTGTCTTCTTCCATGCAAGTGCCATTCAAGGACAATAGTATAAGGGGTACATTTTGCTTCAACGATTTTAGACAGCGTTAAGTTTCCGAAGCATTAAACTCCACACGATTACTTATACCACTATTTGACAATGCTATTAAGATTGGAGTTTAATGAGCTTATCATAAGATACCGTTGCAATTCCACTTCCGAAGAAGACTTTCAGAAGACGTAGAAGACCTGAGGATAGATTCATCCGATAAGACATCATATACTTATAAAAATGAGGAAGAGATTCGGAGTCAACATGAAGCCTTGGGGAACACCAGCATTTATTTTTTCAAGATCAGACTTCCAATACAATATGTGTTAAACGATCGAAAAGGTAATTTCCAATCCAAAGAATAAGGGTTTCATTGATGCCAAACGCATTCATTCTCGGAAAGAGAGTCTTGTACCAAACTCCATTAAATGCCTCGAAAATATCAAGCGCAATAATCTCAATTTCTCCAAAACATTGTAAAGATCTATTCCCCTCTTCGGTGAGATTTGCCATCTGGTCACCAGTGGAAGGATTGCTGCCAAAGCATGTATTTCCGGTAATTCAGATGCTTCCATCTTTGATATATTTCTTGAGCTGCGATTCCACGACCTTGGAAAGAAGGGACGTAAGTACAATTGGTAATTAGGTGGAAGGGGATGAAGGGCCGCCTGGTTTAGGAACATACTAAGTTCTATTTTCCATCTTCAAAGGAAGATTTCAAAGTAGTTGGAGCGATGGAAAAGCTTAATCAATGGTTTTTCCAGCGATGAAGAACAGCTCTTTAGTAAAATAGGGGTATGCCATCAGAACCAGCGAATTTGCTTGTATCAGGATCTCGAAGGGCTCTTGCAACTGTACGAGTGGTTGATTTACATTCTCAAGTACAGGAGAGGTAATGTTGCTATTAGGCAACGTAGAGTTAGCAGCAAAATGAACTTCGAGTATATACATTTGCCTTACCTAAAGATGAAGAGCTATAATTGTCGTGTTTTCGAGGTAGATGAGCGTGTAGCATATCCATACTCCAAAAAAATAAAACATCCACAAATTCAAATTTCCCGCTTCAAATCACATTCCACAAAATTCCGTTTTTTCAAAATAAATTATTCAACTTCTTGAACTCCTTATGAAAAGAGACAGACATACAAGAAAGTTAATACAGCTAGTTGTAAAGCGAAGGTTGAAGGTGTTGGTCACGCGGTGGAATTAATCTAATTATTTTAGTTTGTAAATTATTAAATGTTTAAAGTAGTATTAAGAAACAATAAATAAAGTGAATTATTTATATATTAAAATAAAAAAACTGTGTTTCATCTATAAAGAATACTACAATTGGTGACCCCGGACAAAAAAAAAAATTCAAAATACATACAATACAACCTTATTAAATCATAAAAAGACAATTTAATAAAAACTAAAAGCTTTAAAAAGATAAAAAAACCGCAAAGACCAAATAAAAACACCCAATCAATATTGAAACCATACAACCACTAACAATAAGCTCTGTTTGCCAAGAAACGAGCATTAAGACGTCAGAGCAGTACCAGCGATACAAATCAACATTTTGACTTCGTGAGTCATCAAAAAGAAGCCTATCAATCTGCCTGCAGTGCAGCCAGTGTCAAGTCAAAGCCCAAAGAGAACTTTTATAAGTCAAAGCCGCAAGAATTTAATTTCTTCAAGGATAACCACTACAGCGCACCTTAAGAGAAAAAAAAATACAAAAATTCAAAATCCAAGTGTATATTATCATAAAAGTTTCCTCTTTTAAATTTCTAATATTTTCTTTCATATCAAAATTTTTTTAAATCCAAATTTGTTTTAATATTCAATTTTTTCCTTATTTTTTTATATAGAAAACTAAAAATTTTAGTATACATCATTCATCTTTACCTTTTCTTTAAAACCACGTGTGACCAACAGAGAGTAGAACCAAGAAATTTCGATTCAAGAATCAAAAATACATGCTGTGTTAAAAATTTGTTTTTGGAATACGAGTATAATTTTCAAATGAAATTTGGTAAGCGTTAATTTATTTCTATATTCAGAAATTTCCATATACAAATACAAGAAATTGAAAAATTCTAAATTTACTATTCAAAATTATATAAATTTTTATTTACATTATAAATTAAAACAAAGAGTAAAAAAAATGACTAAGAGTGACGATGAAAGCAAGGGAGATCCGAATGGTGGCGCGGTAAATACTACAAATACTATTGCTAGGGTAAAGATGCCAAATTTCTGCCATGCTAGCCCTGCTACATGGTTTGCTTTAGCAGAATCCACGTTTGCAATTAATAATTTAAAAAGTGATGATTTAAAATATCATCACACACTTACTGCTTTGTCAGAAGATATTTTAATGACCATAACAGATGTTATCAACAATCCACCCGAAGATAACAAATATAATAAGCTTAAAGAAACTGTCGTCGGAAGGCACACGGAAAATGGGAACCGTAGACTGACAAAATTATTAGACGGTGTCGCGATTGGAGATAATACTCCATCTCAATACTTTAGAAATCTGCAAACGATTGCAGGCGGTTCAAAGGCGGTCACAAACGATTTGCTCAAACGAATTTGGCTTAATGGTTTACCCGCGTATGTGAAATCTATTCTAGCTGCGACTCCTGAGCTCCAAATCGATAATCAGTTAAAAACAGCAGATACAATCTTCGAAGTTGGTAAGCCCTTGAACGTATCAACTGTTTCTTCTGATCCGATTGCAAACAGATTATCAATAATTGAAAATAAGCTAAATAGACTTCAATTTTCTGTTGCGTCGGTTAAGTCATTTCCTCGTTCCCGAAGTACATCACGTAGAAGAAATAAATTTTTTAATGAAGGAAGGGAAACGCGTTCTCCAAAAGATGTTAAAAAACATCCGATGTGCTATTTTCATTATCGATTCGGAAATAGAGCTCATAACTGCAGAAAACCATGCAATTTCGATGAAAGTGTAGGCCAACAAAAAAACGAATAAACTTGATTGAAAGTGACACGGCTACTTTCAATCAAGTTGAAACGATTTCCTCTAGCCGACTTTTTATAAAATGCAGAAATACCAAACTTATTTTCCTTATTGATACGGGAGCAGATGTATCTACAGTGCCATTAACATTTTTCCCTCGAAATAGAGTAGATGCAGACTTTTGTTTGTCAGCAGCCAATGGTACAACAATACGTACCTACGGTACTCAACTTTTGAAACTTGATTTAGGGCTACGAAGGGATCTCACCCACGCATTTTTTATAGCCTCTATTGCTCATCCCATTGTCGGAGCAGACTTTTTATCCAAATTCAATCTTTTAGTAGATCTAAAAGAAAAACGATTGGTTGATAAGATAACCTCTCTCACTGTTTGCACTATTGAAAAATATATTACAATACAGACTCCTACTCCGAAACATTTCCAACTTTCGAACGATTATGGAAACATTATAAGGAAATATCCGAGTCTTACATCTGCACCGAATTATAAACTTCCCATTAAGCACAATATTGAACATAAAATCGAAACTAAGGGTATACTTCCTTTTTCTAGGCCGCGTAGACTAGACATTTCCAAATTAAAATCAGCAAAAACTGAATTTGACTATATGCTGAATATAGGAATCTGTCGGCCTTCCTCGTCATCAGCATCGTCTCCTTTACATTTAGTAAAAAAAAAGAAAACAATGATTGGAGGCCATGCGGAGATTACCGTCGTCTTAACAGTGTAACAATACCAGATCGCTACCCCATCCCGCATATACAAGATTTCGCAATGCAAATGAGAGGGTGTATAATATTTTCAAAAATAGACCTAGTCAGAGCTTTTCACCATATACCTGTTGCAAAGTGTGACATACACAAAACAGCGATAACGACACCATTTGGAATGTTCGAATTCCTCCGAATGCCATTTGGTTTAAGAAATGCGGCGCAGACCTTTCAGCGTTTTATAAACCAAATATGCAAAGGTTTGGATTTCGTATTTCCCTATATAGATGATATATTATTAGCTAGTCGTTCGGAAGAAGAACATATAAAACATTTAGAACTTTTATTTGAACGTTTTACCGAATATGATATAAAAATTAATGTATCAAAGTGTGTTTTTGGGGTTGAAAGTTTAGTATTTCTCGCACATTCGATAAACAAGGATGGAATTTCACCTTCCAAAGAAAGAGTTGAAGCTATACTTTCCCTTAAACCACCAACTAGCATTACACAAACACAACAATTCATCGGAATGATTAACTTTTACAACAGATTCGTTCCCCGATTAGCAGAGTTTCTAGCTCCTATCTACACGCACCTATCTACGTTCGAAGATAAGAAATCTCGAAAAAGCAAAAGAAGTATTCCGAAATTAAAACCTAAAGATTTTTATTGGCCAGAAGAATGTAACATCGGGTTTGAAAACGCAAAAGAAGCATTAGCGACTTCTACACTTCTTGCTCACCCCATGGAAAATTCAAAATTTAATGTTACAACTGATTCTTCTAATATTGCGGTGGGGGCTGTCTTACAGCAATTCGATCCTAGCAAACAATGTTGGACACCACTCGCATTTTTTTCAAAAAAGCTTAAGCAATCCGAAACAAAGTATTCTACTTTCGATAGAGAACTTTTAGCTATATATCTAGCTATCAAAAATTTTAAACATTTCATTGAAGGTCGAGACATGATGGTTTTTACAGACCACAAACCATTAACAACAGCCTTAGCGTCCAAAACTGACTACAGCCCTCGTCAAACAAGACATTTAGAACTCATCGCGCAGTTTACAAATGACATTCGACATATCTCAGGCAAGTCGAACGTAGTCGCGGACTTTTTGTCTCGCCCAAGCGCTAACGAAAACTGCAGTATTACACTTTCGGGTCTAGATGTAAATGATCTTGTATATCGGCAAAAAATAGACGAAGAGATGCAGGAATTTCTTTTAAAAAACAATGAGAGCAAATGGAAAATGGAACAGGTTCCAATTCCTAATACTCAACTTAAAATCTGGTGCGAAACCTCGAAAGGACAAAATCGTCCCTACCTACCAAAAGATTTAAGAAAAAATACGTTTCATAAGCTTCATGACATTTCACATCCTGGAACTCGAGCAAGCAGGAAGTTATGTGCATCCAGATTCTTTTGGCCTGGTCTAAATAAAGACGTTGGATTTTGGGCTAAGAGTTGTCTTGGATGCCAGAAATCTAAAGTGTGGAAGCACATAAAATCTCCGCTTGACAAAGTAAAGGAACCTTTAGGCAGGTTCGAACACATCCATATGGATTTAGTAGGACCTTTACCTCCTTCAAATGGTTTTCAGTACATACTTACCATAATAGATCGACTAACAAGGTGGCCAGAAGCATATCCGCTCAAATCTAGTACTGCCTCCGAGGTTGCTAAAGCTTTCGTTAACGGTTATGTTTCTCGTTTTGGTTGTCCTTTAGAAATAACCACGGACCGAGGTGTCCAATTCGAATCTAAATTATTCCAAGAATTATCAGGGCTACTAGGAAGTCATCGAATTCGTACCACAAGTTATCATCCTCAAAGTAACGGTATGATAGAAAGAGTACACCGTCAATTAAAAGATTCGTTTAAATCTCGCGGAAATACTAAAAATTGGAGCGACGATATTCCTTTCGTTCTTCTTGGTATTCGAACATCCTTTAAAGAGGACTTAAATGCGTCGCCCGCTGACCTTGTATATGGACAAGCGTTAAAAGTCCCGGGAGAGTTTTTTATACACAGCAAAGAAAACAAAAGCACGGATTCGTCAACATTAGTTCAAAATCTCCGAAATAAAATGCGTCTCGTTACTTTTAAACCTCCTCGAAGTCAAAATAGCTCACGGACTTACGTGCCCGACGACATTTTCAAGAGCGATTTTGCATTTGTGAGAGTTGATAGGGTCAAAATAGGCCTAGAACAACCTTATGAAGGCCCATTTAAAATAATTAGAAGATGTCGAAAACATTTTGTTTTAGATATAAATGGAAAAAATCAAACAATATCTATAGATCGCCTTAAGCCAGCCTACAATATAGATTGAAATTTTGCCTAAGCAAACTATGCCAGCAGTTTAAGTTTTTTTTTTTTTTTTTTCCTTGGAGGAGAGCTATGTTATGTAGCATATCCATACTCCAAAAAAATAAAACATCCACAAATTCAAATTTCCCGCTTCAAATCACATTCCACAAAATTCCGTTTTTTCAAAATAAATTATTCAACTTCTTGAACTCCTTATGAAAAGAGACAGACATACAAGAAAGGTAATACAGCTAGTTGTAAAGCGAAGGTTGAAGGTGTTGGTCACGCGGTGGAATTAATCTAATTATTTTAGTTTGTAAATTATTAAATGTTTAAAGTAGTATTAAGAAACAATAAATAAAGTGAATTATTTATATATTAAAATAAAAAAACTGTGTTTCATCTATAAAGAATACTACAAGCGTATTTAGTAAGTTTATGTTATACCGATATTTTCTACGTTATCTGGTATTTACTTAATAAACACTCGCCCGGTATTGAAAGTTCTCAAAATATCATAGGGGTTCTTGGAAAATTTTTGTTTACATTGAAGTCACGTGGAACGTGGAACAATCATTTATATTTTATAATTGATTGGAAAACAATTCTTATAATTAAGACTTAAACGAAATATTGTTCTGTATGAAATACTTACATACATATTTGCACATATGAATATTTGTTCAGCAAAAAAATAATTGTATTTTTCCTTGCCTCACGTTTTCTGACTTCCAATGGGAATCGTGTTAACAATATAATTAATTAAATAATTGATGAGAATACATATGTAATATTTACGGAAGTCCTTCCGTTTGCTCAAAACTACTTTATTCTACGTATTTCGTTGAAGCAACTGAAACTTAGCCATAACCAATCAATGTGTTATTGCTACATGCGATTTTCGTGTCACGTTCACACATTTAAATGCATCACCATCGACCGTATATTATTAAAGTATATTTATCCCACTAGGATGTGTTATTGGCATAAATCTCTGTTGGGGATATCTTTTTTTTTAAAAAACATGTAAAATATTTATAACAAATTCATTATAAGAGATCGAAACAATCCCTCTTGCATATCTGTGGCATATTGATTTACGGTGGTGGAAAGTGATGCTAGATTATACATATTTCCGATAAAGCATACGACGTTTAAGTTGAATGTTGCTTACAGGGCCGGAGTTCTCTCCTTTGTGGTAGTTTCTGTCATGAGAAGTTTCTATTAAAGGATTAAATCCTGAAAACTGCTCATTCTCGCCTTGTTCATTCTACACCTTGTCTATGAGCAGAAAACAGCTCCATGGGTTGGTAAGAGGAAGCTCACAACTTTGCATTGCTGACGGAAAATTTGAATGTTTGAAGAAAAATTAGATGAACTTCAGACTTCACAAAACTATCAAGGCGATCACAGGGACTTAAAAGCGCCATGATAGTTAGGAAGCAAACGTACGGAAAGACGTTTCCTAGATAAGAATAAAGAGTGGTAGTGAAGAACTTGCACTAACTGTCCGCCCAATTCCTGGAAGTTTTAAAGGCCACCCAAGCGGGGTATCAAGGGACCGAACAAAGGGTCGACAAAAAATGGAACATCGAAAGAGTGTATCCGTTGACGAACTCACATAAGCGGCACAGATGAGTCAAAGAGCAGCGGGAAATATTGATGTTGCAAAAGTTATGCAGAATGTAACCAAAACTCCAACCAGGGCTAGTAAGTTCCTAAGTGCAGCTGAGATTGGTTTGACTGTTAATCTATACAAAGTGATTTATCAGGCCTAAAAAGACATATATCCGTGCTATACCTACCTGCAAAAGGCTAATCAAGATTGTTATCAATAAAAAAGCGTCAATGAGGCAGTTTCAGAAGTGAAGCTCCAAGATTTAGCAGAGATACAGATTTAGAGTTTGCATATAAGTGGGCATGTGATAGATCTACTCAAAACCAATACAAGGAAGAATTTAAAGAACACGACTCTTTCAGATTACAGCTTTCAATAAAATGGACGAATGTTCTTCCCTTAATTATTGGAATATACCATGATTCAAATATTCGCCGCGGTTTTACCGGGTGGCGCACATACTCTGACGCCATAACTCTGACGCATATATCAGGCTGAATTAGACCACTGGCATGGATTTTGTTTGTTTGAGATAACCATGTTCTCTTGTGCAAAATTTCATTCGTGCATGGCCGCCAATCAAATGTCAAAGTTTGGAAATCCTTTTGGGAAAACACTTTATTATCAAGCTACATAGCAGGTAGCATCATCTTGTTGGAACCATATGACTTTGTCATCCACATCATCCAATTTGGGTAAGACGAAATTGTTTACCATCGATTAGTAGGGTAGTCCATTGCTATTCGATCTCAAATCGTGTGAAATGAATTCTCATTTAAATAAACCTATTCAAAATGGAAATGGGTTAGGGGCTTGAAGAGAACATTGACCTCATAATTAAGGACAGATTTCGGCAGGAGGCTCGCTATAAGGCAAATTCAAGCAACAAAAAAATATTTTTAAAAATGATTGCCCTAGACATTGGCGAAGAAATAGGTAGCCTCTCGACGTTCTCAGCAAAAGCTGACAGATTTAGCCGAAATCACTCTTGAAGTCATCGAAGAAAATGAACTTAAATTTGTGGTGATGATATTCTGAATCCGAAATCGAATCGTTGAATCGTCCTTCCTGCTTCGCTGAAAGTGGATATCATTTAGAAAAATAGGCTTTTATCTGTTCCACGAAGGTAGGCTGAATTCGTTCATTTATGACTTGCCAATGAAGGTGGCATTATCTTATGACGCCACAATAATGCCTATGTTATAAGGATGATAAAATTCGCTAAGAGATTACGAACCCAGAAATCATCAAAGCCAGAAATTGTGATGCTTTTTCTTCGTGGCTGAGTTAAAACTTGACGGTGTCCAGGGTTCTTCCCAAAGAAGCAACAAACTTGGGTTTGGAGGATCTAAAGCTCCGAATGAAATAATGTATTTTAATACTGCAATGCTTTCAATTAATTTACTCGTATTTCGTGGTTTCGTATTTCTAACATGGTATTTCATATACTTTTATTAACAATATTTCTTTTCTTAAAATATATGACAAGGTATTTCATATAATACAGTATTCATAAGCCTAAATAACTAACACGGTATTTCATATATTGTGTTCCTAGCACGCAGTCTAGGGAAATACACGGGTGGAACTGCCTTAAAGAGGAGATCAAAGGAAAGAAACGGATTCGGGAACCTTATCGGAAGCCCTGTGTCTACCAAGCAACCTAGGGAAATAAACGGGTGGAACTCTAAAGAGAGAACCTGTCCAGTGAGCTGCCTTGAAGAGGAACCCAAAGGAAATAAACGGGCGGGAGTTCTTATAGAAAACCTTCGACCCTAGCATGCAACCTAGGGAAATAAACGGGTGGAACTCTAAAAAGAGAACCTGTCCAATGAGCTATCTTGAAGAGGAGATCAAAGGAAAGAAACGGGTTGGTTAAGTAAATAATACTACTAATAATAACAATAATAAATATTCCCCCACTCTAGCTAATACTCCTAATAATACTAAATAATACTAAAGCTTGCCCTACTCCAGCTAAAAATACCCTACTACTCGTATTTTATAAAAAAAAATTAGACCAGCTTCACCGTTACGGCAATGCCTATCTGTCACCGAAAGTCCGAAACGCCTTTCAAAGGTTTGCGGCCCGATCTTAAACTCTCTATACACTAGATTGGTATCCACACCGGAGAAGAATAAAAGACAATTTTGTCGTTTTCCCAACCTCCACTTCTTCAATCTACGGATAAGAGTCAATGTGAATTGAAATAAATAAACGACAAAATTGTGTGTGAATCAAAGGGGGTATTGATCACATGACTTCGGGATTCGGGTACACACTGGGTATGTGTAATATGATCATTTAATAAGGCGGTATGTAGGTGTCGTAACACCTCCTCGCCGGGTTTCCACCTTGTTGCGGTGGGGAGGCTTACGTTTGAAGCCTCGGCTGATCGGCTTTGGATTTATATTTATTAAATCCTCAATCGATCTGCTGAGGTTTTAAGCCAACTAAGAGGAACCCACAACGATAAAACTATGGACTTGTCACAACAAACGAACAAAACATCAGCGGGGATATACGCTGAAACGTCGACAGAAGTCACGGCTGCCGGCGCGGGCTTGGCCTCTCCAACAGGAGGAGGGGATAAGTCGCCAGTGACAAATAAAAACGAACAACAACAACAAGACAAGACGACAACGACAACGACAATTACAACACAAGAGGAAGAAGACCTTCTCCTCACCCCTTCAGACGACGACGCGTGTTCCGTTGCCAGCTCCGCCTTCTCAGGGTTGTCGACCACTTCAGTTCGGAGTAGAATCTCCAACTGTAAGAAGACGGTCAAACGACTTGGAAGTCGGAATTGGAAGGAACTCAACGACATTGAACGAAGACGTCTTCAAAACGCTCGTGCTTTTCTGGCGAATGATCCTAAGAGGACAGGAAGGGTACTTTCCCAGCCGTCCAAAGAGGTGAGTTCTACAGAGGGTACGAGCGTGAATACTCTAATGGGACCGCCAAATCCGCCGACTGGTAAAATCCAATCAAAGGAAAGTCCGATCTCATTGGAGACCCCCTCGACGAATACGCCTACGACGACGCTGCTGAAGCAAACAGCGGGACCACTTCCCCCAACCAGACCTGGTATGGAGCCACTTGCTCCATCGGGACTGGAAGGCGGGAAGGTGCAACCGTTGGAGATGGATATGGTGGGGCCGTGTGGGAGTGGCGCTAGGGGCCCTAGCCCCATAGGCAACTCCGGCACGTCTCTTCCATCTCTATCGAGTGGAAGTAGTGTCATAGACTTAACAACGAACACGACAATGAACACGACAAAGAACACCGTAATCGAGAAGAAGGCCTCACGGAGTGCTGGAAATCTCACCCAACGGGTTCTGAAAAAGAAACGACGGAACGCTGAGAGGATTGTCCGGCGTCTATCTAGCAAAAATCCCGAAACCTTAACGGCCAGGGAGAAGCTAGCGCTGGGCAATGCTACTCAAAAACTAAAGACCTTGACGACCACTGACATAACGAACAACTCGACAAAAACAAAGACAAAGACCTTGAGAGCGGCAAAGGAGACGGTCGGCACTACGCCCCACCCTGAACCAAACTCAACGGCGTCTAAAAGAACGAGGCAGGATGATAAATCTTCGCCTACAAATCCTTCACCCAAAACGAAGAGAAGAAAGACCTTGATCACGGAAGGGACTACGGAGAAGCGACAATTTGCCATTGCGGATTTCGGTACACCCTCCCGAAAACTCTCCGATGATCAATGGCAGTTGATGGAAGTCAGAATCCTGGACGAGGTGAACGACGTTATCGTTAAGAACGGGCAACCGCCTCTCTTCGGTAATCTCAGAACCGTCCACGGATTCAAGATGCTGACATGCGAAGACGATTATACTCTCGTGTGGCTGCAGGTCAAAAGAACGATTGCTCCCTGGCCAAATGCAAACCTTCGCCTTATGGGGCTTAAGGAAATAAAAGACCTTAACAGACCCAAAGCGAAGATGATGATGCGAGGACCAACCATCCCTAGGGACCGCATTGAGAGGTACCTGCAATCCCTAAATACTGAACAGCTCAGTGAGAACTGGAAAGTGCTTGAGATGGGAGAGCAGACCAAAGACGGCACAGAAGTGGTTGTGCAGCTCAGTCACAAGTCTATACCACTTTTGAGGAAAATTGGCTTCAAAGTTCGGATCGGGATAAACCGGTGCAAACTGCGACTAATAGCCAACAAGAACAAGCAAGTAAGTAAGGGGCGGGAGGTTTTTAATAAACTATGAACATGAAATTAGTACAAATTAATCTCCAACATAGTAAAGCAGCCAGCGCCAACCTTGTCTACCTCATGGAGAGTAGGCAAATAGACATCGCCTTTATTCAAGAACCCTGTATCGCAGGTGGCAAAATTAAGGGCCTGCACTCAAAAGGACTTACACTGTTCAAAACTGCACAAGTGGTATCAAACAGTAATTTTAGAACTTGCATTGTAGCTAGGAAACAGTTTAATCTTTTTCTTCTATCTACATATAGTAATCTAGACCAGACTGTCGTGAAGCTAGAGCGGATCGGGCTCCCACCACTCATCCTGGCATCTTGCTATATGCCATATGACGGGACGGAGGGACCACCTGCAGACCTAACAGTCCAGCTAGTAGAGCGAGCAGCAATCGAAGGATGGGACGTGGTTCTAGGATGTGATGCTAACTCACATCATGCTCAATGGGCAAGTACCGACACCAACAGTAGAGGTGAGTCTCTTTTTGAATTTATTATAGAACATAATTTACTGGTAGCAAATAGGGGCAATGAGCCCACTTTTGTTATAAAAAACAGGGAAGAAGTGATTGATATAACTGTTACTAATAATTCAGATACAGTTTCAATCGACCAATGGAATATTCTCAAAGAAGAATCATTCTCAGACCACAGGCTTATAGGCTTCTTGATAAATGATTCAGTGGAAACTCCGAAACCTTATAGGAATTTCAGAAACACCAACTGGGATCTCTTTAATAGGGAATTAGAGAAAAAACTCAAAAATTTCAATAACACTGCGATTCAAGAACCCAAGCATATTGATCAAACATCAGAAGAACTCAGGGTGATTCTTAGTAGCGCCTTCGAGAAAAGTTGTCCACTGAAACATATAGGGAAAGGAAAAAAGAAACCACCCTGGTGGACGGTAGAACTCGGTAACTTGAGAAAAGTAACAAGAAGACTTTTCAATGCTGCCAAAAACACTAGAAATGAGAATGACTGGGAAGTATATAAAACCAGTCAACGAAAATTTAAAGCAGAAACGCAACGAGCGAAACGAAGCTCATGGAGAACTTTTTGCAGTGAAATCGAAGGGACAAACGAATCTGCTAGACTAAGGAAAATTCTTTCCAAAGATTCAATCCCTTTAGGATCTCTAAAAACGCCCACTGGGTGCTGGACAGAATCCTGCAATGAGACTCTTGAGCACTTAATAAATACTCACTTCCCGGGTTGCGGGTCAAATGACAGCAACCTGGAAACAGAACCCTACACGGAACACATTATACCATCGGATATTATAACGGAAGAAAAGATAAGATGGGCAATCCATTCCTTTTCTCCGTATAAATCCCCTGGCCTTGATGGCATCTTCCCAATGATGCTACAGAAAAGCGAAATCCAAATAATACCGCTCCTGAAAAACATATTCCTTAACAGTCTAAAATGGGGATATGTTCCTTTATCATGGCGCGAAGTCAAAGTGGTTTTCATTCCAAAAGCTGGCAAGCCCAGTCATACAGAAGCAAAAGATTTCAGGCCAATTAGTCTGACATCGTTTATTCTTAAAACGTTTGAAAGACTGATAGACCTACATATTCGTGGCACTCTGAAACTGGTTGATTTATCCCCAGCTCAGCACGCCTACACAAAGGGGAAGAGTGTAGAAACGGCACTTCACAGCGTCGTTAGCACGATTGAGAAGACATTGAGCGACAAAGAATATACCCTTGCTGCGTTTCTCGATATTGAAGGAGCCTTCAACAACGTGAACAATAAAGCGGTAGAGGCAGCTCTAGTAGACAATAAAATCGATAATTCGATAATACGTTGGGTTATGTGCATGCTCAAGAACAGGCAAATTAACTCGGAACTTGCAGGGATACAGATGAGAGTGTCCACATCCAGGGGCACCCCACAGGGGGGAGTTCTCTCACCACTCCTTTGGGTGCTGGTTATGAACACAATTCTCATTAATTTAAAACACTGTGGTGTAAAGATAGTAGCCTACGCTGACGATCTTGCGTTATTAGCTACAGGTAAATTCTTACCCACTATCAGTGAACAGATTGAATACGCCCTTTCTAAGGTTAATAGATGGACTAGAAAGTGCGGCCTGATGGTTAACCCGTCAAAAACAGAATTAGTCCTCTTCACAAATAAAAGGAAAATACCAAACTTCAGAATACCTTCAATTGAAGGCACCCCGCTGAAGATTTCAGATCATTCAAAGTATCTTGGTGTGATTCTAGATAGGAAATTAAACTGGAGTCTTAACACTAAGGAAAGAGCGAAAAAAGGAATGATTGCATTCTACTCCTGTAACAGAATCTTTGGGAAATCCTGGGAACCTAGTCCAAAAATTATCAGGTGGATGTATTTGGCGATAATCAGACCAATACTAACCTATGGTAATTTGGTATGGTGGAATGCAACGGAAAAAAGCACGAACCTCAAAACTCTGGCAAAAGTACAGAGACTCGCGTGCATTGGGATTACGGGTGCCATGAGATCCACACCAACTGCAGGGTTGGAGGCGATACTCAACCTGAAACCCCTAGACCTTTTCGTACAAGAATCCGCAGCATATAGTGCCTTAAGGCTAAGCCAGACTAATACCTGGAAAAACAGCGCAATAGGACATGCTCAAATTCTTCAGAAATACTTGGGTGATAGTATCATTACAGATTATACAACACCCGAGCTTGACTTTTATAAACCATTCCAAACTGCCTTTCCAAGCAGAGAAGAATGGCTGAACAACCAACCCTACACCAGTGAATCAGAAATAGCAATCTATACTGATGGCTCCAAAATGGACACAGGTGTTGGTGCAGGCTTTTTCTCAGAACCTCTTGAGCTAAACAACTCACTTAGGCTCCCGTATCATAGCAGTGTCTTCCAAGCGGAGGTCCTGGCAGTGACAACAGCTGCTAGACAGGTATCAATGATGGCGATACCACGGGCTGATATCACCTTTTACATTGACAGCCAAGCGGCAATAAAAGCGATTTCTGCCACTGTGATAAAATCGAAGCTTGTCTCTCGCTGTCGCGAAGAGCTTAAGGTTCTTGGCACGCAGCACAATATTAGACTCTGCTGGGTACCGGGACACAGCGGCATACCAGGTAATGAAAATGCCGATGAGTTGGCAAGACAGGGATCAGCGCTCGACGCTAGTCAAGCAGAGATGGTAAACATCCCACTCTGTAACATTAAACAGAAAATTTCAGACATAATCCTAAGGAAATCCAATGAAAGGTGGAATCTACTTGACACCTGTGATACTACTAGGAAAATATGGCCCTGCTTTAACAAGCAGAGAACTGACAAAATTATACAACTTAGTAAGAAGTCCCTTCGCTCTCTTACGAGCATAATCACCGGACATAATTTATTGAAATACCATAAATTTAAAATGAAACTAAGTACAGATGACCTATGCAGAGGATGTGGTGATGAGGAGGTACATGAAGACACCTCACACTTTCTCTGTCATTGCCCGTCACTATGCCACCAGAGAAGGAAATGGCTTGGTAGCTACTTCTTTGATAATCTAGAAGATATTTCTAATATTTCAGGAATACACATATTGAACTTCGTCAATGCCTCAAAATGGCTTGACTGATTAACAGAATACATAGGTTTTATCAGGAAAGAGTGATAACACTCACGGGTAACACAATGGATCTACATTGATCTAAGTGTGACAATAGCAACATCAATTGTCAGCCCAACAACCTAACCTAGGTGTCGTAACGTTTCGCTCGGAAATACGATTAGGGGTCGTTGGTGTCATATCGTTTTGCTCGCTAATGTGAATACGGATAGGTATATCGGTATTGTAACGCTTCGTTACAAAATAAGTTGCCTCAAGATGAAGAAGCTTCTGGTAAAAGGAACGGACATTTTTAGTTCATGAATCTTGAAGAAATCACTCTTGAGGAAGTATGTAGAAGAAATCAGATTTGAATTTTTGGTTCCGATAGAATACCCAGGTCGTTTTGCATTTAGTTCGAAGTTTTGTTCTTCAATGAAGCTCGGATATTTTATGTCACTTTGTCCATGGAACCACAATCCCCCGAGACACATTAAAAGCCGATTGGTTTCGATACCCCTCTTTTTATAATCCTTTTTTAAATCCGGTTTTTTACTATCCCGTTTCTTATTACCCCGCTTTTGATTTTTTAAAATAAAACAACTGGTTTTGATGAAAAGGTAATTTTAGTTTAATCTTAGATTTTAGAGATCAAAAACAAATGCGTACAGCCGGGATAAAAAATCAGCTGATGCATTTTATTTTAGTCTGGTTATTCTTAATCTTTTTAATGTAGGTATAAAGCGTTTATAATACTTTAATATAAATATAAAAAACGAGCTTGGCGATACTAAACGGGATAAATCGGAATTTTAAAAGTGGGATTATAACAGATCGGGATTTTGAATAAGTAGAATTTTAAAACTCGGGATTTTAAAAAGCGATATTTTAGTAGTAGGGATTTTAAAACTTTTTTTCGGGATTTAAAAAAAAAAAACGGGATTTTAAAAAGCGGGATTCCAATACGCTCCCGCATTAAAAGCAGTAATGTCGTTGTCCTACCAGAAGAGCAATGTGTCGATCCCGAGAAGGTTGAACTTGTAAGTTTTTCATCACAATGGAAACCTCTTTCGAACAGTGCAAGTTGGAAGTGGAAGTCAAGGACTCGAAAAAAAGAAGATCAAATCCGATGCCATGCGGCTGTCATTTGGCCTAATACATCCTTATGAAGGTTTATTTCAATATACATAGTGATGTTTGGGAAGGAAGATGAGGGTGTACCAGGTGAACAAATATTAAAAGATGAGATTGGAGTAGACTTGGTTATATTTTTAGTTTGGAAAATTTTGTTTTAAATTGTGCGTATTTGGTTTAAATTTATAATAACTAAAATAGAAATCAAATAACAAAAAATGATTTATGGGATTATCCTCTCTCTACGGATAATTTGGCCCTGAGTCAGTGGCGTAGCGTACCATCTCGGCGCCCGGGGCGGGAGACCCATTTTGCCGCCCCCATTCAATACTAAATTAAAATTAAATTTCGAGACATCATTTCACAGGCAATGAAGTATCTTTTATTGAAAGTAAAATAGAATTAGCGGTTTCATAAACGGATTTTACGAGCCTTACGAATGAGGCTCGTGAGACAAAGCTGCATCTGCGGATTCATCTCAATGCATGCGTTTTTTCCTGCGAATTGTACTCGTTTTGAGATCGATTCCGAGTTTCTTCAAAAAAGTCTTAGAAAAGTCGATTGCGGCTTGGACGAAATGGTCTCTGCTCTCCACCAGGAGAGCTTTTAAAACGCAGAGTTTCTGAGCACACTTATCCACACTCAGTCCACATTGCTGCAGATAAATCTGTGCGTCATCTTCTTCAGGTAGCTCTGCAGCTCAAAAGCCAAGAAAAGTGAGGAAGTTGAATGACTGCATGACTGTCAGAAGAAGACTGTCTACCGATCCGTCAATTCTTCCAGTACCTCAAGAACTTCCACAAACTTATTTTTAAGCGTCTTTACAGCTTCACGATGTTCACTTATTCTGCAGGCTGGTGACTAGATGCTTGAGATACTTCTGGTGAGTCGACTTCGTCTTGACCTGCTCTGTGGTGGGACCAGAACGACTTCCAACTTCGACGGCAGACACGTCTTCTTCTTCTGCCCGTAAAATAAGTTATGCATTCCCATGAATATTGGCCGGAGGACAATTCTAGGCCACTCACGATAGTAGATGGAGGAATCTTACTTACATTGGAATCACTTCCGCTCCTGCTGGATGCCGCCGAAGACGTTAACGTAGCTTTTGAACCACAACTAGAACTGAAATATTTCGCGTCTTCGCGTCTGCTTTTTTCTTGCGGTATTCCGCGCCGCTTCTTTTAACTCTTTTCATTTTCAAAAACTAGTTCAAAGGTTGAGTGAAGTACTAAGTGCTTACACTCTGAAAAAAAAATAGTTATTTTTGTAACTATTGCAATGTCATATGATAATTTTCCATGAAATTTATGAAATGACTATTTTTCATCAAAAATAATTCAAAAATCGTTAAAAAATATTTAAGCATAGTTAGAATTAAGCTATGAAATAGTTAAAAATATGAATGACTACACAAAAAAGTAATGTATTACTATTTTGAATAGTTATGCTTTGCTTGTAATAAACCACTACTAAGAATAGTTGAATGCGACTATGGAGAATTCTGACTACTCAATAGTAAGTTTTAACTTTCCAATAGCCAAAATAAGAAAATCTTGATTTTAAACAGAATAATACCTACTTAAAATAGTTCAATATGACTCTGACATAGTAGATCAATAAGTACTCAATTCTTTAACATTTAATAACATTTATTAACATTTTAATAGTCAAGAAAATAATAAATTAGTTTTAAATAGGTAGTATAAATTGTTTTCACAAAAGATGTCTTTAAATAGTTGAACACGACTATGGTGTAGTAGATATTATTATGTAATTTCAAAAAAAATATATGGTAACCCTTTGCCTGATAAAAGTTATAAATAAAATAATTTAAATATGCATCATTTTGAAGGCGCTTTGTTTTTTTCGACGCAAAATGTTAGAATTAGTAGATAGCGTATAATAGTCAAGTTTAACTATATGTATAGTTATAGATAACTATTCGATATAATCAAAATAAACTATGTGCATAGTCAAGTTTAATTGGGATTATAGTTATTACCAAAATAACTATTTGTCAAAGTCGTATGTAACTTCTTTATAGTTAATATTAACTAGAAAAAAAGTAAAAAAAACTTAATAACAAATAGAAATTGTCATAAATAACTATTTTTTAACTATTTTGCATAGCTGTCGCTATTCGGACTATGGAAATAGTCAAAAAATAGTCATTAATGAGTATTTATTTCTCTGAGTGTAGTTTAAGAAGATTCAACAGTATTTAAACTATAAACAACACAATCGAAATAACTTTCTGTGATGCGGGAGGGAGCAAAAACATTGAGCTGGCTGAGACTAGAATAAAGTTTCTGTCGAATCCTAGTTATCTTATCATATCTCGCATATGTATATCATATGTTTCGGAACACTCCCTTTCAGTTTCGCGAGAGTTTCGGAACGTTTTGTTTTAGTTCGATCAGCGCGACAATACGGAATGCACTCTTACGGCCCTACTCAGCGTCTACGAATTCACGAAAGCGGTCAACGACGAACCACAGATAGTGTGGCAAATTTTAAATTTACATCATTGTTGTTTGTTGACTTGTCAAACGATCTGTCATGAAACATATGATTTCTACTCTACCCGCATCACCGGCGACATTTTGCCGCCCCCCCTAGGCCTGCCGCCCGGGGCGGACCGCACCCCCCGCCCCCCTACGCTACGCCACTGCCCTGAGTGTTCGTCGCACTGCAACTCTTACCACAGGCAACACACATTTTTATTAACACGTCCGAATGAAGTTATCATGTGAGTGAGTTGTCCTCGTCCTAATTGGTGTTTTTTGTTGTTGTTTTTTTTGTGTAATTTATTCATTTCTGTTGACAATAATTCAGCGAATAATTCATGTGAATAAATAATAATAATAATTAAAAACAATATTTAAGTTGTCTTTTTATTTGTATTAATATCATTAAGCATGCATTAGAAATGCGACCACTGACAGTCTTGGCCTGTGGCCCAATTAGAACTGAAAGGGCCATTATAATAGCAAAACTCTTTTGAATCTGTGGATGGAATTAATATGGAGAATTTTGGACATTATCACGGAATCGAGTCGTCCAGTTTGGAGTCAGTTCAGGATATAGTGGGTTTTTATTATTGTATTATGACTTGCTTTCGTAATATCATCAGGAATCGGAGCACTCACTCTCCGGATCACCACGCGAATCCGAAAACATTTGAACTGTGACTGGTACTGAATCAGCAATTAGTACTATTGATTGATCACCCGTCCACCTTGCACCACGAACCTCCATCAAAGCCTGTCTAAGGAATCAAACGTTTCAAAAGTAACCGAACCATTTTGAGAAAAGAGATCAATATCTTCGATCATCATTTCAAAAAGATCTTCAATGTCGTTTAAAAGGTCCTTTAGAATGATTGTGCTGCAATTTTTAACAAATCAATGCAGAGGAAATTTAAGACTATTTCCTCCTTTTCCTGCTGCTTCCTTTCTCACAGATACGACAATAAGTGAGGAATACCTACTTTGGCTTCATGATCTCCTATAAGACAGTGTCCGCTACAGGAAGCAACGATTCTGGCATATCGGATCAAGTGTTCAGAGTTTAAGTAAAAGTCAAATCTTCCTATACATAATGCAGTGATTTAAATATAAACAAAAAATACTTATATATTATTCTTCATAACTCCGACCCGAAGTCCGGGTAGGTAGCTGAAAGGACCTAGATATATTCAGAGTCTAAGAAAAGATTCCTGAATCTTAACCACATTCGATCCTTAAGCCGTCAGTGAAGTCTTTCATCATGACGTCATCATTGTAGTCCTCTCTGGATGAGCAAATAACCTTAAAATCTTTACTGATGCTCAATTTAGAAGTACAGTAGTCAGTGGGACTCGAAAACATCTCTATTGAAATTACCCAGTAATATTGCTGTGACCATAAGGCTCGCGAACCAAGATTGGGATTTTTTAGTTTTAATGGGCCACAGGTTAGGTTAGATTATGTTAAAGTTGCTGTCATTAAAGCATCTGACCCTCTTAGACCACTAGAGGTCCAATGTGGTACCACAATCTTCACTTGGTTCATTATAGAAACTTTCTCCTAGAAGAAGTTTGCGTCTGCAAGAGAGAGCAGGGCATGTACAAAGAATTTGTGGGATTGTTTCCTCTTCCTCCTCGTGTAAGCAACTTCTGCAAACATCGTTTGATAGTACACCGAGTCGTGCGGCATGTCCACCTATAAGACAGTGTCTTAGTTATGACACCTATTACGTAGCTGATCTGAGATCTACTGAGGGACAACAAACACTTTGACTGCTTCAAATCCAGTTTGGGCCAGATTTGTTTGGTCGTCAAACAAGTGGTAGTGTTAAGCCATCTTGTATTTGATTGTTCCAGAGAAATTCGATTCAGCATAAGTTTACTAGCAGCTATAGGCATACTTATATTTACCCTATCAGGCAAGATAGGCATTTCCGTTCCAATTCTGCGAGTTCGTCGGCTTTAAAATTCCCCGGAATATTCCTGTATCCCGGCACCCAGAATAGGTGAAAGGTGAATATTAAACTGTTTGGCCATCTCCATCAGAGACGATCGACTGTCTCTGGCTGAAATGGAGTTTGAAGAGACTGATACGAGGGATTTTAAAGCAGCCTGGCTATCTGAGAAGATGCGGATATTCGAACTGAATATCACGTTTTCTTTAAGCCAAGACAATGCTTCCTTTATCGCCAGAATTTCCGCTTGGAATACGCTGCAATGGTTTGGTAGGTGGAAAGAGAGGCTAAGGTTTAGTCTGTCTGAGTACACTCCACCACCCACTCCGTTTTCGATCCATCTGTATAAAAATGTATTGATTTATTTTCTATCAAAGCCCCTTCCTCCCAAGCTGACCTTGAGGGAATGGTGACTTCAAAGCTTTAATCGAAAACCAACAAGGGAGGGATGTAATCGGAGTGACTTGGAGAAGTTCCGAATAAATTCAGAATGGTGGTGTGGCCATTAGAGTTATTGGCCCATACTCCATTGAGAGATGGCTTTGAGACGTACGGCTGTGCCCGCGGCCATTTCTTTGCTGTAAATATGAAGGGGTGTGAGGTTGAGAGGTTTTATCTAAAATAGAATCCAGTTATTTAGCTTCATCTGAGAAAGTAAGTGGAACACCTTTGATCGAAGGAGGGTCTAGTTGTGGAATTTTGTATTTCCTGTATGAGTTCTATTAGGATTTGAGGATGCTTTCCTGATACGGCAATGGTAATGTCATCAGTGGCGATTGCAATCACTTTGAATCCCTCTTCTCCTAGGTCTATTAGCAGTTCATTAACCACCATGTTTTTTGCCCAACGTTGATACTTACCCGTATCGAAGTTGTATCAAGTTAAGCGGAAAATAAAAAGAATTTCGGAGTAGTGATATTTTAAATTAATAAATTTGCTTTTATTGTCCGTTTAAAATTTATTCTTTACTATAAATGTTTAATGTTAAAAGGGTCTCGAAAGATATTCGTTCGACGTATAGGATCGTCCAAACGTTTTCCAATCGAATAAAATAAAACAATAAACAATTATCTTAACTACTGACCAACTAAAGGAAAATATCAAAATATATTCGAATGACGTATATGGTCATCAATCGATTTCAAATTGATTTCTTTTCCTTTTTACACCTTACTACAAAATTTTTCTTAAATAAGATCAAATTATATTTGTTCAACATATAAAACTATTGAACAATTTCAATTTGATTTACGCTTTACCTTTCTCTGTGATACTCCGATGATGGCTGGAACTTAAAAGAGGCTGATTGCACATTTTTCCGGCTTTTTATAGGTGGTTTCGCGCTGAAAAGTGCTTCCTACTTGATGAAATTAGTGATTCCTGACCATAATAATTTTGTTCTTGTATTCACCACATGAAAATGAAATTTAAAATATATATTAGAATTGTTTAATTTTGTGGTTTATAGAATTATTACAATGTAAATAGTTAAAGATTGTTTAATTAATAATTTATAACAATGTTTTTATACAAACGCGATTTTAGCTTGTTAAAAAAGAATGTTATAAAAACTAGTGTGGTGAATTAATTTTATTTATTTATAATAAATTTTACCCTTGGCACCACTTGTACCTTGAATAAATTTTGTTTTCGTGCGCCTTCTCGAAACGCCATTTTCTACCTTTATATTACCTGTCTCCCTCTAACATATTAATCAAATGAATAAATTTAAAAACCTTAATATCTTTTAAATATGATTAAATTCTTTAAAAAATGTTTTAAAATTACATTCCTTAATTAAAACTTTATATACTTAACGTGCCACATTTGTTCGGCACTTAAAGTTTACCTGTCAAATTGACACGTTTCTTTTGCGCATGACGGGAGTGACATTTCGTGGTTTTTGTTTGTTTTGTGTTTAAATTTTGTTTTAATTTATTTGATAAAACAATAAAATATTGTGCAATTAACATATTGCAATAGTTTAATTGTTAAAAAGTGTAAAACTAGTGTCTCTATATAAGTGTAGTGTTTTTGTAGGTTATAAATATAACCTGTAGTAAAAAAAGAAATACTTAATTTGTCTACAAATGTGTCGTGTAGATTGTTTGTGCTTTGTTTAATTTGTTATTTGTTCAACAAACACTTAAATTGTTAAGTTTTAATGCATTTCTTATACCCTTTTAGGTTTTTGTTCGCTGTTTCGTCATCGCGGGTGCTCCGGTGGACATGACTGACATTTTCCTCACGATGGACACAGTGGTTTGTATATTTGCTTTTATATTGCTTACCATGAACTAATCCTCTTACTTTTTAGGGTATGCTGCTGAATAATTTAGAATTTAAGTATATAAGTAAACTAGATAATAAGTATATATGAACAAAATGTACGTATATTTTTGTTTATTAAAAGCAAATTATATATAACTTATAAAAAATTGTTGTTTAGTTTTTTTTTGCATACATTATGTATGTACTTTATGTTGATGACTCAACATTCTCCCCCTGTTGAACGGTTACGTTCTAAAATTCGGGCTTTAATTTTCTCGATACCTCGTCGGTGATGATGGTGAAAGACAATTTTTCCGGCTTTGTTGACATTTACCTTAACCTGGTATCTGTCTGGTAAATTGACGGTGAATTGTTTTCTCTTGCTGTTTCGTATACGTTCGAAGTCTATTCTCTGCAATGTGTCACGATTTATGAAAATATCTTCACCTTCACGAGTGATGAATTTTTGATATTCATTTTCGATCCGCATTTGAACTTCTTGGACTGTGGTCGAAGGTTTCAAGCGATCTAACGAATACATAATAGACCCGTTTATGGTTACAGGGATGGGATTTCCTTCAATAGCGGCGTCATCTTTGACCTCTGTATCATTGTAATTGGAGATCCCTATTCCTTCGTCGGTCGACATATCCATAACTTCAAGGTTTGACCTTATAAGCTCCTGAAGAGGTGTTGAACATGCGGAAGGAGAGAATCGTATATCCTCCAAGATCGAGATACAATCGAGATCATCCCATTCAGACTGCATATTGACTATAATATGAAAGGTTGTTAGATTTGTTCTTGATAGATTTGACAAACTACTACGACTGACATACGAAGGACATACATAAACTACTACAAACAACACATAGACAAGATTTTATTAATTAATCGATTTCATGTTGTTACAGTAGCTTCTGTTTGTTCGATCGGTAAACGACAGATTTTAACCACTGGTCTTTGACAAGTGGTATGCCTTGATCGTACTGTCACTACACGTACTAATCCATCCTTTCCGGGATGGACAATTTCAACGACTCCTAAGGGCCAAACGGTAGGAGGAGTGTTTTCATCCTTAATAAGGACAACGTCTCCGACTTTAATGTTTTGTTGATGGGTGAACCACTTAGGTCGATGTTGTAAACGATTCAAATATTCTGTTGACCATTTTTTCCAAAAATGTTGGTTCATTTGTTGGATATGTTTCCATCTTTGATTGTGGGTTGAATTTGAGGAGACCAGATTTGGTTCTGGAATTGAATTTATTGCTCGACCAATAAGAAAATGGCCTGGAGTTAGAACAGCCAAATCGTCAACATCATTTCTTAATTCGCATAACGGTCTAGAATTTAAACATGCTTCAATTTGGGCTAGCAAAGTTGTTAATTCTTCGAATGTGCAGACTGTCGTGCCTAGAACACGACGTAAATGATATTTAATTGACTTTACTCCAGCTTCCCATAAGCCACCATGATGGGGTGCGGCTGGTGGGTTAAAATGCCAGTTTATATTCAAATTCGAAAGGTAATTTGTAATGTCTGGTGTCGCTTCCTTGATTGATTGTATTATTTCGCGTTCCAGTATTACCTTTCCTCCCTTAAAATTGGTTCCGCAATCTGAATATATATCAGAACATAATCCTCGTCTTGAAACGAATCTTTTTAATGCCGCAATAAAGGCTATTGAGGTTAACTCTGATACGACTTCTATATGAATAGCTTTAGTAGCCATGCACACGAATATGCAAAAATATCCTTTATAATGTTTTGCGTTTCTATGAGTGGACATTTTTAACTGTATAGGTCCAGCATAATCTATTCCTACGTGTGCGAAAACCTTTGTAAGATTTACTCGAGGTGCTGGTAAGGTACCCATCATCTGTTGCATTGTGGCTGCTCGATGTTTAGCGCATATGACGCATTTATGAATTAATCGAGTAATAACCCGTTTTGGATCGAGAATCCAAAAATTGTTGCGCAGGGTATTAAGAACCAATGAGGTGCCTCCATGCAGTGTTTCCTTATGTATTTTATTGATAATTAAGTTACAAATTTGATGATCTCGTGGTAAGACAACAGGGTGTTTCATATTGTAGGGAATGTTTGCATTCCCGAGTCTACCACTAACTCGGATCAAACCATCTTTATCTAAGAACGGATTGAGCATTATCAATTTGCTTTTCTTAGGTATGGGTTTGTTATCCTTTAGTGCATCCAATTCAAATTTGAACGCAGATGCTTGTATTGTTTTAAGGATTATTACGCTGGCAGCGTTTAATTCATTTACAGATAAGGCGTTTGTTTGTTTCTGTGACGGATTACGACAATTTTTGATGAAGCGCAATACCATAGTTATGACTCTGATAAGTTTCGTGTATGTTGAATACATAGGTAACCACTCACTTGTTGATGTTGATAACAGAGCACTTGTGGATGGAGTTTTGGCTTCCAAAGTTGTGGATTCTAATTGATGTGGATTTTTAGGCCACTGCGTCTGATCCTTAATGAGCCATTCAGGACCATGCCACCATAAATCGCAATTAATTAATTGCTTAGTAGTTGTTCCTCGGGATGCTAAATCAGCTGGATTATCCTTCGTAGGAACATGATGCCAGTGTTCAGTAGGCAAAACTTCTTGAATCTCCGCAACTCTATTAGCGACATAGGTTTTCCATTTTGAGGGATGCTCCTTGATCCATTGCAAAACGATCATAGCGTCGGTCCATAAATACACTGGAACATCTTGAAGTTGCATATCTTGAATTGTAGCTCTTGCAAGTTTTGCAAGTAGTAATGCTCCATTTAGCTCTAAACGAGGCAAAGTGATTGGTTTAACTGGGGCAACCTTTGATTTTGCGGTTAGTAATCTAACCTTAATATCACCGTTGCTATCCTCAGTTCGTATATAAAGGACTGCGGCATACGCTTTGATAGAAGCGTCGCAATACCCGTGAATTTGATTTGTATGGTTGGTTTTTGAGATTCCAATCCATCGTGGGATATTAATTTGATTTAAATTTTTCAAATCATCTTTAAATTCACACCATTGTTGTGAAATTTCTTGAGATACCTTGCTGTCCCAAGAATATCCACCTATCCATAACGTCTGAATCATTATTTTGGCTGTAATTATGATAGGTGATATCCATCCAACTGGATCGTATAAGGATGCTATCTGTGATAATATAATCCGTTTGGTGTTTGCCTGTGTGCTTGATAGACCTTGAACATTGAATGTAAAATAATCTTCTTCAGGATACCATCGAATTCCTAAAGTTTTTATGGACTCCTTTTCTTGTAAATCGAGTGAACCCTTCATTTCTTTATCCTCTGGAGGCAGATGAGATAAGAGTTCAACGCGGTTACTTGCCCATTTTCGGAGCTTGAAGCCGCTTTTAGCAAGCATCTCTCTTAGTTGCCTTTGTAATTCAAGGCACTCGTCTATGGTTTCTGATCCACTTAATAAATCATCGACGTAAAATTCTGATGTTGTAGCCTTAACTGCTAGTGGATAAGTTTCTTGTTGGTCGATTGCTGCCTGTTGTACTGTGCGAACAGCTAGGAATTGCGCAGGGGATATACCAAACGTGACGGTTTTAAGACGATAATCTTGAAGCTCCTTTGTTTCTGGATTTCTCCAAATAATACGCTGAAACGTACGATGGTCTGGATGCATCCATATCATTCTATACATTTTTTCGACATCTGCTGTGATTACAACCTTATGTTTTCTCCAATTGAGAACTGTGGAAAATAATTTGGGCTGTATGGTAGGGCCAATTAATAGTTGTTCATTTAATGATCTTCCATTTGTTGTTTTGGCGGATGCGTCAAAAACTACTCGTAACTTGGTTGTTGTACTTTGCTTAAACACCGCATGATGTGGTATGTAATAATGCGGTTCATTGTTTGCTGGTGGACTACATTGCTCCATATGACCCATTGTCAGGTATTCGTCCAAACATGCTTCATATTCACTTTTAAGTTGAGCGTTTTTAGCGAGTTTTCTTTGCAAGCAATCATAACGCTTTAATGCAAGTTCTCTGGACAAACCTAGAGTCGGACCATTCGGATCTATAAACGGTAGTTTAACCATATATTGATTGTTTGGTAACCGTTCATAACCGGTTTTGTATAACTCCTCACATGTCTGCTCTTCTGGAGTTTGAGTGTTGAAGTTTGGCACTTCTTCCATTTCCCAGAATTTTTGTAGTTGAAAACTGGGATTGTTGATGGGATTGACCGTTGCGATGAATACCTTAACTGATGAGTTACGTAACGTGGGATTATTTCCTAATACTACCCATCCAAAAATTGTGTTGATGGCTAATGGAGTCCCACTTGGACCATAATGAATTCCTTCACGAATGATGTGTCCGTATACATCAGCCCCAAGCAAGGCATCTATTGGACTAGATTTCCAGAATGTTGGGTCTGCCAAATCGAGATCCTGAAAATGTTTCCATTCTTGCTTCGGTGTTTCTTTGGCTGGCAACAAATCAGTGATTGTTTTTAATATAAACATTTTTACCTCTAATGTAGGGGTATTGGTTTTGATGGGTTGAAGTGTTATATGCACCTGTTTATTGGAGTGTGCGGTTTGATTTTTGTTTAAACCAATTACTTCGATTGATGTGGGCGTTCCACGAATTTGTAACCTTTGGCAGGCAGATTCCGTTATGAAGGACGTTTGCGATCCTGTATCTAAAAGACATCGCAACATTATTGAACGACCATTGCGGTCAACTGCTGCTACCAACGCCGTTGGTAGTAAAGCGCTATAATTTTCCTTTGCAAAGAAATTGCTTGTCCTTTCCACGTTACTGTTAACAACTTCTGCTGTTGAATCCTTTGATGAAGATTCATTTAAGTGAAGTGTAGTATGATGTGGCTGTTGACATTCCTTGCATCGGTTCTTATTTCGGCACTTAGCGTGCGGATGTTTGTTTGAAAAACAATTCATACACCTATTGGCTGCTTTAATCGTTTTTCGACGAGTTGCTACATCCATATTGATGTATGCTGAACAATTTCCAACATAATGTTTTGCCTTGCATGCAGGGCAATGATTGTTAATGGTGGTGTGATAGGCTTGAACACCTTCTTTTTTAATGGTGGATGTGGTTGGTTTTGCACCAATAGTACTTCCAATAGATTCCAATACACGAATCCGTTTATTTAAGAAAACAAAAAATGTTTCAAATTTTGGAAGATTTTGATTGTCTCCTAGTTCCTCTTCCCAAAGGCGCAATGTTACAAATGGTAATTTCTGTACTAGAAGGTATATAAGCAGAGCATCCCATTGAGTGGTGTCTACCTTTAACGCCTTGAGTTGTTGCAAACATTCTTCAGTTATGTCAACTAACATTTTTAGACTCCTTCCTGATTCAATGTTTATTTTTGTCTGATTAACTAGAATCTTGAGGTGGAAGTTTACTAAAGTCCTTGTGTTTTCATAGCGTTCCTTCAGTTTTTTCCAAGCTGGCTCATAATCCTGGTTTGTGATGGGAGTGTGTTTCAACACCTTTTCCGCATCACCAGTGAGACATCCCTTTAAATAATGTAGTTTTTGGACTGGTTGTAGTTGTTGGTCATTGTGAATTAATGAGGTGAATAAATCCGAGAATGATCTCCATGAATTGTAATCACCGTTAAATTTGGGCAATGTTATTTTTGGTAATTTTGTATGTTTAAATTGAGGATCTCCTACTCCTTGAGTCGTAAAATTAAGGCTGGTATCTTGCGTTGTTCGGTTACAACCATCTTCAAGTTCACCCATATACTCGCAATATTTGATTTCGACGTCATCAAATTGTTGCTTTTTTACGTAAGCATTTTCGGAGTCCGATTTTGTGGTTATCAGGATTTCAAGGATTTGTCGATCTTGCTTGACGAACTCATGCCATAAGTCACGTAGATCTATTATCCTTTGCTTGTAGAATCCAATAGTCCTTTTTTCCAATCTGGTTTTTTTACCATTTTCAATTGTTTTTTCAATTTTCGTTTTTAAAACGAGTTGTTTCACAAGCAACTTATCGAGTTCGCTCATGATTAAATTGAATTTAAATACGATTTAGTTTTAGCCCGGTCGAATAATTGATTTTTTTTTGCTGTGATAATCACAGAAAAAAAAACAAAGAGAAAAAAAAAAAAAATAAAAAAAAGAAAAAGAATAAATCAAGTACGGATTGAATAACAAAATTATTAATTGATATCACTATTCCTGGATGGAACCACCAATGTTTTTTGCCCAACGTTGATACTTACCCGTATCGAAGTTGTATCAAGTTAAGCGGAAAATAAAAAGAATTTCGGAGTAGTGATATTTTAAATTAATAAATTTGCTTTTATTGTCCGTTTAAAATTTATTCTTTACTATAAATGTTTAATGTTAAAAGGGTCTCGAAAGATATTCGTTCGACGTATAGGATCGTCCAAACGTTTTCCAATCGAATAAAATAAAACAATAAACAATTATCTTAACTACTGACCAACTAAAGGAAAATATCAAAATATATTCGAATGACGTATATGGTCATCAATCGATTTCAAATTGATTTCTTTTCCTTTTTACACCTTACTACAAAATTTTTCTTAAATAAGATCAAATTATATTTGTTCAACATATAAAACTATTGAACAATTTCAATTTGATTTACGCTTTACCTTTCTCTGTGATACTCCGATGATGGCTGGAACTTAAAAGAGGCTGATTGCACATTTTTCCGGCTTTTTATAGGTGGTTTCGCGCTGAAAAGTGCTTCCTACTTGATGAAATTAGTGATTCCTGACCATAATAATTTTGTTCTTGTATTCACCACATGAAAATGAAATTTAAAATATATATTAGAATTGTTTAATTTTGTGGTTTATAGAATTATTACAATGTAAATAGTTAAAGATTGTTTAATTAATAATTTATAACAATGTTTTTATACAAACGCGATTTTAGCTTGTTAAAAAAGAATGTTATAAAAACTAGTGTGGTGAATTAATTTTATTTATTTATAATAAATTTTACCCTTGGCACCACTTGTACCTTGAATAAATTTTGTTTTCGTGCGCCTTCTCGAAACGCCATTTTCTACCTTTATATTACCTGTCTCCCTCTAACATATTAATCAAATGAATAAATTTAAAAACCTTAATATCTTTTAAATATGATTAAATTCTTTAAAAAATGTTTTAAAATTACATTCCTTAATTAAAACTTTATATACTTAACGTGCCACATTTGTTCGGCACTTAAAGTTTACCTGTCAAATTGACACGTTTCTTTTGCGCATGACGGGAGTGACATTTCGTGGTTTTTGTTTGTTTTGTGTTTAAATTTTGTTTTAATTTATTTGATAAAACAATAAAATATTGTGCAATTAACATATTGCAATAGTTTAATTGTTAAAAAGTGTAAAACTAGTGTCTCTATATGTTGCAATAAGTGTAGTGTTTTTGTAGGTTATAAATATAACCTGTAGTAAAAAAAGAAATACTTAATTTGTCTACAAATGTGTCGTGTAGATTGTTTGTGCTTTGTTTAATTTGTTATTTGTTCAACAAACACTTAAATTGTTAAGTTTTAATGCATTTCTTA
This sequence comes from Philhelius festivus, assembly GCA_963931855.1. Classification (NCBI taxonomy): domain Eukaryota; kingdom Metazoa; phylum Arthropoda; class Insecta; order Diptera; family Syrphidae; genus Philhelius; species Philhelius festivus. Next base: position 213,388,712 of record OZ007555.1, on the reverse strand, counting down.
TACCCTTTTAGGTTTTTGTTCGCTGTTTCGTCATCGCGGGTGCTCCGGTGGACATGACTGACATTTTCCTCACGATGGACACAGTGGTTTGTATATTTGCTTTTATATTGCTTACCATGAACTAATCCTCTTACTTTTTAGGGTATGCTGCTGAATAATTTAGAATTTAAGTATATAAGTAAACTAGATAATAAGTATATATGAACAAAATGTACGTATATTTTTGTTTATTAAAAGCAAATTATATATAACTTATAAAAAATTGTTGTTTAGTTTTTTTTTGCATACATTATGTATGTACTTTATGTTGATGACTCAACACACCATATTCCATAGAAGTGGGGATAGGACTCCACCTTGTGGAGTACCTCTACTGACTGACCTTCTTTTAGTAAAGCTACCTAGTTCCGCATTTATAATTCTGCTTTTCAGCATGAAATTTATCAGGTCACCAAGTGAACTATCTACGTTGAGATTCTGCAGTGCCTTCGCTATTGCAGCGCTGTCGACATTTTTGAAAGCGCCTTCTATATTTAGGAATGCAACTTAAGTGTATACTCTTTGTGATTTAGGGAGTATTCGATGGTGCGTACCAAGGTATGTAGCACAGTTTCTACCGATTTTCCCTTCTAGTAAGCGTGTTGTGCTGTAGAAATAAGGCTTGGTTCTATAGCGCTACACAGATGAATATCAATCAATGGTTCCAAAGTTGTAAGAAGAAATGACGACAGACTGATTGGTCTAAGATCGTTGGGTGTAACGTGGGGAGCATTTACCAGCTTTGGTTATGAAGATAACTTTAACTTTTCTCCATATTAGGGAAATATGTATCAGGCCTAGACAACCGTTCAGAATTATCTTCAGAGTGGATAAGATAATGTCCGAAGCAAACTGCAGTTCAGCTGGTATTATGCCATCTGGTCCTGCAGATTTGTATGGATCGAAGCTAGTAATTGGCCATTTTAGTTTGTCCCTTGTTATCAACCCTTGGAAATTTATAAATTTGTTGTTAGACTCCATTGAGTTCATGTTACAAATGTATTGTGAGCTACTTGGGAAGTGAGTGTCAAGTAGCAGGTTGAGTGATTCTTCGCACGAATTTGTCCAGGAGCCATATGACGTTTTTAAAGAACTTGGCATAACTGGATTGGTACCTTCTTGAATTTTTATCGATGTTATATCCTTTGGTAAAAGCAGGTCACCACATACTGGAGCCATAAGAGAGGATCGATCATAAAACGGCTATTTACTTCAGTCTCTTCAAACTGCTGAAGGTGTAGGAAGCTATGCAAGCCATCGTAACGCTTTTATCAAAATTCAGTTTCCAGTTTTACTTAGGGTCAAGAATAACACCTAAATATTTTGCACAGGATGCGGAAGAGGGGGTTTTGCGGTTTAGTCGGCTTAGAGTGAAGAGGTGTATCTTAGCTTTGGTAGTAAATATCATCGATTTAGTTTTGCTTTAGTTAACACGTAGTCCATAACTCATAGCCCAGTTACTAACTTCTCTTAAAACCATTTTTCTGATATCATTGAAAGCAGGAGTGTACATTCCTGAAATCATCCTCTGCAGCCGCAACCTGATGCTACAATTTAACAATGAGAATTTTATTCATGACTCAAGGCCATTCATGACTAAAAGCGGGGACAGAGCTCCACCCTGGGATGTTCCTCTTCCAACGTGCTTGCTAAAGTTTGTATTGCCGAATCTACCTAGAATCCTTCTGTCACTGAGCCTCTCTCAAGGTCTCAAGTCACTTAATTGACCCAGTATATGAGACTCATCACCCCGGTTCTGTTATAATTATTGCAGAGGCATGTACCCTGACAAAGGGGGATGCGAACGCATTAGACTCTTTTTAGAGGAAAATTCTCTGGGTGATTTTCCTCGTCTGCATATTCGCGGATTGAAGGAGAAATTGCAGCAACGAACTCTAAAGTGGTGATCTTCACTGATCTAGTCAAAAATGTAAATTTTAATGTATATTTCTCCACCATCAAAGGTCTGGACCGGAAAATCCTTTGAATCTAATAGCGGGGAGTATGCATTAAGCAAAGACCCCAACTCAGTCCATTAGTTTTCCAGGACTCTTCTGCATTGGTTAAATTTTAACGTATATCTCTTTCTCTCTCTCGCTCTCTCTCCCTCTATATCCTTCTCCTATGTATAAATTTAATAGTTTTTATGTCAAACCGCGACCGTAAGATTACCAATCTCACGAAGCTATTTTTTTATTACTTTTCCGTTTTTTTCCATTAGACTCCTGGAGTAGCAGGTCCTGGCGAATTCTAACTCTCAATAATTATTGCTCTGTGTCTGATGATAGTCCACAGTAATCTGGGGGACTTACAAATTTCTTCCGAACCCTATTGACTAAGAGTAAAACCACTTTTTCAAAATTGGAGATACTATTGAATTTGTGACTTCTTCGTCTAAGGCAGTATCTAAACTTGAATACAAAATCTGAACTCTGATTTGAATCCAGACCTCTAGCCTTGATTGTGTTACCAAGACGGCAATATACTGTTACAAAAAAGTTGTTAAAAAGCAAAGTGAATACTTTCAACCTTTCTCTTATTTGAACAGTGAAAATTATAACTTTCGTTTGAAGACTCGAAGTGTAAAACCAAAAAATCACATAGCAACTGTTCCAGTTCCAGAGATCCATTCGATACAAAAGAAATAGGTTAAAAAGTTCTGAGTACGAGTATTATGATTCGCAATTGATGCAAAATAGCACAAATAAAGAAACCCTATGAAAAAATATGGGCCAACGACAATTCTTTGAATTTCTAAAATTACTTTGTGCATTCACTCCGTTAAGCAAGCATCGGGCTTATGTATTCCGCTTTAAACTTCAAGAAAACAACAACAATAAAAAAAACCCTCACCGTGCACCCCCATTGGAAAAGACACATTTCCGGGAAATAAAGGCGAGCAAAGGAGAAAAACTACAAGGAAATATAGAAAAATCTTGATAAAGTATACGAGCACAATGGCCCCTCGGGGCAATAAATACGAGTATGTCTTATCGTGGGCTTCAATGTCAATTTATCCAATCCATCATGTAAGCCGCAGGATAAATATAAACTGTCAGTGTCACATTGTTCATAAATTGAATTTTCTAGCCGGAAGTTGCCAACATCCACTTGTGGAACGACTTAGGGCGCAGTCATTTTTTGCTTATTTGTCTTGGAATTTAATTTCACTGCCTACCAACTTTAACTTTAAATTGTAGACAAGCAAGGAATTCTACACAACAAGATTATCGAAATAGCCTAAGATGTCCTTGTTTGCTGTCATAAAAATTGATTGCTTCACTGCCGCCCTGACATTGGACAAATAATAATTAAGGATAATTAATTTCTCCACAATGGACTCACATATACTCTCGTACAAACCTTGGATAAAGGATCAATGTAGGACTTACTCGAAGGCGGGGAGAAATGGCCAGCAGCAAACATAATATAGGAGGCCAGGCATGGACTGAATGTCCTGTTATGTGTGTTTTGTTTACATTACAAACGCAAGTTCATTGTGAAAATGCTTCCGTTTTGCCAGAGTGTCTCTTGTCCTGTTCATCGGATTTTGTTGTTGTGGTTATGTGTTATTGTTCTGGGAGGACGACGACGCACGGCCTTTGTTTTTGTTACTCGTTTGGGGGAGTTTTTTGGTTTCCTTATGCTTGTCCTTGCGCTGGGGGTCTTTTATTCTTTTCTATTTTGTCTATGTTTGCCAATATTTTATTTTTATTTGATATCCTTTGGGGCTGAGTTATTGACATTTTTCGTCGTTATTATTGCTAACAGCAATGTTTCTTTTTTTTTTTTGCATTATAAGCGAGGGCGAGATATATAGTTGTTATAGTTGTTAGATTGTGGGTGGTGGATGGGTGGCAAAATTACCGTTGTTGTCTATCATGGTGCAATAACCGGCTTTGGAGCTAGAATAACTTATCGCCCAACAATAGTTGTGGTAGCGTTAGTAACCAGGTCTCACGACATAGCACTTTTGCCCTCTCTCATATCATTCTCCCTATGAATACGAGTTCGTAATGCTAAAATATTGACGATAGCTCTGGGGGATGCTAATGAAAAATCAGGACAAACACTGGGACAGCTTTGCCAATCGGTTTTTTTTTTGTTGTTCGAATAGCTCAGTCGAAAGTCGAATTAGGTTTTCATATAAGGAAAAAGGAATTTATGTCAAAAAATATCACATAATCTTTTATCATAAAAGAATTAGGGAACTGGATTTTCTTGTGTAAGGATTGTGTTTTAAAATTGAAAGATATATGTACATCATATAGCGTGAACAATCTGGACATATTTTTGTCGTTACATGTTAATCATCCTATCGGAATATTTTATAATTTTTGCAAATGGAGTCGTACGTCAATCATATTTGACACTTGTGAACTTGACAGCTACAGTATACAAATAGACAAGCAATGGAGCGCTATTCTCCGCAAGACCACGTCGATTGTTTTGACCAATAATCGGTCGGTGGTGATATCGCAGTGTGAATTGCGACGTCGATTTTCTAAACGTGACGTGCCAAATGGGCAAAGATTCCGGGGCTTAGCTACTAGCCTCGAACAGAATCGAACCAGAAGAGATCATACGGGACCTAGCCGCCACTGGACTGGTCGTTCGGCCGAGATTATCGCGACTTAGGCTGCCGATATCGCTGCGAACGAAGAAAAATCAAGCAGACGACGGGCCATGAAATTGGATATCACCAGACGGAAAATTCAGGAAGTTTTAGGGAAATACTTACACATGTTCCCGTGTAAAAGATCTCCCGATAAAACCATCCCAGACTTATTTATTTGGGGCTACTTAAATTCGCGGGCTTATGCCAACAAGCCTCTATGCTTAAATTTTGCCCGTTGTTACCGTTGAGGTAGGTTACACGAATCAAGTGATTTTTCTTTAAAATTAAAAAAAAAATAGCACAGAGGCTATTAATGTTTTGAATAACTATTTATTTTGTTTCTTCGGAAAGACATGAGGAAACGGGAAACGCCGTAAAAAAATTCTAGTGGGTTCAAATCGAATGATTTTGGTGGCCAATTTACGTCACGCGATAGGTAACACTTTCGTCAAATCGTTCATGCAGAATGTCAATCGTGGGCACTACTGTGTGGCAGTGGCACGGCACGTAGCGCCATCCTGCTGGAACCACATGTTGTCAAGTTTCTTCCATATGGTTCAATTTGCATCATAGGTCTTAAATTTGACCACCAAACGTTGAAGAGTCGAAAGTGGAATTCGTCCAGGTCTATCGTAAAATTGGCGGAACGTTTTAATATCCAAGTTTTATTGGGTCTTGTGAATAAAAAAAAGTTAAAGCTTTTTTTGGAGGAAGCTAAAGCCAACTAGTTATAGCTTTTAAGCAGCTAAAGCTAGACAGTACTAGCTTAAGCTTTGTTTTATGTGAATAAAAAAATGATAACGCTAAATAGCTTATGCTGGAAAATTCTAGCTTAAGCTTCGTAATTTAAGGTGTTCGTTTTTTTATTCACATGTTTCGGCTAGTTAGCTTTAGCTAAAACTGGTACATGTATGACCGAAAGGAAAGTTTTTTTGCCTCAATTTGTTATCTGTTCTACAGGGCAAGTATTGGTTTCGGCTAAAAAATGTTTTTAACATTTCGTATGTCAGTTTCTGTGTCTATGCGTTCACAGTCCTATTTTTGAGATATTCCCTTATATTTAATTAACAACTCGCACAAGTTAATACTGAAAATAAGAACTAGTCAAAGCTTTCTAGACAGGTCGAAAGAATCTTGAAATTTTTGTAGCTTTAACTATAATATTCTAGTTTAAGCTATTTTTATTCACACAAATTGAAGCTTAAGCTAGGAGAACAAGCTATAAAACTAAATGAATTTAGCTTTCGCTATTTTAAAATAGCTATTACTAGAAAACATCTTTAACTAGCTAGCTTAAGCTTATTTTTATTCACTAAAAATCAAGCTTTTACTTAAAAATCCAAGTTTTAGCTTTAGCTTTTTTTTTATTCACAAGGCCCATATTTTGACGTGCTGTTCAATCGTGTAATTTGGCAACAGTAACTGAATAATATACGAGTATAATAGATTTGACAGATTTGATAGATTTTTACTTGCGATATAGGTACTATAGGGCAAGTTCTGCATTTGGAAAAAAAATCGAACTCGAGATTTTGATCAAAGTTGACATTACGATGATAGCGAAGACGAAAAAAGTGGGTCCGACAATTCCGTCTGTCTGTCTGTATGTCTGTATGTCTGTATGTCTGTATGGCTGTATGTCTGTACCTCGAACTACAGCCTAAACTACCAGAGGTATTTTCTTCAAACTCGGTAGTTAAGGGTCTTCGGTGATTCCCTAGAGGAGAAATTGAAATTTTTTTTTTAGCTCCAAAACTAAGGGTACCCCCCGTACACCCGTAATGCAAAATCTTTTTGATCTCGAAAACGGCTCTAACGATTTTGATAAAAAAAATTAGTTGTGATATTATGGTCATGGACTATATTTTGGTGAAAAAAAAATTTAGGGGGAAATGTTATTAGGGGTACCTGCCATAGACCCGTTTTTTTGATTTTCGAATTTCTCACCAACGGCTCCAACGATTTTAACCAAAATTTTTATGCAGGAGCTGCTTTGCATTTGAAAAAATATAAACTAAATTTTTTTTCGAAAAAATAGTTTTTGGATTTTTAAAAAAATAATACAATTTTTTTTTTGAAAATTCAATATCTTGAAAACCGATACACGATTAAATTTTTAAATTACGTTTTAAAATGTATTTTATTAAATACTAACAATTTGCATATCAATTTTTTTTATAAAAATTTTAAGGAAAATTTAGTACACAAAAAACATGTTTCAGTGTGTCTGTATGTCTGTACCTCTCACTACAGCCTAAACCCCTGGACCTATTTCTTTCAATCTCGGTAGTTAAGAGTCTTCGGTGATTCCCTAGAGGAAAAATTGAAATTTTTTTTTTAGCTCCAAAACTAAGGGTACCCCCCATACACCCGTAATGCAAAATCTTTTTTATCTCGAAAACGGCTCTAACGATTTTGATAAAAAAAATTAGTTGTGATATTATGGTCATGGACTATATTTTGGTGAAAAAAAAATTTGGGGGGAAATGTTATTAGGGGTACCTGCCATAGACCCGTTTTTTTGATTTTCGAATTTCTCACCAACGGCTCTAACGATTTTAACCAAAATTTTTATGCAGGAGCTGCTTTGCATTTGAAAAAATATAAACTAAATTTTTTTTCGAAAAAATAGTTTTTGGATTTTTAAAAAAATAATACAATTTTTTTTTTGAAAATTCAATATCTTGAAAACCGATACACGATTAAATTTTTAAATTACGTTTTAAAATGTATTTTATTAAATACTAACAATTTGCATATCAATTTTTTTTATAAAAATTTTAAGGAAAATTTAGTACACAAAAAACATGTTTCAGTGTGTCTGTATGTCTGTACCTCTCACTACAGCCTAAACCCCTGGACCTATTTCTTTCAATCTCGGTAGTTAAGAGTCTTCGGTGATTCCCTAGAGGAAAAATTGAAATTTTTTTTTTAGCTCCAAAACTAAGGGTACCCCCCATACACCCGTAATGCAAAATCTTTTTTATCTCGAAAACGGCTCTAACGATTTTGATAAAAAAAATTTGTTGTGATATTATGGTCATGGACTATATTTTGGTGAAAAAAAAAATTTGGGGGGAAATGTTATTAGGGGTACCTGCCATAGACCCGTTTTTTTTGATTTTCGAATTTCTCACCAACGGCTCTAACGATTTTAACCAAAATTTTTATGCAGGAGCTGCTTTGCATTTGAAAAAATATAAACTAAATTTTTTTTCGAAAAAATAGTTTTTGGATTTTTAAAAAAATAATACAATTTTTTTTTTGAAAATTCAATATCTTGAAAACCGATACACGATTAAATTTTTAAATTACGTTTTAAAATGTATTTTATTAAATACTAACAATTTGCATATCAATTTTTTTTATAAAAATTTTAAGGAAAATTTAGTACACAAAAAACATGTTTCAGTGTGTCTGTATGTCTGTACCTCTCACTACAGCCTAAACCCCTGGACCTATTTCTTTCAATCTCGGTAGTTAAGAGTCTTCGGTGATTCCCTAGAGGAAAAATTGAAATTTTTTTTTTAGCTCCAAAACTAAGGGTACCCCCCATACACCCGTAATGCAAAATCTTTTTTCTCTCGAAAACGGCTCTAACGATTTTGATAAAAAAAATTAGTTGTGATATTATGGTCATGGACTATATTTTGGTGAAAAAAAAATTTGGGGGGAAATGTTATTAGGGGTACCTGCCATAGACCCGTTTTTTTGATTTTCGAATTTCTCACCAACGGCTCCAACGATTTTAACCAAAATTTTTATGCAGGAGCTGCTTTGCATTTGAAAAAATATAAACTAAATTTTTTTTCGAAAAAATAGTTTTTGGATTTTTAAAAAAATAATACAATTTTTTTTTTGAAAATTCAATATCTTGAAAACCGATACACGATTAAATTTTTAAATTACGTTTTAAAATGTATTTTATTAAATACTAAGAATTTGCATATCAATTTTTTTTATAAAAATTTTAAGGAAAATTTAGTACACAAAAAACATGTTTCAGTGTGTCTGTATGTCTGTATCTCTCACTACAGCCTAAACCCCTGGACCTATTTCTTTCAATCTCGGTAGTTAAGGGTCTTCGGTGATTCCCTAGAGGAGAAATTGAAATTTTTTTTTTAGCTCCAAAACTAAGGGTACCCCCCATACACCCGTAATGCAAAATCTTATTTATCTCGAAAACGGCTCTAACGATTTTGATAAAAAAAATTAGTTGTGATATTATGGACATGGACTACATTTTGGTCAACAAAAATTTTGGGGCAAAATGTTATTAGGGGTACCTGCCATAGACCCGTTTTTTTGATTTTCGACTTTCTCATTAACGGCTCTAAGGATTTTAACTCAAAATTTGTAGCAGGAGTCCCCTTAAGTTTAAAATAATATTGTATATTAAAATATTCTAAAAAATATTTATTGGGTTAAAAAAAAAAATTAAATCAATATCTTCAAAACCTATGAACGATTATTTTTTGAAATTATTTCCTTAAACCAATATTATTAAATACTTAAAATTCGCATCCCATTTCTTATAACGGGTGATTTTTTAAGAGCTTGAGAACTTTTTTTTAAAAAAAAACGCATAAAATTTGCAAAATCTCATCGATTCTTTATTTGAAACGTTAGATTGGTCCATGACATTTACTTTTTGAAGATAATTTCATTTAAATGTTGACCGCGGCTGCGTCTTAGGTGGTCCATTCGGAAAGTCCAATTTTGGGTAACTTTTTCGAGCATTTCGGCCGGAATAGCCCGAATTTCTTCGGAAATGTTGTCTTCCAAAGCTGGAATAGTTGCTGGCTTATTTGTGTAGACTTTAGACTTGACGTAGCCCCACAAAAAATAGTCTAAAGGCGTCAAATCGCATGATCTTGGTGGCCAACTTACCGGTCCATTCCTTGAGATGAATTGTTCTCCGAAGTTTTCCCTCAAAATGGCCATAGAATCGCGAGCTGTGTGGCATGTAGCGCCATCTTGTTGAAACCACATGTCAACCAAGTTCAGTTCTTCCATTTTTGGCAACAAAAAGTTTGTTAGCATTGAACGATAGCGATCGCCATTCACCGTAACGTTGCGTCCAACAGCATCTTTGAAAAAATACGGTCCAATGATTCCACCAGCGTACAAACCACACCAAACAGTGCATTTTTCGGGATGCATGGGCAGTTCTTGAACGGCTTCTGGTTGCTCTTCACTCCAAATGCGGCAATTTTGCTTATTTACGTAGCCATTCAACCAGAAATGAGCCTCATCGCTGAACAAAATTTGTCGATAAAAAAGCGGATTTTCTGCCAACTTTTCTAGGGCCCATTCACTGAAAATTCGACGTTGTCTAAGTTGTAAGTCTATTCATAATGAAATGTCAAAGCATACTGAGCATCTTTCTCTTTGACACCATGTCTGAAATCCCGCGTGATCTGTCAAATACTAATGCATGAAAATCCTAACCTCAAAAAAATCTTCCGTTATAAAAAATGTATTTAATAATAAAATGATTTTTTAAGGTTTATTTGCATAAATTCATACTTTTCCGGAAACCAGACGGCAATTTTATGCATTTGAACATTATTATCTCATTAAATCCATGTTTTATATTTATAAAATGTATCTTAAATTCCAAAGTGCTTTTACATAAGAGCAAGTTCGTGCGATCCAGTCGTGCATTTTATTTTTAAAGTTATGATACGCAATGTTTCTTAAACTTTTTAGAAGCTTTTGTTTAAATTACAGATAAAAATTTCGTTTTTAAACCAAATTTTCTTAAAATTTGAATACACGTACATTTATAGTTTTTAAGAGTCTCAGCGAAGATATGAGCCTTCTGTTTCGTGTTTCCGATCCAATTGCCATATTGAGATTTTACTCGCGGGTTTTATGTGTGCGGTCTTTTTAAGCGCTTGGCTGCTTTCCATAAGGAGTATTCGGTAGAAGTATCCGTCGTAAGACTTTTCAGGAAAATTGTGCTTTTAAGATTGATTGCTCTTTTAGGTACAGCCTGATCAACACTTTCCATTATTGCAGATAGGAAGGAAGCAATGGTTTGATTAATTTTAAGTTGGTCTGTCTCAGTTATGAAATTATCTGGAAAATTTCTCAATTTCGTTTTTAATAGTCTTTTATAAATAGACCATTTGGCGTTTTTAAAATCAAAAGCTTCATTTCTTTGACTAAATAGTGAAATAAAAGAGTCAATGACCACAGGCAGGTGGTCGGAGCTCAATTCATTTAACACAATAGGGTCGCTAAATAAACCCCGTATATTAGTCAAAAAAATGTCTATTGTTGATGGGTTTGCCCTGCTGTTTGTAGGGCAGTAGGTTGGATGAGGTGAAAATAAAATGTCAAAAGAGTGGCTTGCGTTTAAATTAGACAGTATATTCCCCCAAGCAATAGTTCTTGTACATCCCCAGTTTCTATGCTTGCAGCTAAAATCTCCTCCTATTAAATAATTATCTTGAAAACTCACTAATTTCCTTAAATCATTGTTTGAATCAAACCTCTTTTGAGGTGACGTAGATCCACCTGGAAAGTATGCAGCAAAAGAAATAACCATTAGAAAATGGAACTTCGATTCCAATATTTTGTATTACTTTGGTTTCAGCAATGGGAATTAATTTATGTTGTATATTTTTTTTGACTACCACGGCAACGCCACCACCCCTTCTCTCATCTCTATCGAAACGATAACACACATAATCTCCATTTGATAACCTATCACCATAGCTTAGCCATGTTTCAGTTACTAATGCAATATCTACTTTATGCTTGTTAAGAAAAGCAAAATATTCTACGAATTTACATCGAATGCTTTTAGCATTCCAACAATTTTTTTTTTTGGTTTGTTTTAAACAATTTTTGTAGGACTTTTAGATTAGTTAAGCCAAAAATTTTAGTGAAATAATGAACTTAAAATTAAATCAATTTACACTTTTTTTTGGTTTATTTTAAAAAACAAATAAATAATAAAAATAATATTCAAAAATTTGCTCGCACTGTACTCAAACATTTTAAGGGTAGTCATAATCCCTTTAGTGCGTGCAAATTAACGGGTGATTTTTTTGAGGTTAGGATTTTCATGCATTAGTATTTGACAGATCACGCGGGATTTCAGACATGGTGTCAAAGAGAAAGATGCTCAGTATGCTTTGACATTTCATCATGAATAGACTTACTAACGAGCAACGCTTGCAAATCATTGAATTTTATTACCAAAATCAGTGTTCGGTTCGAAATGTGTTTCGCGCTTTACGTCCGATTTATGGTCTACATAATCGACCAAGTGAGCAAACAATTAATGCGATTGTGACCAAGTTTCGCACTCAGTTTACTTTATTGGACATTAAACCAACCACACGAATGCGTACAGTGCGTACAGAAGAGAATATTGCGTCTGTTTCTGAGAGTGTTGCTGAAGACCGTGAAATGTCGATTCGTCGCCGTTCGCAGCAATTGGGTTTGTGTTATTCGACCACATGGAAGATTTTACGCAAAGATCTTGGTGTAAAACCGTATAAAATACAGCTCGTGCAAGAACTGAAGCCGAACGATCTGCCACAACGTCGAATTTTCAGTGAATGGGCCCTAGAAAAGTTGGCAGAAAATCCGCTTTTTTATCGACAAATTTTGTTCAGCGATGAGGCTCATTTCTGGTTGAATGGCTACGTAAATAAGCAAAATTGCCGCATTTGGAGTGAAGAGCAACCAGAAGCCGTTCAAGAACTGCCAAGAGTGCATCCCGAAAAATGCACTGTTTGGTGTGGTTTGTACGCTGGTGAAATCATTGGACCGTATTTTTTCAAAGATGCTGTTGGACGCAACGTTACGGTGAATGGCGATCGCTATCGTTCAATGCTAACAAACTTTTTGTTGCCAAAAATGGAAGAACTGAACTTGGTTGACATGTGGTTTCAACAAGATGGCGCTACATGCCACACAGCTCGCGATTCTATTGCCATTTTGAGGGAAAACTTCGGAGAACAATTCATCTCAAGGAATGGACCGGTAAGTTGGCCACCAAGATCATGCGATTTGACGCCTTTAGACTATTTTTTGTGGGGCTACGTCAAGTCTAAAGTCTACACAAATAAGCCAGCAACTATTCCAGCTTTGGAACACAACATTTCCGAAGAAATTCGGGCTATTCCGGCCGAAATGCTCGAAAAAGTTACCCAAAATTGGACTTTCCGAATGGACCACCTAAGACGCAGCCGCGGTCAACATTTAAATGAAATTATCTTCAAAAAGTAAATGTCATGGACCAATCTAACGTTTTAAATAAAGCATCGATGAGATTTTGCAAATTTTATGCGTTTTTTTTTTTTTTTAAAAGTTCTCAAGCTCTTAAAAAATCACCCGTTATGAGAAAAATTAAATCTCTTCCCCCCCCCCCACTGTAAATGCTGGTATAAGAACGTAGCGTTCCTAGTTTTTTTTATATTATAATATTTTTTATAATATAAGCAATTATAATATACCCTTATAATGTTAAACAGTAGAGTGAGTGGGATATATTGAGCCTGGTAAGGCATTCCACATTCGTGTAGTGCGGGTAAAAAAAGAATCTCTTTACTTGAAAACATTGCTAAAAGTACGGTTATTACGGTTGGATTGTGCAAGGGGAGGAATGCATCTGGCTATTTCACTAGAGCAATGCTTATAAAAATAGCGATAAAATAATCATAGACATGAAACATTGCGGCGGTGCTCGAGAGATACAAATGTTTCAGTCAGACAACGGTCGCCTATCAGTTTTGTAGCTCCCTTTTGAATTCTGTCGAAGAGACTCAAGCAGGTTTTTGGAGCACCTACCCAGATATGTGAATTGTACTCGAGCTTCGGAAGAATAAAAGCTTTATATATAACAACCAGATCAGATGGGGTAAAAAACTTCTTGCATCGGCATTTTGCATTTTGGAAAAAAAAAACAACTTGTCCTGCATACAGCCTGAATCAGTGAAGCGATTTTCTTGGAACTTGGTACTGTGTTCCCCAAGAACACATTTGAACATTTCTTCAAAATTTTCATATCAGAACTTCTTTGAATTTTATAAAACTAGAAAAAAAAATATTTTTTTTTTTTGAAAATTTTATGTTTTGAAAACGAGTGAACAATACTTTTATAAATTGTTTCTTTAAATGTTTATTATTATCTAAATACTTAAAATTGTCATACCAAGTTTTTTTAAAGAAATTTTGTACATAAATATTTAGTTATTAATAAAACTCCTCTAACGATGTTTTTAAATTGATTTGCATATTTTATTTTTAATTTTAAACTCAAACAATTTTAAGACCTCATCAGGTGGTTTCTGTAGCGCGATGCGTAGTGCATTGGATACTGAAGACGCAATGTCTGGGTTCAAGTATCAGTTAAGGCCAAAAAGTTTTTCGATCTAACTTGAAAGTATAAAACCTAAGCACCACTAAAAAGGAGTCTTATACCTATAACTCTAGCCAATACTTCACATTTGGTGGTAATTCATTAAAGGTGTTGTTGTTATATTCAAAACTTCAACATTCATATGAAGCCTTTTAGCCTTATTACACGTATGCAATCAAACAAGTACCCGCTCAATATATTAAGTTGTTTGAGTATTATTTATAAGTAGTGAATTTAACGCATTTAAATGTATTTCTCTAATTAATGTTTTTATATATGAAATCAACTTTTAAATCCCAAAGTACTTGTACATAAGCGCAACAAGCGAAAAATCCCAAAAACATCATTTTAATTCCACGTACCGTGCCGTTTTTTTTTTTTTTTTTTTTTTCGTTTTTGGCTTTCTCATTAACGGCTCTAACGATTCTGAAAAAACTTTTTATACAGAAGCTCTTCTGAATTTAAAATAATATTGTGAATATGTATTTTTGAAAAAAATATTTTTTGGATTAAAAAACAATATTCAAACTCTTTTTAAAAATTAATATCTTGTATATGTATTATAATTGTTAAGCCCTTTATATTGTACTCCTTCTAATTTTATTAAGGATTTCTTAAACTTGTTATTTATTATGTAAATTAAAACTTTTACTTACTAAAAACCAGACAGCAATGTATGCATTTGTAATTTTTTCTCTAGATAAATCCATATATTTGTTTTAGGTAATTTTTAAATTTTAAAAGTACTTTTACATTATATCAAGTACTGTTCATAAGGATAAAATTATCATAATTTTTTAAATTTTTTTAGTGGTAAGAGACAAAAACAGAATGCTATGCAAATATGAACATATGGAAGAACAAAAATCTTAAGTCGTTTTAGTGGTTTCTTAATAAAATAAGCTTTATTATACAAAATTTTAAAAACATTTTTAAGACAAAATTTTGGTACGCCAACTTTAGGCCATTTTTGAGAAAAATACGATTTTTGAAAACCATTTTTTAACATTTGTAGTGGGTACTTTTATTTTTGGGTAAAATAATTTTTTTTCTCACATCTCGTAGACTATATTGAGAAACTTTTATTTATTAAGTTTAAGAAAAATCGAGCACGTAATTTTCGAAATATTGAGTTTTGAAAAAAAAATTTTGAATTTAGTTTTTACAACCCAAAAAAATTTGTTTTGAAAATATGAAAACACAATTCTATTCAATTTTTTGGGGAGTCTTAGCAAAAAAAATTTGTCCATGGGGATACCCTCAATAACCATTTTCGGAAATTTTTTTTCAACCATTACCTTTAACTTAATGAATTTTGTTTGTATTTTTATTTTTTAAATCTGTCGAACAGTTTTTGAGAAAAAAAATATTTATAAAATTTCGAAAAAATCGTAGGCAAGGTACCGTTATTTTTGGTCTTAAAAAAAAAAGAAAAAAACGTGTGGAGGGAAAAATTAAAAATGATATCTACCAAGTTTAAAGAAAATGGGCCGAGCTGTTTAGGCTGTACTCGAACAGACCGACAGACAGACAGAATTGCGAGACCCACGTTTTTAGTCTTCGCTATCATCGTAATGTCAACTTTGATCAAAATCTCGAGTTAGATTTTTTTCCGAATGCATAACTTGTCTTATAGTACCTATAAGTCGCAAGAGATATTGTCAAAATAACATACCAACTTGCTTAAAATATTTGTCTAAGAAAAATGTAATGTTGAAAGAATATGTCATCTTCTTAATTAAACTATATAGCCCTTAAAGAGAAGCTTATGTCTTTTTAGCGAGATTCAAAGAAAATGGAATAGGTGTACTGGCTTATGGGCATACCTACAGAATTCCAGGACAAATAAACTTTTTCCTGTTTCCAATAGAAATATATCCTCAAAAAATAAAACTAATATTTTATTATTAAAATGTTGTGAAAACATATTAGTACCACACCTGTCCTATAACTCAAATATACCAACCTTAATACCACAAAAATCCGTTTATATTGGCATCGCTGCACTCCGGCATGGGGTTTAGGGTTTTCGACTTTGAGGCTACACTGGAAGGAGATTGTATCAATTCTATATACGAGTTTGTATTGGTTGTCGCCGTCATCGTCGATGGTTGATGAGATTTCAAAACCAGCCCCCAGGACACATCAAATAATAGAAAAGGATATGGGAAAAATAAATAAATATGAAATACGAACCACACACTCATTCCGATTGTGAACGTGTAGACAAACGTGCGATCAAGGCCGGTGCTGGAGCATGGGTGTATTTGCGCACTTTGATTTGAAGCAATGGCAGCAGCATTTTGGCGAGTGATTAATTCATATGTCCCTTCTGGCTAAGAATATGCGCCATTGGAGTATTTTAGTATTGTGGTCACATACTACCGACCGACACCCACACGTTAGGTATAGTTCTTTTAAATATTCCATTCCGCTTCAGTTGGTTTGCTGTTAGAGCTTTTGATTTAAAAAAAAATTGTTAAAGCGGGAATGCCTAAAATTTAACTCCATTTCAATCTTCTGAGTTTTTGAGCAAATTTACCCAAAAATATTTCTTATACGTATAAGAGGGGACGATGTCTGGGGATTGTAAGAGCCTCAGAAAGCTTTTATTATGCATAGACATTGTTTTTTTTTTAAGATCATAAAATATTCAAAAGGTACATAGAGTTAAGCTTACTTCGGAAAAAGGACATTGTTAATGCATTGGCAATGTTGGACGAATTTTATCTTTTTTTAGAATATGTGTTGCTTGTTCCATAGTTATGAGTAAATTTCATGGAATGTTTGGGGAATAGGGTAGCTTGTTCGACACATAGTCCACTTAAGTGCTTGTTAAGAAATAAATTTATGAAAAGAAAACATGGGATGGCTCCTTAAGCATAAACAATGCTTACCTGGGAACAAAAATAAAAAAAATGTCTGGCTAGTATTTCACATAAATATAATTTTATTTTATGTGAACTGAAATGAGATATGAGACTTGCAGATAACATTAGATTTCTTATATTTCAAATAAACTTAACCATGGATAACATAAGCTTTTAATAAAACCTAAACGAACCTCATGATATTTAAGCGTTTTTGAAAATTTTAGACTTAGAAATGTCTCATTTGCAGAACCCTATACCAGGCATTTACCAAGACATAGAGAGCATGGCTCCTGGATATCTACGTCTCATGAAACTAATAGATGAATCCTCAAGGAGGATTGTCGATAAAAGAATTAGAGATATTGTGATATTTTTTCGTAGCTAGCCTGAAGAAATCAAGAAAACTCGGGTTCTCAACTAGGTACACATAGTCACAAAAGTAAGTATACAACCAAGCTAATACGTAAATAGACGAAAAAATACCGTTAATATCAAATCCATATCTATTCTCTGCATATGTCACAAGTGTCTTGTGATACACATTACTGCTGTTAAGCAAAATAACGGTACAATTTGTATCCACTTCTTTGCTATCTTATTATTTGTAATCACGGGTAAGAAAAATAGGTTACAAAAGTTAGTATACAGACAGTTTTTCTTATGTGATCTTGCATCAATAAAAACTTTTGAGTCGATTTTTTGTTTTTTTATTAAAAAGATAAGGCAAAACTACTAGACTAGCCTATTTCAGTTCAAATTATTCCTTTTAAAATTAGAAATGGCACCACGTGGAAAAGAGCTCTCCTTGGACTTACAAAAATTAATAGTTAAGTACTCTAATGAAGGAAAGTGGATTCGGAAAGTAGCTGTAATTGTTGATAGAAGCCCAGCAACCGTCCAAAAAATATTGAAATAGCAGAAACAATGTGGAACAGTTACGAACATGGATCGCAGTAGCCGCCCGCGAACGTTCTCTGGACATGAGAAGCGACTAATAATTCGCAAAGTAAAGAAAAATGCGAAAATAAGCGCACCAAAACTGCAGGACGAGATAGAAAAAGAGATAGGTAAGTCATGCTGTACCCAAACCATACGCCGCATCCTTCACGAAGTCGGGTATAAGGCTGTGCTATTAGGAAAAAACCATTCATTAGCAAGGTCAATCGCCAAAAGCGGATTGAATTTGCCAGAAGTCATATTCAGACCGATTTGGCTTTCTGAATACCGTTATATTTTCTGACGAGAGCAAATTCAACATCCATGGCTCTGATGGACGTGCAAAAGTGTGAAGAAAACATAATACGGCGTTAGATCCTAACCACCTGACTGGAACTGTTAAACATGGTAGTGGTTCGGTTATAGTTTGGGGGTGCTTGGCGGCATCTAGAGTGGGTAACCTGGTTTTTATTGAGAGTACGATAAATCGTTTTGGTTACCTCGACATCTTAAAAAATAATCTTCATCAAAGTGCACAAAAACTAGGTTGTTAGAGGTCATTCATCTTTCAAAAAGATAATGACCCCATACCCATACATGACATACCTCGAAAATCGTGAGAGAATGGCTTCTATATAATGTGCGAAGACAAGTCAAAACAACTCCTCAATCGCCAGATTTAAATGTTATTGAGCATTTATGGGATCATCTGGAGCGTCTAATCCGCAAACATGAGATAAAATCAAAAGTAGAGATTAAAAGGATCCTTCAAGAAGAATGGAACAAAATAACCCTAACTGTTACCCAAAAACTTGTTTTGTCGATGCCATCGAGAATAAACGCCGTAATTAAATCAAAAGGTTACCCAACAAGTTACTAAATTCTAATATTCAGTTAAAAATGTTGTAATTTCTATTAGTGTATACTTACTTTTGTGATCAAAATTCTGAGAGAGTTTTAGTTTTAAGTTGATATCTAAGCTATTTTAAAAAAAAATGTTTTGATAATTGATTTTATGAAAAGAGAATAAAATTTTCTAAAAAATATACGCCAAATGTTTCATAACATATGCTTATTCAATTTTTTCCTCTCTACTTAACATTTTGTTTCCTGCTGTATACTTACTTTTGTGACTGTGTGTATATTGTATCTTAAATTATAAATGGTTTTCCGATTGGGCCTTCTCAACTTTTGAACTTTCACTTTGAATGCACCCTTATACCAAAGACTAAACTGTTAAAACATTCAGTGAACATAACAAATGTTTATCATGGCGAAATAATTTAAATCATAGAGAGAGATTCTAGTTCACATAGGATTATATGTAACAGTCCTCTTAAGCAACTTAGACTAAAATCCCTTCATTTTAGATCATAGATCATGTGAAGCGAAGAACGTTCTCGAATCCGGCTCTATACTCTGTCCAACAAAAATTGTCAGTACAGGCCTTATGGGAGAGCTTTTTCTAAAGCAGTGGCGCCTGATACACCCTCACTACAATGCGTTAGGAAAAATGCCACTATAAAAAGAGCAAGCCACTGACCTTTCTTAAGGAATTGTTGTTGTAATTCTTTTCAACAAGTTGTACACCCCAATACGACCGTCGTATTCCAATGCTGATGAGATACTGTCAAGATCAAGACAAGAGTGTCAAGTGTCACTCAATACGATCGTGCGCTCTTTATCTACATCAAAACAGAGTTACCATTATCATTCTCAATTCCAAGCAAAGAGCTTTTTCAGTGTTTTTTATTAAGGAGCTTTTGGGATTTGAAGCTTTTGAGAACACACGCTTGGCGTTGTGGGAAAAGGTAAATTAAATATTGTATTCAGTCGTTTTGAATCGGCAGACGGTAGCCCTACGCGTTTTTTACTTTCATTTGACGCGATTTATAATTTAAACTACGGAATCCCTGTGAGAGCTTTAAAAGGCGACACACTTATGCATGGCAATGCAACCAGAATGAGAGACAAACGTCCTATCTTCCCTGTACTGACAATTTTTGTTGGACAGAGTATAGATGTGTTGAAAGAAGATGACCAATTTTATCGCAAAATCATCTTCAATGTTGAATCGCATTTTTAGCTAAACGGCTTCGTCAACAAACAGACAAACATTTGCAAAATTTTTTAGAAGAAAACCCTTATGAGCTTCAAGAAGCACAACTTCATCTGCAAAAAATTACTGTATGGTGTGGTATTTATGCCGGTGCGGTGGTGGTTTTTTGTTGATTAAAATGACCGTCACGGTACCGCTACAAAGGCATATTGCAACGATATTTCTTCGGTCAATTGATGGACTAGATATCAATGGTATGTTTTTGGAACAAAATTCTTCGCACATGGCAATGCTAGTTTATATTTGACAACAGAAAGCACTAAAGCAGATAGTTTATTTACAAGTGTTTTTTTTATAATTCGCTTTAGGTATTTTGTAAATAATAGTGCTTATTTTTCAATTTAAATAGTATATAAGTATTCAGTATCGCTTAAGTTAAAGTGCTTTATGTTTTAAATAAATAAAACTATAAGAAATATTTATTTGTTTGTGTTTTTTGTACAAAAGAAAGTGGTTTTCGATCGTGAAATTGTTCGGACACATAATTCATTGAAAAAAAGCTTTAATTATCTAATTTTTTAATAAAATTATTTTTTTAATTGTTGTGTAGGTTAGTTGTTGTGGTTGTGTCATTAAAAGAACATTCTCTTTCGGCAATAAAAGGTGATTGTTAAGTCTTTTAAATAACCTCTAACAAAGTTCGAACAATAATTGTAAGAACCATGTCGCTTAAGCGTGTCGTTTTGACATGTCACTGGTAGCTCCATAGAAAATGTTTTACCCCCAACGCCGGAAAAGAAGTTTTACTTCAATAATTGAAGTTCAGAAAATAGAGTTTAGATCAAAGGGCACGGTATTGCCCAGCCAAGTTCTGGCATTACACCCTTTTTACAGGAACAAACTCAATCGATTTTGAACCCTCCCTATCTTCAGAACCAATAAGTCAGAAACTTAAAATTCCGAATCTTTGATAAGCTAGTCAGGCACAGGCGCCTCACCAAATTTCAATTTTAGCATAAGCGGTTCCTGAGATATAATTCATCAAAAATCACAAAAACCGTAACTGACTGACTGACAGATCATCAAAATTATGGAGCACTTCCCGACATCGTAGAATCTTGTAATTTTGCACAACGGTAGGTCTTGTCATGCAAGTAGAGGAAAAAATTTGAGGTTTTCGGTAAGATTTACCGCAACAAAAACCATTCTTAATCCCGGTTCTTAAAACATGCTTTCGACTATTTTGTTTAGTCATATAGTCTTGCTCTCGATATCTGTTTTCCCCTCCATCCCAACCATTCCTATTTTTGGACCCACATT
The DNA here is from genome assembly GCA_963931855.1 of Philhelius festivus. NCBI lineage: Eukaryota > Metazoa > Arthropoda > Insecta > Diptera > Syrphidae > Philhelius > Philhelius festivus. Next base: position 213,367,485 of record OZ007555.1, on the reverse strand, counting down.
TTGAGTCTGTTGTCGTCATGGAGCTTGAGAGTAGCTCAGAGAGGATGACCAATCTACCTATACGTAGAGAATGAGGCAGTTCTTGTTACCGTTAAGAAAATTGAAGAGAACAATAGACTGAAACATACACGTACACTCAAAGTGGATATATGAACAACACAACATCAACATAATTAGTTAAACTAATTTAACTTCCATTTTTAAAGACGGCTTTGAGCCCACCGTAAAATTCTATATTTAAAATTATAACTTAAATAAAAAACCAACTTATCCCTTCAATACCCCATTTCTGCACAAAGGTCCAACGAATAGTAGATTGCGCGCGCGTTAGGTAGTTAAATTTGAATATTTGCCTTCCTCCTTCGGTTCCTTAAAATTGTTAAAAGATTAATTACTAGTATTGGCTCCTTTTTCGAATTAGTTTAGAATATAGTAAAATTTACTAGAGTAGCTGAGAGAATTCTCAGAATAGTATCTTCAACTTTTTATGATTTCTTTTAATTTTTCCCAAAAATAGTTATTGCTAATAGATCAAGATACGGATTACGGACAGAGAGTTTCGCTGGAACTTAACATCGGAGTGGTACCTTAGCCGAGTTCCACGAAAGCTTGTGATTGAGAGTATGAATGTGTGAGTGAAAGAGGAGGCCAACACCCACAGATTTAGTAGTGCAATGCTGATGATGAAACGAACGTGTTTCGAAATGCATTCGAGGTTCGTGAGCTTTATTTAATAATTTTTAATTTGTTTGCTTAAAATAAACAAAAAAAAATTTTGTTTATTTTTTAAGTAAAGTTCACTAAATAAGTGGAATCAATTTAAGGTGAATTAGAATAATTTTTAATTACGCCCCAGTACTTTCATTTATCTAATTCGTATTTCGTATAACACCCAAATTCTTTTTTTGATTCAATATGAATTGTTTACTTTTTTTATTACCATTTTAATTCGACGAACCCACCCCCAGCTGACTAGCCGGTTAGCTGCATAGTTGTTACAGTGTATTGTCTCTATCTTCTTCACTTCGTTGATCAAAGTAATCGTCATACTGGTCATCTTAATAAATTCTTCCTAAAATTCGGTATAAATATATATTAAATATATTATTAAATATATTAAATCCCCTCCACTTTTCCTAAGCGCTCGTACTGTGTTACAGCATAACATTATAAGGGTATAGTCATAACCCCTTGAGTGTGTGTATATTATAAAAAAAAATTAAATTGGTACATACAACGGCAAAGATAGAGGATGAATAATTAAGCGAATGTCACTTACACTGGAGACATGCAGTGCATTGATTGGTAGTTGATTGATCAATAGATCCCTTTGTGAATGTTGAGTACGCAGCTCCTACAACCTAAAAGTTTTGAGAACCAGTGCCAATATTATAAAAAAAATAGCGGAGATGATGCCTTTGATGTTCTGGGTCCCATAAGACCACCACAATGTTACCGCTAATTTGAAGAAAAGCCGAAAAGCGCATGCAACTAAAAAAGCCTTATATAAGTCTGGGCTGATCGATTAGATCATTCTCGCGAACTCTATGAATAGATCAATAGTAGAGGAAAACTTCTAAAAAGAAAAAAGTAGGAGCACGAAAATAACGTCACATCTAGAAAATGAAGGGATATTTTGGCATAATTGAGGTTGGAACGTTTTATCAAAAAAAAAAAAATTCTCAATGTTACCTGGCCCAGCATCTCACATGGTAAAGGAAAATGCGTGGACCGAAATCTCGGAAGGATCTATCGTAACAAGAACATTTCCATCATGTCGGATAACCAGCTCTAAATCCTTACTGGACAGCGAGACTGCAAACTTAGAAGACACGTAGGTTTAATTGGTGTTGTAAGCACTACAATGTAGATTCTTCAACATGCATTTTCTAGGAAAATGTTGTCCGCTCATGCACCAAAGGAGAAACTATCTGGGACATTACCAGGTGCAACAGAGCGACCTATCCTCTCTGAAGGTTCCCCAAGAACTAAGATTCCTAAGAGCAATAGATTTGGCGGAGGAACTGTAAGATGAGTTAGTTCATTCAGATTCAGGAAGGGCACAATAGATCTCTAGGTTGCAGTGCAATACCCTAAAACATAATTCATTCACTCATACCTGGCCCGGACGAAGGCCTGCAAGGAAGGTCAAAGGAACATAGTGGAGGGCGAATCGTATTCCCCTAATATGCAGACTGTATGATTGAACATAGATGGACATTTTAACAATTCATATCCTCAACGAAGTGAAGAAATCTATACAAAAATTTAAGACCAATTAAGCTACAACTTGGCATAATGGTTAGTCCGTTGGACTGTAATGCGGAAGGTTTGGAGTTCGATTCTCAGCCGCTGCAAGAAAGTTTTTTTCAGGGGTGTACTGCCTCTTGCGAGGAATTGACAAATTCTCCAAGAGTATGTATGTAGTTTAAATAATAACGCGATTGTTTTCGATCAAAGATCGTTTAATCTATTTTATTTAAATTAATTAGTTTTAAGAAAAGTTAACACTTTAATTTTAGTTCGATTATGTATTATAAAAAGATTTAAAACAAACTCGCAAAATGACTTTATGTAACTTAGCTATGTATAATTATGACTCGACTTAACAAGATGACTTTACGATTGAGAGTGATGCTTGCAAAAATGAGATATGGTAGTTAGTTAGATAACGGACTAACGGACATGACAAACTGGAACTTTATTTGTCGGCTACGCTTTGCTCCTACATGTATCTCTTGTCGTGGAAAGTTCTGCTCATTAGCCGTTCGGAATCGGCAGAAAATTGTAGGACCCCTCCGTTCCTGACCCACATCAATGTGCCTGGCTATATGAAACAAAAATCGACATACATAAGCTTTTTTTTGATTTGAAGGACGGGTTGTCGCTTTTTAAGAGATGACTCATTTAGAGCATTCCTCCTATACCTCCCCGTTCGTGCTGGATGAAAATGGCAAAAACACACAACTTCATCAAGTTAGACAAAAACCTCACTGAGAAATTTGAAGTCAAAAAGGATTTTAGACAAGGAGTAAAGAAGGCTGAAACGAAGAATAACTCTTGCCAATCGCTGGTTCCTTGGACTAAGAACGGAACTCAGTAGCAAAGCACACTTTCGATAAGTATCCTTTTGACGCAATAATAACGCAAATAATTCTAGTTTTGACAAACTTCAAATCTGGATGAGAACGTTTTAGGCTGTTTTGAAAAGAAAATTCTCTGGGTAAAACCTCCTTGAGAGTGAATTCATTTTGACAAAAGCTTACAACAAGTTCAGTTCAGTGTTCAGAACAAACAGACTCAACCGTCCTTGGGGTGCTGCTTCAGTGCCTAGCAATGTGCCTTAACAATAACCTAACACACTCAATTTCCTTTGGGGCCTCAAGTTTTACATAATGATTTCCAGTCCTTACGTTTGCCTGTAATCTATAGAAAAAAAACACAATAACTAAGGTTTCTCTGGACAGGACGAAAGGACAGGATATAGTAGACACAAAACAAGTATATTTGTCATGCTCCCGCACTGTGAACCGAAAATACAGAAATCCTTTTGGGAACCACTGTCACTGAATACACGGGCAGCGGAGCTTGTAAGTGGCAGTTGGATGGAAGCAAGCAATATACCTTCGCTATTGGCCACTCACTAATAAGCTAACATCATGCAATAGTAGGGGGAAATATTTCGTGTTTGGATGGCATTGGGAATTCCATCGACAACAGCGAAGGACATGTCAGTATAGAGTTCCAGCATCGACTATGTTGATGATGACTGGATACGAAGTCGGCAACGAGGACATCCTCACTGATGATGACATGGAGCTCTGGAGCTTCAACGGCTCGGAGGAGTTGGTTTGCCATGGTACTTGGAGCAAATAACGCAGTTGTTGTTATTAGTTCGTGTTCATTTCCATTATTCGGGCTGTTTGCGTGGCAGTGGCAGTGACCGTCATCTCTCCTTGCTGGAACACTGCAAAGAGAAAAGCATCTCCCAAAGGCAATCACATGCATCTTCTTACTACGAATCCATATTACAGCCCGAATGACTGTACACTCTGCATTATTTATGTGTGTTGAGTCCTCGCCTCTGACTCAAATCCCCAGTTCTGTCGTTCAGTTAATTTTAACAGGAAATAGGTTGTGCCTTGTTGCAATAACTTGTTGTTAGCAAGATACGTGTACCTACGTATTATAGTGTGTCATGGTTTCGTTTGTGTGGTTTACTATTTGAAGTTAGTTCATTTTCGAAACAACTACTTTGGGTCTAATGGCTGATAAGAAGCATGTCACGTGATGATGATATGATGATGATGGATAAATGGGTGCACTTCCTGCAAACCATTAGGCTGAATATAGGAAAGTCGCTTGGAAATTCGCATGCAACTTGAAAGTAGTTTGATTAATAATTTAGCTGTGACCAAAACTTGAAAGGTTTATACTACTGCTTGCAATATCACAAGTAGGTACTACCAAGTTGTAACTCTTTTGTAGGCATTCAGTATTGCATAGGTAATACAGATCCCAAATATCGTATGACTATAAGACGATCGGACTTACTTAGATGATTGATGCCCCTATGACAACTTATGGGAAAGGTATCTAGAGAGATAGGGTCATAACTCTTTCTTAAAATTGAATTTAGATATCAACAATGAATTTCTTAAAATTTTAAATTGAAATAGAACTGTTAAAAAAATCCACTATTTCATTTGGAGATCATCCTAACATCGGACTTAAGCCCATGTTAACTCTTGAAACAAGTTTCTCAGTCAATTAAAATCTTTCGTTAACTTAAAGTACAAAGTTAATGAGTTTGCTCTGGAATTAACTAAACAAATATTTCTGACAGATGGACTACAAACATCCATGAGAATCGGAGTTAGAAATTATGGAAAGGTCAATTTGCATAGTGACGCCATTTGAATTTCAATAGTGAAAGAATGATTTTTTGAAGAAAAAAAAAACTGTTCTGATAAAACTGATTCTTAATTTAGGAAAAAATCAGAGTTGTATATGCCGCTTTCTGACTTTTTCTTGAGTCCTTGACTTGGCGGCTTTGTGGCCTGACATGTGCCGAAGCGCTGTGTGGAGCTTGGGGCTCTAATATGTGTCCTTGGTTATCCCGATCACGTGCCTGAACAAGGTAAGTCGATCTGGAGGTACCTTGCGACTTTCGATTCGTGTGCGAGTTTACCTGTTACACTTGCGGTTGTTGCCTTGTATTGTCCTTGCTGTAGTTTTTGGTCATAACTCGTTGTGCCTGGATCCTGGGTTCGCGGCAGAGTTGAGTACATGTGTTAACTTCGTGCACTCCCTATATAGAATGGTTCAGGTGGTGCTTGGCCCCATCTGATTTTGTCGAGATGTTCAGGTGCTTTTGAGGAGCAGGTAGGTTTGTATAGTGCGTATGGGTGTGCTAAGATGTGCACACCCAGAGGCGAGATTTGGCCTATCTCACATCCTTTGATTATCTATGAGGAAGACCTCCTTGTGGAAGTATCGTGGTGACTGTCTTTGTCCAACATTCCGGATAAAATTGGTGTCTTAATTTTTCTTGGAAGCAAGAGGCATTAGATAGGCTTTGCTCATTAGCAAGAGGTGTGGACATGGCTTAGTATGGCCGCTGAATTGCTACTGGGTTGGTATAAGGCTATCTCAAAGCAGTGTTCAACGCTTAATTTGACTACATTACTGTATGTAGGCCCAACGTGGAATCAAGTCTTTATTGGCAGATGTCCACCTTAAGCGTACTTGCGGTTCTGTATTCTGTGGAAAATTTGTCAGCATTTTTTCGCAAATCTATGAACATAAATGCATAAATGTTTCTAACATACCATGGATCATTCTCTATCAGTATCTTTTTTTACATGTTCTCAAACTGTATGTAATGCCGTCACTGAGACGCCCAGGCTATTTATACATTCTGGCAGGATAATTCGTGGGAAAAAATTACTCTCAATCTCAAGTTCTCCATTGAAGCTCCTGTGTGAAGTGTTCCCATCTTCCTGAAATCGTTTTCTGTGTGGGTTTTTTTTTCTATTATTTTTTTAACTTTAGTCATATGTGCAGAAATAACTGCTACCATTCATGGTCCTGGATGGTCCTGTTTACTAACTTCTCGATTATTATATTTGGTTCAAAAAGAGCATGAACTATCGAATCTACGACCTTTAAGTGTTCCTCATCGCGAATACGGGGTGCGCTTCGGACTAATTATTTATAGTGACTGGCAAATCCAAAGAAGAGTCAAGAAAGTCTCTGGAAATAGTTCGAAAACGTTCTGTGAATGACTGTCTGTTACAATTATCTTAGATTTTGTATTAGTAATTTTGATCAAGAAGTTAAAAACGAACGACCCAGGTTTATTCCGTAAAAATATCCCACATGGTACAGCGACCACTAAACAGTCATACAAAGGATCACTGGGAGTCTTTAGCATTTAATATATATGGAATTATAGATTTAAAGGCCAAGTTTAGAGCCTGGCTCTCTCAACCCCAGATATGTTTGCCGTTCTTTGTACATACTACTCATAACGAGTAACCGCAAGCATTCTTTGTGTATTTCTAAAGGGTTTTCCAATAAGCGCGGGTCGATGTTGAAATTGAATTAAATAAGCTGTGTGTGAGGTATGAATTTGAAAGACCCGTGTATGACGATGACGATATTAATGAAAATATGACATGCCCGCTTCGGCTTCTCACAGTGACACTGATCCAAGTGGTTAAATTTTCAACGACTCTGCAGCATATATCGGGCTGAATTTGAGCGATGGGTTGTGCTATGTTCACTTGAAGGGCATCTGTCGATTGTGCTTTATTCGCATACAACTAGCGGGGTCAAATCGTATGAACTTTGTAGCCAATTCAAATCACCTCTTCGAGAGATAACCTTACCCGCATATCGTTCATGCAGAATGTCAGCTGTGTGGCACTTAGCGTGATCCTATTGGAACAACATGTCTTCTAGGTTGTAACGAAGCGTTCCATGCTGCTCCACTCTATACTACTTCTGTATTAACACCGAGAAGTGTAATTAATACTAAGAGTTATACTTCGCCCGAATACGATTCACACACACCAGAGGCATATGACGTCACGCAAAAACCAAACAATAATATTTTTCGTTCACCACCTATATAGTTCACATTCAGTTTCTACTGAAAAACTATCAAGAGGACCTAATCGGGTGAACGAAAATCACCTCTTCGCTCATACGCACAGTCAGGCGGCACAGTAAATTGATTTGATCAATCTTTCGAAATCCAGTCGTAGACAAGAAGTATAGACGAGTTGGTCATTTAGCAAGTTAGGTAGGTGAGATTGTCCAGCTATTTCTTATTAAGGCTTCCCCCCCACCAGCGGTAAGGGGTCTTAATTCGAAGTTTAATGTCCTAATTGCCACCAGGGGCTTCGGTACCTGCTGATCTACCAGAGCGTTTAGCCTGCTGTTTAGTGCCACCAGGGGCCTTGAACCTGCTGATCTACCAGAGCGTTTAGCCTGCTGTTTAGTGCCACCAGGGGCCTTGAACCTGCTGATGTACCAGAGCGTTCAGCCTGCTGTTTAGTGCCACCAGGGGCCTTGAACCTGCTGATCTACCAGAGCGTTTAGCCTGCTGTTTAGTGCCACCAGAGGCCTTGAACCTGCTGATCTACCAGAGCGTTTAGCCTGCTGTTTAGTGCCACCAGGGGCCTTGAACCTGCCGATCTACCAGAGCGTCTAGCCTGCTGTTTAGTGCCACCAGGGGCGTTGTACCTAAGGATCCCGTCATGAACCAGACATCCGAATGAAAGGGCCCGTTTGAAGCCGAATTGCCAGAATACCCGTAATCAAGTACCAGATCCAGATCATCAGCAAGCAGTATAACTGATGCAAGGCAGCTAGACTAGAAGCCAGAAGAGTTGATGCCCGTGAACCGTTCCATTACCCGAATTAAGTGAAATATTAGTAGCAGATTATTGTATGTTATAGATTTAAGAGTTATTTCCAATAAAGATTTTGTAATAAGGTTTGAAGACCTTTAAATCTGGAGTTTCGTGTTTTCTTCAGGACGACCCTGGCAAGACCGACGAGCAGAACCTCGGCTGGAAAGCAAAAAGCACATCACAAGGTCCATATGGTTCAATTTGGGCAGAACTAAGATAGGTCTTATAGTGAGCACCTGTCAGCTAAGACTTTATCTCACTACATACTTGGCCTAATACCAAGCACTGCGGGTTCAATTATCAGCTATTGAACAATGCTCCCAGGACATAGTCCGAGTTGCATTTGATTATTGAAAGAAAGGTTGCCAATCCTTTCCAGCAGGTGCCAGATCTTGATTCCCTGACAAACTAACTCGACATTGCCACCAATCAATGTCTCGTACAGTCTTGGCTCAGAGTACAAGCCAGCCTCCATACTGTTCCAAATTTGCACTGTGTTGTGTAGGCAGTAAATACCACCCTTGGTCCGTGTTTTTCCATCTAACTATTGTTGGTGATAATAGTCAACCGCGTGAGTTGGTTGGTATAACCACAGCCACCTCGTGCTCTCTTTACAGAGGGCTTACCCAATTAATAACGAGTTCAAGGTTTTAACACTCTGGGGCTCTAATTAGGGGGGATAAATTCAGTAGATCTCATTATTCCCGTGGTACCCAATTTGTGTTATTTTTGTTCTTTATAAATTAATAAATTAATTTAAATTAAATTAATATTATGAAGTTATTTTAAAAATATCTCCAATAATATGACATGCGCTTAAAAAATTAAGCAAGTAAGTTATGGAGAAGAAACTCAGTGGTGCAGACCATAGCTGACCGAAGCCAACCACAATCCGCACCAATATTCATGATTAGTCTTTTTCGCCCTACAACGAACTAGGAACGATAGTCCTAAGCAATCTCTCTTAATCTTTTGGCATTTTGTACAGGACCATCGATTATCCAGATTGCTGAAACCAAAACATCGAGCAAAAGAGAATAACCATCTCAGTTACTTTTCTTTATGTTTTGGCAGTGACTTCCCTTAATCACTTTATTTGTCTTTGTTCGCCTTCCAACGAACTAGGAACGATAGTCCTAATCTTTGTTCACCTTACAGCGAACTAGAAACGATAATCCTAAGCAATCTTGTGATCACAAATTTTGGGTTTTCTTAGTTTTCTAAATCCCCAGCTAAGCTGTATACCCGGAGAAATAGACTTAAGCCTCCCCACCATGACAAGGTATAACCCGTCAGTAGGTAGGTAGGACAATTTGGGCAATAAGAAATTGGTTATCACAGCCTCAGCAACGTCGTTTGCGAAAAAGTATAGACCAATGATGCCGCTCGCCGGCCAAAAACCCACACAAAACAGTAAGTTTTTGAGAATCCATTGTCACCTGGTGAACCTCTTGGGGGTTCATATCGTCCCATATACGGCAAATTTGTTTGTTAACACAGCTATTCATCCAAAAATATGCCTCGTTGCTATAAAGATGATTTTTGGTTATGAACTTTGAGCTTCTGGGTAAGTTGAATCGTGCACGGGTGTAGGACCAAGTCCCAGAGGAATCAAATGCCTCGGGTTCTGATATACACTTACCGGGCTCGTGGCGATGTCCTCGGCCGATCTTGAGTTTCTTTGACATACGAATATTGAATATTGGCTGATTGACTACCGAAGAGATCGTCTCAAATTTTCTCACCTAACATTGAAGGGCCCCCACGTCTACCGCAACATGGGCGCAACTCATTTTGATGATAAAGCTTTATCATTTGGACATCGTGTTATTTACCATGATGATTTGGCCAACCATTTTTCTTAATATTTTGGAATCTATCATCCATATTAAATTTCGTTTGCAAGATATCATTGAAAAATTCTTGAATGTTTTCGGAGGGTGTAGCTTATACATGAGTCAATTCTTTTTTCAATTTGCTTTCGGAAACAGACTGGAAATAGTTTTTATAAGCAGAGGTTCGCAGTTTAAAAAATTAAGTTGGAAGCGCATGAAAAGACTAAGGGATGTGTTCATTAAGTGTTTTTTATTGAGTTTATTTTTATGAGGTTCCTTTTTGAACGTTGTAAAAAGAAGTGTTGGAAACGTGAAAGTTTTTGTGCTGACTGTTTTCCCCTTTTCTGGGCTGGTTTTCCCTTTTTCGCTTAAGGGTTGAAAGATCCTTAGAAATGTGAAATCAATCAGGTATCCTTGTTTTTAACTCTTAAACATTCATGTTTGTGTGTGTTGTGGACAGGAATGGACAAACAATGTATTCCAGATACAAATCTTTCTTTAGGGAGTAAAATTTACTCCCACAATCACAATATACTATGCTTTTCACCTTTGGTTTGAAATTTTATTCATAGCAAATTGTCAAGCTTTAGTTTTTAAGTATATTTCTTTCAAACATTTTAATTTTAAGCCTTCGAAAAAACTCCCTAGAACAAAACCAACAACACGAAAATCATTTTTATGTTTTCGATGGCTTAACTGACATACTCATAAAAGTCGATGGCAGAATTATTTAAAAATACATTTTAATGCCCAGTCTCAATTTGATTGTGCTTTGTTTTCAAAATTTATTGTTGTTCTTTTTCGTGAAGATCCCAATTCCCAAATTAGTACCGATCTACCGATTCCTGTATTGGCAACGAAGTTACCAACCAACTCACACACTTCAGGTATACTTTTGCATAAAATTCTGGCAAACATTTTTTAACCGAAGTTCAGTTAGAAGAATGTCACAGACGAAGGAAGTAAAGATTACCCAGATACAAGTTGGTCTATAGTGGGATTAGGTCTTATACATATTGATACAAACCTGTTTTGAAATGGTTTTTGTTACTAGAATGAAAGTACTTCATATGAAGCACATATTTGGAGCATATTTTTTTTTAAACTATTATACATTTTTTGGTAAAAAAATTTTCATTTAAGAATGCCGTAAATAATTTAACGATAATTTACGGAGCTTTCGAGGAATATATGCTCGAAACAGTCTGATTTTGACAAAAGCTTATAAGCTCACAAAAATAACTAAAACCGTGAAAAAAAAACAAGTATGGTTCAGGCAAATATCTGGTATCTTGACCAGATACAAGGCCGTGCCCTCTAGCAAACCTTTAAGATCAATCCATTTAAAGTCGGACCTTTGAATTTGCATCCATAAAACCATGCTAGTTGCGCCACTGTTACTGCCTTGCTGAAACATCAAAAAGACGTGACAAAAATAATTTATAAATCAACAGAGGCCATCAAAACCGCCCACTATTTTTTGTATCCCCTAAATTCACTCTCTATATGCCCACACTTCACAGTCACAGTTGAGGAATTAAATTAGGTTTTGCAATAGTGTGTGATTGTACAAGGCTACACAATGTTTATCCCGCCAATGATGCAGCCCCACAGCAGAGCAAGGACCAGAAAAAAATTAAATTAAAGAGTCACGGTACTGCGAGTATTTGTATATAGAGCAAAACACTATTACAATGTGCGGTACGTTGAAATAAGCTCATAAAAGCGGGATCAGTTTGACAAACAAAACAAAACATAAAAAAGAGGATTTTGTCATCAGAAAGGAAAAAAGTCAAAAATATTGTGTGTCAACTTTTTACATGAGCCACATTCTTCCCCATCTCCACAGCTTTCTACCCAACTGGCCTCCCGCCCTTGTATCAAAACGACAGCAAACAAAATGATGAATTTTTCATAGTGCGCGCCATAGAGTGACAGTGCAGTGTTTTCGAATCCAGCATCCCGCTTATTCTATATCGTTTGTTATTGACTATTTCCTTTGTCTGCATTCCACCATTTTGAATCGGGATCATCTCGGTTCTCGAAACCTTCCCGCTCTCCTCATCTCGCCCAGCGCCACCCACATTCGAATTCTGTGGATTGCAAAGTGCAGTGCCGATAGTTTTACAATGGATCCAAGCTTCCCAGCTATTTGGCAGGCACAAGGCGAGTGACATTGACAACAAAAGGACGACGACGATGCTGTGTGCTGAACAGCACGGTCGGTGTGGTGATGGCGCTAGTGTCGTCGATTTCACTGGTGAAAAGACAATTGAGCGAGATATGGATTGGAGGGGCGGAATTATTCTCGCGAAATCGATACTATCAAATATTTACACCTTTTACGGTTCAGCACTTTTTGTTTTCTCTTCTGTTGCCGCTTCTGAGTTCCCGTGTTGTTTGAGTTGTATGCAAAGTTGATAAAGGATATGTGGTGGCATGCCAAGCGCAGTGGCCGTCGGACAAAACTATGTGGGTGGTTGGGTTGAAATTTCAAATGCGCCGCCATCGGAAAACAACGGCACTAGCCTGGTATTTCGTATGCAACTCACACTTCCGCTCGAAATATTTGCGAATAAATTCTTGATGATCAAACGCGGGCTCTCAATTAATCTCGAATGCGCTCCGTGTGAGTTATGTTTGCTGTCATTTGGTTTTGTTTCGGTGTGTTAATCGATATAGCTAGTGTGTCGAGTAGGTACCTACTCGTATACAGTTCTCTCGGTTATCAGTATTTTTCTGTTTCTTTTTTGTTCCACATTTATTTTGTCAGAGCAAGAAATTGACACTTAATGCGAAGTCCTTGAGTATTTTGCTACTGGCTCTTGCTGTTATTGTCGCATGTTTCATCGGGTGTAATGAATTTTTCACAAAAGTTTTGTAAGGAAATTCGAATGTGGTGGGTTGTGGGGGTTTGAGTTTGTTTGTTATTTGACATTTGAAGGATGTTCTGACTCTGAGGCTGGCATTGTTGTCGGTGATGTTTTTGTTGTTTGGTTACTTGGTTTGTTTTATTGTTTCGTAGCGTTTCAAGGCTTTTATTTTATAAATTGTTTGAATTCTTCGGAGTGTGAGAAATTTCAATGGAAAATTTATTGATTTAAATTCAGATGGAATGTGTTTTTTTACAAATTTACATCGAGTGTTCTGTATAGTATTCTAGTATTCTTTAAAAAATTTCAAATATTTCGTGAGCTATGCAACGTGGAGTTTATTGGTGCTTTTTTATTTTTTTGTTCTATTTCTACTATCTATACTATAGGTTATTGTTTTTAATTAAAAATCAACATTGAATTTTCGTATTTAAAGATATGTACTTTCATAGGGTTTACCAGTATACAAAACATCCGACGTTTCAACAAGTTAATGGGTTCTAAAGGGGTTTCCAATAGAGATGGATAAAAAAACAGTTTTGTGCTAGATATCGGAGAATTTTCTATTTTGCTTAATAGGCCTGCAATAAAAATAAAATTATGGGAAAATTATGTTATCGTGCCGCGGATTTTCTTGCTGTTATCCATCAAAGATGTTCAAATGGTAGACACGTGCACCCAAGAGTACACAAGCATTCACAGGTTTTTCGAAAAATCGACTTCTGTCTGTCTAATCTTACTCCCATCTCCTCGTGGTGAACATCCGGTGCCTAGCCTAGTTCCTCAACTTGAGATTGGGTCCCAAGCCCAGCGGAAAGTTATGGGGGAAGCAAACTAGAGAGGGGGAGAGGTGTTGGTAAGTAACCTTTTTTTTTCATCCAAGCGGCAGCCAAGGAATACCCCAAATGGAATCAACAGTTGCGTCTACAATTCCAGTAAGGCTGGACTACTTAGTAAACTCCTTACAGGGCTACTTCCAAATATTCGGAGCTCAAGCCTGTATAGAGTTGTTTATCTGACTCCCCTTTTCTTTGAGTCATACTAAGGACCTGGTTCTTAAGGTTGGGAAGGTTGGGGGTTGTGCCTTTGGAGTGACTTCCCGACCACATAAAATAATTTTAGTTGCGAAACAAAAACAAGCCTGGCATACGGACGGATTCACTGATGACGAACATCCAAAAGAAATAAGGGGAACGAACTTCGGAACTGTACGTGGAATAGTAGGTCACTTAATAGACCACGTGCAGTCGAACAATTAGTGGAAGCCCTTAATTGTTACCAGGAAGATAATACCACTATCCAAGAAATGCGATGGGACGGACCGGGAAGACGAATATTAAGACTGCGATATCTACTGAAAGTCTGAAAGTCCTACCAGACAAAGGGTGTGTGTGTGTGCATTAAGTAAAATTGGTATGGTTCTCTTTGGAGTATGGACCAATGAGAACCTTTTGATTGATCTTGGTGGTAGTGTGATGGGTGGGACTGTGGATTTTCGACTGGGCATACAGTTGTGGATCCTAGGTCTCATCCGGTGGTCTGGGGTCTGTGTCTGGTGTGTCATTATGTGTCTTTAAGGTCATATGTGTCATATTGGTCAAGAGGTGTCAGAGAGTGGTCTGATGTGTCTGATTGGTTGTTAGAAGTGTGCTGCTGCTGGAATACTGTTAAATATTGCTTTTACTGTATACATGAGGCTTTGTGGTATGTCTCTAGGGTGTACCATGCGTAATTCCCAAGCGATCGTGTGGTGAGCAATTTCGATGGTGGTTCCGGTGGTTAGTGCATGGATGATGATTGGTTAGATGCATCAGATGTTGACGAAGTTCTTCAGCTGTTCGAGCCCAGTTGGAGTTCTTCAAAGGTCAAGGACTGTAGGTCAAGAGGTGTCAGGAAGGTTTAAAGGTGTCAGATAGACTTGCGGGTTCCGGGTACTTGTACCTGGCGTCCTACGTTAATAGCGTGAAGTGGAGCGTCATCCAGAGTTCTTCGGAACAAAGACCGGGGCGTCACCCGTGAGAACCGTCAGGTAATCAAAAGACAGGTGCGTCTCTCCTTGCTTACCAACTGGTAACTAAAGACAGGGGTGTCTTTTCTTGAATAGCCGTAGGCGAGCTAAATAAGACTGGGATGCACATGAGTTGTTCGTCGACCGCCCTCGACTTACTTCTCAATGTGTATCCTGAAGCGGGTTGTCAGGCCCCGGGTTTTGCAGGAACCCATCTGGAAGTGACTAGTTCTTTTCCGAGTTTCCGAAGCTGAGTAGGATTAAGGCATGTCCTTTTTCCGTTTCGCCTAGGAAGGAATTGCCGAAGTTGCGAAGCTCCACCGGAAGCTATATTATGGCACTACGGGTGATAGTGCCCAGGATTTTGAGAACAATTGTGCACGTCTTCGGGCGTGTTAGTTCTCTTTATTCTGCTATCTTGAGGTCGGCCCCCTAGTGGGAGATCGTGGTGGCGTGGTTTACTCCAAATGCGGAAACGAATGGGATTCAAGATTCTTTTCTTGGATTCAAGAGGTGTAGGTAGGCCTCGACTCAAAAGCAAGAGGTGTGCATATGCTGCAACATATCACAACTTTGCGACCGAAATAGCTTGCTATGGAGGGGTTAATGGCTAGGACTAAATCTGGCTCCAATGGTGGTAGGCCACCCGTGGGGTCAAGGCGTAATAGCTAGGTATCCACGTTAAACAAGGAACACTACTGTGTGAACGAGCCTTCCCGATAAGTTTTACCTTGTCGTGGTAGGGAGGCTTACGTCTATATCTTCGGCTTGCTGGGGATTTAGACAACTAAGAAAACTCAATAAGACCATAAATGTCACGGCCATACATAAATTAAAGCAATTGAGATATTCTCTTTTGCTCGGTGTATTGGCCTAGTAATCAATGAAATTGAATTAATAAAAGTAAGATTGCTAAGATAATAGAGCTACCATTTTGAAAGAAAAAGGAAATCAGTTGAAGTTCAAGCTATGTCAGAAAAAATTTAGTGCTATATCCTATCTCAGGTTTCTGAGCAACGGATCCCTGGATCTATTTATATAAATCTTGAACGATGTGATCACCATGTCACGGCCAAAACGTAAAGTAAAGCAATTGAGTTAAAATTCTCTTTTGCTCGACGTTTTGGTTTAGCAATTTTGGAAATGTGTTAAAAATAAACGATCGTTGAGATCAAGAAGATTTCTTAGGAATATCTTTCCTAAGTCAAAGACGAAAAATAATAAAAAGAAGCACACTCTAGTGGTTGGTTACTACCTTGATCGATTGCTGGGTGTGTGTATCCTGGGGTTGACAGGCCCTGAGTTTTACAGTAACTCATCTGTAAGTGACCTTGGTTGACCTCGGTTGCGAAGCTCCACCGGAAGCTATATTATGGCACCACGGGAGATAGTGCCCAAGAGTTAGAGATGGGTTGCGTTGTGCAACCTCTCTTTCTCAGACTATCTATTAGGTAGGTAGGTACTCCTAGTGGGAGTATCGTGGTGGTTGTGGTTTATTCCAAATACGGAAACATATGGTTTTCAAGCGTGCTTGATTTAAAGAGGTGTTAGATAGACCTCTCGAAGGGTTCTTCAAGAAGGCAACGTAGACCTAGCAGCAACATGAGTTTCAAGTAAATTTGCCTTATCTAAAGTGCTAGTTATAGGGTTGTCGTTGTGGATGAGAAAGTTGATTTTTTTACGTTCTTCACAAATTACCATAACTGTTCACTGAGATGTCACATATGTGATCACACCGGTACTGACACTCACGTCACTGTCGATGAAACATAATGACCAGGTAAAGATTCGAAAAATGTTCCTATCCTATTATCCACATACAATAAAAATGAATCTTTGAAATCTGCTTCTTTACCAGAGGGTTAAGGTCAGAGCGTGCGATTAGAAATCTTTTAATGAATAAAAATACCAACAATGCTTCAAAAGCTTTCACGTTTTCATACACTTTCCTTGCAAGCAAAAAAAAAACAACAATAAGAAACAGACATTTTTATAACAAAATGTTAGGTAGTAGAAGTACTTCTGGAACTAATGAGTTTCTGATATCATCTCATCCTTTTTTTTTCTATTCTTATTCCTTGGTGAATGTGATTATTGTTTGATCGTCATCATAGTCATTGAAGATGAGTGAGTAACAAAAGGAACGGAATTCAATTTGTGGATTCACATTAACTTTCCAGCTTTGGTCATAACTCCTGAATAAATCTCCTTCAGCACGCTTATTTCCAAAACGATAATAAATTTCCCCGCACAATTCATTGTCTCATAAGACCCAAACCCACACCAGGCGGTAAGACCGGCTTTTTGCCATTCCAATATCCGATGAGCAATGCGCATTGACATAAATGACAAAACATTGTCAATGGAAATTCCATATTCTCTCTGGAATTCAATGATGTAATTCTGATTGATAATTGCCTAATGGCTGCGAATGTGCGGTTGAATAGGAAGATTCAAGATTATTGGCCCTCTAGTTGTTTTGGTATTTTATGTCCTTAGTCCTTGTATTGTTTGTTTTGACAATGTGAATTCTTCCTACAATCGCACAACGATGAATTGGCTTCGATGAATAATTGTATAATGTCACCCCGTGCATTGTTATAAAAAACCTAAATAAATCATCAGGAATAATTTTTATCATTTAGAGGATGACCCTTTCTAATCCCGATTGTTTGGTGTGACCTGCTAATTTTCGGGAATGTCGTTCTTTCAAAGAATAAAGATGAAAGTACATGAGGATACTACAGGCAGGGGATAGTCCGGTGAACCGTATTTCTTCCCGCGAATGCCCCAGCAGAAAATAATTTCCCGCAATTTGATTTAGTATCCTTCTGATCCAGCCAAAAGATTCCAAAATTCAATCTGACAACATTTTATTTTATTAATATAAAGGTCGGTAATAATCAAGTACTGCAGTTTTTTTTTCGAAAGTTTCCGAACAAGTTTTCGGGAAGAGTACTAACATATCTTTAAGAGTGTTTAATGGGCACTCATAAAAATTGGTAAGAACTAAGTTCTTTTATTTTAAAAATATTTTAAAAAATAAAATGTAAATTGTTGAGATTTTAAAACTAAAGAGTGTCAATATTAATATTGTGGAAAAGAAAAAATACACACTAACAAGTTAATGGGTTAGAATAGAAGTGTCAGACAGAAGATCATTTATAATACCTAGTCAAGTCATAAATACTGATACAAGTCTAAACGCATCCATACATAAAAAACTATTTGTTGCACATTCTATATGTTTACCGTTATTTAGCCTTTTACATTTATGCTTCAATGCCGCGTAAAAGTTTTTTGTTTCCAGTCATTAATAATCATTAAGTGGGGTGATATCGAAAATCGTATTGTTGTAATTGGGATTTTCAAGTGTAATATGGAAAAAGGTAATATCTTTCGAATCTTGCAGCCGCTGGGAATCACACGTTGTTTCGTTTATCCTGCGGTAAAATTGTTCGAGGATACTGGTGGAGTAAGTGACCGCAAAAGATCAGGCCGTCCACGCACTGTGAGGACTCCGCGAGCCATCAAAGCCGTGCAGGCTCGAATCAGAAGAAAACCATTAAGAAAACAGAAAATCTTGTCGCGAGAAATGTATTATATGTATCTCTCAGAAATCAATGTCTCGCATCATGAAAGAAGACCTGGGACTCAGTGCCTACAAAAGACACACTGAACACCTACTAACAGTCGCACTGAAGCAGAAACCCAAACAAAAATCAAAAGCTCTGCTCAGACGGGACGCAAAGAATTCTCACCGACAGATTCTGTTTACTGATGAAAAAATTTTCACCGTCGAAGAATCATTCAATAAACAGAATGATCGAGTTTATGCTCGGACATCAAGAGAAGCGTCTGAACTCATTCCAAGGGTTGAAAGAGGCCACAATCCCGCAAATGTAATGGTATGGTGGGGAGTGAGCTATCATGGAGTTACCGACCTTCATTTTTGTGAAAAAGGAGTGAAAACTTCGGCAAAAGTTTACCAAACAACAGTTTTGGAGGATATCGTAAAGCCTCTCAACCAAAAAATGTTCGAAAACAAGCATTGGACATTCCAACAAGATTCTGCTCCGGCTCACAAGGCTAAAACCACTCAAGAGTGGCTCAAAAAAAAATGTACCGGACTTCATATCACCGGAAGATTAGCCAGCTGGAAGTCCAGACCTTAATCCTTTGGATTACAAGCTGTAGTCCGTTTTAGAGGGAATAGCCTGCACTACTCGACACCCAAATATTGAGTCGTTAAAACGATCCCTTGTTCGTGCAGTGATAAATTTTCCAATGGATGAGGTGCGTGCTGCGATCGACGATTGGCCGGGGCGTCTTAGGTCGTGCAGTAAGGCAAATGGCGGCCATTTTGAATAATTTGTTCTATGAAATGTAGCTAATGAAATCCCTAATAAATAATACAAACAAGTTTTTAAAAATATCAGCGCATTATAATTTGGCATTAATTTTTCGTTGTATCAGTATTTATGACTAGACTAGGTAGTGAGAAATAGCATCGGAAACAAAACGGAGCCCTGAGGCACACCTGACGTTTTGTGTGTTTTTTTTTTATACTCGTAATTCACACGCGCTCATAGGCTTATTAAGAGACCCTTAAAATGTTAAACACAGAACGGGCAATGGGAAAATTAGGGAGGGATAAAAAGGAGGTTTCGATAAACACATAATCGTGTTGTGCGACTAAAAAACCAATCTCTATTATAGACCGTACTACAAAAATAAGGCTTGATGGTGAACTGATGAGCATAATTAACGAAACGGGTATCACGGGTGAACTCATTGAGGGCAACTGGCTACTTCCAGTAAGCATTGCTTGTGAAAGAAGCGATAAACCAAGGAAATACATGGAATATTCCGACGGTGTACAAGACATGATGGGAATGCATCTACATAATATATAGTAGCTCTGTTGCCTATCTGTTTTCAGGCTCTGTTCTGAGTTCTATCCAATGCGTGAAAAAAAGTGTATGCTGCGCCTGCCCAAAGGTGTGAATTACACTCGAGTTTTGGACGTATAAATGCCTTATAAATGGTAGCCAGATCAGAAGGGTTGAAAAATTTCTTACATCGATATAGAAATCCTATAAGCGTTTAGCAGCATTTTTGGCGGTCTCGAGAAAGTGATCATTCCAACGAAGATCGTCGATAACACATATACCGAGTACTGAAGCTTTTCGGTTTTTTCTATGCAAGTGCCATTCAGCGACAATGGCATAAGGGGGACATTTTGCTTCAACGACAATAGAAAGCATTGAGTTTTCGATTTATTAAAGTCCACACGGTTTTTTATACCCAATTTAACATTGCTGTAAAGATTGATGGAGTTTAACGAGCTAATCATACGATACCGTTGCAATTCCACATCCGAAGGAAATGGACGAGAATGACAAGCAGAGAGTAGAATCGTCTCCAAAAGAATGAAGTTGATTAGAAGTTTATGAAGTTTTAGACAAGAAATCATTTAAAAAATGAGGAAGAGATTCGGAGACAAAACTGAGCCCTGGGGAACACCAGCATTTATTTTGTGAAGATCAGACTTGAAACCGGGGACTTGAGAATCTTAGGGAAACTGTTGAGTGTCTTAAACCTGGCAAAGTCCAGCAGCGCAACTTTTAGTCACGTCGAAGTGCTTCCTTTACCTCGTTGTGGTCCTCGGGCAATGATTTGTGTATCCACACGAATTAGTTAAAATTGGAGAGCGCGAAAATCGCTCTTAACTCGTAAGGATAGGTACGGAGGCTAGCACTCTCCGTAACTGAAAACCATCTTGCTACCCAAACGGAAACAACGCCTCGGATAACTAATGATAACATGTTGACGACTTCTTGGCTATCGAATTAGGACAACGATTGGTTTCTGAAATGTGAGGACAATCCTCGATGATGGCAGTGAAGGTCCCCACAAGGCCAGATTCCTCCAACTAGAGAAGGAATTCATGCGGTACAGGCTGGACATCTTAGGCCTTAGTCAAATACGTTGGATGGACTCGGGCAAGTTCACCATCGCGTAACACTGTACTGTTCTACTCCGGAAGAGCTCCAGGAAGCACACGTGAAGCTGGGGTTGGGCTGCTGCTAACAAAAACAGCTGTCAGTACACCCAGAGAAAAGTATGTGTAAAATTAGCCTAAATCGGGGGCTAAATTGTCTTAGGACTAAGGCCGTTTTGAGCTTGCTTAGTTCTAACCTATCGTAGCCTATTTTGCTAAGCTAAATGAATTTGGTTTTTAACTTTGCTAAAATTTGCCTAGAACTAAGCATAATTAACCTATATGCCTAGGCTAAATTTTCTAATTATTTTTCCCTAGGAATTATTTTTTACCTTAACATCTAAGCTAAAACGCCTTAGTGCTTAGGTTGATTTACTTTATTTGTTTTACCTATATTAAGGCAATTTAACTTAGTTGATAGGTAGATTTTACCTATATTTTTGCCTTAGGAACGTGTTGACTTACCTTAATATCTAAGGTAAAACGATCTTAGTTTTACCTAAATTTTCGCCTAAATTGCCTTAGTTCCTAGGTTGATTTACCTTATTTTTTTTACCTATAATAAGGCAATTTAACTTAGTTGATAGGTAGATTTTACCTATATTTTTGCCTTAGGAACGTGTTGACTTACCTTAATATCTAAGGTAAAACGATCTTAGTTTTACCTAAATTTGCGCCTAAATTACCTTAGTTTCTAGGTTCATTTACCTTATTTTCGTTTACCTATAATGAGGCAATTTAACTTAGTTTGATAGGTAGATTTTTACCTATATTGTTGCCTTAGGAACGTGTTGACTTACCTTAATATCTAAGGTAAAACGATCTTAGTTTTACCTAAATTTGCGCCTAAATTCCCTTAGTTTCTAGGTTCATTTACCTTATTTTCGTTTACCTATAATGAGGCAATTTAACTTAGTTGATAGGTAGATTTTACCTATATTTTTGCTTAGTTCTTCTTATTTCTGAAAAATGTCCTCCAAAAAAAGAAGTAATTTTACATCATTTCAAAGGATTTTATTGAATTATTATTAACAGATTTAATGTTATTGATTATTTTCGATTTTTAAAATATAATCTTAATTTCTAAAATCTTACTATCTAAAAAATTAAAAAATGCAATTTACAGCATTACAAATGAGGAAAACTGGATAAATAACAGATATACATATAATTCTTTTACATTTTTTTTTTGGAATTTGTTACACATTTGTTTTTATCTTGCTTTATAACCAAGCAAATTAAATTTAGAGTGAAACATACATACATCTATAAGCATAAGACGTACACAAAATTTAAGAAAACATTTCACCTTCGAAGGTTAAGATACATTTTAGAAAATTAAATAAGTTTAAAGAAATTTAAAATCTTCTGCAAAGTATTGAATTTAGAATCAAGTTTTTATACATATCAAAAAAGAAACTTGGTTTGAAAGAATTGGTTTTTTCTACAAAAAAAAAACAGTGTTGTGTATGAAAATACAAAAATCTTTGATAGAGAAATGTTGGATGTAGAAAACGATTTTTTTTGGCAAGTTCAAAGAATTTGAATACTCATTTGTGAAAAATTGAATTAAAAAAAAAAAACTGTGCACCTTTTTGAACAACTCAGTACCCATAGGGTAAAACTATACAAAACGCCCCGGTTTACAAAACAACCCAATACAGTGAGTGTAATACGCCCCAGTAAAGTATTTTTTATTTCTTAATTTTGTATAGAAATGTGAAGAAATTAAATTTAGCACGCCACTGCGGGCATCATAATCCGAAAAGGATATGAAAGAAACAATAGAGGAAGGTAAAAATAAAACTAAAGGGGTGAATGAAGAAAGTAGGGAGTATAACATACCTAACATAAAAGACAAGCCCAATAAGTCGCTTGGTCGGTCAAATGCTCTTTGTTTGGAGCAAGAAAAAAGAAATTTACAAAACGCCCCAATACAGTGAGTGTAATAGGCCCCAGTAAAGTATTAAAATATAACACTTATATAAACTTTTTATTTCTTAATTTTGTATAGAAATGTGAAGAAATTACATTAAGGACGCCACTGCGGCCATCATAATCCGAAAAGGACATGAAAGAAGCAATATATAAAGTTAAAAATAATACTAAGGGGGTGAATGAAGCAAGTTGGGAGTATAACATACTATCCATAATATATGTGGTGTTAAATTGTATTTTATTATAATGAAATCAAAATTTTGATTTAAGTTAATTATGTAAGTATTTTAAAAATTTAAAAAAAAGTGAAAAAAGTGTCGATAAAATGGCCCATCCCATGTGTTGATAATATGGACCAGTAGGCCATATTCGATGCATGATTTTAAGGATTTTAAGTGAGGTTTAATATTTTGTTTTGAGTTATAAAAACCCAAAAACTAACAATAAACGTGGCCGACAGAAGACAAATATGATATGATCAAAGCAATCTTTACATATGTATGTATAAGGAACAACAAATTGGGTTCTAAGTGTCAATAGATTTCAAGGTACCTAAAACCACATTTCGGCGTTTGGACCACCCTGGTCAATATTTGAAACCAAGTGGTCAACTTTTCGAAAAATTGCGGAATTAGGTTTCTATGGTTAAAACTATCAAAGCCTGAAGTAAATATAATTTTAAAGACTGTTAAAAAACATACGACTCCGAGTGAAAAAAGACTGTTATTTTTTATTTAATACAAGAACTCTTATTTTTGTTTTATTGAAGATTCTAAATAAGTGAGGCGTATTGTATTGTCTTACCCTAAGACATAAGCACATAACTTTTAAAAGAATATAATTTGAAATATGAATTAAAGATTTATTATCCGCTGGACTGAATATTGAATTTTCAAAAAAATCGAATTTTCGAAATTTCAAAAAATAGATATATTTTTAAATTTCTTAAAAGGAACAATCCGCAAAGGGTAATTTTTAAAAATTGATACTACCAACGTGTATCTAAGTTATTAAAAAATTCAAATCATTTAAGAAAGTTTGTACTGCAGGGATTTTTGGACCGTCTTGAATGTTAAAGAAAAAATTTTGAATAAATACCCACACACATAAACATTGTGGGGGGTATTGTATATTTAACACATACGTGAGTTTTAAATAAAAATCAATACAATCTATATATGAGTCTAATTTAAATTTTACATTGTCCAAGGATACGTAAAACTGATTATATTTAAAGAGTTCGCCCACAACAATTATAAGAGGCTGAAGCTTGATTTTCAACTTTATACACTCTTCCCTTTTCTTTTTCAGAATGGGTTCTATCTGACTTGCATTGTTAATTTCGATGGTGAAGGCATTCTTAGAATCTTCAATTGTGAATTTTTTGACTTTTCCACAATATTTTTTTGATGACGGTGGCAATACTCCGTGTAATAGGTTTAAATACGCAATATTCAAATTGTCTATTATACAATTTAAAAATCTTTTTAGAATACAAATTATTTTAAAATAAATTTTCGTACCTATGTCAAGGTCTTGAATTTTATCTATTACTTGTGCAAGGTATGTCTTTAGGGTACTGCATTTTATTCTTTCTTTAAAAATTTCCACCGCAATCGTCCGAAAATTTTCCCATTTTGTAAAATCAAATCCATTAGTGGGTTTAAGAAAGTTGTAATCAATGTTTATCTGTTGAAAGATAGAAAAAAATATTTTACATACGATTGAAATAAAATAGTTTTTTATTTGATTTTATTTTATTTTTTCTAAGATATGATCTTAGGTTTTTAATACAAATCAATGGCTAATATAAATTGACAACTACAAAAATACTATAAATAACACTTTACCAATACTGGGGCACGAGAATATTTAAATAGAGGCCATTGAAGAAGGATTGTCTGGATGTCAGTATCACTGCTTGAGTCGATCATATTTCTTCTGAATGCTATAGTATCAGTCCAGTGTTTTATTACAGTATCCCAGTTTCTGTTTTGCTTTAATTCATCGCAGATACTCTTTAACTTTTCTTCGTCTAATGATTCTATGAAAAATATGTAAAACCAAAAAGGTATATGAGTTAATATTTTTGTTTTCTTGGTACTAAAATAGAAAAAATGGATTTATTTCATTTTATTTTTTGATATAGAAAATTAATATCACAATGGAACGGTTATTTTTATTGAAGCAGTAAAACTAGTTTATATGCCAACGCAAATTTGTTCACCACTGATATATCTGTTAAGTCATTGAGCTTATTTCATTAATATAACGTTATAGTTATTCGTTGAGTCAATTTTTAAGCCAACGAATTAACTTCATAGCCGTAAAAAATGCTTATATAATTGAGATTTAATCTAATTTATTCAAACTTTGATCAAACCTTCAATGCAAACATCTGTTAAAACATCTGTTAGCTTTGATTTCTTTATTGATGTTGGATCATCACTCTTATACAACTTCGACAGAGATCTTCGTTGGCCCCTATAGCGGTCGTAGAGTTTACCTTTTGGAGGAATTTTGTTTTTACCTGGGACAAAGTACGTACTCTGTTGTAATTATGATACAAAAATCTATTAGAAAATGCTTTATTGGTAACGGCAGTATCAACCTTACCAAACTTTCTGTTGGAAAAATTTTAACGATTTCCTCCGCCAAAATTTCGCACCGCTTGACCGTTATTTTCTTTCTATTCTCTATAAAGTACTGGACAGTTTTATGAACAAGATCTGTTCTATCCTGTGGACTTAAGACATTTTTATTGTTATATGATTCTAAAAGTCCTCTTCCTTGATCCGTTTTCATTAATACTTCCAGAACTGTTACCTAAAATTAAATAATTGACTAAATGACAAAATTTTTCCTAACTAAAAAATATTATCCAACTTCATAAACAATTAATATTCATTTCATAAAAACAAAACACTGCAAAAGCAAAACAAATTATATCCTAAGTGCTTGATTTAACTTAACCTGCTGCCTTAACGGGTTCTATCTGACATGCATTTTCAATTTGGATGGTGAAAGCATTCTTTTTAAGTTTTTGAATCTTCTAAAGATTTAATTTAATGATAGTGGCAATGATCCATTTAAGAGGTTGTAATATGTGAAAATATAGATCTTAAAATTAAGAAATGTTTAATAACTGAAAAATTTTGAAATTGTGAAATTTCAAAAATATTTATTATTAATCAACAAAAAAAAAAAAACAAGAAAAATGTCCTTGCCAATAAATAAACCGATTTTTAAAACCCTTCTCGAAAATGCATTGTTATGTACATAAATATTACCTAAAAATTGTTTTTACCGATTGTGCGCTAGGTTCGTAGTTATATAAATGATATTTTTAGATATGACTTATGTTTGAACTTACGTCAAAATCTGAGGAGTTACTGTGAGATGGGCTACTCATGCTGTTAAGCCACGTTTCCACTGATACTTGTTGAGTTGATTTTTTGTAAGGTTTTGTATTAAAAATTCCCTGTTTGTATTAAAAAGGAAAATAAAAATGATAATTTAAAAAAATGTAATTAAATTGTTTTTTTTTTTTTTTCTGTTTTATATTTAACTTAAAAATAAGTTACAAAAATTAAAACTATTAACATATAAGTTACATATGCTCCAGAAAGACAAAACCCAACCCCGGAAATCGAACATACATATTACGTTCAACAGAAAAAGATAAAATGGACATGAATAACACAATGGCCCTTAGTAATAGACATCCATAGAATCGGTTTTAAAGTCACTTTTTGTTAGATGTAGAAAAGTTGCTTTTAAAATTTCGTAGTAACAGATCAAATTTACAAAAGTCTTATTTATACCAATAATTGTGACTCATTTTCATAATTTCGTTATTGTGAACTGATACACAAACAGATTTCTATTAACCAGATTCGTAAAGTTCTATTGTGATTCTATCATTTTAAATTTAACTTAGTTACAGGAAAGCCGCTTTTAAGTATTTATACTTGAAATTTGTTTTATTTCTACGAATGTTTGGTTAAAATCGAACTTAGGCTAGATTCGGATCTATTACTCAGGGCCAATGGCTTTGAATTCTTATAAGGGCCAGCCAGATGCAGCTGTGACCACAAATCGAAGTGCATGTATATATTTCTAAGATGACAACAATGTATTTAACCAGTAAAACAAAATATTGTGTTGGACTTTAATTGGCCATCAAACTGTAAAGTTAATGTAAATAAAGTTTCAATGAATATTTTTTAAAAACATTTTTTTAGCTTTAAATAACAAAATTTGCGCAGTCGGTAGGATACAAATATATTTTTCGTATCCTTTAAGAACCATAATTCCGTTTCTACAAAGTGAAATTATACTCGAGATAACTCGAAAGAGAGTATCTAATATTATTATAAAATAACGGCTAAAGTAATCGTAACGCGATAGTTAAAAAGTGAATACGATACAAACTTTGGTCTTAAAACTATTAAGCTATTGCAACTGCAATTCAGTAGAAAAAGTGAAGAAATCCTTAGCGAAAATAAAGACTTAAAACAAAATACTTCAGTGAATAAAAAACTTGATCAGTTCGTAGTTCATTTAGCGCATATAACCATACTACGAAGTTCCATAGAGGAGATCCGATCACACACTAACATAAGAATTACAAAAACAAAATATTGTGTTACTACTTTAACTGACCATCAAATTGTAAAGTTATAATAATTAAAGTTTCAATAAATATTTTTAAAAACATTTTGTTAGTTTTTAATAATAAAATTTATATTATATTTTACTTACATTTTCACTTTGCCACAAAAGTAATTTAGCTTCAAAGATCATTTTTGTATTAAAGTCATTATATTCATAAAAAATTTGATCAATGTGTCGTTCCCTCATGCACTTTAAACCTTCAATATCTATTTGTTTTCCTGTTAATTAAACATTTTTGTAGACAAATATCTAAAATGTTAGAGATTTTACCTTTTAAAAATAGATAAAGTTTATCATACAGATCCCACGCTTTTAGTAAATCAGCTAAGTCATCGTTGGTTTCTTCTTCCTGTGTTTGAAATTGACGTGGAAGGATATTTTCGGAATTTATAATTGTAATGTTTAATTCTTCTTCATCTTCACGTAGCAACGTTAATTCATCTTCTGAATTAAGAACAAAGAATGAAGTAGGATTTGTGTCGATGTTTTTATTTTGAACAGCCGTCATGGAGTTGTTTGGATAAGAACTAGGTTGTTCATGTTCAGTTGTGGAAATATTTAAGTCTTGTGCATTCATTTTGTAATGCTGTTGTGACCTAAGAAAAAAAATGTTTTTTTCGTATATATTCTTTACCGCATAGTTTTTTATGGCAGCTAACGGGTGGGCCATCAAATTCATTTAGGGATTTAACTAAACAAATATCCTCAGTGCTTTCTATTTTTTCAAACGACATATAATGATCGCTAAATACTGTTTGTATTTCTTGACAAAGTATATACACAGTTTTATTTTCGCTAATGATCATTCGCATTATTAAAAAAAACTTTACATTCAATTCACTTGTAATAGATAAGTAATGTCCTTTTTTGTAAACTGTGCCATTAAATTCAATTTGTTCGAAGTGTTTTGAATTTACATTTAATACACTTGAATTCAAACAGTTTATGTTCTCAATGGCATTATGTATTTCATCATGATGTGAATACTGAAGTAAATTTTCTCTTTCTTTAATACTTTTATAAGCAAATTTGAACTGTAATTTTGTTGCGATTGAAAGTAAAATGTTTTTGCGACTTGAAGTGACTCTACCATATGATTTTAACTCCTGGTGTTTGGCTTCAAACAAAAAAGACCAATAATATTTTGGAAGCCCAGAGTTCTGTATGATCCGTGGGTAGTGGATAAGGTTGTGATGTTTTGGTTTGAGAGTATCGCCAAATAACTTTTGATATAGCATATTGTGTTTTTCAATAAGATGTTCAAGATCATGCATTATGTAATTATTACAATGTGGCAGAAGTAATATATCAATTATATTTATAAAAATCAGAACGAACTCCCAAACTTTATCATTAACTGAGATCAAGTGGCCGATAATCAAAGGAAAATGGTGAACAAATGTCCACATTTCTCTTGCTGAAGCATTTAATTTTTTTCTTTTCAGATGTAGTGGAGTAATGTCTTTAAAAACATTTCCTTTCTCAGTATCTCCATAGGAAAAAGTGGACTTATATTGGTTCAGTTCGTCTAATGTAAACAATTTGTTTTTGATGTAATGTTCTATAACATGTGTTAAATTATAGTGTGCAATGCCCTCAAATATATCATGCATAAGATCTACTGAAAAATTTTGTACAACATGAAAAGAAGGAATTTTGTTTAAAATTGACGTTTTGTAAATGCCTGTGGTAGAGAAATCGGCAGATAAACTTTCATTATAATTTTCTTCGGTTCTGATAAATTTTGAATTCTCTTTACACATAACTTTGGTTAATTCACTTGGTGCTATACAAAAGCGACAGTAGTGGTTAGAAGAGAATGATTTACTGAATTCAAGAATTTGGTTAAGACCCAAGTTGTCTCCTAAGATAATACCCATTATTAAAGATATGTTCGTTTTCTGGTTATTTAAGGTCAGTTCAATACCTTCAACTTCTAAGGAGATAATTTCTTGTACAAGGTTGTAAATTGTCAGATCATTTCCATAGGTTTTTATATCTTGAGCCTTAATCAAGCCAGCCAGATAAATGTCACTGACCTTGAAATAATTTTCAAATATAGGAATCGAAAAATACACTCCCGTTATTTTATGAACTCCACTATGTGATCCCAGAGGATTATTAACTTCAAAATCGTCTGCGAATAAAAAATATGGAACCAAATTCCTATTTTTATAAAGTGCTTTTTTTGATTGCCATAATTTACCTTTCATAAAATTACTTATATTTGATGACTGGCTCTGTTTCTGTTCTTCCAAAAATGTTTTGAGGACTTCTTGATTTTCAGTTTTTTCAAAAATTTTCCGAAATTGAAATTTCAAATCCATAAGAATACCTTTTTCAACTTTTTCTGTCAAATTGCTCTCTCCGTTTATCATAACATGAGAAATTTCTCTATTAATATCAAACTCTCGAGGTTCTTTATATAGATCTCGACTTTCCAAAAATTTTTGAAGTTTGTACTCAGTGTTTAAATTATTCAAAACATTTTTGTATTCTCTGACAATGTTTTCTATTTTGCTTTTATCACCCTCACACATTTCAACGTTAAAAATTATTTTTAACAGTGGGGATATAATCAAATTTTCAACGTCTTTCTGTATAGTTAATGCGTCTTTTCTATTAAAATGATTGTTGTTGTAAAGGCTTAAGACGAACTGAACTAGGCAATTTTCTATTATGCTTTTATCTGATGGGGTTTCTATCCTTTTTGCACTGCCACTAATAGTTGGTAAATGTTGTTCATTATTATTTAACGAAAAATGGTTGTTTTGCAATTCATTTTCAAATATATTCGTACTGGAAGTGTTACAAGCGTTTGGGTTTAAGTAATTATTCTTGTTAGGTGGTTCCACTAGTTTGCTTAAATCCCTTAAATGGATGCCTAAATGTCTTTTGTACGAAGACAATCCATTAAATACTTGTTTGCATGATTCATCAAAGCATTTTAATTTGCTTCTTTTATCACAGCCATGGATAATTTTTAAATGACTGAATAATGTATTCAAACAAATAAATTCTTCAAGACAGATAAAACAATGCATTTTCCTCGTATAAACTGTAATAATGAATTTAACTTTTATGAATTTCTATAAATTTAATTAATAAATATATGTATGTATGTACACTGGATAACTAGTATTACGAAAAATTGTATGATCTAGACTGGACATCCAAAGTACAATATTTTACTTATCACTCAGAGAAGAAATAATTTTTTTTGTTTATAATATGAAGGATTATCTTTAATATTACGAGCATATGCTAGTTCAGTGCTTTTTAAAACTATGATAAAGTTAAGAAACTCATTCATCTTGACATCAGTTAAAAAAAAGCTTGAGAATTTAATAACTATTTTTAGAGCTAATACTTTTCAAGATAACTCTTAAGAATTTTCTAAATTTTTCAATTCAAATTTAATTCCAAAATGCTAAATGCCGGTAGTTAGGGGATGAAAAACAGGATTAAGATATGCAAGAAACATTGTAATATAGCTAATACTTTTCGAGAAAACGCTTAGTATGCTAAGCATTTCCTTTCTTAAAGAAAATAAGAATTATACTTTGCTTTTTTGGGTTTGCTTGCTCACCGAGATTAAGAATCTTGGATTCGGTAAATATTTTATAATGTATATGTATGTAGTTACCTTCTGCATTTTTGTTTGATTAACTTTTCGCTATTTACTTAATAATATGTATTAAAAATCTGACTGTAATACGTAATAAATACAACTTTTTAAGAACTTTTAAGAAAATTTGCTTTTTCAATGAAATTGTATGTACTATCACCAAAGTACATTTTTTTCAAAGAATTAGTTAATTCCAAAATGCTAAATACCGGCAGTTAGGGGATGAAAAACAGGATTAAGATATGCAAGAAACATTGTAATATAGCTAATACTTTTCGAGAAAACGCTAAGTGTGTTTAAGTATTTTTTTGGTTTTTCAATGAAATTGTATGTACTATCACCAAAGTAGATTTTTTTCAAAAAATTAGTTAATTCCAAAATGCTAAATGCCGGCAGTTAGGGGATGAAAAACAGGATTAAG
Source organism: Philhelius festivus (assembly GCA_963931855.1). Classification (NCBI taxonomy): domain Eukaryota; kingdom Metazoa; phylum Arthropoda; class Insecta; order Diptera; family Syrphidae; genus Philhelius; species Philhelius festivus. The sequence continues at coordinate 213,336,179 of OZ007555.1, read as the reverse complement.
ATATGCAAGAAACATTGTAATATAGCTAATACTTTTCGAGAAAACGCTAAGTGTGTTTAAGTATTTTTTTGGTTTTTCAATGAAATTGTATGTACTATCACCAAAGTAGATTTTTTTCAAAAATTAGTTAATTCCAAAATGCTAAATGCCGGCAGTTAGGGGATGAAAAACAGGATTAATATATGCAAGAAACATTGTAATATAGCTAATACTTTTCGAGAAAACGCTAAGTGTGTTTAAGTATTTTTTTGGTTTTTCAATGAAATTGTATGTACTATCACCAAAGTAGATTTTTTTCAAAAAATTAGTTAATTCCAAAATGCTAAATGCCGGCAGTTAGGGGATGAAAAACAGGATTAAGATATGCAAGAAACATTGTAATATAGCTAATACTTTTCGAGAAAACGCTAAGTGTGTTTAAGTATTTTTTCGGTTTTTCAATGAAATTGTATGTACTATCACCAAAGTAGATTTTTTTCAAAAAATTAGTTAATTCCAAAATGCTAAATGCCGGCAGTTAGGGGATGAAAAACAGGATTAAGATATGCAAGAAACATTGTAATATAGCTAATACTTTTCGAGAAAACGCTAAGTGTGTTTAAGTATTTTTTTGGTTTTTCAATGAAATTGTATGTACGATCACCAAAGTAGATTTTTTTTCAAAAAATTAGTTAATTCCAAAATGCTAAATGCCGGCAGTTAGGGGATGAAAAACAGGATTAATATATGCAAGAAACATTGTAATATAGCTAATACTTTTCGAGAAAACGCTAAGTGTGTTTAAGTATTTTTTTGGTTTTTCAATGAAATTGTATGTACTATCACCAAAGTAGATTTTTTTCAAAAAATTAGTTAATTCCAAAATGCTAAATGCCGGCAGTTAGGGGATGAAAAACAGGATTAAGATATGCAAGAAACATTGTAATATAGCTAATACTTTTCGAGAAAACGCTAAGTGTGTTTAAGTATTTTTTCGGTTTTTCAATGAAATTGTATGTACTATCACCAAAGTAGATTTTTTTCAAAAAATTAGTTAATTCCAAAATGCTAAATGCCGGCAGTTAGGGGATGAAAAACAGGATTAAGATATGCAAGAAACATTGTAATATAGCTAATACTTTTCGAGAAAACGCTAAGTGTGTTTAAGTATTTTTTTGGTTTTTCAATGAAATTGTATGTACGATCACCAAAGTAGATTTTTTTTCAAAAAATTAGTTAATTCCAAAATGCTAAATGCCGGCAGTTAGGGGATGAAAAACAGGATTAAGATATGCAAGAAACATTGTAATATAGCTAATACTTTTCGAGAAAACGCTAAGTGTGTTTAAGTATTTTTTTGGTTTTTCAATGAAATTGTATGTACTATCACCAAAGTAGATTTTTTTCAAAAAATTAGTTAATTCCAAAATGCTAAATGCCGGCAGTTAGGGGATGAAAAACAGGATTAAGATATGCAAGAAACATTGTAATATAGCTAATACTTTTCGAGAAAACGCTAAGTGTGTTTAAGTATTTTTTCGGTTTTTCAATGAAATTGTATGTACTATCACCAAAGTAGATTTTTTTCAAAAAATTAGTTAATTCCAAAATGCTAAATGCCGGCAGTTAGGGGATGAAAAACAGGATTAAGATAAGTATGCAGGAAACATTGTAATATAGCTAATACTTTTCGAGAAAACGCTAAGTGTGTTTAAGTATTTTTTTGGTTTTTCAATGAAATTGTATGTACTATCACCAAAGTAGATTTTTTTCAAAAAATTAGTTAATTCCAAAATGCTAAATGCCGGCAGTTAGGGGATGAAAAACAGGATTAAGATATGCAAGAAACATTGTAATATAGCTAATACTTTTCGAGAAAACGCTAAGTGTGTTTAAGTATTTTTTCGGTTTTTCAATGAAATTGTATGTACTATCACCAAAGTAGATTTTTTTCAAAAAATTAGTTAATTCCAAAATGCTAAATGCCGGCAGTTAGGGGATGAAAAACAGGATTAAGATATGCAAGAAACATTGTAATATAGCTAATACTTTTCGAGAAAACGCTAAGTGTGTTTAAGTATTTTTTCGGTTTTTCAATGAAATTGTATGTACTATCACCAAAGTAGATTTTTTTCAAAAAATTAGTTAATTCCAAAATGCTAAATGCCGGCAGTTAGGGGATGAAAAACAGGATTAAGATATGCAAGAAACATTGTAATATAGCTAATACTTTTCGAGAAAACGCTAAGTGTGTTTAAGTATTTTTTTGGTTTTTCAATGAAATTGTATGTACTATCACCAAAGTAGATTTTTTTCAAAAAATTAGTTAATTCCAAAATGCTAAATGCCGGCAGTTAGGGGATGAAAAACAGGATTAAGATATGCAAGAAACATTGTAATATAGCTAATACTTTTCGAGAAAACGCTAAGTGTGTTTAAGTATTTTTTCGGTTTTTCAATGAAATTGTATGTACTATCACCAAAGTAGATTTTTTTCAAAAAATTAGTTAATTCCAAAATGCTAAATGCCGGCAGTTAGGGGATGAAAAACAGGATTAAGATATGCAAGAAACATTGTAATATAGCTAATACTTTTCGAGAAAACGCTAAGTGTGTTTAAGTATTTTTTTGGTTTTTCAATGAAATTGTATGTACGATCACCAAAGTAGATTTTTTTTCAAAAAATTAGTTAATTCCAAAATGCTAAATGCCGGCAGTTAGGGGATGAAAAACAGGATTAAGATATGCAAGAAACATTGTAATATAGCTAATACTTTTCGAGAAAACGCTAAGTGTGTTTAAGTATTTTTTTGGTTTTTCAATGAAATTGTATGTACTATCACCAAAGTAGATTTTTTTCAAAAAATTAGTTAATTCCAAAATGCTAAATGCCGGCAGTTAGGGGATGAAAAACAGGATTAAGATATGCAAGAAACATTGTAATATAGCTAATACTTTTCGAGAAAACGCTAAGTGTGTTTAAGTATTTTTTTGGTTTTTCAATGAAATTGTATGTACTATCACCAAAGTAGATTTTTTTCAAAAAATTAGTTAATTCCAAAATGCTAAATGCCGGCAGTTAGGGGATGAAAAACAGGATTAAGATATGCAAGAAACATTGTAATATAGCTAATACTTTTCGAGAAAACGCTAAGTGTGTTTAAGTATTTTTTCGGTTTTTCAATGAAATTGTATGTACTATCACCAAAGTAAATTTTTTTCAAAAAATTAGTTAATTCCAAAATGCTAAATGCCGGCAGTTAGGGGATGAAAAACAGGATTAAGATATGCAAGAAACATTGTAATATAGCTAATACTTTTCGAGAAAACGCTAAGTGTGTTTAAGTATTTTTTTGGTTTTTCAATGAAATTGTATGTACTATCACCAAAGTAGATTTTTTTCAAAAAATTAGTTAATTCCAAAATGCTAAATGCCGGCAGTTAGGGGATGAAAAACAGGATTAAGATATGCAAGAAACATTGTAATATAGCTAATACTTTTCGAGAAAACGCTAAGTGTGTTTAAGTATTTTTTTGGTTTTTCAATGAAATTGTATGTACTATCACCAAAGTAGATTTTTTTCAAAAAATTAGTTAGTTCCAAAATGCTAAATGCCGGCAGTTAGGGGATGAAAAACAGGATTAAGATATGCAAGAAACATTGTAATATAGCTAATACTTTTCGAGAAAACGCTAAGTGTGTTTAAGTATTTTTTTGGTTTTTCAATGAAATTGTATGTACTATCACCAAAGTAGATTTTTTTCAAAAAATTAGTTAGTTCCAAAATGCTAAATGCCGGCAGTTAGGGGATGAAAAACAGGATTAAGATATGCAAGAAACATTGTAATATAGCTAATACTTTTCGAGAAAACGCTAAGTGTGTTTAAGTATTTTTTTTTGTTTTTCAATGAAATTGTATGTACGAGTACTATCACCAAAGTAAATTTTTTTCAAAAAATTAGTTAATTCCAAAATGCTAAATGCCGGCAGTTAAGGGATGAAAAACAGGATTAAGATATGCAAGAAACATTGTAATATAGCTAATACTTTTCGAGAAAACGCTTAGTATGCTAAGCATTTCCTTACTTAAAGAAAATAAGAATTATACTCTGCTTTTTTGGGTTTGCTTGCTCACCGAGATTAAGGATTCGGTAAATATTTTATAATGTATATGTATGTAGTTACCTTTTGCATTTTTGTTTGATTAACTTTTCGCTATTTACTTAATAATATGTACTAAAAATCTGACTGTAATACGTAATAAATACAACTTTTTAAGAACTTTTAAGAAAATTTGCTTTGAAAGTGATAATTCTCAATCGAGAGTTGATTCATTTTTAATTTTTCCCGAAATTAGAAATGGTCTTTGCAGTTATCCATTGAATAATCAAATAATACCAGGGTATTCCTATTCTTACTGCTAGACTTGGTTTTGAAAATAGAAAATTATAAATGCACCAAATGCGATCCGCAGCTTTTATTAGAAAATGCCTCCAACGTGGTCAATGTCAACCCCACCCAAAAAAATTGTAAAAGTTGACGTAGACATGCCAGCTTTTGCCAGCGCCCTTGATACCCTCAAAATATGTAATATTGGAATTACGCAATTTACGTTTCTGGATATTACTGAGACTCTGAGATCTCATTAATTCCACACCCGTTCTTGTAAAAAAGAAAATCAGAATCACATTTTTTTTGGTTTGCTTGCTCAGCGAAATTAAGAAACTTGGGTTGGTTAAATATTTTATAATGTATATGGATGTAGTTACCTTTTGTTTTTTTGTTTGATTAACTTTTCACTATTTACTTAATAATATGTATTAAAAATCTGACTGTTATATGTAATAAAAACAACTTTTTAAGAACTTATAAGAAAATTTTCTTTTAACGCGTTGCAGTTGGTTGACGGTTGACGATGAAAAATGAATGAGAAGGAGAACCACGTGGCATGTGCGCCGCCTTACGGAGTTATGAGTTTTGATAAATGAGTTTGTTCAGTGAAATATTCTTTGGTTTGCAAATAAAAAACATGTTCAGTTGCTTGTGCAACTGGAACTGCGTTTCTTTTCTTTAAAAAAATGCAAATAAGTCCTTTTTAAGACAAATCGGATATATACTAATCGCAGTAATAAAATAATTATTTTGCTCCGAGATTAAAATTATGTTAATGATTATAATAAATTAATAGTATAAAGACACTTACCTTGAAATTATCCCAAATATTTGTTATTAATATTTTAAATATAGAAAGGAAGGTATTTCTTTTTAATATTTGCCGTATTATAATGTTATTTATTAAAGACTTTACGTTTTTTTTTTTAAATCACTTTTTGGACTGCTCAACACGAAAATTACAAACCAACTAAATAAGTTACGAAAATACTTACACAAATCACAACATAACGGCATCCGAATAATATTTCACGTTAGAACTAGGCTAATATTTCAATAATAACACAAAATTACCTTAAAACTAGGTTAATTACAAATAGTTAATAGAAACTTGGAGGAAAAATCACGTTAAGCACTAGGTAAAATTAGGTAAGACTTAGGTAAATGTTCACAAGTGGATACAATTGGCGCAAAAATTGTGTTAGTGCTTACATAAAATCACTTTATACCTAAGGTAACGTTGCATTGCTTACGGCAATTGGAGGAAAACCATATGTTTGCGTTCTTTTTTCAAGATGTAAAATTTTTTTAGAATAAATTACGTTGTTTTATTCATGAAACGAGAATAACTTTCGATTTATCAAAAGATTATATTTCGCCAGACGTTTACACAATAAAATGAGATATTACTTTTCTTAGTTAAAAGGGTTTATTATTTCATTTTCCGCACCAAATTCATGAGATAAATTTATCTACTCTGCAGAAAAGAACTCAAATATAAATTTTTAAAATTTGTTGCTGCGAAAATAAAACTATCCAGTTTTTCAGGTCTATCCAAATATTCCACTAATGCATAAATATCCCTTAGGGACCAGTTATAACTATCATTGAAATGCATCATTAAATTTTTAATTCGCATTTTTAAGACGAATAAGGCTAGGAACGCACTTGCGATTTCAATCGCGCGGTTTTTTAATCGCAAAAACAGAACACATGAGTTTAAATGAGAATGAACGCAGAAATCGTCACGATTTAAAGGTCGCAATTTGTTTCATTTTTCAGGCGATGCGATTGTCGTAAGTTAAAATGAAACAAATACACTTAAATGGATATGCTCACACTTGCGATTTAAATTACTACGACTTAAAAATCGTAGTAGCAAGAATAAATTGTTATGCACGCACTTGCGATTTTTAATCCACGATTTTTTAGCCGCAAGGAATAAGAGACATGGCGTTAAATGTAAATGCACGCACATGCGACTTAAAAATCGTATTGATTATAAAAATGAAACAAGCTCCATTTTTCAAGCAATTTTTTTGTCGCTACTTATTTGTAGCAAATGCGCGACTTTTTAATCGCCTCGACGAAAAATCGCAAGTGCGGTCCTAGCCTAAACAAACTGTAATGGCTTAATTGGTACCAAAATGAAGGCAATGAATATTAATATTTTTTTGACTCTATAAAATACAAAATTCTGATTTAAACTTTCTTGTTAATCCAATATTATTATTTCACTGATGGAAAGCAATTTCAATGAACAGCTGATTTTCGTTTTTTTTTAATATGGAACACAATAATTTCACTGAATGTGTTCAATTCTCTTTTAATTCTCAAATGTCAATTTTCCTTTCAATGATCAACTCTAAACTCAAATGCATAGAATTGGTTGTAATCAGCCACTGACAGCATCTTTTACTGAAACCCATTTTTCAATGATTGGTATAACTGGCTTGTCAAAAGAATAAAGTCAGCATTCCACTAATTTGTCTCAGAGATACATTTTAAGAATGCTATAACTGGGGCCTTAAGCAATATTTCTATATTTTTTGATTATATAAGTAAAAAATGTGGGTAAAAATTTCACAACGCGTATTTTAATTTATTCTTTCATTCAAACATTCTGTGTTAATGTTAGTTTGTCTAATAAATTAATTGATTGATACACTCGTTTTTCATACGAATTAAAAGAAATGTAATGAACTTTTCTTTCAAGAGCCCAACTACCCAAGCGTAAATGATTTTCCGTGCTAACTTTTTGCCGTCTTTAAATTTTTGTGAATAAATATGATATGCTCAACTTTTTACCCATTTTCTTTTGAATAAAAATTTACTTTTCAATCTTACGGAAACACAAAATATGATGTGTACACATATTTTTGTGTATACAGATAAAAATCACGCTTGCGAAATTGAATCCCACTAATGTTCTAATGTTTATTCAAGTGATCAAAGGTTTTCGATAGCTAAAATGAGAGATTAAAATAAGAATCTAATGTTAAAATGTCCTCTGATGCTTTTCTATAAACTTAAATGATTGTTGACAACAATTTAAATGAAATACTACATTTGTTTGTTTTCAAATTGAAAACAAAATTTTGATTTTTCTATTCAAAAATATTGTCTACGCCCATGTTCTAAGTAAATTTTGTCTCTCTGAACAAATTATTGCGGCGCCTTTGTCAAATCTAAGATTTTTGGCGGCAACGTTGCCTTAGTACTAAGGTAAAATCACCTTATACCTGAGGTAAAATTGTACAGGTATTGAATATTGGCGGGAAAACCATGTTAGGCCCTAGGTAAAATTAGCTTAAACTTAGGTAAAAGTTCACTAGTGGATATAAATGGCGGGAAATTGATGCTAGTGCTAACTTAAAATCAGCTTAAACCTAAGGTAATATTGCATAGTTTTAAAAATTGGAGGGAATTCATAGATGTGCGTTCCATTTTTGAGAAATAAACTTAAATATCGTTCTTTTATTCAAGCGCATTCTTGCAACGAGACTAACTTTCGCTTTGCGAAAGGACATAACTTCGTAAAAACATTTGATTAATTGTGGGAATAAATATTTTCGATGTTGTTTGTCTTACGGTTTTTATTTATTTCCTATTTGATGTCCATTTTTTCTTTTATTGATCATTTGTTTTTTGAAATGCCATAATCAAATTAGAAATCACTTTTCTAAGTTTATCGGCTTTATCATTCCATGTTCCGCACCAAATTCGTAAAATAAAATTATAAAGCCTGCATAGAAAAAAATTCCATATTAATTTTGAAAGCTTGTTGCTGTGAAAATAAAATTATCTAGTCTACTATCTAGGTCAATCCAATGCATTATTACACATAACACATTTTTGAGTATATCTACGAGTACATACGAATATATAATAATGTGTTCAATAACTTCACAATGTATATTTAAAGTTATTCTCTCATTCTATCATTCTGTGTTGATTTAAGATTTGATATATCGGAAAACGAAAACTATTTTTGCTAAAACCAGAAGCATGGTTCGCGTTCTCAAAATTGTTTTACAACTAGTGCACGATTATTTCGATTTTGATCATTTGAAATTTTCGTCATTCGACTTGTCAGTCATGATTGATTTATAATGAAATAATTTGGTGTTCGGTGGTAATGACAAGAAAAAGATTGTGTGTACTGACGTACGCGCGGTTGAAGTAAAACTTCTTTTTCCTCAAGCAAAGCTTCTGTAAGATTATAACCTACGAACAAACATTTTGTATTCTAAAAACATGTCGCTGTCTTTGACGGATAACGTGACGTTTTGACATGTCACTGACAGCTGCATAGAAATTTTTTTACCCCCAATGCAGGAAAAGAAGTTTTACTTCAAAAAAACATCAAAAAGATATGTTTGTTTGTTTTTTTTTTTTTAAAGCATAGTGGTTTCTGCTTGTTAAATTGATCGACCACATAATTCACAAACATTTTATATTTTTAAAACATGTCGCTGTCTTTGACTGATAACGTGACGGTTTGACTTGTCACTGACAGCTGCATAGAGAATTTTTTACCACCAACGCCGGAAAAGAAGTTTTACCTCAAAAAATTGAATGTGCGCGCCTAGCCTTAAATGAAATCGAGAAGAAAAGTACAAAACTCCCATGCCACTTGACAAGCAAGTTGCCTCGCTTTGTTTGTATTACCCTAGGGCTGCACGTACAAGTATTGGCAAGCATGTTGTAATCTTGTAATGTACACAAGCATTTCTTATTAACCCGTACAAACCCGAGCAACTAAGTAGTCACCTGGCATTAATTCAGTATCCAGGCAACTTGGAAAGCAAGTACACTGACAGCGGCACTCTTGTAAAATTAATTATTAAAGTATTTGATTGATTAGTCGGGTGACGTTCAAATTTATAAATACCAAAACAAATGTCGGTGGCGTGTGCGATTAAGCGAATAAATATTATTAAAAAGTATAATTTCAAAACTTTCAGGCAACCTGATGGTCATATGGCATGCCGTCTATGACAGCAAGAATACAAATGGTAGTGGATACACCCAACTTTTTGGCCAGTACTTTGTATGCGAGGGTTAGGTGTTGGTAAAATTTATTTGGATTGCAATATGCTTGTCAATAATTATTCGGTTGCATAGCCATTGCGCGTCTGAACCTATAGTTTTATGTTTATCTTTGAATGCAGCCATTTGAAATATGTAAATTCTAAATCGTATTCAACTTCATGTTTTACTTTGCACATGCTAAAAACATGTCGCTGTCTTTGACGGATGGCGTGACGGTTTGACATGTCACTGACAGCTGCATAGAAAATTTTTTACCCCAACGCCGGAAAAGAAGTTTTACTTCAAAAATATGAAAGTTCGAACGCTTGCATGTCGAGACTGCAGCAAAAATGTTAATATAGATACTGTATATCTTCGTCTAATTAAATTTCATAGGCTGTGAAAGTCTATTAGCCATGTTTAAATTACAAGTGAGAAGTGATTTTTGTAATCATGCTTGATAAATTGTGAATGCTAATGGTTTTCATTCACCAAACAGTCATCACGCCGTGTTTATCAACCAAATTTGAGAATGTTAATCCACTTAGTTTTCGCATTCATACATAAAAAAAAGAAAACAAACAAACAGTAATTAATTTTTCTTTCCAGGAACCAAAAAAAAAAAAACAACCAAAAGCATTTAATTTTTCTGACTTGACAGCACTTATTCAAAATTATTGAGATAAACTCGAAAAAAGCTATTGTATGTTCAATGATGCTTTTTAATTAACTAAAATCAATAATCATATTAGCTTATTTACCTAATGAAATGTGTTGTATCTATTGTAAAACTGTCTACGCCCATGTCTTTGGGTAAAGTTGGCCTCTCTGATATTATTATTGCAGAGCCCTTGTCAGATCCAAGAAAATATTGCATACACATTATTATCCTATTTCAAATTACCTAGGAGGTACATGTTGCCTTAGTTCTAGGTAAAATTTATACTCGTTAAATAACATTAGGTCAACAAAATTGTACCTTAGTTATATAAGGCAAAACAGCAATATTGTCTTAGTTATCTAAGGCAAATTATTCTATTTCAAACTACCTAGGAGGTACATGTTGCCTTAGTTCTAGGTAAAATTTATGCTCGTCCAATAACATTAAGTCAACAAAATTGTGCCTTAGTTATATAAGGCAAAACAGGAATGTTGCCTTAGTTATCTAAGGCAAATTATTCTATTTCAAATTACCTAGGAGGTACATGTTGCCTTAGTTCTAGGTAAAATTTATGATCGTCCAATAACATTAAGTCAACAAAATTGTGCCTTAGTTATATAAGGCAAAACAGGAATGTTGCCTTAGTTATCTAAGGCAAATGATCTTATTTCAAATTACCTAGGAGGTACATGTTGCCTTAGTTCTAGGTAAAATTTATGCTCGTCCAATAACATTAGGTCAAAAAATTTTACCTTAGTTATATAAGGCAAAACAGCAATGTTGCCTTAGTTATCTAAGGCAAATTATTCTATTTCAAATTACCTAGGAGGTACATGTTGCCTTAGTTCTAGGTAAAATATATGCTCGTCCAATAACATTAGGTCAAAAAAATTGTACCTTAGTTATATAAGGCAAAACAGCAATGTTGCCTTAGTTATCTAAGGCAAATTATTCTATTTCAAATTACCTAGGAGGTACATGTTGCCTTAGTTCTAGGTAAAATTTATGCTCGTCCAATAACATTAGGTCAAAAAAATTGTACCTTAGTTATATAAGGCAAAACAGCAATGTTGCCTTAGTTATCTAAGGCAAATTATTCTATTTCAAATTACCTAGGAGGTACATGTTGCCTTAGTTCTAGGTAAAATTTATGCTCGTCCAATAACATTAGGTCAAAAAAATTGTACCTTAGTTATATAAGGCAAAACAGCAATGTTGCCTTAGTTATCTAAGGCAAATGATCCTATTTCAAATTACCTAGGAGGTACATGTTGCCTTAGTTCTAGGTAAAATCATGCTTGTCCAATAATTTTCGTTCAAAAAAAATCTTACCTAAGTTATATAAGGCAAATTAGCCTATTTTACATTGCCTAGAACGTAATATTTTGCCTTAGAACTTAGCAGAGTTATGTACGAAAAATAACATCCATATAAAAAAATTTGCCTTAGTTTTTTAAGGCAAATTAGCTTATTTCAAGTTACTTAGGACGTACATAACTTGCCTTAAAACTAAGCAGAGTTATGTACGAAAAATAACATCCATACAAAAAACTTTACCTAAGGCGTTTAAGGCAATTTTACACAGATTTTTTCTCTGGGTGTAGTCTGATTTCATGGCAGCCTCTTGGAAAAAGAATAATAAAGGCACAATTCTCGAGAAGAGTACGTCCCATCACCATTATACAGTATTACGCCCCAACGGAGCTCGCATCCGATGAGGAGAAAGAATGCTTCTTCAGTCGGCTAGAAGCCGCTTACAACAACACACTGGGCGGAGATATTAAAATGGTTACAGGAGATTGGAATGATAAAGTGGCAGCAAAAACGATGGACTCAAACATGTGATGGGAAACCATGGAGTTGGGAATTGCCATGATAACGGTGACTTCTGCAATACTAACTGACTCGTCATTGCCGGCACCATGTTTGAGCACAAGACGTGCCACAAAATAAGTTGGGTGTCGACGGACATGCAAGCGTCTTCGAATAAAATTGATCACTTCGCGATTAGCCGGCGCTTTAGAAGCAGTCTCCTGAATGTTCGAAATAAAAGAGGCGCCGATATGGGACTTGCTCGAGACCACTACCTTATGGTAGCTACTGTAAGACTTCGTTCAACTGCAGCTCGGAGATCCAACGGCATAACCCGCTTACCCAGGTTCAACGTCGACAGACTAAAGGATCTCTCAACACACCAACAACTGAGAGACCACCTTTCACACGGAATGATGACAATCAGCAGCACGGAACCTGAATCCATTGAAAACCACTGGAGACTGGAATACTGTGAAAAATGTTCTTATATCAGGTGCCGAAAGAATAGTTGGCCGAGCGGGGAGAAACAACAACGCTTGGATTTTTGAAGAAACCTGGATACAGATTGGCGAACGGTAAAAACTTAAGGCCCGTATTGCAGCTGTAAGTAGAGTAGAAAAAAGAGAGCTAGAATCCCTATACCGCATGAGAAAGAGAGAGGTTCACCGCAGTGTAAGACGTGACAAGCGTAATCATATCAACGCTTTGGCCCAACAAGCAGAAGATGCTGCTAACAGATGCGACAGTAGAACCGTGTACAGCATTACAAAGGAACTGGTTGATGCTCGCAGTTCCAAACAACACCTCGTAAAAGACTCAGATGCGTCGGAATTAAACCGAGTTACCGACAGCAATGCGCGACTGGTACCTGCTGAGCCGACAAGAACAACAAATTCCCGAATCCGCACTGCACCCCCAGTAAAAATGAGATCCGCGACGCAATAAAAGCACTGAAGACCAACAAAGCGGTAGGACTTGATGGCATTCCTGCAGAGCTTCTATAAGCGGCGCCAACGACATCGAGCGAACTCCTGCATCCACTCATAAAGAAAGTTTGGGTCTCCGAAGGATTTCCGAATGAGTGGAAAAAGGGAATGATAGTCAAGATAGTCTCATAAATATTTCTCAACAACCGGTAGAGAAAGTACAGAGCTTCCAATACCTTGGAAGTATCATCTCTAACGAGGGTGTCACCCAACAGGACATCAGAGGTCGAATCGGGAAGGCAAAGGTTGCTTTCGGTATGCTTATAAATATATGGAGTAATAACTCTCTAAGCTTAAGAACCAAGCTACGGCTGTTTCGATCCAAAGTCGAATCCGTGTTACTTTATGGTTGCAGCACTTGGAAAGTAACAGTAGTTGTCACTAAGAAGCTGCAAACGTTCATTAATAGATGTCTATGAAACAATCTTAGGATTTTATGTGCCAATCGTATATCAAACGAAGAGCTCCTTAGGAAAACGGGTCAGGAACCTATTGACACAGGGACACACGCTTCAAAAAGGCGACAACTGTATTGCGGCGCATGCAATGCAGTGGAATCGGCTCACTCAAAAATGAAGAAGAGCTGGACGACCGAGAAACTCATGGAGAAGGACAGTCGAGGAGGAGTCAGCCCAACTAGGCAAGAGTTGGAGGGAGTTACGACTCATATCCAGGACCTGAACACGATGGCGAGCTGGCGTTGTGGACGGCCTATGCCACACAAGGGGTCCCCCACGGACATAAAAGGTCTGAGGACCTAAGTAAGTAAGTAAGTGAGACTTGAAACCGTCCAATACAGCATGTATTGGTTGATCCAGAAGGTAATTTTTCACCCAAATAATAAGGGTTTCGTTTATAAAGAACCTACACATTTTCGATAAGAGAACCTGGTTCTAAACTATTTCAAAAGCCTTAGAAATATCAAGTGCAATAATTTTACTTTCTCCAAAGCAATGTAAAGATCTGTTCCACTATTCGGTATGCCATCAGATCACCAATGGAACGATTGCTGCGAAAGCCGTATTGCCGGTCATTAAGAAGCTTTTGATATGAGCTGATAATTTATCAGCTATTCCATGACCTTGGAAAGAAGGGACTCAAGAACGATGGAGACGCTTACACAATGATTTTTCCAGCCAAGAAGAATAACTTTTCAGAAGAATGAGGCTTATAACATGCAACCAGGACCAGCGAATTTGCTTATATCAATATCTCGAAGGGCTTTTGCAACTGTACGACAGCGAAAATATACTTGTCCCATTGAATGATTGAATGCTATCAGGCAACGTAGAGCTAGCAGCAAAATGAGCTGCTAGTATATTTGCCTTATCTAAAGAGCTAGTCTAAATTGGCTAATGTTACATACTGGTCCAAAGTCCCGATTGCAGAGGTTACCGTTATGGAATACTTAACAGGGTTAGAAGTAAGAAACAAATCAAGAGTGTGAGCGTTTGGCTTGGGCTCATCTACAAGCTGAGTAAGGAGGTGCATCTCAGCAAAGATCTCAACATATCTTCCTTCGGGTGTTGTCTGTTCTGAATTGTGTACATTGAAGTCAACAGCAATAAGGACTTCAATGTAAGGGTACACGGAAAATTATATTTAAAATAAAAATTAAATTTTAAAAAATACATAAACACTCGTACTTGTGTATGAGATATCGAATTCTCAGAAACAAAATTTAAAAAATTCACCAAATATTTTCTTAATTTTTAAGTTTTAATACGCATTGTTTCTTAAATATTTTAGAAGCAAATTTTTTTTATATAAACCCAAAATGTCGATAACAGCCAAGAGAATCGAAAAAATGGTTTAATGGCTTAATATGACAAATCCCAATTATTCCCACTTGACATTAAATGCTGGTTATTTCTCGTGCGACTTATATTCGCAGTGATTTTAAACAAATTACAAGGGCAGTAATTAAATGCTTTCGGCATTAACCTTGAAGTTAATGCTTCTCGCATGGTCGCACAGGACAACGTCTGCCTCTGTGGTGATATAAATTCCAATTAATGATTTCTAACGATCAGCTTAGAAAACGTCAGCTCAGGTTCAAAGAGTCCATCAAAATATAAATCCTTATAACTTTTCATTCCAAGGAAAACAAATAAAAACAGACTCGGATTCGTTTCTTGGCTTCTTCTCTTATTTATGTAGGTATGTACTTGTACAGGTAAAGCAACTTTTTGCTTAACAAAAACTCAATTTGTGCCAGCACATTAACCTAATAACATTGATTACCCCGACATTAGCCATCTTCATTATCTTTATATTCACCGTCACCCTTAAAAGCGCAAAGGGTGTTGATTTGTTTTGTTATTATCCCAAAGTATTTTCAGGTATGGCTTCGCCGCCGCCGCCGAAGCCGTCAATGCGCCGCGCCGCGCCGCGTCTTTTCTCATTTCATTTAAGGTAGACATTGTTCATGGTTCATTAAAGGATTCGGGATTGCTCAAAAGTTAAGGTTGCTTAGCAAAAAGACCTTGCTCAAGTTATTCGATATCCTTTAGTGGGCAGGTACATAATACATATATTCGAGTAGCTATATAGCATAGCGTAGTGCTTGTAGCTTGTGGCATGTGGTTTACTTTGATTGGGTTGTATGTAGTTTGTTTTACTATACGATTTCAACCGCAGCATGAAATCATGCCCTATTAAGCAATATTATTTTGGTTAATTAAGGGTGGGGAAAATTTATTCGAAATAAATAAATCGATCGATTGAAAAGCCCCTTATGGTAATCATTTCAATTATTTAATATGAGAAAGTCGAAAAAAGTGAGTCTTGTAATTCTGTCTGTATAATGTCTGTTCTGATTGCAGCTTAAGCGTCTGGAGTCTGGACCGATTTTTTTAGCTTTATATATATGTATGTATGGTTTTTCTTGCTCAATCGTTCAGGTTTAACTTCAAAGGGTATATTTTAGAATAAATTATAATACATGATATAAAGAGTGGGCCATATACCTATACAAGTTTCTTTTTAAAAAAAACAATCAGACCAAAAACATAAATGTAACAAAAGAGCGAAGTTCTTCTATACAAAAACCTTTGTGTAACAAGTCAGCGCGTGAAAAGTACTGAGATCTAAAAGTACGCCAAGTTCTTACTTCATGAAGGTTTAATACCGAATATTTAAAGTAGAATAATATTGAAACAGCTACAATGTAGAGTAAAGTCGGGTAATATGGACCACCAATCATATTTTTGTTAATAAAACACAAACGGTGTAAGTTTTTTTTTAAAGATATTTAAAAAAAATACATCAGTTAATTCTGATTAAAAAAGTAGCAACAAAAGAATAAATTCACTTAATAAAAAAATAACAAAAAACAAAAATTTAAGTAACTCTAAAACGTAACAAAAAAAAGTGGAGGGTAATATGGACCACCTGGTTTTCAATCCATTGACGGCTATTTATCCAGTTTGGAGTCTGACATAAGCCTTGCCAAGCAATGCACATATGTATATCAAAATCATCAACAGTCGATCATCCTCATCCAGACCCGAAACTTCTTATATTGAAATAGCGGGTAATGTGGACCACTAGTTCATATACTCCTTTTCTCCGGTGGTCCATATTACCCGCAACATAATGTTTGAAAAAAAAGCAATTTTACAACAAAATGAGACTCTTTACAATAGTTTTAAAAACAAAAACCTTAGAAGAAATATTGACTTCTTAAATTTAAAAAAGAAAAGGAGAACAAACTATATTTTTAACTATAGAAAAAAGGAGAAACACCTGAAAAAAAAAATCAATGCCTTGGATTTTCTTTTAATCCGAACAACTTCGTAACGCGCTACTCCTGACTACTCAAACTATACTGAGTTAAGTTTAAGCAGGTCCCGCACAATCGCAAACAATCGTCTCCTCGATTGCATTTGTGTAAGGCGAGAAAAGCTGGTGGTCCATATTAGCCGACTGGCCCACATTACCCGACTTTACTCTAATAGAGAAATTTTATTATTTAATGATTCCTGACTAAAATTTGATGGGTTCACTTGACAAGTTTTTAAAACCTTTCAAATTTGGGCATAAAAAGAACTTGCCAAGTAAGCCCATCAAATTTTAGTCAGTAATCATTAAATAATAAAATTTCTCTATTACATTGTAGCTGTTTCAATATTATTCTACTTTAAATATTCGGTATTGAACCTTCATGAAGTAAGAACTTGGCGTACTTTTAGATCTCAGTACTTTTCACGCGCTGACTTGTTACACAAAGGTTTTTGTATAGAAGAACTTGGCTCTTTTTTAACATTTATGTTTTTGGTCTGATCTCACTCTTTTTTGCAAAGATTTTAATATTTTGCCATGTCAAAATCTCGAAATATACGGAAAGATAGAAGGGTGTACTCAACTTGGTTTAAAGCTTCCTATTTCTTTTGGTATATTTTCTTTTTGTTGTTGGTTGTTTTGATTTGCGCTTCAATTATTTCTTCTTGTCCTGGCAAAATACCTAACACTAACATACCTAGCTTAATTACGGCAATCAGAAGTGCTCCATATAAATTAAACATTTTCTCAGAAAGTGGGTGGATACCACGCCCCCCGAATGGAAAACCTCAATTTTTATTGTTGGTCCTTTATATGCGACTTGAGCCCTACCGTTCTACCAAATTTCATTGTTCTACTGCAATCGGAAGTGCGCCATGTATAATTTACCAGTTCTGAGGAAGTGGGAGGATACCACGCCCCTGAATGAAAAACTTCAAATTTTATATTTTTTTCTTTGTATGCAATTTAAGTCCTATCACTTTACCAAATTTCATCGTTTTACAGCAATCGGAAGTGCTCGATTCAACCAACACTAGTTCGGAGAAAGTGGGCGGATACCACGCCCCTTGAATGGAAAACCTCAATTTTTATTTTTGTTCCTTAATATGCAATTTAAGCCCTACCGTTCCACCAAATTTCATTGTTCTACTGCAATCGGAAGTGTGCCATATATAATTTACATCAGTTCTGAGGAAGTGGGCGGATACCACGCCCCTGAATGGAAAACTCAAATTTTATATTTTTTTCTTTGTATGCAATTAAAGCCCTGCCATTTTACCAAATTTCATCGTTGTACAGCAGTCGGAAGTGCTCCATTCAACCAACACCAATTCGGAGAAAGTGGGCGGATACCACGCCCTCTGAAAGGAAAACCTTGGTGTTTATTGTTGTTCCTTTATATGCAATTCAAGCCCTACCACTTTACCAAATTTTATCGTTTTACAGCAGTTGGAAGTGCTCCATTCAACCAACACCAATTCGGAGAAAGTGGGCGGATACCACGCCCCCTGAATGAAAAACCTCGAATTTTCGATTTTTTCCGCCGCTTGCATGACAAGACCTACCGTTGTGCAAAATTACAAGGTTCTACGATGTCGGGAAGTGCTCCATAATTTTGATGATCTGTCAGTCAGTCAGTCAGTCAGTCAGTCAGTCAGTTACGGTTTTTGTGATTTTTGAGGCCTTATATCTCAGAAACCGATTGTGCTAGAAAATTGAAATTTGGTGAGGCGCCTGTGCCTGACTAGCTTAGCAAATATTCGGAATTTGAAGTTTCTGACTTTAGTGGTACTGAAGATAGGGAGGGGTCAAAAATCGCCTGAGTTTGTTCCTGTAAAAAAGGGTGTAGTGCCAGAACTTGGCTGGGCACTACCGTGCCCTTTGATCAGGCCAAAAACATAAATGTTAAAAAAAGAGCCAAGTTCTTCTATACAATATAAATAAAACATTTTCTCAGAAAGTGGGTGGATACCACGCCCCCGAATGGAAAACCCCAATTTTTATTTTTGGTCCTTTATATGCAATTTGAGCCCTACCGTTCTACTAAATTTCATTGTTCTATTGCAATCGGAAGTGCGCCATGTATAATATACATCAGTTCTGGTGAAGTGGACGGATACCACGCCCCTGAATGGAAAACTTCAAATTTTATATTCTTTTCTTTGTATGCAATTTAAGTCCTATCACTTTACCAAATTTTATCGTTTTACACCACTTGGAAGTGCTCCATTCAACCAACACCAATTTGGAGAAAGTGGGCGGATACCACGCCCTCTGAATGGAAAACCTCGATTTTTATTTTTGGTCCTTTATATGCAATTTGAGCCCTACGGTTCTACCAAATTTCATTGTTCTACTGCAATCGGAAGTGCGCCATGTATAATTTACATCAGTTCTGAGAAAGTGGGCGGATACCACGCCCCTGAATGGAAAATTTCAAATTTTATATTTTTTTCTTTGTATGCAATTTAAGTCCTACCACTTTACCAAATTTCATCGTTTTACAGCAGTCGGAAGTGCTTAGCAAATATTCGGAATTTCAAGTTTCTGACTTCATTGGTACTGAAGATAGGGAGGGGTCAAAAGTCGCCTGAGTTTGTTCCTGTAAAAAGGGTGTAGTGCCAGAACTTGGCTGGGCACTACCGTGCCCTTTGATAAATTGAACAAAATTAAGTTTTTTAGAAGTATTATGGTTTTATCAGTAAGAGCAAACATTCCCATTAATTAGTGCGGAGGTACATATAATAAATAATGCCTACTTACGTGTTAACATTGGAAACTTTGATTATTGAAATCTCGTTTTTAGTACTTTCCATTGCTGGCTAGAACTAAATATACAATACCCCAACATTTCTTCACCTCTCGACCAATATCTCAAAAAGACGAAAGACAAAACAACTTGTGTAAAATTTCATAGCGGTTTTAACCAAATCCACTTCACGTTAGTGATGGACGATTACATTTTATTTGTAATCCCAAAAAATGCATTTTCAGAGTTGACATTTAATTTTTTCCGCCGCTTGCATGACAAGACCTACCGTTGTGCAAAATTACAAGGTTCTACGATGTCGGGAAGTGCTCCATAATTTTGATGATCTGTCAGTCAGTCAGTCAGTCAGTCAGTCAGTTACGGTTTTTGTGATTTTTGAGGCCTTATATCTCAGAAACCGATTGTGCTAGAAAATTGAAATTTGGTGAGGCGCCTGTGCCTGACTAGCTTAGCAAATATTCGGAATTTGAAGTTTCTGACTTTAGTGGTACTGAAGATAGGGAGGGGTCAAAAATCGCCTGAGTTTGTTCCTGTAAAAAAGGGTGTAGTGCCAGAACTTGGCTGGGCACTACCGGGCGGATACCACGCCCTCTGAATGGAAAACCTCGATTTTTATTTTTGGTCCTTTATATGCAATTTGAGCCCTACGGTTCTACCAAATTTCATTGTTCTACTGCAATCGGAAGTGCGCCATGTATAATTTACATCAGTTCTGAGAAAGTGGGCGGATACCACGCCCCTGAATGGAAAATTTCAAATTTTATATTTTTTTCTTTGTATGCAATTTAAGTCCTACCACTTTACCAAATTTCATCGTTTTACAGCAGTCGGAAGTGCTTAGCAAATATTCGGAATTTCAAGTTTCTGACTTCATTGGTACTGAAGATAGGGAGGGGTCAAAAGTCGCCTGAGTTTGTTCCTGTAAAAAGGGTGTAGTGCCAGAACTTGGCTGGGCACTACCGTGCCCTTTGATAAATTGAACAAAATTAAGTTTTTTAGAAGAATTATGGTTTTATCAGTAAGAGCAAACATTCCCATTAATTAGTGCGGAGGTACATATAATAAATAATGCCTACTTACGTGTTAACATTGGAAACTTTGATTATTGAAATCTCGTTTTTAGTACTTTCCATTGCTGGCTAGAACTAAATATACAATACCCCAACATTTCTTCACCTCTCGACCAATATCTCAAAAAGACGAAAGACAAAACAACTTGTGTAAAATTTCATAGCGGTTTTAACCAAATCCACTTCACGTTAGTGATGGACGATTACATTTTATTTGTAATCCCAAAAAATGCATTTTCAGAGTTGACATTTAAAAATCCGAAAAATGTTGTTTAGGGCAATCAGTTGACATTTGCAAATATTTTCGAAACGTCAAAATTTAATTTGTCCCTTATCTGTCATACCTTATAATTATTTTAATTATCAAATATCAAAGGCCTTGGCTTTGATGAAAGCATCGCTTTGACATATGTTTCTTCTGCTGTTCTTTCTTTCTGTGTGTCTCTTTCTGTTGTATTGTATAAGCCGATGGCCTAAAGTGCTTTGCACATGAGACACTAACTGCGAACTGCGAATTGCGAACGGTCGCGAATTTTGACATTTCGTTCACATGAGTATTTTTTTTGGTCGCCGAACAGTGCGAATTGTCAAAAAAAAAAAAAGAAGTAAGTAAATTAAAGTAAAATGAGTGCTAAGCAAAATTATTTTAAGAAAAGGTAGCTTTTATGCAGTTTAATTTGTTACCAAAATTTAAAAAAGAGAAAAAACTTACATTTGCATCTTCTAAATATGAATCGTCATAGATTTGGAGAACATTTCACTTTGATACCTCAACTAGAAAGAGGTTGAATTCGTACGAATTTTTTAGTCGCGTGTTTGTGGAATGCGTTCACTAGTTGTGGATTGCGAATTTACATTTGACAGTTCGCAGAAGATACGTTGTTGGTCGCGCACAAAATTTTAAAATGCAAAATATTTCCATTTATAATTATTTTATGCAGTGTTTTCCTTTTAAATAGTTGATTCGATCATTAATTCACTTCGTCGTAGAATAAAAACAAAACAAAAATTGATATAAATTGTTTAAAAAGATTTATTCACATTCGCAGGTCGCAGCTCATGTGCAAAGCACTTAAGTTGCCAGTGCTTTCAGTGTCTCTACTCCATAGTGTAATATGTAATGTAATGTAATTATCAAATTAAATATTCTATATTATATCAAAATATAGATCGTTCTTCATCTGTCAAGCCCTAAACTGGATGATGACTACGACTTCAATTTCCATCACAAGGTGAGAATGAGGAAGTAATGCGGAGTAAGATAAAGTACAGAAACCTAAGCAAAAAGTCGAAGGATTTAGCCCAGTGCAGTGTGAACACCGTCTATATCAGAAAAAAGACATTAAGAGCTTAATTACACGAGACTTTTTTTTTCGTCTTTTTGACATATTTGATGTGAGGTAAAGATACACTCATATACCTCCCACCTAAAGAGTCAAAATAAAATGCACGACTGGGTCGCACGAACTTGCTCCTAGACTAGAAATTTTAAAAACGAATGTTATTAGAGAAAACTGTTCATAAGGATAAAATTCATTTTTAAAATGACTAAAACAACTCCTTTAGCAGTTGGAGCTAACTATGTGTTTTAAGCAAAAATTAGTCCATGCAAGAACAAATTATAATTCGTTTCAGTGGTTTCTTAAAAAAATAAGCTTTTATATACAAAATTTTTAAAACATTTTTAAGAAAAAATTTTGGAACGCCAATTTAAAGTGTTTATTAATGTACGAAAAAAATTAAATTTACAAAAAAAAAATATTGATCCGTTTTTGAGATATCGAATTTTGCAAGAAAAACTAGATTTTTTTTTTCAATGTTCAAAAAAAGATTTTTTTTAAGGTTTTGAAATGCAATATTTTTTTAAACTTTTTAAAAGCTTGTATATAAAAAATATCATTAAAATCCGTTATGCTGATAATGAGAAATTCAAAATTCGAAAAAATCGTTCTATGGTAGCTACAGTCAGTAATATCTTGATTTCAAAATTTTTTTTATTAAATTATAGATCGTAAAAAATTATCAATAGAAAAAAATTTTAGCAAAATTCTCGAAATATTTTTTTTGGAAATTTTTTTCAACCATTACCCAGGCTTAACTAAATGAAATCTTTTGATTTTTTTTTTAACTTGTGGGAGTTTTTGAAAAAAAAAAATATTTTTAAAATTTTGAAAAAAATTCGTATGGCAGGTACCTTTATTTTTGGTCTTTTTAAAAAAAAAAGAAAAAAACATCCGGGTGGAGAAATTAAAACCCATATAACCAAGTTTGAAGAAAATCGACCGAGCCGTTTAGCTGTAGTCGAACAGACAGACAGAATTGCGAGACCCACTTTTTTGGTCTTCGGTATCATCGTAATGTCAACTTTGATCAAAATCTCGATTTCGATTTTTTTCCGAATGCATAACTTGCCTTATAGTTCGTATAAGTCGCAAGTTACAACGAAAGACGAAACAAATTAAAAAAAAAAAGAATCGTAATCAGGATCTAAAAGTCAAACTGAAGTATCATATTTTCGTGCGCACTAAGGGCGGTCACATTCTCATATTATATGTTTGACAAGAACGGCACGATTAGCTTGATTTTGATACCATGAACGCTCATTTGTTTGTCTGGCAATTTTAAAAATATATGAATAATAACTAAAGTAATTACTTAATAATAATATTTATTTCTATAGAACTTAAGCTGAATTTGTTATTTTACAAAGAAAATTCTGTTCGTTTCCGAACAAAAAAAAAAAACATCAATTAGGCAAACCTCATTTCATTATGTTTAGAAGCAGCGTCCCCATCCTCTGCAGATAAGCCTCTTGGCAACTGATTCGTCTGATCCAACTATAAGAGGTGAAGAATTTGTTGAAAGAGACGATCTGGAAAAATCACATTCATCCCCCGAATACGTTTGATCGAAAAAGTTTTGACGTTCGTTTAAGTTTTCAAACTGATTGTTTTCCAAAACCACACTCTGCTCTTGGACTGGTTGATTTTTCTGGTAAGCTTGTCTTTTAACATGCGCTTGGATTTCTAGAACACTCATGTGGTGGATGGCATCGGTGCCTTGATACCCTGAAATAGCCCAATCTTCAACTTCGCCAAATTGATTATATGATTCCGAAGGCATCGTCGGATGTATGGGCTGAGGTTGCAGAATTTGAGTGTAATTCGGTGAATTTGCATTGGAATTCGAAGCTGAGTCCAGATTGCCTGCAATCCATGTCTGGATTTCTTGGGTTCTCCAATTGTTGGAGTGTTGATTAGAAAAGTCCTGTGAAAAACAAGGCTGTTGTACTAATGAATCTTCATAATAATTATGAGGGCTCCTGTTAGTTCCGTTCAAAATGATCCAGTTGTTTTGTTGACTTGTTGACTTGGCAGGCACAGGAGAGAGTATTTTATTTAAAACTGGTGTCACGTCCGATTGCGATTGATATGCGATTTGCATATTAATTTGATTATACACATTTTCCATATTTATTAATATATATTTTAACAAAAAAAGTAAAAAAATAGATATTGAAGATCTTTAAATCAAAACTGATATCTTATGATCGTAAGTATGCGATTGACTGAGTCCATCAATAATTTTTCGATCTCTTATATTCAACAAGGAACAGGTAGAAATTATGTGCAAGTCCTTAATTAGTTTAAAGTTTTACTAAAAAGTAATTAGGTATTTCTAAGAATGAACAAGAAGTCCACATAGTCCACATAAGAGTAAATCCCAGTAATAAAAGGATTTCAGGTAGAGTGAGCTTTTCTTACCTTAATAAATAACTATGTACTATTAATCCAGTTTGTGTTTAATATTGAAATTATTAATAAGGGTCATTTGAAGAAAAAAATGGTGTTTCTCAAAATATTAAAATTACCTAATGGATTTATGAATAATGCAGATTTGAGTCATCACCACTTAGCGTACAATACACAAGGGTTTTAGTGCACTAGTGTTACCACGAAGAAAATGGAAACAGTACTGATAACTGAGAATATAATAAAATGGCAAACTAAATTAAAATGCACGACTGGGTCGCACGAACTTGCTCCTACATAATGTAATAGACTAGGAATTTTAAAAACAAAAGAAAACCGTTTCATAAGGATGAAATGAATTTTTTAAATTCTTTTCTTAGTAAGAGATAAAAACAGAATACTGTGCAAATATGAATTTATGTAAGAACAGAAATTATAAGTCGTTGTAGTGGTTCCTAAAAAAATAAGCTTTTATATGTACAAATTTTTTAAAATATTTTGAAGAAAAAATTTTGGTACGCCAACTTTAAGTTTTTATTATTATACGAATAAGAGTTAAATTTCCAAGAAAAATACTATGCCGTTCTTGAGATATCGAATTTTCCAAAAAAAAACGACTTTTTTTTTAAAAATTGAAAAAAATATTTTTTTTTTAAGTTTTGAAATGCAATGTTTTTTAAACTTTTTAGGAGCTTCCTTATAAAAAATTTCATTAAAAACCGTTATGCCGATAATGAGAAATTCAAAATTCGAAAAAATCCTTCTATGGTATTTACAGTCAGTAATATCTAGATTTCAAATTTTTTTTATTAAATTACAGGTCGTAAAAATTAATCAAAAGAAACAAAATTTTAGCAAAATTCTCGGAACCGTTTTCGAGTTTAGAAAACAATTTTTTAACATTTGTATGGAAGGTACCGTTAGTTTTAGATAAAACAAATTTTTTTCTCAAATCTTGTAGATTATGTTAAGAAACTTTTATTTGTCAAGTTTGCAAGAAATCGATCTTGGGGTTTTCGAAATATTGAGTTTTCAAAAAAAATTTTTGAATTTTTTTTTAAAATCCAAAAAATAAAAAATTGAAAATTTGAATATGTAATAATATTTAAACTTTGGAGGAGCCTTAGCATTAAAAAAATGATTTAAATCGGTGGTACCGTTTTCGAGAAAATCAAAAACAAAAAAATGGACCCACGGGGGCTACCAAAAATAACAATTTTTTGGAAAATGTTTAAACTGAATGAGAATTTTCTAATTTTTTTTTTTAATTCTGTGACAGTTTTTGAGAAAAAAAATATTTATTAAATTCCAAAAAAAATGTATGGGAGGAACCGTCATTTTTTGTCTTAAAAAAAAAGAAAAAAACGTGTGGAGGGAAAAATTAAAAATGATATCTACCAAGTTTAAAGAAAATGGGCCGAGCTGTTTAGGCTGTACTCAAACAGACCGACAGACAGAATTGCGAGACCCACTTTTTTGGTCCTTGCTATTATCGTAATGTCAACTTTGATCAAAATCTCGAGTTCGATTTTTTTCCGAATGCATAACTTGCCTTATAGTACCTATAAGTAAGAATTTGCGGTACATTTTGTCAGGTCTATAAAAAGTGGAAGCGCATTAAATATACAAATATGCTACCCTAACATAATATTTATTAGTTAATTTATTAAGAAAAACGGTACAAATTATAAAACAGAATATAGATGATAAAAGTATAATCTCACTTAAAGAAGAAGGTATGCAGAGTTTAAGCGAGATTAAACTGCGTTTAATATACGACCTACGTCTGCTTAGAATTGAAATAGGGTTGATCCAACTCGATTGCATGTGGAGTCAAGTCGAAATCTTTGAAGTTGTATACATCCACCAAACATCATTGTATCTAAAATGTGAAAAATTTTGTACTGGGGTTGTATAAATTATAGATAGATAGAAAACTTCTTTGTTTTATTCAATAATTTAAGAGTGCAATGATTGGATTCAAAGAACTACAAGTAATGGCTTGATAAGCTGTCTGCCGGAAGAACTCAAATAAAAAAGTAATAATACTCGTACTATCAATACAGAAATATATATATCCAAGTCGTAAAGAAAAACAGCCGGCGACGGCGGTCAGAAAAATAGTAGCGTATTCAAAATCCACCTTTAAATATTACAATATTACCATAAGTGATAGTCGAGTGTTTGAACTTTAAACGACGTTGCATCGAATTAAATAGATAAGGCCTTCTTACATATTGTCGAGATCCCTTTCCACCATAACAATCTTGGACTCCTATGACCACAGAATATTACTCCACAAAAAAACATGAAAATTCAGGGACTTATTAATGATTTTGTTTACACTATACTATTATTTTGACCGCAACTGTATGTATGTATTTAGTATTATAATTCAATTTAAAAAAATTTAAAAGAAGATATTACTTATATTATTATCTTAACATATAACATTTTTTCGATCGTTGATTGTCTAATTACCGGCATAACGGATTTTTTATCCAAAAGCTTCTAGAAATTTAATCACATTGGCGCAAAATTTTAGTTGAATTAGTACGATGTTAAACCTGTTTTAGGATGAAACTAGGTTAAAATGACGATTTTGCAAATTTCAATCAAATATCAATCAAATAGCATCATAATTTCTCTTTCTAGTTAAAATTATCGTATACCTTTTTTATTTTTTTAGTATCGTACTATTTACAAACGCCACAAAAGGTCTGTTTACTTAGTTTTTGCACGAACTGTCATTGTTTTAGGTGTGTTCGGAAGCAATTTATTAAGAAAATTGTTTTAGTACGTAGTTAGAAAATGTTTAAAATTAAGAATGAACTACTTTAAAGTTAGCAAATTGTTAAGTACTATCACACTAATACCTTAATGATAGGATATTAAAATTTACATAGATGAAATATTTTTTTTTCAATTTTTCAGAAAAATTTTCATTTTTTTGTTGAAAATCCGATATCTCAAAAAAGGTCTTTATTTTTTTTTTTAAATAAAACTTTTATTTTATATTAAAAATCTTAGTTTAAATATTTTAAATTATTATTCTTGCATAAATTCATATTTTAGCTCCACAACTAAAACAATTGTTTAGGCCTTAAGCCTCCTTAACATAAGAGCAAATTCATGCGATCTAGTCGTCCGTTTTATTTCTTTTTTTTTAAGACCAAAAATAACGAAACGTCTAAATAATTTTTAACTTGGGCTTGGGATATATAGATTGTAGGTAATATTTCACAAATTTTGCTTTTGTAAAAAAAAATCGAACTCGAGATTTTGATCAAACTTACCGGCTCGACGGAGTTTTTTAAAACTTAATTTTTTTTTCAAGAATTACGATACCTCCCGTATTATTTTTTTCCGAAATTTTGGTAAATATTTTTTATTTTCAAAAAATTGTTTCACAGATTTAAAAAAAATAAAATGCACGACTGGGTCGCACGAACTTGCTCCTATGTAATAGACTAGGAATTTTAAAAACGAATGTTATTAAAGAAAACTGTTCATAAGGATAAAATGAATTTAAATTAAATTAAATTCTTTTAGTAGGCAGTAAGAGATAAAAACAGAATGCAATGCAACCATGAATTTATGCAAGAACAAAAATTATAAGTCGTTGTAGTGGTTCCTTAAAAAAATAAGCTTTTATGTACAAAATTTTTAAAACATTTTTAAGAAAAAATTTTGGTACGCCAACCTTAAGTTTTTATTATTGTACGAATAAAAGTCTAATTTCCAAAAAAAAAAATACTAAGCCGTTCTTGAGATATCGAATTTTTCAAAAAAAAAACGACTTTTTTTCTAAAAATTGAAAAAATATTTTTTCTTAAGTTTTTAAATGCAATGTTTTTTAAACTTTTTTGGAGCTTTTTTATAAAAAATTTCATTAAAATCCGTTATGTCGATAATGAGAAATTCAAAATTCGAAAAAATCGTTCTATGGTAGGTACAGTCAGTAATATCTAGATAAAATTTTTTTTTTATCAAATTATAGATCGTAAAGATTAATCAAAAGAAAAAAAAATTTAGCAAAATTCTCGGAACCGTTTTCGAGAATAATACGGTTTTCGAAAATCATTTTTTAAAATTTGTATGGAAGGTACCGTTGGTTTTAGATGAAACAAATTTTTTTTTCTCAAATCTTGTAGATTATGTTAAGAAACTTTTTTGTCAAGTTTGAAAAAAATCGAGCATTGGGTTTTCGAAATATTGCGTTTCCAAAAAAAAATTGTGAATTTTTTTTAAAAATCCAAAAAATTAAAAATTTAAAATTTGAATATGTAATAATATTCAAACTTTGGAGGAGCTTTAGCATAAAAAAAATTATTTAAATCGGCTGTACCGTTTTTGAGAAAATCAAAAACAAAAAAAATGGACCCAGGGGGGCTACCAAAAATAACAATTTTTTGTAAAATTTTTTTCAACCATTAGCTAGTTTTAACCAAATGAAATTTTTCAAATTTTTTTTTTTAAATTCTGTGGGACAGTTTTTGAGAAAAAAAAATATTTATAAAATTTCGAAAAAAAAATCGTATGGCAGGTACCGTTATTTTTGGTCTTAAAAAAAAACAAAAAAAAACGTCCGGGGGGAAAAAATTAAAACCCATATCTACCAAGTTTGATGAAAATCGGCCGTGCCGTTTAGGCTGTAGTCGAACCGACAGACAGACAGACAGAATTGCGAGACCCACTTTTTTGGTCTTCGCTATCATCGTAATGTCAACTTTGATCAAAATCTCGAGTTCGATTTTTTTTACGAATGCATAACTTGCCTTATAGTACTTATAAGTCGCAAGTAAAAATCAAAAGAAGACCTAGCCTTTTTTTTTTTTTTTAAAAAAAAAAATTTTTCATAAATTTGGTAATCATTAATCAAAGATACCTCCCATACAAACATTTTCTTTTGTTTTCGAGTTTCTCATGAACGGTTCGATTGATTTTCATCCTAAAAATTTGGCATTAAAATTTTGAAAACAATTTTAATTTGGATTTTTAAAAAAAGTTCCAATTTTATTTGAAAAGTCCTAAAAAGTAACATTAAAATCGATCAGTCAAGAGACAAACCGAAAAAGTTATTTCCATATCCGTCGGTCCACACATCAGCCTTTTATCCTACTAGGGATGCCAATGGAAGATGGCAATATTGTAACTTAGTAACATTGGATGGTGGTACAATTCTGGGCGTTGAGGAACAGTGTGTAGTTCTATTGTAATAGTCCCAGTCGAACCGACTCTCAGAGCAAGACGTTAGGTTAGGTTAGGTTAAAGTGGCTGCCAGTATCGTAGCTAACACACTTAGACCAGAGTTGGTCCAATGTTGAATCTAAAGATTTTTTCCCTTCTTGTTGAAAGATTTGGAGCTCCTTATGAAGCGCGAGGGACTATAAATGCCTATATTAATTAGATCACTAGGTTCTTCCAAGAAAAACGCTACAATACTGAGCTTGCGTCTTTAGGATAGAGCAGAGTATGAACATAGAAGATGAGGAATCGATTACACCTCTTCCATGTCCATACAGCTTCTGCAAAAATCGTTTGAATAAACGTCTAGCCTCGTTGCGTATTTGCCATTAAGACAGCTTCCAATTATGACACCAATTACTGAGCTGATATGCAATCTGCTTAAGGATATCAAACACTTGGAACGTTTAAGATCAAGTATTGGCCAGATCCGTTTTGTCATGAGACAGGTGGTTATAAGGTTTGTGCTCTCAATGGCATCTTACTTCATCATAAGTTTACATGTAGCGATGGTTATAAATACATTAACCCAATGTTTGGCGAGTTCTCCAGACTAACAGTTCCTGGAAATGCCTGTATGTCTTGGCACGCAACAAAGGTGAATATAATTACATTATAAAAATAATGTATAATTGCTGCGCCATCTCTATAAGTGTTGAGAACTGTTATGGAGCTAGTAAAAATCGAGTTCAGAGTTTTAATAGCCGGTTCACTATCCAAGAAAATGTGAATTTTAGAGGAAGACTTGGTCGCAGTTGAAGGAGCAGACCGTGGAGGTTGGAAGCTATTTGTTAAAGAAACCGAGCCTACACCAATTGATGATAATAACTTGGTTACAAATGACACGCAATGGCGTCTTGCAAGAAATGAGCATTCTCCTCGCATCGCATCATATGTATACAATTGTATTATAAATATACCCAGCAGAAAGACCTACTGTGTCAACGGAAAAAAAATATCAGAAACATTGATACTTTAATTATTAAGTTAAATTAATCTCTCCAAAACTTCTTTCACAGAATAATCTTAAATTCTAGAACAACCTCCGCCAACGGTTCCCCCCGCCAAATTTGTTTATCGCCAGCAAATAAATCCCACCACATCGGCATCATCATCAGCACAGAATCTAAATAATACATCTCCAACAACAATCCAATTAAATAACAACAAAATAGCAAAATCCAATGAATAAGATAAGCGCCAAGCAGAACACATTTCGACTAAATACCAGTGCCGCAATACCTCATTGACAAATTTGTCCATCGACGATGCGACGTGGCGGAAGTGATTTATGCGCCCTCTAACAGTCCTGCATACAATCCGAAGAGTTTCGCCAGCCTATACAAATAGCAGTGCGGAACGCCGGGAAACGTTTGCAATCATCGTTGTCGCCAATCTGCCCCGGCAGCTCCGCCGCCGTCACTCTTTCAGTCGTCAGTCGAGATACTCGTAGTCCTTCCGTCCTTGCTTGGAATTCAAAATTTTGTTCATCAACTAAAAAGCATTTCTCGGTCTCGAGGAAATTCCGCATGTTTGATGACTATGGCGACAACGACGAAAACAACGACATCATCGTTGTCGACAGGACACTCCAACATTACACTAATTAAATGTTGCTTTTAATTTTCTCTCCTGACATCAGCTTTGGAATATAAATTCACATCCTGGCGACAGACAGGAGATCGTGAGTATAGTTCCTCATGCCTCCTCTAAGAAATACAAGTATGGCTTTGAAGTGAATGAATTGTGAGGGTATATTCATCGCGGGAGCGTTTCTATTCATAGACCAACAAGAATGGAGCGTGAAGTCAAAGAATCTTTGCCTTAGAAATTTGCAATGGAATTTTCACAAATTGTGACAACCGAGGTGGAGATTGAAGATGCTTTCGAGTTGGAGGACCGTAATTGGTAGCAAAGGAGCCAAAGTAATCAATATGGAAGGATGTTGGTTCTTCGAAGGCGTGCAATATATTATGGCTGATTACATTTAGGAGGGGGGGAAGAGTTGAAAACGGGTAGAAATGTTTGTTAAAGGGGTAATTTGTTCGGCTTATTCTATGGCACACTTTAAGCTCGGGAACATGATGATGAAGATGAACAATAGGATGAACTATGCTCTCCCCTGAGTCGCGACCAAAAGTCTTAATGCAAACTTCATCTGATAAATTTCTGACCTAATAGAGTTGTGATTGACGGAAAAGTTGGGTCTGATGTAAAGCTCTTCGTCGTTTTAGTTGTTGGCAAATAGATATTTGAAGGTATGTGAAAAAGTTTATTGACTAATCTGCCGCGTTGTGCCCTTAATATCTCTATTTAAAAGCTTCTCTTAGGTGATGCTATAGGAGAACTTTGGGATGTGAAGCGACTTACTAAAATTTCAAAAGTTGACATATTGATTTAGTTCTTGATCCCCTTCTCCTTAAGTCTTTGCATCACGTGAACCGTGGTCTTCATCTACTGCGCTGTCCTAAAGGTTTTAATCTAAATATTATTTCAGGGCTAAGGTATTGTTGAGACAATAACCTCTGCCATGGGAACTGACATACATTCACTTTGATCAGTGTTGTTATTCAGCAAGTACATTTTACTGTCAAATCTCCTTAAACACCTACCTTTAATGAGAACAGCGGATTTTCCGCCAGTGAAATCACCCAGTGCTAGGTAAGGTTAATGGGCTGACAGTTTGTCTTGTTGCCGTCACACATAGAACAATGTAGATCCGTTGTAATACCCTAGGGATCATGTGTACTGAAACTTATTATAATCCTATGTCATTCAAGCCCGTTAAGTTTGTTGATGAGTTTAAGCAAGGTCTAACCTAAAATGTTGGAGGGTACTTCTAAGTCAAGAAATGTCTGTCGTCACATAATCACCTGGTTGAGGAGAGATGGACGCCTTTGAAAGGCGTCTTGAGAAATCATCCCTCCACCAAACCCATAGAAGCACGTGGCTCCTTGTAACGTGGTTGGTACTAGTATATATGTCTGGTTGTTTGTCAGGATTGCTAAAGTCGAAGGGGCTGTCCCTTTCTTCAAGAGGATGTTACCAGTTTTAAGGAGAGGTAGCCCCATCAACAAGAGGGACCATCGTCAACAGGTCCAGCCAGTTACTGGCTTACGAAGAGGACATCGACATCATCGGAAGAACCGAACAAGCTGTACACGATTCCTTTATCCAAATCGAGCAGGCGGCACAAAATCTGGGGCTGCACATTAGTGAAGGTAAAACAAAGTACATGGTGGCGCCGAATACGAGAGGAACAGTTGGTCAAACAATCAAGGTAGCGCAGCACGAATTTGAAGTGGTGCAATCCTCTAAATACCTTGGGTCAATAGTAGCAGCCGATAACAATATGGAAGAACAAATACGCGGGCGGCTTCACAAATCCAAAAGAGCCTACTATAGTCTGTCAAAGCTCTTCAAATCCAGAAATCTCACCATAACTTCAAAACTGCTGCTGTACATGACCATGGTCCTGCCAGTACTCAACTCACATATGGATCTGAGACTTGGGCTGCTAAGCAAAAGGCACTCCGACCTCTTAGCTGCGTTCGAGAGAAAAGTCTTAAGGAGACTTGTTGGCCCCATATGTGAGGAAGGACGATCCCGGAGACGGTACAATCATGAATTGTACGCAATCTACCGTGAAGCAGATATCGTGACAAAAATTAAGCTCGATAGACTCCGGTGGGCAGGGCACCTAGCTCGCATGAGCGAAGAGGAACCTGCTCGGAAAGTTCTTTGTGGTACATTCTATGGTAGACGACAGCGTGGTAGACCATGCTTGCGCTGGAGAGATGGCGTAGACCAGGACGCCCGAAGCCTTGGGGTGCGCAACTGGATGGCGTCGGCAATTACAATATCATATTAATATTTTCTTAATCTAATTCATGATTTTTTTAATATTAACTAAATAATATTTTTTGATGAGTGGGCGTTTTATCACCTTTAGTATTGATTGTTGTTCTTCTCGTATAAGGGTGCGTTGTCGTTATGGATGATGTCTTCAAATTGATCGTCAGTGATGGCTCGGGTCTATAGGTACTTGACTACTTGTCACTAGGCTCTAGTCCATACTGGAGAAGTTGTTGCACTTCTGTTTTGGGATAATCTTCCAGGTTCCTGATGATTTTTCCGGAGAGCTGCAGTAAATAC
Source organism: Philhelius festivus (assembly GCA_963931855.1). Classification (NCBI taxonomy): domain Eukaryota; kingdom Metazoa; phylum Arthropoda; class Insecta; order Diptera; family Syrphidae; genus Philhelius; species Philhelius festivus. The sequence continues at coordinate 213,302,534 of OZ007555.1, read as the reverse complement.
TTGTCCAGTGGTATTAACTTTGCTTCTTTATACAGATTCCTTGTTGGAGCATCTTTCTTTCAAAAAGCTTCATCTTTTTCATTGCTGTAGGCGAAATAGTAAACCAGATGGGAAAGGCGTAGGTCAGAACGGGTAGGATAAGTTGTTTGTACACAAGCAGCTTGGTTTTCTTACTTAGTCCATTTCGCCTCCAGAGAAGCGGATGGATCAAGTGCAGATAATAGTTGGCTCGCTTCAACATCAAGTCTGCATGCCTTTTGAATTTGTTGGAAAAGTTGATTCCCAAGTACTTCGTTGATGATTTGACTGTCACTACAGTGTGCAGGTGGGTTTGACGGCGTGCTTGAGTAGTATGGCATATCCGTCCAGGGCTCTACTGAACTCGCTATTGTTTTCCACTCATTGCACAGACAGGCCTTGCGCCTGGGTGCGGAGAGGTCAACTTTAGTTGATGTTCTTTGGGGCTTGCTCACTGAATTACCAGTGGGTCGGAATACTACCTTGCTCATAGCTGTCTCTCCCGGTTCCTATTGACCTCCTCGTGAAACCTGTGGATATGTTACGCAAGTAACTGAACTAACTAGATGGGAACAAAATGGGACGGTATCCTTTAAAAGTAGGAATCCGCTAAGGAGTGTGTTACAACTCACCTGAGGAGTACGCATATCTGGACATGGTTTCTACTTCGATCAGGTCTAAAGAAACGTATATCTGAGGCTGGCAGGCTTTGAGTTTTTGCAGGAAACTCATCTGCAAGCGTTACCCAATTAGAGGTTGCGAAGACCACCGGATGTTATATTCTGGTTCCACGGGAGCGGGAGATAGTTGCCCAAGGTTTGTGAGCAGTATGTCTTCGGGCTCTTCTATTCCGTCTTCGGATGGTGAGGTGCAGCTGTCGCGTGCGTGTTTGCTTTCTTCAAGCTATCTATGAGGTAGGCCCCCCTTGTGGGAGTATCGTGGTGGCGTGGTTTATTCCAAATGCGGAGACATGGTTTTCAAGCGTGCTTGAATTCAAGAGGTGTTAGATAGACCTCGCCTTAAGCAAGAGGTGTGTTCATGCCTGCAACATGTCACAGCTTTGCGACTCCTGACTCCTATGGTGGTAGGCCACCCGTGGGGTAAAACCGTTTATCGGTAGGCATCCACGTTAAATATATATAAGTTCTGTCACTTCAGTGTCTGGAAACTTTATTTTGATTGCATCACAGAGTGTTTCAAACGCTCGTCTTCGAATGACAGTCACTGGCGTTCGAAAGCAGATGAGTTCAGTCTTTTCGCTGTGAAAAAGTGGTGGCGTATGTGATTGAGTCGTCTGCATAAAGCTACGTCTTTGTACCTGATATGTTGGCTGGTTGATCAGCAGTGTAAACGTTGAACAGCAGTGGTCCAAGTTTTGATCCTTGAGAAACTCCAGCGTTGATTCCTTTGATTGATGACACATGTTTTTCTACCTTGACATAAACAAGTCTATGGGTTAGGAAATTTCTGATTATTCTTATCAAGTAATTAGAAAGTCCAAGTTCCGAGAGTTTGAATAGTAATCCTTTTATACAAACGCTGTCGAAAGCTTTTTCGATGTCCAGCAAGCACGCTAGAGTAGTTTCCATTTTGTTGAGTCCAATTGTAACATCAGTATGGAGTCCCAGCAATAGATGTAGGGTAGAGTGTTTATTTCGAAAGCCATACTGAAACTCCGGTATGACATGTCTTTCTCTTCAGAAAACGTTGAGTTTCTTCAATATCAACGCCTCCAGGCCAATATCCTTCCACATTTGCGCGGTTGTTCTTCTTCGGGACAGGGACAACTTTTGTAGTTTTTCAGGCTGCAGGGAAATAGCTGTTGTTCAGGCAGTTATTGAAGATTATAGTCAACAAGAGAACAGCAAGATTTGGTAACTTTTTAAGTACGTAATTAGAAATCTTGTCGCTTCCTGCTGATTTTTTGGAGTTTCCAGTGAAGATAATGTCAGCTACTTCTTCAGAAGAAGTGAAAACATCTGTCAGCGTCGGCTCCGACCTTGTTGAACAGGGTCACGGTTTCGGTTGTTGCTGATATCTCTTGAAAGCGAGTTTTTACAGCTTCGATAAAGTCAGAAATGTGTACGGGAGGGCGGTCTTTAAAACTATCATGAAAGTGATTTGCAAACGCTTCAGCTTTCTCTGCAGAAGTTGTTGAAACTTCTTGTCCGTGAAGGATGGTGTCAGGAATTGAGTTCGTTCTTCCAACAATCAGATTGATCTTTTTAAACGTGTCACGTCCAAGTTTGATATCTTCGTGTCTCTTCCTGAAATCCTTTTCCTGATTATGTTTTATTGCCTGGTTGAACATTGTGTTAGTGCACTGAAGTTCAGAGTGTAGCCGACGGTATTCGACACTTTATAGCATACTTTTCACCAAGTCATCGCATTCTACTTTGTACAGCTTGGCACTCACCATCATCCAACATCAGACAGCCAAATTTGATTCGATATTCACGTTTTATAAATTGCAGAATTGATATTTCTTAATCTAACGTTTTTACTAACTTAATTTACTTATCCGGGTTCCGATCTATGAAGGGTCTCTTCCTAAGATCATCGATGCCAAAGAACCTGGCCTCCGGGATGTTCTGGTCCTTAAACCGGAGGTTCGATTTTTCTTGGCGCTGTGAACCTGGGGATTGGGATTCGAGTACTGTCTTGGGTGAAACTAAGTCAATTTAGTTAATAAGGTTTTGTTTTCTGGCTAACTTCTACATATTGGTACAGAGTTCACGATTGTATGTTTTCCTCTATTTGCCCTCTTCACACACAAAACCAAATATTCCTCGAAGAATTTTTCTTTCCAAAGAGCTAAGTATCAGCTGTCCCCTTCTGTTTATAGGGGTCTTGAGCGAGCACTTCGTCCAACGTTTGAGGAACATAGTTTTCAATCGGATTTCCACTTAGGTGTCATTCATGATGTTAATATTAACACCGAGGTATGTAGATGAACTCCTCAATAACTTTGAAGTTGTTGATATTAATAGTGACATTTGATTCTACATTTTTGTTGATTGGTTTCTTTGTTGAAAATATGTGTTGTCAGATCTATTTCAAAATGAACAAGTTGAGCCAGATCTTCAATCGCCTTGTAGGATTCTATTACATAACGTTGACAACGTTTTAATAACTGATAGTTTTTTTTTTTAAATATAGTAATCTCGGTGTTAACGCCTATCCTGCACAGCATCTGCCCGGTATGTGATTGAAAATATCATATGATAGGATATCTTCTTACCAAAACATTGTGCAAGTTTGTAAAATTTCGGAAGAGCTATTCTTGAGTTGCACGCCTATTTTCCAAAGTCACGCAACACAGTTGGATCAATTTTTCTGGTATCCTGAGTTCGACCATCTTCTTTGAAGATTCTGAAGAATGATATCATATGAAGCTGTGAATTCGATGAAAAGATTGTGAGTTTCGGCTTGAGATTCGTTGCTCTTTTGCTCATTTGCTTTTTTACATTTTGGGTAAGCTTCCAAACTGCATTCTTGCTATGATACCTCTGTATTTCCTCGATCACGCGCTTATTATGGTTCTTTTTTACTAAGAAGCCAGTATTTATCTCTTTTTCATGTTTTAGATTTCGCGAGTAACTTAGATCCTTCTTTGCCATTTGTTTGTATGTATCTTCTTATGTTTTATATGAATTCCCACATTGACCGTCAAACTAGAGGTAATCTCTGTTATTTTTAAAAGAATCTTGTTACTGGTTGGTTCTCAATTCTTAATAGGGGTGCAATATAGGACATCTCAAGATCTTATTCGAGGCGTTGACCTTCTGAACAGTATTTTTTTGTTTTCGCTGAGGAAAACCGGAATAATTTCAAAAAAGCTAGACAGACAGAAAGACCTTATTTTTACATGACATGACAAAAATACCAAAAATACTTGTTTGGCTATAAGCGCTTTGTGTTGTTTATAAAATGTTCCTCACATTCCAGGTCTTCCCTTTTTTGAAATTAAAGTGTCTTAAATGTGTCTCTTCTAATTCCCAGAATTTTCGGAGCTGCGATTCAATGTCTATGGTTTGCATGAAATTTCTTATTGATTGTGATTGAAATGAAATTGGGGCCTTTCCGAATAAAATCCATCCGAGTGTTGTTTTTTGCATGACCGGCATAGAATTGTTTGTTGGCTGAATCAAATCTGGCAATAAAAGTTCGGCTAATGCATCAGTACCAAGCAAGAGATCAATATTAGATGATCTGAAGAATTCAGGATCGGCCAACACGAATCCGTTCAGATGATTCCAGTTCTCAACGTTGAGGGTACGGGTCGGAAGATGCCCAGACAGTGACTTGAAGATGAATGCTTGCGTTGTCGTCGCAAAAGAGGAGTGTCGCGTAGCAAAAGTAATGTCCACTACTCTTAGACAAGTGCCACTGTTGACCAAACCCAGCCCGGAAACCTCTGCATGAGTTGGCATGGATTTGAGTTGAAGCAACTGGGTTGCAGATTCAGTGATAAATGACGCTTCCGATCCAGAATCCAACAATGCTCGTAGCGTCAACCACTCTCCCAACGAATTCTTCGCTTTCACAAGGGCGGTAGCCAATAAAACTTGTGAGGTTTTGTTTGGAAACGAGTAATGTGAGTGGTGAGAAGTCACAGTATTGGATGAAGAAGGTTGTCTGCTAGATGACTGACATGAAGGCGCATCAGGGTTCATAACTGCTGTTTGATAATTTTGGTTTATAATCTGTTGCTGTCCTTGCGTGGTCGAGCTATTGCTAATTCTTGGTTGCTGATATAATGGCTGAAAAGAATTATTATAGTTCGGTTGTAATCTTGAGGGTTGTTGGCTTTGCTGAATATTAGATGAATGCAATAAACTATGATGTAGTTGTTGACAATGATAGCACCTGCGACCACTTGGACAATTATCTAACGAATGATTATATCCTAAACAGTTTTTGCACAAACCTAACCTATTTATAATTTGACAACGATGGGTAACACTCATTTTCAGAAATTTACTGCATCTTCTAACTGCATGTTTACTTTTTTGACAAATTTTACAGGCAAGTTTCGCTTTATCAACCTGAGCTTGAGCGATGAACGACTGCTTATGTGAAGAATTTCGGGACGTGCTGAATGTACTATGAGTATGCTGCTGGTCGACCGCTTCTAGAGTCCGGAACCGTGTCTCCAAGAAGGATGAAAATTCCCTAAAAGTTGGTAGTTGCTTAGGGTCTGCTCTGTTATTGAGCTTCTCTTCCCACATTTGTTGAGTTTTCGCAGTTAACTTTCGCACAAGTAGAAAAATGATAATCGGATCTAAACGCTCTACTTCTATTTTTAGATTAGCAAGGCTGTGGATTACCTGGGTCGACGTGTACAGAAGATCTTTGATCGACTCCGCACGTTCCTGTGTCAATGACGGTAAATTGAATAAGGCGTTCAACTGAATGTTGACCAGGACGCGTTGGTGATCATAACGATCCTTTAACAGTGACCATGCTTTGGCGTAATTATCACTTTGAATTTTTAAAGTTAAGAGCAGCTTCTCAGCATCGCCGGTTAAACTAGTTTTAAGTGCATCTTCTGGATGTCGGAAAGCGATGCTTTACTTCCCACAAGGGTCATAAAAAGGTCGTGAAAATTTGGCCAAGTCTCATAACTGCCGTGGAATATAAGTATTTTTATAGCTGGTAGATGAATTTCGTCGTTCTTATACACATTTTCCTTTGCAGCGACATCTTTAGACTGCTGAATGCTACTACCACCAAGACTTGCCAGCGAGTCCATAAGTTTTGTTTGAAAATCGCAACAATCTACTATAAAATTTTCGTAAATAGTTTCGGCTTCCCGCTGCTTCTTCGTTTCATCATGTTCAGCTTCTAAAAACTCTTCATATATGGCGGATACTAATTTCCACAAATCCTCCAGCTGTTTTATTCGTGTTTGAACATAATTGATGCTAATTGCTTTGCCTTTTTTGCCGAAATTTTCAACGTCCTTTTTTAATTGATTATATCAATACCTTCCCGTAAGAATGTATTAAGCGACATTTTTAAAATTGTTCAGGAAACGAGAAAAACGTTTCATTTAGTTATTTTTTTGTGTATTTCATTGGACGAAACAAATTTAAAAATGTCGCTTAATACATTCTTACGGGAAACAAATCTGTTTCATCCAATAAAATACACACAAAAATAACTAAATGAGACGTTTTTTTCGTTTCCTGAACAATTTTAAGAATGTCGCTTAATACATTCTTACGGGAAGGTATCGATATTTGGCGTTGATTTTGCCTTTAATAATGACGTTGACGTTGTTGATTTGACTTTGACGTATAATCCGATTTATGACATTTTAAATTTCTTATAGTAACATTTACATGTGCTGCTTTCATGTCCATTTCTTATTTTTTGCCTTCAATTGCATTGACGATTGCTTTCAACAATACTACACTATCCCAACGGTAGTATGAATGTTGGAGCATTTCCAAAAAATTTAAAAATACGTTCTCGATCTCAAAGCTTGTTCTCAATGACACTCCCTATGTCAGCTCACAAGATAAAGCCAATGTCTTTGCAGCATAGATTGTTATGTGTCCTCCTGTACTTGAGAATGCAAACGTTTCCATGGGTCCAATATTTTTTCGTACTCGTACAATTGCAACAGTTCTCAAAAATCTTAAAATATATAATTCCACTGGCTCGGATAGTATCCCTAGCATTGGTCTGGTAAGATGTTCCTAAAAGCTGGTAAAACTACTGCGTAAGCTTCTCCATCTGTCCTTCTTTACTGGTCTCTTTTCGAATGGATGGAAAACAGAATTTGTCTAGCCAGTTCTTAAATGGAGCGAATCTTCTTCCTCCTCCCTTAAACTCCTTGAATGGCAGCTCATGAAATTCTGTTCTCTACTCGAAGCATTGTCCATTAGCGAATAAGAACCGAGTAGAATTCAATGCTTCAAGAGCTCAATGTTGCCCCTGTCGTTAAGGCGAAACCCACCCTCCATGCCGATATCCATGAGCGGTACTTGCATTGAGAAAACCGAACCACTTTCAGTTTTTGGTATCTACATTGCATCTACATCTATTTGACGTCGACAAAAACGCTCCTATAAGTCCTTAGATTTCCAACCGAAATGCAAGAAATTGTTTGCCCCTTCTGATCTGCCTGTAATTTATAAAGCCTATATTCATCAAAAGCTTGAAGTAGATAAAATTCTCATATTTGGGCAGGTGCTCCAATAACCCATTTGAGTTTCTTGTATAGAATCCAGAAAAGAGCTTTTAACATGATAGGTAATAGCTGTCTACAAGAAACGAACAGCGCAAAAAGTATTGTTTCTTCGAAAAATGTGACAAGTCCTCCAAGAGTATCTCTTGTTAGGTAGAAAATTAAAGGTTTCCTTCATCCTTGATAGCACGCCCGGAAAAGTTTGAGAGTTGTAACTCACTAGGTTTCAGTTCTCTATGAGCTATAATTATTTATATTGATTCAGAAAGTTTGAAGAAGTACATGCGACTAGAGAAACACGTGAATGATATGGATAGCAATTCTATAAGTCTTGTCTCTGATGCACAACCTGGAAACAATAACTGCATCTTTCGAGAACGTTCTCAAACACCTTGATGTTGTAGGATATTTTAAGATACTCCATAAACTAAATAGACTCGTCGCTTCAGAAATCTGAAGAGGAATATAATTGAGAAGGCTTTTACGGCGTAAGCAATAAAACCACTTCATATCTACCCCAAGGTACCTCTATACAAACAAAACTCAGACAAATATTATTATTATTAGTTACAAGGCTTATTCTCAAAATTTTGTTTTCCTATGGATAAACTGATGCGGAAGTGCAACCTTAGTTTAAAATCTAATTAAAACTTTCTAAACCACATCTCCGTTCCATCATCACAAATTTGATTTGCTGCATCTTACTTCAAAGCCCATCATACTACCACTTGGCCAATGATGCCATGTAATTTCAATTTGCATCCCATCAGCCTATTCTTATTCTATATATAAATGTGTATATAGAGCTGTCTCGAAACCATCGTCAAAACCTTTGAAAGTCTCCTCCATCTTAATAATATCATCATAGTGAGTCTAAGGCACCAACACCTTATACACTATTAAGTGAGCAATTTTAATGAACCGAACAATCCTCAGAAGTGCAATAGGCACAGATGAGCATATACCCATATGGATACGACACTTCGTTCGAAACAACAGCCAAAGCATCCTCCTGCAAAAATAAGAGAAACATTTCGTTACATGTGCCAAAATGATGGATGTCACCTTAAGGAGTTGAGGCAATTCCTCCAACATAATACCAGTATACCAGCCCAGCTATAGGCACACATCTCGCATCATAAATAACTTGAGTTTCCTCCCTACGCCCACCGACCACCACCATTTCGCTGAGCACCATCCGACTCGTTTTGAAGAAACTCCCAAGTACTGGGAATGTGTGTCCCATCCAATGGCAAGATTGAAACATTCGTTTGTCTTCTTCCAAATATGGGAGCACAACTCTCAGCACTGGGGCGCAAAAGGAAGTCAAAGTCAGTGTGCCTGCCTGCCACCACGGAAGATTACACCAAGCCAGTGCAAAAATTAATATTAATCAAAGGAGCTAGCGCGACGGGACCACCCGAAAATAGTTCTTCACCGCTGCTACTCGGGGTGATGTATCAGCTTTCGTCTTCGTCTTGTTTCCGAAAATGAAATAATGTTTCATAAATTTTCGCGCTTCACATATTACTGAGGAATATATAGAAAACCAGAGTACGCTTTCGTCGAATTGTTGTTTATTTTGAAATGTTGGGAAAAACGGAGAGGCCCATGTGAAGTGACATTCCATATAGGTGGCGTGGCGGTGGCAAATTAAATTTTTTCCATGATGAAGAACATAACATATATCATGACAGGACGAGGACTCCTGCTCCAGTTCACGGTTCTTGGTTGCGTTAGATTTGATTTTGAAAACCATGATTAGAGTATTGCGCTTTGGCATGGGTGAATTTATTTCGATGCGAGCCTTTGCTTAAGCTAGAAATTGTTTGAAAGGGTATTTAAAAAGATCCGCTTTATAATTAGAAAACTAGCATTTCAAAATGTAATTACATATTTATAATTTAAAAAATCTCGCGTCTAAATATCTATTCGTCGGGAGAGAAACTAGCTGAGCCAAACTGTAGTGCTTGGGTGAAACGCATTTTGACTAAAGTTCGCGAAATAAACCTTCAAATGGATTCTTATTATAGGCCAGATTTGCTGAAGAGAGTCCCCGAAAAGATAGACATAACGATGACCGAGAAAAGGAATTAAGTGGGCTCGGCAATACCGTCTGTCTGTCTCCCTATACAGCCTAAACCACTGAAACTATTTTCTTGAAACTCGGTTCGGTACTTAAGAGCCTTATGTGATTCCCTAAAGGAGAAATTGAAAGATTTTCTCTAGCTCCAAAAGTAACGCCATACAGCCGTTATACGAAATTATATACATACATATATGTCGAAAACGAATTTGATAAGAAAAAATAAGTGTGCTGTTATGAGCATGGACTACAGTTTGGTCATACAAAATTTTGGGCAAAATGTCAGTAACGGTACCTGTCATAGAACGGTTTTTTTGATTTTCGAATTTCTCATCAACGGCTCTATCGGTCTTAACCAAAATTTTTAAGAAGGCGCTCCTTTGCATTTGAAAAAGCCTAAACCACTGGACCTATTTTCTTCAATCTCGGTAGTTAAGGGTCTTCTGTAATTCGCTAGAGGGGAAATTGAAATTTTTTTTTTTAGTTCCAAAACTAACGGTACCCCCCATACACCCGTAATGCAAAATCTTATTTATCTCGTAAACGGCTCTAACGATTTAGATACAAAAAAATTATGTGTGTTATTATGGACATGGACTACATTTTGGTCAAAAAAAAATGTTTGGGAAAAATGTTATTAATGGTACCTGTCATAGAACCGTTTTTTTGACTTTCGACTTTCTCATTGACGGCACTAACGATTTTACCTAACAAAAAATTTTCAACAGGAGCCCCCTTAAGTTTAAAACAATATTGTATGTACACATATTAAAAAAAATATTTTTTTTTGTATTTTTTTTCAAAAATCATAATCGTGTGAACGACTATTTTTTGAAATTATTTCCTAAAATCTATATTACTAAGCACTTAAAATTGGCATCCCAAATTTTGATCTAGAAAAATTTGAAAGAAATTTGTTATATAAAAAATTAGTTTAATAAAACGATTTTTAAACTTTATTTGCACGGATTCATACTTTTCCGGAAATCAGGCAATTTTGAGCATTTCTATCTCATTAAATCCATGTTTTATATTATTTATAAAATGTATTTTAAATTCCAAAGTACTTTTACATAAGAGCAAGAGCAAGTTCGTGCGATCCAGTCGTGCATTTTATTTGCTCAGTATATTCAGGATAGGCCTCCGTGCTGACACATTTCGAATCAACTAGCTTAACGCCTTTTTAACATTATATTGACAAATCCACTCCTGTCATAATAGAGATGTGGGTGGCGCATATTTCAGTTTGTGTTTTTTTTTTTCGTTGACACCTCGAGTTGTATTTTGGTTTCCTTTTTCGTAATTTTTTTGTTTTTCAAAATGAAATGTCATTGAAAAATTACATTTGGGAAAATTAAATCTTCATACCGTGACTATAAAGCCGGGCAAAACTTGTCAAGAATAATGATACTATACGCAATTTACGGAGGGGGAAACATTTCTTAGAATAAAAAGAAAAAAATATGTACATATATTCGTTTTGTGCGAATCATGGTGTAATTTCGAAAGACATTTTTGATGCGTGTAATGACATGACAAGTTTTAAAGAAGAGTAATAGAAAAAGAGTAACATTAGTACAAAATGACTTCTTCATTACACATATTTGCGAAATAGAAAAAGGAGCAATAGCCATAGAGATTGAGGGGATTTAAATTTAATTCGGCTCAAAGAATATGTGGAAACCTTATCAAATATAGTATTCACAAGTTTGTTTATGATTTGTTTTTAAATATGTAGCTTAGGTTTTGAAGCTTATTTATATAAACTTAGACACATAGAATTTGTGATGATTTTCCTTCGTCGCTGAGGTAAACTCGTCTGTGGTCAGGATTCTTCCCAAAGAAGCAACAAAACTCCGTATGAAATAGTTTTTTTTCCTAAATTGCTTAGCTGTCATTTAATTTATTTCTTAGTTTTCAATTCGAATACGGTTTTCAAATAATTTAGTTTACAATATTCGATGGCGTAAAATAACTCACACGGTACCGCATTAGTCCAAAGCACACTACGCAACCTGGTTAACAAAATGGTCGGAAGCTCTCTCTGAAGAGAACCTTATCTGTCCAGCACTATTCTTGAAAGGAATACCAAGGAACTTAGCAGTCGGGGCCCTATGTCCCTAGCACGCAACGTATGGAACAAAACGGTAGGAGCTCTCAGAGGAGATCCTGTCCAGCTACTCGAAAGGAGCTCAGAGGAACGAAACCATTGGATTAGTAAATAACTAAGAGAAAAATAATAATCCTAATAATAGGGTCTGCCCTAATATAGCTAATGGTCCTAAAAATGTGTATACCATAATTTTTTAGATCGGTTTCTCAAGCAGAGTAATGCATCTCTGTCGCCGAAACGCCTTATACATAATATGGTTTTTGTGTACGACTTGATCTTAAATTCTCCATACACCAGATTGGCATCCACACTTGGACGAGAATTAAAGACGATTTTGTCATATTGTTAACTTCCCTTAACCAAATATGCGTCTATAAGTCAGTGTCAATTGAGAAGTTAAGAGACACAATAAATTGTACGGAATTCCAATTTAGTATTGACTACACGAATTCAGGTGGACAGTAAATGTGCATTATGCTTTTTTGTTGAGGCGGTAATATGATTAGGGGTGTGTAATTGTTGTAACGCTTTGTTACTTAAGTTTTAAGATGCCAGTAATTTCACCAAACATTCCATTATATTATGTAAGTCAAAAAACCAACAATCAATCATTTTTTGAAATATACCTAATTACCTTTTTATTAATAGCTGTAAGTTTGACAGCTGTCAGTTCAACTTCTGTCAGTTTGACATATGACAGTTTGAATTCTGTCAGTTTGGCATCTGTCAGTCTGGCATCTATCAGGTTGACATATGTATGTCAGTTTGAAATCTGGTAGTTTGACATGTGGCAGATTGACATTTGTCAGGTTGACATGTGTGACTTTGACAGGTGTCCGTTTAACATCTGTCAGTTTAACATCTATCAGATTCACATCCTTTATGTCGATTTCCTTTACACATGAGAAATCAATTTCTGTGTGAAGATTTCGATCTCCCGACAGATTTTACGTTCCTTCACACCAAAAAAATCGATTTTTTTTTGACAGAGATCAAATTCTTCGAATCCGTATTTGAAGAGGGATTTAAATGTATACGAAATACCCACATCACAAGAAAAAAATTGACACGGGATCGAAATCCCTAGTGTGTAAAGGAAATCGACATTAGATTAACATGTTACTCTGACAGCTCTCAGTTTGACATATGTCAATTTGACAGCTTTCAGTTTTAAATTCGTCAGATTGACAGTTTGACATCTGTCAGGGTGATATCTGTCAGTCTGACATCTGTCAGTTTGACATCTCTCACCTTGTAAAGGAAATCGACATTAGATTAACATGTTACTCTGACATCTGTCAGTTTGACATCTATCACTTTGACAGCTTTCAGTTTAAAATTCGTCAGTTTGACATCTGTCAGGGCTACGCGAAAGACTGTGTTTATGCAGAAAAACCTTTAACTCTTGAGCACTTAAAAACCAACATTCGTCAAGTTATGGCTGAGATACCGCCCAATATGTGTCAAAAAGTGGTCGAAAATTACCTCAAAAGAATCGATGCTTGCAATTTTGACAGCTCTCAGTTTGTCATATGTCGGGTTGTTAACTGTAACTCTGAAATCTGTCAGTTTGATAGCTGTCACTTAGATTTCAGACAGTTTTACAGCTGTCATTTCGACATCTGTCAGGTTGTCATGTCAGTTTAACATCTGTCAATCTGAAATTTTTCTGGTTGACATCTTGACTTTGACAGCTGTCAGTTTGACAACTGCTACTTTGACAGCTGTCAGCTCCACATCTGTCAGTTCGACATTTGTCAGTTTAAGTTCTGTTAGTTTTAAATCTGTTAGTTTGAATAATTAGCTATGGACGAGTATATTATACATATTACATGCATACATATGTATGTACATATATACGAGTATATTAGTGAGAAAAAATTGTTATTAATGGTACAAGTTTTTTGATTTGCGACTTTTTCATTAACTGCTCTAACGATTTTAACCGAAATTTTGCTCCTTTCAATTTAAAACAATATTGCATGTATGTATGTATGTAAAAATTTTCGAATTCTAGTTTTTTTTTGAAAAATCAATATCTTGAAAAGGAGTAAACGATTAGTTTTTGAAATTATTTCCTAAAATAATAAAAATATAACCTAGATAATATCCTATTCTTAAAATTTGGATACCAAAATGTTTGAAAGTATGAAAACCTTTTGTTTAAAATATGTGGCTGTATGACAGTGTGAACTGAGAAGATAAGAAACAAAATTTGGTGGAATTTTATAACTACATTCAGTCAATGGGCAATTATGCTTTTATAATAAGGATGTATGTAGAAGTTATAACGCTTCGTTACAAAATAAAAAAAAAAAAAAAACGAAATCTGAAATCTTGAAGCTTGTCAAAAGTTACATCTATTAATTTTTACCTAAGTTAAAAGTTATTTTACGTTTACTTCTCGTATACCGCCCTAGTTTAATTGTGTCATATTATTCGCTGTCGTAATTGTCTTTCCTGTTCACTGATGTTCAAAAATCATTTTAAAAACGATGCATTAAAAAAACAGCAAATTGAGGCAAATTGGTCATCGCATTCAGACAGTTAGTGTTAATAGCTTCATGGTCGCCTGAACGTCTTAGTCATTAAGCCAACACTCTGTTTGAGTATCGATGATGCGGCCGACACTTAGCTATTTCTGTGCTGCTTCCCATATTATCAGGGTGCTAAAATGACTGTCGTATGCGCATAAAATCTAACGACAATCAATAAAATCATAACCGTAGTGTTATTAATTAATTTCCATTACGTTACATTTGCTCGATTGTGTGTTGTGGAAATGTAGGTACGTTCGGCTCCTACAAATTCAGGATCATTACCTGTTCTCCGGTCATCTGCCAATTAAATGATAAAACGAGCTGGATAAAATGTTTTAAATGATGATCTCATATAAAAGTACTTAAGTATCTGTATCTGGAAAGTTTAGATGGTGTACATTATGACCGGAATTATGAGATGCTTGTGGTGTAGTTTGGCTGCCTGTAAGAATGGCGAAAAAATTTTGTATATGAAATTTTATAACTAGCTATAGTTAAGCAAAAAGGTTCTTAAGAGGAAAAAATAAGTTAAGGACTGAAATTTTGGCTGAACATTGTCAATGGAATTCTGTATAAACTGGAATGAGTTCCAAAGTATGGAGAATTCTACTCAAGTAACACAAATAAAAGAACATTGTACCATCGATAACATGTTATTTTAGAATATTTTGAGGCACGAGTTTTGGGACCAAGTTTATTCAGAAGAGTCCAATTACTTCATTTGGTATTTTTATATTCTACTGATTTTTTAAAAATATTTGAAAAAGTAATGATTCATAGAATTACTTCTTTCCTAAATAACAACAAATATTCTGAGTGAAAATCAATTTGGTTTCTGCTCAGGAAAGTACACTCAAGATGCAATTCTTAGGCTATGTACAGTCCGCCTTACGGCAGCTTTAATGAGAATAAATCTACCATGGCTCCCTTCATTTATACGGAAAAAACATTTGACATGGCTGATCACGATCTATTTCTAAGCGGGTTATATAGTGCATGATTTAGGGGAGTTATTTTTTAATGCCTGTAATCATATTTAAAGGAAGAGTTCAAAATGTTATTATAAATAAAACACATAGCGAAGCTCGTTTTTTAAAAATGGAGTACCACAGGAATCTGTACTCAGGCCCTTGTTTCTTTTTTTTTTTTTTTTAATTTTCAAGTTTTCAGCCAAATTCGGATCTTAATTGTGTCTTACAAAAAGAAGAAACAATTATTTTCACTAACTTTTATTAAAGTTAAAATCATCCAATACCTATATATTTTATATTTTTAGTATCACAATAATTTCATTTCGAAATTTAAAAAAGACATATTTTCATTGTTTCTTTGGTTTAGTTTAGAAGAAATTAATAAATTAAATGCACGACTGGATTGCACGTACTTGCTCTTTTGTAAAGGAACTTTGTAATTTGAGAATTGCTTATAAATATAAACGCATGGATTTAGATAGAGCAAAACGTTAAAATGCATAAAATTGCCGTCTTATTTCTAGAAAGAAATTATAAAAACAAAGTTTAAAAATCGGTTCATTATTATATTATTTTTTATATAACAGATTTGTTTAAAATTTTCGTAAGAAAAATTGGGATGCCAATCTCAAGTATTTATAAAATACATTTTAGAAAATAGTTTTTATCACTTAATTTATACTATCTATATTTCAATAAAAAAAATTAAAATAAAAAATTACTGACGTAGAACCATTTTCCAAATTTTGACCCTGTCATTGTTTATCTGAAAGTCCTGGATTAAGAAATTTCATTAATTTTCAATACAATGTGTTTCGAATTGTTCATTCGCTGTTTTTTTGGGCACCTACATACTTTTTACATTGTTTAATAAAATTAAAATATAAAAATATATAAAATAAAGAATTTCTAACCCAATTCAATTTTTTTAAACAAATAAGTTTAAATTCAAACGGTTTGATTTTTCAGTTGTGAAGTAGGCATGTTGTTCACTTCATAAGCAAAACAACGCATAATTTTAACTTCCTTTAACAAACTTTTCATGATAAGCTACCCTGGCTTACATATACGAGTATATACGTAACAATAAAACAAACTAAATCAAATTTAATTCCACCACAATGACCAATATGTACTCCCTTAATAACCCTTCATTATTATGTAGAAATTAAAAGCATAACTTGTTACATAATTACAGTTTGTTTCAACAACTATTAAACATGTTTGTATTGAGTTCAGTGAAAACGCGTGCACCAAAAACATTATAAATAACATGTTACTTTGCACTTACCTTCGAAAATTATCCCATTTGCTTTGGAAAATTCGAATATACAATATGCTGATAAGGGAGAGTCGGGTACAGTGGGGTAATAGTTGAAGAAATTTGAAGTGACACATGTCCAGCAACATGTCCACTCCGGTGCGGAGAAAAGGTCGACATGATTCCACTCGAAATCTTGGAAGGTCACCCATAATTTGTTGCTGGGTAATCGTTGTATGTCTACGACATTTGACACACTTCGTGTATACCTTGCGCAAAACCTGACGAGCTCCAATTCTCCAGTTTTATAAGTTTGCTGATTGGTTTTGTGGAAAGAAGACGTTTGAGGACATCTGCAAAGAAATGCTTTTAAGTGATTCAAATCCAGATGGTGAATGCTTCTTCCAATTCTTCAGGCTGAAGATGTCGTTGATATTGTAGTGGAGTTACAAATTAATTTTTACGAATCTTAACAGCATGTCAAATCTCTCTAATGTGTCTTAATATATAGGCCGTAGAAACGCATAAGCTTTTTTATGTTAGAATAGCGATCTATTATGTCCCATATGACTGATACCTACGAATTGCTCAGAAGACTGGTGGATTCCGCTCGTTGATCAAGATTTGACTTAGTTACACAGTCAGCGGGATTGTCTGATGAAGGAACATGGAACCAGTATTCAGCTGGTAGCACTTGTTGAATTTCTGACACAGGTTAGGAACAAACGTTTACGACTTCCCAGGCTATTGGCAAATCCATCCAAGTTCTACGGTTGAGTCCATCCATAAACGTTTTTTATACTGAATTTCATAACGGTTTTGACATGTCCAATAACTCGCGATAACAGGAGAGCGCCACACAGCTCTAAGCGTGGAAGTAACAGCGTGTTGGATTTGAGTGGATTGACCCTTGTCTTAGCAACAAACATAAATGTTTCCATCAGGGGTAATGGATCAAGTTTAAACGACAGCAGCATAAGTGGATTGCGAAGCGTTCGGGACACCAGTACCGACCCATCTAGGAACTTTGATTTCAGCGAGGCAGGTAATATGGTCCCTATAGTTTAACCATTTTCATTTGAGATCTTGGAGCATAATCTTATGTCAGTCAACTTTGGGTCTCCATAGACATTGGAGAAGTATTTTTGGAATAATTAAGCATGGCGAAAACAAGCCCAGAGGATCGAATAATTTCGCTATGTCTGAAAGCAATAGAAGTTTAGTTAGTTTTGTTTTACCTATTTCGTGAACAGGGAATAGAAGATGATCTGATGAAGGATCCAATTGAAGACCAAGTGTTCCAACGCTATTTGAGTCAGATAAATCCAAAAACTGAATGATTTCGCGCCCAACCTCTGGAATGGAATCCATGAGTGTTGACGAGATTGATGACCACTTTCGGAGGTGAAATCCACTTCTTCTATGGATTGTAGTTATATCGACCTATAGATGTTGCGAATTAGCTTCTTCGAAACAGCATGTTAGTAAGTCGTCCATATAAAAGTCTCGTAGAATGACTTCCGCTGCTAAGGAGTTATGTTCATCTTTTGCAGCTTGTTAAGGATATTTCACTGCAAAATGTGAAGCCGACCCAACTCCGTAGGTCACTGTTAGCAGCCTGTAATATTTAATGTCTTCAGAAGAAGAATCACGCCAAAAGATTCTTTGGTAAACTATGTGATTTCTATCAACAAGTACTTGACGATACATTTTCGCTATGTCAGCACTCATAGCAAATCGGTGTGTACGGAATCTCAGCCGTGTTGTGAATAAATCTGTTTGTAGCTGAGGTCTTATCATCTGAGAATCGTTAAGGTAATATCCAGAATTAGTACGGCAGGATACATTAAAAAAAAAAAACTCAGAGCTTGGTTGTGGCACTCGTATTTTGTATGACAAATCGATGCGGCATATAATAGTGCTCACCTGGTTTCGGAGTTTGATGTACTTCTTCCATATGGCCTAGTTGAATGAATTCAATTTTCAATTTCAATTTTCAATTTATTAAAAGTGGTGTACAAATAAGACATTGTCTTTTATAGTACCTGAGTTAATACAAAAATAGTGCGGATAAAGGAAAATTATAAAAATATAAACAAATTAAAAATAATTTCAAGTACCTAATTAATTTAAGAAAAATTAGAGTAAGATTTTTTTTTTCAGATAATGATTATTTCAAATTGCTGTTTGAGTATTCAGTTTGAGATTCTTATCGAAAATTCAAAAATAATGCTTTTTTAAACTTTATAGTTCCTATAATTTGCCTTACCATTATAGGCAGGGAGTTCCATAGTCTGATGGCATAAACAAAGAAAAGTCTAGACGAATTCAAATAATTAGAGGAGTGAGTTATGAGGTTCAAGGTTCGAGCAGAACGCGCAAAGCGGAGTTTATCAAACAGATAAGGTGGTGTCTTACTATGAATAATCTTATGTAAAAATAAGCAACATCTTGAATCAAGAAATTGCTTGAACGTACATCCTAGGACAAGTTGATGATATTGGGAAACGTGGTCAAATCTTCGCAAACCATAAACGTACCTGACCATGTCATTAAAAGCAACAGCCAATTTCTGCATGGAGTGTGAATCAGGCCGACAGTTAACCACTGCAGCATAATCAATGATAGGTAGCAACAGAGATTTAATGAGCCTTAGCTTAGTGTCTAAAGGTGTCAAGGTGGAGAAAAGATTTAATTTTCGGAGACCACCATAAATTCGGCTGATGGTGAAATTGACATGATCATTTGCTGACAGGGTGCGATTTATTTTAAAGCCTAAATTAGTGACACTGTGACAGATTCAACAAATTCAAGTTGAAAACAAGAAATAAAGACAGGTGGAAGATTTGTCACATCAAATTTCTTTTTAGAAATAGCAATGATCTGCGATTTAGCAGGATTAAGAGTTAACCCGTTGCACAATGACCAATTGTAGATCTCTAAAAGGTCTTCATTTACTCTGTAGATAAGGTCTTCCAACAAGTTAAATGGAGCGGAAAGGTATAATTGGACATCATCAGCATAAAGATGCAACATTACATTTTTGCACACTAGGGGGAGGTCATTAATGAACATGCAAAATAGCAAAGGACCCAAAATTGAACCTTGTGGAACACCAGAAAGTAGATTCATTGAATCCGAAAAAGTGTCACCAACTTTAACTCTCTGAATTCGGTGTTCCAAGTAGTTTTTAATTAAGCATACCGATCTTCTACTGAAGCCAAAGTACAAATCCAGTTTTTTACATAAGATCTCGTGGTTAACTCGGTCAAAGGCCTTGGAAAAATCAAGCAAACATAAAATAGTCAATTTATCCATATCATATTGAATTCTAATGTCGTCAAGTATCTTAACCATTGCCGTAGAACAGCTATGATTAAGGCGAAAACCCGATTGTACCGAAGAGAATAAATTATGGCGGCTAATGTGGTTAGAGATCTGCTTCGACAAAATTTTTTCAAAGACCTTAGACAGGCAGGGTAGAATGCTTATGGGTCGGAAGTCAGCACAAGATCAAGGATGGGTTTTTTTGGGTACAGGAATTACTTTGCCTAGTTTCCAGCAATCAGGGAACGATGAGCTGGTTATACAAAAATTAATTATGTGTGTGAAAATGGATAGGATTTGAGGTAGTATAATTTTTATAAACTTAATTGGAACACCATCCTCAACTATAGAATTAGACTTAAGGGGGGTGGCCGTGGCGCGATGGATGTGTGCTCGCCTGTGAACCTCATAATCACAGGTTCGATCCCTGCCGTCGTCTATGTCGTTTTAATTCCATTAAAAAAAACCTTCTAAAATTGTCATCAATGGGTTGCTGGTTTACTCATTACATGTTGTTCAGGCATAACACTAACAACATGTAATTGAGTTAAACTAGTATGCCCAACAAGGATGAACACGAATAAAATAATGTGAATTATAAGCGACATAGAAATAAGACACCGCATTCTCCGCTTTAGTTCAGCCGCCATCCCTGGAGATAAAATATCTAAGACAACAACCTTCAGTCTCAGAACATCGTGCCACACATCTTTCCTGTCCTTCTTTCTCTTCCGTCACTTCACGCCCGCGCTGTGTTGAAACATTTAAAGGGTAATCTAATCCCTTGAGCGCGGGTAGATTATAAAAAAAAAAAAAAAAAAAAAAAGGGAATGAATGTTCATTATCAAATCAAACTCAGAGATGATTTCAAAATCAAACTCACTTGAATCCCCATATAAAATGCTAACATTAGGTGCAAAGTTTGAAACCTGTACATTACTTAATGTAAAATTGTTGTTGAGATCATTTGGGTCAGGAAAATTATTGTTAACAACCTCCTTTCTACCAACACCAATAGAGCGCAAACCACTCCAAAGCTTACAAGAGGTCTGGTGGATACTTAGTTTAGACATAAAAAACCTTTTTTTAGCTCTTCGAGTAACAAAAGACGAATGATTGCGAGCATGACAGAACAACTCCCAGTTTAAATTAGTGGGATAATGCTTCCATTTTGAATACAATTTACGCCGAATTATGTACCTCAGATGTGAACCACGGACAATTCTTGTTGCGAACTGAAACTGTCTTCAAGGGAACATGTTTTTCATACAGTTCCAGCAGTAAGTATTGAAAAAAGTTGACTTTATCGTTGACATTGTATAAACTGTAACATAAATCCCACGGAAAATTACAAGCATCAGATTGTAAGGCATCGACGTTCAAAGATTTAAAATCGCGGAATTGGAACGTAGACGGAATTGCAACTCGCGAAAAGTCAAGGTTGTAAGTGCAGAATAACAAATCATGATCAGATACACCTTCAATACTAAGTTGATCCATTAGAAAAACATTAGACAGATCAGATACGATCATTAAGTCAAGGAGACTTGGAGCAGAGTTAAGACCAAAACGAGTTTCATGGATGTAACTATTGTACTTCTGGAAGATATGTTCGTCTTTGGCAAAAACTTTTTCCATTCGAAAGAGAGCACGGACGTTTGCATTGCGGCAGCTCCCCAAAGGTCGCTCAGATTTGAATGGTAGTTGGACAACGTAACGCCCATCTTTCTGACAATAATGAGTATCTTTGAAAAACTGCTTACACAACTTCTCCTCGATAGTAAGGTGTCAACTATTGATAAAACTTCATGACTGCTTTCGTCAATGCTGTTTTAAGGACATCTCTAATTCCTGTTTCATGTTTGTGTGACCTTTTTTATTATTAATTTTTCTTATCCTATTTGATTAGACATTGTACATAACATAAATTGATAAATATAATGAGATATAATGATCAAAAATGGAGTTCCACAATAATCTGTTTTAGGTTCCTTAATTTTTCTTATTTATGTGAACTCCCTATTCCAACATAGATTAAGCGGCAAACATATAGCTTTTGCTGATGATATAGCTTTTACATCTACTGGTAGAACATCTTTTTTGAAGCATATTAAAGAGGACTTCGAAATTCTAAGAACTTGGTTTGCTGTTCACAAATTTATCATGAGTGAAAAAACTAAGATGATGGAACTGATACCATCAGGTTGCACTGCAAGGAATTATTGGGGTGGTTTCTATATGAACATATTTGGGTCGTTCTTGGTTGCCCAGAAACATATTATTGGAATTATATCCGGTAGAAACCATTTTACACACAGTGGGCCTCTACTTTTTAGAGTGCGTATCCAATTCTTAGACACCTCTATGTTGTTAAAGTGGTAATGCTCTAACTAGGAACTCTAATATTTTTAAGCTACGAGTTAATAATTAAGCTCTTGTTGATATTCCAATGGCACGTAAATAACATTTGTAATTTTTGAAGTAAAACATCTTTTTCGGTGTTGGAGGTACAAAATTTTCTACGCAGCTGTCAGTGACATTCATGTCAAAACGACACGTTATCAGTCAAAGACAACGACATGTTTTCAGAATACAAAATGTTTGTACGTTTATAGGTTAGAATCTTACAGAGGCTTTGCTTCAGAGAAAGTAAGTTTTATTTCTACCGCGGTCCGCGGGTTTGTCAGTACACACACCCTTTTGTTTTTACGTATATAACTTCAGCTTAACTCCTTAATAAACTTCCCTTACTGTTAGTTATCAGAACTAATTAGAATTTTAATTTTCGAGCATTGCTTTTTACTAAAGATTTCTATGATGTTAAGCTATTGCTAAGAGTAACGACATAATAATTAATAAAAAGTGTTATATTGTTTGGAAAAAGGTTCATTTTTAAACTCAGATATGCTTACACAAAAATGTCTATTGAAATTACCTCACAAAGCTGCAAAGCACCATTTATATCATAGATAGGTATATTTAAGAATCTAATTTCAATATAATTGTAGTCACTGTTGGTGATTCTCCCCTACAAACATTTAAAATTCCATTGGGCTAACGTGACAAGTCTCAATTCGGTGAACAAATAATGATCTTCGTTATACAGCACCGAGACCGTTCTTAATCCCTCCTTCATATTGCATTGCATGCAATCCTCTCAACCATCGAACTCGCGAAGTGGCTTCAGTGTGTATGATATTGTATGTATGCGCCTTTGTATTCCTTTTTAACAACAAAGTTTATTCAATGCCGCCTTGCCAGGATAACTCATGACACGCAATTAATAAAGGACAAAAAAATATAACCAAGCTGACTGATTCCAGGCACTCGGAAATAGAAATATTATTGATTACAACATTAGTCTCTGATCCCATTGGACTTTAGTTGACAATCCTCAAGCAAGGACTTTACGCCAGAACCAAAACATACAAATAGATTGTGGGTGAAACAAAAAAAACCCGTGTGACTATATGATTTTGAAGAGTGAACTGAATCGAAATGCTATATGTGTTCCATATCCTCAAGGGTTTGTAATCTAAAATTCTAGAGCTCTGTGGTTACTCCGCATAATATGCGATGTCGCACTCTAGCTTCTAGTTCTTAGTCGTGGAGTCCAGAGTGCAAAAATAACAAATACATATATGGGAGGAACGTTATAGAAAAATATATTTTAAATGCACAACTGAGTCGTATAGGCTTGCTCATTAATCGTAAGACGTTATTGTGCCGTTTCTGGTGGAAATATTCAAGGGATGTTTAAATATCACCTAGTTGGAGAGAAGTTACTGCCATTTTTATTCTGAAAGCTGGTAAGCCCACTCATCCTGAACCGAAGGATTTTAGACCAATAACCCTATCTTTCCTTTCTGCTAAGGACTTTAGAAAGGTTGATAGAAACGCACATTCGCCTCAAGCTAAGTTGATAGTGTTCTCTAGCGAGCCCAATATGCATACATGAAGGGCAAATCTGTTGAGACGACACACATGAATTAGTCGCCACAATTGAGAAATCAATCCATTTTAAGGAATTTACGGTGGGAGCATTCCTTGACATAGAAGCCCTAAACTCTGTCAGCATCGACCCGATGCGGTTAAACTACATTGACTCCATGCTTCAAACTAGAATTGTTAATGCAGAAATGAGTGAGAGCAAACTTACAGTTAGCACAGGAAAGTGCCTTATCTTGAATCCTTTGGCTTCTGGTCGTAAACCAAATTTTAGTTAAATTAGGGCAAGGTGGCGTTAAAGTCCTGGCGTACGCTGATGAAAAAGTGATAATTGCATCAAGAGCTCTGTTCGAGCTTCTACAAATAGACCTGGACAAGCTTAGTGATTGGGCGGACTTAATGTCATCTGGTTTTGCTTACGAGAAAACGAAACATTCCAAACTTAAATCTCTCCACCGTAAATATCTATATGTATATAACATATAAACTAAGCTGGGAAGACAATACCAAAAAAATGGAAACAAAACTGCAATAGCCTTCTAAACCTGCAGTAGAATTTTTGGCAAGAGATGGAGAATCAGCCCCAAAACCATTCATCGGATATAAACACCGCCATTATGAGGCTTATTCTGACGTACGGCTGTTTGGTTTGTTCACCACCTTGGATAAGGGAACCAATCTTAAGTCCATGACAAAAATTCATAGACTGACATATATATCGGCATAACAAGTGCCACTAGAACCATGTCAACCACAGCCCTAGAAACTCTACTCTGACCTGCCTTTCTCGAACGAAGGAGTTGCCGGCCAAAAGTGATCTACGAGTATGACTTAATGAGTGTAAACATTGGAAAAGGGGCCACTGTGGTCACAGAACCAATGTAAACTTTACTGTCGTAGACATTCAAACAGACTTATTTTATCGTTCATAGATTTTAACCCATTCGCATTAAAAAATATTCCAACAAGGTAGATATGGTTGAAAAAACGTATGCTGGGTAAGGGTCAGACATCTTCTCAGACAACCCACTCATAAATAAATCATTAAAACTCCTAAACGTTTGCATTGTTTTCCAAACAGAAGTTTACGAAGCCGAAAAGTATTTTTACATATGTGAACTGACGACAAGAACATTGATTATATTCATAGCCATTTCGTCAACTGCCACGAAGTCAAAACTGGTTGCTCGTTGCGGCAGTGAATTAAAATTGCTCGGTCACCCTTTGATGGGTCCGGTACACCTTGAAATTTATGAAAAAAAATGACTACTGAAGCTTTTCAGACCTTTATTATCTCTCTCGGTTGGAATCCAAGTCAAAACTCAATGGGAACCCAGATGTGCAGAATGAGAATCGGAACATCTGACTTATACAGAGGGTGTCAAGACAAAGAGGTGGAAGAGAGTTCATCTCAATTTCTTTGTGAATGTCCCAGCCTAGCCAGAGTTAGAAAAGATGCCCTCGGAGAAAACTTTTTCGAAAAACTGGGCGATGTCTCATTTTTGCCACTAAAAAGCATCCTTAACTTCATTCAGAAGAAGAAGACTTCTACTAAATTCTTCCTTATACGCATTTCTACATTACCCAAACCTTGGGGAGAACAATGGATCCACTCCACCGAACCTAACCTAATAATCTTGATGACACTATTTAAGGTTTTTCGATGAAACTATGGATCTTTAGGACCCTATACTTTAACACTTATGTATACTTGTGAGCAAATTAGCTAAAAGCACAAGAATCCTTTATGAGCAATCCATTGCGAAGCCAAAAGATCTCAGATCATTGAAGGAATTCTTAAGATTTTAGAAAATCAAATTCAGACACGGAAATCTTCCCGATCTTCACCGTCCTTAAAATCAAATTAGGCCAAATTATTCTTACAACTTGACACCAAAAGCAAAACCGATCTGCACCCAAGTCAGTTACAGCAACATGTGAGAATTCGACTGCATCACTTATTGACGGGCTATGGAGCCCTTCTTGCGGGAAAACCAAAAGTAGCAGTAGACGAAGAAATGTGTAAGGTCCGTTTTGAAAAAAATATATATTAATTAAATTAAGTTAAATTAAAAAAAAATTATTATTTTAAGATGTTCCGACCGAGAAGAATCCAAATATAAGTAGGGGGGCCAAATAAGGCCTGTTCCCAATAAGACCCATATTCAGAAAACACAGAAACGAACAAATAACGGCGCTCTTTTGCTAATAAGTCAAAACGAATTTTACACAAGGTTTTAATTTTTGTTTTCAAAAGAACGGGTCATAATATAAATTGTAGGTCTACTTCATTGTTTCCAACCAGGGTTTGAACCTCAGTCATAAGATTTCGGAGCAAATTTGAAAAAGAAATGGATCAAATGCAAGATTTCCGGAGTAGATTTGAAACAAAAAGAAAATCCTTCCTTTTCAGGAAAATTAAAACATACATATGAACATAAAAAAATAGTATTAGCAAAAAAGAAAAATAAATCATAGGTTTCATTGGAAAACTTAGTATAATTTTCAAAAATTGTTTTCTGAAAATAAACAAATCACAACTTCAGAAAGAATTTTTAACAAAGGTTTAATGGTTTATTTCAACAATGTCATATTTGTATATAAATTAGATATTAGACAATTTGTCTGTGTGAAAAAAGTGGAGTACCTAAATCTCGAAAAATCGGATTTTTTCCTTCAAAAGTGGAGCAAATTTGCACCGAACGGAGCAAGGTTCGAATCCTGCTTCCAACAAACGCGCACACAGGAATAGTTTAGATTTCATTTATAGTTACTAGGTTCAAGTTGTCTTCGAGCACTTGTGCCTTTAATTTGAATAACCGGTTCGGTAATCAATAGCCAACATTCGTACGTCAAAAGAACGCAAGATCGGCCGAGAACATAACCGTGGTCCTTGAAAGTGTACAAAAAAGCCCGAGGCCAGTGTTACCTCTGAAAATTTTCATAAAGTGTCAAAAAAAAGGTGTCCAAGAAGAAAAAACGTGTCCCATAGAAATGTCAATTAAAACGCAGGTTAAATTAAAGTTTTTATTATAACAATTAAGAACAAAAAAATATTGCATGAACTCAGGTAACATAAGCGATTAACAACTAGAAAAATTGTTTAGATAACAGTTTTAAAAAGTCCTTCGTTTTATATATCATATTATTTCTTTGACATTTGGTCTCTATACTTTTGTGTAAGAACATTAATAGGAAACCATCCTTCCACCTCTTACTCCAAATCTTTGCCTCTTAAAACATTTAAAGCTGAAAGCATTAAATAGCACGTTTTTTGTGACGGGTTGCGTATTGCGTTCCATTTTTCAAACAAATTATTTGTTTTGCTTAACATAGATCCAAAGAGTTGCTAGATTTATAAATTGTCCAAATCGACACATTTTTGAAAAGAGGTGTCCTGGTGTCCGAACGCTAAAAAGGTGTCAAAATGACACTATAAAGTGTCCCCAAAGGTAACCCTGCCCGAGGCTGTCGATCCCTGTGCATGTGCAAGAACTGGGCCTTTCGTAGATTTTAAGTGAGCAAATTTTTAGGCGGGAATTGGGCCTGCGCCCGTACAAGATTCAAATAACCTAGGAGTTCAAAGCTCAACACCGGTCACCGGCATTAGGGAGTCAGAACGACGATAACCACAACGATAACCGCTACGTGCCACAGAACGGACGCACATATAATTAGACGTGAAAAAGTCAATGACTAAAATTGCAAAAAATTCTATTTCTTATCTATAATGGTCTGAAAACACTTTTTTTTCTTGTTTAAGCCAGTTTATCATGGAATACTCGTAACTGACCTCTAAACTTGAAACTGAAAAGTCTTTTTTTGATCTGGTGCGTTTAAGTTTTTTAGGAAAATTATTGTAAAAATTACAATTTTAAGTGAAACTAAAAAAAAAAAATGGCAGATGTTTGTGAAGGTATTTACTTTTATAATTATGTGTTGAAATTGTCTTAATGTTTGTTTGTTGAATACAAAAATTGTGTTATTCAAAGAACAAACAACATTTGTGTCTACCATGTTTGCTTTGGAAAATCTAAATATGTGCCTAGGGTTGCTTTACAAATAAATTATGTGTTTTGGATAGCTGTGAACGTCTACTTTCTGGAAATATATGTGAAAAACTTTGCAAAGATTTGCAAACCCCTTTTTTCCACTTTTTAGGAAAAGATTTCTGCGTCCCAAGGAAGGAATTTTTTGAAGTTTGGTGCTCGAATTCCAAATCGACTCGGACAAAAAAACTTCTAGAATATATTTCGAACAAGTTTAATTCATCAGAACCAAGAAACTACTTAAATACTGCTAAACTTAAGAGAATCATCAGTTCAAAATCAGCCAATTTTGATTTAAAATGGAAGTCAGCTGGAAATCGCAGGGATCGGTTTACTCTAAAATAAAAAAATTGGCTGGAGGAGTTCGAAATTTTTAAAGACTTAAAAAATACAAAAGAAACAGAAAGTTACAACCCTAGCGAAAACTCAACCAGCCATTTAATGTCTGGAAGGCCAAAAAAAAGTTTTGGGGCCTGCGGAGAGTACTCAAAGCGTTCCAAAGTGCGTCACCTTGTAGAAAATGAGTCTCCAATGGAATTGCATTATGCTGCTCAAATGGCCACTCGAAAGAGCGGTAACCGAATTGGTGCAGATATTAAAAAAGAGGTAACAACACTTGTACTAGAATATCCAGAAAAAGCAAAGCAATTTCAGAAATCTCAGGAACATTTAAAGTCATTAAGCTCATATAGTGCAAACGAAGCTCTTGCATTATATGTCGACACTAAAAGCAAGCCATTGAAAGAGGTCACCACTTATACCCATCTATTTATAGCCTGGGTAAGGCAAAGAAAGAGTGTTTTCCTCCTGAAGAAGCAATACATGTGGACGAACTAAGTGCAGCTATTGATGTAAAGGGTATAATTAACCACACAACTCGACGCCTTTTAGCAGTTTCAGAAGAGAATATATCTCAAGCTGTTCCCGATGGAGCTGTACTTAATCTCTTCTTTAAATGGGGGGGAGATGGAAGTTCAGGGCATAGCCAATATAAGCAAAATTTTCAAAAACAGAACCGCACAGATGAATTTTTATTCGTTATTTCGTTTGTTCCCATACAGCTTACGACAGCCGATAACCTTAATCAAATAATTTGGCAAAACCCCCACCCTTCTTCTACTCGCTTGTGCCGACCTTTTAAATTTGTATTTGCAAAAGAAACTGAAGAATTGTGTGTAACAGAACTTGGAAAAATCCGAAATGAAATAGACAATCTGCAAGATCTTCAAGTTAAAGTCGCATCAAAAAACATCACCGTAAAATTCAAGTTTGTCTTAACAATAATCGATGGTAAAATGGCAAACTATTTAACATCAAATAGATCTAGCCAAACTTGCTACATTTGTGAAGCTAAACCAGGTGAAATGAACAAAATTGTAATTGACAACAAACCAAAACCAGAATTTTATGAGTAAGGTCTATCCACTTTGCATGCATGGATAAAAGCTTTCGAATGGTTTTTTACACATATCCTACAGGCTAGATGTTAAGAAGTGGGCCATAAGACAAAAAGATGAAAAAGTTCTTGTGGAAGCACGAAAAAAAAATATTCAAGTGCTTTTTAAGTCTGAAATGGGGCTGATTGTTGACAGACCGAAACCAGGATTTGACAATACGAACGACGGAAATACCGCTAGACGTTTTTTTCAAAAACCATCAAATAAGTGGTCGTATAACTGGTGTTTAAGACTATTTCAAATTTTATTTAAAGTGTTAAATTGATTTAAAATCCCTTTCATGAATTCTTCAAAAGTTTCTATTTTTCGTTGTTCAAATATGTCAAACTTAACGTAATTTACCCTATGTTTTATTTAAGTAATTATTGTCAACCTGTTTAAAGTAACGCTTAATCTCTTTCGTTCTCTTGAAACTTATATTCAGCTATGATAAATCAAATTGTACCGTATTCTGTAAAGAAATGTATCATGTTTATCGTTTATGCAGAAATATTTCTCGATCATTTGGATCTCAGACACAATAAGGGTAACAACCAATAAAATTCGCTCGTCGCACACAGCAAACCTCGTTCGTTTTTTTTCGTCAATTGCTTTGATCGTTTTTGTCTTTGATTACCAATTAAATTTGTGAAAATTAATTATCGATCATTTTGGTCCAAATTCGAGCCGGATTTTTGTATGGATTTTTGTATAGATTTTTGTATAGATTTCGTATAATTATCAATCGATTGTTATAAGATACAAAATTGTGTTACATTATTATTAAAAAAGTTTTACTTTGGCGTTCATCCTTATAAAATCACGTGCGAATTTCCTTGTATTTGCTTTAAATTATAAGGCGATAGTTTATAGCGCATTTATAAGTTATTTCTCATCTTTAAATAATATTCAATTGTTTTTTCGCATCATCGAAATGGCGGAACCTACAACATTAGCCGTGCTTCGTGCAACTCGTGGCCATTTAAAGGGCTCTCTAACGAAATTAGTTTCCTACACGGAATCTATTTCAATCTCAACTCCGTTAGCTGATCTCAAGATTCGGTATCATAAAGTCGACGATTTATGGAAAGAATTCGTTGCTTCCGAAAAATCATATTACACCTTTGCTGAAACTGACAATTATTCCGATCCATTGCCGGAATTAGAAGAATTTGAATCTAAAATTTTAAATGTTAAATCTATTCTTCTGTCAGCAATAAGTGAACGTGAAAACGCCGAGAAAAGCAGTGATCTTGTGGCGCAATTAGTAACACAGCAAAAAATTTTGATTGAGACTTTGGGGAATTCAACTTTCTCCCCAAAACACGATGACAATTGTCTACCATCGGTTAGAATTGACCCGTTTTCAGGCAATTATCGGGATTGGCCTACGTTTCGAGACATATTTCAAAGTGTCGTCAAAAGCAAGCCAAATTTATCGCCAATTCGGAAATTTCAATTTTTGATTTCTTGTCTTCGTGGTGAGGCGCTAAGTCTTTTAAATCATCTTACTGTATGCGATGATTCTTACAAGCAAGCATGGGACAAACTGGAGAAGCGGTATGATCGGCCACGTCATATTGTTAATAATTTTGTGAAAGCATTCATGGACCTACCATCGGTTCATAACTCTGACGTTAATATTTTGCGAAAAATATCAGATTCAGCCGATGAAATCGTACGAGGTCTTACAGCTATGAGTTCGACCACCAGGGATCCGTGGCTTATTTACATTTTAATAAACAAGCTGGACCCTGATACTCGTCAAGCATGGTCTGAGGAATATTTTTCTGAAGACTATCCTTCTATAGACCAGTTGCTAGATTTTTTGGACCGTCGGTGCGAGGCTTTAGAAAGTTGTAAGCCAAGTACTTCTGAAAACCATCGCAATAAAAGACCAGCAATAAGAAGCATGCATGCTTCAACCACATCAACATGTCCCAAGTGCAATGGAAATCACAGTCTTTCTCAATGTCAATCGTTTCTTGACTTGGATGTTCACTCGCGCAGAGAGTTTGTTAAAATAAACAAAATTTGTTTTAATTG
Organism: Philhelius festivus; assembly: GCA_963931855.1. Taxonomy (NCBI): domain Eukaryota; kingdom Metazoa; phylum Arthropoda; class Insecta; order Diptera; family Syrphidae; genus Philhelius; species Philhelius festivus. The sequence continues at coordinate 213,271,541 of OZ007555.1, read as the reverse complement.
CCTTCGAAACGGACATTCTTCGGCACGCTGCCAATCCAAATTTCGTTGCAGATCGTGCAAATCGCGTCACCATAGTTTGGTTCATGATGAATCAGTGAATGGAGCCACTAATACTTCAGCTTTTTCATCAAATAACACATCGCTTAATCATAGCCAGACCATAGACTTCGTTCCTCAAAATACATCCACTCACCATTCGTTTCATCCAGTAGGAAATTGTTATAACCAAACCAGTAACAACGTTTATCAAACCTCGAATAGCTCGTTCAATCTTCCTGCGACATCTTCACAAGCAGTAGTGAATAACCATTCAATTGAAAATACGCAACCTGCAATTCAAACTTTACTTCCCACCGCATTAGCAAAAATCTTAGATATCAACGGAAAATACCAGCAAGTTAGAATTCTGATCGATTCAGGGTCACAGGTATCTTTCATTACTGAGTCTTGTGCACAAAGGCTCGGTATAAAGCGAAGAAACGCTCGTGTCCCAATCTGTGGTATTGGATCTACCAACGTTGGTAAATCCAGAGGCCTCCTTTCGTTGGTAATTACTTCTTGCAGTGATTTATATAGTATCTCAGTCGATACTTATATTCTATCAAAAGTGACTACAAATTTGCCAACAATTTCGTTTACCATCGAAGATTGGAACCACTTACATGAATTGGATTTAGCCGATCCTTCTTTTAATCAATCTAAACCGGTTGACATACTGCTAGGTGCCGACAAAGCATGGGAAATCCTTCAGGGGCAATGCGTTAAAAGTGTTCAAGGCTATCCAATAGCACAAAAAACTTTATTCGGTTGGGTTTTGGCTGGACCACTTCCATTTGCTAATGAACACTGTATAACTTCAAATCATGTCCATTTAGACATCGATTCAATTCTTCAATCTTTTTGGACTATAGAAGAAGTTGATCCAAAGTCAATCATATCAAATGAGGATCGAAAAATCGAAGAACATTTTCTTCAAACTCATCGTCGAGATTCGGGTGGCAAATACATAGTCGATTTGCCTTTCAACTCACCGCCCCGATTTGGTAACACTTTGAATGGAGCAGTTTCACGATTAAAATGGATGGAAAAGAGGTTTTTGAACAACTCGGATCTGCATCAAAGTTATTCTCGATTCCTAGAAGAATACTTGACGCTAGGTCATATGTCGTTAGTGCCTACATTGGAAATCTCCAAGCCAAACGTCTTTTATCTGCCTCATCATGCTGTTTTGAAACCAGACAGTACTTCAACTAAGCTTCGTGTCGTTTTTGATGGGTCATTTAAGGACTCAAACGGCAAATGCTTGAACGATTCGCTAATGATTGGGCCACCCATCCAACGTAATTTGTTTTCCGTTTGCTTACGTTTTCGTCGACATCAGTTCGTATTTACAGCAGACATAGTTAAAATGTTTCGCCAGATCTGGGTGTCCGAAAAGGATATTGATTTTCAGCGCATAGTATGGCGGAATTCCTCTTCGGAGCCTAACAACACTTTAGATTACGTACTGTAACATACGGGACTGCTTGCGCTCCATTTTTGTCGGTTCGGACGTTAGAACAATTAGCAAAAGACTATCGTGAGGAGTTTCCAGTTGCGTCAGATATTGTGCTAAATGACTTTTACGTGGATGATGTTGTTTCGGGCGGTGACACTTTATCTGAAGCCATTTTAAAACGCGATTCCTTAATCAAATTATTTGAAAAGTGCGGTATGCAATTAAGCAAATGGCAAAGCAATTGCTTTGAACTTCGACGAGGTGGTGATAGTCAGCCTTTTCAAAATGTTTCCCTTGACACGGATGCAGACTCGTGGACAAAAGTACTCGGTTTGTACTGGAACTCGAAGAGTGACACATTTAGTTTTCGTTTGAATTATAATCCCAATGATATAATAACAAAACGCCAGATTCTAAGAGACATTGCCCGCATATTTGACCCCCTCGGTTTTCTTTCCCCTTCGGTCGTAAAACTAAAAATACTACTTCAAGAACTGTGGCATCGAAATGTTAACTGGGATGACGAACTCCCATGGGCAATCGCTAGTCAGTGGAAGAAATACCGTGAAGAACTTCCAGACCTCACACAAATTGAAATACCACGAACCATTGGACTTGGACGCAAAACGTTCCAGTTGCACGCATTTTCAGATGCATCGGCATCCGCGTACGCTGCCGTTATCTATTTGCGATACGAGTTGCCCAACGGAACCTTCGAAACGAATATTCTCGCGGCAAAATCTCGTGTTTCGCCGCTTAAGCAACTCAGCATTCCACGATTAGAGCTCTGTAGTGCCGTTTTACTCGCAAGACTACTCGTCGCGGTGCAAAAATCTCTAAATGTCACATTTGAAAATGTATTTGCCTGGTCTGACTCAAAAGTGGTCCTATCGTGGCTTTCATCTCCTCCGCGACGCTGGAATATTTTCGTTGGCAATCGTACGTCGGAAATTCTAAATACTATACCGAGAAATAGATGGTTTCATGTGAGATCAGAATGCAATCCTGCGGACTGTGCATCTCGTGGTATCTTACCGTCGCAACTTCTAAGACACCCGCTTTGGTGGAAAGGTCCTCAGTGGTTGCAAGAAACTAGTTCGAAATGGCCGATAATCAGTGATATCGAAGACCATCCTAGCTGTAACCAGGAAGAGAAGAAAATCTCTACTCAGGTAAATCTCGCTATCGCCGATGATGATCACCCATTTGAGTCGCTTTCAACACGAGTTTCAACATGGTACATTCTGATCCGAATAGTAGCACGAATACAACGAATAATCTGTAAGGGTCACAAAAATACCCTATCTTCTTCACTTCAACTCCAACCACAAGAAATCTTTGATGCTAAAAATAGGATAATCAAATGGCTGCAGTATAAGTATTTTGGTGAATGTATCAAATCATTTCATAAATATGGTCACTTCCCAAATAATTCGAAAATTATTGCTCTTTCTCCATTCTTAGATGATCAAGGTATCCTGAGAGTTGGTGGAAGAATTGAACATGCAAACGTCTCGTTTAATACCAAGCATCCAATCATTATACCTAAAGGACACATCATAGGAAAACTTATCGTTCTAGATGCTCATAAGCGTTTTCACCACCCTGGAATATCAAGCCTTTTCGCGCTTATTCGACAAGAGTATTGGGTTATTGGATGCCGAAACATAATTCGTAAGATAACTCATGAGTGTATGGATTGTTTTCGTCAGCGAAAAGCAACAATAAATCAGCGAATGGATGACCTACCTCCACAACGAATCCATGTGAGCAGGCCCTTCGCGCATTGCGGGTGTGACTATGCGGGTCCTATAACTTTAAAAGTGAAATCGGGTAGAAAACCAACATTTTCGAAAGGTTACATATCGCTATTTGTTTGCCTAGTAACTAAAGCTATTCACTTAGAACTAGTTAGTGACCTGACTACAGACGCTTTTCTTGCCGCGTTCCGTCGGTTTGTCGCTCGACGTGGAAAACCATCGCATCTTTACTCCGACAATGGAACAAACTTCCGCGGATCGGCTCGTTTATTATCCGAGATGCATGACCTACTTTTATCTCAAACCCACAACTCGCTCGTAGCAGATTCTCTCGCTCGTGATGGCATATGCTGGCATTTTAACCCCCCTTCGGCACCTCACTTCGGCGGTTTATGGGAGGCTGGGGTCAAATCGGTGAAACACCATCTTCGACGTGTAATAGGTACCGACATTTTGACATTCGAACAACTTTATACTCTTTTGACCGAAATTGAGGCGATTCTCAACTCGCGACCGTTGTGTCAGATATCGGACACTGAGCTTGACCTACTAACACCTGCTCATTTCTTTTTAGGTGAATCCTACGCTGCCATTCCCGAGCCAATGATTGACGTACCAACAAATCGATTATCCTGCTGGCAACAATTGCAACTCAAAATCCAAGGATATTGGAAACGCTGGCAGATGGAATACTTGACGTCCCTGCAACAACGTTGGCAACAAATTCAAACCAACTTGAAATTGAATGATCTGGTGGTTATAAAGGAGAGCAATTTACCTCCTGGAAAGTGGGCAATGGGCCGTGTCATCGACATACATCCAGGAAAAGACGGCCATGTTCGAGTCGTGACATTAAAAACCGCCAACGGCAACCTAGTTCGCCCTATTCACAAGCTGGCTATACTTCCTTGTTCTGAAACTTCGGTTCAGGGGCGGCGGAATGTTTAAGACTGTTTCAAATTTTATTTAAAGTGTTAAATTGATTTAAAATCCCTTTCATGAATTCTTCAAAAGTTTCTATTTTTCGTTGTTCAAATATGTCAAACTTAACGTAATTTACCCTATGTTTTATTTAAGTAATTATTGTCAACCTTTTTAAAGTAACGCTTAATCTCTTTCGTTCTCTTGAAACTTATATTCAGCTATGATAAATCAAATTGTACCGTATTCTGTAAAGAAATGTATCATGTTTATCGTTTATGCAGAAATATTTCTCGATCATTTGGATCTCAGACACAATAAGTGTAACAACCAATAAAATTCGCTCGTCGCACACAGCAAACCTCGTTCGTTTTTTTTCGTCAATTGCTTTGATCGTTTTTGTCTTTGGTTACCAATTAAATTTGTGAAAATTAATTATCGATCAACTGGTATTGATGCAGATCTCATAAATCGGTTTTACGTCATATTGAGTTGCATATCCTCAGGCCATAGCATCAATTTTTTACTTTTTGAAACATATCTTTTAGAAACTAAAACAATTTACTTACAATATTATATGGCTGGTACTCTATGCCTGTAAGTGTTCATAAAATATTAGCCCTTCCATTGAAGTAATGAAAAGATTTATTGTTCCAATTGGTCAATTGTCAGAGGAGACCGAGGAGGCCCGAAATAAAGAATGCAGACGCTTTCGCCTATCAAACACTAGAAAAATATCAAGAGTCAGCACAAACAAGGACTTACTTAATATGCTTCTCATAACATCAGAGCCATTTATAAATTCTTTAAGAAAGGGCCCACAAACAAAATTTAAATCCTTGTCTTCCGAAGTTACACATTTTTTGATTGAGCCACAACCAAGCCCCTCACCTGTATTGCCAGAAACATCTACGACATGCAGCCAAAATGATTCACCGTCTGAAAACGACTCTGACTCCGAAAGTCAGATTTCGAACTCAGATTAGAAGAAATCTCTATTTTCATTTTATATTTACTTTTTTATACTATAATATTTAAGTAACATACAAACATAGAATTTTTTTTTATTTAAATATTTATTGATTTGCTTTAAATTGTAACCATATTTATGGTTCTTTCTTTTTTATATTAAAATATTTCTAAAAAAAATCAAATATTTTTTTGTCGCGAAAAGACTACCAGCTTATTTTTTTGCAAAATTATATTATTTTTCTATACATTTATGAACATTATAGATGGAAACAGATATTTTCCAAGAAGATTAGAATTTTTCACGTCTAAATGTATGCATTCGATCCACTGTGCGACGCCACGATTGATATTCTGCATGAATGATTTGAGGGTAAGGTTATCTCTCGGATTGGCCACAAAGATAATGCGAATTGACCCCGCTTGCGTGTCTATCCGCATAAACAACAACTGACCGGTGCCCTTAAGGTGAATCTATCTATGATCTATGTAGAAGACTCATTACAAATTAGACTACTCGGATCTATGCCACCGTAAAGCTAAGTGTACACGATTGGTAGATCTTACAATATTGTAAGATCTTACAATGTCTGACAATTATCTACCAATGAGCTGACAAATAAGTTGTGTGTGTACACGGTTGGTACAAAATCTACCAATCTCTTACTTGTACAATTAATTGTCAGAAGTTGGCTGACAATTCATTTTCAGATAGCCGGCTTAATACCTACCAATTAATTGTAAGAGATTGGTAGATTTTCTACCAACCGTGTACACACACAATTAATTGTCAGTTTTTGTTGGTTATGGAAACTGACAATTAAACGCTGCAAATTTTCTGACAATGAAAAAATTGTATGATGCTAAAAAACGAACATCTTACAATTTCTTCATTGTCAGAAACGTCAGACAACGATAAAAATTGGCAGGCCTGACAATAAATTGTGTGTGTACACGATTATCAAATACATTACAATTTACCGTCTTACAATTAATTGTCAGATACATTTTGTGACAATTAATTGTAAGACTACACGGTTGTAAGACATTGTAAGCATGTTTTTCACTGACAGATCTGACAATATTGTAAGATCTACCAATCGTGTACACTTAGCTTAAGAAGAATGATGTCATATTCCATACATGGACCTTTCAAATAAAAACGAACTTTGTTAATACCTCACACACAACTTGTTTCATTCCGTTTCAACATACACCCGCTTTTTTTTGAATAACCCTTTATTAATTGGATTTAGCAACTGCTTCCACAAATCTTAAAGAAATTCACTGGAATGTAAGTTATGCATGTTTGTATATGATTTACCTTAATCTCATTTTCTGGAGAATCACAATTTCTAATTTAAAATTCCTGTAAAGCTCACATGAAAGACATACATTTTGAATTTACTAAACATTTCTTAGAAGTTAGAATCAGGATATCGGGTATTCCAAGTTAACATTTTTATTCTTAAATCACCATTTACCATTTACTCCGGAAATCTCTTTTACAAAACCAATACCTCGGCTTGGTAAGGTTCAAGTCAAAAAATATTGCGACAGGAAGTTGAAGGGCAAATGCACTGTTCCCGCAACGAAAGTCCATGTATCCGAACTCCAAATATATTATTCTACGTTGGGCATTGCACTGTGTACAATATACCAGCAGATACAAAATAGCCATGTTATACATTTGAGTGTAGATATATTGATTGCTCTAGGATCAAACAAGGACGAGTGCGCTGCGTTGGTCCAGCTCGCTACTTTCCACACAGGAAACGAGGTACGCAAACAATTTTCATTCGTTAGAACTAGAAAGTAATAGAATGCTATAGCGCCTGCAGGGATGTGGGGATATCGCAGCACTGATCCTGATTCTGGTGTGCATCCGTTTGAGCACCCGTTACGTCGTGCCGCCCGTCGCGTCGTGCCTCCCTTGTTGCTGTCGTTCGCTTTTGCTTTCCCCGTCCGATATTGAAACCATGTTTTGTGTGTAAGTTTTGCGGACCGAACTTGAAGTCCGGTCTAGGGCTTTGTTCCTCTGTATGTTGTTAAAATTAAATTATACTCGGTTCAATTGACAGAGGACACATCGGCTCCTCCGACCCGGAACACACTCTTGATATATGGGGTAATGTGGATTTGGTCCAGTTGCTTGCACCTATGCACATTGCACATATGCAGGATGTTTGATCCTGCTGTTTTTTATTGTTGTAGATATGCAACGAAGGTTCCAGAACCGACATCGTCGTCCGCCTATTCGCATGAGTTTGATTTTGTTATGCTAAGGCCCATGCCAACGACAAAGGCAGATACAAGGAGAGCAAAAAATCTAGCAAGTTTTGGTTTTGGTACTCTGGTTGCCATATATCACAGCAGCATTCTTTGCAACCATTGTCCTGTGTAATGGGAATTATTCAATTTGAATTTTATCAAGAGACCGCCAATAGCAACGGGAATGTAGTTATCATATTTGACCAACAAAACCCGGTCTATGATAATGACGAACACAGAGACGAGACCTTGTTGCAATGATGGACTCACATGAAGGCTGTTGGGGCTTCTGGCCGATTGAGCTAGTTACATAAATAATTTTGAATGCATTTTGCTAATTTATGGCTTTTTAATTCCTGAATCAGGCCGAAGACTTTGGTCAATGATGTATTACGAGTAATGGCAGCATAGAGAGGGAAATGCTATTGTTCTAACTGTAAACAGTAAATTCGATGAGAATCATGAATTTCTATTAATTTTACGGGGGTTAAATGCACCGAAGTATTTCGTCGATGAATGGTTCAAACTTCAAAGTTTAGAGTAAACAAAGCCTATAATGGCTATAAGGGTTACGATGTGAAGAATTATTAATTGTGGTTCTCGAAATGCGGTTTCAAACAATTGGAATTTCGAGAACTGTAATTAAATGTATTGGTTTGATTCGATTTGCAAATATGTTACATTGCTTGCTGCATGGAATAGGTAATTATAGAAAATACATGTGTTTTCGCTTCAAGGTAAATGCTCTTTTGTTTTTATAATGTATGATAAAATCGATACAGATTTTGAACATGATGTGTCGATATTTACCACGAAAATAGCTGAAACTTTTGACCCTATTGAACAAAACATAAAAAAAAGATAATTAACAAATCGCAAAATTTTACAAAATTGTGGGAACCCTTGGTAAAATGCTTAGTACGTTGGATTGTCGATGCACTTAATAATGGGAGACACTTCTTCAGCGGCTTGGAGGAGCTCTCAGACATTCCAAGCAAAATCATGTTAAAATTCGTTAACGATACCAAATGACTTGAGAATTCCTGATCTCCGAAAACCGCCTTCAACTACAGTACGAAAACGACAACGACTCATGTGTTCCTTGTGGGAGCAGCACCAACGGAGAATGGACACCTCGCCTATCCACTTGCGGTTGTCACTCCTACGTTGATGGGGCCACCTCTACCTAAGATTGGTGAAATTCTCTTTGGTATGGAAACAGCCTCTTCGACTCAACAAAGGACCAAACAAACGAACATATACACCAAACACTGACTTTTCAAACTCATCTACCAGACGTTGCCAGGGGCCACATGCTCCTACGGGCCTAGTGTGGGAATAATTGCTCAAGTGGAGGTAAAGGAAAGGAATACCCCCTGAGAAGGCGTATACCTCTCCCTAGCCAGGTTATTTCAATACTTTGGAAATACCCTCTGACATTTCAGGCTAAAGCTTGCTTTAACCCCATATACACCCTTAACGGGCTTGATCGACATAGGATTATCATAGGTTTCATAACAAGGGATCGCAAACCCTAGGGTATCACAACGGATCTACATTGATCTAAGTGTGATTGTAACAAAATCAACTTTCAGCCCACTAACCTAACCTAACCTATAGTTATTATCGAGAGCGATGGAAAACAGGTGTGGTACATCCTCTTTGGAAAAAGGGAATGGACAACTCCAATACAGCAAATCTCCGGTCGATAAGTTCTCATCCGAATATCAGTCAAAAATTATTAAAAGCTCTGTCCAAATTACCGTACGACAGCAAGATCATACCTGATACACAGGTAACGAAAAAAATGGAACAAAACTTAAAGACAGTATACTTATGGTTTGAGGGTCTCTATCTAAAGAAGACCAGGCTCGGCATAACTAAACCACTATTTTATATCCTTTAATATATAAGGCAGACATTTTTTTGTCAAAATTGGCAGTGTAACTTCTAACGCAATCTACAATAGTAAAAATGGTCGTCAGCAGGGAGCGGTCAACTTGCCAATTCTATTCAATATTTACACCAACGATCTGATAGGTAGCCTAACTCAGGCAATTGCGTATTTCGACGATCTAATAGCGTACAGAAAAGTTACAAGAATATTCAGCGATATTGTAATGACTGGAAGTTCGAAATCAACGTTCAGAAATCTGAAGCAATACCGTGTAGGAATCCATTGTACATAGCCCAAAAGTACAACACGAGAAAGAACTGGCGCAATCTAGTGATCGTAGGGCCACGTGGATTGCCATTGGCGAGTAAAATTGTAGTAACAAGAAATGTAGTAACAAGACCTATTGGAGCCATTGCCCTAACGAAACTGTTGTTTTAAAGCAACGGGCAGACAGCAAAGTGAATGTGATTTGCTACACGGCCTTCATCCGTTCGAGAATTACCTATTTGCCGGTGTGGTTCAACGTTCAAATAGAAAATTTTCTGGTGTTTGAGAGGCAGTGTCTTAGACGTTGCCATCGAATACACAGAACACCATAGTCGGAGCCAACATAAACAGAATTGATATAGCGGCTTATCCGGCCCGATGCATTTCTCTTCTTAGCAAGTCAAGGGCTGGTTCAGTAAAGGTTAATTCGCTTACATACCACATTGTCGGTAGAATTGTTGGTATGCGGCTCCCTTGTGTTCAAGACGCCCGCCCTCGCACAAAGCGGAACGGAGCACCTGCGATTCAGTAGGACTGTGTCCGTTCGGAACATGTTGAGACAGGAGAACCAGTTATATCAATCTTATAAAACCCACCTAAATTACCGCTATTGCTAATTATATGTGACTCATTTCGATAAATTTTCTTACGATGTAGGTAGGTTTGAACACCACTTTATAGGAAATTAAATTTGCTCCAGGCGTGTGAAGCATGCGTTCACATTCTCAAATATGATTGTTGTGCAGCCAAAATATCAAATCGTTTTGAAATTCATCCAGCATGCTTGACAAGCCGCTGGCGTTGTGACCTATGAAACCTATGATAATCCTATCTCAATCAAGCCCGTTGGGGGTGTTGATGGGTTACAGCAAGCTATTACCTGAAATGTCGGAGGGTACTTCTAAATCATTGAAGAAATGTCGTCACATAATCACCTAGCTTAGGAGAAGTAGACGCCTTCTAAGGGTGTGGTCCTTTCCTTTACCCCCACCTGGGAAATCATATCCCCATCATTCTCATTTGGAGCATATGGCTCCTTGCAACGCCTTGTAACGTCTGGTAGATAAGTTTGATAGGTCAGTGTTTGGTGTATGTATATTTCCATTTGTTTGGTCAGTATTTCTTATCAAGTCGAAGGGGCTGTTCCTTTCCTCAAGAGGATTTTACCAATCTTAGGGATAGGTGGCCCCATCAACTCACTGCAGTTCGTACTTACTGGAGGAGTAGCAGTCGCTGGTGTATTGAGTAAGTGCAAATTCTCAGTTTCTTGCCACTCGTGCAATAACACGTGCATCGTTAAGTCGATTTCGTTCTTACTATCACTATCTTACTGTAGTTGAAGGCTGCAGGTGGGGGTGATGGCGTGCTTGAGTAGTTCAAGGCTTGTCCGGGGCTCTGTTGAACTATACCGGTGTTGCTGCGGATGCACAATCTATGCACTAACGTGTATGGGTGCTGAATCGGTAATACTGGTTTGATGTTCTGATGGGCTCGTCCATCGATTTATCGGTGGGCCGGTATTGCTACCTAGCACAAAGCTGTCATCTCCGGTTCCTATCGACCTCCTCGCGGTGCCTGTGGATAGGTTACTGTAACAGTAACTGATCTAACTTGATGGGAACAGTCTGGACGGTGTCCTTAAGGTTGGAATCCGCTAAGGATTGTGTAACAACTCACCAGAGGAGTGCACATTCTTGGTTGTGGTTTCTACCTCGACTATAGATGGGTGGGTGTATATCTGGGGTTGACAGGCCCTGAGTTTTGCAGGAACTCATCTGTAAGTGACCATAATGTTGGCGAAGCTCGACCGGAAGCTATATTCTGGCACCATGGGAGATAGTGCCCACGAGTCTGAGGGCTATAGCGTACGTCTTCGGGCTCTTCTATTCTATCTTCGGATAGAGAGGTGCAGCTGTCGCGTGCGTGCTCTCTTTCTCAGACTATCTATGAGGTGGGTCCCCCAGTCGGAGTATCATGGTGGCTTGGTTTATTCCAAATGCGGAGACACACGGTTTTCAGGCGTTCCTGGATTCAAGATAGACCTCGCCTCCTAGGCAAGATGTGTGTTCATGTTCATGACGATTCTGTAGTTGAAGGCTCGTTCCATACGGGCTTTATGTTGACGGGTCATGGTTGAATGCATTTTTGTATGAGAGGACCTTGGCCGGTTCGGCAGAGTGCGCGTGTGTTGCTCCGAGAGAGGATTCAACGCACGTACTAGCACGTCCGAGATACACTCACATCAGGGATCTCTCTGCAATGGATGTGGTGTGGGTTGAAGGTGCATGGGATTTCAGTCGTGTCCTCCTTACGAGAGAAACGGCTGAAAATCTAGCCAGTTTCACCGATAGAGTCTTTCAGATTCGGAGGCAATAATGGCATTCTGTTTGTCCTTGTTTTTAGACATCGTGGTGTTTTGGGGTTCATCCAGTATTGGTCTTCGCCGGCGGGACTGGATTCCTTGTCTACATGGATGACAGGCACACGTATGTATAACCGTGTTGGCTTGGATGACGGGTTGATCAAGGTCAATCTGGGGCGCGGCTATGTACTTCCGTGGGAGCCAGGTATGCTGTTAGGCTGGGAAATTAAGTCCGCAATCCTACTCAGATCTCATCCTGACTCAATCACCGTCCGTCCTATAACCATGGCTGGCGAATGTTTGGGCGGGACAAATGCCGTTCAGGTCTCATCCTGACTCACTCATCGTCTGTCATGGGCTCACTCCAACGCGCACTCTGCTGTGGTGATTGCGCCCTTTGTCCTGAGTCTTTGACTTAGTGGCATTGGGACCTGACCCGCGGTGGGACGTGTATGGAGCTGGGGGTGCCTAATATGTGTGCTTGGTTATCCTGATCAATAGTGCCTGAATAAGGTACTACGATCTGGGGGTGCATAGTGACTTGCAACTCGTGCGTGTTCACACAATTTCAGCTAGTGGTTGTAGTTTTTATGTGTCCTTTGTTGTAGTTTTTGGCCATTTTTTCTTTGTTTCTAGATCTCTGGGCGGCTGCGTGTGCTATCGGCATGTGCCGCCTGTTCTCGGAGACTCACCTGGTGTTGTGTTGATCGAATCGGATGGTGCTTGCCTCCCTCTGATTTCGTCGAGGGGTTCAGGTAGTTTTTTGTGCAGGACCATAGGAAAGTTTGTGTTTGTGCGTATTGGTGTGGGTGTGCACGCTTAGCTATTGGCTTCTGCCTTGGTCGATGACTGGGTGTGCGCATCCAAGGTTGCTAGGCCTCGAGTTTTGTGGAACTCATATAGAAGTGACCTTCACGGTCGCGAAGTTTCATCGGAAGCTATATTCTGGTACCACGGGAGATAGTGCCCAGGAGGTAGAGGTGGTTTCGTGTACCGCAAGATACTTGGCCCCTCTGCCTCGGACTATCTATGAGGTAGATCCCCTTATGGGAGTATCGTGGTGGCTGTGGTTGCCCAAATCGCGGAAGCATATTGTTTCCAAGTCTTACTTGCATTCAAGAGGTGCTAGATAGATCTCGCTCTTCAGAAACTCAGGAGTGTGGACATGCCCCAACATGTTCGCAGAATTGCTACTGGGCTGGTCTTGTACTAGCTCAGGGTGGTAGTCAGCGCTTAATCTGACTTCGTTAGTGTAGGTAGGCCCACCGTGGAACTAAGCCTTAACTGGCAGATGTCCACGTTAAACGAAATTCGGTTCTGTAGTTGAAGGCGATGTTCAGAGCTTATAGGAGTTTTCAAGCCATTTGGTATCGTTAATAAATTTTAATATTATTTTGCTCGGAATTTTATAGAGCTCTTCCAGGTCGTTGAAGAAGTGTGTCCCTAGGTGTGTGTTTCTCATATGATAAAGGGCAGTGACACAGATAATGAGGATTTTCCTCATGTTTTTCCTCGTCCCCGCACCCTCTGAATAAGTCGTACATACTGAGTTTCATCTTTTTCTTGTGGTAACCGAATTAGTTGCGACCGGTGATGATGCTCACGAGAAGAGAAAGAGACTATTTACTCAGTTGGATGTTAAGGTCGGTCTTTTGTTTTCTGAAACTAGGCCATATTTTTCTGGCTATAAGACAGAAATCGAGCGAGTTGCATCTCTTGCTTATTATAGCTAGAACTTTGCTCTCGACTTGATTAAGATCAAGTGTTGATCCTATCCTTACCAGCTTGTCAGCGCTTCGATTATCTGGGACACCACTGTGACCAGGAACCCAACACAGTCTAATGTTATGCTGTGTACTAAGAACCCTTAGCTCTTCGCGACAGCAAGTTTCAAGATTCGATTTCATTTCAATGGCAAAAATCGCTTTTATTCTTTTATTGCCGCTTGGCTATCAATGACAGTTTAGGTAAATGGTGTTGAAACGTTGCTTCATTCCGCTGCACTTCTTCACGCCAAACAAAATATATGAAAAAGAAGAAATATCTGAAAAACAAAAAAGAATCGTATGATCAGCTCTTGATGTCCTCTTTCTGCTAATGGTCATCACACTCAACGAAATCCTCCAGAGATTTATAAGCCGATTGACATCAGTCTCATCTTGTAAAGGAAGTAAATATAATATAGTTGTATCTAACAATGGAAAGTACTAAAATCGATATTTCAATCCATTGACGCCATAGGTGCACTCGTTTTGAGGCGCCTCAAAAGCTTTCACTATAAGTAAAAACTTTTCTGGCAAGAACAATTGATCTATATGTAAAAACGATGTATAGGAATAAAATATGAGATCATGTTCTTGTTTTCACTAAAACAACTGCGAATACCTTTGAGTTAAGTCAATATTAACCTGGCTCGCAACTTTCTTTTGGGACAATATTAGCATACCAATTGTTTTAAATTCCCTCCTTACGAAACTGTACCAACAAAAAACAAACGTTCGCCTGTATATCCTACAAAGTAAACTGCAGGAACTCCTTAAACTTTCGGGAAACACTAGTTCTTATGCCCTGTTGATGAATTACCTTATTCCATTTGCTCTATCGCTGGGCCCCGGGAGATGGAGCTGTCTGAATAATCCGCAAACGCAGACATAAATCACTAATTCCAGCATCATCAGCAACTACCGCAACGATAATAAATGGATCCATTAGCAAATAACAAAAATAAAATTAATTAAGACTACGCAATAATTCCAGCCATCATGCACTAATGCCTGCCCTGCCCTGCCTTATCCTTTATATGCATAAAAACATCAGCTAAATAAGTTGCCCCCTCCTCTCGGTTGGAAAAGTTTCATTTTAAAGATAAAAATCATTGCGAATTGTTTTGGCAAATTTCACACAAACACAACGTTATCTGGCTTAGCTTTAGCTAATGGTCATTTTAACACAAAAGCAAATTCACCACCATAACGTCCTTGTTTTCCATCTCAACTCCTGTTGTGTTTTGGACTAGAAATGCTTCCTTAATTAAATCAATTAAAGCACTATTTAGGGGTTCGTTGTGTAGCAACCTTTGACTTGTAATACCCTTGGAGGTATTGGATTCAAGTGTGGAAGAAGACACAAGACCCCTGTAGATGATTGCTACATTAAGATCTAAATTGCTTTTTTTGCAGGTAGATTTATTTATTTGGATCTACATTCATTTTTCAATAAAATAAATTAAAATAGATTAGGATTTAATTTAAAGCCTCTGTAAGGATGTTAATTAAACAGAAATCATTACAATAATCCGGAATTTCTAATTTTAGTTTTCAGTCGTTTGATAGGTCAAGACCGCGGAGTTTTTTCAGAACTATCGTTGAGAGTTTTGGGAAAGTTTTGTTCTCGATTAATTTTATGATTTGTTTGTCTAAAGTTTGGAGAAAAGACATTTCCGATAAGAAATGGGAGATTTTGACATCAGATCATGGCGGCCATGTTGTTTAATCTGTTGTTAATATCTCAAGAAGAAGTTTAAATGAACTATCAGATGGAAAGGCGGCTGGTTCGGATAGAATGACAGTGGAGTTCTATAACTAACTAAATATGAATCTCGGAAGAATAATTAAATCATACCATAACAGTTTAAGTATGTTCTTATCTCTCCGGTTCACAAAAAAGGAAATATCGATGAACCTTCAATTTATAAAAGGATTTGTTTTTTTTTAATGCATTTTATAAAATGCTTACATATAGATTCAGATCAGGATACTCTACCACAGATCACATTTTTGTACTTAGAAGCTTCACTGATTCGTTCCTTACAAGAAACAAAAAAACTTTATACATATTTTGAATACGAGTATTTCAAAGTCGCCTTTTGATAAAATAGACCGAAATGCATTGATCTACAAATTATTTGGATTGGGAATGTCGCTGAAGCTTGGTCGTGAACTAGAGAATTTGTACATGGACACCAGGGCAGCAGTTTGGAATGGAAAAAATGTATCTAAGTGGTTCCAGACGTAGACAGGAGTCAGGCAGGGTTGTGCCGTAAGCCCAAGTTTATTTACACCATTCATCGAAGACATAACGAGCGCATTACCTGGAAGTGTAGATTATGCAGGTATTGTTATTATAAAATTACTGCTTTCCGCAGATGACATTGTGAAGTTTGCATACACTCCGCTCATGATAAACAAGTTGTTCTAATACTGCAAAAAATGGAACCTATTTAGTTGTAAACTTTTGAAAGTCCAAGGTGATGGCATCCAGAAAAGGTGCATGGAGATCAAGAGCAACCGAGCAGTGGTGTTATAACAACGAGCGAATAGAGGTTGTTAAAGAGTACATAAATACCTAGGAGTTCTTTTCACAAAAATTTGAAAGATGGATAAGCATCTCAACGAAAAGCTGTTTAAGCCTAAAACTGCCATTAATATGATATGGAGAAATGTTTTAACAATAGAAACATTGCACATATAAGCAAATATAAGCAAATATAAAGTTTTTAAAGCAGTATCTGAATCCATTCTTTTTATGCAGGTGTATTTTGGGGCGGCAAAAAGTATGGAAAAACGGCTCAGGTTTTACATAGAACGAATTTTTCACCTACCTAAAAGTACCCCAAATTTTATTATAATTCTGGAAACAGGAATATCACCATTATCCATCAAAACCTTAAAACTACAAGTCAATTACGTATTAAAAAATATGTCCAATGATCGGCTTTCGAAAAAAGGAGCTCTTCCTGCGGTACAAAACAAAACAGGTGCTCATTCTAAAGCAGGAAGTTTATCCCAATTTTAAGCGAAATCCATTTTTCGATAAATGGTTATATCAAATTGACCAAATTAGGACAATCCCAATCCACACGAGACCAACCAAGTGGCAATTAGTCATTGTTTGGTGTTGATTGTGGTCATAGTTGATTTTTATTTTGCTTTTTTTTATTTTGGTGAAAGTGGGAAATAATTTCACATGAAATGGGAACTAAGTTTGCCAGTGCAACAAGTTCCCATATACATAGTTCCCTGCACATATAAATTCTTCGATCTTGTACTCGATCCTTACAAAAGCTTTTTCGAAGCATACAAAAAGCAGAAAATAAAAAGTTTACAGCATCGATATTTAGACAAGGCATTATTAATACATTAATTGTGTGAGTAACTGGCAATAGCTGTTACTATAACAAGGAAATAGTCAGTCTCCTTAATGCTCGAAAGACTATAAGCACTATTTAAAATTGAATAAACTATGAGATAGGTAAGGTTAGGTTTACGTAGCTGTCAGCAGAAAAGTCGACACACTTAGACCAGCAGTTGATTCATTGTTATATCACATTCAATCTTGGAGACTTTCTCCCTAATCGCTGAACTAATTTGGACTCCTTATGAAGGCGAGATTGCCTATATCTGTATTTACCAGATCACTCAGATCATTGTAGTAAAAATCTCCCAAATGAAGTTTACGTCTTTGGGACAAGGCAGAACATGTAGAGAGAAGGTGATAAACCGATTCCACCTCTTCTTCTTACATGTAGCTTCACCAGAAATCGTCATAATAAATTCTAGGTCGCATAGCGTGCTTACCTATCAAATAGTGTCCCCTTATAACAGCATTAACGAAGGCTATGTGTGATCTGCTTAAAGATATTAAACATTTGGAGCGCTTCACATTCAGCATTGGCCAAATCTGTTTTATCGCCGATCATGCGGTGATATTGTTACACAAAATGTCTGTTCCCTGTACCCTGTAGCTGCGACCATACCAATACTTGACTTAAAGGGGTTATTGTTCCACTTTTGGCGATTTTTTTTCCGGAAATGTCCCTGTGGCATTGCACCTAGCAGAAGTGAATTCTAAGCTGCTGCGCAATCTCCATCAGAGACGGTAGGAAGTTAAGGGCAGTTGTTGAGCTGGTAGAGACAGAATCAAGAGGTTTAATGGCTGCCTGGCTATCCGAGAAGATGTGGATTGATATCACGTTTTCTTCAAGCCAAAACCGGCCTTTTTGAATCGCCAAAAGTACCACCTTAAATTTAGTCTGTCTGAGTTTACACCTCCTCCAAGCCCGTCAATAATTTTTGAGCCATCATCGGTGTAAAAATGGATTTAATCAACTTCCAGGAATGCCATGTTCTCCTGGATTTCTCTAGAAGGGATGGTTAGGTTACCTGAAAGTATTTCTAAAATAAAATCTTGGAAGTGAACCGAATGAGTTCATCAGAATGATGGAGTGCCCGATTTCATTATTGATCCACTATGATGAGGCATTTAAACGAATAGCTGTGCAGCCATTTATTTGCGGAATATATCGAGGAGTTTTAAATGGAACAGAATGTCCAGTGCACCGGAGGAAGCCGTGCTACGCACACAGAAAAAAACACTAGTGTAAGAATAACATGAAAAAATGTTGTTTTAAGATTATTCTGTTATTTTACTTTAAATGTTGATTTATCATTTTTTCATTCTAAAACGACATTTTTAGCGTTGATTCAATCTTATTTTCATTTGATTTAACATTTCAAAATGTTTTATTTTGATTTGACTATAAGCAATGTCATTTGAACATGATTTTCAAGTTAAAATGTTATTGTTGATATTAAAATTATCATTAAGTCGTCTCAAAAGTCTTAAACATGTTGTTTTTTTTTTTTTTTTTTTCATTCACTTACTTCCTAGTAAATACATCAGATTGTCTTGAATCAAAGTTGAATGATTTTGATATAACATCTTTTCGTGTTAATTCAACAGTTTTACAATTTTTGAATTCTCCATTATATTCCTTTTTTTTTTGAGACTGTGTCTGCCTCAAATGTATTACATGAAAAAAACTTTCGTGTTAAATTAACATTCAATCCGTGTTGAAGTGTTATTGAGCGGTGTTCAAATAACATTGAATTCCATTAAAATCCGTTATTTGATTTCAAGCACATGCCTTTTCTCATAACTTGTGTGCAATCGCGTTGCAGAGTTCTGTTCTTATTGTACGAGTATTCGGGTAGTGCAAAGTTTGTTCAAAGTGTTATGGCGGAACAAAATGAAAACATTAATTTATTAAGTGCAAATCCGCATAATAATGATATAAATTTATTTGGTGAAAACCAGAGTGATAGCATGCCAACATTGTGCACAACTGCCACAGTAAATTTTGCAACCGACGAGCAGGGGAATATTGTTCTAAACTTACCTGTTGCTGATGTCAACCGAAGCAAGCTAGACGAGGTTCTGGAAAAATTCAATCTTCCAGAAGTCAAATATTACTTATTGAGTAAGTAAAGCATAATAATCTATTTCATATAGTTTAAGCAACGAAACCAAAAAAACATTATACACCCCTATTAAAGAATTCGGCATATTTCATTTCCGGGAGTATTAAATCGCGAAAAATTAGGTTTTATAAATCTTGTGTAGAATTGTATTAAAAGTTTTTGCTTTTTTCTAGAAGCATCGATAACATACGAAAGCTTGAAGTACTTGTTCAAGGAGGATATTAAAGAAGCAATACAACCTATCGGGCTGAGAGCTTGTTTTCGCGAGAAACTATTTAACTGGAGGAAAATTGAGGTATGTAAATAATCTTTTTTAAAGTTTAAACTTCTTGTGGCTTCGAGTAACTTCAGAGTTCAGATTCTATGAAACTGAAATTAAAATTCATAAAGAAATAAAACTTTTATGCAGCTCCTTTTTTTTTAAAAAAAAAAGCAATAATTATGGTCATACAGTATTTTGATCAAACTAATAATTTTGTATTATAGAATTTTGAAATTTTTTTGGATTTATTTGTACAAGTTACTAAATAACTTTGTTTGTTTAAGTTTGGTATTGACGATGAAACATTGTCGGATAGAGTGACACAAAATGTAGTTTCCTGGCTTCAGTCTCAATCTAGTTTCGCATCACAGTCGCCTTCGACATCAACATCTTGTATTCCTTCAACAGTTGGAACTTCTTCAACCCAATTAACTAAGGTACAGTATATACATAATAATAATATAACAGTTCTATAATCGTGCAGTTTTTATTTTTTTAGAAACTTGAAATTCTGCTTCAAGAAAGAGGCAAATCAATTCTTGAGTTTTATAAGACCAACGGACATCTTATAGATTCTTTTCGGTGTACTAAATATTATTGTTGAAGATATTATATTCCACAACGTTAAACTTTCACCGAAAGATTTTCCGCCTATCGTTGCAGAGATTTTAGAACTTTTTCCAAACGAAATAAAGGTAAAATATTAAAAACCAACATTCCAATATTAACGAAGTTTGAGTCGCAAAAATGGTTTTCCGGAAGATAATATTTTATTCTTCAACTTGTTTTTATTGCGAAGTGTTTTCAATGACAATTTTTTGTAAAAAATATTATTTTAAAGTCAGAATAAAAAAATATTTTATCTTCTCATTAATCCTGCAAATCAAATTGTATTACAAAATTTGTAATTATTTATTGCTTCAATCAAATCTTAAAATTTAATGTACAAAATGCTCAAATTCTTTAGATAAGAAATCAAAAATAGGACATTTTTTTCAAAACATTTTTTTTTGTTTACTTTTGATTTAAAACATATCCAAATTTCGAAATTATCATGGGTTTCTTAAATTTTATTTCATTTTTAATAGCAATTTTATTTTATTCCGCGTGGGAGGAAAAATAACTCTGGTGGAAAGCTCTGGGATAAATACTCCAACCAAAGGCGCAAATGTTTACGATTCGGTGAGGAGTTAGAAGTTCCAAGTTCGAATGCCCAAACTGAAACTCAAACTCAAAATAAACTCGAAATATCAAAATTACTTGCATTAAAAGTATCTCTTTCGAGGGATTTTTCTGATTGGGACAGCATCAAAGAAAAATGGATATCAACTTTTGACTATATATTTTTACTTATCATTTGGTTGGCAGATTAATATTGATTTTGATCTCCTTCATCCCAATAAAAACCACCTGCTTCTAAGCAAGTAGGATGACTTCAAATCAAAAATAGAAAATTATTACAACCTACACATTAATGACAAAAAGTCAAAGGAAATTCTCGCGAACTCAAAAGGCATAGCAGATACAAGTAAGTTGTTTTAAAATGTATGTGTATTACTCTTAGCTTATCCTTCTCTTTTTCTTTACAGACTCCTTGGAATACATTTTCACTGCACTATTAAATGCAGTTATCTTACCAACCGCGCGGTTTTCGGACAAAGCATGAAAATATTCAAAAAAAGTTTCCATTCCAGACGCCACTGAAAGCTTAGTTGTATATTTAACGACTGTGAGTAATTATCAAAAAACAATATCAGAGCTTCGAAAAAAATACTATAACAAAGGATTGACAGTCCAACCTTTTTTAATAGTTGTCGGACTTAGTATTTATGATCTTAAAGAGTTTTATGTTTATTTTGACAAAACTCTCCTAAAATTCGATTCTTTCTTAACAAGCTTAGATATTTGTTTTAAATTGTTCCAAGTTTTGTCATTGGAATATCCAAGAGGCTGTTGTGGACCTTGGCTTTTTATCCAAGAATATTTCTATGAAATAACAAATGCAAATGATAAAAAATTGCCCAGTATCTGCTCTTTATTTAACTTCCTGAAAGATTCAATTTAATTTAAAATGTTGTCTTGCTTTATATGCAAACAAAATTTGGACACATTGAAAGCTTTTATACAACACTACCAAATTGTTCATTTTCTAAATTCCAACAGCACAATTCAATGTAACCAGAATGATTGTACACAAAAATTTTCAAGTTTCAAAAATTTTAAAGCTCATGTAACTCGAATCCATTGTAAGGATTATAATAAACATTCCAATAAAACTATAATTACTCAACCCACAATTGTAACTTCTGACCCATCTCATATCAATAATGAATTTGAAGCCAACGAAGGTAATACAACAACTTCTCATATCACTGATGCTGAAATAAATTCAAAGATTGCTGGTTTGAAAGAGAATGCGTTTAATTTTACACTTTTTTTGTACTCTGAACCGATGATGCCACGTAAAGAAATTCAAACTATACAAAAACTAATACTTAATATATTTACAAATCTTTCAGATTGCATTCGAGTAATTTTAGAAAACCCAGACTTTAATAAATATATAAAAAATATGCTTGAATTTTGTCAAAATCCTTTTGCAGATATTTCTGCAGAACACAAATTTTTTAAAACAATGACAGAAAAGAATCTTTTTGAACAACCTACATATATGTTCAACTTTCTCAAATCAAATTGCCGAACGCATAAGACATGGAAATCCTGTTTTAGATGTAAAAACCTTTAATTGTTATTACATGCCGCTACATTTTCAATTAAAAAAACTTTTTCAAATACCAGGACTTTTAGATATAACACTTCAAAATATGGATAATATGCAGTCACAGAATAAAAAAAAAAATTTCGTAAATGGAGATATTTTCCAGTCACAGCACGCTTGCTTTTCTGGTAAAGTAATTATTCCATTATTTATTTATGTTGATGATTTTGGAATAAATAACCCTCTAGGTTCTCATTCCAAATCCATTTCAGCTTGTTATTATAGTTTACCTACTTTGCCTCAACATATTTTATCGAAGTTAGACTTTATTTTTCACTTGGATTACATAAACAGTAGCGATATAAAAACTTTTGGAAACTCTTTAGTATTCCACGATGTATTAAAACAATTAAAATCATTGGAAAATGAAGGAATTGAAATTGTTACAGCTTTTAAAACGTTTCGAATATATTTTACTGTGGGTTCAATTTTAGGTGACAACTTAGGCTTAAATTCAATACTAGGATTTATAAAATCATTTAATTCGAAAAGGTTTTGTAGAGTTTGTCGTCGTGAGCGTTGTGAAATGCAGAAAGATAATGCAGAAATTATAACTGCATTGAGAAATACGGAAAATTACGATGTTGATCTTTCTTTAGACGATTTTCAAGAAACAGGTGTAAAGGAAAACTGTATTTTCAATGAACTCCAAGCCTTTCACGTGACTGAAAATATATCATTAGATTTAACGCATGACCTTTTTGAAGGCGTTTGTATTTACGATATTTGCAATACTTTAACGTATTTGATTGGTGAAAATATATTTTCCTTAGATGTTTTCAATAGTCGTAGAAGATTATTTCCAT
This sequence comes from Philhelius festivus, assembly GCA_963931855.1. Lineage (NCBI taxonomy): Eukaryota > Metazoa > Arthropoda > Insecta > Diptera > Syrphidae > Philhelius > Philhelius festivus. Next base: position 213,248,490 of record OZ007555.1, on the reverse strand, counting down.
ATGGGGAAGACGAGGTAGGTAATATTGGGCCTGATATAACAAACGACAGACTTCAGAAATTTAATCTAAAAATGACTGCTCGGGAGCTTTGGACATTAACAGATTTTATCCCTCTGATTATTGGTGACCTAGTTCCAAAATCAAATCGGCACTGGAATTTACTAATTGTCCTTGTAAGATTGTTGGGCAGTCTAATGAAAAATGAATATAGTGACAATGATTTAGAGGGGTTAACATTATTAATAAGCGAACACAATAAAATTTATTTGAAGCTGTATGGGAAACTTAAACCTAAGATGCATTTCTTAGTACACTATGTTAATCAAATTAAAAAGTGTGGTCGTCTCAAATTTGTATGGAGCTTCAGATTTGAAGCGAAACATAAAAACACAAAAAAATATGTAAATAACATCAATTCTAGGATTAATGTTCCGTTAACTCTTTGCACAAAGGCACAGATAGGATTTGCGAAATTTTTAATTGATTATTCAAACGGAATTCCGAATCCACTAGAATTAAGCTCAGATCATATAATTCATCCAAAAGATAATATAAATCACATATTCGATCACATGAACGTAGATTTAAAAAAAGTTCTGTTTTATAATAAAATTGTATTTTGCGAAAGTATATACAGACAAAACTGTTATCTTAGTATTGACAAAGATTCAATCGAAATATATAAAATTTTGTACTTTGCCATTATACCTACTAAAGTATATGTTGTATGTTATAAAATAAAATCCAAAATTTTTGATAATCACTTTCAATCGTATGAAATGGGCTTATTAGAAGACAATTTTCTGTTAAAAGAACTAAATGAATTTACGAGCCCACCAATTAACTTATTTCCAAATAATAATGGAAAATTATACTTAGGGAATAATTGTTTATAGTTACTTTTATGAATCTTGTGTAACATAAAAAGTTTTGAATAAATAAATAAACCTAAAACCAACTTGAACTTTCTTAATAATTGCCATTTATGTATTTAACGGTTTTAAAAGATGTAAGTATATATTATTGTGGTTCAAAAACAAGTTTTTTAGATTTTCGTATAGTAATATTTTCGTGGTATTACTATTCGAAAATCTAAAAAAGTTCTTTTTTGAACCACCCTAAAGATCAGAATTTTAACAGCAATATAATATTATTTTACTTGCGGGAAGTGTTAATTCAACGTCAACTTTAATGTTATTTTAAAGTGGGAACCATTTCGTTTTAAGGGCATTTTCATGTTCATTCAACAAGGGAAGCGATTGATTTAAAATGAATCATCGTATTAATTCATAACGAAGGTTATTTTATTTCAACAACTAATTTACATCATTTTAAAAAGTTTTTCGCTTCAATTCAACAGGAATCTTCGTTTTATTTCATTACGAGCTTCGATTTGATTCAAAATGAAATGAGTATCATTTTCACATGTGAACAAACATATTTCAACACAAATTATGAGTTGAATCATTATGCTATTCATGTCACTTTAAGTTTATTTCATGTTATTTTTACATCAAATTTAAGCTCGTTCTTTCAACATAAAAACATTTTAAATCAACGCGAAACGGTATGAAAGCAAAATCATAGCTAAAAAATGTTGAATTGTATTTATTTTTGTTGATTTTACATTGTTATTTTTCTGTGTGCGTGATCCACCCATGCATAGACAAACTGACCATTAAACCTTGCTTAGTATTAAGCGATTAGTGTTTTTGTCTTGTTCTTAAATGGATATCAATGATTTCGCTAAAAAGTTTTGAGAATGAATGATTCTGTGATCTTTTGATTCCACATGGGAACATTTGCCCGGATATAATTACAACTCGAGCTTCTCCCTATAGCACCGGAATAGGAACTAAATTTAGACAGTTATTAAAGAGCATCTCTAGAATTGGCAGAATAATATTACTAGTTTTTTCGAATTCGGCTGGTATTAAGCCGTCTGATCCAGCTGATTTATATGGTTTCAAGCTAATGACTACCCAGTGCAGTTTTTTCCCTTGTCATTAAACCTTGTGGATAAGTTAAGGAATTGGTGAACATAATTATTGATAGTGTCATTAACAGTTTGGGAAATTCCTGGTAAAAGGATATCTAGATGAAGGTTGAGCGATTCTTTGCAAGAGTGGGTCCATAAGCCATAAGCAATCTTCTAGCAACTAGGCATCACTGGATTAGTTGAGAGGATAATCTAGACTCTTGGAAGGTTTATTCAATATTATCACACAATATTCTCCAGAAGGAACCTTTGGATTTCCTCAATTAATTTGTATACATATACCTTTGGAGATTCAGATTCCTTGTACAAATCCCAGCCTTTCGCATTTCTAGTACTTTTTGTTCTTCTAATATGTTTAAGCCCTGAGTGTCTGCAGTGTAGCTTCATTTTTTCCCTCAAAATTGTACAGGAAATTGCCAAAGATCTAGTGAGATGTTTGACTTTGCCGTCAAGTTCGTTTATGTAAGAGGCAGGACTTAGATGTTTAGGTTTGACTAGACTTTCAAGTGTTTTCCTATATTTGAGCCAGTTTTCCGATAATTTCGAAATTCGAAATCATGAATTAGATGTATCTGTGATTTGAGAAAAAATGTTCCCTTGGTATCGGAGACAATAGTAATATCTAGAACTTCCTATATATTTCTGGTCATAAATGTGGGTTCGTTTCCTACGTTACAGACTAGAAGGGTAGTACTTAGAATAAAATCATAGAGAGACTCACCTCTAATGAAACAGGGAATTTCTCGAAAATAAAACCAGCCATATGGGTGACCAGATATTATATTGGATATGTACATTATGTACAATCCCTTAAACCACTTCGAATGTTATGCTTTTAATCATTTTTGATAACCGTTATGACAATTCTTAATTGCAAATATTCAAGCTTTTGTTGGTGATTTGTGTCAATTTTGACTGAAATAGTATCGTCCTCGAGGCACCAATAACTTTTTTTTTTGTTTTTGTTTAGATTAAAACAAAAATCCCCAAGAATACACACGAAAATTTATGTGTTATAGCTAGCACGCAGCCGTCATTCTAATAAACATAAAATGAGTTTTGAGCAGCTTTGTGATTTATTGGACCATTTATTTCAATTACTCCCGCCTGAAATAGGCAGCAACAGCAACAAAATCAGGAATAGAAGAAAAACACATATCATCCCTTGTGTGTGGATTTTTCCAACGATCTTTTGAAACGGAATATTTATAGTCAAGCCCGTTATATGTAGTTTTGTTTTCTATACTTTAACACACAAAACAAAATTGATTATCTCTGTGCAACAAGAAAAGAACAAATAAGTTTGACAAGAAATTATAGAAAATCTAAATCAATTCTTTCTGAAATAATATCTAACCAGTATTCCTACATATCTTTGAACTGTGAAACGTCTATATGGATAACAGAGAAGTGTGAGACATTCAAAAACCTGAAGTTAAACCCTTGCCATATCGCTTTCAGAGTTCGAAAAACCTCACGCAGTCATTTTTTAGCAGAATTTTTAATTAGTCTAATATTAAGAGGGTCATCGATTTGAGCAAGAAGTAGATCCTATTAGGTAATATTTCGAAATTCTCTTTCAGACCGGTTCACTGCCTGCCTGCAGTGCCTACTCAGGTGAACCGCAGGGAAATCATTTAGGTCCTTTCCTATTCATTTTCGCTATAATTGATGTTTTATAATGCATACATTTTAGCGAAATTCTTATAATTGCTGATGATATTATGATTTAATTAAGAAAATGCTCCTGAATCGCTCATATACAACAGTGGGCTCATCAGTTAGATGCTGTTGATTTTAAAATGGCACAGCAATCGGCCTTCGAGGAATTCGTCCCGTCGGGGGGAAGTGTGACCACGATTGAATTGGGAAAACCTGCGTAACAAGTTGGGTCGAGATGGTGCTTTATTACCAAAAGTCGAAGCGAGTTGTTCGGCACACTGTTATTAGTTCAGTCCACGTCGACAAATATACAAAATCTTTTCACGACAATGGTAACGATTTAATTCCATTTGTTTTACCAAGTTGAATAAATGTTTCAAATAACTGTAAAAAATACAAATAGCACTCGTATGACAAAACTTTCGGCATACTATTACTATTAAAAATGTCAAACCTTATGAAGCCAATATCAAATTTGACATATTCACTCTGCTGTTGCCATATCTAAAGATTTAGATGCAGGCCGATATTGACAGCTTTACTGTTTGGTTTGGTAAACATAGTCTTTCTCTTAACCCTAGAAAATGTCAAAAAATTACTTTCTCAAAAACACGCTTTTGATTAGTCTGTTTCGCAGCACGAGTTCTTTCGCGTCTAGAGCTTCAAGGACTTGGATGTTTACCTAAGGTCAACTCTAATTTAGAATTCACTAAAACATGGATTAAATCGTTAAGAGAGCGAGCTCTATGCAAAGATGTATGTAAAACGTTGGACAAAAGAAGTATCCGAGTCCGGTGAGTAACTGGGTGACGTAATAGTTAACCTCTTCGTGTTTCCGGTCCTTCCACTCAACCACGGTCCTGATCAGCCTCGTTGTGTATCGTCCTCTGCTTCCCGAGTTCCAACGCACTTTCCACTTCTGTTTCGTCAGCAGTTTCGACACCGTTCGGTAAGAGCTGGCCACACGTAGAACTCCGCGTCTTTGCACTGCCGCCAACTGTTTTCGGTACTTGTCCTGCTTAAGTGCGTCCGCCCAGATTTTGCTACCGTACAGAAGGATGGAATATGTTGTCGTCATTAGTAACCTTCGTTTACTAGTCGTTAGCCCCCACCAGGTTCGCCATCAATCTGCTCAGCGATGCCATTGTTTTTGAGAATCTTTCCGTTACTGCCTTTATTTGTTGCCAGAAGGTAAGCTTTGTGTCGAGTCTCAATCCCAGGTACTTCACCGCCATGCTGGCGCTGCTTCAGACCTAATTTGGAAGTCGATTTGTGTGGGAATCCTTTTCCTTGTCAGGAATCCCAGTTTTCTCCGTGGCTAGGCTGAGGCCGTTCTCTTCCATCCACGAGTTTGCTCGTCGCATGACCTGATTCAACTTTCTTTGCGCGTTACCGGTGTCTCGTGCCGTAATAACCGCGGCGATGTCATCAGAAGTGGGATGCCCGATGGCAACAGCGACTCTTCGGGACTGGGCTACGCAATTGTAACGCGGAAACTGCAGCTTAAACGGCACTTCCTGCCCTTAACCTAGAAAAGATGGATCGTATTGTAAACACACTTCCGGTGAAAGGAGTTGAACATAGCTGTATAGACGCTGCAAAATAGAAAAGCTCACGGTAACATCAGAATTCCAACAGATATACTGAAAGTATAACCAAGCCCAAACATGTTTAACAGCTGCCTCTATTTTTGAAGAAGTCGTTCATAAGAGCTGGAGCAGACGACGCGACGCTTGGTGGTGATCAGAAAAGGCAGCTTATGGAAAAACACAGTTGACTGTGGTTGCAGGAGAGGCGGCTTTAGGATTGGATGCATAAAGGAAGGAGTCAGCTCAATCCAAATCGCTTAACTAAGAAACTACAACTCTAAAAAGAGCGACATGAGAAGCGCAGGGATCGATCTTTGGACCAGACCTCTGAAACATCTCCTATGATAACATTCTACGCATGAAGGATGTCTCAAGCCAACTTTATGGTTGGGTACGCGGAAGACATCGTCACGGTGACGACGACGCACGGTAAGATTCAAATCAAGTTGAACCAGTTCATGCGATGAGCAAACTCATGGATGGATGAGAAGGGGTTCAGTTTGGCGTCCTCCTGACGAAAAATAGATTCACACATTGGGGGCTATCGTGAATAAAATTCCCCTGGGAAGAATTCCCATTTTCGAAAAATCGCGATCGTGAATGAGTTCGAAATATTCCCTCGTAATTTATGGCTATCGTGATTTTCTTCCATTTCTGAGGATTTTAATGTTATTAGAAGCCTTAAAACTACACATACCTAATTCAAATGTGTTTTTCGACAACAGATGTACGGTATTTCTTTTTATCGGAGGGAAAAAGTTTCGAGGGAGATTCACGATTGACGAAAAAAATTCCGTGGGAACAAAAAATTCCGAGGGAAATAAAATTTCCAGGGAGATTCCCGATAGGCCCCATTAATTGATTTTGAAACTGCGATGAAAGTGAAAAGAAGCAAGTGACGTATTTGGGATTGAGGTTGGGCTCAAAGCTTACCTTATGGACACAAATAAAGGCAGCAGCGGAAAGAGCGTCAACAACACCTTCATCACTGAGAAGATTAAATGGCAAAGGTATGTTACATTACTGGACCAACAACTATCATTAAGGGCAGGTTACTTCTATACGGAATTGAAATCTTGACAGATGCAGTTAAACAGAACCGAATTTCGTTTAACGTGCACACCTGCCAGTTAAGATGCAGTTAAACAAACAGATGGCGGTAGTGCAGTGATGTGGAGCTCTACTTATACCGAGCTTATACCAAACGGTGTCGGAAGCAGCCATCTTTGCAGTGGCAGAAGTGAGCCCAACCGATAATAGCGAGGTTGGTCAGGAATGTTGCTGAGTGGAATCAAAGCAAACACAGTGAGCTGAGAAAATGGATATCATTGTGTGATCAAGTGGAGTAATCCATTAACCGGTAAGTAGTTATGTTTTTACTATTTTTTTCAGGTCATCATTCATTTGCTGATCAAAAACAAAAAAAAAGATCAAATCTGTGAATTTTCATGCCTACCGATTGAATGACCAAAATCCTTAACTACTAGAGATAGCGACATCAAAATCGGTTGTTATTTAGCTAGCTCCACATAACTTAGAAATTGGAATCTGCCTTTATTTTAATTCGGAGAATTTCAATAGCACTTAGTGGTTATTTTTTTCTTTAAACACGGTAGTTTCTGAAAAAAAATGACGCATATGCATGGCTGGTAATTCAGCTGCCATTTTGAAAACTGTTTCAAAGATAAAGCTCTGAAAAGGATGCTTTTATTTAATTTTCTCCACATAACTCCTTAACAAATGCTAATATTAGAAAAAAGAAATGTGTGTACTGACGTACGCGCGTTAGAAGTAAAACTTCTTTTCCCAAAACCAAAGCCTCAAAGATTCCTTTCAGTGCTTTTCGGAAACATAAAAAAAATCAATTTAAAGTAGTTTTAGTATACTATAGTCTTGTAAATTGCAAGATGTCAAAACTACTTCCAAATACATTTTTTTTTTTAATAATTCTTCGAATTGTAAATTGCAAAATAAGTTAGGAAGTTTAAATTGGAACTCAAAACTGTTTCAATTATACAAATGATGCAAAATAGTTTTGGAATGACCAGTTTGGTCTATCTGCCGATTTCTTGAATTTATTTAGAAAATCAAGAAAATCATGTATAACTTGTTTGTTACCAAAACTGAGCAAAATGGATGGCGCAATTTTTGACGCACATATGCCGCTTCTTTGACGAACAGATAGCGCTTTTTATGAAGTACACATGGAGTTTTTTTAACGCACATGATTGCTAAACTGGGCGCACATCATAAATCGTGAAAGGACACTAATACAATACTAGCCGTTTCTTAGTTCATTTTTATCTTCGCTTAAATTTGTCAGATTTTGACATTGAAATCCAAATCAAAACGACAGACAAAAGTTTATATAAGGCTTCAGTTATAGCTATCATTGAAATGCATCATTGAAAAATTTCATTCCCATTTTTAAGACAAATAAACAAACTGCAATGGCTTTAATTGATACCAAAATTAAGGCAATGAGTAAAAGAATTTCTACACTCTATAAAATACAAAATTCTGATTTGAACATTCTTTTAAATTCACTTTTATTATTTCACTCATAGAAATTAATCTCAATGAATAGCTGATTTTCCTTTCTTTAAGATGGAACACAATCATTCCACTGAATGTGTTCGATTCTCTTTCTGTTCTCAAATGTCAGTTTTCCTTTCAGTGATCAACTCTAACCTCAAATGCATAGAATTGGTTGTAATCAGCCACTGACAAGATCTTTTACTGAATGCTATAATTGGTTTGTCAAAAAAATGAAGTCAGCATTCCACTGATTTGTTCCAATGATGCATTTAAATGAATGCTATAACTGGGGCCTAATTATGTCCGATTGGTAATGTGAAGAAAACACGAAACGAGAGCGAGACATGATTTACTGACACCCTTTCGTTGTTATAAAATCGTTCCGCAATTCCTTAGGTCTGTTTGGTTGGTAAAATGAAACATATGGTAAATATATAGTAAAATTAAACATAAGCCATTAAGCCTAGTACGCAGATCAGGAAAAATTTTTGTCTCCCATAAATTTTTTTTCCTGGGACAAATTTTGTCTTGTATATTTTTCCGAGCAGTTCCGCTAGAAATTCATACTTTTGTTCATTGCTTTACAAAATGTCTCCACTAAATTTTGCCAGGAAAAAGAATGCAACAAGAATTATTTTGCGGGACAAATTTTGACAGCCACCGTATTTCTGAAAGTGATTTTTGTCAAAACTGATTTTATGTAAAAGGTGCTGACTCAGACTTCTGAAAGCATCAAGAGGAGATTCCAGAAAGGTATGAACGAGTCTTGTAAGGTAACCCGTTCCAGAGATACACTACAAAAGACATTTAATTAGATTTTATCTCTCCAAATTCAAACTTTTCGGCGAGATTTGGAGAGATTAAAATTGTAGAGATAAAATTTGTCTGGTCTCGATCTGGGTACTAGGCTTTATGTTTCATTTCAGCAACGAAACAGATGTGCAACAAAAATTTAATGTGCGCGACTGTTCTTACTTCATTTATTAATTTCATTTAGGCTAGGCGCGCACATTCAATTTTTAGTTGCGCAACTGCTTGGTTCGAGCAACTAACAAGTTTGTCTTTTGACACAAAGTAAACGATTGCCTAAAATAAGTTCATTTTGTGTAACATATAATTATAGCCTGCGCGGACATTCAACCAAATAGTGCATCTGTTTTCTATAAGCAACCAAACAGTTGTGCAACTAAAAATTGAATGTGCGCGCCTAGCCTTAACGTGATGACTACATATGCTTTATTGCGTATATCCTCGTCTGCTTTCATATTTTGAAACTGATTTTACAATAACGACTATGTTTCATCACGCTCACATCTCTTTTTTCTTATCTCATTCATTGTGTTGGAGCCCAAGGATTTTAAAATTGAGGACCTTGCATCAAAAGGGTGGCAGGTCCACATTTTGGTGCAAATGAGGGGCAGATCCAAACTTTAAAAAATCGCAGTAATTACTAGTATTGTTTATTTAACCTAAAACTTGATTAAAAAAATGTGAAAATATGCAAATTTTTTAGCACCATATAATTTTTTAACATTCATTAAATAATTATGTTTTTTTTGATTTCTCACAAGAAGTTAAATGTGGACTTGCATCCCTTTTGATGCAAGGTCCTCAATTGTAGGCAACGCTAATTTAATTTTGACATCGAATTTAAAATTCTTCGCATATGGCAATGCTAATTTATATTTGACAACAGAAAGGACTAAAGCAGATAGTTTATTTAAGTGTTTTTTTTTTATATTTCGCTTTACGTATTTTGTAAATTTTAGTGCTTCGTTTTCAAGTTAAATAGCATATAATTATTCAGTATTATTAAGGTTTAAGTGTTTAATGTTTGAAATAAATAAAACTTTAAGAAATATATATTTGTTTGTGTTTTTTTGTACAAACGATAGTGGTTTTCGATCAAGAAATTGTTCGGCCACATAATTCATTGAAAAAAGCTTTTATTAACTGATATTTCAATGAAATTATGTTTTTAATTGCTTTGTAGATTAGTTGTTGTGTTGTAGTTCTTCTATTAAAAGAACATTCTTTTTCGGCGATAAAGTGTGTTTTTAAAGTGTTTAAATAACATCTAACAAAGTTCGAACAATAATTGTAAAAACCATGTCGCTGTAGCGTGTCGTTTTGACATGTCACTGACAACTCCATAGAAAATTTTTTACCCCCAACGCCGCCGGAAAAGAAGTATTACTTCAAAAATATGAAAAGATTTTGGGAGACTGAAGCTTCACTGGTACTTGCTGATTCAGGTACTGCAAACCGATCTCAAACAAGATCTAATGAAGGTACTTTCGTCTTGCCAATAGTGCAATGGGTAAAGGGCTTCAAGCCAAACCTATAGATGTGAGCGCAACTGTAGGACGAACTACTTATTATCTAAACAACTGCTGCTGCAACTGGATGCCTTGCCAACACAAATTCTTTCGTATCTCTCTCTCTACTCCTATTTGCATTGAACAGATAGTTGGTCTAACTGGGATAAGGTAGTATTATTAAATTATTACTTCGAGTTTTCTTCTTTGACAGACTGTCGGAATAGTTTTCATCCCATTATACAGTATACACGCACACAAACACCCCTACAAAGAGACTCCAAAACTCAGTCAGTGGTCGTGGATGAGAAATGGCAACCGCATGAGTATTTAGAGGTAAAGACAAAATTAAGTTTGCGGAATTGGGTCTGTGCTTAAAGCTATTCATACCAGCTATCCGGCCGTAGGTACATATAAATTTGGGTATCTCCGAAATAGAGCTACTAATGGATGCGGCATGGCCAAACCGAAATGTAAGGGGGAAACATCACCCTGCACCCCACCGACATGGCGTGCAAATGTTTAATAATACAAACGAGGTGCTAAATTGAATTTCGGATGAACGTAGCCCGCTTTTGGTAGATGTACGATATTTTGTACAACGACGACGATGACGATGACGACAACGATGGCGACCGTGTTCCGTGTTTCTTACTTTTTGTGCTTAAATTAAAGTTTTTTTTTTGTTGCAGCCCTTATACGAGTACATATGCTCTTACTGAGCTAAAGAATTGGCATCAGCTGTGCTACGCTAGCCCAGTGGTAATTATAAGGCTCGTGTTTTGTAAATGATACCTAGGGGTGTGATTATCTAACAGACGTTCGCGACCATTTGTTTGTCGAGCTGAAATGCATGATGGTATTATTTAAGATGTGGTCTACAATAATATAATGTGCACAAAGGATCTGTGAGATACAACGGCGGCGGCGAGGATATGAAGGGTGTCATTTTGGGATACAAATAGCAGTACAGATTTGTCCATAATGAAGGTTGTCTTGTGAGATAATTCCCATAGGTTTTGTGGTTTTAATTTTTTGTTTTTTTCACACGAAATTATATTACATTTCCGTGAATGTCGTAAACACTCTTTTTTTTTTGAAGTAGTAATCTCAGTTGAATGACATTTTGAACTTTTCTTCTCGCAGATATTAAAAAAAAAACTCAAAACACCACAAAATGTGTACATATTAAAAAAGGGGCACGTTAATGTTGAATGGTTAGGGCGCTGGACTGCCCAGCGACAGCGTCTTCCAGAGAAGTGAAAAATCTTCCAGGAATATCTCTTTTCATGAATAAGTACCTACCTACTTCTCATTTTTCCCGCTCGGAATCGAGAGATAATAATTGTAGGCCCCCCTCATTCCTGACACACAAATAAGTGGTTGATATTAGTGGAAGCTTACTAGGCTTGTCTTACACAGGAAGTTTTACAGTCTTGGAACAACTTCGGCATAAATTTGTTCCTTAGTTTGAACTAGGACCGGTTACTCAAGGTTAGATTATGTTAGAACAGGCAAAGTCGTACCGTCTCACTAGGATCTCAATTGATCCATTGCGCTTCCCAGAAAGTAGATAAGGAAGGTGTGTAGATGAGAACGGATTGGTTAGAAGGGATCCTTGGTATTCGATGCCCCCTCGAACAATTCTGTTGTGTTCTTTAGTGGCAGAGAAGGGATGACGTCCAAATCGTAGACAAAATATTCTCCGAGGACTCCTTCTCTTCTGGCTGTGGCTAAGTGGGGCATTCCCAAGGGAAGTCAAATGAGTACTCCTCCACCTTTTCATTCTAATACTTGTATCTACACTCTAAACAAATCTGACGAGCTAATGACCCTTCTACTCATGTGGGTTCCCATTGCATTGTGACCCTTTAGGACTTGAATTAAGATGGATAGTTGAGGCTTGCTTATCTTGAGTAAATGTTCTGTTTTTTTCAGTCGAAATATTCCATAAGCCATAGGCCTTTTAAACCCGACAATATGTCAATCGTTGACCATATCTGACTCAACAGCCTCAAGGAAATTATGGTTTAAGTAATGAGGAACTAAGAGATGTCCCGTTTTTGGCCAGTTTATCTAGCATGTATATATAACGATGTCTCGAGGGTAAATAGGTTCGTTGCACTGAGAAACCTCAGCTCATTACGGAAGTGATCTATTAGTTTCGATTTAATAGTGATTGAGAAAACGGCTTTAAAAGTCTATTAAGATATCGATATTTCTGTTTACTACTTTATGTGAGAGAAGAAGTTTTGCAGCTTTGTCAACTGCAAGCACTTCCAAATTGGAAAATTTGGAAGCTTTATTGACCTATTATTTAAAAAAAAATATTGACCCGTTTTTTTAGATATCGAATTTTTTTTAAGTTTTGAAATGCAATGTTTTCCAAACTTTGTACAAGCTTTTCTATTCAAAATTTCATTAAAATCCGTTATTTCAATAATGAGAAATTCGAAAAAATGGTTCTATGGTATGTATGGTCAGTAATATCTTAATTTCAAAACTGTTTTTATTTAATTCTAGATCGTAAAAATTAATCCAAGGAAATAATTTTCATCAAAATTCTAGGCACCGTTTTCGAGAAAAATATGCTTTTCGAAAACCATGTTTTAACAATAATTCTATGGTGGGTACCATTATTTTCATCTTAAATACAAATTTTGTTTCCCTCATCTTGTAGATTGTATTAAGACATTTTTATTTGTCAAGTTTAAAAAAAATTAAGCTGGGGTCTTCGAAAAATTGTGTTTTGAAAAAAAAAAATTGATTTTTTCTTAATCCAAAAATTTCAATTAAAAATAATATTAAAACTATTAGGAAGCTTTTGCATACAAAAAATTATCAAAATCAGTTGTACAGTTTTTGAGAAAATCAAAAACAAAAAAGTGGTCCATTAATAACCATTTTTCATTTTTTTTTCAACCATTTCCTACCTTTAAATAAGTGAATTTTTTGAATTTTTTTCTTAGATCTGTGGAACAGTTTTTGAGAAAAATATATTTATGCAAAAATTCTTATGGGAGGTACTGTTACTTTTGGTCTTAAATTACTAGTACGATCTAGAACTTTAGAACTTAGAAAACTTTATTAGCTAATAACATATTTGTTTTTTAAATAAAAGGTATATATGTATGTATATGTATGTATATGCGTCGAGAGTACAAACATTTTTTTTTTCGAATTTTGGCCTAATTATAGAGGGCGCCAACGTCGACTCATCAAAAAACACATTGTCCCATTGCGGACAGTTAATCTCAGGATTGGCTGGACTGAAACAAAAAAAAACAAAGTGGGTTGTTCAAAGGAAAGTTTCTTACGAGACAATTTACCACAATTCGTTTAAAAAGTCAAAAAAAAATGTTTTTTTGGCTATTTTTGGGTCGCCATTTTTTTTTTGTTCAAAAATTTTTGATCAAATTGTCATAGAAAACATAAAAACAATCAAGTTGCATTAAGTTTTTTGAAAATCACTTCAATAGATCCGGAGATTAGCTGTCCGCAATGGGATGTGTTTTTTGATAAGTCGACGCTGGCGCCTTCTATAATTCGGCCAAAATTCGAAAATTAAAAAAAAAATTTTTGTACTCTTGACGCATGTATTCATTATTTAAAAAAAAAAATATGTTATTACCTAATACCATGAAAAAAATTCCCAAAAATTCGTGCGTTTTTTGGCGTTCTAGACCGTACTAGTACCTTAGAAAAAAAGAACGTGTGGAGAGAAAAATTTTAAAATGATATCTACCAAGCTTAACAAAAATTTAATTTTAAAGTTGGTGTTGATGATAAACACAACGGCATTTAATTAATGTTAAAATCAGTGCCTTTTGCATGGTGGGCAATCTAGGGGCCCGCTCAAAATCTTAACAGAAAGTCAGTATAATACCTCTGTTAATAACCAGCACAATTTCCTACACATCTGACCTATCACAATAATTCATACACACTATAATACACATTTCAAAACAATCTATACACATTTCACACTTACTTACCTACCTTAAATAGGTCACAATTCAAGACACAATAAAAACATAAAATTCATTTTTTATACATTGTGCAGAATGTGCATATTTTCTTTGTTAATAATTTAATTTAATTTAATTTAATTAAAAAAAAAAAAAAAGTCAATGACACATTGTGCACACGCTGCATATTATAGAATTAGGCAATAAAATTGATTTATTGAACCTTATATTGATTTTTGTTAAATTGTAGAATAAGCTATTTTTTAGTATATAAGACGATTATTTGAAGGAATAAAATCACTTTCTGTTTAACCACCAAATATTGAGTGTTTCTTAAATTATTGCAACTTCCCCCCACCAGAGGTAAGGGGTTGCATTAGTCGAAAGTCAATAAAATATTCCTCATCAACAAGAGAATCAATCAACAATCCCAAACGCGTCAAAAAAAGAGATCTTCTGGTTTATGCACTATACTCTGTCCAACAAAAATTGTCAGTACAGGGAAGATAGGACGTTTGTCTCTCATTCTGGTTGCATTGCCATGCATAAGTGTGTCGCCTTTTAAAGCTCTCACAGGGATTCCGTAGTTTATATTATAAATCGCCGCAAATGAAAGTAAAATACGCGTAGAGCTACCGTCTGCCGATTCAAAACGACTGAAAACAATATTCAATTTACATTTTCCCACAATGCCAAGCGGAAAGATTATATGCGCGGATTTTTTTTAAGTTGAAAAGCAATACGACAACACTCAACATACTCATCTTCTTAAAATGTGTTCTCAAAAGCTTCAAATCCCAAAAGCTCCTTAATAAAAACCACTGAAAAAGCTCCTTGCTTGCAATTGAGAATGATAATGGTAAATCTGTTTTGATGTAGATAAAGAGCGCATGATCGTATTGAGTGACACTTGACACTCTTGACAGTATCTCATCAGCAGTGGGATACGACGGTCATGTTGGGGTGTACAACTTTTTGCAAAGAATTACAACAATTCCTTAAGAAAAGTCAGTGGCTTGCTCTTTTTTTCGTGGCATTTTTCCTAACGCATTGTAGTGAGGGTGCATCAGGCGCCACTGCTTTAGAAAAAGCTCTCCCATAAGGCCTGTACTGACAATTTTTGTTGGACAGAGTATAGAAGCGTCTCACGTCGTCAAGGTGATACCACTTTGGTCGACACGTACTTAATCGTACAACCTCCGTGGAACGAAATCAGTTGCCTTACGCTTAAGCAACTTTGGGAAATATTGAAAACTTATGTCAAAGTGCGGTTTTTGAAAAGAAGTTTTCTTCGAAATAAAGCATTCACCGCGCCTTCTGTACGCAAGTTTGTGCAAAAAGATCGTTACACTGGAATGCTCTGTAGACGAGAGTGTGAGACTCAATTCACAAACATCAATAACTCGCCATCGATCTCAACATCTCAACAATTCACGCACTAGCCTGAGGAGAATTCCACACAAATATCTCGGATTATTCACTTACAATCAGAAGCGCAACAATCTAAAAAGCTAGGGGGGTGTCCAAACCAAAATAATCCAAATAACCCGACAAATCCGGGGCGTAGCGATGTCAAGCTTAAGAAGACGATGCAAACTATTCCCAAAGCCATTAATCCCACAAACCCAGGGCGCAGCGAGGCCAAGCTCGCGAAGACGACACAAGCTATCCCCAAAGCCATTAACCCCACAAACCCGGGGCGCAGCGAGGCCAAGCTCTCGAAGAGGATTTCAAAAAATTAATTTCAACAGCTCTCTTGATTTGCGGTGTCAACTTTTAAAACATTCTTACCCTTATATTACACAATCTTATAATCTAAAGTCGGAATAAAAAATTTATTCAAGTTAAAGACATCAAGCACTACATTTGATACTGAGATTAAATTCAGTTTTCTCTAATTTTTTTATTTTTTAAAAATCCAAAGACTTTGTTGCAAAAAATCGCTTCAAATTCATACTTTAACAAATATTTGGAATAATTAAAGCTTAAATACACTACAATTTTATTAAAAAACAGTATGTACAATTTTCAATCCAATCCTAGTGTGTTTAGGCTTAAAATATTTCCGATTTTTAGCGGCTTGATTTTTTTTGGTGGGAAAATTTTCAAAAATATAATGAAATCTCGGTTCGTATTAATTTTAGTACAGGGTCCCCATTGAGTAAAATCTATAGTAAAAAACTGTCTATTTTTACAGAATTTAATATTATATACTTTATAAAATATAAACACAATAGCTGTAATAAATATTGTCCATGTCCGTTGATAGGTAAGTTATAGTTGAAAATCGTGGAACACCTCCCTCGCCTAGCTTTTTAGTTTGACATAGTACAATCGTATCTTTTTTTATTGACGCGCTTTGAAATCGTAAATCGAGCAACGGATTTGTAAGAGTTCACAGCTTTGGGAGGAGCTATTTCTTTACATTGTCTTCTAGAGCTTGGCCCGTTGCGCCCCGGGTTTATCGGGTTAATGGCTTTAAAAATAGTTTGCATCGTCTCCTTAAGCTTGACCTCGCTACGCCCCGGGTTTGTGGGGTTAAGAATGTTTTAAAAAGTCACTCGGGTGTCTATCGATTTCGGAGTGGGTGTCCACCGACCTCTAGGGGGTGTCCGGACACCCCCGTTGTTGCGCCCTTGCTTACAATGTCCAATTGACTCAGCAATTGAAGGTGCATGAGGCATGACCATCCGTTTCTTTATCGCTTCGAAGTTTGGGCCTTAGAACAGATTGGACTGGACAATATTTTGGGCGGAAATTCATGTTTTCTGACGGTGCCATTTCCATCTCGGCGGCTACGTTAACAAACAAAATTAACACATATGGGACTCAAAAAACCAGTGCGGATTGTGCAGTGGTGGCATCATTAGACCATTTGTCTCGAAAATGAGGTTGGGAACAACGTTTCGGTTAACCGTGGGTGTTACAGAGAAATGTTAACCGACTTTTTTTTTACTGAAATTGAAGACATGGATTTGGAAGACCTCGGGCTCATGCAGGATGGCGTGCCATGCCATGACACAATCCATCTTTTGCGCACCAAATTCCCAAATCGTGTTATATGTCGTTTTAGCGATGTTAATTGGCCGCGATTCGACGGTTTTTTTTTTGTGGGGCACCGTGAAGAACCGATGTTAAGCCAACAATCCGGAAACGATTCAAGCATTTCAGGCCAATATCATTCAAGCAATCCGTGATCTACAGCCCGAAACCATCAACAAGGTCTTGGAAATTTGAAGTGACAAATGCGCTACTGCGAGGCCAGCCGTGGGAGCCATTTGAACCGACCGACGTTGTGTTCCATAATTAATGGGAATGTTTTTCAAAAAACACTGCTAATGTACGTTTGTAAATTGACAATTAATTGGAGTTCAGGGCCCTTCGCTAAACCGAAATATCTTGCTTTCTACCGTTTGGTCCTCGTTCCGCTGAACATCTTCGACTATTCGCAAAATAACATCACATCACTCACTGTGACTTAAAAAATTAATTTTAACAGAACTGCTTTAAAAAGTGGCAAAGTCGCTATTGAGTTTTATGTCACCATAAACTCTACAATTAAGTCCAAAGATGGTATCGAGCACTATTTCATGAGACCTGGTAGCTGCTTAATGCTTCGAGAATCTGTACATTTATGTGTATTTTTGAGTCTCCTGTAATTCAAATGAAAGTTGTGACGTGCATCTGCCTCCGTTAAAGAACAACTAGTTGCTAAATTCAAACTTTGGCTATCAAAATAAGTTATCTAAATAAGATTTCACAAATCATAACCTATAATAAGCCCCTGAGAATTAGGAAACTACCCGGGTAGAAAATTATCTAGGAAACACTATCGAATAGCGTGGCCCTAGCTAGATTGTCCTTTATATAGTAAATCCTATGCTGGGCCTAGACAGATGCAAGCCTGGCGGATCTTGACTAATTTATGCTTATCCTGGCTTTATATTGAACCTGGCTAGAACTGCCTATTTATTGGCTTTTCCAGGAGTATCTTAGACTGGGCCTAGATATTTTTAACTTGATGTAGCCTAGATATGAAACTTTTTCTTGGTGATATCTTGGCTGTAGATAGTATCGCCTCTTTATTGGCATTGTAACAAATAAACTACAAGGGACCTGGATAGTTTTTACTTGGTGTAGCCTGGATAAGGAATTGTATCTGGGCGTTATATTGGCCTTAGCTAGTCTCGCCTCTTTATAGGCATTCTCAGATGTTACTTATACTGGGGCTATATAGTTTTTACTTGATGTATCCTAGATGTGCCTATACATATGTCTCTAAAAAAGGCTATCCATTATCCTTCTAAAAACATAACTTTTTTGTTTTGGTCCTAAATCGGTATTTTTCAGATTCTTTAATACGTATTTAAGTCTTTTAAACATTATAATTAAAAGAGAGTTATTTGAGTAGCACTTTGAGACACGATATTTTATATATCGCAGTGGCGCAATAGATAGCGCACAAGCACGGCAAGCGAGAGTCTCGGGTTCGAATCTCAGTGGAGGTAAATTAAAAAAAAAAAAAAAAATTCTTTCATTCCAGCAAAAAATCACTTAAAGAGTCGAATATAGCGAGGCAAAGAAAAAATGAAAATAATCAACAATAATAAAAAAAAAAAATTTTTTTAAGAATTGCCGTAGCTCTTGTGCTACTTGTGAAGACCCATCTAGGGCCCATATAGGAACATCTAGCAAGGCCCATTATATAAAGAGCATTAACAAATTAGCGAGGGACAAGCTAGATACTGCTCGGTAGGGCCATGATTGAAACTAAGAAAAACTAGCTGGGGCCTTGGCATTATCGAGTCGAAAATTCTACCCGGGTATGTATTTGGTTTAAAATTTTATTCAGTTGTCAACCTTATAAGTTTGTCCCGTTTAATTTCCCTGTGCAAATGATTCATTCGAAATATTTTACCATCACATATAATCCCCTACCAAAAGAATACCATCGTTTGGGTTCCATATCTCTTACTTACAGAGTCCCATTCTCAACTCGAATTTCAAATCCGTAAATCAAAACTGTAAATTCCAAAAATCCAACCGAATTCACAGAAGTTTCTTTTCGTATTAGTATCATGACACATTAGAAAGAAGATCGAGGAGGAAAATCACGCAGAGGATGGCGTCCTCAAGAGAGCTACCAGCTACCCAAACGCATAACTTTGAAACGGAACCAACTGCTTCGGCTCCAGATTTTTCTGTACCATAATACTTCCATATATTTAATCGTTATTTATTGCCCTTCGCCATTCAGGCGACTCCGTTTGTCTCCGCCGCCGCGACCGACGATATGTTGCTCTACTTCCAAGACTTTCTACCAACTTTTGGACTCTGCCGCTCATCATGAGCTATTTGCGGCCGAGGCGAATTAATTCCCGACGTGAGAGATTTCTGGAGCAGTGTGGTGTTAGTTCTCGGCGGGAAACTCGCACATTTTTAAACTTTTTTTTTTTTGGAGTCACACAAGTCAGCACCAATTACTTGGGTGCGATTTATGAGCGCCGCCATCCCCCGGGTCAAGTGACGACATATTCCTTAAAGATTTATTATTTCTTCCAGACTCGGCAGTGGAGTGAATGTGCGCTCCGGTACCTTTGTTGACGCTCCTCCTGGGTTACAACAGATCGGTCCCATTTTGACTTTTTTTCGTTAGTTCATATGGACTGTTAGTAGACATGTGAAACAATGTTCATGCCGTTTTCTCGGGGAGTCAATAAATTTGGGGTGAGCTGGAGCACTCGCTAGTTCTCTAAAGTGTCAATTTGATTCTACAGCCAACATTGCCTGTCGTCGTCGTCGTTTTCTTTATCCAACTTGTGGATAACTCGAAAGGTTTCAGAGAGAAGATTCATGAAAGCAATTCCAAGATTTTAGAAAAATCCGATTTGTTTGGAGGCAAACCATTTGGTTCAATATTTTTAAGAAACAAAAAATTTGGACGATAGAAACGCTTAAGGAGCAGTTTATTTGTCACGTGATTGTGGAACGAAAAATATGTAGTTGGATAATGGATGAACGTCGTGGCTGATTGGATGAGTAATAGTCCGACATAAACGCATTGGAAGGAGGCCATAAATCAGGGGCTTTTGTTTTGCGCATTGCATTTCATTTGGTGAATTAAAGTGATGTTTCATGGATTAGTCAGGGCAATTTTTCATTAGAGATTTTTAAATTGGAACTGTGGGGTTAATTTTGACAACACCTAGCGGTGGATATATTCCAGTGTACAGGGTTTAATTTCTTTGAAAGACTGAAACACGTACGAAGAATTAGTGTATTCAGCTTTAATTAGGAATTGTGTCAAAAGTCCTAAAATAAAAAAAAGTGTAATAAATATGAATAAGTAAAAAGTTAAGGACCTTTGATGAATGATTTTATGTTTCGAATCATTTAGTGACAAAATATCAAAGCTAAACTGTAATATAAGGAATATTGTTTCGAAATCATTCCTTAGTTAAAATTAAATCGAAACATTGCCAGAAAAGATGCAGACTACCGTTCTTTTAGATTCAAAATTCAATTCCAAAGTTCTCAAAATGTATAGTATTGTTCAATATCATTTTTAAAACATTGCACGAGGATATGCGAGAATGACAGAAAACAAGTGCCGATGAACAATAGTATTGAATGTTTGCGAATTGAAATTGCAAGGGAAAACCGTACCGGGTAAATAATTTCATCGTGTTGTGCGGATAAAAAACAAATCTCTGTTATTGACAGTACGTCCAAAATTAGGCTCCATGGTGCATTCCTATAGCACTCCTAGCGAAACAGGTATCATGAGGTAAACTGATTAAGGGAAGCTAAGTTACGTCTCCGACTCTACATGAACCCCAAATCCCGTTACCCCGGACACTCCCCTTCGTCTAACGTCTAAATTTCTAACGGATTCCACTCCATTTTTGCTAACACAGCAAAACCAATCCAGAACGGATACACTCCTTTTCCCTTTTCCCTTCCACCTTTTTCCATTTTAAAACGAAATGTAATATGAATATTTCAAAAACAAACTTACATATATTTTGCAAACGCGACACATTTTTCTTTTTATTTGAAGTGGAGTTCAAGTCGAATAATATTTTTATAGTTTAGTCTTAATCCTACAATCTGATCGGAAGGTGCAGCCTTTGCTTTTTGCTATGGACAGCAGCCTTCCTTTTGGAAATAATATAAACTAGCCGACCCAGCTCTCGAAATTCCAGTGCCAATTTATTTATTTAATTGATTATCATTCAATAAAAGACAGAGAATTCATGATAATAAAAAAAATATTTATCATTCTATTGGGACTCGAACGCACGTCGTTGCAGTGACGTCAACCTGTGAATTTTGTGTTACATACATGTGAATTTTTTTTTTTAAATTTCACTCATCATTTTTTCATATATTTGACAAACACCGCCGCCGTTTGATTGATTCGAATTAGAGCTGTGTCAATCAGGATCGATTCGGTTTTTTTTTGATCCGATCATGGAAAAGTATTGATGATCGAAATCATTCATTTTAATCGATCCCAATCTCAATCATTTAGATGATTCTCGATTTTCTATTTCAATCTCAATCATTTCAATGAGTCTCGATTTTCGATATCAGTTGATTCGATTAACCATGATTTACTCGATTTCATTTGTTCTGATACAATCAATGTGGATTATGAATGCCAAACGGACGGTGGACTGGAATTTCTGGGTTGAACTCCGCATTGAAGAACATGATTGATCGATTTGGTTGTTGACGCTATAGGCCCCAAAAACAATTGTTGGGTTGAATTGATGTTATGTTTAATGTGGATTTTTAGACGTTTCTTAATCCATCGACATCGTAGCCATCCTGTAACGAAGCGTTACACTTTTCCTCCTACCGCCCGAAAACCTCCCATTTACCGCCGCCGCATACCGAATCACTACATTAAAATGCCCGCTTGAAACCTCATATAATTTACCGAACCGATGCTATTTTTAATTTTAAATCAACCAACGTACCAACCTCCCGAACCCTGGGTTGCTGTCGCTTTACATATCACACCGCTTTGCCGCACCATACTACCAAGCCGTCTTACCAAAAGCAAATTAGCATATATTTATAACGGGTGATTTTTTTGAGGTTAGGATTTTCATGCATTAGTATTTGACAGATCACGCGGGATTTCAGACATGGTGTCAAAGAGAAAGATGCTCAGTATGCTTTGACATTTCATCATGAATAGACTTACTAACGAGCAACCCTTGCAAATCATTGAATTTTATTACCAAAATTACCAATTGTACGCTGGTGGAATCATTGGACCGTATTTTTTCAAAGATGCTGTTGGACGCAACGTTACGGTGAATGGCGATCGCTATCGTTCAATGCTAACAAACTTTTTGTTGCCAAAAATGGAAGAACTGAACTTGGTTGACATGTGGTTTCAACAAGATGGCGCTACATGCCACACAGCTCGCGATTCTATGGCCATTTTGAGGGAAAACTTCGGAGAACAATTCATCTCAAGGAATGGACCGGTAAGTTGGCCACCAAGATCATGCGATTTGACGCCTTTAGACTATTTTTTGTGGGGTTACGTCAAGTCTAAAGTCTACACAAATAAGCCAGCAACTATTCCAGCTTTGGAAGACAACATTTCCGAAGAAATTCGGGCTATTCCGGCCGAAATGCTCGAAAAAGTTACCCAAAATTGGACTTTCCGAATGGACCACCTAAGACGCAGCCGCGGTCAACATTTAAATGAAATTATCTTCAAAAAGTAAATGTCATGGACCAATCTAACGTCTCAAATAAAGAATCGATGAGATTTTGCAAATTTTATGCGTTTTTTTTTTAAAAAAAGTTTTCAAGCTCTTAAAAAATCACCCGTTACTATGCCACCGAACACTGGGTTGTTATTCACTTCATACCGAACCCCGAGAGCATTTAACTGCCTACATGCTACATCCATATGAGGAATGATGACAACCAGATGTGTGATAAGATGTATACATGTATCATGTATGACGTTGTTGGTAGTTTGTTTATTTCTTTCAATTCACACTGCCTTTTAACTGAAATATTAATAAGGAGATGTGAATAAGCAATACAAATTGGTCTTCTACCTTTGCCTGATGCTTTGTACCAATCAAGCGTACATAAAGGGAGAAAACCAATCTGATAAAATTTAATTCGGGAACCGAATAAATTAATTAGCAAGTAGGAACACACTGCTGGGTACGAAGTGTACTAGATAGTAGTTCCGAAAAAAATTTTGGGTTTTGAACCCCTACCTGCCGCTTAACCTGACCTGTTCCCCACGTTTATTTCTACGCTCCACTTCTTCCAAGTGTAGCGTGGACAAGGCTTGACCTAAACCGATTTTTCTTCCATACTCTGTCCAACAAAAATTGTCAGTACAGGCCTTATGGGAGAGCTTTTTCTAAAGCAGTGGCGCCTGATGCACCCTCACTACAATGCGTTAGGAAAAATGCCACTAAAAAAAGAGCAAGCCACTGACTTTTCTTAAGGAATTGTTGTTGTAATTCTTTGCAAAAAGTTGTACACCCCAACATGACCGTCGTATCCCACTGCTGATGAGATACTGTCAAGAGTGTCAAGTGTCACTGAATACGATCGTGCGCTCTTTATCTACATCAAAACAGAGTTACCATTATCATTCTCAATTGCAAGCAAGGAGCTTTTTCAGTGGTTTTTATTAAGGAGCTTTTGGGATTTGAAGCTTTTGAGAACACATTTTAAGAAGATGAGTATGTTGAGTGTTGTCGTATTGCTTTTCAACTTAAAAAAATCCGCGCATATAATCTTTCCGCTTGGCATTGTGGGAAAATGTAAATTGAATATTGTTTTCAGTCGTTTTGAATCGGCAGACGGTAGCTCTACGCGTTTTTTACTCTCATTTGCGTCGATTTATAATATAAACTACGGAATCCCTGTGAGAGCTTTAAAAGGCGACACACTTATGCATGGCAATGCAACCAGAATGAGAGACAAACGTCCTATCTACCCTGTACTGACAATTTTTGTTGGACAGAGTATAGTCTTTTGCTAGAAGCAGGGCCGTCATCCCAAATGATTATTTCTGTGGCTACCCTTCTTCAAAGAGTACCACAGACAAGCTTGTTGCCGCGAACAAAGCCCCGATTTTTCCTCCGGTATTTTTCCGGATGCATGATTAAACCGTAAAGCCGTATATGAAATATTATGTTAGCTATAATAAGAATATTCGTTGTTAATTATGAAATACTTTGTTAATTAAATAATAAGAAGTAACTAAAGAAATTGTAAACGCTGTAACCGAATTTGTAAATGAATAAAGATTGAATTGATTTGGAGTTTGGAAACTTCTACCCAAGTTTTTGCTTTCTTTGGGACAAATCCTGGACACCGACGAGCCTACCTCAGCCTCGAAATAAAAAAGCATCAAAATCCTTCGATGGAATTTGACAGTTTATGGCTTGACGAATAGAGGACGAATTCAGTTATGACGTACAAAGTGTATTTCGTACAAAATGTCAGCCGAAAGCCCTAAAATTGCTCTTTTCCGGAGCAACGAATAAAATACCTTCTTTTTTTGGATATTTATAAAGGTTTTTTGATCCATCGAAATCTTAGCCATCCTTTTATGAAATTTGACAGTTTATGACTTGACGAATAGAGGACGAATTCAGTTATGACGTACAAAGTGTATTTCGTACAAAATATCAGCCGAAAACATTTTTGACACTTTTTAGTCCATGTACAAAGTAGCCATCATTCGATGTTATTTGGCAATTTATGGCTTACAATAATAGAGTATTTTGTGAGAACTATCAAAGCCATAAGTCAATCTTATCATCGAAATCGAAATTTAAATGTTATAGGAACAGTATTGAATCATTTCAGTGAAAAGAAAATAATCGAATGATTGGTTGGTTGAAATGATCGGATAATTTTTGTAATCGATTGTTGAACGATTTACTCAGCTCTAATTCGAATTTGATATTTTGTTTGTTTCTTAACGTATTTGAGAATATCAACGCATTCTTGTCAAACCAGGGGGATATTTTATTTTCAGGGAAGATTTGAAAACAGTAACGCATAGAATAAAGCTAGAACTACATGCTCTCTTTTTCCAACTCATTTCAAATTTCTATCTTCCATCCCGAAAAACACAAAAATTAAAAGCTGAAATGGTTCTAAATTTCACTCTTTCAATTTTTCACTTTTTGAAAATACTAACACAGAAATTGCCTGATAGATATAGTTAATACCTTAAAGGTGCGTGTCCATTTGAGAGTTCTTTCGCTAGTAAACTCTCGAGAGTTGCTCTCGGGTGCCTGTCCATTTGAGAGTAATTTTTTTGAGATTTTACTATCGCGAGTTCACTAGTTAAGTTTTGGGAGATGATTTTCTGAGAGTACTTTCATAACCGTGTCCACTTGATATATTTTTGCAAAACTATAATTTTGCCCGAACAAATAGAAACTCACGATGTACTGAATGGAAGCTGGCGTTTAGACAACAATTTCGAAAACTCATTTTTCGATCTTCAAAATGGAAGAAGGCACAATTATAATACTTCTCAAAAGGATTTCAGGGATGAATTCAAAAATTACTTTATGAGCCCATAAGGTGAAGTTCCTTGGCAGTACAGGCACATCACGGAAAATAATTAAGAAATCAAATACATACCAGATTTGACTTAGTTGAAGCAGCCATTAAAAATGGAATCAAAAACTGCAAACCCTGAAAATATGGCCACCTAGTGCTATACTTCATTAGTTCCGGCTCCACTTTTCGTTTTTTATTTTTCTTCAATTCTTGTGACATCCGTTAATATTTTCATGATTATTAATTAAATGTACATAATAGATTCAATATGATTGACAAAAATTATTTTCTTTACCTGGTTTCGCAAATTATGAAGCTTTCTCTTGATTTCATTTTCAGTGCATGAAAACTGAACTAAAAGTTGCTTATACATATGTTTCATTTTTTTTTATTTCTGTTCCGACTTTTCTGTAGTTTCCCACAAAACTTCGAAAGACTCATATTTTTCTATAAGTTCGTTTGTCCCCTTCTGTTCAATGTTTTGACATGTCAACTCTCGGACAGCTAATCGCAAAATACGAACTATGTTGGAATTCTGCGAGCTCATCTCCGATAGTAATAAAAAAGTGTGTAACTCTCAAAAAATTCGTATGTCGAGAGTGAAAAGTCAACTCTCCGCTAGCTTCTCTCAAGGTTGTGTCCACTTGAGAGTTTACTCTCAAGAGTGGCCTGAGAGCTACTCTCAGTGTTTTTGCTCTCAAATGGACACGCACCTTAAGACTTAACTACATTCAACTTCAAAGAGTGAAAAGCAAAACTCAAAATGGTTCTAACTTTTACTAAACTTAAACTGTATGACTGAATATGTATAATGTAAATGTATGCTCTATTCAGCAATAGATGTCGGTAGTCGATTTGACATTTCTAATTGTTTTTGTTTTCCGGGATTTTTTTTGCATTTTTGTGTAAAATTTATGCGAAAAATGCTTTCGTTAAATATGTAATTTATGCCCCTTCGGCCGCCAAAAGTGTACCACAAAAAACATGTTTGCCGTGCAGATTTATTGTTCGTTGGAATTTCTTCAATTAATTAGAGTTTTTGTGACTTTAAACACTTACAATGTATGAGGAACCAAAAGGCAAAGATGAACAATCGCAAGGTGCTAATAGTTTAGCAAAAACATTGTCCGACTTGAAAGGGTTGCGATCATCGGCCAAAGGCAATTTAAGTCGAACGAAAAATATTATTATGCAGAAGGGATGTACGTTATCCGAACCAGAGCTAGAATGTCGATTAGGAATTTTAGAATCGTACTTCAAACAGATTTTAACTGGCTGAACACAATGGAGACGGAGCTGCAACTGGAGCTGCAACTGGAATAGCTGTCAAAATATTCAATACACGTAAATTCAATGTTACGAACACAACACAACGCAACTGCAGTCGGTGCTGCAGTCGGTGCTGCAAGAGTTGGCGAACTTTTAACTTTTTCGTGCAGCATTTTTGACATTTCAAATTTTATATATCTGTCTGTGATTTTAAGTGTTGTTTTGTTGTATTGTGATTTCGTGGTTAAATTTTAATTAAAATAATGGACGAAAATCTTCAATTTCAGTGTCCATTTTATAGTTTCAATTACTTAAAATATTTACAATTTGCCAAAGATTCAACACCTGACCCAACAAATGACAACAAAACAATGAAAGCTGTACAGCCTCATTGTGGGCACATAAAAAAAAGTACGTACGACACTTTTTGACAGCTCTTCCAGTTGCAGCTGCAGCTCCAGTTGCAGCATTCTATTGTGTTCAGCCAGTAAATGTTCAAACATCGATTGAGAGATTTAATAATCCGGATGAAGAAACGGCCAATGAGGTTTTTCGTGAAGAGGTAGAAGAAATATATATTTGCGCCAAATCGAAGATTATGACTCTTTTGTCTGATTTGAGAGGCAATACTACTGCTGCTGAGCATTTAAATGCAACTTATTTTCCGGAGCAGCCTCGTTCGCGATCGAAATTAGAACCTATAAGGCTACCTACGTTTTCTGGTAAATTTTCAGACTACCCAAATTTTATCGGATTATTTACAAATTTAGTTCATAAAGATGAAACCCTCGATAGTCTGCAAAAGTTTAATTATTTATTAAGATGTCTTTCTGGATCAGCGTTGGATGCTGTCAGAGATTTTAATGTCATAAGCTCAAACTATCAGAAAGCCCTTGATAGATTGAAATTACGCTTTGATAATAAAACTCTTATATTTCAAGAGCATATAAATAGTTTGCTTGAGTTTCCTAAAATCGCTAAGATATCTGCTTCTTCTTTACGACATTTAGAAGATAGCTTTAATACGCATTTGACTGCAATGCTTTCTATAGGAAATCACAAAGATATCGCTAATTCTATTATGATTTCGTTAGCTATGGATAGAGTTGATGAAGAAACTCAATCTAAATGGCAGGATGCAATGGACTATAATAAGCTCCCTACGTGGGAGGAATTTGGCCAGGTTTTAGACCGTCGTTGCAAAAGCTTAGAGGCTAAAGAGTCTAGAGTACAAAAACCAATTGTTCCCACAAAAAGTCATGCCAAATCCGATCAGTCAATTTTACAAACTAGTGGAAAGAAACAATTTAGGAAATTTAAAGGCACAACTTTAGCAGCGGAGCGCATACAATGTGAATATTGTCAATCTCTAGAACACTTAGTTGATTCCTGTTCAAATTTTCTAAGCTTACCAGTGGGAAGGAGGTTCTTGGAAGTAAAAAAAAGATCCCTTTGCATAAATTGTTTGGAAAAAGGGCATTCTGTTCGACATTGTTCAAAGCCAAAGTGCAGCATTTGCTCTTCACCTCACCATAAGCTGCTTCACAGATTTGAAGTCAATTCTGCAGGTCAGGGCACATCCAATTCAACTACATTAGTAGGAAGGTCAGCTAATCAAACTATACTGGCCACAGCTGTTGTGTTAGTCAAAGATAGTTCTGGTAGATATCAACCTGCACGCGCTTTGCTAGACTCGGCTTCACAACTGAACTTCATAACCGAAGGTATGGTTCAAAGACTGAGACTGTCAAAATCAAGGTCGGATTTGCAAATAAGTGGCATAGGAAATGGAATCACTAATGTTCGACATACTACAAAGGCCACTTGCAAATCAAGAATTTCAGAGTTTCAAACTGAATTGGATTTACTTGTAATGAAAAATATAACTCATCTTCAGCCAAGCAAATCATTTAAGGTAGATAATTGGAAAATACCTAAAAATATAGTATTGGCCGATCCTAATTTCAATGAAGCAGCGAAAATAGATATGTTGATAGGTGCAGACCATTTCTTTGAGCTGTTAGCAATTGGACAGATCAAATTAGAAGATAAACTTACGCTTCAAAAGACCCTTTTTGGATGGGTTGTTTCAGGCTCACATGAGCTATCGGATGTTTCAAAAGACACAGTGTGTTTGTTAGGAAGTGAAGAACAATCAAAGGATGATTGTCTTCAAAAATTGGTTGAAAGGTTTTGGGAAATAGAAAACTATTCCAAAACCTCTGAATTGCTTAAACCTGAGGAGCAAAAATGTGAAGAACACTTCATGTATACAACTGGAAAGAGTGCGGAAGGTAGATTTGTTGTGAGTTTTCCCTTCAAAGAGGAACCAATGGCACTAGGAGAATCATTTGAAATAGCGATATTTTGATGAAAGGTCCAATAATGCAAGATGACCTTTATTCCATTATCCTACGTTTTCATTGCTACAAGTTTGCATTGACAGCCGATATTTCGAAAATGTATCGTCAGATACTCATGAACGAGAATGATCGAAAATATCAATGCATTCTCTGGAGGGAAAAGAGTTCAGATGACTTGAAGGTGTACCAACTAAATACAGTTACTTATGGAACCACTTCCGCTCCGTATCTGGCCACTCGCTGTCTCAGAACTTTATCAGAAGAAGGGGCTTCAAAGTTTCCATTAGGTTCTAAGATTTTGAACGAAGATTTTTATATGGATGATTTAATTAGTGGAGGAGATTCGCCAGAGGAGATTTTTGGAATATACGAAGAAGTTAGAACTCTTTTGCATAGTGCAGGGTTTGAACTTCGGAAATGGTGGACAAATGAAAAAACGTTGTTGGAAGTAGTCCCAGAAAAAGACCGAGAGAAGCCTCTTAGAATAAATGATGCTGATATCATTAAGACTTTAGGCATTAAATGGAATCCATCATCAGACGAATTGCAGTATGTTGTACCGGAATTGAAGTCTAAGCCGAAAGTAACTAAGCGAATCATTCTTTCCGAACTGTCTACTTTATTCGACCCATTAGGTCTAATTAACCCAGTAGTTGTTAAGGGTAAAATTTTGTTGCAAGGCCTTTGGGTAAAAAAGACTAATTGGGATGAATCAGTTCAAAATAGAACATTTACTGAATGGGAACAATTTCGAAAGGGCCTGAAGGATTTAGAGTTCATCAAAATTCCGAGATATGTTTAGCTCTGAGATCAAAAAACGTTGAACTTCACGGATTTTCAGATGCATCTTTGCGTGCTTATGGCTGTTGTGTCTATTTACGTGTAATTGACGAAGAAGATATTATATCTTGTAACTTGATAACAGCAAAATCAAGAGTAGCTCCAATTAAAACACAAAGCTTACCAAGGTTGGAATTGTGTGCAGCTGAAATGTTGGCTTCAATAATTTCAAAAATCCTACCAAATTTTTCGCACTTGGTTGAAAATATCTACCTCTGGACCGATTCAGAAATTGTTTTGTGCTGGCTGTCAGCCCATCCTTCTAATTGGGAAGTATTTATAGCCAATAGAGTATCAAAGATACAAACGAGTTTGCCACAGGGTGCTTGGAAGTACGTGAGTACAAAACACAATCCGGCAGATATTATATCTAGAGGCGCATTTGCAAGTGAGTTGACGGAAAGTATATGGTTTTCAGGTCCGAAATTTCTTAATTTGCCAGAAAATACATGGCCTGAACAAAAAGATTTTTCTTTGATAAAAAAAGATACTCCGGGAATGCGAAAATGTAATGTCGTTCTTATGTCAAAAATCATAGACGACAATTTTGATAAACACTACTTACGTTTTAAATGCATTAATAAAACATGTAGAATATTTTCATTCATACTTCGTTGGATAGATGTGGTGCGTAAGAAGATAAAAGGAGCTGAATATTTTGAAGCAGATGAACTTCGTTATAGCACATCTCTCAAAGCTGAAGAGATCGATAAAGCATTGCTGAGAATTGTGTGGAATATTCAACAAAGAAATTTCCAGGAGGAAATTTGTAAACTGAAAAAAGGAGAAATGATTAGCCCTACGAGTCCCGTCAAAAATCTCAATCCCTTCCTTGATGGTGACTCATTCAAACTCCTCGGAGTGGGTGGGCGTCTGCTGAATGCGGACATTCCCTATTCTGTTAAATGTCCCATCCTTCTTCCTAGATCTAATCCCTTTGTCAAAAACTTAATAAAATCTTTACATGTTAAAAATTATCATGCAGGTCCTCAAGCCTTAGTTGGCATTGTACGTCAGAGGTTCTGGGTGATAGATGCCCGCAGGCTTGCAAAGAATGTCGTTGATAGCTGTTGGGACTGTTTCAAATTTAAACCAAGGATGTTGGGACAAATAATGGGTAATTTACCGAATGACAGAGTGCAATACGCAAGGCCATTTCTAAAAGCTGGTGTCGATTTTTGCGGCCCGTTCCTGACGACTTATAAGTTGCGAGGGCAGAGAACTACAAAATCCTATGTAGCAGTCTTCGTTTGTTTTGTGGTGAAAGCTGTGCACTTGGAGGTGGTCTCGGACTTATCAGCGGAAGGGTTCATTGCTGCACTCAAACGATTTGTAGCCAGGCGAGGTTTGTGTCAAGATCTTTATTGTGATAACGGGACGAATTTCGTTGGAGCCCGTAACCAGCTAGATGATTTTAGACAGAGTTTCCTGGACCAGAAGATGGAGAAAAGGATAAGTGACTGGTGTGCTACAGAGCGAATTCAATTCCATCATATACCGCCCAGAACTCCCCACTTTGGTGGCCTTTGGGAGGCTGCAGTAAAGTCAGCCAAAAAACATCTTGTGCGTACCATCGGCGAAGCCTTTCTAACGTATGAAGAGCTACCTACGGTTGTAGCAGATATAGAAGCTATATTGAATTCTCGGCCAATGTATACGATGTCCAGTGACCCGAGTGATGAAGAAGTCCTTACACCAGGGCATTTTTTAATTGGTGCCCCATTGAATGCCGTGGTCGAACCAATGCTCACTGATTTAAAGATATCGGCGTTAAACAGGTGGCGACGATTAACATTGATAAAGCAACATTTCTGGAACCGGTGGTCGAAGGAGTACCTTGTTGGATTACAAAAGCGAGTAAAATGGCAGGCTGAGTTCAAAAACGTCAAACTCAATACGCTCGTTTTGGTCGGTGATGACAATGCTCCTCCGCAAAGCTGGCTAATGGGACGAATAACAAATTTGGTCGAGTCGTCAGATGGTAAAGTTCGAGTCGTTGATGTCAAGACAAAAAAGGGAGTTGTTCGCAGATCGATTCATCGGATAGCACCACTGCCAAAAGATGATTGAAGATATCCTTAAGATACTTCAAGGCGGGCAGAATGTTAATGCCATACAATTTATAAATTATAAGTATTAAATACATTTGAATTTTTGATTGAATTCCTATTTCAAAATAAATAAAAAATTAAAATAGTAGTAAATAAAGTTAAAAGTTAACACCTAAGAATAAACGCTGAATAAGCTCTCAATTTATATTTAACGAAACATACGTATATTCTTGAATTATAATTAAAAATCATAATGATTACTAGTCGTTGAGATCTCGAAGAAAGTAGTTGCAGCAAGTGATTAAATATAATAAAATTCATATATACGAAATTAAAAACAGTGCTTTTTACTGTATTTTTATTTTTAAATCTTGTGAAAACTATCATAAGAAACATAGACCATCCCGCAGATTTCAGGATTCCGGGAATTGCCTAGCGAATTTATTTTCTTTTCTTTTTGAACGCCAATTTTTTTATTGGGCTAGGGCAGAGGTAACCAAATAGTTTCGCTCGGGGTCCGTTTTAACATCGCGGTCCGTACAACATTTTATAGAAAAAAAAAATTATTAAACGAATGTAAATACGGAAATAAGAAAGTTATTTTTTTACATTTCAATGAGAAAAAGGACATTTCTTGTTGCGAACTATCTGTCTGAATTTTAGAGTAAAATTGGTGCTATTGACATTAAATCCTTGAGATTTTCATCAGCAAGTCGAGATCGAAATTTATTCTTAATGAAGTTCACAAATATGTATACATATGTTGATCTAAACAAAGCAAGCAGTTTCAAAGCTAATTTTTTTAATATTGGATATTTATTACCACACACGAATTTTATCTAGAACTCTTCACTGGAAACTTCCACATGTTTGTGTCTTAAAACTGTGTTTTCTTGGAAATCGATCAATTTCATTTGCAGAGTAGCTTTATCAGTCCCGAAAACAATTGCTGCTTTATTACTCCATTCACTAGCCGCTAGGGCATTGCCAGTAGTATTTTCATTTACATCAGTCTACAGTCTTATGTAGACCGTAAGTCACAAGTCGTTGGATTGGATCATGCACCGTTTGTTGCTTTCCTTGGATTATGTAGATCAACTGTCATCGTTGGGAAAAAACTATTTGTTATGTGAAAAATCCCCTTTCTGACTCACTTTGATATTTAATATTAAGATTGATCTCCTGCTCCTCGTGGATTGACCATCACACAATTTATTATTCGTCAAATAACTGCTATTGTTGTTTTTCCAAAATGTATAAATAGCAGACTTCTAATTGAGAGACCAAATTTGTACTATACAATTTTGGAAATACAACAGACAAGAAAGGGTTCAAGAGCAATATAAGAGAATGATCTGGTGAAATTTGTGGTAAAATTCAAGCAAGCGATTCGGAATCCTTTGTTTTATTCATCGACTATCGATTGATTTGGAAATTAGGTTGTGCTCTTG
Organism: Philhelius festivus; assembly: GCA_963931855.1. Taxonomy (NCBI): domain Eukaryota; kingdom Metazoa; phylum Arthropoda; class Insecta; order Diptera; family Syrphidae; genus Philhelius; species Philhelius festivus. The sequence continues at coordinate 213,214,862 of OZ007555.1, read as the reverse complement.
TATAGATCGAGCAGTATCGTTTGATTCATATACAAACAAATTGTCAGTTTATTTACATGTGCATCAAAAACAACAAAAAAAAAACAAAAATATTAATCCTTTGACGTAATTAACGAGTGCGAGCCAATAAGTACTTAGCCTCACCGCCCGATAGTGCCAGTATCGCAAGAGAGATTTACTATCGTCTATTAATTTCTCTTAGACGCCTTTTTGTTTTGACCCCGTGTGGAAGCCAGCTTGTCCCCGAATTTTAGAAAAATGGAAAAAGGGCAATATCGGTCGGTGATTCGATTCTTGTTTTTGAAAGGGAAATCGCGCAGCGACATCAAAGAGGGCTAAGTCGCTGTGTGCGGTGACTTTTCTCCTTCGATGGCGACCGTCAAAAATTTGTATAACGAGTTTCACCGTGGTCGCACATCGGTTTTTGATGAGCCCCGCACAGGTGCCCCGAAAATGGCTACCACGGTGGATAACGTGTCAAAAATGCACGATCTCTTATTGGCAGACCGCCAGTCGCCGATTGAAGGTGCGCGAGATAGCTGAAACAGTAGGCATCGCATGGATCATATCCTCCATGAAATTTGGGGAGTGGAAAAGCTGTTGGCGCGATGGGTGCCGTATTTGCTCACTCCGTACAACAAGCGCAACCTTGAGATCACGGCCAAATTGGTCGAATTGCACTACGAACTTCTGCCCCATTAACTGTATTCTCCAGATTTGGCCCCGAGTGACTTTGTTTTTGTTTGCAAACTTGAAAAAATCACTCGCCGGGTATAGAAATTTGAGTCGAATGGGAAGGTTATCACCACCACGGAGGCCTACTTTGCAGACCTTGAGAAAACCTATTTTCCGGATGGGTTAAAGAAGTTAGAGCATCAGTAGGTATAAGGCTACTTGAGAGCGGGAACCAGATAAGAGTTCATGGGGGGTCAGATAAGAGTTTGTAGGTACGGTTGCGGTTGGGTTGATAAGAGTTTGTAGGTACGGTGGCGGTTGTGAGATAAGAGTTTGTAGGTACTGTGGCGGTTGGGTTGATAAGAGTTTTAGGTATGGTTTGTTTTAGGATTTGTACATCTGTTGTGATTGATAATGACAAATAATATGTATGACGTGTGGAAGTGGATGCGGTATTAGATTGAAAATGTGTTCGTCTTGTGTTATGAGAATAGTATTTTATGTTTATGATTCATATTTTGAAAATGTATGGCTATTTGTGAGAAATGTACTATGATGAGTTGATGATATTTAGGCAGGGGCGGGGGTCGGAATCGTGGGGTTAGGGTTGGGGTTGGGTGGGAATGGGTTTGCTTGATTTGGAATTGAGTGGGTTGTGTTCTAGGGTGGGATGGGTGGTATGGGTGGAATGGTGGGTGTGGGTGTGGGTGTGGGTGTGGGTGTGGGTGTGGGTGGGGTGGGTATTGCTTGTGTGTATTAGGGCGCGCTTGACGATGGCGACAAAGACTTTAGATAAATTATTTGTGGTTAGGTGAGTGTAAAAAATATTTAATTCTCTTAAAAACATGAATATGATCTCTCTACAGATGCCATTATTAAGGGATATTAAAAATCTTAAGATTCCTTGAAGATTTTTTTGATTTAAAATTCTCATAATTGAAAATAACCTTTAGTTATATTTCTGCTGGAATGTCAAGAAACCTCAGATATGAATATAAGAAATACTACTTTTGACCACTTTTTTTTATAATAACAAAAAATAAACAGAAAACAGGTGGATTGTATTTATCGCCACGAAAATAATTAAAAAACTACCACCTTTTAAATTCATATTTGTTTGTTTTCTGATAACTGATAGTTATGAATGAATTGCACCTAAATTTGCACACACATTATGTTAAAATAAAACTCTTCTACCCCTTTTGTCCACGAAATTAAACTCATTATCAGTTTGAGACAATAAGCAACTCAATAGATACATTTTTGTTTTTCTATCTCTCTTGTAGGAAATTCTCGTAATGCATTCACTCAACTCATTCTTCACACATTGTGCAAAAGGCAAGAAACGAGGCAAAATTATTTTGACTTTGAGTTGAGATCTAAGTTAAGTATGCGAAATAATGGAATGCCCAGCTGTTGTGCATTCTATATTGTTTGAGAATCATTTTTGTTTGAGCATTTTGTGAATATTGGTGAGTGATGTTGTAGGTATATTTTCAGTTGACTTGGAGTGGAAGGGTATTTTGAAATTGAGTTATGGAGGCGATAATAAGGAATGCATAGCTGTTAAGCATTTTAGCAAGAACTTTCATGAGATTGAGCATTATAAATAATGGAGTGATGTTGAGCATTCTCAGTTGGTTTGCAGTGTGGCATTTTAAGTTGTAATAACCAGAGAGATCTTGATTTCCTTTAGTAATTTTAGTAAAAGATGATAATGTTGTCATAATGATGTTGGAATGTAATTTACAGAGTAAATGAAGATTCATTAATAGAAACCAACAAATAATATAATAAAAATATTAATACAATTTGGAATTTTGAATTTAATTCCTTGCTAGGTACGATTTTTTCAAATGGTTTAACGGAAGCACTCATTCCACTCAATATATGGACGCTTCGTCCCTGATATATATATATATATATATATATATATAGTATGTCAGGGGCTTACTAGGGTGGGATGGGGTGGAATGGTGGGTGTGGGTGTGTTTGAAAAACCGCATCTTGTCAGCCGATACAAATTTTCAAACGACAGGAAATATTAAAATTATTTTTTTTTGTTCTTATGGTTAATTTTAATATACGTATGGGATAGTAGCCTACTGATAAGACAAAATAAAATAACTTTGAAAAAGCCGCATCTTGTCAGGCGATACAAATTCGCAAATGATAGGAAATATTAAAATTGTTTTTTTTTTTTTGTTCTTATGGTTAATGTTACGTATGGGAGAATAGCCTACTGATTAGACAAAATAAAATAACTTTGAAAAACCGCAACCTGTCAGACGATACAAATTTTCAGACGACAGGAAATATTAAAATTCGTAAGCTTCCCTGCCAGTCCTTAGAGCTTTGTATTTTTTTCGCAGAGCATTAGTAGTTTTGATTAGTTCTTTTGTTAGTTTAACATCTATATTCATACTGAATTAAATTTTCTTAGAGAAACAGGTGGTGAATAAGTTTCGAAGTCGTTGAAAGAATCGTTCAACAGGTTTTAAACTGAATCTGATATTGAGGTTACTGGTCTTAACTGAAGAATACTGGGTCTCGAACTGGTTTGAACTGTTTTTTACTGCTACAATCTGCTCACTGAACTGTTCTGTACTGCTCTCATAGAACATCTCTTTAGGTATGATATGAAATTAAATGTGACATCCTTTTTTTATAACATAAGGAAACAGTCGAAACCTTTTCTATAACGTCCTTCATTTATAGGGCTTTCTTTGTCAATGACCACAAAGCCGTAGTCTGTATTCCAGCATTCTGCACATACCTTTTGAAATGCAATGAATGTCATATCTGAATTGATATGGTCATTATAAATGTGTTTTAAATTCATATCATCTTATTTGAAGGTTTCGTAAGCTTCCCTGCCAGTCCTTAGAGCTTTGTATTTTTTTCGCAGAGCATTAGTAGTTTTGATTAGTTCTTTTGTTAGTTTAACATCTATATTCATACTGAATTAAATTTTCTTAGAGAAACAGGTGGTGAATAAGTTTCGAAGTCGTTGAAAGAATCGTTCAACAGGTTTTAAACTGAATCTGATATTGAGGTTACTGGTCTTAACTGAAGAATACTGGGTCTCGAACTGGTTTGAACTGTTTTTTACTGCTACAATCTGCTCACTGAACTGTTCTGTACTGCTCTCATAGAACATCTCTTTAGGTATGATATGAAATTAAATGTGACATCCTTTTTTTATAACATAAGGAAACAGTCGAAACCTTTTCTATAACGTCCTTCATTTATAGGGCTTTCTTTGTCAATGACCACAAAGCCGTAGTCTGCATTCCAGCATTCTGCACATACCTTTTGAAATGCAATGAATGTCATATCTGAATTGATATGGTCATTATAAATGTGTTTTAAATTCATATCATCTTGTTTGAAGATGATAAGGAAATTTGCATTGTCTCGAATTAGGTGTTTGGGTATTCGTGTGTACGTTTGACACAAATAAAAGCTATCGAGGCCATGGTGTCGGCCCATACTAAAGTATACTCGGATTGTGTCTTGTTTTTCACAAGTAATGTCATCAAAAATAAATATAGAATTAGGCTTGGTCTCTTCGACTGGAATAACATCTGCGTTATTGAAGAAAGTGAAACAACCCATATTTTTGATTGGTTCTATGGCTTTTTGCAAAAACTCATACTTTGGCTGGTGTAAAGATTTAGAATATATATAGATATTTTCAAATTTCAATCCATTGGGATGATGTAACAAGCTCATCATGACATTTGTTTTTCCACAGTTTGAAGGGCCTGTTATTAACCCTCTTATACTATTAGGGAATAGTTTGCCATGTTTTTTTCTTTCAATATTTTTAGACAGTTCCATATTTTGTACCGGTAACTGACATTGCTGTTTAACGAAACGCATAGTGATAAAGACTAAAGGACATCACCAGCACTTCATACTAACACCACCATTCAGCTCTAACCATCTTCCAATATCTCTCAAAAGGCAGGTTCGTTGGTTACATCAAAACCATCACGGTTTAACCTGGGATGGAGGAGACGTTAATTTTCACCAAGTTAAATTATTTCTTCAAGAACAAATTCAAACTGGAGTCGTTTTCGTAAAGGGCTCCGAAAAGAAACAATGGCTTCAGTCGTTACTCAATAACGCAAATGTGGAAGTCGTGAACCTAGAAGACAACAATAACAGCAACAACAGCAACAACACATGTCCAAATATTAAAGAACTGAAAAATGTGTATCCAGAAATAACTCTAAAATGTAAATACCATAGAAAGATTTGTGCACTCCAAAATGTTTATCTATTAAACAAGTTTATTTGTGAAGCTAAAAAATCCTGATTAAAATAAAACAATACAAAATACTTAAAATTATTTCTTTTTATTTATACTAAAGTTTTATTAATTAGTTATTTGATGGTGATATACTTTTTCTTTGGAATCCATAAGGAAGGGAACTGTAATTGGGGAGAAAATGGTGCTTCTCTGACACGGGCCGATATGTTTTGTATACCCTTTTTGTCACCACCCGATGTTCTTTTGTTCGTATAATGTTATCAGAAGCAATAAGAATGCTCTCATTTCTGTCATCAGCACTAAGAACCAGTGGTACCACTTTACTTCAATTGAAGTAGATCTACTTCTTTTTTTCAAAATATTTTAAAATTTACTTCCTACTTCGCACCATCATTAAAATACTGAAATCTACTTCACTTTAAAAATCTCTGTTTCAATCTACTTCAATTTCACAAAAAAAAGCTCAAATCTACTTCTTTTTTTTCTATTTTTCTCTAGGTAGTATGTAGCAAGAGAATTACAAAAAAAATGTACGTCAACACAATAATCAAATTTAGAGACGACTTTAATATTTGTGTGAAATGAACCAATATGTAATGAGCTCTATATAGTTAGCCATATATGTTACGAACTTAATATTGAAGTGGACTCTAAGTTATGAACCATTTATTGTGCGGAACTTAAAAATTAAAATGTAACATGTATGGTCAGTTATATAGAGTCCATTAAATAATGGTCAATTTTGCGCAAATATTAAAGTCGTCTCTAAATTTGATTATTGGTAAGGCCCAATTAAAATACATAAATGAATAATTTTAAAAGCATAGAAACACGAATCTTTTGAAAATTTCGCTTGAGTGTGTTTTATTAATAAATTAATTCTTTATAGCTATAAAAATTTCTTTAAAATTAAAAGAAATATATTGACAATTTTAAATATTTAATAACAAAATAAACATTTAAGAAAAAATGTTTTGTATACAATATTATTTAAAAATCAAAGAACCTCCTATATGAAAATTTTGATCGAAATCGGTAGAGTCAGAAATGAGAATATAGAAAATTGAAAAAAGGATCTATGACAGGTACAGTTAATAACATTTATTTTACCAAAATGTGGAATGCATTGTTGGTATCGTCTGAACATATTTTTTTTTATAAAAACCATTAGAGCCGTCTTCGAAATAAATATGATATTTCATAATGGCTGTATGGAAGGAACCGAGCTAAGAACAAAAAAAACATTTCAATTTCTCATTTAGGCTGCAGGTTGAGGTACAGACCTGCAGACAGACGGAATCTTTACTTTTTCGTATTGTAATGTCAATTGATGAAAATCTCGAGTTAAAATTTTTCAAAAAGGCAGTAAAAAGTAATTTTAAAATCTACTTCGATTTTTCTCAATTTACTTCACTTTTTTCTTCAAATCTACTTCGACTTTTTTTCCGGAAGTGGTAACGCTGCTAAGAACTGCTTCTTTTATCGAATCAAAATTTACTTTTTTCGAAGAGTCATAATTCAATGATATGCCTTTCACCTTACACACAATGTTTTCGGTTTTATTCTTTGGATTAAAGACTTTAAAAGCGTAATTCTTTGGACCTCCACTTACGAATTCGGTAATAAAACTACCTTTTCCATAAAGCTCTAGCTCATCTGTCATATCACCTATTAAGTCTCCTGTCTCAGGTTCAAAATCTCCTTCCCGGCTTATGTAAATAACAGAATCTGTATCATAATATAAAACTCTTCTATCCAGCTTTTCCAAGTATTCATACAATTTGAGACGAGCTTGAGTCGTAGTATATGCTGCGATGCTCACATTCACAGAAGGCAAAGATTCCGCAGCTTCTTCTCTGCTTACAAAATTAATTACAACATTTTCATCATTTACAGGTAAAATATTACACACTTCTAAGGTTGGATTTGTCAACACTTCGTATAACTCTGAAGGACTGTTAACAATACGTGTTCTGGTCTGATTTTCTCTTTGACCGAATTTTCCCCAGAATGAATTCAATATAAGCTTTGAGAAAGACCTCTTTCCTTGATTATGAGAAATGTTCGCATAATCTAGTTGGATATTTTCATTTTCTAGAAAATGCGAAATATAAGACTGTTTTTCTGCCTCCGTCTCACAGTTTGAAGGCCATCCCGAAGCTTCTTGCTTAATTTTTAAGAACTTGTTCATCATAGAATCAAAAAGGCCTTTAGAATTATTTTCCTTATTGTATTGAATTACATTATATTCCCATATTTCAATAATTCTCACAAGTTTATAACCCTTTTCTAAGGCCTTAACAACCTCCTCAATGACCCAAGTGCCGCAAATCGAACGTTCATCATCTGAATGATAGCAGAATTTATCTCTTGATTTGATGTTGCTGCATGTCATACACAATGTAAATATGAGCTTATTATTTTGCTTTATCGGAAGAACTGGATGAAACAAATTTTCTGGAGGCAATACTTTGCATTTAATGAGCCCACTGATATCTTTTAGTTCAAGGTGTGAAGTTATAGAAGGATCTGTATATAGTTTTGGATGTCCTATAGGATATTTGCCATATTTGCAAACCCAGGGGTATAATGAGCATACATCTATATAGTTAATCTTTTCTCCACTTTTGCACTTGTAATACATCGATGTATTACCGGTTCTTCCTCCATAAAAGGCATCTCGTGGGTTGAGAGGGTCTTTTTCAACAAGAGGATGTGTTCTCAAGAATACTAAATCCTCCTGGCTCATCATTGAATGTTTTCTTTGAAACTCACAATTCCATATTTCGATGACCTCATAGTTGAATGATCTAAGTCGTTTTGTTTTAGATTGCGTTCTTTCAAACCTTAAATTTAAAGTATCGAGCTTATCTCCTTCTAAAGGTTCATTCCTTCTATGGGTCATGCATACTGGATGTCCATGATAATAACATCCATGAAACTCGAAAACTTGATTAGTTTCTTCACAGAAGCCATCCACCTTCACACCTGCAACAACTGCTTCTTTGCCGTTGGCAGCATGTTTAATACAAATGTTACGGTTTTTCGGTTTTTTTTGGAATGTTTGTTGACATTTCTATATCCATTTTTAGGTATAAGTCCTATGGTGTTTTCAATTAGGAAATTACGTCGGTAAACAAGACTACAAGCCGATGCAATAGTTGTCGATTCCAAAAATGGCTCAACATTGCTCTGCGTAAGGAACAAATTTCTAAATTTCAGACATGAATCGACTAGAATTTTGACATCACTAATGCAATAGTCAATGAGATCACGCTCCATATTGAATTCATCATTCTTGTGTTCGTCATACCATTTCAGGAATATTACTCGATCTTCAGTTTTCATTGTATCGGCCCCATAGTATTTCACACTAGGAAGTTTTCCCACATATTTTGCATTTTCTGATGTATTAAAAAAGTGTGGAAAGTATCCTTTCTTCAACGATGGAGATAAATCGAATGCCTTCGGTAACTTTGAGAGAGCCATTGGAAAGTAATTTATTGAATCTAAGAACTTTACGTTAGCTATGTTCATCATTAATATTTTTGTTCCTCGCATTATCAATTCGGGCTTCAAACTCGTTTTGACCAAAATAAAATTCAGGATAAATTGGTGATCATAGGCCTGACCATTATGGGCCAACACTATCACATTCTTGAACAATTGACGTACTTTCAATATGTACTGCAGAAATTTAGAGACAACGTCTTCACTTATTATTTGCTGTCTGAATTTACACGTATTATTACAAAACATTAGTTTTTCAATGTGGATGCAAGAACTGCATCTTTGTTGAAATACACACAAGTTTGGTTTGTGTATATTAAGCAGGCTTCCATCCTCTTCATTTGTTTCGACATCTTCTTGTCTACTTTCAAAATCATAAAATATATACAGGCAGTTGTTGGTTTTGGGTGTTTTTCCATCAGGTAACATAAAACATTGATGTTCTTGTGGAACGAATTTTCCACACTGTTTGCAAAAATACTCATTGCAGAAGTGTTCTCTATAGCTGGTTGTTTTTAAACATTCCTTACAGCGCTTCATCTCTTCACAGATAGATTTTTTACCTGAACTGGCAGATTTGTGGTTGTCAAAACATATTTGTCCTCGGAATTTCCTGTAACAATCTCCACAAAGAATTTCTGCTGGCACCCTTTCACATCCCGGAGTTTTTTGACATTGTGGACAAGATTTCACGCAACAATGCCTGGATTTATCATTATACGGTACATGACATATTTCACAGTAATATGAGCAACAAAACGCAGATGTCAATGACGTTATCAAATTAAAATGCTGCTTATGATGTAACAGATTAATTCTTTTTCCTTCCGCATTGTTGTTGGTAGGAATACCTTTATATATAACCGTATGACCCTTTGTTCGGTACTCATATACCGTTATTGTGTATGCTTCTCCCAAATGAGCTTGAAAAAGCTGTAATTCAGGAATACCACAGCCTTCCGATGGCACTTCTACTTGGGCGTTACTTAATAGTCTATATGTCTCAGTTGTCTGCTTTTTTCCTTTGTCAGTACGTAAACTGTTGTAATCTGTTGATTTGTCTGCAAATGCTATTCCAACAACTAAGGCACGAGGTAGGCAAAGATTATCCTTGTTTTTGATGGAAACAATGCCTCGGCGCTTAACACATTCCTCCTCAAAAGTGTTGTAATAGTTAGCATTTCTTCTTCCTAGGCCGGTTGGTATTTTAACACTCGTTACCTTTATACTAAACGAATCTGTGTCTAGGCCTTCAGAGTTACTCTGGAATATTTTCGTTATCATATCCCAAACATCATTAAGTTGAATCTCGCTTGCATTGCGAAAACTAATCCAGCCACTGCCTCTCTCCTCTGAAAATCCTTTACCAGAAAACGTTATTCCTACCTTATCCCCCGGTGCTAATTCCTTGAAGCTATATTGAATGATTTCTTCTATGGCTTCTTTAATCCAGCTCGTGGGTTCCATACCTTCAGGAATTGCCTTTATTTTGAACATAATGTTCCTCCCTCTAAGGCTGAAGCGCTTTACGATAGTCACTTCATTTGAAATGATCTCGTAACACTAGAAAATCGAAATTAAATTTATTATTTGAACTCCGATCCCTTTTTAAAATTAATATTCTCGTATGTACAAACCTTTTCAGCCGCTAAACTGTTCAGTTTATTTAAAAAAATTGTAGAACTCATAATTTTTTAAAGTTTCTTCACCAACAACTAGACTCAAAATGAATAACTTTTAAAATATAAGTTTCCTTGTTGTCTTTTATAGAAAGCAAAACCATTCAGAGAAGAGCAAGTAAGACCAAAAAAAAATATATGAATGAAAAGACTTTTTGTTTCAATTCTCATTTTTTTTTATTTTATAAATTTTTTTTTTTTTTTTTTTTTTTTTTTTTTTTTGTCTAAGGCTGAAAAAGAGAATAAAGGAAAACAGTTTTTTTAATTTTTTTTTTTTATTTTATGTTTTAAGAAAAACATTTTTTCTCAGAAGCATTGACGCTTCGGAGAATAAACGAAGAGATCCTCTTCATCATCTTCGTTACAGAAAAGCAAAACCATTCAGAGAAGAGCAAATACGTAAGACCAAAAAAATATATAAATGAGAAGACTTTTTGTTTTAATTTTCATTTTTTTTTTTTGTATTTTATTAAATTTTTTGTCTAAAGCTGAAAAAGAGAATAAAGGAAAACAGTTTTTTTTTATTTTTTTTTAAAATTTTATTTTTTTTTTTAGAGAAAAACTTTTTTTCTTAGAAGCATTGACGCTTCTGAGAATAAACGAAGAGATCCTCGTCATCATCCTCGTCATCGACGACTTCGGTCTCCTCAGGAAGTCTTCTTTTGCTTGGTAGAGGCGGCAGGAACTTAACTCCTTCGCTATTTCGTAGGATTCGCATCCCTACTAGCTGGCCTATTTCGTCAGTACTTAAATTTTTAAATTTTTCCCCCAGGAAAATGTTATATTGTTCTATTTCGATTAGAACTTTTGGGCCGTACTTCGTTCGGCACAGCTTTGCTCCAATTATATTTTGGGGTATTGCGCCCAAATCCTTTAGGGGGAGAAGCGGCTTCTCAACAGTGTAGCTGTTTATTTTCGTTAAAAATGATTCCATTTTGTTTTTTTGTTTTTTTGGTGTTAACGCTAACGAACTGGTAAGTGGTGCCGGTGATGTTACTTACAAATGCAAATTTAAATAATAGTGCTCCCCTTTTTATATGTCTTAGCTTGAAAACAGATAAAACACAAACATCATCCCTTATCATTCCCTCCCTCCAATTATTTTTTATTAATCAGCATAGGCAAATTTAACATTTGATGATATGATGTGGTTTCTAAAAGTTATTATATTATTTTTTAATCATTAAGCTTCTCATCCATAAGTAATTTAACTTTAATCATAAGAACGGAAATACAATTTTAATATTTCCCATTAAAATTTATTACCACTCACCTAACCGCATACACAAAGCAGATATGACACTGTTTTGGCTGACAAGATGCGGCTTTTTCAAAGTTATTTTATTTTGTCTTATCAGTAGGCTACTCTCCCATACGTATATTAAATTTAACCATAAGAACAAAAAAAAAAATAATTTTAATATTTCCTGTCGTCTGAAAATTTGTATCGTCTGACAGGTTGCGGTTTTTCAAAGTTATTTTATTTTGTCTTATCAGTAGGCTACTCTCCCATACGTATATTAAATTTAAGCATAAGAACAAAAAATAATTTTAATATTTCCTGTCGTCTGAAAATTTGTATCGGCTGACAAGATGCGGTTTTTCAAACACACCCACACCCACCATTCCACCCCATCCCACCCTAGTAAGCCCCTGACATACTATATATATATATAATATATATAGATCAGGCACGAGGCGTGACTTTTTCGATAGCGGAAGCACTGAACATAAAAACCAAAACTGAAATACCTTTGAGATTCAACCTTTTAAATTCCACTTAATGATAATACACATAAAATAATATACATAAATAATATATTACAGTAAAGTCTAATTAAAAAAAAAACCTTGATGCCTTGCGCAAAGGTTTATCCTTTTTCTTTTAAGGCAAAATTATCTAAGTACGATTTGGTGAGAACTAAGCTGCGAGGAGATAACCTTTCTTGTCCACATTTATTTCTAAAAAAAAATATTTAATTCTCTTAAAACATGAATATGATCTCTCTACAGATGCCATTATTACGGGATATTAAAAATCTTAAGATTCCTTGAAGTTTTTTTTTTGATTTAAAATTCTCATAATTGAAAATTATATTATATTTCTGCTGGAATGTCAAGAAACCTCAGATATTAATATTAGAAATACTATTTTGACCACCTTTTTTTTTATAATATCAAAAAATAAACAGAAAACAGGTGGATTGTATTTATCGCCACGAAAATAATTAAAAAACTACCACCTTTTAAATTCATATTTGCTTGTTTTTTGATAGTTATGAATTGCACCTAAATTTGCACACACATTATATTAAAATAAAACTTTTCTACCCCTTTTGGCCATGAAATTAAACTCATTATCAGTTTGAGACAATAAGCAACTCAATAGATACATTTTTGTTTTTCTATCTCTCTTGTAGAAAATTCTCGTAATGCATTCACTCAACTCATTCTTCGCACATTGTGCAAAAGGCAAGAAACGAGACAAATTATTTTGACTTTGGGTTGAGATCTAAGTTAAGTATGCGAAATAATGGAATGCCCAGCTGTTGTGCATTCTATATTGTTTGAGAATCATTTTTGTTTGAGCATTTTGTGAATATTGGTGAGTGTTGTAGGTATATTTTCAGTTGACTTGGAGTGGAAGGGTATTTTGAAATTGAGTTAAGGAGGCGATAATAAGGAATGCATAGCTGTTAAGCATTTTAGCAACAACTTTCATGAGATTGAGCATTATAAATAATGGAGTGATGTTGAGCATCCTCAGTTGGTTTGCAGTGAAGTTGTAATAAGCAGAGATCTTTATTTCCTTTAGAAATTTTAGTAAAAGATGTTGTCATAATGATGTTGGAATGTAATTTACAGTATAGAGTAAATGAAGATTCATTAATAGATAAAAATAATATAATAAGAAAATGAATACAATTTGGAATTTTGAATTTAATTCCTTGCTAGGTACGATTTTTTCAAATGGTTTAACGGAAGCACTCATTCCACTCAATATATGGACGCTTCGTCCCTGATATATACGTATATATATATTCCTAAAATATCTAAAGTCATTATCAAACCAAGCATTTATTAACACTCACCTAACCACAAATAATTTATCTAAAGTCTTTGTCGCCATCGTCAAGCGCGCCCTAATACACACAAGCAATACCCACCCCACCCACACCCACACCCACACCCACACCCACACCCACACCCACACCCACACCCACACCCACACCCACACCCACACCCACACCCACACCCACACCCACACCCACACCCACCATACCACCCATACCACCCATCCCACACCCACCATTCCACCCATACCACCCATACCACCCATCCCACACCCACCATTCCACCCATACCACCCATCCCACCCTAGAACACAACCCACTCAATTCCAAATCAAGCAAACCCATTCCCACCCAACCCCAACCCTAACCCCACGATTCCGACCCCCGCCCCTGCCTAAATATCATCAACTCATCATAGTACATTTCTCACAAATAGCCATACATTTTCAAAATATGAATCATAAACATAAAATACTATTCTCATAACACAAGACGAACACATTTTCAATCTAATACCGCATCCACTTCCACACGTCATACATATTATTTGTCATTATCAATCACAACAGATGTACAAATCCTAAAACAAACCATACCTAAAACTCTTATCAACCCAACCGCCACAGTACCTACAAACTCTTATCTCACAACCGCCACCGTACCTACAAACTCTTATCAACCCAACCGCAACCGCACCGTACCTACAAACTCTTATCTGACCCCCCATGAACTCTTATCTGGTTCCCGCTCTCAAGTAGCCTTATACCTACTAGCATCGCTGGATCCATTGTACAAGAGACTATTTTAAGAAATAAATTGCAACTTTTCCAAAATGTTTGCTTTTCTTTTGTAGACTAAGTACTTATCGGACCGCCCTCGTATATGTCCACTTCAACCTACTATCGATGTACTCGTATTGACCTATTCGTATAGCAAGTTGTAAAAAAAATAGAAGTGGTATGTACAAAATATCGTAGGGAAGTAGGTAAAGTAGTGCTACAACCACTGAAATTCTTCTTAAGTCCCGGAATGTATAACAATTTTTTCACTTGCGATATGTTTCGCAGGTACTACGTATACATAAGTCAAATTTTGGATTCGTACAAAAAATTGAAGTAAAGATTTTCATAAAATTTAGCTCACCAGAAAAGGGAATCAGACAAAATGAGCGCTGCAAAATTGTTTTTATTTTTTAAGTAATTTAACAAATAATTTTTTTCAAAAATCAAATTCAAAGATTTTTAGAATTCTGTTTTTTTTTTTGCGTTGAGTTAAAAGCTAGTTTAAGAATTTCTCTGAACCATAAAAATGTGGAATTTCATACTTTTAAAGAGGTTCTTACGAGTTCCCTAAATTAAATTTAAATCAAATTAAAAGCAACTTCATGTTACCCAGTAATACACTTTATTTTTAATTAAATTGATAAAACTTGTACTCTGGCTGTTCCCGGGCTGGCGCGTTGCAGGAAGTGATAGCCGCATCACATAAGTTCGTTGTGCATTAAAAAAATAACTTAATTGTGCACACCTCCCATTGACCCATTCAGTAGTTTTACTTTCCAACTTGCCTCAGACTGGGGCCAGTGAATTGCCCTGTTTTTTTTTATTTGTCTGGCTGTCTTGATTGAATAATTTAATTAACAGAAATGGAATCGTTGCTCAGGATTTCCATCTCATGAATAATTTCTCTGTTGGAGCGAAAAATTGTGTCCTTATTGAAACTCCTTGAGGGTCATAAAATCACTTATGGACGTCATCGTCAGGGTTGCCATGTATGAAATATATTCAATTTCCCAATATAGAAATGTTTGGCGGGGTCGAAAAAGTAGTCCAAATAGTAGCCCAATACCTTATAAAATTAAATTGAAGATTGTTGCGGTTGATTTAAAATGTCAAAACCAATTGTGCCGAATTTTGGAATGCATTAAAAGTGTCTTTAGGGGGAGATAAGTGTTGTATTTATAATTTATAGCCCAAAGTTAGATTTGGGCTGTTTAAACCCCAATTGTGATTGGACTGTCATGCAGAAATTGTTGTTGGCAATTTTGGTAAGAGGTAGCCCGATTTCGGATAAATAGTTCAATCTGGCAAGCCTGGTTAGCGTCGGTATCAGATGTTGACTCGACCTTTACTAAGATTATTCCTTATTTTTCATCTCTTAATTTTGTATGAGCGGCTTTGCAGAGCTTAAACTGGAGCCATTATATATGTAGATATGGAATTATTAACATACTGCTCATAATCTACCGACCCTCTTCTAAGTAAGTATCAATGTATACATATATATTTGAATTTATCAAAAAACCAACAAAGATATGAGTTATTTTTGTTATATTCATTTGATTTTGATTAAAACCTCGCATTCAGTTAGAAACATGTTCAGTGGTTTTCTAGCATTCCGGTTTTTGTCGCTAATTTTTATTATCCTCGAATTTAAATATATACATATACATATGATGATCGGAACTATAAAAATAGCGACTTTGAATATTCGGATCCCCCAATAAAATAGCAAATTGATTGTCTAAAATATTAAATGCAGGAAACCGGTGTGCTGCCCGATAAGGAAGATCTGTCAAAATTGGTTGCGTTCGAGGAAAATTGTAACACGACAGCAATTACAGGTTCTACCACCAATTTGCTCAGCGATGTGTGGTTTCGGGTTATACTATTGATCAAGCACCTTATCTGCGCTGGTTATTGAAATATTTGATTAACATTTGGATCAAACGATAAGAAGTACAGGGGCATACTTTTTTTTCTAACTGGTGAGAACCTGAAATTCTCCTTCTTAATTCAATGACTATGTACGATTTAATTTCCAAAAGGTAAATTGATAATTTTATTAGGGAAACCTTTACAAATACATATAGGTGAAAAAGCCCTAAATTTTGTCTACAAAATATTTTTTATCCCGAAATCGTTACCAGGCTTAAGAACTGCTCATTCCATTTTTATTGCACATTTCAATCATTCTCTGATAAAATCTGAATAAGAGACAAATAATAATATAAATAAAAATAAGAAATAAGCCTTCACTTCATAAGAGAACTAAAATATCAACTCGATTTGCCATTCATTATTTAATAAAAGGTTTTTCAATAAGCCCGGGTAGACGTTGAAATGAAATATACATGTCGATTACAGAATTCGCAGAATTTTACTCCCGGTGAGTTAACTCGATCTGTTGACCTTTCGCATATACGCTGTACAGCTGAATTATGAAATTCGCCGGATGAACTACATTGTCGATTCCTAAAATTACCTTATCATTTATGAACTTTCCTATCCTTTCCTATTTCCTTTGATAATAGCATCGCTATCGATCTGTGAAATCAAGCATCGTTGTGCGTGGTTAGTACTTAGATGGAGAACGGTTCAATATCAACCGTGTGATTTTTTTTTTCTTGCTAGATTTCTGGCTATATCCGATTGCGTCTGCATCATTTCTACTATTTCTCTAAATTGTTCCCGATTACCTGTCCGTTTTCTATTAAAATTTGCTTAATAAACACTTAAACATTCATTATGATGATAAACTTTTGAAACTGTCACTTTAGCTCATTTGCCGAATTCTGTAATGGGGGCGATAATATTCTGTGTTTGAGGTATTGACAAAATTGTCAATTCAAAACATTGCAAACTTATACCTTAGCTTGACGAAAGTTATATATCAGGTCCTCACGGTATACTTACTTACTTACTTACTTACTTACTTATCCAGGTCCCGATCAATGGAGCGTCTCTGCCTAAGATATTGCGGTCTTCCATCGATTACGAACCCTTGCTCCCTCCCTACAATCGTTGGGACCAAGCGCTCTTGCGTATGTAACCGCCTGGTCCCTGTAGCGTAGGTTCGGTCTTCCTCGTCGTCTCGAACCTAGGGGCTGGGATTCGAAGATTTTCTTGGCTGGAGCATTGTTGTCCATTCGCTCGATGTGACCAAGCCAGAGTAGTCGAGGTGTTTTGGCTCTTTGGACTACATCCACATCTTGGTAAAGCTCGTATAATTCAATCTTCTTCTCCGTTCGCCCTCTTCGCATATATGACCAAATATCCGCCGAAGAATTTTTCTCTCGAAAGTGCCCAGCATTAATTCCCATTTTTACTTGCGACTTATAGGTACTATAAGGCAAGTTATGCATTCGTAAAAAAAATCGAACTCGAGATTTTGATCACAGTTGTCATTACGATGATAGCGAAGACTAAAAAAGTGGGTCTCGCAATTCTGTCTGTCTGTCTGTCTGTTCGACTACAGGCTTAACGGCTGGGCCGATTTTCTTTAAACTTGGTAGATATCATTTTTAATTTTTTCCCCCAACATGTTTTTTTCTTTTTTTTTTTTTTAGGACCAAAAATAACGGTACCTGCGATACGAATTTTTTTCGAAATTTTATAAACATTTTTTTTTCTCAAAAACTGTTCGACATATTTTAAAAATAAAAATACAGAAAAATTTAATTTAATTAAAGCTAGGTAATGGTTTAAAACATTTTTCCGAAAAATGGTTATTGAGAGAACCACTTTTTTTGTTTTTGATTTTCTCAAGAACGGTTCAACCGATGTTGATCATTTTTTTTGCTAAAGCTCCCCAAAAACATGAATAGAATTGTGTACTCAAATTTTCAAAAAAACTTTTTTGGATTTTTAAAAAAAACTTAAAATTTTTTTTCAAAACTCAATATTTCGAAAACCCCTTGCTAGATTTTTTTTTTAAACTTGATAAATAAAAGTTTCTCAATATAATCTACAAAATGTGAGAAAAAAATTTTTATTTTAGCTAAAAATAAAGGTACCTACCATACAAATGCTAAAAAATTAAAAAAAATGGTTTTTAAAAATCGTATTTTTCTCGAAAACGGCACCTTGAATTTTGATAAAATTTTTTTTCTTTCAATTAATTTTTACGATCTTTAATTTAATAAAAAAAAAAATTTGAAATTAAGATATTACAACTTGTACCTACCATAGAACCATTTTTTTGAATTTTGAATTTCTTATTATCCACATAACGGATCTTAATGAAAATTTTTATAGAGAACCTTCCAAAAAGTCTAAAATACATTGCATTTCAAAACTTTAAAATAAATATTTTTTGAATTTTTGAAAAAAAAAAAATCTATTTTTTTCTTTTTTTTGAAAATTCGATATCTCCGAAAGGGGTCAATATTTCTTTTCGTAAATTTAATTTTTTTTTTCGAACAATAATAAAAACTGTAAATTGGCGTACCAAAATTTTTCTTAAAAAGCTTTTAAAAAGTTTGTATATAAAAGCTTCTTTAAAAGAAACCACTACGAGGACATATAATTTTTGTTCTTGCATAAATTCATAGTGGGATAGCATTCTGTTTTTGTCTCTTACTACTAAAAGAATTTTAAAATTAATTTTATTTTTATGAACAATTTTCTCTAATAACATTCATTTTTAAAATTCCATAGGAGCAAGTTCGTGAGACCCAGTCGTGCATTTTATTTACTTATCGTCCAGCACTCGGCGCCGCCGTAGAGTAGAACTGGTAAAATTAGCGTTTTGTATATCGTGCACTTTGTCTTTCGGGAAAGGAGTTTTGAACCCATTTGTTTGGCCAAACCGAAGTAGCAGCGGTTCGCTAGGGTAATTCTTCGTGGGATTTCCACTAAGGTGTCGATCGTGGGATTGATGTTTGTTCCGAGTTAGGTGAACTCCTTGACTACCTCGAAATTACTGCTACCAACAGTGACGTTTTGTCCTAAGCGTAGACAGATGAGTCCTTGTTTGTTGATAGCATATACTTTGTTTTGTGAACGCTTCTAGCACAGCTCGGTTGGAGCGGCCAATGATATCGGTGTCGTCCGCATAGCCAAGCAGTTGGGAAGACCTGTTGAAGATAGTGCCTTCCAGGTTAACACCACTCCTACGCACTATCTGCTCCAGTACTAGGTTGAAGAAATCACATGATAGCGCATCTCCTAGTCTGAACCCTGTGCACGTATGGAATAGCTCGGATGAGCTGTTACCCATTTGCACGTTGCACCGCGTATTTTGTAACGTCATGCGGGATAGCTGGATCAGTTTTTTCGGGATCCCGAACTCCGACATTGCCAATAGAAGCTCTTGGCGACTTATGCTTTCATATGCGGCTTTAAAGTCGATGAAAAGATGGTGGGTCTCGACTAGGGTTGCCAGATTTTTCTTGCACCTCGGCGGGACAAGTGGCTTAAATGATGAAAAATCCCGGGATTTAATCATTTTGCCCGGGACAAAAGAAATAAAATGCACGCCTGGGTCGCACAAACTTGCTGTTACGTAAAGGACTAAGAATTTTAAAAATTAATGTTATTAGAGAAAAATAATTTTTTTAAATGAATAAGACAACTCCTAAAACAAGCTCCAACTAGCTAAACACAGGATGCCATGTGATTCAAACAAAAATTGATCAATGCAAGAACAAAATCATACTATTGGTACGTCAATTTGAAGTTTTTGATTTTGTTCGAATAAAAATTAAATTTCCAAAAAAAGATATTGAGCCGTTTTTAAAGTATCGAATTTTCAAAAAAATTGATTTTTCCAAAATTTAAAAAAAATATTTTTTTTAGAGTTTTGAGATGCAATGTTTTTTAAACTTTTTAGAAGCTTCTCGTTGCAAAAACTTATTAAAATCCGTTATTCCGATAATGGGAAATTCAAAAGTCGAATAAATCGTTCTGTGGTGTACCTACCAGTAATATCTTGATTTCAATTTTTTTTTTATTAAATTATAGAATTCTTATATAAATTAAAGAATTTGAATACACAATATTATTTAAACTGCTGGGGAGCTTTAACATAAAAAAATGATCAAAATATTTTTCTTTTGTCAATTTTAATGACAGATGTCAGTTTCAGTTTACAAAAATAAAAGTAATTTCTTAAGGTTAAATCGCAATGTAGTGATTGTTCCTTATCACTGAAAGATATTTAGGTACATTAGGCATTATTTTTTGAGTTTGAGTCCCAACCCGGGAAAAAAGCTGTCCCGGCGGGACAGATGAATTTATGCCTGAAATCCGGGATGTCCCGGGTAAACCGGGACGTCTGGCAACGCTAGTCTCGACTTGAAATTCATTGGTCTTTTCCAGGATTTGCCTCAATGTGAAGATTTGGTCTTTCGTTGATCTGCCTGGCCTGAAACCACACTGGTACGTGAGGATTATAGTGTTGCAGAAAGGTTTTAGACGCTCACATAGTACGATGGATAGGATTTCGTAGTCAACATCAAGCAGAGATATGCGTCTGTAGTTTTTACAGGACATAGGCTTGCCCTTTTTGTAGATTGGGCATATGGAGCTATTTGACCAGTCGTCGGGCATACTTTCCTCCTCCCACACTTGGTTGATGAGATGATGCATGCACCCTATCAGGACATCTCCTCCATACTTAAAGAGTTCCGCAGGTGGGCCATCCGAGCCTGCGGATTTGTTATTCTTATGCTTGCGTATTGCTTTCTTAACCTCTTCAGTACTGGATCTTCATTGACTGGTCTTATCAGTGGCGTAGATAGCTTTTCGCTATGGGGGGGGATGGATCTAGTTCGCTCATTTTTTTCGATTTCATTTGGAAGACATTGCTCAAAATGTTTGTCACTTGTGGAACTTTCATTGTTTTATTCTCAATGCTCACTACATCGGAACGAGGTATTTTTGAAACCGTTTAAGCAGATGATGTTGGCTTAATTGGCACTAAAGATCTCTTCATTTTGAATTAAAATGAAACTTTAATCACTAAAACTTATCACTTCACGTACACAGTAGTTATAATATTTCGACCGCTCGCAGTTAAATACAGTACATTAGTGATTCTGATTAGTATCATCATTCATAATATGTACATTCACACTCAAAATCATTCATCTCGTAGTCGTATATGTTTGTCATGTTTTTCTTATTTCTATTCCTACGTTCCTGCGTAAGAAGAAAAGCTTAAGGAGATATATATTTGAATTTTTTTTCAGCAAAATTGGTTTGACTTCGCACAAATAACCCGCAAAATTACGACGAATGGCAGCCAATCTGCCGCTTGTGTAAGGCATGCTTTATGTAATGGGTAATAGCGCATTTTGCTTTCTGGTCAAAATGAATGAGTGTGAGTTATCGTTACCGTTAGGATTCGCGTTAACTACACCGCAGTTGTGCGAACATTTGTGTTTGTGTGGATGAGTGTGCTGCGTGTTTGGGGTGGTTTCTTACACCAACTTAATACGCTATTCACACCTAATCAAAATCTAGATTTCGAGCAAAATTCTCAAAATCTCATCCAAATCTACTAGATTTCCCATACATTTTCAGATTTCCAAATCTACTAGATTCCGACAAGATCTCCTCAAAATCTACTTTCGAACACAAGATTGTCAAAATAAACAAACCTATCGAAATGTTTTGCCGTCAGCAAATTGTCAGCAAGCGAAAAGGCAGATACAAGGCAGATAAAAGATTCTCTCTTTGAATTGTGGGGAGAGAAGGTAAATTATATCCGAGGAACAGTGTTGTCGTTTCAAAAATTCCTAGAGTAGCACTTTTCATAAAATTAGGGGAGCATTGAGGAGCCACGTTAAAATTCGGGATATTTCATCAAATAATAGATGCGGTCACAAATGAAAAGAAACAAAAATATTTTTTTTCTATTGATATTTTTATTCATACCTACATACAAAAATATCTAAGGGTGTCACAACGGAACTGCGATAAACGATTCAAGCTGCGATTTGATCAGAGCTGAGAAATCTTTACATTGATTTTCCTATGTGTGTTCACAACGGAGCAGCGCTTCGAACAACAATCTCAAAGCTTTAGTCACATTGCTTCTCGAAACGTTTATCGCAGCTCCGTTGTGAACACACCCTAAGAAGGACATATGCACGTAACGTTCTATTGGACTAAACAAAACAAAAAGCAATTCATATCTGAAGTTGTATATCTATATAAATATAGCCTCAAAAGAAGCCTTGGACCTTATTCGGAATACCCCCCCCCCCCCCACCAAAATGAACTTTTTTTTTAACGAAACGATAAAAAAGTGTTTGCTGTTGATAAAAAACTTTGAATTTACCCTATGGCCTATATTCATTTTTTTATACTTCACTTTTTAACCATAAAAAAGTGTTTCTCCTCCATAATTTGATGTTTTTTATCAACAGCACACTATTTTTTATCGATGCATTTAAAAAAAGTGCATTTTGCTGGGGGGGAATTCCGAATAAGGACCGAAGCTTTATTTTAAATAGGAAAATAAATAACTGAAAATTGATCATTATTAAGAAATTAATTAAAAATATTAAAAGTAGGTTTTTTAAAAACAAATATGTAACTTATATAATCAAATTAAACATAATTAAGATTTAAAAAAATATAATCGTTGGAGAAATCGATTTTTTGTAGCTGTAAATCATTTATGTATATATTCTGACTTGACAAAATTTTGAAGAAGGGTTTTGAAATACATTCTTACAGTTTGGAGCAAGGTATGCATTTTTGGGGCTTCCGCTTGAAATTCTGTTTATTTGTTTTTTGTTATATTCAAAACGTAACCCAAGAAACTTAAATATGTTTTATTTATTTCCGTAAGCTCTGAGAAGATATTACGGGCCAAATTCATATTGCTTTCTAACTCGTAAGCAATGAAAAAATGTTGCAGAGGAACCCATTGTTCAAGAATTCTTGAGATAACGCTCTCCAACGAAAGCCACCTAGTTGACATTTAAGAATTTTATGCACCTCAACTGAAAAATATTTTTGAAACTCTTCAAGTTCCAGTGTTCGCTTAGGACTATGTGCAAAAAACTAATATATATTACTAGTCAGAGCCTCAAGATCGGAGGGAGGAGCCTTTTTGAGGCATGGGGAGCACAGTAGCCCTTCCCGCAGTAAAGGAGCCAAATGTTACTATAGTAGCCATTCCGACAACACTGCCGAGGAAGCAGGAAAAATGGACAGATTTATAAAGAAATAGTTGCAGCTTTTGAAGGAATGTCCATTGTTGATGAAATTTAAATCATTGACGAGCGCCTTAAAGTAATAGTAGAAAAACTAAATGAAATGGATGCCGACAATAACAACATTCTAAAAGAATATATTGAATCAGCTAAGGAATTTCATAGAGGTGTATTGAAATATTGATTCAAATTAGCTATTTTGGCCTTTAGTCCACAAAAATTGGCGTTTCATCCGGGTGATCTCACATGGACTCATCAGTTGACTTGTGAGGACCTTGTCAATACGCAATTTTTGTTAAGTTCAGTTCATCTTATATGAATTTTTTGACAAAAATCCAATGTGAACTATATCCAACAAAGATTAGAATTGTAATCATTAATGTTGGAATTTCCAATAATAGTGCTAAGTCTTCTACTTGGCTGATTTATTTCAGTAGTATATAGAGTTTGTATTATAAAAACCTTCATATAAAAGTGTATTGAAATATTTAAATAGTTCTGAAGGCCTTTTCCGAAATCTTGCTTTTATTTTAAATGTCCGAAACAGTTTTCTACAACTCGACGACATTTTAACAAAGACTAATTAAATTTTTTTCTTCGGACGATTGAGAAGTTGAGAAAGGATATGGCTTCATTAGGTATCTGAAAATCTTAGCACATTTATACATATAAAGAAATCTGTAACTTTATAGTACACATTATTATTGAGTATACAAAAAAGATCTTTACAATTGCATTATTATATAGTGTGGGCTACAAGAACCTTACGAAAATTCCTCACTTTTACTATTTAATTATCAGGATTCAGTTTTTGTTCATATTGTAATATTTTTACTAGGTTCGTTAAATAAAGCGTGTATTACTCTTTCTAGTATTTCGTCTTTATTTTTACTTTCCAATTCACAACAGTAAATCTCAATTTATAAACAACTCAAATACTTTTATTCAAATTCAAATCACACTTGTTTAATAACACAATCCAATAAGCAATACTTTTGCACACTTTCATAATCCAAAATCAACTGTGTTGTGCTCACCGAGCACTCCCTTATTATACTCATGTTAGTTGTTCTCGAAAATTCGCGAAGCTTCTCGTCTTGGAATGTTCTAGATGGTTGGAATAAGGGGAAATATATTTGACATTGGAAAAGAGGTTTTTGTTTCTTCCATAAATTAGATATGCAATTTTCCAACAGATGGCGCTGTAGTATTATAAGGCTCTGTTCACAACAATATAAACAAGAAATTAAAAATATTTGGTAAGATGAAAGAAACGTCAAACGAATTCAGTCCCATCAGTGATCGAATGAAAACGTCAAATTAGAGTAATCGATTGCTAGTTTACGTAAGCGGTGATGCCAAAGTCACATAATTCAGTCACGTATTACTCGATAACTGATGCGGTAATTTGGCCCCTGATTCTATTCAGTGCGAACGCTTCAACGAGATTTCGCAATCTTGTTGCTGAAATCTGAGATTTTAATTCGGTGTGAAAAGCCTACAACAATGTGCCACACGGTGCGAAGAAATCTAAATAATTTTCATTTTTTGAGTCGGCGTGGGCTTTTGTGCTATGTGATGGAAAGCTGGATGTAAGCTCTTTTTCTTGAACGTTTACCTATTATCAATTGGTGAGAGACGTAAAAAAAAAAATTTCAGAGTGCGTTTCTTTAACTTATTTGGTTCATGACTGGTTATGTTGAACAATTATCGATCCCAATGGGGGGGGATATATCCCCCTGATCCCCCCCCTATCTACGCCACTGGGTCTTATGCTTCTTTGCTCCCCTGGCCCTCACGGTTTACTTTCCCTTATTCTGAAAAACTCTGTAAACCATTTATTGTTGCCTTTGTCCGTTCTTTTCAACTTTTCAATGTTTTCTTGTGAATTTCCATCTATATGGAAAAATTCTTTCATGCGAAGGTAGTAATTATAGATATTTTACAAGATTTTTGGTGATTCCAAAAATGTTTCAGGCTATGAAGCTCTATTTTTGTATAAATCAACATGGATTTAGAAAAGGGCGACCTCCATTCACTTTTCTTATGGAATTGGCTGAAAATTGTATTGATTCATTCAAAAAGATGAATCAAGTGGAATGTGTCTTCACAGACCTTAGTAAAGCATACGAAAAACTCTCGCATCGAAATTACTATTAAAACTAAGAAAGCTTGGATCTAGCGACGATTTTGTTGAAACTAAATCTTTGTTTATGCAATAGATCATTCTCGGTTACTTTCCAAACTTTTTTGACTCTTTACCAACTTCAAAATATCTGCTAATATATTTTTCTCCCCAAAGATAATGATAAGTATGACGGACTTCAGGGTATGCGTTCTACTTGCAAACACTTCCATTTATTGATTTCAAAAAATATAAAAAATATAAAAAATAAAAAGCAGGAAAGTATTTTAAGCTCGCTTTCCCTTGTGCTGTGGACGAGGCTCCATCCTATATATAACATCTCCCGAGAACTCTACTTTCGCTGTGACCGTTCAAAGACAAAGTGGGGGTGGCAATGGCGTTGATGCTGATGCTGATGCTACTTGTGGCAATGGTGGTATTTCTAAAACAAAAACAGTAAAACTTTTCACTTAAGTTATGTTACAACCCCTAAGGAGGTCACAGTTACAGCATAAAATATCCTTGTATTCCCATAATTCAGACAACGACTTGGCTTCACGGCCAAATGATACCGTTTTCAATACACAAAGACTATATACCTACCGAAGTATAGTTAAACCTCATCGTATAGATTGAGTTTTCCTCTGCCCGCCGAACTGAAGGGGGCGCTGGTGGCTAGGCTTGATAACCACTGTCTGTAGTATATGTTGTTGAGCTCCGGGCAGCTAAAAGTACTTTTTTTCATATAGTGTAACTGAAAAGATGAGAAGATAGGGAAAACTTTTTATCATTCGTTTTATTTTGCTTCTAAAAGGGATTCAGTTGGGACAGTGTGTGCGTTTTTTTTTTGTTTGTTTTTGTTCACTTCCCGAATTGGAAAACTCAATTCCCAAGCTTCTGTAAAGAGACAAGCGCATAATGTATTCATTGGATACGAAAAAATAA
This sequence comes from Philhelius festivus, assembly GCA_963931855.1. Lineage (NCBI taxonomy): Eukaryota > Metazoa > Arthropoda > Insecta > Diptera > Syrphidae > Philhelius > Philhelius festivus. Next base: position 213,188,626 of record OZ007555.1, on the reverse strand, counting down.
TCTCTATATACCGACTTGTACCTATATTGGGATGCTACAAGCTTAAGATGAGATGAGGAATTTATTTGTTGAAATTTCTTAAAAAAGTTAACAACAACTTAATATTTTTCTATTTATAGATTTATTTTGTCATATTGAATCATTCATAAGACTACAGAATCGTTGGGGCTTCGAAACAAATGAGACACCACCTCACACCACAATACCTTCTTATTAAGCATAAATGTCCTCTTTTGGCTTAAGGCTATATTGGAAGGTGAAAAAATATCTTTTTCTGATAAATAGATGCGTGTCAAAAATATATTAAACCATTGAAATTTCTATTCCTTTGCAACTCGGTCAAATACTGGCTTTTAAATTTTATTTTTAAAGACATGTTCATATTTTGCAATTCAGAAAAAAAGTATATTTGAATTTATGTGACAGCTACATTTGATTTAAATAAATCTACATAAGATCTACGTTGCCTGATAGTGACAGAATTCCACCTGTTCTTATGAGGACGTCCATTTTTCTTTGGGCCACTACATATTTGAACCCGTACGGTTAGTCAGTTAGTAGAGTACTAAAAAATCTTGATATTTGTAAATCTGCTCGACCCGATTGCAAATGTGTTCTTCCACATTTGCTAAACCACTATGAACGCTATTTTATCTTTCCCATTTCTTAGGTCATTTTCCCTCTGGATGGAAAAAAATTATTTGTGCAACCAATTCCAAAAAAAGCGATACGTCTTTTAACTCCAATTACCTACGAATTGCTCTGACATCCATTCTTTCCAAGCTAATGGTAACGCTGAACAATCGTCAGCTCATGGAACATCTCGAACAAAGAAAGGTTCTCAATGACCGTCAGTGCGGCTTTCGGTGGAGCAGATTTACTGGTGATTAAATGGCTTTTCTCACGGAAAGGAAGAATAAACCCTTACATGGCTCTGGAGAAAGCAAAATTGTAGCGCTTGATATTTCTAAAACATTTCATAGAGTTTGGCATCAGGCTCTTATCAAAAAATGCATGCTTTTGGTATCCACAAGTTATCTTGGACGGTTTCAAGTCTGAGAATTATTACATAAAAGCTCGTGTGCCCCAGGGCTCCGAATTGTCTCCAACATTATTTTTTATTTTTATAAATGATCTCTTTGAAACTGCTAACCCAATATACTGCTTCGCTGATGACAGCAACCTTAGTTTTTTTACACTCCGTTCCTAATTCAACCCTCTCTTCTTCGAATGTCGAATTGCAACTGCATTGGGGTCATTAAATCAGATTAGAAGCGTATTATCAAATAGCCGAAAAGCTCTCAGTACTCGGTTGGTGTGTCAACGACGATCTTCATTGGAATGACAATATTCTCAAAATTTTTTGTTTTATCGCTTCTTTCACAAGTAGTCAATTGCATTCCTCCTCTCAATCTGTTCACACCCATCCATAATACCCGTTTTGCTATAGGAATACTAATCAATTGACCTTCGAACGTACTTTTGGTCGTACTGTAAAATATAGATACGTTTTTTAGTCACACAGCACGATTATGGAATAATTTACCCAACACTGTCTCGCGTTACTATTTCAATTTGCAAATAGTTGAGATCAATGTTCCTCGACACCTCCTTTCGCTTGCTGCGCTTATACTATTGCAGGATTTGTCACTTCCTCACAAGAACCCTTACAGTGGTTGGCAATCGAACCCAAACCTTTTTCTTGACATTCCAGTCATAATTCTGGATGTGTCACAATTCAGTTTCCAAAATTTTGTATTCTTAGATTCTGTAAATCCAATATTCTGTGTATAGGTAATTCTGTATTCCAAAATTCTGAATTTCAGAATCTGTTATTACAAATAGAACGGAAACCTAGTCGTGGCTTGGCACAATCGTGTAACGAAGCGTTCCATCCTACAGAATTTTCTTCATTACTTTCGCAGCTGACATCTCTGCTTTCCTGATTAAGAAGCAAATATTTAAAAATAACCATCACTTCTTCTACTACCTCATACCATAGAACATTATGCCATCATTAATAATATTATTTCAACCTGAAATTCAACACCAGCTATATGTAATCAATATAACTCACATTCACTAGGAGCAAGTGATGTCACAGAAAATTTTAAACAAGTTCGAATTTACATTCATCGGCCTTAAACTTTACATTCAGTTTTGACGCAAATGAAGCATAATAGGAACTGTTTTGGTAGACCAAAACCACCAGTCGATGATTCCATCTTGGTCAATATAAATTAATTGCCACCAGGGGCTTTGTACCTGCTGATCTACCAGAGCATTCATCCTGCTATTTGCCACCAGGAGCTTTGTACCTGTTGAGTTATCAGAGCGTTTTTCAGTGTCACCAGAGAGGTGCAGTACCTGCCGATGTGCCTGCCTATTCGAAGTCAGTTTTCAAGATACCTACCAGAACATCAAGAGTAAATTCCAGTCAAAGACACTATCCCAAAAGGCAGTTCATCAGAAACCAGGTTCATAGACTGAAACCGAAGTACAAGAATACCCGTAAACCTAAAACTCGCTTACAAGAAAAGATTCATCATTGAATTTGAATTAAAGAGAATATTTTTTATATAGAGGGTGTCAAATAAAAAACGTTTTAATTAAAATATTGGAGCACAGAATGATAACACGGATTTCATCCAAATGTCTCTTATGGGGTTGTTAATGTATGTTCTGTCTTTAAGGTAGCCCCATAAAAAAAACCATTGGGGTTAAGTGCGGGGACCTCGGTGGCCATGGGATGTCCCCAACCTAAACCAACTAATCAGTTTTTGAAGGAAAGCTTCCCAAAGCAAATTCATGGAAGCTCTGGCCGTGTGTGCGATCGCACCATCCTGTTCGAAGATTGATCAAAAAATACAAAACAACTTATGTTAGTTCTTACAGAATTTGAAAGAAAAAATTGGATTTACAGAATTTTAAAATAACATTAACAGAAACAATGAAATTACAGAGTAATAGAATAAGGATGTATAGTCATACAGAATTTTCCATGCAATTGATTGTAATGGACATCCAAAAATCTCTCGTCTCAGAAGAGGTTTATAGGTTGATAGGTTCATATGTACGCATTCAACCATTGAATTTTCTAATGCCAACATTAAACACCCTCTAGATTTAAAATCTAGGTCATTATATTTAATATAAAATCTATAAAATCATGAATACCGACAGCGAGACCGAACTAAATCTTTTCCTTTTTTACTTGCGACTTATAGGTAGATACTATGAGGAAAGTTATGCATTCGTAAAAAAATCGAGATTTTGATCAAAATTGACATTACGATGATAACGAACACGAAAAAAGTGGGTCTCGCAATTTTGTCTGTCTGTTTGAAAAACATTAAGAACAATATTTTTTGAATTTTAGAAAAAAATCAGTTTTTTTCTTGAAAAATTCGATATCTCTAAAACTTTTTAAATGAACGAATAAATTACGGAATTACCGCGATTATTTATTTTAGTTCTTATCAAATTAATATTGCCGGACGTTTCTACAGCCATCAGTCAAACTCGTGACCACTACAAGTTAATCCCTGTCAGTCATCATCATCATCGGCTCGACAACCGGGTTCCGGTCCTGGCCTCTTTCAACAAGTCTCTCCACCTATCCCGGTCTCTAGCCGACGCCATCCAGTTGCGCACCCCAAGGCTTCGGGCGTCCTGGTCTACGCCATCTCTCCAGCGCAAGAACTTTCCGAGCAGGTTCCTCTTCGCTCATGCGAGCTAGGCGCCCTGCCCACCGGAGTCTACCGAGCTTAATTTTAGTCACGATATCTGCTTCAAGGTAGATTGCGTACAGTTCATGAGTGTACCGTCTCCGGAATTGTCCTTCCTCACGTATGGGGTCAACAATTCTCCTTAAGACTATTCTCTCGAACGCAGCTAAGAGGTCGGAGTGCCTTTTGCTAAGCACCCAAGTCTCGGATCCATATGTGAGTACTGGCAGGACCATGGTCCTGTACAGCAGCAGTTTTAAAGTTATGGTGAGATTTCTGGATTTGAAGAGCTTTGACAGACTATAGTAGGCTCTGTTGGATTTGAGAAGCCGCCCGCGTATTTCTTCTTCTATATTGTTATCGGCTGCTACTATTGACCCAAGGTATTAAAAGGATTGCACCACTTCAAATTCGTGCTCCGCAACCTTGATTGTTTGACCAAATGTTCCTCTCGCACTCGACGCCACCATGTACTTTGTTTTACCTTCACTAATGTGCAGCCCCAGATTTTGTGCCGCCTGCTCGATCTGGATGAAGGAATCGTGTACAGCTTGTTCGGTTCTTCCGATGATGTCGATGTCGTCTGCGTAAGCCAGTAACTGGCTGGACCTGTTGACGATGGTCCCTCTTGTTGCCGTGCCAGAGTCACGGATTGCTTTCTCCAACGCCAGGTTGAAGAGGAGGCAGGCCAAACCGTCCCCTTGTCGGAGTTCATTAAAGATGTTGATTGGTCTGGATAGCAATCCGGCTATTTTGACTTGGCTTGTTACGTTGGTCATGGTCAACCTACATAGTCGTGTCAATTTATTTGGGATGCCGAATTCTCTCATGGCTTTGTAAAGTTCTACCCTGGCTATGCTATCATAGGCGGCCTTAAAGTCTATAAACAGATGGTATGTTGATATGTTAAATTCTAGACATTTTCCATCGCCTGCCTAAGGGTAAAGATCTGATCAGTTGTTGATTTGCCTGGAATGAAACCACACTGATATTGTCCGATGACGGTTTTAGCGTATGGGGTTATCCGGCCTTGTAGGATAGCGGTGTCTAAGTTATAGGCGGTACTCAACAACGTGATACCTCTATAATTGCTGCACCTTGTGACATCTCCCTTCTTATGTATGGGGCATATTATGCCTTTTCGCCAGTCTTCTCGCATTTCTTCCTGCTCTCATACATGTACTATAATATCATGAATTACTTGACGTAAGGCTGGCCCGCCGTGATGAAATAATTCGGCTGGTATGCCATCGGCTCCCGGGGATTTGTACTGTTTAAGCCGGCTTATAGCCTTCTCAACTTCTTCTATGCTTGGTGGCGGCAACATAGGGTATTCTTCTTGAAGTAGTGGAGCCTCCACTTCTGTAGTGAGCTGACCATTTAGCAATTCATTAAAGTACACATTCCCATCGCTCCAGTATGCTTTCATGATCGGTGATCAGATTTCCCTCTCCGTCCTTGCAGTATATGCAGCGTGGTGTGTACTGCGTCATGTTTCGGACGGATTGGTAGAACTTCTATTTCATAGATTAGGTTCTTCTCCCAGGCTGATTTTTTTTGTCTGTGTAGCCGTTTTTCTATTCTTCTGAGCTCTTTTTATTCCTCTTCGCGTGCCCGCGTTCTATGAGATTGTTGCATTGCTCGGTACGCAACATTCTTACGTTCAGTCGCTAGCTTGCATTCATCATCCAACCAGTCGTTCCGATTTTTACGACTGCTGCCTAAGATGGAGTTGGCAGTACTAATGACAATATTCTTAAGGCGTGTCCACTTCTCATTTACGCCCAGCATACTGGCTCCAGGACTTACTCTCCCTAAATCAGGTGTTTCTAGAGCGAGTCCTAACGCATTACCAAAGGTGTTACTATTGTTTTCATTGCGCAGGGCAGCCGTGTTGATTCGAACATGATCGGCGGATGCAATGCGTCTTAGCAAGGCAATCCGCTGTGAAAACCATACCAACAAGATAGTGATCCGAGTCGATATTGGCACCTTGGTACGTTCGTACCGTCATCAAGTTCGAGTAGTGGCGACGGTCTATCAATACGTGGTCTATTTGGTTACGAGTGACTCCATCAGGTGATACCTAGGTGGCTTTGTAGATATCTTTACGCGAGAACCTGGTACTCGCGACGACCATGTTTTTCGATGCTGCCAATTCTAAGACTCGAAGTCCATTGTCATTAGTGTTCTCATGCAAACTATGGGTGCCTGCGTAATGCCTGAATACCGGCTCCCGACCTATTTTTGCGTTCAAATCCCCAAGGATGATTTTAACATCATACCTTGGGCAGGCATTGAGGGCCCTCTCGACTTGTTCGTAGTAAGTCTCTTTTTCTTCGTCTGAGGACTCCTCCGTAGGTCCGTGAACGTTAATGAGGCTGATGTTCGTAAATTTGCTTCGCACGCCAAGGGTGCATAGCCTTTCGCTTATAGAGTTAAAGCCGATGATGGTAGACTTCATTTATTCGCTGACTAGGAAGCCTACCCCGAGCACATGGTGTTTTGTATGACAGCTGTAGTATATGTCATATTCTTTCTTCTGTAAAACACCATTCCCTGTCCATCTGATTTCTTGAAGAGCTGTTATGTCAGCTTTATATTTTGACAGGGCATCGGCTAGCTGCTGAGCTGCTCGAGCTCTATAGAGCGATCGTACGTTCCATAAGAAAATTCGTAAATCGTTTTTCAGTTTTCGTTGCGTGGGTTGTCGTCGTGTGATCAGTCCGTTTCCGAGGCTTGTTGTCGGTCTCGTAATTCAGTAAGTTTTACGGGACAGGGAATTAACCTGTCGCCAACCTGAGGAACCAGCCTGATCATATTAGCCAAACCTTTTTAAAGGCTTGTTTCTAGCGGCCGCCACGGAGAGGCTATGATCAGACTTCCACCAATCCCGAATAGTTACGGCACGTGCATGTTTTCGTATGCTACATGTTATTCCCCCTATTCGTCTGATGGCTGACCGCCTGTCAGTACCACGATAAAAAATGTCTCAAATCCACAATCTCTTTTTGGAAATTTAATACTTTAAGTTCGCCTACCAAAAGAATGTTTTAAGAATTTTATAGGCATATAAAAGCTTATTATTTTCAAAAACCACTACAACGACTTATAAGTTTTGTTCTTGCATAAACTAATATTTGCTTGAATCACATGGTATGTCGTTTTTAGCTCCAACTACTAAAGGAGTTGCTTCAATCATTCAAAAATGAATTTTATGCTTAGGAACCTTTTTTCTCTAATATTATTTATTTTTGAAATTCTTAATCTCTTACATTAGAGCAAGTGCGTGCGACCCAGTCGTGCATTTTAGTTCTTTATTTTTTTAATTTATACATATACATGTATGTTCCCTTCTGTGGTCTTTTTTGAATGTAGAGAATGTATTTCTTTTCTATATCATTTTTTCAAGTACATAAGTACTAGCAAACCGATCTATAAAAAAAACATTTCCGTACACATGCTTTTTCCATTCTCTGTGGGAAATAATAATAACCCAGATTGGAAAAACAAGATTTTGGCACCACATTGTATTTTTCTTTAAACACTTTGTCCACCCTCCTCAAAGTATTGCGATAAAGTTCAGTAATGAAAAATTCGCTTAAATTTTTAAAAATATTACATGAAATAGGAATGAAGGTTTTTTCATTATAACTATAAACTCTTTATACTACTGAAATAGATCAGCCAAGTAGAAGATTTAGCAGTATTTATTTGGACTTCTTGAATTATAGATTGTTCGCGCCTTTCTTTAATACATCTGACAAGTATGGTCCCACCCTTATCAACATTTTGCACTTTGTTGTCTATCTTGGAATAACCCTTTTATTCTATCTCCGTATCGAGACCAACTTCTATTAATTAACGTTGGAAGAACGAAGAGCAAAAAGAGACATTCTCTTCTTCAATTCATCCACTACTTTCAGGGTCTTCCCACCGACCGTATTTCTTATGGCTCCAACGAACATATTTCTCGTATGCTTCGGAGGATTAATTGTTACATTAACAATTTGAACTTCAACCTCAGTTTACCCTGTCTGAAACTCCATCTTAATCATCCTTCCAATTCACTCCAATCCTATATTTAAGAGCTATATTTAAGTTATATTAAGAATAAGCTGAAAATTATCAGAAAAAATTTCAATCGAACTGACATAAGACGTCAAATTATTTGTTCATTTATTGCCACCGAAATGGTTAGAAAAAAGACCGAAATATATTTCATGAAATAATAATTGTTCCATTGGAAATTTCCATTGCATTGCCGATTTTCTGAAGCAATAATTCAGCTTCTAGAGGCGTTCGGTCTACCAAAGAAATTCAATTTTCAGTTCGAAATATTCGTAACAAAGCAACTTAAATTTCCAGTGTAGAGAATCTGAAAACTTGCCAACCCTCGAAGCAATCAAAAGAATTCCATACAAAATGTGCATTGTGCTCGATAAAATTTATCTTTATTGCCACAACGCACAAACACCAAGGAGAAAATCATATTAAAAAATGCATTTGCATTAATTAAAGTTATTAATACTTCCACAAACTTATAAGCACTCACTTAGTGTCATCGCAGAGTTCAGCCATAATGTAACTCTTGAAACTTTAACATCGCCCTTCCACCTTCCATATTTAGAAAGCAATCTGAATACCTAATGTGGATACTGTAGACTTTATTCGCTCTTTTCATGGCTTGCCCAAGGCTGCTTTCACAAACTTTCTGGGCGTATATAATATCTGCACAAGAAATTGGTATTAAAAAAGCTAGTAAATCCGAAGATTTGCTAGAAGTTCATGGCACTTCAGAAAGGAGCATCAAACAAAAAACAAAACAAAAAAAAAAAATTAACAGAACGGAACACCAAAGCCAAACCAAACCAACAAAAAAAAAATACCACCGAAGCTCTATTTGGCCCGCGGAACAAACATTATCGAAGAAACTTGATGACTTCACTAGCGAGTGGTATACTTACATTGGAACAAGTACCTTCTTTCAAGAAAGATAATGATGATGGGTAGCAGCACCACCACTTCGTCGTGCTATGATGAAAGGAGTGTCATGCTGCAACATTTTTGCCAATAATCCTTATTTTCTGCTCGAAACTCCAGCTTGAATCTGAGATAGTAAGGAGACCCCCAGCCCAAGGTGCTCAAGCATATGCAAAACTCCTGCAAGAACATTTCATGTCAAACGCGTAACATGGGATTGAGGACAACATAGAGAATTATAGTGACGGGGCAATGATTATGATGATGACGATGATGATGACTCTGTCGCTTCCTTCAACGACGACGACACGGGTTATAAAACTAAGAATGATGGAACGAAATTTGACTTCATCTTTTCTAAAACACTCAATGCCTCATCGAGTTTAGTTTGTCTTCACATCAATACCCTGTTAATATGAACAGGATAAGAAGACGTAAAGTCAAGCTTGCAAACATGACAGTCTTGATAGGTAGATTTTGCCAGCTTGCCTTATAATGAATGACTTGCAGAATTTCTAAAATCTGTCACTTCACAATGCCATGTTTTTATCACTTTCAAAAATCCTTCGAGGTTTCTTTATTTCGGTTGAGGTTGAGATTGAGGTTGAGGTTATTTTTTTCAAAACTTAAATCTTCTTATCTACATACGAAAACTCTCTTGGAATATTTTCACTGGAACAATGTCAAAAGTTTCTTTGTCAAGAGCTTGATAAAAATGTAGAAGTTGGGATACTGATTGGAAACGCTTGTTCATAGAACCTCTTTCACAGTTCAACTTAAATCGTCAGAGTTGTATTTCGTGTGTTTTCTGAAATGATAAGAGATTTTTGTGTTGTGTTTTTTAAGACTCGTGGGCTAAGCAAAAATTTCTCTGATGTGTAGGCACATTTTCTTAAATAAACACCATTTGTGACTAGTGTCAGATGAAACACGGAGCCTACGGAGCCTGTCCGGAGTACGATGGCAAAGTCGTGCTCGGAGATTTCAATGCTAAAGTCGGGAAGGAAAATATCTTTGGCAGATTGGTTCGAAAGCACAGCCTCCACGAAACAACAACAGATAACGGTTTCCGACTAATCGACTTTGCTGCAGCTCGGAATATGGTGATAAGTAGCACTAGGTTCCCCAGGCGAAGGATACCCACAGAAACCTGGCGATCTCCAGAAGGACGAACCGCCAACCAAATCAACCACGTGCTAATTGGCGCAAGGCACGCGTCGAACATCTTGGACGTGCGAAATTTCCAAGGTGCAAACGTGGACTCTGACCACTTTCTTGTTGTGACAAAGTTCAGAACCCAACCGTCCAAGTGTCCAACGAAAATAAAATGAGTACCGCCCAAAGGAAGAAATTCAATATTGCATGCCTTAGCACACCTGAGAAAGCCAGAGACTACAGTGAGCAATTGACCGGGAAACTCTCTGCCGTACCCCCAGCCACAAGCGTCAACAACCAGTGGAACCAGTACCGCGACGGAGGTAGCCGAGACCACCATAGGCTTAGGCTATCAACCACTTAGGAAAAATAACCCGTGGTATGATAATGAATGCGCGGTATTGAAGCAGGAGACGGAAAATGCACGAATGCAAATGCTGCAACGGAAAACAAGAGCAGCAAAAGAGGAGTACCGTGAAAAGAGAAGGAAGAGAAAAAACCCTGCACAGAAAGAAAAGAGCAGCCGCAGCTTCTCAGCTCAGGTATCTCGAGGAGTCTAGCACCGCCACAAACACCCGCCGCCGGTTCTACAAAACAGCCAAACAACTGGCATCAGGTTATAGGACCGGTACGCAAGCTCTTCAAAACAGCGAAGGGAACCTACTCACCGAAGCACAGGGAATTGTAGACGTGTTTAAGCAGCACTTCCAGCAGCTGTTTAATGGGCATTATTTAGACGAAACCACGGGGGCGCAAAGAAGACCAGTCAATGAAGATCCAGTCCAACTACTGAAGAGGTTAAGAAAGCAATCCGCAAGCTTAAGAACAACAAATCCGCAGGCTCGGATGGCCTACCTGCGGAACTCTTTAAGTATGGAGGAGATGTCCTGATGGGATGCATGCATCAGCTCATTAACCAAGTGTTGGAGGAGGAAAGTATGCCCGACGACTGGTCAAATAGCTCCATATGCCCAATCTACAAAAAAGGCGATCCTGCAAAAACTACGGAGGCATATGCCTGCTTGATGTTGCCTACAAGATCCTATCCACCGTACTATGTGAGCGTGTAAAACCTTTCTGCAACACTTTAATCGACACGTACATACCAGTGTGGCTTCAGGCCAGGCAGATCAACGATAGACCAAATCTTCACATTGAGGAAAATCCTGGAAAAGACCATCGAATTTCAAGTCGAGGTAAAAGTAAGATTATTGCTTCTGATATTTCTAAGGCATTTGAGAAATCCTGGTTTCTTATAGAAATTGCGTGAGTTTCGTATCACTTTACCTACTTTACTTAAGGTGGCGCTACAGTCCGGAGTGGGCCAGGGCCTCAAATAACAAGGTTCTCCAGCTAGCTCGGTCCCTAGCTAGCTGTCTTCAGTTTCGAACGTCAAGTTGGTGGAGGTCCTCTCCCACTTTTGTGCGACTGCTGAGTCGCGGTCTTCCTGTACTGCGCCGTCCCTTCCCTCGTGGTTGGATTCGAAGACTTTCCGGGCTGGAGCTATCGGGTCTATTCGCTTTATATGACCTAGCCATCTAAATTGTTGGACTCTGATTCGTTTGACTAGGTCAGTTTCGCTGTACAGCCCGTACAGTTCGTGGTTATATCTTCTCGTCCACTCCCCGTCTATGCAGACGGGACCAAAGATCACACGAAGAATTTTCCTCTCGAAACATCCTAAAGCGCTTTCATCCACTTTCGACAAAGTACATGTACAGTAGACAAGGACCGGGATGAGGTCTTATAGAGGGAAACTTTAATTGCTCGAGAGAGGACTTTGCTGCTCAATTGCCTTCTTAGTCCAAAGAAGCAGCGATTGACAAGAGTTATTCTCCGTTTGATTTCAGAGCTGATGTTGTTTTCTGAGCTTATAGCGGCACCTAGGTATATGAAGTCCTTCAGTACCTCAAAGTTATAGCTGTCTAGTCTATAATGACGTTCTGTCCAAGACGTCGGTGTTGTGTGTGCTTTATTGATGACAGCATATACTTGGTCTTGCCCTCATTTACAGCTAAACCAATCTTCTTCGCTTCCATCTCAATGCTCACAAATGCACCACTGACTTCACGCTTTGTTCTTCCAATAATGTCAATGTCGTCGACGTATCCGAGTAATTGGACGGACCTTTGAAAGATTGTACATCTTGTGTTGACGCGCGAGTTTTGCACTATTCTTTCAAGAACTATGTTGAATAAGTCGCACGACAGAGCATCGCCTTGCCTAAAACCTTTTTTGACATCAAATGCATCGGTGAGATCTTTTGCGACCCTTATGGAGCAGCGTGAAGTTTCCATCGTCATCCTGCACAAACGGGCAAGTTTGTCAGGGATGCCAAAATTAGACATTGCTCTATAGAGTTCGTTCCTATAGTTGCTATCGTACGCGGCTTTGAAATCGATGAAAAGGTGGTATGTGTCGATTTGTAGCTCCTGGGTTTTTTCCAAGATCTGCCGTAATGTAAATATTTGATCGACAGTGGACTTTCCTGGTCTAAAGCCGCACTGATATGGACCTATCAGGTTGTTGACGAATGGCTTCAGACGTTCACATAGTATGGTAGATAAGAATCTGGTACGCGATGTTCAGGAGACTTATGCCTCTGTAGTTGAGGCAGTTCAGAGGGTCTCCTTTCTTGAGGATCGGAAATACAATGCTGAGGTTCCATTCATCATCATCGGGCATGCTTTCTTCCGACCATATCTTGTAGATGAGCTGGTGCATACCTTCCACCAAGACATCGCCTGCCGCTTTGAACAGTTCGGTATCAACGATTAGAAATAACCTTCTAGATCGTTCAATACATGTTGTATTGGACGGTTGCAAGTCTTTTCTATTTTTCTTTTTGCTCACACCGCGGTCCCGCATACCACATCTTTGTTACTCCATCGCATAATAAATGCTGGGGTTCCCCAGGACTTCGTTTTGTCTCCGACTCTCTTTCTTATTATAAATGATCTCTTGTCTGAAACTTCTAATTCACTTCATTGTTTTGCCCACGACTCTGCCGTTAGCTTCTCATATCGTTCTGAATGTCAGGTACTAAGTTGTTCTGTCTGCAAAACTTCTTAAGTTTCCTTAGTATCAGCTCGTCCAAGTGCTTGCTTAAGTTGCTGAGGAGCGATATTGGTGTTAGAGATCATTTTCCTGACACCCCTCGGGATCGCCACGACCTTTCCAGTTTTCCATTTTTTAGGAAAGTAGTTGTTGTTGACGTAGTTCTTCAAGATGATGGTTAGACGGATCAGAACTGTCACTGGCATCTTCTTAATGATAAAGTTGGATATTCCATCTAGTCCGGTTGACTTCTTATGTAGGTCTGCAGCTATTGATTATTTCAGCTACTTCTTTTAGGGTGCTCAGGCTTGGGCTGTTAATTGGGTCACACGCTAGATTGGTGTCCCTGAATATCGCTTTGTCTGTGTTAGGTGCCAGGGTGTGTTGGATGGAATCCTTCACTTCATCAAGGAAGACTGGATCTGCAGATGGATTAGGGATTAAATTTCCTTCAAAATATTCAACAAATGTCTCTGGTTTGTCTTGTGTCGTTGCAATTTCTCCATTGTTGGTGATAATGGTTTTCGGCATCGGTAGTGTTTTCCGAATCAGTTTGTTCATGTTCTTGAAGGTGTTAGGTCCAGGTTTGATTGATTGCAGTCTCTTGTTGATTTGGTTATTTTTATGGTGTTTGATGGAGTTCCGGAACATAATGTTGACACATTTAAGTTCGATCCATACCCAAAAATATTTCTTTTTATTTTAAGGGAACTTATAGTTGTAGCGAAGAACAATCATGAAGATATCGTCTTCGAAGGAAATAAAGTAACAAAGATGAAGAGTTCCGGACCCCGGTGGACTGGTTACCTAGCTCGTGATGTGAGCAAAGAAAAAGCGTTTCGAACAACCCTGAGAAAATATGGTAGAGGCTATTGTAGAAAATCAGACTTCGTTCTCTCTCCAAGGATGCCGAGAAGCAAGAAAGCCGAAGACTAGAGATGCGCAATTGAAACTCGATATGTGGAGAAACTTGATAAAGGAGTCCATGATTGGAGTTATCTAAACCCATTGAACCTCTGAACTTATTTTGTTTAAAAATGAATATCAAAGTCCTGCTGAAAATCCTGGTCATGAAAATGGCGAAATTCAACTAAGACATTAAGTTTTCTACCCGCCAAGCAATATGCATTGTTGTTCGTGTTCTCAGTATAATAATATGCTTTATGCAATGCAGCCCCTCCTCAGGGAGTTCGCTCTATTTAACCTCAAATATTTAAAACTCAAGTGATCACACAAGGATTCTAAGGGTATTTTTTTCTCTCCATCGTCGGTGTATAATTATGAGTGGATGCGAATTAATTGGGTGGAAATATTCTGTTGAGTTTGCTTTATCCCAATTTTGCTTTCAACGTCTTCAAGGAATAGATTTTTTTTTCTCAATTCTTGGATAATTATAAGTTGCGATAATAGGGTCGATGTCGATGAACAAGGATCGGAGAGGGCTTTTTTATATGTCTATAGGTAGGTACCTACGAATCTGAAGCTGGAGCGTCTTAACAAAATTCGAACTGAATACTCGTACGTGGTAATGAATAGAATTTAATTGATTTTTTTCTTTTTATTCAAATTTGAGTGAAGTATGAGGCTTTTGGCTTTGGCGCTGCTTATAGTATAGTAGGCTCTATGTTCTTCGTGCAAGTAGTTGTGTACCCATCGCTTGAGGGTACGGGCTTGATTTAAGTTTCCCGAACTCATTATTCATCATTATAGTTTTAGTTGAATGTGAAATTTTCTTATTTAAAGCAGACGAAAATGAAGAGCAAAGAATTGTATAGAAGGTAGGAAACTAGGAATGTATGTTCGTTAAAAATTACTATTTAAAACGTTCATTAACATTAAACGCGAGTATGTACATAAATAGGAGACAATGTATGAGATCAGGTATTCTTTAGAATGACTTAAGCATTTAGGCACTATTTCAAATAAGGTTTTTTGCATTCTTTACAGGGTCATCCTCTTCGTGTAAAAATATATAAATTTTATTATTTAAGCCTAGTACTCAGTTCAAGTGAAAATGAAAATTTCATATAAATGTGGCGGCTGGTTCACTGGCATGAAATCCCAAACTAAACCGGGGGTACCAAAATGTGGATTGGAAAAACAATTAGATATGTTCTACAAATTTTTCCAAGTCAAATTTTCATTTCTCAATGTACAACCATCGGGAAAAAGATTAAGGCATCGTGGAAAACTGTCACACTTGTCAGTTAATTTAAATATTTTTTTTTTCAAAATAAAGAATTGGAAATTTATAAACAGAAATAAAGAAAGGATAACGAATTTTTTGATACTGCTCCCGAGAGTTTACTTAATGAAAGCAAAAAATATGAGTATTCAGTATTTCAGGTGAGTATCAAAAATTCAGGTGGAAAAGTTTATTCTATTTTCATTTTTATTCTCCGCTTGTAATTTGGAACGTATTTATTTTTCATTTCAAGCTAGGCGCTAGGTGAGTACTAGGCCTTAGGTGAAAATTTTATATTTTATTCGTACAAAATCTCGCTCATACTTGAACTTGTGGAATATTTGTTTTGTAAGAGTCTAGAGTTTACGAATTGTATTGATAACCACGATCATTTATAGACCCATAGACCCACTAAGAAAAGAAATTCAGTACGAAAAATTACACGACTTTGAATCGCAGAAACGATTCCATTTTGTATAAAAATCTGCGGGAATTCCGTCAAAACCTGTGGTATTTTTTGTTTTGGAATTTGATTGCTTATGATTTCTCGCATAAGCTAGTTAGGCAGGTGCGAATACGGGAACTTGTTTCTACGAATTACTCATTTGGGTTTGGGGCCAGTACACTACCGCCACCGCCAAGATTGTTAAGTACTATCGCAAAGATGGTCCCTACATCTTCTGAGCTGACCCTCATCTCTTACTAGCAGGGTGGCATCTAGATTTTTGGCGAGATGTTGTTTTACCTACTATATAGAGATTAGATATCAATTCTCTTAGCTTATGTGGTTGCTGCAAGTTGGGATCTTATATAGGCTTTCTTTCTCCAATTTTTCATCTAGCCAATCAATAGCCGCATGTAGTGTGGTTTCCGTGCCTCACACTCAAGTGCCGCAGTTGCAAGGGCATTTGTAACAGCTTTCACGTTTGCGGGTTGCTTCTGCTTCTGTGGCAAGGTGCCCTATTATGATCCCTGTTGGTATTGTAACTTGGTGTAAGGAGGAAATTCTGTCAGGTTCCATGTACAAAATTCAGTTCGAAGTTGCAGAAAAGCCCACATAAACTGGTGATTGCTGGCAAACCTGACATCAGCACCGCGTCTATTTTGAACGTCAAGAATGCAATTTTCAAAGGGATTAGATACGAATCACGAAGTGATCAAAAAGGTTCACTGTACGATTTTTACTTGCGAATTATAGGTACTATAAGGCAAGTTATACATTCTTAAAAAAAAATCGAACTCGAGATTTTGATCAAAGTTGACATAACGAAGATAGATAGATAATAGAAGATAAAAAAAGTGTGTCTCGCAATTCTGTCTGTCTGTCTGTCTTTTCGACTACAGCCTGAACGGCTGGACCGATTTTCTGTAAGCTTGGTAGATAGTAGGTATTGTTAATTTTTTCCCCCTACATGTTTTTTTCTTTTTTTTTCTTAAGACCAAAAATAACGGTACCTGTCGTACGATTTTTTTTCTTGGAAATCTTATAAATATTTTTTTTTAGAAAATGATTTAAAAAAAAGATAAAAAAAAATCATTTAGGTAAAACTGGATAGTGATTGAATAAAAATTTCCGAAAAGTGGTTATTAATAGTACCCCGCCTGGAACCATTTTTTTTTGTTTTTGATTTTCTCAAAAACGGTACAATCGATTTGATCATTTTTTTTATGCTAAGCCTTCCACAAAAATCTAAATAGAACTGTGCATTCAAATTTTCAAACAACTTTTATTTCGAAAACTTCATGCTGGATTTTTTTAAAACTTCATAAATAAAAGTTTCTTCATAAAATGATTATAATTAAAATTAGTTTACCTAAAAACAACGGTACCCTCCATACAAATGTTAAAAAATGGCTTTCGGAAATCGTATTTTTCTCAATAACGGTTTCGAGAATTTTGTATCTTTTTTTTTTCTTTCGATTAATTCCTACGAAAGCATCTAAAAATATTGAAAATATTGCATTTTAAAATCAAAAAAATTTTTTTTTTTTGAATTTAAAAAAAAATCATTTTTTTTGGAAAATTCGATCCCAGAAAAACGGCTCGATATTTTGTTGGAAATTTAATTTTTATTCGAACAATAATTAAAACATTTATTATGATTTTTTGTTTTGCTGAATTATATTAGATACTTTTATATTTTATTTTACCTTTTGCTTTTCTTCATTTAATTCAATTAAAACGCATTCTTTTCTTTTTATTTTTTATCTGTATAGTATATATTTCGAGGACTTATTTGATGATTTTTTTTTTTTTTTTTTTTATAATCTACCCGCGCTCAAGGGATTATGATTACCCTTTTAAATGTTTCAACACAGCGCGGGCGTGAAATTAATGAAGAGAAAGAAGGATAGGAAAGATGTGTGGCACGATGTTCTGAGACTGTTGGTGGTTGTCTTAGATATTTTTATCTCCAGGGATGGCGGCTTTGCTAAAGCGAAGAAATGCCGTGTCTTATTACTATGTGTCTTATTTATGTCCCTTATAATTCACATTATTTTTTTATTCATGTTCATCCTTGTTGGGCATACTAGTTTAACTCAATTACATGTTGTTAAAGTTATGCCTGAACAACATGTAATGAGTAAACCAGCAACCCATGGATGACAATTTTAGAAGGTTTTTAATGGAGTTAAAACGACAGACGACGGCAGGGATCGAACCTGTGATGATGAGGTTGACAGACGAGCACACAACCATCGTGCCACGGCAAATAAGTCCTCGAAATATATATACAGATAAAAAATACAAAGAAAAGAATGCGTTTTAATTGAATTAAATGAAGAAAAACAAAAGGTAAAATAAAATAATTAAAACTTTAAGTAAGTTAGTATTCTATTCAAATTGTAATGAAATATTGTTAAATAAATGAATTACTTACTTTCTTACTTACTTACTTAAAAACTTTAAATTAGCGTACCAAATTTTTTTCTTAAAAATGTTTTAAAAATTTAGTATATAAAAGCTTATTTTTATGTTTAAGAAACCACTACAACGAATTATTATTTTTTGCATGCATGAACTAATATTTGCTTAAAACACATATGGCATCCTGAGTTTAGCTCCAACTACTAAAAGCGTGGTTTTAGGCCGGTTTTTTCACTCGGAGTTGAACATACTCGTAACTTGAGAATTTTTATTTTCAACTCGTGATTTTGTTTTTATTCACTCAAAGTTGACGTTTTCAACCTCGATTTTCAACTCTAGAGTTGGTCAACTTTAGATTTTCTCAACTGCCGGAATAAGTAGAAGTTGATTGAGCAAACTAGAGAGTTGGGATGAAATATTGTTTTTTTGTTTTTTTTTTTTTCAAATAAAATATATACATGCATTTTGTTTCGAAAGTTTGTTTGCTTCAATTTTCACGACAAAAAATTAAAGAAACATTGGTATAATGTCCCGCAGCAATTATTTTTGGGAAAAGTGTCCATTAACTTCGTCAAGTAGTAAAAGTGAAGATAATGTAAATGAGCCATTGTTCTTTGAAAGAAGACAATACAAGATGTTGCCGCTCATTGGAGTTGTGCCTTCGCGAATTTTTTTTATTAGTTTTGTATCTATACAAATAATATATAAAACATTAATTTCTAGCAAGTGCATTAATATGTTTATTACTTTGGGCTCAGCACATGACCAAAACATTTTTAACTTATCACGAATGAAAAGTAGTTTTGAAATATGTAGGTTAATTTACTCACTTGGGGACTCAGGCTATTTAAATACAAGTTATCCAGAAATACGCAGATTTTTTGATATGTTAGCTTCCAAAAATGTACCATCAAGAATTCCCATACAATGCAAAACGTTCTCGATTTTTAACAGCTTATTTTCACCCACGGTAGATGTAGGAAAACATATATCATTACAATAATCACACAAAAACCGAATTTAATTGACCGAATAAATTCAAATTTAATTTTGAAAATGACAGTTTGTATTTTATTTTAACAAATATTCCAGGGATATTTTTCAAATCACAAGTTGAACAACTTTAGATTTTCAACTCTGGAGTTGAGAAAACAATTAGTGAAAAAAAAAAAGAAATTTCAGCTTACGTTTCAACTCTCGAGTTGAAGCCAACTCTCAAGTTGGTCAACTGGAGAGTTTGCCTCAAGTTGAGCAATAGTGAAAAAATGGCCGTTAGTCATTTAAAAAATGAATTTTATGCTTATGAACAGTTTTTCTCTTGTAACATTAATTTTTGAAATTCTTAGTCTTTCACATAGGAGCAAGTTCATGCAACCCAGTCGTGCATTTCATTTATTTACTTTGATAAACACTTTACTACTACCCTTAAAATATTTGAGCACAGTGCGAGCATTCAGGAAAGTTGGAGAGCATTTAAAAGGAATTACCGATGCAGATTGCTTTTTAATGTCTAAATTTCGTAATGGGAGGGGAATTCTGAGCCAGGTAAAGCATTCCAATTTCGTGTGATACGGGTAAAGACAGGATCTCTGAGTTAAACCATACTTCCGAAGTTGGGTTCAAGGGTGAACTGATGGGTGATCGCTGAAGCGCGAGTACTACAGTCAAATTGGCTATTTCCGTATAGAAAAATAAAAATAAACGGAAAGTAATGAAATACAAAAAACATTATGGCTTATGTTAAACTTCTATCACCTATCATTTTTAAAGCTCTTTTTTGGATTCTATCCAAGAAACTCAGGTGAGTTATTGGAACACCTGCTCAAATATGGAAATTATACCACAGGCGCTTAGACGAATAAAGGCTTAACAGATTACATCTAGAGGAGAATGTCTGACAAATTTCTTGAATCGTCGAAGGAAACCAAACCACTTAGTAGCGTTCTGGCAATGACAAATAAGTGATCCTTCCAAACAAGGTGGTCTGTGATACACATATCAAGAATAAAAAGGTGTTCGGTTAACTGAATGCAAGTGCAGCTCATGGATAGTGGGATGGGGTGTGAGTTTCGTTTTAACGATAAAAGACAGCATTGAGTTTTTGAAGCATTAAATTCTACGCAGTTTGACAATTCTATAGAGATCAGAATTAAATAAGCTCGTCAATCGTTGCCGTTTTAGATCCACATTCAAAGAACAAGAACTAGAAACGAATATGAGAAGCTGAAAGTACTATATCAGCAAAATAATTTAATGGATTATGTAGAAGTTTCAGTGATGTATATGAGAAAGAGAGTCCGAGGCAAGACAGAGCCCTGTGGCACAATAGCATTTATTTTATATATATCAGAATTAAAACCATCCAATATAGCTTGTATTGTAGTATTATTGTGCAATAATCTTTCTTTCTCCAAAAGGATGTACAGATTTGTGCCACTTCTCGGTGAGATCGACGGTGGACCTATTGCTATGAAAGCCGTATTGACGTTCATTGAGAAACTTTCGTTTCTTAAGATATGTCTTGAGCGTTTACGTGAGTTTGTAAAGAAGAGACGTCAGTGGACGATAGTTAGATGGGAAGAAGATTTGCTTTTTTAGGGACTGGATGGACAAATGCTGTTTTCCGTCAACTTGGAAAGAGACCATTAGAATATGAAAAATGGAAAAGCTTACGTAGCAATTTTGGCAAAGTTGAAGTACACATCTTCAGGATCAGATCGATCACAGTTGTGTACATCCAGATCATTCAGTACTCTTCCAACTGCACGAGCGCGAAAGAAGATTTGCCCATAAGCAGCGTCGAAGAAACTTGGGCTAGGATCGAAGAAAGAAAATAGCTCAAAGCTCGCATTGCAGCAACGTCAGCAGCAGGCACCTTAGCATGCGACGTGACAAGCGTAACTCTATCGAATCATTGGCAACAGAATCAGAAGAGGCCGCAAGTTGGTGCGACAGTAGGACTGTCTACAGAATTACCAAAGAGCTAACAGGTGTCCAAAGCTCTAAACAACACCTGGCTAACGACATATACCAGCTCAAAAGGTGGAAGGAACACTTTTCTGCAGTTTTAAATCTCGTTTTCATCAGAAAAGTCAACCTAACACCCAATGATCCGTCCGTAGTAACAAATTTCCGAATACGCACTGTATCCCCCAGTAGAGAAGAAATCTTAACCGCAATCAAAGCACTGAAGAACAACAAAGCGGTTGGACTTGTATTCCCGCAGAGTTCTTACCATCAGCGCCAACAACTTCTGAAACGGAAAGTTTACCTGATGAGTGGAATAGGGGATGATTGTCAAGCTTCTAAGATAAAAATGATTCGCGTGTTCATCAACCGCCGCATAGTGGAACGTCTAGTACAAAATTCCGGACATTGGGTGATTTTTTGTTTTCATTCTTGGAAATATTTTTTGTTTGATATGCATAGAAAATTATCGCCTGTTTAACATATAAAAACGTTTTTTTATGTACACCCTATAATTTTCAAATAATAGGGACTCAAAGATGCAGTATTTTTAAAACCCTAAAAAATGGAATTTTAACGCATTTTGTAATTTGTTTTTCTCAGACCCTTTTTATGTTTTATTTTCGAAATAAGTTTTGTAGGCATGCAATTGGTTCATTTAAGACGTCTCTGTGACGAATGTAAAAGCATATCACTTTCCCACGTTCTACTCGCTATTAAATGTGTGAGTGACTCTACCACTTCGTTTATTGCTGACAACAATCGGTTTCATAAGAACGTTCTCGCGCAATTTCACCACTTTGATGATTTCGCCAAAAGTATTGAAACCCTTGAAAGTTCCATTGAAACTCTCGCCAAACGCTTTTTCGCCAACCAATCTATTTTAGAAAATCATCTTTCGTCCATAGTGAAGACGCTCAACTCGCGGGTTTCTGAACACACACACTGCCGTTTCGAAAATATAAATAGTGAAATACGCTCTTCGCTCACTTCTGTCTTAAAATTATTACCTTTCGAGAACATTTTCGATCAAATTAAGAGCATCCGGTCCGTCCTTGATACTTCTTTTCAATCCACGTCGAATTCCGTATCTTCGGCATCCTGTCAACTCAACGCAATACTTTCTGATCTTGTTTCCAAAATTAATGACATTAACTCTGAAATAACAGTATCACGCTCCTCATTTAACGATATTATCGACGAATTAAAAATAACTTCGAGCAAAATTGATGGAATTCCTATGAACATTCAACCAATCGAAGCCAACAATACGTCAATTTTCGCAGAAATAACTGAGTCCCTCAGCACCCCAATATCTCGACCATTACCTCCCCCATCTGCCAGAGAAAATGCTGTACCGATCTCACTTACGGAAAATGATCATCCTATTTCTTCTCCTAACAATAATGGCCCTTCTACTACGCCCGAGCCTACTATTATTCGTCTTGGCAACGTCTGGACTGTAAATGACTGGAATTCAAGACTCAATAAATTAAAAAATCTCAATGAATTTGACCCATATTATGTTACAAATATTCCTGCTAATGCCAATAGTTCCTGGATCCAAAATCTCTTCATGAGCAAACTCAAGATCGTCATCGGAGAATGCTACAAGATCAATACCTATAGCTTTAAAGTTTATTTATTCCTTCTAAATATCGATGGCTATTTTGTTCCACTAAAAAACCAATTTGACTTCAAAATAATGTAAAGATTTCAAGATTTTTTCATAATAAACATAATAGAACATATCATAAAACTTCAATCTCAAATGTTTCTAAATATATAAAACAAAATGTAAATAGATCTAAGAATAAAGTACCCCCTCCTAAACCTTTGCCTCCTCCGAACGCAACTAATACATCCAAAAATTCCTTCTCTGCACGTAGAAACCAGATCTTCCATGAATTCAAATCATTCCGTATCATCTAAATCTACTGGCAATGTAAACAATAAATCTTCTAGCAAACCCTATTCTAATTTTATCCATTCCCATACTATAAATAATTCTCCTAAATCTTCTAACAACCACCTTCCTTCTCCCCCAGTTTTCGACCCAATGTTTTCACCTGTCGTTAAACTAACTTCTAATTTTGCCACCTCTAAGTCCACCAGTGATGAATTTGATGGTCGATACTTGATGGCTCGACTTCGCGACAGTAAACTTTACGATAATGTTCGTCTCTACCTCGCCTACCTTTATAATAAGTCTGATACTGTTTGTGTTAATGGCAAGACTAAAATGAATGTCATTGTTTCTATTCAAAAAGAAGGCCTTCCAACTGATCCTTTTACTCTCAATAAAATTTACACTCGCTTCCATGAATCCTTAGGGATTTCTCCTTCCACAGTTTCCAAAGATCTGACTACATATGCCTCACATTTAAATTCCAAACGTTTACCTTTCGCTCGTCCCAATCAGGAACATAGTCTTTAACAACAATTCTGTTTTACAGCCTGTTACTACATCTATTTTAACCCTCTATTATCAGAATGTTAGAGGCCTTCGAACCAAAACTTCTAACGTTTATCTTAACTCCCAAAATCTCCCTTATGATATCTTTGCCCTAACGGAAACCAACCTTTGCTCAGATTTCACAGATAGTGAACTTTTTACTTCTGATTTTACTGTCTTTCGTGCGGATGGTCAAATTAACGATCTTATCCCCAATGGACGCGGTGTTCTTATTGCTGTGCACAATCGTCTCAATGCATCTCTAATCGAAATATCTAAATCACCACTTTTCGAGTTCGTCTGCATTAAATTAACTATCTCTAAACGGTTTCTCTATCTTCTCTGTTGTTACATTCGTCCTTCCCAACCTAGTCTTGTCTATCAACAATTTACTGAATCTGTTAGCTCCTTGATCGAGAGATCTACCTCCAATGATGAATTTATCATACTCGGTGACTTTAACTTACCGGATTTGAAATGGTCATTATCCGACGATGAAACTTGTTTTATTCCCTCTAATCCATCCTCTGAAAAAGAAATAATTTTTACAGATAGATTAATTGAATCTGGTCTGTTCCAAATAAGTGGTATCCACAATAAGTTAGGAAGACAACTTGACCTCGCCTTCTCCTCAGATCCCTTTAATTCTTCCGTCTCCGAAAGTTCTCATCTTCTCTCTGTCCTTGATCAACATCATCCTCCTCTTTCTTTCTTCTTCTGTCTCGATGATAATATTCCAACTATTGAGTCTGAAAACTCTTTTACATTCAACTTTCGTAAAGCCGATTTTCATCAACTTATTATTCATCTCAACAGCATTGATTTTCACCACTTTATTTACCCTTCTACTCCTATCGACATAGCTCTTTCCTTTTTTTACACCTCAATATTCACTTGTCTTGTCCAATGCGTTCCTTTAACACTACAAAAGAACTGTGTTTCATCTCCCCCCTGGTACACAAGAGAGCTGCGTAGTATCCGTAATGTCAGAAATAGGTTATGGAAAATTTATCTCAAATTTCAGACGCCTCTAAACTATCTTTACTACCAACAAGCATCTTCTTCCTTTTCAACTTTATGCCAATCCCTTTACCAGTCGTATCTTAATCAAATGCAGACTTCTCTCATCACTGAACCTAAGCGCTTTTACCAATTCATTAACGTCAAGAGAAAATCCGACGGCCTTCCCTCAACGCTCAACTTTCTTGGCACATCTTCATCTGATCCCAAAATCATAGTAAATCTCTTTGCTACCTTTTTCAGCCAATCCTATAGCAATACTTCTAATGAACCTGATCTGGAATATCACAGATTTCTATTCAATTTCCCTCAAACGTCTCTTGTCTCAATAACAATTACTTCCCCCTCCGTCTATGATAAGTTGAACTCATTGAAAGATGATTTTTCTCCTGGCCCTGATGGAATCCCTGCAATTTTTCTTAAAAAATGTGCTAATGTACTTTGTGAACCCCTTACCAAACTCTTCCAATTATCACTCTCACAAGCTGTGTTCCCCTCTCTTTGGAAAGAGTCTTTCATCTTTCCCGTTTTCAAAAAGGGTTGTAAGAATGATATCTCTAATTACCGACCGATCGCTAAACTTTCTGCGTTACCCAAGCTCTTTGAAAGTATCATTTACGATTCTCTTTACTTCCATTGTAAATCTATTGTTTCCCCATTTCAACACGGATTCTTAAAGGGTAGGTCCACCACAACTAACCTTATCCAATTTGTCTCCAAAACACTAATATCTTTAGAAAAAAGTCTCGAAGTGGATGTTATAACTACTGATTTTAGTAAAGCCTTTGACAAAATCAGTCACCAAATTATCTATTTAAAACTGAAAGCTCTTGGTTTTCCAACATGGTTTATTGAGTGGACTAAATCATACTTAGTAAACCGAACATATAGAGTTGTTTTTAGAAACGCGGTGTCTGATCCAATCTTCGCATCCTCAGGGGTTCCTCAAGGCAGCCATCTCGGCCCAATCCTATTTGTTCTTGCCATCAATGACGTGAGTAACATCATTTCCTTCTCTGATATCTCCATCTATGCCGACGACATTAAAATAATCAAAACAATCGCATCTTCTCAAGACTCTTCGCTTCTCCAACATGACCTAAACACTTTCTTTACTTGGTGCAATAAAAACTTTCTTGAACTCAATATAAAAAAATGTCAGTTTATGACTTTCTCTCGTAAACGCTTACCTTCAATTCCTCGAACCTATCATTTCCGTAATGTACCTGTCCCTATTGTTTCCTCAATTACAGACCTCGGGGTAATATGTGATAAAGAGCTAAATTTTCGCTCTCATATCGATCATATACTTGCGAAAGCTAATTCTTCTCTTGGCCTTATCAAGCGTTGGTCTAAGGAATTTAACGATCCGTTTGTTACTAGATCTTTATACGTCACATTTGTCAGACCCATCCTTGAATATGCTAGTCAGATTTGGTCACCCTTCCTCATCACTCACTCACATAGAATTGAAGCAGTACAACGAAGATTTCTTCGTTTTGCTTTGCGCAATTTGCCTTGGTCCGATCCCTTTATCTTACCCCCGTATGAAGACCGTCTACAATTGATCAACCTACATACCCTTGCTCAACGTCGTCATATCGCCGATATAGTTTTCGTCCACCAACTTATCACTGGTATCATTGACTCTCCGGCCTTGATTGAATTAATAATGTTCAATACAAATCCGCGTCATTTACGTTCCGTCCCCCTTTTTCACCTCCCTACACACCGCACCAACTACGGACACTTCAACCCAATCTCCAGATTGTTACGTTCAGCCAACTCTGTTCAAGATATTTTTGATTTTTCCCTCAATTCTGCATCCCTTAGAAGAATTCTGTCCCAAACCCCCCACTAATCCTTCTTCCCATTTTAGTTTTAAGCTATTATTAAGTCTTAATTATATGATAATTAATAAAACGCTAATTCTTTCGACGTTAACCTCAATTCTGTATCTAGCCAAATAAAATAAATTATAATAAATTTTACTCCCTTTATTATGTTTAAGTTTAGATTTAAGAATATTATGTCTAGTTTTAAGTAATGCTTGTATTAAGCCTATAATAAATAACAATTAAAAACCTCCTTGAAACAATGTTGTTTTAATCTTAAAAAAACTGTTTTGTGGGTATTTTTAAAAAATTCTTATTTCAGGTTTGGAGATGATTTTAAAAAAATGCTCAAAAATGTTCGGTTTTTGGGTAGTCTTAAATGAATTGTGCACTTATTTGGAGTCATATTTTCAAAAAATTGGATCCGACCGCATCCGACCCCGCTTTCTCGAGGGTTCTTAAAAATCTCCCTTAGAGCGGAGAACTCTTATATAAAATAAGTTTGTTAACTGGAGAAGGGGGTAGGGGCATCTTTGCATTATAAATAATAATAACTAACATTAAGAAATCTAAAACTATGAAAGAGTGCATACATTGTCTTGAAAGAAAGAGGGAGGGGGTAGGGGATTCTCCCTTTATCAATTAAATCTTATATGCTCTATTTAAAGAGATTTTTTCTTTAGGTTATCATTATTTGTTATAGATTAAATGCTAAAATAAAGTATGGCTCTCACGCTAATGGTTATTTTTTTTGCTCTTAATGAAAAAAAAGCAATCATGTAATTTTATAATAATGAATGCCATTTTTGTTAAGTTTTTTTTTTAATAAAGCGATCGTTTAGTACACAAATAATCTTAAAGCCTTCTAATAAGTTAAAATGGTTGTGTTTACTTAAATATTGTTATCCAAACAGCGACAGTAAAATCTCGGGAAAAAAAATGGAAATTGATTTTTTTTCGCAAGCTTTGCTTGAAGCTGGAAAATAGATTTGTAGAATGCAGTTACAATAAAATGCGAAAAAAACGGTTCAAAACGTGGCTTGAAACAGAATTCAACACATTAACCTTTATAAACGAACCACCCCCATCAACCGCTAACAACACTAATGAACAGTTTGATAACTTCAGTGAGCGACAAAAACAGGCGTGAAACCCAAGCTTTACGTCAAAGTACATGCACTACGCTTCTTTTTGAAAAAATGAAGCTGAAAGGTGAAGTTAAACGAAATTTTGTATAATATGAAGGTTTTTATAATACAAAAATTGAGTATTGACAAGGTCCTCACAGTCAACTGATGAGTCCATGTGAGATCACCCGGACGAAACGCCAATTTTTGTGGACTAAAGGCCAAAAAAGCTATTTTGAATCAAGAAATTTTGTATAAACATATGTATATTAACTAGAAAAATATTCAATATAAATACCATTCAAATTAAAATATGAGCGATGTCTCGAAATACATATTTAAAAAAAAAAATGCAAAAATACACATTAAACTTGTAATATGTATTAAGAGCAATAAATATTAATTGTTTTTCCTCCATAAAATTAATTTTATTTGCCTAAAGCTAAAATTTGAAAAATTCTTAGTTTCAGGGGTTAATTTTTTTTTTTGGAAAATTGCTCATTTTTTCAGATTTTTTGAAATATAGTATGAAAATATAAGTACAAAATAGTGAAAACCGTTTCAAAATCCATCTATTATTTCAAAAGTTGCACCCCGATGACCACTTTTTTATGTTTTCGTTCCACTGGGCGCCGTGCAGGACTCAATAACGATTGGGAGATTCCAATTCTAGCCGAGTAGACAGGTATACCTCTTTTTTACTGGATTCTGAAACTGGTTCTTCATTGCCTAGAAACGGGTTTATTTGTCCCATTACTCGCTTCGGAACGTTCCCATTTAGCTGCCAACATACATCAACTATTTTTGTTGTTTCGAAGACCATGCGTCTTGGCTTTTATAACAACAGCCACTTCTTCACCTTTCCTGTATCCAACTACAAGTTTTCATGCACCCTAATCTTCCAACGATGTCTGGCTCGGTACTCTTCCATTGCTTTTATTTGCTTTACTCGGTAGCATTTTAATATCTTCTTCTCCATAAAGGGCTGTCAAATTTATTTACTTTCTAAATTTTAATTCCACGATGCCTTTATTTTCTACCACAATTTTTAGTCTACTGCTTTAATAATGTCAATATGATATTGTTTTAAGTTGCATGGTTCTTCAGACTCATCTACCTTCTTTTTTTTATTTTATATTATACGCGCCCACAAGGGGTTATGAGGCTGATAGCCTACGTACTTTTAAAACTTTTTTCCTTATACAATATTAAAGCTTAACTCAATAAAATGAAGAAGAAACTTAACTTTTGTTGGTTGGAACATTTCTTAGCAAAATAAGCCCCTAAATGTCTGCAATTTTAATTTAACAGAAATTTTATATATTCAAAGAATAAACAATAGCTCTTCTAATTAGATTCCGTTTGCACTTGCCACTAGGTACAGAATAAAATTGTAAAATAATTTTACTAACTTAAGGCAGATTGCCACATCAACCGAATATTTTATTCCTAATCTAAACAAAACGGCCAAGAACGAAAGCTATAGACGAAAAATAGATGTTTGCCCAAAACGTATCCATCTATATTTTTACGATAAGACTGAAATTAAACCCCGAAGGCTATCATTACTACGCGAAGAGCGTCGGCAAAAAGTGCTTGTCTAAGCTTTTTGTATTTTATAATTAATTTCCATTACTGCCATACACGAAAGAATATTCTTATGGTCGAGAAGAAGTCAAACAATTTCCCCTCAACTCAAAGTCCGGTCCGCACGAACAGAGTGTGTGCCCCGGGCGAGAAATTTCCTTACGTTTTAGGTGCTCATCTAATATTCATTTTGAAAAGAATATCAAACGTCTTGCCAAGTGATTAATAAATCTCCCCTCACATAAATTTGTCTAAACTGAATTTTTAAAATAGAATTTTATGGACTAACGGAATTTTAGAATAGAAAATAACTATCCGTAGGTAAAATTGAATTAATTTTCAACAATACCAACATAAAATTAAAACTACTGCTCCGGTACTTTTGATTATAAGTCCTTAAAAATTTAACCCTTCTCAATTAAAATCAGTCCAGTGGTTTGGTTGCATAAATGTTAAAAAGTGATACATAAATCAGTATCAGTAAGGCACTTAGGGGAGATAGCCGATTCCTCTCATCAATTGACCAGATTGATGAACATTGGGTTTGAATGTCTGAATATCATAATGGGAGGGAAATATAGGCATTCAATATTCGTGTAATGGGGCTAAAGAATTTTGAATTTAACAACACTTCCGAAGTTGGGAGCAAGGGTTAATTGACGGGAACTCCCTGGAGCGGGAGAGTGGGTTGCACTTTAATGACAGAAGACAGCCTTTGAATTTTTGAAGCATTAAATTCTACGCGGTGTAAGGTTACACATTTCACAATGCTATCGAGATCAGAATTTGATGAGATTCTGATATGCTGCATGCCGGTCTAAATTCACATCCAGGTAAGCGAATATGAGAAGCTGAGAGTACTGTCCTCAGCAAAACAATTTAATGGATTAAAAGATTCAGACAAAAGCTCATTGAATAAGATGAGAAACAGAGTCAGAGACAAAAGGGATCCCTGAGGTACACCTGCATTTATTTTACGAATTTCGGACTTAAAACCATAAAGGAAGAAGAAAGCAATCAATTCCAAATGCACGCCTTTTCTATAAGAGAGCTTGATACAAGACTCTTTCACATGCTTTTGTAATATCAAGTGCAATAATCTTCATCATCATCATCGGCTCTACAACCGGGTTCCGGTCCTGGCCTCTTTCAACAAGTCTCTCCACCTATCCCGGCCGACGCCATCCAGTTGCGCACCCCAAGGCTTCGGGCGTCCTGGTCTACGCCATCTCTCCAGCGCAAGCATGGTCTACCACGCTGTCGTCTACCATAGAATATACCACAAAGAACTTTCCGAGCAGGTTCCTCTTCGCTCATGCGGGCTAGGTGCCCTGCCCACCGGAGTCTACCGAGCATAATTTTTGTCACGATATCTGCTTCAAGGTAGATTGCGTACAGTTTCTGATTGTACCGTCTCCGGAATCGTCCTTCCTCACATATGGGGCCAACAATTCTCCTTAAGACTTTTCCCTCGAACGCAGCTAAGAGGTCGGAGTGCCTTTTGCTAAGCACCCAAGTCTCGGATCCATATGTTAGTACTGGCAGGACCATGGTCCTGTACAGCAGCAGTTTTGAAGTTATGGTGAGATTTCTGGATTTGAAGAGCTTTGACAGACTATAGTAGGCTCTGTTGGATTTGCGAAGCCGCCCGGCGTATTTCTTCTTCTATATTGTTATCGGCTAGTACTATTGACCCAAGGTATTTAAAGGATTGAACCACTTCAAATTCGTGCTCCGCTACCTTGATTGTTTGACCAACTGTTCCTTTCGCATTCGACGCCACCATGTACTTTGTTTTACCTACACTAATGTGCAGCCTCAGATTTTGTGCTACCTGCTCGATCTGGATGAAGAAATCGTGTACAGCTTGTTCGGTTCTTCCGATGATGTCGATGTCGTCTGCGTAAGCCAGTAACTGGCTGGACCTGTTGACGATGGTCCCTCTTGTTGCCGTGCCAGAGTCACGGATTGCTTTCTCCAACGCCAGGCTGAAGAGGAGGCAGGCCAGACCGTCCCCTTGTCGGAGTCCATTAAAGATGTTGATTGGTCTGGATAGCAATCCGGCTATTTTTACTTGGCTTGTTACGTTGGTCATGGTCAACCTACATGGTCGTGTCAATTTATTTGGGATGCCGAATTCGCTCATGGCTTTGTAAAGTTTTAGCCTGGCTATGCTATCATAGGCGGCCTTAAAGTCTATAAACAGATGGTATGTTGGGATGTTAAATTCTAGACATTTTTCCATCGCCTGCCTAAGGGTAAATATCTGATCAGTTGTTGATTTGCCTGGAATGAAACCACACAGATATTGTCCGATGACGGTTTTGGCGTATGGGGTTATCCGGTCTTGTAGGATAGAGGAGAGTATCTTATAGGCGGTACTCAACAACGTGATACCTCTTTAATTGCTGCACGTTGTGATATCTCCCTTCTTATGTATGGGGCATATTATGCCTTTTCGCCAGTCTTCTGGCATTTCTTCCTGCTCTCATACGTGCACTATAATATCATGAATTGCTTGACGTAAGGCTGGCCCGCCGTGATGAAATAATTCGGCTGGTATGCCATCGGCTCCTGGGGCTTTGTTCTGTTTAAGCCGGCCTATAGCCTTCTCAACCTCTTCTATGCTTAGTGGCGGCAACATAGGGTATTCTTCTTGAAGTAGTGGAGCCTCCACTTCTGCAGTGAGCTGACCATTTAGCAATTCATTGAAGTACACTTCCCATCGCTCCAGTATGCTTTCAGGATCGGTGATCAGATTTCCCTCCCCGTCCTTGCAGTACGTGCAGCGTGGTGTGTACTGCGTCATGTTTCGGACGGATTGGTTGAACTTCCGCGCCTGGTGCGGACCTCGCTCTCGGCTGTTTTCTATTTCACAGATTAGGTTCTTCTCCCAGGCTGATTTCTTTTGTCTGTGAAGCCGTTTTTCTGTTCTTCTGAGCTCTTTATATTCCTCTTCGCGTGCCCGCGTTCTATGAGATTGTTGCATTGCTAGGTACGCAACATTCTTACGTTCAGTCGCTAGCGTGCATTCATCATTAAACCAGTCGTTCCGATTTTTATGACTGCTGCCTAAGCTGGAGTTGGCAGTATTAATGACAGTATTCTTAGGGCGTGTCCACTTCTCATTTACGCCCAGCATACTGGCTCCAGGACTTACTCTCCCTAAATCAGGTGTTTCTAGGGCGAGTCCTAACGCATTACCATGATGTTTTCATTGCGCAGGGCAGCCGTGTCGATTCGAATCTGATCGGCGGATGCAATACGTCTTCGCAAAGCAATCCGCCCTCGGCAAACCATACCAACAAGATAGTAATCCGAGTCGATATTGGCACCTCGGTACGTTCGTACCGTCATCAAGTTCGAGTAGTGGCGATGGTCTATCAACACGTGGTCTATTTGGTTACGAGTGACTCCATCAGGTGATACCTAGGTGGCTTTGTAGATATCTTTACGCGAGAACCTGGTACTCGCAACGACCATGTTTTTCGATGCTACAAATTCTAAGACTCGAAGTCCATTATCATTAGTGTTCTCATGCAAACTATGGGTGCCTGCGTAATGCCTGAATACCGGCTCCCGACCTATTTTTGCGTTCAAATCCCCAAGGATGATTTTAACATCATACCTTGGACAGGCATTGAGGGCCCTCTCGACTTGTTCGTAGTAAGTCTCTTTTTCTTCGTCTGAGGACTCCTCCGTAGGTCCGTGAACGTTAATGAGGCTGATGTTCGTAAATTTGCCTCGCACGCGAAGGGTGCATAGCCTTTCGCTTATAGCGTTAAAGCCGATGATGGTAGACTTCATTTTTTCGCTGACTAGGAAGCCTACCCCGAGCACATGGTGTTTTGTATGACAGCTGTAATATACGTCATATTCTTTCTTCTGTAAAACACCATTCCCTGTCCATCTGATTTCTTGAAGAGCTGTTATGTCAGCTTTATACTTTGACAGGGCGTCGGCTAGCTGCTGAGCAGCTCGAGCTCTATAGAGCGATCGTACGTTCGTAAATCATTTTTCAGGTTTCGTTGCGTGGGTTGTCGTCGTGTGATCAGTCCGTTTCCGAGGCTTGTTGTCGGTCCCGTAATTCATTTAGTTTTACGGGACAGGGAATTAACCTGTCGCCAACCTGAGGAACCAACCTGATCATTTTAGCCAAACCTTTTTAAAGGCTTGTTTCTAGCGGCCGCCGCGGAGAGGCTATGATCAGACTTTCACCAGTCCCGAAAAGTTACGGCACGTGCATGTTTTCGTATGCTACATGTTATTCCCCCTATTCGTCTGATGGCTGACCGCCTTTTTTGGTCTTTAGTCCACAAAAATTGGCATTTCGTCCGGGGGATCTCACATGGACTCATCAGTTGACTGTGAGAACCTTGTCAATACGCAATTTTTGCTAAATTCAATTCATCTTACATCGACTTTTTGACAAAAATCCAATGTGAACTATATGCAACCAAGATTAAAATTGTAATCATTAACGTTGGAAGATTTTGCCCATGGCCTGGCATTGATTCTATATGAAGGTTTTTATAATACAAATTCTATATACTACTGAAATAAATCAGCCAAGTAGAAGACTTAGTCCATTAATAGTGCTAAGTTTTCTACTTGGCTGATTTATTTCAGTAGTATATAAAATTTGTATTATAAAAACCTTTATATTTAAATTTTTAGCTATCTAGCTTTCGAATATATATCTACCATATGCTATAATACCTGAGTTGACTTTGACTACTTGCATTAAACCTTAAACACGCTTGCAGGTGCATTAATACCACAGGCTTATAAAGCTCTTATACAAAGGCCCAAAGCAGCGCCACTGTCCCTCTTTAGACTAATTACACATGGTCTGCTATGACAGGATACACTCTGTGTTCGATTGCACGACTATCATACGGATCATCTTTTGACCACAAATACATAGGCCTAATAGAAATTCGGAAAATGATATAGCCTTTCATGCAAACCATAAGCTGCCATTTATCATTTGCTCGTCATCAGTATAATGGAAAATAATTTTCAAACTCCACATGGGTGGTGCGGCTGGCAGCCACATTCTTATCACTGTCGTCGATCATGGCTCTGTGATGGTTCCGTCCACAACCACTTCTATTCCAAAGCGACAAATACCAAATTGAATGGTGTAGCCCTACCTGGCCATTACGCAAACACTGAAATTACCTTTAACCTAATATCCACTAATGAAAGTTGATGGCAATCGACACAGCTGATGTAGCTTCAATCGGAGATAGCTATGCCATATCATACTGTTTCCAAAATTATCTACCTCCTCCATGCTGAGAGAATAAATTGCTCGGTTTTTTTATTATATATTTTTGAATGGGATTACTATCAACGCTACGGTGTGTTACTGGAAAATTGAAATAAATATCCTTATGCTTGAACGACGACATCATCGACCCCCCCATTTCAATTAAAAACGACAATTTTACAAATGACTTCAGAAGGATAATAAAAGTTCAGGAACATGAAAAATATGAGAACGGAAAACCCAACAAAAAAATTAAGTTAAGCAAATTGTGTAAAACCATTGACCTCAAATGTTCTCTGAACAAATTGCATGTGGTTTACATGTAGATATATTTTTTTTTATTTTAATGCAACACTCTACTTCGGAACAAGTTTCTTTAAGTGCTTTGTTGGAGGTCTTTCGATTGTTTTCCATATCCTCTTTGAACAAATGATGAACAAAAACTGAACTGTTAACACCAGAATTGTATGGTTCTTGACGTGGTCTGCATTTAGTTGCCAGCGATGTTATTCAAGAAGAATCATAAATGTTAGTGTTATTGTAAGTATATGATCTGTGAGGTTCAGGTCAATCCTAATATGTACTCACTTAAATCTCTTCGATAGAATCTAAAAAAGGACTGATAAGCTATAGAACTAGAACAGAAAAGTTTCCATCTCTCGAGCAATGTTAAATTTCTTGCATTATTTTATAGCTGTTTTTATAAACAGTGTTATAATGGAGTAGCCACTTCTTGCATTCCTTCATTTAAATAATTAAACTGTAATACTCCTCAGAGAATGCCCATCAGTTTACACTTGAGCCCAACTTCGGACGTAATGTTTAGTTCACAGATTCCTTTTTTAACCGCACTACACGAATGCGGAATAGTCTACTTGGCTAAACATTTACCTTCCTTCGCAATATTTAGACATTCGTTTTGCATCGGTATCTTTTTTAAATCATTCCCGACTTTCCTGAATTCTCGTATTGTATATTATATACATAGTGTGCCTTACACTCAGAGAAAAATACTGTGTAAAATTACCTTAAACGCCTTAGGTAAATATTTTTGTATGGAATTTGTTATAGACAGACATAATTTTACCTGAGAACTAAGACAACTTATGTGCGGCTTAGGTACACAGATTAAGGTAAAACTGCCTTAAATTTCTTGGGTAAATATTTTTGTATGGAATTTGTTCGACATACATAATTTTACCTGAGAACCAAGACGATTTATGCACTGTTTAGATAATGCGATTTAGGTTAGACTGCCTTAAATATAACTTGATTTTACCTCCCATTGTAAACATGAATCTGATGTGTAACTTTGCCCTAGCGCTTAGGTGTTTCATTAGGGCTAATGTAAGTTTGCCTCCAACTTTATTTATTGATGTAAAAATTACCTTAACCTAAGGGCAGAATTGCCTTAGGGCTAATGTAAAGTTCCACAGATCTAGAAAATGTGCGGGTTAATCAAGTTATATTTAAGGCAAATTTACCTCACGAACAGGTAAAATTACCTACTTTTCTGATGTCAACGTTCTCTTCTCACTCGCACGTGAGTAAACATAAATCGTAAAGAAGCGTCTATAATCCCATAGAAAGAATAAAGATGTTACTAGAAGTGTAAGTGTCGTCAGCGGCAGCCATATTTATATAAAAAAGCAAAGTATTTGAGGGTTATCATATCTATAAAAATTATGATCTCGATAAAATAACTTGGCTGTATCACTTGACTGACTTAAAATGTATTAGGTGGTATTTTCAAGTTTTCGTTTCGCAATGTGGTGATTGCATAGAAAGTATTTTATTATAAAATATATTGTGTAACTTTTTTCAATTTATACTAAATACATTAACATCTTGGAGACTTTATTGCTACTTACTACCTTTTCGTTCACAATTGACAAAAAAAATGTATTTCTTATGTTGTATTACACGAGTAGTAATTTTTTTGTGACAAGAGTAATAGTAGAAAATTACTGAAAAGATGAGATTTTATTACTATTGTAAAAGCAGCATAAGCTTCTCAGTGTGTAATTTGGAATATTTTGTATTAAATTTGACCTTGCCGGTTTCCTATCAACTCTCACACGCAAAGGACCCATGACCTAAATAAAAACAAAACAGATTTAAAAGTTAATTTGGATTTTATTTGCTTACGAAAA
Source organism: Philhelius festivus (assembly GCA_963931855.1). Taxonomy (NCBI): domain Eukaryota; kingdom Metazoa; phylum Arthropoda; class Insecta; order Diptera; family Syrphidae; genus Philhelius; species Philhelius festivus. The sequence goes on along the minus strand of OZ007555.1, from coordinate 213,152,230 downwards.
AATATATGGTAACCCTTTTTCCGATAAAAGTTATAAATAAAATAATTAAAATATGCATTATTTTGAAGGCGCTTTGTGTTTTTTCAACGTAAAATGTTTAAATTAGTAGATGCAATTTTAACCGCACTTCCATATATTTCGGTTCCCATATGTGCAAAATAGTAAATATAATGCATGGCTATTATAATAAAATAATTGATAGACTTACAAAATAAATACTATCAGCCTATCAGTTTTGTTGGCATAGCAAATCATGTATACACACAAACTTAAAAAGTATTTTGTTTCTTTCTTTATTAAGCTTACAAATATTCTGTTCTCTTTTTATCACCTCTCATTGGAAGAGAAACTATGTAGGTAAAAATTATCTTATTCCTGCTAGATTTACCTTATCTGAAAGCTTCATTTAGCCAAAGAACTATGGTAGATTTACCTAGTTGTCAAGCTTTATTCAAAAAAGGTTTAAGAAAAAATTCAATAGATAAACTTGCATACATTTACCTACGAGTATTTATACAGTTCCTAACAAATTTGTTTTGCCTTAGCAATTTAAGGTATGTTATCTTAGAACTTACCAAGTTCAAAACTGCCCTAGGAAAAACTTAGTTTATACCCCGATTTAGGTTAATTTTGCACAGGTTTTTCTTTGGGTGTGATTCGTGCAAAATATCTTAGGGCGTGGTTCTTGGGTATATTCTAAGAAAAAAATCGTTCCATAGTAAGGGCCTATCTCCAATTTTTATATCATACTCGTATATCGGGAATTTAAGAAAAGGCTTACTTTGGTGTACCAACGATTACCATACTCTTCACCTAACCAATTCTTTACCTAACAATCATAGTGGCCTAGAGCGCCATCCTGTTGCAAAAATGCAAATATGATGAAGCTAGTTGCATAAGTGGAATGTCCTGCAATACTTCTAGTAAATTATTGCGCAAAAAACTCAGATAGGTTGTAGAATTCAGCTTTGGGGGGGTTTGAAAAGCCTATTAATTTGTTTCCAAGTACGCCTAGCCACGTTAGGTCGTGTATTTAAAACTGCTCCCGTTTCTCGAAGCCTTCGACATGTATTTTCAAATAGTCGTAAACTTGAAAATCTTCGGTTTGGATAAATTTGCTGGTATCTTCGTTGCCTCTAGTTGAAGTTCCATGGCACAGCCCATTGCTTTGTAAATGTAGACATTTCAAACAGCGTTTCTAATGAACTTTTGCATAACGATTTTTTTTTAGAATATACCCAAGAACCACACCCTAAAATATTATGCATGATTTAAGGGACACCCTGTATAACAGCCCTTAACTGTCGTTCACCTATTATGGAGATTTTAATGAAAATTTCCCGAACGCGGTAAGTTAACTTTAGGATGTATCAATCAAGTTACGAAGAATTATGTACATATGCTGGCGGAAGACAATCCGCAGACTCAAAATAATTGATTTGATAATAAAACAATCACGGATAAGATAGGTAATACCGGCGCGCGTCGCGAAGAATAAAGTTAGATTAGAATAGAATTAGAAACTGAAATTGCAAATGACGTATGACGTACGAATGTCAACCGATGGAATTGTTCGGAAATTTTCACCACCGACAGCAAACACAGTGCTGCCACCCGATAGCTCAGTTTGGGGTGGGTTTAATCGAAGAATTGGGGAAGTTGATTAATCTTTTGATTAATCAAAATGTTATCAAAAATTATTTTTTATATTGGAAAATAGGAATAGGGTGTTCCTAGAATTGAAAAATTACGAATAAGGAAAATAAAAGAAAATGGGCGCCAGTAATTTTTTTTGTTTGAATTAAAGGAAATTACAAACCTTTTGGAGCGGAACCAAGAAATTTTTATTTGAATAAATTAAAAAAAAATGTAAACTTTGTTTTGAAGCCTTTTTAATTTGTCTCGATTTTCTTACTTGGGAAACCTTACAAGCAGGATTAAAACCCAAGATCTTTTTAAGATTTTTAATGACAAAGAAGCTTCACAAGTTCAAACTGTGAAAACAAAACCGAAAGCAATTTTATTAAGAGAAACGCAAGTGAAACGCAAATGGGCCGTTAACGAGCAAAAACCGTTCCCTCAATTTTCGGGGATAAAATTCGACACACTGCCTAACAAATTTAACTATGTCTCTATAAATCGATACTGACTATTCAAGAAAAATAAATCCTTCAAAATTAACACAAAAAAAGAAAACACTCTACTTATCTTTTTCGTATAATCTACGGATCTTCTATCCGTCTTTCCTCTGTCACCTCGATTTTTTAGTTCTCTCAAAATTCCAACCTATTCTTATTGTCCTTCTCGGCCATTCCATTCTCTCACACATTCATACGGCCAGCCAATCGTTTTTGAGATCATCAGTCACGGGATCGCGGCTTCCTGACAAGCTACTCGCTCTCCTTGGAAACATCCGTTCCTCCGTGGTCGAATCTCCTCGAAACTTTACTTTCACACACCCATTCAGCGATTCAACAAGTTGTTGGATGTCTTTCCAAAACTTGCCGAATCCAAATGGCCGAGTTCGACTCCCTTAAACTAAATTTTTTTTGAGAAAATTTAAAAGAAGCAAAATCAAGAAAAAGTTCCACCTAGGCATTCTCCTAATCTTCTTTTTACTATATAAAAATAAGTCGGGTTTTCCTTCCTGACGCTATACTTCCAGAACGCACGAACCGACTTCCACGGCATTCGTTGGAAAGGTCTCGGGCTCCGTGAGGTTTATAGCAAAGAAAATTCAGGAAAAATTTCAACAGAAAAGCGGAAAAATCATTTTTCAGATACAGCGCCATCTCTGATACATAGCATGTACTACAAACCAATATTTTAAGTAGATGGCGCCGCCGCACAGTGGAACGTCTAGTACAAAATTCCGGACATTGGGTGATTTTTTGTTTTCATTATTCGACATATTTTTTGTTTGATATGCATAGAAAATTGTCGCCTCTTTTACATATAAAACGGTTTTTTTATGTAAACTCTTTAATTTTCAAATAATAGGGACTCAAAGATGCAGTATTTTTAAAACAAAAAAAAATTGGAATTTTAACGCTTTTTTGTAATTTCTTTTTCTCAGACCCTTTTCATGTTTTCTTATCGAAATAAATTTTGTAGGCATGCAATTGATTCAGTTAAGCTTAACAATTAAAAAAATCTTTCAACAAGATTGGTTTAGCCTTAAAAAAAACTGTTTTTGTGAGTATTTTTAAAAAATTCTAATTTCAGGTTTGAAGATGATTTTAAAAAAATGCTCAAAAATGCTCGGTTTTTGGGTAGTCTTAAATGAATTGTGCACTTATTTGGAGTCATTTTTTCAAAAAATTGGATCCGACCGCATCCGACCCCGCTTGCTGGAGAGTTTTTAAAAATCTCCCTTAGAGCTGAGAACTCTTAAATAAAATAAGTTTGTTAACTGGAGAAGGGGGTAGGGGCATCTTTGCATTATAAATAATAATAACTAACATTAAGAAATCTTAAACTATGAAACAGTGCATACATTGACATGAAAAAAAGAAGGAGGAGGTGGGGGATTCTCCTTTTATCAATTAAATCTTATTTGCTTTGGTTAAAGAGATTATTTATTTAGGTTATCATTATCTGTTATAAACTTAGTGGCAAAACAAAGTATGGCTCTCATTCTAACGGTTATTTCTCTCTTAATTTAAAAAAATGTAATCACGTGATTTTATAATAATGAATGCCATTTTTGTTTAGTTTTTTTTAACAAAGCGATCGCCTAGTACACAAATAATTTTGAAGCCTTCTAGTAAGTTAAAATGGTTGTGTTTGCTTACGAAGATTTTGTCAACGTTTTAAAGGCTAACGGGCGTGACTTAACTGACTATAAATATTGTTATCCAAACAGCGAAAGTAAAATCTCGGGAAACAAATTGGACTTGTTTATATTTTTCGCAAGTTTTGTTTGAAGCTGGAAAATGGATTTGTAGAATGCAGTAACAATAAAATGCGAAAAAACGGTTTAAAACGTGGCTTGAAGCAGAATTTTACAAATTAACCTTTATAAAACCACCCCCATCAACCGCTAACAACATTAATGAACAGTTTGATAACTTCAGTGAGCGACAAAAACAGGCATAAAACCCCAGATTTACGTCAAAGTACATGCAGCACTACGCTTCTTTTAGCCGAAAAAATGAAGCTGAAAGGTGAAGTTAAGCTTAATGCTTCAAAAGTAATAGATTTTTTGATAAAATACCGTGAAAAGGCAAAAGAAATTTTGTATAAACATATATTTACTAGAACAATATTCAATATAAATAACATTCAAATTAAAATGTGAACGATGTCTCGAAATACATATTTTAAAAAAAAGTGCAAAAATGCACATCAAACTTGTAATATAAATTAAGAGCAGTACATTATTAATTGTTCTTCCTCCATAAAATATATTTTATCTGCCTAAAGCTAAGGTTTGAAAAGTTTCAGGGGTTATGTTAAATTTTTTTTAGGAAAATTGCTCATTTTTTCAGAGTTTTTGAAATATAGTATGAAACTATAATGTTTCAAGTACAAAATAGTGAAAACCGTTTCAACATCCATCCATTATTTCAAAAGTTACAGCCCGATGACCACTTTTTCATGTTTTCGTTCCACTGTGCGCCGGTGCGTGATACATTGTTTGACAGCTACTCATTGTTCTCTGCTCAGTTAATTTCATGTGACAAACCGGTATTGTGTTCACTGTGAAATTGTGAAAAAAAAAGTAAAAAAAAATAAGTTATTCGTTTCCTAACATTTCAATTGGAAACCATCGAAATTATGGAACTCCGGATTTATTTATTACGTTCACATGCAATCCGAAGTGGACGGAAATTGAACGTGAGTTGGAACCGGGCCAAAAACCGCAAGATCGCCATGACATAATCGCCAGAGTATTTCAGCAAAAACTCAAGGTTATGATGGATGTGCTTACTAAGTATCGAGTTTTTGGTGACACACGTTGTTATATACACTCGGTGGAATGGCAGAAGCGTGGACTACCGCATGCTCATATCCTAATTTGGTTGCTGAACAAATTACATTCAAATGAAGTTGATGACATCATATCAGCTGAAATTCCTGATCCAGTCACTGATCCCCATCTACACGACATTGTAACGACACAGATGGTGCATGGACCGTGCGGTGCATTAAATCCATTATCGCCTTGCATGGCTGATGGAAAGTGCACAAAACGATATCCGCGACCGTTAGTTGCTGAAACAGTCACAGGGAACGATGGATATACAGTGTATCGTCGGCGTTCAAAAGAAGATAATGGTCGAACTATCAAAGTTAAAGTTCAAAATCAAGAGATTGAGATCGGAAATGAATTCATTGTACCATATTGCCCGCTGCTATCACGAATTTTCGAAACACATGCAAACGTTGAGAGTTGTCATTCGGCCAAATCAATCAAATATTTGTGCAAGTACGTCACAAAAGGCAGCGACATGGCTGTGTTTGGTATTGCGTCGGAAAATGCGAATGACGAAATCAGCAACTTCCAAATGGGCAGATACGTCAGTACTAATGAAGCACTGTGGCGATTATTGTCATTTCAAATTCATGAAAGATATCCCACAGTTGTACATTTAGCAGTGCATTTGGAAAATGGCCAAAGAGTTTACTTCACTGAGGCTAATGCGGCACAACGAGCTGAGAGACCACCATCAACAACATTGACTAGCTTCTTTGCATTGTGTGAAGCAGATCCATTCGCAGCGACGCTGATCTACGTTGAAATGCCCAAGTATTACACTTGGAATCAATCAACAAAGAAATTCCAACGTCGCAAACAAGGAACCCCAGTTCCAGATTGGCCTATGTCGCATGTAAACTGTTCATCCTAGAAATGATGAATGTTTTTATTTGCGACTGCTGTTGGTAAATGTACGTGGACCAAAATCATTTGCGCATTTGAAAACTGTGAAAACAATGCCAAACATATCGAGAAACATGTCAACTATTGGGTTTGCTGGAGAACGATTCTCATTGGGATTTAACACTTGTGGATTCAGTTGTTTCATCAAATGCGTACCAAATACGAACGCTGTTCGCAATTATCATCACCACATGTTTTCCTTCACAACCAATTCAGTTATGGAACAAATACAAAGACGACATATGTGAAGATATCTTGCATCGCTTGCGCATTCAAACGAATAATACTGACATCCAAATAACCGATGAAATCTACAATGAAGGATTGATTCTAATTGAGGATCAATGCTTGACTATTGCAAACAAGCTACTGATTGAAGTAGGAATGATTGCGCCAAATCGATCGATGCACGATGCATTCAACCAAGAATTAAATCGAGAGCTGCAATACAATGTTGATACATTGCAGGAATTCGTTCGAAATAATGTGCCGTTGCTGAATGAACAGCAAAAACAAGTATACGAAACATTAATGCAAGCGGTGGACAATAATACTGGTGGTCTATTCTTCCTGGACGCACCTGGAGGAACAGGGAAAACATTTGTCATTTCATTGATTTTGGCCACTATTCGATCAAGATATGACATAGCTTTAACGTTAGCATCATCTGGAATTGCGGCGACTCTTCTAGATGGCGGTCGTACTGCACATTCTGCGCTTAAGTTGCCACGCAATTTAAACACAATTGATACTCCAACATGCAATATTTCCCGATCCAGTGCAATGGGAAAATTGTTGATTCCATAACAAATCCCGATGATGTAGTAAATTATCCAACGGAGTTTTTGAATTCTCTGGAGTTACCAGGATTTCCACCACATAACTTGCAACTCAAAGTTGGTACAGTTATTATGATATTGCGTAATTTGAATCCACCGCGACTTTGCAACGGTACTCGACTTTCGGTAAAAAGACTTATGCCGAATTTGATTGAGGCAACCATTATTAACGGAAAGTACGCAGGTGAAAATGTATGTATTCCTCGAATACCAATGATTCCGACTGATTTTCCGTTTGACTTCAAACGATTGCAATTTCCAGTTGGCCTGGCGTTCGCAATGACAATTAACAACTCGCAAGGCCAATCGCTTAGTGTTTGCGGGATAAATTTAGAAAATCATTGTTTTTCACATGGGCAGTTATACGTTGCGTGTTCACGAGTTGGGAAACCATCCGCTTTGTTTGTGTTAACCTCAGACCAAAAAACAAAAAATGTGGTTTACCAAAGAGCACTTCAATGAAACGGATAATTTGCGGACACGTATAACGCTTCGATTCAGTATTTACTTTGGATTCACTTTCATTTACTTAGAGAAGTTCAACTAAATAACACTTCATTTTTGTAATCGAAATTAATTCATTACTGTTGTGAAATGAAATAAAATTTTTCCTTTTCAAATATAAAACAAAAAAAAAATGTTCTTCATCTTTTAATCACCAAACGAAATGTTACATAAAACGAAGCCATCTGGTGGCGAAACGGAGTTCGCTGGGTTTGCTTGTTACTATTAAATATTCTAATAATTTGAAGCGCGAAGTAATCCCACAAAACCAACGTCGAAGTGGAAGGGGAAATCATTTCCTTAAATCAAAAGTTACGAGTATTTCTGTTGTTGTCAATTTCGAAAGATCTTTTATATTCTCGTAATAAAAATTCTGCTTAACGAAATTCGAAACGCGTTAACGACTCATTTTGCTGACAAACATTTTAAGCTACGTTAATATTGATTTTTTTTTTTTAAATAAATTACGATGTCGGTAAGTAAGAGTCCACCTGACTCGACTACTTCTTCAGCTCATCCGCTGGCACGTCCAAAAGAGACCGTCCGTCTTCTTTCTTTATTTACTGGTCTTGGAACCAACTTTTCCACTAATGTATCTCTACTTTTCCAAAATACTTTAAGGGCAGGTCTCTGGCTGATGGCCACCAGGTATCTACTAACTCTATAAGTATTTTAGAGCGGCAACGTAAAAAGAAACTAAAAATGATTAAAGGCAAGTGAGACTTGTTGTGGCAAATTTTACCGCAACAAGATGGCGGAAAAATTCAATATTGACCTCCGTGGGGGGGGGGGGGGGGGAGGCGCAGAGCATAGGGACATTTAAGGGAACTGGAAAGCTGACGAACTCGCCAAAAGTGAAACAATATTACCTATATTACCAGATAAGGAAAATATATTTGTACGTCCATCGCTTTATGTATGTAAACCATCTGTCTGATGATAAAACAGATCTTTTTATTATTATTTATTAACGAATAATAGTTTCACATTAAAATCAAATCTCATGGTTTTTGAAGGCTTTACAAAATAATTAATTTACAAACATGATTTCAAGAGTTTTACGCCAATGATCTCGCCAATCCTTGATTTGAAACGTTCTAAGTGTATGATACATAGATAAGTATAGATTGGACATAAGCTCCGTAATGCAACGAGGCTTGACTTTTATCCAAACGATTTTCTCTATCCCATAGACGTAGCCTCCGTCTTGGATAGTTTTTCTTCGAGGAACCTATTGACATTGGCCGCCTCTCCCACTTCATAAGGCACTCCAACTGGTTCAACGAGTAGAGAGAAAATCTCTAGATTCATCTGGTATCACAATGGACCAACTGTTTTCTAAGTGTGTCAGCTGTAACGCTGGAAGGCAGTTCAACCCAACCCAACCTAAGCGTCTTATAGAGTTGGTTTATCTTTGGAAACATGTTTCTAATATCGGTTTGGTGCTTCCAGTAATTGTTGACTTATATGTTCCTCAAAAGGGATTTCAGTGCTTGCAGCTACAAGTTATGCAAAACCTCATGAAATTGGTGTAGTACATCTAAATGAACAACATAAATCCTTCATGCAGACGAAACAAATTTGGAGATTTCATGGGATATCGAAATCAAAGATTCCATTTTGTTGCTGTGTTTTTCTTTTGTATTCTCCTTGATTTTGACATTTAAGTCGTACTTTGAATTTAGCTCATTCTTAAACTTTGACCCTTTGATACCTCTCCATACATTGCATAAGTCCACAAGATTTGGAGAGTATTTTAATAAACAGCAGACAGAGACAACTTTTATAACAACCCTGATTCCAAGTGTCATCTTTGTAGCTGTGAACGAATAGATGAGTAGCAATAGCAACCATCATACGTACCAGTACTCCATTTTGGTATTTCCGGTCGTTCGACTGCGACTCTATGGTATTTGGGACATCGGGCGAGGACACATCAGAATATATCTGTTTGTACTATTTGTGGAATGAAGTATATTACTGAACCCTTTATTGTCAGTGTCTATCAACTCGCTTCGATACACCGGCATTCGATATATCAGCTCCCCCATCCCGTTGAAGATTTTTTCTGTTGTGCGTTGTTATGAGATGAGATTGGTTGTTTGGAAAAGCTTGTTTTTATATACAAACACAAAAAAGAAGGGTTAGCAAGGTGTGGTGTTGGTGTGTACTGGTAGTGTTATGCATCCCATACATAGGACAGCAGGGCGAACGTCTCGTCGGTCGTCAGCACATCCCACACGATACCCCCGCATCACACAATAGTCGACAACAGAACCGAAGAATGGAATGTAATCACATTTTCCAGTTCATGGTTTTTCAACCCCCAATGCCCAGCCAGCCATCATCGCTATTCTTATACCCCCAAGGAGGCTTTCTGATCCTGGCCGAGCGACAGTGTGTGAATGTTATACCAATTATTCTCTAATGGATTTTATCTCTGGGAGGCAGGAGAGTAAAATATTTTTTTTTTGCAACCCCCATATCCTTTTGCTCGGCAATTTTCACATGCAAACGCCATAAGGACACGCAACAATCAAATAGGAACAAAAAAAAAAAAACAAAGATATCGGAGGCATATTGCATGTTGTATCGTTGTCCGGGCTGCGGGACATTTTTGATAAAATCCCAAACTTTTTTTCTGGTTTGGTTTGGGGTTTCATCCCATGAGACTTACGAGCATGTATATATGTTTGCATTTCGTATTTCGTTTATTAGCATTTGTTGATGGTTTTTCTGTGTACAGTACACATAGTATAATTGTAGCGTCATATAAGTTTTTTTAATTCATTTATTTCCAGTGCCATATTTTTGTTTTGTTTTAATATCCGGCCATCAATAATTGTGGTACACGCTCTTTGTTTTCAGGTCAAATTGTTCATATTGATTCCGGTGTGCGGCTATAACCATAATCCTTTATGCATGCATCGATCGGTTGCACATCCGGAAATGCACACATACCTACGGGAACCACGGCACTACCAACTAGTTACGAAAAAAAAAATAAAATACTTATATGTAATGTAGGATATAGCTGATGGCAAAATTTGTTTTGAATTTGAGGACTGATATCGGTTGGATGATCATTTACATAGTTGAATTTGTTTTCGGGCAAAAAATAATTACCCGTGGTATCCATGTTATGGGAATTTTGATGAATTGAAATATGGAACTGAAAAAAAGGAAAATTTAAAGGAAAACTTTATAAATTAGTTGCAATTAATTTATATCAATTTGTATATCATCCTAACATTTTATACTACACACCGAAGGATAGAAATAAAAATAAATTAAAACGAACTTGAGCTCAATGACAACTCTGAACTAATCCTATGCATTTTGTCTGCAAGAATTAGTTCAGCCGGTTGGGATGAGAAGCACTTTTCAGTCTTGGAGTATTTATCTCTTCCTCGAAAAAAAATTTTCTTGAAAAAAAAAATACTAAGGTAAAAATTGTTTTTGGCATACTGTCGGCTATAGAGTTCCATTCTTCCACAATTGCCTCTCGCAGCTCAACAACACTGACAAATTGCCTACCTATTATGGGCATACATTTTGGGGTCAAAATTTCCCAAAGGTTTTCAATAGGGTAAGAAGAACGTGCTGGCCACTCCATCAAATTTATGTTATTGAATTCGAACCACTCCAAACTTTGATGACGAACGTGAATTGGGTCATTATCTTGCTGGAAGACATGCCGAACTCGACGAAATCATCTTAATTATCCTGAAGCACCTGGGTGTAAGCTTAACTGTTCATCTTTGTAGATGTGAGGCAAGTGCCCCCCAAACCATACAACTGCCACCGCCGAAGTTCCTCTTGGAAAAAAACTTTTTTTTCTTTCTCAGATTGTGGCAATATCCGTTAAAATCATCTGGCCTATAAAGATTTAACTTTTTTCGTCACTGAAAATAATCTCAAAAAAAAAAAACATTCATTAGATTATGTCATTTGGAATAACAAGAGCTAAGTGTAAATCAATGGAATGTCCCTTACGGTTTTCCAATTCCGGTTCATGTTTTGACGGGCAAATTTTGACCTTTTTTGTTTGTGGGCTGTTGTCATATTTGGAACTGGCACCATTCTGCCGAGAAAAACCACTCCGCACTGCTTTTTAAGACACGAAAAACCGTTGAAACCGAATCTCCTAACCCCAATTCGTTAGGAAATCATTATCATAATCATTATCAACATAACGGATTTTAATGAAATTTTTTATAGAGATGTTTCTAAAAAGTTAAAAAAAAACATTGCATTTCAAAACTTAAAAATTTTCTTTTTTTGAATTTTTGAAAAAAAAGTAAATTTTTTTTGGAAAAATCGATATCTCAAAAACGGCTGAATATTCTTTTTGGAAATTCGTGCAATAATAAAAACTTTAAGTTGGCTTACCAAAAAATTTTGTATTTAAAAGCTTATCAAAGGGCACGTTAGTGCCCAGCCAAGTTCTGGCACTACACCCTTTTTACAGGAACAAACTCAGGCGATTTTTGACCCCTCCCTATCTTCAGTACCAATGAAGTCAGAAACTTAAAATTCTGAACATTTGCTAAGCTAGTCAGGCACAGGCGCCTCACCAAATTTTCTAGCTTAAGCGGTTTCTGAGATATAAGCCCTCAAAAATCACAAAAACCGTAACTGACTGACTGACTGACAGATCATCAAAATTATGGAGCACTTCCCGACATCGTAGAATCTTGTAATTTTGTACAACGGTAGGTCTTGTCATGCAAGCAGAGGAAAAAATCGAAAATTTGAAGTTTTTCATTCAGGGGGCGTGGTATCCGCCCACTTTCTCCAAATTGGTGTTGGTTGAATGGGGCACTTCCGACTGCTGTAAAACAATGAAATTTGGTGAACCGGTTGGGCCTATATTGCATATAAAGAACCAAAAATAAACACCAAGGATTTCCTTTCAGGGGGCGTGGTATCCACCACTTTCTGAGAAAATGTTTAATTTATATGGCTCACTTCCGATTGCAGTAGAACAATGAAATTTGGTAGAACGGTAGGGCTCAAATTGCATATAAAGGGCCAAAAATAAAAATTGATGTTTTCCATTCAGGGGGCGTGGTATCCGCCCATTTTCTGTGAAAATGTTTAATTTTATTATACTTCCGATTGCTGTAATTAAGGTTTTTTTGTTAGTGTTAGGTATCTTGCCAGGATAAGAAAAAATAATTGAAGCGCAAATCAAGAGTCGTAGAGTCCACCCTTCTATCTTTCGAGATTTTGACATTGCAAAATATCCGTATCTTTCCAGATTTTTACATTGCAAAATATTAAAATCTTTGCAAAAAGGAGTGAGATCAGACAAAAAAACATAAATGTTAAAAAAAGAGTCAAGTTCTTCTATATAAAAACCTTTGTGTAACAAGTCAGCCGTGAAAAGTACTGAGATCTAAAAGTGCGCCAAGTTCTTACTTCATGAAGGTTTAATACCGAATATTTAAAGTAGAATAATATTAAAACAGCTACAATGTAATAGAGAAATTTTATTATTTGATGACTACGGACTAAAATTTGATGGGATTACTTGGCAAGTTTTTTCTTATGCCCAATTCAAAAGGTTTTAAAAACTTGACCAGTAAGCCCATCAAATTTTAGTCCCTAGTCATCAAATAATAAAATTTCTCTATTACATTGTAGCTGTTTCAATATTATTCTACTTTAAATATTCGGTATTAAACCTTAATGAAGTAAGAACTTGGCGCACTTTTAGATCTCAGTACTTTTCACGTCTGACTTGTTACAGAAAGGTTTTTGTATAGAAGAACTTGGCTCTTTTTTTAACATTTATGTTTTTTTGTCAGATTTTTTTTTAACTACAACGACTTATAATGTTTGTTCTTGCATAAATTTATATTTGTATAGCATTCTGTTTTTATCTCTTACTACTAAAAGAATTTTTAACAATTAATTTTATCCTTATGAACAGTTTTCTCAAATAACATTCGTTTTTAAAATTCCTAGTCTATTACAAGTCAAGGAGCAAGTTCGTGCGACCTAGTCGTGCATTTTATTTTTTTAATTTTGTAACTCTTTTTGCAATAAAAATATATTTATTTATTTTTTGAAGTCCTGTCATGACCTTTTTTAATTTTTTTAGGGACACTAAGGCCGTGGTTACGGCCAACGCTAGTAAGCTAGTGCGCTAGTCTGCGCTAGTAAGCTAGTAAATCTAATATTTGGATAATCAATATCGTGGTCATAGATCACGCTAGTTGCTTTAACGCTAGTAAAAGAGTGCGCGCTAGTCCTTGCTAGTAAGCTACGAGTAGTAGATCAAAACTCATTTGATTTTCAAGCTTACTAGCGCGAACAGTGTTTTAATTTTTGTCGGAATGGACATCCAATTATTGGTAAGTAAAGTAAAAAAAGGGAATTCTTGTGGGATGTAAGGTCCAAAAACTACAAAAATAAAAAAAACTATAAAAAAAGCATGGATAGATTAATAATAACAAATACAAGTTATTTATTCATATATTTATTTTTTTTATTTTTAACAAAGGCATGAAAAACATAATATTAGATTCTGCAATCAATTTTTGTATTCATTGTTTAAATATAAATATTCCATATAAATATTGCGAGTATTGTTTGCTGCGAAGCTGTAATTTTTAGCAGAAGTTAAGACTACAGATTCGGCAGCTGGCAATAAACAAACGGTCTTAGCGATAACCCTTGCTACGTCAACACTTGTTTTTTTCTCTTTTGTTAATATATGCCACTTTCCAGCATTCAATATATTTTTGTATAATGTTCATTGAAAGCTCGCTCCATCTCCTAATAAGACAAAAGGGATGATACTCGTACCTACACAATTCGGAAAACCCCACCGGGTATAAAATTTATTTGCAAATTCCTTTAATTGCTTTTCACATGGACGTGGCAAATGTTTTTTTCACAAATCTGTTCCAAATTGCTGTGCATACATTTTTAACAATACCAGAAATTGTGCTATGTGCCATTCTGTAGCTGAACACCAAACTTCAATATGATGCGCCAGTAGCTGGATATCTTCAAAGGAATTAAAGATGTTAAATTTAAAATTATACATTTTTTAGAAAAACTGAAAACGAGTCCTTTTGGGTATAAATATCTGAGCTTACTGACTAATTATGATAAAATGAGGAATTTATGTTTTTCCTAATTGGTTTAAAATTTAAATCTTTCACATTTTATTACCTTTGTTATTAATTTTCAGATTCAACTTCCAAGTTCACATCACCTTCAATGCATTTTGATGTAATCGATACAGACAACATATTAAGAGAAATAGTTTACGAATAAAATTTTACTTATGTTTTTTTTAAGAATTATATTTAATTTTTTGTATAACTACTTTATTGTCAACTTATAAATGGGCACAATAGATCTCCAGATCGCAGTGCAATAACCCCCCAGTACAACTTATAAATACGTTAAACATACATATGTAAATAAATAAATTCTATAAATTGTCCACTCTTTTTTCTTCCCAAAAGAATAAACCTGATAATCCTCTCAAAATAAACAATACGATGAAATACCAACTAGTGCAAATGGAACTAGCGTGAACGAACGTCCACGATTTTCGTACTAGCGCACTAGCACAAAATAGCGAGAACTAGCGTGGGCTAGCGCACTAGCCTACTAGCGTTGGCCGTAACCACGGCCTAAGATATTTATTACTTAATTTTACCTTTCATTTAATAAATCAATATCAATCATATAAAATCAATAAATTAAAATAAAAAAAATAATAATAAAAAGAAAGAATACAAAAGCATAGTTTTTTACTTTAATTTACCGCGCTAGAGCCCCAAAAGCCAAGTCATGTCCAAATCAAATTAGTAAGAACATATTCAGAATCAACTCGTTAATACGCAACTTTTGATACCCCATTCCAGAAATTTGTTTCTTCATACAACGATGGGACACGCTAATATTTATATACCTCACTTGGAGGTATTTCTATTTATGAACCGCTTGATTGAAAAAAATTGAAAAAAAAGTTTGGAAATTGCAAATTGTTGTAATATAATATGTAACATAATCGTGCGATTTTCTATTTATGTACCTTCCGTATCAAATCCTATTTTTTTTCAAAATATACAATTTATACAAATGTTGGCGACTTAAAGTGTCATTGGCGACATGTTGCGATTAAATTGCATTCCTAACTACAAAACTCCCAAGAATAATTCCAATAAAGTTTGATGCAAAGTTTATCGTTTAAAAAAATATCAATAAAATACCAATTTATAAATAAAAAAAAAAACAGGGTTAATCACAGAGGGCAAAGGTAAAAGGAAACAAAAAAACGCTGAAGTTAACTTCTCAATTCGAAGTTCTGTCATCGTAATACTTTTACTCCTTTCCAGAGTTCTTTTTTTTTTTTTTGTTTGCTACTTTCTTATCAAGGTAGATAATTTCAATTAACTTTTGCCGCAATGTTTTCTTACAGCCCCCATTGACTGCCACATTATCCCGACTTACCCACTTCTTAGTACCTCAACTAACAGGCCCCAGTTGGGTACCTCGATCAAAATTCTGCCTTCAGGGGACAACCTGGTTAATTTCAGTTTATGAACTTTTAATAAGTTTTCTGACATTTCTAGGATTATCCTTTTTCTTGTAGGCAGAGACTCTATTTCCTCCTCCAACCATTCGACCACAGAGAACTCTCTATCTGTGAGGTTTGTTTGTTTTTTTTCTTAATGATAGAGTTGTTGGATTCATTTTTCGATTTCCATGGTTTGCACTTTGCAGTAAAAGAATATGGCTGCTCCTTTCTCGAAATACATTCCTGAAAACAATGCCTTCTAGTAGAACTAGCAGCGAACTACAACACAGAAGACCCAGTTCAGAGTACAGCAGGCAGGAGATGTTTTATGTTATCCATTGGAAAACAGTTTTAGTCCTTTTGCTTTTCTCATGTTTGTTTCCTTGTTCGGCTGCGGATTGTACAAGGAACAGGAATTACGAATGTTGTCTTTTCAAATCCCTTGAATGAATTCGAGAAAAAGTTTTCTTTTTCACAATTTCAATTTTTTTTTTGCTTATGATAGAGAAGGAACGGAGGATGTTGGTTTCCTGATTTAATAATAAAATGGTAGGCTAGCAGACAGGATGTTCAGGTTAAGTAAAGAGTTTTTCTTAATTGAAACATAATTGGAAATGGGAAAAAAAAACAGAAAAAATTAACTAAGTAGAACACAAATGTTGTATACAAAATGGTAAGACAATGAGCGGAAATGATTTTATTATTTGCTTAATTCTTTGTATATTCTTACTTTGGATTAAGGGACTTCTATAGTTGTGGGTTACGGTAGTTCAGCTTACTTACGAGTAAGTTTGGTAGTAAAAGCTTTTGACAAGGCTTTTATATAATGGAAGAAAATGGAGAATCGTGAAATTAATAAAGAACCGGAAGCCGGACGAGTTGTAAAACTAAAATGTATTTTGTTGATCTTTAGTATATAAATGGAGCTGTGCCTCAAATTACTTCTTTTCCTTCGTTTTTGTGGATCAAAAACTTGCTCTTAATAGAATAAATAGACTTAGAATTTTGAAAATGATTGTTATTAGAGAAATATGTTCATAAGGATACAATTCAAAAAAAATTTCAGTACTTTGAACAAGAAACAGGATACCAAGATATGCCTAAAGACCTAGGTGTTATATTTGATGAAAAACTATCTTTTGAGTCCCTTCACGGTTGCCAACAAAAAAAAAAAAAAGTCTAAAGGGGTCAAATCGCAGGCAGCCAATTGACATCGCCAAGACGGCTGATATCACGATTCGGGAATTCGATGTGGAAAAGGACAATTGTGGCATGGACTGTGCAGCATGGTGCCTCATCATGCATGAACCAGAAGTAGTCCTAATTCATGTCTTCAATTTCATTTAAGAAAAAAAAAAAAAAAAACAGTCGGTAAGTACGGCTCCGTAACGCCCACCGTTGACCGAAACTTTGTTCCCAGCCTAATTTTAGAAGAAAAATTGTCCAATAATAACACCATCACTTCACATTCCGGATAGTGACGTGCGGGTTTTCTGAGCCCCAGATGTGGCAATTTTGTCTGTTAACATATCCGGCGAGATGAAAATGTGTCTCCTTAGAAAAGATGATTTTTCGCCCAAAATCGGTCTTCAATTAAAGCTGGTCTATGGTCCAAACAGCGCAGCCTGGAGCCATAATGATGCGGATGTTCGTGCACCTTCAATTTCTGAGTCAAAAAAACCTTGTAAGCGAAAAATCCGAGATCTTTGTGCAGATTTCTCTTCAGGCTAGTGAGTGAAATGTTGAGCCGTTGTGCGCACCGTACGACGACCAGGACCGTGGTGTTATCCAATAGCATACCAGTCTCAAGTTGACCAGAACATTTTGCTCAAACCTGCAAGTGCGGTAGGTGCTTCATGAAAACTTCGTGGAAAAAACGCCCTGCTTGGGCTACTCAGCACTCACATTTGAAATAATTTTTCAATATTTCCCAACGTTTCGTTCCGGCGACGTATGATACTGACTTTCTGTCAAGATTTCGAACGGTAGTATAAAAATAACCTATGATTTAAAAATAAATCAACACGTAGTATCTGGGTTACTTATATTGTTACAGTTAAATTTGCCCTAGCAAGAAACATTGGGTGATATGCATAAAAGATAGTAAATGCTTTTACTTGAGAATTTCTAAGTAATTACTTTTTTTAATATGCATAAAAATGCAGTAAATGCTGAAAATAAAGTATTTACTTGAGGCCACAGTACTTACTTTTTTCGGATGAACTTTTTCAGTAAATACTTTATTCCGTATGCATAAAAAGTAGCAAGTACTTTTTTTCTGTAGGAATTACTTCTTTTTTTCAAAGTCAAAGGATAGCAACATGAAAATTTAAAAGTACATACTTTTTTTGATTTAAACACATAACTATGTAGCTTCGAAACCATAAAAACTTACAGTCTTAACTCTATTCTGAAAGGATTCACGTCGCTGATATAAATTAAAATTAAGTTACTGTTGACTGTACTGAAATGGCGGAATTTGTACGCGTTAGTTCACAAAAAGTCTATAAAAGTCGAAGATCGGGTTCAGAATCATATTTTAAACAACTCTATCGTTTTGAGAGGGAAAACGTAGATTGGTTGAGTGAATACTTCATTGGTAAGTCATTGCAAAATCGTAATTTGTATTTTTAAAACTTGACACACCCTTACTATTTGGAGCCTTTTGTTAGTTCGCGGAAATGGTGTTAAACTTTTCTTATACGCCTGTTAACTTAAAAATATAATTTATAATTTTACAAGAAGCAAACACTTATGAAAACTGTTATATATGTATATTGCGATACTATACCAATAGGCTTCCGTTAGTTAAAGGAGTTAGTGGTTTTTAGTTACTGGCGAAGTTTTAAAACTTGCCCTTAGTCGCCAAGTTTATATATATGTAGAGTCTTATGTTGAACAAATGGTTCATATATATAATACTTTTTAAGGAGCTCAAACTGAAACAAGAGGAGGGGCAATCACTCATCAAGAAAAGATGCGAATTTTTTTACGATACGTTGGAGATCCTGGATTTCAAGTTGGCGTTGGTGAAGATATAGGCGTTCATCAGAGTACTGTATCCAGAACAGTTAATTTTGTTGCAAAATTAATAAAAGACAAAGCTACTCATTGGATAAAATTTCCGTCGAGCTATGAAGAACAGCTGGGAGCAAAAAATGATTGGCTAAGCAAATACAGGTTCCCAATCCCAATATGCATAGGAGCCTTGGACTGCACTCACGTGGAAATATTACAACCTAGATTTCATTCGGAAGAATACATTAACCGAAAAGGATATGCTTTAATCAATATCCAGGCAACTTGTAACAGATGTTTACAAAACAACAAGAAGGGCAACAGTAATTTAATATAGGGATTAAACGGTTAATCTGGCAAAAAACTATTTGCTTACTAACCCGAGAAGAAAAAAAAAGTATTTACTATCAATTTCCGATGAATTCTAGTATTTACTGGGATGAATTTAGTATATACTGAAAGTATTTGCCAGTTAGTAAGTACTAAACTTTATGCATATGGAATGAAGTAAATACTTTAAATTTAACTATTTGCTCTAAGTTATAGTATTTACTATTATCTTTTACTTGTAGTAAATACTTCCGTTTTATGCATATCACCCATTCTTTCGGTTAGATTATCCTAGTTCCTTTCTTATCAATTTTCTTCTCAAGCCATGATCCACCAAAAAACGATCGGTTCACTTGCTCGGTAACTTGAAGAAATTAAAATATCAACGTTGTCAATTTTGACATTTAAAGTGAATGAGCAACAGACGGGCGATCTGTTCAAATATAAAGTGCTAATGGCAGCTGGTCAACGAGCGGTCCGTGTAAACCATACCCAAAAGGTAACATTAGCGACGCTTGGTCCCCAAATGTTGAAGTTACTCCTTGGTTTCTATACTGTTTTTATGTTTAATAGGGGGAGCCAAAATACTCGTGGAAAAAAAAATTTTGTTTCTTTTCAGTTTTTCGAAACTTTCATTTAAAAACTTGTGTAGGCATATGAGGTGGCTGAATGATTCCATTGAATTGCATTCCACTGGAAAGTCATACCAGCTGGGTGTAAAGTGCGAGTACGATAAGGCTGATAGGTCTCAACGGTGACGTTGGCGAACTCTCGAAAAATTAATTTGGAAAAAGATTAGCAAGGAAAGTTTGGAAAACATAAAAGGAATTGTATTTCGAATTTTGGAAAAAATAGAAGAGCTTTATGTTGGAGAAACTGAGAAAAACTCTAGTTGAGAATTTAGTTTAATTTAAAATTGGAAGTAAGATCGAATACTAGAGAGGAATTCTGTGGTAATTAAAGACAAGAATAATGGTATTAAGATCGCAATTTATTATTTTCATTGTCGTGTCAATAATTTTTTTTTAAGTCATTTTCGTATTCATTTGGTTTTTGCGATCGAAAATTTCCGATATTGCGGGACGCGTGACCCGTTTTCTTAACATCGTTTGCTTTTTCGGGACGCGTATTGCTAAACTGTATATCAGCACAGATCTCCTTAGTCTGTATTTTACATTAATTGGAGTAAACAACTAAGAGTTATGTACTGCTGCTCAGGAAAACTGTTGCCACAGGGCGCTTCATAAGGTTTGTAATTTCCTTAATCAAAAAAAAAATTGCTGGCGCCCTTTATTTTCTTTCAGAAACGACGCCCCTGTCGTTATCATATATTTTACTTACATTTCAGGAATTGATCGATTAATCGCTCATCAAATCAATTAAATTAATTTGTTGAAACCCACCCCTAAATCTGAGCTAGTCATTCGAGTAGCATCCAAAGTGCTATCTCCCTGTTGCACTTTAACTACAAACTACAAGCTCGCCTTCGATCTCTCTCTTTTTTTCGGATTGACGTTGACAGTTCTTATCTATCCGTGTTTACAATAGTCAAGTCAAGTTCAAGTCGCCCCGGTCGATATCGCGCCCGTGATCGTTTTGTTTTAATTTTAAAATCTAGTTATTTTCATTTATTTATTTCTTAATTAATTATTTGATCGGTTCGTTCGTCGGTTAAAGTGCAACAAATTGGCGCCCAACGTGGGGCTGCTTTTTCCTTACGCCGCGATAGGAAGCAAAAAAAAAAAAAGAAAACAAAAATCCAAATAAAGTGTTGTGTCTGATCTGTTTTTTTATCATTTCCTTAGGGAAGTTTTTGTATTTCTTTTCTTTATTATTGTGAGCATTTTACTTTCTTCAGTGTTTTATATTTTTCAGTTCATACCTCAATAATTAATTAATCAAAAGGAAGAACCTACCAGTGATTTTTTGTGCAGTTTAAGGTGATTTTGTTTGTGTCTGCCTGCAGCAAGGTACATTATATACCTACATACATACGTATATCGCATTGCATATCATATCACATCAGAATTGTTGAGTAAGTTGTTTATTTTTGCCTTCACTAAATTTCTTTTTTTTATTTGATAAATCTTTCATTTAAATATACCAAGAAACATTAATTAAATTACATACATACATATAATTACATAATTTTTTCCCTGATAATTTTTATTTAATCGGACATTGCGGTAAAATCAATTTCGGTGGTTATATACTTAATTTTAGTGTTATTTATTGACATACAGTTGTTGTTTTTTTTCACTCTGTAAATTCTCTGTTATTATACATACATACATAGGTAGCGGTCTCCGATAGACAAACTAATTTATCGAATCTTTTGATTTTTTTTTTTGTTGTGATTTTAATTCGGGTTTGATTGAAAAGTTATACGAAGCTAGTGTGACCATACCAGGTTTTTGTTTTCTGTGGGATATACTCGTATTTTTTTTTGCTGTCGGATAATTTTTAGTGGTAAAGTTTACAAGTGCGCTTTTAGGATTTATTGGTTGAATAGAAAGGAAATTCGATATCGGTTAAAGTTTTGTGCGAATTTTTGGAAATCAACTGGGCGTTGATTTAGTGGTTTAAATACATAGGCGCAAAATTTCAAACATTTAAAGCCTACTCTAAATCAATTTTAGAATGGGAGTTGACTCTAAATATTGAGTATAAAACGAGAACCGATTTTTTGTTAATTTTAAAGGGCATAAACTATACTTTAACGTTAAAGAGCTCGTCTTACTTTAACAGCAGCAAATAGCTAGTTTATCTTTTAAAAGTATACTTTATCCATATTGACAATGGTCATTTCATACCAAAGCAAATCGAAGGAAAAATGTTTACTGATGTTTTATTCGATTTTTTAAAGATGTTTTTTGTAAATAGACTGAACCACTGAATATTATAATTTCGAAACAATCGTAAGAAAGCTCTACGATTAACAAATCTGTACATACAAATGTACATTTATTTTATGTATGCACGCCGCCGCCGGCCGAGACGAGTATAGCTAAATGAATCTGCACCTTGCAACAACAAATTGAGTTTTTATGAGGTGAATTTGCGATTTATACTTTATTTCCATCTAAAATAATGTAAATAACTTATAAACAATTAAAATCTGTACCGAGGTATTATATAAAATCATAGCTGGGCACCGTTAATCAAACAGTTAACTTCGTTAATCGTTAATCCGCTACTAAAAAAGTTAGCTTCGTTAATCGTTAAAGCGTTACATTTCGGAAGAATTAACGCAAGTTAACGTTAATCGTTAATCCGTTAACATGTGATAAAAATTGCATTTTTTATATATTTTTTTACTCTGAGCACCGGTACTAAGTAATGCCGGTCGACCACTAGGCGATCAACGCACAAATTTCGAATTCAACGCATTCAACTCTAATGTACGGTGCCTTCAATTCTGTTCAACCAACGGGTTGGATCTAGTTGTTGGCCGTTGCTCAAGGAATTGCGCAACAATTGTACGGGTAGTGTACGAGCTCGTGTTGCTCCTTGAAAATGTTCGATCAACACGTTGAGCAACTTGAACATTTTCAAGATAATGTGTTGCACATTATTTGTTCAACGCGTTGATCAACTTTTTATTTTTTTTTGGTATTTCTTCACGTAATATTGTGTTGCGTTGGCTGCAGTGAAATGTGTCTATACGTGGTTGAAGTATTGCGTTGCCGTGAACTTGCAGTTGTTGCAACTTGCAAACTGTACTTTATTTTAGTTGTTCGTCATGGAAGGTGATAAAAAATCAGAGTGGACCACGGAATTAATTTTGCAAATGATTTCAGCAATTAAGGAAAAGCCCAATATATAGGACATTAAGAGCCCCTCTTATAAAAATCGAGATGCCAGGGAATTGGCTTGGTCTCAAATTTCCTCGAAAATGCAATTGCATAAACTTTGAATTCGAATTCACGGGCGCGGTGGGATCAATTGATTTTAATTTCTCATTTATTTCATTGAAAAAACAATTTTCTTCGCGACTCAAGAAAAAATCATCTACCCAGAATCGTAGCTGTTTTTTCTTCCTTTGTCGTTTATTTTCTAATATTATTAATGCGGCAGCCACTTTTTTTTCTTAGAGGAAATCATAGATACTCATACGGAACAAATTTAAGAATATTTTAAAGCGAAGGCGTGCGTCGACAATAAATGTATGTATGTACCGAACTGAAGTCAAAATTATTTCAGGTTTGACGTTTGAGTTTTTTGTTTATCGTGGTGCGTTCAACGCGTTCCCCACCGAGTGATCCTTGGTTAAATGTACGAAGGTAACAACTCTTTCATCAACTGGTTGAGCAACAATATCGAAAACGCAGTTGATCAACGCGCCGCACTTGTCTCATACTTGTCTGAACCTGTTTTTCGCGCCGCGCGGTAAATAGTAGGCATTGGATTAACGATTAACGGACTTAACGTGGATTAACGGATTTAACGTGTCCGTTAACATTTTTAAAAGTTAACTTAAAAGTTAATCCGTTAGTCAAAATGTTAACTTCGTTAATTAACGATTAACGGATTAACGAGTTAATGCCCAGCTATGTATAAAATGTACTTTTTTCGGCGAAAAATTATTTGGTTTGAAGTTCTCTGTTTTTTTTTACTTTTTTTTTTGTGTTTTTGTGGTTGTGTGATTTATGTATCTGTCAAATTAAGGGTTGTTCAACGCAAATTCGCTTAGGTTCTGTTGTAAAACCCACATTAGTTAGAAGAGTTGTCTAACGTGATTAAAATTATGAAAAAGTTAGACAAAGTCTCTAAGCTAAACGACTGCGTTAAGTAGAGCCGGTTTTATTGCTTAAACGAGAACTCTTTAAACTTTTGGGCCATAGTTTTCGTGAGCGGTGATTTAATATTTTGTTTTAAATAACGATTTTTCATATGCTTACAGTTTAGTGGCTGTCGTTTTTTTTGCAAATTATTTGCTTTCATTTCTTTTCGATTTGTTTCTATAAAGAGTTTATTTTCTTATTATAATTAGTGTTGATTTTTTTTGTTTTTATTCGTAGGTATTGCAGTTGAGTGCTTATTATTGTATTTTAGTTTCGATTCAGTTTTTATTGTTTTGGTTATAGGTAGCACTTACATAATAATCAACTGGGTGTTGATTTTGATTCTACTTTTTAAAATTTCAATACGTATTATTCTTTCTTTTGGAGTAAAAGTTTTTTTTCTCGCGTGTTTCAAATATTTCGCTTTTCGATTAGTATTCTTGGTATACATTAAAATGGATATTAACAGGCTAAGCAAGGAAGAACTCATTTACGAGTTACTTGCCCGCGGGTTAAAGGAAGGAACGGTGGATAGCATGAGGATGACGCTAAGAGCATCGCGTACTCTTGAGCGCTCGGGTTCGATTTCTTCGGAAAGCCCTCACTATCCCTTTTCATTTGAGGAAGATGTTAAGGCCGTTAGAACAAAGATGTCGGAAATTAGGGATCTTCTGAAAAATCCGCCGAAGAATCCGAAGTCTTCGGAATATTTGAAGGTGTTAACTAAGATTGAATGGTCATTAGGTAGGATGAGTAGGGCTAGGGCAGAATCGTCTGAGGAGGTCAATGAAGTGGCCGATATTAGGGGAGAGTTATTGTTGCTGATGGCAACTTTAACCAAAGAGGGTGAGGAGGCACCCCAAGAGAAAGACTCAATCAAAGGAAAAACCAGCACGTCGACAGCAGACATGGGTGCGTTACCAGCTGCACAGGTCGGCCAACGAGCGAGCTCAGGGTTCCAACTACAGGATGAAACCTGTGACGGGAATTCTGAGCGCATCGAAAAATGGAACGTGAAATTCTCTGGTGAGCGGTGCGGCTCATCAGTGAATTCTTTTATTGAAAGGATTGATGAACTTAGGGAATCGCGTGGAGTATCGGAAGCTAGGGTTTTCAGGTCAGCGGTGGATCTTTTTACGGGGAAGCGCTTCTTTGGTTTAGGGCGGTTAGGGACAATATCTCAACATGGCAAGAGTTGGTTAGGGAGTTGAAATTGGAGTTTCTGCCCTCCAATTATGATGATCTCTTATTGGATGAGATCAGGCGGCGTACCCAAGGTAGAGATGAGACAATGGGTATGTACATTGCTCTCATGCAAACACTTTTCAAAAGATTCTCTGAGCCTCTGAGTGAGAATAGAAAACTGGCTATTCTCATGAAGAACATAGCTCCTTTCTACCAAACGCAATTGGGCTTGGCTGATATAAAGTCAGTCAATGAACTGGTTGCGTTGGGTAGGAAGTTAGAGACAATTAGGTCGAACGTAGAGTCTTTTGTTCCTCCCCCTTCTGGTTGCAACAGGCAGTCTTTGGAGCCTGATGTTGCTTATGTTGCTTCAGTTCAGGAAGCAACAGTTGCAGTTGATCGTAACCCACCACCCCCCGATAGGACCATTCGTTGTTTCAACTGCAATAGGGAAGGACACTTATCAAACAACTGTTCCGCTCGTAGGAGATGTTTTGGTTGTGGTGCTGTAGGGACAACCCGTCGCGATTGTAGACGCTGTTCGGGAAACGGGCATCGGTCTCTTTGGCCAGGGGGACAAGAGCGCCGTCGTGTTTAGATAGGTTACCTGCTGGCGACCAGCTGGCGACACAAATTAATCTCGGTTTCACGTTAGAGACAAGTGGGGATGATAGGCGGCCATACTTAGGAATAAATATTTACGGGTTTAGGTTTTTAGCACTTTTAGATTCGGGTGCTTCGCGAACGATAGTTGGAAGGGATACTTGGAGGATACTTAGGGATTTAGGTTTAAAATTAGTAAATAGTAACATTAGGCAGGTTCATTTAGCAGATGGTGCAGGTGTAGGAGTTTTAGGGACAGTTAATTTACCTATAGTTTTAGAAAACAAATCTGTTTTAGTTGAGTGTTTGGTAATACCCTCGCTCCCACTTACGATGATACTTGGTGCGGATTTTTGGGCACTAACGGGAATTGTCCCGGATCTTCGTTCACGTATGTGGAGTTTTCAAGCCAGGAGATGGTGGCTTCGATCGATAGCACATCTATTACAGAAGAGTCTGAATTAGATGATGAGCAGAGGGCAGGGCTTAATATTTTAATTGAAGATTTGTTTAAAGATATGCCAGAAGGGTTAGGTGTTACAAATAGAGTAGAACACATTATTAGGACGACGTCAGAACCCATTAAACAAAGATACTATCCGGTTTCACCAGCGATGCAGGTTCACATCGACAAATCTCTTAAGGAAATGTTAGATGAAAATGTGATTGAGAAATCAAACAGCCCTTGGGCCTCTCCGATAGTTTTAATCAAGAAAAAGGATGGTACCTTTAGGTTCTGCGTCGATTATAGGAAATTAAATCAGGTTACAGAAAGGGATGCTTATCCGCTTCCGATTATTTCTGCTATTTTGGATAAGCTTAGGAATGCTAGGTTTCTTACGTCATTGGATATTAAATCGGCTTATTGGCAAATTCCTATGTCGGAAGAATCTTGGAAGTTTACAGCTTTCACAGTTCCGGGTAGAGGTTTGTTCCAATTTAAGCGAATGCCATTTGGTTTGCACAATGCACCGGCAACCTGGCAGAGGTTCATTGACAGTGTTTTAGGGCCAGAGTTGGAGCCATTCGGTTTTGTGTATCTTGACGATATCATAATCGTCACAGATACATTTGAAAAACATTTAGAGATTCTAAGCGAAGTTCTGAAAATACTTCGTGAAGCAGGGTTAAAAGTAGGGCGGGATAAATGCAACTTTTGCAGACCATCCCTTAAGTTTTTAGGTTATGTTGTGGATAGGAACGGATTACATGTGGATCCGGAAAAGGTAGATAGTATGGTTAGGATACCTGCACCGAAAAATGTTAAGGAGGTTAGGAGTTTTGTAGGGACTGTATCATGGTACAGACGTTTCGTACCAAATTTCTCAACAGTAGTTAGACCTTTAACTGATTTGCTGAAAAAGAGCAAAAAATTTGTTTGGACACAGGAATGTGAACGTGAAGACTCCTTTAGAAAAGCTAAAGAATTTTTGATTACGGCTCCCATATTAACTTGTCCCGATTTCAGTCTTCCATTTGTGGTTCAAATCGACGCGTCTGATTACGGTATCGGTGCCGTACTTACGCAAAACTTTGAGGATGGTGAAAAGGTCATTTGTTATTTAAGTAGGTCTTTAAATAGAAGTGAAAGGAACTATTCCACTACAGAAAAGGAGTGTTTAGGAGTTTTGTGGGCAGTTGAGAAGTTGAGACCGTATATCGAAGGAGTTCGATTTACGGTTATAACAGATCATTACTCATTAGTTTGGTTGAGTAACCTCAAAGACCCACAAGGTAGATTGGCGCGCTGGGCTGTACGGCTTCAACAGTTCGACTTTAAAATCATCATCTCGGGGAGTTCCAGTAGTGGCTGGGATTTCGGATGAGGATTCAGACCCTTGGGTGGCCAAGATGATTTATTCGGTCGAATTGAACCCTTTAGCGTTCCCAGCTTGGAGAGTGGAGAATGGACGCCTATATAAATTCGTCAAAGCGACACATATAGTCGTCCACGAGAATAATGAAGAGTGGAAATTAGTTGTAGGGAAAAAGGATAGGTTAGGGATTTTAAAAGAGTGTCATGATAGTCCGTTAGCTGCACACATGGGAGTTAGGAAAACGTTTGCGAGGATAGGAGCGAAATATTATTGGCCGAAAATGAGAAGGGATGTTACTATTTATGCTAGGAAGTGTATGATCTGTCAACAAGTGAAACCAGTTAATGAGAAACCAGCCGGTCTAATGACTGAAAGGATAGGAGTTTCTTCTCCGTGGGAGATGATTAGTGTGGATTTAGTAGGGCCCTTACCTAAGTCGAGTAGAGGATATATGTACATCCTAACAGTTGTAGATTATCTTACAAAATTTCCCTTGTTGTTTGGGTTAAGATCTGCCACAGCAAAGGCGGTGTGCAGGGAGTTAGAGGACAATGTTTTCTTGTTGTTTGGAGTTCCAAAGTTTGTAATTTGTGACAATGGACCGCAGTTTAAGAGTTTACACCACACTACCATCCTCAGGCTAACCCCGCGGAGAGAATTAACCAAATTATTAAGACAACGTTGAGAGCTTTTGTTTCAGAGAACCATCGATCTTGGGATTCTCAATTAGCTAAAGTAGCTTGTGCTATACGCACCTCTCAACATGAGGTATTAGGAGTTTCACCTTATTATGCCAACTTCGGCAAGGAAATGTCTACTAGTGGCAGAGAGGAAATAGGAATCAGTGATCAGGTTATAGAGAATCATAGGGCAGAGTTAGTAGAAAACGTAGGAGAAAGGTTTAGGAAACTTAGGTCCGATATAGCTGCTAAGCTTAAGACAGCATCAAAAAAATCTGCGGAGGCCTACAACCTTAGGAGAAGGGATATTCAATATCTCCCAAACGATGTTGTATGGCGCAGAAATTTCGATTTGTCGAACGCGGCAAATTATTATGCGGCAAAATTGGCACCGAAGTATGCCGGGCCGTTTAAAATTCGGAAAAAGTTATCTCCTTGGACTTATGTCCTAGAAGATGATAATGGAAAAGATCGTGGCACTTGGCACACTAAAGATCTTAAACCTTTTAACGGTTTCTACTAAAATCATTGAGTCTAAAGTCCCAAATGTAGAGTAAATTTTCTTTTGATTTTGTATTTCAGTCTTGTTTTGATTTTGTTTTAGACTGCCATATTTGGCCTGATGGATTCCTTTGTTGTATAGTTTACCTATTTGATCCGCAGGAAATTGTTTACTTTTGTTTCAAAAGGTAAACACATTTCCAAGGAGGAAAGGGTGGAGTTTGTCACGGTAAAATTTACCGCGACAAAAATCATTCTTTCAATTCCCCAAAAATCCTTTTCCTTCCATACCAGTTTCTTCTTCCTACAGGTGTTTCATTCACTTTACTGAGAGAGAGTGGGGCAGCCATGGACCATCAGCCATCGGTACGCTCTCTCAGTATCTTGGAGAAACAAAATAAACATCATCGTGAACTCAAATGTGGAGGAATGTTCCACTATTTAATTATGGACAGTATGGACGAGTTGCTCTCGAAAAGCACGGGCGACAGTTGGTCCCCGAGTGCTAGAAGTTACTCATTTGAGAATGGCCGAGTGCCCAACGTATCTGATTTATATTTTATATGATATTGTAAAAGATAAAACGTTACTCGCTAGTCCCCAATCCCCCCCCAATCTGCACAGAAGCCCAACGCTCTAGAGTAATTTCGCGAAAATGGTATTCCTGTCAATATCTTCTTCTATACGTTCCACAATAATGGGTTGATTTTGTTTTGTTCGAGGGGAAAATTGATCGCGACATTGATTTTCTTTTATTTCTGAATGCTTTTCTTAATAACTTAAAAAAAAAAAAATGGGTATTGATGGCTGTATGCATTCATCATATTCGCCGCTCCTGGAAATGACACCAGCGATCGGCGGATTTATGATGATCATGCAGAGAGAAAGTGCGAGTAAGCAGGACCGCTGGTTTTCAACTACGTCGGCGCTCTCTACAGCAAAGATGGCGGAGAGTAGCTGAATGATGACGTGACCGAAAACCGCGGCCACTGATTGGCCGAAAGCACTGGATGAGTCTTAAGAGAAGAGTTCGCCCAGGATGTAAAATTCCTGAGAGGACACTTCAATTTTGGCTGTGGTTAATAAAAGAAGTTTGGAAGATAAAAAGAAAACTAAGAAAAGTTTTTGAGAAATATAAAAAGAAAGTGAAAATAATTAATAAATTGGTGTAGAAGAAAATCAAGAGGAAAAATAAGAAAAAGGAAAAATTTTGGTTAAAAATAAAGTTCAGGATACAGAGGACAAAGGTTGGATATTCGAAAAGGATTGCTAGAGGAACTTTAAGGAAAAGGAATTGACAGGATTTTAGAAAAAAAGATAAGTATTCTTGTTTCTTGTCTAGTGGAAATTTCGGCTTTAGTGGTTTTATCGTTTTGCATTTGGTTAATTTTAAATCTAAATAAACGCGTTTGGCTTCTGACCGTTTAAAATTCCGATAAAGCGGAACTCGTGACCCGTTTAAAAATCTGTTGTTCATTCGGGACCAAGCGGTAACGGTTTACCTTAAATTCTGAAAATAAATTGTAAATTCATTTTTGAAAAGATATTGGGTTTTCATCCTATAATTAAAAAGGTTTCCAAATCAAAAATAAATTCATTTAACTTCCCGTTCGGAATTCAAACTGTGACTTATCATTTCTTCTCAAAACAATTTTTGCTTTCATCGTCGGTTTCGCTTCATAAGGTTTGTAATTTCCTTAATCAAAAAAAAAAATTGCTGGCGCCCTTTATTTTCTTTCAGAAACGACGCCCCTGTCGTTATCATATATTTTACTTACATTTCAGGAATTGATCGATTAATCGCTCATCAAATCAATTAAATTTATTTGGTGAAACCCACCCCTAAATCTGAGCTAGTCATTCGAGTAGCATCCAAAGTGCTATCTCCCTGTTGCGCTTTAACTACAAGCTCGCCTTCGATCTCTCTCTTTTTTTCGGATTGAAGTTGACAGTTCTTATCTATCCGTGTTTACAATAGTCAAGTCAAGTTCAAGTCGCCCCGGTCGATATCGCGCTCGTCATCGTTTTGTTTTAATTTTAAAATCTAGTTATTTTCATTTATTTATTTCTTAATTAATTATTTGATCGGTTCGTTCGTCGGTTAAAGTGCAACATATTCACTCGATACATCCAGATTAAAACTTAAATCCGGATGTATTAACATTGAATTTGTATAATTTACATCCGGATTGACGTTTTAATCTGGATGAATCGAATTAATAATGTGGAATAAAGTGGATTGGAAATATGAACATTGGCGCCGTTATCGTTTAGATGACCGTTAATAAGAAAAATGTTAGAGAAACGCTCAAAAATGGAATTCCTCAAATTGTGTTCATACGATTTTTCTAAAGAATGTTTTTAATTTTATGAGTATAGTTTATTAACCAAATGTTTGACTTCCAGATTTGGCTTATAACATAACAGATACATAAAATTTTTAATGTGTTATTTTGAGTGTGTTTTTGTTTTATAGTATAGATAAAAATAAAAATAATGCGTACGTCTTCAACTTTTCATTATGGTTCATATAAAGATCGGTTGCGACAGTTTTTGCATAGGTAAGCTTAATGTATTTATTATGTCAGTAGTAAGTCCTCTTTTCCGGTGGGGGAACAGAGCTCTTCAACGTTGACACTCACAAAATCATTCTTTAAAAGTACTAAAATGAAAGCCAAAAACAACATTCTTTACTTTCCACAAGATTTCCAGGGTAAGAAAAACTGACAGAATCTACAGAAACTTTCAGACACATGATTAATTTTAATAACTTCAGTTGGAAAAACAATATTTGCTTGCGGAAGTTCCCGCACGGGTACGCTAGTTACTACCTACTTACATACTTACTTAACCCCCTATTGATCCATACCAGGTCTCCCTGAGACACAGCAGCTTTACATCTTCTTCGATCCCGAGCACGCTGTTTCCAGTCATCTAGGCCAAGTGCTCTGGCATCCGCGAAGGCTTGGTGGGGACGGGGGTTCGAAGACTCTGTTAGATGGAGCATTCTTACGATATTATAAGATGAAAAAGTAATAAGTCAGATAAATTTGCATATTAGTACTTTAAGGAAT
Organism: Philhelius festivus; assembly: GCA_963931855.1. Classification (NCBI taxonomy): domain Eukaryota; kingdom Metazoa; phylum Arthropoda; class Insecta; order Diptera; family Syrphidae; genus Philhelius; species Philhelius festivus. Next base: position 213,120,463 of record OZ007555.1, on the reverse strand, counting down.
TTAAGGCATAAAATTATTGTCCCCCATTTTTGTTTTTAATACCATAGTATAATTTTTCGGAGTTTTTTTTTTACGAAAAACATTAAATATTTATCCATAAAATCTTCCAACCTTTAAAAGGCATTAAATGAATGCGAGCACTGGTTAAAATCTTGGCTAAAAGCTTAATGACAAAGAAAAACAACATGGGCTTACCATGGCAACTGGGTTATAAGCAGGATAAGCGTGCTGAGCAAAATATATACCCAATATCCTGTGGGGAAATAAAAAGCAACACTAACGAAAACCACCATTTCCGCATCCTTTCAACTAAAGTAAATGATAACATCCTGGTGTTCTCTCTGTTTCCTGTCCAAAGGGACGGTCTTAAGTAAAATACCTAAAACACCACTGAAACTATACCTAAAAACGCCAATAATTTACAAGGGGTTTCATTTTCAATTAAACGATTTTCCTAAGAGATAGAAAAAATACAAATGGATCAAGCACGAACTCTGAGGAATTCCTTTTTTCAACAATTCTTTATAGGTATTGCTATTCGGGTATTGCTTATTCAGATTGTATTGGAAAGTCAACATTCAAGTGTAAGTCTGGCTTTAGAGAGAAGGCGATTTCTACACTACCACATTGCGTCACTTGAAGTTTAGGATCCAATTCGTGAGTATGAATTTTAATCGAAACGCCCGCCCTTGGTTCAACTATCCAATCCATAGCCATCAACTTGACATTTTTTCTCTTTCTACTATGGCGTATACAATTCGCGACAAATTTGAAGCTTCTTCACTTTTGCCAAATTCCATTGGGAATCTGTATGGTTCAGATACTAACTGATGAAACTGAAAGGACCTCGAGGAAGAGGTATTTTATAGCACGATAGTGAGCAGGGTTACCGCTGGAAAATTTTGAAACAAATAGAAAGACTTTTCAACTGACTTGAACTCTATAATTCGAACTGCTGAAGGAACAGGGCGTTACAATTCGTAAGTCTAAAGCACATATATTTCTCATCTTGATTCGAACCACTTAGATGTCGGATTAAGGCAAATAATAGTATTGTTGCGAACAGAGCTTTATACTCCTACAGCGCCATCTGTTGGAAAATTGCATATCTACTTTATGGAAGAAACAAAAAGCACTTTTCCAATGTCAATTGTATTTCCCCTTATTCCAACCATCTAGAACATTCCAAGACGAGAACCTTCGAGAACAACTAACTTGAGTATATAAGGGAGTGCTCGCGGTGGGGGTGAGTACAACACAGTTGATTTTGGATTAGGAAAGTGTGCAAAAGTATTGCTTATTGGATTGTGTCATTAAACAAGTGTGATTTAAATTTGAATAAAAGTATTTGAGTTGATTATAAATTGAGATTTACAGTTTTGAATTGGAAAGTGTAAATAAAGAAGAAATTCTAAAAAGAGTAATAAGTTTTATTTAACGAACCTTGGAAAAATATTACAGTATTTATTTTAGAAAATCGTCATTGACGATTTTGCTTTGGAATTCAATAATCAATTTTTTGAAGTTGAACAAGAAATAAAATCGTGTAGTGGCAACTTTGTGCACTAGCCAGCCCAACGTAAAAAATAAGCACTCAAAAAAGGTATTCTAAAATATTGCAAATGTCATTTGATCCCGGTAGCTATGGCATCGAATGCGAATGAGCTCAAGGATGTGCTTTAGCAATAGTATATTCGTGGTCGATGTATATAATACACATATACAGTTCATAGTACATGTGCTAAGGATCCAAAGGGAGAAGGATGAGTTTTTTTTTTTTTTTTTTTCTATTCCAACTCATGTAGCTCCAGCTACTCTGTTGGAGTGGAATCGAATTAATGTTTACGTTTCGTGAGCGGAAATTTATATTGACATTTGGGGCTCATTAAATTACCCAAGAGGAACCCGCCAGGCAGCACAAGCCGGTCTGCCAAAGCCAATATCGATGTGCTGTTAGGATGTGAGTAGAATTCTTTGTTTCAATGTGTTGCTTCCTAGTTTTTTTTTTTTTGCCATATAAGAGCGGAAAGTTATCTTTGATTTACATCTCCATTTGATGGTTGTCAGTTGTATAAATTGATTTATAGTTTTTTTTTCATTATTGTGTTCAACAAGTCAAATATACATACATAGATACTCACATTTTACTCGTATATGTAGAAGTTTGTCTAGGTAATGCGTTGGGATTCAAAAACAACTATAACATCCCACTACCGATATAAAAAAAAATAAAAGTCAAATCGTGGCCTGTTAGCTTAGAAGTTTTTTCATGCAAAACGTAAATTTTTGTTTGCTACATAAATGAAGGGTTTTTCAATATGGACTTTGACAGTTCATAGCAGCCATGATGTTTTATTCGTTGTAATTTTTTTATTTTTCAGACAAAACATAACAAATTACCTTGGTAAATTACAGCGACCACAGACATTTTTGTTTCAATATTTTGCGGGCACTAAAGGAATTTTGACTACCATTAAAATGGTTGAGCACAGCGCGAGTGCTTAGGAAATTTGGAGGGGATTAAAGGGAGATACCGATGCACATTGGTTTTGAATGTCTAAATATCGTAATGGGAGTGAAATATTGATTCGGGGAAATTATTCCACATACATGCAGTGCGGCTAAGGAAAGAATTTCTGAATTTAACAGTAAGTCCGAAGTTAGGTTTAAGGGTAAACTGATGGGTACTTCCTGAAGCGCGAGTATTACGGTTTAGATGTTTAAGAGAAGGAATTCGAACGGCTATTTCATTAGAAAAATCTTTAATAACGGTAGCATAATGAAAGACAAGAAACACTGCGGCGGTGTTAGAAAGATGTAATTGTTTCTTCTATACTTCTATCACCTACCATTTTTGTAGCTCTTTTTTGGATTCTATCTAAGAAACTCAAGTGGTTTATTGAAGCCCCTGCCCAAATTTGGGAATAATACTCTAGCTTTGGACGAATAAAGGCCTTATAAAATACAGACAGAAAAGATAGTATGAAGAATTTCAGCTTTTGGCGGCGTCGAATATTTGGTCATTGCGGGATGCACATACCGAGAACTGAAAGCTGTTCTGTTTCCTCAATATACGTGCTGCTTATAGAAAGCAGTATAAGAGTGGATTCCGCTTGGACGCCAGGATGCATCATAGAGTTTTTGAAGCATTAAAATCTACACGGTATTTCGTTCCCCATTTGTAAATGCTATCGAGATCAGAATTTAATAAGCTTATTATACACTGTCTTTCCAAATACACTTCCTTAGACCAAAGATGTACATCTGGAAATGAATATGAGAAGCTGAGAGTACTATTTGGCAAAACAGTTTAATGGATTAGAAATCCTAGAGAGAAGATAAATTAATTAATTTCAGAACGAAAGTCTGAGACACAAGTATTTAAGACAATGCTTTGTATGTTTGCTTACCGAGCTCTGAAGCAGTCAATTTCCGGAACAATGGGTTGATCAATAGCTAATTAAAATTACCGGATTTGGGATCCACATCAGATCTACGAAATACCAATATATCCACACTTCATCCAAATTGACGTTGACATTGTCATGATGGTGGCAAGAACTTCAAAATATAAAAATTGTATGTGCAAAAAACATGGATGTAATTGAACAAAAATGCATTAAATTCGTTGTTTAAATTGCTTAAACTCTTTTGATATAGTTTGGTTTAAAAAAGTAGAATATTTAGTCTGATATCCGAAAAAAAAAATAAAAATGTATTCTTTTATATGTAAAATTTCCTTAAATTTTTTTTTATAAAAAATTAAGCATTTAAGGAAGTAATTTCAGAAAAAATCACTTATAAGCCTTCGAGATATTGAATTTCCAAAAAAAATCAAGATTGATATTCGATTTTTTTCGAAAACTTGTATGTATCTACAATAGTATTTTTAAGTTGAAGTAACTTTGGTATACTACTTAATTTTGAATTAAAATAAATAAAACGGTTCTTTGACAGGAAGCGGTAGTGTTAATAAGATTTTTTTCGAAATTTATTTCTACGAAAATGTAGATCGTGCTTACAATAATACACTTTTTTTCAAAATTGTTATAGCTTTTTTTAAGATACATATATAAGATGTCTTATGATGACTTATTTCAGGTACCATTAGTTTTGGAGCTTCAAAACATTCTTCATACAGCCACAGGTATCAATCGCTATGATAGTCCGGGAGGCAGCGACAGATTTCATTACACCATTTTCGCGAGCTTAATTTTTCGTATATGAGTTATTCGTGTTATAACTAACAATAATTTCATGGTCTTCCATCTCAAGAGTACAACGGGCGGTTACAGGAGGGTTTCAAACCCCGCAAAAAAATCATGAAAAAAATTCATAGCCGCAAACGTGAAACTTTTTTGACGCATTGTCTGACACATAAGAAGTTTGAAAAATATAGTCTTCCACCTGTATCCCCCAACAAAATACGTCTTCCACCCACGCAAAAACCGCAAAACTTTTTTGAAAAAAATTCATTCCCGCGAAGATGAAATTTCTATATATGCTAACTCTTAATGTAATAAACATAAAATAAATAGTCTTCCACCTATAACATACAACAAAAGTCGTCTTCCAAGGCTTCAAAGTTGCACACCGCACTTTGGTCTTTTTTTCTTATTAGTAAATGCAACCCTCGGGGAGAGTACGATAACTTGGCCGCCAAGATTTGATAACGGGTTTTTGTAGAGGGGTCAAAAACAAGCACTTTTTACTATGGGAGGGGGGGTCTATCTCCCCCCGTTTAGGAGGTAGGGGCACTTTTAGAAAAAATAATTTAAATTGAAAAAAAAAAAATATTAAAAAACAACGGCAACACTTACAATAAAGTGCTATACTGCATTTGAAGGCTGGAAATTTTTTTTATAATCGTGCATTTAAATTAAATTACTTATGCCAATGGTTTTTGAAAAATTCGCATTTAAAGTCCAAATTTTGATAAAAAAAAACGTGAAAAAAAAACTTTAGACCGATTGTTTTCAAAATTTTGAAATCAAATTGTAAATTAACTTATTTATGTGATCCATGTAAATATCAGTTCTTAATCGAACACAAAACACCGCATGGTTCTATGTCTTTTAGTTTTTGAGAAAATCGAAAATTACCAAAACTACTTTTTTTGATTTTGGTGGTGACGGTGATTCCATTTTAAAGATTAATGTTAATAAACATAATGAATTTTTGTTAGTTCAGTACCGCAATTCATTAGCGTTACCCAGAATGCACCATGAGGAGGTAGAATTGCATCTGGGTCAGTTATTTTGTCAGTTAGTCAGGAGTTAGTCAGTCATAGTTAGTTAAAAATGGTCAAAATGTATTAAAAAGGTGTGTAAGTCTCGTCAATAAAGCCATCGTCCGTACTATAACCGTCGAGTTCGTTGAGTTACTCTTTTATGGTGGGAAGCCGAGGATGTTTTGGCGGTAAAACACTTTCTAAATTTTCGCTCTGAAGGGTGGGAGGATCGATGTCTTTTAACTGTAAACCCTCACATACATACATATATCACCATCGGTATAACAAGGGTAAATTTTTTTTACATCAGACAAAAACTCTATTATTTGCGAACCCCAGTCGTCCTTATATTTCCTTTCTAGGCAGTATTTTCGATAGAAAAATAGTGCCATGTATTGGTGAACATGGTCGGAATTTTGTTTTGGTTTTCAAGATCGTTTATTGTATTTTATATGTATTTAGTGGACATTGGATAAATAGTAGAATAAATTTGAATTTTTTTAAATACAGATTCTGTGAATGCAAAAGAAACTTTGCATGCACCCAACCTCGCACCTACCCCAAATCCTATAGTGTGCCCAAGCAGGGGGGTTGCAGGGGGGCAGCATGCCACCCCATAGATACTTTACTGTTTATACATATATTCGCAGTGGCGTGGCGTCCATATAACAAGATTCCTATCGTCTTCCCTTTTATAAAATCCACATTTAACACAATCTAACAAATAAACATCGAATAATTAAGTTTTCCATTCTGCTTCTCGTTTGTATCTTATACTTTATCCGAACACATTTCACAATCCACAACCAACATTAACCAAGAGAGTCACAAAAATACCCTGACATAAACTTTTCAATCACCGTCTTATTTATTTGTTTTATATCCCTTTCTTCCCCAAGCATTGTGTTTCGGATCCTCTTTGTTCAACATCCGCGAAAAATAAGACGCTACATTCCGTCTTATAAAATTTTCGATGTATACCAGTAGGAGTTGGAATTATTTGTATTTTATTCTCCCTTTAGCAATTAGCATTGCATTTCAGTAGGAAGATAATACATTGCAGGAGTTCAGGTGCTCGCCTTTTTTCAACCTTGTGTGAGAAATAAGACGGTGTTCTTCGACTTATTTGTTTTTTTTTCTTTAATACATACATATGTCATATATGTAAATATATATATAAAATATGGCATGTGGGTATTGTTGATTCTTGATTTTGAATTTGATGTTGATTTGCATGCTAAGCTAATGTAAAATGCTTTCATTTTTCTCTCTCGTGATAGTTTATAATATACACGACTGATATTTTAGCAAATTTACTGTGATAATTTTGAATTATGAAATAAATCATGGTAGAATATATGGCAATTTGTCAGCAGTGTAAATTAAGCATATCGCTGAAGAACACTTCTGGTCAAATAAAATGCATTTGTTTTTTTTTTTTTAATAGGAATTTAAATTTGGATTCAACTGGCATTCAATAAAAGACTGTGTTGCACAGGTTCAATAACTTCAAATAAATTGAAAAGCCAATTTGAACTTAATTAAAAATAGTGAAAAGTTAGATGTTAAAGTGAAGATTTAATTCCTTTTATTATCCACTATATTGATAAAAAAAATTGGCTTCTTAATTTAAGTGCAGTTCTAGATTTTGTTGTTTGTCTTTGATAAATGTAGATTGCTGTTTAACAGATTACCTATCGGGGAAACCAAATAATTTTAGTAAGGATAGTTGATAGTTTATATTTTATCTTTTTTTCCTTTACACACCAGGGATTTCGATCCCAGATCGAAATTTTTTGTTTAGTGTGCGTGTTTCATGAATACATGTAAATCCCTCTTGATACATAGTATCGCGGCTGTTATTAAATCTGAAATTAAAACAGAAATCATAGAAGCCCGGTTCGTGTCGATTATGATCGACGAAGCATCAGATTTAAGTCATAGGGGACAACTGAGTGCCATATTTCGGTTCTTGTCAAAGAATGGAATACAAGAAAGATATCTTGTATTTTTTGACGTTAGGGCGAGTCTTAATGCAGATGAGTTGTGTTCTTGACACATATGATTGCAAGGAAAAATTAATAGAAAATTCCTAGGAAGGTGCCGCAGTTATGTCCGACGAAAGGGGTGGTGTCTAAAAGGAGGTCCTTTTTTCTTATGTTTCAAGCTCATTATTGATTGAAATATTAATGTCTTGAAGTATAAAAAATATAGCTACACATTTTTTGCTAAGTCAATGTGGAATGCATTTGTAGATACCATATCACTACTAGAAATGTTGTTTTTAAGGTTCTAAGATATTTTATTTTCATTTTTACAGGTGACAAAATCTTATAACGTCTTCCCATTTAAAATAATCCACGCCACGCCACTGATATATTGTAATGTTGGAAGCTAGCACCGATTTATTTATGTAAGCAAGCAAAAAATATCAAACAATTTATAGAAAAGTAGTTTTAGTTAATTTCAATTTTTTCAAAAACTAGAAGCCATAGAACCATGCGGTTTTTTGTGTTCGATTAAGAACTGATAGGTATAGAACGCATATAAGCTTATTTACAATTTTATTTCACAATTTTGAAAACAATCGGTCTAAACTTTTTTTTCACGTTTTTTATCAAAATTTGGACTTTGAATGCAAATTTCTCAAAAACCATTGGCATAAGTAAATTAATTTAAATGGAGAATTATAGAACAAACTTTTAGCTTTCAAATGCAGTACAGCACTTTATTGTAAGTGATGCCGTTGTTTTTTAATATTTTTTTTTTTTTCAATTTAAATTATTTTTTTCTAAAAGTGCCCCTACCTCCTAAAGGGGGGGAGATAGACCCCCCCTCCCATAGTAAAAAGTGCTTGTTTTTGACCCCTCTACAAAAACCCGTTATCAAATCTTGGCGGCCAAGTTATCGTACTCTCCCCGAGGGTTGCATTTAAAAATAAGAAAAAAAGACCAAAGTGCGGTGTGCAACTTTGAAGCCTTGGAAGACGACTTTTGTTGTATGTTATAGGTGGAAGACTATTTATTTTATGTTTATTACATTAAGAGTTAGCATATATAGAAATTTCATCTTCGCGGGAATGAATTTTTTTCAAAAAAGTTTTGCGGTTTTTGCGTGGGTGGAAGACGTATTTTGTTGTGGGATACAGGTGGAAGACTATATTTTTCAAACTTCTTATGTGTCAGATAATGCGTCGAAAAAGTTTCACGTTTGCGGCTATGAATTTTTTTCATGATTTTTTTGCGGGGTTTGAAACACTCCTGTAACCCCCCGTTGTAAAGGTGCGGTGGAAGACGTCTATGTAACTATAACTTACCACTTGAATGACTCATACACAAAATATAAGGCTTGCGAAAATGAGACGGAAATTTCTGTCGCTGCCTCCCAGACTATGAGTACAAGACCACAAAATTCTATTCGATACGAATACAGTTCGAAAACTCGTGCGTAGTAAGAATTTATCAGTCTTATTTGTTATTCGTGGAAAATCCTACTATACTGGGGATAGCTTCCTCAAAAAAAAAAAAAGAATCTGTGTACTGACGCACGCGCTGTAGACTTAAAACTTCTTTTCTCAAGCAAAGCCTCAGTTAGATTCTAAACTATAAACGTACAAACATTTTGTACAAACCAACATAACAACTAATTTTTTATTAAGATTGTAATGAATTTACAAATTGATTATATAAACAAAATAAATTTGACGAGATTCGCTTAGCCACTAGATTTTTTGAGGCACATATTCTGTAATTCAACCATCCGATTAGTTTTCGAATCTTTAAAAAATGAAACAATTAATTCCTCACTTACAGTCTCTAACAAAAAATAAATTTTTCGACATAGATATAAAGTACTGTTCGGGTGTGTTCCCCTTTTGACGATACGGAAATCTACTTTTTATTGGTTTCTGACATTACCTTTCAGTGCTTTCCGGAAACATAAACAAAAATTAAATTTAAAAGTAATTTTAGTATGTTATGTTCCAATTGATTAATTAATGCACTTCATTTGTACTTTATTCAAGACTGTCTTATATACCTATGAATGTTACAAAATTAGTAATATATGGTAATATTTTTACTACGCTCGTTAAATAAAACTTATTACTCTTTTTAGTATTTCTTCTTTATTTACACTTTTCAAATCAAAACAATAAATCCCAATTTATAATCAACTCAAATACTTTTATTCAGATTTAAATCACACTTGTTTAATAACACTTTTTATAATAAGCAAAGCTTTTGCACACTTTCATAATCAAACATCAACTGGCCTGTGCTCACCGTGAACACTCCCTTATATACTCAAGTTGGTTGTTCCAGAAACCATGTGATGTACTTTTTGCTTTCCAGCCGAGGTTCTGCTCGCCGGTCTCGCCAGGGTCGTCCTGAAGAAAACACGAAACTCCAGATGTAAAGGTCTTCAAACCTTATTACAAAATCTTTATTGGAAATAACTCTTAAATCTATAACATACAATATTCTGCTATTAATATTTCACTTAATTCGGGTAATTGAACGGTTCACGGGCATCAACTCTTCTGGCTTATAGTCTAGCGGTCTTGCATCAGTTATACTGCTCGCTGATGATCCGGATCAGGTACTTGATTACGGGTATTCTGGCTTCTGGTACTTCGGCCTCGAACTGGTCCTTTCGTTCGGTTGTCGGGTTCCTGACGGGATCTTGTAGGTATAACGCCCCTAGTGGCACTAAACAGCAGGCTAAACGCTCTGGTAGATCAGCAGGTTCAAGGCCCCTGGTGGCACAAAACAGCAGGCTAACGCTCTGGTAGATCAGCAGGTTCAAGGCCCCTGGTGGCACAAAACGGCAGGCTTACGCTCTGGTAGATCAGCAGGTTCAAGGCCCCTGGTGGCACAAAACAGCAGGCTAACGCTCTGTTAGATCAGCAGGTTCAAGGCCCCTGGTGGCACAAAACAGCAGGCTTACGCTCTGGTAGATCAGCAGGTTCGAGGCCCCTGGTGGCACTAAACAGCAGGCTAACGCTCTGGTAGATCAGCAGGTTCAAGGCCCCTGGTGGCACAAAACAACAGGCTTACGCTCTGGTAGATCAGCAGGTTCGAGGTCCCTGGTGGCACAAAACAGCAGGCTAACGCTCTGGTAGATCAGCAGGTTCAAGGCCCCTGGTGGCACTAAACAGCAGGCTAACGCTCTGGTAGATCAGCAGCTTCAAGGCCCCTGGTGGCACAAAACAGCAGGCTTACGCTCTGGTAGATCAGCAGGTTCAAGGCCCCTGGTGGCACAAAACGGCAGGCTAACGCTCTGGTAGATCAGCAGGTACCGAAGCCCCTGGTGGCAATTAGGACATTAAACTTCGAAATAAGACCCCTTACCGCTGGTGGGGGGAAGCCTTAATAAGAAATAGCTGGACAATCTCACCTACCTAACTTGCTAAATGACCAACTCGTCTATACTTCTTGATTGATCAAATCAATTTACTGTGCCGCCTGACTGTGCGTATGAGCGAAGAGGTGCTTTTCGTTCACCCGAGTAGGTCCTCTTGATAGTTTTCCAGTAGAAACTGAATGTGAACTATACAGGTGGTGAACGAAAAAAATATTATTGTTTGATTTTTGCGTGACGTCATATGCCTCTGGTGCTGGTGAATTGAATTTGAGTGAAGTACAATTCTTGGTATCATGCAGAAGTCGTATAGAGTGGAGTAGCATGGAACGCTTCGTTACAACCAATTCGCGAAGGTTCTCGTTTTAGAATGTTATAGATGGTTGGAATAAGGGGAAATACATATGACATTGGAAAGAGCTTTTTGTTCCTTCCATAAAGTAGATATGCACTTTTCCAATGGCGCTGTAGGTATAAAGCTGTGTGTCGGTGGTGTGCGTAACAATATAATAATCAAGATCAGGGTTGCCAATATGGATATATAATAGGGTGTGTCACTTTTGTATGGCCGCAAAAAAGTACTCTTATTTATAAATGTAACAGTGCTCAAAAGTTGTATTAGGGTCTCAGGTTTAAGAACATGTAAAAAAAAAATAAGATATCGTTCGTCTTTGGCTCGCTCAAATCGGTTGAAGTTGAAAAAAAAAAATTAATTTACAGTAAATTTTTTTTTTTGTACGTATACTAAAAACTTAACAAAATATAGAAAGAATTTTTGTCTTTATAAAAAGATATACCACGATATTGTAGGTGGTTCCGTTGATTTTTAAGAATTTTTTTTTGTAAAAAAAAAACGATTTTACATAAAATAATGATTTTTCTTCCTTATTTTATTATGTATTTCATAGCTTCTTTATCAAGGGTTCAATTTAAACAAATATAAGCTAAAAAGTGTTTCCTTGCCATTATCTTTGACTTGAAAGCCTAAAAATATTTTATATAATTTTTTTGTATCCACACGGTGCAATTTAAAACAACACATATTTCAAAAATCTCGAAAAATCAAAATTTTTTGGATTTCATCCTATTTTTACGGGAGCCAAAGATATTAATTAAAATGAAAATTGTAAACGCAGTATTTAATTTTGATAAGCAATGCAACTTTTAAAAGCTATTACATTTGAAAATAACGGGTGATTTTTTAAGAGCTTGAGAACTTTTTTAAAAAAAAAAACGCATAAAATTTGCAAAATCTCATCGATTCTTTATTTGAAACGTTAGATTGGTCCATGACATTTACTTTTTGAAGATAATTTCATTTAAATGTTGACCGCAGCTGCGTCTTAGGTGGTCCATTCGGAAATTCCAATTTTGGGTAACTTTTTCGAGCATTTCGGCCGGAATAGCCCGAATTTCTTCGGAAATGTTGTCTTCCAAAGCTGGAATAGTTGCTGGCTTATTTGTGTAGACTTTAGACTTGACGTAGCCCCACAAAAAAAAGTCTAAAGGCGTCAAATCGCATGATCTTGGTGGCCAACTTACCGGTCCATTCCTTGAGATGAATTGTTCTCCGAAGTTTTCCCTCAAAATGGCCATAGAATCGCGAGCTGTGTGGCATGTAGCGCCATCTTGTTGAAACCACATGTCAACCAAGTTCAGTTCTTCCATTTTTGGCAACAAAAAGTTTGTTAGCATTGAACGATAGCGATCGCCATTCACCGTAACGTTGCGTCCAACAGCATCTTTGAAAAAATACGGTCCAATGATTCCACCAGCGTACAAACCACACCAAACAGTGCATTTTTCGGGATGCATGGGCAGTTCTTGAACGGCTTCTGGTTGCTCTTCACTCCAAATGCGGCAATTTTGCTTATTTACGTAGCCATTCAACCAGAAATGAGCCTCATCGCTGAACAAAATTTGTCGATAAAAAAGCGGATTTTCTGCCAACTTTTCTAGGGCCCATTCACTGAAAATTCGACGTTGTGGCAGATCGTTCGGCTTCAGTTCTTGCACGAGCTGTATTTTATACGGTTTTACACCAAGATCTTTGCGTAAAATCTTCCATGTGGTCGAATAACACAAACCCAATTGCTGCGAACGGCGACGAATCGACATTTCACGGTCTTCAGCAACACTCTCAGAAACAGACGCAATATTCTCTTCTGTATACACTGTACGCATTCGTGTGGTTGGTTTAATGTCCAATAAAGTAAACTGAGTGCGAAACTTGGTCACAATCGCATTAATTGTTTGCTCACTTGGTCGATTATGTAGACCATAAATCGGACGTAAAGCGCGAAACACATTTCGAACCGAACACTGATTTTGGTAATAAAATTCAATGATTTGCAAGCGTTGCTCGTTAGTAAGTCTATTCATGATGAAATGTCAAAGCATACTGAGCATCTTTCTCTTTAACACCATGTCTGAAATCCCGCGTGATCTGTCAAATACTAATGCATGAAAATCCTAACCTCAAAAAAATCACCCGTTACCATAGTTGAGCACTTTGACACACCCTAATATATAATATAGTATAGTCTTGCAAATTGAAAAATGACAAAATAAATCCCAAATAATTTTTGTTTTGAAATATTTGCTCGAATTGAAAATAGAGAAACTCAAAACTGTTCCAATATCCAATTATACAAATGATGCAATTGGTTTTAAAATGAAGCTTGCTCTATCTGGCACTTTCTTGATTTTATTGAGAAAATCAAGAAGGTCATGTATAAATTGTTTGTAACCAATGTCAAACAAAATGGATGCCGCTCTTTTTGAGGCACAGTGGCGCTCCTTATGACGCACAGATGGGGCTTTTTTAACGCACATGATTACTGAGCTGGGTACACTGCACATCATAAATCGTGAAAGGACACTGACAATACTAGCCGTTTTTTAGTGCATTTTTATATCCGCTTAAATTTGTCAGATGGTGAGATAAAAATCCAATTGAAAACGGCAGACAAAAGTTTTTACAATTATGTCCGATTCATAATGCGATGAGAACGCGAGACGAGAGCGAGACATGATTCACTACTGTCACCTTTTTGTTGTTATAAAATTGTTCCACAATTCCTTAGTTTGGTTGGGAAAATGAATCATAAGCCCATATGTTTCATTTAAGCAACCAAACAGATGTGAAACTGAAAATTGAATATAAATACTTACGAGTAATTGAATTGAAATATCTTGAGGAACGAAAGCTTCTTAATGACCGGCAGTATGGCTTTCGTAGCAATAGGTCCACAGGTGATTTGATGGTTTATCTAACCGAAAAGTGGAACAAATCTTTACATTGTTTCGGAGAAAGTAAGATTATTGCACTTGATATTTCAAAGGCATTTGATAAAGTCTGGCATCTTGCGACGAATCCCTACTTCTTTGAATTAGAAATTTTCTTTCGAACCGTTCAATACAAGTTGTACTAGACGGATTCAAGTCTGAAACCCACAATATAAATGCTGGTGTGCCCCAGGGCTCCGTTTTGTCCCCAACCCTCTTCCTCATTTTTATTATTGATCTCCTGTCTGTAACTTCTAATCCAATTAATTGTTTCGCTGACGATAGTACTCTTAGGTTTTCATATTCGTTTTCAGACTGACATCCCTCCTCTTCGGATGTGGAACTGCAACGACAAAATATGATAAGCTCATTAAATTATGACCTAAACAGCATTGTGCAATGGGGAATAAGAAACCGTGTCGAATTTAATGCTTCGAAAACCCAATGTTGTCTTATATCGTTAAAGCGAGATATACCCCCTTGCCACTATCTATGAGTGGCACTTGCATCAATGAAACTGAACATCTCGATATCCTTGGTATGTGCATCAAGAACCACCTCTTGTGGAACACTCACATACGCGATGTTGCCAAAAATTCCGCAAGATGTTTGGGTTTTCTGAGACGGTGCAAGAAATTTGTCTCTCCTTCTGATCTGGCTACAATCTATAAAACCTATATACGTCCAAAACTTGAGTATAACTCCCATCTATGGGCTGGTGCTCCAGTAACTTATTTAAGTCTCTTGGACAGTATTCAAAGAAGAGCTTTTAAAATGATTGGTGATACTAACATCATTGACTCATTTACGTCACTCCAACATCGTCGAAATGTTTCTTGCCTCACCCTTTTTTACCGTTATTTTAACGGACTATGCTCTAGTGAAATAGCCAGCTGCATTCCTCCCCTTAAACAATTTAACCGTAATACTCGCACTTCTAGGAATGCCCATCAGTTTACCCTTGAGCCCAACTTCGGCCGTACTGTGAAGTACAGAGATTCGTTCTTCAGCCGTACTACGCAAATGTGGAATTCTTTGCCACGCTCTGTCTTTCCCAGTCATTGCAATGTTCAAGAATTCAAAACCAATGTACACCGACACCTTCTTTCTAACCCTTACCTTTTTTCTTAATGCTCACACTGTGTCTCTGGCATATTAAGGGTATACAAACCCCTTGACTGTGCGCCGATTATAAAAAAAAAAAGGCTGGGTGCGACCCACACTGATAACTTCCCATTTGTGGTCTTGAAAACTTTATATTTAGTTTTTTTCTGTAAAATTCAAATAAACATTATTTTAAGATTGAAAAGCATTTTAAGTAGTAGATGGAAGATCGAAGTAGATGGTTTCATAGTGTAATTGTTGTTGCGGTTTTTCCGGATTGAAAGGCTGTGATCTGCACTGGATATACAATGACTCCTGTTTTAAAAATCGATGATGCTTGTGGCATACTATGATATTAGGAAATTTGCTTTGTTTTGTTGATGATGAGGATACTTAGTCGCTCATTTTATGTTTTTTTTACAGAAAATGTGTTTAACTAATTTTAAACTTTTCTATTTAAAATGATAAATTTCTTATAATATTTACGAAGGTTGGTAGGTACATATTATATACTGAATTATATATGTGTTCCTACACATAAGAAAACCTTGAGTATCTTTTTCATGGACAAAAAGATAAAAACATATTGTGACGTTTTCTTCAATTTTCATCATCATCATCATCGGCTCGACAACCGGGTTCCGGTCCTGGCCTCCTTCAACAAGTCTCTCCCCCTATCCCGGTCTCTAGCCGACGCCATCCAGTTGCGCACCCCAAGGCTTCGGGCGTCCTGGTCTACGCCATGTCTCCAGCGCAAGCCTGGTCTACCACGCTGTCGTCTACCATAGAATGTACCACAAAGAACTTTCCGAGCAGGTTCCTCTTCGCTCATGCGAGCTAGGTGCCCTGCCCACCGGAGTCTACCGAGCTTAATTTTTGTCACGATATCTGCTTCTAGGTAGATTGCGTACAATTCATGATTGTACCGTCTCCGGAATCGTCCTTCCTCACATACGGGGCCAACAATTCTCCTTAAGACTTTTCTCTCGAACGCAGCTAAGAGGTCGGAGTGCCTTTTGCTAAGCACCCAAGTCTCGGATCCATATGTGAGTACTGGCAGGACCATGGTCCTGTACAGCAGCAGTTTTGAAGTTATGGTGAGATTTCTGGATTTGAAAAGCTTTGACAGACTATAGTAGGCTCTGTTGGATTTGAGAAGCCGCCCGCGTATTTCTTCTTCTATATTGTTATCGGCTGCTACTATTGACCCAAGGTATTTAAAGGATTGCACCACTTCAAATTCGTGCTCCGCAACCTTGATTGTTTGACCAACTGTTCCTCTCGCATTCGACGCCACCATGTACTTTGTTTTACCTTCACTAATGTGCAGCCCCAGATTTAGTGCCGCCTGCTCAATCTGGATGAAGGAATCGTGTACAGCTTGTTCGGTTCTTCCGATGATGTCAATGTCGTCTGCGTAAGCTAGTAACTGGCTGGACCTGTTGACGATTACCCCTCTTGTTGCCGTGCCAGAGTCACGGATTGCTTTCTCCAACGCCAGGTTGAAGAGGAGGCAGGCCAAACCGTCCCCTTGTCGGAGTCCATTAAAGATGTTGATTGGTCTGGATAGCAATCCGGCTATTTTTACTTGGCTTGTTATGTTGGTCATGGTCAACCTACATAGTCGTGTCAATTTATTTGGGATGCCGAATTCTCTCATGGCTTTGTAAAGTTCTACCCTGGCTATGCTATCATAGGCGGCCTTAAAGTCTATAAACAGATGGTATGTTGGGATGTTAAATTCTAGACATTTTTCCATCGCCTGCCTAAGGGTAAAGATCTGATCAGTTGTTGATTTGCCTGGAATGAAACCACACTGATATTGTCCGATGACGGTTTTAGCGTATGGGGTTATCCGGTCTTGTAGGATAGAGGAGAATATCTTATAGGCGGTACTCAACAACGTGATATCTCTATAATTGCTGCACGTTGTGACATCTCCCTTCTTATGTATGGGGCATATTATGCCTTTTCGCCAGTCTTCTGGCTTTTCTTCCTGCTCCCATACGTGCACTATAATATCATGAATTGCTTGACGTAAGGCTGGCCCGCCGTGATGAAATAATTCGGCTGGTATGCCATCGGCTCCCGGGGATTTGTTCTGATTAAGCCGGCCTATAGCCTTCTCAACCTCTTCTATGCTTGGTGGCGGCAACATAGGGTATTCTTCTTGAAGTAGTGGAGCCTCCACTTCTGCAGTGAGCTGACCATTTAGCAATTCATTGAAGTACACTTCCCATCGCTCCAGTATGCTTTCAGGATCGGTGATCAGATTTCCCTCCCCGTCCTTGCAGTACGTGCAGCGTGGTGTGTACTGCGTCATGTTTCGGACGGATTGGTAGAACTTCCGCGCCTGGTGCGGCTGTTTTCTATTTCACAGATTAGGTTCTTCTCCCAGGCTGATTTCTTTTGTCTGTGAAGCCGTTTTTCTGTTCTTCTGAGCTCTTTATATTCCTCTTCGCGTGCCCGCGTTCTATGAGATTGTTGCATTGCTCGGTACGCAACATTCTTACGTTCAGTCGCTAGCTTGCATTCATCATCAAACCAGTCGTTCCAATTTTTACGACTGCTGCCTAAGATGGAGTTGGCAGTACTAATGACAGTATTTTTAAGACGTGTCCACTTTTCATTTACGCCCAGCATACTGGCTCCAGGACTTACTCTCGCTAAGTCAGGTGTTTCTAGGGCGAGTCCTAACGCATTACCAAAGGTGTTACTGGTGTTTTCATTGCGCAGGGCAGCCGTGTTGATTCGAACCTGATCGGCGGATGCAATGCGTCTTCGCAAGGCAATCCGCCCTCGGAAAACCATACCAACAAGATAGTGATCCGAGTCGATATTGGCACCTCGGTACGTTCGTACCATCATCAAGTTCGAGTAGTGGCGACGGTCTATCAACACGTGGTCTATTTGGTTACGAGTGACTCCATCAGGTGATACCCAGGTGGCTTTGTAGATATCTTTACGCGGGAACCTGGTACTCGCAACGACCATGTTTTTCGATGCTGCCAATTCTAAGACTCGAAGTCCATTGTCATTAGTGTTCTCATGCAAACTATGGGTGCCTGCGTAATGCCTGAATACCGGCTCCCGACCTATTTTTGCGTTCAAATCCCCAAGGATGATTTTAACATCATACCTTGGACAGGCATTGAGGGCCCACTCGACTTGTTCGTAGTAAGTCTCTTTTTCTTCGTCTGAGGACTCCTCCGTAGGTCCGTGAACGTTAATGAGGCTGATGTTCGTAAATTTGCCTCGCACGCGAAGGGTGCATAGCCTTTCGCTTATAGCGTTAAAGCCGATGATGGTAGACTTCATTTTTTCGCTGACGTGTATGACAGCTGTAGTATACGTCATATTCTTTCTTCTGTAAAACACCATTCCCTGTCCATCTGATTTCTTGAAGAGCTGTTATGTCAGCTTTATATTTTGACAGAGCTGCTGAGCAGCTCGAGCTCTATAGAGCGATCGTACGTTCCATAAGAAAATTCGTAAATCGTTTTTCAGTTTTCGTTGCGTTGGTTGTCGTCGTGTGATCAGTCCGTTTCCGAGGCTTGTTGTCGGTCTCGTAATTCATAATGTTTTACGGGACAGGGAATTAACCTGTCGCCAACCTGAGGAACCAGCCTGATCATATTAGCCAAACCTTTTCAAAGGCTTGTTTCTAGCGGCCGCCACGGAGAGGCTATGATCAGACTTCCACCAGTCCCGAATAGTTACGGCACGTGCATGTTTTCGTATGCTACATGTTATTCCCCCTATTCGTCTGATGGCTGACCGCCATTTCTTCAATTTTACCATAGCTATTAATGCAATTTGAATATGTGGGACTTGGGAACAACTGAACAACCTTATTCATATACGTATGTACAGTACATACATACATTCTTCTAAAAACTAAGTTGATAATAAAATTATAAAATTATGTATTATATTATAGAAATTACTTTATTATTTCGGTTCCAAACATTTTAATTGAAAAAAATTTAAAAACGAAATATTCAAATATAAAAGATATGGTTTGGTTATTGATGGAAGGGTACTTACAAAATATATCCGCTCTAAAACTAGATATATGTCAAATATAAACCATTTGTTATAAATTGTATTATGTATAAAATTAAATAATGGCAAAGCCAATATGATTGCTCGTTCTCAAGATATTCTAGTCGAAAAACAAATATTACCACTGTTTAGTAGATTTTTTTTATATTTTTGTTAAAACTGTTAATTCGATACTTATCAAAATTTAACCATAATATGTTAATAACTGTATTATGTCGATACCTTCCCGTAAGAATGTACTAAGCGACACTTTTTTCGAAAATGACTTTTTGATGAGGAAATATACTATATGTTAAGGGTCACGTTTTGGCCTAGGTTTCGCCAACCTATTATGCATGAAAAGGAAACTAGAGTACAAATAAAAAAAATTATCAACTGCCATGTTTTCTCATTAAAATAATGTTGCCCCCTGAAATTTGTATTATTCGCCAAAAAAATTATGCTAAGCGACATTAATAAAGATCTCATTGTCGTGAGCAACAAAAAATTTTGTTAGATGTCACTTAGTTTAACCAAAATTGTCTCTTAGCACACTATGATTCAACTAGAACTTTCTTCGTTTTTTTCGTTTCCTGAACAATTTTAGAATTGTCGCTTAGTATACATTCTTACGGGAAGGTATCGATGTATAAAACAACATGCTTTAGAAGGCACTATCGGTGTTCATTCACAAGAAATTCGAATTGAAATACAATTTTAACTAGTTTTCACTAGAATTTTTAATAGTTTTTTTATTAAAAAAAAAAAAACTATTAATTAAATATTTGTCAACATTTTACCAATTGTACAAAATTATACTATGTATAAAATAAACTAAATTAGAAGTAAATATTACTACTAGTTCCCGAGAAATTTAAGTCGAAAAACAATTTTTACCAATTTTCAATAGAATTTTGTATAGTTTTTAATTTTTTGTAAATAAACTGTAAATTGATTTTTTTTGAAATTTTCACCAGTTGTCAAACACTTTATTTTTCGTAAAATAAAATTATTTTGAGTTTCAAATTGTTTTGCGTTCTTAGAATATCTGGGTTATGAAATGTTTTTTTTTCAGTTTTTTTAATTTAAAAAAATAACGGTAAGTTCATTTTTTTCCATATTCATATCAAATATGTATGACCTTATAATGAGTACATTAAATTTTATTTGAAATCAATAGCATTATTTTTTCGTGAGATATTTGAAACTAACCAAAATTTTTACTTTTTTCTTAAACCGTTATAGTGAAAAAACTACTCACTGAATTTTAATAAACGCCCTTTCAGCCTCTTTCGAAGTTATTATCTATAAAACAAAATTTATTTGAAGTCGATATCTTTACGGGTTCTTGAGATATCGACGACGAAAAATGGTACAAGAACGTACGGACGTACGAACGTACGAACGTACGAACGTACGAACGTACGAACGTACGAACGTACGTACACACACACACACAGACATCTTTCTAAAAATGATTGATATAGCCTCTAGGGACCTTGAAACGTCGAGAAATGTCAAAAATTCCAATTTGACAAATCGGACCGATTACAATAACTCCCTATGGGAAGTTAAAAATATATAAATTTCATCTAAAATGACGACGAGAAATGCTTAGCTACGTATATCCTCGTCTGCTTTCATAGTTTGAAACTGATTTTACATGAACGACGATGTTTCATCACGTTTACATATCTCTTATCTCTTTCTTATCTTATTCAATGTGTTCGAGCCACAGGATTCTTCTAATTGTAGGCAATGCTTATTTAAGTTTGACACCGAACTTAAAATTCTTCGAATATGGCAATGCTGGATTATATTTGACAACCAAAAGCAGAAAGTTTATTTACAAGAGTTTTTTTTTTATTACGCATTAATTATTTTGTAAATTTTAGTGCTTAATTTTCAAGTTAAATGGTATATAAATATTCAGTATTGTATAGGATAAACTGTTTAATTTTTTAAATAAATAAAACCATAAAAAAGATGTTATTTATTTGTGTTTTTTTACAAAAGGAAGTAGTTTTCGATTGGGAAATTATTCGGCCATATCATTCATTAAAAAAAGCTTTAATTGTGTGTTTTTTTTAATGAAATTATGTTTTTAATAGTTTTGTTGCTTAGTTGTTGTGGTTTTTTAACTATAAGAACATTTTATTTCGGCGATATAAGGTTTTTTTAAAGTGTTTTAAATAACCTCTAACAAAGTTCGAACAATAATTGTAAAAAAACATGTCGCTGTCTTTGACGGATAACGTGCCGCTTGGACATATCACTGACAACTGCATATACAATTTTTTAACCCCCAATGCCAGAAAGAAGTTTTACTTCAAAAGCACGGATAGTGTGTTTTTAATTAAGCACTTTAGAAAAAGAAGGTATCGTTTTGTAACTCAATTTTTACTAAAATATATTATAAGATTATTCTCTTAATAAATTTCGAAAATCAATTCACTTCAAAAAAAAAAATTTGACAACACATTTTTGAGAAGCAAAGCGCTACTTGGGACAATACTTGTATTTTATTTTTTTTTTTGTTTTTTTTTTTTACCAAACCGAAACTTAAACTTGGAAAAGTGTTTGAGTTAAGTTAAGGACAAGCCACCTTTTTAGACTATATACCCCTTCTAATGGCATTTCCCTGGACTCAAATTCCACCAAATTGTTCCGCAGCTAGACTCTCCTCTCAAATTATAAACACAGCTCAAGCAAATATTTTTAATTTTTCTTCGCATCTGTCAACATAAATCAAATGTATTCGGACTCTCGTTCGGACAACGGACGGTATCCGGAGCCAAGCAGTCACTATTTTGTTGGAAGGAATTTCGTTCCTACGTTTGTATGAACACATTGTATTGTATTTCATTTCAAGCCCGGCACTTTTTTTTCTACATGAAATAAACTTTTTAATATTTGTGTTTTGTGTTGTTCTATGATAATAAATTTTCCTCGAAGAAAGAAATTAAAATGACTTTCATGTTCACAGGACCTCTGGAACATTGTGGATTGGATGCTTGAATTTTACAGGGTTTTAATCGTTTTTTTTTTTATGGAAAATTACCCACCGCTTAAT
The DNA here is from genome assembly GCA_963931855.1 of Philhelius festivus. Lineage (NCBI taxonomy): Eukaryota > Metazoa > Arthropoda > Insecta > Diptera > Syrphidae > Philhelius > Philhelius festivus. The sequence goes on along the minus strand of OZ007555.1, from coordinate 213,098,363 downwards.
GTGTTTTGCTGTTGAAGGAAGATTTCCATTTATGATGGAAGGAGAGTGGAGGGTCTCCTTGGCGAGACACAACACCCTGGCAATCTAAAATTGAAATCTGGTCAAGGATATATGTATGTATGTAGGTTCTTATAGAACAAAAAGGCCATGTAGGTATATATCATTCCCAAACATTCCAACTCATACACAAAAAAATAAAATAGCAATCAAAACTAATTAGTATTGAAACCGTGGGAGGGGGTTGTATAGAAGGACTTGCATTCGTATTCATTTTGCGTACATATTTACCACTCTCTGGTTCTTCATCCGTAATTCCGGCCTTTGGGGACCAAAATTAAAATGTCTGCACATGTCTACCCCGGGGGCGAAAATCAAATCCATTTAGCCTCTCTCATGTACCTACCTACACAAACACATACCATTCCCAATTCATACATCATGGTTTACAGTGGTTCACAAGGACAACGAGCCATAAGCTGCTTCGGATTAAGAGTCAGGGGTACAATTCTGCTGCTCCCCCTTGCTAATAAAATAGTCGAACATAGAAATCGCATCTGTACAATGTGTAGTGTGTATATGTAGTGTATGTGCAGTTAGCCTTGAGCTACACTTTTGCTCCTTAGTTTTCTCTTTATATGAAGGCTACACGTTAAAAAGTGGTGTTCTCTGTCCTGCTGCTAATGCCATTTATTTTAAAATTCTTCTTTATACATCAGACGCTGCGTGGATACAAGGACCTTTGATGTTGAAATAGTTAAATGAAATTGTGGAAAGCATCTCGACAATAAACCCTTAAGGCGTACACGTGCCTTTCAAAGAACGTGCTAGCATCATCGATGATTCTTACTTTTTGTGTTTGTTGGTGTCGATTGCCTTCGTTCTACGCTGAAAATACCTCCGTCTTTTTTTTTTTTGAGGACTCAACGAAAATAAAGGCCCAATTTCTAACACAATCGACGCCAACGGAAGGAAGTGCCTCTCGATAGTTGAATAGACTTTACCATCACCGCACCGTGTCGCCAGTGACGGCAAAGTGCAAACTTGAAAAAAGACAATATTAAGGTGAAGGAAATATACGTACATAAAGGATAGCGTTTGGGCGGAAGATGCTCCACATGCATAAACCAATCACTCGGTAAGGACACATCATCATGTCACCATCAAGAATAGGATTTTGTGGGCTTTGCTGCATGATTCTCTAGTGCCAAACGGCTGCAGGATGAACGAGAAAAAATCCGATGATAACTACAGCCGTTAGAGGTAACTTAAGTGGCATTGAGGTTTTAAAACGTAAAGAGGCAGGAATGGCGAATATTTGAAGTAGAAAATTAAAATGGACAGCCGAAGATAGATGGAAAACCACAAATGGGGCTTTTTAGATGGGATGAACTTAAAAAAAAAATTGAAAGGCGTTTCGAAAGGATATTCCGTTTTACTTCACATGTTCTCGCCATATTCAGAGGCCTCAAATTGCAAATGCTAAATGGCAGCTTGAGGATTTTTGTTCTTTCTATTTTTAAAAATCGACCCATTAAAAAGGATGGGGTTCAATGTTGGTTTTCTTGGGTTGTTGGCTTTTTTTTTAAAGAATATTATTTGTTCTATTTATTTGATGGTTTGAACTCGAAAATAAAACAAAATAGCAAAAAAAATTGTTGTAGGAGTTTTATTAACAAATTGTGTGTTATACCTATTCAATTTTTGTTTTAGATTAGAAAAAAAAAAACGGGGGATGCTTCTTCGGTTTCAAGAAAAAATTATAAGCTTAAAACGCGAACTTCGAAATAAAAAACGTGTAACGTATATTGATGTAAAAATCAACGACAAAACTATTTTGATATAACCTATGTAACTGAATTACAATAATAATTGGGATCATGACTTTGAAATATTAACGGAGATATTTAATGTTATAGGTTCTTCGAACGTTATGCTGATTGGAGACCGGAGTGCTAGAATTGGCCAAGATAGTGGACTGATGAATGAAGTGAGGGGAATCAGATCAAAAACATAAATTTAAAAAAAAGAGCCAAGTTCTTCTATACAAAAACCTTTGTATAACAATTCAGCCGTGAAAAGTACTGAGATCTAAAAGTACGTCAAGTTCTTACTTCATGAAGGTTCAATACCGAATATTTAAAGTAGAATAATATTGAAACAGCTACAATGTAATAGAGAAATTATATTATTTAATGATTTCTGACTAAAATTGGATGGGTTCACTGGTCAAATTTTTAAGACCTTTCAAATTGGGCATACAAAAAACTTGTCAAGTAAGCCCATCAAATTTTAGTCAGTAACCATTAATCATTCTGGTTTCACTATACAAGAAATAAAACAAGCGATATGGTCTCTAAAAGATGCGAAAGCCGCAGGTGTGAATGGTATTCCAGTTGAATTGTACAAATATGGAACTGTTAATCTTAAAAAACGTCTTATAACGCTTTTCAACAAAGCAATGGAAGGGGATCTTGTAGTGAAGGAATTCCAGGAATCAATTATATTCCCAATTCACAAAAAAGGATCAGTACGAGTATTAAAAGCTTCGAACTACCGAGGAATTTCGTTTCTTAATACAACGTATAAGATTTTTACAACGACCTGGATTCATGCAGAGAACGTTCTGAAAAAAATTCCAAGCTGGCTTCAGATCGAGATACTCCAGTTTAGTTTAGCTTAAGGTGGCGCTACAGTCTGGGGTGGACCAGGGCCTCAACCAACAAGCTTCTCCAGCTAGCTCGGTCCCAAGCTAGCTGTCTCCAGTTTCGCACGCCAAGTTGGTTGAGGTCCTCTCCCACTTGTGTGCGCCACCTGAGTCGCGGTCTTCCTCTACTTCGCCGTCCCTCGGGGTTTGATTCGAAGACTTTCCGGGCCGGAGCATTCGGGTCCATTCCCTCTACATGACCAAGCCATCTCAGTCTCTGGACTTTTATACGTTTGACTAGGTCAGTTTCGCTGTACAGCCCGTTCAGTTCAAGGTTATATCTTCTCCTCCACTCCCCGTCTATGCAGACGGGACCAAAGATCACACGAAGAATTTTCCTCTCGAAATAGCCTAAAGCGCTCTCATCCACTTTCGACAAAGTCCATGTCTCTGCACCATAGACAAGGACCGGGATGATGAGGGTCTTATAGAGGGACACTTTAGTTCCTCGAGAGACGACTTTGCTACTCAATTGCCATCTTAGTCCAAAGAAGAGTTATTCTCCGTTTGATTTCAGCGCTGGTGTTGTTTTCTGAGTTTATAGCGGGGCCTAGGTATATGAAGTCCTTCACTACCTCAAAGTTATAGCTGTCTATAATGACGTTCTGTCCAAGACGTCGGTGTTGTGTGTCCTTGATGACAGCATATACTTGGTCTTGCCCTCATTTACAGCTAAGCCCATCTTCTTCGCTTCCGTCTCAATGTTCACAAATGCGCCACTAACATCACGCTTTGTTCTTCCAATAATTTAAATGTCGTCGGCGTATCCGAGTAATTGGATGAACTTTTGAAAGATTGTGCCTCTTGTGTTGACGCGTGAGTCTTGCACTATTCTTTCAAGAACTATGTTGAAGAAGTCGCACGATAGAGCATCGCCTTGCCGTAAACCTTTTTTGACATCAAATGCATCGCTGAGATTTTTTCCGACCTTAATGGAGCAGCGTGCATTCTCCATGGTCATCCAGCACAAGCGGACAAGTTTGTCAGGGATGCCAAAACTAGACATTTCTCTATATAGTTCGTTCGCGGCTTTTAAATCGATGAAAAGGTGGTATGTGTCGATTTGTAGCTCCTGGGTTTTTTCCAAGATCTGCCGTAATGTGAATATTTGATCGATGGTAGACTTTCCTGGTCTAAAGCCGCACTAATATGGACCTATCAGGTTGTTGACGAAAGGCTTCAGACGTTCACATAATACGGCAGAAAGGATCTTGTACGCAATGTTCTTTGTAGTTGGCGCAGTTCAGAGGGTCTCCTTCCTTGAGGATCGGACAGACAATACTGAGGTTCCATTCATCGGGCATGCTTTCTTCCGGCCATATTTTGCAAATGAGCTAGTGCATACTCCCAACCAAGTCATCGCCTGCCGCTTTGAACAGGTAGGCAGCGAGGCCGTCAGCTCCAGCGAGGCCGTCAGCTCCTGGTCGGGTAGGCGGTATTGTTGGTCTGCGTCGCCCAAGTTGAATGAGGCTATCTCTATAGCAGCGGCATTTTCTTCTTCATCGCCGTTATAAAAATTGGAGAAATGTTCTTTCCATATTCTCAGCATGGACTGTGGTTCCACTACGATGTTCCCTTGACTATCCATGCAGGCTTCGGCTCGGGGATTGTATCTTTGTGATGTTTAACTGTGATGTAAAACTTCCGAACCTCATTCCTGCCCTTAAAAACACGTCCAACTGATAAAACTTTAGTATCAAAAGCACGTAATAAATTAACAAAAATCGGTTACATTTAAACACAAAAAAATGTTTATTATTGAATGAAGTTGTATGGGGGCATTATTTCATAAAATTATGAAAGCTTTCACCTTAATAAATCAGTTAAGAGTTAAGGTTAAATCTGTGTAATTTTGTTTCAGTTTAATAGTGAAAAAAACATTTATTAAACAAGAGTATGTGTGTTCGTAATCTAAATGAAGTTTTTCATTGAGCAAATAATTTTTTCATTGAGTCAACGAAAATTTAGTTAATGTATTGAGTGTAGGAGGAGGTTATTGAACAATAATAATTGTCTCGGATACAAAATTTATTGAACTGTTATGATGCATTTATACATTTCAAGGTAGTCAACTGGATCGGAAATGTCAACAATATTGTGCTTTTTAACTACCAGTCTTACTTTAGTTCTTGTTATGTGTTTTAATAAATAATATGAAGTGTTCCATTAATTTCTAATATTATCACTTAAGAACTATTTTATGTTAACCTGGTTGCACTGCCCGTATAGCAATATAGAGAGCTTATTAGATATTAAAAATGTCATTTGTTCTTATGTCATAATAAACTTTCCTTTTTTCTGCTGATCATCAAAGTGCTTCGACGTCTTTTCATTTATTGGGTTATTGATCTGTGAACTCTTTATTAATCCTAACTTTATTTCATCATTATGTCATAAATAAGTCAGGACAGCAATACCATCAGAATGGAATTTCTTAACCACATAGTTTTCGAAAAATCGTTTCGAATCAAACTCTTTGCGGAATTGTAAAATAATTTTAAACTAGAAAAAGAAGACTGAGTTTTAAGCAGTTTTTGGGTCTTAAACTTGGAGTTTACAATATTTCGGGCAAAAAATCTCGAAATTATACTTATTTTCTTAACGTTCCTCAGTATAAAGGCATTGTAGTTTATTTTCGGGGTTGAAAATGTAAAAATATGCACCTACCCTATCCTCTACAACTCCAAGTAGGTACTGCACTTCAACCACATTCACAAAGATAAAACAATACAATACCTGTCATAAAGGCTGACAGCAAACAGTTAATCATAAATCTCACGTGTCGTCAGTCTGTCAGTCCATCAGTCTGTCATGATGTTCATTTTTGTATGCTCTATCCTTAAAAAGTTAATGCATGCAAAATGTATATTTTGACGAGCTATAAAAATGTTGAATTTCCCTGATGTAGTTTTTATATGGCAGCCATTATTGTGTCTGCATTTATTTCAACAGTAATCATCATCACCCGTCAGACGCCGCAAAGTCCTTTTTTCTGTCTACTTTACAGATTTTTGGCGAAACCTGTACCTATATAATCTGCATAGGGTTTTCGTTGTGTCAATTTTGTTTTTTTGTTTTTTTTTTTTATTTTGTTTTACATCGGAGACCATTTTTCAAATTAAAAAAAAATACATGTCTCGTCTGTGCCATTTTAAATTCATGAATGCAATGAATGCTCATGCCAAATGCACCTTGTGAAAGTAACAAAAACTCTGGACAAATTAAAATAATATTTTTACTTCGGTTCTTTGGGTTGCTTGTTCGGGTTTTTTGTTTTGTTTTATGTTAAGCTTTATATTCTTTTGAATTAAACCGCCAAGGAAAAAGAATAATAGTTTTCATTTCAGAAGAGAAATAATTAAGAACGAGCTTTTGTACTGACCATCAGACTGTGATTCTCAAAAAAATATGCAAAACTAAATAACTCGAACTTCTTCTGACGGTACAAGGCTATAACGTTGTCAATCATTACAGGCTTCGTTTTAGATTTTTTCGTTTGAAAACGTGTTTTGTTATCACATTTCGAATAATTGTCGAGCTATTAATTATCGAAATATACGGAAAACATCCGAAAATAAAAAAAAATGTTAAACACATTAAAAATATATTTCGGTATATTCCTTGTTTGCCAAAAAATAAAAGCAGTGTTTGCAACTGCAGTGTACATAAATTCATACATATGTTTGATAAAAATTACGAAATTTTTGATTTAATACGAAACCAATACCTAGAGGAAAAGTTAAAATCAATTGTGAAAAAATTCAAACCACTCAGTATTAAGGTATTAGTATGATACTACTTAACAATTTGCTAACTTCTTAGTAGATTACTAATGCTCTGTTAATTTTAAACATTTTCGAACTAGTATCGTGCTAAGGCTAATTTTTTAATAAACTGCTTTTGAACACACCTAAAGTAATGACAGTTCATGAAAAAAAACTAAGTAAACAGACCAACAAGCCTCGGATATGGATGATTTTAATGTTGACGACCCCAGCAAAAGAAACAAGGACAATGATTTTCGGTTCTGCACGTGGAATGTCCGGACCTTAAACAGGCCACGTGCTGCCGAACAAATAGTGGAGAGCCTGGATAGGCTAAAGGCTGACATTACAGCCATCCAGGAAGTGCGATGGGATGGAGAGGGCATACGAAGGATGAAAACGTGTGACATATACTTCGGCGAGTGCTACAAGGAGCAGGGTCAGCGGCTTTTTGGATGTGGATTTGTAGTAAGGGGAAGGCTTAGGCAAGAAGTCTTGGGCTTCACAAATGTAAGCGAGCGCCTGGTCACAATCCGCATCAAAGCGAAATTCAAAAACGTGACGCTGATCTGTGTCCATGCCCCAACGGAAGAAAAAGATGACTCAACCAAAGAAGAATTCTACGACCTTCTCGAGGAAACGTATGATAGGTGCCCCAAGTACGACGTCAAGATTATTCTTGGTGACTTCAACGCCAAGATTGGAAAGGAGGGCATCTTTGGTTCGATAGTCGGAGGACACAGCCTGCACGACAACACTTCCGGTAACGGAATCAGGCTGATTGACTTTGCGGCGGGGCGAAATGTCATCATAGCTAGCACTCGATTCCCACACCTCAATATACACAAAGGGACCTGGCAGTTTCCGGATCAACTAACCGTCAACCAGATTGATCATGTTGCGATAGACGCGAGACATGCTTCCAGTATCCTGGATGTCCGAACATTCCGAGGAGCCAACATAGACTCGGATCATTACTTGGTGGTAGCCCAAGTACGGATGCGGATATCCATGACGCCACAACGACGGACGGATGCTGTGAAAAGATTCAATGTCGCGAAGTTAAAATCGCAGGAGGTCGCCAGGACTTTTGCAGACCGAGTCTCTCTTAATCTCTCAGCAAGCCGGCCTCCAGCTTCATCTACGGAGGACCTGTGGAAGCACTGCCAGAATGCCATCAGCAGTGCCGCCACTGATGTGCTGGGTCTCGCAAAGCCACCACAACGAAACCCCTGGTTTGACGAAGAATGCAGGTTGGCGCATGTAGCAAAGAACGAGGCCTACCAATTAATGCTGCAGGCAAGAACCAGAGCTGCTGACAGAGATGCCCGGGAGCTCTACGGGCAAAGACGAAGGGAGGAACGCCGACTTCTAAGGAGGAAAAAGAGAGAGCATGCGAAGCGGGCGGTCGAGTCTATTGAGGACTGTACCGGCAGGGGGGATGTTCGAAAGTCTTACCAAAGGGTGAGGCAATCCACCCAGGGCTACAAAGCTAGAACGGAAGCCTGTCGAGATGAGAGTGGGAATATTGTAGTGGACAACACTTTTCCAGACTGCTGAACGGCGAGAAAGGCCAAAATTCCGCAACTAGGCGGAACATTCCATTCAACCTGGACGATGATGGTCAAAATTTCCGTCCACCCGACCTAAATGAAGTGCGTTCAGCGATAGCCAAGCTGAAAGCGTACAAATCTGCTGGCGCGGATGGCTTGCCAGCTGAGCTATTTAAAGCAGGTGGGGATGACTTGGTAGGGAGCATGCACCAACTCATCTCAAAAATTTGGTCGGATGAAAGTATGTCCAATGAATGGAACCTCGGCATAGTGTGCCCCATCCACAAGAAAGGAGATGCCCTGACATGTGCCAATTACAGAGGTATAAGTCTCCTCAACGTCGCATACAAAATCCTGTCGTCTGTACTGTGTGAGCGCCTAAAACCGTTTGTCAACGAGCTGGTCGGCCCCTATCAGTGTGGTTTTAGGCCCGGCAAATCCACTCTGGATCAGATGTTCACACTTCGACAGATTTTGGAAAAAACCCAGGAGTTCCAAATCGATTCACACCACCTTTTTATCGATTTCAAAGTCGCGTATGATAGCGTGGACAGAGAACAACTATATAGAGCCATGTCTCATCTCGGAATCCCTGCCAAGCTCGTCCGCTTGTGCAGGATGACGATGGAGAAATCTCGCTGCTCCGTCAAGGTAGGTAAGAACACCACCAAACCTTTTGATGTCGAGAAAGGTCTGAGGCAAGGCGACGCGCTATCATGCAACTTATTTAACATCGCTCTTGAAGCAATTGTACGAAACTCAAACGTCAACAATAGAGGAACAATTTTTCAAAAGTCAGTTCAACTGCTTGCTTATGCGGATGATATTGATATCATTGGGAGGACGAAGCGAACTGGAGGCGGCGAAAATGGGTTTGGCTGTTAATGAGGACAAGACGAAGTATATGCTATCATCGAGAAAGGAATCTCAACATCGTCGACTCGGGCAAAACGTCACGATGGATAGGTATAACTTCAAAGTCGTCAAAGACTTTGTCTACCTGGGCTCCACTATAACATCGCAAAACGACATCAGTGCAGAGATCAAGCGAAGAATTACTCTTGCCAACTGCTGTTTCTTCGGGCTAAGAAGGCATTTGAGTAATAAAGCCCTATCTCAAAGAACCAAGGAGACCTTGTATAAGACCCTCATCATCCCAGTCCTGCTGTATGGGGCAGAAGCATGGACACTGTCTAAAATGGATGAAAATCTGCTTGGGTGTTTTGAAAGAAAAGTTCTTCGTTTGATCTTCGGTGCAGTCTCTATCGATGGAGTATGGAGGAGAAGGTTCAACAACGAGCTGTACGGGCTTTACAGCGACGTTGACCTATTTAAGAAGCTGAAAATACAACGGCTGAGATGGCTGGGACACTTGGAGCGTATGGACACCGACGCACCAGCCCGTCGAATCTTCGAATCTACCCCTGATGGTCTGCACAGCAGAGGAAGACCCCACCTCAGGTGGCGCGCACAAGTGGAGAGCGACCTCAACCAACTTGGAGTGCGTAACTGGAGGCAGCTAGCTAGGGACCGAGCTAGCTGGAGGGGCTTGTTGGTTGAGGCCTTAGTCCACCCTGGACTGTTAGCGCCATCTAAAGTAAGTAACTAAAAGTAAGTAAACAGACCTTTTTTGATTTTTGTAAATGTCAAAGAGCCATATGTAGTGTTGCCGAATCTCATGATTTATTATGATTCTCATGATTTTTTACTTCTTCTCATGAAATCATGAATTCACTGAAAATCTCATGATTTTTTCATTTTTCCTTAACAAAAGCAACTTGGTTACTCGCTTGGAGCAATTGTGGCAACTTAAAGTTGCAGGCAACTAAATTGTCCAATGAGTGCAACGTCTTAGCCCATTATAATCAGCCCATCCAACTTCTTTATTATAATTTAAGAATACCTATTCAACCTGCAGAAATTCTTAAGTGTTTAAGTAGTAAGTAGTAATTTTTATAATAAAGGCGAATGGGCATTTTATATCGTTTGAAAGCTTAGCCCTAGTACATCATTTTTTCTATGGACACAAAGCTGTAAACCATGGGGCTAAAGTATGTAGTATATGGCAACGAAGATTACAATTAGAGCAAACATTAATTGCAATACTGTTTCACTAAAATGACAATATTGTTCACTTTCGATGAGATTAGTAGACCCCAAAATAAAGAAAGTTTTATAAAAATGGCCAATAAAACCGAAAAACATCATGTTTGGCGAATAATTTGCTTAACAGTATCAGAATTCTACTTTTTTTATTCCATTTATTCTCTACCGTAATAACTTTTTTTTTTAAGATGAGTTAAGTTTAAGTTGTACTTTTGTGGTATTTATGTTGGGTGTTGGGTCCGATAACAAACTATATTCATATTCGTAATTTTTGATGAAACTAAATCGTAGTAAGGACACACTTATCGGGACAGTATTTTCATCAACACTGGGCTTTTTTCTTTTTTAGTGTTGGTCCCATATACCGGGTAGCAGGCATAATGGATCAGCATCTTTATGTGAAGATCATGGAGGAAGTTATGTTGCCATATGCTGAAGATGAAATGCCACTGAAATGGGTCTTTCATCAAGACAACGACCCGAAGCATACAAGTAAACTTGCGAAGTAGGGGTTCCAAGAAAAGAGGGCTTATGTGATGGATTGGCCTGCGCAGTCCCCAGACCTCACGCCTATAGAAAATCTTTGGTGCGATGTCAAGAAGTATGTTGCTAGTTGTGAGCCAACTACTAACACAGCCCTTTGGGAAGCTATACAGTAGTCTTGGAATTCCATATCTATAGAAAGATGTGAAAATTTTATTGATTCGATGCAACGTCGATGCGCTGCTATTATTTCTAAAAAGGGACATGCAACTAAATATTAATTTAAGGTCCAAACACTCAACTATCACTTCTGGTGAAAATTGTCTATTAACTTTCCTTTTTGTAATATTTAGAGGTGAATTTTGAATGCGCTACTATGTTTTTGACCGCTGTTTTTCTATATGACTTGGATGGATTTTAAATTACCAACTAATTTATTGAATTTGAAAATGATTTTTTCCTGAAATTAGAAGCCTAAAAACATTGATTTGAAAATCAGATGACCATATATTTCTTTAAAACTAGTAGATTAATTAATTTTAGTTTTTGTTGTGTCAAAAGGTTCACTACTATTATTTTGACCACAGCTGTAGTGGCAGCCGGGACATAACGGGCCCCTTAACGATTTCTTGTTATAAAAACTGCAAAAATGTGTTTATTTTCTCGAAAACAATTTTATAAGATAGAAAATTGATAAATACGCGTTAGCACACAAAAGAAAAATAAATAAAAAAAAATACTTCAGTATATTAAATTAATTTTAGTAAATGATTGAATTTGCCCATTCTACCCGGTACTGGGGCACAATGGACATATGTGGGGCATAACGGGCGCAAAGCTAAACTAGGTTGCAACGGGAGCAAATGTGGCTAGATTCATCCTCAACATCATCCTCTCTAGCACAAGAACAATGTGCCCACTTACCACATGATTTGCAGGAAACCAATCCTTCTGTAGACTGGGAGTATAAATGCCCACAACAAAGACACTCTTCGTCCTCCTCGCTTTCTGAAGATTCTTCCTTCCTGGTAGTTTTCTTTTTTGTTGAGGCTTTTTTCTTTTTCATAACAAGAGGCTTGGACTTCGTGGACTCAGCCTCCAGATGCGCCTTGTAAGGAGAGCTTGTAATTATTGCAGTCTGTGGTTTGGCAAGGTAAGAAATGATGGTCTTCGAAAACATTTGAATCAACCGGCCATATTCCAGTCGTTTGGCAACCATTTATTGCGACTGACATTGTGGCTGCTCTTAAATATGCTCTACCGAACTACTGTCCTACCTGGTAATGTGTAACTGTTCTGCCAGGGTGTTGTCTGAGCCATTTCTTTACTTCATGTCCATAGTAAGAACTCAGGGGCTTCATAAAAGTGACATCCAAGGGCTGTAACCGATGAATGCAATGTGGTGGAAAACAAAGCATGACCACACCATTAGCTCTTACTACATCTATCACATCAAGGCTCTTAACGTGGCTTGCATGCCCATCTAACAACAACAAAACGGGTTGATCTTTAGTAGCCCTCGACCATTCAATTAATCGTTTCAATCACTTTAAAAACAAATCTTTTGTGATCCATCTATTTTGATTACACTCGCCCCAAGAATTAGGAGGTGTTCCATCCATTAGTTCGACCTTCATTCTTTTACGTGGGAAAATGAATATTGGTGGCATGTCCGACCCATCAGCGCTCATACAAATTTCCACTGTGAGAAGCTGTCCTCGCGATCCTACCTGTTTTCTGCCTTTTGTTGCCAACATTTTCCCAAGACTTTTTGCAACTGTTGTGATGCCCGTTTCGTCAACGTTGAAGATTCGATATGACAAGAACCCATATTTCTTGATGCACTCCTCCAGAAAATGAAAAAATTTGCCGACAGAGACACGGTTGAATCCCATAGCTCGAGCTGCAGATGTTGCTTCCGGTTTTCGTAATGAAACCGTTGAATTGCGTTTTAAAAAGTTCTGCGCCCAATCTTCTCCAGCCATGCGTGTTTCAGCTTCAAAATTATTGTTATTATTATATTTATTTATTATATTATTTCCGACTCTCACAGTGAACACATTTTAATAAATGAGGTGTCAAAAGAAAGAAAGTCTGAAGACTATGCGAACTGTATTTTTCTTAAAGTAAAAATACGAAATACTTGGAAAATAATTTGTTTATTGCTTACTTGAACGAATTAATCGAAACACAACCCATTGCTTTCGATAAATTAGTTTCCCGGTATATTTTTTGTGATGAGTTCTTGCTTACTTTATGACCAGTCTTAGGATGAGCTAAGCCAGGGATGAACCGTGCTGAATATTTTGTCTCGTTGGCTAGCGAATTTGTGGGAAAACCACTAGAGCGGAAATTTTGGTTTACAAGGCATACAAATGCCAAAAAATAATAAGTGTTTGCATACTAAAAATTCATTTTTGACCAAAAATTTAACTTTATAGTTTATAAAAGGCGATCCGTTGCGACAGTTGCTGATCGAGCTTTGCAACGCAAGAAAAACGATTTACAGAAAATTTGAGACACATATTTAATTTTGAATACTAATAACTTCACTTTGAAACATTTGCCTGCGAGAGTTCCCGTATGGGTACGCTATTTAAATCTAATTTTTGTAGGGATTTTTTCTATTCAAAGACATGTTTCTGATTTAACAAAAGGCAACAGTTATTTTCGATCTCTGGTATATATTATTAAGCCAACGTCAAATATGTACACACTGCCATGAAAATTTTGTTTTATTATGTAAGTAAAAAATAAGATACTCGTATAATTAAATGTTATTTTGAATGCTTAATAAATTGAAATGGAATGTCATAATATGTATTTTTTTGGTTATTTTCTTCAAAAAGTTTTGTGAAACATTGTAAAAGAGATTATTAAGAGTCCAGGCAATCTCATGATTTTTTATAAATCTCATGATAAAAAATCATGAATTTTTTTTTTGAATCGGCAACACTGGCCATATGAAGTTCGCACGATACTAAAACAATAAAAAAGGTATTACATAATTTTAATTTTAATAAAATGTACAGAAGGTATGATGGTATATTTGATTAAAATTTGCAAAATCGTTGTTTTAACCTAGTTTCCTTCTAAAACAGCTTTAACATCGTACTAATTCAAATAAAATTTTGCGCCAATAACTTACTTTTTTAATGACAATCCAACAAAACAGACTTGAACTTAAGTAACATGGACAACAAATTTCAACTTGATACCACTTACTTGCTCAATACTTGCTAAAATTTCATATTGTAAAAGGTTCTTCAATAGGGCTGGGTAGATGTTGAACTCGAGGAAATTAATGAAATAATGACATTATTCAAACGCCCGCCTCGGCTTCTTAAGCTAGGCGCACACTGAAGTAGTGTGAAAGTGAAGTCCTCCGAAGATGAAGGCACTCATTTAGTTGTGGAAATTGCTAACCTTAATGTTAAAAATCAGAAGAAGTAAAACTATTGGGTTCATTTGTTGCATTTTTTCTTCGCTACGCGAATTAGTATTTGACCTTTCTTTTTATTTATTATTAATATTGTTATCATTATTAATTTGATTAATAATAATAACAAATATCGCGAACTCGAATTAAAAAAAGAACAAGACGATACAGCTCGACTATTGTTTTGCAAGGTAAGTCAATTCCGATTAAACTAAGAGACGAACAACAAAAAAAAGTTTAAGCCGTAGCTCGTTGATATGAGCCACCACCGCGGCTGCTCAGCTGGGCTGGGTTCAGTGGAGGTGAAAGAATTCGCGATAACGAGATTCAAATTGATTATCGATATAATCAATTTGATAAAGTGAAAGAACGTTTTTATTACAAGTACTGTAATAAAAAGTGGGCGCCAGAAATTTTTGTTCAAACTAAAATTAGTAAAATTCCAAAACTAATTATTGAGTGAAAGAAGATAATTTTTAATATTTCCACTAGGGAATTTCAAACTCAGCTTTATTTGGGAAACCTTGGGAGAAACCCAGGATAAAAACCCAAAATTTTTACAACGAAATAAAAGTAAAAATAAAATCGAAATATAAATGAAAACGCGGTTAGGCCTCTTACGATTAAAAAAATTAATACCCAAATAAACAAATTAAATTGGGCGTAAGTCAAATTTATCGCGACCGAAAGAACGAAGGTCCACTCGAATTTTAAATACACGAATAGTACAATTTTAGGCTTGGACAAGATGTTTGATTTACTTATCTTTTTATTTCTTTATCTTTGTTCCTCTAACTTCTCCTATGTACCGGATGTCGCTCCTCGAATCACTATCCTTTTTCTCCCCAAATGTTTATCCTCGATCTCCTTCCTTTTTTTCCCTTTTAAAAATTTCTCGGCTTTTCCTCGATTTTTTTTCTTTTTTTTTTTTTTGTTAACTTTCTCAAGAGTGCAAACAACCCTTATTGTGTTTATCAAAAAATACACTGAATCAGAGTTACCATTGCCGAGTTCATAGAAATTCATATCGCATTTTTCTTGGTTTCTGCTATGTAACTTTCAGGATTTAAGCTTTTTCGAGCTTTTAGTAGCAAATATTTTTCTGAGATTTGCGGGCAATTTTTAATGCTCCTACAGTCCTACGGCAATCCTGTAAGAGCTTTAAATTAAAGACAGCTTATTGAAATCCATAATGGTCAGACTGAAAGGCAAATATCCTATCTTCCCTGTACTGCAAATATAAATTGAACAGAGTATAGCTCAAAATACATTTTCTTCCTCTCTGGACCATTCGAGTCACTCACACATATACACACCCAGTCAATCATTTTCGCAATCATCGGTCACGGGACACCGGATTTCTGGAAACCTTTTTTATTTCACAGAAAACCACCGTTGTAAATCTCAAACGAAACTTTTCTCTCACACACACATTCACGGATTCAGCAAGTTGTTGGGTGTCTTCCCAAAACTTGCCGGATCTTAATGGCCGAGTTCAGACTATTATTAACTAAATTTATCTACAAAAACCAAAAAGAATCAAATCGAGAAAAAGCTTTTTCTAGGCACTTTCCTAGTTACAATAAACTACTCGCGAGTGTTTCGAAGAGCGAAGCCATCTTTGCCAACTAAATAATAATTCAAAGTGGACCTTTTTGAAAAAGACGAATTAATATATTTAGGAAAAGAATCTAAAAGTTGCTCTAATCGTTAGGGACCCTTACGCTTACAAAAAGAATTTAGGTTATTTTATAGCAATTAAAATTTAGGATGTTCTGTTGTTTTATTTGTTTATTTGGAGTAGGTAAGAGTCCGTCTGACTCGTTGCCTCTTCAGCTCATCCGCTGGCATTCGTTTTGTTCCATGAGACCACTGGTCTACATGTCAGAGTAATAGTTGAATCTCTGGAACCATTCGACTCGAAACCTGTATTTGTCACTTGTGCAAAATGCTGACTTAGTACACCAATGGTTAATGATACCATGGTTGCCCTCAACCTCGCCAGAATTTTCCAGCCGCAACCAAAGAAAAGAAGGAAATTACTTAAGTAAATAGATTTTACAGCTAATAAAACACCGCCACCTCTATTTTGGCCAGTCCGTTCGTAACAACGATCTTTACGAAAAACGTTGAAATCAGAATTGAAATATTCACTAGTGAAAATTTTTTCGTTTAACCATGTTTCTGTCAGGGCAATAACGTCATAAGAACAGTCAGCAGCAGCAGTAAAAAATTCATGAGACTTTGTTCTCATACCTCCAACATTATGATAATACATAGAAAAGTAGTTATTGGTTTCAGAAGCAGGAAATTTGTTGTTTATGTTTTTGCGACCTCCAGTGTTTTGCCAAGATCGTTTTTTGAACGGCTTATAAATTGTTTAATTTGAACTCCTATTGGCCATATAGACTCTCGAAGCACATCATGAAAAGATCCCGCAGGGACCCCAAGTTTAAAATTTATGAAATGGAATGATGAAACATCCGCATCTTTTTTAATTAATTTAGAACAAACCAAACTATTCGATGGCAAATTTAGTTTGTGTGCAACAAAATCAATAACATCTTTTTCAGTGACTGTATTCATTAATCGAGAGATGTGAATAAATCGAAGCCTAGGTACAGATGGAAGCGATGCGACAGCGTTAACATCGCTGCCTACCAGCTGTTTTTGTTTTTTGTTGTGCTTACCAGAAAATCCAATGTGTCCAGCAACAGCTGCAGGGGCGTTGGCAGTATCAACTTCGACACCATTAACAACAACACTATCAGCAACTTTAGCATCAACAACAACAACAGCAACATCTTTAGCAACTTCAACCCTTTCAACATCAACACGTGTTTCAGCAACTCGTATTTCAGCAGCATCATCATTTTCACCAATTGCTTCACATCCATTTTCGCCACCAGCAGCAGCAACAGCATCACCTTCGATCGCATCATTGAAATCAACATCAGTAGCTTGGGTAGATTTAGCATCAACATTTTTTTTTTCAACATCTGATGTGGTAGAAAGAGACACCAAACCGATCTCATTGCAAGCATCGGTATTAATCTGGCTCCTGACGGTAGAATTTGGAGTTGATTTTGTTTGTGTAGGAGTGAGAAATGATTTAGCGGGAGAAAGAGAATTTTTAGTTAGAATTTTATTTTTTAAAGAATTGCGATCTTGGGGAGTGGATGTTCCCGCAAGAGCAATCTTCCTTCCAGCAGTAATCGAAACCCGTTTTTCAGTCTCACTAACTTTGGAGATTCTCTGAGCACGAGTCTTATCGCGAACATGACGACTCGTATCCAATTTTGGCGGATTTGGATTAGTATTTGTGCAACTCCCAACTGCACTCTGAGAGTCTTCCAATAAATACACTGAGAGATCTCTCATTTTGTTGATACATATTTGCAGTGGAATATGCAAGCACTTATCACATTTAAAAAATAAATTCTTATTAGATTTTATAAGTTTCATGTCTACTTTGCTAATATTGCAGCAGTCCAAATGGGAGTCTTTGCCACATAAATCACATGTTAGAAAAAACAAATCGGATATGACTTTAAGACATTTATAACACTTTGAATTCATCTTTAAAGAAATTTTAAGAAGAGCAGAAAAAAAAACACAGCCGCTTCGTATGAAAGACAGTACAGAGTGCTCTCTGGATCAAAAATTAAAAATTTGGATTTTTCTGCGAATCAAAATAGGATTTAAGATTAAACGACCGCCAATTTAAACTTTTACTGACAAGATTAGGACGTCTGTATTTCAAAATAAAATGCACGACTGGATCGCACGAACTTGCTCTTATGTAATTGAAATACATTTTATGAAAACAAAACATGGATTTAATGAAATAAAAATTTTTAAATTCATGAAATTGCCGTGTGATTTCCAGAAGAGTATGAATTTATGCAAACAAAGCTCGAAAATCGTTTTATTAATAAAGTAATTTTTTATATAAGAAATTTCTTTAAATGTGGGATGCTCATTTTAGGTATTTGGTACTATAGATTATATGAAATAATTTCAAAAAATAATCGTTCACACGTTTTGAAAATATTAATTTTTCAAAAAAAAAACTTGGAATTTTTTTTTTTCAAAAAACCCAAAAAATATTTTTTTTCGAATATTTTTATATACAATATTATTTTAAACTTAAGGGAGCTCCTGCTGAAAATTTTTGGTGAAAATCGTTGGAGCCGTTAATGAAAAAGTCGAAAATCAAAAAAACGGTTCTATGATCGGTACCGTTAATAACATTTTGGCCCAAAATTTTTTTAGCCAAAATGTAGTCCATTCCCATAATATCACACCTATTTTTTTGTATCAAAATCGTTAGAGTCGTTTTCGAGATAAATAAGATTTTGCATTACAAGTGTATGGGGGACCGTTAGTCTTGGAGCTAAAAAAATTTCAATTTCCCCTCTAGGGAATCACCGAAGACCCTTAACTACCGAGATTGAAGAAAATAGCTGCAGTGGTTTAGGCTGTAGAGAGAGCGGTACAGACATACAGACGTACAGACATACAGAAATACAGACAGACGGAAGTGCGACCCACTTTATTCGTGTTCGCTATCATCGTAATGTCAACTTTATTCAAAATCTCGAGTTCATTTTATAGAAAAAATAAGTTACAACATTTTTTTTTAATTAAAACCCTAGAAGGGTAACCATATTTTGTACTACGTTACAGGTAACCATTCGTCGAATCGACGAAGTGATATTTAACTGCGCTGTTAAAAAAAAGTTATTAACTAATTCATGTGAAGTTAAATTATTTATGTTTACTAGTTATTTTTTATTAAGAAAAAAAAAATATATTTTAGATGACTAGGGTTACAAGAAAAGAGAATGCAATCGGAACAATGAGTAAAAAGATAAATGATAAAATAAAATTGATGTTCGTCGAAGCGACGAAGGTTACTCTTCTAGGGTTAAAAATATATTTTTGAAAATTTTTAATATTCTTAAATAGTTCTCGATTTTAATAATGTTATTGTATTATTAAACTGGTAATGGTAAATATTAAAACGTTGTTAGTTATATGCATTGTAGATATGACCCACAAATTCAAATTCATATCATTGAACTGTCTATTATATTTTATAGATAATCGTACACTCGGGCGTATGCGTACTTATTTAAATGTTGTTTATGTATCTATAGAATAACTAAGTTTTTAAAATTGTTTAAAAATTTTTTTAATTTAATGATTGTAAAAATAAGATCAGCTGTACCTTCTGAGGACAAAATTTGATCTTAAACAAGGACTTTCTACAAAAACTTACTACCTACCTTATAGTCCAGAAAATTACTCGACTACGAAAAACTACAAATTATCTGAATTTTGGAGAACACCTTAATTATGTACCTACATGCCTTAAAAACGTAGAAAAAGTTACCTTAATTTGGAACGTTGGAGCTAAGGATAAATTTAGTTTATTTTTTAATTCTCGAAAACTCATATTTTTAAATGTGAACAACTCTGACTTATGTAATTGTACATAAACAGGATTGAAATAACTTTTTTCGTAGAATCCAAAGATTTTTAGAAAAACATGCACAAACATTTTGTTGTAGTGCATTAAATTGGAAAAATTCAACAAAATTTTGTACATTTTTCATATGCTAAATTTTGTATGGTGTGCTTGGGTACATTTCCTCATTATAAAATAAATTTTTTGGGAGGTAGGGATTTGAGAAAGGCTGCCATTTTGAAAAAGGTGATATTTATTTTTCATATAATAACTTGTTTGTTTTATTTTCACAACAAACTGACGTACTCAAAACTTTTAGAGAATATTGGGGCCTATCGTTAATAAAATTTCCCTGGGAATTGTTCCCAACTTTCAAAATTGTAATCTCGAATAATGTCGAAAGTTTCCCTTGGAATTCATTGATATTGGGAAGTTTCATAGTGACTTTGGCTCTCATTTAAAAAGGCCAGTCGCCAGCTTACAATGAACAGTGCAGAAGTATTGACCTTTCCAATTTTCAAAGATGGGGAAAATTCCCAGGGAAATTTTGTTCACGATAGCCCCCATTAAAATATATAAAAATGTGATATAACGAACTTTTTAAGTTTTAAAATCATTTGCATAATATACTGTTGACTTTGTAGCCAAAAACTACTCGAATATCCTTTTTATCAAGGAACCTTTCAAGAACTTTCTTCTCAATATAATATAAGAAACGAAAACAACTAGAAAATGAAAAACACTGATATTTAGAAATATTTAAAATATTTAGATAGGATTGGTTACTTTTAAACCAAACATTCAAGATCTTCTTGCAGATCACATAGCACACGAAACCATTTCAGTATAGTTTTTGTAGGTTCTTGAATTAATATATTGTTGTGAACCTTGTGCCTTGATGAAGTCTGTATATATACTCTCCACTTGATATTCCATTTCAAGTATTTTAAAACTAAGTTACAAGACATTGTAAGGTTTGAAGCAGTCGATTTTCCAGAGACAAGTCAAAAACTTATCCATACCGAGGATCTAAAGTTTTTATCACCAATCAGGATCACAACACGTTCGTTTAGAGTTTCATCAAGAATTTCACCATACATTTTGCACCAGCAACACATGAAATACATAATTCCGAAATTTTTTAAATCTCTTATTCATTCTAAGTATCATCAAGATGTTTAAAATCTATTTCAAAATATCACGCCCTCAAGACTAAATTAATTATATGTTTCGTGTACCACACTTTTAAAACGCACTTAAGAGTCTTAAATGAATTCTGCCACGTTTTTTGTTTCAAATATATATTTTTGCGACTTAGAAAAATGATTTTACATTTTTAACGTGGGTATTCCATTTTTCCCAAAAATTTATAAATAAAACCAACTTTTAGATTAAATGAAAGATATAATGACAAAAAACCAAATCCAGATAATCCCTCAAGTTTTTTTTTGTTATTTAAGGATTTGTCCCGTTTCTTCTTCAATATAATTTTTTTTTAATATTTTATCATTTTCGAAGTCCAATATAATGTATGTATATGTATAAATATCATCAGTAGTCAATTGAAATTGCCTGGCCATGGGCTAAGCTTAATGGATTTTCCATTTAAGACTTTGAAGGACACTTTTTAAATGGAAATCAGTAAAAGCGATTACGTTTACGTAGGATAATATTTTCGAAAAGAAATGAGACCCAATTTTCAGTCAAAATGTAAATAACGAAGGTTAAGTGTTGAATTTCACTAAAACTTTAAGGATATACATACTTAAAAATATATTATAACCTTCGTCCATACAGACTTTTGGGATGGCTCTTTGGATGAAACGTATTCAATTTTATTTTTCGTCGAATTATTTATTAATAGAAAACGTTTGGCAGATTTGAAAAAGAATCTTTATTAATGAAGATTGTGGCTGATAAAAGTGGAATATAGTCCGACATAACATCTGAAAATATTGTTGTGTTTAACCTGTCCTTTCACCGCAACATTTGATTCGACGAAACGCTGTGCACTTTGTTGATGCCGATTTATCGAAGAGTCAGATTGGCATGAAAAACTAACCAGCTCAGTGTCCAAACTATGCGCTCGTTTTTCTTAAAAAGGAAAGCAAGTCTGAAAGTTTAGGGATTTCATTTGAAGAACAACAGATACACCATTTGCGTTGAGTGTATTAAGGAAGCTTAGCGACGACAATAGGCGTTACACATTCCACTTGTCAACCGGGAGCTTCATGACGAGCTCGATGGGACTCTTGCAGGGTGTCAACAATTGAGTAAGGCCTTTGCGTTCTCATTAGATACTGGTTTAATATGAATGAAGCGAGACACATAAACTTCGGCCAACAATTTTGGGTTATCAAACCGCTTCTTTAACGCATTCCCAATCTCTTCATATCCTCCTGAGTACTTACTACCAAACAAGGGTACCTTTGTGTCGTCCACTGCCTGAAGTTTGCTTAGCTTATAAGCTTCTGGATAGTCTATAGCATGTACTAACGTTTCGAACAAATTTTTGAATGCCAACCAATTATGCAACGATCCATCAAAGGAAGGCACTGCCAGAAGATCTAGTTGCAAATCGATATGAAGATAATAATCCAGTCCTGAATTTAGATCTAGACTCTAAAATCATTGTTTTAGCCTGGTTCCATAGCCTATAATATGCATCGAGATCCTCAATCTTGGCTTGATCAACCAAAATCTGATGATTGGTAATAATGTGCATGCACTGCCCTTAGTTCCTGGTAAAGCTGGGAAACATTGCATTCAGCATTTCATAGACGATCAGAAATACGCCTCGTCATTGCCACTAGTCGTTCGTAGATTGAGCTCTCCCATAGCCAATCGAACTTTAAAAGAATAGAGAAAAATATTAAATAAGAACCAGAAGACCACGTTGTTTAAATGACTTTTCAATAATGTCTCAATTCAAGAAAACCACAAACGGAAATACCTTATCTTCTAAGATCAAAAAAATGCCGGCTTTGATATTTGTCAAGTTAAATGTTTAGTGTTGTCAGGCATGTGTTTCCAAAATGGATGTGGATAGTCTGCATGCGGAATATATCACAAAAATATCACAAATTGTAAGAATTTATTGAAAGAAAAAAAAATTATAAAAACTCTAGGATGCCATTATTTTTAGATAAAATATTTTATTCATAACATCTTGTAGATTGTATTAAAAAAAATTTGATTATCAAGTTTTAAAAAAATCGTTTGGGGTTGTCTAAATATGTATTGAGTTTTCATTTATTTTAAATCCAAAAAAAAAAATGGAAAATTTTAATACAAAAAAATGATCCAAACTTTTGGAGAAGCTTTAGAATTAAGAAAATGGTCAAAATGAGTTGTAAGGTTCTTGAGCAAATAAAGATAAAAAAAATGGTTCTAGAGGGGGTACCATTAAAAACCGTTTTTCCATTTCCATTTTTTTTCAAGAATTTCTTATTTTATAAAATTCGAAAAAAACGATGTTGGGGCGAAAATTTTAAAATGATATCTACTAAGTTTGAAGAAAATTGGGCGGGCCGTTTAGGTTATAGTCAAACAAACTAACAGACAGACAGAATTGCCATTCGTACTTTTTTCGTCTTCGCTATAATCGTAAATAGCCAATGAATTTGTAACAACAATAGGCCTCACACAAGGTTGAATTTTCAGCACACTGCTATTTACCATATTCATAAACGACATTACAAATGAAGTAAGGGGTGGAATCATTGTGGAAGGAGTAACAATGCATACTCTATCTTATGCTGACGATATAGTCTTTCTATTTGATACGGTTCATCCTGTGCTTCTAAAATATATTACTTATATTTTTAATCAGATATCAACCACACCGTTCACACCGTGTTTCCTAGAAAAAGGCTAAAATAATTCCAATACTAAGAATTAGAGCAGTTCTGAGTTCAGACCTATCCTACCGTTTCTGTCGAAAGTTTTCGAAAAGAGCATTTTAAATCAGATGCAAATGCATTTGACCAGTAATGATCTTTTAAGCCCCGTTCAATCCGGTTTTCGTGCAGGAAAATTTTTTAAAACTGACCGTTGTGAAACATTGACTGTTGTAACTTCTCAAAAGTGTTCGACATAGTAAACCGATCCATTCTCTGCAATAAGTTAATATACGCTTTTGGATTTTCGTCTTAAGCCGTCCAACTCTTGGCTTCGTACTTGGATGGTCATCAGCAATATGTAGCTATTGGAAATGGTATATCACCATTTCTGGGGTGTTCCACAGGGCTCCATTCTCGGTCCTCTACTGTTTTCACTTTATGTAAACGAAATTCCTAAAATAATAAAACATTGTTTGCTGAAAAAGTTCAATTTTAATTCAGTTCTCGAACGGATACGATAAACAGTGCTTTTAGTAAGGTGAATAAAGATTTAAGAATAATTCAACAGTGGGCACTCAAGCACAATTCATCGCTTAATCAAGGAAAATCAAAGATTATTTACATTTAAAAGTCTAAATTGGATGCTTCCTCTTTTCCACCAATAAAATTAGGTCAAACATCTACCGAATATGTTGCTAAGGTTCCAAATTTATGGATAATCTCCAACGATACTCTCACTTGGTCAGATAACGCTGAAACAATTGGTCAAGATTACAATGTTCTAAGATATCTATGGTCCACTCAAAGTACATTGCCTACAAAAACTTAAATGGTACTTGCCAATTTTAAAATTGTTTTTTTTTTTCTGTTTTTATTTATTCGTATATTTGTATAATTATTGTCTATCAGTTTTTCTTGTATCCTTTGATTTTATATAAGAAAAACTCGGAATTTTTTGAATTTTTAGAGTTTTTAATATTCGTGTGATTCAAGCAATCTTAGGCTGGTATTCACCGAGCGCTCATAACTTAAGAAGCTCATAAACCTATTCACCAAGCAATATTAGTAAAGATCTACGAGCGCTCTTAAAAGTTAGGAGTGGTCCCGACCACTCCTAACTTACGAGCGCTCTCTTCGAAAGTTTGTTCGAAAATTCAAAAACTAAACAAACGACGGTGAGTGCAAAACTAAAACCAGTTATCATCACCAGCAACGCTCCCCAAGCAAAATACGAAATTGACCGAAGGATTCTCACTGCCAGCTGTCATTCAAGTTCGAAAACAGTTTGATTTCACAGTTTGGGTATGCCTGAACAAGAGAGGGTGGCTCTCATTTTCGAACTTCGAAAAACACTTGCGAGTGGTTGGTGAATACCGCACAGAAATTTCAAGTTAAGAGCCTCGTAAAGTTAAGAGCCGTTTAGGAGCGCTCGGTGAATACGAGCCTTAGTTTAGCAAAATTTGGTTGTGGTGACCCTGGTGCAACAGTTGTTTATGTATGAAGGATCAAATGTCAAGTTTGTTATTAAAATACATACATACATACATATGTAAACAATTACGAATGCATTTTCTCTTCCTCAAACTCCCAAAAGCATCTGAAGAGCTTTTGAATTATAACCTTATGTTAATAAAATAAACTAGAATCACACATAATATAATACTAATAACGAATGTATCTGAATCACATGTAACCATTGCATAAACATTTCAACATTAACTTCCTTTTTTGGATGACAAATTCAAATGACCATCACTACTTTGTTGCATTTTAATGGAAAATGAAAATAATTTTCCAAATTACCATAAATATTTCATATGGAAATTCTATTCTATGTACGACGTACGTATTGTTGGATTTATAATACCAGAGCAAGAGCAGATACATTGTAGATGTCCATTGCTGCAGTTGCATCACATTTCCTATTCATTGTTGCTTAGTAACTGGTTCTTCTAGGAATACAAATTTAGGTTATAATAATCATTATAGTTTTCCGACTAAGGAAACAATAGATCACAAAATGTTGCACACATATTTTAGAAACTATAACAATCCACGAATGTTACATTTACACGCAAGGACTTCTTTAGCATACAATCAGTAGTTTTCTCTTAAGCAAGGATACATGAATAGGAAAATTGTCTAAAGAATTTGTGTATAAGTTTCTTTTAAAATTTAGAAAAGACATAACTTATGAATACGAAAGTAGAAAAACTTATGCCAGTTAAAAATTTAAATGATCTACTGTATAAGGCAGGTTTGCTCATGAGGTTTATTTATTTATTTATTTATTTATTTAAATCAAGCTCTTTCATTATTTAAATCAAGCTCTTTCATTTTTAAAATTTAAAAATAAATTTGAAATTGAATATATAGATGAATTAACTTGTAAATTATAAAAGAAAATGTTTTCAAGACAATATTAGATATATGGGTTATTCTACAAACAATGGAATAAAATGTTACAAATTTCTGCACGCATTTTTGGAAGCCAAAAGACGTAAAAGTTGTTCTAGTTGATCATTAGAACGTCTCTTTGCATTGTTGAAAGCGGCCAGTAGAAAAAAAAATAAAAAAATGACGATTTTAAGGACATTTTTTTAAAAAAGGATGTTCAGGGGACTGAGTTTTAAGGGAACTGAATAAATTTTTATTATATATTAATATAGAAATTAAATTTAATTATTCTTCATAAACATACAAATTCATGGTTAATACATATAACTTAGCATTTTATTAAAAGAATATATTATATTTAAATTAAATATTTTTTTCTACTTAGAATTAATTTCAAATAAATTATATTCTTTTTAAAAATTTTAATAATATTTCGCAATGAAGTTCGAAGTTCAACATAACTAAAAATTTCTCAGGTTTCTGAATAAAATATCATTTGTTCATTTATTAGCCAGGGGACTGAGGTTTTTAATGGTTTTTGCGCAAAAAAGATATTAAGGTTTTGCCTAAAAAAAAAAATAAAAAAATATATATAATATTACCGTTTTATTTAACCTATACTTTAATGCTAACAAATATGCCTACTTACATACAAATTTGTTTTGTAAAAACTCACCAGATGACTGATAAACTATACGGGCAATTCACGACTTCTTCCACAAATGTCTTTTTCACAATACTAACATAAGAAACAGAATCGAGTTGCACCACGATTTTATTGTTAGGATACTTAGTACTTCAAATTGCCAGAACTGGAAACTCGATCGATATTCTTGTTTTTGATTTTTTCGACTGTTTCACTATTCCAAACTTCGGACTGATATGAAATGCGTAACTTCGGTAACACGTCAGTGGACTGAAAATCAGACACTTTGAAGAAGTTTCTGAGCAAAATAAAATAAGGTCATGCTAATAATATTTTTACGCCAGGTAGATACTCGTATCATTCATATTTAATTTTATAAAAAAAATCAGATTAAATAATTGAACGGATTTTAAAATATTTCTTGGGCCGCCGAAAATTCCATCGTTTGAAGAATCTACCGTATTTACATTTTCAAAAAATTTCAATTCTTTTTTTCAAAACTCAGTATTTCGAAAACCCCATGCTATTTTTTTTTTTAAATTTGATAAATAACAGTTTCTCAATATAATCTACAAGATGTGAGAAAAAAAAATGTTTACTTAAAAATAAATGTATCCACAAATGTTAAAAAATGGTTTTCATTTCAGGCTGGTATTCACCGAGCGCTCCTAAACGGCTCTTAACCTTACGAGGCTCTTAGGCCGGTATTCACCGAGCGCTCATAACTTAAGAAGCTCATAAACCTATTCACCAAGCAATATTAGTGAAGATCTACGAGCGCTCTCTTCGAAAGTTTGTTCGCTTGTGCGTGTACCACGCACGCATTTGACTCGAATCCATGTGACTAATGCCAAGTAGAAGAGTATCCATTTGCTGTCAAGACCAACATGGCAACATTCCACAACATTTCACAGTTTGGATATGCCTGAACAAGAGAGAGTGGCTCACATTTTCGAACTTCGAAAAACACTTGTTAGTGGTTGGTGAATACCCCAAAGAAATTTGAAGTTAAGAGCCTCGTAAAGTTAAGAGCCGTTTAAGAGCGCTCGGTGAATACCAGCCTTAACTTGAAATTTCTTTGGGGTATTCACCAACCACTCACAAGCAGGGTTGTCAGATGTGGCGATTTGTCGCCAAACAGGCGATTTTAAATTTCATTTGGCGACACGAAATTCAGTTTGCGATGTACTCCGAAAATGGCGATATTATTTTAGTTTGGCGATTTTTCTTCTTTTAATCGAAAATCTAATATTTTTTTTTGTAATTTGTTTAAACTTTCAATGTTTTTCATTGCCATTTACTGAATGGAGCCATCGAAGTACTAAATCGGAACGCACCCCAAAACTGAATTTCGTTTTCTTTTCCTTTCCTACAACAATGACGTTTAGCAAACTTCTTTCAGGGATTTTGCCCATAATAAAGGAAATGAATAAACTCAACACCTATTTTCAAGCTACAAATATCAACTTTTTAAAAGCACAAAAAGAAAATGAAATTGTTGCACGCTGCTTTGCAAATAAGGTTTTATCAAGTGTTCAGCCATTTAATTCTGACTGTGATGAAATATTACAATTAGTAACGAAGCCAGAAAACTTGATAGCTTTCAAAGATATTGATTTAGGGTCGGAATTTGAAAGAAACACGAAAGAAAGTTGTATTAACACAGAGCATCTGAATGAAGTTAAGAAGCAAATTAACAATTTCATTCTTGCGTTACTTGGAGAAATGCGAAAAGATTGTCTTAGTGCAATAAATTTTTTGTTTCGATTGGATATTTTTCACCAGGCGCTCATTAGAGCCAACTGCGACCCTGTTTTGAAAGTCTGTTAGCTTGATACCACCCAAAAATTTACAACTTTCTGAGTCTCAATGGGAAAAATTAATTTGTGTCAATTATTGGTCAAACGAATTTTATCCAGAAAATGTACCTGAAGATGACCCTGTGAAATTTTGGAAAAAAGTTTTCAAAACGACGAATGCCTTAGGACAACCGGAGTTCCTGGAGCTTGCGGAATTTGCATTGAGTGCACTTTCTCTGCCAGCAAGCAACGCAGTGGTCGAAAGAGCCTTTTCATACATGAATGCTATTAAAACAAAAAAATTAGTTCAAAATGGAAATTGAAGCATTAGATGCAATAATGAGAGTATGGATTCATTCCAAAGTCAAAGAAATTTGCTGCAAAAATTTTGAGCCGTCTGGTGGAATGCTTTCGGCATTTAATTCGAAAGTTTATGAAAAAAATTCAATTGACGAAGTTATTGACACTTGCATCGATTTTATTGGAGAAGAATAAGAATAAAACTTATTAATTCTTTTTTGTTTTTTCTTTTTCGGTTGAAGTTCCTTATACATAGATATGTTATGTAAAGTTGGTTTTTGTTTTGTTTTAAATAAAAGTTATATAATAATTACAAGTTGCATGGTTTAATTTGATTTTTATGATTTATGATTCAGTGAAAATTTTGAAATATGGCGATTTTTTGGCGATTTATATTTTACTTTTGGCGATTCCGAATTTTTGAAACCTGACAACCCTGCTCACAAGTGTTTTTCGAAGTTCGAAAATGAGAGCCACTCTCTCTTGTTCAGGCATACCCAAACCAGCGTTGCCGCCAAAAAAAAAATTTTCGTGCCACACTCTTTGAAAAAACGTGCCATTTGTGACATTTTCGTGCCATATGAAAAAAAAACTCAAGTTATTCTTTAAAAATAAAGTTTAATTAAATACTATTACTATTACAAACTAATAAACAAAAAATCACTTCCTCTATTCATGTATAGGTATTTTCCAGAAACAAGAGTTTTTGGCAAGTTCATAATAAGTAATAAGTATGTATTTTGTAACTACCTATTTCACATCACATAATGAGTACCTATTATTATTATTTAAAAATATAAAGACGTAATAAAGCTTTGTTATAATAAGTTAAATAAATAAATTAGCTGGAGGTTTGAAATTTTGATAATAATTATGAGGCTTAATAATTTCATAATATGGCATTATAGAATTAATTGTTTTGTATGACAGTCTGTTTTTGTTGTTAATGAACATTCCTTCTAGACTAAGAGCCCACAACAATTTTTGGGTGTGATTGATAACAAAAAATAATTAGCATAATTAGATAGGCCTTTTATAGTTATTTACAAATGTGAAATGCCCCTATTATGGATTACAACTCAACTTAGTTGAGTTGTCATCAACAAAACTCAACTCTTAGAGAACCAAACAAATTTTTCGTATTATGCAAGTCAACTAAAATCAATTGTAATGAAAAAATACGTTGCCGTCTTTTAGGAGTCGATTTGCTGTCAAAACAAGCTGCTCAACATGAAAAACATACAAAACCAAGAATAAGAAATTGTGTGATGGAAAGTTCTCTCGATTTGTTTTTCGGTGGCTTGGAAGATGAAAATTTCCAATGTAGCCAAAATAAAAAATAATATCCGTATATTTAATAAACTCATGTACACTTCCATTCCTAAGGTATCCATTTTTTTGATTCGAAATGGTTTTCCTAAAACAACCAACGTTCCTCAGCGATTCCACCAATTGTTAAACTTGCTACTGCTCTTCGTTTCATGAGCGAAGGAAGTTGCCAAAAGTGTAGATAGTGGCAAAGATTTTAATTTAGGACTGACTCAATCGATAGTGTCAGTTGAATTAAAAAAGTGGTAGATGTGATTGAGGAACTCATTTGTGGAAAATGGCTAAATGCTCAGCTAACATAGAGTAACAAGTCGTTCAAATTCTGATGGCCATGTTGTTTTCAAACTAAAATACACTCATTTCATTCTATTTTTATTAAAATTGTTGTTTAACTTACTGTTTTGTGTCCATATTTTTTATCCGAATGCAGATTTTTTCATTAAAATGTTCTACACAACTGCTTCGAACCAGTTGTCTGATTTTGACGCTTATTACAACTGAAGCACAACTCAACTTACTTACATAATACGAAGAGACAACTGAAAAGTCGACCATTTTGTTAGTTGTCTGCTAATCGACAACTGGTTGTGCTTTGACAGTCAACTGGTTGTGATCGATAATACCAATTTTAAGAATTACAACTAAACTATAGTTGAGTTGTCTTCCATAATAGGTGGGAAAGTCTTTCATACACTAGTGGCAGCAATAGTGCACGATTGTGCATCGAGTATGCAGTTCTTTCCAAGTCCAAATAATTGTGATAACAACTTTGCCAAAATGTAGAGTTAAGCCCCTTGATTGAAAATATCGAGGTCCAAGAAGTTTTACACACAGCCTTCTGCCTGCCAGACGCGATAAAAATTGTCTACTTTTTGCATTAAAAAGGCCACCTTCAAAACGTCTTAGACCTCGATATTTGCAATCAGGACACTTAGCTCTTCATTTTGAAGTTATGGCAAATTTTGTATCCCAATTTTTTAGACTTTGGAAAGAACTGCATACTTGATGCACTATAATGCACTATTGCGCCCACTAGAGTATGCAAGACGTTCACATTTATAAATAACTATAAAAGGCCTATCTAATTATGCTAATTATTTTTTGTTATCAATCACACCCAAAAATTGCTGTGGGCTCTCGGTCTATTCGTCAATATTGTTTCTTAATTTGTACAACTTAACCTAGAACGTTTTTGAATCTTCAAGAAAAATACTTTCGGCTAGTCCAATCTCAAAAATTTTTCTTATTTCACCAAAAAGAAAATCTTTCTCGCACTCTAATAGATGAGAAAATTCTGATACTAAAATATTGAAGGGTGGCAAAATACTTTGAATGTTTGGATTATTTTTTTAAAAAGGTTGGGTCAATTATCTTAAACGCATTTAGGTAAAATAATGAAAAAAAAGTGCCATATTGAAACTTTTCGTGCCACCGTGCCACGAGCAAATTTCCGTGTCAAAATGGCACGATCGTGCCACATCGGCAACGCTGACCCAAACTGTGAAATGTTGTGGAATGTTGCCATGTTGGTCTTGACAGCAAATGGATACTCTTCTACTTGGCATTGCTCACATGGATTCGAGTCAAATGCGTGCATGGCACACGCACAAGCGAACAAACTTTCGAAGAGAGCGCTCGTAAGTTAGGAGTGGTCGGGACCACTCCTAACTTTTAAGAGCGCTCGTAGATCTTCACTAATATTGCTTGGTGAATAGGTTTATGAGCTTCTTAAGTTATGAGTGCTCGGTGAATACCGGCCTTAGTTTCGTTTAACTGACATTGTTTTCTGATCGGTTTGTTACATTTCTCTTTCTTTTACTTTAACTTGTAAATGCATTTTATTTAATTTTTGTATTTTAATTAATTCTATTTTAACCTTAAGTTTTATATAACAATAATTGTTAATTGTTTTTAGTCGTAAGTCAATGCCATTTATTGTATGTCCATTTTAAGTATAGGATAAATATTAAAAGAGATATATTGAATTAATTATAAATATTATTATTTTAATACTTTGTAAATATGTTATTTATTCCTTAGTTTAAATTATGTATACAATCTTTATAAAGTTATGTAATTTGAATGACGAAATAAATAAATAAATAAAGCTTTGTTGTAAACAAGATGTAAATCTTAAAATCAAGAAATACAAAATAAATAAACACAAGTACAAATACAAAAAACAAATAGGCATACATAGCTAAAATAATGGCCTCATCCTATTGATAGGCAGTGTATTTATAAGTCCGTATTATGTTCTAAGGCTTTGGTTCAAAATAAAAACCTTTTGAAAGCATAGTTGTAGCTTTTTCTATTTATTATATTTTGCCTGTGGTTTTATTTTTTATTAATTTAAGCAAGTATAATTAACTTGAACTCAACTCGCTACCAAATGAACCTTATGGCAAGTCCATTCCTTCTATTAGATTGTAAACCTCAACTCATTCTGTCCGTGGTACAGATTTCCACTGTCCGCAATTCAATCAACTATGCATGTACATATTTTTATATTTTATTTATTTTTCAAACAAAAAATCCATACTCCAGTTTTAAATATAAATACATACATATTTATATAAATGCGGATAAGGACTGGGTCATATGTACATATATTAGGTTATATTCGATACAAACCCTGAACTTTTTCTGAGTGGATGCAATTGCAGATTTCGAGTTTAGCGTTTATGAATCTGTTTATTAACTTTTTGCACAAGGACCCTCAAGGCAAAATGGTGTTTTTTCATTGTTGTTGTTTGCTGTTATTTGCATCATACTATTGCCAAGTGCCAGTTCTATAAACTACAGTATTGTACGGATGCGGATGCGAATGCTGTGAGAATTATACTTTGAGTTCGTTTCCGATATGGAAGTAGCACTCGTTGCTTCACGAACAGCAGAGCAGTTAAGAGCAGGGATTACGTACAAAAATGAGATTCCAAACTTTTGCTATGGGTTACTGCACAAATGTATAAATAACAAAACAATAATAAACCCAAAGATACAAAAAAAAAATTAAATACAAAAGCAATGAATGAAACCGGCAACGAGATATAAGCTTAAAAAATATTATTATTGCGATTACGTTAATTTAGTTTTGATATAGTTCAGTAAATGAGTTTATACGAATTATTTATTTTTGAAGAAATATGTACTTTAGTGGTTAGATAAAATTTAGTTTTTTTGTTAATTTTGATTATGTTTGTAATATGTGTTTGCTACGTCTCAAAGTGGGGCAAATTGGCCATTTTATGATATTAAATATTTTATAATGTAAAAATAAAAAATGTTGCCATGATGGCTGTTTGTGTTTCATATCAAATATATAGTGTAAATATAGTTAATAGAAACACTTTGAAATTTCAGAAATGTTGAATAAATAAACCCATGATCAAAAATTAATTTTTTTGAAGAATTTGAGTGTTCTGAAATTGAATTCGAAGCTTAAAAAAATTCCAGCACTTCACATTTTCGAGGTACTATTACAATATTAAACTTGAACAGAAAATGTTTGTTGATACTTTTGACTTTTAAAGTAGGTAATTTATTTTCATATTATTAAATAAATAAATAACAGGGAGATGATGGGCAAGGGTTTTTCTTAAAAAAAAAACTTTTGATTGCCAGCAAATTGTTAGGGCGCAAGGCACTTCATAAATAGAAATTTATCACCACTATCATAAGGCTCTAAAAATGTTTGTGATTTTCGGATTGCTCTAACAATACCCTTAATTTTTGTATTAATTAAAAAATACTGTTTACTGTAAATTTTAAATGCGGACTACGACTTGCAAATATGAGATATCTTGTTTTAAAAAAAATTAGCGAACAAATTTTCATGTACATTTTTGTATTTCAAACACATTTTTACTTGCGATTTATAGGTACTCTAAGGCAAGTGGGGTGGCCGTGGCGCGATGGATGTGTGCTCGCCTGTGAACCTCATGATCACAGGTTCGATCCCTGCCGTCGTCTATGTCGTTTTAATTCCATTAAAAACCTTCTAAAATTGTCATCAATGAGTTGCTTGCTTACTCATTGCATGTTGTTTAGGCATAACACTAACAACATGTAATTGAGTTAAACTAGTATGCCCAACAAGGATGAACATGAATAAAAAATAATGTGAATTATAAAAGACATAGAAAAAGACACGGCATTTCTCCGCTTTAGCAAAGCCGCCATCCCCGGAGATAAAAATATCTGAGACAACCACCAACAGTCTCAGAACATCGTGCCACACATCTTTCCTATCCTTCTCTCTCTTCATTGGCTGCACGCCCGCGCTGTGTTGAAACATTTAAAGGGTAATCATAATCCCTTGAGCGCGGGTAGATTATAAAAAAAAAAAAAAAAATATAGCTAAGTCTACTTAATAAATTAAGAACTTGGTTTACTTTAAGATCTTATTACTTTCACGGATCTAAGACACAGGGTTTTTGTACGTAATGAGAAATGGACTCAATTTTTTAACATTTATATTTTTGATGGGATTTAAAAACTATTTGCAAAGAATTTATTTTTTTCAGGTGAAGCTAGTGGCATGGAATTCTAAGAACGCATATCAATATAATTTTCCACATGAATTTTTGTATATGAATTATATAAAGGAAAATGAACAACTAAGAAGTCCCACTGCTCTACAATATTTATTTATTATAAGAATTTTTGAGACCCTGGGTGGATGCTGCTCCCACTGAATAGAAAATTCCAAATTTCCGATTTTTCATTTGAATAAGTCACAAAACTTGCCGTTGTGCGAAGGTAATTTTTATAATCTGTCAGTTACGGCTTAAGCGATTTTGATGTCTTTTATCTAAGAAAGCACTAATACTTCCAGAGTTGAAATTTGGTGAAACGCCTGTTCTTGTTCAGCTCAGCCAGAAAAATGTGCATTTGAAATTTCTGACTTTATTGGTATTTGAGTTAGAAAGGAGTCCAAGACCGTCTGAGTTTGTTCTTCTAAAAAGGGTGTACAAATTGGGGTCCTCTTCCAAATGCTCTGTAGCCCATTCAGCGAATAATCGGCGTTTTTTCTATGGTCATGAACTGAGTTAGTTGGATCTTTTTACGGGCCCATGTCCTAATACGAAATTCGCTAAGGTGAAGTCTGCGAAAGGCCGAGTTTTGTGCACCGTGAGGAATTAACTGCCTCGGGACCGCAGCGATGTTTTCGGCGCCGATCTTGCGTTCCCTTAAAACGAATGATGACTGATGGATTACCATGCCGGTAATCTCAAGTTTAAATACGCCTAACGTGTGCAACTTTTGCACTTTCAAATACTCATTTTGATAACAAAGTCAGCACTCGACAATGAATGAATGAATTTGTATTGGGGGGTTATTGCACTACGACCTTGAGATCTATTGTGCCCCATTCGACAATACGATTCTACAGTTTTTATACTTTCTGGAGAAACCTACCAATTTTTCAAAATATCTTGCAAATTCCATCATTGACCGATAATACCGTACTGGAAGTCATTGAGTGTGTGTATGTATTTTAACGTGGTGGAAATTACTATGTTGCACTAGTGTGCGTATTTTGATGTATGACGTAATCCATGCCTTATTGGTTTTTCAGCTTGTAAGCAAACTGGATTGACGCCAAGGTGTCATACTGTCGATTTATTTCAAATTTCTCCACGATTGCTCACACTCTTCGCTGTCGTCTGAAGAAACACAAAAAATGGTTCCATTCTTAAAAATGTCAATCGAGTTTTATAAAATTAAAAAAAAAACTAAAATCTAACTTTAAAAACCGTACTTAATTTTGATGCTAGTCCTTATGTTATAGCTGTTGTATTGAGTCACAGTCTAAACGGAATCTAAATGGATTACAGCCAATTGGACCGTGAGGTCCTTCCAGTCTAATTTGGTATCAGATAATCAACAAAGGATTACAGCATGACATTCAAAACCAATGTGCATCTGTGTCTCCTTTTAAATCCTTTCGAACTTTCCGAAGCGCGATAACATTTTCGAGATATTTCAAATATTTTTTCTTTTATTTAAAAAAAAGTTTTCGAATACCTGATATTTCGGGCTCGTAACAAAATTCAAATGCTAAATATTTTTTGGTATTTCAAAATCAAAGCTTGAAATTACCCTCTTAATTGCTTGAGAGATCACAAGCTTCAAAATGGAAAGACGAATGTTTACTATTTATTGAAATGGACGTTAATAAATTAAATTTCTCTTATAATGATATGTAAGATATCTTAAATACAACTCACATCATGCTGGATTCCTAATCCTAGATTAAAGTCTTTCGAAACAACTGTAGTTTCATTATGGTTTATCCAGGTTTGTGTTTTCAACTAAAACCAATGCCAACCTTTGAAAGTTTTTTTTTTTTTTTGTTTTTCAAACTAAACCTGCAACATCCACCATCAAATGTATACAAGATTAAAACCTCAAGAAGCCGCAAGGCAACATCCGACTCATAACGTTAGATAAAGTGAACTTTTTTCCCGGGGCAGGATTTCGACTTTTAGATTAAATTGAATAGAATCTCCCCTAAAAACTGCTCCAACGACCAATATACAGAAGCAAAACTATTTTTCTACTATAAGATGACGAAGAGAATCCAAATGTACATAGAAGAGTAAGTTGTCAAATACACCTGACTAACTAATCAATTCGAAGAGTCTTGGGGTTTTTCTTCTTTTATGGTTAAGGTTTAGTCTTTAGCTTTAGTTCATTTCCTAAATTGAAATATTGTAAAACTTTCAACGAACAACAGTAAAACTAACTAATACAACGTAAGGTTGAAAATTTTAAGGATTTTCGTGGGTTTGCTTTGAAATTGAAACCAGCATGAAACTTTCGCAGGACATTGTAGTATCTTAGTTGGTGTTGAGGGTAAGTGTAGAAAGATAAATTTCACCCTTTCAAAAGAAATTCGAAATACAATGAACTTTAAGAAAATTTTAAAAGCAAACTTCAGGTGGTTGTTGTTTGGTACTGTAATTGACCGGATGCACCTTCATCAAAGTAAACTAGGAACTTCTTTACCTGTTAAATGCTCAGCTTGCAAAAAAAGGAACTTGTGTGGAACTTCTTATCCATTAAATTGTTTATCTGATTACAGAAGTCTCAGATTCTCATATTGGTTGTCAGATGCACGTCCTTGTTGTTTGGATGTGGATTTAGAATGGCAGCGTATGATAAGCTCATTAAATTCTGATCTCGATAGCATCATCAAATGGGGAACGAAAACCTGCTTAGAACTTAATGATTCATAAGCTCAATACTGTCTTCTGTCTCTAGAGTAGTGGTTCTAGTGAAATAGCCAGTTGCATTCCTCCTCGCAATACTCGAGCCTCGGGGGATTGCTATCAGTGTACCCTTGAGCGGCCGTGCTGTGGAATTCAAAGATTAATTATTTAGCCATACTACACGAATGCGGAATGCTTTAGCCGGACCCTACAAAACCAATGCGCATCGATATTTTCTTTTAAGTCCTTTCCAACTTTCTTTACCGCTCGCACTGTGTTTAATCATTTCAAGGGTGATCATAATCCCTTTGGTACACGCTAAATTATAAAAATAATATGCATAACTGGGTCCCACAAACTTGCTCTTATGTAACTAGAAGACTAAGAATTTCAAAAATGAATCTTATTAGATTCAAACTGCGTTCATAAGGATAAAATTCATTTTTAAATTTTAAAAATATTCGAAATACCACTACGTCCTCACTCTCAAAACTAGTTATCTATGTCACTCCCTATGTCAGCTCACTAGATAAAGCCAATTTGCTTGCAGCACAGTTTGCTAGTAATTCGACACTGCCAGATAGTGTTATGACTCCTCCTGTACTTGAGAACACAAACTTTTCCATGGGACCAATCTATTTTCGTACTCGTACAATTGCAAGAGTCCTGAAAGATCTTGACATACACAAATCAGCTGGCCCAGATAGTATCGCTCCCATTGTTTTGAAGATGTGTTCTTCAACGCTGGCAAAACTATTGCTTAAGCTTTTCCATTTGTCCTACTCTACTGGTCTCTATCCGAGTGAATGGAGTATTTGTACAGCTTATCCGCTCAATACAAGTCGTATTGGATGATCTCAAGTTTGAAATTCATAAAATAAATGCTGGTGTACCCCAGGGCTCCGTTTTGTCTCCGACTCTCTTCCTCATGTTTATCAACGATCTCCTATCTGAAACTTCTAATCCATTATAGTGTTTTGCTGATGATGGTACCCTCAGCTTTTCATATTCGTTTCAAGATTCATTTCCTTGTTCTTCGGAAGTGGAACTTGAACGGAAGCGTATCACAAACTCGCGAAAGAATTTAATGCTTCAAAAACCCAATGTCGTTATATTCTATCTTCTATCGTTGAGGCCAAATCCTCCCCTTATGCCACTATCCATGATTCACACCGGCATTGAGGAAACTGAAGAGCTTTCCGTTCTTTATGCGCATCACAGACCACCTTGTGTGGAATGATCACATATTCGACGTCGCAAAAAAACGCTGCTAAGTGCTTAGGTTTCCTTCGACGATGCAAGAAATTGTTCACCCCTTCTGATCTGTTTGTAATTAATAAAGCCAGGTGATCCAATAACTTTGTCCCTCGGATAGAATTAAAAAAAGAGTATTATAAACACTGTTCTAGTGAAATAGCCAGCTGCATTCCTCCCCTTAAGCAATTTAACCGCAATACTCGCGCTTTTAGGAACGCTCATCAGTTTACGTACTGTAAAATACAGAGATTTTTTCCTTAGTCGGAATACACGAATTTGGAATGCTCTACCCAGCTCTATTTTTCCTACCCGTTGTAATATTAAAAAATTTAACACTAATATGCATCGGTATCTCCTTTTAAACCCTTCCTTGTTTTCCTGAGGCTCGTATTGTGATAATCATTTTAAGTGTAGTAATAACCCCTTGAGTGCGCGCTAATTTTATAAAAAAAAACAAAAAAATTTAAATGACTTAAACAACTCCTTTAGTAGATGGAGCTAAAAACGGCATAACATGTGATTCAAGCAAATATTAGTTTATACAAGAACCAAAATTATAAGTCATTGTAGTGTTTTTTTTTTTTAAATAAGCTTTAACATACGACATTTTTAAAACATTTTTAAAAACCAATTTTTGTACACAAACTTAAAGTTTTTATTAATGTAGGAATAAAACTTAATTTTCAAAAAAAAAAAAAATAGAGCCGTTTTTGAGATATCGAATTTTCCGAGTAAAATTATTTCTTTTTAAGTTTCGAAATGGAATGTTTTTCAAACTTTTAAGAAGCTTCTCTATAAAAAAAACTTCATTAAAATCCGTTATGCCAATAATGAGAAAGTAATATTCGAAAAAATGGTTCTGTGGTACAGTCAGTAATGTCTTAATATGTATTGTAATATTTTTCCTAGGTTCTTTAAATAAAACTTATTATTCTTTTTAGAATTTCTTCTTTATTTACACTTTTCAAATCAAAACGATAAATCTCAATTTATAAAAAACTCCAATACTTTTATTCAAACTTAAATCACACTTCTTTGATAACACTTTCCGCAATCCAATAATTCAGTTTTGCACACTTTCATAGTCGAAAATAAACTGTCTTACGCTCTCCGCGAACACTCCCTTATATACTCAAATTAGTTGTTCTCGAAGGTTCTTGTCTTGGAATGTTTTAGTTGCTTGGAATAAGGGGAAATACATATGGAGGTTCTTGCTTAGAATAATCTAGTTGTTTGGAATAAGGGGAAATACATATGACATTGGAAAAGAGTTTTTTTTTTTGTTCCTTAGATAAAGTAGATATCCAATTTTCAACAGATGGCGCTGTAGGAGTATAAAGCTCTGTTCGCAACAGTATCAATGTTTTTACTTGCGATTATGTAGGTACTCGTACTATAGGGCAAGTTCTGCATTTGGAAAAAAATCGAACTCGAGATTTTGATCAAAGTTGACATTACGATGATAGCGAAGACGAAAAAAGTGGGTCCGACAATTCCGTCTGTCTGTCTGTATGTCTGTATGTCTGTATGTCTGTATGTCTGTATGTCTGTATGTCTGTATGTCTGTACCTCGAACTACAGCCTAAACTACCGGAGGTATTTTCTTCAAACTCGGTAGTTAAGGGTCTTCGGTGATTCCCTAGAGGAGAAATTGAAATTTTTTTTTTAGCTCCAAACCTATGGGTACCCCCCGTACACCCGTAATACAAAATCTTATTTATCTCGAAAACGGCTCTAACGATTTAGATAAAAAAAATTAGGTGTGATATTATGGACATGGACTACATTTTGGTGAAAAAAAAATTTTGGGGAAATGTTATCAGGGGTACCTGTCATAGAACGGTTTTTTTGATTTTCGAATTTCTCACCAACGGCTCTAACGATTTTAACCAAAATTTTTATGCAGGAGCTGCTTTGCATTTGAAAAATTATAAACTAAAAATTTTTTCGAAAAAATAGTTTTTGGATTTTTATAAAAATAATACAATTTTTTTTTTGAAAATTCAATATCTTGAAAACCGATACACGATTAAATTTTTAAATTACGTTTTAAAATGTATTTTATTAAATACTAACAATTTGCATATCAATTTTTTTTATAAAAATTTTAAGGAAAATTTAGTACACAAAAAACATGTTTCAGTGTGTCTGTATGTCTGTACCTCTCACTACAGCCTAAACCACTGGACCTATTTCTTTCAATCTCGGTAGTTAAGAGTCTTCGGTGATTCCCTAGAGGAGAAATTGAAATTTTTTTTTTATCTCCAAAACTAAGGGTACCCCCCATACACCCGTAATGCAAAATCTTATTTATCTCGAAAACGGCTCTAACGATTTTGATAAAAAAAATTAGGTGTGATATTATGGACATGGACTACATTTTGGGCAACAAAACTTTTGGGGCAAAATGTTATTAGGGGTACCTGCCATAGACCGGTTTTTTTATTTTCGACTTTGTTATTAACGGCTCTAAGGATTTTAACCCAAAATTTTCAGCAGGAGTCCCCTTAAGTTTAAAATAATATTGTATACAAAAATATTCGAAAAAATATTTGTTGGGTTTTTTTGAAAAATTTTTTTTTTTAAATCAATATCTTCAAAACTTATGAACGATTATTTTTTGAAATTATTTCCTAAAATCAATATTATTTAATACTTAAAATTCGCATCCCACATTTCTTTCTTGAAAAATTTTAGAGAAATTTCTTATATAAAAAATTTATTTAATAATAAAACGTTTTTTTTTTTAAGTTTATTTGCATAAATTCATACTTTTCCGGAAACCAGACGGCAATTTTATGCATTTGAACATTATTATCTCATTAAATCCATGTTTTATATTTATAAAATGTATCTTAAATTCCAAGGTACTTTTACATAAGAGCAAGTTCGTGCGATCCAGTCGTGCATTTTATTTTAATTATAGATCGTCAAAATTGGGTGAAAAAATATTTCTATAAAAAATTCTGGGTGCCATCAAGATTAAAAAAAAAACAAGCAAGTGGGTTTTGAAATATTGAGTTTTCGAAAAATATTTTAATTTTTTTTTAAGCCCAACCATAAAAAAATTAATCACAATCAGT
This sequence comes from Philhelius festivus, assembly GCA_963931855.1. Classification (NCBI taxonomy): domain Eukaryota; kingdom Metazoa; phylum Arthropoda; class Insecta; order Diptera; family Syrphidae; genus Philhelius; species Philhelius festivus. The sequence goes on along the minus strand of OZ007555.1, from coordinate 213,056,971 downwards.
TTTATATTTTCTGAGGAAATCAAAGGTTCCATTGATAGCCATTTTTCGGAATTTTTTCTTTTCAAGCATTCAGTTTTATATTTAGGTTTGAAACGCAGGTGTTCTGCTTGCTGCGGTGTTGTTGTTATTTTTTTTTTTTGTATAAGTAGAAGCTGCAATGAGTGGTTCAAGAAAAAAAAAAAAGAATTCTTCCCAACTTAAAGGCAAAGCCAAGCAACCGTCTGTGACGTCCAACTTGTCTATTGCTAATGGCTAGGGGTAAGGAACAGCGGAGGAGAAGAGCCATCCAACTTTACGTTGTATGATAACTATTTCGCTTTATTCAACAGACTGCAAGGATTTTCAAGGTTTCAAGGTTTTTTATTGAACTTAATTTATATACAATTGTGAAACTTGAGGATAATATGTATAGGGTAGAAATTTGTTGGCACATAGGGGGCCTAACTTAAAAAATGACTTAAACTCTAAAAATTATAATATTTGTAATGTACATGGTTCAAAATTAGCATTATGATAAATTGTCTTGGTTTTTGACTCGGGTTGTTCAGTCCCGGTTGTCCAGATGTCCACTGCAAGGATTTTACAATTTCTTGGCTCTTTTATACTAAATTTTAGAAATTTTGTAAATTGTAAATTTCTTATACAAAATATGTGTTGTTTTTAAGTTTAATTGACACTTTTCAAATTTACTTGAATATCTATTCAAATATGTGCTGATTATAATTTTAATTATGTGATTTTATTTATTTATATGTTTGTGTGAATAATTCAGTCTTTCCTTCCATCGATTTCTGAAGTCTGATCAAAATCTCGAGTTCGAGTAAAGTGTATTTACTATACTATAGTAAATAATAGATTTCCACTATTTTCGAAAATGGTGGATGATTTTTTCTCAGATTTCGTCTTGTTGTTGATCTTCATTTTAATTTTTGTTAAGAGTTCATGAAAACCTATACAAATCCGATGGACAAAAAAACCATTTAGCACAGCTTCTAACATAACGGTAACATCTATTCTTAAGACCAAATACCAACCTGCATTTCATTGAGCTCTTCAAAATTTCGTATTCAAACTTTCACAACTTATAGATTTATATTTTGAAAAGTTTGCTTTTCAGGGAGCAGGTTCCTCTGCATTTTGGAATCTTCGGTAATTAAGCTTTCGTAAGAATCACGACAAAGAACTCTTATAGCTATCGATGTTAGTTTTTATCTAAAGTTTCTTGTATCTCTCAAACTCAAAATTAACTACATATATCAAAAACTCTTTACTCAAAATAAACTTAAACTTTCATAACACCAAGTACCTATACCTGCAAATAAACCGACACACTATCCCTATAGATATATCTTTAAGGATATGGATATTCAACAATGCGCCAGTTATGACTGAATACCGACATAATTGGCTAAGAAAAGTCCTTACAGAATCGGTATACTTGAGTATTGGTTTTAATTACGAAACTCTCACCTTGAGCACGTACTTGAGCTTTCCCTTGCTTCTTGACTGCCAAGCCAGCTATAAGATACTCGTATGATGAGGGTGAGTGCGAATATTTCCTCTTCGAATCATTTTGCAGGATAATCAAGTGGAACATTATATACACATTTATGTATGAGAACGGAAAATATTTGAGAAATACACAGGAAGTATGATATTAATGTATGAAATAAAGCAGAGATGTATAAATAGGGAGACACAAAAAAAAACTATATCAACAAAACAAAATTACATATCCCAAACACAAACAGCTACAGCAGGAAGGATATGCCATAAGAGTGCTGATGAACGAAAGCAGAAACTACAATAGACCAATATTTTGTTATCATCCAAAGTTTAATCCTTTCAATGAGTTTTCGTCTAGGGAGCTTGACTTCGTTGAAGTAGGGATTTCTCTGGTGAAGCTTTTGTATATGGACATAGAAAGCGGGTTTAGTTTTGTTGCTGTTCGACAGATAACACAAATCTCTTTTCTCAAACTTCCTTTTACTGTATCTACTGTGTCATTATACATATAAAAACGGATATTCTTAATAAGCTTTTTTTATGAGGTTTTTGCTCACGATGTTTCTGTAGATACTTCATTAGATCAACATGTGTTGGGATAGATACATATACTAATATGCATGTTGTTTCCATTGGAGTAATTAGTCATGGTGAAGAACGGACATAAAAGAGTGAAACAAATTCAAAAAGCTTAATTGTTCCTCAAAATATTCGTAAATATTATTTTTAAAAATGTACTTATTTCTGTTATACAATAATTGCGGGTGATGTTGAAATGGAACACAACAAGGCATTAACAAGTTTTTCTTTTTAAAAATTACCCCTCGACTTCTTACGGTGGCACGTACCTGAGTTGTCAAATTTTCAATGACTTCGGCAAAGATACGAATCACCTTACCCTCAAATCGTTCATGTAGAATGTCAATTGTGGCGTCTGCTGTGTGCTACGTAGCGCTGTGTTGCCGGAACCACATGTCATCTAGGTCCATATCGTTCGATTTGGGCTATAAGAAATTGGATATGGGTGATTCTACAAACACTGGAATAAAATTGTAAGCCAAAAGTCGTAAAAGTTGTTCTAGTTGATCATAAGATCGTCTCTTTGCGTTGTTGAAAGTGGCCAGTTAAAAAAAAAAATAAAAAATGACGATTTTAAGGGCATTTTTTGAAAAAGAATGTTCATGGGACTGATTTTTTTCCAGGAGACTGACAAAAAAATAATTATCTTTAATTTTTGTTTTTTTTTTTCTCCAAAATATGATTTAAATATATGTACATTGAAATATAGAACTTAAAAATACTTAGTCTTAATAAACATAAAAAAAATCATAGTTATTACACATAACTTAGCATTTTATTTTATTATAATATTTTAATTAGTTTCTCCTACGAGCCTTAGAAATCTTGGTGACCAATTTCGTTGGGCTTGAAGTATCTGAGTCTGATCCGCCATAATGATCATCAAAATTTTCTGTTAATTTTGCAGGATATTCTATAATGCCCAAAAGGTAATGCTCACATTCAAATGAATTCAAATTACAGAAACATGTACCGTGTACCTGATGGACTTTAAGAGTGCCTATGAAAGGTGTCAAAATCGGTTGATCAATCAAAATTAATCTTTTCATATTTTCATAGCTTCCATGTCACTATCTGTCACTTTAAAATAGTTATATTGGGACATCGATTTTGCATTGTGTCGAAAAGCTCGTTTCAATTTGTAATGTCTCCCCCACGTGCAACGACATTGTCCGCAGTTCTTTTACATACTGCGCCGATACCATCATCAGGTGCTCCTTTAGCATGACCAGCCTCATGATAGTTCCAGCTCAAATTTATTATTCCAGGACACATGTCTGCCATCTTGTGAGCCAAAACAAAAAAACATAAACTTATTTCGGTATTGAGTCACTGGTCCATCGCTTAAAAAATAAATAATTTAAATGCTTGCTGGTAGTTGGTTTAAGACTGGCTTCAGGTGTGCCCAGACAGCAGGGACATTAGGCGTTTTTCTTTTTTAGTTCAGTATAGAGCTCTGAACAGAGTCCGAGCATGTCGAGCATGTTCCGAACATTCTCTGAACCAAGCGTGTTCTGAGATCTCTGAGTATATTTTGAAACAGACCTGAACACTTATGTAGCTGTCGCCATTTTTTTTTAATTTCCATCTGTCAAATGCTTGTGTTAAGCATTTTACTCTGTCTGCTCAGTTATTTTATTCTGAGCTCATAGAGCGCACTCTGAACACGCTCAGAACATGCTCAGAACGAAAAAAGAAACACATTTTCGAAACTCTGAACACCCTGAACTAAAAAAGAAACACAATTTATTTTTTGACAACTCAGGTTCTGTTCTGAACTAAAAAAGAAAAACGCCTATTGTGAGACAAGTTTGAAGAAACTGTGCAAAAAAAACGCGTCAAGCCTTTCAAATAAACAACTACTGTATGAAGCGATATATGTGCCCGGGATCCACCAAAATGAAATGATTGCACTTCCTCGTTATATTTTGTGCAATAATTTTCAGAAAAATCCATATGAACAATTGCGTCCCTATCAATAAAGGATTTTTTCATCATTTTTATTGACTGATACTGATGCACAATATTTCTTTCATGATTGAAGAATTTTTTCAGGTCATCATTAAGCTTATCGAAAAGTTTGCTAGCAGATATCTCAACAGAAATTTTTTTCTGCTTGATCACAGTTCTTTATTTTTTTGTTTTTGGATCTATAATAGTTTCTCGGGAGGATGACCACTTTTTATAAGTTACGAGTGTTGTATCATGAAACTCTTCATGTACTGGGATAGTTTTTTTGAAACAAATATCGCAGCGTCTCTCCAAGCAACTCTCATTGTAGCGGTCGCAGCATAAATAGGTCAAAAAATTGTGGTAGGTAGAAATTTTCAGAACTTTTGCCTTATAAAGAGCAAAAACAATCAGTTGTATGTTACTATGAACAGCTACAGCACACAAACACGTGTCTCTCTCAGTAATTTTTTTGGGAGACAATCCAAAATGGTACAAGTCTTGCAAACATAGAGTAGCTAATGACACCATTTCCTGACTTAATAAATTCTTTGTGTAGATTTCTCAAAGATTCCAAGAGATACCGTTTCTGTTTTCTTATCTTGTTTTTTTTTTTTTTGTCAATAAATTCGTTCTTACCTGCACCTAGCCTCGTATATTTATCATCTTCCAAAAACGTTTGTACCATTATTTTGAGGCATGTTCGTGCTCTGTCTCCTGAAATTTTTTGTTTCCGAGACTTGCTATTGTATTCCCAATTTTTTTTTCGCCGACAATAGGTCCCAGAAGTAATTTGTTAACCACTTTCTTCTCATGAAGAGTGTTGAGTTTTGGCATATTTTCTTTAATTTGCATTTGAAGCACATCACCAAACAAGGCTTTTTTACCACTTCCGCTCGAGTTTCTTTTCTTTCAGAAAGTTTCGTCATTTTTGTATCAGGTGTTAGGTCTTTCTTTTTTTCATTTTCTTAACCGTTAATATCGTTTCATTAACTTCGCCTTCGACTTACCCTTTTGACCTCTTTTTTCTCGAAGCTCACTTTGGTATGTCTATCTCTATGTCCTGTTGTTGCTGCTCTAATGCGCCATTAATTGAACAGTCTGGAGTAGTAGATATTCTTAATGAATTTTGCAGTAGACTTTTTCCTAGCAGATTTTTTGGAATAATAAGTTGCTGAGTAGGTTTTCCAATTTTTCCGTGTCTGTCTGCGTTCACGTGCTGTCATTTGCGATATACTTTTTCTTTGATCTTTTTCTTCAAATATTATTCCTCGACCTTTTTCCTTGCGCGCTGCTAGCTTTAAAGGATCATTCTTTTATTGTATGGTATCAAAGCCTTTCAGCGTCTCTTTTTTTCTCCATCGGTTGCGCTTTACTTAGCTTGATCTTCGGTCTTCCCATTTTCTTTTCTGATCGAGAAATACTACGATATAAAACTATAATTAAAAAATTGTTTCTACATATTAAGAATCAATTTAAAATATGTAAATTATATTCTTTTTAAAAATATTAGCAATGAAATTCGAAATTGCAGCATAAAGCTGAAAAGTTATCAGTTCTCTGCATTGAATATCAGTCCCCTTGTTTATTTAAACAAACAAAAAATATATAATATTACTGTTTTATTAAATCTACTACTTACATACAAATTTGTTTTGTAAAACCTCACCAGAGGACTGATAAACTAAACGGACAATCCACGACTTCTCTCTGAAATGTCTTTTTCACAATTGACATAAGCAAATAGAAGCGAGTAGCAACAAGATTTTATATTAACGGTACTCGGTACTTGATATTGCTAGTGCTGGAAATTCGATCGATAACCTAGTTCTCGATTTTATCGACTGTTTCAATATTCCAGCTTCCAGGGCACTGCCATTGTATATATTTTATAGTACTATATTTTAATAGTACTCTCATGAAGAGGAACGCGACTAGACGAACCTAGCGGCACAATAATTACTAAACTGTGACTAGCAGAGGTGCCTATGGCAGAGTTTTAACAGATAGACATTTAATACATAACAGCAATAGGAATACTGTATAGTATAAAATAGAAGAACAAACTATGTACATTGGAGTAGGATGTAGGTGTGTGTGGGGATTTGGTAGTTGTTATTTTCTGTAGGCAAATATTTTCAAGGTGAGGTTTCAATACTTTTTTTTGCGGTTACGTATTTTTTGGGGATAGAAGAAAATTATTTCTGTGCATATTGTCGTCTGAGTTATATCTTGTTCAAAAGAGCATTTTTGGCGAAATTTCGTTAGAAATGCAGTTTTTATAAATCAAACATGCTCTTTCGAATGGCATACTCCATTTCTTTCTATCTCTTTTAGTTTTTAAGTTATGAAGAACTATTATGTTCAATAAACCACTTTATTAAACATTTGAGATCGACTACAGCTAAACTTGGTAGATATGGGTTTTAATTTTTGGTTTGTTTCTTTGGATTTTTTTTCGAAATTTCATAAATTTTTTTTTTTTTTCTCAAAAACTGTCCCACAGATTAAAAAAAAAACAAGAAATTTCATTTAGTTAAAGCTAGGTAATGGTTGAAAAAAATTTTACAAAAAATTGTTATTTTTGGTACCTCCCTTGGGACCATTTTTTTTGTTTTTGATTTTCTCAAAAACGGTACGACGGATTTTGATAATTTTTTTTTGCTAAAGGTTCCTAATAGTTTGAATATTATTGTGTATTCAAATTTTCAAAAAATATTTTTTTGGATTTTTAAAAAAAATTTCAAAATTTTTTTTTGAAAACTCAATATTTCGAAACCCCATGCTCGATTTTTTTCAAACTTGATGAATAAAAGTTTTTTAATATAATCTACAAAGTATAGGTAAGAACAAAAAATTTATTTTACCTAAAACTAACGGTATTCTCCAAGAACAAAAATTATAAGTCGTAGTGGTTTCTTAAAAAAATAAGCTTTTATATACAAAAATTAATAAAAAGAAACAAATTTCAGCCTCGGAACAGTTTTGGAGAAAAATACGATTTTCGAAAACCGACGCAATGCTTTTTAAACTTTGTTTGCATAAATTCTTACTTTTTATATTTATATTAACAAAATAAAAAAAAAAAACAAAATTTGTATTTTAATGAATTAATTATTTCCAAATTTGATAAAAATTCGTAGACAAACATTGAAAGAAATGTTTGTTTGTTCAAAATTCGCAGGGCAAATATCTTATTTTTTACAAAATATATGGATAAAAACTATTTTTTGTAAAAAAAAGTTTATTTTTATTTTAAAAATTTTTCATGTGGGGTGCATCAATAATTTCTTAAAATTGACACCAAATTCCTTTTTTTTAATTTTTCAAAAATTGCTTATAAGCAGTATGTAAATGCATACAAAATATTTGTTCCAAAAAAGGTACCTGATTTTTTTTAAATATTATGTCAATAATAATTTTATTCTATTTTTTTAATTAATTTAACTGTTCTAAAATTATTTTTTTCTCGAAAAACTTATTTGATTTTTTTTTTTCAAAATAGCTTTATGTGAATATTTATGAATTTCTGAAATTGTTTATTATATACATAAAAAGTATTAAAAATTTTCTATATTTTTTGCAAACAAAGTTTAGGTATATGAATAAATTTTAAAAACTGGTCTATACCTACATATATCAATTTTTTGTTTTTTTTTTATATTTAATTATATAAATACCTATCAACGCATAAAAATAATTTTTCGTTTTTGTACCTAATCAAAATTATTATTTTAATTTGATACAATTTTCTATGGGTATGTACCTACATACTATGCAAAAGTTATTTTCTTTAATAAAAATATAGGTACGTACCTATAAGATTTTCTTAAAGAAATAGTTTTCTAACTGTGTATGTATATGTATGTATATCTATATTAATTACAAAAAAAAATACAATTGCCACTATCTAACTACCCACTGCATATAATTATTATAAAATTATTTTGGTTACCATAACGAAATAAAGCCAATTTAAAATTATTTAGTTTTCAAAAACGAAATAAAATCATTTGAGTTTATTAAGTTCAAATTCTTCTAGATCTTATTACAAAGTCGATAAAATGGCAACCTCGGTAATTAATCGTATCAGAATTTAAACAAACCAGATTGCATGAGTAATAAAACAAAATTCACAAAAACTCTCATACACTCTCAATACTTTTTGCTTGTATTCATCTCGGGCCTGGCATATACAACTTTATATACCTACCTACAATTGATTCTGACAGCAAAAAGAAACGCAGATAATATTTTCTCCCTTACCCTCTTTATTGTTGTCAGAATAAATGTATCACTACCGCATCTCTTCTTTTGCTTTATTTTCTCCTTCCACGTCAACTCTGCACTGCTTAACATAGCCACACTTACGATTCTGCGGCACAATAAGTTAACTTTTTTTCGTGTTTCATGATAGTACTATAACAATTTATATACAAAGGCACTGCTATGAAATGCGGGGGACAAAGTTTAATTAAGTTTTCTTATAATAAAATCAATTAGTAAAAAATATTTATCTAATTCGTAGCAAAGATGTATTATTTGACGTAACTTCGATGGAATTGATCTTAGTATGAGACCTGAAATAAGAGAACGGTAATATTTTTTCTTTGCGAAAACGCACTGGGGACACGTCAGGAGACTGAGAATCAGACAGTTTGAAGAGTTTTTTGAGCAAATTAAAATAAGGTCACCATAATAATATTGTTAGCCCAGGTAGATATCAATCAGATTTAATTTTATAAAAAAAATCAGATTAAATAATTGAATGGATTTTAAAATACGAGTATTTCTTGGGCCGCCGAAAATTCCATCGTTTGTAGAATCACCCATATCATCGTTCTGTAGCACTCACTATTAACGATGACCGCCTCAACAACGTCGTTATGGCAAGGGAAAATCGAGCCGAGTAAGTTATTCCATAATAGTGTTGTGCGACTATAAAACGGTATGACCAAAGTAAGGTTCGAGGGTGAACTGATGAGCATTCCTAGCGAAGCGAGTAACACGGGTGAATTGATAAAGGGGAGGAATGCAACTGGCTATACTTCGAGTGAGCATTGCTTGTTAAAGAAGTGATAAAACAGGGAAATACATTAAACATTCCGACGGCGTTCAAGAGGTGGGAATGAATATATGATAGCTCTGTTTCCAATAAGTTTTAACGCTCTATTCTGAATTCTATCCAATAAATGGAGAGAAGATTGTGCTGCGCCTGCCCAAAGGTATGGGTTATACTCGAGTTTTGGACGTATAAACGCCTTATAAATGGTAGCCATATAAGAAGGGAAAATTTCTTACATCGATATAGAAATCCTAAGCATTTAGCAGCATTCTTGGTGGTCTCGAATATGTGATCATTCCAACGAAGATCGTCGTTAACACACATACCGAGTACTGAGAGCTTTTCGGTTTCTTCGATGCAAGTGCCATTCAGCGACAATGGCATAAGAAGGAGATTTTGACGACAATAGACAGCATTGAACTTAATAACGCCAAAATTTATTTTGAGAAGATCAGGCTTGAAACCGACCAATACAATATGTATTGAACGACCTTAAAGGTAATTTCTAATCCAAAGAACAATGATTTCATTGATACCAAACGCACGCATTTTCGATAAGAGAGACTGGTGCTAAACTCTATCAAATGCCTTAGAAATATCAAGAGTATTAATCTTACTTTCTCCTAAATATTCCAAAGATCTGTTCCACTCTTAGGTGAGGTATGCCATCAGATCACCAGTGTGGAACGATTGCTGCGAAAGCCGTGGTGCCGGTCATCTAAAATGCTCTTGCAACTGTACGTACGAGTGCGGAAATATACCTGTCCCATTGAATTATTTACGTTCTCGAGTACAGGAGGAGCAATATTTCTATCAGGCAACGTACAACAGCAAAATGAGCTGCAAGTATACATTGACTTTATCTAAAGAGCGAAATATGAGCGTTGGAACCGAAGACGAAGTTGAATTTTTTACGTTCTTGACAAATGACCAAAAATTTCTACTGCCTTTGGGACATTGCAGGATTTCTTGTCTTAGTTTCTGGTCATGTAAGAATTTGCGTTGCACTGGTTGAATGAATTTGTATTGGGAGTAATTGCACTGCGACCTGGAGAACTCTTGTGCCCCGTTGCATTGTTTCTCTCTTGTTAATACTTTTTCCGATTTTCCTAGGTTGGGTTTACTCTGTAAGAGCGAAAACTTACTTCTCTCAACCTGATAGCCTGTATCGAACCAAGACTTTTCTTTATGCTCTGTAAAAAAAAAGTACGCATCCGAAGAATAAATCACTTCTGTGATCATATCAGCACTGGCATCAACGTCACTATCGAGGAAACATAGTGACCAGTTAAAAATTCTTAAAAAGTTATTCAGACATCCCAGTTGGCTTTCTTGTATTGCCAAACGGTCCTAGTGGGATGCTTCTCTTTAATTTGCGAGGTAATTCCGCTAAATCTACCGTACGTAGATTTAACATTAAAAACTGTGTGCTCAGTTCATAGAATCATTAATTAATGGAGTGCAAGTGGGACTTGTGCAAATAGAAATTTAAACCGATTTAATTTTATAAATCAGAGTATCTACCATACTTCTAAATACAGTATCTACGAAGGGGGTAGATAAATATCTTAAGAACGTTTTGTTCATTCAACTTATTTCCAACCACTTGTCTTTATTCGAAACACTTTAAATTATCACGATGCTAAATAGCTTCTTTCTACGGAACACAATTTCCTTATGGATGTTGGATAATGTTTTATAATATTCAAGCAAACAAACTTAATCCATCAAATACGTCCGGTAATTCATGAAGTTTCTAAAGTGCACGCAATTATTTTGATATCATAAAATCCCTCAATCCTCACAACTTATGAATATCTATCTATCTATATATCTACACTAAGTAAATAAACTTTAATCGTTGCTGCTTCCCAAAAATATAAATATGAACTCCCGCTTCCCATCATCATGAATCATTTTATTGCACGTTCATCTTCTAACAAGTTCGGGGAAAAGGTTTTTGCTGTGGAATGATGTTTGGCAGAAGGACAAACAAGAGCAGCGTTGGGCGCATCCTAATTGTAAATGCGAGATTAATTTCCTCCCAAGTCAGCCCCCTCCCTGTAAGGTTCCCCCGTCCTGATGAGCAGGACGAGGCGACGACTACGGGATTTCGGGTTATTATTTTACAATTTTGGATGAAAATAAATTCCATCAGCCATCAGCACAGCACAAGCGTCATCATCTACATTACTACGAGTACAAACAAAGCCCGAAAGTCCTCTGAAAAAGGACTGCGATCGTACGTGCAAGTTAAATTTATGAAAATGGCTGATTGTCCGAGCCGAAATTCAGGTCTTCTGCTGCCGACTGGAACGTATGGCAGCGGCAGGAGCAGGATAATTATTCATGAACTTCATCGTTCCTCGTCAATTTGTTTTTGGCGCCATTGCTTGCCAGATTCGTCGTAACTGTACATGGTAGATATACTCGTACAAGTATTTGTGTTTTGTGTAAATCCTTTTTGCTGGTTGGTAAATGAGTTTTTGTTTTTTTTTTTTTTTTTTTTGGAACTGAACTAAGTGGCATGATGGTGTTGTATTTCATGAGTACATGCGGATAAAGTAACAATTTAATTGTGAATGGAGCGGATTATTATTTACATATTTTGTTTTAACTATCTCCAGATTAACCCTTTCTAAAGTGTCGTTCACAACATAGGTATACACTATAGCTATACAGCTTTCGAGTTTGGGTAAGCTGATAAATTTGAAAATTCCCATTAAAGAATATAAATACGAGTAGGTACCTACTACATACCTATCATATGGGATATGTCCATATTTCCGAAACTAAAATAGTAGGTAATAGGTATAGCTTTATGTATCTTTAACTTTAAAAATGGAGTGCGTCTTTTGTATACATGTAGAAATAAATGTATAAAATGGATTTGATGGACAACATATTCTTAGGAAGTAAAGCAGGTTTATTTTTTAAATCTTGTAGGTACTCGTACATCTCGTTTATCCAAATAATATTGTTCTCTATCGAAATTTGTCGTTAGTCCAGTATATTCTGTGATGCTTTTTCTTCGTGGCTGAGGTAAACTCGTCGATGTCCAGGGTTCTTCCCCAACAAGCAACAAACTTGGGTTTGGAGGGTCTAAAAGCTCCGAATGAAGTAATACTGAAGAATACTGGTAAACTGTCAATCAATTTATTTCGTGGTTTTGTACTTCTAACACGGTACTTCACGAAGGAAAGAAACGGTCGGGATCCGCAATCTAGAGAAATTAACAGGTGGAACTCTAAAAAGAGAACCTGTCCAATGAGCTTCCTTGAAGAGGAGATCAGAGTAAAGAAATGGGTTGGATTTTGGATTATTAAATAATAAATAATACTCTTATAATAATAAAGCTTGACCCAGTGACGTAGCGAGGGGCGGGCAAAGGGGGCACAGGCTCCGGGCGGCACTTTGCTTTGGGGCGGCAAATTTCAAAATATCCGGGCGGCATTTTGCTGCAATTTTTCTAAATACGTTAATGTAAATGGTTTTTGTATGTTATGTTTTTATATTTTTTCTAAGCTAATTGCAAGCTTACTTTTGTAACAAATTTTAATTGTGAAAAAATATACTATTCTTTTCGAAAATTAGATTTTCCTTTTGAGCTGAAAGTTCCGTGCGTGTGCGTAGGACGTAGGTACATAATATAAAAGATTTTCGCACCACGGTTTTGCTGTCGGCAATGACACACGTCATTCTCTTGTTTTTTTTTTTTTTTTTTTTTTTTTTTTTGTTGTGTCATCGTCATGTTGTGTCTGAGATGTGTATTGCGCCATAAGGAATTGTGAAGTACAATGATTGACAACGACTCTGATTTGGAACAATAAATGATTGTTTCGTTCTATGTGTGTCCTGGTGCAAAGCTTTTTCGTTTGCCTTCTTTCGACTACCACTAATGAGAAGCTTTTGAATCTTACTACAATCGGAGTAAACTTACTTCAATTTTACGAAAGAAAATAGATCTACTTCGTTACTCCGTTTTTTAAGATTTAGGTACCTAGGTAGTAATTTTTTTCCACACTGAAAAATTTCTTTAGCCAAGCTACATGAAAGGGAATGACCACTGTGTTAATAAATTTTGCAACCAACTCTGACTCTGAATTACTAAAACTAAATCTACTCCAGAAATTTTCAATTCGTTTATTTTTTTATAAGTCTGCTCCAATATTTTACTACTGCAGTTCGAACCCTTCTCGTAAGGCTAGAAGTTGAGACAAAAACATTTCGTTTGTTTCGACTGATTCGATGTGAGTTGGCTCACAAGAGTCCATGTATTCGTATATTGTTGTATCTTTTATCTAAGGTGTGTCAGTTGTCTTTTCTTCTGTTTTATTTTATCGTAAAATGCAGTAAAGTTTGCAAACATCCTAGTCAAATACAAAATTAGTTGCAGTTTAACATTTAACTTGTCTGTGTTTCGTGTGTTGTGAATTTTTTTTAAAATTGTGTGTACGGGTACAGTACCTACCTGTATAAGCGCAAGATATTTTCATTTTACCCCTTTGGATTGATTACATAAAGTAAATAAATTGATGAAACGAAATACCTAGCTGATGGCTCGGAAATAATCCATTGATTTTTCGCAATTGAAACCCTCATTTGGCTTTATTAATATTGTTTTCTCCATATCTCAAAGACCATATCTAAGTTCCATAAAAAAACATTTTCTCACATTTTTGTAAAAAATTGAGTTCTCTATTTTTTACCGAGAAATCGAAAGTTAATAAGTTATTATTAAAAATAGAAAAACGATTTCAAGAAAAAATGTTTTTAATAAATTAATCAATAAAAGTTACTATAGTACTATATTGCAAGTTTGGATTCGTAAAAAAATCAAAATCTCTATAATTACGATGATAGCGAAGTTGAAAAAAGTAGGTCTTGCGATTCTGTCTGTCTCACCTTTCGGCTGTAGCCTAAACGAGTTCGGTCGATTTTCTTTAAACTTGGTACCTAGCGTTTTTTGGGCATTTTAATACCAAAAATAAGGGTAGGTTCCTGTCGTACAATTTTTTTTAGCAAAAAATGAAAATCTTATTTTTCTCGAAAACGTTCCCACAACTTCAGTAATTTTTTTACAAAAAGGCTACAATTTTATTAAAAAAATTCCCAAAAATGGTTATAAATGGTACCTCCCATAGAACCATTTCTTTGACTTTCGATTTTTTCAAAAACGATTCCACTGATTTTGATCAATTTTTTTTTACAGAGAATGTTTTATAAAAGTTTAAAAGTATTGTATACCAAAATTTTCAAAAATCTCGAAAATAAGTTGGTCGATTTGTTACGGTAAAATTTACCGCAACAATGACTGGCCTTCGTTTCCTTCCTTCTCTTCTTTTCTTTGGTTGCGGCTGCAAAATTCTGGCGAGGTTGAGGGCAACCATGGTACCATCAACCATTGGTGTACTTAGTCAGCATTTTGCAAAAGTGACAAATACAGGTTCCGAGTGAAAGGGTTCCGAGATTTACGAGATTATACTTGACATGTAGACGGGCGGACTCATGGAACAAAACGAATGCCAGCGGATGAGCTGAAGAGGTAATGAGTCAGACGGACTCTTACCTACCCCAAATTAAACAACAAAACATCACAAATTTTAACATCCTAAATTATATTTGAATGCGAACGGGTCCCTAACGATTAAAATAAATCTTAGATTCCTAAAGATATTAATTCGTCTCTTTTAAAAAGGTCCACTTTGAATTTAGTTCGTGTTTTAAAATATGCTTTCCTCTTTCATCTTATTATTATTTGCAACGATGGCTTCGCTCTTCGAAAAACTAGCGTATTTAATTGTAACTAGGAGAATGCCTAGAAACGGGCTTTTTCTCGGTTTTATTCTTTTTGATTTTTCTTGAGAAATTTAGTTGATTGCAGTCTGAACTCGACCATTTAGATTCGGCAAGTTTTGGAAAGACACCCAACAACTTGCTGAATCCGTGAATGTGTGCGTGAGAGAAAAGTTTCGTTTGAGATTCAACAACGGTGGTTTTCTGCAAAACGAAAAAGGTTTCCAGGAAGCCGGTGTCCGTGACCGATGATCGCGAAAACGATTGGCTGGATGTGTGTATGAGTGAGTGACTGGAATGGTCGAGGGAGGAAATAAAGGATTTTAAGCTAGGAAAGTTCACTCTTTGGAGAGCTTAACAAACGACAAGTTGAAAAAAAAAAAAAAAATAATAAGGATTCGAAAGAAATTAGAAAGAACGAAAATCGAGGAAAAGACGAGGATATTTAAAAAGAAAAGGATCGAGGAAAAATTTTGAAGAAAGAAAAAGGAGTAATTCGAGGAGCGAAGACAGGAGAAATAGGATAATCGAGAAGTTAGAGGAACGCGGGAAATAAAAGATAAGTAATCGGACATCTTGTCCATATAAAATATTTCATTTTTCCGTGTATTAAAATTCAAGTGGACTTTTGTTTCTTTTTTTATTCGTGATTAATTTAATTTGTTATTTCGGATATTCGTTCTAAATCGTTAGAGGCCTAATCGCGTTTTTTTGAATCGCTTTCTCATTTCATTTGTAATTTTATTTCGTTGAAAAAATTTTGGGTTTTTATCCTGGTTCCTACCAATACCAAGGTTTCCCAAATAAAACTTATTTTGAAATTCCCTAGTGAATCATATAAACAGTGTTTTATTTCCTTAAAATTATTTTCTTTCACTCAATAATTAGTTTTGGAATTTTACTAATTTTAGTTCGAACAAAAATTCCTGGCTCCCATTTTTATTACAAGTATCCAACTGTACTTGTAATAAAAACATTCTTCGTTTCATTAAATTAATTAAACCGATAATCAATTTAAAATTTCTTATCGCGAATTCTTCCACCTCCACTGAACCCAGCCCAGCTGAGCAGCCGCGGTGGTAGCTTTTATCAACGAGCTACGAGTTGCACTTTTTGTTGTTCTCTTAGTTTTTTTGTTTGATTTGACCTATCTGTCAAAACGAGATTATAATACGCGTTCGATCGGGTCGAGATGTTTCGGTTTGTTTTTTTTTTTTTTTTTTTTTTTTTTTTTTTTTTTTTTTTTTTTTAATTCGAGTTCTATTAATTTGTTAATATTTATTATTATTAATTAAACTAATAATAATAACAATATTGATATAAATAAAAAAGGTCGGATACCATTATCGTCGCGAAAAAAAGTGCAACAGAAATTTACTAAACTTGGTACGCAACAGTTTCTTGACATTATCTAGCAGATTTTAAAATAAAAATTTTTCATATATTCAAAAATAACGGTACCTCCCATACAAAAGTTTGAAAACCGGCATGGAAAATCTCATTTTTCTCAAAAACGACTCCTACGATTTTAATCAAAATTTTTGTGTGAGTTAACATACATAAATAGGATCTACGATAATATTTGAAACAAAATTTCTATCGTCTAATAAAATTATCTCTCATGAAACCATTTTTTTGTCGACTATCTCATTATCTGCTCAACCGATTTTTATGATTTTTTTTTAAACAGGAGCTCCTGTTTGAATAATATCTATTGCATATTAAAATTTTCAAAAAATCTAATTTTGGATTAAAAAGAAAATCAAAATTATTTTTTGAAAATTCGATATTTGAAAAATGGGTGGATAGTTTTTTTTTAAAAATTAATCTTTAACTCCACATTAATAAGTACTAAAAAATGGCGTACCATTTTTTTTTTAATATTTTCAAAATTTTATATACATAAATGTACATACCTACATATATCTAATATAAAAAACGATTTTTAAATAATAAATCAGACGGTGTACATTGCGTTGCTGTCAAATCATTTTCAGATTTTAAAAGATAAAACCAGTTTTGAACACTTTAATTTTGATGGGCTGTTGTGAAATATACTTAACTGAAAAATAATCCTTGGCCAATATTTCTGTTTCGTCATTTCCTTATGTATAACAATATTTGAAATAAAAAAATATTATAGTTATAATAATTATTACTATAACTAAAAGAATAATAATAATTAAAGGCATTGCAGGTTGATTTATTTTTTAAACCGGTTTTATTTTTCAGCAATCATCACCCGATTAGACACTTCTATCTACATAATATAAATAAATATAATAAATCTGTGAATACAAAATTCTTGTATTACATTGATATTCAATAGGTCGCTTGTACTGCTGTTGTTTGTAGTAGTCTTCTAGAATACTAAGTTCGAATATGTCTTATGTTTAGCTAGTCTTAGTTATTATATCTTCTTTCTTGATATGTATAAAGTTACGAGTTGATTAAAAAGTCTGACCATGGATATTAACATTCTAGGCATCTGAATTTATTCAAATTCACAGTATATTACTGCTGTGAAATTTATAAGAGTCGGTAAACATCAAATAATAATTGCGTCTTCGAAGGGTACGACAACATCTAACTTGGAGTTAAGGTCGTTCAAACTTTCTTAAGTCATTTATAACCAATATAGAGTTCCTCAGGGCAGTCACCTTGGTTCGCTCTTTTTTTTTTTGCTCTTTATTAATGACTAACCTTTTCAAATTGTCTTCTGTTTGCTGATGGCTTAAAGTCATTTAGGTCGATGCCTTCCTTATCTAATGCACATGGTCTTCAAGAAGATATTAATAATGTTATGTCTGTGTGTTAACTGTGACATAAGCTTCTTTGTCACGTGATGGAGCTACTACTCTCAGAAGAAAATTTAAAAATATATTAGAAAAATCAGGCTCGTTTATTATATGTAAATGAATCGAAATCGTCACTACACAGGATGTATTATAGTAAAGCCAATTAAAATCTTAATAATAACACATATTTCCTGGATGGTAACAAAAGTGAGTTAATAAGAACTATCTTTATGCTAGATTAATCAGTTTGAATTTCGTCCCACATCGACCAGTCCTGCTAATCATTTCGGTGCGGTGTGCCCTGTTCAAAAGGAGGAGCTGATGAGTGTTTTGAACGGTGACTGGCGTTGGAATATTGTGTATAGATACGCTAAAAGTGCTCTTAGCTATGGAAACAGAATCAGAGATGATAATTTTTAAAAAATATATAAAAATTTAAAAAAAAAATTAACGTAGAATACTTTAATAAATAATAATTTAAATGAAACTTTTCTTATTTTAGATTATGTTTAACAATACAAAATGTCAATCTGGTAGACGGCGCAATGCCAAACCATAAGACTTTATGCTTAAAAAAATATTGTTAAAATATTGTATTACTTTTTTTTTATTATACAGTTTAATAAAACGTCATTAAAACTAAGCTAACTAAACTGAACACAATTTAAATTTTAAACAATTTCGTTATAGTTTTATCATTGTATTATTATTTGATTTCATATCACTGTTTTAATTTACTATACTATATATAAACTTGTATTGTTAAAAAAGTAAAAGAAAGTTACATTCTTGTTAGACGTAAATAAATAAATAAAACGTTCATGAAATTTTTGTTTTACCCCTGTATGCCCCTGTATGGACCTTTTCAGAGCGGAAGTTATCCCGGCTGCTTTCCAATTTGGATATGTTGAAGAGACAAAACAGTGATTGTAAACATGAGTGAGAGCGTTAATCATGAAGGGTAAGACAAGTTTCACAAATCTAAGGGAAATGCTGTCTTCACCTATAGCTTAAGACCTCAAAGATTTGTCTTCTTCTTCTTAGTTTCCGGTTACTATTGGCAGCAACACTTTAACTCCTCCTGGAGCATAGGGCGTCAACCAGATCCTTCCATCTCTCTCTATTCCCAGCACGATACCTCAGCTGTGCCCACGACTGCAAATTTAGGGACCGAGCTTCCTTCATGACTGTTGATCTCCATGTTCCCTTTGGTCTTCCAAGCCGCCTCGCACCTAGAGGATTCCATTGAAAGCACTGCTTTGCTATGTTGTCATCAGGCTTCCTCAGTGTGTGGCCGATCCAGCGCCATTTTCTTTGCTTTTGATGTCATCATCCACTTTTGTTTGTCCAGTCCTAAGCCACAATTCATTGTTTGATATTGTTTGCGGCCACCGGATCCTTAGGATATAACGCAGACAACGGTTGACAAAGCCTTGCAACCTTCTCGAGATGTTGGTAGAGCATTTCCACGTTTCACAAGCATAAAGCAGCACAGATTTGACATTGGATTCAAAGAGTCTCAACTTAGTACGAAGCGATATTTTTGTCGAGCTCCACACGGGAGAAAGCATTCCGAATGCACTACGAGCTTTATTTATTCTATTGATGACGTCCAGGTCTGTTCCTCCGGCGGGTGCCAGATAACTACCCAGATAGTTAAACTGAGTGACCTCTTCTATTGTCTCCTGCCTCACAATATCCTGTTGTTGTTGGTTCCGGCTGGTGTGCATTATTTTTGTCTTTTTGGCGTTAATCCTTAAGCCAGTCGCCTCCCCATTTTGTTGAAGGGAGTGAAACATTTGGTTTAGGGCTCCAGTTCCGTTTGTCAATAAGCAGATGTCGTCAGCATAGTCCAAATGGCTAAGCTTGTGAAATAGGCCCTACTGTATACCAAGTCTCTCACCTTCACCCACCGTGGCAGTCATAACATCATCGATTGCAAGTAAGAATAAGATCGGTGACAGTACATCACCCTGTCTCACTCCTTGTCGCACCTCAAGAGCATCGGAAAGTTGTTTACTGTGCAAAACAACGCACCTTGCGTTGTTGTACGATTCTTTTATAAGAGCAACAATTTTATCAGGAATTCCTCTAACAGCAAGCGATCTCCAGATAGCATCGCGACTGACGCGATCGAAGGCCTTTTCGAAGTCAACGAACATGAGGTAAAGCAGTGATTGATACTCCGATGATTGTTCAAGGATAATTCGCAAGGTGTTAATATGATCGACGCATGATCGATCACTGCGAAATCCCGCTTGATGCCTCTTGAGAGTCGACTCAATCTTGGATTTGTAGGTGTGGTTAACTTGGACTTCAGTTACAGTCTGGAAACAAAACTATCTGCTTGATCGTAAATTAAGGTACCTTTGGGTTCAAAGTTCGTTGGTAATTGGGTTGTCTGAATAAACTGGTTGTTAAGGTCCTTAGGATCAAGATCACATTTAGAAATTGATTTTTTCCAACACCAACCAAGCTGCATAGGAGAATGACTTGTGTTGAGTTTTGAGCCGGATAAATTTTTCTTGTCTGAACGGTTGATAAAAGTTCCTTGGTAGCGAACATAGCTGTAGTGTTTTAGGGAACCGCTACAACAGTTTACAATTTTTAAAAAA
This sequence comes from Philhelius festivus, assembly GCA_963931855.1. NCBI lineage: Eukaryota > Metazoa > Arthropoda > Insecta > Diptera > Syrphidae > Philhelius > Philhelius festivus. The sequence continues at coordinate 213,036,662 of OZ007555.1, read as the reverse complement.
TTTGTTGACTCCAACTAGTAAAAGAATTGTGTTTTTATGCTTATGAACATATTTCTCTAAAAACATTCATTTATAATTTTCTAATGGCCCCTGTGTGGTTGCATCCGCCTTTACTGCACCCATAAGATATCCGACGCTATCTACACGATGATCAATAAGATCACAGATTTCCAGTGTCTATATAGACTCCATTGTCCATTGTTAACCTTGCTTCGTTCAGATTATGGTCTTGTGATGCTTTTTTATTCAAAGGCTGAGGTAGCGTCAGCTTGTCCAGGGTCAGTCCGAAGAAAGCACAAAACTCGGTTTTGAAAGTTCAGAACTCCAAATAATGTCCGACTTTATTAACTTCCCATAGGGAGTTATTGTAATCGGTTCGATTTGTCAAATTGGAATTTTTGACATTTCTCGACGTTTCAAGGACACTAGAGGCTATATCAATCATTTTTAGAGAGATGTCTGTGTGTGTGTGTGTACGTACGTTCGTACGTTCGTACGTTCGTACGTTCGTACGTTCGTACGTGCGTACGTTCGTACGTCCGTACGTTCTCGTACCATTTTTCGTCGTCGATATCTCAAGAACGAGTAAAGATATCGACTTCAAATAAATTTTGTTTAATAGATAATAACTTCAAAAGAGGCTGAAAGGGCGTTTATTAAAATTCAGTGAGTATTTTTTTCACTATAACGGTTTATAAAAAAAGTAAAAATTTTGGTTAGTTTCAAATATCTCACGAAAAAATAATGCTATTGATTTCAAATAAAATTTAATGTACTCATTATAAGGTCATACAGATTTGATATGAATTTGGAAAAAAATGAACATACCGTTATTTTTTTAAATAAAAAAAACTGAAAAAAAAATTTCATAACCCAGATATTCTAAACACGGAAAACAATTTGAAACTCAAAATAATTTTATTTTACGAAAAATAATGTGTTTGACAACTGGTGAAAATTTCAAAAAAAATCAATTTACAGTTTTTTTACAAAAAATAAAAAACTATATAAAATTCTATTGAAAATTGGTAAAAATTGTTTTTCGACTCAAATTCCTCGGGAACTAGTAGTGATATTGACTTCTAATTTAGTTTATTTTATTCATAGTATAATTTTGTACAATTGGTAAAATGTTGACAAATATTGAATTAATAGTTTTTTTTTTTTTTAAATAAAAGAACTATTAAAAATTCTAGTGAAAACTAGATAAAATTGTATTTCAAGTCGAATTTCTTGGGAATGAACACCGATAGTGCCTTCTAAAGTATTTGTTTTATACATCGATACCTTCCCTAAGAATGTATACTAAGCGACATTTCTAAAATTGTTCAGGAAACGAAAAAAACGAAGAAAGTTCGTTGGCAAAACCCAGGCCAAAACGTGGCCCTTAACATGTATATTATATTTCCTCAACAAAAAGTCATTTTCGAAAAAAGTGCCGCTTAGTACATTCTTACGGGAAGGTATGGACATAATACAATTATTAACATATGGTTAAATTTTGACAAGTATCGAATTGACAGTTTTAAAAAAAATCTACTAAAAAGTGGTAATATTTGTTTTTCGACTAGAATATCTTGAGAACGAGCAATGATATTGACTTTGCCATTATTTAATTTTATACATAATACAATTTCTAACAAATGGTTTATATTTGACATATATCTAGTTTTAGAGCGGATATATTTTGTAAGTACCCTTCCATCAATAACCAAACCATATCTTTTATATTCGAATATTTCGTTTTTAAATTTTTTTCAATTAAAATGTTTGGAACCGAAATAAAAAAGTAATTTCTATAATATAATATTAAAAAACACGGAAATCTATAATTCAGTATATAATATGTACCTACCAACCTTCGTAATTATTACAAGTTTTCAAGACCACAAATGGGAAGTTATCAGTGTGGGTCGCACCCAGCCTCTTTTTCAGTTTTATCTTAATTCTAACTAACAATTTATTTCATATACTTGTACAATTGTATCAAATCCTTAAATAACTAACACGGTATTTCATATAGTTCACAAATTTTCATATACCTAAATAATTAACACGGTATTTTATATACAAGGGTGAGACGGTGGGATTAGATCCCTAGCCTTGACTGAAGCTATAGGCAGAACGCAGTGGGATTAGATCCCTAGCCTAAGGCAGCGACAAGACACGGTCAGACGGTAGGATTAAATCCTTAGCTTTGATTGAATTGCTGGCAAAATCGGTAGTGAGATTAATCTCTAGCCTCGGCTCAAATCGCAGCAGGGTACAAACGGGGTAGGATTAAATCCTTAGCCTCAAACAAACGTTCGTGGCAAAACAAGGGGCGGCGGTGACAGAAGGTGGGATAACTTCCCTAGCCTTGACTGAAGCTATAGGCAAAACGCAGCAGGATTAGATCCCTAGCCTAAAGCAGCGACAAGACACGGTCAGACGGTAGGATTAAATCCTTAGCTTTGATTGAAACGCCTTGCAAAATCGGTGAGATTAATCTCTAGCCTCGGCTCAAATCGCAGCGGGGTACAAACGGGGTAGGATTAAATCCTTAGCCTCAAACAAAGTTTAAGACAAAATAAAGGGGAGGTACCGAAAAGGCAGAACAACACAAACACAATTTACGGCCAGTACCAAGCTTTACTCGATACTGGCTCTACAAAGACTTTCGTAGGCCAGGCACTGAGGACCCGGTTCCAGGAATTACACCTCCCAAGACGTGAGCATCATCAACCGATATTCTTGGCCAATGGAAACCTAGTTATAAAATCCGAGCATTACACAGCTACGTTTACAATAGGAGGTATTGAATTGATAGGCGAAGTAACATACCTGCCTGAGCTTGTAGGCGATGCATTAGTTGGAATGGACTTTATGCAACAAGCTGGATTGCAAATGTTCTTGGAAACCACTCTTGTGACTAGAAGGAAGCCTAATGAAATATACGAAGTAAGCCGTGCCGGTTCAGTCCCTACAGCATTCTATTCCGAGCCCACCGATACCGAACCCCGACCCACAGCCAAAGCCGTGAGTCCGCCTAGGAGAAGACCTAGGAGACATAACCAGATTTCTCCAGAAATCCGTATTAACTGCCTGTCAGAACCCGAGAGTGCAACACGCCGATCACCGCCTGTTCACAACTTAGAAACCAACCTGCCCATTTTACCCCGGTTATCAAACAAATTTTTCAAGAAGAAGATTAGGGCTAAGCGCAAGAGCGCGGAAAATTGTTGGTGGACCCGTAATCCTCCAGTTCCAGAGGTCCGAAAACGATTTATTAACTTCCTTAAAAATATATTTTAACTAACTTTAGAGTGTTCAATTACCCTCAAGTCATACTATTCCCTATGTCTTAACAATCCCAATCAAAGAAAAATTTGGTTCTCAAACTGTTGATTTTTACTTGCGACTTAGAGGTACTATATGGCAAGTTATGCATATGTAAAAAAAAATTGAACTCGAGATTTTGATCAAAGTTCACATTACGATCATAGCAAAGACGGAAAAAGTGAATCTAGAAATTCTGTCTGTCTGATCGACTACAACCTAAGCGGCTCGGCTGATTTTCGTGAAACTTGATACCTAAATATTGTTTTAAATTTTCCCCCCACACGTTTTTTTTTTTTTTCAAGGCCAAAATTAGCGGTACCTGTCATACAATTTTTTTCTAAGTTTTATAAATATCGTTTTAAATTTAAAAAATAATCGTTCATAGGTTTTGAAGATATTGATTTTTCAAAAAAAAAAAAATGTTTTTCAAATAAACCCAACAAATATTTTTTTCGAATATTTGTATATACAATATTGTTTTAAACTTAAGGGGACTCATGCTGAAAATGTTTGGTTAAAATCCTTAGAGCCGTTAATGAGAAAGCCGAAAATCAAAAAAAACGGTTCTATGACAGGTACCGTTAATAACATTTTGCCCCAAAATTTTTTCTGACCAAAATGTAGTCCATGTTCATAATATCACACCTAATTTTTTATCAAAATCGTTAGAGCCATTTTCGAGATAAATAAGATTTTGCATTACGGGTGTATGGGGAGTACCGTTAGTTTTGGAGTTAAGAAAAAATTTCAATTTCTCCTCCAGGGAATCACCGAAGACCTTTAACTACCGAGATTGAAAGAAATAGGTCGAGTGGATTTTTTTCCAAATGCAGAACTTGCCCTATAGTACCTACATATTATGTATATCGCAAGTAAAAAATCAAAAAATTTCATTTAAAAAGCTAGGTAATGGTTGAAAAATGTTTTCCGAAAAATGGTTATTTTTTGTACCCCCATTGACCCAACAACAGATTTTTATCATTTTTTTTATGCTAAAGCTCCCCAAAAGTTTGAATATTATTGTGTATAAAGATTTTCAAAAAAAATCAAAATTTTATTTTCGAAACTCAATATTTCGAAAACTCCATGCTCGATTTTGTTTTAAACTTAATAAATAAAAGTTTCTAAATATAATCTACAAGAATTGTGTTTAACCTAAAAATAACGGTACCCACCATACAAATGTTAAAAAATGGTCTTCGAAAATCGTATTTCTCGAAAACGGCTCCAAGAATGATAATTTTTGTTTCGGAAAATTCAATATTTAGCTTGAATCACATGGCATCCTGTTTTTAGCTCCAAATAATAAAGGAGTTGTTTTAGTAGTCTTTTACATAATAGCAAGTTCGTGCCACCCATTCGTGCACTTTATTTTTTTCTTCAAAAAAGTGAATTCAATTTGCGAAAGGATTAATTTGACTTGTAAACAGTTGAAGATTGACCAATAGACAGCTGACGAATCGAAAAGGTTAAGTGTAAAACCACATGTTTGTTACAGACTTTTTTCGTATTCTTACTTAAGAACTGAAGCCTTTCTTTTAAACAATATAAATTATTTGGAAAAAGTCGTATTTATAAATTTCATTATTGTTTAGATGAAGTCTTGTTTTTGTATTCATTATTCAATAGGAGAGAAACCGAAATTGACAGTTGTTGTTTGAAGAAAATATCCTCCAAGTGAATGAAAAGAAAAACAAAGTTGAAGAAAAATTCAATGAAAAACCTTATTCTACATTATATTATGTATAATGAACCATTCAAAATAAATAGGCCCTGCAGACCAAAACAAAAGAATATTGCACAAAAATGTTTGCAAAAAAAATAACACAATTCCATATGAATAATAAATTATTCTATTTATTGGTAGCAAACACATATGTATGTAGGTACAAACATACCTACACACAAAATGGGCCAAATGGGAGAAAAAACTTGAGAACTTTCACCACGACTCTCCCTATCGTAACATAAACTTTATGAAATGTATTATTTTTGTATAGCCTTGGCTTCTTCCGGTGGTCAAAGGGGCTTGACTGTGGTTATTGGGCTTCCTACCAGTGCCGTAGCCAGGATTTTGTTTTTTTTTTGGGGGGGGGGGGCTTGCTTTCAAATTTTACGAGTAATTCTTTCAACAAAAACTATATATATTCCAATTTATTGATTTTTATTAGTTTTTAAATAGAACATACTTAAATAATTTGTTTGTACACATTTTTTAGAGCAGAAGACGTCTTGATTTTTTTTTGACATGACATCAATCACCTTATCTGGATCCACATTAATATCCGAATGAATAGATATCATAGCAAGAGAGCTTAATCTTTCATTCCCCATAACGCTTCGAGATACTGTTTTAATCCTTTTCATAGTTAAAAAGGTTCTTTCAACACTAGCTGTGATCACTGGAAGCGTGGCCAAAACCGTAAGCAAGAAGTTTATATCTCTAAAGTAAGTCTTGTCACATATATCAAGCAACTTCAAAACCTCTGTAGAAAGGTCAATTGATGATATTTTTCCGCTCAAAAGAATGTACTCAGCTTTCACAGCTGACAAAGAAATCGTATTATCAAAGTAACATGTAAGTTTTTCCATTTCGTTCACCCGCTCAATTGCAGCAGAACCTGGTAGAAGAGCTTGAAACGATGGTAGAACGTCTTCGTTGACCATGAATCTGTCCATAAGATTTTGTATTAACGAATCTATGCAAGGAATCAGTATAGACACTCTAAAATAGGCTTCAGTAGAAAATGTCTCTGGATTGGAACGCTTTGTTTGTTTTAATGAAGTTCTTGGAGCTCTTAATTCAACTTCAAATAAGTCTTCGGCAAGTTGGGATGCACATTGAAAAGCCTCTCTGAAAAAATCTTCGGCATTTTCTCTGATGTTCTTAAGAGAATTGAAAACTTCTTTTGTGCGGTCGATTGCAGAAACAAAATCTAAGGATTTGTTCTGTAGGAAAACTGACAAGGGCAGCGTTAAACAGAATGGTTTTTCGCATATAATGAGGCTTACTAGGAAATCACTTTTTTGGATCGCTGCCAAAAGTGTTGATGCTTTCGAAGACATCGCCCACGTTCTGCTCGTTATTTCTTCAAGACTTATTGAGATGCATTTGAAAAGCTCTACAAAGGAAACAATACTGTCATGCCTTTCAATGAATCTTGTTTCACAAAGGCGTAGAAGTCGAGTTTTTCGGCTCTCTGGTGCGTGTTTTTTAATGACAGTTTTGAAAGTTATATTTGCATTTGAATGGTTGCGGAAGAAATTAGCTATTTCACTTACTACACCAAGGCAATTGCGAATTGCAGGAGTTGACATGGCATTAGACAGAGCCAGGTTCAAGCGATGGCTTGCACAGTGTACATACCTAGCGTTTGGATAATGTTGCCTAATCCTGCACTGTACTCCACTTAAGTGACCTGCCATATTTGCGGCTCCATCATATCCTTGGCCAACACAATTCTTCATATCAAGATGTAGTTCTTCACATCGCTGTAGTATGGTTTTTGTCAAATTTTCCGAAGTTTGGTCATCAACAGGAACAAAACCTACAAAATCTTTCCGAAACATACAACTTTTGGAATCTGTTAAAAAGTCGACATATCGAAGGCATATAGAAAGTTGTTCAGTCCCAGTAACATCCATTGTTTCGTCAGCGAGGATACTGAAACAACTTGATCTTATAGCCCGTTTAGTTATTTCAGTTGTGACAATATCAGAACATATCTCCAGCATTTCATTCTGGATATCTGGACTCAAATAGCTTCCGTTTTTAGCACTGATCATGACGTGATTCTTTAAATTGTCGTCTCCAGATTCAATTCTGAACCGCAGGAGAGCCCTTAGTTTACCATCTTTTTTTGAGGGCCGAGTCAAAGATAGAGCTCCACTATCATTGTCACCTCTTAATGGCAGCTCCTGTTCTGCACAAAACAGAATAGTCTGAATAATGGGTCTTATTGCAGCCCTATTTTCTGCTATTGCTTTCGCACGCTGAACATCCAATTGGGTAGCAACATCTTTTTGTTTTCCTGCAGCAACGTTTAGGAACGATGTAGCAACGAGAACTGAGTTTTTATGATATTGTTGTTGGACATGCTTATTGAAATACTCCTTCGCTTTTTTCCAGTCACGGAAGCCGATAGAAACTAGTTTTCCAGGATTTTGATGCTCCCCTTTCCCAACACCCTGATGAAAAAAAAGGTAGCATGGCTTGCAAAAAACAGCATCATTACTAATTGAGTATGCTAAGCAGGGAAAATTTTCTGTAACCCACTTGTACTGAAAGCTTCTTTTTTAAAATCCATGGACTGTCATTGGGAACTCGTACGGAATTTTGGGAAGCAAGACTGATTCAAGAATGTTTTGTTTGATATTATCGTCAAGAGAACTTCTATTCATCATCGCTATATCTATCAAAATTTTCTGCCTGCCACAGCATAGACGAGTACTGAATTTGAGGTTCGATGGATGCGGTTTTCTCTGGTCCACATGAACTTGAAGGCTCAGAAATATTCTTATCTGTTCAAAAACATAGATTCAATATTGCAACTAGTACTCATTAAATTACCATAAGGCTCTAATTATTCTATGTTCAAAACTCAAATTTAAAAAGCTAATGCATGCTTCTTTGTGTATTTTCATAACTAGATGCATTTAGGAATGAGCAATTTAAGTTTGCTCAAGCTAAATTTAACATTTACTAATCTATCAAAAAAATAACTTCAGTTTATATATGTACATAATTAGCTTAGCTTTCAATTTTTTAAAGCAGCTCAAAAGAACAAATCCGAACTCAATTCTCAAATCGATAGTTGATTCTTATGAGCTATTTGTAAATGTCTTTTTTGTTATTTCCCGAACTTTTGAACACCGAATTATGCTTTGGCACACTTATAATTATTATTACTATACTAACCTTTTTCAATTTCTTTTTCTACAATTGAATCTGCTACAGTTTCTTCAGAATTAGGGTTTTCCTTACTTGAGCTTTGTTTATCGAAATCTATCAAAATCAAGACAAATAAATTAATTGTACCTATATATATTAGCCTATTATGAAAATTTAAATTTTAAGAACTTAAAGGGTTTCAATGCAAAGCGCACGATTCGACATGATGGATACAAATTTAATAGCCTTATCATACGCTTTGTCATAATAGATTTATACTACGAATCCCATGAAAAGTATTAAAACTTTGTACTACGAGTCGCAAAAAAAGTATTAAAACTCCCATGCCGTAACAAAAATATCAGGCAAAATTCAAAGCTAGTGAAAAGTAACCCGAACTCTCCCCGAATTTCATTTGATACATTTTACTATGAGAGCTTATACTTTCTTGTGGGATTCCTCCGTATCTATAATTACTATCTATTCAAAAATAACAAGTTACTTACCACAAAGGTCACCATGTTTTGGTTTTTTAAAAAAAGAAGTAGGTAATGGAGCTTTGGCGTTTCATTTTTCTAAAGGAATCACAACAAAAAAAAAAAAAAAAACAAATATATGTATTACGATACTTTGAAAAATATTTTCCGCAAGCTGAAAGTTATTTTAAAACATACGTTTTCGAAACGTGCATAACACTATTTTTATTTATTTTTGGTTTGTATTACTCTGAAATCATAAAAAATTTGTGGTTACCTGTATTTTGCAAATTTTTGGCAATAACTGAAGTCGTTAACTGATACCAAATAAAATAAAATGTAAATACCTAGAATATTCTCCTCATTTTAAAAGCTCAGAAAATTAAATAAAATACCTAAATAGTCTCCAGAACTCAATACAAAATTTAAAACGTACCTAAATAGTCTCTTGCTTCCAAGCGAAGTATTTTCAAGTAGTTGAGAACTAAATTCAAATAAACTGTACCTACCTGGATAGTCTCCTTATTTTTATAGATTTGAGTTTAATACATTAGAAAGTTTTAGTTTTTGTTTAGATTTTCGGGTGGGGCTTCAGCCCCTCAAGCCCCCCCTCTGGCTACGTGCCTGGTTCCTACAACATTTATTAATATAGAGCCGGAAAAACTTGAATTCATTAATTATACAAAACATGCTGTCATTAGCACAATATCACATAATAAAATTATAGCAACTTTTGCAATAATAAGCCTTCAGAGTATCAGGATAAAGTCCAAACTGAACTGAACTGAGCATAGCTGTTCGTGTGACGGAAATGTGAAGAGCGGGGTGTTTGTGTGATACTTCCGCCCAAAAATAATAATCAAAGAACCATTAGAGTGGAAAATTAATAAACCAACAAAGTTAAATATAAAGTAAGGTGTAGAAATGAGTTGGTCGCACGTGTACACTCGTTCTTACGGCTTTTTGTTTTATAGGTGCACATCCAGCTTATTGTTATACCTAATTGATTTCCCAGGAGTGTAGGTTTGAGTCGAAAAATTATCTAAGAATCAGAATTGTTAAAATTCTTTCTATTTAGAAACCTTGATAGTTGTTTGCTGGTTTTAGAGCTGTGCCAATCGTTCATTTTGAATGATCGAATCAAGCAATTGATTCGTTAAAGGATTCGACATTTTCAATCAATCGTTCATTTAATCTAAATCATTCTTTTCCAGCCGTTTCGCTCCAAACAAGACCAAGACCGATACGAAATGTCTTCAATCGCTCATTTTAACTAAAATATTTCTTTTCCAATCATTTCGTTCTGACCGAGACCGAAACAATGTCAAAATGAATGAAATTTTGGGTTTATCTATTTATTTTCGACTTCATTTACTCTTATGTGCATCGATTTCAGTGGAAAGAGATTGACACTAGGATTTATTGAATTGGTCTATTGTGATTGCAATTAATCAATCTTTTGAGAACGGGTCAGAAAGACCGAATCAATCGCCATTGACACAACTCTAAGGTTCATAGAGTTTGTTGAAGAGCAGGCACTTTGACTTGTGCAGTTTCGAACCCATTTTTCTTATCCTCATTTATTTAAAAGAAAGTTTCACCTTTTCATTTGGGCGCGGTGAAGAACTCTTTCACCGAAAGCTAGGAAAGACCGATTAGGTCCCATCTTCAAAATTCGCCAGAGCTTCTGAAGATAAATGCTATCATTGAAGGTGATGAAATGAATAGTAGTTGTAGTTACATTACTTAAGACGGCGCTTACAATCCAGGATAGAATCCACTCCGCTTGTGTGCGTCAACTAATGTGAGGTCTTCTTGTGCAGGGCTGATCATAAGGGGTAGCAGAATAAGACTTTCTGGACTGGTGTGTCGGTGTCATTACGATCTACGTGTCCCAGCCATCTCAGCCGCTGTATTTTTATGTTTTTGACCAGCTCAACTACCTTGTAAAGCCCGAAAGGTTCGTTGTTGACTCTTCTCCTACATACATTGATCCATATATTGATACATACTGGACCGAAAATCACCCGAAGAATCTTTCTTTCAAAGCACAAGCTGATTCTTATCCACTTTTGACTTCTGCCCCATACAGGATGATTAGGTTCTCATAAGTTCTTTTAAGGTCTCATTGGTTCTTTGAGAAAGGGGCTTACTACTCAAATGCCTTCTTAACCCGAAGAATCATCTATTAGCGAGAGTGATTTTTCGTTTGATCTCTGCACTGATTTCATTTTGCGAGGTAATAGTAGAGCCCAGAAAGACAAAGTCTTTATGAGGACTTCGAAGTTGTACCAATCCATCGTGACGGTTTGGCCCAGTCGACGATGTAAGTTAGTCTCGATGATGATAGCATAATACTTCGTCTTTTCCTCATAACAGCGAAACCCATTTTATTCGTCTCCGATTCAATACTTGCAAACGCCCCAGTTCATTCTCCTAAAGATATCATTGTCAGCAGCATACGAACGGAATTTTGAAAAATAGTATCTCTGTTTTTGACTTGCAAGTTTCTTAGAATTGTTTCAAGAACGATGTCAAAGAGGATGTTTGATAACGCGTTCCCTTGCCTGAAACCTTTCTCTTCATCAAAGTGTTCGGTGGTGTTTTTACCAACTTTGACGGAGCAGAGAGATTTCTTCACTGTCATCCTGCATAAACAAGCGAGTTTGGCAGGGATGCCAAGATGCGTTGTTGTAGTGTGTTTTTATATTTGTTTCAGTTTTATAGATTTTTTTTAAATTCGGTGTTTAAAAATTCTGGAGGGTGCGTTTTATGCTCCAGGTCGGTTTTATTTGGTTGCCATTTTTGTGTGAATCAAATTTGGGAGTCCTAATCGAAGAGAGTGGTCGAAAACAATTTCTTATGGAGCATGGAAATGACCATCAACAAATTGGCGAGTTCGGAGTGGTCGAGTTATACAGCGCGATATAGACGACCGTCATTTTTGTCAAAAAATCACTATGAGTGACGAAGCACTTTTCGACTTGGCTAACTTTTTTAATAAGCAAAATGCCAATTTTGGGGCACTGAAAAACCAAACAAAGAATATGTGTCAGCTGTAAGGTAGGGTATTCTATCTCCCCTTCTTAGGAACTTGGTAGTAAATGAAATACTGCGATCTGCCTGGAAGCTTAGAGCTATAGGGTTATTGCCAAGGGAAGAGAAGTTGCTATATCAGTATCATTAAAGTAACCCTTACAAAATGTTGTAAATATGCTGATAAACTGGGACGATCGGTGTAGACTGGATTGAACCCTCATATGACTGATCTGGTTCTCTTAAATTAAATTCCTCATATAGTTCCTACCTCTAGCAACGGTACACCACTAACTTTTTCAAACGAAGCGAAATAATTGGGTCTTATTTTAGACAAGAAGCTAAGAGTCAGAAAGGCCACAATGGCACTTTTATCGTACAGAAAAGTCATTAAAATAAATGGGGTTTCTTAAAGCTTCTTCAAAGTGGACATATAACGAAATTGTCCTCTCCACAATTCTGAAGTAATTCCGATAAATACCAATTGACCTAGACTATTCTTCTCTTATCCTGCTCCAGATCCATGGAGGGCCTTGCCTGAGATATTGCAGTCTTCCATCGGTTGCGATCCCTCGCGAGCTCCCTCCAGTCGTCGACACCAAGCGCTCTTGACTACCTCAATATGACTGCTACCAACAGTGACGTTTTGTCCTAGGCGATGGACAGCTGAGGTTTTGTTTGTTGATAGCATATACTTTCTTTTGTCCTCATTCACTTCAAGACCAACGCATTTCGCCTGTTCATCAATAGCTTCTAGCACAGCTCGTTTGGAGTCGATATCGTTCACATAGCCAAGCAATTATTAGTTACCACCACTCTTGCGCACTATCTGCTCCAGGACAAGGTTGAAGAAATCACATGATAGCGCATCTCCTTGTCTGAACCCTGTACGTACACGTCTGGAATAGCTCGGATAAGCTGTCACCCATTTGCACGTTCCACCGCGTATTTTGTAACGTCATGCGACATAGCTGGATCAGTTTTTTTCAGGATCCTGAGTTCCGACATCGCCAATAGAAGCTCTTGGCGACTTATGCTATCATATGCGACTTTAAAGTTGATGGAAAGATGTTGGGTCTCTTCTTGAAATTCGTCGGTCTTTTCCAGGATTTGACTCAATATGCATATTTGTCCTATTGTTGATCTGCCATGATATAATTCATCTTTCTGCTCTCTCAGTTCCTCTCTTTGCCACTGTACCCCATCATCATATAATAAAACCGCAAACATGTTTTTTGCCAAAATTATTTAAATATACTACACAAAAATTGTTTAAAACAATAAATAAAAATTGAAAAAAATGCCCGGAAAACAAAAACAATTAGAAATGTCAAATCGACTACCGACATCTGTTGCTGAATAGAGCATACATTTACACTATACTGTCATACAGTTTCAGCCTTATTTATTATTTTTCACTAATACTGGGTTCAACCCCGGAATAGTTAAACCGAGCCGAAGCACTTACTTCGAGTTTACGCCACGTCAAACAAATCCTTATTTAATATATATTTTCTTAGCCGTATGAGCTACGCCTTCTTTATGTCAAATATACTGGGAAAAAAGTGACAAATCTAAAACTCTGGATTTTATACACCTAAATCAAACCCCAGCTGATTTCCATTATTATTCATTTTATTATCATTGTATGCATATTGGAAATTGGATACATTTAAAATTGGATTCTATAAAGTTCAAATCCAATAAATGAATGTACCAACCAAACCACATTGCGTTCCCAATACCGTACAACTGTTAGAGCGTTTGGAAAATATAAATAATTTATTATTGCAAAATATCTATCCTTTTTGTATTAGCTAGAAACAAAAAAAAAATTGCTTACACTCTTTTTTGTAAATTTCACAAGATGTCATCTCAAAATGACATTTAGATACTAAAACGGCCTTAAACCTCCTATGAACCAGTTTTAGCTTATTACACCGCTATTCCTCGTGCATTTTCATTATAAATAAGGTTTTCAGGATTAGAGCCGTTTTAAAGTCGAAGTAACTTTACTCCGTCGCTAAAACGAGTTAGTAAATATGGCTGTTTAAGTTTAAGTTAGAACTATTTTAACTTTTGCTGTTGTTGTTATTTGGAAAAATACAGCACATTTTGTTCACTTTTCTCACTGTTTGAAGTTGAATGTAGTTAAGTCTTAAAGTATTAACTACATCTATCGGGTAATTTCTGTGTTAGGCTAAGCGCGCACATTCAATTTTTAGGTGCACATCACTGCTTGGTTGCTCATAGAAAACAGATGAACTATTTGGTTGAATGTCCGCGCAGGTGCATATAATGATACTCGTATGTTACACAAAATAGCGAAGTCTTTTTGGGCAATCGTTTAGTTTGTGTCAAAACACAAACTTTTAAGTTGCTCGAACCAAGCAGTTGCGAAACTGAAAATTGAATGTGCGCGCCTAGCCTTAGTGTTTTCAAAAGGTGAAAAAGTGAAATTTAGAACCATTTCAACTTATACTTTTTGTGTTTTTTGAGATGGAAGATAGAAATTTGAAATGAGTTGGAAGAAGAGAGCATGTAGTTCTAGCTTTACTCTATGCGTTACTGTTTCCAAATCTTCCCTGAAAATAAAATATCCCCCTGGTTTGACAAGAATGCGTTAATATTCTCAAATGCGTTAAGAAAAAAACAAAATATCAAATTCGAATTAGAGCTGAGTAAATTGTTCATTTCAAATGATTGAATCGTTCAACAATCGATTACGAAAATGATCCGATCATTCCAACCAACTGAAATGATTCAGTACTGTCCCTATTCGATTTTAATTTCGATTTCGATGACAAAATTGACTTATGGCTTTGATAGTTCTCAGAGGGTTTCAAGGTGATTGCTTATGCTGACGACGTTGCAATATCTGTATCTGGGAAACATCCCCAAGTTCTCCTACAAAATGCCTTAAATAGGCTAACAAAGTGGGCTAAGCAATGTGGCTTGGACGTCAATCCACATAAAACAGAATTAGTACTCTTTACGAGAAGGTACAAAATTCCTCAGTTTAACCCACCCAAGATTAAAGGAATACCTTTAAGCTTTTCCGATCAAGCCAAATATTTAGGCCTCATTTTAGACAAAAAACTAAATTGGAAGGCAAATATTGATGAAAGAGTAAAAAAGGCTACCGTAGCGCTTTTTACTTGTAAAAAGGCAATAGGTTCAAAATGGGGCTTCTCCCCAAAAATAACCCACTGGCTATACACCTCGGTAATCAGACCGATACTCATTTATGGAGTTGTCGTATGGTGGACCGCACTGGACAAGATGGTAAATCTAAATAAACTCATCAAAGTGCAGCGGTCAGCAGGTATGTGCATCACAGGAGCACTTCGTTCAACACCAACCGCAGCCCTGGAAGTGCTTTTAAACCTCTTGACATCTTCTCCAAAATGATGGCAGCCAACTCATGCGTGAGACTTAGAGCCACCTCTCAATGGATCAGTAACAATACTGGTCATACAACTATTTTAGACAATTTCAGATCTATCCCAGATCGCTTAGACTATACCACCCCTAAAATGGTATTCGATAACAGCTTCCTTGTTTCCATCCCTTCAAGATCGTCTTGGGAAGAAGAGAGACCCCTGGAAGACAATGCGGTACACTTCTATACAGACGGTTCAAAGACCGATTACGGAGTTGGAAGTGGCATCTATTCGGAACAACTGAATCTCAGTCTTTCATACAGACTTCCCAATCAATGTAGTGTATTCCAGGCAGAAGTAATGGCGATTAAAGAGGCACTATCCTGGCTCAAAGAAAACGTTATATCTTGCAAGGATATACGAATCTTCTCGGACAGCCAGGCCGCTCTCAAATCTCTCGCGTCTGTCTCCACAAACTCTCTAATAGTCCACGATTGTCGATCATCTCTGAATGAGATGACAGAACATTTTAATATTCACCTTATTTGGGTGCCGGGCCACAGAGACATTCCGGGAAATTGCAAAGCTGATGAGCTCGGCAAAAACGGAACACTTCTGCCTACTGCTAGACAAAAACATAACATAGGAACACCACTTGCTACATGCAAATATCTTCTCAAACAATATGCTCTAGAATCAACAAATGCTAGATACCACCTGCCTGGCAACTAAACAAATATGGCATAGACCTAAAACGGTCAAAAGGCTTGATCTCCCTGAGTAGACAAAATATAAGCTCTACAATCGGAGTTATAACAGGACACTGCCTCATAGGTAGACATGCTTTGAGGCTAGGAGTCTACACAAATGACTTCTGTAGAAGCTGCATGGACGAGGAGGAAGAGGAAACAGTCCAAAACCTTCTATGTACATGTCCAGCACTCTCCAATAGAAGGAATAACTATCTCGGTAATCCCTTCTTCGATAATACCAGTGAACTGGCAACGATCGACACAAAATGTCTCTCTAACTTCATTAAAAGCACGAAATGGTTTGTTTAAATTCATTACTCATTATTCATTATTCATTACTTCTTTAGTGGTATCACAACGGATCCTTGAGGTCTAAGTGAGTCAACAACAACTAGACAGCCACTCCAACCTAACCTAACCTAACCTAACCCTTGTTAGTTCTCACAAAATCCTCTATTATTGTAAGCCAGAAATTGCCAAATAACATCGAATGATGGATATTTTGTACATGGATTAAAAAGTGTCAAAAAAGGTATTTTATTTTTTGCTCTGGAAAAGAGCAATTTTAGGGCTTTCGGCTGACATTTTGTACGAAATAAGCTTTGTACGTCATAACTGAATACTTCCTTTATTCTGCAAGTCATAAACTGTTTAATTCCATCAAAGGATGGCTTAGATTTCGATGGATTAAGAAACGTCTATAAATATCCAAAAAAAAGGTATTTTATTTGTTGCTCCGGAACAGAGCAATTTTAGGGCTTTCGGCTAACATTTTGTACGAAATACTCTTTGAACGTCATTCGTCCTCTATTCGTCAAGCCATAAACTGTCAAATTCCATCAAAGGATGGCTACGATATCGATGGATTAAGAAACGTCCAAAAATCCACATTAAACATACCGGATGCTGATACATCAAATAACATCAGTTCAACCCAACAATTGTTTTTGCGGCCTACAATATCAGCAACCAATCTGCAACGTGTCAAAAATCTGCAATGTGTCAGAAATGTGTATAGGTTTGAAATTTTGTTTACCATTAACTGTTTTCCTTTGGACTCCAGGATTGAGTGCTTAGTAGGTACCTCTTATTGCATTCAACAATTTAAAAAAATCATGAAGTCTCTGTCTTTTATTGAATGATAATGAATTAAATAAATAAATTGGCACTCGAATTTCGAGAGCTGGGTCGGCTAGCTTAATTAAAATTTCAAATTAGACATTATATAGATATGTATATCGACATAATTTAAAATAAAAGAGAACTTGATTGTGTCCTTACAGAATTTTGTAAGTTGTAAAACAAAAAAATTTTTCCATCCAATTCTGCCTTTTAGATTGAGTAAGCGGAGACTAAGCGAACATTTTGTATTGTGGCTTCAATCTTATTTATTTAATAGGCCATACTTATTTTGTTTTGAATTTTATTCTGAAATACCTCAGGGAAGTCATTTAGGCTCTGTACGTTTTATTATGTTATATTTATCAATAATTAATTGCCGTCTGTGTTGAAGTTTTCAAACTGTTGATGTAGGTAAGGTAAGGTTGTAGTAGCTGTAGGCGGAGATACGACAAACTTTAACCAATTTTTGTTGCATTGTGATACCACATGGATCTATCAAAGGCTTACCCTACTCGTTAAACCACTTTGAGCCCTTATGAAGCATGTTAGACTGCGTATTTCAGTGTTTGCTAGATTTCTTGGGTCGTTGTAGCAGAAGTTTTCCAAAATGGTGTCTATATTTTTTGATAGAGCAGGACATATTCCTTTACTCCTTTTCATCTAAATTGTCAAAGAACTCGAGAGTTGTGAATATTGAAGAGTGTGATCTTGATTTGTTTTTTGACTCGTATGTTTCCTGATTATTTAGTTACAAAGCTACATTTCTTCCGTTTTTTCTTGAATATGCTTGACAAGTCTACTCACCTCATAACGACTGGCATAAAGCAAGGCTAGAAGCCTAGAACTAATAAAATCCACAAATTTTCCTTTCAGTGTAGTTACCTCCCCAAACAAGAAAAAGCTCCCAAGGACATTTCTGTTTCTTGCTTCCAAAACATGCACAAAGAAATACAATTTAAGATTACTTCCAGTAACAACACTGCATGGTTACATTGTTGCAAAAGTTGCGCGCTTAATCTCGAAGATATTTTATGAATCCTCGAATTAAAATCTGGCAACCTGTAACCAGTTCAATGTTCACTATTCACTTTTACATTGTATAATTTCGACACTAACTAGAAGAAGAGTGGCAGCTCAGCAATGTTAACTGTGCACGCTGGTTTCCATTGGCAAGGTGGAATTCATATTCTGCTCACCCCCTCCACCCGCAAAATTCGTATCCGAATAATAGTTTTCTTCGAGCAAAAGCTGAAGATGCATTTATATGGATTGGCAGGTAACAGGTGAAGGGAGAATTTAAGTTAAGTTTCACTCAGCTGCACTTAACCGTGAAGTCACGCACGCAGTTTAATGCATCGCACCCGTTACAAAGTTGTGATAGCTGTGTGCTTTATCGTTCCATGGGATTCTCAAGCGTGCGATGTTAGAAGTTTATATGGGAAAATTGGGGTTTCTATAATGAAAATAAGGTTTTACCTTGAATCATTCCATCTGGGCTCCATCGTTCTGTATTCAACTGAAGTAGTTTTGGATGTTGAAGTTCTTGTAGTAAAGTTCTCAATTGGTGAATGGTTAACGTTGGAAAAGGAAGAAAAGGTAGGTAGTTATGATTTATAGGGAGCTACAAAGTTTTTTCTGCATTTTCTTCGCTCAATTTGATAACCAGAAAGCTTCATCAACAAACTAAATGCTGCTTGCAAAGTTGGTTTCGAAAACAAAGGTGAGAGAAAACTTCGCAAATCATAAAATATAAAAATGAACAGTTTTCAACCATTTTCTTAGTTTTCGGGAAGTCACCTTAATTATTTTTCTTCAAATGGCTGAGGGTTCAACTGATGTCTGATACAAGTGTAAGGTCGTATTCAGCTTAAGGTTATTTTCATAGAAAAAAAAATATTTTTCTGCGAATAAAATTCATAAAAAGTGCGCTTCGGGATTAACATTTAGAACATATTTGACAACTTTGAACTTTAAATGTGAACCTACCCTTAAACCAATGACCAACTGTCTTAGAACATAATGGTCTGTTCCGTTATGATAGCACATGGATCTAGTAATGATTTTCCCTGCTCGTTACCATTTTGAGCACCTTAAAAAGGGTGTAGGACTACCTGTGTTTCAGTATTTGCCAGTTCACTTGGGTCGTTGTAGTAGAAGTCTTCCAAAGAGAATCAAGGTCTTTTGGAGAAAGGGCATGTACACAAAAGGCGAAGTATTATTTGGGCAGATGCCAAGACGGTAAGGGCACTATTACACAGGTAATGTGCAATCTGCTAAGAAATATCAGCTGGTTAGAGCGTCTGAGATCTAGAGTTGGTCAGATCTGTTTTGTCACCAAGCAAGTGGTACTGTTGTTCCACGTAAAATTTTTAGTTCTAATATCATCTGGCTTTAAATATATGAGCATACCAACAGCTGTTAGAAAGGCTATTTGTTAAAGTAGATGGTATTGTTCCACAACATCAGCAAAAGGAAATATTGAACTGCTGTATTATATCCACAAGAGATGGTCGGCAGGAGTTTGTAGAGACGTGTTGATATCACGTTTTTTTAATAAACAACGATGAAACTTAATGCTGCAATGGCTAGGAATTTTATAAACCCTAAAGTTCATAGTCTAATCTTATGCTTCTACAAGTATAAAGACCACTTTGATCATCTAGTTTCGTGACTTTCCAGTTGTGAGTTCAGCCAGCATGAGATGTCCTCCTAAGCATTAACCTCAAACTTCGAACCTATTCAGACTTTTCCTAGCCCACTGACAGCCAGCTTGTACAGATCTCAAGATCCTTGATCATCATAAGTAATGTCAACTGCAATCACTTGTGATTGGAAGTAGTCCCAGGTTGGAATTCAATAAACTTAAGAAACCACTCGTGTGCTTCATTTTCACCAGCCGCCAATGATTAGAATACACTGTTCTATAAGGCTTCTGTCAATAACCACAACAACCATTTTATCTTTCAGAACATCTCTGAAAGTTTCCTTTAGTGATGGTGTTTAGTTTTTTGAAAACTATTCCCTGTAGTACCCCTTGGCATAATGGTTAGTGCGTTGGACTGTCATGCGGAAGGTCTCGAGTTCGATTCTCAGCCGCTACAAGAAAGTTTTTTTCAGGGGTGTACTGCCTCTTGCGAGGAATTGACAAATCCTCCAAGAGTATCTCTTGTCATGGAAAGTGCTGCTCATTAGCCGTTCGGAATCAGCAGAAAATTGTAGGTCCCCTCTGTTCCTGGTAACACGCACACAGAATGGTTGAGAGTTGTAAGTCACTAGGTCCTGGTTCACTTCGAGCTGTTGCACCACCAAATTTATTTATTTATTTATTAACAGCGTGCCATTCAGACTTGGAGATTTACATATATGCAGATTGGAGA
The DNA here is from genome assembly GCA_963931855.1 of Philhelius festivus. Classification (NCBI taxonomy): domain Eukaryota; kingdom Metazoa; phylum Arthropoda; class Insecta; order Diptera; family Syrphidae; genus Philhelius; species Philhelius festivus. The sequence continues at coordinate 213,016,304 of OZ007555.1, read as the reverse complement.
GAAAGAATTGATTGCCCAGGCAATTCTGTTCTTTTTACTTGCGACTTATAGGTACTATAAGGCAAGTTATGCATTCGTAAAAAAAATCGAACTCGAGATTTTGATCAAAGTTGACATTACGATGATAGCGAAGTCTAAAAAAGTGGGTCTCGCAATTCTGTCTGTCTGTCTGTTCGACTACAGGCTAAACGGCTCGGCCGATTTTCTTTAAACTTGGTAGATATCATTTTTAATTTTCCCCCCCCACACGTTTTTTTCTTTTTTTTCTTAAGACCAAAAATAACGGTACCCCCCATACGAATTTTTTTCGAAATTTTATAAACATTTTTTTTTCTCAAAAACTGTTCAACAGATTTTAAAAATACAGAAAAATTTCATTTAATTAAATCTAGGTATTGGTTGAAAAAAATTTTCCGATAAATGGTTATTGAGGGTACCCCCCATGGAACCATTTTTTTTGTTTTCGATTTTCTCAAAAACGGTTTAACCGATTTTGATCATTTTTTTTTGCTAAAGCTCCCCAAAATTATAAATAGAATTGTGTACTCAAATTTTCAAAAAAAAAATTTTTGGATTTTTAAAAAAAACTTCAAAATTTTTTTTTCAAAACTCAATATTTCGAAAACCCCATGGTAGATTCTTTTTAAACTTGATAAATAAAAGTTTCTTAATATAATCAACAAAATGTGAGAAAAAAAATTTTATTTTACCTAAAAATAAAGGTACCTACCATACAAATGCTAAAAAATTAAAAAAAATGGTTTTCAAAAATCGTATTTTTCTCGAAAGCGGCGCCTAGAATTTTGATAAAAATTTTTTTCTTTCAATTAATTTTTACGATCTTTAATTTAATAAAAAAAATTTGAAATTAAGATATTACAGCTTGTATACCTACCATAGAACCATTTTTTTCGAATTTTGAATTTCTCATTATCCACATAACGGATCTTAATGAAAATTTTTATAGAGAAGCTTCTAAAAAGTCTAAAACACATTGCACTTTAAAATAAATATTTTTTGAATTTTTGAAAAAACAAAATCTATTTTTTTTTTTTTGAAAATTCGATATCTCCGAAACGGGTCAATTTTTCTTTTCGTAAATTTAATTTTTAATCGAACAATAATAAAAACTTTAAATTGGCGTACCTAAATTTTTTCTTAAAAAGCTTTTAAAAAGTTTGTATATAAAAGTTTTTTTTTAAGAACCCACTACAACGACTTATAATAATTTTTGTTCTTGCATAAATTCATATTTGCATAGCATTCTGTTTTTGTCTCTTACTACTAAAAGAATTTAAAAATTAATTTTATCCTTATGAACAGTTTTCTCTAATAACATTCGTTTTTAAAATTCCTAGTCGATTACATAGGAGCAAGTTCGTGCGACCCAGTCGTGCATTTTATTTAAAACGGTTTTTATATGTTCTACACGAGCCAATGACGTTTCAAAAGATTTAAGTGGCTTGGGACTGTTGTCCTCACAGCTCGGAAAGTGTGTGTATCAGTAGTTCCAAGTACCTAGCTGGAGAAATTGCCCACAATCCATTAGAATTTTTGGAAAATGACGGATTATAATGTTCGATAGCACTTTGCCAAGCCTTGTTGAATCTTTTATGTTTTCAATTATTTGACAGAATTCTCTCCAACCTTATTGTTTGCTTGTTGTGAAAAAAAGTTTTACTTTACCTAAAACTAAAGGTACCCACCATACAAATGTTAAAAAATGGTTTCCAAAAATCAAATTTTTCTCGAAAACAGTGCCTAGAATTTTGATACAAATTTCTGTATTTCAATTAATCTTAACGATCTTTAATATTATAAAAAAATTTTGAATTTAAGATATTACAGCTTGTACCTACCATAGAACCATATTTTTCAAATTTTGGATTACTCATTATCGACACAACGGATTTTAATGAAATTTTTTGTAAAGATGCTTCTAAATAGTCTAAAAACCATTGCATTTCAAAACTTAAAAAAAAATAATTTTTGAATTTTTGATAAAAAAAAATCATTTTTTTTTTTTTTGGAAAATTCGATATTTCAAAAACAGATCAATATATTTTCTTGGATATTTAATTTTCAATCGTACAGTAATCAAAACTTAAATTTGGCATACCAAATTTTGTTCTTAAAAATCTTTTAAAATTTTTGTATATAAAAGATTATTTTTAAGAAACCACTACAAGGACTTATAATTTCTGTTCTTGCATATATTCATATTTGCATAGCATTCTGTTTTTGTTTCTTGCTACTAAAAGAATTAAAAAAAATAATTTTATCCTTATGAAAAGTTTTCTCTAATAACATTCGTTTTTCAAATTCCTAGTCTATTACATAGCAGGAAGTTCGCGCGACCCAGTCGTGCATTTTATTTTTTTTAAATTCAAAAAATTTCATTTAGTTAAAGCTAGGTAACTGTTGAAAAAAAAAAATTCCAAAAAATGGTTATTTTTGGTACCCCCCTTGGAACTATTTTTTTTTTGTTTTTGATTTTCTCAAAAGCGGTGAAACAGATTTTGATCATTTTTCTTAAACTAAATAAAGAGTCCCAGAAGTTTAAATAGTATTGTGTATTCAAATTAAAAAAAAAAAACTTTTTTGGATTTTTTAAAAAACATGCTAGATTTTTCTTAAACTTGATAAATAAAAGAAGCTCAATATAATCTACAAGTGGTGAGGAAAAAAATATTTTATCTAAAAATAACTGTACCCACGATACAACTTTTAAAAATGGTTTTAAAAAATCGTATTTTTCTCAAAAACGGCATCTAGAATTTTGATAACATTTTTGTTCTTTCAATTAGTTTTTACGGTTTTATCTATCAAGTTTAGAAAAATTGGCCGAGCCGTTTAGGTCGTAGGCGAACAGACAGACAGAATTTCAATACCCACTTTTTTCGTCTTTGTCAACTTTGATCAAAAACTCGAGTTCGATTTTTCTACGAATGCATAACTTGCCTTATAGTACCTACACCTGTACCTGTTGGTAGTTACTGGCGGTTATGGACCTAGTACACCTAGACCAACAACATGTCTTCTGTATATTTGTCCTCCACCCTGACAACTGTCAGATTAGGCTAACAACAGATTTTGATTGACTGAACGATTGATTGAAAAGAATCCTTGATTGATTCGATCTTTCAAAATGAACGTTTTGGTACAGATCTATGATTCATGCACCATAATGCCAAAATATGGATTTCAGGTTAACATACTGTAGAGATTGAAATTCTTCTTCAAAACTATTCTAATTTTTTTTTTTTTTTTTTTGAGGTCTTTGTAGTATTTTGGATATCATTCTTTGTTAAAATTATGTATTTTTAAATTAACAATTTGAAAAGCTTTTTCCGTTATGACCTTGCACATAAGAAAAATACTCTAGTTGTTGGTTTCAGAAATTAACCAACTAAATTATCGCTTCTTCCATTTTGTTCAAAACTTTGACGAAAATACAAATTCGGGGCTCACAAGTTGGAAGAGTTACGGATTAAACGTAACTAAGAATGCCTTAACTTGCCATTTAAGTCCTTAAAAAAAATTGATGGGCAGTCTAAGGGAATTTATGGTGTATTCGTTAACCTTGTACGGGTACGTGTACGGTCCATTTAATCTTTCCTCGCGTCTTTTTCTATTACTATACCTTCACAAATATACTATGTACACTCTTATTCAAGAGAATAGGTATACTGTTTTTCAAATGCAAAATAGGATTTTTTTTTATCCAAGTGAGGTGAGTGAAGTTAAAATGTAAGGTTATGAGGTTAGACTTGGCACTAAGTTTTTCCGACCAACGACAAAATTTATGTTTCTTTTATTTTCAACGTAATATGTACACAGGTATTGTTTTAATTAATAGTGTGTGTTCTGAGGTGAAAACTTTTTAGATAAAAAGCTTCAAATGTGTTTTCTTTCAAATTTACGCAGTGATTTTGAAATTCTAAGAACTTGAGGGCCATGGCTTAAGGGCGTTGCCAAGCAACAAAAATTTCTTGAAGAGTGTCAAAAATTAAGCAATTATTAGGTGTAAGTGCACACACTTTAACAGTTCGAAGAGTGATACAAATTTCTCAAGCTCTAAAAGAAACTACCATTAATTTGCTTTGCCAGAAATTAAGCTAGATTGTTATGAAAATTCCCGAACTATAGTTATTTATATTTAGGTTGAATGTATTTAATAATTTATGAAGGCAGACAACAATCCGCAGACTCAAAATAATTAATTAAATAATAAGACAATCACGGATAAGATAATACCGGCGCGCGTCGCGAAGAATAAAGTTAAATTACAAATGACGTATGACGTACGAATGTCAACCGATGGAATTGTTCGGAAATTTCCACCACCGACAGCAAACACAGTGCTGCCACCCGATAGCTCAGTTTGGGGTGGGTTTAATTGAATTATTGGGGAAATTTATTAATCCTTTGATTAATCAAAATGTTATCAAAAATTATTTTTGATATTGGAAAAATAGGAATAGGGTGTTCCTATAATCGAAAAATTGCGAATAAAGAAAATGAATAAAAAAAAAATGGGCGCCAGTAATTTTTTTGTTTTAGTTATGAACTAAATAGGAAATTACAAACCTTGAACCAATTAGCTGAAAAAGAAGTTTCTTTCCAGGAAAAATAAAAGAAAGGTTTAATTTGACCTAAATAGGATTTAGTGGAAGTTTTATTTTCAAACTATCTGGGAAACCTTTATGAGTATAGGTATAAAACCCAGAATTTTTTCTACGACAAGTATGAATTTACAAAAGTATTTGGTAATTGGCAGATGGCCAATTTACAAAGAAATATATGGTTGAAAAGGTGAAAAAAATGAGAAATTAAAACGAGAACAATGGTTTTCTGCCACAACGGGCCACGAAGAAAAATCAAGTTAGTAAAAATTCCCGAACAACAACAGAATCTAAGAACGGTCGCGAGTCCCGCAATCTCGGGAAGACAAAAGACGAAACGAAAGCCTAAACGGGGTAAATCTAAGGAACTTAATAGCCTCCAAACAAAACAAAACGAATCAAAATTTTCCTAAGCACAATTCTACAAAACACTGTAAACTTAGCTTCTTTTTTTTTCCAGCGGATCCTGTCTCTTTTAGTCAGTCTCACCCCGGGCTCTATCTCCTCGAACAAGGGATGCTTTCTTCAAAACAAGATTGAAATTTTGTTTTCCTCTTTGAATTCCCCAACTGGAATTCCTCTAACAAAAATTGATTGATCTTTCAATTCCACAACGAAAATTTTTTTTTTTGATTTAATAATTTTTCCTTCTTAACTTTCGACTCAACTCTTTAGTAGCTTTTTCCAAAGTGCCTCTCAAAAGGCGAACTTCTCTCATCCATTCGGCCACGACATTATATGCCATCCTCTTCTGACCTTTGGTCCGTGTTGGTATTCTGTCGCGGATGCAACACCCGGCTTTTTCGCTGGTGAGCATGCCGCTGTCGAATCCAGCCACGCATAATGGTCTCTTTCACATTGATGATTTGAACACCAACCTTGGCTTAATGGACGTGTTCAGTTCTAATCCGTCAATTTCAAATGGTCTAAAAAGTTAAGCGAAAAATTATTAAAGTTCGCGAATAAAGTCCCCAGCCCAACCGGCCCAACTCAAAAACTTGAAGAAAGCATTCTGTTAGATGGGATCCCATGCCATTTTCCCAACAAACATTATGAGACAGGATCCGATGTTTCACGCGAAATTTAACATATTTTAAACCCGTAGACTTTCGCACAGACAATTAAGTGTAAAGGGAATAACATCGCAACGTGATTTTACTTGGTGAGCCAGACACTTAAAATTGGGCAGAAGGCCATACTAAATTTATGTTGGTGTGAACTTGAAATCACACATGCCGTTGAACATGGGTCAAAATCTTCATGTTTTACCATCCTGGGTGGACCATCTGTCGCACACCCACATATCTTGTGGACCATCTATCGCACACTGTGTACTTGTGTGTTTTTGCCGTTGTGACTCATCCGTCACATATATGTATATGGATTTTGGTGACCGCCTGTCACTCAACTTTGTATTTCAGAATCGAAGACCTAGTTTGATTGCTTTTCCAGAATGCTTAAGAGTAGGACTCCGGACGGTGGAAACCAGGTTTCAACTGAGCTCTACAGCATTTTGGAGCCGCAATAGAAAGGAAGGTTGAAAAATGGATTGGGGAAAATTGAATAGGTAGGTGAAACTTGTTGTGGTAAATTTTACCGCAACAAGATTATTTAAAGGATCTCAAAGATGTAATGCCAAACCCAATTTTTGAGGTGCTCATGAACAAAGGTGGTATAGTATCCAACAAAATTGATAAATAAAATAAATAGACCAGCGAAGAAGTGAAGTGAAGAAAAATCGTTGCATTATTAAAAACGATGTACGAAAACTATTATATTTCCGAAGTATTCTCAACAAAAATGGGAGCAAATCAAGGCTGTGTCCTGAGTACGTTCTTGTTTATTTGGATTATAAGCGATATCGTGAAGGAAAAAATTATAAATTGCCTCAGAGTTTTTGCAAAAGTGGTATCTTTGCATTTGAAAAACAGTGTAACCTATCCTGTTGAAAAGGAGTGTATGTTTCCAAAGTTTTCAACATTAAACATTATGTGTTTGGCTATATTTTACGTACCATACATTAAATATACGAGTAAGTCTCGTATTTGAAAGGATTCCATTTATTGCCAATAGTATGCGCCCTCGCATCAGTCTCGTGGGTAAAGTTTTTTGTGCGTCTTTTTGTAATTTATAGGTGTTTAAGTCAGTGAAATTCTTTAACTATATAAACACCATCACTCTTAGCACTAACCTCACTAACGGTGGGTTGCTTGGTTAATGGATAAAAAAAACATATGGGGTCATCATTCAAGTTGGACCATTATGTAAAGGCCATTAAGTAGCTGACTTTCACAAAAAACAGCCTTTAGAGGTGTTTTCTTTGTTATTCTTAAAGTTTCAGATTTCAAGGGATCTAGCACGAAACTTGATACAATCGGGCGTAAGTAATTCCTAATTTGGTTCAATCGGATTGAAAGCAATCGACTGAGCCAAATATGAAACTGCCTATGCTGGATGGTACTCGTATACACTAAGCCCGATTGCATCAAAACATGAAAACTTTTCAAGAATCGATTTTTGCTGTCCGGTTTAAATAAAGTGGTGCAATTGATTAGACTATGTGTTCAACCTCCAGAGGTAAAAAAAAAAAAAATAAAGAGAATTTTGCGTTGGGTGGTGTTAATCAGAGGAAAACTTAGGCAAAGAGATTTAAGCTTTCACGACGTCAGCGAGAGAGTGACTACAATCCGAATCAAATTCCACCACCTGATCGTTATTAGCGCACGTGCCCCTACGGAAGAGAAGGATGACACTACTAAGGAAGAATTCGTCGAGCTCCTCACCAAAACTTATGAGCAATGTCCCAAAATGATATCAAAATACTCTTGACAGATTTTAATGCCAAAATTGGTAAAGAAAACATCTTTGGTAGGACAGTCGGTATACAAAGCCTGCACGACATCACTTCCAGAAATGGACTCAGGCTTATCGACTTCGTTGTGGGAAAGAACATGGTGTTAAGTAGCACTAGATTTCCCCGCCTTGATATTCACAAGGGTACTTGGCGGTTCACCGATGATCTAACGTACAACCTGGTTGGTGCAAAACTGCGCGTGCGAATATCCATGGAGGCTACTAGGCGAACATCAATCCTGAGGAGGAAATTCAAAGTTGGTAGACTGCAATCGGAAGAGACCGCGAAAGCCTATGCCGACCAAATGCAGAAGTGCAGAAATGTCAACATGCCATCAAGGCTGCTGTGGAAGAGGTGCTAGGATTCTCACAGCCGCCGCCTAAGAACCCCTGGTTTGACTCCGAATGTGCTCAGGCAAATTAAGCCAAAACCTAGGCGTATAGGTTGTGGCAGCAAAAGAAGACAAGGGCCTCCCGTCAGCTCTACGTTGAAAAGAGAAGGGATAAAAACCGCTTGCTCAGTGAAAAGAAAAGAAACCATGAGCAGCATGAAGTCGAGGAAATAGAGAGGTGTTTTAGCAGAAAACAGGTGCGGAATTTCTACAAGAGTCAAAAAGAAAACAACAGGATTCACTAGTCGCCCTGGTGCCTGCAAGGATGAGGAATGAAACACCATAGTGTAAACGCAGTCGATGTTGAAAATCTGGAGAGATCATTTTAACCAGCTTCTTAATGGAGATGATGACCAAAATTCCGCCAGCAAGCAGCCACTTCAAGCAAATTTGGCTGATGATCTACAGGCGGAACTTTTTAAGTAAGCTGGAGATGATCTGGTTAGGAGCATACACCAAATTTTCAAGAAAATATGGTCGGAGCAAAGTATGCCCGATCCACAAAAAAGGCGACCGCCTTCTCTGCAGCAACTATAGAGGCATTAGCATTTTAAACATCGCTTATAAGATCCTGTCTAGCGTATTATGTGAACGCCTGAAGCCATTTACTGATGAACTGATTGGCACCTATCAGTGCGGTTTCAGGCCTGGAAAGTCTACTATCGACCAGATCTTCACATCACGCCTGGAGAAGACCCAAGAATTTAATATCGATTCACACCACCTATTCATCGATTTTAAAGCAGCTTATGACTGGGTTAATAGAGAAGAGCTGTATAGTGCCATGTCGAGTCTTGGTATCCCTGACAAACTGATACACCTTATCAGGATGACATTGGAAAATGCCCGTTGCTCTGTCAGAATTGGGAGAGATTCAACCGAAACCTTCGAAACCACCAGACGACTTCGACAAGGTGACGCGCTTTTATGTTGCTCGGGCCAACACCATTGGCTATCTTTCCACTCAATATCTTGGATACGCCGATGACTTCGACATAATGGGAAGATCCAAGCGAGCAGTTACGGGTACCTTTTCTAGTATGGAGTCAGAAGCGTACAAAATGGGTCTTGTGATCAACGAGGAGAAGACGAAGTATATGCTGTCATCAAATAAAGCCGATTCCCACCGCAGACTTGGTCAGAACGTGACTATTGATAGATATAACTTCGAGGTGGTCAGAGAATTTGTCTACCTGGGTACCGCTGTGAACTCTGCAAATGACATTAGTGCTGAAATCAAACGTAGATTAACTCTTGCTAATCGCTGTTTCCTTGCACTAAGTAAGCAATTAAGGAATAACGCCCTATCGAGAAATACCGAGGAGACGCTGTGCAAAATCCTGATCATCCGAGTCCTACTATATGGTGCAGAAGCATGGACACTTTCCCCGGCGGATGAAAGCTCCCTTGGTGTTTTCGAGAGAAAGGTTCTACGCACGATTTATGGTCCGGTTTGTGTCGATAGGCAAAATAACATCTGGCGAAGACGATACAATCATGAATTATACGAGATGTACAGCGACGTTTACCTAGTCAAGAAAATACGTATTCAGCGGTTAAGATGGCTGGCAAGTAGGACGAATGAACATCGACGCTCCATCCCGCAAGGTATTCAACGCTATTCCAGAGGGTACGAGAAACAGAGGCAGACCTCAACTCCGGTGTGGCGTGATCAAGTTGAGGGAGATTTAAGGCAACTTGGGACTTGAAACTGGAGGCAGCAAGCTAGAGATCGAGACTGCTGGCGGGGTCTACTATTTGAGGCCCAGGCGCACCCCGCGCTGTAGCGCCAACTAAAGTAAAGTAAATATACATAGTGCAGCAATGCAAGTCTGAATAAAATACTTTTTTGACTGCATACACACCAGTGGCGAGGCGTCATATTGTTCAAGTCGTGCATGAACGACTAGCTTACAGGCGACATTCATTATTTTAATTTCTATCTAATTAACCCACACCTCATACTTATACTGTTCGTTAATTCCTTATAGTTATATTATATCTAATGTATACGTACACATTTTCCATTTTCCAACTCGCGCATTCCTTCTCTGAACTACCCAAACAAACCAAAACGAACTAGCTACCTGCTACTGTTTTGTTTTCACTCAACCGATCAGTATCTACCCAAGTCGTTCATACGATTTGGCAACGAAATGAACCCATAGAAAGCATACAAGAAAAAAAAAAACAATTCGCTCGTTGTAGGGAGCATTTCGTGCAAATCTGTTTTGAACGAGTAGAGCTTTTTTTTTTAATACATAGAATGATGGAAATGAGGAAAACGGGTAGCTAGGGCGTAGGTAAGTAGTTTATTTATTTATTTAGGCACATATTCCAATATTTAATTTTTTTATTTTTTTCGAATATGAGAAATGAGACGCGCGTCGTTCATAGGGACGGTTTCGTTCAAATCAGTTTTGAACGAGGAAAGCTTTTTTTACTGTGGAATGAAGGAAATGAGGAAAACGGCTAGCTGGTACTTAATCAACACATACCTACCTATTTATTATTGACATAAAAATAAAAACATTATAATGTACCTTTATATAAAAAAAGACTTGTTTGACTTCTTGGCATTGCAAATAAGAATTTTGAAACTGAACGACTACATTTTTTAGGCACGCGTCGCCGCTGATACACACTTTTACTTTAAATTTTACTACCATGTCAAAATCAGCTGATTTAAAAAAAAGTAAAATAAATACATACATACATATACATATGTAATTTCTTACAAAACTAATACAAATTGAAATGAACAAAGAACCAAAACAGATAAGGGCTATACATAATTTCTGAGTTTCTTTTAACAAATCATCTTAATATAGTAGATATTTCAGACTCATTAAGGCCCTTGTTATAGCCATCATTGAAAACCATCATTGAAAATTTTGTTTTCACTTTTTGGGGTAGTTAAACTATGAATATTGAAAATGTTTGGCATACAAATGAATCTAATCAATTATATATTTTAATTTTGCAAATAAAATTAAGCAAATAGGTACATACATAATGTATATGTATGTTAATATTTCCCATAAAACTACTTTTAATTTTTCAATGATGAAAATCGTTTTCAATGAACAGCTGATTTTCGTTGCAACAAAGTGGAACACAATCGTTCAACTGATTTGTGTTTTAATGATGGTTTTCAATGAAAGCTATAACTGGGGTTAAAGTGAACAAAGTAAAAGGAAACGACAAAATTTATGTTAAAGGAATAAAAAAAAATAACTATGTCGGACGGACGCAGACTAGAAGAAAGTTGAAGAAGAAAAATAACACACTCACTTGCCTATGCCATTACCCTGGTGAATGAATGGAAAAAGTATGGTTAATCGTCTTTGAATTAAGAAAGAAAAACTATTATATTCCTAAAACTATAGTTTTACCTATTATAAAGGAAAAAATCTAACCCCCCGTAATACTATGACTATAACTAAGACCTTAAATCTAATCTACTCTATCTTTCTCATCAATAGACTACACCTTCATTCCATTGTATCACCAAGATAATGGTTCGCTAGGAGCAATCGGGTTGGCCTGATGTTGTTGGGGAAGCTTGGCCATCCCTCCCATGTCAAAGACATATCCTCCTTTGCTATCTTCTTTGGCCTATATTGTGGAAGATAGCCCCTAAGTTGCTTTCCAGGTATGTAGTCCTACAGTTAGTTCGTCATGTACCTATACCTATAGTCACGTACTTTACCTTATAGACGGCTTGACGCGGTTCTCCACACACCAATTGCTCTAAATTTAGCAGCACATCATCCTAGTCTTAATACTTTATATCTATTCCAACTTCAGTAAAAATAAAAAAAAATTATTCTTATTCGTTCAAAAAAATTATAAGTGTCTAATCTTGATAGTAAAAAAAATTGCATTTGTAAATACATTAATCTTATAAATCTTATTAAAAGTTAAATTTTTCTGAGATCAAAGAATAAAAAAAAACACAAAATCTGTACTTAAAAGTATAAATTTTTGACTTTTGGTTGGTGTATTATTTGTTCATCCCAATGAACTTTTATCTTTATTTATTAGGTACTCACGTTTTTACACGTCCCGTCCCTCGAAGTCCTGCCGGCAGCACAGATCAGGAACGTTATTTCGTTGATTAAATTTCACTTAAAATATTTGTGCACGTAGAAATAGCAATTCATTTAAGCACAGATTTGAGATTTACATTTAAAATTTAAAGTTACTATAGCAAAAAAAAACCAAATTTTCTTTGAAATAAAGATGAGTTCAAATTTAAATAATTATTGACACGAAAAAAATTTAAAGTTATTAATTCACTAATTTGTTCTTAGTTCTTTGTTCTTTCTTTTCTTTTTTTTTCACTTTGTTACTTCTTCATTTTTATCTCTTTATTCCTATGTGTTGGTGTACTGTTTTCTGGAACTTTCTTAACGCTTCTTATTTCCTTCCTAAGATCCTGGTTCTTCAATTTTATATGGCTGCAGAAATCTATATTGCAGAATCTTATCCTAATTACTTTTTATTAATTTACTAAATTATTATTTCCTATTATACGTTTTCTAATATTGTTTTCAAAGTGTAACCGACACTAAATTCCTTCCATCCTTTTAATTTTTACTTTTCTATAATCATCTATTACAATGATTTATAGGTCGTTCATTGGTAATACTTAATAGTTTAAATTCGCTGCTAAAAAAATGGCCGTCGCTAAGTGCATTTATATGTTTTAACTCCTTTAAGAGTGAGACATACATATGTGTCTCGATTAAGAATTTTATTTTTCAATTTGTTTTATATACAATTTGACCTAAAACTAACTTATTACTAAATTAAATCATGTTGGCTCAACAATAGGGGCCCAACGTTCTTCATTTGGCTTTACATAATGCTATTTGCTTACAATATCATATTAATGTTTTCTTAATCTAATTCATGATTTTTTTAATATTAACTAAATAATAATTTTTGATGAGTGGGCGTTTTATCCCCTGTAGTACTGATTGTTGTTCTTCTCGTAAAAGGGTGCGTTGTCGTTATGAATGATATCTTCAAATTGATCGTCAGTGATGGCTCGGGTGTATAGATACTTGTCACGAGGCTCTAGTTCATGCTGGAGAAGTTGTTGCACTTCTCTGTTGGGATGATCTTCCAGGTTCCTGATGATTTTTCCGGAGAGCTGCAGTAAATACTTGTCCAATGGTATTAACTTTGCTTCTTTATACAGATTCCTTGTTGGTATATATTTCTTCGTCAGTGTGTTACGGTACAGTCCAGTGCAAATGCGGAGCATCTTTCTTTCAAAAAGCTTCATCTTTTTCATTGTTGTAGGTGAAATAGTAAACCAGATGGGAAAGGCGTAGGTCAGAACGGGTCGGATAAGTTGTTTGTATACAAGCAGTTTGGTTTTCTTACTTAGTCCATTTCGCCTCCTGAGAAGCGGATGGACCAAGTGCAAAGAATAGTTGGCTCTCTTCAACATCAACCCTTTTGAATTTGAATTTGTTGGAAAAGTTGATTCCTAAGTACTTCGTTGATGATTCGACTGTCACTTCAGTGTGCGAGTGGGATTGTACGGCGGGTTTGAGTAGTATGGCATGTCCAGGGCTTCACTGAACTCTCTATTGTTTTCCTCCCAATTGCACAGACAGGCCTTTGCGCCTGGGTGCTGTGGAGTGTCAACTTTAGTTGATGTTCTTTGGGGCCTGCTCAGCTGAATTACCAGCGAGTCGGAATAGTACCTTACCTTTAGCTTGTCTTTCCACGTTCCTGTCGACCTCCTCGTGGTGCTCGTGGATAGGTTACGAGAGTAACTGAACCGACTAGATGGGAACAAAAACGGGACGGTATCCATTAAAAGTAGGAATCCGCTAAGGAGTGTGTTACAACTCACCTGAGGAGTACGCATATCTGGACGTGATTTCTACTTCGATCAGGTCTGGAAAAGCGTATATCTAATAAGACTGGTAGGTCTTGGGGCTTTTGTATGGAAGTACCTATCTACAAGTGTTACCCACGAGGATGCGAAGCTTACCAGATGCTATATTCTGGTGCCACGGGAGATAGTTGCCCAAGGAAAGTGAGCAGTATGTCTTCGGACTCTCTTATTCTATCTCCGATAGAGAAGTGCAGTCGTCGCATACAAAGCGAGCGATCCATGAAGTTTGTGAACAATAGCGTATCGTCTTCGCGCTCTCCTATTCTGTCTTCGGATGGAGAGGTGCAGCTGTCGCGTGCGTGTTCGCTTACTTCAAGCTATCTATGAGGTAGGCCCCCTAGTGGGTGTATCGTGGTGGCTGTGGTTTATTCCATAGCGGAGACGTATGGTTTCCAGGCGTGCCTGGATTCAAGAGGTGTAGATAGACCTCGACTCTAAGCAAGAGGTGTTTCATGCCTACAACATGTTACAACTTTGCTACTAAGATGGCTTCGGCTGTCTTGGGGTTAATGGTCAGGACTCAATCTGACTCCGATGGTGGTAGGCCACCCGTGGGGTAAAGGCTTAATAGCTAGGGATCCACATTAAACTCAGACAAGTTCTGTCACTTCAGTGTTGTCTGGAAGCTTTATTTTGATTGCATCACAGCGTGTTGCAAACGGTCGTCTTCGAATGACAGTCACTGGTGTTGTGTATGTGTATGTGTCTCGTATAATATGTATGTCCTACAAATGTGTCCCAAGGGATCTTAGCACAACAGATGCCCCTGGTACAATACACAGGTAGAGGAGGTGTGTATGATCACTTCTTCCCTGTGGGAATTATGATGGTAGTATGTTTTGTTGTAGTTAGTTTTGTAGTTAGTTAGTTTTTGTAGTTAGTTAGTTCTGTAAATTATGTTTCGTTTAGGTATTATGTATACCTATCGATTTTTTTTCTACAACGCAACCGGGCCACGTTACAAACATCACTTGAGCTATACATATAAACTCGTTTAAGATAATGTTCATGGTGGGCATATATGTACATTACGTGTGTTTGGTATCTTGAAATTTCTCACAAATTTTCACAATTTTCTGTTGAACCCCGTACGCTAAAACCAGTTTTACTAACCTTGGTGAAAATTTAAGTTACTTTTATTAAAACGAAGCCAGTTTCTTTTGTCGAAAATAAAAAAGATGCAAAAGTTATTTACACAAAAATTTTAAAAAAATCTCCCAGTCTGCCATTAGTGTTTTCACTAGGATTAGGAATGGCATTTCGGTTATTTTTATGGAAATCGTTTTATCTTCTCAGTTATTAGAAATAAGACATAGAGATCGCGGGTTTTATGGATTTAGCACTGCAAAACCCTCCAAGTGTTTCTTTTTTGTTTTTTCAAGGATAATGTCACTCCCTAACTTTCCATATGCTTTTTAATCTTTTGGCATCGCTGCCATCCTTCGATAAATTTCATACTCTCACGTGACAGATAGGGAACATGCAAACGCATTAAGAGACAACATTTTGACCATTGACTATTAACATTAACCGCCAAATCTTAGATTAACATTTCAAACCATATAATTATGGCTCTTGTGAAAGCAAACCATAAAATGAACGAATATCACCGAACACATTCTTGAATATAATCAAACCCTGCCAAGTTCACGCAAAATAAAATTTCTGCAACCATTTTGAGTGTCACTGTACTCCAGATGCTCCAAAACTTTATCAGCACTATTATGTGGACTCTTATTGCTGGCTAATTTATATTTATATTTTTTTTATATTTATATTTATATATTTTTTTACTACTTGTTTTGTATCTTATCCTACTCTCCACTGTAAAATCTAGCGCTTATTTCAGCGCCACCACCAGGCTAGAGTTCGCAATACAAAATCACGCTCCATGATAATATTAAAGGTTATATAATATACAAAGTTTATACTAAAAATATTTAAAAAATTAAATTACTATAAGGAAGGTTATTTATCTACCTAAAATAATAAATAAATATTTCTTCATGTGACAGAAGTAATTTTCTTCATCTTCTTGATAATTTTCTTATTCTTCGGAGAAGTTCCAATTTTCATTAATTACACGATACCCCAGTTAATGTTTGATAAAATACCTAACTTTTCCTACCATCCCTCCTCGATATAAAGTAGGTTGATATGTAGAATGAGGAATGTTAAATTATCCCAAAACCCGCATAATGAAACTTTGTTAATTTTTAAAGGGGCTGTAATTCTGTGCTTATAATTTTAGTTACAAAGCAAGATATAATAATTTGACACAACTGTTGATTAAAGGATGATTCTTTGAATTTCCTTTTCATTTTCTTGACGTGAATGGATTTTGACAAACATTTGAAAAGGAAACCAAAACCAAATATTCCACTTGTAGGGCACACTTACAAGTCATAACTTATCTACCCCGAGTGTACCCACAGTGCGAGCCTTAGAAACAGCTTGAATAGCTCAATTATTTATTGACACTTATGCAAGACTATGACGGAAAACCAATGAACACCCACTTAATACGTTAGTTTATGTTTCAATAAATAATATGAACTCCAGCTTATGTTTCCCGATTTCCAAAGCATCTCAGCATCCACTCGAAGTTAATAATTGATGCTATATACATTTGAAAACAATCCCCTACGCTTCATCCCCAATTCACGCACTTATGATTATTTCTTCGTGTAATAACGATTGACCGATAATGGCAAGCGTGTGCACTTAAAGAATGCCTCCAGGAATATCCTATACCTGATGAGATGATTACCAAGAAAAGCGGTCGCTTCACCGATTGATTAACAATTTAGTTTGTTGCCACGCCCATGAGGACTATTTGCCGTCTTCACCCTCGGCACTCAAGGGGAAGTAAAAGATTCTTATATCACAAGCAAAGAACTGTAATAAGAGGATCATGGAGGGTGATGAATTTGATAGAGGTGTAAGACTCCACCCGACGAAAGTTAATAGACCATGATTGTTCTTCCAAGCTGGCATCATGTGCCACCCATCTCTATATATAGATGAAGGTTATTTGAATTGATTTAGCAAGGTTACATTAACCACAAAACCGAAATGAGGACCGTGTGTGTCTTTGTCACCAGAATCCTTGACTTAACCCACAAAGTTTTCCCTATTTTCACGTTGCTGGTGACATAGCATAAGAAGATTTAGCTACTTTGTCGTCAATCTTAATGTGATTGAGTGATGATTCCAGGACACAATTTGCGAAGGGATGTGGTAAATACTGGGCGAAGGAGCAGAAGATACGGTATTGCTCATTGTTCATGCCCGGAATGAAAACAAAGTCTCCGTCAGTAAATGAGGAAATGTGTCTTTGTCTTTTGTGGCTCGATTTTCATCGTCGTTTTCTACAGGAAGATTATACTCGTAATAATAATTGTTATCGATTTTAATTGTATCTTAGAAGCAAGTGCGTAGTGGGCGGTTAATGGGTGCGTGCGTTTAATTTATGTAAGTTCCTTGTTCTTGTTTTATTTGGATGAGGTATTTCCAATTGCATGATATAACCATTTTATACTCCCACAAAACAATATTTATAGACTTTCGGGAATACAATTTTTTTTAAAGATTTATTTATTTATTTGTAGATATAGTTAGAAAGGATAATGTTTTAATATGACAATTAAAAGCAAATTCAAAAAACTTTCTTATACATATATGTATAATATTTAATTTTTACATTTTTGACAATATTCAAATTGGCAAGGTCTAAGAGAGTAAGGTTTTTAGCGGAATATAACGCTGCGCCATCAACAAAGTACAGAGATCTTCGTGGATTTTCCCTACAATATTCAACTACAGTACCATTTTCGGAAATTACAACACTTCCACAGGGTTTTCGGAAATAATGAGGCTAGTGTTCAAATTAAGAAAGGGACCATATGTCCAAAGATACAAATCTTAAGGAAGCTCATTTATGTAAACAGAAAATAACATAGGACTTAGAATCGATTCCTGAGGAATCTATCCAGAGATAGAAAGAATTCTAGGCATTATTCTATTAACAGATACACCTTTATACTTGAGGTATCTTTTTAAATTATAGGTTATTTTGACACTGACAGTTGTTCCCTGAAATATAGACAGAAAGCCATTCTAATATCGCCTCAGCACGAAATGAGTTGCTTTACGGCTGAACAACGTTGGGAAATATTGAAAACTTATTTCCAAAGTCAGTGCTGTGTAGCCCAAACAGTGCGTATTTTGAAATGAAGTTTTGTCAGAAATGAAGAACCCACCGCGTCTGCTGTATGAAGGTTCATGCAAAAATTTCGTAAGACTGGTATGCTACTGGACCTTCCTCATGTTCTCCGTCGTCGTAAGGTGCGTAAAGACGAGAATGTGGGAATTCTGCACAACGATCTCGGATTATTCGCTTACAAGGTCCAATTGATTCAGCAATTGAAGGTGCACGACCATCTGTTTTGTTATCGCTTGAACGACTTTGAGTTCTATAATTAATGGGAATGTTTGCTCTTACTAATAAAGCTATAATACATGAAAGCAATTTTATTTTGTTCATTTTATTACATTTAAAAAAGAAACTTGTATTTGGCCCATACATAGCAACTGTCAAAATGCGATTGCTTAGACCCTGGCTTATGTATCCCTTAAGCGATACTCTTATAAATATGGCAAATATAAGATATAAATGAAAGGACAAGATTTCAAATAATCTTATTACAAATAATTACGAATAAGATCTTCCTCGTTAAGGGTTAGTAAAAGAAGAAATAGGATATAAAATCGCTCGAACTTGCTCTTATATAAACGACTAAGAATTTCAAAAATGAATGTTATTAGAGAAAACTGTTCTTAAAGATAAAATTCATTTTTTAAATAACTAAAACAACTCCTTTAGCAGTTGGAGTTAAGCACAGGATGCCATATGTTTTAAGCAAAAAATTAGTTTATGCCAGAACAAAATTATAATTGGTTGTAGTGGTTTTTTAAAAAACAAGTTTTTATATACAAAATTTTTAAACCATTTTTAAGAAAAAATTTTGGAACACCAATTTTAAGTGTTTATTGATGTTCGATTAAAAATTAAGCTTACAAAAAAAATATTGATCCGTTCTTGAGATATCGAATTTTCAAAAAAAAAAAACTAGGTTTTTTTTTTTAAATTCAAAAAAATATTTTTTTTTAAGTTTCAAAGTGCAATGTTTTTTAAACTTTTTAAAAGCTTGTCTATAAAAAATTTCATTAAAATTCGTTATGCCGATAATGAGAAATTCAAAATTCGAAAAAATCGTTCTATGTAGATACAGTCAGTAATATCTTGATTTCAAATATTTTTTTATTGAATTACAGACATTAAGAATTAAGTTAATCTTGGAATTCTTTACATCACAGAGGATGACATCTTGGCCTATTCTTCAAGTGTCTTATAATGTGGCACCGGATAACATACCCGCCACTTTTCTCAAAAATTGTAAGTCAAATTTGCTTATGCCTCTCAGAATAATTTTCAATCTCTCCTTGTCTAAAGGTGTGTTCTTGGATGAATGGAAATACTCTTTTGTTACTGCAATCCACAAATCGGGTTTGAAGCAAGATATTGAAAACTACCGGCCCATTGCGAAACTTCAGATTATCCCCAACATTTTTGAGGCCATTGTTAAAAGAAAAATAATTATGTTCGGTAGTACGTGGTTTGATATCTGGTTAAAAACATGGATTTATTGGTGGAAGGTCTACCGTGACTAACTTAGCTATCTTCACAAATTACTGTCTTTGTAGCATGGAACAGCATAATCAAGTTGACACGGTTTACACAGATTTTGTTAAGGCTTTTGACCGTGTTCAATTCTTTATTTTGGAGCGGAAGTTGTTAAAATTAGGCTTTCACTCTAGCTTGTTGAAATGGATAATGAGTTACTTAAAAAATAGAAAGCAATATGTGAAAATAGGTTCTCATCTATTAAAAGTAATTTTTAATCATTCATCAGGTGTACCTCAAGGAAGCCACTTGGGACCGCTCTTATTACTTCTTTTCAAAATAAATAAATAAATAAATAAATAAATAAATAAATTAAAAGATAAAATAATTTTTTTTTCTCATATCTTGTAGATTATTTATTAAAAAACTTTTATTTATCAAGTTTTAAGAAAATCGAGCGTGGGATTTTCGAAATATTGAGTTTTCAAAACATAAATTTGAAATTTTTCTTAAAATTCCAAAAAATTAGTTTTTGAAAATTTGAATTCACAATAATATTCAAACTGTTGAGGACCTTTAGCAGAAAAAAATTATCAAAATCGGTTGTACCGTTTTTGAGAAAATCAAAAACCATAAAAATGGTTCCAAGGGGAGTACCAAAAATAACAGTTCAATCTGTGGGACAGTTTTTGAGAAAAAAAAAATATTTATAAAATTTCGAAAAAAAATCGTATGGCAGGTATCGTGTCTAACATGGATCTTTAAGAACCTTTACTAAAGGGTGGATGTGGTGGGGTTATAGAAACTACTGAAGGCAGAATAACGGGAAAGCAAAACGAAGTATTTATGGTAAGATGGTAAAGCGTAGTTGAATTTTGAATTAGTGGCAGTAAAAGTTCACCGAGGTCGTAGTAGCCAAGGACGTATCACAGGGGTGATGCGTGGGCGAGTCTTAACCTCATGGGCAACAATATCTTGTCCTCATCTCTTCTCTCACTCGCTTTATACTCGGACTTACAAGCAAATCGATACATAGAACATTTTTTTCTTATTATAAGGACGACTTTCGGTCTCAAGATTTTTTCTCTTGAACCTCGCTTATTAAAATTTTTTTTCGGTCAACATCATCGATACTACGGCATTATTTAATAAAGACAGTTACTATTCATAGTGAGTTTCCCAGCTGTTTTTAGTAGAACACCAGGTTAAGGTTGTGTTCTACTACAATTATCCTTCAAATAATGACGGGTAAAAAAAACTGCAAATTTTGTGGCGTACGGATTGGCATAATGGTTGGACTGTCTTGCAGGGGTTCGATTCTCAGCTGCTGGAAAAAAGTTTTTTTAGTGGTGTACTACCTCTTGCCAAGAATGGACAAATCCTTCAAGAGTATCTCTTGTCATGAGAAGTACTGCTTATTAGCCGTTCGGAATCGGCAGAAAATTATAGGTTGAACAAAATTTGATGGTTGAGAGTTGAAAAACACTTAGGTTAAGCATCTCTATTACCCGTCATGTTAAATTTTGTTTGGTATTTTTTTATATTGCATGTCGAAAAAATTAAGGAAAACAAAATTATTTAATAATTTTTGAATGAACAACAAAAGCAATGATGCAATGCAAAGGGCTCTAAGAGTCTCTGGAACTTTTTTGTATCAATCAAATTAGAGATTTGACTTTGATAAAAACTACTTAAACATAGCATTTCCTATATGTTATAAGTTGGACCACAGGTCTAGCCCTAAACTTGGGATTACATTTATTTATGCATAGCCTAAACTCATGGAATTTCTTAGTAACAACTTAGCAAGAGTTTAGCAAACATCTATGAATATGCCCCTATATCTTTAATTAGAAAATATTTATCCCGCGTCAATGAAATCGCTAAATAAGGCGAAGATGTGTCGACCAAATAAACTTAGTTTTTATGCGAAAGTGGCAAGAAAATAAGTCCAAACACCTCGCTTATACCAAACAAGTTATCCTCCAAAGAACTCGTCCGGGAATATGTGAGGATTCCCATGAATTAAGTGTTTTAAATACTCAACCATATAACTATACCTGTTATACCTACTGGCAGTCAAACAAACCCTTATAACAGACCACAGTTCGCAAGTACTTAAATCAACACCAACACAGGATTAAGAGAGGGAGAGGATTCCGTCCCTTAGGTTGCAATAATTCTACTTCGCTACCATGGAATTTCGATGACTAGTACTTAGTACTACATAAAAGGATTCAAGAGTTGTAAAGAGTAAGTAATCCTTTGGGGTCATTGTCATAAGCCATCGCAGATATTTTACTTCCAATATAGCAATTTTACGGCTACGATGCGAATTATAATAACTTATGACTTTGATACGCAGATGGGCCAACACATTCCACACATATTTATGTTACTATCATTTTTCCAAAGAACCACTGCAAAGCTTCCTAAGCAAAAACCATTCGTAGAGAACCTGGAAGTGACTTTGCCTTGTGAGATTAATACATTTTCTGACGATAAGT
The DNA here is from genome assembly GCA_963931855.1 of Philhelius festivus. Lineage (NCBI taxonomy): Eukaryota > Metazoa > Arthropoda > Insecta > Diptera > Syrphidae > Philhelius > Philhelius festivus. The sequence continues at coordinate 212,994,321 of OZ007555.1, read as the reverse complement.
TCCTTATACTCGTAGTTCTAATTGCTTTTTTTTTTGGGTAGAAATACAATATGACACAGCATCCTTTTGTGTACAAGAACCTGACAACTGCAGGGATGCACCTCGGGGCTAAACTTGTTCTGGACAGGGAATTTCATTGAAAATTATAGAGGTAAAAGGTTAAAATGCAACCATAATTAAATTAATATTGTTTAAAATGCAAAGGTAATTTTCTGTTTGTGAAGTTAATGCACATATACACTCATGATGTCCTTTATGAAACTTTGATAGTGAAATAAGGAATTTCCGGGCATCTTGGTAGTTCGAAGCTATAATTTTCATAGGTAAGGCATATCTAAAAGAAAAGTTTAGAAAACCTTCAAGCAAAATTCAAGGTGACATGAATATTTCCACACACATAGGTACAGTGATGTTCACATCTTCTTGAACTTTAAGAAAACCTTTAATTTTCAGCTTTAGTGACTAATGGCCCACGCAGCGACACGACAAAACGTCAAGAGAATACAACAACCATGACTACGACGACGACATGCCAATACGTGACACGGGTTCGAAAACAGGGCGAAAATTCGTTTCATCGACGGACGGGAGGTGTCAAACCATAAATTTCTAACAGAGATGCTGTAAGTAATGTCAACCCAACAACGATGGGTTCGGGAGTGGTTGGGACGAGTGTTAAGGGTGATAGCGAAGTGCCAACGACGAGCGACGGTATTGGATTTAGATAAAGGGATGAAATGTGTATTTTGCATTTATCACTGTGACAATTGGGATTTTTTTGGAATTGAATGTGAATGCCTAAAATAATAAAAAATAGATTTTGACAAAAAAAAGTATATTTCAATTTATTTGTAAAATAAATAAATATGTAGTTTAGGGCTTGAGATTGAGATTTTTCAATTTGTTTTGAAGTTTTAAATTTTACTTTATTCAAACGGCTCCAAGCAATCACACCTTCTGTTATTTTGAATTTGGTTTTTGACTTTTAACATGTATCTTTGCAAGCCAATTGAGTTTCAGATATCTCACAGATAATTTTCCGTGTTCTTTGAGACCAAATGTAAGAGTATGTAGCATAGAACATAGAATATTGTTTTATAAGAAGAGGTTCCAAATCTGAAGGTCCAGTATTCTAGCCAAAAGAAATCCTGGGGTCCCAAGCTATGAATGACTGAATGAATTCATCTTGTGTTGTACTTTTGATGACACTATTTACTTTTAGAGAATTCTTAGTTTCCTTGCAAGAGGTAGTATCTCTTCTAATGGCGGCAGTCGTGTCAGAGGAGTGAACCAAGACTTCTAGAATGACATCTTAATGCGAAATTTGTGCTTGTGGAATTAGGCTAAATGCTGGTGAGCGAGATCTAGAAACGAGGCGTTCCATGGTACTCCACTTCTCCGTGGGAGATGATAAGTGTGGACTTAGTAGGGCCATTACCTAAGTCGAGTAGGGGATATATGTACATTCTAACTGTAGTAGATTATCTTACTAAATTTCCGTTGCTTTTTGCTTTAAGGTCAGCCACTGCAAAGGCTGTGTGTAGGGAGTTAGAGGATAATGTTTTTCTGTTATTTGGAGTACCCGAAATTGTCATTTGCGACAATGGTCCTCAATTTAGGAGTAGGGAATTAAAACAACTTTGTGAGGGATTTTCAACTAAGATTAGGTTTACTCCACACTATCATCCTCAGGCAAACCCCGCGGAGAGAATTAATCAAATAATTAAAACGACTTTGAGGGCATATGTTTCAGAGAATCACCGAAGCTGGGATTCTCAGTTAGCAAAAGTGGCTTGTGCCATCCGCACATCCCAACATGAAGTCTTAGGAGTTACACCGTATTATGCAAATTTTGGAAAGGAGATGTCTACTAGTGGTCAGGATACAATAGGAATTAGTAATGAGGTTTAAGATAAGGATATTGGTGTACAGTCGGTAGAAGATTTAGGAGATAGATTTAGGAACCTTAGGGCAGATATTGCTGTCAAGTTAAAGGCAGCAAGTAAGAAAACGGCAGACGCATACAACCTCAGGAGGCGAGATGTGCAATATCTCCCGAATGATGTTGTATGGCGAAGAAATTTTGTCCTTTCGGACGCATCAAATTATTACGCAGCTAAGTTGGCACCAAAGTTTGTGGGCCCTTTTAAAATCAGGAAAAGATTGTCTCCCTGGACTTATGTCCTTGAAGACGAAAATGGTAAAGATCGTGGCACATGGCACACAAAAGATCTGAAATTTTTACTTCGTTATCTGAAAATGATTAAGTCTAAAAGTCCCAAGTAAAGTAAAGTAAATTTCTATTTGTTTTGTTGAATTTTTTAAAGATTTTTTTTTTGATTTTCATATTTTGCCTTTTAAATTTTTTTTATTAGACTACCATATTTGGTCTGATGGTCTCCTTTGTTGTGTTGTTAACCAAGTTGATCCGCAGGAAATTGCTTATTTTCTTCAAAACTAAGCAATTTCCGAGGAGGAAAGGGTGGGCGCCACTTGTTACAATTTTAATTCGCGAATTAGAAATTATATTTTTAATGAAAAAGGTCCAAGAAAATGACCCGAAAGAACCACGACGCGACCGAACAACAACTTCTAAGATGAAACTGAAAGAAACCGATGACGAACTGTCAAACTATCGACAGACAAGTTCAGCGAAAAAAAATTGCAACTGATAGCAACAATGTATGCTACCACCACGACTAGGCTCAGCAAGGGGTGGGTTCGTGAATTATTTTTATGTTGATGATTTATTAATGCAATAAAAAAAATGAAATGATTTATTTTCAATCAACGCAGAGGCGTAGCTGAAAAATGAAAAGGGCGCCAGTGATTTTTTTTTGAAGATAAGGAAATCACAAACCTTTGGAGCGAAACCGACGGTGAAAGATATTTTTAAATAAAAGATTTAAGTTTATGATTCTGAATGGGAATTTTAAAGTTTTATTCAATTGCTTGGGAAACCTTGCAATTAGTAAACCCAAGATCTTTTAAACAATTAGAACACAGTTAAAAATGAAGTTATTAAGATGGACCGTTAACACTTGGTCCCGAAAGCACAAAAAGTGTTAGAAAAACGGGTCGCGCGTTCCGTAATATCGGAATTTTTCGAGAACAAAAAGCAAACGAATATGAAAAACGAATTTTTAAGTGAAATTATCGACCAAACAATGAAAATTTAAAATTACAATTTTGATTTTATAACCACTATACTTAGCTTTAATTTCCACCAAATTCCTCTCTTATCCTCGAGTTCAACTTCAACTTTTCTACGCAAATTCTTTGTCCAAATCTTCCTGTGTTTCTCCAACTCAAATTTTCTGATATTTTCCTTTCTTACTTCGAAAATAAAATTCCTTTTCCTTTTAGTTTTCAAAAAAAATTTTGTTCGTTATAAAAATTCTTGCTTATAATTTTTTTTTGTTCTCGCTAGATTGAATCTCCGTAAAGAAGTGTCCTTCCAGGCTTTCACCTTGCCTGGAAGACCTCTTCTCTTTTTAAAACCTAGTGCTTTCCGCCAATCAGTGACGTGGGCTTCGATCGCGTCATTTATCAGCAACACTCAGCACATTGGCGAGAGTGCGCCAACGCAGTTGGAACCCATCAGCCTTCTCGTACTCGCACTTTACACCCAGCTTTATGCACAGTCATCAGCATTGAATTCGCCGACCTCCGGTATGACTTTCCAGTAGCGGGCAATTCAATGGGTGCATTCAGCCACCTAACATCCCCATACAAGTTTTTAAACAAAATTTTCTGAAAACCAAAAAAAAAGGAACTCAATTTTTCTAACATAAAACCCGGTAAGAAACACTGGAAAACCTGTGCAAAGAAAGTTGCTATAATTTAAAAAATACTATTTAGAGGAAGTTGGTGGTAATTTTCTACATCGCGAATTTACTTGATTCGTTGGGTTTTTGCGCAGATTTGGGGAATGTATAGGGACTAGCCGTTAACGTTCCATCTTTTACATATATAGAAATAAAAATGTATGTTTTAGGTTGGGGACGCAGCCATTCTCACCAGGAGTAACTTCAACCATTGGGAACAAAACTTCGCCAATGTTACTTTTTGTGCATATTTAACATAGACCGCCCGCCTGTTTCTGTGACCAGCTGTCACTACCAATAGCCATTTGAACAGACCACCCGTCTGTCGTCCATTAAGTTTCACAATTGAACACACTGGTATTTTGTTTCTTCAAGTTACTGAGCGAGTGAACCGATGACTGATGGACCATGGCTGCCCTTCTCTCTCTCAGTAAGTTGAAAGAAACACCTGCTTGAAGAAAGTTATTAAAAGAAAGGAATAAGGATAGGGAACAGAAAGAATGATTCTTGTTACGGAAAATTTTACCGTAACAAATTGTACTTCATCACATTGAATTCACACGTACCATGGACATACATAATATGACGTCACAATAAAATCTACAACATTTTTATTTTTCGTTCATATACAGTTCACATTCAGTCTTTACTGAAAATGTAAGATCAGGACCTACTTGGATGAACGAAAATCACCCCTTCGGTCATACGCAAAGTCAGGCGACAAAGTAAATTAATTTTATTGATCATTTGAACTCCGGTCGTAGACAAGGGTAGACGATTCAATCATTTTAGCTTTCCTTTTTTTTCGGAGCTTCCCCCAACCAGTGGAGGTAAGGGGTTTCGTGGAATGACAAGTTAGTTAGGAGAAATTGTCCAGCTATTTATTACTATGGCTTCCCCCACCAACGGTAAGGGGCTTAGTTCGAAGTCAAACATCCTAATTGCCACCAGGGGCTTTGATACCTGCTGATCTACCAGGGCGTTTTAGCGTTTTAGCCTGATGTTTTGAGTGCCACCAGGGACGTTGAACCTACTGATGTACCAAACCGTTTTAGCCTGCTGTTTTGGGTGACGCTAAGAGCGTAGTACCGTATGATCCTGTCACAAGTCCGACGTCAGAATAATGACCAGAAGCTAAATTACCCCTTGGCTAAATGGTTAGTGCGTTAGACTGTCATCCGGAAGGTCTCGAGTTCGATTCTCAGCCGCTGCTAGAAAGTTTTTTTTAGGGGTGTACTGCCTCTTGCGAGGAATTGACAAATTCTCCAAGAGTATCTCTTGTAATGGAAAGTGCTGCTTATTAGCAGTTCGGAATCGGCAGAAAATTGTAGGTCCACTCCGTTCCCTGGTTACACGCACACAGGAATGGTTAAGAGTTGTAAGTCACTAGGTCCTGGTTCACTCCAAGCTGTTGCACCACCAAATATATTTTTTTAAATTTCCCGGAACCAAGTACCAGAATTTAAAACCAAATCCGAATCATCAGCAACCAATATACGAGTAACATAGACGAGGCAAGACTAGAATCCAAAAGAGTGGATACCCGTCAATCATTCGATTGCTAGAATAAATTAAAAATACTAGTTAATATTGTTTGTTATAAATATAAAGTTATTTTCAATAAATTTTGATTCATAAGGTTTGAAGACCTTTTCCCTTCTGAAGTTTTGTGTTTTCTTCAGGACGACCCTGGAAAGCATAACATCAGATGGAAAGCAAAAAGCACATCACACTCTAAGCAAAATTTACAATAGGAGAATTGGGCTCCCTAAGAGAAAATCGAACCATATTGGGAACAATTCCACATTGGCCCCCTTTCGCTCACTTATGAGTTGAAGGAAACTAATTTATTGATATTTGTCAAAATTAGAAGAACGTTTTCGAATCGTTCATTCTTTGGGAAATTAAAACTTTTATTTGATTAAAAAAAAAATATTCGGAAAGGTTTAAAATGCAATCTTATTTGAACTGCTTAGAAAAGGTGCTGATTGAAAATAAAAAAAAATCTTTATACCTATTAAAAAAATAGTACTTTAATTAGGATGAGTACATAATCTCAAATCCCGAAATCTTGAATGTCAAAAATTGAAAATACTGAATCCCGAATGTAAAATGTTCTTCTTTCGATTATATCATTGTATATATAAGTTTAACATATTCATAAGCTGAAAATAAAATCTAGGTATATATGAAAAAAATGTAGGTTGATCTGATAAAAATTTTGTCAATATACGTCCAACAAAAAGTTTTGTTAAATTGATAAAAATTACAGAATCTTGTTGAGGTAACAAAAAATATTTTGTTGTATCCACAAAATTATTTTGTTATGCTAACAAATTTGTTGAAATAACGAAAATATTTTGTCAATATGACAAAATTTCGTAGAATTTACAAAATTAGTTTGTCATATTAACAATTCATTTGTTGTATTTACAATTTTTTTGGTAATGTTGTTGTTTTTTTTATTATTATCGGATTAACAAAATTTGTTTTTTAAATTAACAATATTGTTTTGTTCTTCTTCTTCCTTTGTTTCGGCGCTGATCTCGATGTCGAGGGGATCATAACTATCCCACGTATCTGCTTCACACTAGTGATCCGCCTGTGGGGTTCGCCGGGTTGACCTCAGAAATCGGCGGCAAGCCTCCCGGTTTTGTATTGTTCCATTTCTGAGGCCAACTGAATGCTGGTGTTTTTGCATTTGTTCGTACCAGGAGTGTTTAGGCCTACCTTTCTTTTTATTTCGAATTGGAACGTTGTATGATATTGCCTTTTTGACGGGGTTCTCAGGATCTCTCCTTTGAACATGGCAATACCAACTGAGTCGGTCGTGTTCAATTTTTTGGGAAATGGTATTCTTAACATGAAGGCTTCCTCGGATCTTCGTACTTCTAATTCGATCAAGCTTTGTAACTCCTGCTGTCATACGAAGCATCTTCATCTCAGCTGCCGTTAGCTTACTCTCATACTTTTTGTACATTGTCCAACATTGTGAACCGTATGTGAGTGCTGGACGCACAACTGAAGTGTAGAGCTTTCCTTTCAGCTTAGGGGGCATTTTTCGGTCACAGAAGATAGCAGAATTTTCCCGCCACTTCATCCACCCTACGCTTGCGCGATGATTGATATCGTCATCACAAGTAGCTTCGTTATTTATCATAGACCCCAGATATTTAAACTTTTCACACTTGGGAAGCACTACTCCATTCAAATAAATGTCTGGAATAGGCCTGTGTGGATCAGAAAATGGGCAGCATAGGTATTCTGTCTTTTTCGCGCTTATGCGGTACCCACTTCCTTCTAGAACATCCACCCATACGTCAAGTGCTCGTTGTAGGGATATCGGGTCTTCACTTATGATGGCTCCATCGTCAGCAAAGAATAACTGATGCACTTTTGGATCCGTCACTTTGCCTTCAAGCAGGTAATCAAGAACTGTAATAAAGAGCAGGGGACTCAAGACACTTCCCTGGTGTACACCTACTGTGATTTCGAATTCTTCGGTGACTCCAGCTGTGCATCTGACTTTAGTAACTGCTCCATCATACATGTCCATAATTATCCGCACATAGGTTTCTGGAACTCCTCGTTGCCTGAGGGCCACCCATATTAGATCTCGTGGTTGCCGATCGAATGCTTTTTCAAAATCAACCAATACGACATGCAAATCCTCCAAAGAATCCCGATGTTTTTCCATAATTATTCTTATACTCTGGATTGCATCCGTGGTTGACTTACCCCCGACAAACCCGCACTGGTCATCAGATAGCATAATTATTTTTCGCAGTCGGCTACCCAAGACTCGCTCAACGATCTTCATGGTGTGTGACATCAGCTTAATCGAACGGTAATTGTCACAGCTTCGAGTATCACCCTTTCCTTTATAAATTGGAAGAAGGTAACTTTCCCTCCATTGATTAGGCATGCGATCACCTCGTATAAGTTTGGAGACAAGAATCATGAGCCATCTAAACCCGATGTCTCCCATCTTTTTCCAAAACTCTGAGGGTATTTCGTCTGGGCCAACAGCTTTTCCCTTTTTGGAGTATTTTACCGCCTCACTAACTTCTTCGACTGTGACGTCGGATACTTCGCTTAAGTTAGGTGAAGCTATTGGAAAGTACAGCCTTGGAAATTGTTCGTTTAGAAGTCCGTCACAATACTGTCGCCACCTGTGAAGAATTTCGTTGTCTTCCACAAGAAGTTGGCCTTGAGCATTGTTAATGAACTTTGGCGAACAAATCTCCTGGGCATTTCTTCTTCTTTGAGCGGCTATTTTGAAGATAGTTGCGCCCTTATTCGTGTTTTGCCGTAGCTCTTGAATAGCACCAGCTGTCGGGGTAGAAATTTCATCCAGCTCCCGATACAGGTTTTCTGTATTCTTTGCTTGAATTTGGGCGCACTTCTTCTTCGCTTCTTTCTTGCAGTTTCTATATTCCACTTCGAGGCGTGACTTTTGCTCTGTATCATTAGAGGGGCACTTCGACCAAGCCTTGAAAGCCATTTTCTTTTTACTTATAACTGATTTAGCTTCATCATTCCACCACCATGTTTCTTTGCCTTGTTGGTTGTGTCCTTTTGAAACCCCTAACAGTGTTTTGGCTTTTTCTTTGCAAGTTCTCTGTAGGAGATCCCACATACTTTGTGCTGTACTCTCTTCATTTCGAACTATATCGGTGTTATTATACAGAAAGTTTTGCATGTTCGAAATGAAAGTTTCGCCTTTTTCCTTATCCAGATTATACCATTTGATCTTCCCAAAAGTTTTTGTATGTTTGTTGTCGTTCACTGTCTCCATAAAAAATTCTGTCAGTAGGAGACGGTGTTGGTGGGCGATCGCTTCTCCTAGTATCACTTTGCAATCTTTTACCCGGGGTTTCATGAAACTAGATACCAAATGATAATCAATCTGGGTTTCATTTCCACCACTGCTGTAAGTGACCAGGTGTCGGCTTTGTTTGACGAACATGGTATTTAGTACGATAAGACCGTATGTTTTGCACATGCTCAGGATGTCTTCACCAGGAGGGTTCCTGGTGCCGTATCCGAGGCCTCCATGGCAATCTTCATAGTCTTCGTTTGTCTTGCCGACATGTCCGTTCAAATCTCCGCCCACGAACAAAAACTCTTCCTTTGGGATGTCCTTAAGTAGATTGTGAAAGTCTAGCCAAAATGCATCTTTTTCCACCTGCTCACATCCAATTTGGGGAGCATATGCAGTGACAATATTCCACAACTTTCCTTTAATCACCAATTTAAGGGACATCAAACGGTCGCTGGATTTCGAAATGGTCAATACGCTGCCTAATAGATGTTTTGCAAGGATGATTCCGATTCCGTTTTTACCCTTTTCCGTTCCATAGTAGAACATCTTATAGTTTTTTGTCCTCGTATCCAAGAAACGGGCCCTGTTTCCCGTGTTTCGCCATTTTGTTTCTTGAACACATAAGATGTCCACTCGCCTTCTTTTCATCATCTCTTCCAGCTCGAAGCTTCGACCTGTCATACTGCCAACGTTCCAACTCGCAACTCTCAGATTTTGTATAATCTGCGGCATTACTTTGCTAGCCCCCGGAATCCGTCTAGCTCTGACCCGAGCATTGCTGCTCGGTCCAGGATCAGTACCATGTGTAACAATGGTAGTGCCTGGCGGGGTAGTGTCATTTCGGACGAGTACTTCCATAATGCTTGAATTCACAAAATCCGTTGTAAGTATCGACGTGTGCATGCTCCAGTTTTGTATTTGATCTCTCTTTTACGGCACCGGTGATCTCCAGTCGTGCCAACCCAGGGACTGGCATGCACACTTTTGGGAAAGTTTATAGGTGTTACGTGTCGCTAGGTTCACCTTGCTGTTTGTGGCCTAGATGTATTTACTCCTTTAGTCGCCTTTTACGACAAGCGGGGAGGCGCTGCAGGAATATTCTAACCCGTCCCTGCACAGGGGAACAATATTGTTTTGTTAAATTAACAAAATTGTTTTGTTAAATTAACAAAATTGTTTTGTTACATTAACAAAATATTTTGCTAAATTAACAAAAATTTCTTGTTATATTTTGTTCAATTAACAAAATATTTTGTCAATTCAACAAAATATTTTGTCAATTTTATAAATTTCTTTTGTTGAATCCACAAAACTAATTTTGTCAAAATAGTTTTTTTTTTTTTGGATTTAAGTCCACAAAAATTGGCGTTTCGTCCCTACGATCTCACATTCAACCATCTGTGAGGGCGTATGGACAATACGCAATTTTTGTTAAGTTCAGTTAATCTTACATCGATTTTTTAACAAAAACCAAATGTGAACTATATCATCCACAAAAATGTTTTCATATTAAGTTAAATTGACAAAAAAAAAATGAATAAAAACCTTGTGATATTGACAAACATTTACAAAATAGATTTTTTATAGATACAACAAACATTTTGTTAACATCAACAAAAAGTTTGTCGATGTGACAAAAATCTCTGTTTTATTTTGTTATATTAACAAAACTTGGTTTGTTAAACTGACAATATTATTTGTAGTGCATATTTTGTTAAACTGACAAAAAATTATGCTGAATTATAAAAATTTTGTGAAATCAACAAAATCATTCTTTCGTATTGACAGAAATTTAATAAAAACGATAAAATTATTTTGTTAAAGGTCAACAAAACTTTTTTGTTTTTGTCAATATTACCTAGGAATTTATTTTCAGTGTATAGATTGTATCTAAAAAAAAGTCTTGCATCGTCTGAGGAAACCAAAACACGCATTTTTAGTCCAATATTCCGCACAAACAGATCTGTGATTTGATTACCCTTTGGTGTCGAGATCAGAATTAACCGATCTTATCATAATGCTTCCGTTCAACTTCTATCCACATTCAAAGAACAAGGTCAAGACGTGAATCCAGAAACTAATATAAAAACTGAAGGGCTCTGTATTCAGCAAAATTATTTAATAGATTAAAAATATCAAACATAAGATTATTGATGAATTGATGAATATGAAAAAGAGAGTTGGAGACTTAATGGAGCCTTGGGAGACACCAGCATTTGTTTTATGAACATCAGTCTTGAAACCATCCAATACGACTTGTATTGAGCTGTCCGAAAGAAAATTTACAATCCAACTAAGGAGAGATTCATTAAGATACCAAATGCACGCATTGTCGACGAGGGAGCTTGATGCCAGACTCTAATCAAATTATTTTATAATTTCACTTTCTCCAAAACGAAGTTAAGATTAGTTCCACTATTCTGTAAGATAAACCACCAGATCACCATTGAACGTCTTGCGACAAAAATCACACTGCCGGTCTTTAACAAACTTTTGTTCGTCGAGATACAAGGTGGCGCAAAATTTATCATCCAATTTTGTTTTTGTATTAATTTTTTATACGAAATAAAAAAAAAGATCTTGAGTGATAGAAATCTTTATTTGGACTTTTACAATGAAATGATGATAGCCGTCAAGTGGCTGCCGCCAGTGTTGATACATATTAGTGCCCGTTTTATCGCATTTCGAGTACCCCCCAAGAAGGAAACACAAGAAGTCTTTTATCATAGCCCTATAGCGTTCGTTATTAGCAGTGAACGTATTGCCAATGCCGTGCTCAAAAATATACAGCCCAATAACTCTAACCTCTTAAGTGGAAATGCGCCTCGTCGCTCATGATGATTTTTAACATCAAGTCGTCTTCTTCGTTGATGAGATTGAGGATAATTTGACAGTAATTCAAACGCGACGGATGGTCAGGCGCCATTAACTGATGCACTGTTTGCAATTTGTACGGTAAGCCGTCGCGGTTAATGTTTCTTGATTCTCAGCAACATCGGCAGCCACAGTCGCGATATTCTCGACCGAACGACCAGTTCACTGGCGGACATACCCTGCATGGTCTCTTGTGGTTCCAGTCGAGTAGCAAAGTCCCTAGTTCACAAATGTCAAATATGATTGACGTCACGAAGAAAGGAAACATTTAATATTATAAGGAAGACATTTACCTGCCACAATTCTTACTTAATTTACTTTAGACCACGTATCATAAGGTCCCTGTTGCTTTACAGCTCCCACCTTCTAAACTGACCCCCAATGTGCATATCCTATGTATAAACAGTACACACGTTTGGCTCCAAGTTATGCATTATATAAATTTACCTTACCAACAATACTTTGAATCATAACCATTCCCAGCGCGAATACGACAATTCCTTACCTACATCGGAGCCAGATGATGTTGTGCCATTACCTAGACGGCTATGTGTTTCTATTTTTCTGAAATTCAAAATAAGGATGTGCACTTCTACCGTTTTTCGTGTTAAACTATTCAACTTCAGGATTATGGAATTCGTGACAGTAAATAACCGGGAATGATTTTATGAAAAATGTAGTTCGGATTTTTGCAAAAAGGTAAATTAAATGTTTTAGATGGAATACGTGCTTTGTTCTTGTTAACTAACTTTATGTATTTGTTTTAGCAAAACTGTCTCAAACACTTTTGAGCTCCTAAGATATTCAACAGAAATGAATGAATTTATGATCTTTTCTATCAGGTTTTTCTACTTTATTTTGTATATATGTGTATATGTATATATGTATACCTTTTTTTTGTTTATAGATTTCGAAAATTCAAAAATGTAAAAGTTCAGCAAAACTGTCAAATTGACGTTCAATTTCTAGAAGGGAAAAACTGCGCATTGCTTTCGATAAAAAAAAAACCCCCACTTGCATAAGCTAGATTTTGTTTAATAGCTGAACCTTGGATTAAAAATTAGGTTAACAAAAGTTCTCCAATATTTAATTATTAACAATTTTGCCTAGAATAGTTTTTCGACTAGGTTTGATATTTGTGCCACACCTCTACATAAAGAAAGCTTCGATATAGCGGAGGTGCTTACTGTGCTGAAAGCTAGAGCTATGCGATTGCAGAGTAGAAGGTCAGGTATGCTCTCACCAAGGTAATCACGAAAAGACGGTACAGGAAAAATTCTTTAGATATCATCAAGATTGGTGTCTTCAGTTCCAGTTAAGCGGAAATAAATGGCGTCAGACTACTGTGGCATATTTAGATATTAGGTCCGTACAGGTCTTTAACACTATCCAGTTTTGTGAAAAAGATATTGTGGTGAATGAACCTATTGTGGGCCAACAGCAGCTCTCATATTTCCGTATTGGATTATTGGCATCGGATTTTCCGGCCTATTGTCCGAAGGTAAACCAAAGGCCCTATCTTCGGGTTTGGGTTCTATGTCGTCTGATGGTAAACTTCCCTACCAAATAAAGTCTATAAGTAATGAAAGACCCTCGGATAATTATTAGTATTACCCTCGAACGCCGATAAGACCGGGAACGTCAAAGGATAATGATCTGATAGCATTATGTTGTATGTACCAGTAACGTGGGAAAATTTTAAAACCCAGGTGATACACAAAAGCGTCAATCTGCCCACACACTGTAAAGGGCAGATAAAACCGGTCCAGGTGATACGAAAGATAGGATCAGGTTTACTAAAAAGGAAAAACTGGGACATTTACAAGTATTACAGCTGCGATAAAATATTGTACACGTTCAGTTGCGAATTCGTCATTTTTAAGCCTACACTCAGGGAAAAAATCAGGTAAAATCAAACAGAATCTTACCAATTCTCATGTTATTATTTTTCAACATGATTGATCGGGTTAAGGTGTTAACATGATACCATATTTTAACAAGATTTTGATCTTTTTAACATTAACATTAGATAGTGTAAAGCTTACATGAATATTCTGTTGTTCATCTTGTTATATCAACATTAGAAACTGGACCCATGTACCTGATATCGTGTCAACTTAAACCAGTATTAACGTTAAAGCAACATTTTTTTTGATGTTATATCAAAAGTGGAATCCGGTCTTTTTCACAAGATTAAATGTTAAAATAAAACGATTAATGGTGTTAAATTTCAATGAAAACTTCAATAATTAATACGGTGGTCCTGTTAAATTGAACTTATTATCAGTGTTAAATCAACACGATAAAAACAGTTTCTCCTTTTGAATCTACTAGATATTTTTTTCAAATTGATCCTAGGTACCATGTTAAGTTATGAATGCTCACCTGTAATTAACATGGTACACCTGGTGAATCTACATGACATTAACTTTGTGACCACGTTAAAGTCACATCATCCTCAGTTTTAATTTACAATACTTACCTGTTGAATCTACTATACATTCTTTGTCAAATTGATGCTTAAGTAATATGGTGCACTGTTAAATCAACAGTGTTAAACTGTTGTAACATGGTACACTGTTATATTACTATTTAGCTCCAAAATTCAAAATAAAATAAACAAATATATTTATATATACACAAAATATAAAGTTTTATTTACATTATCCACAATTTTTTATTTTATATGCCAGTTATTTAAAAAATTTGACGGGAGTTTTTCAATGTATAGATTGGGATATGTGGTATTAACCAGAGGTTCCAGTATTTGCGCAGGCAAGCCATCTGCCTTAATAATTTTAACAGATGGAAAAACGAAAAATATAGTATATCAAAAAGCACTAGAATAAAATGTATTAAAAATTGAACACAATACAAATAAAATTTGTTTGTATGTTGTATTGAATTAGTTATTTTATAGCACCCGGCGAAGCGGGTGTATTTAAGCTAGTTTAATTATAAACACCTTTTTTTAAAAACACACGATAAATTTATAAATGAGAATAGAAAACGAAACTCCTATGACAAAACCGACGACCAACGAAACGACCAACCCGACGCACGCCACTTTAATAAATCAAACACAGACGATGCATACATTCATACACATGAAAGAAAGAGATTGGCTTTCAGCTAAATTTATGTAGCAACAAGGTAACCTGTTTCTTTTCTATAGAATGAAAATGTGTAAGACAAGATTTAGCACTGGCATCAGGTTAAGAGAAAATAAAGATAACGGTATAGTTTTTTTATGAAAACATGACGATCTGTTTAACTTTATAGAATTAACACTGTGATGATGTAAAGAAACAACAAATCTTATATGTATATGTACATTATATAGTGATATATGGGAGGTTTTTTTTTTGACCGAATTGAATCTGTACAATATAGATTTAGAACTGTTACCATGTTAAAGGTTAAATGAGATAACTGCATATTTTTCAGAAGAACACGATGATCTCTTAAAATATGTTGACGTAAGCTTATGAACACTGTAAAATTAACACCGTGATGACACTTTTGATTTTAAACTGCGATCAAGTAAAAATTTAGAGGGAATTATTTGAAAGGTGATCTGTTTAAAAATGTCAAAGTAAGCATATACAGCGTTGAATTAAAGTTGTAATATATTAAGTATTTAAATAACATTACCCTCTTGGTAATAAAACATGATCTTTTTCCAAATCAACCAATAATCTTTTTAAAAAAGTAGACAATCTGAAAGTGTTAATATAAAACTATGCAAAGTGTTAAAAATATCGAGTAAATTTCTTGCCAGGAATTTTTTTATATGGAGTTTCTGTCCTGTAATATTAACAGGCCTATTGTCAACTTTTTACAGGACGTTTTTCTCTGAGTGTATATGTGACCGCCTGACTGTGATCCGCACCAAAGCCACGTTCCAAAATATGAGCCTAATATGCGTACACACGTTCCTCCGATGAAGCTAAATAATCTGTTAGGGAGAAGTCTTGGGAGACTGTCCAAAGTAAGATGTCAAATTTGTGGTCGACAATGGTAAATGGCCTCCAACTAATAAGCTTGGTTGAAAAAAATGATCCGAAAAATGGTTATTGAGGGTACCCCCCATCATGCAAAAAATTTTTTTGTTTTTGATTTTCTCAAAAACAGTACCACTGATTTTGATCATTTTTTTTTTGCTAAAGCTCCCCAAAAACGTTAATAGAATTGTGTACTTAAATTTTCAAAAAAAAAAAATAAAAATTTGGATTTTTAAAAAAAACTTCAATTTTTTTTTTAACTCAATATTTCGAAAACCCCATGCTAGATTTTTTTTTAAACTTGATAAATAAAAGTTTCTCAATATAATCTACAAATGTGAGAAAAAAATTTTATTTTACCTAAAAATAAAGGTACCCACCATACAAATGCTAAAAAATTAAAAAAAATGGTTTTCAAAAATCGTATTTTTCTCGAAAACGGCACCTAAAATTTTGATAAAATTTTTTTTCTTTAATTAATTTTTACGAAAAAAATTTTGAAATTAAAATATTACAGCTTGTACCTACCATAGAACCATTTTTTCGAATTTTGAATTTCTCATTATCTGCATAACGGATCTTAATGAAATTTTTTTTATAGAGAAGCTTCTAAAAAGTCTAAAACACATTGCATTTCAAAACTTTAAAATAAATATTTTTTTGAATTTTTGAAAAAAAATCTATTTTTTCTTTTTTTGAAAAATTGGATGTCTCAAAAACGGCTCAATATTTTTTTATGTAAATTTAATTTTTATTCGAACAATAATAAAAACTTTAAATTGGCGTACCAGAATTTTTTCTTAAAAAGCTTTTAAAAAGTTTGTATATAAAAGTTTTTTTTTAAGAAACCCCAAACATGTGGGGGAAAAATTTAAAAACGATATCTACCAAGTTTCACAAAAATCGGCCGGAACATTTTGTCTGTAGGCGTCATCGTTATGTCAACTTTCATCAAAACTCGAGTAAAAATTAGCATGAGCAGGAAAAATGAAATATGATAGAAACTGAATATCTCAAGCCGGAGATAAAATATCAATTTTTTTGGACGTAACTACAAAGGCTAGTATTGCTTCTACAAAAAAAAGGCCTAACTGAAGTTTCTATTATTATTACTAACATCGCAATTACCGTTATTAACATGGGTACGGATACGCCAAAATAGGTCTTTTTTAAATCCCCGATACATGATATAAAACTTGGAGATACTCGTAGGACCCTACTGTAGAACAATTTTTTCTTAGAATGTACCCAAGAACCACGCTGTATTAATATTAGGCATGAATAATCGGAAACCCTGTACCATTGGAGATCATTATGGGTCATAGAGTAAGGCTCTCTAGTGACTTACAACTCTCAACCATAACTTTATGCGTGTTACCAGGAATGGAGGGGACCTCATATTGTCTGCCGATTCTGAACGGATAATGAGAAGCGCTTTTATGATAAAGGATACTTATAGAGGATTTGTCAATTCCTCGAGACTTTTTTTGTAGGTGTTAAGAATCAAACCCAAGACCTTCTGAATCACAGTCTAACGCACTAACGAATATGCTAAGGGATACTGCAAAATTAATTAACTTTGCTAATTATTGGTATAGGTTTCAAAAGAGACGTGCACCCTATGACAATAATTTCATAGGTACACAAATTTTCTTTAAATACTCGTACTTTATTCTTTAAGAATGTATTAAAAATAAAGAAGAAGAAACTATTAAAGACACAAAGACGTAAAGAACATACATAAAGCCTCATTAATCCAATTATGAATATTCTACTATCCTGTCAGGAAACCAACCGCTTTCGTCCGAATTGCACAACTAATACCCGTGGACTGCGCTGTATTCAAATAAAAATAAAATAATTTGCATCGAGACACTATTTAAAGGAAGGAAGCCTTTCAATATGCATTTTAATTTTCATCCTTTTTATCGCCAGCCAGAGGTAATTTCCTCGCTTCGTCAACTTATTCCACGAAATTACGTATTAAAACGAACCGAAGAAGGAAAACTGGAATTAAGTCGAATTGGTTTTCTTTTTAATTTTTTTTAAGCGAAGAAGAAAATTTAAAAAAAATATATGAGAAAATTATATTCATACAGAAAATGTCGAATACATTTGCATATTTATCTTGACTATGCGTCTATAGTACTCGTATAACAGTCATACAGTTTTGCACATAAATTCATCTTCTGCAGCTGCGTCTGCTCTTTCTTTACCCAACAGACCAAAGACGACCGAAACTCGGTAAGTTACGATATAATCCTATTGAACTTTCAGTTTCCGCTTCCTGTGCATATAAATATTTCTCTATACGAGTATGAGATGATATTAGCTATAGGCAAGCAACATATTATGTTTGTTATTACTTCGAATCAATATTATGACGGTATAGTATCTACACATTATACATACATGCACGTCGACATCAAATTGCTCAAGTTGTCCTTTGAGAGTTGACTTCATGAATACTTAAAATGAGATCTCGTGAATATTCATTCCTATTGGATTAATACGCTTAGACATTATGCTAAATAATTAAATGGTGGAAAATAGAAAACCTTTCTGTTGGTAAAAATTACAAACACAATAACTACACTGACGACTTGACGTTTCTTTTATGAGAAAGTTTGAGAGCAATTTATCTTCAAATAGACTATGTAAATACAAAAAAGGAATTTTCGAAGTTCTTATTCCATATTATAATTTTAATTTAATATAATTTTTTAATTTAATTTAATTTAATTCAAAATGAGGAAGTACAAAAAGAATTGAATTCTTATTACAAGTACTTAACTTTATAATAACCTGCGATTTATACGAGTAGCTACTAGTACTTTATGGAAAGTTATGCATTCGTAAAAATAAAATTAACTCCTGATTTTGATCAGACTTGACATAATGAAGATAGGGATGACGGAAAAAACCGGGTATAGTACTGATCGAATGCAGCCTAAACGGTTCGGTCGATTTTCTTTAATCGTCGTAGATGGAATTTTAAATGTACCCCCTAGCACCTACACATATATTTTTTTTTCTCAAAAACTGTTCCACAGATTTTCTTAAGAATAATTCAAAAAAAATTCGTTTAGTATACAAGTTAGATAAAAGTTGAAAAAAATTTCAATAAATTGTATATTAACGGTCTATAGGCGACTTATAGGTACTATGCATAAGGCCAGTAATGCATTCGTACAAAAAATTCGAACTCAAGATCTTAATCAAAGTTGACATTACGTTACGAAGGCTAGAAAAATGGGTCTCGATATTCTGTCAATCTGTCTGTCTGTCTGTCCGTCTGGCTGTCTGTCTGTTCGACTGCAGCCTAAACGGATAGATATCATTTTTAATTTTTTCCCCCACACGTTTTTTTTCTTTTTTTTTAAAGACCAAAAATAACAGTACCTGCCATACGAGTTTTTTCGAAATCTTACAAATATTTTTTTTTCAAAAAAACTGTTCGACAAATTTAAAAAATAAAAATACAAAAAATTTCATTTAGTTAAAGCTGGATAATGGTTGAAAAAAATTTCCGAAAAATGGTTATTGAGGGTAGCCCCAATGGATCCTATTTTTGTTTTTGATTTTCTCAAAAACGGTACAACCGATGTTGATCATTTTTTTTCTAAAGCTCTCTAAAAACTTGAATATAATTGTGTATTCAAATTTTCGAAAAAAAAAAATGTTTTGATTTTTAAGAAAAATTTCAAATTTTATTTTTTAAAACTCAATATTTCGAAATGGAATTTGAATTTTTGAAAAAAAAATCATTTTTTTTTTAAGAAAATTCGATATTTTAAAAACGGCTCAATATATGTTTGGAAATTTTATTTTCATTCGTACAATAATAAAAACTGAAAGTTGGCGTACCAAATTTTTTTCTTAAAAATCTTTTAAAAATTTTGTATAAATTATAACGACTTATAATTTTTACTTTCGATATACAAACATGCATTATGTAGGTACTATACGGCAAGTCCTGGATTTGGAAACAAAATCGAACTCGAGATTTTGATATATACGATACGATGATAGCGAAGATGAATACAGTGGGTCCGACAATTCCGTCTGTCTGTATGTCTGTAACTCGATCTAGATCTTAAGGGTCTTCAGTGATTCCCTAGGGGGAAATTGAATCCTTTTTTTTTATTCTAAAACTAACGGTACCCCACATACACCCATAATAAATAATCTTATTTATCTCAAAAACGGCTCTAACGAATTTGATAAAAAAATTAAGTGTGATATTATGGACATGGACTACATTTTGGTCAAAAAAATTTGTGGCAAAATGGTATTAACGGTACCTGTCATAAAGCCGTTTTTTGATTTTCATTAACGGCTCTAACGATTTTAACCAAAAATTTTTAACAAGAACCCCCTTAAGTTTTAAATAATATTTTATATGTATGTATAAAAATATTCGAAAAAATATTTCTTGTGTTTTTTGAAAATTCCTAGTCTATTACATAAGAGCAAGTTCGTGCGACTCAGTCGTGCATTTTCTTTTCTTTACCGAAGCCCAAATCTGGATAGAGTTTCAACTTCTCACGAACTTGATGCTCTGTCCGACTCCATCCAAAGAATTGTTTCCCTGTATCCTCACACTGAAATCGTTATTACGGGCGATTTCAATGTTCACAATTCTTCTTGGCTTCTCCATTCGGGCCAGACAACACCCGAAGGAATGTGTGTTGAGATTTTTGCTGAGTTCAACCACCTTACTCAGCTTGTCAACGAGCCTACTCGAATATCGGACGTTAATGGCCTAGCAGAAAATGCTCTTGACTTGATTCTTACGTCTGACCCTGATAAATACACAGTAAGTGTATTGACGCCTCTAGGCACATCGGACCATAGTGTTATATCTGCAAATTTCTCGTGTCAAACAAATCCAGTTAGAGAAAGAGCTCCTAGAAGAACCGTATGGCAGTACGAGAAAGCCAACTGGAACGGTTTGAATAACTTTTTCAGGATCTTTAACTGGTCACTATGCTTCCTCGATAGTGACGTAGACTCTAGCGCAGATATGATAACTAACATAATTCTTTTGGGAATGAAACATTTTATCCCGAATAGGGTTAAAAGTATCAGACTCAAGGATAAATCATGGTTTGATTTGAGCTGTAAAGAGGTTATCAAGGAAAAAGAGGTAAGCTTCCGGTGTTTTAGAGCCAACCCAACTGAGGAAAACCGGAAAAAGTTCAAACAAGCCAGGAAGGCCTGCAACGCCCATATTCGCCGGACCAAATTTTTACATGATCAAAAATCAAGGCAAAAAATACTGCAATGTCCCAAAGGCAGTAAGAATTTTTGGTCATTTGTTAAAAATATTAGGAATTCTTCCTCTTCCTCGGTTCCTTCACTTGTTGTCAATGACACTCCTTTCGTTAGCTCTATTGATAAAGCTAACTTGTTTGTAAGGCAGTTCGCCGCAAATTCCACCTTGCCGGATAGTGTCATGACTCCCCCTGTTCCTGAGCGCGTTAATGATTCTATGGGACAAATCTTTTTTCGTACTCGTACCGTGGCGAGAGTCCTAAAAGATCTGAACATACATAAATCCGCTGGTCCGGATGGTATCCCCGCTATTATTCTAGCAAAACTCCGCGCTAGTAAAACCAAAACCCCTGCGTAAGCATTTCCATCTATCATATTCTTCTGGGCTCGTTCCGAGCAGTTGGAAAACTGCATTTTTTAGCCAATTCCCAAAAAAAGCGAATTTTCTTCTCCCTCAAATTTTGGCTCGATTGCACTAACGTCCCTTCTTTCCAAGGTCATGGAAACGCTGATTAATTATCAGCTTCAGAAATATCTTGAGGAACGAAAGCTTCTTAATGACCGGCAGTAGAGCTTTCGTAACAATAGGTCCACTTGTGAGTTGATGATTTATCTAACCGAAAAGTGGAACAATTCTTTACATGGTTTCGGAGAAAGCAAGATTATTGCACTTGATATTTTAAAGGCATTTGATAAAGTCTGGCATCTTACTCTTTTATCGAAAATCCGTGCTTTCGATGTCGACGAATCCCGACGATTAGAAATTTTCTTTCGAACCGTTTAATACAAGTTGTATTGGACGGATTCAAGTCTGAAACCCACAATATAAATGCTGGTGTGCCCCAGGGTTCATTTTGTCCCCGACCATCTTTCTCATTTTTATTAATGATCTCCTATCTACAACTTCTGATCCAATTAATTGTATCGCTGACGATAGTACTCTCAGCTTTTCATATTCGTTTTCAGACTCACATCCTTCCTCTTCGGATGTGGAACTGCAACGACAAAATATGATAAGCTCATTAAATTACGACCTAAACAGCATTGTACAATGGGGAATACGAAACCGTGTCGAATTTAATGCTTCGAAAACCCAATGCTTGTCTTATATCGTTAAAGCGAGATATACCCCCTTGCCACTATCAATGAGTGGCATTTGTATCAATGAAACTGAACATCTCGATATTCTGGTATGTGCATCACGAACCACCTCTTGTGGAACGATCAAATACGCGCTGTTGCCAAAAATGCCACAAGATCTTTGGGTTTTCTGAGACGGTGCAAGAAATTTTTTAAGCCTCTTGGACAGTATTCAAAGAAAAGCTTTCAAAATGATTAGTGACAAAACATGATTGACTCATTAACGTCACTCGAACATCGTCCTAATGTTTCTTGCCTAACCTTTTTTTTACCGTAAAAAAAAGCAGTTCAACCGTAACACTCACGCTCCTAGGAATGCTCATCAGCTTACCCTTGAGCCCAACTTCGGTGTGATACTGTGAAGTACAGAGTTAGCTTCAAGACAAATCGTTGACAAAATGTTGAAAGATATCCGCCAATTCTGCTGCTCTGCTGTATGAGCAAGATACTGAAGGCCTTACTCTTGAAGAAGTTCCAGTGCGGCTTTTGAAATAAACACTATACCATACATTTATTGCTTGGACTTCATAGTAACGTTACACTTAGAGTCAACCAAAAAGGAAACAAGTATAACGTGCTTGCGGGATGTCAAAAAAGCTTTTAGTAGTAAGAGATAAAAACAGAATGCTATGCAAATATGAATTTATGCAGGAACAAAAATTATAAGTCGCTGTAGTGGTTCCTTAAAAAAATAAGCTTTTATGTACAAAATTTTTAAAACATTTTTAAGAAAAAATTTTGGTACGCCAACCTTAAGTTTTTATTATTGTACGAATAAAAGTCTAATTTCCAAAAAAAATACTAAGCCGTTCTTGAGATATCGAATTTTTCAAAAAAAAAAAAAAATTACTTTTTTTTCTAAAAATTGAAAAAATATTTTTTCTTAAGTTTTTAAGTGCAATGTTTTTTAAACTTTTTAGGAGCTTCTTTATAAAAAATTACATTAAAATTCGTTATGTTGATAATGAGAAATTCAAAATTCGAAAAAATCGTTCTATGGTAAGTACAGTCAGTAATAACTAGATTTAAAATTTTTTTTTATTAAATTATAGATCGTAAAGATTAATCAAAAGAAAAAAAAATGTTAGCAAAATTCTCGGAACCGTTTTCGAGAAAAATACAATTTTCGAAAACCATTTTTTAAAATTTGTATGGAAGGTACCGTTAGTTTTAGATAAAAATTTTTTTTTCTCAAATCTTGTAGATTATGTCAAGAAACTTTTATTTGTCAAGTTTGAAAAAAATCGAGCATGGGGTTTTCGAAATATTGAGTTTCCAAAAAAAAATTTTGAATCATTTTTTAAAAATCCAAAAAATAAAAAATTGAAAATTTGAATATGCGATAATATTCAAACTTTGGGGGAGCTTTGGCATAAGAAAAATTATTTAAATCGGCTGTACGGTTTTCGAGAAAATCAAAAACAAAAAAAATGAACCCAGGGGGGCTACCAAAAATAACAATTTTTTGGATATGCGATAATATTCAAACTTTGGGGGAGCTTTGGCATAAGAAAAATTATTTAAATCGGCTGTACCGTTTTCGAGAAAATCAAAAACAAAAAAAAAATGGACCCAGGGGGGCTACCAAAAATAACAATTTTTTGGAAAATTTTTTTCAACCATTAGCTAGTTTTAACTAAATGAAATTTTTCAAATTTTTTTTAAAAAATTCTGTGAGACAGTTTTTGAGAAAAAAAAATATTTATAAAATTTCGAAAAAAAATCGTATGGCAGGTACCGTTATTTTTGGTCTTAAAAAAAAAAAAACAGAAAAAAAAGTCCGGGGGGAAAAAATTAAAACCCATATCTATCAAGTTTGAAGAAAATCGGCCGAGGCGTTTAGGCTGTAGTCGAACCGACAGACAGACAGACAGACAGACCCACTGCGAGACCCACTTTTTTGGTCTTCGCTATCATCGTAATGTCAACTTTGATCAAAATCTCGAGTTCGATTTTTTTTACGAATGCATAACTTGCCTTTTAGTACGAGTACCTATAAGTCGCAAGTAAAAATAATTTGAATGACAAAAAACTAATACTTCTGAAGTACTTAGATGCAAAGATTTCAGTTTTTTCATTCTGTAACGAAAAGCTTGAAAACGTTAATATTGCTTAGAGATCTTTGGTAGGAAAAAAATATCAGTTAGAAAAATATTACGATTCTGATGACGTAACAGCTTTTTGGGTGAAACTAAATAACGACGAAAACACTGTGTGGAGAAACCATTTAAATATTTATGCAAATATATGTTAACGTTGTGTTCTCTAGCTCATAGCAGTGCCGCAGCCGAACGGACATTTTCGACAGTTAGTTTAGTTCAGATAAACTTCAAAATAAAAAATAAACATCACCACTTTGCAAAATATTATTCTCTGCAAGGATATGGGTGATATTGAAAAAGATTGTTTTGAACCTAAGGATTCTGTGGGTCTTATAGACCATTTTAATCAGTTCTTCTTTTTCGATGGACAATTGAAAAAACAAAATAATGAAAAAATTGCTTTAAGACTGGTGTGTATGAATATATGAAATATAAATTAATGTACCTATTTTTGTTTTGTTTTTGATATTTTTCTTAAAGAAAATGAATGTTTCTAAGTTTAATGGATCAAGATATTTATTTATTTATATTTTAAAAATATAAAAATCTACTACGATAAAAATGAATCTACTGCGTTTTTCTTTCAAATCTACTTCGGAATTTTTTTCAAAAAGTCCCATCCCTGAGGAAACCCGGGGATTCTATTTTAATAAAAAGTTTTTTTGCATTGGAAGAATGTGTAACTCTTCTAAATGAAGAATGTGCTTTTCCTAACGTATAGTTTCACATAGAAATACATTACAAAGATTGTTATAGTAATTATTATTAAAATGTACACTATGGCGTATGTGGGCTTTTTTCTTTTTTGTTCCAAGTCTTATATTTACGTAATATTTTTTTATATTTTCTTGTGATTTGTATATATACAAATTTTATAGAATTGAATAACTGATTAATTTTTAAGAAATTAAACATTCGAATAACAAGACCATAAAAAGATATATACCCTTCTAAGATAGTTAGATACCAAGCTCTGGTGAGCTCAGCCCAATTTTCATTGAGCCGAATCTAAAATTTGATTTATATTTTTACTACATTTTACTTTCGGTTGTTAACATTTCTGCACTTTATTTCCTGCTAACGATGTTCTGATTCTTTTCTTTTAAAAAGCTTCTATTAAATACGCACTGGATGTGAAAAAAAGGGGAATTTTTTAAACCGAATTAAATTGTTCTTCAGTTTCCATAACGTGCTCTCCTGAGCAGGAATTGTTTGAGAAGAAGACAAATCATCCAGATACTGCTATAGCCAGAACATCCACATAGGAAATCACTCTGTAGCTCGCCTTTTCCAGGCACAATAGTAGTTCGTTTACTACCAAGATCCTTTACTGAAACATCTTCTGTCAAAGAAGGCGTCCAATTTTGAATTGATAATCCTGTTAGTCAGAATCTGATTAGTCAGTCAGAGTAAACAGTGCAAATAACAATGGCAATGTGTCACTGTTATGAGTTCTATTGTCTTTAGATCAGTTTTTGTGGGCTTATGAATGGTTTTCTCAAAATCTTTTGATTCTTCGAAAAAATGCATGTAAATCTCTTTTGTGCAGAATTACATAAGCCATCATTTTTACCTTAACATTTTCTTAAAGAAACCGATAGTTTTTGAGAATTTTCCAAAAACCTGAAATTCACCCTTTACCTCCTTAATAAACTCTAGCCCCCGGACAAATTTAGGATAATTTTTAATAAATGCTTACGACCTGCCAACATGCATCTCTATCGAAATCCAGGTTTTTCGGAATTCTTTCGAAATGAAAGTCGATAACTGGTGCGTTACTTGTCATTTTGTTTATTACATCGCTACGAGCTACGAGTGACGTTGCACAATTCTAAATACAATTCATGGCCGCCTGGATGAAGAGGATTTGACGACTTCCATAATTGAACTGCAATAACACAAATGAAAATCTCACTTGAATCTCACTTGTCTTTTCCTATTCTATTTATCGGCTTGAGCGTTTGATAAAGATCCCCAGAATCATTTGCAGCTATTCATTTGTGCTTGAATAATCCTTGAAATATTTCCAATAGCATTCAGAGAAAGGTCTGTGCAGCACTGGAATTATTGCCGAATTCACAACTATTTAAATGTTCCCTTCGAAAATCACTCATAGATGTTTGAACTCGATGTTTACGAAATCCATGTTGCTTGCATCGATTTGTTCAAAAAGACTCCTTATCATTATAGAGTTCAGTCGTTTTAGATAACTAACGTGTCTAGCTCCATCTGCCGGAACTTTTTTTTAACTAAAATGAACATGCGCTCTTTGACGTTTTTCGCCAAATCACATAAAATGAATACACGTAGAATGTTGACGAACACAATTTCTATACACTCGCAGATACAAAAGTTCTCAGCATGTTGTCCAATTTTTGATATACTTAAAATCAAGCTGAAAACTCGGAATTGATTCAGAAACATAAAATGTCCGTCGAAGGGAAGTTGCTGTTCGACGAACTTTGTTCAAAATAAAACGAAGGAAGTCCAATTAAAAACTTTACACAATTCTGTCAATATTGACCAAAGCTTCGCAACAAAAGTATCTTAAAGTTGAACATACTTTAATGCTGCCAATTAGTTACGTTTTTTTATGATGCGATGCCAAAAGGAGCCATTTGCGAAAGGTTGTTCGAAGCCAATTTCGTCGATTGAGTTACATTTTGTTGGCTGTTGAACAGACATTACGAGTAGAGAAAGTTTTTTTTTTTGTTGTGTTTTGACAATAGGGAAAGTTTTATATGTGGTTAATGGTAAAAAAGTGTTTCAGCTGGAGCTTGTATGTCTAGGTTTAGCTGTGAGGAGGTTACCTTAATGTATATATAACCAATTGGGGTTACACACACTTCTTTCACTCGTTATTAGTTCCAGAAGCTTATGTATGTGCCATTGTAAGTGAATTGAAGAAATTAAGTAGATAAGATAAGACCAATAAGAGTAACTAGTATTTCATTTCTCTCTTCCCGAATTATAACTTTAAGAGGAAATTAATTTGAAAATTCCTATTCACAATACTCACTGATACTCCTATAGATTACAGAACCTAGACTCTCATGTCACATCCTTTGTTATGTTTTCTGATATATTTGTATCCTTGTTTTTAAAAGGATTTCAACCTACGCTACGCTTACATGTTCTCTCCTATTCACTACAATGGTTTTAATTAACCACATAAATGTTCATTCGTTTCCATCGGCCCACATAGGAAAAAAAGCCACTGGTGTGTGTATCGCATCCCAATCTCTGAAAGCGAGTTTCTACATGAAAGCCTACACAGCTTCAAAAGAAAAAAGAATCTATAGAAAGGGATAAAATCTGAGGAACTTCATGTTCCTTGCAAAAAAAACTAACAAAAATGAATACATAATCGGTGAATGTTTTTTACCAGTTCGCGCTTTGCATAGTGCCAGTGTTTTTGTGGGATCCTTTTCATCCAATCAATGAAGCCAATTTAAGCTGACATCTGGTGGTAGAGGGCAGACATACGAGAGGGTAGGAAAATTCCTGCCCGACGTTGCAGGACGAAATAAACAGAATACTAATAGATTAAAGTCTAATGTGCGTCACATGGATATGGTAATACATAGGGGACGATTTGGTAAAATTAATTAATTAATTATTGAGACGTGACAATTGGTCAACAAAATGTTTGAGATTTTCATTTGATAAACTTGAATCCGAGCTCAGGGAATTTCTGTTCAAAATTTCTGAGAAATGGTTAGGCTGAAGACACACCGAAAAACGTTTTATTCCAATTTCTGAAAATTAACACGAAAACCTCACAATACTTTAATGAAAACATCAGCTTCAGCCATTCAACTAGAACTAGAAATCCTATGATACCTTCGAACAGTGCGGCCGAAGGCATCTTTGTGCGGCCAAAAGTCCAAAATAAAAGTTTTGAGCTAGGGGTTTTTTGTCATCAGGCTGTCTAAAGGAGACCCCTAGGAGACGAAAAATGTTCGTAGTAGAGTCTCTTGCCCCAAATCCCCCCCATAATCTTAGTCTGAATGTGGCTGGTAAGTTAACGCAGTCACACGTCGTTAAAATAGGCTAATGGACACTTCCATCAAACACATGTAAAAGTTTTCATTTTCAAGCAAATCTATTGCAATAAAATGGATTCAACAGCTGCAGGTGCGTAAAATAAGTTAAAGAATTTCTGAATAAAAATTCCTAAATAGTATATTGTTAGACAGAGATATGTCAACACTATTTATTAACTTAAGAAAAAAATATTTGTTTGAGTGAAAACTTTTTTGTCTTGCTAGATCTTGTTCTCAAAGCTATTTAAGATAGTTAATAAGAGTATTGTGTACCAAATAAACTAAAATTTAGTTTTTTTGTGCATTGAGGTACTAGTATGGTGTAGAACGCCAAACAACGCACGATTTTGGGATTTTTTTTCTCGGAAACTTTATTAGAAAATAACATTTTTTTTTAAATAATTAATACATGCGTCAAGAATACAATTTTTTTTAAACTTTTGAATTTTGTTCGAATTATAGAGGGCGCAAACGTCGACTAATCAAAAAATACATTGTCCCATTGCGGGCAGTTAATCTCAGGATTGGCTGTACTGAAACAAAAAAAAAAACAAAGTGGGTTATTTTAAGGAAGGTTTTTTACGAGACAATTTACCACAATTTGTTTCAAAAGTAAAAAAAAAATAAAATGCACGACTGGGTCGCATGAACTTGCTCCTATGTAATAGACTAGAAAACTGTTCATATGGATAAAATGAATTTTTTAAATTCTTTTAGTAGTACATAAGAGATAAAGACAGAATGCTATGCAAATATGAATTTATGCAAGAACAAAAATTATAAGTCATTGTAGTGGTTCCTTAAAAAAATAAGCTTTTATGCACAAATTTTTTAAAACATTTAAAAAATAAAATGCACGACTGGATCGCACGAACTTGCTCTTATGTAAAAGTACTTTTGGAATTTAAGATACATTTTATATATTATTAAATAAATATAAATATTTTATTAAATTGCAGTCTGATTTCTAGAAAAGTATGAATTTATGCAAACAAACTTTAAAAAATCGATTTATTATTAAATAAATTTTTTATATAAGAAATTTCTTTAGAATTTTTCAAGAAAAAATGTGGGATACGAATTTTAAGTATTTAATAATATTGATTTTAGGAAATAATTTCAAAAAATAATCGTTCATAGGTTTTGAAGACATTGATTTTTCAAAAAAAAAATTTTTTCAAAAAACCCATCAAATAATTTTTCGAATATTTTTATATACAATATTATTTTAAATTTAAGGGAGGTCCTGGAGAAAGTCGAAAATAAAAAAAAACGGGTCTATGGCAGGTACCCCTAATAACATTTTGCCCCAAAATTTTTTTTTGACCAAAATGTACTTAGATTATGTTCATAATATCACACCTAATTTTTTTTTTATCAAAATCGTTAGAGCCGTTTTCGAGATAAATAAGATTTTGCATTACGGGTGTATGGGGGGTACCGTTAGTTTTGGAGCTAAAAAAAAAATTTAAATTTCCCCTCTAGGGAATCACCGAAGACCCTTAACTACCGAGATTGAAAAAAATACCTCCAGTAGTTTAGGCTGTAGTTCGAGGTACAGACATACAGACATACAGACAGACAGACAGACAGACAGACAGACAGACAGACGGAATTGCCGGACCCACTTTTTTCGTCTTCGCCATTATCGTAATGTCAACTTTGATCAAAATCTCGAGTTCGATTTTTTTTCCAAATGCAGAACTTGCCCTATAGTACCTATATATCGCAAGTAAAAATTGGTACACCAACCTTAAGTTTTTGTTATTGTACGAATGAGAGTTAAATTTCCAAGAAAAATATTTAGCCGTTCTTGAGATATCGAATTTTCCAAAAAAAAAAATGACTTTTTCCAAAAATTGAAAAAATATTTTTTTCTTAAGTTTTGAAATGCAATGTTTTTTTAAACTTTTTAGGAGCTTCTTTATAAAAAATTTCATTAAAATCCGTTATGCCGATAATGAGAAATTCAAAATTCGAAAAAATCGTTGTATGGTAGGTACAGTCAGTAATATCTAGATTTAAATTTTTTTTTATTAAATTATAGATCGTACAAATTAATCAAAAGAAAAAAAATTTTAGCAAAATTCTCGGAACCGTTTTCGATAAAGATACGATTTTCGAAAACCATTTTTTAACTTTTGTATGGAAGGTAAACAAATATTTTTTTCTCAAATCTTATAGATTATGTTAAGAAACTTTTATTTGGCAAGTTTGAAAAAAATAGAGCATGGGTTTTGGAAATATTGAGCTTCAAAAAAAAAAATTTTGAAATTTTTTTCAAAAATCCAAAAAATAAAAAATTGAAAATTTGAATATGTAAAAATATTTAAACTTTGGAGGAGCCTTAGCATAAAAAAAATGATTTAAATCGGCTGTACCGTTTTCGAGAAAATCAAAAACTAAAAAAATGGACCCAGGGGGGCTACCAAAAATAACGATTTTTTGGAAAATTTTTTTCAACCATTACCTAGCTTTAACTAAATAAAATTTTTCAAATGTTTTTAAAAAAATTCTGTGTGACAGTTTTTGAGAAAAAAAAATATTTATAAAATTTCGAAAAAAAAATCGTATGGCAGGTACCGTTATTTTTGGTCTTAAAAAAAATAGAAAAAAATGTCCGGGGGGAAAAAATTAAAACCCATATCTACCAAGTTTGAAGAAAATCGGCCGAGCCGTTTAGGCTGTAGTTGAACCGACAGACAGACAGACAGACAGAATTGCCAGAACCACTTTTTTCGTCTTCGCTATCATCGTAATGTCAACTTTGATCAAAATCTCGAGTTCGATTTTTTTACGAATGCATAACTTGCCTTATAGTACCTACAAGTCGCAAGTAAAAATCGCACTCGTCGCGATTAATTTTGTATCCAACATATTCAATTTCAAAAGCTATGAACTCGCATGTTTAAAAGCCGTGATAAAACTTTTTCGAGACGCTGAAGATGAATTTCATCATTGGGGCAGTAATCTTGATATCATCTAAGAAAACTGAAATGCCCTCAATATCTTTACGAATCTTCTCGATTTGGTGTTTGCACTTTGCAGGTATACTCCATATACATAAATCTAATTGGTTTGTATAAAGCACGGTGAGTACTTACTGTAAGAGGGTCACGACCACGGTTGCCACTTGAAAAAAATAATGTTGTCCAAAGTTGAAAATAAAAATGACCAAAATATAAAAAGAAACACAAACAAACAAAACGCATAACAATCAATTCATCACATTTATTGGAGCATATAACATATATATGTTCTATGTGTATATTATACAGATCACACGTTATTTTGAAATTATATTAAAAAAAAAAAAAACACTAAGAATCAGGTACCCTAAAATTCACAAAGTTCCTAATATACATGAATAAAAATAACAAAACATAGATATTAGCTTCTCAGAGCTATTTGAGATAAGATCACCATTGTGCAAAATTGTAGTTGAATTAGTACAAAGTTAAAGCTGTTTTAGTATGAAACTAGGTACACGTAAAACCAATTTTTCAAATTTCAATCGAATTTAGCATTATACTACCTTTTTATTAAAGTTAAAATCATCGAATACCTATTTTATTTTTGATCGTGCTAACTTTATATGACTCTTTGACATTTCCAAACATAAAAACCGGTCTATTTACTTCGTTTTTTGTATGAACTGCCATTACTTTAGGTGTGTTCAGAAGCAATTTATTAAAAATAAATACACTTAGCACGATATTAGTTAGAAAATGATTAAAATTAACGGCCCTAGCGAGGTTTCCGTTCGGAGCGGAAAATTCTCCGATTTCGTACAATTCGGAGGATTTTTACTTCGAGGTGTTCTTCCGAACAGCTGTTCGGAATTTTTCTCCGTAATATTTCAAGTGTATTATTTGCGAAATTTCTGACAGCTTAACGCAATTGTTTTTCCGATTTCGTCCGACACAAATTCTTCGCGGAACAAATTACGCCAACCAAACACCATTACTAATATTAATGTAGCAAATTTTTAAGCAACCTATTATGAAAGGCTTATCATTTTACTAGTTAGCACTTCGTTAAAATTTTGGTAATTTACTAGCTCTTTGAAAATTTTAAACCTGATTCTCTTGTATTAAAAACGGTGCATCTGAACAGGTTTAAATCATGACAGTTCTAGAAAATTAACAAAACAAACAAAACTAAACCTGGGGAACGGATCTAATAATTTGGGATGTCGGAATCTCAAAAGTGAAAGGGACAACCTATGTACAATTTATTTTGTTGTTTGTTTATTTTTGACAAACTTTTTCGAAATGTTTTTTTTTTTTTCATTTCCACTGTGGACTGGACAATTCCATGTAATGCTCCTATAAGATTAATATAGGTGTACATTAGGGCGTTTCAAAAAAAAAAAAAAAATATTTTTTTCTCGGAACCACGCTCAAAAGTTTCGTTTGCATGCCAAAATAGGCCTCTGAAAATATGAGCCCTTAATATTAAGATTTAGGATGTCCGCATCGCACTTTTCGATTTCCCATAAGAATAACACAGGACAAAAAATATTTTTTCTTCTGATTTTTATAACTCATGAACGATAAATTGCATTGCAATACCCTTTATGTATTTTGTAGAGAATTGAACGCTCTACAAAAAAAGTGTAAATTGGCAACCGTGGTCCCGATCATCGGGATGAACTTCTAATTATAGGTATGCCTTAATGAGACCTATCTTCAATCTCTCCACCGGCAATGAAAGCAAACAGTTCTTCGAAGGCCGGCAATGGATGTTCCTGAACTTAAATTTCATATTTAAATAGGTTTTATAATTTCCTTGTTTCCCAAAAGGAACAATAGGAGTATCGCAACTAGATGTTTCGAGTTTCTCGATACTACCATTTATTTCTAGATCATCTAGTTCTCTTTCGACTGCATCTTGCAATGCAAAAAAAATTTTTCTCGCCTTTATAAAAACCAGTTTGGCATCATCACGCAAAAGAATACGAGCTTGAACATTATTATTTTTTCCCATTGAATTTTCAAAATTTGAAGAAAATTTTAAGTTTTCCGATTTGGATTCACATTGGTCCTTGAATCTTTTCACTCCAAGAATAAATTTTTTTTGTTCAGTCTAATTTAATGCTTCGTAATTATTAACGTCCTAATAAACGCTTTAGGTTTGGTTCGATGACGTGAGGCTTCAGCTCAATAAAATTTGTATCGGAATTTACATTTATTAGGCCTGACATTGGCTCTATCAGTAACACACACTAAGAAGAACCCAAACAATTTAATATTATTGTACCACAATAACTTTTGGTTTGGTATCTGGCGCAATCAATTCTTCATCTGGAAAATTCGAAACAGGATAGAATTATTAAGTCTTACTTCAGTAAACAATTTACCTCTTAAATTAAATGATTCTACACTAAATATTTCTTCCACTGACTCTTCTCTAGTTTGATCGTCTATATAATTTGTGTTGTTGTTTGGTGCTCACTTATGGTATAGCAGTATGCTAGACCACTCTAGAAAAGGTTGGAAATCATGACAAGCTAAGCAAAGTCCGACGATAATCTTGCCTGTGCATATGCGGATAACTGCGAACGAACCCCTCTGCCGCACTAGACGTTCTGTTCCATCTGCCTCCCGACGAGATTTCGAGCAACGTGCACAGCCACACGCCTAAAAGCTTCTTCACGATGGATTCATAACGAAATTTACCATTCTATCATTCTGAACTCGTTGGGATCACATCCAAGTCACATCGACTAAGCTATACCAAAACTACAGTTTTTCAAAAACTTCCAAATCACCATTCCCTCAAGTTGTTTTTGGAAGGATTTGAGCTTCTTGGAAGATGATTCTATCCATTTTTACACCGCCGCCGGATCGAAAACTGAAGATGACGGTGGTAAAGAGGTGTGTATTCAGATAGTCTAACATTATGTATCTCTTTCCGTCTTCCTCATCATTGTAGTGTGTTCCAGGTGGAAATTATGGAGATTAAAGAAGTTCAGTCTTGGCTCAGAAAAAAAGTGTTATCAACTACTGATATCTGCATCTTCTCGGGTAGTCAAGTGTTTATTGAATATCTGGACTTAATTTCTACTTATTCTATCAGAGCCCTCAACTGCCGTTCATCTCTTATGGAGATGGCGCAGGAGTCAAATACTCACCGCTCTTGAGTGCCAACATGGGTATAATCACCCTATCCGAAGATGTTATATTTTTTCAAATGGCATCGTAAGCAAAATCTTCGTTTCAAGCACACTCAAAATCCACCTGTAATGCACCAAGAGCTACCTTCACCACGTTGGCGGAGTGATTGGGCCATATCATTTTGAGGCCGCCATTGTCAATATGGTCATTGTTACTGACGAACGCTATACAGGGCCATGATAAACGACTTCTTACTGCCGGAATTGGATGAGGGAGGCTTGGTGAAAATGTAGTTTTAACAAGACTGTGCAACCACATACACACAGCACGGGCCACAATAGATATTGTGAAGAAAGCGTTTCCTAGTCACGTAATATCCAGTTTTGGCGATTTGCCATGGCTCGCAATATCGCCGCCCGATTTAACTATACCAAACTTCAATTAAAAGCTCAAGTGAGCTCAACTCCAAGGTTCGTTTCGCTCAGGTACGACAGTGGGCTCATCAGTTAGATGCTGCCGTACCCTTCTAAGACGCAAATATTGTTCGATGTTTACCGACTCTTATACAAAACGGAATTAACTTTCATATCTTCATTTATACCAAACTTCCTTCTTGAGGGCTACTTGAAGTCGCAGGCTTATGCCAATAAGCCTCAGGCAATCGCGGCCATTAAGGAGAATATTGGACAGGAATGGGAGCAGTTATCATCGGAAATCCTGCGGAAAGTCAGAGAAAATACGATAAAACGGACGTGTCAACATTGGCGGCCGCCACTTGACGGATATCATCTTTTTCAACTAACAGACAAAATTGTAGATAAAGGTCGAAATAAAGATTTCCATCACTTAAAATCATTTTTTTTATTTAGTCAAAAAATAATTTGAAATCTAAATTGGATGATTAATTTTGCACCACCTTGTACAATGCACATGTCCTTCCTTATTCCACAGACGTAGGCTCTATCTTGGAGAGTTTTTCTTTGTGGAAATATGTAAGAACTGATATAATTAATATAGATATTTATATAGTCTCTTCTGGTTCGTAAGGAGCTCCAAATGCTTCAAAGAGTCTACAACCATGTGGTATCACAATCGACCAACTCTAGTCTAAGGATGTCAGCTGTGACGCTTTGAGCCGCTTTAGCCTTGCCTAATCTAACCAAGTGGTCCTTATTATATTTAGTGAGGGTTTTAAGAAGTAGATACGTTTCACACCACCTATATAAAGAAACGAAAGATGCCAAAAATCCCACATTTGTCGGTAAATTTTGAATTTCCAAGCAAGATGTGTAGTCTATAGACTATTTGTTGGATACCAATGATAATCGAGCCAAGTTTTTTGGTCAAACAATGGATAACTATAGCATACGACATTTTCTTTTTTCAAATTAATTAACTTTAGTTGGCAAAAAGATAGTTAAAATTTTCATCAAAGCCTTTAAGATGGCGGTTCATATATGCTTTCCCCACTCTAATTAAAACCAACAAAAATGCTTTCAAACAGTTTTTATATATTTTCTCAGTCCCTTTTCCTTCCCTGTTTGCTTCACTTCAAGTTGGAAAAACTCTCCTCTTCAACCAAAACGATGGTCATCGTGATTTGTGAAGAACTAAAATATGCACTTGATTCAAATTGAATGACAAATGAACCATTAGATCCACACAAAAAATACCTTTTTCGTTGAAGCTTAAAAAAAACCTTAACCGACCCAGAAACCAGAGATTTCAAATTATACAAACTGTCAAGCAGAAAAAAGAGATACGATTACCTTATCCTATCTGCATTGACCTACTTTCGAATAGATTCCCCCGCCCATAATTACATAGTTGGTAGATTAGGAAAAGGATATTTGTGTCAAGCACTTCACTCACTCGCTTATTTGACAGAGATTTGTCAGAAAATAGGATTCATACAAATGGCGCAGCGAGAAAAAAAAGATATCGCTTAAGAACCGAAATGATTGCATTTCCAAATCCATTGAGACGATGCTCGTCCTTAATTTGCTCAACAAGGACCCTTTCTTGTTTTTTCCTCCCATCCAATTGAACTTACTCTGCCCCCTTTATCCCATTGCTCTATCCCAACCAAACCAAGTGAAACTTTATGTCGCAAAAATTCAATACCATGCATATTGAAAGCGGAGAGGAGCAGCGATGGCAGTGAAAGGGGACAATGGGTCTTGTATGTATTTTTCAATATCTTTCCATAGGCAAAACTACAAATTAATGCCCCTATTATGGATTACAACTCAACTTAGTTGAGTTGTCATCAACACAACTCAACTCTTAGACAACCAAACAAGTTTTTCGTATTATGCAAGACAACTAAAATCAGTTGTAATGAAAAAATACGTTGCCGTCTTTTAGGAGTCGATTTGCTGTCAAAACCAGCTGCTCAACATGAAATACATACAAAACCAAGAATAAGAAATTGTATGAAAGTTCTCTCGATTTGTTTTTCGGTGGCTTGGAAGATGAAAATTTCCTTAATGTAGCCAAAATAAAAAAGAATATCCGTATATTTAATAAACTTATGTACACTTCTATTCCTAAAGTAGGCATTTTTTTGATTCGAAATAGTTTTCCTAAAACAACCAACGTTCCTCAGCGATTCCACCAATTGTTAAACTTGCTACTGCTCTTCGGTTCATGAGCAAAGGAAGTTGCCAAAAGTATAGTGGCAATGATTTTAATTTAGGACTGACTCAATCGATAGTGTCAGTTGAATTAAAACAGTGGTAGATGTGATTGAGGAACTCATTTGTGGAAAACGCATAAATGCTCAGCTAACATAGAGCAACAAGTCGTTCAAATTGTGATGGCCATGTAGTTTTCAAACTAAAATACACTCATTACATTCTATTTTTATTAAAATTGTTGTTTAACTTACTGTTTTGTGTCCATATTTTTTATCCGAATGCAGATTTTTTCATTAAAATGTTCTACACAACTGCTTCGAACCAGTTGTCTGATTTTGACGCTTATTACAACCGAAGCACAACTCAACTTACTTACATGATACGAAGAGACAACTGAAAAGTCGGCCATTTTGTTAGTTGTCTGCTAATCGACAACTGGTTGTGCTTTGACAGTCAACTGGTTGTGATCGATAATACCAATTTTAAGAATTACAACTAAACTATAGTTGAGTTGTCTTCCATAATAGGGGGGTAAACTTTGCCAAGGATATCAAGAATCAACGAGCAGCAGCATATACGGATCTTTTTCGTTCGGAACTTTTTCCTTTTTTTTATGATGTGTTCGAATTCGAAATTAAAACTTGAAGAATAGAAGAAATGTTTTTTTGTCAATTCCTTGTCCTGATGTCATACAATCATATATGCATTCAATAGAATCCAACAAAATTCTTCGTCCTTCAACTCAACTCGTGGGTATCAATTTGAAGGAAGGAAAACCCAGAAACGAAACGAACGGATGCAAGAATCCATTCTCAGTTGTTTTTTTCTGCGACCATAGTACATTTCTGATTCCAGTGCCACGGGAAATCAACATATTATGAGCATACAGTCAAAGAGCGGTGCATCGGGCGGCGGCAGCGAGGAAATGGAAGAACTCCCGATATACTGGTCGTGTGTACTTTTTCTGCTTCAGGACCAGAATCAGGACTAATAGAAGTGGGGACAACAAAGAGCAAATTTGAAAGGAAAACTTCAATACCTCCTCGAGACGAAGAGGACTTACTTTGTCGAAGAGGCACTGCCCTTACGGATGTGTCACAGTTTTTCGGTTTTTATTCATCATGCTAAGAGCTTTGGAAGTTTGCAACTCAACACGAGTCCTGAATTTTTTGACAATCAAAACTTAAAACTACAGGGACTAACAGCTTTTTGCTCAGAACGCAGCCAGATGTATCATTGTAACATAATGTAATTTCTGTATGCCTTAGAGTGCATATCTTGTGAATTACACTAAAGATATTGGATAACATTGTGAAACATTGTGAGTTCTTCCAAAGCCACAAATCCAACATGGAGTTTGTAATGGTGATAAATTTGTTTGAATATTTTACATGAATATAATATTTCTGTGCACTTCCAACTATTTTTACTTGCGATATATACGATCATGCTACATGGGAAGTTATGCATTTGTAAAAGGACTTGACATTTACGATGATAGGAAAGACCAAAAAAGTGGGCCTCGCAATTCTGTTTATCTATTCCACTACAGCCTCAACGGCTCTGTGCTCTGTCGATTTTCTTGAAACTTTATGGACCTGACCAAAAATAATGGTACCTACCATGAAAATTTTGTTTGAGATTTTTGAATATATTTTTTTCTCAAAAACTGTTTCGGATATTTAAAAAAAAATCAAAAAATTTCATTTAATGAATGCTAGTTGAAAAAATTTCTAAAAAGTCTTTATTAATGGGAACTCTCATAGAACCATCTTTTTGATTTTCTCAAAAACGGTACAACCGATTTTGATCATATTTTTTTTTGCTAAAGCTCCCCAAAAACTTGCATAGAATTGTGTATTACAATTCTCAAAAAAAGAATTTTTAGATTTAAAAAAAAAATTCAAATTTTTTCTTTCAAAACTCCATATTTCGAAAACCCCATTCTAAATTTTTTTTAAACTTGATAAATGAAAGTTTCTCAATATAATCTACAAGATGTGAGAAAAAAAAATTATTTTACCTAAAACTGAAGGTACCCCACCATACAAATGTTAAAAAATGGTTTTCAAAAATCGTATTTTTTTCGAAAACGGCGCCTAGAATTTTGATTAAATTTTTTTTCTTTTAATTAATTCTTACGATCTTTAATTTAATAAAAAAAAAATTCTAAGGTGGATTCGAACTCTAAGGAAATTGAAGATGTAAAACAACAAAATGAAGCTCTAAAAGAGGAAGTTCTTGCACTGAAAGCATTCAAGGCGGAAGCTGAAAGAAAAGAAGAAACCTTCGACAGACACATGAGAAGAAACAATCTTATTTTTCACGGTTTTCAAAGACTAAAAGTAGAGAGACAGGATATCCTGGACCTATGCAGCAATTTACTAGGAATCTCTGAGAGATTGGAAATAGTTAAAATCATTCAAATAGGAAGAAGAAATACGAGTAAACCTAGCTACCTTGTTGAATTTCAAAATCAAAACGCAATTTTCGATATTTTAAGAAATACATATAAACTTTCAAATAGTTACAAATTATGGAGTTTAAAAGAGACATGACAAAAACAGAACGAAGCCATCAAAACTTTCTTCTTCGAGTACGAAGGGATCTTAAAAAGATCGATCGAACAAAAGATGTTAAATTTAAAGGGAACAAACTGATTATAGAAGGAAAATTATTTTCGTTGTTTGAAGGTGTAGTAAAATGTGGAGAGCGGCCAGCTAGAGAGGTTTTAGAAGAAATCTACAAAAAAGATCTTTCAAGCATAGATTTAAGTCTTAACACACATTAGCAAATGAAGTAATAAATACGCAAACATAAAACAAATAAAAATAATTTCTTATAATATACATGGTTTAGGTAACAAAATTTTGTATCCAAACTTTATTAAGTGTCATATTATCGACATGGACTATATTTTGGTCAAAAAAAAATTTGGGGGGAAATGTTTTTAGGGGTACCTGTCATAGAACGGTTTTTTTGATTTTCGAATTTCTCACCAACGGCTCTAACGATTTTAACAAAAATTTTTATCCAGGAGCTGCTTTGCATTTGAAAAACTATAAACTAAAAATTTTTTCGAAAAAATAGTTTTTGGATTTTTAAAAAAATAATACAAAAAAAAATATCAATATCTTGAAAACCGATACACGATTAAATTTTTAAAATACGGTTTAAAATGTATTTTATTAAATACTAACAATTTGCATATCAATTTTTTAAATAAAAATTTTAAGGAAAATTTAGTACACAAAAAACATGTTTCAGTGTGTCTGTATGTCTGTACCTCTCACTACAGCCTAAGCTACCGGATGTATTTTCTTCAAACTCGGTAGTTAAGGGTCTTCGGTGATTGTCTAGAGGAAAAATTAAAATTTTTTTTTTAGCTCCAAAACTAACGGTACCCCCATACACCCGTAATGCAAAATCTTATTTATCTCGAAAACGGCTCTAACGATTTTGATAAAAAAAATTAGGTGTGATATTATGAACATAAGCTACATTTTGGTCAAACAACATTTTGGGGAAAAATGTTATTAGGGGTACCTGCCATAGACCCGTTTTTTTTATTTTCGACTTTCTCATTAACGGCTCTAAGGATTTTAACCCAAAATTTTCAGCAGGAGTCCCCTAAAGTTTAAAATAATATTGTATATAAAAACATTCGAAAAAATATTTGTTTGGTTTTATTGAAAAATTTTTTTTTTTTTAAATCAATATCTTCAAAACCTATGAACGATTATTTTTTGAAATTATTTCCTAAAATCAATATTATTTAATACTTAAAATTCGCATCCCACATTTTTTTCTTGAAAAATTTTAGAGAAATTTCTTATATAAAAAATTTATTTAATAATAAAACGTTTTTTTAAAGTTTATTTGCATAAATTCATACTTTACCGGAAACCAAACGGCAATTTTATGCATTTGAACAATTTTAGCTCATTAAATTCATGTTTTATATTTATAAAATGTATCTTAAATTCCACAGTACTTTTGCATAAGAGCAAGTTCGTGAGATCCAGTCGTGCATTTTATTTAATGTTGTATATGTGAACATGATATTTTCTTTTTATGTGAGACTTTTTTAACGGAAAATTTTGAAAGGTTTGCGAGATTTTTTAAAAGTTTCAAACTACTTTGGGTACCAGCTGTAAAGAGGTCTAGATTTGGCAGAGCAAGTGGAGGTGCACCTTACGGCATCAGATCTGATATAAAACAAGCTAAATTCGTCAAAAGAACGGATCGGGACTTAGTATGTATAAGTGGCGAAAGTGAAGACTTCTTCATCATTCCTGTGTATTTAAATTGTAAGAGATGGGAGGAGGACTACCAAAATCTCAACAACTACCTGCAAGAGGAAAATTTGCAAAATTATGTTACTATCGGTGATTTCAACTCAAGGATAGGGGACAGAGAAAATATACCAAATGAAATCGCATCTTCAAACGCCCTGATATCAAATTGCAGAAACTCAAAGGACAAGGTTATAAATTCGAGAGGACGGAAGGTGTTAGAAGCTTGTGAAGATTTTGGTATGGTTATTTTAAACGGTCGTACGCCAGAAGAAGCTGACGGATGTTTTACATTCATAGAATCAACTGGATCATCGACAATAGACCTATTCTGTGTTACTTATAGTATGCTTAAGAATGTTAAAGGTTTCAAAGTAGGAGATGAGATTTTTTCTGATCATATGCCTTTGGTATTGTCACTGGAATCTGTAAATAATCAACGGAAAATTTTGGAGATGAAATTGATGCCTAAACTGAAATGGACTGAAAATCTAGAGGATAATTACAAACACAGACTATACACGAATATATTACAGCTTCTGAGACAGCCGAGTGGAACGCTAAAGACTTAATTAATGCGATAAAGGAAACTGTTGGAGTCCAGCGGCAAACTGAAAAAATAGAGGGTAAGCAGCATCAATTCTAGAATGACCCGGAACCTAGATAATCGTGACACTGTGGTTAATATCGCGGCTAGCAAGTTCATCCCGTCATCGCTGGACCAATTTGCAGTATCCAAATTCTAGAATTAATGGCTTTAACAGCCGCCTGACTGTCTGTGTATTCCTGTTCTGGTTTGGATCTTGTTTGAGTACCTTGCACACTTGCCTGATAACCAGTGATTCAGTTAGAAAAACCCTAGCAAAATTGTGTAGCCTAAGCGACCTATATTATATTCAAAGTTTAGGAGAAGATTCCTGAACTAACACCGATCTCCAGCTTTGAGCCTTTAGTGAAGATGATTGTGTCGAAGTTTTTCGTCAAGACTTAATAATCCCAGT
Organism: Philhelius festivus; assembly: GCA_963931855.1. Classification (NCBI taxonomy): domain Eukaryota; kingdom Metazoa; phylum Arthropoda; class Insecta; order Diptera; family Syrphidae; genus Philhelius; species Philhelius festivus. The sequence goes on along the minus strand of OZ007555.1, from coordinate 212,952,172 downwards.
CCTTTCTGGATGGAAACATTTCCTTTAAATGCTTACCGATGCCCATTTTAGTGGTAGCCAGTGGGAGTCGAAGAGGTATCTATTGGAATCAACATAATATTTCTGTTTCCATAAGGTTTGGCAGTCCAAGAGTTCGATTCTTGTAGCCTTAATACACTGCAACATCCCAAGTAACATTTTTTATCTCATAAGATGCTCTAAGAGTTCAACTAGATTAGTTAAGAGGAGCTAAAAGTAATAAAGAATGAAACAAAATACTTTTTAAGTTTGTGTGTATGCATGATTTGCTATGCCAACAAACTGTTAGGCTTGATATAGTATTTATTTTGTAAGTCTATCAACTATTATATTACGAGTATAATGGCGATGCATGATATTTATTATTTTGCACATATGGGAACCGAAATGTTAATGCGGTTGAAATTGTATCTACTAATTCTAACATTTAACGTCGAAAAAACACAAAACCCCTTCAAAATAATGCATATTTAAATTATTTTATTTATAACTTTTGTCGGAAATAGGGTTACCATATATTTCTTTCGTAAGCAAATAAAATCAAAATTAACTTTGAAATTTGTTTTGATTTTATTTAGGTCATGAGTCATTTGCTTGTGAGAGTAAATAGGAAACAGGAAAGTTCAAATTTAATATAAAATATTCCAAATTACACACTGAGAGTCTTATGCTACATTTACAAGAGCAATAAAATCTCATATTCTCTGTAATTTTCTACTATTACTCTTGTCACAAAAAATTACTACTCGTGTAATGCAACATAAAGAATAAATTTTTGTTGTTAATTTTGAATGAAAAGATAGTAGTAGCAATAAAATCCCAAGATGTTAATGTATTTAGTTTAAATTGAAAAAAAGTTACACAATATATTTTCTACTTTATATGTAATCACAACAATGCTAAATGTAAACTTGAAAATGCTACCTAATAAATTTTAAGTCAGTGCTACAGCCAAGTTATTTTATCAAGATCATAATTTTTTAAGTTATGGTAACCCTCAAATGTACAGGCAACTACTTTGCTTGTGTATAGGAATATGGCTGCTGCTGACGCGACACACACAGGTAAATTTTCCAAAATTCATGGCCAAAACTACAAAAAAAAAAATTACGATTTGTTGTTTTTGTTTAATGCCAAGTTGTTTACAACTAACAAGAGCTTTGAACCTGATAGGTCATGCGTTGCAAATTGTAACTGTTTAATCAGTAGATGCTTTCAAAGTGGAAACTTTAAATTAACGAGTGCAGTAGCAAGTTTGGTTTGTGATAAGCAGTAGTTTGCTTTATTTTTTATTAATTTTTTTTGGTGCTTTGTAAAATAATTTAATATGGATTCTGTTGCTAGTGGTATGTAAAAAAAAGTATAATGACACTTTTTTGCAATATTTTAAGTCTAAAAAAATTTTTTAAGCTTTTTAAGATAATGTGTTTGCGAAGTAAAAACAAAAAAAAATTTCTTCTTCAGTAATGAAAAAGTTAAGTTGATCTGCATTGTTTTGTACTGAAAATAGTGTTAAAAGTTAGGTTAATGTTTCCTTTATAGGAAACAATCCTAAAACATTGCGGCTTTTTGCGACTTTTTAAAATATTGGCTTTAAAGGGTATTGAGGACCGTGATTTTTTTTCTTTTTTTAATTAGATTTTTTTTTCTTGACACAGGATCGCAATCAAGTTTCATTTTTCTTTCAAGAAATCAGCTTTCTGAATTTTTTAGAAGCTGTACGTCTCGTGACATTACAGAAAAAATTAATTTTTTGGTTGAAAAGTTTGAAAACGAGACCAATACTGAAATTTCAGAGCAAACAAAGAAACATTTAACTGACTTTGCTTATGAACATAGAAGAAGATGGCTGAGCGCCTCAAGAAATTACAACACCTTCTTAAAACAAAATACAAATTGGCTTCAATATGAAATTTCTTTTCCATGCCGAGCCCGTGGCTTTGTTGGACGGCCTCAAAAGGATTTTTCGGACCTAGGCGAACGATCAAAGAGACGTAAAACAGAAGATTTGCGTACTAATTACAATACCGAAGAATTAAGCTATGCTGCGCAGATGCTACTTAGAGAAGAAGGAAAACTAGATTCTTCAAATGTGATGAAAAATATAATCTTTTCAACTCCTTCACGCGCCGAAAAATATCAAAAAGCTTTGAAAAAAATGGACCAGGAAATTATTCCATATACAGCGAAGAAGCTCTTTCTATAGTTGTTGAAGGGAAATTAACTAAGTTCCAATACAATGTTATTAGAGATTCTGCAATAAAACATAATAACCATATATGTATCCAAACTATGCAGCTGTTTTAGAAGCAAAAAAAAAATGTTATCCTGAAAACTTGGTTATAACTGAATCAATCGCAGAATCACCGCTTCAAAGTTTATTAGATCACACAATTCGACGTTTGTTTCATGGAATCAGAAATGTTATAGAAACATTGCATATTAATGAAAAGTCTAACATTCACCTCATTTCCAAATGAGGTTGTGATGGAAGCTCAGGCATGAGTGAATATAAGCAACGTTTTTCAGATCCAAACATTTCAGATGCTAATATTTTCTTAACATCTTTTGTTCCTATCCAGCTAGTGTCAGGTGACCCAAAATCACATAGTAAAATTATACTGTGGCAAAATCCTCATCCATCATCCACAAGGTTCTGTAGACCAATACGGCTTCAATTCGTCCACGAAACAACAGAGGTAACTGTAAGAGAATTCGATTACATCGAAAACCAAATATCTCTTTTAAAAGAAACTTTAATAGAGCATATTAATGGAAGCATTTCAGTAAAGCATAAAATGCTTCTTACAATGATAGACGGTAAGGTCTGCAATGCCATAACTGAAACCTCTTCAACTCAAAGGTGTTATCTTTGTGGTCTAACATCAAAAGACTTCAATAAAATAGATTTGGTGTTGAACAAGCAAGTTCAAGACAAGTCAAAGCTTAGGTTTGGGTTATCCTCATTGCATGCTTGGATAAGGTTTTTTGAATGTTTAATCCATGTCTCCTACAAACTGCGTATAGGACAATGGCAAGCTCGTGGTGAAGAAAACAAGAGGAAAGTCGAGGAAAACAAGAAAAGGATTCAAGAAGCATTTAGAAGCCGAAAGGGACTTTTAGTCGACAAACCAAAACCAGGTTATGGTAGTACGAACGATGGCAACACTGCCCGTCGATTTTTCCATGACTCTGTTACTTCTTCGGATATAACCAACCAGTGGCGTAGATAGCTTTTCGCTATGGGGGGGGATGGATCTAGTTCGCTCATTTTTTTTTAAGTTTTAATAATTAAAAAAAAAAAATAACAAGACTTCATTGAATTCATTATCTATGCCATAAACAAATTATATTTTTTAAAGATAATATATTATACGCATTAATTTGAATATGAACTAGAATAAATATTGATATACAGTGCCTTAAGTATAACCACACCTGTAAAAATGCGTTTTATAGAAAATTAAAATGGGAATGACACTTCACTATTTTTTTTTTGAATGGGCATCACTAATCAAGTAAATTGAGAAGAAAAAAAGTTCCGTTGTTTTCTCTTCTGGTGTTTAAAAATTGAAAACAGATTTTTATATATTGCAAAAGTATAACCGCACAATGCAAACCTCTCTGAAGCTTCATTCAGTTATGTGCTTCGAAATGACAAGCAACAATGCCGCGTGGTAAACTGTTAATGCCATACAATTTATAAATTATAATTATTAAATACATTTGAATTTTTACTTGAATTCCTATTTCAAAATAAATAAAAAATTAAAATAGTAGTAAATAAAAGTTAAAAGTTAACACCTAAGAATAAACGCTGAATAAGCTCTCAAATTATATTTAACGAAACATACGTATGCTCTTGAATTATAATTAAAAATCATAATGATTACTAGTCGTTGAGATCGTTTTTGTACCACACGTAGTTTTGCAGCAAGTAATTTTTAAAGATTAAAATATATACAAAACTTAAACAGTTGTTTTCTTACTGTATTTTATAAATTTCAAATTTGTGTTTGGTTTCAACGGTTTTTCGTGCCTTAAAAAGCAGTAAAGTGATTGTTCGGTGCAGAATGATGCCAGCTCCAAATTTGACAAAAAACAACAGTCTACAAAAAAAAGTAAGAATTTGCCCAGCAAAACATGAAACGGAATTGGAAAACCATAAGTAACATTCCATTAATTTACACTTAACTCTTGTTATTCCAAATGGGATAATCTTCAGTGGCGAAAAAAAGTTTAATCTTGATGGGTCAGGTGGTTTTAATGGATATTGGCACGATCTGAGAAAGGAAAAAAGTTTTTTTCCAAGAGGAACTTTGGCGGTGGCAGTTGTAAGGTTTGGGGGGCCTTCTGCGGCCGTGGTAAGGTTGCACTTGCCTTCAGCTCCGCAAAGATGAACAGTTCAGCTTGCACCCAGGTGCTTCAGGATAATTTGGTACCCTACTTAAGACGATTTCATCGAGTTCGGCATGTCTTCCAGCATGATAATGCCCCAATTCACGTTAGTCGTCAAAGTTTGGGATGGTACAAATCGATTAACATACATTTTATGGTGTTCCCGGCACATTCTCCAGATTGTAACCCTATTGAAAATCTTTGGGGAATTTTGACCCGCAAAATGTATGCCCATAATAGGGAATTATACAGCGTTTCTGAGCTGCGAGAGGCGATTGTGGAAGAATTGAACTGTATAGACCATTCCATATTAAATAACCTTGTCAACAGTATGTCAAAAGCAATTTTTAGATTGTTCGAAAATAGGGGCAACAATCTCCTTTACTAATTTAGCCGAAAAAATTTACTTAAAATAAAAAAAAAACAGATAAAAATAAAAAAGCGGTTATACTTTTGCAATAAAAAAAATCTGTTTTAATTTTTAATCACCAGAAGAGAAACTAACGGAACTTTTTTTTTTTCTCAATTTACTTGATTAGTGATGCCATTCAATAAAAAATAGTAGGGTGTCATTCCCATTTTAATTTTCTACAAAACGCATTTTTACAGGTGCGGTTATACTTATGCAAGGCACTGTAGTAAGTAAAATAATATTAATTTAAAAAATAAATCACAAAATAAAATCTAGTTTTCTGTTCTTTTTAGATAAAACACTTATAACCTCGTCTGCTATTATAGGTACGAGTATTTCGCTATGAATAGCTAGAGCAGCCAAACCATTCAAACGATCCTGCAAATAAGTAAACATACAAAACTTATCACACTGTTATTAAAATAGACATATTTTTAATAATCTCACTTCGTTGGTCATGCTTCTTTGTATTGTTTTTATTCTCTTTACTGACTGAAGAAAGTTATTTCTGGAGTTGACGTTGAAAGCGGCAGTGTAGCTAATATCTTTAATAAAATATATATATAGCTGGATAGAAGCTCTTTTTCTTGCACGTTTACCTATTATCAATTGGTGAGAGACGTATAAAAAAATTTCAGAGTGCGTTTCTTTAACTTATTTGGTTCATGACTGGTTATGTTGAACAATTATCGATCCCAATGGGGGGGGATATATCCCCCTGATCCCCCCCTATCCACGCCACTGTAACCAACATAAATGAAAACATCATATGTCGATTCAGGGTTGTTTTGTTAACAATATCCAGTGGATATCCAATACAAATTAGTCGATTTAAGGAGTATTGTATTGATACAGCAAATATGTTTGTGCAACTGTACCCATGGTATAATATGCCCACAAGTGTACACAAAATATTAATACACAGCCCTGAAATTATATCTGAAGCTATTCTTCCTATTGGACAGCTCGGCGAAGAAGCCCAAGAATCACGGAACAAAGACATAAAGCGTTTTCGAGAAAGTTTTTCAAGAAAATTTTCGAGGCAGTAAAATATGGAAGATGTGTTTCACAACTTGTTGGTTTCTTCTGACCCATTTATAAGTGGTTTGAGAAAACTAAACACTAAAACGAAAAATGCATTTCCGTCTGAAGTACTTCAGTTTCTAATACAACCAGAGATCGAGCAAGCAGACTTAGTTGCAGTTTCACAAGTCATTGAATGATGTACACATACACACACATTTTTATTTATGTATAATATTGTTATCTATATACCTATTTATTTATTTATTTATTTATTTATTTATTTATTTATAATACCGTTGTTTTTCCAATATATTAAATGTTTAAATATTGTATTATTAAATGTCAAATGAAACAAACCCTATGGTGTATTGTTGTAAAAACAAAACTTTTTTCATTTTTTTTTTCTTCTTTTTGATAAATTTTCGTGTAAATTTACTTGAAAATGGTGAATTTTATTAAAATTATCTTATTTTGATATGATCATGCAATAATAAATTCAATAAACACAAAAAATAATTTTGGCCATGTTTTTGGGAAAATTTACCTGTGTGCGACACTAACTCTTCTAGTAACATCTTTATTCTTTCTATAGGATCTTAGACGCTTCTTTATGATTTATGTGTACTTACGTGCGAGTGAGAGGAGAATGTTTACATCAGAAAACTGAAGTTTGTGAATAGTTGTGCTTGTTGCATTAAGGATCTTATTAGGATCTTACTGCAAAGCTTATATTCTTTGAACTCCAAATTGTTTCTTGATATAGGAGGATTTAAACTCAAATTCTTTTAGAATTTTCAAAGTGGTATCCAAATAACTTTACTCTTAAAAATGACTTGTTATGGGATTATTTGGACATATTTAGAGTTCAGTTTTCAGAAAGGGATTTTTATAAGACTATAAGTTTTTATAATCTAACTACAAGAAGAGAAAATAGTTTTGCTATAAGATTTAAGTTCTTTTAAGCTGGAAAAGTGTTTAACTCTTAAAATAAAAGTGTTATGACATTCAGTTGAGTTTCATAACAAGATATTAATACTTTAGTATAGTAATGGGATATAAAAGAGTTGTATGAGAGGTTTTTTCAGATTTCAAGAGCTAAGCTCTGGAGAGTATGTTAGTTGGGATATTAGATACTTATACTTAATGTGTAAATCAAGTGGTAAAAGGTTGATAGAAGGTACAGAAAATCACTAAAGACATCAGTTGGGCAAGATCTTAGAGCCCTTATGGCGCTAAAGCAAGCATTTCTTTGCACCTTCTTCATTTTATCGATGTAATTCTTCTACATCTAAGAAGGTACTCGTAGCTAGAGACTATTACTTAAATTTAAAAGTTTTATCAATTGTACGCACTACCTCATGAGTGGCCGTTTCTGTGGAATTACTCTTAAGGTATTCATGTTGAGAGTTTTGAAAAACACATCCGCTAAGAATCTTTCTGATATAGGTATCGAGAATGCACTCTAAGGTTTTCAAGCAAAAAAGAAATCAGATAAATTGGCCGGTAATCCTTCGACGATTTATGGCCCCGCCTTCTGACTTTAGGGATAATAACTAGTCATACTTTTCTCCAGGACTCGGGTACTGGTTAAAAGAGAGACATCTTTTGATGCTATAAAACTGCCAAATCTTGCATTTTTTGTACAAAATTGGCAGCATGCCATCCAGACCCGGAGACTTATAAGGAGAGAAAGTATTGATTCCGAGGCAATTTTCTAATTGGCTATAACAATGTTGATTTGCCCTGCACGAGCCATAGACGTGTAAGGGGATCTAAGCGTTTCGGGTCTACTATTCTCAAAGCCCGGATAGTGTGTTGCCATTAACACTTTGCAAAGCCTTGCAGAATCTTTTATGTTTTCAATTGATTGATAGAATTCTCTCCAACCTTGTTGCTTGGCTGATGTGAGAGGTTGATAAAACTTATGTTTATTAGATATTGAAGATTTTTTTTGTCAGTTTTCTCAGGATAGACAGATCTCCATTCCACCAGGGTGGGAGTGATTTCCGGCTATATTGGATTGGGCAAGAGACCTTAAACGCAAAATTCATTAAAGCTTCAAAGGATTCCACTTTTGACTTTAGGTATTTTATTGAATCTATACTCAGATTCGGTATATTTCGGAGCTTAGAATTAACTAGCGGACCGAACTTCTTCCAGTCCGTTCTTATGGGATTTAAAAAAGCAAGAGAAGAGAATCTATCTATGGTCCGATCTCCAATCTTACACAATTGAATTAAGGTTGTTACTAACGATCGTAATATCTAGTACATCCTGCCATCCTTCATATATTTTTGAGCTGGGAAAAACAAGAATGGCAGTCTTACCTCTGGTTGCAGATAGTAATGTTAGTTTTAATTAAAAAATCGAAAAGGGACTCACCTCCTTCATTGATCTCTGCACTACCCCATAGAGTCTGCCTTGCACTAGCATCAAAAAAGTTAGTCAACTACGAATTGGCTTCATCTGTTAGAGTTCACGGTGACTGTCGGTCATGGGCCGATCACGAAAAGTACGTACAATTTTTTCGATTTTTTGACTACACATTATCGTAAGCTGATTTTCATTAAATTTTAGAAGGAACACCTTCTCAAAAAGTTAAGAAATAATTTTCCAAAAAAAAAAAAATATATAATTTTTTAAACTCAAAAAAATATTTTTTTCTTAGTTTTGAAATGCAATGTTTTTTAACTTTAAAGAAGCTTTTCTATAAAAAAATTTCACTAAAATCCGTGATGCCATTAATGAGAAATTCAAAATTCGAAAAAAATGGTTCTTTGGTAGGTACAGCCAGTAATATTTTAATTTCATTTTTTTTTAATTTTATAATACATAGGTCGTAAAAATTAATTAAAAGCAAAATCAAATCAGCAGACAGAATTTCGAGACCCACTTTTTTCGTCTTCGCTATCACAGTAATGTAAACTTTGATCAAAAACTGGAGTTCGATTTTTTTACGAATGCATAACTTGCCTTATAAGTACCTATAAATCAAGAAAAAATCTCGATACCCGACACTACGTCGGAAATTAGGTTCAAATGTTAAGTGTACTGAACCCAATTTGTTCAGGTCATAATGGGCTTAGTTACGTCAATGAATCGATGAATGTAGCTGTTCATTAAACGTTAGGATTTTTACTTGCGACTTATAGATACTATAAGGCAAGTTATGCATTCGTAAAAAAAATCGAACTCGAGATTTTGATCAAAGTTTACATTACGATGATAGCGAAGACGAAAAAAGTGGGTCTGGCAATTCTGTCTGTCTGTCTGTCTGTTCGATTACAGCTAAACGGCTCGGCCGATTTTTCTTCAAACTTGGTAGATATGGGTTTTAATTTTTTACCCCCGGATGTTTTTTGATTTGATTTTTTAAGACCGAAAATAACGGTACCTGCCATACGATTTTTTTTTCGAAATTTTATAAATATTTTTTTTCTCAAAAACTGTCCCAACGATTTTAAAAAAAAAAATTCAAAATCTTTCATTAAGTTAAACCTAGGTATTGGTTTAAAAAAATTTGTCCAAAAAATTAGTAGTTTTGGTACCCCCGTTGGGATTATTTTTTTTGTTTTTGATTTTCTCAAAAACGGTACCACCGATTTTGATCATTTTTTTTATGCTCAAGCTTCCCAGCAGTTTGAATATTAATGTATATTTAAATTTTCCAAAAAATTTTTTTTTGGATTTTTAAAAAAACTTTAAAAATTTTTTCTTGAAAACACAATATTTCGAAAACCCCATGCTCGATTTTTTCAAAACTTGATAAATAAAAGTTTGAAAAAATAATCTACAAGATATGAGAAAATAAATTAATTTTACCTAAAAATAACGGTACCCTCCATACAAATGTTAGAAAATCGTTTTCGAAAATCGTATTTTTTTTCGAAAACGGTACCGAGAATTTTGCTTAAATTTTTTTTCTTTCTATTATTTTTTAATATCTGTAATTTAGTAAAAAAAATTTTGAAAACAAGATATTACTGACTGTACCTACCATAGAACGGTTTTTTAAAATTTTGAATTTCTCATTATCAGCATAACGGATTTTAATGAAATTTCGTAGAGAGAAGCTTCTGAAAAGTTTAAGAAACATTGCGTTTCAAAACTTTAAAAAAAATATTTTTTTGAATTGTGAAAAAAAATCAATTTTTTGTTTTTTGAAAATTCAATATCTCGAAAACGGCTCAATATTTTTTTTTAAATTTAATTTTTATTCATACAGTTATAAAAACTTCAAAATTGAATTTTTCTTAAAAATGTTTTAAAATTTTCTTATATAAAACCTTATTTTTTAAGAAACCAATGCAAAGACTTATAATTTTTGTTCTTGCATAAATCTATATTTGCTTGAATCCTATTCTTACCTTTAACTACTAAAGAAGTTTTTTTTAGTCATTTTCATTTTCATTTTTCATTAATTTCATTTCATTTTTGAAATTCTTAGTCTTTTACATAGGAGCAAGTCCGTGCGACAGTCGTGCATTTTATTTTCAATGTACTAGGAGTTTCTAAAAGTGCATTAAGTACGGTTCATTTTTACAGAGAAGGAAAAAATTTTACTCTCTATTTGTATAGGACTTATGGAGCATTTTTCTGCCAATGAAATGGTGGCCACGAGAAATCCTGAGCAGTGACTCAATTTGCGCTGGAGTGCGCCATTTCGATACCACAATCCATTGAAAGAACCCGTTCGTTAAATATATTTACCCGGCAATGTAACTAAAAATAAAATGTGACCGAGTACCTCCTGACCGATTTGCTACAATTTTAAACGCAGACCTAACTGGATGGGTTGATTGTCATCAATTATTATTAGAAAGTATGCACAATCAATCATGGATACCAAAAAACTCTTTGTGTCAGCCGTGAAAAGCGAGATCGAAAAGTACGCCAATTTCTAAGCTTATGAAGGAAGTCTAATCAAATTTCTTAACTGGAGTAATATTTAAACGAACCCAAATTATGGAGGAAATTCTTGTTAATATTATTACTGACTAAAACGTAACTCCTTTCGATATTCGAATTAGTCCCAAATCAAGAAGTCGTAGCTTAATATCCTTTTTAAAAATTGAAAGTAGCAAGTTTAAGGTCTTTCTTTTAGTAAAGACTAATCATTTTACATATTCGCTTGAAAGTCTCAAGTTTACATAATTTTAATTTAAAAAAAACAACCACTGAAAATGATTGCCCGACATTATCCCACTATTTGTCATTTGTGCGGTATATAATAGTACCCACCACCGACACCACCATCGCATGGTCGCACATGGACGACAGGAAATAAATTTTAAAAAAAGCTTTAAATATGGCGTCAGCCGACTTTAATGAATGCAACCGTTTAATGAATGTACAATAAAACATAAGAAACAGGGACATGCCCAACAACACCGGCGCGGCGGCGACCTAGACCGGGCCAAATAAATCTACAAAACCTACCTACTTGGAGCATCCAACATCTAGGTATAGCCAGCCTTTCCGTTATAGAAAAAGGGGTAGCTATACAGCAATACAGCTGGTGTGGCACGTCTTCGTTCTGCGGGATGAGTAAGAATAAATTAAGCTAAACGTTCCAAAGGACCAAGCCAAGCGATTATTCTAAAAGGACGAAAATGTTCATTAGGCGTTAATAATTGACGACGAACGGTGTGGTGGGGTGGTGGTGGCGACAACCAACAACAACGACTGCGATGTGTCTTTGGTTTTAATGACTTTGCGGTAACATTGGTGGGTATGGTAGGTATTTTAGATGATAGTAACATGCCTTCGTTCTCCCCTCACCTCCCCGCCATTTGTTTTATTTTCTAGTTCCTGTGCATTACAGAGTTCTTTTGCTCTTTTGCGGTTGCCATGGAGACACTAGGAGGGCAATGAAATATGAAAATTAAATCTTGCAACTTCTAATGGCCCATAAATGTTTTCGAATAATTACTTGAGTGTTTAAAGTGATATTGGGAAATGAGGAAACCGTTCAAAAGATTGTTGGTTAGGGTAGACAAAATACATTTAGTGTGGGATTCGGGATCAGTTGTTCGATAATTAAATTTCAAAATTCTGAACGTAGGTATTTAAAAAAGATGAAAAGTTCACTTTGATGACTTTTTTGGTCCATAATACTGAAGCTTAAAATACTATTCCCAAAGAAAACAAAGCAGCTAAACTTGATTACATGTTTTACTTTATTCTTTAACTGCAGTTGATTCTGAAGGAGGAGTAGAAGGGTTTCAAGTTTCTAGAATTGATAATTGCGATATATCACCCATTATATGTATCTTTAAGCTAACGGGCAGAGGCTACCTGAAGTTTGCTAGCTCGCGGTCTTAAGATCGAAGAGTTCTTATTCTGGCCAGAGCAAGGCATTTCCAGAGGGAAAATGAATGGCTCCTCTTTTTTCTGCTGATCTCCACAACCATGACAATGTTTTGTAAGGAATACACAACTTCGTTACATGTTCTCTTGGCGGTTGGATTTTGTGAGAAAAATTGAAAAGATTTTGCCCTTCATAACACTAAGAAGAATGTTAACTCTTTCCGCAAGTGAGCTATGTATGAAGGCTGATCTTTTGTTTTCGAATACTTGTCATACTTAAAAAGTAGATTGATCTATACATAAATAAATCATTGATTTTATACTTGCTTGGAATTCATATAAGAGGCGACTTGGAATGCTCCTGCTTGTAAATCCCATTTTGGACAAGAATATACAAAAAGCAATCTTTTTGACAATCTTGTTTTGATTTCACTGAAACTCTGATTTCTCCTAAAACGGTGGACCAAGTCGAGAATACAACCATCATTGATGTTTTGTGGAAACACTTCACACCAACGCCTTCAGAATTTGCAGAATTTTTCAAGTCCCTTAAAAGAGATCAACAACCAACAATCGTTGAGTATATTGCAAAATTAAGAAGAATAATTATAGATCGTAATGTTGTAGGTGACGTCATAGACCACATATCGAGAGACAGGTTGGCTTATAGGATAAGAAACAAATGGGTCGAAGTAAGCCCTGTTCCATCGACTAGCGCGGCATGTGCGTTTAGAAGTCTGCGATCCATTTTCGCAACTCGTTGATTGCAGGATTTCATAGTATTCGTTAACGGGAAAATTCAGCAAGTTTTGTAGACGAAATGTAATGTCTCGCATTCGTACTGCTCTTTTTCATCCCTCAAGCAATAGTCATGCTGAAAGGATGGTTCGCACGAGAAAATATAACTCGAAGCGATACTCAGAAGGCAGTTCACATCTTCGACTTTGCAAGAATGGCAGTGTGGCCATTCGTAACAACTATAAGCAAATCACCTGCGGAATTGCTGTTCAAAAGAATTCCAACTACCTTCCTGGACAAACTTCAACCGGGTAACAACACGCTCCAATATTCGAAGAAGAATTATTCTTCTACAGGTCCTGTCACACAAGAACTATTCAAGTGAACCGGCTGGGATTCAAGCCACCATCGAGAAACAGAGAGGTCCACTATCATACAGTGATGATAAAATACGAATACATTTGGAGCAACTTCGTAGTCGAACCAAAAGCAACGACGGACATCCTATACAGAAATTGAAAATTCAGAAGAAATTATATCTCAAGAATCATTTAACAGAATATCGAACTTTTCAAATTCTACCAAACCTAAGACGTTTTGAAAGGCTTCGCAACACTAATCTTTGTTCAAGCTAAAGTTTGAAGGGGTGAAGTCCGACTACTTGTTATATGTGAATTTGATTTTTTTTACTTGCGACTTATAGGTACTATAAGGCAAGTTATGCATTCGGAAAAAAATCGAGCTCGAGATTTTGATCAAAGTTGACATTACGATGATAGCGAAGACTAAAAAAGTGGGTCTCGCTATTCTGTCTGTCTGTTCGACTACAGCCTAAACCGCTCGGCCGGTTTTCGTAAAACTTGGTAGATATCGTTTCGAATTTTCCCCCACAAATTTTTTTCTTTTTTTTTAAGACCAAAAATTACCTTACCTGTCATACGATTTTTTTCGAAATTTTATTAAAAAAATTATTTTTTTAAAAAATTTCTTTGAGTTAAAGTTAGGTAACGGCTGAAAAAACATTTCCAAAAAATTGTTATTTCTGGTACCCCCCTTGGATCCATTTTTTTGGTTTTTGATTTTCTCAAAAACGGTAGGATTTTGATCATTTTTGTTCTGCTAAAGGTCCCCAATAGTTTGAATATTATTGTTAATTCAAATTTTCAAAAAATAATTTTTTGGATTTTTAAGAAAACTAAAAATTTTTTTTTTGAAAACTATATATTTCGAAAAAAAAACTTGATAAATAAAAGTTTCTTAATATAATCTACAAGATATAAGAAAAACAATTTATTTTACGTAAAAATAACGGTACCTTCCATAAAAAAGTTAAAAAATGGTTTTCGAAAATCGTAATATATTTTTCTCAAAAATAGTTTGGAGAATTTTGCTAAAATTTTTTTTCCTTAGATTAATTCTTACGATCTATAATTTAATAAAAAAAATTGAAATCCAGATATTACTGACTGTATGTTCTACAATGTACCATAGAAAGATTTTTTCGAATTTTGAATTTCTCATTATCGGCACAACGGATTTTAATGAAATTTTTATAGACAAGTTTTTAAAAACTTTAAAAAACATTGCATTTCAAAACTTAAAAAAAAAAAAATATTTTTTTGGATTTTGAAAAAAAAAATCTATTTTTTTTGTAAATCCGATATCTCAAAAATGGATCAATAGTTTTTTTTGTAAATTTAATTTTCATTCGTATTGTAATATTTTTACTAGGTTCGTTAAATAAAACTTATTACTTTTTTTAGTATTTCTTCTCTATTTACACTCTCCAAATCAAAACTATAAATCTCAGTTTATAATCAACTCAAATACTTTTTTTTCAAATTTAAATCGCACTTGCTTAATAACACTTTCCACAATCTATCTAATAAGCAAACCTTTTGCACACTTTCATAGTCAAAAATCAACTGTCTTGTGCTCACCGCGAGCACTCCCTTATATACTCAAGTTAGGTGCTCTCGAAGGTTCTCATCTTGGAATGTTCTAGATGGTTGGAGTAAGGGGAAATACATTTGACATTGGAAAAGAGCTTTTTGTTTCTTCCATAAAGTAGATATGCAATTTTCCAACAGATGGCGCTGTAGGAGTATAAAGCTGTGTTCACAACAGTATATTAATAAACACTTTATATTGGCTTTCCAAAATTTTTTCTTAAAAATGTTTTAAGAATTTTGTATATAAAAGCTTATTTTTTTAAGAAACCACTTAAAACACATCCTGTGTTTTACAAGCTTCAGACAAGAGATCATTTATACAAAATGGAGCCCTGAATAACAAAGCCATTTATTTTTTAAAGATCAGATTTCAAACCATCCAATACAGTATGTATTGAGTGATCTATATCGTAATTTCTAATTCAAGGAATTAGAGCTTTGTTGAATCCAAACGCTTGCTTAACTCTTTCAAATGCCTTAGAAATATGAATGGCAATAATCTTACTTTCTCCAAAACAATGAAATGATCTGTTCTACATACTTTTCGGTAAGATATGCCATCAGATCTGCGCAAGTCGTATTACCCTGTCATTACGAAGATTTCGATCTTCTAGATATTTCTTGAGCTGATGATTTATCATTATCAGCGATTCCATGACTTAGAAAGAAGGTACGTAAGTGCAATTGGTCAATAGGAGGAAGGGGAGAAAGGGTCACCTTTTTTAGGAACCGGCTGGACAAATGCTGGTTGCCATCTTCTAGAAAAGATTCCAGCACAGTATGAGGGATGGAAAAGCTTACGTAATAGTTTTACCAGCGATGAAGAATAGGGGCTTACCATCAGAACCAGCGGATTTGTTTGTATCAAGATCTGGATGGGTTCTGCCAATAATACGAGTGCGGAAATATACCCGTTCCATCGAATACCTATTCTGAAGTACAAGAGAGACAAAGTTGCTATCAGTCAACGTAGAGCTAGCAGCAAAAGGATGTGCAATTCCTTTTGCCTTATCTAAAGAGCTAGTTATCGGATTTTCATTTTAGATGAGCCTTATAACCGACTATATAATCATCGATTTTATACCTTCATATGTTACTAAATAAAATTAAATTGTTGTCTCGAACTTACTAGCAAGGCAAAGGTCATAAGCCTTTCCTTGCTAGCTAGTTTCATCGCATTCATTTTCCTCTATTACAATATGATCAACGCATAAAGTGCAACTTTTAATGATTTTTCGATTTTTGGATCACCCTGCTCAATTTAAAATTCTATGCAGAATATGTTCCTATGAGTTTTGGTATCTGTTCCCAGTTGCTGCAGGAATGTTTTGCCACTGTGATAGAATTGAATATTTTTACTGCGTTTTAGTTTGTAAATTATTCTCCAAATATACTCTTGGAAGCTCTTAAATTAGTGTATGGGAAATCTCATTTGTTTAAATTAACCGATAATCATAACTTGTATTGCGACGAATTTACCAAAAGCCAGCCCAATGGAGAAACAACCAATATCATATCCTTTTTTATATGTCAAAAAAATACAAGCAAAAATAAACTCTGATAAGGATAATGAAGTGTTAAAATCATGAAGTTAACATTTCATTGTCGCCCTCACTTTTACTTGAACGCACATAGGCCAGAAGCCATAGAGCACCCCTCTCATATACTCGTACATACATATATCTTTATCTCAGCTCCGAAACCAAAAACGAAAAATATTCAAATTTTATGGACATTATCACAAAATAGAAGACATAGTCGTAAGGATTACATAATAGTCCATTTCGTATCGTTACTATCACTGAACGAAACCACTAACAAAAACTATGAATATCACAACAACCCAACCCCTGGCTCGCGCCTTAGGGATTTCAATTATCCATATCTCACAATTTGTCTCCTTATCTATAAGCGGACATAACATCAACCCCTCCGTCACCGTAGTCTCATTTTCGGTGGTGTGTTTCATATAGTATATGTACATTCAAACGTCCGTCGCAGCATATTTCAGAGATAACATCAATGGTGCATTGTTTTTATTTTATTTTGGAGAATAAATTCTATCCCGAAATTGTGAAAGGACCCTGACCCACCGGAATACACAGTCTAGAAAACGAAAAAGCAAAGTGTGAGACGGGGGAGAATTGGGCAAAATTTCGTCCTGAAGGACAGAATGTCCTTCATCATCATGGACGTCTTCAACTATGATTCTACTTGTTTAAACACAGAGGTGGATTATGTTGTTAAGAAGGCCCTGTTGAAGATAGTTAATTGGATCAGCTCGGGAATGGATTAATGGCTCAGATATGGACAAAGGTTCCTGGAATAAGATTTTTCGCTATCAAATAGTCATTTTACAATATTTAGACAGAAAATTTTAAACGAAATCTTTGGTGTACAGATTCTCTCCACTATTGGAGAGTATGACTTACACATGGTAAGTTTACCCTCCTGATCGCTACTATATTTCAAATCGATCACCATATAGGCACACAACTTGCCTCTTATTAAAAATGTGTACTGGTTTTAATTTTGGGGGGTCTTAAATAAAGTTCTCCTTATTTTAAGGAAGAAGGAAGCAATTCCGACCATGACATAATTGACAAATACACTCCACTGGTGTAGTCTACCCGAAGGAAATACTCTTTCCCTAAAGATTATGAGATTTATATGAGTATAAACATTTTGTGTAGTATAGGACCAAAGGACCTCGAGGACTTCTATACATACATAGCTAAGTATATGAACAAGTTGCTAGCTTTGTGACAACAGCAACAGACACCATAGAACAATGGCTAATCCATTGCCTGGGCTAAGGAGCAGGAATGTCTGTTGCCATTGTTTTCGGATTGAGTGCGATAGTCCTGAAGTGTTGACCAACCAATGCTCCTCCATGTCCTTGTTAGGAGTGAATTCATCCAGAAGGATTTATGTACCTTTATATTTATAGCTATATATTTATAAAGATTTATAAAAGATGATGAGGAAGTTTTTTTTTTGTAGAGTAGAAAGGAGTGAGACTTATCAATTTTAGTGATCCAATAAGGTTAGCAAATTGCAGTTGGCGAAGTTTAACGTTTTGTTATCTTGTTGAAGGTGTTGGTGCGCGGTTTGTAATGTGTGCCATCGATAAGAAGTTCTACTTTAACGACTGTCCCTTTGTGCGTTTTTGACATAGCAAAGGGAAATAAAAGAAACAAATATGGTGTGATTGGAGTATCCAACTAGATGGTGAAGAAGATACAAGCTTTTTCGAGGATTAACCTCAGCGCACATAATCTGTCTGAAAAGCTGTTATCTATGTTTGGGGAAAATAGTTAATGACCTGGAAACATTTTAGGAGGGACGTTATGATGTATGACAAGAATATGACATAAGGCAAATATATAAAGTTCATATTACCAATTGCAGAGGAGCTGTTCTGTTCATAAATCATAGGTCAAGGGTTCTTGATTTTTTTTTTTTTTTCGAAAGTGTACCATCTATAACGTGTTCAGAAAAAAATAGCCAAATAAATTTAATACAATTTCTACAACATACAAATATCATTCTTCTGATACCTACTATATGATTAATGATACCTTCCCATGATAAAGAATAGGCCCTATTTTCTACAAAACAAAACTTTAATTAACATTTTTCGATAGTGCTAGTGTCTGATAAAAAAGGACACATGTCTAACAAAAATATGTCTTCCCTTTGGATGCATATCTACTTTATAAGCGCAGACCGAGTTATGACGAATCACACTTTCCATATACTCGTACTTTGCATCCGTACCGTTTGTCAATATTGAAACTTTAAGCGAAATGTTTGGAAATTGGCTGAGGGCTGATGTTCCAAAGCATATACATATATGTATATTGAAATTGTAAATATTTACAATGAACATAAGAATGCCACAAAGAACACAAAGAAAAAACAGTTTGCGAAAGCTGTCGAACAAGCAACGGAATTTAAACCGGTCACGAGTCCCATAAGCGAAGACCTAACATGGTACTTTTTGTCAATTCTTCAGGCCACAAAATTTAGTGGAAAAAGAAAATTTCTAAGCTTAATTTTTACTATATAATAATTAATACTAAGCTTCAAAATCCAGATCCTGACTCCTCCAATCTTCTCCCAACTATGGTTCTACAGGGTGTCCCTTAATTCGTGCATAATATTTTTTAGCGTTGTTCTTGAGTATATTCTAAGAAAATAATCGTTCTACAGTAAGGGTCTATCTCCAATTCTTATACATATCATATATCGGGGATTTAAGAACAGCTGTACCCTGACGCGTGTTAGAGAAGTATGTGTTATAAACATTCCGCTTTACTATTTTTTTGAATAAACTTAGCAATAACATAAATAAAACTCAATGACAAGTTTGCGGAAAAACCCATAGAGGGGTTTTCTGATTTTGGACACGTTTCTAACAACAGTTGACGATAAGAGTGGTTTTTCAAGAATTTTGCAATATTTTTCAAAATAGCATAGTGATTCTATAACGTGCTCGTTTATTTGAGTCAAATAGTTTGGAATGAGCTACAGCAAGTCAACATCATGCTTTGGAACTCCACTCAATACCACAATATTATCCAATACCAGAAAAGATTGCAAGCAATCAAGCCAGGAACAGATGCTTTCAAAAACATTAATAGGATCATTGGAAAACAGCCACAAATACCGGAAACCATCATAAGTCATCAATGAAGCTTCCTCAGCCCAAGACAAGGTGGAAGCGTTCGCCGACTACTTCGAAGGAAACGTCACACCGAACCCACTTAATGACCGTACTTTCTTACAAGAAGTTGAAGCAACAGTTCAACAAACACTGCAACGAAATCCGGATAAAATAAATTTTAACATTATCAATCCAGCAAATGATCTCACCGATAGTCCAGATTTATGCAATCTACAGGAGGTTGTAGAAATCTTCGGCAATTCTAAGCCAAAAAAGTCTGCTGGACCAGATGGTGTCTCCTACTACATCCTGAAAAGGCTGCCACATCCAGAAATGATTTTCTTCACAGTCATTTTAAACAACTGCATCAACAACTGTTTCTTCCCCCAGAAGTGGAAAACAGCGAAGATTGTGACAATTAAAAAGAAAGGTGCTTCCAACTACAGGTCAATATCACTTCTCAACAACATCAGCAAATTACTGGAAGAAGTAATCCTACGAAGTCTGAAGAAATTCTGCTGTGAAAATTCCATCATCCCTGACATGCAATTCGGCTTTCGAGAAAAACACTCAACCTTGAATCCATTGGTAAAATTCCGACACGATATCACCACAGTCCTCAACAGTAATCGTGTCATCTTCGGATGTTTTCTGGATGTCGAGAAAGCATTCGATAGCGTGTGGATAGACGGCCTAATCCACAAACTTCATCTTATGCAAGAACCTACGCCATTAATAAAAACTCTCTTTTCTTTCCTATCTTTCAGGAAATTTTTCGTTCAAGTAGATAACTGCAAGTCAAACATGAAGACCATCAGAGCTAGAGTGGCCCAAGACTCAAAACTAGGCCCCATTCTCTATAACTTGATGACTTCTGTTATATTGCAAATTTCAAAGACCGACACCGTTGACTTGTTTCTTTAGACTCCTTGTCTTCGTGTCAAACAACCGATCGAGAACCCAAGCAGAGCCATGGGAAATCGACAAGCGCTGACCATTCAGCACTACTCAATTCTTTCGATATTGCATTTTGGTTGACCTAAATTGATATCCGTAAGGTGATACGTTTCGGATACAATATATTCAATATAAGTGCAACTAAGAACAATTGAGAATGCATTAAGTTCAACGCACTACGACTTCCTCAGATAGGTATGGGAGTACAACACTTCAGACCAATCTTCTCCAATTGGATGCGAGAACTTTCTATATGCTGATGCCTCGCTCACCTACGCCACATCAATGTCACCACTAATCGCTGTCCAAAAAGTAGAAACCCACATTTACAGACTCTTTCAATTCTACCAGAAATGGGGCATCCGAATCAACACTTCCAAATCGGAACTTGTCTACTTCAGAAGACCTTCAACTGGTAGAGGCATTTGCACTGCGAAAATTTGCATAAATCTGGTCCTGAGACTGCCTGACGCATCCTCCATAGTGGTAAAGCCAAATGTCAAGTACCTGGGAGCTGGGAGTGCACTTCAATGAGTTGCTAAGGTTTAACCTGGAGTCAAGAAATGTTCTGGAAAAAAGCCAGCTGGTCCTTAAGTCGTTTGCACCCACTGGTGAAAAGAAGATCAGGTCTTAGCCAACCGACAAAGATATTAATATACAAGCTCCTGCGACCAGTAATCAGCTATTCCTTCCCAGTATGGTTTTCCATCTCGAAGACAGCCATGAAGGAACTTCAACTATTCGAAAGTGTAGGGTCGTTATAAATGCCAACGAATTTTTGTATACAAATCAAAAAAATAGAAAAAAAAAAACAAAACACTGTATCGAAAAATTACCTTTCGAATATAGAAAATAAAATCGAGTTGCTTGATTTTTTTTGAGGAGAAAATTGGAAAGATATTGGGAATGAAAAATATTTTTTTTTGGATTGTTGGGAATTTTCGAGATTATTATTCAAGTTTCGAGTGAGCTACAAGTTATATACTTATTTTTTGGTGAAGAAAATAAAAATAAATCAATTATTTAAGACTCAATATACATATGTATTTCAGGTGGTCTCAAGAAAATAATAAAAGAAAAATTCAAAAGATACCCTTTACAGAGTTTTAGTTTACAAAGCTTTGTGCCAAATTGTTACAAAAAAAAAAAAAAAATATGCTCTGTCCATCTTTTTAACTAAAATTTTTCCCAGTCCTGCAATTTGTATGTGTTTTTGTGTATTGATACGAAAAAGAATAAAAAAATATCAATGTTTTAAGATTAGGCAATTGTAATACCTGCAAAATAATAATAAATAAGAGTACCTACTGAATTGTGCATAGTGAATATTATCTGTAATTTGTGAATGCATCCCTAAACTGCTGATAATCTGTGTGTTTGATGTAAATAGTGAAAACGATTGTTACCAAGTTACTATTTTGAAATTATCAACAAAAATTACTCATACGACGAGATACTTATATCGTCATAATCATAATATATGTACCTACATACTTTCAAAACAAAAAAGGAAGATTTCTTCAGTATTCCTGCATGTCCTTTCTGTGTTCCTGTCCGTCAACGAAGTTCATATTTAACTATATACATACTTTTCTTTCAAATTATTTTATAATTCGTATATTTGATTAATTTCTAGTGTTAATTCTTGTTTTTTTTTTTTTTATAGTTAAACATAAATAGTGTTAAGTTTTCCTTAGTCCTTCTAGTTTCATTGTAATTTTCCAATTTCCTTCCATTTGTGTTTTTTCTATCTCTTTCTGTTTAATTGTGTAATTTTTTCTGTTTGTTTGTGAAATAAGTATTCAAATTGTCAAATGAGAGCTAAACAATAATTTGTGTGCAAAGCTACATATGTATATATACATATACATACATCAATTCTCAATCGTCTTGGAAGTTCCCTCAGTGTGTTTTGTTGTTGTTTTTTGTGTCTAATTTTCTTTCAAACAGGCTTGCTACGCTGGGATCCCGATACGTATGCGCATAAGTAGACGGATACAGGTATGTTTTGTTGTTGTTAAATTTTTGTTTGTTTTGTTTTGTTCTAGTTAAATTCTTAAAACTGAGGGCATTCACCTATGACATTGAACTTGAAAATATTTCAAGTTTATGTAAGTAATGCCACTTTAATTGTTGCAGTATTTGAAAAGTATTTAAAAATTCTGTTGATATAAAATAAAAATATTTTGAAATAACATAATTGCTTTAATATTAACAATAGTATTGATAGAATTATAACTTAAAATTAGTATTTGTAATTAATACAAATAGTATTTATGATAATTATATATAATAAATTAGTTTATAAATGAAATTTGAATTTTGACCATTTATTTCAAGGGAATATTTTCTTTTTAAACTGATTCTTAAGAAAACTTCTTGAAAGATGGAAGTTTAATTTTTCTATTGGAGTGATTAGTGGTCGATGGGACATGAGAGTCCTTGACAGGTGAGATTTCCGCAGGTGAGGCTTAGGCCGATTTTATTTAGGGGCTGTTGCAATTAGTTGAGCGCGCGGCAGCCAAGGTGTCATCTCAGCAATGAGATTGACAGAGGGAGGGTAGCTCAAGGGTACCATTAACACCTAAGGTGCCCGAGCATTGAAAGGATTAGTAGGTGAATCATTTTGAGAATTCTTCGTTTGCTTCCAAGCATTTTTAAATTCATTTGCTTATAACGTAGTTTAATTTCACTTGTCCGTTTTGTCTGTTTGCTTATATTGTAATAATTTCTATCCTAGTATACTTAAATTTTGTATTTTTCTTTTTATTCTTTTAAATTAATTTTTGTTTAACCAAGGCATGATTTATAGGTACGGTAGTCCAGTTAGACAGGCCAAAGAACCCACCCCACATCCGACGAGCTAAGCGAAAATGCAAGCATGCCTAAACTGGTCCTCGTCTTCTGGACACCCTTTTATCCGTTTGGCAGAACCTGTATCTGCAGGATAAAAGGGCAAACAACATTGTTTGTTGTTTATACCGTTACAAAAGGAAGTTACTGAGAACCTGCACTAGACTCTACTTGGACCGTCAACGAAAGAAACACTACAGGAAAGAGCATCTGTACACAGAAAGTCCCCTTGTAACGGTACACTTGGATCACCCACGCCATCACTAACTATCTTGCAATCTCTTTTAGATCGCAGTGCGTGTGGTATTCGGTCATAGCATTACTTGAGGCTTCTCCTAAGTTCTACCGTTTTCTACAGAACCGTACCAATGAAAAACTCAACCGAATTGTTTTTAAAGATTTGTGTATGAGCAAAATCGATCACCGATGTCTCTGCAGCGTTTATTCAAGAAAGGCAAACTAACCCAACTATACTGTTTTTATTATGTTGGTACCGTCACCAATGAGTTACGTCTTCTATTTGTCCCCAAGATGACTGGGTATTTTGCATATCACCGAGAAGGCTCGGGAGCGCATCTTGAAGTCTGATAATGAAGTTTTGCCTTTCGATCAATTCATCAACAAAATGTAGGAAATACACTTGTTGTAAATATTTTTAATGACTTGAAAAAAATTAGGGTCGTTATCATCTTCAATTGGTTTTGAAACGTCCCCTAAGGAAAGATCTTCTAGAAAGGTAGCGGTAGGTCACTACTCATTGGAGATAGATGTCAAGGCTACCAATTCTTTGTTGTAGACATTTCCGTTAATTTTTTGTATATACTGGGTGATGACGAACTTGTACGAAATTCACTGCGAAATATCACACGACATCCGTAACAATCCAGCTGAATTTGAGCGATGGCCTGTGTTAGGTTCACCTTAAAGGCATCGGTCAATTTTCGTTTTTTTGTATAGAACTTCAACTCCAGGAAACCCCATTAGAAAATTTCTAGCAGGGTCAAATCACAAGAATTTGATGGCCAATTCACGTCACTTCTAAGAGAGATAAATCGGTCATGCAGAATGTTAATCGTGGCATCCGCTGTATGGCACATAGCGCCGTTCTAATGAACTTCATGTCGTCTAGGTCCATTTGATACAATTTTAACCATATGGAATTGGTTATCATCGTTCCGTGGAGCTTGCCATTGATGGTGATCGTCTCACTAATGTCGTTTTCGAAAAGGTAGACGAATGACAATACCAAAGACCAAACGTTAACTATTTGAGGATGGGATGCATTGCCACCTCATGAACTTTGTGTAGGTAACGTTCGTCTAATTATGGCAACTTTGGTTGTTGACACGCTAAAGATGATTTTTCGGCAAAAATTGGTGTCCTGTTCCAAACTAAGTTGAAATCTGCGAAAGGCGAGTTCTTGTTCAGGGGGAAGAATCGACTGTCCTTTATAAGCAAAACTAATTATGATGTAATACAAATATTTATTATAAGAGTTATACGTGTATAACATTGACATTGTTGGTCTTATTCGGCCCACCCTGTATTTTAAAAGTCTTATTTCCGTAATTTTTTATTAATTCAAGAAAAAAAATGTCATTTTTGTAGTTCAAATTATTAAGGAAGTTGATGATAGAAAATAAATTCTATGAACTCTAGGTAATTTCGATCGATTTTTTTTTTTAAATCCGTGTGTTTAATTTTATGTTAAATTAATCACATTTGATGAAATCTGATGATTGGTAGATTTTATTAAATAGCTAATTATTTTTTAAAGGAATATTGCTTTCATCCACTTTCACTCATTATTCATGTGTCCATAAATCTCTTATAATTCCGCAATCATAAATATAAAGTCTATCTATGTATTTGAATATTAATTTTACCAAAACCATTTATTTGTCTTATAAATTGCCGAAAATCATTCATTTTATTTATGCCTTTTCTAAACGAAAGGAATTCAAAATTTAATCCTAACTAAACTAAACACCCAAGATCTACATTCAATTCTAAATCATCTTTGGCTTTCTTTAAGACAATTCATCTTCAAAATAAATTATTGAAAAGGAAGGAATGAACAAAAAAAAAAATATAAAACGAGATAAAAATTCATCATGAAATATCTTCTCATTTCATAGGTACACTCCATATCGATGGGTTTAAGACAATTTGTACATAGAATTTAATTAAAGAGTGGAAGAGAGGAAGTGACCGATATCAAATAATTTAAACAAAAAATTGCAACATGAACAGTGAACAATATTAAAGGGAGAGATTCCTAGCGCATATTACCACGGGAAAACTACAAAATTTGACCTTTATTGACCTATGGATTGAGAACCAGGCTTCGAGCTAAGTCGAGAATTTAGAAAACTTGAAAACATAACATTTTTCCCCCTCCAATGTACGTTTGGAATGGGAATCGATATTGGTGGGATTGGTGCCAAAGAATAATAGCAACAAAAATATATACAAAAAGGGTCGGCCAAACACAAGTTTTTTTTTTTTTAATGCAATAAATCAACAAAATTAAATTATTTCCATGTATTATGGCCTTATTAATAGATAAGAGCAAATATTCCCATTAATTATGAAAGACAACGTCGTTCAAGTGGCTGCCTAGCCTGCCTCGGCTGAAGTCAGTTGTCTTGTAAGCGAATAATCCGAAATCTTTGTGCAGAATTCTCCTCAGGCTAGTGCGTGAAACGTTGAGCTGTTGAGATCGATGGCGAGTTGATACTTGATGTTCGTGAATTGAGTCTCACCCTCTCGGCTACATCAGCCATATTCTCGTCTGTGTACAACTACTGGGATAATGAGCGTATATTATTAGTCTCACGAACTTCTTCCACAAACTTGCGTACAGCTGGTGCGGTGGATGCTTCATATTGGCCAAGGCTTCTTTTCAAAAAACGCACTGTTTGGGCTACACAGCACTCACTTTCGAAATAAGTTTTCAATATTTCCCAACGTTGTTCAAGCGTAAAGCGACTCATTTCGTTCCGCGGAGGTATGATACTGACTTTTTGTTAAGATTTCGAGCGGGAAACAGCTGTCAGTGTAAAAATAAACTTTGATTTCAAAAGAAACCACTAGATGGCCCCCCGTGTATGCATGAATGACCTCTAAACCTTAAGATTTTCATCTTATAATTTTTGAGTCTTTTGTAAGAGTCCGAAATAACCAACTGTTCATGTTTTCACTTATTTCGAAACAAGTTTCATCAATCAAACCAGCCCCAACCGACATTTGCCTTAAAACTTAGTTTAACTCACCAAGAAGAACCGAACTACTGAAACGGAGTGTAAAGTCTGTGAGAAATTGAATTTCATTCTTCATTCCGAAAGCCAACAATATTCTAAGTTTTTTTTTTTTTTCTGTCCATAAAACGTGCTTCGTTGGTGTGTAGTAGTTGCTGTATATATGCTAAAACAGACACGAACACTGTCCAATGATATATTGAACACCAACGATGACTTATGAAAAATGCAAGATGGGTATCTATAGATGACGGCACTCCTATCCCCTATATAGAAAAAATAACTTTAAAATATTTCGCACGTTTTTTCTTATCGCTTACCGCCTTTCATATTTTATCCACAGAGAAAGGGACTTCATACGAGTAAAATTTATAAGGGAAGAACACACTTACAAGACTAATAATGCACCCATCACACACACCGAACCGAAGAATGAACAAACAGGATGCCACAGGATACCCACCCACCCATCCAACTATCTGCTTCAAGCTAACAACTCTACGTGTAACGTTAGAGACGATAAGTAGAAGTGCCATAGGATCGATATACTGTTTACGTGCTACGAATGTTAATTTTTCTGATAAGTTGAAGATTATTTTGTGTGAAGTATGTGAAAGTTATAGTGGACATTCTGTGAGTGTATTGATGGATATATGTTTATATAAAATTCTTATATAGTAATATAAATAATATCAATTTTTTAAAGAATAAAAGAAATATGAAACAATCAACACATGGAACTTCCTTTGATGTCGAGAGTTTGAAGGCACGATTTCTGTTTCTTAGAAATCTGTTAGTTAATTGTGCTGTAGCCTTCGGCGTCATATAAGCTCTTGGGTTTTCCCATCATTCTGGAACCCGCAATTTAGCTAATTACAAATCTTAATTATTACTAATTCACAAAAGATCGAAGCCTTGTAGGTAAAGCTCAATTTTCTATCAATAAAAAGGTTCAGTTTTGAACTCAATTCGGTAAATTATCGATGCAAGTCAGTTCTCTTATCTCCTGGATCTTATATGGATTTTTCTAAATCCCAAACCGTTGCCATCAAATCCAACTTGAAAATTCCCGATTAAACGTTCCTCATTATTCTCAGAACCTTCTAAAGTCCAAAGCTGATTTCAGCAACCTTGTATTTAATCACTGCTTCTTTTTCTGAAGATTCAAATCAATATGTCCCATGGAAAGTAATAGCTTAATTAAAGGAAAGTAAAGGAAGCTGAAGCTAGCAAATTTGGGCTAAAAATTGTGATGCTTTTTCTTCGTGGCTGAGGTAAAACTCGTCGGTTTCCAGGGTTCTTCCCAAAGAAGCAACAAACTTGGGCTTGGAGGGTCTAAAGCTCCGAATGAAATAATGTATTTTAATACTGCAAAGATTTCAATTAATTTATTTCGTGGTTTCGTATTTCTAACATGGTATTTCATATATTTTATTAACAATATTTCTTTTCTTAAAATAAATAACACGGTATTTCATATAATACAGTATTCATAAGCCTAATCACTAACACGGTATTTCATATATTGTGTCCCTAGCACGCAACCTAGGGAAATAAAAGGGTGGAACTCTAAAAAGAGAACCTGATCAGTGAGCTACCTTGAAGAGGAGATCAAAGGAAAGAAACGGGTTCGGGAACCTTATCGGAAGCCCTGTGTCCCTAGCACGCAACCTAGTTAAATAGACGGGTGGAACTCTAAAGAGAAAACCTGTCCAGTGAACTGCCTTGAAAAAGAACCGAAAGGAAATAAACGGTCAGAAATTCTTATAGAAAACCCTTGTCCCACGCAACCTAGGGAAATAAACGGGTGGAACTCTAAAAATGTCCAATGAGCTAGCTGGAAGAAGAGATCAAAGGAAAGAAACGGGTTGGTTTAGTAAATAATAATACTCTTAATAATAATAAGTATTCCCCCACTCTATCTAATACTCCTAATAATACTTAAGCTTGCCCTACTCTAGCTAATAATACCCTACTATTTCATAAAAAAATTAGATCAGCTTCACCATTACGGACGGTCACCGAAACGCCTTTCAAATGTTTTTGTTTGCGGCCCGATCATAAACTCTCTATACACTAGATTGGTATCCACACTGGACGAGAGTAAAAGACAATTTTGTCATTTTCCCAACGTCCACTTATTAAATCTACAACAAAGAGACAGTGTGAATTACAAGAAATAAACGACAAAATTGTACGTGTATCAAAGTGGGTATTGATCACATGACTTCGGGTAGACACTGGGTATGTGTAATATGATTATTTAATAAGGCGGTATGTAGGTGTCGTAACCTTTCGTTCGGAAATATGATTAGGGGTCGTTGGTGTCGTAACGTTTTGCTCGCTAATATTAATACGGATGTTTAAGATTGTAACACTTCGTTACAAAATAAAATAAGACCAGAACCGAAACCCTTAGCCTTGTAAGTTTTTCTTACAACTAAACATTGGCGGACCGACAAGGGGACGGTTTGGCCTGCCTCCTCTTCAACCTGGCGTTGGAGAAAGCAATCCGTGACTCTGGCACGGCAACAAGAGGGACCATCGTCAACAGGTCCAGCCAGTTACTGGCTTACGCAGACGACATCGACATCATCGGAAGAACCGAACAAGCTGTACACGATTCCTTCATCCAGATCGAGCAGGCGGCACAAAATCTGGGGCTGCACATTAGTGAAGGTAAAACAAAGTACATGGTGGCGTCGAATGCGAGAGGAACAGTTGGTCAAACAATCAAGGTAGCGGAGCACGAATTTGAAGTGGTGCAATCCTTTAAATACCTTGGGTCAATAGTAGCAGCCGATAACAATATAGAAGAAGAAATACGCGGGCGGCTTCTCAAATCCAACAGAGCCTACTATAGTCTGTCAAAGCTCTTCAAATCCAGAAATCTCACCATAACTTCAAAACTGCTGCTGTATAGGACCATGGTCCTGCCAGTACTCACATATGGATCCGAGACTTGGGTGCTTAGCAAAAGGCACTCCGACCTCTTAGCTGCGTTCGAGAGAAAAGTCTTAAGGAGAATTGTTGGCCCCGTATGTGAGGAAGGACGATTCCGGAGACGGTACAATCATGAACTGTACGAAATCTACCTTGAAGCAGATATCGTGACAAAAATTAAGCTCGGTAGACTCCGGTGGGCAGGGCACCTAGCTCGCATGAGCGAAGAGGAACCTGCTCGGAAAGTTCTTTGTGGTACATTCTATGGTAGACGACAGCGTGGTAGACCATGCTTGCGCTGGAGAGATGGCGTAGACCAGGACGCCCGAAGCCTTGGGGTGCGCAACTGGATGGCGTCGGCTGGAGGCCGGGATAGGTGGAGAGACTTGTTGAAAGAGGCCAGGACCGGAACCCGGTTGTCGAGCCGA
The DNA here is from genome assembly GCA_963931855.1 of Philhelius festivus. Classification (NCBI taxonomy): domain Eukaryota; kingdom Metazoa; phylum Arthropoda; class Insecta; order Diptera; family Syrphidae; genus Philhelius; species Philhelius festivus. The sequence continues at coordinate 212,922,209 of OZ007555.1, read as the reverse complement.
TGATGATGATGATGAAACATTGGCGGAAGCACAAACATGAACTTGATTTAAACAGCAATATCGATAGCTGCTTTTAGGAAACTGTTTTGAGTCAATAAAGATGTACATTTATAAAGATGAAAGGGTCAATAGAAATGGAATGCTTTTTAAGGTATTCTTGGATGACTTTGGTATGGTTGTACTGAATGGGGTGTCAAGTATGGGGACAGGTTTGGTGAGCTCACATTCATTTTTGGTCAACGTAAGTCAGTTATCGAATTTTGTACAATTATATGAGGACTTTCAAGTGCGCATAGCCAACTTTTCAGAAGACTTTTCAATTTGCATAAAAGCGAATTTCATTGAAAAAGTGCAGTTGAGGAACTAAGATATTTTCGGAAAACTAAGGTGGATCGAGAACAAGACTTCTGCGTACAAATTTCTCTTATATCGACATTGTAATAAAATAACCTTCATCTTCAATCTCCGAATGATGTTGAACAAATTGATGAGAGTATTACAAGAGTAATTTTCGCTTTGGGTACTCAAGTAAAATATAGCTATACGTTCTGTGATGTGGTTTTTGCTTTCCAGCCGAGGTATTGATCGCCGGTCTCGCCAGGGTCGTCCTGAAGAAACCACGAAACTCCAGGGCTCCTGACGGAATCCGTAGGTATAACGCCCGTAGTGGCACTAAACAGCAGGCTAAATGCTCTGGTAGATCAGCAAATACGACGCCCCTGGTGGCACTTAACAGCAGGCTAGACGCTCTGGTAGATCAGCAGGTGCAACGCCTCTAGTGGCATTTAATAGCAGGCTAGACGCTCTGGTAGATCAGCAGGTATGACGGCCCTGGTGGCACTAAACGGCAGGCCAAACGCTCTGGTAGATCAACAGGTACTACGCCCCTGGTGGCACTGAACGGCAGACTAAACGCTCTGGTAGATCAGCAGGTACCGAAGCCCCTGGTGGCAACTAGGACATTAAACTTCGAACTAAGACCCCTTACCGCTGGTGGGGGGAAGCCTTAATAAGAAATAGCTAGACAATCACACCTACCTAACTTGTCTTTTCACGTAACCCCTTACCACTAGTGGGGGGAAGCTCCGCAAAAGCAAGGAAAGCTAAATGACCAATTCGTCTACACTCGTCTACGACTGGATTTCAAATGATGGATCAAATCAATTTACTATGCCGCCTGACTGTGTGTATGATCGAAAGGGTACTTTTCGTTCACCCAAGTAAGTCCTCATGATGACTTTTCAGTAAACACTGAATGTGAACTATATAAGTGGTGAACGAAAAATATCAATGTAGTTGATTTTCCTGTGACATCATGTGTCAATGGTAAAATGGAAGTATAATTCTCAGTATTAATACGAAAGAAATATAGGGTGGGGTAGCATGGAACGCTTCGTTACAGTTCACACGCAAAAACAAGCGGTTCGACAAAGACTGCTGCAGTCTTCAGATTCTAGAAATTATTCAGATCCGCAAACGTTATTGCGATCAAAAATAAAATGCACGACTGGGTCGCACGAACCAGCTCCTCTGTAATATACCTACTAGACTTTTAAAATGAATGTTATTAGAAAAAAACGTTCATAAGAATAAATTTTATTTTTTAAACTCTTTTAGTAGTAAGTGGCAGAAACAGAATGATAGATATGCAAATATGAATTTATGCAAGAACAAAAATTATAAGTCGTTGTAATGGTTTCTGTAAGAAAATAAGCTTTTATATACCAAATTTTTAAAACATTTTTAAGAAAAAATTTTGGTACGCCAATTTTAAGTTTTTATTATTGTTCGAATAAAAATTAAATTTACAAAAAAAAATATTGAGCCGTTTTCGAGATATTGAATTTTCAAAATGAATCAATGGATTTCAAAGCTGATCTAGATATGATATCAGAGATTTTGTTAAAAAAATCATTTATCTGTTATGTGATTATGTGAAATATAAGTGGTGTCATTGAACTGTTACGAACGGAAGGTCTAGCAATCGATTCTTCGCCGCTTCCGCCCAAAATTCGGACTTGGCAGAAAATTAGGGAAAACACCCAAATTAGAATTGCTGAGAATTGGAAGTCCTGTATCTCCACTAACAAAATTTATTTAGATTATTTATTAGGTGATAAGTATCATGAGGCTTGAATACACATAAAAACAAGAAGACGGAGATTTGGTAATTTATTAGATTGTACTTTCATCTCTGTTATTGATGTACCTTCCTTCTAAAAACAGTTCCTTGCCCCTTGAAGTATAGTTCCATAATTCCAAGAACCCTCAGTCAATGGTAAATAATCTTTGTTAAAAATGTAGGTAAGTCTCTTGCCTTTGTGAAAAATCACAAAGAACTCTGTCGAACAAAAGACCTCAAAATTCAAACCAAAATCATAATCTGAGTGTTTCATTATGTTTTCATGGCAACTTCTTTTCATTTTCTGTTAAATTTTGTGGTAAAAAACAACAAAAAAACAACAACTTAATTTTCTAAACATTTCCAGTAAATATGATGTAGGTTCACAAAGGGAAAACGTCGAACAAAAGAAATAATTCATTACACCACCGCATCTCTTAATTCAAGCTTTCTTTCAACAACTGCAAGTGGACAAGAGAAAAGGAGACCTTCTACGCTCTCATACCTTGGCTGACCCATCCTATGCCTAGGTGGGTATTTTCTTCTATACTCACTGGTATTTGAGTGCAGTACGCACGTCTTCGTTTTTGCTCCTTATAGTCCTTCCACGCCCACAATAATTAAAAGTTATAATGGAAATCATACAAAGCATCGGATATTCTTTGAAACGATGGGATTGCTTGCATCAGCTCCTGTAATATTACCAGACCATGATGCCAAAAAACCTTAAAAGGACGAACTTATGATTCTAAGACGGCTGTTAGTAATAGAAGCAGGGGTTGAAGCAGCAGCAGCAGCTTGAAATTATGAATTCATGTTAACATTCTCAATTGTTGGACAGATGGAGTTTGCTCGGTAGTCAGTGAAAGAGTAGATGCAAGTAGAGCTGTCATTTTGGGAGAAAAATTGAAAATCAGAAACTTCGTCCATTGACGATCAAAAGGCATTTACTCATACAGGAATATTATGTGGTAGATATGCCATTCAAGGTAAGCATTCCTTTTTTAACTAATTATTTTAAGGCAAAAGATTCTTCTATGTTAGATTTTTGTATGTGGCGGAATTCGTTTTCAAAAATTCTGAATTCCAAAATTCTGCCAATAACTGGAGATAAAAATGATGATTTTCTAATCATTCACAAATGATTCATTTTGAATTGAACTGAGCTTATTTGAAATATTTGCAGAAGAAGCGTTTTAATTAATAGTTGCTTGGCTTGACGAAAATCCTTAATTCAAACCCTCCTAGTGGGTGCCGAGCGGTAATGATCACCACAATTATCTTATATTTTGCCAAAATGGCGATCAGCTAAGGTCACGTCGAAGTGCTCCTTTACTCTTTAATAGTTAAACCGGCAGCAATGCGATGTGACCATAGATACAGGGTCCTTAATTTTCAGTTATGAGGTAAGAGTTTTTTCAAATCCATTCCGAATATATGGAAGGCTGGAGGTGGGGTAAAGCAGTCACTAGAGAGCTAGTTCGGACGCCTTGGCAGGGTCCATATTATTTTCTGTCCTACCCCGCTATATCGACTCTACCGGGACTGACCTTTCCTTTCCGATCTACTCGTGCGACCTTATTTTTTTATTCAACCTGCTATGGATAATTTTGAAGTAACGGACTTAAGACCATCCTCTAAACTAGAAAATGATATTTTGGCCTCAATTCAGGAGACCATCGTAGGTCAACCTACACCACTAGGAAGTCAGCCATAGTACCCCTGTGCACCGATCGACTAATACCAACACTAAGCCCTCGGCCAGCAATGCTGCGAGAGGAAATAAGAAAAGATCATCGGAGATTCGTTTCAAGTCACAATTTAAGACGATCTCCTTCATTCTTGTCAAGATTGGTAAGAACGAGGAAGTTGGAATTATACTTGAACAGGACCTCACTGATAAGTTTAAGTACTAGATGATATTCCGAGGTTGTCCGAGATGATCTTGAGGTACGGTTGTAGACGAGTTTTCATACAAAGAGCAGAGGTATACTGGCCGTGTGGAACTCAATCGAGGCCAATCTTCCGGAGATGGTATTTTCACATTAAATTTCGGCACGCGAGAGTCCCTATCCCTGTTATGACTCTGGTTAGGTGCTTAGAGGACACAGGGTGATAAGGTGTGTAGATGGATTTTCCAGGGATTTACTTTGAACCAGCATCGCTAAGATTAGCTTAGAATGGGTAGGCTGGAGACTCAAGTTGATCTCAGTCAAGAATATTCCTAGAAAACCAAAGGCTCGAATTAAGTTGTCACTCATGAACATTAAGTCAAACAGACAGGAGCTTATCCACGGTCTTCAGAGGCTGAATCCTTTGGTTCCAATGCATGACTGGGTAATTATTAAGATGGAGCAGCCGCAAAAAGAAAAACGCCTCATATCTTCTGAAGATTAGCGAGAAGAGCTTTGGGGTGTCGATATGGCCGAATATAAATCACGTTTTGGCATCAAGAATGCCATTATAACAATTGTTCTGCAGAGACAGCGAGCAGACCCCAATAGAGTGGATGAAAAAGTCAAGACCGACAACGTTATCGATAGAGCCGAAGTTCTTTGGCGATCCGCGTAGCCCTGACTGTACAGGGACTTCTTCTAAATTATCTTCAGATAACCTGAGAGCCTTACTGAGTGAGGAATATATAGACGTCGGTGTCGTACACGAACTTTCGGTTAAATGGCTTCAGAGTAATGGGCCTTCCAAACAGATATTACAGCCTTTATACTAAACTTCAAAACACACCAAATTAAACTCAGATCTCACACTTTGGCTAAAACATATTTAGAACCTGGAAATAAAGGAAGCATTCAAAATATTTGAACTAAATCAAAACCGGAAAACTGCCATTTTCGCAGACAGTCTGGCTTTGATTTATTTTTTTCGTCTTCTAAATTGGCCTTCAATTCTGGGATGAGCTCGTGATCCTTATTATTAACCTAAATGAACGGGTTGGCGAGCTAGCCAGGCAAGGATCAGCTCTTCATAGCTCAGTTTCAAAGAGAGCTAACAATACTCTTGGTATAATGAAGGGTAAAATCTTCTCAACTTTTCTCACAGAAACCAACAGTAGGTGAAAAAGTTTAACCAACTACATTATACGAGTATCTAAAAAGATGTGGCCGATTTTTTTTTATAAAACCCGAACAAATGACGCAAGCAGGACATAGTCCGGGTAATTGCAACATGCATTGGACGCTGGCCAATAGGGGAACAATCAGTGAAGCTGGGAATTCCTTACAATACTCGTTGGCGTAGTTGAGCGAATCAGCAGCAAACGGAAATAGTTAATCATTTCTTCTGTAAATGTCCTGATCTGGCCAGATTGAGGGCCCAACTATTCGGAAAGTTATTCCTCGAAGACATTAACGAACTATCTGAGCTAAAGATCAAAGACTTGATCGCTTTTCTTAACTGGACGAAGTGGCTCTGTGATAAACCTCGACGACGACTTCTTTAAAGGGTACTCTTCGATCTTAAGACAGCAAGCTAGTATAAATATAAATTCTTCATCATTTCCCATTCAAACTATTGCTCAAAATTGCTTATGGTATCAAAACGGCGCCTATTTGAGCAAGACTGGTTGTTTCCTAAATTTTGTTGACAGGTCTGTACAAAATTTTGACGTTTTGAGTTGAAGAATATCTTTTTGAAAATTGTACGCCAGTTTCAAGACGTTCCACACAATTTGGAGGTGAAAACACTGACATCCCTTCTGAGAAACCTGAAAACTCTGTTAAACCAGAAGTGGAATAGTGCCAAAGTTTACTGGAAGCACCGTTCTAAAAGTGTTATCAAATCAAATATTGGGAACATGTTTCCAAAGATATACCAAGTCCCGTAACGTTGTCGAAATCCGGAAACTGAGAATACCACTTCTTCCTCTTCTCAGACACTCCTGTATCAGGCCACAATCAATATCCAAGTCCTAACAGATAAAAGCACTGATAATTATTTTACAATTTTAATCCTAAAAACGAATATACATACATAGGTTTTGAATGGAATTCCTTTTGACAAAAACTTTTTTGAAAACAAAGTTTTCTAACAAAATACTGAAAATAATAGCAATGCAATATTTATAATATTTATATATGAATAGTATACGTAAGAGGGCAAATACAAATTTATGACAGGCGGCTAGGGATAAAAATGTCCTGGAATGTGTTTAGGTGTATGCCTTGAAATTAAAAGTGAGCAGCATCAAACTGAATTTTTTGCTTATTTCCTTAGCTGTCACGTTATACACTTTGTTCATAGACAAACTAACTTGTCTATTTATAGCTGTCTGTTGCTATCTCATTTAGTATAAGGAACTGCATGCTAGGCGAATTTCACAACTCAAAGATGTTTACCAGGATTATGGTGTATAGGACTATTAAATGTTGATTATAGAAAAGGTTTTCCTTCTACTGTTTTGGTCACAGTAATTTTAGCAATGAAACAAAATGTTTTCGTATTAAGGGTTGTAACACAATTTCGGTGCATCGCAATCAACACAAGTAGCACAGAATTACTTTTTTTTTTTTCGTGGGTAGGTGAAGAATCTTCATAGACACTATGAGCCCGGTAATCATAGTAGTGTGAGATTTTTACTCACTTAAAAACACCTCCCTTTTGTTCGTGCAACTACAACTAAGTTACCTTATCAGCAGTTTTAATTTCATAATATAATCGCGTTTGGCAGGGTAGCTCCCCACTGAGAGGACCTGCGGATACCGCATTTGAAAGCGGATACTCCTTATGGCGCTAGGTCGAACGGTCTCGTTCTTTGAAGTCGGCGCACAAGGTTTGTCTCATCAGTTGTTTTTCGAATAATTCTATTGCTATGGTCATTTAAGTGAGTTCGTAGCTTCCCAGCGAAAACTGCTATTTCATCTTCAACAGTTTGTAATCGTAAGTCTCTGTGTAAATCACTGTTTCTAATGTATACCACGGAGCATTAACAAAATTACTTAAAGAAGGATTTAAGAAAAGCGTTACTTTTCAGAAGCTAAATTGATTTATAAGACTTCTTAAATCTGATTTACATACTTCTTAAATACTTCTTTACTCTTTTTTAAATAGTATTAATCAACTTTGGCCTTCGAGAAGACTTCCCTAATACTCCTTGACCTTTTTTTGGAAGTACCTATGGATTTTCTTAAGAAAAAAATTTATTGTTCTTTTTTATGTATCTTCGAATTTTTTGCTTTTTCAAATAATTACGAGTGCATTATTTTTTAACATTAGGTAGCTATTACAAACTCAACTTTCTTGGGGGATCGTACTCGTACTTCAGTTCTTCTTCATGCCATTCATTTGTGCTACTTACGCAGCCAATCTAATATTATGTATGTCAATACTTATCTAAAAAAGGTAGTTGAAAGAACGTTTTCGTTTTTCAGTTCCGCAAAAGAATTTAATGTTTTAAGAAGGCTTAATGAAGTATAAACATAAAGAAATACAAAAAATACCTTAAAAATTAAACATTTTTAGAAGGCTTAAAGAAGTATAAAAGAAACAAAAGAAACGAAGTTTAGGTCAGGTGTAAACTGATAGGTATTACCTAAAGCGAGTATTACGATTAAATTGTTTAAGGGGAAGAATGCAATTGGATATTTCACTAGAACGAACACTGATTATAAAAATAAAAGAAAGGAAACATTGTGCTCAAGAAATTCAAATAGATTCTATCTCAAATGGGTTCTTGGACCACCTGCTCAAATATGGGAATTAAAGTCAAGATTTGGACGAATAGCTATAGGCTTTATAGATTACAGCCAGATCAGAATGGGAAAACAATGTTTTGCAACGTTGAAGGAAACCTAAGCGAGTCCCGCTCAGTGATAGCGGCATTGGTGGCTTGTTCCGCTTTAATGACAGGAAACAGCATTAAATTTTTGAAGCATTCAATTCTACGCAGTTTATTGTTCCCCATTTAACAATGCCATCGAGATTATAATTTAATGAGCTTATCATATGCTTCTGTTTTAAATCTACATCTCAAGAACAAGGACATGCATCTGGAAACGAATACAAGAAGCTAAAGGTACTATCGTCAGCAAAACAATTTAATGGATTAGAAGTTTCACACAAAAGATTGTCGATGATTATCAGAAAGAAAGTTGGTGACAAAACGGAGCCCTGTTGTGCACCATTTATTTTATTTTATGAATTTTGGACTTAAAACCGTCTAACACAACTTGTATTGAGTGGTTCAAATGGTAGTTTCTAATCCAACGAAGATGAGATTTATCAATACCAAATGCACACATTTTCGACAAGAGAGCTTGTTGCCAAGCTCTTCTAAATGCTTATGAAATATCAAGTGCAACAATCTTACTTTCTTCAAAACAAAGTAAATACCGTTTGGTAAGAAAACCGTATTGCCCGCTTTCGTTGTTCGCGATATTTCTTACGTCGAAAGTTGACCAGCGTTTTCATGACCTTAAGAAGAACATAAGTTCAATCGGTTGACAATTATAAGGTGAGGAAGATCCATCATTATGGATCTACTCAATATTGGGTTCTCTGAAAAAAGGCCTGACCCTACCTGATGTGGAACCGTCCATATAGACTGCTACAATACGATTTGTGTTTTGTATCCGGTTTTCCGCCCGTAACTATTAATAATATATGTATATTTTTAAGCCGTACCAGTAACTTGGAGCGCTGTCCCTTTTCACGAGGAGGGATATGTATCCTTTATTTTGTAATCACAACAACTTCTTGTTTTGAGAGGGTTTAACTTAAGTTCGCTACTTGCACAAGTACGCACAAACTTCCCTGAGGCCATAATTGACCCTAAAAAGTTTCAGGGCAGGAGTTTGTCCAAGTCTTATATGGTCTTCTCAGCATACACGATATAAGATCGTTAGAGTCATAATAGGTCCGGTGGGTGGGTAGATATATTAGACGAAGATTATGTAGAGGTTTTACATTGGTCTTTTCTAAAAGAGAGTTGTAGAGTGAAATGCAGTCAATATAGACATAGAGGAGTCGATGAATGAAGATAATGTCTGATATCTCCCTTCATTATCCCAATGAGTTGAGTTCAAGTTCATTAGTTTTTTAATGTTACAAGACAATGTTACTCGAAGACCGAAGCGAAGGAAACTCTTTTTGAAGCTCTAGATTCTGGAAATGTGAACATGTTGCTCAGATGACCAAACTTAAGAGGCATATTCAAGGAGTGGGCACACAGATGCTCGGAATAGGGACCGGGTCGCAAAAGAGTTGGAGAATTCCTTGGATCAGCCAGCGTTTAACGAAGCCAAGTGTTGAGTAAGATTTGAGAATGATATTGTTTATATGAGTGAGCGAATTGAGCTCCTGGAAATGTAAAGCCCCAAATAGTTGTTCTACATCTAACTGAAAAAAACAGTCAAGATCATGTTGCCTTCTGTCGATAATATGGTCTTAAAAAATTAAGTATCATCGGCGTTTAGTGTCATAGAAGAATGTTTGATTTCCCTTTTAATATCGTTCTTTGTAAGAATAAACAAAAGAGGGCCTAGGTTGCTACCTTGGGGGATACCGGAGGTAGCTAAGAAAGATATGAAACGAACGCTGTATTAACGGTCTTCTAGGTAAGTGGAAATCCATTTTATCGTTCAAAACCAAGTGTGGACAGGACAGTTTGAAAAGCATTAGTCTATGGGAAATTTTCTAACGCAGAAAGTCTGAAGATTTAACAAGGTTAGTTGTTGTAGGCCTGCATTTGAAAAAGCCATGTTGTCTAGGGGAGATTAGGGATTCAAAGTGGGAACTTAACATTTCGTACAAAGTACTTTTGAACAGTTTTAGTATGCGTGAAAACTTGGCAACTGCACGATAATGGGTAACATCACCCTTGGGACCCTTTTTGTGTATTGGGATTATGAAAGAGAATTTCCAGATCTGAAGAAATTCATTTTGACTAGGGGATATGCTTACTTACTTACTTACTTACTTACGGTGGCGCTACAGTCCGGGGTGGACCAGGGCCTCAACCAACAAGCTTCTCCGGCTAGCTCGGTCCCTAGCTAGCTGTCTCCAGTTTCGCACACCAAGTTGGTTGGGGTCCTCTCCCAATTGTGTGCGCCACCTGAGTCGCGGTCTTCCTCTACTGCGCCGTCCCTCGGGGTTGGATTCGAAGACTTTCCGGGCCGGAGCATTCGGGTCTATTCGCTCTACATGACCTAGCCATCTGAGTCATTGGACTTTGATTCGTTTGACTAAGTCAGTTTCGCTGTACAGCCCGTACAGTTCGTGGTTATATCTTCTCCTCCACTCCCCGTCTATGCAGACGGGAACAAAGATCACGCGAAGAATTTTCCTCTAGAAACATCCTAAAGCGCTCTCATCCACTTTCGACAAAGTTCATGTCTGTGCACCATAGACAAGGACCGGAATGATGAGGGTTTTATATAGGGACACTTTAGTTGCTCGAGAGAGGATTTTGCTACTCAATTGCCTTCTTAGTCCAAAGAAACAGCGATTGGCAAGAGTTATTCTCCGTTTGATTTCAGCACTGGTGTTGTTTTCAGAGTTTATAGCGGCGCCTAGGTATATGAAGTCCTTCACTACCTCAAAGTTATAGCTGTCTATAATGACGTTTTTTCCAAGACGTCGGTGTTGTGTGTCCTTTCTTGATGACAGCGTATACTTGGTCTTGCCCTCATTTACCGCTAAACCCATCTTCTTCACTTCCGTCTCAATGCTCACAAATGCGCCACTGATATCACGCTTTGTTCTTCCAATAATGTCAATATCATCGGCGTATCCGAGTAACTGGACCGACTTTTGAAAGATTGTGCCTCTTGTGTTGGCGCGTTTTGCACTATTCTTTCAAGAATGATGTTGAAAAAATCGCACGACAGAGCATCGCCTTGTCTAAAACCTTTTTTGACATCATAGTTCGCTCCTATAGATGCTATCGAATACTTTGAAATCGATGAAAAGGTGGTAGGTGTCGATTTGTAGCTCCTGGGTTTTTTCCAAGATCTGCCGTAATGTGAATATCTGTTTGATGGTGGACTTTCCAGGTCTAAAGCCGCACTGATATGGACCTATCAGGTTGTTGACGAAAGGCTTCAGACGTTCACATAATACGGCAGAAAGAATCTTATACGCGATGTTCAGGAGACTTATGCCTCTGTAGTTGGCGGAGTTCAAAGGGTCTCCTTTCTTGAGGATCGGACAAACAATGCTGAGATTCCATTCATCGGGCGTGCTTTCTTCCGACCATATTTTGCAGATGAGTTGATGCAAGCTCCCAACCAAGTCATCGCCTGCTGCTTTGAATAGTTCGGCAGCAAGGCCGTCAGCTCCAGCGGCTTTGTTGGACATGAGCTTCGATATAGGTATCTTCACTTCATCCAGGTCGGGTGGGCGGTATTGTTGGTCTACGTCGCCTAAGTCGAATGGTACTATCTATATAGCAGCGGCATTCTCTTCTTCATCGCCATTATAAAGATTGGAGAAATGTTCTTTCCATATCCTCAGCATGGACTGCGGTTCTACTACGATGTTCCCATGATTATCCCTGCAGGCTTCGGCTCGGGGATTGTATCCTTGTGATGTTTTTTTTTACCTTTTGGTAAAACTTCCGAATCTCATTCCTGCTATGGCATCCTTCTATTTCCTCGATCAAGCGCTTCTCATGCTCCTTCTTTTTCTTTCTGAGAAGCCGGTGCTCTTCCTTCCTTTTCTGCTCGTAGAGCTCGCGAGCAGCTCAAGTCCTTCTTTGCAGCGCCGCTTTGTATGCCTTTTGCTTTGCTGCATGTGCTTGCCGGCACTCATCGTCAAACCAGGGGTTTCGTTGCGGTGGTTGTGTAAAACCCAACACATTAGAAGCAGCATCTCTGATGGCTGCTTGGCAGCGTTGCCACTGGTCCTCAATACTTGATGCTGGCGGCACAGGACTCCTTAAGAGGTTGTTAGAAACTCGATCGGAAAAGGACCTTGCGATTGTAAGCGTCCAACGTCGAACTTCCTCGCAGTACTTCCTTGTTTTGGCTTGGTTCGGGATGTCCGCAGCCGAACCTTGGCTACAACGAGGTGGTGGTCCGAGTCGATGTTAATCCCTCGGAACGTGCGGACATCCTCTATACTGGAGAAGTGCCTTGAATCGATCGCAATGTGGTCAATCTGATTCACGGTTGATTGATCAGGAGATCGCCATGTCCCTTTTTGAATATCAAGATTTTTGAACTGCGTACTGGCTACAAGAACGTCTCGTCCGACAGCGAAGTCGATCAGCCTTAATCCGTTATCGGAGGTGGTGTCGTGCAGGCTATATCTTCCGATTGTATCACCAAAGATGTCTTCTCTTCCCAGCTTGGCGTTAAAATCTCCAAGGACTATTTTATTGTCATAGCTAGGGCACTGCTCGTATGTTTTGTCCAGGAGCTCGTAGAATATGTCATCTTTCTCCTCTGTTGGAGAAATTTAAGACTTTTTGCCTGAGCCTTGTTCCAACAACAAACCCGGATCCAAATAAACGCTGCTTTTGTTCTCGATAGCAGTCGCCGTAGTATATATCGCAGTCTTTTAATCTTCGTTTATCCGGTCTGCTTTGCAGCACTTTAGGGCTTCCGCTAATTGTTTGGCTGCACGTGGTCTATTAAGGGACCTTAAATTCCACGTACAGATCCGAAGTTCGTTTGAATGTTTCGTCAACAGTGAATCCGTCCGTCCCCGAGGCTTGTTTTTGCTTCGCAACTAATGTGTGTTTTATGTGGCCGGGAAGTCACCCCGTCGGCACAACCCCCAACCTGGAGGGCCAGGTCCTTAGTATGACTCCAAGAACGGGGAGCCGGTTAAACCGCTCCTTACAAGCCTGAGCTCCGAATATGTCGGAGTAACCCTGTAAGGTGTTCACTAAGTAGTTCAACCTCACTGGAACTGTAGACGCCATCGTTGATTCCATCTGGGGAATTCCTCCGCTGCCGCCTTGATGAAAGGAGAGATGCCTTAGTGGGAACAACTCTCCCCCCCTCCCTCGTTTGCTACCCCCAACAACCTTCTACTGTGGTTGTGACCCAATCTCCAGTTGAGGTACTAGGCACCCGATGTTCACCGCGAGGAGGTGAGAGTAGGAGTCGATAGACAGAGGTGGGTTTTTAGAAAAACCTATGGACGCTTGTGTCCTCTTGGGTGCACGTGTCTATCATTCGAACATCAGGGGAACAGGCGATATGCTGGGTATGGTTAAAAACTACATTGGTCAGAATCAGGTACACAATAATCATCGACAAAAGATTGTTAGAAGAATGTGGCAAGAAGTTTGGCAATAGTTTAACGATCGTTTGAAGTTTCATTATTGAAAGACAGAGTGGTTGGGTAGCAAGCGGATTTTTTTTTAGTTGAAAAACTGAAAGAAGACTTCGGATCCATCAGAAGCGTTCGTGAAGATAATTTTGTAGTTCAATAAATCGGAGATAAGAGGCAAGGTAGTTAGAAAAGTCACCAGGAGTTCGACAGCGAAGGCAAATTTCACATAACTTATTTCTTAATTTTGCAGAAAGCGAATTTGCGATATATTTTAAAACAACCGATATCGTAGTATGGCAGTTAGGAGACTTAGATGACCTTAAACAAAAATTCGAATCCTTCCTCTAGATTAGCGCACAACTGTATAAGGAATTTGAAGCAAGTCTATCCATCCACTTACGCTCTACTTCTTTCTAGGTATAAACCTTCACACACAGACAAACAGATCAAATGATCAATCATGAGCACTTCTTAAGACTTTTCGATTGTAAACCTTGCTTGCTCTGTAGAGCGATCAAAAAAGGTACAACGAGCGAGAAAAACGTCAGCCTTTCATGTAGGCTTACCAACATTTAAAAAACTGAGTTTTTTCAACCTTCGAGGTGAAATTCACCTTCAAATGTATATAAATGTGACGATCCTGACGAGATGTTAGCTACTATAGTAAACTTGTGAAGTGCCCACTTTAGTACTTGTCGACGACTTTTGGGAATTCCTACTTTCTCTACACAGAGTCACGTTGGAAGCCCTCGTCTTCATTGTCATCGTCTTCGCCGTCGTCATCCTTGTCTCTGCTCTTTCAATATTCGTCGGCCCTTTTCGTGTCCTCGAGCATCACAGCAGGTTAACCAACACGACTATACAGAGGAGTACAAAAAAAACAAAAAGAATACGAGTAAGAGGTCTGTATACATGTTTAGTATGTCCTCCATCGGAATCGATAATATCAAATTATTCATGCGATGTGGTTTTCAATTCAAATGAACACAAACGCAAGAGGAAGTTTTCCTATTTCCCTCACCGATGCTTAACTTTTTATTTATTTATTTATTTTGCCTTGCTCTCGCTCAAAGTTAAATTTCTTGTCCCGAAGTATAGCAAAACAACTCGTACTCCCACAAAATAATCATCATCCTTGTCGTCTTCGTCTTTATAGTGTTTGCTTCAATTTTCCGGATATCATCAGCGTAGCTGACAAATTGAAGGAGGAAAGGTCACGAGTTTGAAAAGGGATGACATTGTCTGCACGTTGAAACATGACAACGACTTCCACCAAAGCTAAACTGTATACAAAGTGTTCTTGCTTGAGAGGAAATCCTTGGATGTGGGAGGAAGTCCAAATGGAGAAGCTAAGGACCAGATATTCAGAAGGGGTTAGATAGATAGATTGAAACTAAGGCCAGTTTTTGAGGCACATTTTCTGGGATATTGAGGGAATTTTGTTATACTATATTTAAGCGCATGTGATTGGTATTATTGTTTATGGCCTCAAATTATTGGGCTTATTATTGATGGTTGAATGGCAAATTGTCCTAAGATTGTAGGTATACTCGCTTAATGCTGACTAACAAGACGCACGCAGGAATCTAAGTCTTTAGGCCATGGTTCTCTACGGGCAGTGGCCATATACAGTAGTCGACAAATGATATCACAAATACAATTTTTAAGGGTGAAGGGTACGGATGCGTAGAACATGATTTTAGAACAAATTTCTGTGAGATGCCCTTTTTTAAAAATGGGAAATCTTCTAACTCTTATATACGAGTATTTGAGAAACATCAATCAAAAACCCATTAAATTAGCTTTGTTCTTCGAAGCCTCGGTATTTACCTCGCTGGAGCAAGAGTAGAAGAGAAACATCCAATAAATATATCATATGAAAAAACTTTCATGCGAGTTAAATACAATGCGGGAAAACTGTCATACGAGAAATATATCATGGGAGAAAAGTATCATAATGTGTGACTATCATGGGAGAAAATTAAAGTGCGAGAAAACCATCATGCGAGAAAATTATCATATACGTGAAATACATAGTGGGAGAAAACTATCATACTATCATGCGAGAAAACTATATTGCGAGAAAACTATCATTCGAGAAAACTATTACACGAGAAATATATCATGGGAGAGAACTAGTGTGCTACAATACTTTGCGAGAAAACTATCATGTACAAATTCTGCCAAGCGTGAAAAATTATCAAACGATGAAACTAACATGCGATAAAATTATCATGCAAGTGAACTATCAGCGAGTAATTCAGCATGTGAGAAAACTATCATCCGAAAAAGCCTTATTTTTTGAAGGGATGGTGAATAAATGATGATGCTGAGAAAATTACCAAAGCCAACGCAAACACTTTCGTAGATTCGGGGCTCTCAAGAAAAGTGGGACTGCATCGAACTTTAATTACCACTCAGCTTGACAAACATATTTCGGTTGACGAATACGTTAACAAAATAATAACTACCGCCCACAAGATAAATGGTTTAAAGTTTGAGGTCAAACATGAGTGGGTTGGAACCTTGTTTGAAAATTTCTGGTATACCAATATCTAATAGGGGACTATATCAAGGCCAAACTTCTTCAAGATATTTTATCAAGGAACTTTATGGGTACCGATGGTGATACTGCGTTGATGGTGAAGCCTTGTAATAAAACTATAAGAGGCTCTAAGTTTGACAATGTTATCGGCTTCAGAACTTAATGACGTTATCGTATACTACTAATCTAAATCCACATGTAAAGAACAAGGACGTACATTTGGAAATATGAGAAGCTGAGAGTAATGGCTTTAAAATGGATTAGAAGATTCAAGCAAAAGATCATTGATTAATGTGAGAAAGAAAGTCGGAGACAAAACGAAGCCCTGCGGCACACCAGCATTTATTTAATGAATTTTAGACTAAAAGTTCATCATCAGTGCGTTTATTGCTACGAAAGCCATACTGCCGGTTATTGGGAAGCTTTCTTTCTTAAAGATATTTCTTATGGTGGTAATTTTTTAATGTTTTCATGAACTTGAAAAGAAGGGATGTAAGTGTAATCAAACGATATTTAGAGTAGGGAGAAGTTTCGCCATTTTTAAGACCAGGCTGTTTTCCATCCACTCGATAAAAGACTAGTAGAAAAGGAAAGATGGAAAAGCTTATGCAGTGGTTTTGCTAGCACTGAAGACCACCTCTTCAGGACAATAGTGGGTATACTATCCGGGCCAGTGGATTTGTGTATATCAAGATCTTCCAGTACTGTTGTAACTGTAAGACAAGAAATATTTCTCCCATAAGATTGTTAACGCTGTCATGAGGAGTCATGACATTTTCTGAGAGCGTCGATTAACAGCCAAGTATGCTGCAAGCAAAGTGGATTTTTCTTGCGAGATAACACAGATTACACGACAGTGTATCCAGAAATTATGACAATGCTTTTAGACTTTATCCTATTTGTATTTTCAGTACAGGGAAGATGGATTATTTTCCTTTTATTGTGACTTTTATCGATTTCAACAAGCTCTCTCCATTTTAAAGCTCTTACAGAGTTGCCATTGTGAGCGTTATAAATTTCCTCAAATCTGTGAAAACTATCAAAAGATTTACCAATCGTTAAGTAAGCTATTATCTTTTTGTACAACACGAAAGCGGCTATTAAGAAGGTCGTAAACTTTGTTAGTTTCGTCAGAGAATTCTCCCTTTTTCTTTGCATCCTTCAAAGAACTTGAAGTCATTTTTGATGGGAGTAGCCATATCAGTACAGCTAAAATAATATATTTCCACAAATCCCAAAAGATACTTCTAACTACAAGATCAAAACTTATTAAATCGAACTTCATCAAATATTCTTCTCAAAAGCAAATAGTCAACAGTCAGTCTAATCTCAGAGTTGAAGTTGGATGTGCGATATTTCAATTGAGATTACATGAACAACTTAAATCTAATTCTGTGGTTCTAATTTTTATTTCAGTCTTGACTTCTCTAAATGACAGAAACAGCTCTGCCATAAGACCTGTAGTTCAAATTAGAGTATAGGGACATTCAGGATAGGTAGTTTTTCTGTTATGTTGAATTTCGCGCCTGTCAGAATTGTTGTCACAAAACTAATAAGTAGTTTATTCTATTATTATATCTTTATACTAGAACAAGCCCCTTGCTGAGCATAGTCGTGGTGGCAGCACTGTTTTACTAGTTTTTTATTTAACTTTTTTTTTTATATTAACGTCAATTGCACTGATTAGTGTCTTATGACAAAAACACTGGCAGATCTTAGACCATTTACACGATGAAGTTAGGTTACTCAGGTATTACAAGTTATCAGTCAGTTTAAACAAAAATTATTCTAAATTCACACGACTGACAAATTGACAGAATTTTATAGGTATTCGTCCAAAGCTCGAGTACCTCTAATTCCCATATTTGGGCAAGTGTTCCAATGACCCATTTGAGTCTCTTGGATATAATCGAAAAAAGAGCTCATAAAATGTTAGGTGATAGAGGCATAACAGAAACATTTGCTTCTCTCGAGCACCGGATAAATGTTTTTTGTTTTTACTTTTTTTACCGTTATTTCTATAAACAATATTCTATTTCACTAGAACTAGCCTGTTTCAGTTCTCTACTTACAGAATTCAACCGTACTACTAGCGGAATTTCAATCAATGAGCCCAACTTCGGAAGAACTGTTGAATTTAGAGATTATTTCTTAAGCCGCACTACATGAATGTGAAATGCTTCATCCGGCCCAATATTTCCCTCTTATGACGATATTTAACATATTTATATAGAAAAATGGTGTTTTAACACATTTTTAATCCTTGTTAGGTTTTGTATTTCTGTTATATTTCACGGCAATTCATTGTGGAATTCAATTTTTCTTATAAGAAAAATTGGCGCTCGGAAGTTAAAAACGAACTTCGAGGGTGAATAAATTGACGATACAGTATTGGGGTTGGTGAATTAGCAATATGTCAGAAAGTAGGACCAAAGATAATAATCGAAAGGCATACCGCATACTGAGCAAACGATTAGAGAAGCCAAACAATCTGTTATATCTACGCAGTCCAAATACGTACTCGTAGCGTACAGAACTGTTAAAGGCAATATTCAACTTTCTTTTACATACATAGTTGTAGTTACAAAAATGTTTAGGTCATTTAGCTAAGACTAATGTACTTTGTTCTCTAACTCTTCGTTAACACTTTTAGCACCATGCTCAATGGGCCCAAGAGGACAGCTAACGTACAATTGTGCATAATTAGCATACATATGCAATGAAAAATTCTTAATTTTAGATGGAACCTCATTAACATACATCGAAAACAATAAGGGCCCCAGAATGGAATCTTGAGGGATGCCAGTAACATTAGATAGAAATTCAGATAACTTGTCACCAACTTGAAATGCTTGTTTTCTCTGAATAAGGTAGGAAAAAAGTAACTTTGCAGCGCCTAATGAAAATTTAAATTGCTACATAAGATTTTCACATAATTTTACATGATTGACGGTATCGAATACCTTTGAAAAGACAAACAACACTAGAAAGGTTACTTCATTCCTACCAACGCCAACAATGCTGTGATACAACTGTGTTTCTTACGAAATCTGATTTGAGCATATTGTTTGATGTAAGATAAGCACTGATTTGCTTTTGAAGAATTCTTTCAAAACCTCTGAATAAAATGACAAAATTGAAATTGGTCTAAATTCAACACCTCTTAAGTTTTTCGGGATAGCCAATTTCTAATATTGGGGAACCCTCCCGACATTCAAAATTGTATTGAAAATGAATATTATATACATATGAGGTAGAATAGTTTTTAGAAACGAGGATTGAACATCATCCAGCCCAACAGAATTAGACCTTATGGAAAGCACACTTTCAACAATATCAGCACTATCCACCGCTCGAAAACCAATATCATCAGGACGATTTTAATGAATGAATGAAATTTTCTGTACTCACCAGAGGTTGCAATGATGAGAAACAAAATATTCTTTGTTAAAAATATTGCCATCAACGTTCTCAATTCATTCACCTCACGATTTAACAATACCTGCATTTCGTATGTTAATCCGAAGTTGACGGCCACTTAAAGATGTACTTAGTTGATTGGAGTACATTTGGGATTTGATCAATCGAATTTCTGCTACTACTTTATTACGAAGTGAACAATACTTTCTTCTGAACACATCTAACCGGTAGCGTTTCCAAAAATTCTGGGCTTTATCAAGTTAATGCATTAAGGACAGTAAATGATCGAAAAAAAATCACTTTTATATAAATTATATTCCGTCATTATACTGCTGAATAAGCATTCAGCCTATGACAGAAAATTGTACTAGAATTTGCAGTTTTAAATTTTCCGATGCTACATTTGACATAAAAAATTACCAATCGATTGCAAAAATGTTTTTAGATACAAAAAACTAAGCCTTGGAGATATATTATGTGAAAGGAAAAGGTAAGTGGCATTTACAATACCATCCTTTTCACTCGTTTACCTAGAACCCTTAGTAGAGCTCCTGTACTGATATAAAATTGTGTGGGTTTGTTTTTGACTTCTCACTTTGAACTTTACCTCTCTCTATCTAGGTATTTCCAATTAACAATGGTATCTCTCCAGACGAGAACCTTCCATATACGCCATATTCGATGCTCATTTTACATTCAAGTTCACTTACCAATACTACAACAGACCCCTCAGAAGTCAGATGCTGCCGTTGCTGCTTTCAACAACGATACAAACCGATGTGAGTAATGAAATTTTATAAAAATAAAAACAATTCCCAGGATTCCTTTTATTTTGGCAATAACGTTTGTGTCCTTGCAGCGGAACGCGAAAAAGGTAAAAAGCAGAAGCAAAGGTACATAAAACCCCATTAACACCTTAGGACTCAATTTAAAATAAACGACTTTGACTCTTCTAGAGGTAGAAATGCGAACCCAGCCATGCAGCAGTACACGTATTTTAATTTAAGTACCTACCATGAGCCGGAAAGGATATAACTGTACACGGTACACCTCCACAACTTGAAAGTGCTATAGGACTATGGCACGTATAGCAACAACCGATGCCAATACAAAACATAAAAACAAAAATAAAAATAAGTGCGGTTCAGCACATTCACTATACTTGATCCCACAATTCGGATTCGGATGTTCCAGTTCTGATATTACCCCGTGGAGATATATTTCATTAAGTCTGCTCTATAAGGATTTGTTTCGTTGGCGATTTTTTTGTTGTTCACGTGTTGTTGGTCCTTCTATTCATTAATATCGAACAACAACTAAAATAATTGCGAGGAAGGATGTGCAAACGGAACCCAGCTTGATTGGTGGGAAGCGGTGGTGGTACCTTAGAAATTAATAAAAACTACAAAGAAAATGAACGGAAGTCCGGAAAATATTTCGCAGCGTCGAAGGAATTCGCTTGTATGAGAATTACTTTATTCTTTATTTAAGCTATATAACATTAATTGACTATAAACTGAACACGGGGTGATTTAATTCAGAAGATACTGGGGCCATCTTGTGGCTGATAAAAGGTGATATGATTTTCCCTCATTGGGTAAACCATTGTCCAATGAATTTTTAGCTTAGCTCTCATTTTTAACGGCAGTACCCCTTGGCATAATAATTTCTGCGTTCGACTGTCATGTAGAGGATCTTGGATTCGATTCCCAGCTTAAAAATGGTTCGTCCCCAAATTTACTGATAACACGCACAAATGAACTGTGGAAAGTTGTATGTCACTAAGTTTTTGCTTCCTTCTTTTAGGTTTTTGAAAAGACCTGTTTTATTTTTCTGTTAATCTAATCCTTTGGTTGATTATTTAATTTATTCGTATATATTGGGACCGATTTATTTGTCAACCGCCTATTCCACCTTGAAGTCGTTGGGCTATCGTTTTCCAATAAGAAATCTAAAGAACAAAATGTCAATATAAGTTGTGTTGAATATTTTGTTCATTTTTAATTTTTATATATCCTTGTTCCCTAATAACAAAACCGTTAAACAATAACAATATCTTAAGGTTAAGTTAATATAGAAATGTCAAATCTCATTTTTAGCAGCGCCTCTATACGTGAATCAAAGAAATAGTTGTAAGTACTTTGACGTTCCAAATGAAAGCATTCAGTAAAAGAAATAGAAGCGTAGTTCACATCACTATGTAAAATTAGGAAAATAATTTTTGTATGTCTGCTATATGCAATTAAAGTGCTTTCAGTCTTGGAAAATTATGAAGGACGATAGGATGTACTTAAAGTTACTAGAAACTAGCAACCATTTTCATTGATAGGTGGAAAATTGGAGATTTTCAATAGTGCGTTCCTTGTAGCATCACACCTCCCTCCCACCCTCTCAACCTCCCTGTTACGAAAATCCCAAGAAAACTAAATGCAGTTTGGTCAAATTGTTAATATCAACAAACCGATTCTGATTCCAGGGTCAGTTGTGGATCTAGAGACAAAGATGAAAATCTTAAGCAACTATGACTACTGCTTTTAAAGTTTTCTTGTCCAGAGAAACATAGGCGTAAGGAAGACCTAAAGACCTGTTCAACCTCAGAAAAATTATTTGGACTATCTTCAATATTTACTAACCATACAAAGTCTGTCTTAGAGTTTATAAGCGAGCTGTCAGAACAGCTAAGCAACAAAGCTGGAGAGAAAACTGCAAATCAATTGAAAACATCAAGGATTTCGCAAGTTCTAGCAAAGTTCTCCTGAAGGTACACTGTAACTGTGGGCAGTTTCTCCAGCTGACTTCCTTGAATTACTGTTGCGACGCATTTTCCCCACCGCTTAGCATATCATTATCAATACATATTAATTGGTAAATTAATACTTTTTCTCCATACAGGTCTCCAAGTCCGAACGACATACTACCAATTATGCTGCAAGGACTCCTAGACATGGCAGTTCTTTGGCTTGAGATAATCTTCTTCGCTGAATCATGTATCGGAGTTATTTAGTTAGATTAGTTTTCATCCCAAAAGTCTAAAGACGGGGCCATGATTCCGCAAAGGATTTCTAACGAATTAGTTTCACGACTTGCTTGCTTAAAACTAAATCTTCTAGGCAAGCATATTAGAGACATCCTAGATGGACGTCCTCTTTAAACCTCTCAAATTTCAACACACATATTTCAAAGGTGTGTCTATGAAGACGGAACTCTATGATATGCGTTCAATTGAAAAAACATTCCACTTCAAACTTCTTAGTCGTAGTTGTTTTAGTTGATTTTCATGCTCAGCGAAAGAAGGATTCAAGCTACTGTAGGCAATATACTAACTCAGCTAAAGGCGTACCGACCTTTTGAATTTTTCTTTTTTCGTCATGTAAATTTTATATTAATAATTAAACATAAGTCACTGTATATAAAAAGGCCCCCTATATGAGCAAACAAATGTAAATTTTCATACATTATTTAGTATCTTATTAGCAGTAAGCCAAATTGTAAGTAGTATGTTCAATAAAACAAAATTGAATTGAATTTGTAATGCGAAGTATTTGGGAGTTATCTTCGATCCTAAATTCAACTAGAAGATAGGTATTGAAGAATAGACTTAAAAGACCTGCATAGCTTTCTTTGCCTGCACAAAAAAATATTTGGTAAGAAGTAGGGACTGGATCGAAGATGAATTTGTGGACATACACAGCTTTGCTTCATCTGATAATAGTGTGTGCTACAATTGTATGGACGCCTGCAGTCAACAAGGATATACGTAGCATTTGCATTACTGAACTTAAGAAGATTTAAAGATATAAAACTCGACTTACATATAACAATGCACAGTAATATTACTTACCTGATCCCAGGAGAAATTTTTTTTCTACAAAAAATTACTATTACTATCCTTTTTTTGATCTTTAAGAGACTGGGAGGATAATATTATGATGATAGACTACAACACAACCATCTCAACTTATGGCTTTAAAATGGAGAATGGTGTTGGTTGAGGAATCTTCTCTGAGACTTTGAATATATTTAGGTCGTTAAGACTACCCAACTTTGCTAGTGTTTTTTAAGCATTAATTCTAGTATACATCATACTCCAAATTGGTCCGGGATGAACTTGCTAGCCTCAATATTAACCACAATGTCACTCTTCTCTGGCTTCCAATTGGTGATAATTAAATGGGTAGGCGAGATAGTCAGGCAAGGATCAGCTTATAATAACTCACTTGAGGAAAGAGTCAACATCCCGCTCGGAGTTATGAAGGGCAATATTCTCCCAATTTTTCTTTATAATTGAAAACGTAGGTCGAACACTTTAACGAACTGCATTGAATCTAGGAAAGTGTGGCCCAGTTATCATAAAACGCAAACATATGATCTAGATCATGGATTGCAGCTACATGCAGCATATATTGGCCAAAAAAGTAGCATGCAGCAAACATAGGCGTTCCTCACTATACTCACTGCTTTATAATTGTTTTGACCAGCACAAACGGAAACAGTCATTCATTTCCTCTGCAAATGGGCTGCTCTTGTCGAAGCAACAACTACAAGCTTATTCACAATGATAGAATCACTGTAACTATTGGAGGTGGAGTTGCAGTTTATATTAATACTGTTCTTAGTTGAAAAATCATTGCAAAATCCAAAGGTGTCGGCATTGAATTTCTGATATTAGAAATAACTGATGGTAATGTTAGAACCCTACTGGAAGTTGCTTACAGCCCTAACAGGAGCTTTCCTCCGGAACCTCTTTTTTCAGTCCTCCGGTAAATATCGGGAAGCTATGAAAATATCATTCCTTGTGGTGATTTTAATTCCGATCATTTTATCAATGATCCTAAAGCCAACCAACTGATGGATGAAATTGCAGCTACTGGCCTCGCCGCGCTGTGGCAAACTCTCATGCTACTCGTTTTGATCCCAACTCCTCTCCAAGTTTACTTGACTCGATGATTGTATCTGTCTTATCCAATGTTATTTTAGTGGATCAGATATCACTCAATGGTATATCTGATCATGATTTGATCTTTTGTACGTATAACAATGCTTTTTCACGGACCGCTTATACGTATACATTTCAATTTCATGATTTTAAATCATTTTAAATCCATTAACCATAACTCTGTACTTTTCCTTGGGATTTATGTATGTTACAGTCTGTATTGTGTCAATGACAAAATAGTATTTACTACTACAACTGTACGAAAAACACGTTCCATTGAAGACAGTTCTAGTTCGCAATAAAAATTGTCCATGGTTAATTTCTGAAGTGCTAAGTTCAATTTAGAACCGACGTAATTTGTATTCAAAATGGAAGCATAACCCCCGTAAGCTATCGTGCAAAAAATATTTTATGTCAAAGTTAAGTACAAACCAGAATTCTCGTAAGCTTGGGAGTGGTTTGCTTCTATTGGAGTTGGCAGAAAGGAGGCTGCGGATAGTTTTCCTGACCCAAATGATCTGAACAATACTTTTATATCAGATAACTTACAGATTTCAAACTTTGAACCCATCAATAAAATTTTTCATATAGAGGAAATGAATTTGATTTTGAAGTCATCTCTGATTATGAAATAATAATGAGTATTAATTCACTCGAGTCCAATTCGTTTGGTGAAGATAGAATTTCCATTAAGTTTATAAAAATGATACTATCCAAATCATCTCAATTCTTACTCATATAATCAATTTTTGTATTACTTGTTTATTGTATTATCCTTCCCCGATTGCTGAAAGCTTGCGAAAGTAATACCAGTACCTAAAAATCCTCACCCAGCATCTTGTGCTGATTTAGGCCTATAAGCATCCTTCCCTCCCTGTCAAAGGTCTTTGAGAAGAATCTAGCGAATTCTAGTGTTTGATGGACTTCTAAAATGCATTTGACAGGGTTAATAACGAAATCTTGTATTAAAAGCTGAGTGTGTATTTTGGTTTTAGTCGAAAATCTGTCTGTTTAATTAAAAACTACTTACCACAACGTCGTCAAAGAGTTAAAGACGGTGATATTTTTACTTCATTTTCGGGCCCTTTGTTGTCCTGCATGTTCATTAAAGACCTCCCACAAGTGTCCTACAAGTCCTACAATGTCATGTTGAATCTTTATGCAGACGATGTCCGAATTTATCTCTCTCGACCATATAATTTGTTGGAGGATCTAATTTTTAGATTTAACATTAGATCTACAATTAGTCCTATGCAAGTGGTTTAACTCATAATCCTTCCAAATCGCAAATAATTGCAATATCTTACAAGAAATTTGATGTAACTATACTTTTATATCTGTGTTTCCAACTTGTTCTTGTAGATACTGTTATAGGGTTCAAAATTAATCAGAACCTTTCCGCTGATGACCATTTTAATCTATCTGTCGGCTGAATCTATGGTAGTCTCCGTAAATTAAACTTCTTTTCTAACCTTACTCCTATAGACACTAAGCTGGGACTTATTAAAACTTCACTACTGTAAGCAGTTTAAAACTTTCCTTAATACAAAACTAAAACAATATTCGATTAAATAAATAAAAGGTCTTTCCTCGTCAACAGATTCCACAACAACTGATCATATATTTATATTTTATACTCTCAGTATATTCTTCTACATAACCGGTAGTCCCTTTCTATTAAATACAATCATTATATCTTTCTTTCATTATACATATGTTCTTTCTGAACATTCATTCGTTTTTCCTTATTTTTTCTTTCGGAAGTGTTGCCACACTACTGTCTATTATTGATTATGCTGAAGCAGTATACTCCAAGCCAGATTCGCACTCAATGCAAAAACTAGTTGTTGCTTTTAATGATATGGTTAGATATGTTTATGGTTTGAGAAGGTTTAACCAAATTTCTCAAAATCATCTACATGTCCTAGGTTGCTCGCTTATGCAATTTCTTGATTTAAGATGTTGCATGTCTGTGCATAAAATAATTCAAAGATAAGCTCCACTTCGCGCAATCTACCTGAACTTTGAATCTCACGACACATTCGTCAAATTATTTAAATTCTTCGAGACTTTTTTGTATATGGTATTAGACTATGGAACTCCCTACCTGTAACTGTAAGACAAATAATAGGAACAACTCATTTTAAAAAAGCATTATTTCAAAATTTTTAAAAGGATGGAAAAAACAGTAATTTGAAATATAAATTCAAAGAAATGAAATGAAAAGTAGATTTAAGAACAAAAATCTTATACCTGTCTTAAAATACCTCCAGTTATTATTATTTTTATTTTTTGTTTGTATTATGTTTTATATTCTTTTTTATAATTTTCAATTATAATATTTTTATTATCACTTTATTCTTTTTATTCGTAAACTCATTTGTAACATCAATCTATCCGATTTAAATTTTATTAGCTTTTAGTACTAAAAAAGACTATATCTTGTTGTACACCATGATAAGTGAATTGGAATTGAATGATTAGGGCATTTTTTGACGACATTGACGAACTTTCAGAAATGCAGATCAAAGACTTGATCTCTTTTCCCAATGCGACGAAATGGCTCTAGGACGAACTTCGGGGTTTTTCGGTGCCTGCCCTCTACTTAATTTCTTAGCTATCGGATTAATAGCTTTGATAGAGTTTATGATGCAAGGGGCTTGGATGATCATTCAATCGGATAAATTACTGCTTCAGTACCAGTCAACAAATTACCTATTTGGCATTGTGTTGAAAGCGTGTGGTGGTCTGGTTGAGTGAGTTATCCGATTTTCAGATGATTATACAAAACCAAATGCACAATAAGACACATGAAACTTTAAACTTAATCCAAAAACGCCTACATTTTCCCATATTAATTTCATACACAGGTTCAAGATTTATGGTATTGACTGCTAATAGTCGCCATTTCTATTAAGCTATTTTCTTAAAGATCGAGAAAAAAAATCATCCATCCAGCAATCAAATATTTTCGATCACACAATTTTAATTTTTCAAACGAAATTTGTGCTGATTACAGGCGTCCTAAAAAATGGACTTAAACTTTTCCAAAATTCTACTTTTAAATTTAAAACAAAAACAAGTTGTTAAATTGCATTCCACGAAAAAGTCTATCTTTCCTGTGACTATATTTTTAGGACCTTCGATTTTATATCCATTTTCTTTATTCTGATTTGAAAATATTGTAGGTTTTTTTTTTATTACAATACATTTACTTTAATATCCTTAAGTATTTTACTACTCAACGATAAGAAACTATTGTTCACCTAAATCAATAAATTATTTACAAACATTAAAAGTGAACATTCCGAGGCGATAAACGTCTCGTACGTGTATCCAATTCCTGGAATCAATAAAACAGAGCTACACATTTAAACGAAATCGACTCGGGAGTCAATTCCAATAGCCATTGGAGCATTAGGCGAAGGTCTGACATTTCGAGCAATCCATGAATAGTTCTTCCATACAACTAGGGCCACGACTACACTTAAGCCAAACCACCTTAGAACAGTTTGAGGTAATTATTTGAAAATTTATTGCAGCACCGTCGCGTCGCAGTTAATAAAGTACATATACTAACAGCTAGAAGGCGGCGCGGTGGGATACCAAAGAGTGGCAGTGAACTGGTAGCGTGTGGTGCGGATGACACTTTTGCAAATTCGAATTGACGCAGCTGGTGCCAGTACTCTGAGGACTGACATGTTAAGGGATACCATTGAGCATCTGGCTTGGCTTCGGAAGAAATATTTTCCATTAGCTTTTGGAATAATAGCGGGAAATATGGCATCGAATTCTCACACCTGCTGGCACCCGACGAGAGGATGTGGTTGTTAAAGCGACCATGGCAACGAAGAAGTGTTAAAGGAAAATTGATTTATTGTCCTTTTTTTGGTATAAACTCTCAGGTTATCCATCATTGCTACATGGACGTGCCGTCGCCGAAATGAGGACCAGGACAGTTTCCGAGTTTCCTTGGGCTTCATTATTATTATTTTGCCAGAACTGACATTGCAGTAAATTATGAAACCTATATTATGTGGTGTACATAGGCACACATCATTTTAAATATTCTATATACAACACTATCCGGAACAAACGATTTGCTCCTTTATGGCAAATCTGGAAAATTCTGATACTATGGCATTGGATATTAATTTAGTACAAAATCTGAAATGACATCGAAGATTTGAAAGTAAATTTAAGAAATATTTAAGAGATCACTCAGCAACTACGCAAAAACACCTTCAGTATTTTCGTCGCTATAACACTGCTTAGTGCTTAAGCTGGTTTTACCCCTTTTGATCTCGCTGTAATCTATAAGGCCAATATTCGAAAAAAGCTCGAGGGCAATTCTCATATTTGGGCGGGTGCTCCAATAACTTACTTTAATCTCTTGGATAAAATCCAAAAATTATAAAAAAAAACCTTATTTCATATGAATTATGTAGAATAGCTAGAAAGATCCACTTCAGTACTATGCTTCTGCATCGAGAATAGTGTTCATTATGCGACTTATTTGTTCAGCCAAATGCTTAGGTTTTAAAATATCAGTTGAAAAATTTAAATAATTTTACAATATTTCAAAAACCTTCGTGTTAATTCTGAAAAAATCGCAAATGAAATTTCAAGGGATTATATGGGTCGTTTTAAAAAAAATTACATTTTTAGCGTTATAGCTTCTATTTTTTTGCATTTCAATTCAAAGAGTTGAAATTTGGCATGGAACTGTCTTGATTGATGGTAACGAATATCCATGGTAATTAATAATGTGTAATCTCCGTGGAATTTTAGGGATGTGATTTTGATGCTTAATCAGTTTTATTAATATTTTTAATGATGAAAATGATTTTTTTTTTTAATTTTGGGCCTTGTCGTTTGAAAGGTCTTCTCCTAAACTTCAATTTTTATGATATGCAAAAAAAAAATTTTTTTTTGTTGCCCCAATACTTAGTTGAATGAGTGTGACAAGATTTTGAAAAAAAAAAACATAATTAAACATTTTCGCTTTCTCACACAACTAAACAATTTTTAATAATTTTTTACAATGCATCATCTTATAGTACGTCAAAAAAACCTTCAATTTTATGTTTTATTATAATTTAATTATTGCAGTTAATTCCTTTAAAATTTACATACAAAATAATTTTTTCATCCGAGTAAAAATTCAGTGTAATCTCCGTGGCCTTGTTTTCTTTGTTCCATATTAATAATTTTTAGTCTAACCACCGCCAACAGAAAGGTATTTAATCATACTTGAACCTAATATAATTTGGATGACATTGAATTACATTGACTATTTATTAAAATTAAGAAATAGTCGATTTTGTAATCTCCGTGGTCTGTAATCTCCGTGGCCCATTTTCGTATTTGTTTTTTAATATATGTTCTTTTAGTTTATAATGGCTCATATTATTATTATTTTTTTTATATTCTAGGTAAATATACTGAATTTCATCATTATTAATTTTAATTTTAATTTTTTCATTATAATAAATTTCAAAGAATATAACAGTTTTCCCCTGAAGATTATGATTTTGAATTTTTTTTATTTGTATTTTTTATTAATTATTCTATTAAATTTATTTGCTTTCCACAAAATTTCAACTATTTATTGTTACTAGTTATTTTGTGGATTATTGTTATTTTATGCAAGAAAAGAACATTTTAAATACATTCGAAATTTTCAATTTTAATTTTTATCGAAAAATACTCGTAAAATGAAAAATATTTTGAAATTATTCTTGCGCAACTCGGAGAACTCCTTTTCTACTTGTTTACTATAGATTTAGAAAGTTAAACCCAAGAAAAACTGAAAAAAATATTTTTTGAAACGATCAATAAAAAATGTCAATTTTTAAAAAATGACCCATATAAATTATCTATCGCAAAAATGGATATTATAAGGGTTTCTTTCACGTGACGCGGAGTGTATTTATACGGAGCCATGAACCCATGGGAATTCCGGGTCAGCTGTACCATCAAACGATAGGTAAAATATAAATATACATAAATAAAACTTTAGTATTGCAAATTTATTTACTTAAAGGACGTTTAAGTGAAGGAAAGTAATTTATATGGAAAGTTGGCATAAATGTCCGTGACCTGTTACCTCCTGGAATTTTATTTTTGTGTGGTTATAAATAAATAAAGTATGAGTACCTATGTGTATATTCTTATGATAATGGTGAGAAAGAAAAAATTAATAAATAAACGAAATTGATTTATCGCTTTAAGTTAGTTTAAGACTTAAGTTTTGATATTTTTTTTTTCAATTTTCTTAAAACCTAAATAAAAATGTATGTACGAGAACCTATACCTAATTTAGGAATCTATCGAAAATTAAACGCAGAACCTTGATAAATTTGCTTGCTCAATAGTAATTTTATATTTTTAAAATGTATCTAAGAAAGTTAATAAAAGTATTTACACTTAAAACAATCCGTACGCCTGAGATAAAACGTATGTCTTCTTCTATTGGTTTTGAATTTTCTAATTCTGAAATCCAATGAATCGAAAAATAATAAATAAATTAGAGAGGAAAATTAAATAAATAGGCAGTTTAACTAGGTCTGTCAATCTGGGTCAGCTGCAAATGAAATTCATCATCATGAAATCATACGCTGCCATTTTAAATAAACATCCAAAGGATAAGGACGTGAATCTGGAAACGAATATGAGAAACTGAGAGTTCTATCGTCAGCAAAACATTTTATGGATTAGAAATTTTAGACAAAATACCATTAATGCATATCAGAAAGGAGTCGGAGACAAATCGGAGCCCTGTGGCAAACCATCATTTATTTTATTAATTTCAGACTAAAAACCGTCGAACACAACTTACCTTGAGCGGCTCAAAAAATAGTTTCTAATCCAACGAAGAAGAGATTGATCAATATCAAATTCACGCATTTTCGACAAGTGAGCTTTCTCGTACAGCCAAATGGTTCTCTTAGGAATTATTTCTCTAACCGGGTTCTGTTAACTTGAGAAGTTGGCAAATTTGACATAATGGTCGGATGTGCCTAGTGGGGATTATAAGCACACTTATAGTATACTTGCCAGAGTCAGAAGTTAGGAACAAGTCTAGAGTTTTGCCGTCAGGAGTCCGAGTTGGCTCGTCAAGAAGCTGAGTCAGATTATTTAACTCAGCAAAAATCTCAACACAAATACCTTCCTTCGGGTGTTGTCTGACCAGAATATCGCAGCCACGAAGAATTGTTTACATTGAAATCGTCGCGAATAGTGCGAAGCAATTCTATACACTGAAAATAAATTCCTAGGTAATATTGACAAAAACGTTTTGTTGACCTTTAACAAAACAATTTTATCGTTTTGATAAAATTTTTGTCAATACGAAAGAATGATTTTGTTGATTTCACAAAATTTTTATAATCCAGCATGATTTTTTGTCAGTTTAACAAAATATGCACTACAAATAATATTGTCAGTTTAACAAACCAAGTTTTGTTAATATAACAAAATAAAACAGAGATTTTTGTCACATCGACAAACTTTTTTGTGATGTTAACAAAATGTTTGTTGTATCTACAAAAAATCTGTTTTGTAAATGTTTGTCAATATCACAAAGTTTTTGTTAATTTGTTTTTGTCAATTTAACAAAAAATGAAAACATTTTTGTTAAAATGACAAATATTTTGTTTTGGGGTTGAATTATTTTGTAATATTGATAAAATAATATTATCAGATAGATAAAACTATTTTGTAAGGAAACCAAAAAATTTCTTTTGTGTATGATATAGTTCACACTTGGTTTTTGTTAAAAAATCGATGTAAGACTAACTGAACTTAACAAAAATTGCGTATTGTCCATACGCCCTCACAGATGGTTGCATGTGAGATCGTAGGGACGAAACGCAAATTTTTGTGGACTTAAATCCCAAAAAAAAAAAACTTTTTTGACAAAATTAATTTTGTTTTTTGTGGATTCAACAAAAGAAATTTGTAAAATTGACAAAATATTTTGTTGAATTGACAAAATATTTTGTTAAATTAACAAAATATAACAAGAAATTTTTGTTAATTTAACAAAATATTTTGTTAATGTAACAAAACAATTTTGTTAATTCAACAAAACAATTTTGTTAATTTAACAAAACAATTTTGTTAATTTAACAAAACAATTTTGTTAATTTAACAAAACAATTTTGTTAATTTAACAAAAAAATTTTGTTAAACCGATAATAATAAAAAAACAATAACACTAACAAAAAAATTGTTAATACAACAAAAGAATTGTTAATATGACAAATTAATTTTGTAAATTCTACGACATTTTGTCATATTGACAAAATATTTTTGTTATTTCAACAAATTTATTTGTTAGCATAACAAAATAATTTTGTGGATACAACAAAATATTTTTTGTTACTTCAACAAAATTCTATAATTTTTGTCAATTTGACAAAACCTTTTGTTGGACGTATATTGACAAAATTTTTGTTAAATCAACCTAGATTTTTATCATATATACCTAGATTTTATTTTCAGTGTAGCTAGAGTCGAACAGGGCATCGAGTTACTATCCAAACTTGGACTACGATAAATAGAGAATGTATGAATTTTCGGCATAGGCTATGAATATGAATGAATATGAAATTAGATAATTTAAACAAATTCTATATTGTGGATAAAGCTGAGAATTAACATTATTTTGTACGTACATGGCGAAATAAAGGTTAGTGAAGTAGTGGCGTAGCGTGCCATCTCGGGGCCCGAGGTGGGAGACACATTTTGCCGCTCCATTCAATGCTTAATTTAGTAGTATTTAGTAGTATTTATTCAATTTGAAAACTTACACAGTAAGATACAATATCTTATAAACTAGTGCAAGCTAAATAAAAGGTTTTATTTAAAAGCTACTTTATCAAAGTTATGTTTAAAATTCAGTTGAATAGTTACAGATTAAAGAAAAATTACCAATTTAATTAGTTGTTTTGGAAATAAAGTTTAAGTTCGTTTTTAATTTTAACAACGCTATTTATTCTTCTTATGTCTCGAGGCAATGAATTCCACTGTCGAATTGAGTTTACAAAAAACTGACGTTCGGAGACTAAACAATTAAAGCAAGGGAGAATTAAATGGTTATTCCTGCTTGATGAAAGGAATTGTTGTTCATTAAATAGATCTAAAGGTTGATTGGTTAAAAGAATATCCGAAAACAAGACCATAGCGCGGAAATGCATGAAGTTGTTGATTGTCATATTAAGTATCGATGGGGCAAGGTGATCCTTCCATGACAAGTTTCTATTAAAAACAACTCCAAGGTTCTTAGCCGACTGTACAAATTCTAGTGAAGAATCGTTTAAGTTTATTTGAGGAAAGTAGGAAAGGTCAAGAATATTTTTAGATACTATTAGGCACTTAGTCTTTTTTGGATTGAGTATTAGATCAAAGTTTTGTGACCACTGTACGATCTATACTAAATCTTCATTTACGCAAGTTGAAAAATGTTCGATAAGCCCTAAAGGACAACTTACATACATCTGAACATCATCTGCATACATGCGTATGGAGCAGTGCTGTATAACTGAAGGAAGTTCATTTATGTAGAGCGAAAATAATAGTGGTCCCAAAATGGATCCCTGGGGAACTCCACTTGCGAGTGGTAAAAAATTAGACAGGGATTTTTGAAATTCCACCCCTTGCTGTCGACCTGTTAAATAGGATAAGATCAGTTTGACTGCAGTTGAAGAGAACTTGTAGGACCACTAAAGTTTTGAACACAACTTTAAGTGGTTGACCGTGTCGAAAGCTTTAGAAAAATCAAGGAGAATCAGAAAAGTTACCTTTTCTTCATCAATTGCTTTCCTTATGTGTTCAGAAACACTTTTTAGAGCCGTAATACAGTTATTTTTTTTCGAAAGCCTGATTGCCTGGGGGTGAGTAAGTTCTCACGTTCTAAAAATACACCCATTTGTTTCTGCATAATTCGTTCAAATACCTTAGACAAAAATGGTAGTATAGAAATTGGCCTGAACTTATCACCTTTCATGTTTTTGGAAACAGGAATAATCCTAGCTATTTTCCACTGAATTGGAAATACTCCAGTTGTTAAAATAGTGTTGAAAATAAAAGTAAGATAAGGGAGAAGAACAGGTAAGAGCAACTTTAAAAAAGAAGGGTGAATTTTATCAAGCCCAACTGCTTTTGATTTTATAGATAAAATCGCTTCTACCACATCCTCAGCTGTTATATTATTAAAGGTGAATGCATTGTCATTTTCTAAACTTCCTTCATGTAAAAATTTTTCTTGTAAATTGGAGGTAGCTAAATGTTGCGAGCCAACGAACTTCTCATTGAGTAAATTTATATCAACCTTTTCAGGAATTTTGCATCCAGTTTTAACTATTCCCATATTTTTTAAATTTTTCCAGATATGCTTACTACTTAAACTTGAATTGAACTTATTGGTATATAATTTAGATTTTGCTTTTCGAATTTCAAGGATAGTTTTATTTCTTAAAGTGCGGTAAATCTGATATAAAATATATCGTTCAGTCGAAATCTTTTCCAACGGGCATAAGCCAAATCTCGTTGCTTTATTAAGTCCCGAATAACGTTTGTAAACCAGGGTTTATTCCTTGGTATAACGTTTTTGATTTTAAGAGGAACATGTATTTCGTAGAGGCTTAAGACGTTATTATTGAGGAACTGGACCTGCTCATGAGTTGATGAAGTTAAGAAAATGCTAATCCATTCAATATTATTCACATCTTGTTCTAGCAAAGAATAGTTTATGTTTTTAAAGTCCCTGTACTCAAAAGTTTTAATTGAGCTGACAACATGAAAGTCATAAATTAAAAAGATCAGATCATGTTTTGAAAAAGCCGGTGCTGAGAGCTGATTATAAAAAACTACGCTATTTGTATTACTTACCATAAAAAGATCAAGTAATGTAGGTTCATAGTTTGAAAAGTGTGTTGGAGCATTTGTATTCACTGAACAAAAGTTTAATGTTCGAAATTCATTAACAAGACGGTTTTCAATCAACAAATTGCAATTAAAATCACCACAGATAACTGTTTTGGGGTGTGAAATTGAAATCTGTTCAATGAGTGTTATGAGGGAAGAGGTACAAATGTTCCTATTGGGTCGATATACCGTACCGATAAGCATTTTTTCCGATTCATTACACACTTCAAGAAAAATGAAGTCGATTTCACTATCATCGTCAGATATAGATTTCACCATACATTTGATACCTTCTTTTATGTAGACTGCAACACCCCCACCTTTACAACGGTTTCTATCAGACCTAAACATTTTGTATCCGAAGAGAGAGCATAATAAAAGTCACTATGGTCAGACGACAGCCAAGTTTCAGAAATACAAATAACGTCAACCTTAGATTCTTCAAAAGTATCACGGAATTGATCAATTTTTGGTAACAAACTTTGGGAATTGATGTGGCAAACACGAATACCAATTCCTTGTGCACATAAAACGTCAATCATTGTGCGTAAATTGTTAATAGACATTGCAAATGTAGGTAATTAAATTTAAAGAAAAATTGTATAAGAAGAGTAAATAGCTTACAGGAGAAAGATAAGAAAAGAAAAACAAAAAAAAAAGAAAGAAAAATAGTAAATGTAAAGAAAGATTGAAATATAATAACGAAAATTAAAGTTTAATTCAATTAAATTAGCAAAAAGAGATGAAAATAATAATTTTAATAAAATTAATAATATTCATTAATCTATTGAGTTGACATCCCAGGTCAATTTCACTGCATTATCGATAGGCTTAGCTGTATCATTTGCGTGATGTTTAACATGCGCTATCCCTCGAGATGTATACACGGATGACAAAAGTTTTTGTTTTTTTTAGACTGAGTGCATGTTTTAAGATTGTGTAATTATGTTTAGTTAAAGCCTCTTGCAAGTAAATAGAGTTCGTCGAATTTATGTCTATATCTTATAAGCAAAGCTCTCTCTGTTTTTGTTTCCGAAAAAGTGCGATCGACTTCAGAACGAAATTTCGGTTATACGGTGATTGAAATTTAAGTATAATCGGCGTGTCTTTGGACGCAGAGTGCGCGCGCGTGCGATAAATATTTTGTATTGTCGGTGGTTTAATTTGCAAGGCATTACAAAGAAGATTGAAAACTGATTTCAAATTCTCATCGGGTTTATGAGACACGCCAGAAAGAAGGCGTCGCTTGCCACTGTCCGGTTTGGGGGAATTCAAAAATGGCCACGAATTCCTAAGGTTGGGTGGGTAATGGCCACACTGCGACAACATCTGCAGTGCCCTGATGTGGCAATAGTCCGTCCGTGGTCATAGCTAGTCCGTTTCTTTTTTTTTTCCTAGTTCCCTCAGGCCTGATTTATGTATTTGTTTGCAGGCGAGGTTAAGTTTCGAGGGCAAGATCCCCCCCCCCCCCCCCCGTCCGACGAGCTAACGCCGTGCACAGCAAGCAGGCCGCGTCCTCCGAAACTTAACATTCTTACCCTTTTCTATCCTATTCCTATTCCAGTTTCCTAACCTTTCC
Organism: Philhelius festivus; assembly: GCA_963931855.1. Classification (NCBI taxonomy): domain Eukaryota; kingdom Metazoa; phylum Arthropoda; class Insecta; order Diptera; family Syrphidae; genus Philhelius; species Philhelius festivus. The sequence goes on along the minus strand of OZ007555.1, from coordinate 212,885,440 downwards.
TTTTTCCTTCCTAACCCCAATACCGACACTCCTCCGCTCCTCTTGCCACGCAACAAATTAAAATTAAATTTCGAGACATCATTTCACAGGCAATGAGGTATCTTTTATTGAAGGTAAAATAGGATCAGCGCAGCGGTTTCACAAACGGATTCTACGGGCCTTATGAGCAGCGAAGTCAGAAATAACTTTGTCAAAATCAATATTTGCAGCCAATACTTGTTCAATCGACAATATAGCCAGGTTTGATAGTCTAGTGGATCTGAGATAATTTTGATTAGCTTTAACTTCGAGAAACTTCTCTCACAACTAGCAACACTAATTGCCAAAGTCAAATTAATATACGAATCAAGATGACTATATTTGGAACTGAAATTCTCAGATTCAGTTTTCGAATGAACTGGAGAAGCTCCAGTGGTCCTTTGCCCCTTATATCTTCCTCTGATTTAGAAATGGCGACAAACTGCTGGAGACGCTTCTGCTCCATCTGAAACCCGTCCTTGTCGATGTCTTCTAATACATGAGAAAGATCACACTCGTACTTGCTGTCCAAAAGTTTCGCTGACGTCAAAAATCCGAACTTGTCCGCTATTTCTTGAACTTGCTGGAATCGATTCGTCAGATCTTGAATGATCTTGTCAAATGATGCGAACACCTCTCGACGGTGTTCCTGCTCGTGAGACAAAGCTGTATCTGCGGATTCATCGCCGTGCGTTTCTTCCTGCGAATTCTTCTCGCTTTCAGTTCGATTCCGAATTTTTCGTAGAGAGTCTTAGCAAAGTCGATTGAGGCTTGGACGAAACGGTCTCTGCTCTCAACTAGGAGAGCTTTTAAAGCGCAGAGTTTCTGAGCACACCTATCCACCTTCAGTCCTCGTTGCTACAGGTAAATCTGTGCGTCATCTACCTTAGGTAGCACTGCAACTTTCTCAAACTTATTTTTAGGCGTCTTGACAGCCAAGCGCTCCAGCGCGTTTCGGTGACTCGCTTCACTGCTTGACCTGTGACGGCAACCAAAGCGTTCAACGGAGCAGATGATGCAGAAAAGAAGGCAAATAGCTTCTCCCGAGTTCCAAAAAAACGTCACGGAATTCATTGATTCAGAAGCAGCGTGTAACCCGGCCAAGTTAAGTGAGCGGTTTGTGCATGCAACGAATGTAGCTTTTGGATTCAGTGCTTTAATCCGGGCTTAAACTCCATTGTGGATCCTTGATATTGTGGCAACGTTGTCATAAGCCTGTCCTCTCAAGTTCTGTATGTCCAGTCCGTCTGATGTTATCTTCGCGATTATATCGTTGCTGAGATGTTCTGCTTTTTTTCTTTTGGTTCGATAAAAGATTTTACCACGGCAACATATTCTCCTTCCATATGTATGAACGTATCGCAGAACCTGGCTCATTTCGTCTTTGTGGAAGATGTCTGGTGTACTGTCGAAGATTACGCAATAATATTTAGCTTCTTGAATGGGTCGGATGATGGTGGATCGAACTTACTGTCCCAGTTACATAGTTTATCAATTCATTCTGGGTTTCTGGAGATAGATACGGAACTGAGACTCTTGCTCGCAGCTTTATCTTTGTCAGGTGTTCCATTAGAAGAGGGTCATATTTGGCTAGGAGGTGCAATAACTCCAGAAAGTTCCCGCGATACTATCATCTCCTCGAATGTCTTCTCGATGCCCCTGAAGGTCAGATTTTGTTTGGCTAAGAACTGGATAATATTCAGCAACCGGTACAGTACATTCCTCCACTTTTCTCCGCACTTTGAAAACTTCTTGTTGTTTCTGATCGATAGTTGCTTTACAGTGCAGGCAAACTTCCAAATCCCTCCATGTCAAGACGCTCTACTCATGGTCCAGGCTGTTTTCATGATCTCCGATTCTTGGATTTGATGAATCCTTCTTCAGATGCGAAGTTCGAACCGGAAATGCCAAGCAGCTTGCAACAGAAACAATACAAGGATCGCTTCAAGGGCGAGTACACCATCCATGTTCGGAGAACCTTTTCACAGTTAGATAATGGTTTGTAGAACCACTCTCTGGTTATTTTTCGGGTACCGCCTTTCATTGAAGTCCCTGAGCAAAAATGATCAGAAAATTTGGAATCGATGTGTTGTACTGAGTCAGGTCCGCGACGTACTAGAAGCGTTCTGAATTCGTCCGTCATAGTAGAAGGCCAGCAACCTACATCGTCGAGATTCACACTTTTGGCTTCGGCAGGAGCAGAAGACTCGATTTCAATTATGTCTTCTTTAGCAACATCAAGGTTCAGTTCCTTTGCAGGCTTTTGACTAGATGCTTGAGGTACTTCTGATGATTCGACTTCGTCTTGACCATGCTCTGTGGTGGGTTCAGAACGCCTTTCAACTTCGACCGTAGGCACGTATTCTTCTTCTTCCTGTAAAATAAGTTATGCATTCTCATGAATATTGGCCGGAGGACAATTCTAGGCCAGGTACGATTCGCCGAAGACGTTAACGAAGCTTTCGAACCAGAACTATTTGAGTAATGCACCTTGAGACTTCTTCGCATCTGCTTATCTCTTAGCCTTTTTCTTGCGGTATTCCGCACCGCTCTCTTTGACTCTTTTCAATGTTTAGTTTTAGAAGATTCAACAGTATTTAAACGATAAACAACACAATCGAAATGACTTTCTGTGATGCAGGAGGGAGCAAAAATATTGAGCTGGCTGAGACTAGAATAACGTTTCCGTCGAATCTTAGGGTGCATTCCGCGAAACTAAAACGGAACGTTCCGAAACTCTCGCGAAACTGAAAGGGAGCGTTCCGAAACATATGATATGTGAGACCGCTGGTGGCGCTGGCGGTTACCTACTTTACCTACTGTACGTACATACTTTAAAACCTATATATACGTGGTGAAAATTCTGCTCGTTTCCAGCGCCACCACCCGCGGTCTCGCACTAAGTGTGCGAATGCACCCTTACGGCCTTACTCACCGTTTACGAGCCGAGAGTGTCAACGACGAATCACAGGCAGGGTAGCTAATTTTAAATTTACGTCATTGTTGTTCGCTGACTTGCCAAACGTTCTGTCATGAAACATATTATCTCTACTCTACCCGCTTTACCGGCCACATTTTGCCGCACCCCCCCTACAGGCTACGCCACCACTGGAGTGAAGAAAAGGTCAAATAAGTTATAACGAGGCATGTCCACCATTTTGTTCGATACAGACATGGGGGGCTCCGTATTTATGTCGAATATTCTGCTTCTGCTGTCTTATAATCTCTGGTTTATTAGCATACACTTTATCATATAATTATCTCCATAAAAAAAAAGTCGGGTGGCCATTTGAAATTTGAACTTATTAAATCAAATATTTCACGCAGCAGATCAATAGTTTGCCTAGCAGTATGAGCAGTTGCTCCATCCATCTTGTTGAAACCATAAATTAGGCTCTGCTATTTGAGGCAAAAAGTTGTCGATCATAGTTCTCTAAGAACCCCGGAAATAGTTTCGGGCGTTTCATCCTCATTCTCAAAGAAATATAGGCTGATACATTTTTCGGCCATAACAGCGCACAGAACAGTGCATTTGTATGCTGGTCGTATTACAACCCGGGTAGAAAATTATCTAGGAAACACTATCGAATAGCGTGGCCCTAGCTAGATTGGCCTTTATATAGTAAATCCTATGCTGGGCCTAGACAGATGCAAGCCTGGCGGATCTTGACTAATTTATGCTTATCCTGGCTTTATATTGAACCTGGCTAGAACTGCCTATTTATTGGCTTTTCCAGGAGTATCTTAGACTGGGCCTAGATATTTTTAACTTGATGTAGCCTAGATATGAAACTTTTTCTTGGCGATATCTTGGCTGTAGATAGTATCGCCTCTTTATTGGCATTATAACAAATAAACTACAAGGGACCTGGATAGTTTTTACTTGGTGTAGCCTGGATAAGGAATTGTATCTGGGCGTTATATTGGCCTTAGCTAGTGTCGCCTCTTTATAGGCGTTCTCAGATTTTACTTATACTGGGGGTAGATAGTTTTTACTTGATGTATCCTAGATATGAAACTTTTCCTTGGCGATATATTGGCCGTAGATAGTATCGCCTCTTTATTGGCATTGTAACATATAAACAGCAAGAGCCCTGGATAGTTTTTACTTGATATAGCCTGGATAAGGAATTGTATCTGGGCGTTATATTGGCCTTAGCTAGTCTCGCCTCTTTATAGGCATTCTCAGATGTTACTTATACTGGGGCTATATAGTTTTTACTTGATGTATCCTAGATGTGCCTATACATATGTCTCTATAAAAGGCTATCCATTATCCTTCTAAAAACATAACTTTTTTGTTTTGGTCCTAAATCGGTATTTTTCAGATTCTTTAATACGTATTTAAGTCTTTTAAACAGTATAATTAAAAGAGAGTTATTTGAGTAGCACTTTGAGACACGATATTTTATATATCGCAGTGGCGCAATAGGTAGCGCACAAGCACGGCAAGCGAGAGTCTCGGGTTCGAATCTCAGTGGAGGTAAATTAAAAAAAAAAAAAAAAATTCTTTCATTCCAGCAAAAAATCACTTAAAGAGTCGAATATAGCGAGGCAAAGAAAAAATGAAAATAATCAACAATAATAAAAAAAAAAAATTTTTTTAAGAATTGCCGTAGCTCTTGTGCTACTTGTGAAGACCCATCTAGGGCCCATATAGGAACATCTAGCAAGGCCCATTATATAAAGAGCATTAACAAATTAGCGAGGGACAAGCTAGATACTGCTCGGTAGGGCCATGATTGAAACTAAGAAAAACTAGCTGGGGCCTTGGCATTATCGAGTCGAAAATTCTACCCGGGAAGCTAATGGTTGACAAGAAACTTGCAAAAAATGGTACCTTGCATATAACCTTTTCGGATCCATTTATTCACTTAAAAAAAAAATTAAATCACACAAATCATTATCTTCTACCTAGGTGTTGAGTTGGGGAAGCTGTGTAAAGTGATTACTCGGGATTACCTCTTCATATTTTTCCTTAAACTAAACGACATGCCTCTGACTTCCCTTAGCAATTTTACACCCTTTTCCTCCGCAGTACTGCGTAAACTTTTCCATCTTTTTTTTACTGATCTCTTGGAAAACAGCATTGTCCACTTGTCCAACCCTAAAAAGGGTGAATCGTTTTTCCCCTCTAAAAATGTTCTTATTGCACTTACGTCTCCACTTTCCCAGTGCACAAATATTTACATCATTTTGGAGAAGTAGGATTATTGCACTAGATATTTCAAAAGCATTTGATAGATTTTGGCATCAAGTTCTCCTATCGAAAATGTGAGCATTTGGTATTGATTAGAGCCTGCCTTTCGAACCGCTCAATGATATTCATAAAATAAGTTCTGGTGTGCCACAGGGCTCCGTTTTATCTCCTACCCTCTTTCTGATATTCATCAATGATCTTTTGTCTGAAACTTCTAATTCATCAAATTTTCTTGCTAATGACAGTACTCTGAGCTTTTCATATTCGTTTCCAGATTCACATCCTTGTTCTTCGGATGTGGATATAGAACGGCAGCGTATAATAAGCTCATTAAAGTCTGGTCTCGTCCGTCGCCGTCATCGGTACCGCGATAAACTTGTTCTCGCTTTTATAATCACTCCCTTTCTTGTATCTCGCGTTTCACCTTCGTAATCATTGCAGCTTGTTCCAGGCGAAATTGGTAGCGATTAAGAAAGTTTCATCTTGGTAATTTATAAGACGAGATATCTATAAAAGGTGTACCTATCTTATCAGATAGCTGCTATATGACCTTTGGACACTATCTCTAAAACTCTAGAATAGCCTTTAACTACCCATCATCTGCTGGAGATGCCGCAACAGTTCAACATTTACCTTTGCTGGGTGTTGGGTCTTAGGGACATTACAATTAACAGTATCTGCTGACAAGCTTACTAAAAATGGAACAAAATTATCAATTCTAATAGATAGGAAGGATGTTTATATACCCATTAATACATGTAAGCTTACTCGTATGCTAAATCAAGGTGCTATAAAGACTGCAAGCCTTTGGTGGAACAACATCACCACTTGCTTGCTGACAAAACAGATCTGATCTAATCTCAGGGGCTCTAAGCATCCGATAATTTTAAGCAGAATGCACATTAGCTGCGCAATAGACGTCATAACGGCATGCACGCTGCGTGACTTAGCGAACTATTTCCGCAGAAGCTGTACGGATGTTGAGAAGGAAGAAATAATTCCATCCGATACGAGTGATGACGCAAATGTTGAAAAACGAAGTATTAATTAGTCTTAATTGGGCTAAAAGATAACCCCCTTCGAGTTATTCCCAAAGAAAATAAATCCCTTGATTTTGTCAAACAGCTCTTACAGGAGGAATGTGTTTTCTGAACACTCCGTAATGCTTCAAATAAAAGTACTTAGAATCTTAAAATCATTATCTGTCTAAAAGGAGTTTAATTCAGATTAAATAAAAGCCTCTCAAATTGAATAAAATGTAACTTTGCGTGCCACGAACGAACAGCTTACACAACATTACAAAAGATTATAACTTCAACATCCCCGTTAATTTTTTTCTAACACAAACTCTCCTTCTTCAGCCCCTGTATCAAAGAATTAAAAATATTCCCTACCCTCTTTTCGCCCCACACATAAGCAAGCTGAAACCCCTTCTTTACAATTTAATCGCTAATTCAATGCAAACACATCAAGTCCATTAGCCAGGACGATTTAAAACATCCGTTCTTTTTTGGTGTACTTAAATGTTGGGTTAAAATAATTTATCTGATGTTTGGTTAAGCACTGATGATGGTGAAAGAAAGGATTCAAAATTTATTTTACTCCCATTCTGCTTAACATGAGATTTTTCACAAAAGTGCGGCACACTCAGGACTCACAGCCAAAGCCAAAGGAGTCAGCTATTTCTAAAAGGACTTTTATTGAGTTTGGTAAAGAAAATTTACAAATGTCACTTTTTAATGGCTGGCACACGAACGAATACACACGAAGCCAACATTACGGTAGGCAAGTAACTATTTGCAAAACTTTCCATTTCCGATGTTGCTCCATTTGAAATTTGTGGTACATTGCCATTGCCATTTGGTCAGGACATTAATATGCTGCTACAGCTCAGCTCTGGGACCTGCTTCCTTCGTATACTACGAGTACGAGTACCTTACCCCTTTTGTTCCATCAACCCAACCAAATCCGAATCGGCTTTGTATTTGCAAAATACTAACTCGGTGTGTGTTGGTGTGGATTCAATGAGAGCTTTTTGCCCTGTAGAGATGGGGCTAATGGATTTCCGTCTTTTTTTTTTGTTTTTGGCCCCGCAACCCCAACTTCAGAATAAACCTCAACTCGAGAACTCATTTCATCCTTCTTTTACGAATCGGTGTGGAGTTTCAAGAGAGAAATTTGCGTTAAGCCCAGAGTGAAAAAAGGATTTTATTAATATTTAGACGAATTTGAAAATTGAACTTCTGTTCTTGTATATCTATGAACAACTTGTTGTCATATGCTCCCATTTGCTTTGTTACACTGTTGCTGCTTCTAATGTACAGAATTGACTTTGAATGTTGCTCTGATTGATGCCTTTGTGGAAGAACAAGAAAAAAAAGAAAAAAAAAACATTTTAAAACCTGACACATTTTAGACATCCAGAAATGGGATTATGTGAGTGACACGAGTCTTTTTGACAGTGAGATAACGTCAATCAAATCATTTTAAGGAAAACAAGAAACAGCGTTCTCACGACAAACCTCATTTTTCCTATACTGTACCTGTATTAAATTACATCATATTGCCTCAACTTGCCCTTCTCAGTGCATGTTATGTCACGAAGCAGCAGTGACAGGAAAATGGCGTGTCTTGGCGGAATTTGACATTAAGTTAAATTCATTTAATTATTTATATTTATGTAACAAAAAGAATGGAAAGTTATTTTTCTTGGCTAGGAGAAAACGAATATTTTCGAATTTCATTTAGAATCTTAATGATTTCCTCAAGATTTCCCTCTCCAATACATTGCAGAGAGGTCAATAGGGTCTCCGGGATCTTCGTCAGTGCTTCATTTGTAGATTTTAAAAATACCAACTGACCTTTCCAGATAAATATAATGAAATGTCAGTAACTAGTTTCACCAAGGAGTCGGCCATTTTGTAACCATTTTTAAAGTTTTTCAATGTCATTAAAAATTGTTAGTACTTCAATAAATTGGGCCAGCGATAGAAATTAGGTTTTATAATTTTTTCAAAGTTGGTATTTCTGATCTAATTTTAACATTTAACCTAATACAAAATGTTTTATTGTTGATAAATCATTTTCCTCTGACCATAAATCTCTTTCATAAACCACGACCTTAAGGATCAGATAATTGCGACCATACTGTTGAAGATACATCTGTCAGATCGAAGACAGCGGTGGTACATCCTCTCCCGAAAAAGGGAAAGGACAACTCCAATCCGTCCAATCTTCGGTCGATAAGTCTTCTTCCGAGCATCAGTAAGTTTTTCGAAAAGATCATTAATAGGGCTCTGATTAAGTGGGCTGCGGACAACACAATAATTCCGGATAACCAGTTCGGGTTCAAGGCGGGATATGACACAATTCATGCCGCGGCTAAGCTCGTTTCTGATATCCAATGGAATAAGATAAAACAACAATGCACGGGTGCTGTTTTGGTGGATATAGAAAAGGCCTTCGACACCGTATGGTGAACAGACTTGGCATTAGCAAACCATTGATGTATATGCTTTATGATATGCTTAACGGTAGAAAGTTTGTTGTCAAAAGTGGCAATGTAACTTCTACCACAACTTTTGAAATCAAAAATGGTCTACAACAGGAAGCGGTTAATTCGCCAATTCTCTTCAGCATTTACACCAGCGCAGCGGTCTGATAGGTAGCCTTCCGAATTCAATAGCGTATGCCGACGATCTAATTGCGTACAGAACGGCCCGAAAGGTTGAGGTTATTAGAATTCTCTTGCAGCGTGACTTTGAGAAGATTCAGCGATATTGCGATGACTGGAAACTGAAAATAAATGTTCAGAAGTCGGAAACCATTTTGTTCCGGACTCCGTTGGCTAGAGCCACGCGGGATACGCGCAAGAATTGGCGCAAGATGGTCATCGTTGATCCTCACGGGCGACGGTTAGCGAGCAAAAGTGTAGTGAAGTACCTCGGTATCTGGTTGGATCAGTATCTGTATTTCGACAGACATATATATACTGCGCTGGCCAGGGCCAGAGGAGCCTTCGGTCTGACGAAACGACTGTTTTACAGCAGTCGGCTTGACCCCAGAGTGAAGGTCATTTGCTACATGGGCCTGATACGATCGATGATCGATTATGGTTGTCCAGTGTGGTTCAACGTTGCTCCATCTCAGATGGAGAGGATTCGGGTGTTCGAGCGGCAGTGTCTTCGACGCTGTACTGGTTTGCATCGGACACCCGAATCTTCTCATGTTCACTATTATCCGAACGAGACTCTATACAACGGGGCTCGGATCAACAGAGTTGACAATTTCGTGATAAAACTTATTCAGGGTCACATTGCGAGGGTTATGACTTCGACCAATAATTTGATTTTCGGGGCGTTCTACCCAAACGACGAATATTTTGAAAATGCACGCTTGAGCGGCTTCATTCCACCAGAGGCCTTCCTCTATTTAGATAGATGCGGTCTGATACAGGATAGATTGGCAGTACCGCTAATCTACCGGTGCCGTGAAATAAGGCCAAGTGAAATAAGGCCAACTTTCAAAAATTGGCCTTATTGCACTTTTATAAAGTGAAATTAGGCCAATTTTCAGCAGTTGGTCTTATTGCACTTTTACAAAGTGAAGTAAGGCCAAATTGGTCTTATTTCACTTTCAACAGTTGGTTTTATTGCACTTTGACGAAGCGAAATAAGGCCGAACTGCATTTTTATATTTATTTCATAAGCAAATTTGGCCTTATGTCGCTTTTACAAAGTGACATAAGGGCAAATCTGTTTGTGACTTAAGGCCAAGCCTAAAATGTTTCGTTAAAAATAAAAAAAATAGTTTTTGCCGTTAGATTCGTATAATACTTAATTGTTTATCAGGGGCCGACGTTCTTGGTTTTCTTGGGCAAAAGTACCTTGGGTGGCCCGCTTCGCGGGTTTTCAGGATTTCAACTCCCTTTTCGGGGCTTACACCCGCTCACGCAACTCCGTTTCTCCGCTTAGGGTATGTTCAGTCGCCAGGCAGGCGCCTGTAGCAACAGTTTTGTATTTTACATTAATTGGAGTAAATAACTAACAGTTATGTACTGAAAAACTGTTGCTATAGGCGCCTGCCTGGCGACTGAACATACCCTAAGCGGAGCAACGAAGTTGCGTGAGCGGGTGTTAGCCCCGAAAAGGGAGTTAAAATCCTGGAAACCCGCGAAGCGGGCCACCCAAGGTACTGTTGCCCAAGAAAACCCAGAACGTCGGTAAAGTGACATAAGGCCAAGTATTAATTTGGTCTTATTTCTGAAAATCATTTGGCCTTATTTCACTTTGTCAAAGTGAAATAAGACCAACTACTGAAAATTGGCCTTATTTCACTTTATGAAAGTGCAATAAGGCCAATTTTTAAAAGTTGGCCTTATTTCACTTGGCCTTATTTCACGGCACCTAATCTACCACGTCAGACGAAGAACCGTGGACCGGCGGCTCCTATACACTCGGGACGTCCTGGCACAAGACGGAGAAGAGCTCCTTCGGTTCAGTAGGGCTGTGTCCGAACGGGACAAAACTGATAGAGTGAAGCAGGAGAACCAGTTATGGTGGCTTCAATCGACATTTGATAATGGGTAGTCGGGTGGGGGTTTAGAGCCGTGCCCGGCTTATATACCTGTTTTTTAGTCTAGGGTTTAGCTTTTAAGTAGAGTAGGCACAGTGGCACCAACACAAAAAATATGGACAAAAAAAATATATATATATATGTATATATATATGTATATACATATAAGTATAAAAAAGAAAGAGAAAAAAAATAATGTGAAAACAAAAACTGACAGAATAAAAATAAAAAAAAAAACAAACACATAGATTTGCTGCTGTGGTTGTTCTAGTCTTTTAAGTAGATTTTAAGTAGAGTTGATAGTTTTAATTAGTTTTAATTAGTTTTAAATTTTATTTTAAGGACCTAATTTTAAGTAGTATGTAAGGAAAAATAAAAAAGTCAAGATTATTAGTTTTTTCAAAATTTTCTAATAAAATAAAGCATAATAAAAAATAAAATAAAATGAATAAAAATAAAACTTTTAGGCCGAAAGGCAATAGTTTAAGTACATAGTTTAACTTAGAGTGTCCGCAAGGGGCCAGTAAGTTAGTTGTAAGTTATTGATAAGTAGGGTAGTTTTATAAATTTTTGTCTAGCATTAAGATTATTAAGTTATAAGATTGAATTAAATAAAAATGAATTATAAAAAAAAAAACATCTGTCAAATCGGTTGTCATTAATTTAATTTATGTTCCACAATCAAGATGGAGAGTTCGTTCAACAAAATTTGTAAACAATTAAATTGCATTATGAAAATGGGTCTTCTGTTCGAGCAACATGTCGCCCATTTTACGGTTGCCATAATAGTCCTTTTCAGAGGACTATTGGTGGTGGAGTCAAACGCTACAGTGAAAATTCGGACAGCAAAATGTAAGATCTGTCGAAAATATCGCAATGAGAGTGTGGAGAAGAACCCGTGGTAATCAAATTGACGCCTTGCACAAGAACTCGGCCCTTCGCAGACCACAACTTGGCGAATTTTGCGGCATAAATCTTCAGTACAATTCGCATAATTACACAGAGGTGCTCCAATAACGCACACCAGTCTCTTGAATAAAATAAAAAAATAGGGCCTTAAAAATGAACTCTAACAGAAACATTTGAATCTCTCGATCACCACCGCAAGGTGTCTTGTCGTTTCCTATTTTACCGTTATATAAATAAGCAGTGTTTTGATAAAATAACCAATTACATTTCTCTGCTTTGTGGCAACACTTCCAAAAGAAAGAATAAAAAATAAAAAAGAGAATGAATGTCCAAACACAAAGAAAGTTATAATGACTGGTATTGAATAGAAAGAGTATGTTGGTTAGGTAGAAGAATATCAGACCAAAAACATAAATGTTAAAAAAAGAGCCAAGTTCTTCTATACAAAAACCTTTGTGTAACAAGTCAGCCGTGAAAAGTACTGAGATCTAAAAGTACGCCAAGTTCTTACTTCATGAAGGTTTAATACCGAATATTTAAAGTAAAATAATATTGAAACAGCTACAATGTAATAGAGAAATTTTATTATTTAATGACTACTGACTAAAGTTTGATGGGCTTACTTGGCAAGTTTTTTCTTATGCCCAATTCAAAAGGTTTTAAAAACTTGACCTTAAACCTTCATGAAGTAAGAACTTGGCGTACTTTTAGATCTCAGTACTTTTCACGGCTGACTTGTTACACAAAGGTTTTTGTATAGAAGAACTTGGCTCTTTTTTTAACATTTATGTTTTTGGTCTGATCTCACTCCTTTTTGCAAAGATTTTAATGTTTTGCCATGTAAAAATCTCGAAGGATACGGAAAGATAGAAGGGTGGACTCTACCTACTAAAATCAACTTAGTTTATAGCTTCCTATTTCTTTTGGTATATTTTCTTTTTGTTAATGGTTGTTTTGATTTGCGCTTCATTTCTTCTTATCCTGGCAAGATACCTAACACTAACAAACCTATCTTAATTACAGCAATCGGAAGTGTTCCATATAATTTAAAAATTTTCTCAGAAAGTGGGCGGATACCACGCCCCCTGAATGGAAAACCTAAGTTTTTATTTTTGGTCCTTTAAATGAAATTTGAGCCCTACCGTTCTACCAAATTTCATTGTTCTACTGCAATCGGAAGTGCGCCATATACAATTTACATCAGTTCTGAGGAAGTGGGCGGATACCACGCCCCTGAATGGAAAACCTCGATTTTTATTTTTGGTCCTTTATATGCGATCTGAGCCCTACCGTTCTACCAAATTTCATTGTTCTACTGCAATCGGAAGTGCGCCATATATAATTTACATCAGTTCTGAGGAAGTGGGCGGATACCACGCCCCTGAATGGAAAAACTCGATTTTTATTTTTGTCCTTTATATGCGATTTGAGCCCTACCGTTCTACCAAATTTCATTGTTCTACTGCAATCGGAAGTGCGCCATATATAATTTACATCAGTTCTGAGGAAGTGGGCGGACACCACGCCCCTGAATGGAAAACCGCTAATTTTATATTTTTTTCTTTGTATGCAATTTAAGCCCTACCACTTTACCAAATTTCATCGTTTTACAGCAGTCGGAAGTGCTCCATTCATTCAACACCAATTCGGAGAAAGTGGGCGGATACCACGCCCCCTGAAAGGCAAATCTTGGTGCCTATTTGTGGTTCCTTACATGCAATATAAGCCCTACCGGTTCACCAAATTTCATCGTTATACAGCAGTCGGAAGTGCTCCATTCAACCAACACCAATTCGGAGAAAGTGGGCGGATACCACGCCCCCTGAATGGAAAATTTCAAATTTTCGATTTTTTCCTCTGCTTACATGACAAGACCTACCGTTGTGCAAAATTACAAGATTCTACGATGTCGGGAAGTGCTCCATAATTTTGATGATCTGTCAGTCAGTCAGTCAGTCAGTCAGTCAGTCAGTCAGTCAGTCAGTTACGGTTTTTGTGATTTTTGAGGCCTTATATCTCAGGAACCGCTTATGCTAGAAAATTGATATTTGGTGAGGCGCCTGTGCCTGACTAGCTTAGCATATATTCGGAGTTTTAAGTTTCTGACTTCATTTTTACTAAAGATAGGAAGGGGTCAAAAATCGCCTGAGTTTGTTCCTGTAAAAAGGGTGTAGTGCCAGAACTTGGCTGGGCACTACCGTGCCCTTTGATACTGACAAAATAAAGACATGACATTATCAGTTGTTGTAGATCTGTGAAAGTGAAAAGACGTTGTTTTATTTATGTGGCGAAGTACTTTTATTTCTAAAGCAAAGGTTGATTGTTGAGAGTATTGTTACGCACAATACCGACACAGAACTTTATACAGCGCCATCTGTTGGAAAATAGCATATCTACTTTATGGAAGGAACAAAATGTCATAAATGTATTTCCCCTTATTCCAAACAACTAGAACATTATTAGACGAGAACCTTCTCGATTTAGTTTCGAGAACAACGAATTTGAGTATATAAGGGAGTGTTCACGGTGAGCGGGACACAGTTGATTTTTGATTATGGAAGTGTGGAAAAGTTTGGATTGTGGAAAGTGTTATTAAACAAGTGTGATTAAGATTTGAATAAAAGTATTTAAGTTGATTATAAATTGAGATTTATTGTTTTGATTTTGGAAGTTTAAATAAACAAGAAATACTAAAAAGAGTAATAAGTTTTTTTTAACGAGCCTAGTAAGACTATTACAGTATTATTACTTTAGTAAGAAAAGTTTAACTGCTTACAGCTTAAACAATTTAGCCGTAGTGTTATCAGCCCTTCATAATTTGCGGAAAGAGTAAACATTCCGCTCAGAGTTATGAAGCGCAATATTCTCTCATTTCCTCTGTAAATGCCCTGCTCTGGCCAAATTTAGAGCACAATCATTAGGGAGGGCTATTTTTGAGCACATTGACAAACTTTCGGAAATTGAGATCCAAAAGACTTGATCTCTTTTCTCAGCGCGAAGAAATGCGTCTAGGACAAATTTCAGTTTCTTCTATGAAGTGCCCTCACTTCTTAGATCTCGAGCCATCAGGCTTAATGCTTTGACTGAAGTTAAAGCTGCGGGGGACCAGATGATCACTCAATCAGATTGGCTACTGTTTCAGCACCATTCGAAAAGCTGCCTAGCTGGGCACAATACAGATGGTGTCGGATGAGTGTCGTGGTCCGTCTGAGTGTGTGATCGAGTTTCCGGATGATTGTGCAAAAGACCGTTTCTTATTTTAGAACTTAGTCCAAGCTGGATGACTCCGTGAGCATGTCCACAAGTCCGATCTGCAATCGTCTAGTAAATGCGTTTCTCCTAACTTCACTAAATCTACCATACTTCCAATCAACAATACAAAATCATCCAGGCCTGATAAAATTTCTATTTATTTCTTAAAAAATTCTAGGAATAAATTTTGCTATTATAAGTCATAATTGCCTAAATTATCCAAATTCCTGGAAGGAAGGTGATATGTGGCCAAAAAAGGTACATATGTACATGCAATGATATTGAAAGTTTAAGGCAAAAATCACTTTAAACAATACCATACCAACCACTCAATTTGACTTTAAGAAATATCACTCTAAAGAATGACGTATTCATGTACCTTAAAAATGCCATCCTAGAAATTCTCCGGAAAAAACAATGCACTGTTACTTGCTTGTTGGATCTTAAAAAAAGCTTTTGACTCTTTGTGGAATGGCGGCATTATTTTCCAAATGATTCCCCTCAATTTCCCGACTAAATCAATTAAATTAACTGTCAATTTCTTATCAAATAGGTCTCTTTAAGCCAGAATTTGGTGTCATCTAGTCGAATCTACAAGTTGAATACATCAATGTTGTCAAGCTCTGGCCACAGAAAGACGCTTAAAACCGCTCTTTACCCAAGACGATGTCTCCTTTCTCATTTGGGAAAAAAATATGGTCTGATGATGACGCCATGCCATAAACTAAGCAAACAGTTAAGCACTGTGAAATGTTCGTATTCTTGATCGAACACTTGTGGATTGTGTTTGCTCAAATAACGCTGAGACAAAAATGGGTCTGCTCCGCGAAGATGAATTTTGTTGCAAAAATCCAGATCTAAGGCCAAAAATTTCCAGCGCCTAATTAGGATACTCATGGCGTTGTCTATGGTCGCCAGATGAAATGGCAAAACTTACTAAATATTTTGACAGCTGGATGTCATTGATAACTTTGACAGCTGATGACAGTTGGAAAAACTATCATTGCTATGTGTTTACATTTCGTATGCTTTATTTCAGGTGTGGAAAGACTCAAATGTAAACCATACCCAAGTTCTAGATAAATTATTTTATTAAATTATCCTTTCATGTTCTGAGTATTGTAACTACACATATGAGGGAAATCATTAGGAAACAAAAGTTCAAGTCCTACTGTCATTGTTCTAAACAAATTTATTTTAAGATAATTGTTTGTGGTTTAAAAATTCCCAGGCCAACAATTAAAAGGTAGTTTCGTCTTTTTTTTAATTTAAATTTCGTTTAGTAAAATAAAATGTATCTCAATACCTTCATCCTGAATGAAATGCATGCTCTTCAATGATTTCCAACCATAAAATACAAACGCAAATAAATAAAATACGGCACTGGCTCTGTCATAAATAAAAATGAAAAAAAAAAATCTTAAATAAAATAACAAACTACATAAATAATCCATTTGGAGAGACGACAACTCGCCGCGCAGCGCCGGAAAGGAAAAATTAAAAAAGTCTACCAATACGAATAATTGAAATTCATGAATAATATTTTCTTTTAAGCATTTTTGTCGGTCCCATCCAAAAACCAAACGCCTAGAGCCGATGGAATTGCATCACTGTGCTCTATGACTGCGGACAAAGATATATGTATGTATGGGAAGGTGTAAAGGTGCGTTCCTATACATACAAAGTTTTGTTTAAAAAAAAATAATAAATAAAAAATTGGGAACAATAAAATACAAAATGTCCCTGCATAAGTTGAATCAGACCAAAAACCAAAAATGCGAATTCGAGATCAATAATATGTTCAACTGTGTTGTATGAACTTGCTCTCATTGTTATACTAAAATAATCAAATTTACCCGACTTGCAGGAAACTATTATAATCTTCGAACTTTTTAAGTTTAAGCTATACAAATTACGTCGTGTAAATGCGACTTACAGGTTTAAACAGTGTATCCAGATATCAAATTTAAACATCTACGGGAAAAGATGGACCCACGACTTTACTATACAATACATGTTTTTTTGGACTAACTGGTATAAAATAAAAACTGATTTCCTCTTCCCGTCCAAAGTAACTCATATTTGGTATTGTTTTAAATCGATAAATGTACAAAATTACAATATTTAATAGCTTAAAATAATAATCACGGTACTTAATATAATGTGTTCCCAACACGCAACCTGTGGAACAAAACGCTCGGAAACTTTCTGTAGAGAACCTTGCCCAGCGCTTTCATTGAAGAGGAATACTGTGATGTACTTTTGTCTAAGGCCGAGGTTTTGCTCGCCGGTTTACCAGGGTTCTATCTAAAGTGGTACAAACTTTAGAATTCACGTCAATATTCTTTTATTTATAAAAAAATCCGAAAAATCTTAACCTAATTAACACTTTATTATTTTAAATATATGTATATTCAACAATTATATATCTTTTTCGTTGGTATCCTTAGTTCGTTTTACTATGTGTATTCGCCCTCCGTAGTTTATCCTTTGTGTATTCGTCTTGTCACTGTACGCAGGTGCTGTGTAGATGAACAGGAACTGGTACTTCACGCTTGATGCTGGCAGTCTTCAGATGAATCCGGCAAATCAGAGACGAATCTTGAAAATCACGGACAAATTCGGCAAATAACGGACGAATCTGGCAAATCACGGACGAATCTGGCAAATCACGGACGAATCTGGCAAATCACGGACGAATCCGGCAAATCACAGACGAATCCAGCACGGACGAATCCGGTAAATCACAGACGAATCTGGAAAATCACGGACGAATCTGGCAAATCACGGATGAATCTGGCAAATCACAGACGAATGTGGCAAATCACGGAGGAATCTGGCAAATCACGGACAAATCCGGCGAATCACAGACGAATCCTGCAAATCACGGACGAATCCGGCGAACCACAGACGAATCTGGCAAATCACGGATAAATCCGTCAATAGCTTATTTGAATTTGCTTGAGACCCCTTACCACTGGCGGGGGAATTCTTCAAACTATAATTCTTATATTACCTTCCTTGGTCTGTACTTCGGCTTGATCTGGACCTTGAGCTGCCCTCTGCCCGATGTTTCCTCGGTACAAGTCTTCCGCACTCTGTTTTTTATCGGTACTTTGCTTAGTCTGGAAAGTAAGATTATTGCACTTGATATTTCAGTCATTTGATAAATCCCGGAATCTTGCTCTCTTACCAAAAATGCATGCATTTGATGGAGATTCATTCTTTCGTACCGTTCACTTCAAGTATTTTTGGACGGTTTCAAATATAGTATCCACAAAATAAACGCTGGAGTGCCCCACGGTTCTGTTTTGTCTTCGACACTGTTCCTTATGTTTATAAATGATCTTTAGTCTGAAACTTCTAATCCACTAAATTGTTTCGCTGAAGATAGTACTCCCAACTTTTCATATTCATTTTTAGAATCACATCCTTGTCCTTCGAATGTGAACTTCCAACGGCAGCGTATGATAAGCTGATTATATTCTGATTGTCATTATAATCAGCATTGTCCAATAGGGAATCAAAAACCGTGTAGAATTTAATGCCTCTAAAACGCACTGCTGTTTACTGTCGCCTAAGAATTACCCTCCCTCAATGTCACTGCCCATGGATGGCACTTACATCGAGGAGATTGAACAGCTTTCTGTTCTAGGTATGTGCATCACAGACCATATTTTGTGGAGCTGCTAAGTGTTTCAGTTTTCTCCGTCGATGTAGGAAGTTTTTTACCCCTCCTGGTCTGGTTTTAATATATATATCCCTTATTCTTCCGAAACTCGAGTACAATTCCCATATCTGGGCTCCATAAACCCACTTGAGTCTCTTGGGAAGCATTCAAAAGGAAGCTTTCAAACCGTTGTCAAACGGACACATTTGTATCGCTCGAGCACAGACACAATGTTTCATGTCTATCATTATTTTACCGCTATTTTCATAAACATTGCTCTACTGAAATTGCCAGTTGCATTCCTCCCCTCAAAAAATTCAACCGTAGTACCCGTACTTCTAGGAATGCTCATAAGTTTATCCTTTCGGGCGTACTGTCAAGTACAGAGATTCTTTTTTAGCCGTACGAATGTGGAATGGAATGTGGAATGCTTTACCCGGCTCAATATTTCTCACTCATACCAATGTGCAGACATTCAAAAGCAATGTGCATCAGCATCTCTTTTATAATCTTATTGTACTTTCCTAATTATGTGTGAAATATGACATCGCTCAAATGACTCCTGAGGCCTTACTAGGTGGTCCGCAGCCCAGGGATCCATGGATCTGTCGCATTCACCAGTGTGAACGTGAGCGAAAACACGGGTTATGTTGGCTTTGAGGGCATCAGTCGCTTGTTACTTACTGGTATAGACCTGTGACTTGAGGAAGACCCTAAAAGAAAAAGTCTTGGTTTGCAGTTCATGGCGACTTAAGCGTAAGAATAAACATTTCCTAGAATAAATAGCTCATACAGAATGTCTTTTGTGGCATCAGCTGTGTAGCATTTAAACAATTTCAGCTAAAATAGATTGGTTATCATAGATCTGTAGAGCTTCTCGTTAATGGTGATGGTGATGGCAATGCCATCGTGCGTCGGTCGTTTTAGAACAAATACGGACCGATGATGGCGCCATCTCACACCAAAGACATACTTTCGTCGAATTTATTGCCACTTCGTAGACTTCAAGTAAATTGGCATCTTCTCATATCCAATATCCAATTCGACGTTGTAACTTGTCACTTTGTCTTCTAAGCGGCCGGCGTCCACACTATGCCGATCAACATTGTTTATTTACAAATCGATCAACATTTTAACCTGTCCACATAATCTTAGTGTCTATGTGTCACATTACATTACATATATTACACTACTCCGTAGATAAATCTACGAATCTACGAAGTAGAGACCCTGAAAGCACTGTCAACTAAGACCATCGGCTTACGGCTCGCGTACACCTAATCCGTCATCGGCCGAAGTATACTCGGGCGTTGTCAGCCGAAATCGGCCGATCGAACCAAACGTATAGAAAGGAAAGAGAGCGCGTACACCACTGAAAGCGACATCGTCCGATGACGCCCGATAATAAGCGATCAACCGGCATATCCCAACATGTTTGGATTTTTCGGCAGTTGTCCGGTTGATTCTTGCGATGAAATTCATGCAAAAATAAAATGCACGACTGGATCGCACGAACTTGCTCTTATTTAAAATTACTTTGGAATTTAAGATACATTTTATAAATATAAAAAAAGGATTTAATGAGGTAAAAATCTTCAAATGCATGAAATTGCCGTCTGATTTTCAGAAAAGTATGAATTTATGCAAACAAAGTTTAAAAATCCTTTTATTATTAAAATAAACCCCAGACCGGCACCAACCGAGATCGGAAGGAGTGTATGCAGACGAACGTCCGAGACAGTCGTCCGAATAGCTCCGACCCGATATCGGCCGATGATTCGGGTTTAGTGTACGCGAACTGTTAGACATTACAACAGAGAGAGAGAGACACAAATAAAGAAAGAACAACAGAAGAAATACAATAGGCGTTTTTCTTTTTTAGCTCCGAGCGGGGCACTGAACTGTCAAAAAGAACAAGTAACATGTTTAACCCAGAGCGCCCTAGGCGCTCAACTTGCATTTCTTTTTTAGCTCAGAGCTCGAACGGGGCTAGCTCGATGAGCTCGATAGTAAATGACCGAGCAGACCGAGCAAAAAGCTGAGCGCGGCTAACAGCTACATAACTTCATTAAATTTTTTGGAAGGGATGATAGTAAAAGAAAAAAAGAAATATAAAATCAAAACAATGGAAATGGCGGCCGAAGCTGGTTGCTCTCCCAGTGAAAGTAAGGAAAAATAAATATAATTATGAGCAGAGTATAATATTTTTTTTTCGAAGGGGTGAAGTGATGACGTTGTTCTTAATAGAATCTTTAAAAAGATTAAAAAATGTCTGGGTTCACACGAAAATGTTGCTTAAAAGTTCTGTCGCTAAATCGGGGTACAATTTCCTCGGCATGATTTTCGTTTTTTTTGGATTCTTCGCGAGTTTTGCTCGAAGTCTTCCTCATCATCAAAATAAAAAAAAAAACAGATTAAACGCTTCCCTTAAAATAATTTCTTTTTCCATTTTCATTAATCAGAAATTAATTAAAAACAAGTTTTCAAGAATATGAAAACACAAATTTCACAAACAAAGCTGAGAATTTTGACAGTTTATTTGAAAAATGATACAATGACAATTCAGTGCTTAGATGTGTTTCTTAAATAGCTCAGAGCGCTCAGGTCACGCTCAGTTCAGAGCGAGCTCTAAGCACTCAGGCCCCGCTCTGTGCCCTTCTCGGGGCTACAAAAGAAAAACGCCTAATATGGCAATGGCACACGGTTGATATTGAACGGTTCTCCATCCAATTCGATCGATGTTAAGCGATGCTTTCATCCAAGCCTAGGCCGTTGACGTACGTGTCAATTTGACGTCTAAAGTGTCATTTATTTTGAAATAATTTCAGAATTATTTGTGTACTTATTTTTCGACATGAGTGAGGAAGATCCTATTCTTCTCAAAAAAACTTACCGGAAAAAAACACTAAAAATAAACCAAAAAACTATTAAGTTTTTAAAAAGTCAGATTAATACGTTGACCACAGGCAAAACAAATTTGGCAGCTGACTATTGTGTTCATGAACACGTCCAGACTATAATTCAGTCGACACAACTTTGTTTATTTCTAACCATTTGAATCGGTTCGGCTCGACGAAAGTTGATTGGCGCTTTTGAAAAAACGTCTATTCAAAAATATTGACCAGCGATGTTGACGCTGCTTTAAATGACTTTTCAGATAAAACAGCATAGCCGACATGAACTATCAAATTCTTTAAAATAAAATCGGCCTCCTGAAATTTATTTAAAATTTGTTATTTTTATTAAAAAACCAATACTTAGCCTAAATTTATACATAGGTAGATACACTTTAAAATTAAAAGGATATTATTATTCATTCGATTGAGGAAAGTGCGGGCATAAGTGATTCGGAGTTACCGCTTAATCTTCCTCAAGCGTACGAGAGGTGCGATATTATTTCTGCTCGCTTAAATGAATTAAGGGGAATTTACATTATTTTGCATTCGTTCAGTTTTGTGAAAACAACCATTCAACATGGAATTAATGGTATTTTTGTTGTTACGTCGAGACTTATCTTGTTGGGACCGTCTGAATGAAAACTGTCTGGCCCTTTTGTACTACGAGTATTATCTTTTTATTTTATCTTAATGGAAAAAAAACCTTCAGGTAAACAAAAAAAAAAAATAATTCACGGGTGTTTAAAGCCAACAAAAGATTTTTGATCATATACCTTGTTGGATTAATTTATTTTGTAAAATACATAGTTATTGCTTTTTTTTTGACAGGACGGATTTTGTTGTTAGTTCAAAAAGCAAAAGGTTATAGATTACACTAAAAGTTATGAAGCAAAATGTTAGGTATTTCATTTCATTTTCATCTCTTTATTACAAAGAATTTTTTACAATGGGCTGTGAGCCTTAAAAAGAAGTAGACGTTAATAAAAAAAAATATTTATAAAAGCAATTATAATTTTATGTTTGTACACTGCCAAGTATCTGAATAAGGCCGCATCAAACTGTAGCATAGGGCAAACTATTCCACTGCCTGACAACACCAAGAAAAACCTCACGTTCTGAGTTCCTGCACGTAAATCTCGGTTGCAGCGACATGATTTTAGAATAAAAAAGGCTTGTACATTTATAGGTTAGAATTTAACAGAGGCTTTGCTTGAGCGAAAAGAAGTTTTACTTCTACCGCAGGTTCCCCCTATCAGTAACCCAGCTGGAGATTTAGACAATTAAGAAAACTTTTAGATTAGGATTGTCGTTCCTAGTTCGAGGTAAGGCGAACAAAGACAAAAAGGAAGCACACTAAATTGTTGGTTACTACTTCGACCAACTTCTTGGCGTGTGTATCCTAAGGGTTGGCAGGCCCTGAGTTTTGCAGTAACTCATCTGAAAGTGACCTCGGTTGCGAAGCTCCACCGGAAGCTATATTCTGGTACCATGAGAGATAGTGCCCAGAAGATTGAGGACTGTTGCGTCTTGGACACTTGGCTCGTGCCCTCTAATCTATCTATGTTCGTGATAGTGAGGTTGAGGGCTGTTGCGCTTGCTTGGCCCATGCCTACCCCTCTTTCTTCTAACTATCTATGAGGTAGGCCCTCTTTTGGGAGTATCGTGGTAGCGTAGTTTATTTCGAATGCGGAGACACATGGTTTTCAAGCTTGCTTGAATTCAAGAAGTGTAAGATAGACCCACCTCCAAGCAAGAGGTGAGCACATGCTGCAACATGTCACAACTTTGCTACCGAGATGGATTCGGCTATGTCGAGGTTAATGGCCAGGACCCAATCTGACTCCGATGTGGGTAGGCCCACCGTGGAATTGAGTCATAAACGACAGATGCCCACGTAAAACACAAGACAGTTCTACCGCGGGTACGTCAGTACACACAACCTCATAAAGATTGATTGATAAATGATTTAAGGGCATTTTATAGATATGTACAGATCACAACCAAGAAAGGTTTTTGTGGAGCTTGAAATATGGTCATATCATAGGTTATAATCGGAAGGATCAATTATTTCGCTAATCTAAGCCGAACATGCTGAGGAGTAAAATACTTTGATATGCAGAGACTTCGTAGTTAAAATTTTAACTGATGCTTATTGTAGGGGTTTAGAAGTCAGTGGAAGTAGAAAAGATCTCTATTGAAATCTACTCGGTGGCCATAATGTTTGACAATCCAAGAGTTCGATTCCTTAAGTATCTTGCACTGCAAGATACTAGATACTTAATGTGTAAATCAAGTGGTAAAAAGTCCAAAAAGGGCTCAAGGTATCAGTTGGGCATTTTCTTAGAGCCCATGTGGTGCCAACATTAGCAGGTCTGTTCAGTTTATCGATAGTACATGTTTTGGGTAGTGCGGGCCACCATACAATCAAACCGTTGCACCACGGCTGTGGATGTCCACAAACACATCCTAGATTGAGGACCCCTTTTTTACCAAAGGTTTTACTACAGGAGGCGTAAAACCCTTTTTTTTAATATTCAGTTTCCAGTTCAACTCAGGGTCTATAATAACACCTAAATATTTGGCACTGAAGGAGGGCAAGAGTGTTTGGCCGTTGAGTCGAAGTAGGGTCTGTATCTTAGTTTTGCATGTAAATATTACTAAATTTCCTTAAAGTAATTTCTGTGATTTCACTTAACACATCAGGGGGAATTTTTCAGAGACTAGTAGTACCAAGTCATCTGCATACGCAACAGCCTTTACATCTTTCCAACTTAACGAGAATTTTATTCATGACTAAACAGGCATAGAAGAGGGGATATAGCCCTGGGGTATTCCTCTATTAACGTACTTGGTCAAGTTTATATTCTCATACCATACCTAGAATCATTCATCCTCTGAGCATGAATATGATTTCCTCCCTGATGTATTCTTCTACACCAAACTCGATGAGTGTTTCCAGAATGGACTTGGTAACGACGTTGTTGATGTATATCTATCCTGTAAGTCTTTGAAATGATTAAAGCAAAATGTGCACTTTTTTTTTATTATCAAGAATTTGTTTTTTATTCATAGAACTTTGAGATAGAGAATTCTTAATCCAAAACTCTATTAGAGTCAGAGAAGTAAGGTCCCAATGTTATGAAGCCTGCCATCAATGATCGGCAGCATGACTTTCATAGAAATAGCTCCACTGTTGATCTGATGGTATATCTCTCCGAACTGTGGCACAAATCTTTACATCGTTTTGAATGTTTTATATCTCAAAAGCGTGTGATAGAGTTTGGCATTGAACTTTCTTATCGGAAATGCGTGCATTTGGTATTGTTGAATCTTTTCTTCGCTGGATTAGAAATTACCTTTCCAACAGCTAAATATAAGTCGTATTGGACGGTTTTTAGTCTGTTATTCATAAAATAAAAAGGTGCCACAGGGTTTTGTTTTGTCTCCGAATCTCTTTCTCATATTCATCAATCATCTTTTGTTTAAAACTTCTTATCCAAGAAATTGTTTTGCTGATGGCAGTACTCGCAGCTTTTCGTAATCATTTCCAGATGCATGTCACTATTCTTGGGAAGAAGGTCTAAAACTGTAGCATTTGATTAGCGCACTAAATTTTGATCCGGATAGCATTGTCAAATGGGGAGCCATATAAACCGCGTAGAATTTAATGCTACATAAACTCAATGATGTCTTCTGTCGTTAAAGTAGAACCCAAATCCAAATTCACGGGCGACACTAGTATTTAGGAAGCCAAAAGGAATGCAGTTCTCGGTTTGTGCATCACAAAACACCTTATGTGGAAAGATAAAATATTGCAAGTCGCCAAAAACACTGCTATGTTTTTTGATTTCCTTCGACAACGTAAGAAATTTGTAACGCCTTTTGATCTGGCTTCAATCTTTAAAGTTTATTTTCGTTTAAAGCATACAATTCCTACATTTGTGTCATATTCTAAATTATCATGAACGGCGCTTGATGTTTAATGATCGCAATTTATAGTTGTCTCATTCATTTAAATAGAGATATCTCTTTCTCATTATGACATAAGATATTTTTTTTTTTTTTTTTTTTTTTTTTTAATCTACACACGCTCAAGGGAATATGATTACCCTTTAAATGTTTTACCACAGCGTGGGCGTGAAGTTACGGAAGAGAAAGAAGGATAGGAAAGATGTGTGGCACGATGTTCTGAGACTGAAGGTGGTTGTCTCAGATTTTTTATCTCCAGGGATGGCGGCTGAACTAAAGCGGAGAATTGCCGTGTCTTATTTCTATGTCCCTTATAATTCGCATTATTTTATTCGTTTTTCATCCTTGTTGGGCATACTAGTTTAACTCAATCACATGTTGTTAGTGTTATGCCTAAACAACATGTAATGAGTAAACCAGCAACCCATTGATGACAATTTATAGAAGGTTTTAATGGAATTAAAGACGACATAGACGACGGCAGGGATCGAACCTGTGATATTGAGGTTGACAGGCGAGCACACAACCATCGCGCCACGGACACCCCCAATATAATTGGATCCTCGTGTTTCTTTGAGTTCCTCTTTTGTACTTGTTCGCTAAGAATGAATTTTAGTTTTTTGCATTTATAAATAAATTTAATAAGCCGTTTGCACCCATTGTTGAAAAGAAGATCAGGTCTTAGCCAACCGGCAAAGATATTGATCTGCAAGCAGCTCCTGCGACCAGTGATCAGTTTTTCCTTCCCAATATGGTTTTCTATCTCGAAGACAGCTAGAAGGAACTTCAAGTATTCGAAAGGAAGATACTGAGGATCTGCACTGGACTCTAATTCGACCGTCAATGATGTAAAGACTACAAGAACCAGCATCCCTATACAGAAGCGAATTTAATCGCACTGGACAAATATCTAGTTCATTCAACAAAGAAACTAATGGGGAACATCATCGACCACCCGAATCAGCTTATGAGAAGGATGACCACAGAACTACGGCATCCGGAACCGAGGTACCTCAGTGTGATGGAAACTCTGGATGACAACGTAATCATGGACAACGAGGACGTAGTCTCGTTCTACGCTGACATTGAGTCAGCCTATCACCGCGGCCAAAGCGCCATCACTGCCACAACGCACAACAATCACCTCTGACAACCGGGAATGAACACCCTGAGGGCAATACAGTCAACCGGCCTTTTAAATTTTAATTTTTTCGTCATGTAAATTTTATATAAAAATAATTTAAACTTAAATCACTGCATATAGTTAGGCCCCCTTTGAGCCAACGAATGTAAATTTTCACACTTATGTAGGATCCTTTTAGTTCCAAGCCAAATTGCAAATAGTATCTTCAATAAAACAAAATTGAATTGAACTGAGTTTCTATTAAGATAGAATTCAGAGCAGGGCTTTAAAAATGAGAGGTGATAGAACTATAACAGAAACATTTGACAAAATTTTCTATTAGAAACATCATATAACTCAAAAACTTCTGTGAACATCCAAACTAGTATAAATAAGTCAAAGACCGACATTAGAGTGGCTCTTGCAATAAGCAATGTGTGAACACAGAAAACACGTATTAGTTATCCTCTGGCAATTCACTACCGCCAATTAAGTATATAAGATGGAACACACATACTACATACATATGAAACTTTGAGACCCTAATCATGGCCATCAACACTCCACACCAGCTAGATACAGCCTCCATCGTTTGTAACACATGGTTTAGAATTTTGATGGGCTGTATGGATTTAACCACGTGGATTCCTTACCAACATCCTCAATTTTATAGGTACGAAGTAGTGTTCGCAGATGGGTTTTATTTTCAAATTTCCTTATTTAAAAAAAAATCCCCCAAAGCCAAAACACAACATTCTTCAAATCAAAATGAATCGGTTAATATTGGGTGCGCCATAATCTGAGCACTGCGACCTTGAGAAAGCAGATGGTTGGGAACAACGCATTTTCTTTGAAATCTATCGTATCTATTTGCAACCATGCACATTAGAAAGTAAACCCATCTAGCAACACTGTTTATGGTTCAAAGTTTTCGAACATCCTCGTCCTTGATGCTAACTTTGTTATTAGAAGGAGCGAGCTTCTTACTTACAAAAGCGCTAAACAAATTCATCCTGGGAGAATTGCAATTTCCAACTTTTACCTTGAAATATATATTTTCAGCGGGTGGGATACTTTCTTCGGCGGTTTTTCATTTAGTTTCATTCTTCCCGGGTATGCCACTCTCTGATGCACATAAAAACTATTATCAAACTTCTATGAGTTGTTCTGTTTTGCATATGAAATTTGTTTTGCTCGCTCGTTGGTGTGTTTGGCTCGAAACTGTAACTCAAGGCTAAACTGCTGGTCTACGAAGTTCCAACCAACCTTGGACTATAGAAGGAAACTGTAGTATCTTCTTATATGTTTTTTTTTCTAGTTTTTATTTCAGTAAAGTAGTTTATTGTCGAACACATTTCACCTGCGTAATTCCTATTTACTGTCAAACCCACACTATAAAAGAATACAGCGCACATCCTTGCTTTACTATTATTTCGCTAATAAAGTCTAAAAATAAAATGGGAAGTGTTGGTCCACCGCTCTTGTTCAGAAGGAGCTGCAGAAAATTCGTTTTTGAATAATCCAAGCTTGGAGCTATAAATTATAAGTCAAGAGCAGGTGCTTGAAATTGAGGACTGGATAGTGGGAGAATATTAAAATTATTATCATTCGAAAGAGTTTCGTCAAGAGGAGAGTGTGAAAAGAGGATTTTTTTTGCATTTTGGTTAGGTCTGGCATGTCGCTCTACATGACAATTCGGGCTCGCCGTTCAGGTTGATGGTCTGGCCAAAGTCCCAAATCCACCCCAAACAGTGTCTTATTCTGTATGCATTGCAATTGGGTAGATCTCTTGTAGATAGTTTGGCAATTTTGCTTGTTGATGAACCCGATTCATTTCGAAATTGGCCTTGTCGCTCGATATTAATTTTGGACCGTTAAATGCGCGAAAGGCGCCAAAATTTGCTCGAGCAGAAGACCCATCTTCATAAAACAATTTAATCATTTCCACATATTGTTGAACGTTATAATTCTCCATGTTGAAATGATAGCCAATTTGACAGATATAACTTCAACAATATTACCGAGATTAGATGTCAAAATTCTGATACTCATTTTTGAAAATTCACTGTGTAAGATAAAAGTCAAGATGCCGTTTATGCCACAATGTTCATTCTTGTCTTGTTGAACTTCAACCAACTCTATAACGATACAATTAGCACTATTTATAGCTCTACAGTTCGGCCATCCTATCTCTGATCTTGTCCTCAGGATCAACCACAGTATCAGGTTCATCATCATCGTCATCTTCTTCTCCTGCATTCTCGAATGGGTCTTCCGGGAGCTGATACCATCGCTTCATCTTATCTGAAGACATGGCTGTACAGAATGAATCTTCGCTGATTACGTTGCATCCCAGGAATGTCTTTAACCACAAACCGATTATTTGGGAGAATCCTGGTGACAATGTAAGGCCGGCTCCAGCTTCTGCGATGTACCTGTGGCACCTTGTTCATTTTCAATTAATATCAAATCATTTACCTCATATTTGGATGGCTTAAAGTGCTTCTGGTTAAAGGACCTCTTCTGAACCAGCTGACTTATTGTGCAGGGCCAAATTCCTTCTTTCTTCTAACTCTCCCTTCTCAGCCATTGATTTTTGTCCAAGCTCCATCAACAGTTTGGTACACAGAATATCTCTGTAGTGTATGGAAACAGCAATTCATGTGGACTTGCCCTAAACGTGGAATTCTTAGCTGTGTTACTCGTAGGCCCCATTGAATCGATCCTAAGTGGCAAGTTCAATTCTTATTCTTTTCATTAGAAAGAACACACTTAAATGATGAGAGAATCGTGTGGTTGCAGAGTTCCACTTGATCGTTTGCCCTTGGTGTTCGCACGGAATTCTTCACGTGCTGAATATCATTTTTGTCGTAATACTGTTCCTGTTCCTCGGTCAGTAACAGTTTTTCGGGGAACACCAAAACACCCCGTAACTTCGGTCAAATCATTTAGAACGCCACAAATGTTTGTCGTCTTTACAGCACGCAGTACTGAATATTTCGTGAAGGTGTCCACAATTGTAAGCACGTACCTGGTCCCACCTTTTCCGATGCGAAAGGGCCGCAGGTGATCTAGATGTATGTGTCAAAGGGCAGTACAACTCTATAAATTAAAGCTCCCTTGCGTTAAGCATATATCCCCTCATCTCGGGAAACTAATACGTCTTTCTTAGCTTCAAGAGTGTCTTCTCGTCCGCGAGGTGCCCCACATCGTCATGGCAGAACTTCAATACTCGCTATCTAACTGCCTTTGGAACTGCCCACTTGTCTTCACCCTTCACCAATCGGAATAAGCGGCATTCCTTGACTCGGTAGTCTTTCTTTAGTTTTGCTTTTGCGGTCATTATCTCAGCGAACTGTAATGTGATGATTTTGGACCGTAACTTGCTGTCTTGCCACTGCATTGTGCCTAGCCAGTCATCCTCGGCAATGTTGACATTCAACACAAAAGAAGATGCTTCGTCTGGAACTTCTTTGTCTTCATTTGTTTGTCGATGCTATAAGCCGACATATGCCACTTTTGTGCCTGGTTGATGAACGGCCTCGAACGAGAATTCTTGGAGCTTTAGCCACCAGCGCATTACTCTGGGAAGGATATTTTGCTTGTTGCTAGTTGCCCCAATCGCCTCGCATTCTGTTACGACATTAAAATACTTACCTGGCGTAGAGGCTACCGTGATCATCAAGGTGGTTCCCCCAAAGTGAGATCTGGAAATTGCACTAGGGTCGGATTGACCTTCGCGATTGTTTCTAATGTGAATAACTCGTTCGTGTAATTTTTGGTAGCCGGGAATGGCGTTCGCGCAAATCCCTTAGGCCTAGATTACGAAATTTGAAATTTCTAGGGGGGTGAATATCCCACTTCTGATTTTGTAAAATAAAAGTCAACGTGCCGTTTATGCCACAATGAGATGTTTATTCTTGTCTTGTTGAACTTCAACTAACTCTATAACAATACAATTTGCGCTATTTATATCTCTATAGAAGTATGATAAATATTTTAACTTAAGGAGCATATTCCCCACTGAAGGAGAAAACATAAGACCCATATTGAATTTTGCACTAAGTGGGACATAAATAGGTAGGAAGGTTGAAATGGCGACCACTGATACTCTAGCCCTGTGGCGCAATTACCGCTGAAGTGCGGCGTTTTGATTCGATTACTTATTTGAAACTCCGGATGGAATTGATATGGGGAGTTATTCTCTTATTCTTATGGATTCGTCCAGTTTGTATTGATTTAAAAAAGGAAGGATGTAGTAGATTTTGATGTATCTTGTAGTGCATATACAATTCCAACAGTATATTCTGTTTTTATTACTGGGCATTGACTCCAGATTCAAGGTGCACTTCACAATGACCAGTCTATTTTTAAATTCACTACACTCGCATTTCATTGATGGCCATGAGAATCAACCTTATGTGCTGCACAGACTACCTTATAGTATTTCCAATGTCACTGACGTTTCAGATTACTTTTACTCTGGACAAATGTATCTTCCTACTTACTAGGTTCAATGCACTGCATAGTGTTTATGACTGAATGTATTTGGATACATTTGTGCATTGTGAAAGGGACATGCATATTGGCTATTAATTTGATGACATAGCAAGTATACTGCCCGATATTTAGAGTATAGAATAAATATTGTATGTATGTTTAATGAGAATATATGTTAAGTTAAGTTCTTAGTAACAGGGACGCTGCAAAAGTAGAGCGACATCGACAGCAAACGATGCCATTTTTCTTGCCGCTCTTTTGACATTTCTCTTCATTAAGCTTTGCCATTTCATAATGGAAAGATATACGAGCCAACAGCGAGTCGAAATTATTAAAATTTACTACCGAAATTTGGAGTCAGCCGCCTCAACGTTAAAAAGAGCGCTACGTCCAATTTATGGTCGTCATAATCATCCTAGCAGATCAACAATTGGAGAACGTGTTATCTCACGAAATGGTCCAGTCGCTTGGCCGCCTCGGTTGTGCGATTTGACGCCGTTAGACTATTTCGTCTATAGACGTCAAGTCTATGGTCTATGCCAACAAGCCAGCTACGATTGATGAACTTCGTACGAATATCGAACCTGAAGTTGCAGCAGTATCGGCCGATTTATGCTTGAAAACCGTCGAAAATTGGGTTCAGCATCTGGACTTCTGCAAGCGTGCCCGAGGTGGCCATGTAATAGAAATCGAGTTCCATACATAAGGCATCGAACGTACTTTCACAGGAATAAAGAATTTCATTGATATCCAAAACCGTTTTTGTTTTATTTAAAAAAAAAACTTTTGTAGCGCTCTTATTGAAAAACCCGATAAAATGTGTTGTATAAATAGCCTAAGTTTTGTTAAATAAAGTGACTTTCGATTTGAGAGTTAAAAGTAGAACATCGGCTCTTTAGCCTTCTTTCGTTTTTTAGGATAATCAAACAGATCGGCTCTTTAGACAACATACATTTCGGCTTGGGGAAGCCTATATATAATATCCCCCATAGATTAGTAGGTGAGGTAGGTTATTCCCCAAGCCGGGATCATTACAGTCTTATTGTGTATCAACTTTTCCTTGATCATCTAAAAAACGGATCACTCTCACAGCTGGACCATCGCACTCATCCAAAACCATCTACACTGTGCCTAACAAGAAAACTTGTTCCCTGGTGCTGAAGCAGCAACTACTCTTATCGTATCTCTTATCTTATCTGCACTATAAACTTCCATCAAACCCGCTAGCTCACGGTCTAGGTAATCAAGAGGACCGAGGTCTAATTTCTGCCAGAGCAGGGCATTTGCAGAAGAAATAGAGGGCGTCTCCTTTTTTGATGATTCCCATAGCGGCGACAATGAGTGCTGTGAGGAGTGCATAGCTTCGCCAAATGAGTCAACTCTTACACCTGCTGTTTGATTCATTAGGAAAAATATATAAAATATTTCCCTTCAGAATTCTTTCCGCAAGCGAGCCATAAAGGCTTGATTCTTGCCTGTCCAGGTCGGCTGAACGTTGATTGCCATCAATGCCATCATAGTGGCGTTACATAGATAAGAGTGACATTGTGGTTAATATTCAGGCTCTCAAGTTGATTCCGGTAACTCTGGAGCAATTTGGAGGATGATATATCAGAATTAGTAACTGTCTGTGATAATAGCGTATTCCGGTTCTGGTTGGGTTCTTCTTTGAGTACCTTGCATCTTCAGTAATTCATCTTGAAAAACACCAGAAAGTCGGGTAGCCGAAAAGACCTTGATATGGAAACTTAGAGCGGTAAGGAATTTGTGGAAATGATTTAATAATTGTATGAAAGAAGATCTTCTGTTCAAGCAATATTTTTGACGCTTTGTCCATTCTACGGTCGCCATAACCGTCCTTCCGAGAGGATTTTTGTGCAGCTTGGTAAATAATTTCGAATCGACCGAATAAGTGAGGTCCGCATATGAACTTCTGGGCTCGTCAAATCCACCAAATTTCAATCAAGAGAAAGTCAAGTTGACTACTCGTAGTGCCCATATTTAGTGTTTTGGCCTCAGAGATCGTCCGATTTGACCCTGTAAGACTTCTTCTTGTAAAGTTTTCTTAAGTCACAGGCGGTCTTCCATCGGTTGCGATCCCTCGCGAGCTCCCTCCAGTCGTCGAGACCAAGCGCTCTTTGTATTCCCCATCGTCGTCTCGAACTTGAGGCCTGGGATTCTCTTGGCTGGAGCGTTGCTGTCAATTCGGTATATGTGACCCAGCCAGTGAAGTCGACGTCTTTTGGCCCTTTGGACTACATTTACATCTTGTTACAGCTCGTATGATTTACGATTGAGTCTTCTCCTCCATTCGCTCTCTTCGCATACAGGACCAAATATCTGCCGAAGAATTTTTCTCTCGAAAGTATCCAGTATCAATTCCCCTTGTTTACTTATCGTCAGTACTCGGCGTCGTAGATTAGAACTGGTAAGATTAGTGTTTTACAAAGCGTGCACTTTGTCTTTGGAGAGAGGAGTTTGGACCCATTTCCATTTGCTTGGCCAAACCGAAGTAGCAGCGATTCGCTAGGGTAATTGTACGTCCGATTTCCCCTAAGGTGTCGTTCGTGAAATTGATGTTCGTTCCGAGGTAGATGAACTCCTTGACTACCTCAAAATTACTGCTACCAACAGTGACGTTTTGTCCTAGGCGATGGACCGCTGATGCTTTGTTTGTTGATAGCATAAGCTATGTTTCGTCCTCATTCACTTTAAGACCAACGCTTTTTGCCTGTTCATCAATAGCTTTGAATGATGTCCCTAGGAATAAGTAGGCTTAAGCCTCGTTTAAAGTTAATTTCACACAACTTTTTCATTAAAAGTGCAAAAATCGATGGTAAATAGAACCTGCAGCAGATGGAACTAATCAATTGGCTTCGTTAGCGTAATGTTAAGAACTTAGAATACTGATTAAATTGACGGTAGGGTCGCCCCCCATCAGACGACATCATTCAAAATAAGCATAATCATAATACATAAGTTCCCCCAAAAATTTGTCTTGTGGTCAGGAATCTTTCCATGAAATAGCTTTATAAATTCAGCCTATAAACTTGGTGCACAGGGGGTAGTACACTCAATTGGGTGTTTTTTGTTCTCATTCAAAGAACAAAATTTAGCTCATTTTCCCATCCACAATTGTTGGCAGATTTATATTTTTATTCTTGCCTCAGAACTCCTGGCTGCTAATCTGTCTGCCTATGCTTCAGATGTTTCTTATAGCATTTAATATCCCTCCCAAATCCATTTTGTTGGGTAATTGATATCGCCACAGCTTGTTTTGTTTAAGGATGCGGGTTCCATGGAAATCTACCAACAAAATGTTCTCTCTTACAAAAACACTTTACTAATCGACATTTTTGTAGCAGACTGTAGAATGAGGGGTTCTCGTGAGCTTTCAGACATCAAAATGCTGTTGCTTCTTCGTCTGTGTAAAATTTTACTACAAATTATATATATTTTTCTTTCCTGCAATATCCTCCACAAAGAATAAAGGAAAAACAGGATGGTGTGTTGCAGAAAAAGAAATTGGGGATATTCACAAATACTCGTACATTCTTTTAGAAAAAACATGTTTCAGGTTTTGGAGGAAGAAAAAAAGTTTTGTCTTTCTGACGATTACTAAAAATCACATAATTGGGTTGTGCTATAAAGAGAACGTGCTTATAATATCAGTTTGTGTGATACACGTATTTATTCTATTTCGGAAAGACACCTGGAAGCACTCGGAAATCTGGAGTTGGATTGCTGCTTTCCAAAACAGCTCTCAAAAGCTTAATTTCCTGGGAGCCTTTAGCTGACAGGATCCTGAAAGCTAGATTCCGGACTAGAGTTCGTCGGTCGTGTCACCATCATACAGTGTTACGCCCCTACTCTGCTCTCTTCTGACGAAGAGAAGGAGGCCTTTTATAAACGGTTGAGTGCTGTTTATGATAGCACACCACCAGGAGATATCATAATGCTGATGGGAAGACTTGAATGCCAAGATTGGCAATGGCATGACCATGTTTGAGCATAAGTCGTGCCAAAAAGTCAGTTAAGTGTCGACTGATTCGCAACCAACTTCCAACCAAATTGACCATTTCATGATCAGTCGACTTTTTCGAAGTAGTCTACAGGAAGTCCGTAACAGAAGAGGTGCAGACATGGGAATGTCACGGGACCACCGTCTCATGGTTTCTACCGTTAGATTACGTACAGCTGCAGTTCGGAGATCCCAAGAAAACACTCGAATGCCCAAGTTTAATACAGATAGACTAAATGTTCCCACAGTCCGCCTTGGCCAACTATCGAAGAAAGAAAACACCTTAAATCTTTCATCGCAGCTACTCCAGCAACAGGGGGAAACGAGCTACAGTCTACGTATCGTATAAAGATGGGAGAAGTTCACCGTAATGTGCAACGTGATGAGCGTAACTACATATGTACATCAATAACGCATTGCCTACAGAAGCAGAAGAAGCCGCTAGTAGAAGTAGGTGTGACAGTTAAACCGTCTACAGGATTATCAAAGAGCTCACTGGTGTCCAGAGCTGTTAACAACACCTTGTTAAAGACACAAACGGATCTCTGCTAGTTTCGGATGAGGACCAGCACAAGAGGTGAAAGGAACAATTTTCTGCAGTTTTAAATCGCATTTTTGCTAGCGAAGTGAACCCTATGCCCAATGAGCCGTCCGAAATAATATTCTTCCGAATAGACACCTTACTACCCAGTAAAGAAGAAATCATTACCGCCATCAAAGCACTGCAGAACTACAAAGCGTTTTGAGTTGACGGTATTCCTGCAGAGATCTTACGAGCAGCCCCAACAACATCGTGCGAGCTACTGCACACTATTATTAGGAGAGCTTGGAAAACGGTGGAGAAAAGGAATAATTGCCAAGTTCCCGATTTCACACAGTGCGAAAACTGGAGAGGAATACGCGTTCTGCCTGCAGTAGCAGTAGCCAAGATAATAGCACGCAGCTTTGTCAAATGGAAATGGCGAAATAGAGGAATTCAGTGGACTCTGCAATCTCACCTCAAACATCTGGACTACGCGGGCGTACCACGCGGATGTATGCTTAGATACTTTCTTATAGGATCATGTATCTCCATCAAATGACAACAAGGTTGTAGAGAGAAGCAGAAATCCTTGGACTAAAGATCAACTCGGCAAAAACTGAAAGGATCGGCCTTGGAACTCCCTCATCAATCCAAGTAAATATTTCTGGACAACTGGTAGAGATGGTAGATGATTTCCAATATCTTGGGAGTTTTGTGATCGGAATGCTTTCCAAAATATGGAGAAACAACTCTTTTAGCTTAGAGACCAGGCTACGATTGTTCTGAATCCGCGCTGTTTTACGGGTGGAGCACTTGAAGATCCACAGACATTGCCACAAGAAAGCTGCAAACGTTCTTTAATAGATGTCTTCGAAACATCAGGATTTTCTGGCCAACCGTATCTCCAATGCAGAAATTAATGCGACAACAGGTCAGGAACTCATGCTAGGTGCCCTGCCCACCGGAGTCTACCGAGCTTAATTTTTGTCCCGATATCAGCTTCAAGGTAGATTGCGTACAATTCATGATTGTACCGTCTTCGGAATCGCCCTTCCTCACATACCATCATCATCGGCTCGACAACCGGGTTCCGGTCCTGGCCTCCTTCAACAAGTCTCTCCACCTATCCCGGTCTCTAGCCGACGCCATCCAGTTGCGCACCCCAAGGCTTCGGGCGTCCTGGTCTACGCCATCTCTCCAGCGCAAGCATGGTCTACCACGCTGTCGTCTACCATAGAATGTACCACAAAGAACTTTCCGAGCAGGTTCCTCTTCGCTCATGCGAGCTAGGTGCCCTGCCCACCGGAGTCTACCGAGCTTAATTTTTGTCACGATATCTGCTTCAAGGTAGATTGCGTACAGTTCATGATTGTACCGTCTCCGGAATCGTCCTTCCTCACATATAGGGCCAACAATTCTCCTTAAGACTTTTCTCTCGAACGCAGCTAAGAGGTCGGAGTGCCTTTTACTAAGCACCCAGGTCTCGGATACATATCTGAGTACTGTACAGCAGCAGTTTTGAAGTTATGGTGAGATTTCTGGATTTGAAGAGCTTTGACAGACTATAGTAGGCTCTGTTGGATTTGAGAAGCCGCCCGCGTATTTCTTCTTCTATATTGTTATCGGCTGCTTCTATTGAACCAAGGTATTTAGAGCATTGCATCACTTCAAATTCGTGCTCCGCTACCTCGATTGTTTGACCAACTGTTCCTCTCGCATTCGACGCACGCCACCATGTACTTTGTTTTACCTTCACTAATGTGCAGCCCCAGATTTTGTGCCGTCTGCTCGATCTGGATGAAGGAATCGTGTACAGCTTGTTCGGTTCTTCCGATGATGTCAATGTCGTCTGCGTAAGCTAGTAACTGGCTGGACCTGTTGACGATGGTTCCTCTTGTTGCCGTGCCAGAGTCACGGATTGCTTCCTCCAACGCCAGGTTGAAGAGGAGGCAGGCCAAACCGTCCCCTTGTCGGAGTCCATTAAAGATGTTGATTGGTCTGGATAGCAATCCGGCTATTTTTATTTGGCTTGTTACGTTGGTCATGGTCAACCTACATATTCGTGTCAATTTATTTGGGATGCCGAATTCTCTCATGGCCTTGTAAAGTTCTACCCTGGCTATGCTATCATAGGCGGCCTTAAAGTCTATAAACAGATGGTATGTTGGAATGTTAAATTCTACACATTTTTCCATCGCCTGCCTAAGGGTAAAGATCTGATCAGTTGTTGATTTGCCTGGAATGAAACCACACTGATATTGTCCGATGACGGTTTTAGCGTATGGGGTTATCCGGCCTTGTAGGATAGAGCTGTCTAAGTTATAGGCGGTACTCAACAACGTGATACCTCTATAATTGGTGCACGTTGTGACATCTCCCTTCTTATGTATGGGGCATATTATGCCTTTTCGCCAGTCTTCTGGCATTTCTTCCTGCTCCCATACGTGCACTATAATATCATGAATTGCTTGACGTAAGGCTGGCCCGCCGTGATGAAATAATTCGGCTGGTATGCCATCGGCTCCCGGGGATTTGTTCTGTTTAAGCAGGCCTATAGCCTTCTCAACCTCTTCTATGCTTGGTGGCGGCAACATAGGGTATTCTTCTTGAAGTAGTGGAGCCTCCACTTCTGCAGTGAGCTGACCATTTAGCAATTCATTGAAGTACACTTCCCATCGCTCCAGTATGCTTTCAGGATCAGTGATCAGATTTCCCTCTCCATCCTTGCAGTATGTGCAGCGTGGTGTGTACTGCGTCATGTTTCGGACGGATTGGTAGAACTTCCGCGCCTGGTGCGGACCTCGCTCTCGGCTGTTTTCTATTTCACAGACTAGGTTCTTCTCCCAGGCTGATTTCTTTTGTCTGTGAAGCCGTTTTTCTGTTCTTCTGAGCTCTTTATATTCCTCTTCGCGTGCCCGCGTTCTATGAGATTGTTGCATTGCTCGGTACGCAACATTCTTACGTTCAGTCGCTAGCTTACATTCATCATCAAACCAGTCGTTCCGATTTTTACGACTGCTGCCTAAGATGGAGTTGGCAGTACTAATGACAGTATTTTTAAGACGTGTCCACTTTTCATTTACGCCCAGCATACTGGCTCCAGGACTTACTCTCCCTAAGTCAGGTGTTTCTAGGGCGAGTCCTAACGCATTACCAAAGGTGTTACTGGTGTTTTCATTGCGCAGGGCAGCCGTGTTGATTCGAACCTGATCGGCGGATGCAATGCGTCTTCGCAAGGCAATCCGCCCTCGGAAAACCATACCAACAAGATAGTGATCCGAGTCGATATTGGCACCTCGGTACGTTCGTATTCGTACCGTCATCAAGTTCGAGTAGTGGCGACGGTCTATCAACACGTGGTCTATTTGGTTACGAGTGACTCCATCAGGTGATACCCAGGTGGCTTTGTAGATATCTTTATGCGGATACCTGGTACTCGCAACGACCATGTTTTTCGATGCTGCCAATTCTAAGACTCGAAGTCCATTGTCATTAGTGTTCTCATGCAAACTATCCCCAAGGATGATTTTAACCTCATACCTTGGACAGGCATTGAGGGCCCTCTCGACTTGTTCGTTAATGAGGCTGATGTTCGTAAATTTTCCTCGCACGCGAAGGGTGCATAGCCTTTCGCTTATAGCGTTAAAGCCGATAATAGTAGACTTCATTTTTTCGCTGACTAGGAAGCCTACCCCGAGCACATGGTGTTTTGTATGACAGCTGTAGTATATATCATATTCTTTCTTCTGTAAAACACCATTCCCTGTCCATCTGATTTCTTGCAGAGCTGTTCTGTCAGCTTTATACTTTGACAGGGCATCAGCTAGCTGCTGAGCAGCTCGAGCTCTATAGAGCGATCGTACGTTCCATAAGAAAATTCGTAAATCGTTTTTCCGTTTTCGTTGCGTTGGTTGTCGTCGTGAGATCAGTCCGTTTCCGAGGCTTGTTGTTGGTTTCGTAATTCTTTTAGTTTTACGGGACAGGGAATTAACCTGTCGCCAATCTGACGAAGCAGCCTGATCATACTAGCCAAACCTTTTTAAAAGGCTTGTTTCTATGATCACACTTCCACCAGTCCCGAATAGTTACGACACGTGCATGTTTTCGTATGCTACATGTTATTCCCCCTATTCGTCCGATGGCAGACCGCCATCATTCAATACAAGGAACTAAATAATGGACGGATTTAAGCATGATACCTACAAACTAAATGCTTCGTTTTCGTATCCGACTCTCTTTCTCATTTTCGTTTATGATCTTCAGTCTGAAACTTCTAATCCATTAAATTGTTTTTTGGAAGATAGATACTCGTATATTCGTTTGGAGATGATTTATACCTCAATTCAATTTTTTTCAATTCAATTTTTATTATTATTTACAAGCTTTAAGATAAAATATATTACATGAACAACAAATAAAAAACATTCTATAGTTGAGAACTAGTATCGAATGTAGTGAGTCATAAGGACTAATTTAACAATGCAAGTTTTAAAAATTTTGTTTATAATAAGCTTTGATTGGGGTAAAGAAATAGAAGTTAAGATTTAACTAATTAAACATTAATTCATTATCTTTAAAAGAATATAAAACAGTTAAGGATTTGATATGATTATTAAAATTTAAAGTTTAAGTAATAATTCGCATTAATAATTTAATTTCATTGTGATCAAAATTAAACAGCCATTTTTTTAATTCAATGTTAAAAGAAAAGGATTTATTTATACCTCTGTGCTTTGGATGTAGAACTTCAAAAGCCACATATAAGCTCATTAAATTCTGATCTAGCATCCTTTATTCTGTTAAGACTATAGCTACATAGATGTACAAATGCAGCTGAGAGAACAG
The DNA here is from genome assembly GCA_963931855.1 of Philhelius festivus. Lineage (NCBI taxonomy): Eukaryota > Metazoa > Arthropoda > Insecta > Diptera > Syrphidae > Philhelius > Philhelius festivus. Next base: position 212,844,939 of record OZ007555.1, on the reverse strand, counting down.
AGTTGTGAAAGGTTCCACCACCACATCGACTTTATTTCTGATCAAACTAATCCCCTAATAAGCACCTACGATATAAAATTGATACTTCCTAATCTTAGATGAAGGATAAACTTTAGATTGAAAACTTTAAATAATTTTCCTTTTCATCTATACTTAAGCAAAGTCGTTCGGGTCAGCTTGTTGAATTTAAAATGTAATCGTTTTTTAAATCATGCACCACCACTTCAGCCTCATTCAGCCCAATCAGTTATGCTACGACTTTTTGCGCTAACATTCCCATGAATCTGAGAAAACAAATGCAAAAATAATTCAAGTCCCCTTTCACAAGCTTGCTGGGGCAAAAACTCACATAACACCATTTACCGGAGCATTATTTTCCAATTTGACATGCAAATAAATCTCGAAATTCATACCCCGGCAATAAAGCTTCTCTTTGTCGGCGTTACACACAAAATGGGATTGTAATTTAAATGCGGACGTTATACTATATCCGTATGCGCCCCTTCCTGTTCGATTTTCTTTACATCGGCATCGGGTTGCTTGAAATCTCCAAAACCAAAGTAGATGACATTCGAAACGATTTTGAAAAGGAGGTGGTAAGGACACGGTAAATTGCTCCAACGACCGCTTCTAGTAGTGTGGTAGTCGAAAAAAAAACTTGAATAATTCATAAATCTTGGCCTCGAATCTGGTTCTGATTTAAGTTCTTACACTAAAAAGCGTATCCGATCCTTTGCATCCTTGGTTTTGTGTTTAATAAGTACAGAAGAACCAAAGACACTACACCAGTAAAGGATTATGGTTATGAGTTTTCAAAGGGGAAATGAAGAAAATATTTCATATGAAATATCATTCGTCATGCGTTAGTTGATTCTCGTTCATTTTGTGATAAATATTCTGTAACTTGCGTTCAAATTCTAAATTCTTGGTCCATAAAAGGCCACGACAACAGAGGATTGTATCTTTTGCATTGTTGAATATGTATGATTCCCCATGGGTCATCCATTTTGTGGTTCCTAAAGTAAATTTAAATAAAACATAAAAACTTTAATATGAATGGAATGTAGCATCTTTCGAATGTACTGTACGAGAGTTCTGACAGGACTTGATTTCTTGATTTTGACAATGTAATCTTCGGTGACTTTTTCACATATTTGTGAAATAACTTGACAAATGTTAATTGTCAAGAGTTTGGGGATTGTATGTATTGCGTAACTTACGGCTGAGAAGTTTTGAAACCTTTTGTCCTACATTGCTGAATTAGTTGCTGTTTCTTAGTTTAATTCTTCGGCGGAGATATAGGGCGATTTTTAGCTCTGAGCAGAACCTGAGCATGTCGAATACGCTCTGAGCAGAGTTTGATGAGTGCTCTCCGATTTATTTATGAAACACACTGGAGCACTGAACTGACAAAGACATCGATCTCCATTTTTATTATTTGTTTGTTTATTTTTTTTCCGCAGTCTGTCTCTGTCATATCACACGAAGAAATAGTGAAAATGGCTTTTATATACTTTAGCGGAGCATTGCTAAAGCCATTTTGTCGCATTCAGAAAGATAATCAGATCTTTGATTTTCTTCTCCGAAAGTTCGCTGGGGTCATCGAGGAAGGCTTTCCTAAAGGAAGTCATCCTGTAATTTGCTAAGGCGGGGCAATCGCAAAGAATATGAACCACAGTTTCTTTTTCTTGTGGATCTCCACAACTATGGCAGTGTGGGTTGTAGGGGATGCCTAGCTTTCTTGCATGTTCACCTATGGGCCAGTGCCCGGTGCATATTGCTGTGATCCTGGCTATGTCGCACCTGGGTCTGCATATAAGATCGTTAGAACGTGAGTTGTTGTAAGTAGACCATATCTTTCTTGATATGACACAGTTTGTGAGACTGCTCCACCTACGGTTGGATTCATTGAGAATAATCGAGAAGATTTTTCTCTTCATAGCACCAAGAGGAATATTTACGTTTTCCGCTAGTGAGCTATGTAAGGCCGAGCCTTGCCGAGCTAAAGCGTCAGCCTGTTCATTACCCTCTATGTCACTGTGACCTGGAACCCAAATGAGAGTGATCTGGAGGTCAATGTTCAGACTCGCCAGTTCGTCCCGACATTGCTGGACAAGTGCTGAGGTAGATGTAGATGATTTAATGGCCTTAATGGCCGCCTGGATATCTGAGCAGATAGCTATATTTCTGAATTGGTTTTGGTTAGATTGGAGCAACTTGCATGCCTCCTTGATTGCTAGTATTTCAGCTTTGAATACACTCGCAAAGTCTGGTAGTCTGAGGGACTTGGAGATGTTAAAGGACTCGGAAAAAATTCCTGAACCAACACCGCACTCCATCTTAGATCCATCAGTGAAGATTATCGAATCGAAATCCTTTGTGACAACATCATTTTTCCAATCCTCTCTGGTGGGAAAAATGGCTTTGAAATCCCCGCTTGGGCCAAGAGGAGGTACGCAGTAGTCGGTGTTCGATAAGAAAATATCCGGAGGAATCAATTTTGTTATGTTTCCATGACCATAGGGTTTGGAGAACTAACAGTTAGATTCTTTAAGTCTTACAGCACTGCATGCCGCTAGGTATTTTATATGAAGGTCGAGTGGTAAAAGGTTCAGGATAACGCTCAGGGCATCTGTTGGGCATGATCTGAGAGCCCCTGTAGTGCCGACGCTAGCCGTTCTTTGAACCCTTTTAAGTTTTCCGACGTTATATTGCTTGCTAAGTGCAGGCCACCAAACAACGGATCCGTAAGACAAAATTGGCCGTACCACTGCAGTGTACGTCCACAAAATCATCTTCGACTGAAGGCCCCACTTCTTACCAAAGGTCTTTCTGAAGGCATAGAAAGCTATACAGGCTTTCTTAACCCGTTCTTCAATATTTATCTTCCAATTCAATTTGGGGTCGAGAATAACTCCAAGGTATTTAGCTTTGGAAGATAAGGAAAGAGTTTGACCGTTAAGTCGAGGTAGGGTGAATGTAGGTATTTTAGTCCTGGTAGTAAAGAGCATCAGTTCCGTCTTACTCTGATTAACTCCTAGTCCACTACTAGTGGCCCAGTTGCTAACTCTTTTCAGAGCCAATTCAGTGATTTCACTAATCACAGTGATAAACTTACCTGATACCAATAAAACCAGAACGTCAGCATACGCTACAGTTTTCACACCACTACCTCTGAGCTTGACGAGAATTTTGTCCATGACTAAGAGCCATAGAAGAGGGGAGAGAACACCACCCTGGGGAGTTCCCCATACTAACATGCTTAGTAGAAATTGTGTTTCCTAACGTTGCTTGGATCCTTCTGTCACTGAGCATAGAGACAATCCATTTAGATATGAAGCTTTCTACCCCAAAGTGAGCAAGTGATTCGCGAATGGAATCAGTTAGGACGTTATTAAAAGCACCCTCCACGTCTAGGAAGGTTGCTAGGGTATATTCTTTGTAGTGAATCGTCTTCTCTATTGTACGCACTACTTCATGCAGGAAGCTCCACCGATACTTGTCTATCAAAGTGTTGCAGAACGGCTTTGCACAAGCAGGTTGATGAATGGAAACTTGCATTCGACGTAAAGCAGGGATATACCTCTAAGGATCTTGTAGGACATGTAATTGCTTTTTATCTGATTTATAAAGTTAGGATATGTCAAGTTATGCATTTTCAAAAGCAGATTTTGATTTGGTTTGAAATAGAAATGATATGGAAGACAAGGAAAATGGGTTACGCAATTCTCTGTCTGTTTGTATGTTACAGCACAGCCTAAATGGCTCAAACAATTTGCTTAAGACTTACATAAGGGTTTTTTAGAAAATACATAGTTTTTTTTTTTCAAATACTGTTCCACAGGAATTAAAAAAAAAAGACACTGACAATTTTCATTTAGTGCCTAACTAATCTTTGAAAATTTTTTCCACACAGCTGTTATTCCATAGAACCATTTTTGTTTTCTCAAAAACTGTTCAACTGATTTTAACCAATTTTCTTATGAAGCTCCTAAAAATTTAAAAAAAATTTTGTATATTCAATTTTCGAAATGCATACATTGATACATTATTTAAGAAAACTTAATCTATACTATCTTATAAAAGCGAAACCATTTATAAGTTTGTATTGAGCGATCTTCGAAAGTAGTCAACCGATTTATTTGAAATAAATTTTATTATTTTATATATTGTTATAAGAGTGTTCCTAGCTATAACTTTTTTTCATTAATTATTTGTCAAACTTAAATATTATTAATTTTACATTTTTTGTCCATTTTGTTTTCATTAGTTGACTTATACAACCACTTATATCTTAAAGCTTATATAATAATCGACAAAGATTAGCATTGCTTCATAAAGTCAATATTGTTGCGCAAATTTTAAGCACAAAATCACTTCTTAGTTACACATACAACCTGAGAAATAAATAAAAACAAATTATAAACTTTTTGAATTCATTTTATCCAGGAATAAGATTTCATCACAATCGCGGGGTCGCTGCTTTGTTTCATGTCATTATCATTTCAACATTTTTAATTTTCTTTTCGTCCTGTTCCCATACCCATACCCTTACTCTCTCTCTCTCTCTATCTCTCTCTCTCTCTCTCTCTCTCTTAATATCTGTTCCATTCAATAGCTACGTTTTTTCTCTTACCTAACTGCCTACATATTCATATGAAGGTTTTTATAATACAAACTCTATATACTACTGAAATAAATCAGCCAAGTAGAAGACTTAGCACTATTATTGGACTTGTTGAATTATTGATTCAAATTAGCTTTTTTGGCCTTTAGTCCACAAAATTGGCGTTTCGTCCGGGTGATCTCACATGGACTCATCAGTTGACTTGTGAGGACCTTGTCAATACCTACATATTCAATTTTTCTGTATTGTATTATTTATCTAACTAACCGACACACACATATTTTTTTTGTTTCTCTAATTCTATCGTCACATCGCTGAGCAATGTGGGCATGGGCTCTTTTTACTTGCGATATAGGTAATAGGTACTAACTATAGGGCAAGTTCTGCATTTGGAAAAAAAAAAATCGAACTCGAGATTTTGATCAAAGTTGACATTACGATGATATCGAAGACGAATAAAGTGGGTCCTACGATTCCGTCTGTCTGTCTGTATGTCCGTATGTCTGTTGTCTGTATCTCGATCTAGAGCCTAAGCCACTGGAGGACTGGAGCTATTTTCTTTAAACTCGGTACTTAAGGATCTTCGGTGATTCCGTAGAGGAGAAATTGAAATTTGTTTTTAGCTCCAAAACTAACGGTACCCCCCATACACCCGTAATGCATAGTCTTATTTATCTCGAAACGGTTCTAACGATTTTGATAAAAAAAATTAGGTGTGATATTATCGACATTGGACATGGACTACATTTTTGTCAAAAAAAAATTTTGGGGAAAAATGTTATTAACGGTACCTGTCATAGAACCGTTTTTTGATTTTTTGACTTTCTCATCAACAGCTCTAACGATTTTAACCAAAAATTTTCAGCAGGAAACCCCTCAAGTTTAAAATAATATTGTATACTAGCCGCCCGTGCTCGCGTTGCTAACTACGAATTTTTTTTTTTTTAATTTTGAATCTAAACCATTCTCAGATCCCCTTGAACACACACAAAAAATTTCATCAAAATCGGTCCAGTCGTTTAGGAGAAGTTCAGTGACATACACACTCACAGAAGAATTATATATATTAAGATAAAAATATTCGAAAAAAAACTATTTATAAAATCTATACTACCTAATACTTAAAATTTGGCATCCCAAATTTTGATCTCGAAAGTTTTTAGGAAATTTGTCATATAAAAAATTACTTAAATATTAAAAAGATTAATCAGACGGCAATTCCATACATTTGAATATTTTTATCTCATTAAATCCATGTTTTATATTTATAAAATGTATTTTTAATTCCAAAGTACTTTTACATAAGAGCAAGTTTGTGCGATCCAGTCGTGCATTTTATTTTTTAAGTTTCTTGAATACACTCAAAAGAGCATTTTGGGTGACAAAAATGGACATTCAATTGACTACAGTGCCGTGCACATGAATTATTCTATAAAAGTTAAACCATTTTAAAGTTTGGGTTGAATGATCTCAGAAAGTAGTCAACCCGTTTATTTGAAATAAATTTTATTATTTTCTATATTGTTATATATTTATAATATGCACAAACATGAACAAGCTCTTTTTTTTTTAAGTGTGAAAGAGAATCTAATTCGGTACGGTATGTTATATGTACATATAAACTAAAATTAATATTATTGTAGCAAATATGCTCAGTCCCATTGAGAAATGTTTTAATATGCTAATATTAATATTAAGAAAATATTCGTAGTTACAATTTGCGATGCAACGCGAGTACGGGTCGGCTAGTATTTCTATAATTACAAGCTCGAATTTTTCGAAACATGACAATTAACAGCTTTTAATACTATTTGCTTTTAATACTATTGCGGAAAAAAATTAATTTTTTATAAAAATAACGGTACGCCCCTCCTTACCTAACCTGATCACAATGGACCAATAGGCCCCCGTGTACGCAACAGCCTCTGTGCTGTGCACGACCCTCCTAACGGTACTCATCTAAGGCAATCGTTCTTTTATCAAAAACGGCGCCTAGAATTTTAATATCTGTTTTTATTTTAGACTTTTGTTTAAGAAATCACTTGACACTCTGTTTTTAGCTCCAACTACGAAAGGAGTTGTTTTAGCGATCAAAATCAAAATAAACTGGATCGCATGTAAGGATTGGGCCATCTAGTGGTTTCATCTTAAATCATAAGTTATTTTGACACTGATAGCTCAATATTTCACGCACTAGGCCGAGGAGAATTCTGCACAAAGATATCGGATTATTCGCTTACAAGGTTAAATTGACGCAGCAATAGAAGGCGCACGACCATCTGCTCACAGTTGTTCGCTTCACAGTTTGGGCCTTACGGCAGCTTGATTTGGACAACGATTTTCGGCGAAAAATCATCTTTTCTGACAAGGCGGGTTTTCATCTCGGCAGCTACGTTATCACAAAAATTTCCGCATCTGAGGCTCGGAAAAAACGCACGTTATTGTCCACAAACCAATGCATCCACAGAGAGTGACAGTTTTGTACGGATTGTGGAGTGGTGGCATTATTGCATGAACTTTCTTCGAAAATGAGGCTGGAAACAACGTTTCGGTCAACCGATAGCACTAACGTCCCTTCTTTACAAGGTCATGGAAACGCTGATTAATTATTATCAGCACATGAAATATTTTGAGGAACGAAAGCTTTTAAATGACCGGCAGTATGGCTTTCGTAGCAATAGGTCCACTGGTGATCTCATATTTTATCACACCGAACAGTGGAACAAATCTTTACATCTTTGATATTTTAAAGTCATTTCATAAAGTCTGGCATCTTGCTTTCTTATCGAAAATGCTTGCTTTCCGTGTCGACGAATCCCTTCTTCGTTGGAATAAAAACAAAATTCGGACCGTTCATTACTAGAAGTATTGGACGGTTTCAATGGTTATGGCTCTATGTCGGGTCGGGTACCAATAATAGACGTTTTTTCAGATTTTTTGTGCTACTATTACCTAGGTTTTTTTTTTTTTGTTTTGTTTTTTTTTTTTTTTTTTTTTTTTTTTTATTTTTTAATCTATAGTATTCTAATATTTTACAATATAAATGTGTATGGTAGCTTTAAAAATGCTATCTGTCAAGTTTAGAGAAAAACGGCCGAGTCGTTTAGGCAGTAGTCGAACAGACAAAATCAAAATCTCGAGTTCGTTTTTTTTACGAATACATAACTTGCCATGTAGCCATATTGTGAATTTTATTCTAATTCATAAAGTTCTGGAATAAGTATCCCAGATTTGATTGGCGATGATTGGACATTCTGGATCTCCTACTACTGGGCCCTGAAAATTTTTATGATTCCTCGATTTTCTTACAAAATCGAATAAATATAGCATCATGCTGATAATTTGCATAAGAACACACATTTCGTACCGATGATGTCTTGATAAAAAAATATTAAATTCTAAAAGTTCTAGAAAATTTGATACATTATTTCCTACCACAATAATAGTCAGACTGACTGGCAGACATCCAGACAGTCTCACAAAGAATGAGCAATGAAGGCAACATGTTAAAAAACTTTCTCTGATGACGAAAATAAAACAGTAATCCATGATAGAAACACTCTCTTTTCTAATGGAGTGGATGTCTGAGGAGGATCTTCACCAACAATGTTTGACGGCAACAGGAATGCTCAAGACGACGAGCACCGACATACTTGGGGAATAGTGCGACAGCCAACAACAATGACACATAGATGAATCCAAAATAGCAGACTTAATCGAAAAGGACTTTTGCATCAGGTGTTCGAAAAGGAAAATCGTAATTTCCTGATGGCTTAAAAGTGACACTTAATTACACTTTCATATAAATGGCTATAAAAGCCCACCTCGAGTCCTCCGAGACTTGCTTAACTTACCTATTTTATGGGAATGTACACATACACCACCAGGTAACAGAGGGTTCCACTTCCTCTGCATGCAAGAAATGAAGAAGAAATGCTGCATACCTACAATGTTTGGATATTTATTGTCAAGAATTCCTGCTTTAATGGGAAAAGGGTTGAATGAGAAGACTTGTTACGTATTTATAACGAAACCGTGTGGTTGATTGTGCTGGGAGAGAATTCAAGGAGGATGAGCGTGTGGCTTTGAAAATTATTATACTGGGTATTTTTTGTTTCTTCGGAAGGTGTCGCATTGGGGATGTATTTTAATGTAAGTTTAAAAAGGTAGATATGTATGTATTTAGTCATTTAAGCGAAGTGAGTATTCTTAAACAGTAAGTGAGAGGATAAATACTTACGAGTAGTTATTTTAAAGTCTATTTCGAAAGAATTAATCAAAATGGCACGGCAGAACAGGTACAGCATTCTACATTCGTGTTGTACACACAAAGAAAGAATCTCTCAACTAAACTGTAGTTCCGTAATTGGTCTCAATTGTAACTATCAGAAAGATAAGGTCATGTAGAGTAGCTGAGAAAATGCTCAAAATAATATTTTTAATTAAATCATATTTTTGTTGAAGCCTAGATAGGTACGACCTTGGATTCGTTATGTTTTGGGACAGCCCCAACAACTTTGGGAATTCTATAGTTGTGTAGTTGAAAGAGAGTATCATTGTTACGAGTTTCACGAAAAATAGTGCATGAAGGATGAAAATGTGAATGGATGGGGAGGTTAATAGAACTCAGAGGCTATGGAAGAACAACCTGTTCTTGGTTAACTTACCAGGTTATTTGAGAGATATTTTTGAAGGGAGAGAAGAATGAAAAGTAGAAAGTTGAAACTAATAATCTAAGGTTCATTGATAAATAGAAAAAAAAATAGTGAAAATGAAAGTTTATTGAAGAATAGGATAAAATCTATCATACTGAAAGAACACTCCTGGTTTGATACGAGCTGTGAAGAGGCTTTTAGGGTTACAGAAGCAAGTTTTCTTAGTTTTAAAGCCAACCCTACTTAGGAAAACCAGAAAATGCCGGCAAGCCTCCTGCCATTTAAAGCAATTGGTACTAGAGCTGAATCTATCATAGAAATGGTCCATACACATGTTTGTAGTCTAATGAACCGTAAGTCTATTGGAGGTTCAGTATTTATGCTCCTTTTTATCGATGATTTTTTCAAAAAAAGCCTTTGCGTATTTCATAAAAAGCAAGACTGAAGTTGCGGAAAAATTCCTTGAATTTATAAACTTCGTAGAAAATCAAACTGGCAAGTGAATAAAAGCATTACGAAGCGACAATGGAACGGAATACTGCAATGTTAATATGAAGAAAATTTTAATGAATGGAGGTATTGAACGTCAAAAGACAGTTTCATATTCACCACAACAAAATGGTTTAGCAGAGCGGATGAATAGAACCGTAATTGAAAAGGCACGTTGCCTTCTTCTAATCGGTGCTGGACTAGAAACAAAATTTTGGGCTGCAGCGGCAAATACAGCAGTTTACTTAGTAAATCGTACAACATGTAAGAGTTTAAATAAGGTTCTATACAATACATTTTTCATATTTTTTACCGAAAAAAAATGCTTTTTTTTTTAAACCAAAAATAATGGTACCTGCCATATGAATTTTTTTCCAATTTTTTAAAATATTTTTTTTCCCAAAAACAAACTTAAAAAAATTCAGAAAGTTTTATTTAGTTAAAGTTAGGTAATGCTTCAAAAAAATTTCCGAAAAATGGTCATTAATGGTGCTCACCATACAAATGTCAAAAATGGTTTTCGAATACCGTAGTTATCTCGAAAACGGTTCCTTGAATTTTGATAACACTTTTGTTCTGAATTTCTCATTATCGCTATAAGGGATTTTAATGAAATTTGTCTTAGAGAAGCTTCTAAAAAGTTTGAAAGATATTGCAATTCATAACTTAATAAAAAAAATATTTTTTGAATAAAAAAAAAAAACATTTTTATTTTCGAAAATTCGATATCTCAGACGGTTCAATTTTTATTTTTTTTTTTAAATTTAATTTTTATTTGTACTATGATACAAACTTAAAGTTGGCGTACTAAAATTTTTTCTTAAAAATGTTGTATATGGGTCGTTTTAAAAAATTACATTTTTAGCGTTATAGCTTTTATTTTTTTTGCATTTCAATTTAAAGACTTGAAATTTGGCATGGAACTGTGTTTATATGTCAGCATTATAAGAAAAAAATTTGCAGATCGATTGATGGTAACGAATAGCCATTGTAATTAATAATGTGTAATCTCCGTGGCCTTTTTGGGATGTGATTTTCATGCTTAATCAGTTTTATTAATATTTTTAATGATGAAAATGATTTTTTATTTAATTTTGGGCCTTGTCGTTTGAAAAGCCTTCTCTCAAACTTCAATTTTATGATATGCCAAAAAAAAAAATTTGTTTTGTTGTCCGAATACTTAGTTGAACGAGTGTGACAAGATTTGGAAAAAAAAAACCTAATTAAACATTTTCGCTTTTTCACACAACTAAACAATTTTTAATAATTTTTTACGATGCATTATCTTATAATACGTCAAAAAACCTTTAATTTCATGTTTTATTATAATTTAATTATTGCAGTTAATTCCTTTAAAATTTGCATACAAAATAATTTTTTCATCCCAGTAAAAATTCAGTGTAATCTCCGTGGCCTTTATATCTTTGTACCGTATAAATATTTTTTAGTCTAACCACCGCAAAAAGAAAGGTATTTACTCATACTTGAACCTAATATAATTTGGATGACATTGAATTACATTTACTATATTAAAATTAAGAAATAGTCGATTTTGTAATCTCCGTGGCCTGTAATCTCCGTTGCCATTTTCGTATTTGTTTTTTAATAAATGTTCTTTTAGTTTATAATGGCTCATATTATTATTATTTTTTTTATATTCTAGATAAATATACTGAATTTCATCATTCCTTACAGTATTGGTATCGTAAAAGTTCCAAGAAAGTTATGTGCCGTTATTTAAAAATATTTTTTTGACTCTTTCATGCTTTTAAACAAAATCATTTCGTAAACAAACAACTTTTTTTATTAATTATCCCATTAAATTTATTTGCTTTCCACAAAATTTCAACTATTTATTGTTACTATTTATTTTGTGGATTATTGTTATTTTATGCAAGAAAAGAACATTTTTAGTACATTCGAAATTTAAAATTTAAATTTTTATCAAAAAATACTCGTAAAATGAAAAATATTTGAAATTATTTTTGCGCAACTCGGAGAACTCCTTTTCTACTTGTTTACTATAGATTTAGAAACTAAAACCCAAGAAAAACTGAAAAAAAAAAAATTTTCAAACGATCAAAAAAAAAATGTCAATTTTTAAAAAATGACCCATATAAAAGTTTATTTTGAAAAGAAACCGCTACTTTTCAGTTTTTCTTGGGTTTTAGTTTCTAAATCTATAGTAAACAAGTAGAAAAGGAGTTCTCCGAGTTGCGCAAAAATAATTTCAAATATTTTTCATTTTACGAGTATTTTTTGATAAAAATAGCGACTTATACTTTTTGTTTTTGCATAAATTCATATTTCCTTAAGAAATCACATGGCATTCTGTTTTTATCTCTTACCACTAAAAGATTTAGAAAATAAATATTATACTTACGAGCAGTTTTCTCTAGTAACATTTTTAACATTCTTAGTCTATTACATATGTAAGATCAAGTTCATGAGACCCAGTCGGGTATTTTATTCTTAATTCACAAGACAAGAGCATTGAGTTTATGAGGTATTAAATTTATCGCGGTTTTTAATTCGTCATTGGACAATGCTGTTAAAGTATCCAGATAATATCAACATCTGAATGACAAGGATGTGTATCCAGAAAACGAATATGAAAAGCTGAGGGTACTCTCGTCAGCAAAGTAGAAGTTTCAGATATGAAATCATTTATATGTATGTTGACATACACTGATGTAGAGCAGCATTACCACTTCCTGAAAAAAAAGTCGAAGTAGATTTTAAGAAAAAAGAGGAAAATCGAAGTAGATTTCAAAATGACTTTTTACTTGCTTGTGGAAAAAAATATTGAATACAAAAATTTTTTTCCTTAAATGAATATTATTAAATATTTTTATATATTGTATTTGTTTGTGTTGACGTTCTTTTATTTTATGGTAATTATGAGGTTACATACTACTACTTAGAGTGCAATAGAGAAAAAGAAGTAGATTTGGGCTTCATTTTGTTAAATTGAAATAGGTTGAAACCAGGCACGAGGCGTGACTTTTTCGATAGCGGAAGCACTGAACATAAATTCCAAACATAAAAACTAAAACTGAAAGACATTTGAGATCCAACCTTTTAAATTCCACTTAATGATAATACACATAAAATAATGTACATAAATAATATATTACAGTAAAGTCTTATTAAAAAAAAACATTGATGCCTTGCGCAAAGGTTTATCCTTTTTTTTTAAGGCAAAATTATCTAAGTACGATTTGATGAGAACTAAGCTACGAGGAGATAACCTTTCTTGTCCACATTTATTTCTAAAAAAAATATTTAAATTCTCTTAAAACATGAATATGATCTCTCTACAGATGCCATTATTACGGGATATTAAAAATCTTAAGATTCCTTGAAGTTTTTTTTGATTTAAGATTCTCATAATTGAAAATAACCTTTAGTTATATTTCTGCTGGAATGTCAAGAAACCTTAGATATGAATATAAGAAATACTATTTTGACCACTTTTTTTTATAATATCAAAAAATAAACAGAAAAAAGGTGGATTGCATTTATCGCCACGAAAATAATTACAAAACTACCACCTTTTAAATTCATATTTGTTTGTTTTGTTAGGTAAATCAACCGAATAAATGAGCTACTCCAACTTGGTATCTTGGCTACTTCAATTAGTCAATTAGTTTTTTGGCTGATCTATTGGAAAAGTTTATTTAACCGAGTAAACTACCGAGCAGATTATCATATAATAAAACGGCGAACATGTTTTGAACATGTGGTGCACTTTTCGCGGCTCATAAAAACCGAAGGGGCATAAATTATATATTAAACGAAAACATTTTTTGCATAAATGTTCAGAATGCCAAAATTATTTAAATATACTACACAGAAATTAGTTAAAACAATAAATAAAAATTGCATAAAAATGCCCGGAAAACAAAAACAAAAAAAATTAGAAATGTCAAATCGACTGACACATAAAATGTCAAATACAGAATATGAAAAATGAAAGCATTCAGCGAAAGCCCAAAGACGGAATCCGAAACATTAAGGTGGATTCATATTACACAAATCAGCCAACACGATAAAAGTTGATGAAGATGTTGTTGAATGTGAACCCTCCAAAGTGAAGAAATATGTATTATCAATTTTAATATTAGGCATATGTAGGCATGTGAAGGCATTTTTAGTAGTTGAGCTCTTACAATAATATTTTGAAACATTAAGCGTTAACTACAATTGGCAATTTTTGCAAAAAGTACAATAAGTGAAAAAATGAAAAAGAATACACACATACACTAGCGACATCTGTTGCTTTCAGTTTGGCGACATCTATCGGCAGGACCGGCCCGAGCTAAATTAGAGCCCTGCGCAAGCTTTATCAGTGGCGCCTCTCATTTGGATTGGATTGGCGGAAAAAGTCATTTCCTCATTACCCAAGGGGTACCCTTTGCGAGGATCCCCAAGAGGCCTATTCCTAGATAATACTTATATTTAATTAAAATAAATATGATTTTTATTAAAAACTAAGAAATCAAAAATATATCACAAAAATAATAGTAAAAAAATATATCACAAAAATTTAAGAACTGAAAAAAGTATTTTTTGAAGTAAAAAATATTTAAAAACTAATTCAAAAACATAACAACATACAAATAAATAATGAACTCATTAATTGTTGCTCATGTAGGAAATAATAATAAGATTATTATTTTAATAAAAATAAATAGAACCGAATTTTTTGCAATAGATTAACTTTTCTGGCTTCTGTTTTAGCAAGCTCAGCTACCAGATCATCATAATATAATGACTTGACAAGCTCTTTCTCTATAGCCATGATCGACTAGTCAACTTATCTTTCCTGAGTCATTGGGGTCCTGAAGTAGTTTTTTATTAATTTTAGTTTCAAAAAACTGTTATTTGAGGAAACTGTGATGGTATTTATAGATTTAGAGCTATGGCTTCAGCTGATTGCACGTTAGTGAATTGTTCTTCTGATCGCATTTCCACTAAAGAGTTTTTAGTAGCATATTTAGTAGATAAATTAGCAGACGGAGTTTGTAAATACTTACTAGTTATATTGGCGCAAAGTTTGAAACAGCCTATTACGAGTATTAAGGTATTAGTATGATACTACTTAACAATTTGCTAACTTTATAGTAGTTTACTAACTCATTCTTAATTTTAAACATTTTCTCACTAGTATCGTACTAAAAGAATTTCCATAATAAATTGCTCTGAACACACCTAAAACAACGACATTTCGT
Source organism: Philhelius festivus (assembly GCA_963931855.1). NCBI lineage: Eukaryota > Metazoa > Arthropoda > Insecta > Diptera > Syrphidae > Philhelius > Philhelius festivus. The sequence goes on along the minus strand of OZ007555.1, from coordinate 212,829,934 downwards.
TTAAAAAAATAAGTACACGAAACTTTTTTGATGTCTGCAAATGTCAAAGTGTCATATGAAGCTAGCGCGATACTAAAAAAATAAAGTAGGTATTCGATGATTTTAACTTTAATTAAAGGGTAGAGAAGTATGATGCTATATTCGATTAAAATTATTGTTTTAACCTAGTATCATACTAAAACAGCTTTAGCATCGTACTATGTAACTCAATTAAAATTTTGCGCCATTATTTTTTTCTTAAATATCAAACTAGATTAATATGCAACATATACTCGTAAACTTGAAACTAAAATTTTACTTCCTAATGACAGCACGTTTCTATTCTCAACGTTTCCAGCCTCAGATATTTCAATAAGAGCTTCATATTATAGCTTCAAAGATTTTTTTGAATGGTTTTAAAGCATTTAGTCTACTCCCATCTGGTTTCAGAAAGGGGTTTTAAGGTCAAACCAGCGAAATTTTTTGTATATGTACCTATGTCCCAACGCATTGTTGAACATGATACAAAGTTTTGTATCAAAGTTTTTATCAAAGTTGAGAAATGTCAAAAAACTTAACAGTTCCAATGAATAGCAAGCTAAATCATTAAAAACCAACAACAACCAAAAGGAATGCAAGCAGCCTGAACAAAATAAGCTCTTGGTTCAAAACACTTAATTTTGTTTTGAACACCAGCCTCTTTTCCTTTCATTTTTGAACCATTATCATAACCTTATACATACTCGTATACACTACTAAAATAGTAGCGTAGCAAGTTTTATTGTCGATATTAGTGTTAATAAAACATCGATTGTTCGAGCTTTCGATAGTATCGATAGTTTAAAAAAAAGCTATCGATTAATCGATAGATAATCGATAGTGTTTTTCATAATAATATATAATAAAATGAGTTGAAAAAAAATTCAAATCTTTTAAGAAACATTTAAAAAAAAAATCAAATTTTGTAATCATTTAAAAAAAAATGTTCACACTTGCTGATCAAAAATTGTGTTCATGTATTTATTATTGGCGTGATTTTTAACCAAAAATCCTTTTGATGTTTTTTTTGATCGAATTTCTCGAAGCTTTGGAGGACATTAACATTTGCACTGGTGGAATTTGATTTCCATCTGCATCAGAGGATGAACCATCACCTTCTATATTTAAAGATAATATCAGCATCAGCAAGTTTTATTTTTTAATGGTCTTGTAAATTTAAATAAAAATTGCCAGATTTGTTGATAAGAGTCCGAATCGAATATTGGTTTTTACGCAAACTTAATTTTACAAATAAACAAAACACAGAACGGGGAAACTGTAAACTCGAAAGAACACGAAACATGTAAACATATGCTCTGTAATGAAATGCTGTTACGGGACTTTCCCTATTAAAGCGGTGACGGTAAACTGACATGTCAAAAAACAAAACTGTGTAAAAAATCGAGTGGGGTATAGTATTCCACATTAGAGTAGTACGGCTAAAGAAATAATCTCTGTATTTTACAGTACACCTGGTAACCGGAATTAGGCTCAAAGGTTAACTGATGAGCATTCTTTGCAAGACGAGTATTACGGCGAAAATTTCAAGGGAGGAATGCAGCTGGCTATATCATTAGAGCACTATTTATATAAGAAGCGATAAACATAGTAAGAGAAGTGACATTACACGGGTGTTCTAGAGAAACAAACGTTTCGATAATAGAACTGGCTCTTTCTTGGATTCTATCTACAATGTGCAGATGGGTTTTAGGAGCCCAGATATCGGAGTTATACTCAAGTTTAGGTCGAATGTATGCCTTATAAATTGTAGCCAAATCCGAAGGAGAAAAAAATACTTGCATCTTCTAAAGAAACTTAAGCATTTAGCGGTAAATGTCATTTTTATCATTCAATGACAGTTCTCAGTCAACGAATCATTTATGAAACAAAAACACATCAACTTTACAGACTATCGAAGTTTTCACCAAACTATCGATAGTCCCGATAGTTCAAAACAATCGATTAATCGATTAAACTATCGATGTTTTATTAACACTAGTCGATATACACACAGTCACAAAAGTAAGTATACAGCAGGAAACAAAATGTTAAGCAGAGAGAAAAAAATTGAATAAGCATATGTTATGAAACATTTGGCGTATATTTTTTAGAAAATTTTATCCTCTTTTCGTAAAATCAATTATCAAAAAATTTTTTTTTTAAATGGCTTAGATATCAACTTAAAACTAAAACTCTCTCAGAATTTTGATCACAAAAGTAAGTATACACTAATAGAAATTACAACATTTTTAACTTAATATTAGAATTTAGTAACTTGTTGGGTAATCTTTTGATTTAATTACGGCGTTTATTCTCGATGGCATCGACGAAACAAGTTTTTGGGTAACTCTTAGGGCTATTTTGTTCCATTCTTTTTGAAGTATCCTTTTAATTTCTACTTTTGATTTTATCTCATGTTTGCGTATTTGACGCTCCAGATGATCCCATAAATGCTCAATAACATTTAAATCTGGCGATTGAGGAGTTGTTTTGACTTGTCTTCGCACATTATATAGCAGCCATTCTCTCACGATTTGCGAGGTACATATGTTTGGGGTCATTATCTTGTTGAAAGATGAATGACCTCTCACAACCTAGTTTTTGTGCACTTTGATGAAGAATATTTTTTAAGATGTCGAGGTAACCAAAACGATCTATCGTACTCTCAATAAAAACCAGGTTACCCACTCTAGATGCCGCCAAGCACCACCAAACCATAAGCGAACCACCACCATGTTTAACAGTTCCAGTCAGGTGGTTAGGATCTAACGCCGTATTAGGTTTTCTTCACACTTTTGCACGTCCATCAGAGCCATGGATGTTGAATTTGCTCTCGTCAGAAAATATAACGGTATTCAGAAAGCCAAATCGGTCTGAATAAGACTTCTGGCAATCAATCAATCCGCTTTTGGTGATTGACCTTGCTAATGAATGGTTTTTTCCTAATAGCACAGTCTTATACCCGACTTCGTAAAGGATGCGGCGTATGGTTTGGATACAGCATGACTTACCTGTCTCTTCTTCTATCTCGTCCTGCAGTTTTGGTGCGCTTATTTTCGCATTTTTCTTTACTTTGCGAATTATTAGCCGTTTCTCATGTTCAGAAGCATGCGGCTACTGCGAGCCGTGTTCGTAACTGTTCTACATTGTTTCTGCTATTCCAATATTTTTTGGACGGTTGCTGGGCTTATATTAACAAGTACAGCTACTTTCCGAATCAAGTTTCCTTCACTTGAGTAACTTAACTATTAATTTTTGTAAGTCCAAGGAGAGCTCCTTTCCACGTGGTGCCATTTCTAATTTTAAAAGGAATAATTTGAACTGAAATAGGCTAGTCTAGTAGTTTTGCCTTACCTTTTTAATAAAAAAAAAAAAACAAAAAATCGACTCAAAAGTTTTTATTGATGCAACATCACATAAGAAAAGCTGTCTGTATACTAACTTTTGTAATCTATTTTTTTTACACGTGATTACAAATAATGAGATAGCAAAGAAGTGGATACAAATTGTACCGTTATTTTGCTTAACAGCAGTAATGTGTATGACAAGACACTTGTGCCATATGCAGAGAATAGATAGATCTATTTACGTATTAGCTTGGTTGTATACTTACTTTTGTGACTGTGTGTAGATTCCCTATCCTTTCTTTTGTTTTGAGTTTTTTTTTTAACATAAAACATAGACAAATAAAGAAAGTAATTAGATCAGTCAAAAAATCCCTTTTTAAATGTAAACAATAACTGGCAAGAACAAAAAATAGAGAAAAGGAGAAATTGAATAAAACAGATTCACTCATTAACGACAAACCTCTACATTAATCATCGCATCATCATTACTCAAGTATTTCCATATTTCAACCCTTTGTCTCATTCTCGACACACGACAGTGATAAAATTTCACTCATAAACAGAGGCCAGTGCCAAACTAAAACATAGTACAAGAGAAGAAACACTCAACCGGAAGAGTTTAAATTCCTAGACGCAACTTTTAATTCTGCGCACTGAGTATGAATTTTGTACCTCAGAATTTCTGTTTGAGTAACATTGCTGACTTCGATTTCATATAGAAGAATTGGCATCGTGCTCATGTTATCAACTTGCAAACTGGTAACTGTCTGTATTTGCTGTTGAAATTCTGTTTTATGTTACACTGCATAGGGGAGGGATATCAAAATAAAATAAATGCCTTCACTCATACACGATACACGCGATGGTGAGTGTGAAGAATAACGTTACAGTAGATTGATAAAGAGAAAAATATCAATATGTAGGTATCTGTTGTTAAGCGAACAAAATTGTGCACTTTGTAAAGATTTTGTGATGTAGTTTTTTTTACTGTGGGAATGGGGGTGTGTATAGGAAATTAAACCTCGACTTATTTTTGGAAAAGTAGATATGTATCTATATATATATATGTATATCTGTCTTAAAATTCAGAATCAATTATATAATAAATACCAATATTGGAGTGCGCTATAAAAAGAAATGAAACTTAAAAACGATGGTAGGTAGTGGTTATGAAGTAGTGGCTTTTTTAACGCTTGCCCAAGGCGCCTTTTGAGTTCAGCGCCCTGCGCATTTGCACAGCTTGCACGTATAGCTTGTCCGGCCCTGTCTATCGGTCATTTTCTGAAGCAATTTTTTTCAATGTATTAGTGTTTTCAAAAAGTGAAACATTTACTTTTAGGTTTTTTGAAATGGGAGATAAAATTTTAATTTGAGTTGGAAAAGGAGAGCAGATTTTTTTTTTACATTTTCACTTTTCAAGTTCATTGCAGTTATGGCTTTACAATAATAGGGGCATTCTTGCAAAAGTGTAATCTCTGCGTATTTGTATAAGTCAATTATTTTCAAAACTTATTTACATTTGTCTGTCTGCATTTGATTTTTTAAATATTTGCGAAAAAAGAGAATGCAAAATACTCGAAATGTATTTCTCAGAGAAAGAGAGAAGAAAGAAAATGCATACATGAGACGTCGCGTCGTCAAAAATGCGGATGAATATGGTTTACGATACAAATTTAAATCTCCATGGCTGAATGGTTCCCATGGGCTCAAACCTACCTCATTTTCGGAACACTTCCATTTATGTCATTTTTTGTTGACAATAAACAGCTGGCCGATGGATGTGCAAACAAAAAAAGTTTTACAAAAGTAAATTGAATTTATGTTTTTGAAGTTAGCTATATTTCTTTAGGCGCGTTATGAAAAAATGATGAGAGTGAAATTTAAAAAAAAAAATCACATGTATGTAACACAAAATTCACAGGTTGAGGCCATAAAAACAGCTGAAGGACAATGACATGAAAGAATCGAAACAAAAATTGTTAATGTGTCAAAAATGTGTATAGGTTTAAAAGTTTGTTTACCATTAACTGTTTTCCTTTGGCCTCCGGGATTGAGTGCTTAGTAGGTACTTCTCATTGCATTCAATAATTTAAAAAAATCATCAATTCTCTGTCTTTTATTGAATTATAATGAATTAAATAAATAAATTGGCACTCGAATTTCGAGAGCTGGGTCGGCTAGTTATTATTATAGTGCATTGACTACTCCAACCGAGTAAATTGCTTACACCGATAAAGTTTGAACTATCAGCCGAGTAGCCAAATAACATTTGCTGATTAGATTTTTTTTTTTAGATTAAGAATTTTATTTTTCAATTTGTTTTATATACTATTTGACTTAAAACTAACTTATTACTAAATTAAATCATGTTGGCTCAACAATAGGGTCCCAACGTTCTTCATTTGGCTTTACATAATGCTATTTACTTACAATATCATATTAATGTTTTCTTAATCTAATTCATGATTTTTTTAATATTAACTAAATAATAATTTTTGATGAGTGGGCGTTTTATCCCCTGTAGTACTGATTGTTGTTCTTCTCGTAAAAGGGTGCGTTGTCGTTATGGATGATGTCTTCAAATTGATCGTCAGTGATGGCTCGGGTGTATAGATACTTGTCACGAGGCTCTAGTTCATGCTGGAGAAGTTGTTGCACTTCTGTGTTGGGATGATCTTCCAGGTTCCTGATGATTTTTCCGGAGAGCTGCAGTAAATACTCGTCTAGTGGTATTAACTTTGCTTCTTTATACAGATTCCTTGTTGGTATATATTTCTTCGTCAATGTGTTACGGTACAGTCCAGTGCAAATACGGAGCATCTTTCTTTCAAAAAGCTTCATCTTTTTCATTGCTGTAGGTGAAATAGTAAACCAGTTGGGAAAGGCGTAGGTCAGAACGGGTCGAATAAGTTGTTTGTACACAAGCAGCTTGGTTTTCTTACTTAGTCCATTTCGCCTCCTGAGAAGCGGATGGACCAAGTGCAGAGAATAGTTGGCTCTCTTCAACATCAAGTCTGCATGCCTTTTGAATTTGAATTTGTTGGAAAAGTTGATTCCCAAGTATTTCGTTGATGATTTGACAGTCACTTCAGAGTTGTCTGGAAGCTTTATTTTGATTGCATCACAGCGTGTTGCAAACGCTCGTCTTCGAATGACAGTCACTGGTGTTCTGAAGCAGATGAGTTCAGTCTTTTCGCTGTTTATCCTCAGTCCCCATTTGACATAGTATTCCCATAGGTTTTTAATGTGCTCTTGCACTCTCCTGGCAGCAATTTCTGGTGAAAAAGCGGTAGCGTATGTGATTGAGTCGTCTGCATAAAGCTTCGTCTTTGTACCTGGTAAGTTGGCTGGTTGATCAGCAGTGTAAATGTTGAACAGCAGCGGTCCAAGTTTTGATCCTTGAGGAACTCCAGCGTTAATTCCTTTGGTTGATGACACATGTTTTTTTACCTGTACATAAAAAAGTCTATGGGTTAGGAAATTTTTGATTATTCTTACTAAGTAATTAGGAAGTCCAAGTTCCGAGAGTTTGAATAGCAATCCTTTTATCCAAACGCTGTCGAAAGCTTTTTCGATGTCCAGCAAACACGCTACAGTGGTTTCCTTTTTGTTGAGTCCAATTGTAACATCAGTATGGAGTCCCAGTAATGGATGTATGGTAGAGTGTTTATTTCGAAAGCCATACTGAAACTCCGGTATGACATCTCTTTCTCTGCAGAAAACGTTGAGTTTCTTCAATATCAATGCCTCCAGTATCTTACTCATGCAACTGAGCAAAGAAATTGGCCGATATCCTTCCACATTTGCGCGGTTGTTCTTCTTCGGGACAGGGACCACTTTTGCGGTTTTCCAGGCTGCAGGGAAATAGCTGTTGTTCAGGCAGTTATTGAAGATTATAGTCAACAGGAGTACAGCAAGATTTGGTAACTTTTTAAGCACGTAATTAGAAATCTTGTCGCTTCCTGCTGATTTTTTGGAGTTTCCAGTGAAGATAATATCAGCTACTTCTTCAGGAGAAGTGAAAACATCTGTCAGCGTCGGCTCCGATGATGGGTTTTCCTCGTTGAACAGGGTCACGGTTTCGGTGGTTGATGATATCTCTTGAAAGCGAGTTTCTACATCTTCGATAAAGTCAGGAAGATGTACGGGAGGGCGATCTTTGAAACTATCATGAAAGTGATTTGCAAACTTTTCAGCTTTCTCTGCAGAAGTTGTTGAAACTTCTTGTCCGTGAAGGATGGTGTCTGGAATTGAGTTCGCTTTTCCAACAATCAGATTGATCTTTTTAAACGTGTCAGGTCCAGGTTTGATATCTTCAAGTCTCTTTCTAAAATCCTTTTCCTGATGATGTTTTATTGCCTGGTTGAACATTGTGTTAGTGCACTGTAGTTCTGAGTGTAGTCGACGGTATTCGACACTTTCCCTGTTAAATGTCCTGTGGAATATTCTTTGGAGGCTTTTGCGGAGTCTTTGCCGGTGAGCATATATTAATTGTATATGTTGGGGTAAGTTTGCATATTTATCCCTGCTGGTGCGGGGTGTTTTCTGCCTGTCCAAAGCATTGTTGACAACTGTTTCAAATTGAGCAATGGTGTTGTCGATCTCATTATTGTTGAGATTGTTGACGCTGGAGACTTCTGGTAGGCGTTCTTCAACTTCTGAACGGAATCTTATCCAGTTCAGTTTTTCGTATTGGATTTGGAATTCGGGAATACGACGTTCAGTTGTAATCCTGTAATTCAATCTGACTAGGCATGGGTCAATACTAATATTTTGTAATATTACCTAATACTAATATATTAGTTAACAAATATTATAATATTTAAACCGATATAAAAATATCACTAATATTTGGAAAAATGTATCCTCCTTTTACATTGTACATACACTGAAAATAAATTCCTAGGTCATATTGATAAAAACGTTTTTGTTGATCTTTAACAAAACAATATTATCATTTTAATAAAATTTTATCAATACGAAAGGATTATTTTGTTGTAATGTAAATGTAATTCTGCATGATTTTTTGTCAGTTTAACAAAATATGCTCTACAAATAATATTGTCAGTTTAACAAACAAAGTTTTGTTAATATAACAAAATAAAACAGAGATTTTTGTGATCCACAATTTTTTTTTGTGATGTTACCAAAATGTTTTTTGTATCTAAAAAAAAATCTGTTTTATAAATGTTTGTCAATAGGTACCTATCACAAAGTTTTTGTCAATTTAACAAAAAATGAAAACATTTTTGTTGAAATGACAAATATTTTTATTTTGGGGTTGAGTTATTTTGTAATTTTGTAAGGAAAAGAAAAAATTCTGCGAATATTTTTTTGATCATGACAAATCTTTAGTGTATGATATAGTTTACATTTGGTTTCCGTCAAAAAATCGATGTAAGATTAACTGAATTTAACGAAAATTGCTTATTGACAATACGCCCTCACAGATGATTACATGTGAGATCGCAGGGACGAAAAGCCAATTTTTATGGATTAAAAAGTAAAACAAAGGCTATTTTGAAACAAGAAAATTTTTTTAAATTGATTACCATTTTTATTAAGCTGACAGATAAATTTTGTGGATTCAACAAAATAAATTTGCTAAATTGACAAAATTTTTTGTTGATTAAACAAATCCGAGAATGAAAAAAAAAACAATTTGTAACATTAACAAAAAAAATTTGCTGATATAAAAAAAGAATTGTTTATATGACAAATTAATTTTGTAAATTCTACGAAATTTTGTCATATTGACAAAATATTTTCGTTATTGTTTATTTTCAGTGTATGCACCAAAAGCTATCTAAATGCCCAATTCTACATTCTACAAATATCTTTCCCAAAAATATGTCATGACCCTCATGATTGTGACACTAATAAGATCAGTTTAAAAAAAGGGTGATATACATAGGTACCTACTATGTACTTACTTTTAAAATCACTGATATACCTACCTATAAAATCAGAATCATTGAACTTAATAATTTGAACATTTCTTACTTAAATGAATTATTATAGGTAGGTAGTTATTTAATTTGTTTTTCCTGGGTAGGTAGGTATTTAGTTTTTTGTCTTGAATTAAATTTTATTTCGTGTTGCGTTGATTTCGTTTTAGCTGTTATTCGCTTTCACTGCAGGTATTGAAATATTGGCACAATTGATTATTACTTGAATATCATTTCTTCTTCTTCAAATTCAATTTAAATTTATTTTTACAATTCAACTTTTGGTTTTTAACAATTAACTCTCTTTCTTACCAGCAGTCAGATTGAAATGAAATTTGAAATTTAATTCCAGTCTTTTCAAAATGAACCATACCTACATGTTAGTGTTTAGTTCTCATTCGTATATCCTGAAACAAATAATTGCGTTCTACCTATTATTTAATACGGTAAACCGTCCTATCTTAGCGCTTATTTACTATTGCATTTAAAAAAAAGTCAGAATTAAGTGTTCTCTACAAACTACGCTCTATTTCCCCGGCATACCTACCTAAAAATATTAGTATTGCATTGTCATTCCATACAAGAACAATAACAAAAAAGTTAACAGCTTTTCATACTAAAATACTATTTTCATATCAGAAACCATCAAATTACAAGATTGAAAATGAAGTCCATGCACTACCACAAACTTAAATCCATAACATAAATACATACCATCTTTGGTTTATTTCCTATCTTCCTTCGTTCACTAAACAGAAAAATTCCAGTGTCCAATTTAAATACCATCCCACTTTGCTTGCATTATAAACATTTCACGCTTTTGTCTCTTTCCAGTCTTTTTTCCTCATACAAACAATACAATCCATAAAAATATATCAGATATGCGTCCGATACTGATACAAAAATATTCGCTTCGACCGACAATGATACTAATACCTAATACCAAAAATATTATGAATACAAAAATATTACCTTCGAAGCTAATACTAATACTGATATCTTGTATGATACAAAAATATCACCTTCACTATGATACTAATACCTAATACCAAAAATATTATGAATACAAAAATATTAGCTTCGAAGCTAATATTTTTGTATCAAAGTATCTTCGTATCGTATTACTCATAGTATCAGTGGCACTCAAGTTGATACTTTGTGTGTATCTTAATATTTTAGGTAAGAAAGAGATATCAGAACAAGAGTTTTTCCTTTAAGAATTGTCTGTAGTGTGGTTGAGTGGCGTGTCTCTGTGTGGTGGTGTGGTTATAACGAAAGCCAAAGCGAATATTTTTGTATAATAGCATTCGTAGGTACGATATTTTTATATTTTAGGTATGTAGGTAAGAAGAAGAACGAGATACATATGAGATGAGAACAAGTAGAGTGCAAATGAATGAAATCGTTGGTTATGTTTAGGTAGAATATAGAAGATAATATTGTTGCGGTAGGGAGAAGTGAATATTTTTGCGAAGGAAGGGAGAAGCTCATATTTTTTTGAGGGAGAAGTCAATATTTTTGCTAAATATCTGAATATTAGGATGTTTATGATATTAGTATTAGCGATATTGAATATTTTCAAATATTAGTAATATCTTAGTGAATACTAATATATCGGTCACATCCCTAAATCTGACTCTCATTTCAACCGCCAGATGGTCCGAGTCACTATCATGTGCAACACAAGTGAAGTTTTGGAACTCGGGAAGGATGTTCGTAAAATTGGACGTCACTAAAAAGAAGTCTAGCAACGACGGAGTTCTTGGAAATGTGGGCCTATGTTGTGATATAACCACCAATGAGTGAAGTTCAGGGTTGTCTTGCAGCCAGTCCACAATTGCTTTTCCTTGTGTAGATTCCCTGGTGTCCATCCAGAGTGAGTGTCGTGCATTGAAGTCACCTCCAAGTACACAGTACGTATATTGGCTAGCCAGATTGTTGATGGCGTTGAGGTCATGTATGGTGTCACATCTTGTTGCGTTACACTTGTTGTATACTGAGACGAGAAGCAGGGTCTCATTATCCGACATAATGATCACAACGGCTGTAGTCTCCATGCAGCGCAGTACAGGTACCCTAACGTACTCGCTTTTAAGGTCTGATTTCAAGAGGATGGCAGTTCCTCTGCCTTCAGATGTCTTGTCCTGTCTATAGGATGTGTAGCCTTCCGGTTTAAGGGTGTTTCTTGCTGTGATGTTTGTTTCCTGTAAAAAGATAATATCGGGTTTCTTTGATTTTAAAAAAAAGTTTAGTGAAATACGTCTGGCTGTAGAATAAATAGAATTAACGTTATATGTAATGAAGGATAGGTAGTTTCTTATAGTACGGGAGGTAGCGCTATAGTTGACGAAGTCATTTCATCCCGGCTGAAAATCATAACAATAATAGTTTTCCCCTAACACATAACAGATCTGAACGTCAGCTGCTCCGAAAGCGGTGGAGCTAAAGGAGACAGCATGCAAAAGTCATTGGAAAAAAATTTGCTCCGATGAATTTTATACCAAGCGAAACTGTATTAAATTATTGTTTTAATCATATTTCTTCAAAAAATTATCGTCAGCTGTATTGCCGAGGGGGGGTTCAATGTCAGTCACGGGCATAAACCTCATTTAAAATTTGAAAAATAAATTTATTTTATACCTTATGAAATTTATATATCTCAATTTTTATACTTTTAAAATAATAAAGAAAATAGTCAGCTGCACTTTTGACGGGGGTAACACCGTCAGTCAGCGCGATAAACATGTCGCGTACTCAACGCATTCGAGCGTCGCATAGTATCTTTGGAACATAAACTGACGATCTTTACACCCACAAACAATCAGCTGACGACGATTTTTTGTTTCTTTAACATTTAAATTATGTTATACTTAAAATTCAATAAGTATAACATCAATTTCATATAAATAACATCACAGTTTATTTATTTATTCCGTGTAGGTTTCAAATTACATATACAGGGTGATTTGCATAAGGTGTGACAAAAAGCTAGGGCATGTAGGTTGGACTTAGACAAGAAAAAAATCGTATGGGAGGGGGGGAGTCTATTTCCCCCCGTTTAGGCGGGAGGGGCAATTTAAGAAAAAAATCACTTAAAACAGAAAAAAAATTATTAAAAAATAACGGTGATACCCACAGAAAAATGCTATAGCATTTTGAAAAGCCAGAAATACATTCTTTAATTCTGTTTTCAAATAAAGTTGTTCGAGTGAATAGTTTTTGAAAAATTAATTTTCAAAATCGAAATTTTGAAAAAAAAATGAAAATTTTTTTTAAACAATTTTTTTTTCAAAATTTTACGTAATTAAGTATTATTTTTTTTATTCAATATTCAATGCTCTTATTAGTTTTTGATCAAACACAAAAAACCGGATGTCAAAATGTTTTGCAGTTTTTGAGAAAATCAAAAATAACAAAAACTACTTTTGTTCTAAGAAAAGCCTTTTATTTTAGTTTTTTCGTTTTTGGATTCTTAGGTGAATTTACGATTGAAAGGATTAACTTTCTTTTTACTATTTTTTTTTATTATCGTCTTATAAGCATACAATAATGTGACAAAGAACTGGATTAACCATATTTCACACATTTTTTATTGAGAACACCTGCGTGAGATTACGATTTTTTTCTTGTCTAAGTCCAACCTACATGCCCTAGCTTTTTGTCACACCTTATGCAAATCACCCTGTATATGTAATTTGAAACCTACACGGAATAAATAAATAAACTGTGATGTTATTTATATGAAATTGATGTTATACTTATTGAATTTTAAGTATAACATAATTTAAATGTTAAAGAAACAAAAAATCGTCGTCAGCTGATTGTTTGTGGGTGTAAAGATCGTCAGTTTATGTTCCAAAGATACTATGCGACGCTCGAATGCGTTGAGTACGCGACATGTTTATCGCGCTGACTGACGGTGTTACCCCCGTCAAAAGTGCAGCTGACTATTTTCTTTATTATTTTAAAAGTATAAAAATTGAGATATATAAATTTCATAAGGTATAAAATAAATTTATTTTTCAAATTTTAAATGAGGTTTATGCCCGTGACTGACATTGAACCCCCCCTCGGCAATACAGCTGACGATAATTTTTTGAAGAAATATGATTAAAACAATAATTTAATACAGTTTCGCTTGGTATAAAATTCATCGGAGCAAATTTTTTTCCAATGACTTTTGCATGCTGTCTCCTTTAGCTCCACCACAAGTGCGACAACTGACGCTCACTTTACTGAATTTCGAACATTAAACAACTGTTTGAAGTAAAATTCATTCGGCATAAAATTCCTAAAAAAATTGCAGCGCTACCTCCCGTACTATTATATACATAATGAGCAAATAAGTTTACCCAATATAACTGTTTTTTCTTTATCATTGAGACTACCGTAATTGCTTGGAACTACCTCCTTTGCTTTTTGGAGAAGAGAAAGGAGATCTGTTCCAAACAGTCTTTCGGTATCATCAAATATGTTGAAAGACTGTGATTGTCCTTTTTGGCTTGATGTGTTGGATGGTGCAGTCCTCTTCTGGACTACTGGTTTGGCAAATGGCGTTGTAGCTGGTGCTGGTGGAGCTGGCTTAATCACTGCCTTCTTAAATGGGCCTCCTAAAGGTTTTGAAGCTGCTCCAGATGTGGCTGCAACGCTAGCGTATGATAAGCCATTCACAATCGCTTTTTTTGCTGATGTTACAGCAAATTGGTGATTTTCACGCTTCTGTGTTGCTGTCTTCGTTTTTTCGGCCAGTTTCTTCTTCCTTGCAGGGCATCCACTGTAGCTGGCAGGGTGCCCAGTCTGTTGGCAGTTAACGCAGAATACCATATCGTCACTGACTTTGTTGAGGGTCCTAGAGCAGTTTCCTGGAATATGATCATCCTTGCATTTTACACAACGGTATTTCATGCCACAGTTGCTAGCAACATGTCCAAACTTTTGGCAATTCTTACACTGTGTAATGGTGGTGGACTTAAACTTCTCCCAATGGACTTTTTGGTGCATAAGAAGTGTTTTTCCGTAAATTGCTGGGATATCAGATGTTTTGGAAACTTCAACGACGAAGCTATTATACTTCCTGTCCGATCGGGTCTTGTAGGGACTTACTGCTAAGACTGCGATGCCTTCCGCAATGAGCTCCTCCTTAACTTCAGTGGCTTCATAAGTTTGATGAATGCCTTTAAGGACCAGCAATGTCTTCTTGTCTTCTTTGGCGGTATAGGTGTTGAATTCTGTCTTCTTCACCTTCAGGAAATCTCGGATCTTCTGGTGTTCCTCTTTGGTCTTTGTTGTGATAACAGATTTTTCACTATTGATGTTATGAACTTTGAATACTACACCTTGAGCTTTCAAATGTTTACTGATTTCCGCCACGTTTAGCTTGAAGCACACAATTGGTGGCATTAGTGTAGATCGGGGTTCCTTGTTGGGTTTCTCGAGGTTAAGTTGTTTTGTTGTGTTTATTTTCTCTGCGTTGGTGACAGAAGCTTCATTGTCCATTGCAGGCTTTTTGGTCTTCTTTGGTGAAGTAATTGGTGACTCTGAAGGCCTTCTTTTTGATCTTTTTGTTTGTACCACCTCAAAATCAGAGTCTAAATTCACCATTTCTACGGTTTGCAACATCTCTGAAGGTTCTTCTTCTGTAGGTTGCACGTTCAAGTTTTCCTGTCCTACAACTTCTTCGAGTTGTTGTTCTGTAATTGGATCCATAATTTGTTGCGTATCCATTACTTCGTCCTTGTCATCTTCGTAAAGCTGGTCTATATCACCAAGCTTCGCGTGAATGTTATTTGCCGATTAGATAAATTCGTACTTGGTACAATTTAGAACTCCTTCGGTTACCGTGAAAAGCAGCAGCTTAAAAAAATTAAATCTGCACATTAAATTCACTGAATTGATTAAATCAATAATAACCAAGCAAGTCAATTTAATTTAATAAGTTACTTTTCCGAAATTTATCGGCTATTGTTTTCCTTGGGGAAAACTAGCTATGAAGTAGTATCGTTAAATTTATTACACTTTAACCGACACACTGGGTGATACCAACAATCAAATTTAGAGACGACTTTAATATTTGAGCGAAATGAAGCATTATTTATTGGTCTCTATATAATTAACCATATATGCTACATTTTATTTTTTTGGTTCCGTAGAAAAAATGGTTCATAATTTAGAGTTCACATAAATATTAAGTTCATAACATGTATGGCTAACTTTCTAGAGCTCTTTACATTATGGTCCATTTCACTTAAATATTAAGGTCGTCGCTTAATTTGATTGTTGGTAAGGCCCACTGTGTAAATAGATATGAAAAATTTTTTCTTAATCGAGCAGACTCGTGTAATTTTAGGTGGGTTAGCTGGCATTTTGTACGTTTACATATAATTAGTCTCACTTGTGTACTTTTACCAAGTTTTTCAATATTTGTAAATAACTTTTTTTCTGTGTCCAGTTGACAACAAATTGAGCATTTAATTCCACTTTTCAAAACCTCAATATTGATATACTCGTACGATTATACGTATAATCGAAATTTCTGATCTTCTTTTCTTAATTTTCTCTTTTAAAATTACCATTGGCTTAAGAAAATTCATAGCTTTCATTTATAAAAACAAATTACACATATTTATACATATATACGTACCTATAAGTATATCTGCTTCATCTGTTATCTCTATAAGGACTTCTTAGTCCATTTTCGACTAAAATCCGATTCATTTTGACTGCAAACAACAATTAAACAGAATTAAGTCACGTCAAAACATCCAGAGAGGAATAAAAGCGACTGCAGCACAGCAAGGACAAAATGTAAACTTAAATCCTTTGCTGATTATTGCGCTTGCTAATCCGGATTAAGGAACGAACTGGGAGAGTTGTTGCTATACTTTATCCCCATTTATTGTTTCATTCACCATAAACAAAAGGCTTGATTAAAAATATCAAGGGTTCAGCTCTGGGTGGGGGGTTACTGTGTAAAATGTTGGAAGGTCGTAAATAAAATGTACATATACAATAAAAGTACAGCGAAAAAGTTAAAGGATTATTTGCATGCATCTGTGAATATAATTCCAATAGGTCACTACATAATTTCTTGGTCATCATCTGCTGGGATTGAAAGAAGATTTTTGATGGAAACTTGCATTATTTGTATAATTTTGTGTTTTGTTCAAAAAAATTTAAGTCACGAGAGTTTAATTTTAAAGAGAGATAAGTAATACTCCTATCTTGGAGAATAAATTACAGCATCATGAGAAAATAAAGTCCCCAAAAACATATTCTAAGATTTGTCTGAAAGAATCTAAGATTAACAAAATCACACAAGCAGCTTATTTACAAAGAATCACATCTGTCAAATTAGAAGCTGTGTAAATTGTGAATGCAGCTCGGGGCACTACAATATAGTTTGTATAAAGTCATTTTTACTTGCAACTTATAGGTACTATAAGGCAAGTTATGCATTCGTAAAAAAAATCGAACTCGAGATTTTAATCAAAATTGACATTACGATGATAGCGAAGCCCAAAAAAGTGGGTCTCGCAATTCTGTCTGTCTGTCTGCTGTCTGTCGGTTCGACTACAGCTTAAACGGCTAGGCCGATTTTCTTCAAACTTTGTAGATATGGGTTTTAATTTTTTCCCCTCACACGTTTTTTCTTTTTTTTTTAGACCAAAAATAACGGTACCTGCCATACGATTTTTTTTTCGAAATTTTATAAATATTTTTTTTTCTCAAACTGTCCCACAGAGTTTTTTAAAAAAAAATTGAAAAATGTCATTCAGTTAAAACTAGACTAAAATTTCCAAAAACTTGTTATTTTTGGTAGCCCCCCTGGGTCCACTTTTTGTTTTTGATTTTCTTGAAAACGGTACAGCCGATTTTGATCATTTTTTTTATGGTAAAGCTCCTCCACAATTATCTAAAAGTAACGGTACCTACACTCCATACAAATTTTAAAAAATGGTTTTCGAAAATCGTATTTTTCTCGAAAGCGGTTCCGAAAAATTTGCTAATTTTTTTTTTATTAATTTTAACGATCTATAATTTAATAAAAAAAAAATGAAATCTAGATATGTATTACTGACTGTACCTACCATAGAACGATTTTTTCGAATTTTGAATTTCTCATTATCGGCAAAACGGATTTTAATGAAATTTTTTATAAAGAAGCTCTTAAAAAGTTTAAAAAACATTGCATTTCAAAACTTAAAGAAAAAAATATTTTTTTCAATTTTTAGAAAAAAAAGTCATTTTTTTTTGGAAAATTCGATATCTCAAGAACGGCTTAGTATTTTTTTTGGAAGTGTGACTCTTATTCGTACAATAATAAAAACTTAAGATTGGCGTACCAACATTTTTTCTTAAAAATGATTTAAAAATTTTGTACATAAAAGCTTATTTTTTAAGGAACCACTTCAACGATTTATAATTTTTGTTCTTGCATAAATTTATATTTGCATAGCATTCTGTTTTTATCTCTTACTACTTAAAGAATTTAAAAAAATCATTTTATCCTTATGAACAGTTTTCTTTAATAACATTCGTTTTTAAAATTCCTAGTCTATTACATAGGAGCAAGTTCGTGCGACACAGTCGTGCATGTTATTTTAATTTGGAACGCTATTTCTCGCATAAGATTTTCTTCCAATTTCTAATAGAAGTAGCAATAGTAATTATCTGCATATCTAGCATCAAAGTATTAAAAATTCCAATAACCGTCTACCACATGGATCAATGTTAGCACCATTACTTTTTAATCTCTGCACTCATGGCCTTCCAGAAAAGATTGCACAATGCAGAAGATTTTACTCAAGCTACAAAATATTAAAAAAATCTTTTTATAACTGAAGGAGCACTTTGCATGACCCAGCACAATTAAAACGGAAGTATCTTGTGTTCCACCTTTGTAACTACATAAAATCTATAGAGCTATTACGAAGAGCAACTATTGGGGCAGCACATAGATAATTCAATCAGTTCTAGGCCAATATTTATTTGTAAATACTAGGTATGTGTCTCCACTAAAGAAAAATAAAGAATATGGTGTCTCCTCATTCGTCAAGGATATTTTGGGACTCTTTGGTATATTCTAAGAAAAATGTTGCCATAATATTTCGGGCATTCAAGAAAAGGCTTATCTTACCTAGTTAACAAAAAACTTCGTTAAGGACTTTATTTTAGAAGATATGCAAGCCTTTATAGCCTTGCTCTCCAAAGAATTCTACCTATATAATCAATGTCATTCTAGCTCAGCTCTGGAAATATTTTATTTCAAAGCCAATAGTCTGATCCTGATAGTTGAATCATTTGTAATAGCTCCCAGTTTTCTTTGATCAGCCGAAACTCTTTGTTTTTCGAAATCTGCAATACGTATTTCCAAATACACCTTCACCAGGAAGTCATCGGTTAGGATAAAGTTCATGGTATGGTTGTTGTGTATCTACTAGTTGAATTTCTAGACTAGCAACTATTTGGATTGTTAATTTCTACACAATTATATTTTTGTACATGATTAAAATTCGTAGAACGAACACATATAAACATTCGCATAAGATGCGACAAAACGCTAAAGCAATTAGGTTGATTCCAGAAAAGACAAATATTGTCTGAGGGAGGAGGTTTATTTTCTTAAAGAAAAATACTTAAAATCGTTTTTCGACTCGAATAACTTTAAGCTGATTAAGAAGTTAGCCTTTAGCTCACCGATACTTTAATTTGAAGAAAATCGTCTAGAAAGCCATACGGCCGAAACCGTATCGTTGTAGTGTGCGCACTTTCATACATTTTCATAATGATTAAGAGCCCGACCAAATGGGGTCTTTTAAAGTTGTCAGAAATTGTAAGTATGAAACTTGATGTTAAGTATTGTAGGAAATGAGAACATATAGGCCTTTTCCCAACTTTTAGACTTCAAAATTTCGGTTTAAGGCTATGAAGTCTTATACTATTATTTTAAATCCTGAAAAATTATTGAGATTGAATACATAATGTAATTAATACAAAATGTTCAAAAGCTTGACATTCATTTTTTTTAATTGTTAGTCCTTAAGTAATACAATTTCTCAAGCAAATATTAGTTTGTGCAAGAACAAAAATTAAAAGTCGTTGTAGCGGTTTCTTAAAAACAATAATAACTAATATTTAAAAAAAAAAAAAAACATTACAAAAAAATGGTACACCAACTTAAGTTCTTATTACTATAGGAATAGAAATTAAATTTCCAAAAAAAATATCTACCCGTTTTTAAGATATCGAATTTCCAAACAAATTGATAGTTTTTCTTCAAAAAATTAAAACATTTTTTTTTACGTTTTTAAATACAATGTTTTTCAAACTTTTTAGAAATTTCCTTATAAAAAATTTCATAAAGATCTATTATGCCGTAAAGAGAAATTTAAAATTTGAAAAATGGTTCTATGGCAAGTATACAGTCCGAAATATCTTTATTTCAAATTTTTACTTGCGATATAGGTACTATATGGAGGGAAATGTTATTAATGCTACCTGCCATAGAACCGTTTTTTTGATTTTAGACTTTCTCATTAACGGATCTAACGATTTTAACTAAAAATTTCACCAGGAGTCCCCTTAAGTTTAACACAATATTGTATATAAAAATATTCGAAAAAAAAATATTTTTTTTTGTTTTTTGAAAAAATAAATTCCAATTTATTTTTTGAAAAATCAATATCTTGAAAACGTGCGAACTATTATTTTTTGAAATTATTTCTTTAAATCTATATTACTAAGCACTTAAAATCGGCATCCCAAATTTCGTTCTAGAAAACTTTGAAAGAAATTTGTTATATAAAAAATTACTTTAATAAAACGATTTTTAAACTTTATTTGCGTAAATCCATACTTTTCCGGAAATCAGGCAATTCCATGCATTTGAACATTTGTATCTCATTACATCCATGTTTTATATTTCTGTGGCAACAAGGAAAAACGACATAAGTCAGTTTTTGCTACTTTTCAGGAGAGCGATTTGAATGTTTAGTGTGCAATTACAAATCAGGTACAAGACTTATGGACAAAGTTTAAACGCGAAAATAACTGAAATCACTGTAAGATGTTATTTGAATTTAAAAAGAATTAGTTTTATGTCAATTTATAGCTAATTTTGATAAAAAACATGACTTATGTCGTTGTTACTTATTTAAACTTTAAATAAGGAATAAGGAAAATGTACACAAGTCAACTTGTGTCTGGATTTTTTACGTAAAGGATTTTGGAAAAACTACACAAGTCAACTTATCTGCGTGTAAGCTTCAATTATACTTTGGAAAAAGAACACAAGTAAACTTATGATCGCGATTAAAAAATATAATTGTTTTGGAAAAAGAGCATAAGTAAACTTATGTGTCTGTTGATTTGGTTATTCTTTATGGAATAAAATCATAAGTAGAAAAGAAAAATTAAAGAATTGTACTTATGTTGTTTTTCCATACGCAAGTTCTGTAGATACTAACTTATGTCGTTTTTCTTTTGTCTTTAATTCCTTAACGGTTTGAGATAAAAATACGAAAAAAATATGACAGACGGAATGGCTTATTGCGCATCGGATGATATAAAAAACTCATTTTCGACATAAGTCGACTTATGCTGTTTTTCCTTGTTGCCACAGATTTATAAAATGTATTTAAAATTCCAAAGTACTTTTACATAAGAGCAAGTTCGGGGGATCCAGTCGTGCATTTTATTATTTACTGAATTATAGATCGTAAAACTGATTTCGAGAAAAATACGATTTTCGAAAACCATTTTTCATTATTGTATAGTGGGTACCGTTATTATTAGGAAAAATAAAACATTTGCTTACACATCTTGTGGATTGTACTAAGAAACTTTAAATTGTCAACAAAATGAAGCATATGGTTTTCGAAACATGTACTGACAAAAATAAATGATCAAAATCGGTTGAACCGTTTTTGAGAAAACAAAAAACAAGCTTACTTAGTTTTAAGTAAATGAAATTTTTTTTTATCTTTTTTCAGTTTCACAGTTTTTGAGAACAAACGGGTAAGGGTAAAAAATCGCCCAAATAACATCCTTGGAGTTAAATTGTATTTAAATATTTTTTTTAAGGCTCTGAGAGAGTTGAATGCAAGGTCCCAGCTCATGTTTAAATGAAATGCACGCCTGGGTCGCACAAACTCCTATGTAATAGACTAGGAATTTTAAAAACGAATGTTATTACAGAAAACTGTTCATAAAACTAAAATTAAGTTTTTAATTCTTTTACTAGTAAGATATAAAAACAGAATGCTATGCAAATATGAATTTATGCAAAAACAAAAATAATAAGTTCTTGTCGTGGTTGCTTTAAAAAAATAAGCTTTTATATACAAAATCTTTAAAACATTTTTAAGAAAAAAATATGGTACGCCAGCTTTAAGTTTTTATTACTGTACGAATGGAAATTAAGCTATTAAATTAATTAGTAAATTCAAAAATTAAAAAATACTGAGCCGATTTTGAGATATCGAATTTTCCAAGAAATTTTTTTTTTAAGTTTTAAAATGCAATGTTTGTTTTTTGGAAGCACCTCTATAAAAAATTGTATTAAAATCCGTTATGTCGATAGTGAGAAATTCAAAATTCGAAAAAATGGTTCTATGTTAGGTATAAGAGCTGTAATATCTTAATTTCAGATTTTTTTTTATTAAATTAAAGATCATAAAATTAATTGAAAGAAAAAAATTTTATCATAATTCTAGGCGCCGTTTTCGGGAAAAATACGATTTTGGAAAACCATTTTTTTAAATTTTTTAACATTTGTTTTTTAGGTAAAATAATTTTTTTTTTCTCATATATTATAGAATTTTTGAGAAACTTTTATTTATCAAGTTTTAAAAAAAATCTAGCATGGGGTTTTCGAAATATTGAGTTTTGAAAATAAAAAATAAGTTTTTTTTAAAAATCCAAAATTTTTTTTTTGAAAATCTGAATACACAATTCTATTTAAACTTTTGGGGAGCTTCAGCAAAAAAAATATCAAAATCGGTTGTACCGTTTTTGAGAAAATTAAAAACAAAAAAAATAACCATTTTCCGGAAAAAATTTTTCAACCATTACATGGCTTTAACTAAATGAAATTTTTTCGTATTTTTATTTTTTAAATCTGTCGAACAGTTTTTGAGAAAAAAAAATATTTATAAAATTTGGAAAAAATTCGTATGTCAGGTACCGGTCTTACAAAAAAAAAGAAAAAAACGTGTGGGGAGAAAAAATTAAAAATCTACTAAGTTTAAAAGAAATCGGGTGAGCCGCTTAGGCTGTAGTCGAACAAACAGACAGAATTGCGAGACCCACTTTTTAAGTCTTCGCTATCATCAAAATGTCAACTTTGATCAAAATCTCGAGTTCGATTTTTTTTACGAATGTATATCTGGCCTCATAGTACTATAGTAAGAAATGGCAAATATTTAAGAATTTTTATAAAACAGAATAAAAAATTATTTTCAGTGCTGTGACTGGATTTTCAAAAGAATTAAGAAAAACAGAAACTTTATTCAAAAAATTACACCAGAAAAATAAATATTTTTTTCAAGTTCAAAATTAAAATAAAAAAAAAATCTTAAATCTTAAACTTAGATTAACTGCATTAGATATTTCAAATATAAAGTTTAATTGACATTATTTGAATCATTTCTAAAGCAAAAATTAAAAAAAAAAAATACAGGGTGCGTTTTATGTTCCAGGTCGTTGATTTATTTTTCCAATTAGGTACTCTTAAATGAAATAAAATGTTATAAACTGTATTTTTTTAATTCCTAATTAATCATTAGTATAATTTATGGAGTATGATGTCAGACAAGTGGGTTTCTCAGGCCGTTGCGCTAAGGCGAGCTCGTTTAAGTACATTTTGCATAACAATTTCACAGATTTCTCCTTTAATTTCAGTCATTTCGTTTCTAATGTTGTCCTTACGCATCGAGGTTGTGGTTAATGGTTTATTGATATATTATATATGCATGACTTTTCAAGCACCCTCGTAAGACCGTGGGGACCAGTCGGTATACCCATTTTCGACATTATTCTGCAGAGAAAAATGTCTCGTAAGACTCGCATCAAAGCCCAAGCTGTGAGTGATGTGGCACAGTCTTGGTGGAACCACATTTCATGTCGGCCTAATTGATATAATTCAGACACAAGAAAGTTTTCCATCATGTCCTGATAGCTGTCACTAGTAACTTTTGCATACAGAATTCTTATAGAAATATCTACATAAGATGCCCAAGACCCAAGCCCCAATGGCGCACCATACAGTTACTCTACGAGTGTGTAATGGTCCATCGAGGTTTTTTTTTGTTATCAACAATTCCTTACAACTGTCAAATTCCACATAAAAATAAGATGGACTGCCAACTCAAAACTTCCAAGAGCTTCTTCTCAGGAACAATATATTCGTCGATATCAACATATACAAATATTTATGTCTTTTACGATCCTCGACCGGTCCACAATTATTTTAAAAGTATTTAACTTGTTTTTACCTCAATTATCGTCTTTTTTTCTGGATTTCTTTTAGGTAGATCTTCTAACAGTTATAAGGCTTCATTGGTGCAAATTCTTCCGGAGGTATTGCGTCTAAAAGTATTTCCAAATAATAAATTAAATATGTGAGTTGTCCCGGCGAGTCCAAGATCCGTCTGTGAAAAAACTAATAAATATCATCTCGTACAATTGCATGAACACAATAAAAGATGGGAGTGCAGAAATAAACACCTTACCGAACTTCTAATGAAACAATGCCACACTTCGGGCAGCATCACACAAAACGTAGATATGTAACTCCAGAAACCCTTTGATCCAACTTATCCATGTACAAATATCGGCTTTACTCTTACGGAATTATAAAACGACAAGTAACCATCCGTCACACGTACATCTGTAACGAATATATGAAAGTGAAGAAGAACTTCTGCAAAACACTATTCCGCCATTTTGAAAAATAAAAAAAAAAAACAAAATTCCACAACAAAAAAATTCACTTAAGCTAAGTAGAAATATCACGGAAAAATTGCGAAAAACTTATTTCGAAAATATTTAAAATTCCACTCACGACCCACGATACTTACGTATCGATTCAGCGATGGAA
Organism: Philhelius festivus; assembly: GCA_963931855.1. Lineage (NCBI taxonomy): Eukaryota > Metazoa > Arthropoda > Insecta > Diptera > Syrphidae > Philhelius > Philhelius festivus. The sequence goes on along the minus strand of OZ007555.1, from coordinate 212,805,524 downwards.
TTTTTATGACTTCTCGCGTCTATATACCCGCACAGGGGAGTTGTCTACCTCAAATATTCACCTGCTGTATATCCTGAATACATCAGGCAACTCTGGATAACTTCTTCCCTGTCATCGTCCAATATGCATGCATAATACACAAGACCTTTACCGCTTAGACGATGGTCGTACTTTATGTTCAATATTCTATATTGGCTCATAGTCTATCGCTGAACTTTGCCAACGCTCCAGGATGCAAAAATTATCGACGACCAGCCAAAAAAAAAAATGGTTCTTGCTTCATTGCATACCTACAGAGACGAAATAGCAAAAAAAAATCAGAAAAAAAAAGAACCAACAGATAGAAGGAGTTGGGATGGAAATTCAATTTCTAAAACATTACAGCAGCTTGTTCGGCAAACTCTCTTTGAAAGCTCTTTTGACAGGATACACGGTACAACAATTTCCAAACCAAAATTGAACGATGTATCGGGAATGGGTGGAGTTGTAAAGGAAGCACGGAAGAGGTACTGAACGGGCACATATCCTTGAGAGAATATAAACTCAAATTTGTGAAAGGGTTGAAAGTGTCAAAGTGATTTCTTAAACATTGTATGTCTTTTTACCGAAAGCTGCTTCTAGAAGTTGAAGAAGGTGCTGCGGAGGGATGTTGATAACGAGGGCATCTTAACTGTGGGGGAGAAGAATGCAACTTTCTAGGGCGCTCCAATTCAAGGGGCGGCTATCCTAAGTCATTTAATTTTTTCTTTTTGTAGGGACTGTTTGATTTGCATATTTTATGCAATCAAACAAAATTCTTATGTCAAAGGAATGCAGGATCGCCCGAGAACATTGCCACGGACCACGAAAGTGAACATCGGAACCCAAGGCAGTTGATTCTCGGCGAGCATATGAACTCGGCCATTGGCAAATTTTTTGCCTCGGGACTTGAGCCTACACCCGTCCAACATCCAACTGACCCTAGCTGAACGCCGGCGCACATTTGGAAGAGAACCCCAATTTTAGTCGAAAAATCATGTTTTACGACGAGGCGCATTTATGGATGAATTGCTGTGTTAACAAGCAAAATTGCCATATACGGGGTGACACCAACCCATACGAGGTTCAGCAGGTTGCGCTACATTCTGCATGAACGATTTGGGGGTAATGTTTTCTCCAGCAGAGATGACATGAATTGACTACCAAGGTCATGCAATTTGACCCTGCTAGACTTTTTCTTATGGGGTTTCCTGAAGTCCCATATCTACGAGAGTATACCATCTCCTTAACGTGTACATAACACAGGCAATCGCTGATAATTGACCGGATCTATGCGGAACAGTCATTGAAAATTGGGACACTAGGATCCGTGCTACCGTAAGAATCCGAGGCGGACATTTAAACGATGTCATATTTTATACATAATGGCATACATGAGTCTTTCAAATTAAAAAAAAGTAATTGGTAATACCTGGCACACAGTTTGTATAATTTCAGTTTGTATAAAAATCCCATAAAAATTTGCTTCTGATTCAGAACGGCTAGGTTAGATGCAGTTTTTATAATAAGAGTCATTTTTAAAAGCGTTGTCCCTTCCTGAAAAACACTTTCGCAGCAATTGGGAGTCGAACCCAATAGTCTAACGCAACAACCATTGTAACGAGGGTTCTACAGTAGAAAAGTTAGTCCAACCTCAACTCCAATCATTTCAGTTCCGTCGAACCAATCGTATCTTCCAGTTTAATTCCGAGTACTTCAAGTCTGAACTCACCCAGCTAAAATGTTTGAGAATCCATTTCTATCATTCTTCCATCCCAATTGAATGCGGGCCCCAAGTACGCTTGAGGTGGTCCTAGCTTTTTGTGAGAAACATTGAGGACCGGTGGTAACCTTTACACAGTTAAATAGACTCCTTACCTTGTACCTTGAGGCAGCCAATTCCATCTTGTTAGATGGTTTGGCACTTTGCCTAGATTTTTGTTCGATTTGGTTTTCCTTCTTTCCCTTAGATTATTTTTTATTGAATAATATTGCCAATGAAAGCAAAAAAAAAGCAAAAGGAGTCGGATGTGAAGAACGGCTATAGTATGGCAGTAGCAAGTGGCCAACCCACTTTCCGCACATTTGATGTAATACTAAAAAAGGTTAAAAGTACCTTACTCAAAAAAATAGCAAAGAGGATTGCAGCATTTACGTAATTAGTTTTATTCTATAGAGTTTTTTTCACCAACACATCCACACACATTTGTACAAGAAATAAAATAAAGAAACCCATTTTCTTTGATGCGAAAGACTATTACCGATATTTTCGAGACTCCTAAATGAATTACTCGTACATTGAAAATTTTCGTACATCTCTTTGATACGAGTATATCTTCTAAAGTTGATGAAAAATCAAAGAGGTAATATCATGTTGATGTAAAAATTTAATCAAAAAGAAATGTATGTGCTTATTAAAGGGTGGTTAAATTTTAAGGGCTGATGTTGATTTTGAATAAAAAACATAAATTATTTGGGAAATTATTGTCATTTCTTTTTATTATGATAATATTGGTACGGTTCAATTATGTATGGAACCTCCAACCGATGGTTCAAATTTTCCATGACGCTGAGGCCTAATTGAGGTTCTATGCCGTTAATGTGCCGAATCATCTCATCCTTTAGCACTTGAATTGTTGCTGGCTTATCGACGTACACTTTTCTTTCAAATAACCCAAAAGAAAGAACTCCAACTGTGTCAAATCACATAATCTTGGCGGCCAATTGACATCGCCACCATGTTAGATAACACGACCATTGAATTTGTCGCGCAAAAGAGCCATTGTTTCGTTAGCTGTGTGGCAAGTGGTCCTGTTGAAACCACATATCTTCTACATCTATATCTTCCAATTCGGTTCATAAAAAGTTCGTTATCATCTCACGATAGCGAACACCATTCACAGTAACTGCCTGACCGGCATCATTTTGGAAAAAATACGGCCCGATGATGCCACCAGCCTATAAACCGCACCAAACAGTCACTCTTTGTGGGTGCATTTATTTTTCGACAATCACTCTTGGATTATCATTAGCCCAAATGCGGCAATTCTGCTTTATTGACGAATCCACTGAGGTGAAAATGTGTCTCATCACTGAAGATTATTTTCTTCGAAAATTGATCATCCACTGTTGCCATTTCTTGCCACCATTCTGACCATTGATGCGGCTTGAAACGGTCAAGAGGCTTTAGTTCTTGAGTCAATTGCAAGTCTTTATGCATAATGTTCATCAACGACGAGCGTGACAGGTGCAATTGTTGGGCACGACGACGAGTTGAGGTGGACGGCTCTTCAGTCACACTATCGCGAACAGCAGCAATATTTTCTGCAGTACGAGCTGTACGAGCATGCACTGGTGTTTTCATATTTCCTACAGACCCGGTTTGCTTCTGATTGATTCTGTATCTTTCCATGGTTCAAATTGAGTTAGTCTGAAATTAAGAAATGTCAAATGAAATGCAGATAAAGACTTGACGTTTAGGTGTGGTTCACATTCAACATCGGCCCTTAAAATGTAACCACCCTTTAAAATACTTTTCTCCATAAGGGACGCATTAAGGTATGTGACATGAATTAAATGATTGTTCAACAGTAAACAAGTTTTAAGTTCAAATGAAGAAGGCGGTCTTCTTCGTGCAAGAAGAACGCTGTTCTTATTGCGTCTTGCAGGCAATAGGCTGTCTGCAAAACGACTTAGACCTCAATACTTTCAATCAATGGGCTTAACTCTACATTTTGGCAAAGTTGTTATCACAATTATTTAGACTTGGAAAGAACTGCATATATGATGCACTTTTATGCACTATTGCTCCCACTAGAGTATGCAAGACTTTCACATTCATAAATAACTATAAAAGGCCTATCTATAATAATTTTTTTTTATCAATCACACCCAAAAATTGCTGTGGGCTCTTAGTCTATTAGTGAGATAAATAATTTTCTGATCAGCTGTCTGGATTGAATGTTTTCATAGAATACTCATACGGGTATAAATAACGTGCCAGCCCCTAATTGGGTAACTCAGTAAACAAGCGTTTAAGTGTTATGTAACTAGAATTATTAAATAAAGTTAATCCCTTTCAAACAGTTTTGGATTTATTTTGGTAGAATCGAAAATTTCTAAGGAATTTTCAAAATTCTGATGACACTGCCAAAGTAAAATATGTTCGTCTAGTTTAACCTTAAAACTTGATGGGTATAATGTAAGGAAAAAGGTTTACTGGACGAAACGATAAAAAAGTATTGGAAGCGCTTTTGGAGAAGAAATTACACTGTTTTATTTTATTATGAATTTAAAAATAACGGGTGATTTTAGAGATTTATCAAAGAAATTAAATGTGCTTACAATCTACTCCGAAGATTTATGTATTAAAAAACATTTATAACTTCAACTTATTTGTCCTCTTAATCCTTAATCAATTTTGTCTGTGTGTGACTCAGGTAAGTATTTATTTTTATGGTGGGCTTAGCTAATTATAATTAGTTAATTCTTAGAACTACTTAATCTCCTTCTTATTTTTAAGTACATAATTAAGAACTTGAAGGATATTTATACCTGGATAATTGAAGTTTTGAATAAAAAGGCTTGACAAATATTAAGAAAGTCAGTCAGCCAATTCCTAACATACGAAACAGACTTACCAAACAAAATATTGTAAATCAATTTCTTGAAGTGAATTTTTTTTTACCTAAAATATTTGAAGAATATAATCAAAAAAGTCCAGAAATATGGAAAATTTTTATAATCGAATCAATATCTCAACAAATACTAGTACTGCACCAGTTTTTAATCAGCCCTGTGAAGCCATGATGTCGCCAAACTGGAGACATCCCAGTGAGGTTTCTTACCAGCAACAACATCAGCAAAACGGTTGGATGATATTGGATACAGTCCCTAGTCCACATTTTTATTCTGAAGAATCGATGGAGCCTAGAAAACACCAAACACCAAACTTTGATAGCCAATACCCAAACAATAATTGGACACAAACTTCACATCTTCCAAAAAAGAACACTCCCAATGGAACAAGGATCTCCAGTTATGCAAATACACCTTCAAACTCAAGACCCCATTCAATGGATTATATTCAAGAAAAACCTCAGCCCATCTACCCTATTCCATCAAATGACCAAAGCCACGACGAAGATTGGGTAATTTTTGGATTTCATGGAATCGAAGCAATTCACCACTTCAGTGTTAGAGATATACAAGAACACGTTGACAAATGTGTTCAAATTAGACAGCAGAGGCAATCCAGGCAAAACATTCTTGGAAAGAAAATCTACCAACACAGGGATCTTGATCAAAATCAACAGAATATTCGTGGATTTGAATGTGGAGTTCCTAAATCGCCTTTGCCAGGAAACTCCTCACCTCTTATAGTTGGATCGGATGATTCAGTGGCCAAGAGACTCATATGTACAGGATGGGGTAACATTCAATTGTAGAAATTTAAATCTTCTTTGTAAATAAAAATAAATACATATATTATTATTACTTTTAATTCAAAAATGAGTATAATGTCCTGTGGATGTTATTAGTCAAAATGTGGAACGCATTCTTTAAAAAAATATTCATTAGCTGATAAATCCTTGAAAATTTGATTTTTTTGGAAGGTTTTTATGGCTACTCCACTTGTAACGAATTCGATGCACGGTAAGCCTCAATCCAGAGGACTATTTCATATTATCCGCCATATTTCGATTTCAATGTATGTCAATCCTCTTAACACTCTGGACTTCTGTCACAGAAATATTCACTATACCTCGACCTACGTGTATTATCGGCTCTAGTCACAGCAGACCGTTGGATCATACCTACTCATTTCTCGTGCCCACAGAACCCAGTTCGAGAAAAAATTCCTAATACAACCGTTTGGCAATATCACAAAACCAACTGGAACTATCTCAACGATTTATACAGTGATTCGACCTTTAAGGATTTTTTTTAAGATAAGTAAGTTTTAGATGTTTTACAGCCAACCACAATGAGGAAAACTATTGTAAGTTCAAGCTACCTAGAAAGAGTTGTAATAATAATATTGGACGAACCAAATATTTGTATGACCAAAAATCAAGGCAAAAAATAGAACAATGTACCAAAGGTAGTAAAAAAATATACGTAATACTACTGCGTCTTCGCTTCCTACGCTAGTCTTCAACTACACTTCTTATGTCGGCTCACAAGGAAATTTGCGCGCAGGACAGTTTTCTATTACCTCGACGCAACGTTGCCAGAACAGAAAGTGTCATGACTGCTTCTCCTGTACTTGAGAGCGTAAACGATTTTTTGGGACAAATCTTCCTACACTCGTACAGTTCCAAGATTACTGAAAGATCTCTGCCCTAGATCCCACCCATTGTTCTGAAGAAAAGCTCGTCAACTCGGCTGAGACCATTACGTAAGCTTTTTCATCTGTCTTAGTCTTTGAAAGTCTTTCTGATTCGATGTAAAACAGCATTTTTCTAGTCTGTACCTAACAAAGGTGGCGTTTGCGACCCCTCCTCTTATAAGCCGATCGCACTTACCTATCTTCTTTCATGGTCAAGGAAATTCTCACATATTTTCAGATCAAGAAATATCTTGAACTTGAACGAAAACTTCTCAATGACTGGCAGCATGGCTTTCGTAGCAATAGGTCCGTCGGTGATCTGATGATTTATCTCACAGAATAGCGCTTTGGAGAAGGTAAGATTGTTGCACTTGATAGAGTTTGACATTAAGCTTTCTTATCGTAAATGTGTGCATTTGATATTAATACATTTTTTCTTTGTTAGATTATGAACTACATATGTAGCTTTCCAACCGCTCTGTACAAGTAGTGTTGGGCGGTTTTGAGTCAGCAATTTCATAAAATTAATGTTGGTGTGTCACAGGGCTCCGTTTTGTCTCCTACTCTCCTTCTCATATTCATCAATGATGAAACTTTTAATCCAATAAATTGCTGACGACAGTACTCTAGGCTTCTCATATTCGTTTTCAGATTCACGTCCCTGTTTTTCATATGTCGATTAAAAACAGCAGCGTATGACAAGCTCATTAAAATCTTATCTCGACAACATCTTCAAAGAGAGAACCATAAACCGCGTAGAATTTAATTCTTAAGAAACTCAATGAGGTCCCCTTTCGTTGAAGCGGAAACCATAATATCTCGCTATCCATGAGCGACACTTGCATTGAGGAAACCGAAGGTCTTTCAGTTCCAGGTATATATGTATGTACCTTGTGTGGAATGATAACATATTGGACGTCGCAAAAAACGCTGATAAGTACTTAGGTTTCCTTCGACGATGCAATACATTCAGATGGTACAAAGCATTGTGATATTCCACCCACTTTTATTTAGTTTGACTGTTACTCTTAAACATTTGTACCTTATTTCAAGGATCTGAAAGGATAGGTATTTGAGTTGGAGATAAATTCAGCTCTTTCCAATTTTTCACAGTACTTTTGCATAAGCACAGTTATTGTATTTATTCATTCGTTCATATCACAAGACTTAACTCCTAGCCAAGACCGCAACGGATGTCCTTGCAAAGTTTTCACACTGTCGAATTCTTTTTAAATTCTTAACATGCATTTGGACATACATAAATGAAATAGAAATATATACTTAAAAAAAAGGAACAAACACTAGGGGCAAAGCTGTCTGATAAAATTCCAATGATATAAAGTTCCTGCTGGGGGAATTAGCTTGCACAAAATCTCCGTGGGAGCATATCTTTCGTCTTCATTTGGGTCGAGTGTGTTTTGAACACCTCGTTGGGAATTTTAGCATCAAGAATGCTTCAAGGATAAGAAATCAAGTAGAAGAAGTGTGTTTTGGAGAAACTTAACTTTTGCTATTGTTTCGTCCTCTCACTCTGCCTGTATTTGTGTGTCGGTTGCAAAAGTTCTGCTTCTTTTTCGGATATAGATAGATTGTGTTGTGCTGTGCTCCCCAGCGGAAGAACATACACACATATCCTTGAATTCATGTAGATATGCACTATGCAGGTGAAACTATTGAATGTCAAACTTGTTTTTGGGGGCGAGATAAGAGAACGAGCATAAGAACACAAGGACCAAATTTATTGGTATTAGAAAAGTTTTTCGATTCTTGAGAAAAAGGGTTCATCTTGATGTTTTTTTTTTCTATTTTTTGTTTTCTGTTTAAAGTTTGGCTTGCCTTGATAGAAACAACGAATATTCAATTTGACTTAAAGAACAGTTAAGAATGAAGTTATCGGTGTGAACGAAGGACAAGGAACTTAAACTTTTTTGTTTTTATTGTGTTCTCAACAGTGAAACTTAATTTGAAGTCCTTTTTAAGTAATTTGGTGTTTGGTTAGGTGAATGTTATTATTTGTTGTTAGTTTATTTTTTTTTATGTTTTTGAAGTTAAAAAATTTGTCTTCATTTGTTTTTTCTAGGCACTAACTTAGTTCAGCTACATCCCACAACTCAACTCCAACTTGACAAACATGTAACCCTTATCGAATAATGTCTAAAGATCAGTTTAATTTACCGTTTGGAAGTGTGCCCACTTGTATTGAAGTTTTTTTGTTTCATTTTGTGTCCATGTGACGCATGTTGTTAGAGTAGTTATGTCTACCAAAGGAACTACGGAAAGATCGAAACTGACATCAGAGCATACAGAATGCCCAGAATGCCAGAATGCACCTTTACAATTTCGAATTTCGGAGACTGATGTCTGTTTCGATTCCTCCCGACCCAAATTGGCAATTGCATCGTACTATAATTAGTCATCGTGTAACATCGCCGCCATTCAATCCATTTTTTAAGTTTGGCACCACCAGCATAATCGTAAAAGAAAAACTAAACAACAAATGTAAATCAACAATAAAACAATAAAACTAAAGAAGTGAGTTTTCAACCAACTAAAATATAAAAACAGGAAATCCAGCGATTCAAACATATGGAATATGCATTTCTGTTAGATTTCCGTTTTCTTCATCAGTTTTTGAAAATGTCAGAATTTGGTGAATATAAGCACAAGCGGTCTGATATGACAAGAGGTGATAATACACGTAGGTATAGTGAATTTATCAGGGACAGAAGTAAGAAAGAATAATGCGATGTTTGGCCTACATTGAAATCGCCAGAAAAGATTTTACTGTGGGGATAGTATGAAAAAGTCCTCTGGATTGATGCTTACTGTACATCAAATTCATTAGAAGTCGAGTAACCATCAAAACCTTCCAAAACATTTCAAATCAGCTAATGAATATTGTTTAAAGAATGCGTTCCACATTTCGACTAATAGCATCCACAGGAAATTATACTCATTTTTAAATTAAAAGTAATAATAATATTTATTTTTATTTACAAAGAAGATTTAAATTTTTACAATTGAATGTTACCCCATCCTGTACATATGAGTCTCTTGGCCACTGAATCATCCGATCCAACTATAAGAGGTGAGGAGTTTCCTGGCAAAGGCGATTTAGGAACTCCACATTCAAATCCACGAATATTCTGTTGATTTTGATCAAGATCCCTGTGTTGGTAGATTTTCTTTCCAAGAATGTTTTGCCTGGATTGCCTCTGCTGTCTAATTTGAACACATTTGTCAACGTGTTCTTGTATATCTCTAACACTGAAGTGGTGAATTGCTTCGATTCCATGAAATCCAAAAATTACCCAATCTTCGTCGTGGCTTTGGTCGTTTGATGGAAAAGGATAGCTGGCTTGAGGTTTTTCTTGAATATAATCCATTGAATGCGATCTTGAATTTGGAGGTGTATTTCCATAACTGGAGATCCATGTTCCATTGGGAGTGTTCGTTTTTGGAAGATGTGAAGTTTGTGTCCAATTATTGTTTGGGTATTGGCTATCAAAGTTTGGTGTTTGGTGATTTCTAGGCTCCATCGATTCTTCAGAATAAAAATGTGGACTAGGGACTGTATCTACTATCATCCAACCGTTTTGCTGATGTTGCTGTTGGTAAGAAACTTCACTGGGATGTCTCCAGTTTGGGGACCTTATAGCTTGCTGATTAAAAATTGGTGTAGTCCGAGTATGTGGGATATTGATTTGATTGTAAAAATGTTCCATATTTTTGACTTTTTATGTTTATGTACTTTAAATATTTTTGGTAAATGATAAATTCACTTGATTTACAATTTTGTTTGGTAAGTCTGTTTCGTATGTTAGGATGTGGCTGACTGACTTTCTTAATATTTGTCAAGCCTTTTTATTCAAAACTTCAATTATCCAGGTATAAATATCCTTCAAGTTCTTAATTATGTACTTAAAAATAAGAAGGAGATTAAGTAGTTCTAAGAATTAACTAATTATAATTAGCTAAGCCCACCATAAAAATAAATACTTACCTGAGTCACACACAGACAAAATTGATTAAGGATTAAGAGGACAAATAAGTTGAAGTTATAAATGTTTTTTAATACATAAATCTTCGGAGTAGATTGTAAGCACATTTAATTTCTTTGATAAATCTCTAAAATCACCCGTTATTTTTAAATTCATAATAAAATAAAACAGTGTAATTTCTTCTCCAAAAGCGCTTCCAATACCTTTTTTCTCGCTTTACACCCATCAAGTTTTAAAGTTAAACTAGGCGAACATATTTTACTTTGGCAGTGTCATCAGAATTTTGAAAATTCCTTAGAAATTTTCGATTCTACCAAAATAAATCCAAAACTGTTTGAACTGTTTATTTTATAGTTTTTAATTTTATTCAATAATTCTAGTTACATAACACTTAAACGCTTTACTGAGTTACCCAATTAGGGGGTGGCACGTTATTTATACCTGTATGAGTACTCTATGAAAACATTCAATCCAGACAGCTCATAAGAAAATTATTTTTCTTACTAGTAGACTAAGAGCCCACAGCAATTTTTGGGTGTGATTGATAACAAAAATTAATTAGCATAATTAGATAGGCCTTTTATAGTTATTTATGAATGTGAAACTCCTGCATACTCTAGTGGGAGCAATAGTGCATAAAAGTGCATCATATATGCAGTTCTTTCCAAGTCTAAATAATTGTGATAACAACTTTGCCAAAATGTAGAGTTAAGCCCATTGATTGAAAGTATTGAGGTCTAAGTCGTTTTGCAGACAGCCTATTGCCTGCAAGACGCAATAAGAACAGCGTTCTTCTTGCACGAAGAAGACCGCCTTCTTCATTTGAACTTAAAACTTATTCACTGTTGAACAATCATTTAATTCATGTCACATACCTTTATGCGTCCCTTAGGGAGAAAAGTATTTTAAAGGGCCGATGTTGAATGTGACCCACACCTAAACATCAAGTTTTGTCTGCATTTCATTTGACATTTCTCAATTTCAGACTAACTCAATTTGAACCATGGAAAGATACACAATCGAGCAACGCGTTAAAGTTATTCAGGCTTATTATGAAAATGGGCGTTCAAATCAAAATGCATATCGTGCACTTCGTGATTTTTTCTGTCAATTTAATCGTCCAAATGTGCGTACACTCGGAAAAATCGTGCAAAAATTTGAGCAAGCCGGGTCTGTAGGAGATGTAAAAAAACACCAGTGCATGCTCGTACAGCTCGTACTGCAGAAAATATTGCTGCTGTTCGCGATAGTATGACTGAAGAGCGGTCCACCTCAACTTGTCATCGTCGTGCCGGTCAGGCAGTTACTGTGAATGGTGTTCGCTATCGTGAGATGATAACGAACTTTTTATGGCCTAAATTGGAAGATATACATGTGGTTTTAATAGAACGGTGCCACTTGCCACATAGCTTAAGAAACAATGGCTCTTTTGCGCGACAAATTCAATGGCCGTGTTATCTCACGTTTTGGCGATGTCAATATAGGCCGCCAAGATCATGTGATTTGACACCGTTGGACTTCTTTGTTTGGGGTTATTTGAGAGAAAAGGTGTACGTCGATAAACCAGCAACAATTCAAGAGCTACGGCATAGAACCTCAATTATGCCTTAGCGTCATCGAAAATTTGGACCATCGGATGGAGGTGTGCCGCCGAGGTCGCGGCAGCCATTTGGCCGATATTTTGTTCTTTATATAATTGAACTATACCAATATTATCATAATAAATAGAAATGACACTAATTTCTTAAATATTTTGTGTTGGATTCAAAATTAACATCGGCCCTTAACATTTAACCACCTTTTATAATAAAAATCTGCATATACCTTAAGGCTAGACAAAAACTAGCTTACTAGCTTACTGACTCTATGCGGTTACTCTATGTTAAACTACTGTATGTTGATTCTAAGTCCAATCGGCCCAAAAACTATTTCTATACAAACAAATAAAACAGCTTAATTTTTCTAGAGAACAAATTAAAAAAAAAAAAACTCGCCATCTTTAACTCTAACTAAGCTAAAACTAGTAGAAGTACCGCCATAGCACCAGAATTTTTTTTACTGTCCCAAATGAAAATTAACCTTAAATACATATATTTAAGTCGGCCAAGGCATACAAGTCGTATTCAACCTTCTATGTAATTAGATAACCACCAGAACTAAGACTAGTTCTCCTAACCCTCCGGTGCTTGTCGGGCACAGTCCATCTGAACCGAAGGCGCTCTGCTCCGTGCAAGGACTTCTCGGCTATAAAGGAACCGCCTATCAACATTTTTACGGCCGAGGACGTGGTAGATTAGCTGAATCGCCGCGCCATTCTATTCTGGATCAACTGAATGACGGTAAATAAATAAATGATAATAATAGTCGTTAGGGGCCTTTGAGTCTCAGTGCAGCGAAGTCCTAAACCAGATTCGTTACAGATTTCTGAAAGTTGGTTTCGCAACATAATCCAAAATCTACCCTAGCTTAAAGGTTTGACATTTCCATCAAAAAAACTGTGCAAAAAGAGCTTACATTTGTATAACCATTAAAATCATTTTTTTTTTTTGAGATACATACATCTGACGAAACACGTTTTTTTTTTTTTTAATTTACTATAGTAATCCCGCCAGCAAAAAATGTTGTCAACCACCTTAAAAGCAAAATACAAAGGTTACAAAATACAAAAATGGGGTATTTCGACAGGGAGTGGGAAAAGACATATCCATTCAGTCTTTTATGCTTTTAAGTTGCAAAGACCCAAAACATAAGTTCTATTTGTCAGACAAATATATTTATATGAATCCCAGGAACATAGATTCAACTACCAACAATATGTAGGTAAGTGATTTTGTGGGTTACGCATGTTTGTAGATAAAATGTAGATTTTCCATGAGTGTGCATATTTCGTCTATACTAAGCTCACCAAAGGGTGTTGTGTCTGGATCAATCATATTCACACCATTCGTGTGCCACCCAACAAATTGCTAACACCATCCTATCGATATAAACAAAAATACACCAAACCAACAAAAAAAAAGGTTAAGCCGTCAGACAAAAAAGGGCAACACAGCGGAAGTTATTACAGGTTTGACGAAGGTAAGTTAGGACAAAAAGAAGCTCAGCAGCACATCCGTCCTTAATATTTCAATGAATCTTTTGCAAAAAGCCACGTCACGAGGTACGTATACAAACTGTCAAAATGAATAAAAGTGTCAGCGAAAAGGCACCTTTCCTTATTTGTGCTTATGAAGGTGGGGTACATATTCAAACAAGGACGCTTTCTTCGTACAAAGTGGAAAGTTTCACGGGGTAAATGTTTTTTTTTCTTTTAACAAAGAACTGCTATAGCACTTGTTAAAGAAGGATTTTAAAACTGTTGAAAAAAGAAAGGCAAGGGTTAGATCCCCGATAATGCGGAAAACAAAATTTTTGTCACGTTTCTATTAGGTTATGCTAAAATATCGAATATTTTAGACAATTTTTCTACCTTCATAGAACTGAAGTTTTTTCTTAGTAATGAAAGCAAATTTCAGCAAAAATGAAAATACGAGGGTGGTTCAATAAGTCCTTGAAAATTAAAAACAAATGTCACAGCCACTTCAAATCCGTCATTTTGAATGTCAAGAAGCATCTTTTAAAAGAACGCAGCCAAATTTTCAAACAGATCTCTTAAAAAGCTTATTTTATGTAGCAGATATTTTATCTAGATATTTTATCTAGAGAAAAGTGAATTTCGAGTGCTCTTTAAGCCCTATTTTTTACAAGTAAAGGACGCAAACCAAACAAAAGCTTGACAATATTTTGACTCTTCACCATCGATAAGGCTTACTCAATATCGGTGCAGTCGTTCCAGCACATGTGACACCCAATTGACGATCAGCGAGTGAAGGAATGCAGTTTTGAAGAAGCCACAACATGCCTGTGGCCATGGACCAGTGATTTCGATTTGACATAAATATTTGTAGATGAAACAGCTTTTCCAAAGATGGGTGATGGCGCTTTTGCCCACAATAGACAAAAAATGCAATCGTTTAACTACTTAAAAGTAGTGTTTGGCGATGTTCAAGAAAAATTCGACGGATTTTTCGCTCCGTTTTGTAACCGAAGATGAAACATAGATTCACCACAAGACACCAGGAACGGTCGAAACAATGGACTTCTCCATGTGAATCGAAGCCGAAGAAGACCAAGGTAGGTTTTAGAGCAAACAAATCCATGACGAAAGTTTTTTGATCTGACCACGATTCATCGCACATTAATTTCTTTGAAAAAACGTTCGCCAGCATACATATATAACGCAGAGCTATTTTATCGATAGATCAAAAACTAATCACGGGGTTGGTGGAAGTGTACACTCCGGCAGACTAAATGTAAGTCTCTATTTTCATGTTCCCAATCACAGCACCGTAGCGTGTTTCAGGCTGAACTTTTGGCGATTAAAAAGAAGTTGTGTCTTGGCTTAAAGAAAACGTAATATCCATCAAAGATATCCGCAACTTCTCCGCCAGCCAAGCAGCCATTAAATCTCTTGTTTTTGTCTCTGCTACCATAATACCATTCCTAACTGCCGATCGTCTCTAATGGAGATGGCCCAGTAGTTTAGCATTCACTTCTGCAGGGTGACGGCCGAACCACAGCGATATTTCAAGAAATTGTAAGGCTGACGAACTCGCTAAGAGTGGATCAATGATGCTTTATTTCCATATAAGGTTAGTATAGGTATTCCCTTCACTATGTGTAATCTTATGCTAAATCAAGATGCTTGCTATACAGAGAACAAACCTAAAGTGGAAAAATATCATCCCACCTGCTTGGTGACAAAACAGATTTCGCCAATGCTGTATCTAAAGCGCTACAAAGGTCTAATATCTTTAAGCAAATTGCACGTAAGCCCCGTAATAAGTGTTACAACAGGACACTGTTAGATAGGCAAGCACGCATCGCGGATTTGAATTTACTCTAAATATTTCTGCAGAAGCTGCATGGACGAAGAAGAGGAGGAATCCATCCCTCACCTTATCAGTACATGTCCTGCTTCTAAAATTTTCAATAAATCAAAAATAATTTTCATAAATAAAAAAGGAAATAATAAGTTTATTAAATAATTAATATAACAGGTATGGCAGCAAATACTTGCATATCTTAATTCAGTCTTTTTGGTGGAAATTGAAAGCAATATCATTAATATAATAATCCTTGATTAATATTCAAAAACAATATTTTTTTTATTCTTCCGGATTTTAATGAAGCACGTTTTTCAATAAGAATTTTTCCAGATTTTGAAAAAAATTCTTTCGAATGGTACTGATGTATCCATAACAGATAAGTATTTTTTAGCTAAATCAGCAATCTCAGGTTATAAAAGCTTTCGCCTACTGCACCATATTAGTGAATTCTAATTTATATTTAATAGTAATAGTAGAGCTCGACAGTTCTTATATCAAAGTTCGTCCAAAATGAGTATCCTTCAACTGTATGAGGTATGTAAATCTTCTTCTCGATTTTCGGATGCACCCTGTGGCCTCAGTGTTCTCTCTAATTCTGTTTGTAAAGACAGTTTAGCAAATTCATACGATGAGACATTTGTAAGCCACTCCTTTTTAAATCTCGGGCCTAAAAGTGCTGCTTCTGACAACACTGCATGAAGATCAGAATTCTCAAAGTGATCACAAAACTCTCATATTAGTTTATCGAGCAGCTTCTTATATATTGCACTCGTAGGTAAACTATTTAATATGCGTAAAACACTATTGGTTCTCTCAAGAACTTTCGATATTGGGACTTATTTTTGAGAAGATCTTCCGTTAGGTTTCAAAATTTTAATTATGACTAGAAGTAAAAGCAATTAATTTTCTGTAAGATTTTCTACAGGGTTATGTAATAAGCCAATCGTATAGCTGCCTTCATGGTAGCTGCGCTATCCGTTACGCACACAAAACTTTTGTTCCTTATACCCCAGGCTCTTCCTCACACTCGAAACAACCTAGCAGTGCTGAACGTAATTTTCCGGTTTCTCCTAAATTTAAAACATATTGTGCCGTAACTGCCTGGTATAATGTTGTTACACGAGATGCCCATCCGTCAGTGGTAAGGGATATTATACTTCATACGTTTTAATTCTTCTTTTAATTTTTCTTTTAATAAAGAATAATTAGCATCAAGCAAAGAAGTACTTAATAAATATTTTAAAAGCATTTTAATATTTGGTTGAAGATAGTTTATTAAGTATTGATGAAAACCAGTGTCTTCGACAATAGAAAACAGTTGAAGATCCTTAATAATCATTTTTAAAACAAGGTCGTTAATTTTTAAGAAGGATTCACAGCTGATTCTGTTTGAAACACAATTTCATACGATGCCCGATGTCTTCTGATCGAATGTTATTTTTTTTAATTCAGTAACTGAACTACCTTTTAACAAGTATGAAGATTACCACAAGTCACATTTTGCTTTGTTTTCATTGCCTGGCATTCTGACTAAAAAAAAGTCCACGATTTATTCCTTTTCCTTTTCAATTTGTAATGTAAGCAATTGTTATTATTTTATTATTTTAATACGTCAATACAATTGATAACACTCGATTTTGTTCACAACCATTCAAAAGAAGGTAACGTTAAACTCACTAAAAAAAAAATAACGTATTAAATACAAAACACGACAAAGTACCTAAACAACAAAACGGACACAGTAACGAAATTGTAACTAAAATAATCATGGTTACTAAAATAACAAAGAACATGTCCTTTCTGTTTACCATAAAGGGCCCCATTCACTTGCTAAATTGTAAACGAAAGTTGTGCGACAGATACATTTTCTGACAATTAATTACATGATCACACGATTGTCGGCTAGCGTACATATAATTATGATTGTCAGATTTCTTGCAATTACTTGTCAGACAATTATCTAACAATTAAGTGTCAAATTAATTGTCAGACAAATCTTCTGACAATTAATTGTAAGACTGCACGGTTGTAAGACATTGTAAGTTTGTTTTTCACTGACAGATCTCACAATATTGTAAGATCTACCAATCAAGAATTTATTACAGTATTAGTTTGTCCTGAAACTTTTTTTTTCTTAAAAAGAATACTAAATGTTATTAACAAAAATTAAACAAATTGAAATCTATTAGATCCTCCAAACCCAAGTTTTGTTGCTTCTTTAGGAAGAATACTGGTCACCGACGAGCTTACCTCAGCCACGAATAAAAAGCATCACAAAACTATATCCAACCAAAATAAAAAATTGTAATCATTAACGCTGGAATATTTTGCCCGTGCCCTGGCATTGATTCTAATGGGTGATTTTTCTGCTCTTTTCTTTTTGGGAACACTGGTCAAACATCTTCAGTTTGGTCTATAATTTAGCCATGAATCGTCTTACAAACGCACAACGCTTGCAATTTATTGAATTTTATTATCAAAATGCGTGCTCTGTTAAGAAAGTCCATCGCGAGTTTCTTCCATTTTATGGTCAGTTTAATCGACCTACTGAAGCGGCTATTCGGGCTTTTGTGACTAAATTTCGCAACAAATTTACATTGTTGCACATTGAACCACCAACACGCTTATGTAGAGTGCGAACCGAGGAAAATATCGCATCTGTATCGGCCAATGTTAGTGATGACCGTGAATTATCGATTCGGAGTCGTTCGCAGCAATTGGGCCTTTGATACTCCACTACGTGGAAAATTTTGCGGTAGGATTTAGGTGTGAAGCCTTTCAAAATACAGCTGGTGGAAGAAGCCGAACGACCTACCACAACGCCGAATTTTTGGTGAATGGGCTCTTGAAAAGTTTTGTGTTCAGCGACGAAGCTCATTTCTGGTTTTAATGGATACGTGAACGAGCAAAATTGCCGCATTTGGAGTGAAGAGTAGCCAGAAAAATTGCAAGAGCTACCAATGCATCCAGAAAAAGTCACTGTTTGATGCGGATTATGGGCTGGCGGAATCATTGGGCCGTATTTCTTCAAAGATGATGCCAATCGCAACGTTACTCTGAATGGTGAGCGCTACCGTGCCATGATAACAAACTTTTTTTTCCGCAAAATGGAAGAGCTTGACTTGCATGATATGTGGTTTCAACAAGACGGTGACGGGGAACAGTTTATTTGACGTTTGGGGCCGGTCAATTAGTCACCTAGATCGAGAGATTTAATGATTCTAGACTATTTTTTGTGGGGCTATGTTAAGGCTCATGTCTATAGTGATAAGCCCGCTTCGACTGACGAACTAGAAACCAACATTGAAGCATTTATTCGTGAGATACCAGCCGAAATGTTACAAAGAGTATGCCAAAATTGGACTAAGCGAATGGACCATTTGAGGCGCAGCAGCGGCCAACATTTGTATGAAATAATCTTTAAACATTAAATTATATCGACCTCACTATCGATTCAAATAAAGATTTCATGCATTTTTCTGAATTTTAAGTGTTTTTTTTTAACTTCCGATAGCTCTTAAAGAATAACTCGTAATATGAAGGTTCTTATACTTAATAGTTTTAAGGGATCTTGTAAATCTAATGATCTTAAATTTAGCTATGTATATTCAAGAACAAACGATTTTCATTACACCATCCTTAAACTTCATGCAAATTACTTTGAAATCGATGACTGTCCATCTCAGATGTGATAGGGCTGTAAAGCTTTAGGTCAACAATAAGGGATTCTAGATGCAAGATTAGATCAATAAATAATATGAATAGAAGAGGCCCAAGATGGCTCTCCAGAGGGACACCTGAATGGTTAAGAATCTCTTCTGTTCCAATTTGTACATTTTGTTTACATCCAGACAAACAATTTTCAAACGTTAAGCGGCGCGGCGGTCCTCCAAGCCGATGGATCATTATAATTGCCGAGAGCGGAAATGCCTTGAGAGATTCTTCAGTTCGGACACAGGAAACAATTGTTGCTGTGGCTAGTTCCAATCGATTGGACACGGAACTTATCTACGTAAATGGGAAAAAGCAAACAGCTTCTACAGAACATTCTCTACCATGAATTTCGCCAGAAGATGACTCAAATGGTAGAACTGAAAAAAAACCTGCTCACCAAACTTTTTATATGGCTATTTGCAATTAGTGGCCGTGGCGCTATGGTTGTGTGCTCGCCTGTCAACCTCATGATCACAGGTTCGATGCCTGCCGTCGTCTATGTCGCTTTAATTCCATTAAAACCTTTCTTAAAATTGTCATCAATGGGTTTACTGGTTTACTCATTACATGTTGTTCAGGCATAACACTAACAACATGTAATTGAGCTAAACTAGTATGCCCATCAAGGATGAATACCAAATAAAATAATGTGAATTATAAGTGACATAGAAATAAGTCACGGCATTTCTCCGCTCTAGTTCAGCCGCCATCCCTGGAGATAAAAATATCTGAGACACCTACCTTCAGTCTCAGAACATCGTGCCACACATCTTTCCTATCCTTCTTTCTCTTCATTAACATCACGCCCGCGCTGTGTTGAAACATTTAAAGGGTAATCATAATCCCTTGAGCACGGGTAGATTATAAAAAAAAAAAAATCAAAATCCTCAAAGCCATTTCCTAGAAAACTGAAAAGTCCAAAATCGTTTATATAAAAGAAAGCCGTTGGAGGTAAACTGAGAGAAAAACTCTAATTGTTCCTCTTAAATCTTCTTAGACTTTTATTTGCACATGAATGCATAAATAAACTCTGTTCCATTCTTTAGAAGAATGTCTTGTTACTAATGTGTTCTAGTTAATTAAGTAGAATTAAAAATAATTGATGTTTTAAAAGGAACACAAATGGTAATACCCAAGCCTCTGGATCTAGACTATCTGTAGCTTTTCAGGCGCTTGCACGTGAAATTAATTAGAATATCTGTGTTCGTATGTTCATTCGACATGCCCACCTCTTACCAACAAGGGATTATTTTCTATGAATAACAGGATTTGGGTTTCGCCTCCTGGCGGCACTCACCATTACCATTCACAAAACACACCCAGAATCTAACATTATCTACGAATGGACAGGCATTGATTATCACAGAAACCTGTGGCTGTGGAATCCATGAAATGCGTGTGCACTTGGAGTTCTGCACTCACCTGGTACATATTTTAGCTAGCATCTAAATTCTGACGTTGAGTTCAGAGTTTTTTTTTTAAACGGGAATCCAATTAATGTTAGATCATTTTCGTGTTTGATGGTGGTTTCAGCTCAATCGCCCAAAGGATAAATCCTTATAGAAGTCCTTTGGAGCGCGCCCGTTCGTCGGTCGGAGAATTGTCAGTATACAACTAAGTAGTTCCAATTAATTGATTCAAAGTTTTGAATTATCTCAAAGGTGAATGCAGCCAAATGAAAATTAAACAAAATAACTGGCAACGTGACAAGTTCACAATAATTAAACGACTGCACCTAATGGCAGATGATTCCAAAAACATAAACAAAACAACATTTCAGGTTGATGATGATGATTTGAATAGTTTAAGTGTAATTAAAAGTGGATAAGGCTGTCTATACGGATGTGGGAAATCTTAGCTATCAAGCTCATACTCCCCGAGATAGATTGGGAATTTATATGTTTGCTTTTGTTACAGCAAGAAAGGAGAGAAACAGACCTATAATTTGTATCTTACATTGATTTGCATTCAAGATGCTTCAAAACTAATTAAAAGTTCGGGTATTTCTTGTTGAACTTTATGTCTGGCTGTCTGTTATGATGATGCTTCTAGAAAGTTTCTAAAGTTCTGTTGGGTATAGTATTGTTTGAAACAAAAGAAGAATGTAGACACTATAGTTTTAAGGTACAAAATTAAAAGACTGAAAATGAGAATTAACTAATTTCTAAACAAAGGGCAGATATCGGTGATTGTTGGAATTCAACTATTCTTTTACAATCGCAGGTGTACTTCCTTAAGAATCTAATCACATTGTTAATTCCATGTTTATTCGTATTTTCTGCTTTTACTTAATAATTTCTGTAGGTAATACTTGTAGGTATCTTGTTTGTAGTCATTTACTGTCTGTTATACTTCAAAAACTTCCAAAGTTCTGATTTTTTCAAAATGCTGCAAAAAATACTGGGAATTATTATATATGTAACTTTAATTTTTAATTTTACGAAATTTAAATTAGTCAATGAGTTGATTTCTATAAATATCTTAAAACAAAGCTCGAATACTTCTTCTTTAAAATTCATTCAGAGAACAATAAAAAACAGAAAATATAGAAGACGATATTGAAACTAAAAGTGAATACAATTTAGATGTCGAAAATGATTCGCTTCTTGTCTCAGTTATTCTTTATTTGTTCATTCAATAATAATGTTATATGATGCGAATTTTATTAGAAATTCTTTCCGGTCGAATTTCCCGATTTGACGTCTCCGGATTTTTTCTTATCGGGTTACTGAACGAAAAGGTGTACATTAATAAATCAACCACAATCTCAAAGTTTAAGTACAATATTTGAAAAGAAATTGCTTAAATTACTAAAGAAGTCTGCAAAATGTGCTTAAAAGTGCTTGCCTTTGCGCCAAGGCGGTGCCGACTTGAATGATTACTTAAGGACCATTTAACTATCAATAAAATATAAATTAAAAGATTGTAATTCATTTACAAAAAACATCGACCTGGAACATAAAACGCACCCTGTATTTATATGCTGCAAGAATTTACTCGCAACATTCTAAAAAGTATATTTTATTAGTTTTAACTTTAAAGCTTTTTTTTGTCAAATTTCTAGTTTTAAATGACTTTACTTAATTTTTCCTAATTTTAGCACTATAATTTTTACTTGCGACTTATAGGTACTATAAAGCAAGTTATGCAATATTGTAAGCAAAATCGAACTCGAGATTTTGATCAAAGTTTACATTATGGTGATAGCAGTTCTGTCGGCTCGGCCGATTTTCTTTAAAATTGGTAGATAGTATTTTTTTTATTTTTAAGAACAAAAATAACGGTACTTGCTATACGATTTTGTTTTCGAAATTTTATAAATATATTTTTTTTTTAAAAAATACAAAAAAATGTATTTAGTTAAAGCTAGGTAATGATTCGAAAAAAATTTGCCGAAATTGGTACTCGTTTTTGGAACCATTTTTTGGTTTTTGATTTTCACAACCGATTTTAATCATTTTGAATATTACTGTGCATTCATTTTTGAAGTAAAACTTCTTTTCCGGCATTGGGGGTAAAAAAATTTCTACATGTTTCTTACAATTATTGTTCGAACTTTGTTAGAGGTTGTTTAAAACACTTTAAAATCACCTTTTATTGCCGAAAAAGAATAATCTTTCAATGCCATTACCACAACAACTAACCTACACAACAATTAAAAAATAATTTCATTAAAAAATTAGATAATAAAAGCTTTTTTTCAATGAATTATGTGGCCGAACAATTTCTCGATCGAAAACCACTTTCCTTTGTACATAAAACACAAACAAATACAGTAAAACCCGCTTAAGAGAAACGGCAAAATGTCAAAGTCTTTCTTTCACTTAAGCGGGTTTTTCACTTAAACGAACCCCGCTTAAGTGAAAAATAATTTCACTTAAGCGGAGTTCGGAGAAGTGAAAACAAATTTCACTTAAGCGTATTTAAACATTCCATTAAGCGGAGATTTAATGCTAGAAACAATATTGTTTTTATCTTTTGGACTTGCCTTGAAAGAAGTTAAAAAAACAACGATTAAATAACACAAAAATAATTTATTGAAAAACGAAAACTAGAAAATTTTTATTCTGTTCGATTCAATTTTTTTTTTCCTTAAGAGAGTTTTTTCAATTAAAAATTAACTGAAAATATGTTTCAGTTATCCGGGTTTTTCGCTTAAGCGAGTTTCACTTAGGCGGAGTGTTTTAAGGGAAATTGGTCGGAAAATACTTGGTGATGAAAAAAGTGTTTCAGGTAAGCGGATTTTTCTCTTAAGCGGGTTTTACTGTATATATTTTTAATAGATTTATTTATTTAAAACATAAAACACTTTAACCTAAGCAATACTGAATACTTATATACAATTTAAATTTAAAAATAAGCACTAAAATTTACAAAATACTTAAAGCGAAATATAAAAAAACACTTGTAAATAAACTATCTGCTTTAGTGCTTTCTGTTGTCAAATATAAACTAGCATTGCCATCTGCGAAGAATTTTAAATTCTGTGTCAAAATTAAATTAGCATTGCCTACAATTTTAAAATCCTTGGGCTCCAACACAATGAATGAGATAAGAAAAAATAGATGTAGCGTAATGAAACATCGTCGTTATTGTAAATCAGTTTCAAACTATGAAAGCAGACGAGGATATACTCGTACGTAATTAAGCATTTTTTGTCGTCACTTTAAATTAAATTAATTAATGAAGTAAGAACAGTCGCGCGCATTCAATTTTTAGTTTCACATCTGTTGGTTGCTGAGTGGAATATATGGGATTATGTTTTATTTTACTATATATTTATTATATTTCATTTATCAACCAAACAGTTGCGATAGTAAAAATTGAATTTACGCTTCAGGCCTAAGGAATTGCGGAACCATTTTATAACAACGAAAAAGTGACAGTAAATAATGTCTCGCTTTCGTTTCGTGTTCTCTTCACACTACGAATCGGAAATAATTAGGCCGCAGTTATAGCTTTCATTGAAATGCATAATTGGAACAAATCAGTGGAATGCTGACTTCATTTTTTTGACAAACCAGTTATAGCAATCATTGAAAGATTGGTAATCTATCTAGATTATATATACAATGGTTTCAGTAAAAGATCCTGTCAATGGCTGATTACAACCAATTCTATGCATTTGAGGTTAGAGTTGATCATTGAAAGGAAAACTGACATTTGAGAACAGAAAGAGAATCGAAAACATGCAGTGGAATGATTAGGTTAGTTCGTTCAACTTTACCCAGGGTTGACCCAGGTTTTCTTGACAACCCTCAGAGTTGTCAATAAAAACTGGGGCTTTCGGTTTTCAAAAAACACCCAAGGGCTGTCAACTGTTTTGTTGACAACTAAAAGCAAGACAAAATAATTTTGTGATCTGATAAAACTTTAAATTTGTTATGAATTAGTTTTAAAAATGAACGAAAACAATTTCGCGTTGTTGGCTTATTGCTGAATGTTTCATCTGATGAGTACAACAAACAATTAATTGCAAACACAAGCAATAACATACAACATGCGAATCGCCAAACGACAACGAAAGAAATACATATGAAATTTCATATGACTTTTGACAGTTTGATCGTTACCTCGCCCCAGCAAAATACCTAGATCAACTTCATGGCGAGTTCAGGGCGACCCCAGGTCTCAAAAAACACAGAATTTGCTCACCAGGGTGACTTCAGGTTTTTCAAAAAACGATTTAGGGCGACACTGCGGTGACTTCAGGGCTCAACGAACAAACCTATTGTGTTCCATGTTAAAGAAACGAAAATCTGCTGTTCATTGAAATTGGTTTCTATCAGTGAAATAATAAAAGTGGATTTTGGTATCAATTACAGCCATTGCAAATTGTTTATTTGCCTTAAAAATGTAATGATGCATTTCAATGATAGCTATAACTGGGGCCTTATAAAAACTTTTGTGTGTCGTTTTCAATTGTATTTCAAAGTCAAAATCTGATAAAAATGAACTAAGAAACGGCTAGTATTGTATTAGTATCCTTTCACGATTTAATGATGTACACCCAGCTTGGTAACCATGTGCTTTAAAAAAGCTCCATCTGTGCGTCATAAAGAGCGCCATCTGTTCATCAAAAAAGCGGCATCTGTTCGTCAAAACGAGCGCCATCCATTTTGCTCAACTTTGGTAACAAGCAAGTTATACATGATTTTCTTAACAAAATCAAGAAATCGGCAGACAGACCAAAGTGGTCATTCCAAAACTAATTGCATCATTTGTATAATTGAATCAGTTTTGAGTTCCAATTTAAACCTCCTAACTTATTTTGCAAATCATTTTCAATTCGAAGAAATATCTATTTAAAAAAATGTATTTGGAAGTGGTTTTGACACCTTTGCAATTTACAAGACTATACTAAAACTACTTTTTAATAGATTTTTTTGTTATGTTTCCGAAAAGCACATGAATCGTACAGATGCTTTGCTTTTGGTAAAAGAAGTTTTACTTCAAGCGCGCGTACGTCAGTACACACACATTTTTTTTTAAACTCAATATTTCGAAAACTCTATGCTCGATTTTTTTTAAGTTGATATTTTAACTAAATACAACAGTTAAAATGTAAGAAATGGTTTTAGAAAATCGTTTTTTTCTCGAAAACGGCGCCTAGAATTTTGATGAATTTTTTTCTCTCTCAATTCATTTTTAAGATCTATAATTTAAAAAAAAGATTTAAAATTAAGATATTATTGACTGCACCTCTACCTTAGAACCATTTTTCAAAATTTTGAATTTCTCATTATCGGCATAACAGATTTAAATGAAATTTTCTTACAAAGAAACTTTAAAAAAAAAAATTAAAAACACTGCATTTCAAAAATAAAAAAAAGACGTTTTTTGAATTTTTGAAAAAAAAAAAAATCAAAATTCGATATCTCAAAAACGGGTTAATATTTCTTTTGGAAACTTATTTGCTAGTCGTACAATAATAAAAGCTTTAAGTTGGCGAACCAAAATTGTTTTTTTAATGGTTTTAAAATTTTGTATAATTTCTTAAGAAACCGGTATATCGACTCATAAATTTATATTTTCTTAATAAATCACATGGCATTCTTTTTTTATCCCTCACTACTAAAAGATTTAAAAAAATTAATTTTATGGTTATGAACATTTTTTTCTAAAAACTTTCTTTTTTGAAGTTCTCAGTCTTTTATACAAGAGCAAGTTCGTGCGACCCACTCTGGCATTTTATTTTTATTGTAATAAATTGTTTGTGAACACTTAAATACCTAAAACTAATCAAACATACCTTAATCTTACATTTGGCTTATGACATAAGGCTGAGGAAGAATTTCTGTGTTGTGGTCTTGGCACTTAGCGCAACCCAGGTGGGGTGAAAATTTTGATCAAACAGAATCCAGCCTGGCTGCTTATAGGTAGGTGCCCCTATTTTTTCCACACAATGGTCACAATGGCTGCAGCCGCAATACGGCACTTTTTTAAATACAAACCTTAATTAAAATACTTTATTTATCGCAGCCCAAAATTGGATAGTAATTCGACTTCTAACGAATTTGATATGCTATCCGACACCATATCCAAAGAATTGTTTCTCATTTTCCACGTAGTAAAATCGTTGTTACTGGCGATTTCAATGTAAACAATTCTTTGCGACTGCACTATTCTGGCCAGACAGCACCCGAAGGAAGGTATGTCGAGATTTTTGCTGAGGTAAACAATCTGACTCAGCTTGTTGACGAGCCAACTCGGATTTCTGACGCTGCAGTTGCAGGTCAATCCGCCAACACTATGTCCCATATAAGCACACTCTAAGTATATTATCACCTCTAGGCACATCAGACCATTGTGTCATATCTGCAAATTTCTCAAGTCAAGAAAACCCAGAGAAATAATTCCTAAAAGAACCACGTTTGACAATACAAGAATCAGAATGCAAACTAGAACGGTCTCAATCAGGAACCTTAGCTGGTCACTATGCGTTTTTAATAATGAGGTGGACCCTAGTGCAGATAAATGATTGCAAATTTAATTACTTTCGTAACGAGGATAGTTTCCCCCTCCCATTGGCTCTTTTCGAGTGGATGGAAAACAGCATTTCTCCAGCATGCCCCTGAAAAAGGCGAAGAGTCTATTTCCTCTTTATAATACACATACGCCCCTTGTTTCGAGGATCATGCTAATAAATTATCAGATCCAGAAATATCTAAAAGAACGAAAGTATTTCAAAGACCGGCAGTACAGTTTTCGTAGCCATCGCACAGTGCGGTATTTTGGTCGAAAACCTGGCCAAAAATATTTGGGCACATTTTTCATATCAAATAGGTACCAAATGACTAAAAAGTTATTTGGAAGGATAAATTTTCATTTTTTAGGTACAGTAAAACCCACTTAAATGCCCATCCCGATTAGCCGAAAGAAAAAAAATTATTAAAAATCTAAAAAAGCACGTACAACACTGCGCTATGATTTTTTTTAAAGCTAATATTTTATTCTTTGTTTTGTTTTTTGATTCAAGTTGTTTAATTAAATAGTTTTTGAGAAATTAAGTTTTAAAGTTGAAATTTAGAAAAAAAAATTTTTTTTTTGGTTTTTAATTTATTTTTTAAAAAAAAATTGTTTATCAAGGACATTTTTTTTGTCAATATTCAATGACCTGATATATTTTTAGTCAAATACTTAAAACCTCATTCCGATAAATGTCATAGTTTATAAGAAATTAGAAAAAAACTGAAAGATACTTTTTCCTAGAAAATCCCTTTTTTCCTTTTTTTTATGAGTGAAATTTTCTTAATCCGGGTGTTCAAATTTCATTCCAAAATTTTATGTCCCAATATTCAGGTAACCAAGTCTAAGATACCTGCGACCCTTTTAATCCAAAATTTGAGAAGGGGATTAGTTTTAGTTGCATATTTTATGATTACAGGTCAATTACTCAATAAAAAGATTAATCTTTTTTGTCTTATATGCAAGTAGGTAATAAAAAAAGACCTGGAATAATTGAATTTTCTAGTTTATATTTTATTATTTATTCATCATCATAAACATCTTCAAAAACATCATCATCACCATCATCATCATTATTACCATCATCATCATCATAATCATCATCATCGTCATCATCATCATTGTTATTAACAGTCAAAAATTCGAGAGCCTCCTTTGAAAACGACTGTTTCTTGGTCTTACTTTTTGTCCTTAAACTACTGAGATAAGGGTCTGACGTCAATAGAAGCCGGTTAAAAACATCCTCGTTGCATGCCGTCCTGGAGAATTTTCGTGAAAAATGTTCTCTGTATTGGCGGAAATGCTTATTTCTAGCTTCCGCGGCTTCTTCGGACAACTGACCGATTGGCAACAATGCATGGGATATGACACTAGCAAAATGAATTAAAATCTTATGCACTGTTGGAGACATAGGCTGCCATGGATATAAGCTAACATAATGTTTAGCAGTATCCATCGTGAATTTTTCGAATTTTTTAAGATCTATCTCATAACCAGAGGATATCACTTCTAATATAGTTTTGAATTTGTTAATTAATGATAAATCCACGCCTGTAATGGAAGCTGCTTCTTCTTGGCTATTGAAAAATCTACGAGAGGTGTTGCCGTCATTGGTGTTGCCAAACCCAGCTTTTGGAATGTCCACCAGTAAGCCCAATTTGTCGTGGAACTCTTTTTGTATCTGTCTCTTGGCCGCTTGAATTTTTCCCGGTCACTTTTATCTGTAACGCGTCCCTTATGCACGTCCGCTTTAAGTTTGTACGAAAGATGCACCAGAAATTCGAAAAACCTAATCCTGGCGTGTAGTATTGATAGCCCAAATCTGAAAGTCTCTGGATTCTCTGGTTCTGTAGAAGACAAGTCTTTGAAACTTTTTGAAGTTTTTCCGCATATGTAACAACGTAATGTAGATGAAGTATTCGTAGCTGCATTACACACCTTTCCATCGACCATTGTTGGAAGCAGTACTTGGTTGATTCTTATGTTGTCGCTTACTTTTGTTGCTTGAAGATTTTGGGCCTGGTTTTCAATGTATTCGATTTCTTCATTGGTTATGTCCTTATTTTCTTTCAAATAACGAATCCGTATTGGTCGACACCACCTCGGTGATGAAGAGTGGATATTTTGCCATATAATTTCACTCCCAGACTTGAGACGAAGAGGCACAAGGGAACTCAAAAATATATTTGCATCACTGTTGTCGTCATCTTCAAATTTCTGCTTGTATTGGCTTTGAGTAGATCCATCGCATCCCCACTTATATATTAGCTCTAAATCGGTTTCCCTGTTATCCAAGCACTGTGAGAGTTCTGGTTCCAAATATTTACATAATCGCGATATTGTGTGATCCACTAAATCTTGGAGCTTCACTTCGGCAACTGTCTCACTGACGCTTTTTGGTGGATAACATTCTTGTTTAGCGTTATACAAGTAGGTGTAGCACGGATATATATCTTTGTTGGCTTGATGAATCACTTCGTATTGACTTACAGTTAAATTGGCATCGACGAATATCCTCAAGGCGTTTTCAGGTGTGTGTTTCTTCGTTTTCAGGGCTTTACTGCCAATCGCAGCTGCTTTTCGGAACTTCATAGCCCTGGTTGGAGTTTTTGTCACAGTTTGAATCACTTTGGCTACATCATTATTTCCCGTCGCTCTTTGACTCATCTGTGCTGCGTATGTCAGTTCATCAACAGACACATTCCTTCGAAGTTCCACTGTTTTTCGACGTTTTGTTCGGTCACTTGATTCCCCGAATTCTTTGCTTGGGCGACCTTTAGACCTTCCGGGAAGTAAGCCAATAGGTAGTATTATTTCTTCGCTAAGCCACTCTTCATTCTTATCCAAGAAACGGCTTTCTATTCTGTGGCAGAGTTGCCATCTTCGTTTATAATTTGGTTTGAACGCCTTGATAATGTTGAGAAGTTCATCTTCTTTCTCTGGGGGACAATTTGTTATATCCATAAGTTTTTTATCCAAATCTTCAAGTTTTTCGTCAAAACACCTTTGTGAGCTTCCTTTTACTAACTCGTGAAGCTGTTTTCTGGTCATAGCTAAGGTGGAATTAGAGTCATCTGGAATAATATAAAAATCTATTATTAAAGGTCGTTTTAAAGGGTTTTTTTTTCAAAGCCTCTGTTTTTTCTTAGGTGCAAACTTGTGCAAACTCTTGAAATGTAAGATTGTTCTACATATCCAGCAGTTTAATAAAATGTATGATAGACTATGTTGCGGCGTGTTGCGCTATTTCAAAAACACTAATGTTTGAAAAAAACAGCGAAAAAAGTGCAAATTTTTTAAGTGATTACTTCAACTCATCGATATGAAAAAGTTAAGATGGATATACAAATAAATTTTTGCTTAAAATACTATACATACCTTGATTAACGATATCCATATCAAATTTTTTCACTAAAATCACTTTTAAGACTGAAAAAAAACGCGCAAAAAATACACTTTTTTTTTAAAAACCGCAAAAAAAATCGTGCTTACTCAACTAGTACTAGTTGCAACTGATGGTGTCGCGAACGGGGGTGACCAATTTATAGATAGACTTCACTATAGAGTAGCCTGGTTATCTACCTGTTATCGGACACAAGCTTAATCCTGGGAGGTAAAATTTTTTTTTTTGATTTATGGCCAGGTTTTTGATCAAAATACCGCACTGTGCATCGTTCCACTGCTAATCTGATGGCATATCTCACTGAAGAGTGGAACAGATTTTACATTTTTTTCGTGGAAGTAAGATAATGCCACCCAACTGATATTTCAAAAGCATTTAGAGTTTGGCATCAAGCTCTCTTATCAAAAAAGCGTACATTTGGTATTGATGAATATCTTCTTCATTGGATTAGTAATTTACTTTCCAACCACTTCATACAGGTTGTATTGAACGGTTTTAAATTTTGATACTCATAAAATAAGTGCTGGTGTGCCACAGGGCTCCGTTTTGTCTTCGAAATTCATTGATATTCCTCAATGTTATTTTTTATTGAAATCCCCACTATTCTTCGGATGCGTTTTATAGTTCTGATCCCGATAGCATTATCAAATGGGGGACTATCAGCCACCTAGAATTGAATGCTTTGAAAACTCACTGCTGTCTTCTGTGGTAAGCTGAAGAGCTCTCAGTTCTTGGTATGTTATCATAGACCACGTTGTGTGGAATGACCATATATTCGACGTCACCAAAAATACTGCTAAGTACGAGTATTTAAGTTTTCTCCGACGATGCTGTGAACTAAAAGGCCTATATTCACCCAAGGCCCGATTACATGCCCATATTTGGGCAGGTACTCTAATAAAACACTTGTCTCTAGGATAGAATTCAAAAAGAGCTCTAAAAATGATAGGTGATAGAAGTATATCAGAAATATTTGAATATTTCGAGCCACAATCGTCACAATGTTTCGTTTTATTTTTTGTTTCATTATTTTACCGTTATTTTTATAAGCACTGTTCTAGTGAAACTGCCAATTGCATTCCTCCCCTTAAACCAATTAACCGTAATACTCTTGCTTCAGGGGACGCAGGGACGCTCACTTAAGCCTTGAGCCCTACTTTGGACGTACTGTTAAGTTTAGAGATTCTTTCCATAGCCATACTACACGAATATGTGGAACATTTTACCTGACTCAATATTTACCTCTTATTATGATATTCAGAGATTCAAAACAAATGTGAATCAGTATCTCCTTTTTAATCTTCTCCAACTTACCTTATCTGTACTTAACATTTTAAGGGTATAGTTATCATCCCTTTGGTGTGCACAAAATTATAAAAAACACCACATTTTGTTTTCCAACATCTTGCGTTATGTGATTGTTCCAGCTTAAGATTCTAGAAAAGCACACACGCAGATTTAAGACTGTATTTACATGTTCTACATGCAAGCCAGTTACAAAGTTCGATTATAGCAGGTTATGAGGAACTAAGTTTTTTGGGTATTTAAGGTAAGGCCATATTTTGCTCACCATAAACTAATTGGGTTTTTTAACGCAATTCTCGATCAATCCAATGGAACCGTAATTGGAAATCATCATTTATGAGGTGTTCACTGTTACATATTACGTAGTACTTTTGGAATTTAGAACTTCCTTGATCAATATGGGGGGTCAAGTATTGATTCTAGAGGAACTCCGAAAGAAATTTGTAAAAAAAATCGGATACCTGATTTCCAACAGAAATCGACTGATGTTTGCGAGAGAGATATGGAGAGATGAGTTTCACAGGCTCTGGAAAAAAGTTGTACATTTTTTAGTAACTTTTGACACATTATGTTGTGTTAAACAAATCTAAACCAAATAAAGAAAGTTCTAAAAAAATTAAGTTTTCCTAAATTATGAGAAATACTTTTACCTGCAAATGAAAAACTGTGTGAATATTTTTGAGACTTATAAAAGTTTTATATAAATTAAATTGAATTTAAATTAATCTTTACTGCATAATTTAATTACAAAAATAATATTTTAGGTGTATATTTTAGAAATTGTGCCAATAAATCAATTCAAATAAACCAAAAAAAAAAACACTATGAAGAACAATGAAAATAGATTTCTTAGAGTCCCCTTGCTTCAACCAATAAGGAACACATTCTGATTTGAATAATAGGTTGAAAAGTTTATCACTCTATATAAATTCTTCTTAACAAAATTTGTGAAAAGATTCGCTAAATTTTCCGCCACAAGGGTTGCAAAATACATATATATCGAGAACTATGTTGTGTACGAACCAAAAACATGACCCAGTTTATGCACGAGTTTATTCGAAGTTTTATCCTTTAGTGTGCGCTGCTGTGACTTCTGTCGGATATTTTTCGGGGGTTAATCAGGAAAAGTGTTTTATGTTAATTAGAATTAAGCTACAAGATGGTAAAACTTGTCAACAAAAAGGTCAACTTGTTAGGGTTTAGTTCTACTCAAAGGGAAATGTTGTACTGCGGGTTTATACCTAAGCTTAAATGATGATTTGTTAAGACGGAAATAGGGATTTATACAGGTTTAAATAGACTTTAGTTAACATAGATAGAGATGATTTCTTAACGTTAACATTTGAAGATTAATCTGATAGGGGAGTAGTTTAACAGATACCATCCGCAAATGATTGTGCTTTCTTATTTTGAAATCATATTTTGGAAAATTTAAACTTTTGATACTCCCCAAGAGCTACCAAGAGTACATATTCCTGTACTCTACTGTTTACTGTACTGTAGTTTAGTTCTTCCAATTTAACTTTCAAAGCTTAAGTTCAATATTGCAAGTTATGCATTTGACAAAAAATTAACTTCAGATTTTGATCAGAATTGATATTACTATGATAGGAAAGACTAAAATGGCTCTAACGAAAATGATGCAAATTATGTATAGGTAGAGGTACGCATTTTGTCGAACAAAAATTTTCAGAAATAAAATGCACGACTGGGTCGCACCAACTTCCTCGTATGTAAGAGAATAGGAATTTTAAAAACGAATGTTATTAGAGAAAACTGTTCATAAGGATAACATTTACTTATTTTTTTAACTCTTTAATTAGTAAGAGACAAAAACAGAATGCTATGCAAATATGAATTTATACAAGAACAAAAAGTCATTTAAGTGGTTTCTTAAAAATATAAGATTTTAATACAAAATTTTTAAGAAAATTTTGAGAAAAAAATTTGGTACGCCAACCTTAAGTTTTTATTATTGTACAAATAAGGATTAAATTTCCAAAAAAAATATCGAGTCGTTTTTGAGATATCGAATTTTCCAAAAAACAATAATAAAATAATACAATAATAAAAACGATTTTTTTTTAATTCAAAAAATATTTCTTTTTAAAGTTTTGAAATACAATGTTTTTTAAACTTTTTAGAAGCATCTCTATAAAAAATTTCATTAAAATCCATTATGTCGATAATTAGTAATTCAATATTTGAAAAAGTAGTTCTATGGTTAGTTCAAGCTGTAATATCTTAATTTCACAATTTTTTTATTAAATTAAAGATCGTACAATTTGATTCAAGGAAAAAAATATTTATCAAAATTCTAGCCGCCGTTTTCGAGAAAAATACGATTTTTGAAAACCATTTTTTAACATTTGTATGGTGGGTACCTTTATTTTTAGGAAAATAATTTTTTTTTCTCACATCATAGATTATATTGAGAAACTTTTATTTATCAAGTTTAAAAAAAATTTAGCATGGGGTTTTCGAAATATTGAGTTTTATGGTGTGGGGAAAAAAAATTAAAATTGATATCTACCAAGTTTAAGGAAAATCGGCTAAGCCGTTTAAGCTGCAGGCAAACAGACAGACAGAATTGCGAGACCCACTTTTTTAGTCTTCGCTATCATCGTAATGTCAACTTTGATATAAATCTCGAATCTTAGGAATGCATAACTTGCCTTATAGTACCTATAAGTCGCAAGTAAAAATGATACCTATGATGGAACCGATTTTTCAAAATTTGTATGCAGGAACTTCTTCAAATTTAATATATGTATGTACAATTGTTATATTTCTTCAAAATGATGTAACTTATTAAGGGTATTCATGTGCACGCGGAAAACCCGGATTAACCTCAGAAACGAGATAATTTTATCTCCGCAGAACGAGCTTTCAAAATTTTTATGGGAAAAACTTTCGGCAGAGCTGATAAAATTATCTCACGAATTTGATGCAGAAAGAGAAAAAATAAACCTGATAAACTAAGAAATTCTTTAAATTTTAAAAAATGGTTTAAAATTTGTATATATTGTAAGAGTACTTGTTACAATTATACTTTATATTTTACTTTTATTTTTGTTAAATACTTTAGTATTTTATTATTTTTTTGTCATTAAATTAATAAATAAAAATCATTCAATAATAATAATTCAAGAGGATAAGATTGTTTTAGGAAATTAATATTTAATAATAAAAACCATCCTAACAATATATCGGCTTGGTATTTGAAAACTGCTTCCTTCGTTTCGATGATTGAAACTGGTTTGAGTTCCAATTTAAGTCCTCGAACTTATTCTGCAAGGGATTTTACTTTGAAACAAATATTTAAAAAAATTTCTTATTTTTCCTTATAGCATCTTCAGATCAATATTAAAAATATTTGAGTCCTTTAGATAGATAGAAAGATATGCTTACAAAATTAAATATATTTAAATACATAAATATTATAACATGAATCAGTGCTTATAACAAGAAATAAATAAACATGAATATAATGCACATAGCTAAAAACATAATAAAGACAAAATGTAATAAATGATACGAATGGACACTTATTAACAATTAGAAATATAAATAAATAAATAACAAAATAAATAATTAAACAAGTAAATAAATAAATAATTAGATTAATAAATAAATAAGGAAATAAATAAATAAATATCATCAAGAAATAACGAAAAATTAATAAAATTGTTAAAAAACAAATTAAAAAATAAATAAATGAGGAAATATTACATAATTGGACAATAATTAATAGCAGTGAAACATTTATCAGTCTTTAATCGTTAGATTTGTATATATAATCATCATCATCGGCTCAACAACCGGGTTCCGGTCCTGGCCTCTTTCAACAAGTCTCTCCACCTATCTCGGTTGCGCATCCCAAGGATTCGGGCGTCCTGGTCTACGCCATCTCTCCAGCGCAAGCATGGTCTACCACGCTGTCGTCTACCATAGAATGTACCACAAATAACTTTCCGAGCAGGTTCCTCTTCGCTCATGCGAGCTAGGTGCCCTGCCCACCGGAGTCTATCGAGCTTAATTTTTGTCGCGATATCTGCTTCAAGGTAGATTGCGTATACAGTTCATGATTGTACCGTCTCCGGAATCGTCCTTCCTCACATATGGGGCCAACAATTCTCCTTAAGACTTTTCTCTCGAACGCAGCTAAGAGGTCGGAGTGCCTTTTACTAAGCACCCAAGTCTCGGATCCATATGTGAGTACTGGCAGGACCATGGTCCTGTACAGCAGCAGTTTTGAAGTTATGGTGAGATTTCTGGATTTGAAGAGCTTTGACTGACTATAGTAGGCTCTGTTGGATTTGAGAAGCCGCCCGCGTATTTCTTCTTCTATATTGTTATCGGCTGCTACTATTGACCCAAGGTATTTAAAGGATTGCACGACTTCAAATTGTTTGACCAACTGTTCCTCTCGCATTCGACGCCACCATGTACTTTCTTTTACCTTCACTATTGTGCAGCCCCAGATTTTGTGCCGCCTGCTCGATCTGGATGAAGGAATCGTGTACAGCTTGTTCGGTTCTTCTTGTATATATAAAGGTTGGTTAAATTTTGAGGGCCGATGTTGATTTTGGGTCTTACCAACAATCAAATTAAGACACGACTTTAATATTTTATTTATTTATTATATTTATTTGAGCGAAATGAAACACTATTTAATGGACTATTTATAACTGACCATATACGCTGCATTTTTTTTTAGGTTCCGTAAAATAAATAGTTCATAAATTCACATAAATATTAAGTTCATAACATGTATGGTTAACTTTCTAAAGCTCTTTAAATAATGGTCCATTTTGCTCAAATATTAAGGTCGTCTCTTAATTTGATTGTTCGTACAGCCCTTTGAATAAAGCACAAGTTATTTAGGAAATTATTGTCATTTCTTTTTATTATGATAATATAGGTATGGTTCAATTATGTATGGAACAAAATATCGGCCAAATGGCCGCCGCGACCTCGGCGGCACACCTCCATCCGATGGTCCGAATTTTCGATGACACTGAGGCATAATTGAGGTTCTATGCCGTTCATGTGCCGAATTATCTCATCCTTTAGCTCTTGAATTGTTGCTGGCTTATGGACCTACACCTTTTCTTTCAAATAACCCCAAAAAAAGAAGTCCAACGAGTTGAGGTGGACGGCTCTTCAGCCACACTATCGCGAACAGCAGCAATATTTTCTGCAGTACGAGCTGTGCGAGCATGCACTGGTGTTTTCACATCTCCTACAGACCCGGTTTGCTCAGATTTTTCAGATTGTACGCACATTTCGACGATTAAATTGACCGAAAAAATCACGAAGTGCACGATATGCATTTTGATTTGAACGCTCCTTTTCATAATAAGCCCGAATAACTTTAACGCGTTGCTCGGTTGTGTATCTTCCATGGTTCAAATTGTCTGAAATTGAGAAATGTCAAATGAAATATAGAAATGCAGAAAAAACTTGGACGTTTAGGTGTGGTTCACATTCAACATTGGCTCTTAAAATTTAACCACCCTCAACAATTAACATAATATACATGCATACTTATTAAAAATAATGTCTTATAACAAAAGTTTTTGAAGCTAGATTTGAAATTAGGGGATTGTCGGAAGATAAACAAAAATGTTTTATCATTCACTTAATTTTGAGATTCTGCTCGAAATCGTTTCAATGTTGGCTGAGGCGTGCAATTCAGTTGTTGAAAAGCACCATGAAAATTTAACATAATTTTCAGAAGCTTATTCTGAGAAATTTGAAGTCTCTGTATTTGACTTTTTGTACAATTACCCCAAGCAGATGATCCATAAAACAAAATCGCCAGAAAAATAGCTTTACAGATCAGTAGCTTCTTGTCATTACTCAACTTTGATTTCCTATTTTTAAAAGGGTAGAGTATATTTTTATTGTTAAGTTAATTTTTTTAATTATTTCTTGTACGTGTGTACTATACGTTAATCTTTTATCTAGAAATATCTCAAAATATTTCGCGCTTGAATTCCAATCTGTTCCACAACCGTTAATAATGAGACTGATATACTTGGTAAAAAACAGGGTTTTCTTTTTCGGGTGAGAAAGACCACCTGAGAAGCATTGATCTTAATCTTCCAGTCACTAAAATAATCTTGTATTATACAGCTAGTCCGGTAATTCGTGTGCCATACTTTGGGATATGATTCTTGGCCATATTCTTAGAAAAAAATTGTTCGACAGTAAAGTCTGATATTCAACTTTGACATCACTTTTTGACGATTTAAAAAAAGGCTAACTTTGGTGCACCCTGACCCATGTTAAGGTCAATTTCTCTGTCAGTACTAATGGTAGGGACCTCATTTCGGACTTACTCATCTAAAAGAACAACTTTAAATGAATTAGAACAACGTACATATTTCCGAAGGATCACTAAAAGTGAGGCAAGAGTTATCGAGAATAAACATTCAAAATGAAATCCAAAAACGGGCTCTAGCATGCATTCAAAACGCAGGAGGGCACTTTGAGCACTTATTATGACTGTATTTGTGTGTACATAAAAACAAATTAGTTAAAACTACACAAATTATTGTTTTATTCAAGCCTTTTACACCTCAGGGCAAAAAATCATTTTTTTAAATTTTAACTGTCTTAGGTTTTCCCAAGTATCATAAAATGTATGGGTTTTTGGGTGCACTTATTAATGAGTTTTTTTTTATTATTGTTTTGTTCATCAGGTAAAAATAAGAAAACCTTATGTTTATTACGCTTTTTTTGAAAAAAATTTACCTCAAAATCAAAATTTTGCTCGAGCAAGAAAAATTGAACACCATTTAAAATTGAATATCAGATAACCCTAAGAACATATCAGCTCAATTTAAACGTATTTTTACTAACATGGGTCAGGGTGCACCAAAGTTAGCTTTTTTTTTTAAATCGTCAAAAAAATGTCAAAGTTGAAAATCAGACTTTACTGTCGAACAATTTTTTTCTAAGAATATGACCAACAATCACATCTCAAAGTATGACACACGAATTTCCGGACACCCTGTATATAATGCAGATTGCAGGTTAGTTAAAATAGTGGAACCAATTGAGTCTGTACCTGCATGTGTACATGTAGCCGTCTCACAAATTTGAAGTCTTGGAAAGTCAGATGGAAACACATTGTAGAGAATGGGACCAAAGACTTATCCCTGAGGGAGCCCTGCGACACAAACAAAGCTTTGAGGAAGACAATTGTTAACAGGCACAACACATTTTCTTGAAGACAAAAACGATTTTATAATTTTAATAAGGTACATTGGAAAATTAAGCACCAATAGTTTATGTAGAAGTAATTCATGCAAAACGGAATCAAAAGCTTTTTCAATGTCAAGCAACACCAAAATTGTACTTCTTCGTACATTAAAATTACTTTTTATAATGTTTTGTAATACCATGAACCTGTTGCACATTACTGTGAGATTCACGGAACTCAAACTGCTCTACGGGAAAAATATTATTTGAGTTAATGAATTCCATAAGCTTTTTCTTGACAACTTTTTCAAAACATTTATCAAGCGAACTCAGTCGTCTTACAAGGTTTCAACATTAGGGGAGAGTACGATAACTTAGGCGCCAAAAATTGATAACGGATTTTTGTAGAAGGGTCAAATACAAGCTATGGGAGGGGGGGGGGTCTATCTCGCCCGTTTAGGAGGTAGGGAGGATTTTAGAAAAAAATTACTTAAATTGAAAAAAACAAAAATATTAAAAAACAACGGCAACACTTACAATAAAGTACTATACCGGTTTTGAAAGCCAGAAGTCTGTTCTATAATCTTAAATTTAAACTAAATTATTTTTGTCAATAGTTTTTGAAAAATTTACATGCAAACTCAAAATTTTGTTAAAAAAAAATGAAAAAAAAAAGTTTTTTTCAAAATTATGAAATGAAGGGCTTAATTGGCTTTTTGTGGTCTACTATTAATTCTGAATCGAACACAAAAAACTGAATGGTTTTTTCCCTTCTAGTTTTTGAGAAAAATGAAAATTACTAAAACTACTTTTTATGAAATTTTTGATTTTTGGTATTTAACTACGGTGATTTTATTTTGAGGATTAATGTTAACGTGGTTCATTTGTACGAGTAAGTAAAGATCATTTAGCGTTACCAAGAATGCACCACGAGGAGATAGAATTGCATGGCATTCCGAGTCTCAGTCAGTCAGTTTGTGAGTAAGTCAGGTGTTAATTAAAAATATTCAAGTCAATTTTTCAATGTTCAATGTATTACATCCGTGTTTACAGGCATTTTGATCACAAAAGAGATACCAATTATAGCAAGCACCTCCCGAATCTCTAGCCAATATTCAGGCCCATGGAAAAATGTACCGATAGATGGGTTTACTGTATTCTTACAATTTTTGTCACCTTTTTTTAGAGCTTTTTCGGAGCACCGCCACATCCAACCGAATTTGAAATTTTTATATTTTTCTACCTTTATCGGTAAGTTGGAACACAGTGGGGGAGTTGACGGTTTAGTTGGAATTGAACCAATTTCTTCTAAGAACGCGATGCTTTTGAAATATTTTTTTTTTTTTGAAATATTGAAAAGTTATTTAATTTAGGATGAAGTAGTGGATGCTTAGTCAAAAAAATACTTTACTCTTTCAAAGGTTGAATAACGAATGACCTTGGTCAACAATAACCTGTACCACACTAGCGTTAAAAATGTTAGACACAAACAATAAACATACATATTATTTAAGGAATTATATAAATTTGCTGCATTCCTACAGTAGTACCTAGGTAATGTGAATTTTTCATAATGTATTAAATTTTCATGTCTGAACATTTTAAATGTGCAACTTTGGGCTACGTACATATATTTAGTTGACATTGGATATAGGCCATAGGGTAAATTCAAAGTTTCTTTAAATCCAGATTCTGTAAATGCAAAAGAAACCTTGCAATACATTCAACCACGCACCTACCCCAAATCCTATAGTGTTCCCAAGCAGGGGGGTTGCATACATACATACCTCACTGTTTATACGCCGTAATGCGTAAGCAAGCAAAAAAAAAAAACAAATAACCAATAAAAAAGTAGTTTTAGTTATTTTCAATTTTCTCAAAAACTAGACGACATAAAATCATCTAGTTTTCAGTTTTTAAATAAAAATAAATTAGAGCAACGAATTTTAGAAAAAAATAATAATATAACTTTGCAGTTTTGAAAAATTAAACTTTAAACTTTGTTTTAATGTTTTTTTTTTCCCAAAATTTGAGTTTAAAACTCGTTTTTTTTTTCAAAAACTGTGCATAGATTCCACTTGATTTAAAAATAATCTAATAGATTAGAGTATTGGCTTTAAAAAAAGGTATAATACTTAATTGTTATAGTATTACCGTTATTTTTTAATATTTTTGTTTCCATTTTAGTACCTTTTTTATAAAATTGCCCCTCCCGCACAAACGGGGGGAGATAGACCCTCCTCCCGTAGTAAAAAATGCTTGTATTGAACTGTTCTACAAAAAACCGTTATAATTTCTTGGCGCCTAAGTTATCGTACTCTTGCCCAACATTATAATAACTTTATATATTTTCCATTCATTTGGGAAATATCCCAATTTAAGACAAGAATTAAAAAGTTCTTGCAAGAATTTAACACCCAGCTTTGGCATGTTTTTCAAATAAATTTTTTTTTTAGTCTATCGAATGCTACAGATTTTTTAGATTTTAAAGAATTTAGAACATCTTGAATGCCTTCGATGGTAAAAGTACTGGAATTGATGTATCTTATTGAACGAGAAACAACAGATTCAATGTTGCTAATTGGAATGGCACAGCCAGCTAACAATTGTGCATCTTAATAAGTTGTTGCTAATGCATCTGTTTTTTCAGACCCCGTCAACATTAAAATATTTTCTACCCTTAATGCAGTAATATGAGAGCTTTGTTTTTTTATAACTTCCATTATATTCCAGAATGGTTTTCTTGCTTGCATCCCTAGCAATTTCCGGTTCCAAGTTCTTTATAATTAAAACAATTTAAAAAAAAATTGAACTTCAAAATTTTTTTAATACTTTATGGATCGATCTCAATCAATGTAGATTTGCAGAAGGTTTAAGATTTATTTATTTATTTACTATCGAGTTTTCAAATAAGCTTAGGTATATTGGTAGGTTACATATTGGATTTTAGTAGATCTGTTTTTTTTTTTGTCCACGGGGTGGTATACAAGTTGGGACCTAGAGTGCCACTTGACTCTAATCCCCCCCTGTGAAATGTACTACATGACTATACATACTTAAAACTCTTTTTCTTTCAAATATCCTTCGATTCGAAAACTATAATGGTGTGCCTCTGTTCAATAAATCAGCCATACATCTAGCCGAGAAAATTTTAATATGCCTAAAGCGTTTAAATGAATTGAATATATTAGTATATAATGTACCTTCCTATAAGGCCGAGCATAAATCAAAACTAACACCTTCTTCAGTTTAAGGTAAATCAATATCTATACATTCTCAGGATTCAAGCTTCTACGAGTATGTATATCATATGGCTTAAGGGAATTGAAGCTCGGTTGTGGGTTATATTAGTTTTGGGATGTATGTACAGTTTATCCGTCACTCTTGGCGATCCGGGTAAGATTTACCGCCGACGTCGGTTGGTGGTGCTTGGTTTTATAATAACTCACATTTGGTGTTTCTCGATTACAAATTGTTTAAGGCTTTAGGGTAGGTATGAATACGCTATGTCTGCATGTATACATATAGGTATGTTATTATGAACTTGCGAATCTATACGCGTTATGAATTTGGTAGTTATTAATATATTGGATTTGAATTTATTTCATTTTGATTTCCTGTGCTTAACTTTGTTAATAATGATCTCGAGTTAAATTCAATTATTTCATAAAGATTGGTGTTTCGTCCCGGCGATCTGACTTAGACTCATCAGTTGCAATGTTTGTTAAGGTACAAGTACGGTCTAAAATGCCAAAAAAACGCACGATTTTTGGGAATTTTTTTCTCGGAAACCTTATGGGACCATGTATTTTTTGATGAGTCGTAGTCGACGTTTTCATTATTTAAAAAAAAATATGTTATTACCTAATAAGGTTTCCGAGAAAAAAATTCCAAAAATCGTGCGTTTTTTTGGAATTCTAGACCGTATTAGTACCTTAAATCCAATTCAAAAACCATTCCTTTGTGTGTGTTGCCAGGAATGGATTGGACCT
This sequence comes from Philhelius festivus, assembly GCA_963931855.1. Lineage (NCBI taxonomy): Eukaryota > Metazoa > Arthropoda > Insecta > Diptera > Syrphidae > Philhelius > Philhelius festivus. The sequence continues at coordinate 212,762,652 of OZ007555.1, read as the reverse complement.
ACAATTTGCCAATTCTGAACGGCTACTAAGCAGCACTTTTCATGACAAAAGATATACCTACTCAAAGAGGATTTGGCAATTCCTGGCAAGGGGCAGAACACCCCTAAGACCTTGTTTGTAGCGGCTTAGAAATGAACCCAAGACCTTCTGCATCATGACAGTCCAACGCACTAACCATTATGCCAAGAGGTACTAAATTAAATGAATTCAGTTCAGTGTACATCAATTTGCTGCCAACAATCCAATTTGAACCACATATATCCAATATTCAATAAACTCTTCTGCATAGATCTGGCCAAATTTCAGCGATGGCCCGTGTTATGTTCTTTTAAAGGAAATCGGTCGGTTGTGGTTTATTTGCATAGATCTGCGACTTCAAGAAAACCCACAAGAAAATGTCTAGCGGAGTCAAATCGCATGACCCTCCTGGCCAATTCACTTCACTTCGAGCGATAACCTTAACCGCAAACCGTTTATGCAGAATGTCAATCGTGGCGTTGGCTGTGTGTCAAGTGACGCAGTCCTGCTGGAACCACATGTCGTCTAGGTCCCTACGCTTCAATTTGGGCCATAAGAAATTGGTCGTTCTTGAAAAAATGCGGACTAATCACGCCGCCAGCACAAAATCCACACCAAACGGGAATTATTTAAGGATGCATTGTCACCTGGTGAGCGTTGTATGGGTTGGTGTCGTTCCTTATACGGAAATTTTGGTTCTTAACAGAGCCATTCGTCCAAAAGTTAGCCTCGTCGATGAAGATGATTTTTCAAATAAAATTGAGGTCCTCTTCCCAAATCTGCGAACAAACGGCATTGTCTATACTCATGCACCTTAAGCTTCTGAGTCAGTTGTATCTTATATACGAGTGTGGGCCCGGGTCCTGACAGGAAATTCACCAAGTTGAAGTCTGCGAAAGGTCAAGTTCTTGTGCATCGACAAGGAATCGACTGCCTCGGATTCTGCTATACCCTTTGTCGGATTCCAGCGATGTTCTCGGCCGATCTTGCGTTGCTTTGACTTATGAATGTTGGCTGATTCATTACCAAACCGGTTGTCTCAAATGTGGCCACCAACCATTGAAGAGTCTGTAAAGGGCCAGCACGTCTACCGTAAACGTAAACGGGCGCAACGTTTGCACTATGAATGAATGAATAAATCTTTGGGGGTATTACACTGCGACCTGAAGGTCTATTGTGCCTCCACTTAAAAATGAATGAACTCGCTCATCCTACAGTCCCTCCTCCAAATCTATTGCTCTTAGTAATCTTAGTATTTGGGGCACCTACAGAGAGGACATGTTGCTCTCTTTTACCTGGTATTGTCCCAGATGTTTGTTCCTTTGGTGCATAAGTGGACAACATCTTCATAGTATGTGGTCCGGTGTTCCTTCATACATGTTGTAGAATCTACATGTGGCACTGCTTAATATACCAAGTTAACTTTGGTTAGGTGTTGCAGATTGTAATTAACCTTTGCCCAGTAGTAGTTTCACCTGCCTTAGCTTTGGGAGTTTTTTCCAATTCCTTGATCCGCTGGCCTTCTCTTCTTGTTTAATTTTGTTTTCAATGACATTTTCTCCTATTCCGCAAAAGGGTTCAGACCCTATTAAAGGGGTTGATGCGCCTATTTTTGCTATAAGGAGTCTACCTTTTCGTTTCCTTGAACACCCACGTTACCAAGTACCCAGGAAGTGTGACCCTGTTCTGTTTGCGAAATTCATTTAGCCTACTTATGTACTCCCGCACCAACTTAGAGCCAATGGTACATGAACTTGGTGCCTTAAGTGCCGCTTGACTATCTGGAATGATGAAAATGTTCTTATCACGATAGTTCTTTTCGAGATTTCGATCCACACATTTTCATATGGCGTTTATCTACGCTTCGAAGATGCTGGTGAACTGGCCCATCGATATGGAAAGTTTGGTTGCACCAGTCCTTCTTTTGAGAACCTCATGATACCTCCCACTCCCGTAGGTTTCATATGTGGCAGAAGTCTTTTTCTGGTAAATAGCATGATTGTCGTCTTGTAGGGTCTTATTGATAGCTTTACAGATAGACACAACTTCCTTGTAATTGTTAGTCCTCTTTGGATAGTGTCGCAAAGAGTTTCTTCAAACTTTCCTACTGCAATGATAGCGATATCATCCGTAAAACCAATGCAGCATATACCTTGGGATGTAAGATTGTCTAACAAATTATCCACTAAACGAATCTACAACAAGGGTCCTTTTTTTACATATTGCCCTGCTTGTGTCTCTGCATTTCTAGTGCCTAACATTTCTTTCATCCACCTAGTTATGGTGATGGGTATGCATTTCTTAACAAGAGCGTTTCCTACATCTTCGTGGGATGTGTTGTCGAAGGCTTCCTCTGTGTCTAAGAAAGCAGCTAATGTTATTTCTGTTGTGGCTGATTGAGAGGCGTACTTATTAACACTTTTGATCTTATGAAGTTGTCAATTACCCTTTCAAAAGTTTTCAGTACAAGGGATATAAAGCTTGTTGTACTAAACGACTTTTCGATGGGTTTTACCTTTTCCCATATTTTGGAAATGAAGATTACCTTAGCTTTTCTTCTCCATAGACTTGATATACACCCAAGGGCAATGTTACTCTTCATTTTCACTATACCAAAGTGCTAGTGATGTTATTATCTTCTCTTTTGGAAGAGCTTTGTGAAGTCCTGCCGCAGCAGGGGTTGTTGAAATACTCTCACAGAAATTTGTGAAGCGGTTCCTTTTGGCTTTTCTTATATCTTTTTATAATATGTTGTCAATAAAGCAGAGTAATTACACCATTCCCTGGTTCTTTTAGCTTCATTAGACGTTTTTCTTTTTAAGTTCAGTATAGAGCTCTGAACAGAGTCCGATAATGTCGAGCATGTTCCGAACATTCTCTGAACCAAGTGTGCTCTGAGCGCTCTGAGTATATTTTGAAACACACCTGAACACTTATGTAGCTGTCGCCATTTTTTTTTAATTTCCATCTGTAAAATGCTTGTGTTAAGCATTTTACTCTGTCTGCTCAGTTATTTTATTCTGAGCTCATAGAGCGCACTCTGAACACGCACAGAACATGCTCAGAACGAAAAAAGAAACACATTTTCGAAACTCTGAACACTCTGAACTAAAAAAGAAACACAATTTATTTTTTAACAACTCAGGTTTTGTTCTGAACTAAAAAAGAAAAACGCCTATTAAAGAGCTTTCTTACCTTGGATCTTAATTTTGAAAGATGTTTATTCCACCAAGGAGCGTCCTTCTGCATAGTTATTGGCTTAAGAGGGCAACTGAGTTCATATGCCTCGTGTATAGCTCCACTTAACTCTTTAACTACGAATTCCAGTTCAAGGAATTCAAGGTGGCTTTTTGTCGTACTTGCTGTTGCTGGACCTAATTGTTCCAGGTTTAGTTTTAGAACATTTTTGTTTGCACTAACAAATACTCAATTTGATGAAATAGTTCAATCATTTGGACGTACTGTTCAATCACGAATTTGACATCACTTGAAACGCCACTACTATTTCGTTAGAATAACAGCGTAATACCTTTTTTGATTAGGTACTCTGTTGATATCAAAACTACCGTAGGAAATCGCCCTTTCATCAAACGTTTGGGTTAATTTATTTTCAGCCTGATCAAGGTTGTGAGGGTTATCAAAAATAATGCTACATCTAACTGGGGAAGGTTGCTAGTTCTATATTATTGGTTCTTGAATCTCATCAAATGTCAAATGGAGATTTTGGAGATACCTATCTATCTCCATCTCTAAAATTGCTTTAACAAAAGGGGATTTCGATTCTGATGCCAATCGGACTACATATTTCTATAATGTTTATTAATAGGTGTATCTCCAAGTGAAAGGTAAAAGTATGCACTGATGGCAATTTCGTAATCCATACTTCACATCTTCGCAATATTAAAACGTGTTCACAACTTTAAACGTGTCTCTTAAAATGATCTGAAGTTCTTAATTTCGTGGCACACAAAACCCATCGAAATTCAAACTCTACCAGCAAACCTCCCTAACATGTATCTAGTAGAGATAGAGAATCACAATGGTCCTCTTCCCGACTATACTGTGTCACAAAGTTTCCAATTTAGCTTGATCCACGTACTCGGAATCGTATTCCTGTAGTGCTGCGCTGCCGAATGACTAAAAACTGTGAATGTATCTGCAAACAACGAACAACACACCCAGCACATAAGAACAAAAAAAAAAAATACTCACACATTCAGCCATTGAAAAGGAGTCCCCGGATCCGGATCCCGGGCCGAAATGGATATTATTTATCAAACCAAAACTGACACTCGGTCACAGTAATTTTTCATACAAATAAAATCATTCTGACAACTCACATCATGCAGGATGCAGCTGAATTTTTTCGTCGTCTAAGCTCTCCGTCTCGAGTTCTCGTGTCCCATACTTATACGTGTTTTATATATTTTTTGTTGAAGGGGGTTTGTCGCTGGTTGACAGCACGCTTACTGCAGCAGTGCAGTAGCGAACGCCCCAAAAGTACCAAAAATATGAGCCGCTAATGTCGAGCTGGAACTCCGTTCGAAGAGGACACTGCCTGCGCTACTCGTATGACTCCCCGAAGAATAAATAATCGTGCTACTTGCTTCCTGGTGTATAGTGGATTTGTGGTTGCTTTGGGAGTAAGAGTGAGATTGCAGATTTATTTCTGGGTTAGAAGCTTTGTTCGGAGTGCAGTTGAAACATACATACAGACGACTGGATGGAAGAGAGGGTGGGTGTTGGAGATTTGTGTTGGTTGCTCAGTTGGCAGTTGTATAAATGCACTTTTTGAAACTTTGACAGTTTAGTCCTGCGGTTAAAATGAGAGCAAGTGAAATCCTTTTGGGCAGTGAAAGCTATGGGTTGTTCGTCGGTTGATTCATGTGGGGTTTTTTGGATTTTCTATGTGAGATGATGGCTATGTTTCTACATGAAGAAGAATTGACCCCACTTTATCCTGTTATACGTTTTTCGAGATTCATCCTAGAAGAAGTAGCCGTTCATAAAAGTCATGATGATTTATTAATTCTTATGTGCAATAGAATTGCAGAGCTGAATAAAGGTTTTTCTGTGACCGCGATGGATGTTCTGTTTAACGTTTTTTTTTTTTTCAAAGAACCAGAATATAGGTTGGTATGTAAAGTTTAAGCACTGTACTGACTGAATGAGTGCACGTTTTATTTGGAAGCTTCAGAATTTAAAATAGAGAAAGCTGGTCTTTTCACATGTAATAGCTTTAATTTTGAGTTGAAAGGTTTGGTTACCTTTATAATCGTCAGATTGTCAAAAACCAATGTTTGACAGAATGCGAAAGAGGACTTATTTTTTTACTTTTGTTTGAATCGAATTCGAAAGTTCTTTCTGTTGTTGGATATACACCCCATTCTTCTGAAGAGGTGTTCTTCATTGCTCGCAAAACCATTGCGAAAGCTTTCCCCTCGCTCCTACTGTTCTGGAATCTTCCCTGGAAGATGGAAAACTGCATTTGTCTAGCCTGTTCCTTGAAAAGGCGGCTTTTCCTACAACTCTACTCTACTCTGAGCTGCTCATACTCGTTCCCAAATTCACGTCCATCTCTTTCGAAAGTAGAATTACAACGGTATCGTATGATAAGCTCATTAAACTCCGATCTTTACAGCATTGTTAAATATGTTAATGCTTCGAATACTAAACGCTGTCTATTTTCGTTGAAGCCAAATGTCCCTCTTATGCCATTGTCCTTGAATTGTATTGAAGAATCCGAAAAGCTCTCAGTACTCGGTACGTGTGTTAACGACGATCTTTGTTGGAATGACCACATTGACATTCTATAGACCGCCAAAAATGCTGCTTAATACTTAGGATTTCTATATCGATGTAAGAAATTTTTCAACCCTTCTGATCTGGAACTCGAGTATACCTCACACCTAGTCACCTTTGGGCAGACGGAGCACAAACTTCTCTCTACTTATTGAATAGAATTCCGAACAGAGCGTTAAAACGTTAGTTTTTTTCACAAGCAATGCTCACTCGAAGTATAGCCAGTTGCATTCCCCCCTTTTATCAGTTCACCCGTGATACCCGCTTCGCTGGGAATGCTCATTAGTTCACCTTGGACCTGAAGCCTAATTTTGGTCGTACGGTCGAATATAGATTCGTTTTTTGATCGCATTTCAATTTGCAAACATTCAAAACCAATGTTCATCGACACCTCCTTTCTCCCCCCACCCTGATTTCCCCATCGTCCTTGAGCGCGTGTGAATTATAAAAAAAAACGATTACTTTTGTCCGAAACTCATTTCATAGGAAAATGTTGATAACACAACTCGACTCAACACGACAAATTTTTTCTTCGGTATTAACAAGCTCAGATATCATCAGAAAACATAGAAATCGTGAATTTTATTGCTCGCAGTTAAGCGGCTGGAAAGCTCAGTATAATCTAAACAACATGATTTATTAAAAAAAAAAACTATAACACTAAACACCTTACATTAAAGCAATTTTTTTAAATAATGGGTGTCAACAAAAACTATCAGGAAGCTTTTAGCAAAAACCGAGTAAAAAAATAATGTGCAAAATGTAATGACGGCAAAGCAGGAATAGAGGAAGCCTACGATATGCTGCCGATTCCTTGCGCCTCATGACCAGTACTTTTCACTCTTGTAGGATTTATCACCACTTCCTTGCAAGAAGCAGTACTCCCCTGAAAATCATTATTACAGCGGCAGAGGATCGAATTCAAGACCCTCTGCATGACAGTCCAATGCACGAGAGGTACTAAACTTTTAGAATTTATATTATAAAAAGCTCTTCTTATAATTTATTTAAAATTAATTAATTCAAATTAATTATTCAGCCATTAAAACTGCCCTACTTCTGTACCTATTGAAGTCTCTATCTGTCCCTTTAAATAAAATTTCCTACTGCCCTTAACAAGGCCCATAAAGAGGTAGAATATCAATTTTCATTTATTAAAAATTGAAAAAAGTATAATAATACTGTTTGTTTTTTGTACTCCCGCCGAGTTTTAATTAAACCGCAAATTTACCTTCATAGTACTCAACTCACCCTTCTCCATGACAGCCAATTTAACATACATAAATCCTTATGTACTAGGATATCACATGTCGTAAACATGTGAATGTTAAATTAAAAACTGTACAAGCAAAATATGACACGATATGCATGAAACGTAAAATTTTAAAACAACAAAAGAAAAATGAAAACGGCACAAAAACTGTTTCTATACGTGTGAAAAATTAAATTCCATTAAATTCCAAATGAAGTTCGTGTTAAATTTGTCGGGAAAAAAAATACAATAATAAAATTGCAATAATTAGTTTATGATAAATTATAACTAGGTATCATACCGTTGATATTTTGACTTCACAAACACGAAACTTGAAAAACAATGGCACAGGAACTGACTAAAATTTAAAGACCAAACATATTTTTATATTGAAATTAAAGAGAAATAAAGTATTTCCATTTAATGTTCCACCATTACCGACATTTTCAAAAATGGGATATATTTCAAGTGTGAAAACAAACAATAGATAAGAACGTCCGCTGTAAAGAATAGAAATATCGAAAAGCTTATATGTTTTGGGATAGGGGAGAGATCAAAGGACTTATTTCACCCTAACCCACTAAGTACAAACCTAAGGATCCTTTTTTGTACCTGTTTTAGTCTGGCTTTATGGCAGTTCTAATTTGGTACCAAAACTTGGCAAGTTATTCCAGAATGGGATTAACAAATGTTATGAAAAGGATCAGAAAATCGTTTGAATATTTCTTTATCACTTAATACGGTTTATGAAATCAAGCTTGACAACAAATGACACACCAATGCAAGACACCATGTGGGATCACCCGGACGAAACGCCAATTTTTGTGGACTAAAGGCCAAAAAAGCTAATTTGAATTAAACAAATAATTAATGGAAAGTAGGGAAAGCTTCCTCGTTAAATCCATAGTTTTAAAATTATGCTACATCATCTGCGGGAATAAAATGCATTGAATGCTTTAACACATAAATGGTTAGTCATTTATAAATAAAATAAAAAGTAAACGGCCTAAATAGTTGCCCTGTGGTATTCCAGAGTTAACATTAACGTTTTTGAAGGTATGACTATTGAAAACTATGGAGTATCATTTTTCAATGGGTTTTTCAACTGGCATGGCGCGCGAGAGATTTTGGTAGTCTGTGGATACCATGTTGTATTGGTAACACTTGTCAAATTTGTTGTTTATTATTCAGTTACTGTTACCAAATCACCATGGCAAGTAACATGATTGAACTGCACATCCAAAAGATAAGACTTTATTAGTGCGAACGTTGCACATATTCTGCCCATTTCATGGCGACACTGTTTACTCTCGACTCTTTGCCGTTTGATTCTTAAATTTCAGACAAGTGATTCTTCTATCATACAGGCAACATTTGTACTTCAAAGGAACGTGAAAGTTTACTGCAGAGCCGTTATGCCGATAATGAGAAATTCAAAATTAGTTTACTGGTTCTGTGTTGTAGCTAGAGTCCGTAATATAATATCTTAATTTCAAAATTTTGATTAATTTTTAAAATTTTGTTTGAAAATTTTAACATACAATACTTTCTAAACTTTCAGGAAGCATACGAGAAATTATTAAAATCGATCGTCTTTGGGAAAATAAAAAAAATGGTTTTTCAAGCATTACCTAGCTTTAACTACGTAAATGATTTTATTTTTAACAAAATAAAGTGCACAACTGGCTCGCACGAACTTGCTCTTGTGCAAAAGACTAAGAATTTCAGAAACGAATGTTATTAGAGAAAACTGTTCATTAGCATAAAATTCATTTTTAGACTGTTTTAATAGTGGGACATAAAAACTGAATTTCATGTGATTTCTTAAGTAAATATAAATTCTATATACAAAATATTTAAAACATTTTTAAGAAAAAAATTTTGCACGCCAACTTAAAGTTTTTATTATTGTACGAGTAAAAAAACAAATTTCCAATTAATATACTGAGCCGTTTATGAGATATCGAATTTTCCAAAATAAAAAATAGATTTTTTTTTTCAAAAATTAAAAAAAAAATTTTTTTCAAGTTTTGAAATGCAACGTTTTTTAAACTTTTAAGAAGCTTCTCTGTAAAAAATTTAATTAAAATTCATTTTGAGATGCAATGTTTCTTAAACTTTTAAGAAGCTTCTCTGTAAAAAAAAATCATTAAAATCTGTTATACAGATAATGAGAAATTCAAAATTAGAAAAAATAGCTCAATGGTAGGTACAGTCAGTAAAATATAAATTTTAAATGTTTTTTTTTTTTGATTTATAGATCGTAAAAATTAATTGCGAGATAAAAAATTATCAAAATTCTAGGCGCCGTTTTTGAGAAAAGCTAAAATTATGTCAAGCATTTTAGCCTGCTCCAGCTTAAAAATCAAAATTTATCTTCGCACTGTACACAATTTATCTGTCAAAATTTAGCGCACGAAATATATGTCTGTCACATTTATTCTCGATCTTAATTTCAATTTGAAATGGAAGAATATTTGAAGACAGAAGTTTTACAAGATTTTCCACAGAAAAAATCACTCATTCAATAATTCTTAACGAATCAGACTTTAAAACAAATTATTTTAAATTTTTGCAAAAAAAATCATTCCGAGAACAATTGTTTTCTGTGACATATTCTCCACAAAGGTCTTATATGTCAAAATTTATCTTGTATTTTAGCTGATATTTAGAGAAAAATCTGCCTACTAGGCTTAAAAAAAAAATTTATTGGATCTTTGAGCAGGCAATTTCAAAAATTTTTTCTAACCTCCATATTTCGAAGACCATATGCTAGTATTAAATACTACATATCTACTTGATGTATGAACAAATTTTTTATAGTTTCTGAAAATAACGGTATACCCACCACACAAAATGTTGAGAAATGGTTTTCGAAAATCGTACTTTTCTCGAAAACGGCACCTTGAATTTTGATAGAAGTTTATTTTCGTTCGCTTAGTTCTTACGATATATAATTTGATACAAGAAAAGTTTTAAATTAAGATATGTAGATATTATTGATTGTACCTACCATAAAACCATTTTCTTAGAATTTTAACTTTCTCATTATCGACATAGGGTATTTTAATGAAATATTTTATATATAGAAGTTCCTACAATTTTGAAAATTACTGCAAAACTTAAGAAAATAGGTTGATTGATTTTTGAAAAAAAAAATCTATTTTTTTTTTGAAAATTCAAAATATTTTTGGCAATTTAAATTTTACCTGTACAATAGGTAAAACTTAAACTTAAATGCCTTAAACATTTCATATATAAAAACTTATTCTGCAAAGAATTTAAATAAGCTGCACCGACTAAAAGAGTTGTTTTAGCCATTAAAAATGTGTTTAATGGATTTGAACATTTTAATGTAATTGAATCCATGTTCTTATATTTATAAACAATTCTTGAATCACACAGTACTTGTACATACATAATATTATGTAAGTTCGTGAGATCCAGTCGCGCATTTTATTTTGTATTAGCACACTACCTTTGAAATACGCTGTCAAAATTTCACTCCTAACGCTTAGAAACAATTGTTTTAAATACAGTACAGAGGTAATCAGAATTTTAGTGTTAGTCTTTTTGGAACTGCTTAGCCACCATTTTTACTTGCGACTTATAGGTACTATAAGTCAAGTTATGCATTCGTTAAAAAAATCGAACTCCAGATTTTGATCAAAGTTGACATTACGATGATAGCGAAGACAAAAGAGTGTGTCTGAAAATTCTGTCTGCTTGTCTGTTCGACTACAGCTCGAGTACAGTGAAAACGGCTCGGCCGATTTTCGTCAAACTTGGTAGATTTTTTTTGTAATTTTTTCCCCACACGTTTTTTTCTTTTTTTTTAAGTTCAAAAATAACGGTAGGTACCTGTCATACGAATTTTCAAAAACAATTTCTTTGGATTCAAAAAAAAATTTCAATTTTTTTTTTTTTTTTTTGAAATCTCAATGTGTCGAATGAAAGTTTCTTAATGTAATCTACAAGATATGAGAAAAAAAAATATTTTACCTTAAAATAACGATACCCTGCATACAAATGTTAAAAAATGGTTTTCGAAAATCGTATTTTTCTCGAAACGGTTCCGATAATTTTGCTAAAATTTTGTGTCTTTCGATTAATTTTTACGATCTGGATATTACTGACTGTACCTACCATAGAACGATTTTTTCGAATTTCTCATTATCGGCATAATGGATTTTAATAAATTTTTTTAGAGAAAAGCTTCTAAAAAGTTCAAAAAACATTGCATTTCAAAACTTTAAGACAATTATTTTTTTTTTATTTTGAAAAAAAAAAAAAAATCAATTTTTTTGCAAGTTCAATATCTCGAAAACGGATCAATATTTTTTCTTGTAAAATTAATTTTTATTCGTACAATAATAAAAACTTTAAATTGGCGTACCAAGATTTTTTCTGAAAAATGTTGTATGTAAAAGCTTATATTCTTAAGAAAACAGTGCAGACTCATAATTTTTGTTCTTGCATAAAGTAATATTTGCTTAAAACACATGTCATCCTGTGTTTAGCTCCAACAACTAAAGGAATTGTTTTAGTCATTTAAAAAATGAACTATATGCTTATGAACAGTTTTTCTCTAATAACAATAATTTTTGAAATTCTTTTTATTTAAATTTTTTTCGAAGACGCATCTACCGATTCTAATAAACATCCTTAATTGTAATGTCCCAAGAAGTTATTTTAATTAAACTGCAGCTTGAGTGTTTGGTGTGCGTCACTTAACGGGAAAAGGGGCGTTCAAATTATTATCCAGTAAAAATGGGATATTGATGATACCTATTTTCAAAATATAATGCTAATGAAACTTATAACCCCTGTATGGGTTGGTTTCGAATTCTCAATAAATCATGAATTCTCTACGCAGGATAAATCTACTTGGCAGATTTTTTTTTCTCAAAAAATGTTGAGTCGGTATCTAAGATCCCTGAAAATTGTTCCAAGCGAATTTATCAACCCAAAATGAACATGTTAACGGGCAGCCTTAAATATGTAAGTACCCAAATGGCCTCTGAAATGCATACCCTTCCGAAAAAAGAAAATGTCAAAGGCTTATTGAAAGTAAAATATATAAAAAAAGGTTTCCAATAAATTGGATTCCTGCTTAAATTCTCTATTTCTTTCGTGAAAGGAAAACATTTTCACATCAATAACTTATAGAAAATGTCAATTCTTAAATTGGCAAATTCATACTTATAGCCATTTCGAGCATTTCAAAACTGTTCAATGCAGGTACAGTAGAAATTTTGCTCCTATGGGTATGCAATAAATTTAATTTCACGATTCGGCTGAATTGGCAAACCGTTTTTTTTTTTGCTTTCACCCTTATTATAATTTATAAAGAAATATAAAAGTCGAAAAACTGTTCAAAAACTAAGCTGAAAGCGTTTTCGTATCCTTTGTCAATTCCGGTGTATTTATGTTTGATTTTTCTCTCTAATTTCATATATTTATTCAGGAATGTATTTTAGAATCAGGGAAAAAGTATAGAAAGTAGTTTTTCAGGGCCGCAAAACCAACCATTTATGTAAAAGCCCAGATTTGTTTTTTTTTTTTTTTAAATGTAGACTATGAGAAGTAAGAACGAAAGGATTCCACAAATCTTCAATCTTTATGGGATTGTAAAATGGACTTAGTGCGCGTAGAACATTGTGCAAAATCATCACTTGAAATAGATATTAAAGGATATATCCCTTCGTTCTTATCTTAATCTAATACTTTGTATTCTTAAAACAATGTTTACTTTGATAAAATGAGAATGTCAATCAGCCTTTTATCTTAAATGAAACAAATCTGAAATTAAATGCACGCCGGCATCGCAATACCTCTTTTATTTAAGAGATGTAAAGTTTTCTAAAATGATGAGATATGTGGTAATGTTTTATCTACGCAATGAATTTATAACATGTGAAAATGTGTAAAAGATAATAAATCTTTTGTTTAACTTGCGGAATTCAAAATTATCTAGACTTTTAAAAATACTTCAAATAAGGCTATATAATCAATATCTAATTTTTTTTAGGAAAACCTTAAACACAGATTAAAGAAATTGTTACCTAATGTTTTAAACATCACAGACATACAATTGGAGTTCTTCGTTAGCAAAATAAAAGGTACAAAATCTGCACTTTTGAAATAAAATCCATGGGCATGACTGGGTCGCACGAACTTCTTCATTTATGCTTAAGAGGCTTAAAATTTTAAAATTTTAATATGTACAAATTTTAAGAAAAACATTTTTGCACGGTAATTTTAAGTTTATATATTATCGTGTAAATAAAAATTAAATATCAAAAACTAAGACCCATTTTTGAGATTTCGAATTTAAAAAAAATAAATTTGATTATTGTTTTTGCAAACATCCAAAAATATTTTTGGTATTCAATGGTTTTTAGACTTCTTACAATAAAAATTTTCATTAAAATCCGTTATGCCGATAATGAGAAAGTCAAAAATCGAAAAGATAGTTCTATAGTAGGTAAATTCAGTAGTATCTTAATTTAAAAATGTTTCTATTCAATTAAAAATCGTAAAAATTATTTTAAATTCTAGGATTTTCGAAAACAATTTGTTTACATTTGTATGGTAAGTAGCGTTATTTTTAGATAAAATAAAAAAAATGTTCCTACATCTCGCAGATAGTAATAAAAAATAAAATGCACGACTGGGTCGCACGAACTTGCTTCTATGTAATAGACTAGGAATTTTAAAAACGAATCATATTAGAGAAAACTGTTCATAAGGATAAAATTATTTTTTTAAATTCTTTTAGTAGAAAGAGAAAAAAACAGAATGCTTTGCAAATATGAATTTATGCAAGAACAATAATTATAAGTTCTTGTAGTGGTATCTTAAAAAAAGGCTTTTATATACAAAATTTTTAGAAGATTTTTAAGAAAAAAATTTGGTATGCTTACTTTAAGTTTTTATTACTGTACGAATGAAAATTAAATTTCCAAAAAAAATATTGAGAAGTTTTTGAAATATCGAATTTTTGAAATGCAATGGTTTTTAGACTTCTTAGAAGCATCTCTGCAAAAAGTTTCATTAAAATCCGATATGTCGATAATGAGTAATTCGAAATTTAAAAATTGGTTCTATGGTAGGTAAAAGCTGTAATATCTTAAATTAAAATTTTTACTTGCGACTTATATGTAGGTACTATAGGGCAAGTTATGAATTCGTAAAAAAAATCTAACTCGAGATTTTGATCAAAGTTGACATTTCGATGATAGCGAAGACCAAAAATTTCCAAGAAATTGTTATTTTTGGTAGCCCCCCTGGGTCTATTTTTTCGTTTTTGATTTTCTCGAAAACGGTACAGCCGAATCAAATCATTTTTTGTTATGCTAAAGCTCCTCCAAAGTTTGAATATTATGACATATTCAAATTTTCAATTTTTTACTTTTTGGATTTAAAAAAAAAGAATCAAAATTTTTTTTTGGAAACTCAATATTTCGAAAACGCAAAGATCGATTTTTTTCAAACTTGACAAATAAAAGTTTTTTAACATAATCTACAAGATCTGAGAAAAAAAAATTGTTTTATCTAAAACTAACGGTACCTTCCATACAAATTTTAAAAAATGGATTTCGCAAATCGTATTTTTCTCGATAATGGTTCTGAGAATTTTGCTAAAATTTTTTTCGTTTGATTAATTCTTACGATCGATAATTTAATTAAAAAAAATTGAAATCTAGATATGTATTACTGACTGTACCTACCATAGAACGATTTTTTCGAATTTTGAATTTCTCACTATCGCCATAACGGATTTTAATGAAATTTTTTATAAAGAAGCTCCTAAAAAGTTTTAAAAACATTGCATTTCAAAACTTAAAAAAAAATATTTTTTCAATTTTTAGAAAAAAAAGTAATTTTTTTTGGAAAATTCGATATCTCAAGAACGGCCTAGTATTTTTTTTGGAAATTATACTCTTATTCGTACATTAATAAAAACTCAAGATTGGCGTACCAAAATTTTTTCTTAAAAATGTTTTAAGAATTTTGTACATAAAAGCTTATTTTTTTAAGGAACCACTACAACGACTTATAATTTTTGTTCTTGCATAAATTCATATTAGCATAGCATTCTGTTTTTATCTCTGAGGTACTACTAAAAGAATTTAGAAATTTCATTTTATCCTTATGAACAGTTTTCTTTAATAACATCCGTTTTTAAAATTCCTAGTCTAATACATAGGAGCAAGTTCGTGCGACCCAGTCGTGCATTTTATTTTTATTAAATAAAAGATCGCTAAAATTAATTGAAACAAAACAATTTTTATCAAAATTCTAAGCATACGAATGCATAGCTTGCCTTATAGTACCTATGTATAAGTCGCAAGTAAAAAGTATTAATTGACAAGTTTGAAGAAAATCGAGAATGTGATTTTCGAAATATTAATTGTGGTGTAATTAAATTATTGTTTCGTTCATCCTAATTTTACCTCGATCAACCTTTTGTATGTTTCACCTCTGTGCAACAACGCTTCCAATGTAGGCAGTTCACTTTAATCATATTTGCAAATTATGAATACTCGTTCTGTTTTAAATAATTCAACTTCTATAATAAACACTCCATTATTTTTAGTGATTTTTAGATTCGATCCTGCACCCTGATGATCTTGGTCTTACTCCTTTCAATGTAAAAAATGTTCATAAATCATTAGTTATTGATAAATTTTAAGAAGATCAATCTGATTGTTGGACGAGCGATCTCAATTCTAGACACCATTCTTCACGAACAAGAAGTTTCAACAACTTCTGCTGAGAAAACTGAAGCGTTTGCCAATCACTTTTATGATAATTTCAAAGATCACCCTCAGATAGACCTTCCTGACTTTATTAAAGAAGTTGAAACTCACTCGCTTTGAGATATCAGCAACCACCGAAACCGTGACCTTGTTCAACGAAGAAAACCTATCGTCGACACTCTGACAGATGTTTTCAGTTTCCCTGAAGATGTGGCTGACATTATCTACTCTGGAAACTGCAAAAAATGAGCATGAAGCGAAACTTGCACTTCTTAATCACTTGGCAAAAACAATTAAAAAATTCCTAACCCATATACTTTTTAATATAACATGTATCATCAACCAAGGGAATCAACGGTGAAGTTGCTCAAGAATCAAAACTTGGACCGCTGTTGTTCAAAATAAACACTGCTGATCAACCAGCCAATATACCAGACACTTTATGCAGATGACTCCATCACATACGCTGCCGCTTTTTCATTCGAATTTGCTGCCAGTAGAGTACAAGAGCACAATAAAAACCTCTGAGAATACTATCTCAACCAGTGACTGTCATTCGAAGACAAACGTTTGCACACGCTGTGATGTAATAAAAGTGTCCAACGCTGAAGTAACAGACAAATCATCAACGTAGTACTTGGGAATTTTTCAACAAACTTAAATTTAAAAACCATGCAGACTTGGTATTGAAGAGAGCCAACTATTCTATACACTTGGTTTATCCGCTACTCAGGAGGCGAAATGAACTAAGTAAGAAGACCAATCTCCTTGTGTACAAACAACTATCTGACCCGTTCTGACCTACGCTTTTACCTTCTAGTTTTCTATTTCACCTACAGCAATGTAGAAGATGAAGCATATTGAAAGAAAGATGCTCCGCATTTGCACTGACATAACCGTAACCCACTGACGAAGAAATATATACCAACTAAGAAGCTGAACCAAGCCAAGAGGCAAAGTTAATACTCCTTAACAAGTATATGATGCAGCTCTCCGGAAAAATCATCAGGAACCTGGAAGATTATCTCAACTCAGAAGTGTGTTCGAATGGTAGACACGTGCACCCAAGAGGACACAAGCGTCCACAGGTTTTTCCTAAAACCCACCTCTGTCTATCGACTCCTACTCTCACCTCCTCGCGGTGAACATCGGGTGCCAAGTACCTCAACTGGAGATTGGGTCACAACCCCAGTAGAAGGTTGTTGGGGGTAGCAAACGAGAGAGAAAGGGAGAGGTGTTTCCACTAAGGCATCTCTTCTTTCATCCAGGCGACAGCGGAGGAATTCCCCAGATGGAATCAACGGTGGCGTCTACAGTTCCAGTGAGGTTGAACTACTTAGTGAACACCTTACAGGGCTACTCCGACGTATTTGGAGCTCAGGCCTGTAAGGAGCGGTTTATCCGGCTCCCCGTTCTTGGAGTAATACTAAGGACCTGGCCCTCCAGGTTGGGGGTTGTGCCGTCGGGGTGAGTTCCCGGCCACATAAAATACGACGTAGTTGAGAAGCAAAAACAAGCCTCGGATACGGACGGATTCACTGTTGACGAACCATGCAAACGAAATAAGGATAACGAACTTCGGATCTGTACGTGGAATGTTAGGTCCCTTAATAGACCACGTGCAGCCGAACAATTAGCGGAAGCCCTAAACTGCTACAAAGCAGACATTACCGCCATCCAAGAGATGCGATGGGACGGACCGGGGAGACGAAAATTAAAAGACTGCGATATTTACTACGGCGACTGCTACAGAGAACAAAAGCAGCGTTTATTTGGATACGGATTTGTTGTTGGAACTAGGCTCAGGCAAAAAGTCTTAAGTTTCAACTGTGTGAACGAGCGCCTCACGACAATCCGCATCAAGGCCAAATTCGCCAACATTAGCCTGATTTGCGCGCATGCCCCAACAGAGGAGAAAGATGAAGACACCAAAGACATATTCTACGAGCTCCTGCACAAAACATACGAGCAGTGCCTAGTTATGACATTAAAATTGTCCTTGGAGATTTTAATGCCAAGCTAGGAAGAGAAGACATCTTTGGTGACACAATTGGAAGATATAGCCTACACGACACCAGCTCCGATAACGGATTCAGGCTGATCGACTTCGCTGTGGGGCGAGACGTTCTTGTAGCCAGTACGCAGTTCAAACATCTGGATATTCACAAAGGGACATGGCGATCTCCTGATCAATCAACCGTAAACCAGATTGACCACATTGTGATCGATTCAAGGCACTTCTCCAGTATAGAGGATGTCCGCACGTTCCGAGGGATTAATATCGACTCGGACCACTACCTCGTTGTAGCCAAGGTTCGGCTGCAGATATCCCGACCCAAGCCAAAACAAGGAAGTACTGCGAGGAAGTTCGACGTTGGACGCTTACAATCGCAAGAGATCGCAAGGTCCTTTTCCGATCGAGTTTCTAACAACCTCTTAAGAAGTCCTTTGCCGCCAGCATCAAATATTGAGGACCAGTAGCAACATTGCCAAGCAGCCATCAGAGATGCCGCCTCTGATGTGCTGGGTTTTACACGACCACCACAACGAAACCCCTGGTTTGACGATGAGTGCCGGCAAGCACATGCAGCAAAACAAAACGCATATAAAGCGGCGCTTCAAAGAAGGACTAGAGCTGCTCGCGAGCTCTACGAGCAGAAGAGGAGAGAACACCGGCTTCTAAGAAAGAAAAAGAAGGAGCATGAGAAGCGCTTAATCGAGGAAATAGAAGGATGCCATGGCAGGAATGAGGTTCGGAAGTTTTACCAAAAGGTAAAAAAAACATCACAAGGATACAATCCCCGAGCCGAAGCCTGCAAGGATAATCACGGGAACATCGTAGTAGAACCGCAGTTAATGCTGAGAATATGGAAATAACATTTCTCCAATCTTTATAACGGCGATAAAGAAGAAAATGCCGCTGCTATAGAGATAGCACCATTCAACCTAGGCGACGCAGACCAACAATACCGCCCATCCGACCTGGACGAAGTGAAGATAGCTATATCGAATATCAAGTCCAACAAAGCCGCTGGACCTGACGGCCTCGTTGCCGAACTGTTCAAAGCGGCAGGCGATGACTTGGTTTGGAGTATGCACCAGCTCATCTGCAAAATATGGTCGGAAGAAAGCATGCCCGATGAATGGAACCTCAGTATTGTCTGTCCGATCCTCAAGAAAGGAGGCCCTCTGAACTGCCTCAACTACAGAGGCATAAGTCTCCTGAACATTGCGTACAAGATCCTTTCTGCCGTATTATGTGAACGTCTGAAGCCTTTCGTTAAAAACCTGATAGGTCCATATCAGTGCGGTTTAGACCAGGAAAGTCCACCATCGATCAAATAATCACATTACGGCAGATCTTGGAAAAAACCCAGGAGCTACAAATCGACACATACCACCTTTTCATCGATTTCAAAGCCACGTACGATAGCATCTATAGGAACGAACTATATAGAGCAATGTCTAGTTTTGGCATCCCTGACAAACTTGTCCGCTTGTGCAGGATGACGATGGAGAATGCACGCTGCTCCATCAAGGTCGGAAAAGATCTCACCGATGCATTTGATGTCAAAAAAGGTTTTAGGCAAGGCGATGCTCTATCGTGCGACTTCTTCAACATAGTTCTTGAAAGAATAGTGCAAAACTCACGCGTCAACACAAGAGGTACAATCTTTCAAAAGTCCGTCCAATTACTCGGATACGCCGACGACATTGACATTATTGGAAGAACAAAGCGTGATGTCAGTGGCGATTTTGTGAACATTGAGACGGAAGCAAAGAAGATGGGTTCAGCGGTAAATGAGGGCAAGACCAAGTATATGCTGTCATCAAGAAAGCACACACAACACCGACGTCTTGGACAAAACGTCATTATAGACAGCTATAACTTTGAGGTAGTGAAGGAAGGCTATAAACTCTGAAAACAACACCAGTGCTGAAATCAAACGGAGAATAACTCTTGCCAATCGCTGTTTCTTTGGACTAAGAAGGCAATTGAGTAGCAAAGTCCTCTCTCGAGCAACTAAAGTGTCCCTCTATAAGACCCTTATCATCCCGGTCCTTGTCTATGGTGAAGAGACATGGACTTTGTCGAAGGTGGATGAGAGCGCTTTAGGCTCTTTCGAGAGAAAAATTCTTCGTGTGATCTTTGGTCCCGTCTGCATAGATGGGGAGTGGAGAAGAAGATTTAACCACGAACTGCACTTTAGATTTAAAACCATCCAATACAACTTGTATTGAACTGCTGGAAAGGTAGTTTCTCTAATCCTTCGAAGAAGATATTTATCAAGATAAGAGCGCTTGATATCAAACTCCATCAAAATCATCTCTGAGTCACGTTTCGAACACATATATACCTCATCAACAAAAAATTTTTAAAGAGAATGCAAAACTCATCTATTTTAGGAAGCAGACTTTGTGTATTAATGGTACATAAATGTAGTCCAGAGTACCGGCCTCTGAAAACCTTAATCATAGTTTTCAAACACGATGGCATTTATAAATAAATATATTAATTAAAAAGCACAGAACTGTCCTGTGTTTAACGTGGACACCTGTCTATTACGACTCAATTCCATGGAAGGCCTACCTTAATCGGAGGCAGATCGTGTCCTGACCATTAACCCCGACATAGCCGAAGTCATCTCAGTGGCAAAGTTGTGACATGTTGCAGCATGTGCACACCTCTTGCTTAAAGGCGAGGTCTATCTAACACCTCTTGAATCCAGGCACGCCTGGAAACCATATGTCTCAGTTAGTTCAGTTACTTGCGTAACCTATATTCACAGGCACAACGAAGAGGTCGATAAGAACCTGAGTGTATAGAATTGTCAATAGTAGCAATACCGGCCCACCGTCTTTCAACAGTGGACAAGCTCATCGCGCCACATCAGCCACCACCCATCATTCGATAATCTTGGACTCACACATATGGCAGCCACCCATTCATAATCATGGATCTACGCAAAAAGCCACCACCCATTTCTGAATCTTGGACTAACGCCCGCCGCCGCCACAATGTGAGAATTCGCAAATCTAGCGGAATTTAATTAAAAAAATGATATGCACAAACTGATGTAAAAGTTGGTTTTACTTGGAGCCTATACCTTCTACTAACCGATTTAGAAAGAACTGTTATGCGGGAGTGATGTAGAACAAAGATAATTGATGTCAAAGTTGCAATTAGTCATTTTTTCGGTGGCAATTTGCGAGTGAAGGTGGTTTAGCTATTTATTTTTTTGTGAGTGCATGGTTCAATTTTTATTGAAAGTTTTGCTTTTATTTCATTAACAGGATATCGGAGAATTGAAAAGTAAGTTAAATTTTAATTTATATGGTGTTTTAATATATTTTTTGGTGGATGGGGTACAAAAAAAAGCGTAATTTTATTCAATTTGTACATTCATTAGAGAAAAAATTAAATTATTCAGTGTTATTCAGATGTGAGACTATATGCATTTTAAAGTCTGATATGTCTGCTATAATTAACCGCTTTAAGTTGCTGCGCATAGGTGCGACGCCCATACATTTTTTTTTCATTTTCGAACTGGCCTTCAGCAAAAAATAAATGTCAAAATACTAGTAATTTTATTACTTATATTACGATGAAGTGCTACATTGACAAGATTTTTTTTGCGTATGTGTAAGGGAGTTCAGTTTGAGTATAATTTTCGATTTTTGGAGCTGAACACCCCACCCCACCCCCCTCTCATTGAGGGGCCATCTTCTATAAAGGGGTGTTAAGAGTTTTACGTGATATTTTGAAAACAGTTATTTTTCGCAAAAAATACTAACATTATCTTATAGATCATTAAATTCTCTACAGTTTATGTTAATAAACTTTTTTATGTAGAACAAAAAATAAAAAAGTTATAATTCAATAAAAAAACAATTTTCAAAAAAAATATTATTTTAAAGGTTTTCTTTCTTTTTTCTCGATTTTGGACTTTTACAGGCATTTTTATTGAAAATCTGTTTTTAACTATACCTTTTTCATTTTCGTTTCAATGGTACAAAGTGTATAAACATGAATTATAGAGAATTTAATAGTTAAAATCAATTAAATTATTATTAGTTTAATTCACATAATGTGTTGTGCTTTTTTTATAAGTTTTGTATGTCCTAAACGTGGTCTTTCGTGGAAGGTAGAAGTACATGTTTCAAGTGTAAGAGTACATTTTTGATACATGATATTCTTTGAATATTTCAAAATGTCTTGCGAAATTACGAAAAAACAAATTTTTGATATTTGGGTTTCAAAGATCAAAATAAAGCGGTTTAAGGCCGTTTTGTTCTTTGTTTTGACCCATTTTAGTTAAATAACTTTTTCCGAAAAAGCACTGAAGACACTAAAAGCTGCTTTGAGACAAATTTGTTTCAGATTTAGTGAAATGTGGACAAAAATTGGTAGACACCGTGACCTTTTCGATAAAACTCATTCTTCGTGGCTTAATGAAACCCTTGCTCTTCCACAAGCATTTTTAGATGAAATTCCATCTTCGTCTTCAAATATTAAAAAAGTACGGAGGCCAAAAAAGAATTTTGAAGAGTGCTGTGAAAAAATAAAAAAGAAAAAAAGTAAAAATCCTGTTGGATTCATATAGCTTTGAAGAAATTGGGATGGCATACGAAAAAAAAATTAAGAATAATTTGAAAAAGAGATACTGACTTTATGGATAGATATAAGTAAAAAGGAAAAACAATTTTTTTTTCAGCGTAATTAAATTGTTCCTGATGTGCTTACCTAAGTGCATAAAACGCGTAGTTTCAAAACTCCGTTCATTAAAAACCTTGGCTAAGTATATACAAAATTCTATTTTAATTTCATATTGGTATATATTAGTTATAAATATGACCAAAAACAAATCAATAATAAGCTTTTTTCTGAGCGAAATTCATTTGTTATTAAATTGCAAAAAACGAGTACTTTCAAAGCTCTGTAAAAAAAAAATTTACAAAATATATTAATAATTGTTGTTAAATTTCATTATTCACATATTTATAATTAATCTTGCAAAAAAAGAATTATCAAAAAGTAAAACTTGTAACCGCTATTAATTTAATTCCGCTAGATGAGCGAATTCCCACACTGTGGTGCCGCACAGTGGTAAAAATGGCATATTTAGGTGGACATGGGCTCATAACTTTTGAACGAGTTGAGATATTTTGACAATTTTTTTTTGTAAAATGAAGGTAAAATATTCATATATTTAATTGCTAAGTTTTGAAAAAAATGGTTCACAACTCATTTTAGAATCTTGTGTTGAAATACAACTTTCTAAAAAATATTTTTTTTTAAATTATTATTTGCAATTAAAACAGTCGAGTTTTATTTGTTTGTTTTAAGTTTCAAATAGAGTCGTCATTTTAGAGAAATCAAAGGTTCCAAACAGGATTTAGGCTAAAAATCGTGATGAAAAGATCAAATACCTAATATAAATAATTTAACTAAAAAAATTGTGTTCTCATTATTTTTATTCTTTCTAAAAATCGAGTACTCTCCTTATCAGCTCAAATAAAAAAAAGGTAATTTTCCAACACACGTTTTTATATGTTTATGTACACCAAAAACTGAAAATGTCCACAAAAAAAAATAATAATTTTTGTTAACTTAAAAAGCTTTTCATAAAAACTACATTTTTTTTTGATTTTTTTTTTCATAAATAAATTTTTATTAAATTCAAAACTTAGAACTATCTTAAAGCTAGAATTTTTTTTTAATTGTATCGATTAAAACAAATTCAACTGGCCTAAGAAAACAGCATTTGAGTTATCCCTGTATTATTTCATACCGGTAAGGATTATGCCAATGAAGACTTTTAAAGGAAATAAAAGTAAACAATAACACAGATTGGAAAGAAAATACAACCCCTCGTTTTATAACTGGAATCATTGAAGGTTTAAAAAAATATTTGTCATTTCAAGTAAGTTTTTAATAGTTTTCGGTTTATATAAGGGAAACGGTTGAGTTATATTCAATACCAGCAAGTGCTCATAATTGCGAGAAGAAAGGACTACATTTGATTGAAAGAGCAGAACGGACGATTTCTTTCATACTTACGAAACAAAGAAAATACGAAAAAATACGACCCATTTTTCACGCAGTTATAAAAAAGTTATAAAAACATTTTCACCGAATTTATTAAAAGTTCTTTTTCACGCTCATCATTGATACCTTTTATAACAGATTGGTCACTCACATATTGACGTACAGCAGAATCTTTATTTTTAGCAGATTGTTCCACCCAGACATCATAAAGTTCCTTTCTTGAGAACGTCATTTTCTGGAAAATTCGCCCTATCTATTGCATATGGTTGTATATGGTTGAAAATGCAATCAATATTTTATCTTTACACATTAAGCTGTCGGACAGCGAAAACCGGAA
Organism: Philhelius festivus; assembly: GCA_963931855.1. NCBI lineage: Eukaryota > Metazoa > Arthropoda > Insecta > Diptera > Syrphidae > Philhelius > Philhelius festivus. The sequence continues at coordinate 212,738,428 of OZ007555.1, read as the reverse complement.
CGCGGGACTAGGTGGGAAAAAAAAGTTGCAGCTTAGTAAACTTTTTTTTAAAGATAAAGCTAAGCAAATCGAGCTGCTAAGCTAATTAAGAATAGTTTATATAAAACTCAAATGCAATATTATACGGTACTTACCATTTCCAACACTTTTCAAAAAAAAAAAAAATTAACACCAAACTGAATTTTATTGTAACTGTTTTCATTGTTGGTTTTTCACCAATGGCTAATTAAAGACCGCTGTTCTACAAGTTATACTGTCGCAAAAAAAAAAATGGTGTGGTTTCATAGTTGTCAATCATTCCTTATAACAACAACAAATTTGAACCAAATGTCCACCTAAATATGCCATTTTTACCACTGTGCGCCGGTGGCGTGAATCATGGATCTACGCTTCAGTAGTATTATGACCCATCCACCAATTGGTGGACAAGTTTGCTCAGAGCCCCGGACATGGAATAAAGCAAGAAAACAAGTGTTAAGCAAATTTGGAAAAAGGTAGGTATATGTAATTGAATAAAATTAAGCCTATAAAAAAGAGTAAAATAAAAAATAAAAAAAAAATAAAAAAAGAATAATATTGTTTAGAGAAGAAATAAGAGTATTATTTAAATATATGTAGCAAGTTGACAGAATTTAGTAATTTCAGTTCCATCAGCTTAGCTGGCAATGCTGTCAAGGTCTCCAATATTTTCGATTATTCTGACAGTTTTATCTAGTTTGCGCTTGACATAAACAGATCCACGTGAAATATAAGCAGATGCAAGTTGTTTATTTTTTTTTTCAGCTCCAAGGCTCCTTGTAAGATTTATTGATTGTGTCTACTTAAACATTCGCATTGGTGTATAGTACCGGGGGAATTTATGCCTCCTAGTTGTAGACAAAGATCTTTTTTATTTTCCTTGCGAAACAAAGCAATATTTTTAAGAATATTGTTTCGTTCATACGGTTTTTGAATTTTATTATTATTCCAGTGTCTTTGGAGCTAATCTTAAGCAAAATAGTAAAAGGTTTTGGAATTTTGTGAAAAAAGTAAGAAATGTTCCAATGGTATTCCAAACTGTATGCATTACTTGGATACCTCATAAATAACAGTTTGTAGGATATGTTTTCTTGCCATCGGTTTATTTACTTTCTTATATATCTTCCAATGTTGTCCCTAATATTCCGATAAAACAAATTTATATCGGTTTCTTATATCTATATAAGTTACTTTGATGTTGAAAAAGCACTTGAGGAACTTTATCCGGATTAACAACCCAGTCCCGATGGTATTCCATCAATCGTGCTAAAAACATGCGCTAGTGTCATTTTAGAATCATTAACTGCTTTTTAATGAGCCTCTCAAAACCAAATGGGACAGTTTTTAAATGATTGAAAGTAATCTTTTATTATTCTAATTCATAAATCTGAAACAAAGCAAGATATCAATAACTATCGTCCAATAAGTAAGCTTTCATTGAATTCTGAACTTTTTTAAAAACTGATTTATGAAAAGCTATCTTTTTTTTAAAGGAAATAATTTCTCCATTTCAAACTGGATTTGTTTCTGGAAGGTCGACTACCACAAATCTTTCAATTTTATTTAACGAGATAACTCGTCATCTTGAGGATGGTTATCAATGTGATGTCATCTTGTTGTAGTATTGGAGTAGGCATTATATGAATATATCATGCATATGTACAAGGATTAGTAAGTCTTATCTGAGTTTGTGAAGTATATGAAATGAAATAAATCAGTCTCTTATTATAACTTAACGTGTCGACTACTTATTAAAACACATCTATACCAATTTTTCCAAAGCATTTGATAAAGTCAATCATGCAATCTTAGAAAAGAAACTCTTTGTGATCGATTTTCATTAAAATTTATGGAAATGGTTTGAATCTTATCTAACCGGCCCGGCCGTACTCAGTACGTGCAAATTGATAATTTACCATCTGATCCCATTGCTGTAACTGCTGGCGTATCTCAAGGGAGCCACTTAGGTCCACTCGTTTTTCCGATTAATAAAATATATAACCGATATTGTAAGAATTTCAATATGTCTTATGTTCGCGGATGATATAGAATTGTGTCGTTGCATTAAGTCTCCTTAAGTCTCAAACTGGTGCATGTCTATTCAGTTGCTTTTTAATGCATTTGAATGTAATTTTTAACTTTCCATTATAAGCTTTTATTAGGAAATCGGTAGAATTCCATTGCAAATAGTTTTTGAAAAAAAAGGCCTTGGTGTTATCTTCGACTTGAAGCTTACTTTCTATCTTCACATTGACTTTGTTTTAGCTGAGGCGAATTTTCCAACCCACCCTCATAGACCATTATACTATACTATTCCTACATATGTTACTGAAAATCGAAACGATGTAACCATTGTGCGTTAAATGAATCATTTTTATAGAAGTCCTTCTGATTAGTGAAAAGTTGGAGATTTAATGTTTAACCTATACAATCCCTATTACAATATTTTGTTTTCCAGTAATTGATCCTTGGAATTCCCATTTTCCCCAAGTTTTTCTACCAACCCCCTTAAAAAAAAACAGTCTTTAATGGAAATATATGATTAACTAGATTACACGCGACTTATTTTCTAGATCTTAACACCATACCCTCTCCACACAAAGCTTTTATTCTCCAAAGGGCCTTTGTTTATTTTTATTCATCGCAATATTATTTAATACTATTTGTCCATAGAAAAAGGAAAAAAAATTATACAAACCGGGATTATAACAAGGAAGAAGAAAATAAAATCACTTGCGCCACAAGATGTCATAACTTAGAAAAACAAATTGTTCGTCACACCCACACCAAATCCTGTCGGGTGCTATTCCCTAAGACTCTTTGTATATGCAATGGTTGGAAAAACAGCTGGTGGTGTTCCATTATAATCTTCCGCCTTAAGGTTTTTTTTATTTTATTTATTCTTATTCCATGAACTGTGGAGCTATATTTTCCTGGAAACCAAGACGACTTTATTCGTTCGTCTGCTTTTTCAAAATGATTTACAAATAAAAAAAAATTATTTGAACAGACATTTCATTGTCCTTTTTTCCAATGTCAGTTTTGATGAAATTAAAAAGGATCATTCTTCTGGTTTCAATATGATTTTGATACCATTCTTGGCTTGGTATGATGCATGCTTTTGGGGCAGAAATATCTCGACCTAGAAGGAGAATCTAAAAGCTGCAAAGTATTTGCTTTGAATAATTCATTTTTAGAATTTAAAAATTCACGAGGCCGCCAATACTCTCTGTAAATTCTAGTACAACAAATACGGTCTGGTATCGCAGGCCTTGGATCCAACTAGTGAGTTCAATGTCAGACCGGGATTAAACTGATTTTAGAGTTGAAGTCACTTCAAATTTCAATCAAGACTTAAAGACTTATAACCTCTACCATTCTACAATTTGTGCGTGTTGTCAGCAGAAATGTTGAAGAACAGAGGTAATTTTCTAATTTTCATCGTTTTGGTTATTGGAAAACAAGAATTGGAAGTGAGATTGTAGTGGACAAAACCCAAACGCCAAACGCTTTTTCAAGGCTTGGATTACCTAACATCGTTCTCTATCAATAACACGAAAGTCAACGGCCTTGGCTTTGATGAAAGCATCGCTTCCCATCGATCAGCGAAATCAAGCATCATTGCGCATGGTTAGTACTTGGATGGGGGACCGTTCAAATACCAACCGTGTGCTGTTGACATGTGTTTCTTCTGTCGTTCTTTCTTTCTGTCTGTCTCTCTCTGTTGTGTTGTCTAAGCCGATGGCCTCAGTTGCCAGTGCTTTAAGTGTCTCTACTTCGTAGATTTATCTACGGAGTAGTGTAATATGTAATGTAATGTAATGTAATGTAATAACACGAAAACTTAGCTATCATACTAACTAAATTGTTCATGGATGTGTTTTCTACCAAGAAGTAAGTTTAACTTTGGTACTTGGCAACATACCAAAATGGATGAATATTCGCACTTTGACAATATCTCTAAGAATAGAACCTCGCCTTTTGAAAAAAACTCCTATTATTTAAATATCTCGCTCTCAGAAATAAAAGCCCAATTCATTTTATGATAGACAAATTTATTGTTTAATTATTTTACTATTTTAGGTAGGAAGCTATAAATAGCGACCACTGGTAGTCTAGCCCTGTGGCCCAATTACGAGTATCGCTAAAGTCCGTGGTTTTGGTACCATGATCGTGTTAACCTGGAATGGAAGTGATATAAGGAATTGTGAATATATTCTTACAGTGTGGATTGAGTTTAAGAAGAAAGGATGAATTAGGTTTAAATGTGTTTTATAGTTGTGGTATAAAGTGTGTTTACTTTTGCACGATCATCAGAAATCGGATCTCTGATCCGACCGGATATGAAATCCTCTACACGTCTACACTGTAGAAAGGTAGGTCAACTAGGGTTGAAACAACTAATAAATAATCGGATCGAGTGACCATCCGGTCACAATACACCATAAACCTCGTCTAAAACCCCGAATTCTGAAGCTCACTGTCCAAGTAATCAAACGAAAGGAACGAACCACAAGTAACCGAAGTTCATCCTAGAGCCATTTTGTTGCTTTGAAACGAGAGATAAAATCTTTGATATTCATTTTCGAAAGTTCATCTTATGTTGGCTAGAACTATTCTCATCAATGCCGCTATTATAGTATGACCTGGAGCCCAGATAAAAGTCGTACTGTAATTAATATTCAAGTTCGCAAATTTATTGCGGCATAGATGGACTAATTTGGAGGATAACCAATAAATCAGCTTGAAAAACTCGAGTAAAGTCGGTAGGAAAGAGCCAAAAGGGATTTTGGCGGCTATTTTATTTTGGTGACATCTGTTATTTATCTATCATTTATTATTCCCGCCGAAGTTCACCAGGTGACAATGCATCTTCAAATAATTAACGTTTTGGCCCGGCGCCCTCATTGGTCGATACTTTTTTTAAAATGACCTTGGTGAGGCGGTCACGGTCAATAGCGAGTGCTACAGAACCATGATAACCGATTTCCTATAGCCCAAATTGAACCATATTGAGCTAGACGACATGCGATTTCCACAAAACGACCCCACGTGCCACACAGCGAATGCCACGATTGACATTATGCATGAACGATTTTAGGGAAGCAGCAGACGTAAACTGGCCAGCAAGGTCATGTGGTTCGACCCTGATAGATTGTTTCTTGTAGTGTTTCCTAAAGTCTATGGTCTATGGAAATAAACAAAAATTTACCTACGCCCTTAAGGTGAACATAACATATGCCATCCATCAAATCTACGCAGAAGAGTAATTGAAAATTGGACCACTCGAAACAGTACCACTGTAAGCAGCTAAATTAGAGTATTTCAACAATGTCATATTCCATACATGATGTCACATATGGGCCTTACAATTAGAAAAAGAATTCTGTTTATATCTCACACACAGCTTCTTTTATTCCATTTCAACATCAACTCGCCCTTATTGAGAAACCCTATAAATAGTCTTCTGGTGATAAAGCAAGTTGCATTTTGCATTTCTTTTCTAAAATAGTTTAATCAAAATACCCGCACTCTTAGGCTTATCAATTAACTGTTGAAACTCAAATTCTCATCCATTTTTAGTACAATTATTCTTTCTTTAGCCGTACAACACCTGAATATACCCCGTGTACATTATAATGTATTGGTAGGGAATACGACATTTTTCAAATATCTCCGTGGCTTCTTACGGTGGCACTGATCCGTCAGCTCCAATTTTGATTAATTCTGTTGAATAGTTCTTGGTGAATTTGGCCTGAGGTATGTTGAATTTGAGGGCATCAGTCAATTGAGGCTCAACGTGATAGATCTGCGACCTTATAAAACACCACACAAATGTCTAATGACTCCAATTCGCTCGATCTGAATGCCAATTCAATATACGTCCACGCTAGATAACCCTACTCTCAAAACATTTATGCACAATGTCTAATGTTGCTTTTTATGTATGCCAAGTAGCCTAGTGGGTTTGATCAATAACTATTAACTCCTGGGTCCTCCTCAATCGTATACGGAAGGGCACAGACTCAAGTTCCTACGCAAATTCGCCAATTTGACAATTCGTCTGCCTTGGGTTGTCCTGGACTATTTCATGGACAGCGATGATTTTCCCGGTCGATATGGACTTCCTTTGACGAGCGAGTATTGGTTGATTACTGTCCAAAACGGTCTTCTTGAATTTCGTCACCAAACTCTGGAGAGTCGCCCTCTAAGAGTCATCGATTCTGCCGTAAAATGAGAGCAACGAACACTTATTAAGATAGTAAGGTTTTATCATTTGAAATTGATTTGGGATATCATTGACTGAATAACATGGCTGCCACTAACTGACAAAATCTACACGTCTCTGTAGGAAAACCCTTTACATTGAACGATTGCGACATACCACAGAACTAGAAGCTCATTACAAGTGAATTAAAGGCACAAAAAATCTAATCCCGAATGCTCATTGTTTACATAAATTAAAATCCTTGTAAGGTGGTGTAGAGCAGTGGTACCACTTTACTTCAATTGAAGTAGATCTACTTCTTTTTTTCAAAATATTTTATAATCTACTTCCTACTTCGCATTATCAGCAAAATACTGAAATCTACTTCCTTTTAAAAATCTTCGTTTAAATCTACTTTAATTTTACAAAACAAAGCCCAAATCTACTTCTTTTTCTCTATTTTACTCTAGGTAGTATCAGGGTTGCGAATTTTTGAATTAAAAAATCCTTAAGTCATAAGTCTATAGATGACTTGTGAATTAAAAAAATTTAATTCATAAGATATTTGGTGACTTATGAATTAAAAAAAATTTAATTCACAACCCCAAAGTGACTTATGAATTAAAAAAAATTTAAATCCTAAGCTACTAAGTGACTTATGAATTAAAAAAAATTTAATTCACCAGCTACCAAGTGACTTATGAATTAAAAAAAATTAAGTCATCAGGGAGTAAGTGACTTATGAATTAAAAAATTTCAAATCATGAGCAACTAAGTGACTTATGAATTAAAAAAAATTTAATTCACCACCTACTAAGTGACTTGTGAATTAAAAAAAAATCAAGTCACCAGGGAGTAAGTGACTTATGAATTAAAAAAAATTTAATTCACAAGTCAGTTGGTGTCTTGTGAATTAAAAAAAATTTAATTCATAAGTTAGTTGGTAGATTGGAAATTTTTAAGCTGTTTTTGACTACATAATTATTTAATTATTAACGAAAGCTTTCAAATCTAGTTTTTAAATCATAAGATTATCACGCTAGCTTATAAATTATCCATTTCATAATTTTTCTATCAGCATTTATCCACTAACTTATGAATTAAATTTTTTTTAATTCATAAGTCACTAAGTTGGTTTTGAATTAAATTTTTTTAATTCATAAGTTACTTACTTGCTGATGATTTGAATTTTTTTAATTCATAAGTCACTTACTTGCTCATGACTTGAATTTTTTTAATTCCTAAGTCACTTAGTAGGTTGGGAATTAAAATTTTTTAATTCATAAGTCACTTACTTGCCCATGACTTCAATTTTTTTAATTCATAAGTCACTTAGTAGGTTCTGAATTAATTTTTTTTTAATTCATAAGTCACTAAGAAGCTTATGGTTTAATTTTTTTTAATTCACAAGTCACCAACTGACTTGTGAATTAAATTTTTTTTTAATTCATAAGTCAGTTCCTAGCTGCTGAATTATATTTTTTTTAATTCATAAGTCACTCACTAGCTTGTGAATTAAAGCCAAGCTTAAGCTAACAAGTGACTTAAGCTTTTGCAACCCTGGGTAGTATATAACCGCAGAATTTCCATGAACAAAATTTTTGTCAACACAATCTAAATACAGAAATGAGTAATTTTACATGAGTGCATGAATCTTATGAAAATTTCGCGGACAGACTGAATCACTACTTTTTCGTGTTGTTATGTCAACTGATAAAAATCTTGAGTTAATTTTTTTTTTCTAAATGCAACTAAAAAGTCATTTTGAAATCTACTTCGATTTTTCTCAAGTTACTTCTCTATTTTCTTCAAATCTACTTCGACTTTTTGTCCAGAAGTTGTAACGTTAATATTTTTAATATTTTTGGTGCGTGTATGTGAAGGTAGTATATCACACAGCATATGTAACCTTAAGATATATTCTAGTGAGAACTCTGAAAAATTCGTGTAGCCCTGATTGCCTCTAGTTAATTTTAAAAAATTTGGCTTAAAATCATTCAGCTAATCTTGAAACCTTTGTATCTTTCTCCACGTGAAATATCTTCTTATACAAGAGAAATAAGAGAGGCTGGGAAGGAAGATTGGTTCATCCAAACCCGACTTGATAAACCAACCATGGATTAAAACTAAAAAGAAAGAACTATCTGATCTTAGTTCTTATATAAATTCCCTAACAACTCTCTCATTCTACCCGCATTGCCCCTTATTGCTCCAGTCTACCTTCAGAACAAATGGTTACAGACCCATTCACTCCTCCAAGCAGAAGGCAAAAAGGTCGTCCAGTTTCCTTGTATCCCTAGGCCTGTTGATCTCCGCACTATAAGCTCGTCGGTGGGGGTGAGTTCTTGGATACCACTGAAAATGGACTTCGTTACATCTTATCTTCAGGCCTATTACAGTCGGAGATGTTAATTGACTTAAATACATATTATTTTTTTTATTTTCTTGGATAGTAGGACCCGAACTTTTGGTTGGCTTTTAGGTTTCTGATTCTTTTTGTTGGGAAGCTTAGGTTTTCGAGCTCCCTGAGTAATTAACCCTCCCCTAAGAGTTTCATGAGAGAAAACCTCTCCTTAAAACACTCCATGACCTCAACGCTTACTCTATTCCTGTCGAGATCCCTTATTGTGCAAGAGGAATAAAAAAATTAACTTCCCCTTTGCTGTTCCTTACTAGTATCCTTCCCTCATCCTAAGTTCACATCCCAATTTACTTCCTTTAGAATCGACACATCCTTCTTCCCGTATAAAATCAACAATGATACAATCGTCTGTACCCAAACTTCACACTACAAAACAAAATAATATAAAAATAATAATGACTTATTTTCATTTTTTTGTATGGATATCTTACGGTATCCTTTATTCATTATAAAAAGATTTCACAGTATCCAATACCTTCTTATTCTAAACTAAATACAATAGTAGGTAACCCAAAAAAAAACTTCTTTTCTCCCTTTTTATAGTCTACCCCTAAGTTATCGAAAACCCTTTTGGTCATTAGTAAAAACCACGGTTATTTACATATAATTGTAAAAAAAAAAAAAAAATATATAAACAGATTAATCCCAAAATTGGTCATAAAAAAAAAGATAGTAATTTAAATAAATAATTTATATAAATAAACTTTCAATGTACCTCTGTCTCTTTTTGGCGCTAAAGATCCAGAGCTTTGATAAAAAAAATATATTTCGCAATATGCATATGTAAGAGCATCAAATGTTCAATTCAGGTTATGTCGTAACGATAGAGAATAGTAAGGACTTACCGCCTCTCCGATGAAGTGTGCACAGCTACTCGGTTCGGTGACGTCTTCTTGAAGCTAGATATATAAAAGCAAACATGTATTGAACACTAGATATGCACTGAATTTTTTTTTTATGACACACTATTATAATTTTCTCTTAATGAGTAATGAAGGTTAAATATTTCGCGATTTAACAAAAAAAATTATTTAACAAAAATTAAATTTGGAAAATTAGATTATAAAAAAAGAGGCCAAAAGGCTGTCAGCACTATCTATTTTCTCTGCTTCCTTTTTGTCCTTTTTTTACATCATAATTTCCTTTTTTTATCTATTTTAGACCATTCACCACTAATTATATCCCGATGTTTACTCAAATATTCTTTTTAACTTCTTTAACTTTAATATCTTTTTGATTTTTACTTTTCAATTCAATATATCTCTTGTTTTTAACTACTAATCTTTACCTTTATCATTATAACTTTTTAATCGATTAATTTTTTTTTTGTTTAACTTAAGATAAATAATTTTTCCTATTTTTGTTTATACCGTGCGAGACCCGTATGCTGACTAACCGGAAAAGATAAGAAAAGTACGTAATTCGACTCAAAGCTAACTGGGTAATTCTCTTTTTTTTTTTTTAAAGACCGTTCCCCGACTTGAAATGGAGAGAGATTGTCGGAGTTGGCGATTTCGACGAGCGCCGTTATTTTTGGCAAATTAACTGTCGCCTTGCTGAGCGCCGACCTCTTTTTCTGTCGTTCTTTGGTCCCGTTGAATTCTAAATCGAATGTCCCCTTCAACCTTCCTCTTGCCCACTTTCTTCTTCGTCGTCTTTAAAAGCTCGCGCTTTAAGCTTTTCTGTGGATGTCTGGTCTCTTTCTACGGATTTTCATAATCAAAATCTTGTTCTAGACAAAAAAATTTGACTTACCAGTCCCAAGCACACATCAAATCCACGCATGAACAACAGCATAGAATATTTAGATTATCCACTTTTCTGGATCGTTTTATAAGTCTCGCGCTTCAGCTCTTTTGTTTTACGCAAGTAAGAGCCACTGATTGCTAATAGGATTGATGTAAAATTTATTAGGGATTGAGTTAAGCCTCAAATTCCTTTTAAAACTTTATATGAAAGTTAAGTTATTAGAACTGAACCGATGAGGTTCTTTAAGTCGCACACGTTCGTCACTACAAGTACGATTAAAGAAACCAAAAACACGGGTTATATTAAAGAACGAAAATAAGTCGTAATAAATTTACCTTTAATAGTTGAAAGTTCTTAAAATGCTTTAAATCGTCAGAAAATATGTATGTTTTGTGATTATTAGCGTACAAGCACGGTAACACGGAAAAATATACCCAGACGACTGCACAAAACGACGATTAAACCCAGAAAAGGAAGTTTGATCTTAGCTAACGATCCACGAGGCCAACCAGAAATTTTCGAAGTTGGGTGACGAAACAAATTTCGAAATTGAAACCCCGGGCTGAAGAAATATTAGAGCTGAATTCGTTTTTTCATTCAGACTTCACTCTTTAAGGTTTACACACAATGGTTTACAATTTGTCGTGCGTAGAGCTTCGATTTATAGCAATGAAATATACTTTGACTTTCAAACTAAGAGTTTCATGTATACTGTTGAGGAAATAATATCCTCATAATTGAAGATTTAAAGCCAAGAAAAATACAACGTTTTCGAATATTATAATAAGAGTTTCCGTCCTGGTATCTTTGGATGCACTCGGAACACATAGAAACAGAATCAATTCTTCTAATAGCTGAATAGAGGTGAGAGTCTACCGACAATTAATTTAAGATTAAAAAGGTTTCCTACAAAGTGGTAATGCTGGTGTAGAGTCCAGGTGGCATAAGATATACAAAACTCATTAAATATATAGAAACTTTATGCCCACATGACGAAATCAATTATTTATCGAATGGCCGAATGATAAATGGATGCACCATTAAGCTTAACATAAATACAAATTACTGAATGCATTAATCTTTTTGTGTAAGCAACGTGTGGGTGCAATTGCTTTGCGAGTCTGAGTTGGCTTCGAAAAAAGAATACACCAAAGTATCAAGCAGAACCATCGGGCACTAACTGCCGTTTCGATCCAGTGCCGAGGCGAATTTAAATGGAAAGTAATTTCGCAATGAATGACCAGGTGAACTCCTGAAACTGATGAACAACAACACATCATTCTGAAGAGAGCCTTAAAATGAGCGTAATAATTCGTCCCAGGAGGGTACTTTAATTTTTTTTTTTTCCCATCTCTGATCGACGTATTGATGGCTGTTTAATGTTGGTACTCACCTTAAAGCCCCTTTATTTTGTTGTTATATGAAAAGTGGTTTGCATATTTCTAAAGCAATTCAGTTTAATTGAAGAATACATTATTCGACTGAATCGTGTGCTTCTGAGTTTCAAGGCTTAGCATTGGAGACATAAAGTATAAGGGTATTAGAATCTGAGGCGTCTTTCTACCTTGTTATTGGTTTAAGAGGGTAAATGACTTCATATGTTCATTGGACATCCCTTACTAGACACTATAGAGTTCGGAGTATAGAAAGTTATGTCTTAGACTGCATTTATCATTCTTGTAACAAAAGTGGGGGTATTTTCAACATCTCTATATATGGCTAGATTTTTTCCAACATGATGGCGCATACTTTATGGTGCGCGTTGGCGTCACATACAATCAGTACTGTTAGATTTCCCTGATTGATTGATTCTCCAACCTCTGTTTTTTTATCGGTGGAATGTTGGCCTCATCACCTGTGAAGAAGGCTGCTGCTAAAACTATTGTCCGGGTACCTCCCTCGACATTTATTTGGACCTGTATCGGAACCAGATCCCACGCAATAATTTCTGAAAGACATACATAAAATGTATGTTATTTTTACTTGCGATATATATGTAATATAGGGCAAGTTCTACATTTGGAAAAAAAATATAACTCGAGATTTTGATCAAAGTTGACATTACGATGATAGCGAAGACGAATAAAGTGGGTCCGGCAATTCCGTCTGTCTGTCTGTATGTCTGTCTGTCTGTCTGTCTGTCTGTCTGTCTGTACCTCGATCTGCAGCCTAAACCACTGGATCTACTTTCTTCAATCTCGGTACTTAAGGGTTTTCGGTGATTCCCTAGAGGGGAAATTGAAATTTGTTTGTATCTCCAAAACTAACGGTACCCTCCCATACACCCTTAATGAAAAATCGTATTTATCCCGAAAAAGGCTTTAAGGAATTTGATAAAAAAAATTAAAATTAAGTGTGCTCTTATGGACATGGACTACATTTTGGGGCAAAATGTTAGTAACGGTACCTACGAGTATTATAGAACCGTTTTTTTTGATTTTCAAATTTCTCATCAACGGCTCAAACGATTTTAACCAAAATTTTTAGCCCCCTAAAGTTTACAATAATATTGTTCATTAAAATAGTCGAAAAATATTTTTTGGGTTGTTTGAAAAAAAAAAAAAATTTCTTAAAATCAATGGCGCAAAATTTTAACCATTTAAAACCTACTCTAAATCAATTTTAGAATGGGAGTCGACTCTAAATATTGAGTATAAAACGAGAACCGACTTTTTGTTAATTTTAAAGGACTATACTTTAACGTTAAAGAGCTCGTCTCACTTTAACAGCAGCAAATAGCTAGTTTATCTTTTAAAAGTATACTTTATCCATATTGACAATGCTCATTTCATACCAAAGTAAATCAAAGAAAATATGTTTACTGATGTTTTATTTGATTTTTTAAAGATGTCTTTGTAAATAGACTGAATCACTGAATATTTTAAATTCAAAACAATCGTACGAAAGTGCTCTACGATTAACAAATCTGTACATACAAATGTACATATCTTATATGCATGCACGCCGGCCGGGACGAGTATAGCTAAATGAATCTGCACCTTGCAACAACAAATTAAGTTTTTTTGCTGTGAATTTGCGATTTATATTTTTTTTTATTTCTTTTTGGCAACCCTGGTTTTGACAGCTTACGCACGTTTCGTGTTTTGTGTCACTGTCAAACATCTTCAGCTTGGTCTATAATTTAACCATGAACCGTCTTGCAAGCGAGCAACGCTTGCAAATTATTGAATTTTATTATCAAAATACGTGCTCTATTAAGAAAATTCATCGCGCGCTTCTTCCATTTTATGGTCAGTTTAACCGACCTACTGAGGCGGCTGTTCGGGCTATTGTGAATAAATATCGCAACGTAGAAAATTCGGCACCGTTCGCAGCAATTAGGCCTTTATTACTTCAGACTCCACTATACGTGGACAATTTTGCGGAAGAATTAAGGCGTGAAGCCTTTCAAAATACAGCTGGTGCAAGAATTGAAGCTGAACGACCTAGCACAACGCCTAATTTCTGGTGAACGGGCTCTTGAAAAGTTGGCCGAAGATCCACTTTTTTATCGAAAAATTGTGTTCAGCGAGGAAGTTCATTTATGGTTGAATGGGTACGTGAAGAAGCATTGCAAGAGCTACCAATGCATCCAGAAAAAGTCACAAGTCAAAGTTTGGTGTGGATTATCATCATCATCGGCTCGACAACCGGGTTCCGGTCCTGGCCTATGTGTGTGGATTATGGGCTGGCGAAATCATTGTGTCGTATTTCTTCAAAGATGATGCGAATCGCAATGTTACTGTGAAATGTGAATAGTGAGCGCGACCGTGCGATGATACGATGAAACTTTTTTTGCGCAAAATGAAAGAGTTTGACTTGCATGACAAGTGGTTTCAACAAGACGGTGCCACATGCCATACAGCACGCGTAACAATGGACCAATTGAGAGGCGAGTTTGGTGAACAGTTTATTTCACGTTTGACGCCGGTCAATTGGCCGCCTAGATCGTGCAATTTAACGCCTCTGGACTATTTTTTGTGAGACCATGTTAGGGTTCATATCTATAGCGACAAGCCCACTTCCATTGACGCACTGGAAGCCATCATTGAAGCATTTATTTGGGAGATACCGGCCGAAATGTTAGGAAAGAGTATGCCAAAATTGGACTAAGCGGATGGACCAGTTGAGGCGCAGCATGACAAGTCCTTTTGGTAGCACCTTACTCTTAATGCAGTTTTTCTTGCCACTCTTCCCTGAAAATTACTTTTTCACACCACTGTTCTTACGGTTTCAAGGTTTACATCTTATTGCAAGTTTTTCTTTACCTCCGCCGCCGCCGTCAACTTAAATGCACTTATTTGCGGATTTTTTTGAACTTGTTCTACTTTCCAACGTTCATCGCCTCCAGTAAACTTTTTTGGTCTTCCATTTTTTTGTAAATTTTCAACAAATTTTTGTTATACACCCAGAATTTGAAATAATAAAAAGACGATTTCTTTTTGGTTATAAGGATAAGTTTTTTATTTATTGAAGTTGTATGCTTGAGAGTTTACTTAAGACTAATTTTACAAAGAAGTTATATGACAATCTCGACAATAGCAATCTACACATAAAGTGTCTTGGAACATCTAAAATATGTGCCGGAATTTTAAGAACCTAAAAGTTTTATATTTGTCCGTTAAAAGCAAAAAAGATGAGTATACCACATGGTGTCCGATTTCTTTTTTGATAGTAAATTTGCGATTCTTTTCTTTTACATCAAATTTTGATGACCATTTGTTAATAAAAATGTAATTTTTGCTATATATTCAGAGTTTACAGTAAAAAATATGTGTTCACGCCATCTACAATAAATAGTATGTATCACTCCTCAGAGCGCATCTCTGGTGCTAGTCTGAGTGATATATACTAAAATGCATCAAACTTCACGGCGATGACGTGTACATTGTCGACCCCCGGAAGTTTCGAGTAGTTCTTTTTCTTTTTTTGGACCTCTAAGGCATTTTTTTGGCGGCTTCTCCGTAACTTTAAAGTAATTAAACCTAATTAACTTAAAACTATAATATTAGTGAAATAAAAAGAAGAAAAAACAAAAAAAAGGAAAGAGTCTTTTCAATAGTGCCACTGCCACTCAAAAATTGAAAAGTTCTGCCTAAAGATTTGGTCCATCGAGCCGGACCGTGGTTTACGACCACGTTGAGCCATCATCACCACCTCAATTTCGAGGCATTCTCTTTTTTAATCATCAAAAAGCACCTTCGGTGCATTAATTAGAGTTGCAAGTCATTTGTAGCCGCCCAGCAACCACGTGCTGCACGACCACGACGTGCTACCACTACCACCAGAATACCATCATCGTAGTTGTTCTATTAACAATTACGCCACAATTACGCACCATCATCGGTGCTAAAAGCTTGAAGAAAAGTTCGGTGCATTAATCAGCGTTGCAAGTCAGTTGTAGCCGCCCAGCAACCACGTGCGCTGCACGACCACGACGTGCTGCCACTACCACCAGAATACCATCATCGTAGTTGTCCTATTGACAATTACGCCACAATTACGCACCATCATCGGTGCTAAAAGCTGCGCAACCAAATTGTGCAGCAAACTTTATCCAAATAGGAAGGGAGAGTACGATAACTTAGGCGCCAAAAATTGATAACGGATTTTTGTAGAAGGGTCAAATACAAGCGTTTTTTACTATGGTAGTGGGGGGTCTATCTCGCCCCGTTTAGGAGGTAGGGGCGATTTTAGAAAAAATGACTTAAATTGAAAAAAAAAATATTAAAAAACAACGGCAACACTTACAATAAAATACTATACCGGTTTTGAAAGCCAAAAGTCTGTTCTATAATCGTACATTTAAATTAAATTATTTATGTCGATTGTTTTTGAAAAATTTGCATGCAAACTCAAAATTTTGTTAAAAAAATGAAAAAAAAAAGTTTAGACCAATTTTTTTCAAAATTGTAAAATGAAATGCTTAGTTGGCTTTTAGTGGTCAATGCTACTATTAATTCTGAATCGAACACAAAAAACCGAATGGTTTTGTCCCTTCTAGTTTTTGAGAAAATCGAAAATTACTAAAACTAGTTTTTATGAAATTTTTGATTTTTGGTATTTAACTACGGTGATTTCATTTTGAGGATTAATGTTAATGTGGTTCATTTGTAAGTAAAGTACAGCAAATCATTTAGGGTTACCAAGAATGCACCAGAGAAGGTAGAATTGAATGGCATTTCGCGTCTCAGTCAGTCAGTTTGTGAGTAAGTCAAGTGTTACTTAAAAATAGTCAAGTCAATTTTTCAATGTTCAATGTATTAAAACCGTGTTTACAGGCATTTTGATCACAAAAGAGATAATTATAGCAAGCACCTCCCGAATCTCTAGCCAATATTGAGGCCCATAGAAAAATGTGCCGATAGATGGGTTTATGGCTCTGAGATTACCTTTTATATGGATTGCACCAGAGAAACTTTTAAATCATTAGTTTTAAGCAAAATTTAAGTAACGTTATTTATTAAAATAAAAGATTTACTATGTAAATCATTTAAATGCAATTTGAATTTTATATACCCACCTACAAATTTGTAACTATATATTTACTTATGTATCTTAGTCTGCAAGAGTATAATATGCTCTGGTTGATGAATAAATAATAATAATAATATTGTATTCTTACAATTTTTGTCACCTTTTTGAGTTGGAGTTGAGGGGATTTTACGCTATAGTTGTAATTGGACCAATTTCTTCTAAGAACGCGATGCTTTTGAAATATTTTTTTTGAAATATTGAAAAGTTATTTAATTTAGGATGAAGTAGTGGATGCTTAGTCGCCATTCTTTATTCAAAGAAAAAAATACTTCACTCTTACAAAGGTTGAATAACGAATGACCTTGGTAAACAATAACCTGTACAACATTAGCATTAAAAATGTTAGACACAAACAATAAACATACATATTAATTAAGGAATTGTATAAATTTGCTGCATTCGTACAGTAGTACCTAGGTAATGTGAATTTTTCAGAATGTATTAAATTTTCATGTCTGAGCATTTTAAATGTGCAACTTTGGGCTACGTACATATATATATTTAGTAGACATTGGATATAGACCATAGGGTAAATTCAAAGTTTCTTTAAATCCAGATTCTGTAAATGCAAAAGAAACCTTGCATACACCCAACCTCGCACCTACCCCAAATCCTATAGTGTGCCCAGGCAGGGGGGTTGCAGGGGGGCAGCATGCCCCCCCCATACATATCTCACTGTTTATACGCCGTAGTGCGTAAGCAAGCAAAAAAAGCAAATATCCCATAAAAAAGTAGTTTTCGTTATTTTCAATTTTCTCAAAAACTAGACGACATAAAATCAACTAGTTTTCAGTTTTTGAATAAGAATATATTAGAGCAACGAATTTTAGAAAAAATAATAATATATAACTTTGCAGTTTTGAAAAATTAAACTTTAAACTTTTTTTTATGTTTTTTTTTTCACCAAAATTTGAGTTTAAAACTCGTTTTTTCAAAAACTGTGCATAGATTCTACTTGATTTAAAAATTATCTAATAGATCAGAGTATTGGCTTTAAAAAAAAGTATAATACTTAATTGTAAGTATTACCGTTATTTTTTAATATTTTTGTTTCCATTTTAGTACCTTTTTTATAAAATTGCCCCTCCCGCCCAAATGGGGGGAGATAGACCCCCCCCTCCCATAGTAAAAAATGCTTGTATTAAACTGTTCTACAAAAAACCGTTATAATTTTTTGGCGCCTAAGTTATCGTACTCTTGCCAAATAGGATAACTTTGGCGACCAGTTTTGACGACCCACAAGCCACAACGAGATACACGACCACGTCGTTTCTCTACTACCACCTCAACAACAAGTGCACTGCAGTTCCACGACTGGAACCACCAAAGAACAACAGCGGTTCCACGAACCCCCAGTCGTATACATTTAGACGACAAACCTTAGCATCAGCGATTCCACAACCACACCTCTCCACATTTGTCAACAAGCATCCACTCAAAGACATTAGCATTGCTGTCTTCATCCATAGACCACATCATATTCGCACTCCTCCACCATCAGTCACCAGCAGGAGAATATCATAATCTTCACCAGCAATATAGAATACCATCATCATCAGCTCAGCAGCAGACTATTATCATCGTCATCTACGATCTACCTACATACATATGTATATAACATATCAAAGTAATAAAGAAAACAAATTGTAAAAGGGGTAAGAATTTTGATTTGTTTTTTTTTTGACTTCATTTTCTTGTTACACATAAAGATTCAATTGTTCGCTTGTTCAATTTCTTCTTAATAGTTTTTTTTTAAAAGCTCATTTTCATATTAAAAACAAAAAAAAAAAAAAAAAATCCTTGTTTTTTTTTTTTTTTTTTTTTTTTATATTATACGCGCACTCAAGGGGTTATGACTACCCTTATAATGTTAAATACACAGTGCGAGCAATTAGGAAATTAGGATAGGATTAGAAAGGAGATACCGATGCACATTGGTTTTGAATGTCTGCACATTGAAATGACTGGGAAATACTGAGCCAGGTAAAGCATTCCACATTCGTGTAGTGCGACTAAAAAAAGAATCTCTCTATTTGACAGTACGTCCGAAGTTGGGCTCAAGGGTAAACTGATGGGCATTCCTAGAAGTTCGGGTATTACGGTTGAATTGTTTAAGGGGAGGAATGCATCTGGCTATTTCACTAGAGCACTGTTTATGGAAATAGAGGTAAAATAATGTTAGACATGAAACATTGCGGCGGTGCTCAAGAGATACAAGTGTTTCAGTAAGACAACGGTCGCCTATCATTTTTATAGCTCTCTTTTGAATTCTGTCCAAGAGACTCAAGTGGGTTTTAGGAGCACCTGCCCATATATGGGAATTGTACTCGAGCTTCGGAAGAATAAAGGCTTTATAAATAACAACCAGATCAGAAGGGGTAAAATACTTCTTGCATCGACGGAGAAAACCGTAACACTTAGCAGCGTTTTTGGCAACGTCAAATATGTGATCACTCCACAGAAGATGGTCTGTGATGTACATACCTAGAACTGAAAGCTGATCAGTCTCCTCGATGCAAGTGCCGTTCATAGAAAGTGGCATTGGGGGAGGGTTGCGCTTTAACGACAGTAAACAGCATTGAGTTTTTGAAGCATTAAATTCTACACGGTTTTTGATTCCCCATTGGACAATGCTGTCAAGATCAGAATTTAATGAGCTTATCATACGCTGCCGTTGGAAGTCCACATCCGAAGAACAAGGATGTGAATCTAAAAACGAATATGAAAAGCTGAGGGTACTGTCGTCAGCGAAACAATTAAGTGGATTAGAAGTTTCAGACAAAAGATCATTTATGAATATAAGGAAGAGTGTCGGAGACAAAACGGAGCCCTGTGGCACACCAGCGTTTATTTTGTGGATATCAGATTTGAAACCGTCCAATACTACTTGAAGAGAACGGTCCGAAAGGTAATTTCTAATCCAACGAAGAAGAGATTCGTCGATACCAAATGCACGCATTTTCGATAAGAGAGCTTGATGCCAAACTCTATCAAATGCCTTTGAAATATCAAGTGCAATAATCTTACTTTCTCCAAAACGATGTAAAGATTTGTTCCACTCTTCGGTGAGATATACCATCAGATCACCAGTGGATCTATTGCTACGAAAGCCATACTGCCGGTCATTAAGGAGCTTTCGTTCTTCAAGATATTTCTTAAGCTGAAAATTGATCAGCGTTTCCATGACCTTGGAAAGAAGGGACGTAAGTGCAATTGGCCGATAGTTAGAGGGGCAGGAGGATTCGCCTTTCTTAGGGACTGGCTGGACAAATGCTGTTTTCCATCTACTCGGAAAGAGACCAGAAGAGTAGGACAGATGGAAAAGCTTACGCAGAGGTTTTGCCAGCGTTGAAGAACACCTCTTCAGAACAATAGCAGGGATACTATCCGGGCCAGCGGATTTGTGAATGTCAAGATCTTTTAGTACTCTAGCAACTGCACGAGTGCGAAAGAAGATCCGTCCCATATAATCGTTTACGCTCTCAAGTACAGGAGGAGTCATGTCACTACCTGGAAGCGTCGAATTAACAGCAAACTGTGCTGCAAGCAAATTGGCTTTATCTATCGAACTTACAACAGGAATGTCATTGAAGACGAGCGTTGGAACTGAGGATGACGTAGTGTTTCGTATGTTTTTTACAAATGACCAAAAAATTTTACTACCTTTGGGACATAATAGTATTTTTTGCCGTAATTTTTGATCATGTAAAAATTTAGTTCGTCGGATATGAATGTTACAGGTCTTTCTAGCTTGTTTGTACTTATTCCGGTTTTCCTCAGTGGGATTGGCTTTAAAACAACGGAAACTTACTTCTTTTACCTTGATAGCCTCTTTACAGCTCGAATCAAACCAGGAGTTTTCTTTCGGTTTGATAGATTTTGTCCTATTAGGAATAAAATTTCTCATACCGTAGAGAATCAGATTTGAGACCATATCTGCACTGGAATCTACATCGCTACCGAGGAAGCATAGCGACCAGTTAAATTTCCCGAAGAAATCATTGAGACCGTTCCAGTTGGCTTTCTCGTACAGCCAAACGGTTCTTACAGGGTTTTTTTCTTTAACTGGGGATTGTTGACACGAAAAATTCGCAGATATGACACAATGGTCTGAAGTGCCTAGAGGCGATAAGACATTTATGGTGTATTTATCAGGGTTTGAGGTAAGGAACAAGTCTAGAGTGTTGGCCGTTTGACCTGCAACGTCAGGAATCCGAGTTGGCTCGTCAATAAGCTGGGTCAGATTGTTTAACTCAGCAAAAATCTCGACATACCTTCCTTCGGGTGTTGTCTGACCAGAATAGCGCAGCCACGAAGAATTGTGTACATTGAAATCGCCCGTAACAACGATCTCACTGTGCGGAAAATGGGAAACAATTCTCTGGATAGAGTCGGATAGGGCATCGAATTCATTAGAAGTCGAATTACTATCCAAACTTGGACTGCGATAAATAAAACATGTATGAATGATGCGCCTTTGAACAGTGAATTTGAACCACATATAATTAAAATTTGTATTTGTACAGGGACCATACTGTGGTAGAAGCTGATAGGCAACATCATTACGTACGTATACGGCAAGACCATGGTGAGAAAAGAATAAAGGCACTAAACTATACCCATGTAGGTTAAACTCCGTATGATCGGTGTTTTCACCAACCTGGGTTTCACTTAGCGCCAATATAGCTGGCCTGTTTAAAACAGAGTGAACGTACACAGCACAGAAATTCTTTCGGAGCCCCCGAATGTTACAATACTGGACACAAAACATACCAGCCATCACAATACACAAACACAAATAAAAACCAAAACTAGACAATAATCTATGCTGGTAATTAATTTTGGGCAACAGAAACTTCACATTTGCAATTTACCATTAGTGTTATGCCTAAATGGAAAATCACATTGATCCGCTCCTGTACAACCAAAATCAACAACCGCAATCTATCCAATATTGCTATATATAGTCAAATGCCACACTGTATGGTGTTTACCATACAATAGGGTTTCCAGAACATCTCTTTTAAAGAGAACATGTTCTCTTTTTTGACTCCGATCTTTCTTATTCTTTCTTTTTTCATCAAATTCTTTTTGTTTACTCTTTTTTATTTGTGTACTCTTTTTGGTCTCTTTTTTCCAAAATATTAATCTGACTCACTTTTCATATATTATATACTTTTGTATTAGTCTCCTAAAATGAAGCATTAACACACTGAAGTACGCACCTATCCATTCGGGATCCCGCGCCGAACCCTGTTTCGAACATTTAACATGCGTGAAAACGAACAGACCGATTTAATGTCATGAATGCAAAACTCACCACACCTTCTCTGTACTCTTTTAACCCGGCTACATTAACATTAATTTTTTATTTTAGTTTTGATAATTTAAGGTTAACGCAATTAAGCGTTTATATACCTATTTATGTCATGAGTTTTCCTTAACTAGATGTTAAGATAAACTAACTATTAGTAACTAAACTGCTGCTATTTGTGTACCTACCTTACTTTTATAAACATACCTATATTTTTTTAAAATGAAGTCTTGAGGGGGGGGGGGGTGGAAGCGGTTTAACAGTAGATGTTTGGAGTTCCGAAAATGTCCTCTTTTTTTTCAAACACGTTATGGACACCCTACCATACAATGTATGCAGTGGCTATACAAAGCAACTGAGAGCGGAGTTAGAACATGGAGAGAGAGGAAGAGGAGAGGAGCACAGATGAAACTGCACTGTCACTGCACTGTATTGATGTTTTTTTTCTTTTTGTATGGGGATATTTAATTTTTTTTTTTTATGGTGAACTATTTTTTTGATTTTGTTGATTAGACACGGCGCGGCGCGCTATTTTTTATTTAGGTTATTTTATTTATTGAGTTTGTTTTGTATTTTTTTTTTTGTATTACTATTGTTAAAACTAAAAAAACAACACTACGATGCAATGTCTATTGCTTCCTACTCTCCCGCGCGTGCGCTCGCGGTGGGATGCAGATCGGCACTCCAAGTTCAAGCTCAAGTTCTTCTTTTTAATTATTCAAAGTCTATTTAAAGTCTACAATGTCTGAATTAGACAATTTCATTTATTCTGCCGATCAGTTAGTTAAATACTTTTCTACGGCAAAGGAGGTATTAGAGAAAAACCATACGCTAGCTACTTTAGAAGCTCGGAAGGAAGAACTTAAAAGCTTATGGGCTGATACAAAGTCCAATTACATGAAATGTGTTCGTTCTAATAACGAACATAAAGACGATATTGAAAACATTGAAAGAAAGTATACGAGTTCTAATGAAACTTATATAGCCTGCTTAGGACTTTTTTTAGAACTTCAAGCAAAATTAAAAAATGAAGATTTCAAAACACCTCTCTCACTTTCTCGTAACTCTAATGATACTTTAGTGGAAAAATCGTCCTTATCTCATTGTTTAAAGTTACCTCCCTGTGACACTCAGGTTTTCAATGGAGATTATTTGTCATGGCCTTCATTCCGCGACATGTTTAAAGCTGTATATTACAATCACCCAAAGTTAGGAGCTGTTGAAAAATTATTTCACTTAAGAGCCAAAACCAGTGGTGAAGCTCATAATATCGTTAGTAAATTTCCTTTAACCAACGCCAGTTTTGATCTAGCATGGGAAACGCTGCAGACACAGTATGAAAACAAAAGAATTCTAGTCAATAACCAAATAAAAATATTATTTAATCTTCCGAATTTTAAGGATGAAGTTTCTTCCGCTATTAAAACTCTTCAACGAAGTATCAATGATTGCCTTTCAGAACTGCATGCACAAGATATATGCACCCAAAACTGGGATCCAATCCTAATATTTGCTTGCGCCAACCGATTGCCCCCCACCACGCTAACCTTGTGGGAACAATCCCTTTCCAATCCGACAGAAATTCCCAAATGGGAAGAAATGGATAAGTTTCTGAGTAACCGTTTTCAAGTTTTGGAATCTATTTCTGATATTACCTCATCGCAAACTTCATCCAACAAATTTAAAATGAGCTCAAAACAAAATATTTCTGCGCCATTTAAGTCTTACTCTCAAAATCAAAAGCAGGTTAATCTGTTTCATGCTAAGTCACAAGAAATTGTATGCAAAGCGTGCTCTGGGAAACATTACATTCGTCAATGTTCACAATTCTTAAATTTGACAGTGCTAGAGAGAATAGATCTCATAAGAAAAAATAATATGTGCGTCAATTGTTTATCTATGAATCATGTTCTCACTCATTGTGTTAGCAAATATACTTGCAATATATGCAATCGAAGACACCATTCTTTGCTCCACATAGCAAAACTTTCTCAGTCTAATTCCAGTAATCTCAACACGACTTCGCAACCATTTGCATCTCAAAGTTTTTCAAACTCTCATCTTCTAAATTTCGAAACCAATGCTATAAATGCAAATACTTCCGATTACAATTCTACTTCTCAAATACAGTCCACTTCATCTTCAAATATTCTCCATTAAACACAGCAAAACTTTTTTGTCCATGCTTATCGGAGAGTCTTACTTGCAACGGCTTTAGTTGATATCCGTGGTCAAGATAGTATTCACCGAATAAGAGCCCTTATTGACCCCGGCTCCGAGTCTTCTATTATCACAGAAGCAACTCAACAACGTCTAAATCTGCCAACTAAGGCATCAGACATTTTGATTTTAGGTGTCAGTGGTGCTCAGACAGCCAAATCAAACAAAAAATGTCTAATTTCAATAATCAATACCGAAGATCCAAACGAAGTACTATTGACAAATGCACTCATTCTGAAAAAACTAACAAATAATTTAGCGAGTATGTCATTCTCTTCACTTAATTCTCATGAATTAGAAGGCCTTCGGTTAGCAGACCCTACCTTCAACAACTCTTCCCAAGTTGATTTGCTTATCGGAGCAGATCTTTATCCAAGCATCATTCGCAATGGTGTTAAACAGATTTCGAATTCACTCTTAGCTCAAAAAACCGTTTTCGGTTGGATTCTTTCCGGACCAATCCCTCAAGCAGTTCAAACTTTTGCTACTCGTATCGTGGAGAATGAATCCCTTGATGTTAGCATCAAAAAGTTTTGGGAGTTGGAAGAAATTTCTGAACGAAAACACTTTGCTTCTGAATCAGATAAGTTTTGTGAAGACCTCTATGAGACTACTACTTATAGACTTCCAGATGGAAGATATGTAGTGAAATTACCTTTTAAACCAGATTTTAAACCTTCTCATCTGGGAAACTCAAGAAATAGTGCATTGCATACAGTTTTGTCGAACAGAACGTAATCTTCAGAACAAATCCGATCTTCAAAGCAAATATTCTCAAGTGCTTACCGAATACCTTACGCTAAATCATATGCGTAAATTAACACTTTATGAAAGACACAATACCAATAATCCTATCCCGTACTATCTGCCTCATCACGCAGTACTTAAGCCAGAGAGCCACTCTACCAAAGTGAGAGTAGTGTTTAACGCTTCAAACTCTACATCCACTGGTTTTAGTCTTAATGACTGTCTTTACCCCGGACCTACCCTCCAAAGTGATTTACCATCACTAATCATCAAATGGAGATTTTTTAAATTTGTTTTTAGTGCCGACATCGAAAAGATGTACCGCCAGATTTTGGTACACCCTGATCAAACAAAATTTCAACGTATCTTATTTAGAACTTCACCAGTGGAAAATATTAATGATTTTGAGCTTCTCACTGTAACCTTTGGGGTAAACTGTGCTCCATACCTAGCCATTAGAACACTCAAGCAACTTTCCAAAGACGTTCAGCTTAAATATCCTCTAGCGGCAAAGGTAATTGAATCTGACTTTTACGTTGATGATCTCCTTTCTGGTGCGCATGATCTTCAAACGGCAAAGAATATTCAACTCGAAGTTATTGAAGCACTCAATTCCGCTGGCTTCCCACTCCGAAAGTGGACTTCAAATTCATCCTTCTTATTAGATCATCTTCCGCCTGAACATGTTTTAAGTGAAAACTTTTTGAAAATCGATTCCGACAGCACCACGAAAACCCTAGGGATTCGGTGGAACGCTAAAGAAGATTTTTTCTACTTCACCACTCAACCTCTGAAATTTTCTAATACTCCTACAAAACGTGAAGTTTTTTCCGAAATATCTAAACTTTTTCATCCTGCGGGTTGGTTAGCCCCTATTATTGTAACAGCCAAAATTCTTATGCAAAAATTTGGATAGAAGAAACTAAATGGGATGAACTCATTGAGACGAACACTTTTCTCAAATGGAAATCTTTTGTAGAAGATTTTAGTGAAATCCAGCTGATTAAAATACCAAGATGGACTGAATACACTCCTTCTGCACAGGTGCAGTTCCATGGGTTTTGCGATTCTTCGGAACAAGCATATGCTGCGTCCCTTTACGTACGAGTTCAGCACCCAGATGGAAACATAAGTTCACATCTTGTCTCCGCAAAGTCCAAAGTCGCTCCAATAAAATCTGTTTCATTACCTCGTTTAGAACTCTGTGGGGCTCTTCTTCTTTCGAGACTTGTCAAAACTTACCTTCCTCAAATACCAGTCGAATCTTATCAAATCTTTTTCTGGACCGATTCTTCTGTTGTTTTATCTTGGCTCAAAAAACATCCAGGCACTTGGAAAACTTTCATCGCAAACCGAACAAGTGAAATCATTGAAAATGTAGGTAATAGGAACTGGAATCATGTGAGATCAAGCGATAATCCTGCTGATCTTGCTACAAGAGGTCTCACTCCATCGAGTTTAAGAGATAGCTATATTTGGTGGAAAGGCCCCACGTGGCTAAACGAACCTCAAGCTCAATGGCCGACGAGCCTACCTATTGAACCTCAGTGCGAAGAATTAGAGATGAAACCAGTCGCAACTTACACCACCTTAACCACTGAAGTTATCTTATCGAGATTTTCTTCTTTACCACGAGCGTTGAGAATTATTTCCTATGTTTATCGCTTCATTCGTATAAAATTCCCAAAGAAATTTCAACCTATTTTTTATGACTCGAGTCGTATCACTCAAACTGAAATTCAATTCGTTCAACAGCGCCTTATATCTCATTGTCAGCAATTATTTTTCTTCGATGAATTCGAATCTTTAATCTCAAAACGCAATGTAAACTCAAAAAGTTTTATTTTATCTTTGAATCCTACCCTAGACTCCAACAAAATTCTACGAGTTCATGGAAGGTTATCAAATGCAAATCTCTCATTCAGTGAACGTCATCCTATTATCTTACCTTACGGAGCTAAATTTACACAACTTTTAGTTGATTTCATTCATGAACTAACACTTCATGGTGGAAACGCTCTGATGATACGGATGATTAGACAAATTTATTGGATACCTAAACTGAAAATTCTTGTAAAATCTCATATTCATAAGTGCACAACGTGTGCGATCCATAGAAAACATTTGGGTCAGCAAATGATGGCAGCTCTTCCTGATGAACGTTGTAATTACTCTCCTCCTTTTACTCATACCGGAATAGATTTTGCGGGACCTTTCACAATCAAAAGCTTCACTGGTAGAAATTGCCGTTTAACAAAGGGCTATGCATGCCTTTTCGTATGCTTTTCAACGAAAGCAATACATCTTGAAGCCGCCAGTGATTTGTCATCAGCAGTTTTCTTAGCTGCATTTGCTAGGTTTGTTGCCAGAAGGGGTCTTCCGCATAGTGTATATTCAGATCACGGAACCAATTTCGTTGGTGCCGATACAATATTAAAAAATGATTTTAAAAGGCTTCTTTCATCACTTCCAGAAATAACTCTTGCGAAATATGGTGTTCAAGGCTTAAGCTGGAATTTTATTCCCCCCGGGGCTCCCCATATGGGTGGGCTCTGGGAAGCCGGGGTAAAGAGTTTCAAAATTCACTTTCGTAAAATCGGACTTCAAACACATTTTACCTTTGAAGAATTCGCTACACTGTTAGCTCGTATAGAGGCGTATTTAAACTCGCGACCTTTATGTCCTATGTCCCATGCACCGACCGACCTATTAGCGTTAACTCCAGGTCATTTCTTGACTGGAAATCCACTATTATCTTTTCCTGAACTATACCCGGAAGAAAAATCGCTGTCACTTATTAACCGCTGGGAAAAACTTAAATCAATTCAGCATGAATTCAGCAAACGCTGGAAAGAAGAATATATCAAAGAACTTCATAAGCGCACAAAATGGCATTACTCTACTGAAGATTTTAAAATCGGTGATTTTGTAATAATTAAAAAGGAAAACCTTCCATCCACCGATTGGTGTATGGGTCGAGTCGCTAAAGTATTCCCTGGTCAAGACGGCAGGGTAAGAGTTGCAACAATAAAAACGAGATTTGGGGAACTTACTCGCCCAATAGTTAAACTTTGTCGTTTGCCTATAAATGATTGAACCAAGGAACAAATGGATGTCCGTAAAATGAATAAACTTAAATTTTAGATGAAGTATCTATAAACTTAATTTAGACTTTTCTTTATTTAGTTGATCTCCGAAGAGCACACATAGTTGATTAAATTCTTAAGTATCAAAAAAAAATCAATGAAGTCAAATGAAATCAGATCATCGTTCTATAACCATTTTGAATTATATAAATTTTGAATAAGACATAACTAATACTCACATTTTTTCAATTGCATAACCAATAAAAATATATGTATTTTGATTTTATATTATTTGAAATTGCCAGGTTAATTAAATGTAAATTTTCTTTGGCACCATATGCCAAGGGGGCCGATAATGTTAACGCCATCTACAATAAATAGTATGTATCACTCCTCAGAGCGCATCTCTGGTGCTAGTCTGAGTGATATATACTAAAATGCATCAAACTTCACGGCGATGACGTGTACATTGTCGACCCCCGGAAGTTTCGAGTAGTTCTTTTTCTTTTTTTGGACCTCTAAGGCATTTTTTTGGCGGCTTCTCCGTAGCTTTAAAGTAATTAAACCTAATTAACTTAAAACTATAATATTAGTGAAATAAAAAGAAGAAAAAACAAAAAAAAGGAAAGAGTCTTTTCAATAGTGCCACTGCCACTCAAAAATTGAAAAGTTCTGCCTAAAGAATATGGTTAAATGTAGAAATTTTAAATTGCTAAATTTTCATCAAACTTAGCAAATCTCCTGAGGCCTTAACAATATTTGAATGATGCAGTTGAATGGTATGATCTCCGAAGCAAAAATAACGTAAAAGTATTCCGTATTCTCACGTAACGTAATAAATAGTCGTCATTAAAGTTTTACGTTCTATTGCAGTTTTCTGTTTTGTAAAATTAAAACTAATTACTTTCAGAAATAATAAGTTCAAATATATAAATTATCATAGGAAATATAGTATTTCTTCATCCATCAAGAATTTTCTCATTACTCAGTCTTCAGTCAGTCCCTGTATACACAAAGGTAAGTGCTTCTTTGGCACTTCAATGGTTTATTAAATTTCCTGTCAAATGTTTTTGTCAAAACAACTTTACCTTCCATTGAATACCCTTGAAACAAATTGAAATACCTCTAGATGAACGTGTTTTCCGTCATTTAAGAATCAAACAAGTAACATAGAAAATTGTTAAAAGACACATTTCAAGATGATTTAAGTTAACTCATTTACTTTTAAATAAACTTCCGCACCCTTTGTGCAGAAACAAAAACAAAAAAAAAACCTTCTATATAGATACTCTGGGAGATCTCTGGAGATTCAGATTCTTAACTGACAATGGTACTGGCGCTTTCACGAGAACTGAAACTGGCACCGCCACTTTGCTTCTCTCATTCGCTTCCGTTTCCTGCACTTAAATGCTTGCCTGCCATCTTTTACTCTCTCCTAATCCTGACCATCATCATCAACGTCCCCCTATAATATCTTCTATTCTATATGACGAAACAGCAGAACGAACATTTCAAATACCTTTATACATTATTTAAATATGATTTGCAGAATGGCAGTAACAAGACTGTAATGTCGAGTGGGAAGCCAGAAGGACGATTGCGTTTGTGCGCTGTTCGAGTGTTGGCGAGAATTTAATTAAAAATGTTTGTTTTGGAAGAAGGCAGCACCGGTTATTATTACTTTTTTTTTGTATTTGAAAATGAAGCTTCTTGGGAGTGAAGAGATGAAAGGTAGTTGTGTTCAAGCAAAATGGCTGTCAGCCCCCTCACAAAAAAAAAAAAAAAAAAACAAGGGTGTTACAATGGCCCTCACTTTATTCAAAATCCTCTTAGAAACATCAACAAAAATTACGTTAAATAAGCGACTGTTCATAAAGATTTTCAATTTTGCAAAATGTCTTGTCAATTTAAATCCATTAGGCAACACTGGACATCTTGAAATTTTTGTTCCCTTTTTCACACTAAAAATTGAAGAATAAGCGTCTTCGATGGGTAGGGATTGTGGAAGTACTGGCACACAATGCAACAAATAGGTTCGTAATTTTTCTTGAGGTATGCAGTATAGGAATTATTATTAATAAATGATAATTAAAAAAAATTGACATATTTTATTTTGTTATTTAAAATTTTGCACGCACTAAGGTAAGGGGTTCAACAGCTCGTAGAGAACCCAGGCCTTACTCGTAGATCTGTTAACCTTTGTGTTTGTGGTGTCACAAGGAATGGAGGGAAAGTACAATTTTCTGCCAAGTCTGAACGGCTTAGATAATAAACTCCTTTCATGACTAGAGATATTTCTGGATGATTTTTTATAACCTCCCAAAAGGCAGTACCCCTGCAATTTATTTTTAACGTTAAAAAGATAAGAAAGGAATCAAAATCACGCTCAATTTGAATTTTCAGTACATGTCTTATGGCAGAGCTTTTTCAGAAACACACGTACCTGTTTCAGCGTTGCCTCCATACTTTAAATGAGGTATTTTCTTCTACATTATTTAACCCTTAAACCCTACCCATCCAGGGAGAAGCACTATTGCTACCCTGGGGTCTTTAAAACCCCAAAAAGTTTTTTCACCAATTTGAATGAAAAAAAAAAAACAATTTAATAAAAATTAATATATATTAACATCAAATATAGGTATGTGTAAATATATAAGTACATATGTATATGTATATTGTTTTAAAAATTTAAATTTGGCACACTGAGCGCCTATGTTTACCAAAAAGCGGATTTAACTGGTACACCTTATTTTGGTCCTACGGTCTTTGTGTCTTGAACAACAAATGGCACAAGTATTTTTTTATGGTTACTGCAGATGTTGACTCAGCCACCAGTGGCTTCTTTTTTAAATACAGTAAAACCCGCTTAAGAGAAACCCGCTTAAGAGAAAAACCCGCTTACCTGAAACACTTTCTTCATCCCCAAGTATTTTCCGACCAATTTCCCTTAAAATACTCCGCTTAAGTGAAACTCGTTTAAGTGAAAAACCCGGATAACTGAAATATATTTTCAGTTAATTTTTAATATACTTCATTGAAAAAAACTCTCTTAAGTGAAAAAAAAAATTGAATCGAACAGAACAAAAATTTGCTAGTTTTCGTTTTTCAATAAATTATTTCTGTGTTATTTAGTCGTTGTTTTATTTAACTTCTTTCAAGGCAAGTTCAAAAGATAAAAAAAAATATTGTTAGTAGCATTAAATCTCCGCTTAATGGAATTTTTAAATCCGTTTAGGTGAAATTTTTTTTTCACTTATCCGAACTCCGCTTAAGTGAAATTATTTTTCACGAACCCCGCTCGTTTAAGTGAAAAACCCGCTTAAGTGAAAGAAAGACTGTGACATTTTGCCGTTTCTCTTAAGCGGGTTTTACTGTACTCGTATCTCCAATCTGGAATCTGGAGATTGGAAAGCAAATCTATCCTAGTAAATCTCTCCTCCATTTATTGTTTAATGAGTTGCAGTGCCAAGTTTTTTAAGAAATGTAGTCTTATTTGTGTTTTATTGGACGCCATTTTGAGGAGGACATACGAATTTACACCCACAATATTTAGAATACCATAAAACATAGCCAATACCCCTTGGCATAATGGTTAGTGCGTTGGACTGTCATGTTGAAGGTCGCGAGTTAGATTCTCAGCCGCTGCTGCAAGAAAGTTTTGTTCAAGGCTGGTACTGCCTCCTGCGAGGAATTGACAAATCCTCCAAGAGTATCTATCTCTTATCATGAAAAGTGCTGCTCGTTAGCCCTTCGGAATCGGCAGAAAATTGTAGGTCCCCTCCGTTCCTGGTGACACGCACACAGGAATGGTTGATACTTGTAAGTCACTAGGTCCTGGTTCACTCCGAGCTGTTGCACCACCAAAATTTTTTTTTTATAAAACGTAGCCAATGGCCATCTTCATCCATATCGTCTTATTCATGTAACGATCGTCGAGAATAGATTTTACCCATTTCAGTTTTTTCTTGTTTTCTCAAACTAAAATCGAGAAACACAACCACAACACATAATAACTCTTATTCCCCAGATGGAATCAACTGTGGCGTCTACAGTGCCAGTCAGGCTGAACTATACTTAGACAACACCTTACAGGGCTACATCAACATATTCGTAGCTCAGACCTGTAAGGAGCGATTTATCCGACTCCTTGTTATTGGAGTCATACTAAAAAACTGGCCTTCCTGGTTTTGGGTTGTGCTGTCGGGTTGATTTTACCGACACATGAAATAATTTTAGTATCGAAGCAGAAACAAGCTTCGGATACGGAAGGATTCACTGACGATGAAATATGCAAACGAAATAACGACAGCGAACGAGCCTTATTTTGGCTTTTCCATCAGATATAGAAATTCGTATTTTAGTTCCACAACACCATTATGGAATAAATTACCCGGCACGGTTTTCTCTTGTCATTTCAATTTGCAAACATTCAAGACCAGTGTTCATCGACAACAACTTTCTCTCCCCCCTAGAATTATAAGGTTATCTTTATAAACCCTACTTGAGTGCGTGTGAATTATAAGAAAAGTCGATATTATTACCGCCATCCAAGAAATGCGAAGGGAAGGACCAGACAGACGAACATTAAAAGAACAAAAGCAGCGTTTATTTGGATGGGGATTTGTTGTTGGAACTAGACTCAGGCAAAAAGTCTAAGGCTTCAACTGTATGAACGAGCGCCTCCATGAGCTCCTGGACAAAACAAACGATCAGTGCCCTAGTTATGACATTAAAATTGTATTTGGAGATTTTAACGCTAAGCTAGGAAGAGAAGACGTCTTTGTTGACACGATTGGAAGATATGGCCTACACGACACCACCTCCAATAACAAATTCAGGCTGATCGACTTCGCTGTGGGACCATCGATCAAATATTCACATTACGGCAGATCTTGAAAAAAAAAACCAGAAGCCTTAACCCACCACTTCTTTATCGATTTCAAAGCCTCGTACAATAGCATCTATAGAAGGGAACTATATAGAGCCATTTCTTGTTTTGGCATTCCTGACAAACCGATGATGCCGATTGAGAACGCACGCTGCTCTATCAAGTTTGGAATGTCGTCAAGTTGGCACTACCACTTTAAAATTTAAAAAATATAATAATTGGATTAATTGTCGTGAATTTGTCGTAAATTTGTCGTGAAACGAAACAATTTGTCGCGCTTGTTTTTTTAAAAAAATAACCCCTGGAAATGATAACTTGACAGTCAAGTTAGCACAACCACCCTTTAAAATCGGGTAAAATTCACGCGAAAAAGAAAATATACAGTCCTAATAATTGTCGTAAATTTGTCGTAAATATGCTGTCAGACCAAAAATTTTACAGCGGCTACGAACGTAAATTTTTAAAAAAAAAATGACCCCTGGTAATGCTAACTTGGCAGTCAAGTTAGCACTACCAACCATCAAAATAGGGTGATATGAACTCGAAAAAGAAAAAGGACAGCGTAAATAATTGTCGTAAATATATCTTAAAAGAAAAAAATGTTCGCATCATTTTTTCTCAGAAAAATTCCATGAAAATGCAAAGTCCATAAAATAGCATTTTTTCATAAAACCTAGCACTACCATACCAAAACTATCTCTTATAACTAATTTTTTACTCTGCAATTTGTTTAAACAATTGTCCTAAGACGTCTTTAAATAAGTTCCGTCATAAAATAATCTGTCGCGCCCTTTTAGGTTTTATGATGCGAACGTTTTTTTTCTTTTAAGATATATTTACGACAAATTTACGACAGTTATTTTCGCTGTATTTTTTCTTTGTCGAGTTCATTTCACTCTATTTTGAGGGTTGTTAGTGCTAACTTGACTGTCAAGTTAGCAATACCAGGGCTTATTTAAAAAAAAAAAACAAGCGCGACAAATTTTTAAATTTACAACAAATTCACGACAATTAATCCAATTACATCACAGATGATTGATGTCAAAAAAGATTTTAAGCAAGACGATGCTATGTTGTGCGACTTCTTCAACATCGTTGTTCAATGAATAGTGTCCGTCCAATTACTCGGATACGCCGACGGCATTGACATTATTGGTAGAACAAAGCGTGATGTCAGTGGCGCATTTCTGAGCATTGAGACCGAAGCGGAGAAGATGGGCTTAGCGGTCAGTGAGGGCAAGATCAAGTATATGCTGCCATCAAGAAAAGATACACAACACGGACGTCTTGGAGAGAACGTATTAGTAAGGAACTATGTATATCTAGGCACCGCTATTAACTCAGACAGTAACACCAGCGCTGAAATCAAACAGAGGATGAGAACACATTGGGATGTTTCGAGAGAAAAATTTTACGTATGATCTTTGGTCGCGTGTGCATAGACGTGTGAAACCGGAGACTGCAGCATATTCGTATGTGCTAGTGAACTTTTTTTTCTAGATAGTAGATAGGTATTAAGGTCCACGCAAGTTGGTTTGACGAAAACGTGAATTTTTTTAACCTACAATTTGTATTGAAAATACAAAACTGGCGTGACCGACGTCCGGACCTCTAAACGTTAAAATTTCTTTCAGCCTTAAGCAATCAACCTGGAATTGTTTCAAGAATAAAAAATAGAATTGATTATATTTTATCCACCCTTAGGTTCTCGTTTATTTTATGTAAATGTATACTTTTTTAATTTTTACTCAATATCTGCGTTGTTTATGTTCTAAAAATATTTCTGAAAAATTTAATTAATACTCTTCACCTTCAGGCGATTTTCTTGTTCAACGTTGAGCACCAGCAATGTCGGTGGTTTTACTGGGCTTGGGTGCTGTTGTTAATACCATGGCTGGCATAAAAATAATTATTTTGACATCGCTTCTATACCACCCTGACCACCACCACCGCCATACTGTCCGAATTCCATTTACTCTACAAAATTGATGAAACCATTTCCGTTATTCGTTGATGAAACTATTATTCGAAAAACGGACTTCGCGTCATGGTGCGGTGATATTTGACAAAGTCTGGTTCAGAACTGAAGGGGTCGCCGTCATGATGGCGGTTCCATCATGATGGCGCTACGTACCACATAGCGAATGCCATGAGTAACATTCTTTATAAACGAATTGAAAGTATTGTTATCTCGCGCAGAGGTGACTTGAATTGGCCACCAACGCCATAATGCTATGTATGATGGGCCTTTCAAATATAACTTAATTTTTGTAATATCTCACACACAGCTTGTTCTATTTCATTTATATTAAATTAAATAAAATTTCGGTGGTGCAACAGCTTGAAGAGACCTAGTGACCTAAAACTCTTAACCATTACCATTTCTGTTTGCGTGTTACCAGGTTTTCTGGTGATTCCGACCGGCTAATGAGACGCACTTTTCATGACAAGAGATACTCTTAGAGGATTTGTCAATTCCGCGCAAGAAGCAGTTTGTACATTGTAAGTACATGTACAGTGTACACCCCTGAAAAACCGAACTCTGAACCGAAGACCTTCTGCATGACAGTCCAATGCACTTACCACTATCTATAGATACAATTTTTAAATTCCAAAGTACCTACTTGTAAATAAAGCCTGTACGTCTTGTTTAAAACAGTCCACTGTGCACCATCTTAGATGATAAAGTCTTAATCAATTTATGGAAAAGCATCTCTAGAAGCTTTTTGCGAAAGAGCAGTTTTCAAAATCACAGAATGATACAGCTTGATTTTCTGATAAAAATTTGTTAAAGACCATTTTTATCTTATTTTGAGTACAAACACCAACGTCGTCTTCGAAAAAGAACTGATCAATGATGCCACTGGCACAAAATCCACACCAAAATGTAACATTTTGAGTATGCGTTTTCACTTGGTGAGCCTCGTGTAGGTTTTTGTAGTCCCATATATGGCAATTTTGTTTGTTTACACAGTCATTCATCTGAAAATCCGCCTTGTCGCTAAAGATGATTTTTCTGTCAAAACAGGGATCCTCTTCCAAATGCTTCAAAGCCCAATCAGTTATGGTGATTTGGCATCAGTAACTAAATAATAAACAATAGATTTGACAGATGTCACCAGCACAATAAACAGACCTTTATATTCATACATTTAACTCAAAGTAAAACTACGAAAAAAACAAAAAAATTACACATATGTATGTGATTTAAGGCAATTCAGTACTTTATTTTAGAATTTAAAAAAAAATATAAATACATATATTAAAAAAAAAATTCCAAAAATAATGAGAGAAATAACTTGTTCCAATAAGATTCAAAAATGAAGAATATACCTTCCCATTGTCAACACTCCTTGTACTGACACTTCTTTTCTTTTGAATTGAAAATACTTGCCAACTGAAAATGGCACGAATTATTTCCAAAGAATATTTAAGCTGTGTTATCTCGGGATTATATACATATTTAGTCAGTGAAAAATTAAAAAAAAAACTATGTGGCACATTCAGCTTTTTAATGTGTAAACATTTTTTCCAGCGGTAGGGTAACTCAAAAACGTGGGTAAAAGTATACGTTCCGTGTAGAAACTTAAGACGCTGTTTACATTGGGAATATTGCGTACTAACTACATCGTGTTTACACTGGAAACTTTGAGTACTGAAATCTCGATTTTAGTACTTTCCATTGCTTCGATTTCGATCCATTGCTAGGTAGAACTAAATATATTCACTCCCCCAAATTTCTTCACTTCTCGACCAATATGTCAAAAAGGCGAAAGACAAAAGAACTGCTGTAAAATTTCATAGTGGATTCATTTAATGTTTTAAGTAAGCGATGGCCGATGACATTTATATTTACTTTATTTTATGGTCCCAAAAATGCATCTTCGGAGTTGACTTTCAAAAATCCGAAAACAGGGCAATCAGTTGATATCTGCAACGAAATATTCTCGATACGTCAAAATTTATCAGGACCCAAAAGTCAAACTGAAGTAACATATTT
The DNA here is from genome assembly GCA_963931855.1 of Philhelius festivus. Classification (NCBI taxonomy): domain Eukaryota; kingdom Metazoa; phylum Arthropoda; class Insecta; order Diptera; family Syrphidae; genus Philhelius; species Philhelius festivus. The sequence goes on along the minus strand of OZ007555.1, from coordinate 212,701,239 downwards.
TGGTGCACTATTAGGGGCATTCACATTCTCAAATATGTTTGACAAGATTTGATTTGATAAAGTGAAGGCTCGGCTCCATTCAACGGCTTGTCAAAAATGCTAGATGGATTTCAAAATGTTTTCATATTTCGGTTGCATGACAAGCATATTTGAGAATTTGAACGCACCTTCGCCAAGCCTAAGGCAAATTTCATTTTCCATGAACTCCTCGAGCTGTGCAAATCATAGACTTTGCAGTTTTTGAATATAAAATTCAAGTACATTTCCTCATCTTAAGTTTCATCTACATATGGACCAAAACGCGAAAAACGAAACCACAAAGAAAAAAAAATTTTTCAAATTTCGCGGGCTTTTCGCCATTTTTATTTTTTATACATCCCAAAGTAACGAGTAAAATACATTTCAGAGAGATATTCGTTACTTACTTCGCGAAAAACACGTTCTTCTTTGATTCCTTGAAACTAAAAAAAAAAATTAAAATACAAAACGAAACAAAATGGTAAGTTTTATTAATTCAAAATTAGTTTTTTAAGTGTTATCCGTTTTGGTCACATTAAGTAAGTTTTGTTGAAAGTATAGGACTTAAATATTTGGAAAAACTAATTGAAATCAGCATTTAAAATAACAAAGAAACCCACCGCAATATTTGATGTAACGTAACAGTCCAAGAACCTTAAAAGTTTATTTTTCCAGCTTCTATTATATCAACATATTAATAAAACCATATTTTCTCCGAGTAGTTTTAGTCTATTTTAAAAGTAAAATAATAATTCTGTTGTGTACTAAATAATGCCGTTGTTTAGAACAGAAAACAGTTTGTAACGTAACAGTCTTTTTTCGTTTTAAATTAAAAAAATGTAACTATGTTTATTTCATAACCTCAATCATTCTTCTAATGTTTAGGGAAAGCTTAGTAAGATCCAAAAGAACAAAAACTATGAGCCTTATCATCGTACCCGATCGGAACGTAATTTTCTCCGATTTCTACGAAATGTACGAATTTTGTATGATTGTAGCCGTTCCGATAGGGCAATCGGAAAAATCTACGAAAATAAAGTTTGTGTGTGTTGAAATGTCAAAATGGCAGCAACGCATGGTGAATTCAAGCGATTTATGAAGATATTTGATTTCCGATTTCTCCGACAGCAAATTATAAGTTTAAAATTTTTCAAAGAAAAATTAAAAACGAATAAACTTTTATAATTTATAATTACGCTGTATCTGAGTTAGAAAATATTTGATATATTTCTTAAGAATATTCTTTTTTCTTTATTCATATCTTTCCGCTTCCAATAACACTGCTGCACTATCCATTATTCTTCTTTGCTTATTTGACACGAATCAACACTTTATTAATTTATTGGCGTTTACGTCAAATACGCGCGTTAGTAAACGTCGGTTTTTTCCGTTACGAAACAGATACCATGAAGGAAATAAACGTTACGATCGTAACGATACGATGATAAGGCTGTATATATGTATGTAAATAGTTAAAAAAGGACGGAAAAGTTTGAGAAGTTGTTGAACTCCAAATTAGAATTGATTTATATTTATTAACAAAGCAACATTTATACTAAAAAATTGTTTAAATTCGATAAAAAAACTTAATAAATTATTACAATGAATGATTGGTAAATTTATCTTAAATAAAGTAAAATATTATTATTTTTAAAACTAAGTGCAAATACTTAAAGTAAGTTAGTGGATTAATGGATTGCCACAATTTCGATATGTATTACTTACCTATAATGAAAAATTAAGTTTTTTTTATTTAATTTGTATGTTACATATAAGTTACCCTTTTTTAATGTCTAACGATAAGAAAACCAAATAACTCTAAAAAAAATACAATTTTAGCCATTTTCCATGCTGACTTTAACTCTTAAAAGAGCCAAGATCGCACGTGTAATGTAACAGTCTTTTCATGTAACGTAACAGTCCCAACATTTTTCTTTCCACGGAATCTAAAAATACAGTATTTAGTGTAATTAATATTTTATTTGCTACTTCCTTTCTTAATCTCAGAAACCTCGTACCTTTGAAATAGTACACTAAAAGAACAGACTTATTGCATAATGTAATGCAACCTCAAAATCTACTTCCAAATTCATGTAACGTAACAGTCCTGCTAAAACATTTTTAGCGTTGAAATGACAGGCCTCACTGATTTTTAAATTAATAGAAAATGTTAGTTAGGAAGTCTATTTTGAGAAAAAAATAATAGATATTGAAAAAGTATTCAGTTTCATATATTTTCAGGTAAATTTGTATTGAAATATGCGTATGAATGTAACGTAACAGTCCGCGTTTTGGTCCATATGCTTTTAGTTGGTCCGCCATGGTCAAAATTCGAATAAGAATGTGAACGCTCCTGCTTTTTATCCATCAAATAATCATCATTCCGTCCTGTTCAAACAAATTTGAGAATATGAAAGCCCCTTTTAATGCTCCGAGCAAATAACAGTAGTATGCCTGCTTTTAAACGATGCCAGTTATCGTTCTTTCTTCTTTCTGGTTTCCTTTATTTCTCGAGTATGTTTCATTTTATATTTGGCGTTCGCTCATTGAAATTCGCTTAACTGAACAGAGTAAGGAGTGCGAAGAGATAACTCCTTTTCGCTTGAACAAAGTTAAATTATAGTAAAAATCGCTGGCGCAAAATTTTAGTTGCGTTAGTACGATGTTAAAGCTGTTTTATTACTATACTAGTTAAAAAATGTTTAAAATTAAGACCGAGTTAGTAAACTACTTTAAATTTAGCAAAATGTTAAGTTTAAAAATTTTGCGCCACTGTGTTAAAAAGCACACATGCAATCGAAAGGAAGCCCAAAGAGAAACAGAGATTAAAAACCGGTTTCGTGTAAGAACTGTCTATTTCGTATCAGATAACATCTCTGCTTGAATATAAGTGTAAAAATGTAATGTTTTCTTAAATAACATCCCTGTTTAACATACTGTAGCATAGCGAGAATTGCGAGTGTCAGCATGACTCAGTGGCCAACTTAAATAGTGACGATTCATATCGCACCACTTGAACCTTTTCAAGTGCATTGCATAATGTGTGACACAATTGAGGTCGGGTCTTCTTGCTACGCTTGCACCTTCTTTTAAATTGAATTGTATAATAATAAGTATAAATAAGGTGAATTCAACAATAAAGATATCAGTATTGAATCAACTATAAGTCTTGCTTTATTTCCGCCAATCTGACATATTACATGGCGATCCTGCCAGACACTGATTCAAATTAACTTAAATATAATAAAAGTGAATTCATCGACAACAGTGTCACCGATGTCCAAGGAATCTAAACGCTAAAAAGAGTGAAGACCCGAAGTATTGAAAATTGGACCACTTCCCCTAACAATCGAAGAAAACACCAACGTCAACGATAAGAACGTCAACAAAAAGAAAGAGAGGAGGAAAACAATTTAAAGACAGAAGGGCGATCGCAGTACTATATAAAGAATTAAACCTAACAATTTCAACAAAAAAAAAAAAAAGAAATTAGAACTCGAAAATTGTCATAAATAAATAATAAAATTCTGGCAACCTCACGGCTGCCTATTTATGGGCAAAAATTAATGCCTTTAAACTTAATAAAATAAAAATTTAAAATGGGTTGGGGACAATCCAAAGTCGAAAACCCAAACGCAAATGTTATAAACACTATTAAAGTAGTAGATCACACCAGTCATTTAAATGACATTTGGTGCTTTTTATTAATTCTTTTAATACTATCTAGTGTAAATTTATTTATAAAATTGTACTCCACACACAACAAATTTTTAAAAAAAAGATACACCCAAAATGAAGGGACCTGTAAACTATAAATATATACGTAAAAATAAATAAATATAATATATGTATAAATAAATAAATATATATCTATATAAATGTATATAAACGCATACGGACTATAGACAGCAACACATGTGTCAGTGGGATAAAATACTTACAGAGTTAGTAGCTAGAAAAGCAGAAGCAGATAGGGCTTATAAATGTATTAACAAAAACGTTCCCATTCCTAGAGAAACGATAATCAAACATTGCATAGCAATATCAGCAGCTTTTAATGGGATAGCTGAAATTTTACGAAATCTACCTATAGAAATTGCGACAGTTCATAAAGAACAGGGACAAGAAATTTTTATTAGTGTTAGAGATAAGTTGATAGATTCCTTAGGAAAGCATAATATAGAAGCAGAAGTACCTTCTACCTATGCCGAAGACATACAAATAAAATTTGAAGAATTATACCCAATAAATGAAGACGTTTCTCAGTTAGAAAACACAGACGATTTATTAATTGGTTATCATAATATAGAGAAACATCAGCTTAAACAAAAACCAATAGAAACCAAAATGCCAGTAACAGCAGTAGAATTCATAAAGTTAGCCTCATCAATTCTTCCAGAGTTCGATGGTAGTGTAGAAAACTTAACACGTTTTTTGGATGCAATAGATATTCTTGAACAGATTAAAGAGACTCATGAAACTACCGCGGTTTTGATGGTCAAAACCAAACTCAAGGGAACGGCTAGGAACTTGATTAACAACGAACAGACGCTACAACAAATTAAAGATAGACTTAAAACTAAGGTACAAGGTGAATCAGTTGAAGTTCTGATTGCCAAAATCATGAATATTCAACAACGTGACAAGACCGCAAACCAATATACTAGTGAGATAGAAAAACTAACAAAATCACTAGAGGGAGCATACATTTCTGATGGTTTAACAACTGAATTAGCAACAAAATATGCTACACAGACAGCAGTAAAAGCAATGTGCAAGAACTGTTCAGTCAACAGTGTTAAACTAATCATGCAAGCTGGTACATTTACTACAATGAATGATGCCATATCAAAATTTACAAATAGTTGCACTGATGCATTTGGTAATCCTAATACAATACTATATATAAACCAGAATCGAGGTAGTTACCATGAAAATTATCGACAAAGTAATAATAAAAGTAGATTCAGGCCAAACCATAGCAGAGACGACTACAGTCCTAATAAAACTAAAAGAAATTTCAACCAAAATGGCCAGAGGTTCGGAGGTCAACATAAACAAAGAAATATTAGAAATATAACTCAGCAGGAAAACCAGCAAATTCCACTTCAAGAACAAGAATAAATAGTGCTTTAAAAAAAGTGTATGCAGTTAATTTGCATCTCAGCAGTTATATATCTTCAAGCTCAACTTTAAATAATTTAGTCTCAACGTTCCTAGTAGATACAGGAGCAGATATATCAATTTTTAAAAAGGGTCACATAAATCAAAATGTTTGCATAGACACTTCAATTGTTACAGGCCTTAACGGCATTGGTCATGGCACAGTCAGTACCGTAGGCATGGTGAGTGCGGATCTAATATTAGAGGATCTGCTAGTTCGACATGATTTCCATGTGGTAGAAGACAACTTTCCCATACCATGTTCAGGTATTTTAGGTCTAGATTTTTTTAAGAAATATAATTGTGTTTTAGATTATCAAACAAACCAAGATTGGCTTATAATAAGATCGAAAGATTACCACGAGGATATAGCAATCCCCATGTCAAATTCTTTCAAAGTAAACACAATTTCTATTCCCGCTAGATCTGAAGTCGTTCGACTTATTCACATAGAATCAACAGAGGAAGAAATTTTTATTCCTCATCAGGAGATTAAGACCGGTGTGTATATAGCTAATACGATTACTTCAAGAAAGCAACCATTTGTAAAAATTGCCAACACTTCGAACGAAAATATAACAATACAGAATATAAAGGTGAAAACGGAAAGTCTTAACGACTATAATATTATCCATTCGATTCAAGCAACGGGTAATAGTGAAGAAAAATTAAATAAGCTTAGGAAACATTTCCCTAAATTTGCTTATAAGGCATTGAACAAATTGTGTTCCAACTACGTGGACATTTTCGCATTAGAAACAGAGCCCATAACAACTAATACATTTTATAAACAAAAACTTAGGATGAAAGATGATGAACCAGTGTATATTAAAAACTATAGGATACCTCAAGTACACAAAGAAGAAATAAGTAGTCAGTTAAGTAAATTAATTAAAGATGATATAGTAGAACCATCCACTTCGGAATACAATAGTCCTATACTCTTGGTACCCAAAAAAAAAAAAAACCACTTCCAGGAAAACAAGAGAAAAGGTGGAGACTAGTCATTGACTACAGAGCGATTAATAAAAAACTAATGGCAGATAAATTCCCATTACCAAGAATAGACGATATACTCGATCAGTTGGGAAGAGCAAAATACTTCTCATGTTTAGACTTAACGTCAGGATTCCATCAAATAGAGTTAAGCAAGAAATCAAGAGATATCACATCTTTCACAGCTGGTGGCGGTACATACCGATTTAAGCGACTACCTTATGGATTGAAAATTGCCCCAAATTCTTTCCAAAGGATGATGACACTAGCATTTGCAGGTCTTAAGCCATCTCAAGCATTTCTTTACATGGATGACTTGGTAGTATTAGGTTGTTCCGAAAAACACATGATACAAAATTTAGAAGATGTTTTCGATACATGCAGGAAGTACAACTTAAAACTGCATACTGATAAATGCATATTTTTCAATCAAGAAGTAACATATCTTGGGCATAAATGCACAAACAAAGGCATCTTGCCTGACCCAAGCAAATTTGAAACAGTCCAGAAATATCCAGTACCAAAGAATGCTGATGAAGCTAAGAGGTTTGTTGCGTTTTGTAACTATTATAGGCGATTTATTCCTAACTTCGCTGAACACTCTAGGATTTTAACAAGGTTGTGTAGGAAAAATGTTCCATTTGACTGGACTGAGGAATGCACTAACGCGTTTCAATATTTAAAAAAATCTCTAATCAGTCCACAAATACTCCAATACCCTGATTTTAGCAAAGAATTTTATATCACAACAGACGCCAGCGGCTTCGCTTGTGGCGCAGTGCTTAGTCAAAAATATGAAGACAAGCAATTACCAATATCCTACGGTTCAAGAGCATTCACCAAAGGAGAAATTAATAAAGCCACAATAGAGAAAGAATTAGCAGCCATACATTGGGCCATAACATTTTTTAGACCATATGTCTACGGAAGAAAATTTTTCGTCAAAACAGACCACAGACCCTTAACCTATCTTTTCTCAATGAGAAACCCATCTTCTAAACTAATGCGAATAAGATTAGACCTTGAAGAATATGATTTTGAAGTGGAATACATAGCTGGAAAAGAAAATTACATAGCGGACGCACTATCCCGAATAGATATCGCAGATTTAAAACAACTTACGGTAGAATCTGCTAAAGTATACAGAGTAATAACAAGAGCAATGAATAAACATAATCCTTACACTGTTGCAAATGACATAAGTCACCACGAGAACCCCAAAATATACGAAGCGCTAAATAAATATGAAGTTAGAAAGCATGCTCAGCTCATTTTTGATTTTCCGAAAATGTATATCAAAAAAGGGAAGAAAATTTGTAGCTATATAAATACAAGCAACCTAATTGTTGAGACGAAAATTGACCTAAGACAGTTCTTTGTCAGGCTTATGAAAGAAGCCGGCAAATTAGGACTTGTAAAAATACAATTGTCTTTAGGAGACAAATTGTTTAAATATACTCGAGTAGATGAATTTAAAGAAAAGGGTACCCAAGTTCTCAAAGGAATAGAAATAGCGTTAACTCCGGAATTGACGCAGGTGACAAATGTTGAAAAAATCAACGAAATCATTAAGCAGTACCATGACGATCCAGGAATCCAGGAATCGTTCGTACCACTAACAAAATAAGGCAACATTTTTACTGGAAAAATATGAAAAAAGATATAAAGAATTATGTTAACAATTGTACAGAATGCAAAAAGAACAAAATAAATAGACACATTAGAGAACCAATGGTTATCACAGAAACACCAAGAAAAGCATTCGAAACTGTTCAAATAGACACAATAGGTCCTCTTCCCAAGTCTTTTAATGGGAATGAGTATGCAGTCACCATCATATGTGATCTGACAAAGTATCTTATTGCAGTACCAATACCGACCAAGCACGCCAAAACAATAGCAAGAGCAATATTTGAAAACTATATTCTCATTTATGGCTGTATGAAAACAATGTTAACAGACATGGGAACAGAATATAAAAACAGCATTTTTGAAGAATTATGTCAATTACTTAAAGTTGAACACAAAACTTCAACACCATATCATCATCAAACACTGGGAACAGTTGAACGTAGCCATCGTACATTCAATGAATATTTACGCTCTTATATATCTGTTGATAAAAGCGATTGGGATGGATATCTCAAATATTTTTGCTATTGTTACAACACGACACCATCAACCGTGCATGGTTACTGTCCTTTTGAACTTGTTTTCGGGAAAACACCACCTACATTTGACTTCCTCAAACAGAATGAAATTACACCACTTTATAACTACGACGCGTACGACAAAGAATTAAAATATCGACTACAAATAGCGCAACAAAGAGCTAAAGAATTCATAACGAACACAAAAGAAAAACAGAAAACAATTTACGATAGGAAAATACAATCTAAGGAAATTAGCATAGGAGATCTAGTGTTAGTAAAAAATGACACAGGTCATAAGTTAGATAGTAGATACAAGGGTCCCTTTAGAGTAGAAAGCATAGATAAGAACAATAATTATAGTTTAGCACCCAACAACACAGACAATGACAAATCAAGAAAACAAATAAGTAAAAATATTGTAATACACAAAAACAGGCTAAAACCTATAAACTAAAATTTTATGTTCAATACACATAATACATACAGTTTAAATTTGAGTAGATACTAAAAAAAAAAAAAAAAAAAAAAAAAAAAAAAAAAAAAAAAATTATTAAAATTTAATGAACACAAAATGTAAACAAAACAAATGTGCATCAAAATAATGTGAAAGAATGCTCATCCATTGACACTAACAATGTATAAGCATTTAAAAAAAAAAGGGAGGTGTAGTATAGCGAGAATTGCGAGTGTCAGCATGACTCAGTGGCCAACTTAAATAGTGACGATTCATATCGCACCACTTGAACCTTTTCAAGTGCATTGCATAATGTGTGACACAATTGAGGTCGGGTCTTCTTGCTACGCTTGCACCTTCTTTTAAATTGAATTGTATAATAATAAGTATAAATAAGGTGAATTCAACAATAAAGATATCAGTATTGAATCAACTATAAGTCTTGCTTTATTTCCGCCAATCTGACATATTACAATACGTTTAACAAAATTTACGTTACGTAGCGGAGTTCAATGGTGCGTTCTTTTTCTTACATTATTTAAATTATGAAATAAACACGTTTGTTCCTTTAATTTGAAACTCTACTACAGAGACGTTAAAATAAGTCTGAGAAGTAAGTCAAATTCCAATGTGAACACTGTCTTGAAATTAAAGATTAAAAAGTCAGTGGTAAGCTTAAATGATGGCTACGTATGTATGTGCAATGTATTCTGTACGTTCGATAACAAAAATTCGGCACTCGGACAAACGTGGAGGCTTGCACATTTTAACCGTAAGTCTCGGCGCTCACATTTTTTTATTTAATTTCTATTTGGTAATATTGAACAGTTGTCAGAATAAATAAAAAAAAAATACACAAGCAAATGGGGGTTGTTGGTAGATTATAGTTGAAGAAAAATGTTGTCGTTTATGTCTCATGTATAGTAGATGGCGTCATCGGCGATAATTTCTATGAAATCAATAAAAGTATAGGAATATTCTCAATCTGTTGCATAAAAGCGCTGACACGCTGGCACGAATATGATCAGCACTTGATCTAAGCCACGCAGACACAGAAGTTCAGGTAATCGAGGACAAAGTTCTAGCTCTATCAAACAAGAGATAGAACTCGCTCGATTACTGTCTTATATATCAGAAAACTTGTGGCCTAGTTTCAGAAAAAAAAAAGTCCCTTTCTCTTCTCATGAAAATCACCAAGTGTCACAACCAACTGGGTTACCACAACAAAAAGATGAAACTTAGTAAGGACGACTTATGCAGAGGATGCGGTAACAAGGAGATACATGAAAATACTCCTCACTACCTGAGAAACATGAACCTAGGAACATACTTCTTCAACAAATTGGTGGAACTCTCTGACATAACAAGCAAAAACATTTGGAAATTTATTAACGCTACCAAATGGATTTTCACTCCTACGGTGGACACAAGTATCAGCGAGTTAATGGGGCCACCTCTCCCTAAGATTGGTAAAATTCTCTTGAGAAATGGAACAGCCCTTTCTACTTAATAAGTATACTGACCAAACAAACGGACATATGCACCAAACTGACATATCAAACTCATCTACCAAACGTTGCAAGAAGCCACATGCTCCTACGGGCCTGGTAGAGCGATGATTTTTCCAGTTGATTATGTGACGACAGACATTTTTTCAATGACTTAGAAATACCGACGTTTCAGGCTATAGCTTGCTGAAAATCATCAACACCCATAACGGGTTTGAATGACATAGGATCATCATAGGTTTCAATATATGGGAGTAACAACCCCTAGGGTATCACAACGGATCTACATTGATCTAATTGTGACGGTAATAAGACCAACTGTCAGCCCAATAACCTAAGGTAACTTAAGTATTTGTTATTTCCATTTTTTAATAATTTTACCTTAAAAAACAGAAACATGTCATAGAACTCAGTTATTTGTTCAAATAATTTCAGACATTAATAATAGCTGAATAATAGTTTTTTGCTACCGAATAGAAAATGGTAATTGGTCATATGCGAAGAAGAACGGAAAGAGACTGATTTTTTTGTCCAATGGAAAAACATGTCGTGTATAGCGTATACAACTAATCAACGAACACAGCCATCGAGTCAATACATACAAGAAGTATCAATTGCACAAAATTTAATCGGAAACTTGAATAAAGGTCGAAAACCTATCCGCAGTAGGATTCAATCCCTTTCCATCAATAGGAATCCCGCTTGCGCACTTGTCTGCAGGCAATTATACCTATTTACAAACTTTTGAATAAAATAACTTTGAAGGTTTGAGCAAAGCTAAAAATAAAAGTCAAAAAACTTTATTTCAATTACAGATTTATCGAACTGAACCACACTTTTTATTTTGTGCTTTCAACATCCGTTTTCACTTCTCGTGTCACATAAGGAAATATGAATAAGAAATGTAAATTGTAAATTGAAATACTTTGCTCTTAACAAGTTTGTTGCTATTTTTTTAACATTTATTCGAGTATCCTTTTATAAAACAACTGCATTTTATATAAAATAAAAACTTCTCACAAATCCAAATGAAGCACATCGACAAGAAATAATAAACTTTTTCACTTTGTGTGACATAAATAAATCGAGGACGGAATTGAAAAGTACATTTAAATGTCCGCCAACTTGGGTGAGTTGTGCTGTGTTATATGCTGAGCAAGAGAAAGCTCGATTTTTATTTTTGTATTAAAATAAAATCCCAATTCCCAGCTTGTCAAATGTTAACCGTGTCGGCAACGAACGAATCCACCCACTCATTTCAGGCACTTTTGCATAAAGTTTTGTCAAAGATTTTCATAATGGAATTCTGTCAAATACTCAAACAAAGCCACAGAGGGATTGCATACAAAAATGAATAGTACAGTGGGGTACAACTCCAAAAGTCGAAGAAAAAACTATTTTCATGAAAGGTGTTTATATTTTATTTTGTACGTATTGTTTGACATATGTCATCAAGATGAATTTAGGTCGTAAAAGTTTGTGAAATGAAATTTCAAAATATTGGTATAAAACAAAACCATATTTTCTGAACACAGTCTGGCGAGCTCCAACCAGGCTATAGCCTGAAATGCCGTCCATAATCACCTGGTTGAGGAGAGGTAGAAGCCTTTTAAGGGCGTAATCCTTTCATTTACCCCCACTTGAGAAATCATCACTCCACCAGGCCTGTAGGAATATGCGGTTCCTCGCAACGTCTTGAAGATGAGTTTCATAGGTCAGTGATTAGTGTAAGATTGCTGAATAATTCCAAAGGGCTGTCCTTTTCCTCAAGAGGGTTTCAGCAATCTTAGGTAAAGGTGGCCCCATCAATTCACTGACACCGTAGGAATGTCAATCGCTGGTGAATAGTTGAGGTGCACATTCTCCTTTCGTTGGTACTCCTACAAGAAACACGTCTGTCATTCAGTCCTTTTCGTTCGCTCTTCGATCGTCTTCCGTGACCCTTTTTAATGTCTTTTGACTGTGGTTGGAGGCGATAGAGTGGGTGGCTGGTTGATTAAGCTTCGGAATTTTTAAGCCATTTGGTAATGCTAATACAGTTTAATATATTTTTGCTTGTAATGTCAGAGAGTTACTCCAAGTCGTTCAATAACTGTCTCCCTAGAATCCCATTTCTCAGATATAGCGCAAGGCAGTGACACATGTATACTGGAGTATGTATTACCTCGTTACCGCATCCTCTGCATAATTCTCTATAGGTACTGAATTTCATTGGTTGTGACCGTTGATGATCCTCACGATCATCCAACTTTTAACTCAGTTGGATGATAATGTAGGTCTTTTTTTTTCTGAAATTAGGCCATAATTTTCTGGTTATAAGACCGGAATCGAGTTCCATACCTTGTTTGGTAGAGCTGGAACTTTGCTCTCGATTACCTGTTTAAGATTACAGGGTGGGACCTCAACTTTGTCCTTAATCCTATTCGTGGCATGTCCTCAGCGTTTCTTATTACCTGGGACTCCAATGTGACTTGGAACCTGACAGAGCTGTGTACATAGCTCTTCGCGACATCAAGTTACAAGCTTCAATTTGATTTGAATGGCAGAAATCTCTTTTATTGCCGCTTGGCTATCAATGAAAAAGGTGATGTCAGCTTGTGGTATTGCCATCATTGAAATTTATCTAGCAACTTTCGTCACCGCCAGGACCTCATCTTGAAAGACAGGAAGTCTGAATGAGCTTTACTAGTACAAGGATTTCTGAGAAGAACTATAAACCAACATCAATATCCATCTTGGAACCGTCAGTATATATATTGTTATCATCGATTCGCAGGTTGATGTCTCGTTAATTTGCTAGTCCTATCTGCTAAGAAAGGCGATCGAGGAGGCACTGTGCCTTCAGCTACCAGTTTGGCTAAGCCAAAGTGCGCTGTTGGCTGCCGATTCTTATATAAATATATCTCTATTTTAAGTTTATAGCTTCCAGACCCGCTATGGGGGTGGACCTTATTGCCCAAGTAATTTCATGTCATTCTTTGTATCTCGGTCATGAATTTAAAGTTGTCAAGTTTGTGAAACGCATTCCACCAGACTATGTTGCCGTATGTCAGTATAGTTCTGGCCCTATGTTAAAATAAATATTTTCTGGCGGGAGTAGAAAGCAAACATGGCTTTATTCTTATTAGACTCCAGTTCAATTTCTTATCCAGGATCACGCCAAACTGTTTCGAGTGATCGGAAATTTCGTGTTAGGTTCCTTCAGTAAAGGGAATTTTAAAAGTCGGTAATTTCCTCCGAGTTGATTTGTCTCTTTTTAACATGCAGATTATAATGACAATATGCCAATTAAGATTTATGTACGAGCGATCTTTCCACCGCCTTGTTTCGGACATTGCTTAAACTAGCAAATCAACTTTTGTATTCAGACAAATGCCCCGGGGTTTTTTCCACAGACTTACATGTAAATTTAAATTATAATATTATTATCTATTCGTCTAATCCAAAAGCTAGCTTAGAATGCACTTTCCGGGCTGTCAAAATAGCTGTATTGGTTTCGCTGATAATATCGTTATTGTAGCCCTATGAAAGTGTGAAGAAACTCTCTGTGATATCATCCCGGGAAATGCGGAGGCTGAGCCTTTGACGGGACTGAAGCCCTACTTTAACCAGAAAATAGAACCATACGCAGATTCTGCAATACTCATGAAGAAACGCCGCCGGACGATTTATTTGACAGATGCGGAGCACTTACCTATGCATCAAAGAAATAAGTATCTGGGACACTACCAGGGAGAAGAGTTAATTAAAGTCGAACGCAGTATGAAATGGCATCAATTTGGGCCCATCAGGTTTTTCCTTGTACAATATTAAAAGCCTTCTTCACACGTTGGGGACTCCCATTAGATGAACTCCAGATTGAGATCTTAATGAACTTTGACGATCTAGTTCGTCTGACAGATTCTCCTTAAGTCGCTCCATCATCAGTATCAATAGATTACGAAGCTATTGCTCTAAGTCGAGCTTGACTATCAATCTAAATAAGTCGAAAATAGTGGTCGTCGGAAGACGGTCATAATGCCAAGCTCGAATTGAAAGATGGTTTTATGGTGAATATCAAATCGAAACAGTCAAAAAGTATAGACAATCTCAACTTGGAAAAACACCTTACCAATACGAGTAAACTATCAGCTTTCAAAAATGCAAAAGTAACAGTTTGGCAAAATGTCTATGGCTACATAAACCTACAATTTAGCTCAAAATACCAATTTTTTGTTGCAGCTTCTGAAACAATTATACTCTATGCAACCATATCTTGGAAATGGTGGAATTATAAAACTACCAAAACGCTTCTTCGTTTCCATTTAAAACGTCAATTTCGGTTCCTAAACTATGAAAGAGAAAATGTTGTACACTTCGTAGCAAAATGACCTATGTACATATATGTATTGCTGGAATTACGGGCCAGAGGTGGGAGCAAAACTATTTAGACGAAATAGAAGTTATAGCAATACTAAATGGCATGAAATTTTATAAGATTAAAAATTTCTTTATTACAGGGTGGGCCAAATAAGGCCTACCAATATTAAACAAAAACAAGGATATCCTTTTTATTTTCCAATAGAATTGTTTTTCTTTTTTTTTGTGCAGGTTATAATTAAATTCTTGAATGGTTATGTCGAATGCATACAATAGACAACAACGCGTTCAAATTATCGACTTTTTGTGTTTCTGTCAACGATGTATTGTTATGATTCAGCAAAAATATCGCCAATATTTTAATTCAAGATCAGATCCTTCCGGTCATGATTATCAGTTTGACCCCCCGAATACTTCTGATTGTGAATTCACCTGTCCAGATGCACTACTTGGTGAGGTGTTATTGGCCCTTATTTCTTCGCGAATGCAGATGAAACGCTAAAAACTCAGGGTTTTTATAGAACAATGATCAAAAACTTTTCGCGTTCAATTTGTGGTTCCAATAAAATGGATCGACTGTGAAAACTGATGGGTAATCTATGAAACTCTAGCTTGAAATTTTTGGAAAAAGTTTGATTGAAAAAACTTCAGCTTTCACCAGGCTACTTCGCTCACCTAAAAAGAGCCAATGTCCCTATCGTTCAAAATAGTCGAGCAATCATCAAGCTGACTGCGGCGTTCGGGCCATGCAAATCTACGAAAAAACCGTCAAATCAAAGAGTCAAGATTAAGTCCAGCAACAGACAAATCCTGCAAATCAACGGACGAATGCGGTGAATAAATCTAAATCCCAAGCGAATCATTAAAAGATCAACGGATGAATCCAATACCAACGACGATTTCGTGAATCTTTACACAACTCCGTCATACAACGAATGAATCTAACAAAACAATGGAATATTCATCCAATTAAACAGATTAACCTAGTAAATCAACGTATAATTTTAGAAAATTAACCGAGAAATCTGAGTATTCAATGGCGAATTTAAGGACGATTTCCTTATCAAATCAACTGATAAATTCAGTATTTAGTAAGTTAACGAAAAGTCCTACAAATCTACGGATGAATCCAACAAATCAAAGAAGGATTCAGAAGAATCAATGGATAATCCAGTAAATGAATAGCGTAATCTGGGAAATGATAATGTAAACAATAAACATCAAATCAACTCGATTTAATTAACAGAAGAATCCTAAAAATCTTCGTATGATTTAAATTTGTAGCAAATCAATGGATAATATCGACCAATCGAGGGACGAACTCGGAAAATCTAAGGACGTGTCTGGCAAATAAATAAATGAATGCATCAGAATAATGCATTAATCTGTCAAAATCATAAGCAAAGCAAATCAACAGATTTTTTTTTTTCGGTGGAAATCTTCAAACGATACTTGGTAATATTCGGTACCAAGGAGTACCACTGGGATCAGAACCAATCTATGAAAGATCGACAGATGATTTTTCCTTCTTATTTTAAAATCATATTGGGCGAAGTTTACATCTTACATTTAAAATGGTTTCCATCATGGAGTTGGTATGACTTCGCAGCCGCTGATATGTGTGATACAGCGTGTTTTTTATTCACTTCTATGGCCATATCTATAATCTATAATCATTTACAGATTCTAAACAAAATTGAAATTCGTTATAAATTGTAATTAATTGATTGAAGGGGCTACATACACCATAGTTTGATCTGCTAAATATTTGTATAATAGGTTGCTGTCGCCTTAAACATGAACGGCTGAAACTGAAATTTAATTTACTTAGAACTGATGGTAATGATATCGAACCATTAATAATCCCAACAATAAAACAAAATTGTAAAAACTTTCTGTGGTTAGTCAAAGAAGGAAGGCTGATCAAAGCTAGTCTTTGAGAATAAGGGGGAAGTAGATTTTCCCTTGACCATGGAAGAGACCGAAGACAGAAACGCAGAAACCTTTTTTGGATCGCTTCAATTCTTGTAACATGTATTGAGTAATAAGGTGACCATACCACACAGCCGTATTCTAGAATTGGTCTAACAAACGAAATAAATAGAAGTTTAAGAACATAAGGGTCCTGAAAATCACGACCGAATCTTTTAATGAATCCAAGAACCCTATTGGCTTTTTTAATTATATAATTTAAATGATCATTAAATGCTAATTTGGGATCTAGAATAATACCTAAATCAGAAAACACAGAAACCTTACATAACGGACAAGAATCAAACGTATAGTTGTACAAAAACGGAAATTTTTTACGTGTAAAACTCATGGTTTTACATTTGTCAACATTTAAAACAAGTCGGTTTTTATTGCACCATTCCCTAAATATTGTTAAATCTTCTTGTAGTAATAAACAGTCAGAGGAGGATTTTATACTTTTGAAAAGCTTAATGTCATCAGCATAAACAAGGACAGACGAGTTTTTTAAGTTTGAAACCAAGTCATTAATAAATAAAACAAATAAAATAGGACCTAAGTGGCTGCCCTGAGGGACGCCAGAATTGACAACAAATTGACTTGAACTTTCATTACGAAACAAGACAGAATAACGACGGTTTTTTAAGTATGAAGAAATCCAATTTATAGAATTGTTGTTAAATCCTAGATGGTTTAATTTTAAAATTAGTGTATTGTGACATAACTTGTCAAAGGCTTTACTAAAGTCAGTAAATACACAATCAACTTGCCCGCGTTTTTCAAAAACATCTAGACAAAAGGAAACGAAGTTAAATAAATTAGTAACAGTGGATCTCTTTTTGACAAAGCCATGCTGGCTATCACAAATAATAGAACTACAATGAAAAGAAAGAACATTACTCACAATTGACTCAAACAGTTTAGGTATCACAGATAGTTTAGCAATGGGTCTATAGTTCATTGTTTCATTCTTAGGACCTTTTTTATGTATAGGAATAATAAATGAACTTTTCCAGATAATAGGAAAAATTGAACTTTTTAAGGATGAATTGAAGAGAATATGTAACGGATACGACAAATAAGAAGCACATTTTTTTAATATATAAGATGGAACACCATCGGGGCCTTGAATAAAGCACTCATCGAGATTTAATATTTGTTGAGCGACTGTATCTTCACTTATTTCAAAATTAATTGCGTTTAAATGAGTAAAACTGTCGAAAGAAGAAGAAAAAGAAGAGGAATGATTAAATTCTGATTCTTCAAATGCTTCTTTGAATTGGTCAGCAAACATGTTTGCAATAACCTTTGGATCATGACTAGTTGATGAATTATTTGACATCGAATTCGGATAGCCACACGTTTTCCTTTTATTATTAACGAAATTCCAGAAACTATCTGGATTAGATTTAATACCATGTTCTATTTTACAAATGTAATCGTCATATAGACTGTTAGAATAATCAGTGAAAAGTTGTTTTAGAATTAAGAAAGTTCTATAATCATCGTCAGTTCTAGTAATATTATAATTTACCCAAGCTTTGTTCCTTTTATTTTTTAAGTTTTTAATACGCATATCAAACCATGGTGGTGCATTTGAAGCAAAACGTGTTCTTTTTAAAGGAATAGTTTCGTAAAAGCAGTTAAAAAGAGTTCTATAAAAATTATTACACATATCATCAATATTGCAATTACAAAATAATTGATTCCAATTTACAGTTATTAACATATCAAAAAGATCAACAAAATTACATTTAGAAAAGTCAAATTCAAGTTTGTTGTTATTATTGTTATTGTAAGTAGAAGACATGTTTAAACCTAGTGAAATATCTAATGCAGGATGATGTCGATCTTCGTCAATTAATTTTACAGTAGCAGTTAAAACAGCAATTTCGTTGTTAATTGTATCGGCGAAAAACACTAAGTCAAGAATTTTTCCAAAACGATTTCTCAATCCATTGAATTGACTCAAACCACACGAAGACATACCATCTATAAATGTTAGTTCATTAAGGCTTGACGCATTTATCGGAACATGGAAGTTATCGTCATCAATTTTTGTCCAATTAAGGTTTGGTAGATTAAAGTCACCTACGATCAAAATTTCATCTTCGGGTTCCATAAGCACATAAATATTTTCTATGCAGTCATTTAACTTTTTATAAGCGTCATTGTTTAAACTTGGAGGTATATACGCGGAGATGATAAATAAATGACCAGATTCCAACTTGATTTTGATACATAGAGCTTCGACACCTGTGGATCGAAAGTCATCTATCAGGTAGCACGTAATTGAGGTCCTGATCGCAAAAAGAATTCCTCCACCGACAACATTAGAGTCTTCTTCATCATGTCGATCACGTCTGAAAATTTGATATGATGCATCAAAAAGCTCCGAGTCAAGAATAGAAAAGTTGAGCCAAGTTTCTGTTAGTATAATGACATCGTGAGGAAGGTTGTTTACATTTTTATAGACCATATTAGTCTTTGTCCGAAGTCCATTTACATTTTGGTAGTAGACTAATATTTGTTTGAGCTGCTCAGATGATGATTCCGCATTGTCCGATTTTGACGAAAAGGGTTCTGGGGTATTGCTTGACTATTTTGTTTATTAACAAATTCGTGTATTATTACACCAATTGGCCAGAACAAAGGCGAGTTAAGTACATTGAAAACTGAATCCGGAACACGTATTTTAAAAGACGAATATTTAGTGTAGTTTCTGTGAAGAATTTTCTCCACACCAAAGAACGATGATCCCACTTTTTCTTTAAGATAATTTTTGATATCAAGGGCATTTTTTGACGGTGATAGTTTAGAAAGAAACAACACTTTTTGCCCCTCTACTACTTTAAGCCCGGATATAATTGGCGATATAATTTCGTTGTTGTTGTTTGCAGAGTCCATTTGAAGTGGTAACGAAGAGGTTGATGACGATGATGATGATGATGATGATGATGATGATGATGATGATGATGATGATGATGATGATGATGATGATGATGATAATCTTACTAATATTATAAATGTGAATGTTACGATGTATGGATGTTTGTTACTCAATAACGCTTGAACAACTGAATGGATCTTGATAAAATTTAACACACAAAAAAGTTATAGTCTGGATTACCGTATAGGCTACTTTTTTTATTATCAGGGGAGGGGCATTGGGTGGTCGAAACACCCCAAAATTATTTATCTCTACTTCTATCTGCGTATTGCACTGAAATATAGTACATATATATAAGTAGTTGCATTGAAGTGCCATACTTTGGTGGTGCGGGCCCAGAGGAGGGGCATTGTTTGATTAATTTACCTAAGCAGTAACGATAAAAACACTCAAAAAAGTTAAAAAAAAAATAAAACAAAAATAAAATTCTCCGAATTAAAAACAAAAAAAATTTGACAAATATTTGTCTGTCTTTGAATTTAAACTATTTTAAGGTAAGTTAAACTTTATGTGCCTACAGGTTTAACTACATACATTGTTATAGGATAGTTACATATGTACATACGTATGTGATTTTCTCATTGTTTGTTAGTTTTTTCAAAACATCCTTCGCTTGGCTCCATTACCTTTAAGAAAAGGACTTGATTGGATTTATTGGTTTGCTGTTTTGTTTTAATCCAGGTATGTACATGCATAAGTTAAATAAAAATAATTCGTACGCTTTCAACTTCTCATGTTGAACAGGAGATCAGTTGTGACAGTTCTTGGCTTAGCTAAACGTTTTTATTATTTCAATGGTAAGTCGTAAGCTGTTCAACGATGACACACAGAAGTAAAATAAACAGCCAAAAACAACATTCCGTACTTCACACAAGATTTCCAATGCAAGAAAAACTGAGCGAATCTACAGAAACTTTTAGACACATAATTTATTTTGAAAAACTTCAGTTGAAAAAAAAAATTTGCTTGCGGGAGCTCCCTCACGGGTACGCTAGTATTATATAAAAGCGAAACCATTTTAAAGTTTGGGTTGAATGATCTCAGAAAATAGTCAACCGATTTATTTGAAATAAATTTTGTTATTTTTCATATTATTATAAGAGTGTTCTTGGCTATATTTTTTTTCATTTATTATTTGTCAAGCTTAAATATTATTAATTTTACATTTTTTGTCCATTTTTCATTACTTGACTTATACAACCACTTATATCTTAAATCCTATATAATAATCGACAAAGATTGCTTCATAAAGTCAAAATTGTTGCGCAAATTTTAAGCCCAAAATCACTTCTTAATTACACATACAACCTGAGAACTAAATAAAAACAAATTATAAAATTATAAACTTTTTGAATTTATTTCATCCAGCAATAAGATTTCATCAAAATCGCCAGGTCGCTGCTTTATTTCATGTCATTTTCCAAAATTTTAATTTTCTTTTCTTCCCATGCTCTTTCTCTCTCTCTCTCTCTTAATATCTGTTCCATTCAATAGGTACGTTTTTCCTCTTACCTACCTACCGTCATATTCAATTTTGCTGTATTGTATAGTTTATCTAAGTAACCTACACACAAACATTGTTTTTTGTTTCTCTAATTCTATCGTTACATCGCTGAGCTTTGTGGGCTCTTTTTTTTAAGTTACTTGAATACGCTGAATAGCATTTTGAGTGACAAAAATGGACATTCAATTAACTATAGTGCCATGCACATGAAATGCCGATTTATCTAAAGAAAAATTAGATCAGACCAAAAACATAAATGTTAAAAAAAGAGCCAAGTTCTTGTATACAAAAACCTTTGTGTAACAAGTCAGCCGTGAAAAGTACTGAGATCTAAAAGTACGCCAAGTTCTTACTTCATGAAGGCTTAATACCGAATATTTAAAGTAGAATAATATTGAAACAGCTACAATGTAATAGAGAAATTTTATTATTTAATGATTACTGACTAAAATTTGATGGGTTCACTTGTCAAGTTTTTAAAACCTTTCGAATTTGGACATAAAAAAAAACTTGTGTCTATGTATATTTACACACGCACAGATTCAAGTACCTAGGAGTATATTCAAGTACCTATATTGAAGTCGACCTTAGGGAAAATGTCTTCTCTCATGGTCAGCTTTATGTTGCTCTTTCCAGGGTAGGCTCAAAAAGCAACCAATATATACTTCTTCCTCGCAGTAATATAACTGCAAATATTGTATATCCTGAGGCTTTAAAACAAAAAAAAAAATATTTATAATATGCACAAACATGAACAAACTCTTTTTTTCAAGTGTATATACTACGAGTATATAATCTAAAATTAATATTATTGTAGAAAATATGCTCAATGTTTTCATATGCTAAAATTAATATTAAAAAAATATTCGTAGTTACAATTTGCGAAGCAACGTGAGCACGGGTCAGTTAGTTTATTTTAAGGTCACGATGTAGGTTACTATTTATTATGTACCAAGGGCCATTTATTATTCCTCGAAGGACTTTGTTTTTAAATTTTTGGATGGGTTCAGCATTGGATTTCTTTGAACAGCCCCTAGATACCATAATTCGAAAGGGGTTTCATTTAGTTCTGGATAGATAGGCCAGAGTTCTGTCCTAGTAACATTTTTCTGTACTTTAAGTTCAGTTCTTCTCTTTTGTTTTTGATGTGCTCCTTCCATTTTAGCTTTGCATTTTGTATTTTGCAGTTTTTCTGTAGCATTCGTATCGTCAGCAAAGGTGGTCATGAAAGCATTGATGTCCACTGGAATATCCCCATCATATAACAAATACAAATAATAGGTTTGGTCCTAGGACTCTCCCTTGGGGCACACCGGCTTCAATTTTATTTAGTTCTGAGTAGTTTTGGTCCTACCGTACTCTAAAGAGTAGGTTCGTAACGTGGGATTTCAGTTTTTCGTAGAACTGCCGCAAATGCCAAACCTTGTCAAAGGCTTGAGCAACATCTAAGAATAGAGCGGAACATACTTGTTTTTCTTCAATTGCTTTTTCTATAATATCCGCGATTCTATGCACTTGGTCTATCGTGGAATGTTTGTTTCTAAATCCAAACTAATGGTTCAGGATTAGTTTTCATTCTTCTATTATTTTGCTTAGTATTTTCAGGAGCGATTTCTCGAAAATTTGAGTCATGATTGGTATATGGTTTATATAGGTTTGATATAGGTTTGTAAGATGTTACTTCTGTTGGTGACTTACCTTACTTAGGTGTTAGGTGCTTAAGGCATCTATTTATTATAAATTGGAGTTTTTTTTAAGGACTATTGAAGGCATTCCTTATAAAACCTGAGCAGTTATTAGATCGTACCCTAGTGGTTTTTTGTTAGATAACTTATGTTGACATAAATGCTTTTTACTTCTTTTAGCGTGACAATGGGAATTTTACATTACAACTGTAAGTCATCTGTAGCAGTATTTGCTGAGAATGGCTTAAAGACATTGGCAAGATATTAAGCGAAGATGTCAAACTTCTGAGATGGCTGAGATGTTTGCGTCTGCAGTCTTTTTAAGCGCTTGGCTACTTTCCATAAGGAGTGTTCGGCAGAAGTATCCGTGAAACATTCTTGAATTTACTGATTCCTTTTTTTAGTTCATTGTTAAGATGTTTGAATATTGCCTTATCGCCTGTAAATCTCGTAGCTTGCCATCTTTTTCTAGCTCTTCTCTTTTCTAACATCAGCTCTTTTATTTCGACAGGATATTTACTTTTTGTTTCTCTGCATATTGAAATAATTTGAGTACTTTCTTCTGCAACCTGTTGCTCATCAGCAATAAATTAGTCAACTTCATAATCAAGTTATTCAAATGTTTCCCTAGGGGATATGAGGTTTATAAGACTTTGAAGCTTTATCTCTGAATTCGTTCCAGTTTGTTCTCTTATTCACAAGTTAAGGATAACTTTTCTCTTTCATGTGTACCAAAATCAGTGACAAAATTACTGAAGTATGATCTGACGATAAATTGAAATTACCTTCGACACTTATTTGATTTCGTTTTATTCTTTTAACTACGAAAAAGTCAATATACAGATGAGTCTAGAAAATCAACTGAGTAACTCGGCAAATCAATCAAGTAATACCGTAAACGGAGTTATCTAGTAAATCGATGTATAAACTGGTAAATGTGGAAAATTGATAAATTAATTACAGTAGATACATATCCTTAAAAAATATCATGAAAACAAAAAATATTGATACTATGTATTTCATGCATATACATACACTGGTGGATAGAAGTATTTCGAACCTTCACTATACTTCATCACTCCTTTCTTTTGTTTACATGAGAACATTTTTTGTGCTGGCTACATACTTTTGAAAAATGACAAAAGGGTTGCAAAACTAGATATGCAGGCCAAACAGATTAAAGATTTCAAACTTTTGATAGAACATTTTTCTAATTTGTCCCTCTTTTGTGACCAATTCTCTCCATGTAAATAATATCAAGTGAAACTCAAACATCACAAAGGACGTGACAAAAATATTTAATAAATCAACAAAGACAATCTCTCCACTTCAACCACCCACTCATCTATGTTCGGTGCTCTGGCTTTATCCACTTTAAAGTTACCGAATTAAATTAGGTATATGGCAGTGTACTCAATTCATTGATTTTTTTTTGAAACCCTAGTTCTTCAATGTAACTCTAACAACTATGGAACAAAAAAGCTTACTTTACTGTCAATAAAGCGAGAAGGCTTTGAATAAGCGGATAAAAGCAAGGTTCCATTTGACAAACAAACCCATAAAGGACACTCAGAGCCATATAGGTACGTGCATTCGTAGAGGGAAACAAAAATCAGTTTCCAAGTCAAATATTTTGCGTCAACTTTCTCTATGGGCCGTGAAAAACTCAACATTTCACAATCCACACACCTTGCAACACTGAAAATTTCGTCGTCATTGTATCAACACATGACAACGAACAAATTAAATTTTCATACCGCGTTCTATAGTGAGTGTGCAAAATGCTCTTGCATCGCGCTTCTAGTCTGTGTGGTATTGACTGGGTCCTTTGTTGGAACAGCCTTCGCCCCACCACTCCAATGCTGAACCAGACCAGTATAGTCGGTAAAATACTGATAGTTTTACAACGAATTCCAAGTTTTTGGCAGGCACAAGTTGAGTGACAATGACAATAAAAGGACGAAGATGACGCTTCCGTGAGTCTGGTTGCGTGACAGTAGCGAAAGGACTATTGTGCGAAATGTGTTGATGGGGCAAAGTTACTCCCGCGAAATCGATACATGCAGTATCAAATATTTACACCTTTCATGGTTCACTCCCTGTGTTCTCTTCTGTTATTTTTGCTCTGGGTGCAACCGTTTCTGAGTTATGTATAGGAAGTATGCAAGGCCGATAGACGATATGTGGTGCATACAATACCTGGAAGGCAATGACAGATTGATTCAGTGGGTACCTAGCTACTCAAGGTTGAGGGAAAATATATAAAAAATGGCTAGCTTGGTGTTTCCTTTTCAATGCGTCATATATTTCGAAATATTCTTTAAGATAATTTCTGATATTTTTTAACCGACTTGTTGCGACCATGTTTTTGGGATGACATTTGTCAAACCTGTGGTAGACTTGGTATCACCAACGCCTTATCAAGGGAACTATGAACGTTCGAATAATATATCCGGATCAAATAGCAGGAATTTCATAAGAGATGAGATAGACGAATACTTGGAACAAATGAGCGATACAATCAAACGAACAATGAACAGAATAATACCAAAATACAAAGAACGTGATACTACCGACATGTACCCTAACACAACTATTGAATCAATATTCAGACAAAAAAGTGGACTACTGACAAGATTGAAATGCTTGTACCGACGATTTACTAACACACATGATCTGGAGATAAGGATGCTGAAGTCGTCAATCAAAAACATCAACCAATTGATCAAGAAGAAGTATCGGTTATCCATTAATTTGTTTTGGGATTACAGAATTTGGGCCGTTAATTCTAGCGACATGAACATGTTTAGGACGAATGATCAAAATAATCTTCCGTGTCTTATGCTTCAGAGGACCACAGAAAACAGAAAACAGAGACGTACTTGTGAAAACAGGTATAGATCGGAGGACGCCATCTTTAAAGACCATCTCTTTATTTTGGAAGATCCGCAGAACAGAGTGGAGACAGTGGGGCTGCTTTTCAGCAATACAAGGTGAATGATAACATTCGCCCGAAGCATGATCTAGAACACAAAGCTCTACTTCACCATTTCTACCTACGAGATGAAATGACGCAATGACGATCACAGGATCGTGGCTTCAGCAGGTTCAATGATGATCATTTGGCAAACGCCATCATCGCCGAGCGAACGGGCCCAGTTCTTTGTTAGTTATGAATGTAGAGCTCCAGCTCATCTTCGACTCAATAAATAAAAAGAAGCCAGTAGGAGTCGATGGTATATCTATCCTCGGAGACAGTGGACATTTATACCACACTGTTTAACAGCGCATTGAATAACCCGGGTAGAAAATTATCTAGGAAACACTATCGAATAGCGTGGCCCTAGCTAGATTGGCCATTATATAGTAAATCCTATGCTGGGCCTAGACAGATGCAAGCCTGGCGGATCTTGACTAATTTATGCTTATCCTGGCTTTTTATTGAACCTGGCTAGAACTGCCTATTTATTGGCTTTTCCAGGAGTATCTTAGACTGGGCCTAGATATTTTTAACTTAATGTAGCCTAGATATGAAACTTTTTCTTGGCGATATCTTGGCTATAGATAGTATCGCCTCTTTATTGGCATTGTAACAAATAAACTACAAGGGACCTGGATAGTTATTACTTGGTGTAGCCTGGATAAAGAATTGTATCTGGGCGTTATATTGGCCTTAGCTAGTGTCGCCTCTTTATAGGCGTTCTCAGATTTTACTTATACTGGGGCAAGATAGTTTTTACTTGATGTATCCTAGATATGAAACTTTTCCTTGGCGATATATTGGCCGTAGATAGTATCGCCTCTTTATTGGCATTGTAACATATAAACTTCAAGGGACCTGGATAGTTTTTACTTGGTGTAGCCTGGATAATTAATTATATCTGGGCGTTATATTGGCCTTAGCTAAGTGTCGCCTCTTTATAGGCGTTCTCAGATTTTACTTATACTGGGGCTATATAGTTTTTACTTGATGTATCCTAGATGTGCCTATACATATGTCTCTATAAAAGGCTATCCATTATCCTTCTAAAAACATAACTATTTTGTTTTGGTCCTAAATCGGTATTTTTCAGATTCTTTAATACGTATTGTCTTCTTAAACAGTATAATTAAAAGAGAGTTATTTGAGTAGCACTTTGAGACACGATATTTTATATATCACAGTGGCGCAATAGGTAGCGCACAAGCACGGCAAGCGAGAGGACTTGGGTTCAGCGTTGCCGCGAAGGAAAAAGCAGAGAGGGCCATTTCGAAATTTTTTGAGGGCCATTTGACAAAAGTTGGGGCCAAATATTTTACTTACAAATCCTTCCTTAAAACATTAAACTACAATATTTATTTTTTTAATATGTATTTATTCTTTGTTATTTATTTAATGCATTACTTATTTAATGCATTTATTGAATCTATGTAGGAGGCAGCAGAAGCAGTTCTTGACTGTTTCGTCTGATTTGATTTCTTGGGAATTATCTTAAAATATATTTAAAAAAAATACAATTTATAATATATAGATCACAACAGTAATATTATTAAAATATTTATATTACTTTTCCTTATTTTAATTCAATATATGAATGAACAAAGAACGAACAAACAATAAACGGCAAAAAAAACAAATGCCTATACCATTTATTTATTTATTTTTATTTCATCAAGCAGATTTATAAAATCTATTATATAATCTTACAGACTACAGAATACAATTTTTTTTATTGAAAAATAGAAAAACAAAATGAACTTAACCCAAAAGAATAACTTAATAGACCACCAGATTACGAATTAGATATAAGCAATATGCGCTTCTTAAAAGATTCTCGACTCAACATGATTACATATACAGCTGGCTTTTCTAATGCATCGAGTTAAAGGTTCATTTATTATAATTTACCCGATGATGAGGTTGAGGGATATCATTGATCAGCAGCAAAAATAGAAGAGGGCCCAAGTGACTTCCTTGTGGTACTCCTGCTGGGACCTCATATTAGTATATGGTGGTTTACTCTATCGAACGCCTTAGCTTATCAGAGACAATTTTTTTTTAAATTTTTGGTACATTATATATATGCGCTAATGGAGCGATAATTAAAAACATCTTGCTTAGATCTCGATTTATGAATAGGAATAACGTACGAGATTTTCCAATCAATAACCCTTTTTAAGAGAACTATTAAACAAAAAAGTTAATGGTCCCGATAGAGCAGCTGACCAGTTTTTCAAAATGATCGGAGGAATACCATCGGGTCCTGGTTGTTTATCATCATTTAGTCCAATTAAGGTTAATTCAACATGTTTGTCACTTAAGTTTAAGTGACCGATTTTGATTGAATTTAAACATGAAATTGCAGAAAGGTTAGATGGAATACTTTGGGGATTATAAACGGAGTGAAAAAAGTCTACAAAAAGTTGCAAATTGTTGAAATGTTAGTAGATGTATTTCCAGAATATTGCATGCAATTGGGATACCATTTGAACATTTTGTATCATTTCTAAATGACTAAACCAAAATTACTGTTAAGTTTTAGACTAGATTCAGTTCGAATTAAGTAGTCCTTATATAAAAATTTGTTTAAAAAATAAAATTCTTCTTGCAAACGCAAATGTTTTATCAGAAGATCTTCTTTATTGGGAAATTTACGATATAATTTGTAAGATTTATTTTTTTGTTTTTTAAGTTACATAAACGCTTTGGTAGATGACGAAAGTAAATGACGTGAGAAAATAGTCAAATCATTAAAAGATATAAATGAACAAATTCAGCTCCGTTTTAAGTATAGTTATTTGTATGTTGTGGAAACACATTGTAGTGGCGATGAATCGCGATGGTTTATATTTAATTTTGTAAAGCTTTTTTAATTATTATTAAGCACGATATGATGTGATGTTTAATCTTCTAAAATTTAGATTTGGGGGCCATTTATAATTGGCCCGGGCAAAGGGCCAAAACGTAAAACAGGGGGCCAAATGGCCCGATCGGGCACTTTGTGGCAACGCTGCTTGGGTTCGAATCTCAGTGGAGGTAAATTAAAAAAAAAAGAAAAATTCTTTCATTCCAGCAAAAAATCACTTAAAGAGTCGAATATAGGGAGGCAAAGAAAAAATGAAAATAATCAACAATAATAAAAAAAAAAAAAAATTTTTTTTTGTTTCTAATAATTTTTTAAGAATTGCCGTAACTCTTGTGCTACTTGTGAAGACCCATCTAGGGCCCATATAGGAACATCTAGCAAGGCCCATTGTATACAGAGCATTAACAAATTAGCGAGGGACAAGCTAGATACTGCTCGGTAGGGCCATGATTGAAACTAAGAAAAACTAGCTGGGGCCTTGGCATTATCGAGTCGAAAATTCTACCCGGGAATGCACATTATCCAGAGCGATGGAAGACAACTGTGGTACATCAACTCCCGCAAAAGGAAAAGGATAATTCCAATCCAGTGAATCTCCGATCGATAAGTGTTCTTCCAAGTAGTTTTAAGGTGTTCGGAAAAGATAATATCATACCGTATAATCAGTTCAGTTTTAAGGCGGGGCATGACACCACGCGGCATGAAGCGTCTAAACTCATTTCTAATATGCAATGGAACAAAACTAAAAGACAGTGCACTTGTGTTTGTCTGGTTGGTTCGGAGAAGGCTTTTGACAACTTGACTCGGCATAAGTAAACCACTATTATATATCCCTTATGACATTCCCTCAGTGGTAGAAAGTTTGTTGTCAAAAGTGGCAATGTAAGGAGCTATCAGCTCACCGGTTTTATTTAGTATTTACACCAGTGATCAGATAGGTAATCTAACTCAGGCACTCGCGTATGCCAACGATCTAATAGCGTACAGAGCAGCTCCAAAAGTCGAGGTCATCAGAATTCTTTTGCAACATGACTTCGACAATATTCAGCGATATTGCTGGACTAAAAGTTGAAATCAACTTTCTTAAAATTATCTATTTATGACTCCTTTGGATGGAGCCTCAAGGGTACGAGAAAGAAATGGCACAAGCTGGTGATCGTAGGGCCACATGGACAGCCACTGGCAAGCAAAAGTGTAGTAAAGGACCTTGGCATTTGATTGGATCAGTATTTTGACAGATATAATACATAAGTGCTACTCTGACCAGGGCTATGGAAGCCTTTGCCCTGAAAAAAACGGTTGTTTTACAGCAGCCGGCTTGATAGCAGGGTGAAGATAATTTGCTGCTTGGCTCTCAGCTGCCCGATGCTTGCTTATGGGTGCAAGGTGTGGTTCAACGTTGCCCCATATCAAATGGAAAAGATTCGGGTGTTTGAGAGGCAGTGTTGTCTTGGATTACAGAGAAAACCAGAGTCGGAAACCAAAGATGTTCTATGTAATGGAGCAAACATAAACAGAATTGATAATTTTGCTGATTCGAAGTCCCATTGAAAGAGCAATGTCCTCGACCAATAGCCTAATTTTTGGAGCTTACTAATTCAGGATAAGTCGATTCAGCTAATCTACCACGTCGGCCGTAGAACTTTGGATAGGCGGCTCCTTTATAGTCGAGACGTCTTTGCACGACCTTGTCCTAGAGCAGAGCGCCTTGGGTTTAGTAGGGCTGTGCCCGAATCGGGACCGGAGTGACGGTGAGATAGCAGATCCATGGTTGATAGAAAAAGTTGACTTAGTATGTCCGACGAACATAGATTTAAATGTAGAATTAATAAGGTAAGGACAGTCATGGTTGCGTAAAAAATAAAATGCACGACTTGCTCTTATGTAAAAGACTAAGAATTTCAAAAATTAATTTATTAGAGAAAAACTATAATTTGTTGTAGTGGTTCCTAAATATAAATTTTTAAAACATAAAAAAAATGTTGGTACGCCAATTTAAAGTTTTTATTATTGTTCGAATAAAAATTAAATTAACAAAAAAATATTGAGCTGGGGCCAAATTACCGCATCAGTTATCGAGTAATACGTGACTGAATTATTACTCCAATTTGACATTTTCATTCGATCACGGATGGGACTCACTCACTCGTCACTGAAGCGGTAATTCGGCCTATGTTTTTGATATATCGAATTTTCGAAACAAAAATAGATATTTTTTTTAAAAAATTCAAAAAATATTTTTTTTTAAGTTTTGAAATGTTAATCCGTTATGCTGATAATGAGAAATTCGAAATTCGAAAAAATCGTTCTATGGTAGGTACAGTCAGTAATATCTTGATTTCAATTTCGTTTGTATTAAATTATAGATTGTAAAAATCAATCGAAGCCGTTTTTGAGAAGAATACGTTTTCGAAAACTATTTTTTAACATTTTTATGGAGGGTACCGTTATTTTTAGGTAAAATGAAATTTTTTTCTCACATCCTGTAGATTATATTGACAAAATTTTATTTGTCAAGTTTTAAAAAAATCTAGCATAAGGCTTTCAAAATATTGAGCTGTAAAAAAAAAAATTTTAAACTTTTCTTAAAAGGCCACAAATTTTTTTTTAAGATTTGAATACATAATTCTATTCAAATTTTTGGGGAGCCTTAGCATAAAAAAATGATCAAAATTGTTTGTACCGTTTTTGAGAAAATCAAAAACAAAGAAAATGGTTCCAGGAAGGGAAATGGTACCCAATAACCATTTTTAAGTATTTTTTTCCAACCATTATCTAGTTTTATCTAAATGAAATTTGTTTGTATCTTTTTTTTTAAATCTGTGGAAAAGTTTTTGAGAAAAAAAAAATATTTATAAAATTTCGAAAAAATCGTATGACAGGTAACGTTATTTTTGGTCTAAAAAAAAAAAATTAAAAATACTATCTACCAAGTTTAAAGAAAAAGGCTGTAGTTGAAAAGACAGACAGACATTCGTACATCAGAGTAACGCAAGATCGACCGAGAACATCACCGCAGTCCTGAAACCCGAACCAGAACCCATGGCCTTTCGAAGACTTCAAATTGGCGAGTTTTGCGATGGGAATTGGACCATTACCCGCACAAGATTCAACTTACCCATGGTGCTCAAAATTCAAGATCATAGACAACGCCGCCGCCGATTGTTCGCGACTGGGCTTCGCAGCGTTTGGAAGAGGAACCCCAATTTCACCAAAATACCATCTATAGCGCATTTTTTAATGAAGCAAAATTGCTGTATATGGGACGACACCAACCTCACCAAAAATTTACAGTTTGGTGTGGATTTTGGGACGCCGCCGTCGTTGTTCCGTACTTTTTAGAAAACGACGCTACGTCCCACCATGAAAGATTTGAGGGTATATGCGGAAGAGTCATTGAAAATTGGACCACTCGGATCTGTGTCACCGTAAGAAGCCGAGCCGAGATTTTAGATAATACCTCACACATAGCTTTCATTTCAACATCTACTCCCCTTTATTGAAAAACCCTTTAGGCTTTAGGTAACACTAATTCTAATTCTATGTACATAAACTTAAGATTGTATTTGGTTTTGACAAGCAATCAAGCAAACAAACTGATCACAGAACCAATTGCTCAAGAAAATTTGTGTCCAATAGGAGTCAGGTTCAAGTTTTTTTCAAGGGTGTACTGCCTCTTGCGAGGAATTCACAAATTCTCCAAGAGTATCTCTTGTCATGGAAAGTGCTGCTCATTAGCTGTTAGGAATCAGCAGAAAACTGTAGGTCCCCTCCGTTCCCTGGTAACACGCACACAGGAATGGTTGAGAGTTGTAAGTCACTAGGTCCTGGTTCACTCCGAGATGTTGCACCACCAAATTTGTTTTTTTATTTATTTAAAACAAGATTAAGCTTTTATATTCCACATAAATACCACGTATTTTCCTAACTTATATCTTAAAGACTAACCAATTGAATTTTTTTAAATCGGCAACAAATCTTGGTGTAGTATTCAACACGACACTCTATTTAAATGATCACAAGCAAACATGTAAAATTGACTGTAGAAGCTTACGTTAACTATGGCCAAGTCAAAAAATTACAGCCCTTTAAGCGAATATAATTCTTGCAAAAAGACTGTTTCTACCTATAACGCTATTTAGTTGCGAAATATTTCAATGCCTTGCAACAGGCAGTACATCTTAAAAAAAAAAAAACTTATTTTTGTAGTGGCTGAGAATCGAAACCAAGACCTTGACAGCATACACATTTTTTAATAATAAGTACTTAGCCTTTCAACTTTTTAATAATATTTATTTTTATTTACAAATCCGATTCTACTTTTTACAATTGAATGTTTCCCCATCCTGTACATATAAGTCTCTTGGCCACTGAATCTTCCGATCCAACTATAAGAGGTGACGAGTTTCCTGGCAAAGGCGATTTAAGAACTTCACATTCAAATCCACGAATATTCTGTTGATTTTGATCAAGATCCCTGTGTTGGTAGATTTTCTTTCCAAGGATGTTTTGCCTGGATTGCCTCTGCTGTCTAATTTGAACACATTTATCAACGTGTTCTTGTATATCTCGAACACTGAAGTGGTGAATTGCTTCGATTCCATGAAATCCAAAAATTATCCAATCTTCGTCGTGACTTTGGTCATTTGATGGAATAGTGTAAATTGGCTGAGGTTTTTCTTGAATATAGTCCATTGAATGGGGTCTTGAGTTTGAAGGTGTATTTCCATAGCTGGAGATCCATGTTCCATTGGGAGTGTTTCTTTTTGGAAGATATGAAGTTTGTGTCCAATTATTGTTTGCGTGTTGGCTTTCAAAGTTTGGTGTTAGGTGTTTTCTGGGCTCCGACGATTCTTCAGAATAAAAATGTGGACTTGGGACTGTATCCAATATCATCCAACCGTTTTGCTGATGTTGCTGTTGGTAAGAAACTTCACTGGGATGTCTCCAGTTTGGGGACCTCATAGCTTGCTGATTAAAAATTGGTGTAGTACGAGTATTTGGGATATTGATTTGATTGTAAAAATGTTCCATATTTTTGACCTTTTATGTTTATGTACTTTAAATATTTTTGGTAAATAATAAATTCACTTTAAGAAATTGATTTACAAAATTATGTTTGGTAAGTCTGTTTCGTATGTTTGGATGTAGCTGACTGACTTTCTCAATATTTGTCAAGCCTTTTTATTCAAATTTCAATTATCCAGGTATAAATATCCCCCTAGTTCTTAATTATGTACTTAAACATAAAAAGGAGATTAAGTAGTTCTATGAATTTACTAATTATAATTAGCTAAGCCGACCATACAAATAAATACTTACCTGAGCCACACAGAGACAACTGATTAAGGATTAAGAGGACAAAAAAGTTTTTAATTTCTTTGGTAAATCTCTTAAAGTAAAATCATCCGTTTTTTTAAATTAATAATAAAATAAAACAGTTTAATTTTTGAAACTTATCAGGGGCTATAGAGCATGCGCATGCGGTAAGAAGAATCGGTAGGAGTCTAACTCTATCTAACATGTTTTTCTCCAAAAGCGCTTCCAATACTTTTTTATCGTTTCGTCCAGTAAACCTTTTTTCTCGCATTATCAAGTTTTAAGGTTAAACTAGGCGAACATATTTTACTTTTGGCAGTGTCATCAGTATTTTAAAAATTCTTTTGAAATTTTCGATTCTTCCAAAATGAATCCAAAACTTTTTGAATGGGATTAACTTTATTTAATTATTTTAATATTTCTAGTTATATAGAACTTAAACCTTGTTTTATATTGTTTTTATCTTGCTAAAATATTTGTCTTGTACAAAAATATTTGTTGTCATAATAAACCATTCAAATTAAAAGCTATGGAACATTATATTTTTTTTAAATATTTTTTTCGCACACTATAAGAATTATGACTACCCTTAAATTTTTTGGTACACTGACCTTAGGAAAGTTGGAGAGGATTTGAAGAGAGATAGCGATGCACATTGGTTTTTATTGGGCTGAGTAAAGCATTCCACATTTTCATGTAGTGCGTCTATAGAAACAATATCCGAATTTAACAGTACGTCCGAAGCTGGGCTCAAGGGTTAACTGATAGGCATTCCCTGAAGCGTCAGTTTTCGGTTGAATTTTATATTTGAACCAATATCCTAACGAATACAACACCAAATTTTCGATTAGTAATCGAATCGCAAATCTATGAGCTCCCCAAACTAGAGACACCTCAGTATGAGGTTTCTTACCACTACCAAAGTCAGGAAAATAATTAGATTATTTTGGATACAGCCCCTAGCCAATATTTTAATTATTCTGAAGAATCGATGGAAGCTAGAGTACACCCTGCGCTAAACTTTGATATCTAGCACTCGAACAATAATTAGACAGAAACATCAGATCTTCAAAAACCGAAAACTTGTAATGGAAGATCTATATCTATGTGAATGCACCTACGAACATGGATTCCAGTGGCTCAATTTTCAATGACGCTTCCACATATATCGGGCTGAATTTGAGTGATGGCCCGTGTTTTGTCTACTTTAAAGTCCTCGGGCTATTGCGGTTTATTTGAATAGACCTGTGACTTCAGCAATCCCTACATGAAAAATCCTAGCGGGTTCAAACCACATAGCTTTAGTGGCCAATTCAAGTTACCTCTGCCATACTCTCAAATCGTTCATGCGTTCAAACAGTTAGTTTTGAAGGAAAAAACAAGGAAGGAAAAAAAATCGATCCTGTGTAAAAAGTAAAAGGTTCAAATTATAAAAATTGCCCTTTCTTATCAAGTTCAAGAGTCAATATTTAAAAAAGGCGAAATACATTTTGACTGTTTCTCATTGGGGAAAAAGAAACCAAAATTTTAAGACTATATTTATTACTCTGACACTCGAATTGAATTAACTTTTATATTATTAAAGATATTTTTTTTTGTTTTTCGGTAGTGATCAAATACATTGCATTTACTGGCTTCAAAATTATCTATACATTCAATATATTCAATTAAAAACAAACATCCTCAATTTTACATACCACTAGCAATAGAATCCATGTTTAAGTATTTTAGAAACCGACAAAAAAAAAAAAAAACAAAAACAAACCAAAACAACCTCACATCACAGAAGAAACTTGCTACTGTACTAGTCTATTTCAAGATTGCACTTTAAAAGTATCATCTGATTAAACCGTTATAATCTGCATCGAATGATCAATGAGGTTTGAAGCTCACACTATTTGTAAACAACTTTGCATTAAAAAAATAAAATGCACGACTGGATCGCACGAACTTGCTCTTATGTAAAAGTACTTTGGAATTTAAGATACATTTTATAAATATAAAACATGGATTTAATGAGATAATAATGTTCAAATGCATAAAATTGCCGTCTGGTTTCCGGAAAAGTATGAATTTATGCAAATAAACTTTAAAAAATCGTTTTATTATTAAATAAAATTTTTATATAAGAAATTTCTCTAAAATTTTTCAAGAAAAAAATGTCGGATGCGAATTTTAAGTATTTAATAATATTGGTTTTAGGAAATAATTTCAAAAAATAATCGTTTATAGGTTTTGAAGATATTGATTTAAATTTTTATTTTTTTTTTTAACCCAATAAATATTTTTTCGAATATTTTTTTATACAATATTATTTTAAACTTAAGGGGAATCCTACTAAAAATTTTGGGTCAAAATCCTTAGAGCCGTTAATGAGAAAGTCGAAAATCAAAAAAAAGGGTCTATGGCTGGTACCCCTAATAACATTTTGCCCCAAAATTTTTTTGACCAAAATGTAGTCCATGTCTATAATATCACACTTAATTTTTTTTATCAAAATCGTTAGAGCCGTTTTCGAGATAAATAAGATTTTGCATTACGGGTGTATGGGGGGTACCCTTAGTTTTGGAGCTAAAAAAAAAATTTCAATTTCTCCTCTAGGGAATCACCGAAGACTCTTAACTACCGAGATTGAAAGAAATAGGTCCAGTGGTTTTGGCTGTAGTGAGAGGTACAGACATACAGACACACTGAAACATGTTTTTTGGGTACTAAATTTTCCTTAAAATTTTTATAAAAAAAATTGATATGCAAATTGTTAGTATTTAATAAAATACATTTTATAACGTAATTTAAAAATTTAATCGTGTATCGGTTTTCAAAATATTGAATTTTCAAAAAAAAATAAGTATTATTTTTTTAAAAATCCAAAAACTATTTTTTCGAAAAAATTTTTAGTTTATATTTTTTCAAATGCAAAGCAGCTCCTGCATAAAAATTTTGGTTAAAATCGTTAGATCCGTTGGTGACAAATTCGAAAATCAAAAAAACCGTTCTATGACAGGTACCCCTAATAACATTTCCCCCCAAATTTTTTTTTCACTAAAATATAGTCCATGTCAATAATATCACACTTAATTTTTTTTATTAAAATCGTTAGAGCCGTTTTCGAGATAAATAAGATTTTGCATTACGGGTGTATGGGGGGTACCCTTAGTTTTGGAGCTAAAAAAAAAATTTCAATTTCTCCTCTAGGGAATCACCGAAGACTCTTAACTACCGAGATTGAAAGAAATAGGTCCAGTGGTTTTGGCTGTAGTGAGAGGTACAGACATACAGACACACTGAAACATGTTTTTTGTGTACTAAATTTTCTTTAAAATTTTTATAAAAAAAATTGATATGCAAATTGTTAGTATTTAATAAAATACATTTTATAACGTAATTTAAAAATTTAATCGTGTATCGGTTTTCAAAATATTGAATTTTCAAAAAAAAATATGTATTATTTTTTTAAAAATCCAAAAACTATTTTTTCGAAAAAATTTTTAGTTTATATTTTTTCAAATGCAAAGCAGCTCCTGCATAAAAATTTTGGTTAAAATCGTTAGAGCCGTTGGTGAGAAATTCGAAAATCAAAAAAACCGTTCTATGACAGGTACCCCTAATAACATTTCCCCCCAAATTTTTTTTTCACCAAAATATAGTCCATGTCCATAATATCACACCTAATTTTTTTTATCAAAATCGTTAGAGCCGTTTTCGAGATAAATAAGATTTTGCATTACGGGTGTATGGGGGGTACCCTTAGTTTTGGAGCTAAAAAAAAAAATTCAATTTCTCCTCTAGGGAATTACCGAAGACCCTTAACTACCGAGTTTGAAGAAAATACCTCCGGTAGTTTAGGCTGTAGTTCGAGGTACAGACATACAGACATACAGACATACAGACATACAGACAGACAGACGGAATTGTCGGACCCACTTTTTTCGTCTTCGCTATCATCGTAATGTCAACTTTGATCAAAATCTCGAGTTCGATTTTTTTTCCAAATGCAGAACTTGCCCTATAGTACCTATATCGCAAGTAAAAACAACAAATCGGATATTTTTTTTATAGTTTTGGAGATGTTTTTGGGAAAATTTACCTGTGTGCGCTGGAACCATATGTCGTCTAGATCTATATGATTTAATTTGGGCCATAATAAATTGGTTATCACTGTTCTGTAGCGTTCGCCATGGACAGTGACCCCCTCCTTTCACTAAAGCCGGTTTCGGAAAAGTACGGATCAATGACGCCTAGAGCACAAAATTGCAGCTATTTCCATATAAATTCCAATTTGGGCAAGAATTAAAGCCAGTAGATCATCAAGAACGTGTTGTTTACCCAGTTCGTTTACAAGAAATGGCAAGGCAGCAAAATGATTTTATTCATCATCTTATAATGAGTGATGAAGCTCATTCCCACTTAAGGTAAATGGATTCATTATTATTAATCAAAATTGCAGTATATGGGGTACTGAGAACTCAAGGTTGATCGTTCCGCGGGAATTGCATTCACTTAAGTGCACTTTCT
Organism: Philhelius festivus; assembly: GCA_963931855.1. Taxonomy (NCBI): domain Eukaryota; kingdom Metazoa; phylum Arthropoda; class Insecta; order Diptera; family Syrphidae; genus Philhelius; species Philhelius festivus. The sequence continues at coordinate 212,662,798 of OZ007555.1, read as the reverse complement.
GGTGTGGTGTAACTTCAGAAAAAAATATTGGGCCATTCTTCTTTGAAGACATTAAGACAATGGGTCCTTATTCGGAGTTCCCTCCCCACCAAAATGCACTTTTTTTTTAATGAATCGATAAAAAAAAGTGTGCTGTTGATAAAAAAATTTAAATTATGGAGGAGAAACACTTTTTATGGTAAAAAAGTGAAGTATAAAAAAATGAATATAGGCCATAGGGTAAATTCAAAGTTTCTTTAAATCCAGATTCTGTAAATGCAAAAGAAACCTTGGATACACCCAACCTCGCACCTACCCCAAATCCTATAGTGTGCCCAAGCAGGGGTGTTGCAGGGGGGCGGCAAATTTTTCTAGAACAAAATTTGGGATGCCAATTTTAAGTGCTTAGTAATATAGATTTTAGGAAATAATTTCAAAAAATAATCGTTCACACGTTTTCAAGATATTTATTTTTCAAAAAATAAATTGGATTTTTTTTTTTCAAAAAACAAAAAAAATATTTTTTCTAATATTTGTATATACAATATTATTTTAAGCTTAAAGGAGTTCCTGGTGAAAATTTTTGGTTAAAATCGTTAGAGCCGTTAATGAGAAAGTAGAAAATCAAAAAAACTGTTCTATGACAGGTACCACTAATAAAATTTTGCCCCAAATTTTGTTTTCACAAAAATGTAGTCCATGTCCATAATATTACATTTATAATTTATTTTTTACAAAATGTTTAGAGCCGTTGTAAAGATAAATAAGATTTTGCATTAAGGGTGTATAAGGAGTGCCGTTAGTTTTGGAGCTGAAAAAAAATTTCAATTTTCTCCCTAGGGAATCACCGAAGACCCTTATGTACGGAGTTTGAAGAACATGGGTCCAGTGGCTTAGACTGTAGATCGAGGTACAGACATACAGACAGACAGACGGAATTGTCGGACATACTTTATTCGTCTTCGCTATCATCTTAATGTCAACTTTGATCAAAATCTCAAGTTCGATGTTTTTTCCAAATGCAGAACTTGCCCTATAGTACCTATATTGCAAGTAAAAATGTATCTCAATAAGTTAGTTCAAGTATAATTGTTCCAGGAAAAAATATTGTAACAAAAATATACGCACAAAGAAAAATTTGAACTTAGCTTTACTAAAGGTTAGCACTGAGTGGAACTTAAATTTAAAATCTAATTAAAATTTCCAACTTCAAATGACAAAAGTCGATTTTCTGCATTTTACTTCAAACTCCACAGCAGCACGTATATTGGTCATAACGCCATGAAATTTTTATTTTACTTTTAACGCAGGAAACCCTTTAATATTCTTCTTTGACTCGGTAACATCATCATGCGGGAGTCTAAATTATACACGATATTAATTGAGCAGTTTTGATTTTGATGAACCGAAGTGAATCCTCAGAAGTACCATACCAGAGTTGATGAAGACAAATATCGTTCAAAGCATCTATTTTTAAAAAGCACCATACCGTTTTCTTTACATGTGCCAAAATGATTAATGCTACCTAAAGGAGTTCAGCTTACTCCACTAACTTATGTATCGGCTCAGTAAGCTAACATTTGTAGATATCTCAAAATAAATTTCTTGAATCATCCTCCTTCTCCCACCATCATTCTCAAATTCTGAAAATCCTTTAAATTGAAGAGTAAATATCGAGTAGATTATATTAGGCACATGTCTAACGGAAAATTGAAACCTAAGTTTAACTTTTAAGTGTGCAAGCACAGATCTGTTTGAAGCACTGGAATCGAAAAAAGGAGTAAAAGTGAGCAAACCTAGTGCCAAGATTACTATATTTCAAAGGATATCATGCCGAAACCACGCGAAAACAGTCCTCCCCTTCGTTGCGCGCCATTGTGTTCGCGATAGTCGGGATGGTAGATGTTAGGATGGATTATGTATTGCCTCTTTCTTGTTTTCGGAAATAAATTAATGTTTCAAACATTTTTCTGCAACTAAGGAAAACTAAAACCGGAGAGCGATAAATTCGCGTCTTCGTCAAAATGTTAAGAAATTTAAAATACTGCAGTAGGAACATTGGTTGAGTGTATGAGTGCTTGAAATATGATGGCTTATATACTCGTACATGTGGGTGATTGCGATTCTACAAACAATGGAATAAAATGTAACAAATTTCGGTACGACATTTTTGGAAGCCAAAAGACGTAAAAGTTGTTCTAGTTGATCATTAGAACGTCTCTTTGCATTGTTGAAAGCGGCCAGTCAAAAAAATAAAAAATGACGATTTTTTGAAAAAGGATGTTCAGGGACTGAGTTTTTTTTTTTAAGGGGACTGAATAAATCTTTATTTTGTTTTGTATTATCTCTTGGGTACACATTGAAATATATAAAAAATAAATTTAATTATAATTAGTCTTCATAAACATATGTACATATTTATGATTAACACATATAACTTATAGCATTTTATTAAAAGAATATAATTAAATATTTTTTTCTACTTAGAATCAATTTAAAAAAAATTATATTCTTTTAAAAAATTATAAAAATATTTCGCAATGAAGTTCGAAGTTCAACATAACTTAGGTTTTTAATAGTTTTTGCGCCAACAAAAATATAAAGGTTTTACTTAAAAAAAAAAACAAAAAAATATATCGTCGGTATCCTGCAAAAACGTCTCAAGTCCACTTTTTTGTGAAATAGAGTTAATAATGCAAAAATGTCCCAAAAGTCATAATCCATGTCGTGAAAAAAAATCCCATCTCTATTTAAAGTATTTATGTAGTTATTGTATCAAAACCATCCATTCTATGTCCAAAACATCCAAATGCGTAGAGCAAGAAAGACCCAAGTGGACTTGGGTCCTTTTTGCACAACTCTTTTATTTCCTTTTTTTCATTTTCTCTGCAAAAAAAGCCCAAGTACTGAAATTCAAATAAAATACACTCATGGTACTTCAAATTTTCTCTCCAAAAATCCCAATTTCTGAAATTCAAATAAAAAACAATTTCATGTCCTACTTGAATTTTTTTATTAGGGGATTTCCCAAATACTTTTGCTTTGAATTTACGTTAAGAAAAATGATCATTATTGAAAGTTGTTCATGTGAATAGGTTGAGCTTTTTTACTTTACTTTAAGAAAAATGAATTTCTCAAGCCGAAGTGCTGTTCTTCTACAGCTTGAGTTAAAAAAAGGTTATTATTTTCTTTCAGAATAGCAGAACGTTTTTTAACTTAATGATTAATTACTTTCAGAACATTCCAATAAAAATTGTGATATTATAAATTTTAACAAACCCAGTACTTCATGAGCTTCAAAAACAAAATCTACGGTATCAAATGGTACTTCCTGACTTTTGAAAATCATTTCATGATGTATGTAAGGCTTAAATTCGATTTTGAATTTTATGTTTAGATATTCAAGAACCCATTCCTGGATGTAGTAAAGAAAACAGTGAAAAAGAATGGGATGAATCAAGCCTTGATCAAGATTTTTCAGGCGACGATGATGACCTTGATTATATTCCTGACAACAACAACGAATCAAGCGATAATGATGGTGAAGGAGATGTCGTGGTTTTGGAGGCGCCTCAAGAATCTACTGCAGAAACACCAATCACTGAAAAGAAAAATAGAAGGTGGAGAAATCGTGTCCAGAACTATGGAAACGAAATTTAAAGCATGCTGATTTAATACGAGGTAAGAATCCCAAGCAATCAAAGTGTGAAAAATGTCGTTTTAAATGCAAGGACAAATTTACGGAAGAACAGCGACTAAAAATGTGCAAAGACTTTTGGAAGTTGCCATATCAACGCCAAAAAGATTTCATTTTAAAGGCGGTCGTCGATTCGCAGATACAAAGGCCCCGAGTAAGATCTTCAATTAAAAAAGTTAACCGTAGTGTAGCTAGATCGTACTTTTTGAAAATGAAAACTCCAATGTACGGGTTTGTCGCGACTTTTTTTGTGGGACCCTAAGTATTTCGAGTAGCACAATTAAAACGGCGTTTAAATATAAAGGGCCAACCGGAGTTTTTTGTAAAGAAGACGAAAGGGGCAGATCAAAACCCGCAAATAAAATATCGGATGAAAATTTAACACGCATTAAGGACCACATCGAAAGCTTTCCAACTGAGAGTCTCACTACTGCCGCAAAAGTTCTAATCGGATGTATTTAGATGCAAATCTGAGTATATCAAAAATGTATGCCTTATTCTTAGAAAAATACAAGAGTGACACGTCAACAAAGATACCTTCATCGACTACCTACAGGAAAGTTTTCGGTGAGTGCTACAATTTGTCGTTCTTTCGTCCAAAGAAAGATCAATGCCAAGCATGTGAAAAAGGCAAAGATAGCCAAAATGCTGATTACATTGCCCATTTAAAGAGAAAAAAAGAATGTTCAGAAGCAAAATCCTTGGACAAAGAAAGGGCCATCAAGGAGCCTAATTTCATGGCATGCACATTCGACTTGCAATCGGTGTTGCAAATTCCTTCAAGCGATGTAAGTCCAATGTATTACAGCCGAAAACTATGTGCATATAACTTAACTATTTACAATGCCGCTCCACCTAACGATGCTTTTTGCTATTTTTGGGCAGAAACTGATGGCAAAAGAGGAAGCAATGAAATTGGTTCGTGCTTGTATAAGTATTTGCATCAACTATCACCAAAAATAAAAGAAGTGTCTTTTTTTTCTGATACGTGCAGTGGCCAAAATAGAAATAAAAATATTTCAATATTATTTCTCTATTTGGTTCAAACTTTAAATTTAGATATAATTGAACACAAATTTCTAGAAAGTGGACACAGCTACATGGAAGTTGATAGCATGCACAGCGCAATCGAGAGGCAAAAAAAGAATTTTCCAGTCTATACGATCCAGGACTGGCTGACTATATTCAGACTCGCACGTTCCAAAAGACTTAAGAGCAAAGGAAATCCGTATAATATAACCCAAATGCGATACACTGACTTTCTGGACTTGTCACAACTGTCGGATATTATAAAAAACAAAAATTTGGACGAAAATGGAGACAAGGTTAACTGGTTAAAAGTAAAATCTTTTAGGTACCAAAAGATAAAACCTGGTGTGATGGAATACAAATATGACCACACTGAAACTTATAAAGAGATACGTGTTTTTGGTAAAGGTCGTCCAATTAATTTTAAAGATGTTACCATCAAAAGAGTCTATAACAGCAGCCTTCCTATAAGTGTGGAAAAGAAAAAATATTTACTTAGTCTTTGCAAGTCAGGAGCCATACCGGAAGAGTTTCACCAATGGTACAAAAACTTAAAAACAAGCAAAATCACCAGAAATAATGCCCCAGAGCCCGATATAAATGAGGATTCGGAATCAGACCAAGATTAATCATCATCATCATCGGCTCGACAACCGGGTTCCGGTCCTGGCCTCTTTCAGCAAGTCTCTCCACCTATCCCGGTCTCTAGCCGACGCCATCCAGTTGCGCACCCCAAGGCTTCGGGCGTCCTGGTCTACGCCATCTCTCCAGCGCAAGCATGGTCTACCACGCTGTCGTCTACCATAGAATGTACCACAAAGAACTTTCCGAGCAGGTTCCTCTTCGCTCATGCGAGCTAGGTGCCCTGCCCACCGGAGTCTACCGAGCTTAATTTTTGTCACGATATCTGCTTCTAGGTAGATTGCGTACAATTCATGATTGTACCGTCTCCGGAATCGTCCTTCCTCACATATGGGGCCAACAATTCTCCTTAAGACTTTTCTCTCGAACGCAGCTAAGAGGTCGGAGTGCCTTTTGCTAAGCACCCAAGTCTCGGATCCATATGTGAGTACTGGCAGGACCATGGTCCTGTACAGCAGCAGTTTTGAAGTTATGGTGAGATTTCTGGATTTGAAAAGCTTTGACAGACTATAGTAGGCTCTGTTGGATTTGAGAAGCCGCCCGCGTATTTCTTCTTCTATATTGTTATCGGCTGCTACTATTGACCCAAGGTATTTAAAGGATTGCACCACTTCAAATTCGTGCTCCGCAACCTTGATTGTTTGACCAACTGTTCCTCTCGCATTCGACGCCACCACCAGACCAAGATTAATACATAAAAAAAAAAACAAAAAAAATGTTCATAAAAAACCCATGTCCCTTTAAACCTTTTTTTTAATGCAAAAAAGACCTATGTCCAAGATTCATTTAATTTTTGTATAAAAAAAAGTTGAATAAATTGAATTGAGTTAAATTTTTTGGTTTCATCTTATTTATAAATACTTTTACTATCAGATTTTAATTACAATTTTCAAATCGAAACTGCTTAGTGATTTTTCCAGCCGCCATAAACTTTAAATCTTCAATAACTCAGAAACACAAAAATGTGACTTGAGATGTTTTTGCAGGATACCGACGATATATAATATTAGTTTTATTAAGCCTATACTATACTGCTAACAAATACATATGCCTACATACAAACTTGTTTTGTAAAACCTCACCAGAGGACTGATAAACTAAACGGACTTCTCACTCACTCACGACTTCTTGCACAAATGTCTTTTTCACAATACTAACATAAGAAATAGAATCGAGTTGCATCACGATTTTATTGTAAGGAGACTTGGTACTTCAAATTGCCAGTATTGGAAACTCGATCGATATCCTAGTTTTTGATTTTTTCGACCGTTTCAATATTCCAGGGGACTGATATGAAATGCGGACAAAGTTTAATTAAGTTTTTTTGTAATAAAATCAATTACTAAAAAATATTTATCTAATTCGTAGCAAAGATGTATTATTTGGCGTAACTTCGGTAGAATTCATCTTAGTATGAGACCTGAAATAAGAGAACGGTTATAATTTTTTTTTGCGAAAACACACTGGAGACAAGTCAGGGGACTGAGAATCAGACACTTTGAAGAATTTTTTGAGCAAAATAAAATAAGGTCAACCTAATAATATTGTTATAAGCCAGGGGCCAAATTACCGCATCAGTTATCGAGTAATACGTGACTGAATTATGTGAGTTTGGCATTACCGCTTACGTTATCGAGCAATAAATTACTCCAATTTGACATTTTCATTCGATCACTGATGGGACTCACTCACTCGTCACTGAAGCGGTAATTCGGCCCCAGGTAGATATCACACATCTTTCCTATCTTTCTTTCTCTTCCTTAACTTCACGCCCGCGCTTTGTTCAAACATTTAAAGGGTAATCCTAATAATAATCCCTTGAGCGCGTGTAGATTATAAAAAAAAAAAAATTCAGATTGAATAATTGAACTTATTTTAAAATATTTCTGGGCCGCCGAAAATTCCAACATTTGTAGAATCACCCATGTAGGTATCCTTTTTGTTGCGCAATTTTTTTTTAAATATTTCATCTGGTGATAATTTGGTGACTAAATTTGTTTACATTATTAGTCTTCATTCATAGGATGGTTCAGCTGATGTACTGGTAGCAGTGATTTGTAATGACGAGCGTCAATGGTCAACCTCAAGTTGTAATTTGCTCAAATGCAGTGCATTATTGAAGTACAATAATTGTGCAATTGTCACGAAGAAACTTTGTCTCTAGAAAATTTGAATTTTTAAGAGAGAAAACGGAAAGTAGGGGGAGGGAAAAATATCTAGATTTGAAATCATGTGTATCGAGAGAAATTTAAAAACGAAATTTCTTTCGATTTATTCCCCATGTAAATTGTTAAAGAAATTTTTGTATAAAATGACAAAAAATCTCCTACAATTTGTTTCCGGACTAAGAAATCTACGTAAGTCTCCGACAACTTTTTGTTTCGGTAAGGCACAACACGAAGAAATCGAACTTGAAATTTTGATCAAAGTTGACATTACGATGATAGCGAAGACGAATAAAGTGGGTCCGACACTTCCGTCTGTCTGTCTGTATGTCTGTACCTCGATCTGGAGCCTAAGCCACTGGACCTATTTTCTTCGGTACTTAAGGGTCTTCGGTGATTCCCTAGAGGGGAAATTGAAATTTTTGTTTAGCTCTAAAACTAACGGTACCCCCATGCACCCGTAATGCATAATCTAATTTATCTCGAAAACGGCTCTAATGATTTTGATAAAAAAAAAAATTAGGTGTAATACTATGGACATGCACTATATTTTTGTAAACAAAAATTTTGGGGCAAAATGTTATTAATGGTACCTGTCATAGAACAGTTTTTTTGATTTTCGACTTTCTCATCAACGGCTCAAACGATTTTAACCAAAAATTTTCAGCAATAGCCCTCTTAAGTTTAAAAATATTCAAAAAATATTTTTTGGGTTTCTTGAAAAAAAAATCTGAAATCTTTTTTTAAAAAATCAATGGCGCAAAATTTTAAACAGTTCTCGTTTAAGGAATAAAACCGGCTCTACTTAACGCAGTCGTTTAGCTTGGAGACTTGGTCTAACTTTTGCATAATTTTAAACACTTTAGACAACTCTTCTAACTGATGTGGGTTTTACAACAGAACCTAAGCGAATTTGCGTTGAACAACCCTTAATTTGACAGATACATAACTCACACAACTACAAAAACACAAAAAAAGTAACGGGTGATTTTTTTGAGGTTAGGATTTTCATGCATTAGTATTTGACAGATCACGCGGGATTTCAGACATGGTGTCAAAGAGAAAGATGCTCAGTATGCTTTGACATTTCATCATGAATAGACTTACTAACGAGCAACGCTTGCAAATCATTGAATTTTATTACCAAAATCAGTGTTCGGTTCGAAATGTGTTTCGCGCTTTACGTCCGATTTATGGTCTACATAATCGACCAAGTGAGCAAACAATTAATGCGATTGTGACCAAGTTTCGCACTCAGTTTACTTTATTGGACATTAAACCAACCACACGAATGCGTACAGTGCGTACAGAAGAGAATATTGCGTCTGTTTCTGAGAGTGTTGCTGAAGACCGTGAAATGTCGATTCGTCGCCGTTCGCAGCAATTGGGTTTGTGTTATTCGACCACATGGAAGATTTTACGCAAAGATCTTGGTGTAAAACCGTATAAAATACAGCTCGTGCAAGAACTGAAGCCGAACGATCTGCCACAACGTCGAATTTTCAGTGAATGGGCCCTAGAAAAGTTGGCAGAAAATCCGCTTTTTTATCGACAAATTTTGTTCAGCGATGAGGCTCATTTCTGGTTGAATGGCTACGTAAATAAGCAAAATTGCCGCATTTGGAGTGAAGAGCAACCAGAAGCCGTTCAAGAACTGCCCATGCATCCCGAAAAATGCACTGTTTGGTGTGGTTTGTACGCTGGTGGAATCATTGGACCGTATTTTTTCAAAGATGCTGTTGGACGCAACGTTACGGTGAATGGCGATCGCTATCGTTCAATGATAACAAACTTTTTGTTGCCAAAAATGGAAGAACTGAACTTGGTTGACATGTGGTTTCAACAAGATGGTGCTACATGCCACACAGCTCGCGATTCTATGGCCATTTTGAGGGAAAACTTCGGAGAACAATTCATCTCAAGGAATGGACCGGTAAGTTGGCCACCAAGATCATGCGATTTGACGCCTTTAGACTATTTTTTGTGGGGCTACGTCAAGTCTAAAGTCTACACAAATAAGCCAGCAACTATTCCAGCTTTGGAAGACAACATTTCCGAAGAAATTCGGGCTATTCCGGCCGAAATGCTCGAAAAAGTTACCCAAAATTGGACTTTCCGAATGGACCACCTAAGACGCAGCCGCGGTCAACATTTAAATGAAATTATCTTCAAAAAGTAAATGTCATGGACCAATCTAACGTTTCAAATAAAGAATCGATGAGATTTTGCAAATTTTATGCGTTTTTTTTTTTAAAAGTTCTCAAGCTCTTAAAAAATCACCCGTTAAAAAGAACAGACAACTTTAAACCAAATAATTTTTCGGCGAAAAAAGTACATTTTATATACTACCTCTGTACAAATTAGATGGAAATAAAGTATAAATCGCAAATTCACAGCATAAAAACTCAATTTGTTGTTGCAAGGTGCAGATTCATTGAGCTATACTCGTCTCGGCCGCACAGTGCGGGAATTCGCGAATTTAGCGGAATTTAATTCGAAAAATGACTAGTCTCGATTGATGCCAAAACCTTCTTAAAGCTAAAAGATTGTAGAAAGTGATAACAAAAGCACTGTTGGGTGGGGATCATGTAAACAAAAAAAAAATGCATTGAAGTTGCAGTTGACGATTTTTATTCTGTATATTTGCTGGAAGAGATTACTTTGCTCTTAATTTTGTTTCATGCGTTTGGTGTGTGTTTTAATAAAAGTTTTATTTTTTTTATATTTCCTAAATATCAAGGTATAAGAATGTAAGTAATTTTTTATTTCACAGGGTGTTTCACATTTTTGTTTTGGTGGTTGAAGTTAAAAAAATGTGTTTTTTTTCGATGTTTGTACCTTTATTAGAGCAAAACTTTAGTTATTCCGCGTTATTGCGCCTCGAAACAATATTCACTGCAAAGCTTGATTTATTATCTATCAAGAATCACTAAAATTTGACACCCCAATTATGTTGTGATATATTTTTTTTCAATGTTTCTTAATGACTATCCAGCAAAAAAATGATGGCATACCGGCAAAATCGAATAACTTTTTGGGATTTGGTTAGAAGAAGAATGTTATAAACTAAAAAAACTTTTTTTATTTTACGGGGTGTTCCAAAAAAAATAATTTTGTGAATTTGATAGTTACAACAAAAATACAGGGTGTTCAAATTCAAAGTTAACAGTAAGAACAAAAAGAACTAAGTTATTTAAAAAATTAAAAACGGAAACTATCAATTAATAAAAAAAAACTATTATATCGGATAAAGGGTATTCCAATAATAGTAACAAAAATAAATTAATTTAAAAATAAAAAAACGAATTTTTTATTTGAAGAGCAAAAGTGCTTTTTATGCGTATTTTACATAAAATTTGATTTCATAGGCTGCTTATTACATCAGATCCATATCTAGCAAGCATAAGGTGTATTCCTAAAAGAAAACGAAGTAACTTAGAGCCGGAGGTTCTTGAAATTTTGGATATTGCAAACTAATCTAAAATGTAAATAAAATGTGTTATAGATATGTACATATGTTGAATTGTTGAATGTAGTAAAGGTAAAATTGTTCACAATAAAAACAAAACATATAAAAAACAATTAAATAAAATTGTTTTAAACTTGCTTTTTATTTTACAAGAATAACAGAATTAATAAATAAAAATTGTCTATTCCAGTGAAAATGTATTTTTTCGACAGGAAGTTTTCGGTTCTTTTAATTTTTGGTATCCTTGATGATGTATGCCAGAAAAATTTCGTGATACAACACTTACCAATATAAAAATAAACATTGATTGTCTAGAAATAAAACTAATTTAAGACTTCCTTTGAAATAGAATTTCTTGTACGTTTTAATACCCTTTTTAAGAATGGAGTTTCTTTAGTTCATAAACAACGGCATTGACATATCGGTTTGCAAAAAAAAAACTAGTAAATTCTGATAATAATTAATTTTTCTCTTTATTTTATTCATATTTGTAATAAAATTAAACAATACATCATTCCTCAAAAGATTTTTTTGTAAATTATGATTTTCAAAAAAAAAGTACTTTTTGGTGTAAACAACCTGTCACTTCAAAGCTCATTTTACAAAAACTTAAATAAAATATGACCAAAATGTGAGTTACATTTGATTGTATAGACATTTTCAATGAACTAAACAGAAAAAAAACTACAAAAAAAATTTAAAGTGCAAGCGTTATTAATTTTGTTCCGCTAAATTCGCGAATTCCCACACTGTTGGCCGGCGGCGGCGGCGGCACGCGTGCATACATAAGATATGTATGTACCTACCTACATACATTTGTAGTTACAGATTTGTTCATCGTAGAGCACTTTCGTACGATTATTTGGAATTTATAATATTCAGTTATTCAGTCTATTTACAAAAAACATGTTTAAAAAATCGAATAAAACATCAGTAAACATTTTTTCTTCGATTTTCTTTGGTATGAAATGACCATTGTCAATATGGATAAAGTATACTTTTAAAAGAACTCTTTAACGTTAAAGTATAGTTTATGTCCTTTAAAATTAACAAAAAGTCGGTTCTCGTTTTATCGTCAATATTTAGAGTCGACTCCCATTCTTAAATTGATTTAGAGTAGGTTTTAAAAATTTTGCGCCAATCTTTAAAACGTGTGAACGATTATTTTTTGTAACTTTTTACTAAAATCTATACTACTAAATACTTAAAATTGGCATCCCAAATTTTGTTCTCGAAAAATTTCAAAGAAATTTGTTATAAGTATAAAAAATACTTTGATAAAACGATTTTTAAACTTTATTTGCGTAAATTGATACTTTTCCGGAAATCAGGCAATTCCATGCATTTGAACTTTTTTAACTCATTAAATCCATGTTTTATGTTTATAAAATGTATTTTAAATTTCAAAGTATGTACTTTTACATATGTAAGAGCAAGTTCGTGCGATCCAGTCGTGCATTTTATTGTATATGGCGATATTGTAAGTCGAGGGCAGCAACAATCCCTAAGCTGCTGCTCAAGCTGGAAGAAAATATCTACCGTAAAATTTCTGCCATTGAATTGGCAAATTTAAGAGTCTGACTGCAAAAGCGTTTTGTGAGACATGAACTGGCCTTATATGATATTGTTTTTAAAACATGAAATCCGCTTTGTTAAACTCCAATTTCTATAAAAAAAGAGAGCTTTTTTTAGTCTCGTTATTTTCTTATATCGTCTCTCTGTTTATTCTTAATTTTGATTGAAATAGCCAAAGTAACGAAAAAACAATTCGATTTAATTTTTCCAGTGTTCCCATACTTATTCTTTCGCGATCTAAGTCAAGTAATGAAATATTGCAACCGGAAGTTAAAGAACAAATGCATTGGTGGTCCTGCAATGAAATCCTGTGTTGGACACATAACTAAAGGCACAGAGTATTATCATCTCACACAAGGACCATTAAGTGAGGACTGCCAGGAAAGGATAGTTATGTCGCTGCGCTACTACCCACACAGGAAACGAGTTACGTAAACAATTTTCATTCGTTAGAACTAGAAGTTATAAAATGCCACACCGCCCTTAGGGATAGAGATACAATGATGTTGATCGGGAACCCTGGTGTGCATCCGTCGTGTTCTCGTTGTGCGTCGCGTCGCATCGGTCAGCCTCCTTGTCCGCTTGCAATGTTGTCTCTTTATTGTACTTGTAAGCGTATGCGGAAATAAGTCCGGTCCAGGGATTTGTTCCTTTGAGTGTTGTGAAAATTAAATTATACTCGGTTCAATTGACAAAGGACATTGGCTCTTCTGACCCGGAATGCACTTTTGATAAATGGCGTACTGCGGAATTGGTGAGGCTACTTGCAGCTATACGCATATGTACGAGTACAGTGCTGATCCTTAGTGTTGTTATTCCTGTTGATACCCGACGACCAAAATCCTTGTTATCGAACTCATTTTGCATTTGAATTTGTTATTCCTAGGCCAACCGACTCTGTGAGGGACGAAAAATTCCAGGAAATTGTATTTTGGAACTGGGTTGTCTGGCATATATCATTATAGCAACATTCTTGGCAACCATTGTTCGGTTTGTAGGTAATTGTAATTATTCAATTGAATTATATAAGCAAATTGGTATGGGCAATCGGAATGGAGTTATCATATTTGGATTGCAGAATGCAGCGAATGGAAATGACGCCAACAAGGACGAGACCACATCCACAGCAGCTATTATGGACTTGATGCCATGACTTTCGAAGCGATTGAGTTGGCTTCATAAATTTTTTCGAATGAAAAGTGCTTTGATATAAGTTTGTGGTTTTTGAATTCTTAAATGATGGCGGAGATTCTGGACAATAATGTGAAATCGAAAAGGGTAACAATAGATTGGATGGCTTTTAATTTAAACAAAATATTTGATTGATTCCATAAATGAATTCCAACTTTGAAGGTCTGTTCATCATTTTTGGAAATAAGTTTTTTTGATAATAAGCAAAAAGATGACCCAGTTAAAGCATGGAACTTTGTTAGAGTGTGATCGTTTATTGTGGGGACTTAGGAGGGTACAAGAGCATCTAACTGAAGAGTTCAATGTGGAACTTTGGCTCAACGATTTTTGAAGTTGAAGTCACATGAACTTTCAGTTGAATATATTCTCAATATGAATAAAAATCAGGTCTTATTATACTTCTCTTTTAACTTGCGATATATGTAGGTCCAATGTGAAAAGACATGACTTTACGATGATAGGGAAGACAAACGAAGTGGGTCTCGGAACTATGCCTGTTTGTTAGACTATACAGTTTAAACGACTCAATCGCTTTTCCTTAGACGACCCTGGTAGATAGGATTTTATAATTTTTTCCCTCATAGGTAATAACTCCGCATGATAGGTAGAAATGGCGACTACTGGAAATCCAGCCCTGTGGCCTAATTAACGCTGAAGGGTGCCATTTTGATACCATAACTCGTATGAATCTGTGGATAGACTTGATATGGGAAATTGTGGACATTCTCAAGAAGTCATCCATTTTGGATTTATTTCAAAAATATAGATCTAGTAGGTCTGGATGTCTCTTATTGTGTGTTTGCTTTTGCAGAATTATCCGGAACTTTGATCAGTTACTCAACCAGATCATCAAACTCATCCGACACCATCTATGTACACAGGCATCATTCCAGCAAGTCCTTGATTTTCATTTCCGAAAGTTCATCAAAGTCGTCAAAAATTGCCCTTACTAATGATTGTGTTCTAAATTTGGTTAGAGCGGAGACTGTTTCCTTTTCTAGCTGGTCCCCACTTCTATGACAGGACGTGTTGTGAAGAATGCCTAGGTTCACTGTAAGCTCTCCTACTGGCCATTGTCTGCTATACCGCTATATACTATCCTGACTATGTCTTGCGTGGGTCTGCATATCTGATCAAGTGTTTGTGATTTATTTTAGGTGGGCCAAATCCTTCTAGTTATACGAGTATGCATTTCGTCAGACTAATTATGAATTACGAAGGCTGATCCCTGCCTGTCCAGGTCGTTCATTTCCATCAATGCCACAATGACCAGGAACCCGGATAATAGTGATATTTTGGTTGATATTTAGACTAGTAACTTCATTTCGGCATTGATGGACCAATTTAAAGGATTATGAACAAGAATTGACGGCTTTAACAGCCGCTTAATACCTTTTTCGATTTTCCTAAGAACTGTTCTAAAGAATACAGAACGAATTTGATGGTCTTCCCGAAGAACTGTGATGGAATTTCTGTACTACATACACAGTAATCAGAACCCATTTAAGGGGATTTGAAAGACACCCTAAGGTTAAGTTATGCTCAGTTTTTTGGAAAAAAGTATTCTCCGAGGCATCTTTTCTAGTTCTGGCTAGGCTGATACATTCACAAAGGAAGTGAGATATGCCCCCTTCAACCTTTTCCTTCTGACACCCGCTGAACAAGTTAGATGTACTGGATACCCATTTTGCTAATTTGGGTTCCCATTGAGTTGTGACCCGTAAGGATTTCAACCAAGAGGGGCAATTTAGGTTCGCTTAGCTTCAGGAGATACTCTGTATTTGAAATATCTGGGCAAAGATTCCTCGAAACCCCATTCGTATCAATTGTCGACCATCTATCATTTGAGGTCTTGAGGAAACTTTTGGTGAATTCTGTACTATATGACACCTTTATTTCAAACAAGTACGGTTCAATTTCCTGAGTCGATAGATTCAACTGATGGTGCCATAGTTAGGCTCAACCACGCCGAAATTTTGCAGGAGCAACCAAATAAAAAGAGGAAAATGAAGGTATAATATTATCTCTGTGAAAATTCACCAAATACTTAAACTTGTTTTCCTGATCCAAGTGCCCATCCCTATCTCTTACTTTGTTTTAAAGATCAAAAATAGATAAGATCATTTTCAAATAACACAAATAATTTTCTATCTGATTCAAAATTCTACATAAATACCTTTTTTCCACTTCATTGTCCATATCCCCGTTTTTCCGAAATAAATGTTGTTTCAAGTCCTGATGATAATGTTCCTCAAATTGTCTGCTGCATTATCGCCAAAAGTTATTTACTTAAAAGAAATTTCATAGCTTTCATTCCTACCTAGAAGCTAAAACTTTAAACCGCAATATAGTCTTTTGGGGAATTTGAATGAAAATAAAATTCTCCGACTCAATGTACCATTTTTACTTGCGATATAGGTACTATAGGGCAAGTTCTGCATTTGGAAAAAAAAAACGAACTCGAGATTTTGATCAAAGTTGACATTACGATGATAGCGAAGACGAAAAAAGTGGGTCCGACAATTCCGTCTGTCTGTCTGTATGTCTGTATGTCTGTATGTCTGTACCTCGAACTACAGCCTAAACTACCGGAGGTATTTTCTTCAAACTTGCTACTTAAGGGTCTTCGGTGATTCCCTAGAGGAGAAATTGAAATTTTTTTTTTAGCTTCAAAACTAAGGGTACCCCCCGTACACCCGTAATACAAAATATTATTTATCTCGAAAACGGCTCTAACGATTTTGATAAAAAAAATTAAGTGTGATATTATGGACGTGGACTATATTTTGGCGAAAAAAAAATTTGGGGGGAAATGTTATTAGGGGTACCTGTCATAGAACGGTTTTTTTGATTTTCGAATTTCTCACCAACGGCTCTAACGATTTTAACCAAAATTTTTATGCAGGAGCTGCTTTGCATTTGTAAAAATATAAACAAAAATTTTTTTCGAAAAAATAGTTTTTGGATTTTTAAAAAAATAATACAATTTTTTTTTTGAAAATTCAATATCTTGAAAACCGATACACGATTAAATTTTTAAATTATGTTTTAAAATGTATTTTATTAAATACTAACAATTTGCATATCAATTTTTTTTATAAAAATTTTAAGGAAAATTTAGTACACAAAAAACATGTTTCAGTGTGTCTGTATGTCTGTACCTCTCACTACAGCCTAAACCACTGGACCTATTTCTGTCAATCTCGGTAGTTAAGAGTCTTCGGTGATTCCCTAGAGGAAAAATTGAAATTTTTTTTTTAGCTCCAAAACTAAGGGTACCCCCCATACACCCGTAATGCAAAATCTTATTTATCTCGAAAACGGCTCTAACGATTTTGATAAAAAAAATTAAGTGTGATATTATAGATATGGACTATATTATGGTAAAAAAAAAGTTTGGGGGGAAATGTTATTAGGGGTACCTGTCATAGAACGGTTTTTTTGATTTTCGAATTTCTCACCAACGGCTCTAACGATTTCAACCAAAATTTTTATGCAGGAGCTGCTTTGCATTTGAAAAAATATAAACAAAAAATTTTTTCGAAAAAATAGTTTTTGGATTTTTTAAAAAATAATACAATTTTTTTTTTGAAAATTCAATATCTTGAAAACCGATACACGATTAAATTTTTAAATTATGTTTTAAAATGTATTTTATTAAATACTAACAATTTGCATATCAATTTTTTATATAAAAATTTTAAGGAAAATTTAGTACACAAAAAACATGTTTCAGTGTGTCTGTATGTCTGTACCTCTCACTACAGCCTAAACCACTGGACCTATTTCTTTCAATCTCGGTAGTTAAGGGTCTTCGGTGATTCCCTAGAGGAGAAATTGAAATTTTTTTTTTAGCTCCAAAACTAAGGGTACCCCCCGTACACCCGTAATGCAAAATCTTATTTATCTCGAAAACGGCTCTAACGATTTTGATAAAAAAAATTAGGTGTGATATTATGGACATGGACTACATTTTGGCCAACAAAAATTTTGGGGCAAAATGTTATTAGGGGTACCTGCCATAGGCCCGTTTTTTTGATTTTCGACTTTCTCATTAACGGCTCTAAGGATTTTAACCCAAAATTTTTAGCAGGAGTCCCCTTAAGTTTAAAATAATATTGTATATAAAAATATTTGAAAAAATATTTATTGGGTTTTAAAAAAAAAAATAAATTTTAAATCAATACATATCTTCAAAACCTATGAACGATTATTTTTTGAAATTATTTCCTAAAACCAATATTAGTAAATACTTTAAATTCGCATCCCACATTTTTTTCTTGAAAAATTTTAGAGAAATTTCTTATATAAAAAATGTATTTAATAATAAAACGGTTTTTTAAAGTTTGTTTGCATAAATTCATACTTTTCTAGAAATAAGATGGCAATTATATGCATTTGAACATTATTATCTCATTAAATCCATGTTTTATATTTATAAAATGTATCTTAAATTCGAAAGTACTTTTACATAAGAGCAAGTTCGTGCGATCCAGTCGTGCATTTTATTTCATTTAATTTAGAAAGTATCTATGAGGTGAGAAACGTGAACAACGATATACTATTCAGTTAATTAATTTTTTCAATGAAGTCAGTAAAAAAAAAAAATAGAAGCATAAAAGTCGATACCAAGGCTATAGCCACTGAAGTAGTTACCTGAAGACGACATAAACGTAAAGGGGATGGACCATTAAATTATTTGTACATGCAAATGCGAAATAAATATCTATAATAATATAAATGTATAAAAGCCACTGCAATAGCCTGAAGCCCCGGGAGTGATAAAAAATGCTACTTTCATCCATTTAATTGAAAAACGATGCTACTCTTGTTATAGTTATTGTTTGTAAATTAACTCAGTGCCCAACTAGGGGCATTGCAATATTTTATAGTATTATATATAGGTATATGAAGATAGGTCTGTATACCTGTGCTTCGACCTACAGTCTAAATTGCTGAAGATTTAAATTAGATAAATAAATTAAATTAAATTTAAATTAGATAAATAAGATTTACTTAGATTTAAATATTTCAATAGTTACCTACTTAAGATCATTGACGGGTCAAGAAGAAGTCAATAAAGAAATGTCTAAAGATAACATATCAGAAGTGGGATAAGGAATAAGAGTTTCACTGCAATTTACTTATATGTAATATTTCCACTTCAGAAGAAAAAACTAGGCAAATAAAAGAGCACACACTTAATGTGACAATACCATATTGAAATAGAGTATTGCCAGAATGGATGGCCAAGCCCTAGAATAGATTTAGACCCAGATGTAGTTCCTTCCCGCCGAGTTTCCACCTTGGAGCGTTGGGAGGCTTTCGTTTGGAGCTTCAGCTGATCGATTAAACCAGCTGATCGATTAAATCGAAACGCAACGAGCGAATCTGCTAGGCTAAGAAAAATTCTTTCCAAGGATTCAATCCCACTAGGATCTCTTACAACACCCACTGGGTGCTGGACCGAATCCTGCAATGAGACTCTTGAGCACCTGATAAATACTCACTTCCCGGGTTGCGGGTCAAATGACAGCAACGCGGAAACAGAGTCCTACACGGAACACATTGTACCATCGGGCAATTCATTTATTTTCTCCGTATAAATCCCCTGGCCTTGATGGCATCTTCCCAATGATGCTACAGAAAAACGAAATCCAAATAATACCGCTCCTGAAAAATATATTCCTTAACAGTTTAAAATGGAGATACGTTCCTTTATAATGGCGCGAAGTCAATGTGGTTTTCATTTCAAAAGCTGGCAAGCCCAGTCACATGGGAGCGAAAGATTTCAGGCCAATCAGTCTGACATCGTTTATTCTAAAAAAGTTTGAAAGACTGAAAGACCTACATATTCGCAGCACTCTGAAACTAGTGGATTCATCCCCAGCTCAGCACGCCTACGCAAAGGGGAAGAGTGTAGAAACGGAAATTTCACAGCGTCGTTAGCACGATTAAGAAGACACCGAGCGACAAAGAATATACCCTTGCTGCGTTTCTTGATATTGAAGGAGCTTTCAATAATGTGAACAATAAAGCAGTAAAGGAAGTAGACAATAAAATTGATAATTCCATAAAAGATTGTGTTATGTGTATGTTAAAGAACAGCAAATTAACTCGGAACTGGCAGGGATACAGATGAGAGTATCCACATCCAGCGGCACCCCACAGGGGGGAGTTCTCTCATCACTCCTTTGGGTGCTGGTTATGAACACAATCCTCCGTGATCTGAAACATTGTAGAGTAAAGGTATGTAGTAGCCTAGACGACAGGTATTTTCTTATCCACTATCAGCGAACAGATCGAATACGCCCTTTCTAAGATTAGTAGATAGACTAGTAAGTGTGGCCTGATGGTTAACCCGTCAAAAACAGAATCAGTCCTTTTTACAAACAAAAGGAAATTACTAAACTTCAGAATACCTTCAATTGAAGGCACCCCGCTGAACATTTCAGACCATGCAAAGTATCTTGGTGTGATTCCAGATAGGAAATTAAACTGGAGTCTTAACACTAAGGAAAGAGCTAAAAAAGCAATGATTGCATTCTACTCCTGCAACAGAATCTTTGGGAAATCCTGGGGACCTAGCCCAAAAATTATCAGGTAGATGTATTTGGCGATATACAGACCAATACTAACTTATGGTAATTTGGTCTGGTGGAATGTAATTGAAAAAAGCACGAACCTCAAAACTCTGAAAAAAGTACAGAGAGTTGTGTGCATTGGTGTTACGGGGACCATGAGATCCACTCCAACTGCAGGGTTAGAGACGATACTCAACCTGAAACCCCTAGATATTTTCGTACAAGAATCCGCAGCATATATTGCCTTAATGCTTAGCCAGACTAATACCTGGAAGAACAGCACATACATATATGACATGCTCAAATTCAAATTCAAATTTTATAAAAAAATACTTTAATTTTAGTCAGTAGACTAGCCACGGCAAACAGAAAATGTCGAATGCCATGCATCGATAATGCAATCGCCAATTCGGACCGGGAGGAATCGAAACAGATATCAGTGTTCGAAATTCGAAAACGTTAAGGTAAATACAGAATGCACTGATATCTTTTTCCATCTCTCCCGAGTTCCATTGATAGATATTTCTACTCGAACACTGCCTTTCCAAGCAGAGAAGAATGGCTGAACAACCAAGAACCAACCCTACACCAATGAATCAGCAATAGCAATCTATCTATACTGATGGCTCCAAAATGGAACAACTCACTTAGGCTCGCAGATTATAGTAGTGTCTTCCAAGCGGAGTTCCTGGCAGTGACAACAGCTGCTAAACATGTATCAATGATGGCGATACCACAGGCTGATATGACTTTTTACATTGATAGCCAAGCGGCAATAAAAGGATATCTGCCACTGTGATAAAATCAATACAATGACCCTTCAGACATAACAAAAGTTTTAGTCAAAAGCCAGAATATTTAAAAACTCGGTAGGTGAATTTGCATTGGTGGAGCTAGCAGAATTTATGCTTTTGTTATGCTCTTTACCGCATAGCAGCGCAGCGGCTGAAAGGAAATTTTCGCTAGTCAACTTAATAAAAACTGATACTAGAAACAGCCTCAACACCCTTCAAAATATTATTTTAGCCAAAGAGCTAAAAGACCTAAAAGAGGATTGTTGGTCTCCCTCGGATTCACCAGGTGTTATAGAATTTTATAATAAATTTAAATTCACAAATGGTGAATTCATAATGAAGTAATGTCATTATTTTCTTATATGTATATATGAATTTTCGAAAAAATATGTGATCTCTTTTTATTTTATCTGCATATAATGCTAGCTACACACGAGGCAACCGTTGCAGCAACACGGTCATGTTGAAGCAACGGTTGCTTCGTGTGTAGCTGTGTTGCCGATTAATTTTGAGTTGCTGCAACCGTTGCTAGAAATATCAAAATGATTTGATATTTTCGGTCGGTTGCTCCAACTGTACTGTTGTTGCCGCAACAGTTGCCTCGTGTGTAGTAAACAAACGAAACACATTGCTGCATCACGTTGCTTCAACGGTTGCCTCGTGTGTAGCTAGCTTAAGAATTCTCAAAATGAAATGTGATTTTTTGTTTATTTAGTTTAAGAAATTTGTTTTTTTTTTTTTTAACTGTTGAATTAATTTTTTTAAGTTCTGTTGCTTTTATTCATAAATAAAATGTATTTCTATGATTTGAATTTTGTTTTGCATATTTTAAAATCTACTGCGGTGTATTGCAATCTACTGCGCTTTTTTCTGAAAAATACTTCGCTTGATTATCTTTAGGGTGGCAGCGCTGCCCAGGATACAGCGGCATACCGGGTAAGGAAAATGCCGATGAGTTGGCAAGACAGGGATCAGTGCTTGACGCTAGTCAAGTAGAACTGGTCAATATCTCACCCTGCAACATCAATCAGAAAATTTCAGATTTAATCCTAAAGAAATTCAATGAAAGGTGGAGTCTACTTGACACCTGTGATACTACTAGGAAAGTATGGCCTTGCTTTAACAAGCAAAAGACCCACAAAATTATGCAACTTAGTAAGAAGTCTCTTCGCTCTCTTACGAGCTAATCAGAGAGATAATCACCGGTAGTAATTTACTGAAACATCATAAATTCAAAATGAAACTAAGTACAGATGACCTATGCAGAGGATGTGGTGATGAAGAGGTACATGAAGACACATCACACTTTCTCTGTCATTGCTCTTCACTATGCGACCAGAGAAGGAAATGGCTTGGTAGTTACTTCTTTGACAATCTAGAAGATCTTTCCAATATTTCAGGAATTTACATATTGAACTTCGTCAATGCCTCAAAATGGCTTGACTGATTAACAGAACACATAGGTTTTTATCAGAAAAGAGTGATTACACTCACAGGTAACACACTGGATCTACATTGATCTAAGTGTGACGATAGCAACATCAATTTTCAGCCCAACAACCTAACCTAGGCGGTCAGCCATCAGACGAATAGGGGGAACAACATGTAGCATACGAAAACATGCAAGTGCCGTAACTATTCGGGACTGGTGGAAGTGTGATCATAGCCTCTCCACGGCGGCCGCTAGAAACAAGCCTTTTAAAAAAGGTTTGGCTAATATGATCAGGCTGGTTCCTCAGGTTGGCGACAGGTTAATTCCCTGTCCCGTAAAACTTAAAGAATTTCGAGAACGACAACAAGCCTCGGAAACGGACTGATCTTACGACGACAACCCACGCAAAGAAAAAGGAAAAACGATTTACGAATTTTCTTATGGAACGTACGATCGCTCTATAGAGCTCGAGCTGCTCAGCAGCTAGCCGATGCCCTGTCAAAGTATAAAGCTGACATAACAGCTCTTCAAGAAATCAGATGGACAGGGAATGGTGTTTTACAGAAGAAAGAATATGACATATACTACAGCTGTCATACAAAACACCATGTGCTCGGGGTAGGCTTCCTAGTCAGCGAAAAAATGAAGTCTACTATCATCGCCTTTAACGCTATAAGCGAAAGGCTATGCACCCTTCGCGTGCGAGGCAAATTTACGAACATCAGCCTCATTAACGTTCACGGACCTACGGAGGAGTCCTCAGACGAAGAAAAAGAGACTTACTACGAACAAGTCGAGAGGGCCCTCAATGCCTGTCCAAGGTATGATGTTAAAATCATCCTTGGGGATTTGAACGCAAAAATAGGTCGGGAGCCGGTATTCAGGCATTACGCAGGCATCCATAGTTTGCATGAGAACACTAATGACAATGGACTTCGAGTCTTAGAATTGGCAGCATCGAAAAACATGGTCGTTGCGAGTACCAGGTTCCCGCGTAAAGATATCTACAAAGCCACCTGGGTATCACCTGATGGAGTCACTCGTAACCAAATAGACCACGTGTTGATAGACCATCGCCACTACTCGAACTTGATGACGGTACGAACGTACCGAGGTGCCAATATCGACTCGGATCACTATCTTGTTGGTATGGTTTTCCGAGGGCGGATTGCCTTGCGAAGACGCATTGCATCCGCCGATCAGGTTCGAATCAACACGGCTGCCCTGCGCAATGAAAACACCAGTAACACCTTTGGTAATGCGTTAGGACTCGCCCTAGAAACACCTGACTTAGGGAGAGTAAGTCCTGGAGCCAGTCTTAAAAATACTGTCATTAGTACTGCCAACTCCATCTTAGGCAGCAGTCGTAAAAATCGGAACGACTGGTTTGATGATGAATGCAAGCTAGCGACTGAACGTAAGAATGTTGCGTACCGAGCAATGCAACAATCTCATAGAACGCGGGCACGCGAAGAGGAATATAAAGAGCTCAGAAGAACAGAAAAACGGCTTCACAGACAAAAGAAATCAGCCTGGGAGAAGAACCTAATCTGTGAAATAGAAAACAGCCGAGAGCGAGGTCCGCACCAGGCGCGGAAGTTCTACCAATCCGTCCGAAACATGACGCAGTACACACCACGCTGCACATACTGCAAGGACGGAGAGGGAAATCTGATCACCGATCCTGAAAGCATACTGGAGCGATGGGAAGTGTACTTCATTGAATTGCTAAATGGTCAGCTCACTGCAGAAGTGGAGGCTCCACTACTTCAAAAAGAATACCCTATGTTGCCGCCACCAAGCATAGAAGAAGTTGAGAAGGCTATAGGCCGGCTTAAACAGAACAAATCCCCGGGAGCCGATGGCATACCAGCCGAATTATTTCATCACGGCGGTCCAGCCTTACGTCAAGCAATTCATGATATTATAGTGCACGTATGGGAGCAGGAAGAAATGCCAGAAGACTGGCGAAAAGGCATAATATGCCCCATACATAAGAAGGGAGATGTCACAACGTGCAGCAATTATAGAGGTATCACGTTGTTGAGTACCGCCTATAAGATACTCTCCTCTATCCTACAAGACCGGATAACCCCATATGCTAAAACCGTCATCGGACAATATCAGTGTGGTTTCATTCCAGGCAAATCAACAACTGATCAGATCTTTACCCTTAGGCAGGCGATGGAAAAATGTCTAGAATTTAACATCCCAACATACCATCTGTTTATAGACTTTAAGGCCGCCTATAATAGCATAGCCAGGGTAGAACTTTACAAAGCCATGAGAGAATTCGGCATCCCAAATAAATTGACACGACTATGTAGGTTGACCATGACCAACGTAACAAGCCAAGGAAAAATAGCCGGATTGTTATCCAGACCAATCAACATCTTTAATGGACTCCGACAAAGGGACGGTTTGGCCTGCCTCCTCAACCTGGCGTTGGAGAAGGCAATCCGTGACTCTGGCACGGCAACAAGAGGGACCATCGTCAACAGGTCCAGCCAGTTACTAGCTTATGCAGACGACATTGACATCATCGGAAGAACCGAACAAGCTGTGCACGATTCCTTCATCCAGATCGAGCAGGCGGCACAAAATCTGGGGCTGCACATTAGTGAAGGTAAAACAAAGTACATGGTGGCGTCGAATGCGAGAGGAACAGTTGGTCAAACAATCAAGGTAGCGGAGCACGAATTTGAAGTGGTGCAATCCTTTAAATACCTTGGGTCAATAGTAGCAGCCGATAACAATATAGAAGAAGAAATACGCGGGCGGCTTCTCAAATCCAACAGAGCCTACTATAGTCTGTCAAAGCTTTTCAAATCCAGAAATCTCACCATAACTTCAAAACTGCTGCTGTACAGGACCATGGTCCTGCCAGTACTCACAGTACCTCTTAGCTGCGTTCGAGAGAAAAGTCTTAAGGAGAATTGTTGGCCCCATATGTGAGGAAGGACGATTCCGGAGACGGTACAATCATGAATTGTACGCAATCTACCTAGAAGCAGATATCGTGAGAAAAATTAAGCTCGGTAGACTCCGGTGGGCAGGGCACCTAGCTCGCATGAGCGAAGAGGAACCTGCTCGGAAAGTTCTTTGTGGTACATTCTATGGTAGACGACAGCGTGGTAGACCATGCTTGCGCTGAGAGATGGCGTAGACCAGGACGCCCGAAGCCTTGGGGTGCACAACTGGATGGCGTCGGCTAGAGACCGGGATAGGTGGAGAGACTTGTTGAAAGAGGCCAGGACCGGAACCCGGTTGTCGAGCCGATGATGATGATGAACCTAACCTAACCTAAGGTGTAGTTTCATATTCCAGTATTGGGGATTACTTACTTATCATTATCACAATCCGGTACTAGTCCGCCTATATTTGTTCCTGAAGTACGTGGTGCACTATATCTTTTAAGTGTGACATTTTTACCAAAAACTGTTTATTATCAAAGAGGTAGAACTCTGTTTGGAAACAAATTTTGTAATCCCATTTTGCTTCCGTTAAAGTAAACAAGAGAAACCTTGTTTCTTCGATGTACGAAGAGTGCGAAATGTTGGCAAAACAGAGTTAATAAAAAAAATCACTTGTCAAAGTCCAGAAATCCCCAAAAAGTTTTCTATCATTTTTCCATCGACACGGGTAGATTTTTGCAGCATATGACTGCCATATTGTTTTGCTGCATCTGTCAAATGTGTTTTTTACTATTTAGTTTTACTGATGCCAAATAAGCATGGCAAGTAACACTATTGAACACCATTTTGAAATGATAAAACTTACCCTTCACAGTCGATTCTATAACGTTTGCTGTGCACGACAGGTTTGGTAATTAATCAGCTAACATTTGTACCTGAAAAGAACGCAGAAGTCCATGAATGTGTACGGCAGAACACGAGGCCTTTAGCAGACTTCAACTTGGCGAATTTTGCGTCGGGCCTACATCCTTCAAAATGTAACCAACCCAGGAGTTCAAAGCTTAAGGCCACAGACAATGCCGTTTGTTTGCTAACTTGGCTTCGGAGCGTTTAGAAGAGGACCACATTTTTTTTCCGAAAAATCTTCTTTAGCGCCAAGTCGCATTTTTCGAGCAATGGCTGTGTTAAGAAGCAAAATAGCAGTATATGGGATGACTCCAACCCACACCAGGTGTCAATGCATCCTCAAAAAGTTACTGGTTGGGATGGAATTTGGACTGGCGGGTTCGTTTTTCGAAAACAATTGACATTCTGCATGAACGATCTGAGGGTAAGGTTATCTCTTGCAGAGGTGACGTGGCCACCAAGGTCATGCGATTTGCCCCCCCCCCCCCCCTAGAAATTTTCCTGATGGGTTTCCTGAAGTCCATACTCCTGGGTTTGGGTGACATCAAAATCATTATTCAGTTCGATAAGCCCGAAGATAGAATTCTAATTCCGAAACGCGTTGCCATTATTACTAAAAATTAGTATTATTTGTGTAAATTAAAAACTGAAATAAAAACACATTAAATTAATATTTATATTTTATTTTATTTAGTTGTCTATTCCTGAAGTCACTGGTCCCTGCGATAAGCCACAATGCCCTTAAGGTGAACATATACAAAGGTCATCGCTCAAATTCTGCCCGATTTATGCGGAAGAGTCATTGGAAATTCTACCACTCGGAACTGTTCCACCTTAAGAAGCCGCGTCAAGCATTTGAAGGATGTCGTACATAAAGGCATACATTAGTCTTTGAAATAAAAAAAAATACCGTTTCTCTTTACGCTAATACAAATTAAATTCTCAATATAACTAGACTTTTCTCCATAAGCACGAAAACATTTTTTCATCTCATCTGATCTGAAAGTTTTGTCGAATTTGTCTTGTATAACTGTTTTCCAAAAATATAACTAGAAGCTTCTATCCTTAATGATTTTGGTTTCAACCTTAAAATTCCTAAGGGCTGGATGTTGATTGCTTTTGTCTGATGTATTAATGTAACCTGGAATTGCGTTTTTCTAATTAATTTTCTATTTTGCCATTTTGCTAATGGATCCATTTATTATGCTTAAGGTTGCTGATGATGTTGGAAATACAGATTTATATCCGCATTTCTTGGGGTTTCCCACAGCCACTGGCTGTGCCTGGAATAGGGCAAATGAAGTTAAGTAATTCATCAACATGCGAATTAATACTCCACCAAGCTAAAACAGTCACGGTCCATTTGTTTTTATTTTATTTTGTATGGCAAAAGTTTTACTAATTTGTTAAGTTTTGTAAGGTGAATTTGGATTGATTCTTGGAAGTTTGTTGTTAAGTTAACTTTCAGTAGGTTTCGTATAACGCTTATTATTGGATCTTTTTGCATATATGTACAATACACATACATTTAAGATTTTTGTATGTACGTACATACTCGTACATTATGTTCACAAGGCATTATTTTAATTAAACACGAACCTTGTCAATTCTTCCATTTTGGATATTTACCATCATGGCTGTCGATATTTGAGGAGTGATTTTGTTAAAATTTTAAATGTATATGTATCATGAATTCTTGTCGTTCGAGTTTATATTCTAGAATCTAGAATGAGTGAGATGAGTCTAAAAGGCTGAAATAAATTAAACAAGTCCAGCAAGAAGTTATATTATATTTTAAAAGCGCCATAAGCAAATCTAGTACATATTATACTATAAGATTTTTTTCTTACATTGATTCACAATATAAGTTAAAAGCAAAAAAGATTTACTCAAAATTGGTGCCTTTAGTTTTAGCATTGGCTCTCAAACGTTGGTTGTGGCCATTGGTCTATAGCGCCATGCACTGTTTCTATGGGAATCGCTGACGCATCTTTTATTAAAACATCCTTTTCTACTATCCAAATTTTGTTGAGGATTATTACAGGCCAGCTTGTCAAATTCTGACCACGCCTATTGTCTACGTTTCCGCTTGTTGTTTAAAAAATAAGTATACTTAGTCTTGCCGTCGTTAATGACTAGTCCCATTCTATATGCTGCTGACTTCATGCTTGTGAAAGCACCGAAAACTGTTCGATTTTTCCTTCCAATCACGTCGATGTCGTCAGAAAATCCCTATGGTGGTCTTGAAGGATTCAGGAAAATTAATTCCATTTTTGACGGAGCAACGAGATTTCTTCACCGTCATCTTGATAAGTATAATCAGTTTGTCATGGATGTTAAAGCGTCATGAGCGCCCTTGAATTCGATGAGTTTCAATATTGAATTTTTGGGTCTTCTCCAAGTTCTCGCGTAATGTCAAGATTTGGTCGGTGGTAGATTTTGTATTTCTAAAGCACAGCGCTTGTGACGGGTACATACAAAACTGCATAGAAACTTATATACGGTGATAAGAAGGCTTATGCATCTGCAGTTGGTGCAAGAAAGCAATTGCCATTTTCGTATATAGGGCAGATAGGTTTCTATCATCTGAACATAATGTAGCTATAAATTGGTGTATGCTCCTGCCAAAGTCATCTCCATTGAAACTCTTGGTTATCATCCAAATTGATTGAGACAGTCTTCACCATTTATAAATTAATACAAGGAGTCTTTTCAGATGTTATGTATCGACTGTGTACGTAGCTGTTAAGAAATAAAATGCACGACTGGGTCGCATGAACTTGCTCCTATGTAAAGACTAAGAATTTCAAAAATGAATGTTATTAGAGAAACTGTTCATAAGCATAAAATTCATTTTTTAAATGACTAAAAAAAACTTCTTTAGTAGTTAAAGGTAAGAATAGGATGCCATGTGATTCAAGCAAATATAGATTTATGCAAGAACAAAAATTATAAGTCTTTGTAGTGGTTTCTTAAAAGGTTTTATATAAGAAAATTTTAAAACATTTTTTTAAAAAAATGTTGGTACGCCAATTTGAAGTTTTCATTATTATAATAAAAAAAATTATAATAAAAATTAAATTTAAAAAAAAGTATTGACCTGTTTTCGAGATATTGAATTTTCAAAAAACAAAACATTGATTGTTTTGATATGCAATGTTTTTTAAACTTCTTAGAAGCTTCTCTCTACGAAATTTCATTAAAATCCGTTGAGCTAATAATGAGAAATTCAAAATTTTAAAAAATCATTCTATGGTAGGTACAGTCCGTAATATCTTGTTTTCAAATTTTTGTTTTATTAAATTACAGATATTAAAAAATAATAGAGAGAAAAAAAATTTAAGCAAAATTCTCGGAACCGTTTTCGAGAAAAATACGATTTTCGAAAATCATTTTTTAACATTTGTATGGAGGGTACTGTTAGTTTTAGGTAAAATGAATTTATTTTTCTCATATCTTGTAGAATATTTTTCCAAACTTTTATTTATCAAGTTTTGAAAAAAATCGAGCATGGGGTTTTCGAAATATTGTGTTTTCAAAAAAAAATTTTGAAAGTTTTTTAAAAATCCAAAAAATTTTGTTTGGAATATTTAAATACACAATAATATTCAAACTGCTGGGAAGCCTTAGCATAAAAAAAATGATCAAAATCGGTTGTACCGTTTTTGAGCAAATCAAAAACAAAAAAATGGTCCCAAAAAGGGGGTACCAAAACGACTCATTTTTTGGAAAAATTTTATCAACCATTACCTAGGTTTAACTAAATTAAATTTTTTGATTTTTTTTTTAATCGTTGGGGCAGTTTTTGAGAAAAAAAAATATTTATAAAATTTCTAAAAAAAATCGTATGGCAGGTACCGTTATTTTTGGTCTTAAAAAATCAAATCAAAAAACATTCGGGGGTAAAAAATTAAAACCCATATCTACCAAGTTTGAAGAAAATCGGCCGAGCCGTTTAGCTGTAATCGAACAGACGGACTGACAGACAGAATTACCAGACCCACTTTTTTCGTCTTCTCTATCATCGTAATGTCAACTTTGATCAAAATCTCTAGTTCGATTTTTTTACGAATGCATAACTTGCCTTATAGTACCTATAAGTCGCAAGTAAAAAACCCCAATGAAAACTTTTGGGATATACGATTTAGCCAACTAATGGGAAGGTCTCGAAATGTTTTTCAAGAAATTTTTCTGATATTATACTTCCTCGATAGGATAGTAGCGTAGACTACAGTACAGATATCGCTCAATCACCTCAGCTGTCAGATTTTGCTTTGTTTCCAAGTTGGTTGATGAGACATGTTCAGATATATAATTGTTAGTTCACGAGACTTTTCACATCATTCCTCCACACCAAATTAACATCCTAACATGGCTATGGCTGACTGGAAACGTACAACTGGACGTCGAGCTCGGTTAGACCATCGAGGCTGGTTATATCTTGAGATTTCTTTTTGAGAATGGAACTCGATGGTTGTTCTGAATTAGAATAACTAAGAGGATTAGTATGATAAGGAGAGCTACTTGCTTGTTTTGTTTGCTTTTTTAAATTATCCACTGATGCTATTGCTTCGAGGAAGTGATAGGAGGAAGAAGTCGGCTCACTTCTTATTCTGAGCTAGTTTTGTTGACGGTTCCATAAGCCACGACTGGTTTTGACTAGATACATCTTGATTTCTTTTTTTTTCTGATAACAGTGGCTTCAATTCAACGAAGATCTTTCACGAAGTTTCTAGCATAGACGGCTTGATTGATTTCAAAGTTTTTCCTTGTATGTGGTGGCGAAGTGACTGGTACTAGCTGGGATATAATACTATGGTGTTGCCTTCCGTGCAGTAATTCGGCAGGTGATTTTCTAGTTTTTGGATGAGTGGTGCGATACGTCGATAGGCATTGGGATAAAGTTGAGTCTTTGATGGGGTTTTCATTGAAGATTTTCTTGAAGTGGGGTTTAAATCTACAGAAAAATCGTTCTGCTTCACCGTTTGAGGCCGGGTAAAATGGTGCGGTTCGCAAATGCTGAATTCCGTTCTGTTTGCAAAAATTAGTAAAGGCTGATGAGAAAAATTGTGGACCGTTGTCAGAAACAAGTGTTACTGGCAGTCCTTAAGGTGAATACCTTTGTTAGAGCTTGAATCGTTGCGGTACTGGTGGTAGAATTCTTTATGAGCACGAAAAACGGAAACTTCGATTATGCATCAATACAAATAAGCCACATTTGATGTAAACAAATGGTCCAGCGTAATCAATATGGACTTTTGCCACGGACGTTCGGGTAATGGCCAGGAGCTGTATTCCTTCGGAGGATGCAGATGTTTGACATACTTCACAATTTAAAGCTTCTTCTTCTATAGGCTTGCCCAATTTTGGCCACCAGCAGTACCTTCTGGTAAATAGTTACATTCGGACTATGCCCCAATTTTCTTCGCGGTGCATATCTGTTACCCTTCGCTGAAAAGCTTTTGGAATCACGAGACGAAGTTATTCGGTTTGTAGCAAAATTAATCCTTGGTACTCTGATTCTGACATCGTTCTATTGAAAAATGGTGTGACACATTGATCTTTCTCCGACAGTCTTTCTGGCAAACTTGAAAGTATTAAACTAGGAACTTTCTTAAGGGTTAGAAAACCGTAGGCATTGGTTCTGCCAGTGAAGAAGATTATCTATTTTGACTAAATAGGATATACAATCTGGAGCTGCGGATTTATGTATTTCAAGATCTTTGAGGCCTGTGCGACTGTACGAGTGTGAAAGAAAATTTATCCCATAGAACCATTAGTTCTGTCAAGTACAGGAGGAGTCATAGCACTGTGCGGCAAAGTGAGGATTTTTTTAATTATTGCTTTTTTTATTAGAGGGTATTACATTTGGGGGCCATATTGTTTTTGTTGTTTAAAGGAAATCAAAGATTTATACATAGACTGCAACAGGGAGCTCGATACGTCACTATTCGTTTGTTATCGTTTCAAGATCAATTCCTAATCACCCCCTCCAACAACTATAGTCAAAAAGAAGTGTACAATGAAATTCTTTCTTTTTCAGGTTTCAAGCGACTGGACTACATATATGTAGATAAGACAAGGACTTCACATAGAGTTTTACTGAAAGGGTAACTTTAATTTAATTCTTGGAATAAGTCTTGTATGTATGAGTTTCACAAATGAGCATTAATTTTCGCAGATGAAGGGCGAAATATTTATTTTTTGATAAAATTAACAAGATAAATAATTTAGGGGATAAGAACGGACACAAAAGGTCGCTGCACATAACGACCGCCCTAACTCCAACTTGTCAATTTATCTCCTCACGCTCCGGCTATGAATTTAACTTAAATAAGAATGTTGCATCCGCGTCCGCGTCCGTCCCCATATGCAAACTTTTCAATATATGAATATGTATGTATAATGTACATGTGTCTGTCGTCGTTATTCGTTAAGTAAGCAATTTGTCCTTTTCGTTGGGGCCACTACTGACTAATTAGTAAAACGTGACTTAGGGTAAATGCTTAATAAATTCGTTTATCTCCTCTCCTTCGGTTCAAACGCTTGTCTCCGTGTTCCGGCTGAAAACTGCCACAACCAAAAATAACAGCCAAGAGAAAACAAGGATATGTATTTTCGCTTATAATTAAGCATTCTGAACGCAAACGCAGTTTTTTCTGGGCATACACTATACACATTGCACTTTACTCTTGCTAGTATCATCACACTTTACCAAGCTCTATCTCATTTTTTGGGTTGGCTTCTGCAACATCCAGGATGCCAAAATGTGGTTTGCATTCTTAATTTGGCAGAGAAATTTAAACAATTAGCGATTCAACATAAGGATATACTCGTAAGATGCAGTAGGGACAAGAAGGGATGTAAGTGTGTATGTGTAGGTGTCAAATTATGTTATTTTTGTTTGCATTTTTGAATAATTAAATTGTTGTGGGCTTAGAAAATTTTAAAAATTAGACGGCTGTTCGTTTATTTTGAATTATGATTTTTGGTGGCTTAAAAAATGTATTTTAAATAATTATTACACCTATACGGTACCACACAAATATTTAAAGACCTAATGTGGTGCGAAATAACAAAGTTCTATACGGTGTCGAAAGTGCTCCATAATTTTGATGATCTGTCATAATTTTGATGATCTGTCAGTGAGTTAAAAGCTTAAAAAAGCCTGTATTTGCATTATGGCAGCAATGATAACATGCCCTACCGCAGCTATGGACGTTGTCCTCCATCTATTCTCTGTCCACAAGATCATTGAAAGTGCGGCAATGGGTACTTCCATGATATTCTCAATAGAACTAATTGGGAAGGGAAAAATTATTTGTCTCAGCGAAAAAGACTTAATTGGCCAATAATAAACTTTCTTGCCATCCCAAGAGATGGTTTTGATCAAAAAATATAATATCGGGAAAAACCTTTGTATAGAGTTAAGCAACAAAAAAGATTGGGTAAGAGAAGAAATTAACTACACCCTCGAAACAACTACAATCAAGTGGTACACTGATTGATCCAGAGCGAGTAAAAGGACTGTTGGAGGAATCTTTCGGCCTTGCACCAAACTTTCCATCTACCAGCATTTTCAAAGCGGATGTACACGCAATGGAAAAATTGTGGATCGTAATTTAATTAGTGTGGGAATGTATAAACGGGCTGAACGAACTTGGCAAGCAGATCAAGGTAACACTTCATTGAGTACCTGATCACGTTGGTGTTCATAGAATCGAAGGAGTTGCAAAAATAGGCCCAGTAACGCCTTTAAAAGGGCCTGAACCGTGGAACAGGAGAAAATGTAATCAAAAACTAAATCAAACTAGAACGTGGCGCAAGAAGATTCAAAAACTGGACAGAACTCCCAAAGGTAAGGCAGGCAAAACTACTACCAAGAACGTTTCACCAACTGCATCAGGTTAAGAAGGAGAAGCCTAAGAATAATAACAGAAATTCTCACTGGACACTGCAAGCTAAGAAGACAGGTTGACAAAATGTCAAATGTTCACAACCGCGCAATGCCTTTAGTTATATTTCCTGGATTTTTTTTTTTTAATTTAAACAAATTGTTCCAAAGTCTTTGATAAAAAAAATTTTCAATTTACCTTAAATTTTTTTTTCCGAGGAACCCAAAATAACGGTAGGTACTTCTAATGTCCCAGAAAATCGTCATATTCATCTTCGCCTTTCGTAAGAAGGATTACACTGCTTTCAACTAAATTGTTTATGGAAGCGTTTTAGAAAGTTTTTTATAGTTGTCTGCAGGGTATCCCTTAATTCGGGCATAATATTAAAAAAATTATTAAAAATTAAGGCCTTAATAAAGTTTCTACCGTGAGTACTTACAGTGCAATTACCGTTAACATGGGTCAGGGTACACCAAAATAGGCCTTTCCTTAAATACCTGATATAGATAGATAGATAGATAGATAGATAGATAGATAGATAGATAGATAGATAGATAGATAGATAGATAGATAGATAGATAGATAGATAGATAGATAGATAGATAGATAGATAGATAGATAGATAGATAGATAGATAGATAGATAGATAGATAGATAGATAGATAGATAGATAGATAGATAGATAGATAGATAGATAGATAGATAGATAGATAGATAGATAGATAGATAGATAGATAGATAGATAGATAGATAGATAGATAGATAGATAGATAGATAGATAGATAGATAGATAGATAGATAGATAGATAGATAGATAGATAGATAGATAGATAGATAGATAGATAGATAGATAGATAGATAGATAGATAGATAGATAGATAGATAGATAGATAGATAGATAGATAGATAGATAGATAGATAGATAGATAGATAGATAGATAGATAGATAGATAGATAGATAGATAGATAGATAGATAGATAGATAGATAGATAGATAGATAGATAGATAGATAGATAGATAGATAGATAGATAGATAGATAGATAGATAGATAGATAGATAGATAGATAGATAGATAGATAGATAGATAGATAGATAGATAGATAGATAGATAGATAGATAGATAGATAGATAGATAGATAGATAGATAGATAGATAGATAGATAGATAGATAGATAGATAGATAGATAGATAGATAGATAGATAGATAGATAGATAGATAGATAGATAGGTAGATAGATAGATAGATAGATAGATAGATAGATAGATAGATAGATAGATAGATAGATAGATAGATAGATAGATAGATAGATAGATAGATAGATAGATAGATAGATAGATAGATAGATAGATAGATAGATAGATAGATAGATAGATAGATAGATAGATAGATAGACAGATCCTTTTCTTTATTTCTATAAAAAGTGATACAATTATTATTTTATTGATATAGAATACGGACATGGCAATTTTGACGTCTGCCGGATATGACATTTCGTAAGCAAAAACAATTTTAGATGATTTGAAACATAAAATGGTGATGTTAACGCAATAACTTGCAGAAATTCTGATGGCTGATTAGAAGCTATTTCGGTACGCCCTTGGATGGTTGCAAAATTTATATAAATTAAGCCAGACTCACTGGCCGTTTAGTATTTCATAAAGATTATTATTTATAAATTTGAAGGAAAATAATTACAAAACAACTTCATTTGAAGTTTGTTTATAACTATGTCACAGATAATGCTTAATAAATAACGAAACAAAAAGAGATAAAAACAATATGTTAAGGAAATGAATAAATAAATGATCAAATAAATAAATTAATAAATGGGTAAATGAAAAAATAAATTAATAAATAACTAAATCCAAATATAATTAAATACATAAAAATCAAAGAAACTAATCGTTAAGTAAACAGTAAGTTTAATAAATTATTTAACGAACAAGTAAATAAATAAATAACAAATATGAATAAATAGATAAATTAATTATTTAATAGACAAGTAGGTAAATAAATAATTAAACAAAGAAGTACATAAATAAATTATTGAATAAAAAATTTTCTAAATAAATAAATAAAATACCATATATGTATTGTTGTGAACAGAGCTTTATACTACTACAGCGCCATCTGTTGGAAAACTGCATATCTAATTTATGGAAGAAAGAAAAAGCTCTTTTTCAATGTCAAATGCATTTCCCCTTATTCCAAATATCTAGAACATTCCAAGACAAGAACTTTCGAGAACAACCAATTTGAGTATATAAGGGAGTGTTCACGGTGAGCGAGACACAGTTGATTTTTGATTACGGAAGTGTGCAAAACTCTGCTTATTGGATTGTGTAAAACAAGTGTGATTTTAATTTGAATAAAGTATTTGAGTTGATTATAAATTGAGATTTATTGTTGTGATTTGGAAAGTAAAAATAAAGAAGAAATATTAGAAAGAGTAATAAGTTTTATTTAACGAACCTAGCAAAAAATATTACAGTATAAATATTTTAACATTTTAATAAATTAAAATATAAATAATTATCTAAATGACATGAATAATAAACATAGCAAATACGATAAACGTTTTTTTTTTCATTAATTTAATATTTTGTTTTTTTTTTGTTTTATATAAGGTTTCTGATAAGATAGTTTTAACTTAATTCACACTTTCTAAAAAAATTTTCATTGAAAACTTTCAATTTTGCGGTTTATTTTTAATGCTTTTGCCTGTTGGTGTAAATCTTAGGTTGAGAAATGCCATGGGACCTTAAGCATCATTTTTAAAATTTTGTTTTGTAATATTTGGAATTTTTTCTTATGCATTTCATCGCAATTTCCCCAAACGGGTGAACGTATAATAATATTGCTTAAAAAACGAATTTAAAAATTATAAGTTTGTTGTGTTTACTAAGTAATGACTTTCGGTTAATGAGCGGGTATAACAATTTAATACCAATATTTATTTCATTTGTTGTCATTTTTGTGTGTTCCGTAAAGGTCAACTTCCTGTGTAAGTGAACACCTAAGTACTTGACAGAGTTCACCCATGGGATATCACAGTTATTTATATTTAAGTTACGGCTGGGTAAGAAACAATCCTTTCTTTTTCTTGTAAAAAAGATAGCTTGACTCCTTCCAGCATTTATTTTGATTCGCAAATGTTTATAATATTCAAAAATAAGGACGAGGGCATTTTGACTATTGCTTATTATATTCGTAGGATTTTAATCGGATTAATATATCGCAAGGTCATCAGCGTACATACCAAAATCACAACTTTCTAAGACTAGTTGATCCAAATAAGGGTATTTTTTAT
This sequence comes from Philhelius festivus, assembly GCA_963931855.1. Taxonomy (NCBI): domain Eukaryota; kingdom Metazoa; phylum Arthropoda; class Insecta; order Diptera; family Syrphidae; genus Philhelius; species Philhelius festivus. The sequence continues at coordinate 212,625,212 of OZ007555.1, read as the reverse complement.
TTCATGGTTAAAAAAGTTTAATAAAAAAAAAAAAAAAAAAGAAGAAACATCGCCTCTAGAGAAACGTATGTTCTACATGGGGTCATATTTATTTTATATCGAAAAAAGTTATTGCGGTCAATATCCTCTCCTATCGGATATCGCCCCTAGGAAAATTTCCGCCCAACATTTTGGTGTTCAAAATGTTCCAATATCTTTGATACTTATCGAGATATGCTATCCTAAATGAATAAATAAATTCGGATGCAGCGGTCTTCAGCTTCATTTTATGTCGTCATTAATAATCAGAATCACCATCGCCAGCAAAATTTTGAATGTGATCAATATAACTCACATTTAGAAAAAAAATTTAAGCAAATACGTATTAGCATTCATCAACCTTCTAGCTCATATTCAGTTTTGAAGCAAACATAGCATAATAATAACTGTTTTGGCAGACGATAGCTAACCTATTGTTGTTTGCAAAACGAAATTTTGATTCCGTTCTTTTTATTTTCTTTTTTCGTTGCACTTCACAGATTTATTTGCTTCTACGTTTACTCTGTGCGCAAATTTTTTAAATAAATATGGACGTAGATGGAGAAAAAACGCAAATTTTTTGTGGACTAAATGCCAAAAGAAGCATACATATTTTGAACAAATAATTTCCCGTTTGATTTAACCGAACGGCCATGGTCAAAATAACACATCCAATTTTTTTTTTAAACTGACTAAAGATACGAGTAGTTTAAACTGGGCACCAACTTGGCTAAAACCATCAATCAGATTTACTCAAATTATTTACTGACTCTTTTAACATTACATTACATTACATTAGATAAATCTACGAAGTAGAGACACTGAAAGCACTTTCAACTGAGGCCATCGGCTTAGACATTACAACAGAGAGAGGACAGACAGAAAGAAAGAACAACAGAAGAAAACACATGTCAACAGCACACGGTTGGTATTTGAAACGGTCCTCCATCCAAGTACTAACCATGCGCAATGATGCTTGATTTCGCTGATCGATGGGAAGCGATGCTTTCATCAAAGCCAAGGCCGTTGACCTGACTCGTTTAATTTCAACCGAGTAAGTTTGCAAAATTGTATATTAGCAGTATAATTTGATTAATTTTTTACGAGTTTTACGATGTTTTAAAGCGTTCATTTTCTTGTAAGTAAGCACACTAGTTCTTATAATAAAAAATATAAGAAGTTTTTTGGTGCGAAAGAAAGTACCGAAAACACTGATATGTTTATATTTCTGATTTTTTCTGCAAGAGCTTATCCTAATTAGTTTTCATGCGATATCAACCCTTGAAGTGGTGCTCGGGTATAGTCACTTTTTTTTTCATGTTTCCAGTTGGTGAATGTCTGTTTGGTATGTAAGACACCGGATCTGATTGTACAATTTATAGAGTGGAGTCTCTTATTGAACTCCTTTTTTGTCAGTGTCTATCAACTCGGTTGGATACACTGGTATTCGATATATGAACCTCCTTACCCTTTGCTTTTTTGCTCTGTGTTATGCGTAGGCTTATATAGAGACATAAACGCTTTTTTCGATATGCATTTGAAACTTGTTTTTTTGTCTCATCAAAAAGAAAGGGGTCATAGGTATGCATGTAATGAAAACCTTTACCTTTTTCTCGAAACATCAAACGTCCTTATTGCAAAATAATCGAACAAATACCAAGAATGGAATGTTATTACAATTTTTATATTCCATGGTTTTTCAACCCTTTACATACATAGGTATTAGGCAATCATCGTTATTCTTATACTCTGCCCCAAAGAGCTCTTTTGATCCTGGCTGTTAGTGTGTGAATGCTGTTTCAATTATTCCCAAATGGGTTTTGTCTGTGAGTGGCAGAAAAGTTGCATATTTTTTCAGGTTCATTTTTTTCTCTTTCAGTTAAACATGGGAAAACTCAAGTAATAATGGAATAGAAAAAACTATGTTAGAAGCAGATGAAAATTCTATGTTCCGGACTACGGGACATATCTCGGGGCAAAAAATTTTAGTTTGCATTTTTTTGCTTTCATGAGGCTTATATGTTTGCATTTTGTATGTCATTTATTAGTTTTTTTTTATTTTTGTGAAAAAATACAAACACACATTGTATCATAAATAGGTTGTTTTCATTTATTTTTTATTTTAACATCCGGTCATCAATTGTGGTAGGCGCTCTTCGTATGTATTTAGGTCAAATTCCTTATACTGTTTCCTGTGTGGCTTTAATCCTATATGCTATATGCACATGCATAAGGGTGGCGCTTGTTTCTTAAATGTTTTAATTTCCTTAGAAAAAAATCTGCGAAAAATATTATTATATAAAAATTGGTTAAAGTCAAAACTTTACCTTCTCTTACTTACTTACATAAGGTGGCTTTACAGTTCGCAGTGCATAGAAGCCTTAACCAAAAAGCTTCTTAGCCAACTTGGTCTCTAACTAGCTGTCTCCAGTTTCGCAAGTTAAGTTGGTTGAGAATTGAGATTCTCTCCCAACTCACGTCCTCCTTACTTTCTGGCAATCCTTTGGGATTGGATTCAACAACTTTTCGGGTCGGAGCATTTGGGTTCATTCGATCTACATGAACTAGCCATCCTAATTACTAGCGGCGCCTAAGCACAAAAAATATTTAACTACCTCAAAATTATAGCTGTCTATGGAATTAGTTGTTTGGACTCATTTCTCGATGAGAGCATATTATTATAATTGCCTATGTTACTTTGAAAGATTGTGTCTCCAATGTTGACGCGGGAGTTTTGACTAATCTTTTCAGAACCATGTTGATGAAGTCACTCGATAGAGCCTTGTCTAAAATCTTATTTGACATCAAATACATCGGTGAGATATTTTCCGACATTGATGGTCATCCTGAAGAATAGGGTTGCCAAAACCAGACATTGGTCTATAAACGTTTAGTTCGTCGCTATAGATGTACTCGCCTTTGAAATTTATAGAAAGGTTGAGGTGTCGATCTGAAGGTCCTGGATTTTTTCCAAAATCTGCCGTGATGTGAATATAAAGATCAATGGTGGTCTTTCCTGTTCTAAGGCCGCATTTATATGAACCTATCATGTTGCTGAAAATGGCTCCAGCTTAAAACGTTGACATAATACGACAGAGAGAATCTTTTATGTAATTTTGACTTATTCCTTTGTAGTTGACGCAGTTCTGAGGGTCTCTTTTCAAGATGTTCAATTCATTAGGCATGCTTTCTTCCGACCTTATTCTGTAGATGAACAAGTGCATAAAAACACCCAAGTCATAAATTACCGGTTTGGACAGTTCGGCAGCTGGGCCGTAAGCTCCAGCAACTTTGTTGTTTATTAGACGTAAGATTCTATATATGTAGTTATTTTCACTTCTTTTAGGTCAAATGGTACTTGCTCTTTCCATATTCTCAACATTGACTGCAGATCCACCATGATGTTTCTTCAATTGTTCATCTAGGCTTGGGCTCGAGGACTGATGAGATATTTTTTAAAACCTTTGGTAAAACTTCCGAACCTAATCCCTCTTATGGCATCGTTCTATTTCCTCGCTTCTCATGCTCATTCTTTTCTTTCTGAGAAACCCGTGCTCTTCTCTCCTTTTTTCTCTTTAACCTCGTGAGCAGCTCTGGTCCTTCTGAGCAGCGCCGCTTTGTATGCCTCTAGCTTAGCTGCATTTACTTGCCGGCACTAATCGTCAAATCAGGAGTTTCGTTATGGTGGTCATGTATAACACACTACGTGAGAAGTGTTATACCTGATGACTGCCAATGCGGCCACTGGTTCTCAATACTTGAAGCTGGTGGCATAGAACTTCTTAAGAGGTTGGTAGGGACTCGATCGGAATAGAACATGGCGATCTCTTGTGATTGTAGCGGTCCAACGTCAATTTTTCTTGGCTTGGGTTAAGATACCCGCAGCCATACTGTAGATTGGTACAACAAACTAGTAGTCTGAGTCACTGTTGAGGCCTCCGAACGAGCGGACTTCCCCTATACTGTACAAGTACTTTCATATTCTTGTGTAAATATCAATATGTATGCCGTATCTTCCCACCATGTCACCAAAGATGTCTTCTCTTCGAAATTGTTTCACTGTTTATACGTCATAATAAGAAACAGGATTATAAAAAACGGGATTATAAAAAGCGGGATATCGTACCCAACCCAGGACCAACGCCTCACGATTCTACGATTCCAGATTCTAAAAAGTTAATTTCAATGAATCCCTTGGATAAACTTGCCTCAGCTAAACGAGATGCGCAGATCCTATAAGGGAATTGACATTGAATCTCTTTATTAGAGGAGATCCAATCATCGATAGAGCTCCTCAAAAACTGCAAGGATGGAGTGATTGTTAAGCTGCTAAAGAAAGCTTACCTTAAAAATAGCAGCAATTGGAGTGGTATCACCGTTTTGTCCGTTTTCACAAAACTATTGGCAGCCATTATTCTCGAGCAGATTAGGGTAGAATAAAGTCTACACTTTCGGAGGGGTTAATCGTGTGTCGACCATAACAACACTTTGCATAGAGTTCTTGAGAAGTCTGTGGAATTTCTAGCACGGCTGTACCTCATGTTTGTAGATTTTAAGAAGGTCTTCGACAACCGAGTTAACCATGAATAGATTAGGAGGTTACTTCTTGATAGAAGAATTCCCCCAAAAAATGTTCCCATTATAAGTGAGTCTTACAACAATGCAAGTTATTATGTTTCGCTATCGGACTTCGAAGTGTGACAGGTTATGAGACAAGGGGATTTTCTATCGCCAACTGTTGGTGGTGGTTGGTACAGCAGTGTGGGAGAGCATTCAAGGGACACCGATGATGTATGTCTCCTGGCAAATAACGTCAGTAGGCAGAAAGGGGTGTGTCAAAGGCCGCAGGTGAAATGAGAGTCGATCGGGCCAGGAATAAATAGCAAAAAGATAAAACTAATACTCACAGGCCGCTTCAATCATCAGCGAGCGTATTATTCTCGAATAATTTAACTACCTTGGAAGTAGTATATCATCAAATCGTATAGTATGGATCTGGACGTTAAAAGAAGAATAAATAAAGCTCGCTGTGCCTTTGGTACTCTGTCTCAAATTTGGAATTCCAGTTAAATATTTTTACGTTCTAAGTTTAAATTCTGCAAATCTAATGCTAAATCTATGAGATTATAAGCCTAACAAGCTGGAAAGTCTCGGCTATCATCTCGATTAAAATGTAGACTTTTGTGAATCGCTGTTTACGTCAAATTCTGACGTTTTGATGGCAACAAACTATTTTTAATCAGGAATTGTGGCACAGGACATGTCAACATCAGAAGGACGTCGACATGAGAAAATGAAATTGGCAATAGATTAGTAACACACTGAGAAACCAAGCAATGATATTGCAACGTAGTCCTGTGAATGGAATCCTCAGGATGCAAGATGGGTTGGAAGACCAAGCACAACATGAAAACCACCAGTCATAGTGGAGGCAGATCCCCAAAAATAGACGTGGCTGCAGCTAAAATTTCAAGCTGCAGACCGTGAAGGGTAGAGACGATATGTTGGCGACTTATTAGTTGATCGGGGTTACAGAACATGATGATGATGACTTTGCATAACCATCCCTTCAAGAGACGCCCTGAATACTAATGTTATTAATGATATTTTGGGCGTGTATTATTAGCAATTATCTGTTATGGGTGTACAAGTTATGATGAAATCTTACCTCCTGCAGAACGAGCCGGGAGATACACGAAGGCACTATCCCGCAAAAATATTTTTTGTATTCTTTTCTGATGCGAGGAACGAAAATTCTTGGTAGTCAAGCTTACCTTAACCGAAATGATATTTTCTCACGCATGCTTATTTCAATAATAATGTAACTTTGCCTTTACCTTTACTTTGGCTCTTTTCGTCATTGAATTTTCTAGATATTAATTGCTCATTAGCCGATAGACAGGTTACTTCTAATAGAGTTATTGATTTTTGACTAATTTTCGGGATTCCTACCTTCCCAGGTCCTACGTCGTCGTCAATATTATGTACGTCCGGTTATAAATGATATTCAAATATTTTATTCTAAAATAAGAGCCACCCTAATACGCATAAAAAATATGGATTAAACAAACAAACGACCACCAGCATCGCCGTTATCAATACCCAACTCAGAAGGACGAAAACTATAGATAGTTATTTCACTGGGATGTTTTAAAACTTGTTTGGAATATTGTAGATACAAGCTTTACAATATTCAAGGATTAGTTGGATGATCCTTTCTGGAAAATTGACATTATTGTGGAAAAAAATATTTTAAAGATTAAAATAGCATTCCAATGAAAATTGGACTCTAGGTCACAGTGTTAAAAATTGTTAAGAGGAATTAATATTTTAATACTGATGTGGGTCCATTTGCATTTGTGTGGTTATGTTTCGATTTCGTCAGTTTGTGAAAACTGTCTTTGATATTTTTTCTCGGTAATTTGTTCTTATTTAGCTTATGCATAAACTTGCTTGTGGTTCACGGCTATAAAGTGGCTAAACATTGAAAATGTAAGGTATCTAATAGTGGAACAAAAAAGCGTTTATGTTGTTTGCTGTTATTTGAGGCTTTATAGCCAAAAAGAAACTTAACAACATTTCATTAACTCATTAGTTGAATTTGTATGACAGTTTTTTGTTCACGGGTGATTTCAATGCTCCTAATTTAACCCAGTTACGATCTGAGGTTGGCTCTCATTTTGTCGCTAGTAACGCAACAACTCCGTTTGACTCCTTGACTATCCGAGAAGATCCGTGTTTATATCACGTTTTCTTTGAACCAAGAAAACCACAACAAAATTATGGAACAATTTACCCGCCATAGTTTTCCCTTGCCATTTCAAACATCGACACCTCCCTTCTATTCCTACAATTAACCAACTATCCCATCGTTCATACTATGTTTATGTTGAAAATTATAAGGGTATCACAATAAACATTTCAGCGTACATTGGTACACACTACAATAATTAGGAAGACGGAAAGAGAGACATGAATGAATGAATATTGAGAAGTGGTTTGCACTGCGACCTAAAGATATATTGTGCCCCCATCCAGAGCTAGAGAAGTTGTTAACCCCATATCCCTTCCTCCAAGTTTATCCCTTTCATAAGTTTGGAGTGCCTTCAGAGAGAATAAATCACTTTCTTCGACCTGGTAGCACATCGCATTCTTGTTTCTTTGATACATAAGTGCTTCGCATCTGTCTAGTATGTGTCCAGCTTTTCGTCATAAGTATTACAAAATCAGCATGTAAAGCTGTTTTTAAGCCAAGAATACTCAAGTGTCGTCTTCTTAATATACAATGACCCGTGAGGAGACCCGTTGCCATATTCGTAGATTATTCCAACTTAAGCTGATGCAGTTCATGAAACGATCTTGGTTATACTTCCCAAGAATCAGTTTGTCATGCCTCAGTTTTGAGAGTTCTTTGCAATTTTAAGATCTAGGGATCCATTTATCTAGGTACTTAAGTATTGCGATGTGCTTTTTGCTTTCCAGCCGAGGTTTAGTTCACCAGTCTTGCAAGGGTCATCCTGAAGAAAACACGGAACTTCAGAGGAAAAGGTCTGCAAACCCTATTACAAAATCTTTATCAAAAATAACTCTTATTTCTATAACACACGATATTCTGCTACTAGTATTTCAATTAATTCTGAAAATCGAATGATTCACGGGTATGAATTCTTCTGGATTCGGGTCTACTGCTGATACTAAACAGCAGGCTAAACGCTCTGGTAGATCAGCAGGTACAGGTACCGAAGCAGCTGATGGCAATTAGGACGCTAAACTTCGAAATAAGACCCCTTACCACTGGTGGGGGAAGCCTTAGTAAGAAATAGCTGGACAATCGCAACTATGTACCTAGCTTGTCTTTCTACTTAAACTGGTGTGGGGCAGTTCCGAAAGCAAGGAAACCTAAAATAACCAAATCACTTACACTTGTCTACGACTAGATTTCAAATGGTCAATAAAACCATTTTACTATGTCGTAAGAAAGAGTACTTTTCGTTCATCCAAGTAGGGCCTCATTATGCTTTTTCAGTAAAGACTGAATGTGAACTATGTAAGTGGAGAACGAAAAATATTAATTTGGTTGAATTTCCTCTGACGTCATGTGTCCATGGTGCGTGTGAATGGAATTGAGTGAAGTACAATTCTCGGTAGTAATACAAAGGTTACATAAAGTGGAGTAGCATGGAACGCTTCGTTACAGTATTTGACCTAACCCTTACATTTGCGGACCCAGTCCCTTCCTAGGAAAATCTCATAATGGCACCCGTATCAGCTCTTCCAACTACTATGTGTAGTGGGCATAGATGAAAATAACCTCCAAGTTTTCATTGCTATAGGTTTTATGCGTGGAAGAATTCTTTTTTTTTTTTTATAATCAATAATCAAGGGATTATGATTACCCTTTAAATGTTTCAACACAGCGCGGGCGTCAAGTGAAGGAAGAGAAAGAAGGATAGGAATAATGTGTGGCACGATGTTCTGAGACTGAAGGTGGTTGTCTCAGATTTTTATCTCCAGGGATGGCGGCTGAACTAATACGGAGAAATTCTGTGTCTTATTTCTATGTCCCTTATAATTCACAATATTTTTTTCGTATTCATACTTGTTGTTCATTCAACTCAATCACATGTTGTTAGTGTTATGTCTGAACAACATGTAATGAGTAAACTAGCAACCCATTGATGACAATTTTTAGATGGTTTTTCAAAGGAATTAAGACGACATAGACGATGGCAGGGATCGAACCTGTGATCATGAGGTTGACAGGCGAGCATACAACCATCGCGCCACGGCCACCCCTATAATACGAGTATTGTAGTCGTCTTTGTAGGGTTCATTGATAATCCTACAGATAGACACTATTTGCTTGTAATAGTGAGTCTTTCTTCAAACTTACCTAAAGCTGTAGTAACTACATCATCAGCGAAACCGATGCAACTACTAGAATTCAATATCAAGAGTGATAGTACCGTCGCGTCGTCGCTGTGTACAACCTCTTATTGTGATAATTCTCTGTCTATTTGGTCCTGCTATTCTCTCTGCTGTACTAGTACTCAGAATTTCTCAAATCCATCTAGTTATGGCATTGGGTACACACTTTCTTATTGGGGCTTCATTTACTGCGATATGGGAGGAATTATCAAAAGCTCCCTCTATGTTTAGGAACGCACACAAATCTGTTTCCTTAGTGTCTATAGTTTTTTGTAGGGTATTAATGAGTTCAAACAGGGCAGTTTCTATAGATCTGTCAACTATTTTCTCCAAGGTTTTTAGCACAAACGATGTTTAGCTTGTCGGACAGAAAAACTTTGGTTATGTTGTATCTTTTTTCCCAATTATAGGAATGAGGATTACCTTAACCCTTCTCCATAGACTTGGTATATACCCACGAGCAAAAAGAGAGACAAAATTTTAGTCTATATGAGTAGAAGCTCCCAAAAACTCCATCATCAGTTTTTGATCCGTCGCGTCGGTCGGTCTTAAAATGGATAGAATCATCTTCTAAGAAACACATACATATACTCCCAGAAAGATCTTCAAGAAATGGTGACTTGGAAAATTTTCCCAAAATGTACTTTCGGATAGTGTTATTGATCATAATAAACGGATGGTTCAAGAATGACAGAAGAGAATGGTGCTGGGACTTTTGGACCTAGAACTAAACTTTCTATACTAATGGGACAATCCACTAGCATTTTCCAGAAGGAAGTCAATGCCATTGTGGAATGTGAAGGTCGAGATCTCGAAAGGAATTAACTTGTAAGTGATTAGAATAAGTTCAGAATGAAGGAATAGCCAATTTCGTTTTGCCATTGATATTGCCATTGAAAATAACGAAGGGTGTCAGATGGAACAGAACGCCATTCGTAGTGCTCCGCTTATGAATTGAAAAATTAAGATCATCGTTGAACTTTGCTTAGCTTGTAACCACTACACTAGATAATTGAAATTTAAACATGAAACTTGATCCTATTTTCTCTAATGATTCTAAGAGCAAGAGTTATGTGAATTAAACAGAAACGGGTGACCAGGTGGATTCTTTAGAATTGCATGTGTATACAATTCAAGTTCTTACACACAAAATTACCAACAAAATGTTTTAAACCTAAGTTTAATATGACCCACAAAAGATGCCATTTAATTTAATAGCAATAAATAATAGAAAAGGTAAATTTTCTTCCGTTTATTGTTTTCCCATTAGTTCAACATTTACGAGTATGTCCTACTAAATTCATTCCTTATTTTCTTCCTTCATTTTTTTTTTGCATCCAATTATTTTTCAATTAGGGAAATCTCCTAACTCAACCTAAACATCCTGTCTGGCAGAATCCAGCCTACACTTTTGTTATTAAATCAGCAACTCAACATCCTCTTTTTTCTTATCAACAATTTCGAAAAAAAAATAAAAGGAAACAATAACGAGAAAGAAAGCCTTTTTTCTCAAATTCACCCTCATTCATTCAAGGGATTTCAGAAGACAACATTCGTTATCCTTGTTGCTTTTACATTCCATAGCCGAACAAGAAAACAAACATTTACAGAGGTTAAAGGAGTAAAAACTGTTTTCCAATGGATAACATAAAACATCCACCCACCAAAGAGATAATAGTTGTTTCCAGAGTTTCGTAAGCAGGAGCACAGGAAAGCAGCTGGTGCTCTCACAGTTCAAACCATGAACATTGAAAGCTAACTCCACCAACTATCACTTGAACTCTCAGAGATAGGTAAAGCATCAATGCAAAAGCAAATGGGGTGCTCGCCTAAAAGAAAAAGGATAATCCTAGAAATGTCAGAAAACTTATTAAAAGTTCATAAAGTAAAATTAACCAGGTTCTCCCCTAAAGGTAAAATTCGGTTTGTGATACAAAGTGGGGTTGGTGAGAGCCCCAGGGGTGGGAGTAAATCAGAATGATGTTGCAGGAAAAACTAATTGAAATTAAGTTTAAAAAATATATATATATATTCTCGTACTAGATTCGTATTATGGGATAGCTGGATGCAAAGAAGGATGTTCGAGGAGGATAAAAAATCTAGTTGGCAAAACTTCGAATTGAACTGTTAACTTCTGCGTTTTTTTATTTGCTCTAGTTTTTCTATGTCCTACCTCGTAATTAACGCTGTTATATTTGTTTTTTCGTAAACTGCTTTAAAGATAAATTGATAAAAAAAAGTTGGTTAGAGGAATAACCTTTGAAAAACAATTATGCTTTCTCGTCCTTCCAAGTATTATTGTTGCGTGGAATATTGTTCGTAGCATAAAAACGATAATAGATTTTTGGGTGAAATTCAGCAATTTATTGAGACAATATTTCAAAATTGAAAAGTTATAAATGGGTTTTCAATTGGCGCGTTTAGAATTTGGCAGCCATGATGTTTTAGTGATGTCCGTCAAATCTATTGCTTAATTTTCAGTTACTGATGCCAAATTACCATGGCTTGTTACACGATTAAGCAGCACGTCCACATGATAAGACTTTGTTATCAAAATCAGTTTTCGTTTTAGTGCGAACGTTGCGCGCGTTGCGCCGATATTACGTTTTTTTAAATGACGCGAAATCAAAAGTTATGACTACCCGTAAAATGCTTAAGCACGGTGCGAGCGTTTAGGAAATAGAGGGAGAATTGAGAAAGAGATAACGATACACACTTTTGTTTTAAATGTCTGGATATTGAAATGGGAATAAGAAAAACAGAGTTGGGAAAGAAATTCCACATTCGTGTGGTACGGCAAAAAAAAGAATCTCTATACTTGACGGTACGTCCGAAGTAAGGCTCAAAGGGTATAACGCTGACTCAACTGGAGGAATGCAATTGGTAATTACAACAGAGCAACGTTTGAAGAAGTAATGATTATACTGTGATAAGCAAGAGACATTTCGGCAGTGTTCCAACTGAATAAAGGTTTCCGTATATGTTCTGTCACCTTTCAGTCTTAAAGCTCTACTCTTGATTTTATTCAGTAGGTACAGTGATGTTTCGGGAGCGCCTGACCAAATATGGGAGCGGATGTATGCTTTATAAATAGTTGTGAGATCAGAAGGAGAAAAATTGTTTACATCGTCTGAGAAAACCTAGGAATTTTGCAGCATTTTTAGCAATTACTGGTATGTGGTCGTTCCACAAAAGTTCTTCAGAAAGGCACACATCAAGAATCGAAAGTTTTTCACTTTCCTCGATGCAGGTTTCACTCAAGTATAATGACATAGGCGTTATATTCCGCTTTAATGCCTGAAAACAGCTTTGAGTTTGAGAAGCATTCAATTGAAGCATTATTAATGTCCCATAAAACCATATTCTCCAAACCAGAGTTTTACGAACATTCTCTGCCATTACATCTCGACATTGGAAAAAGAAGGAGGTGATTCAGGAAAGGAGTATGAAGAAGTTAGGAAGCTGTCATCAGCAAAGCAGTTTCTTGGGTAAGCAGTTTTCGACTGTAGATCATTTGTAAAAATAACAAATAGTTTTGGAGAGAATACGGAGCCTTGGGGCACACCAGCATTTTTTTATAGAAATTTCAAACTTGGACAATAGGGCCCAAAGAAGTAAAACGTTGATTCCAAAAGCTTGCATTATCGGAGCTTCATGCCAAACTCTATCAAATGCTTTAAAAGTATCAAGTGCAACAATTTTGTTTTTTCCAAAGCGATGTTAGGGTTTAGGTCCCAATGAAAATGGACGTCTTTAAGTACAGGTGGAACTCTGACACCATTATGAAACGTAGAGTGTGCTTCAAATTGTTCTGTCGGGTTTTTCAATAAGAGCGCTACAAACATTTTTTTAAATAAAACAAAAACGGTTTTGAATATCAATGAAATTCTTTATTTTTGTGAAAGTACGTTTGATGCCATTATGTATGGATTTCGATTTCTTTTGCATGGCCACCACGGGCACGCTTGCAGAAATCCAGACTCTGAACCCAATTTTCGACGGTTTTCAAGCATAAATCGGCCGATACTGCTGCTATTTCACGTTCGGTATTCGTACGAAGTTCATCAATCGTCGCTGGCTTGTTGGCATAGACCATAGATTTGACGTAGCCCCACAGGAAATAGTCTAACGGCGTCAAATCGCACGACGGAGGTGGCCAAGCGACTGGACCATTTCGTGAGATAACACGTTCTCCAAACTTGGTTTCCAATAAATTGATTGTGACATTCGCTTTGTGGGTTTGTTGGCACCACATGTCTTCCAAGTCCAAATCATCCAATTGGGGCCAAAAATATTCAGTTATCATTGAACGGTAGCGATCCCCATTCACAGTAACATGCCGGTCTTGATCATCACTGAAGAAGTACGGCCCATAAACCACACCAAACCGTAATTTTTTCGGGATGCAATGATGACTCATGGAGTACGTGTGGATTGCTGCCTGACCAATACCGCATATTTTGTTTATTGACGAAGCCATTAAGCCAGAAATGAGCCTCATCGCTGAAGATGATTTTTCGATGAAAATCCGAATCATTTTCAGGTTGTTGCTCAGCCCAATTCACGAACATACGACGCTTCTAGTGGTCAAGCGGCTTCAGTTCTTGCGTCAATTTTATCTTGTAAGGATGTAGGCCAAGATCTTTTCGCAAAATTCGCCACAACGACGTCACAGAGAGGCCCAACGCTTGAGAACGACGTGTGAGAGACACATTTGGGCTTTCTGCAACTGAAGCCGCAGCGGCAGCAATATTCTCGACACTACGGGCATTTCTTTGTCTCAATGGCACGGGAACATTTTGTACTGTGCCTATGGACTCAAATTTTTCCACTAGACGCTCAATTGTTGATCTGCTAGGACGATTATGACGACCATAAATTGGACGTAGCGCTCTTAACGTTGAGGCCACTGACTCAGAATTTCGGTAGTAAATTTTAATAATTTCGACTCGTTGTTGGCTCTTATATCTTTCCATCATGAAATGGCAAACCTTACGGAAGAGAAATGTCAAAAGAGCGGCAAGAAATATGGCGTCGTTTGCTGTCCCTGTCGATCTACTTTTGTAGCGTCCCTGTTGAAAGACCCTCTATAAGCAAATTGGCATTTTCTATGAAACTAACGACAGGGTTATCATAGCAGACGAGCATGGGAATTGTCGAAGATGTTGAATTTTTAACAAATGACCAAAAGCTTTTACTGCCTTAAGGACACTGCAGTATTTTTTGTCTAACTTGTTGCTCATGATAGAATTTGGTTCTTAGAATCAAGGCGTTGCAGGAATTTCTGGGTAGTTTTATTTTTTCACGGTTTTCCGCTGAGGGAATGGTTTTAAATAAGTTTTTCTTAGGTTTGATAGTCCTAGTTTTATGAGGAAGAAAAAACAAAGACAATAAACCTTATACATATAATGTTAAATTTCTTGTAAGCAAACGTCTTTCCAGATAAAAATGGCAATACCGTAGTGGAGAATGAATGATGGCACTAATTCATACTGTTGCGAAATGTCAAAAATTTAGTGGCAGATTGTCTGAAACACTTGGCAATGGAATTTTGACAACTTGGCGAAAACAAATTTCAAAAAATTGACAGGTGGACAAGTGGAAAAGAAGGATAAGTAGAAGAAACTAAGGGCGAATTATTTTAGAGCTTTCAGCTATCTCAGAGCTTGGAGGCTATAAAAGGGAGTGCGTTCGAGACCAAAGCCCTCTTTTTTCTTTGGATTGACAGCAAGGTGGAAACAGATTGTGGAGGAACAAAATAAAAAAAAAATTACCTCTCGGGAACTGGAGTTCTCCACAATCACATACAAAATTTTTTGAACAAATAAATAAATTTCTTTAACAAAAAAAAATAATAAAAGATTGAATAATTCGAATATCATTTCTTTTGAATTCCTTTTTATTCTATTTTCGGCAGCAGATTTTCGTTACAATACCCAACCCATGTAGGTTCAACTATGAAGGAAAATATTTTCAGAGATGTCAAGTCATTGCTAATTATCTTTTGAAAAGCCAAACGTATAAGGAATACAAGAAACGCTTTTAAGAATTACCATTTTCTACTTAACATTTCCGACCGGATGGCAATAATGTATCGATTTTGTGTTTGGAATAAGCCTTATTTGTATTCACTTTTAAGATTAAATAAAGAAGTAAAAGTTCTATGATATAAATTTAATTTTTGAATAGGGATTAAGCATTTGCTGATGTTAACCAACTTCGTTGACATTTTCCATTAAAAGGTGTTCATTCCCGGAAAATATATTTTCTTTTCTGAAACATAATCGCCTTTTTTGATTTTTTACTTAAAAGTTTCCTTGCGGCTTATATAAATGTATATAGATATCCATTTGGTTAAGCCAATGGCCAGGCGAATTGAGCTTGAGCTGAATGTTGATACTTAATATTTATCTATGAAATAGGAAAGTTTAGCTCCCCATTATGTAGCAAATTGAAAAACCTTATAAAATAAAAAGCCAAAGATTATCCGAATGATGAATTTGTTACTTCGGTCCTGAACCTATACGGATGTATTTCTATCCCAAAAGCATTTATTTATACTCCAAGAAAAATGTAAAGACTTAAAAAGCCTTAAGTTCTGCTTGTAAGGATTTATTGAGGCAGCAAAGTCTCACAAAGTTAATCTTTTGATTTAGGATTGAGGAAGAATCAAAATTATGAGGAAAAAGAAAAGGTAGAAGAAATAACGAAAAGAAAAGCATATAAAGTTCAGTGTATTATTTATGCTCTATAGCTTCTATGATTATTTTTAAGATAAAATTGTAGGAAATATTACATTTAATTAAACCCAAAATTTTATTCAGATTTGACATTTCCATGATAGGGAAAAAGAAATATTGGATGGGCCATCTAATGGTTTCTTTTTAAATCATAGGTTATTTTGACACTGACAGCTGTTTCCCCCTCGAAATCTTGATCATACCCTCGCGGAACGAAATGAGTCGCTTTACGCTTGAAAAACGTTGGGAAATCTTAAAAACTTTTTTCCAAGCAGTGCGTTTTTTGAAAAGAAGTTTTGGCCGAAATGATGCACTCACCGCATCTGCTGTACGCAAGTTTTACAAAAAGTTAATGAGACTGGTATGCTAGTGGACAACAATCATAGTTCCCGTCGTCGTACGGTGGGCACAAACGAGAATGTGGCTGCTGTAGCTGATAGTGTGAGACTCAATTCACTAACATTAACTTGCCATCAATCTCAACAGCTCAACATTTCACGCACTAGCCTGAGGAGAATTCTGCACAAATACGAGTATCTCTGATTATTCGCTTACAAGGTCTAATTGACTCAGTAATTGAAGGCGCACGAGCAACCGGTTCGTTATCGCTTGAACGACCTTGTGTTCTATAATTAATGGGAATGGGATAATTCATGGAAAAAATTTAATTTTGTTCATTTTATTACATTTTTAAAAAGAAACTTGTATAGCCCATCCTTTATATCCAAGTTTATCAATGAGTAAGTTCATGAGCATAGCCAGTACCTAGGTGTGATAAAATGCAACTGTTTTATAATAGATTTTTTAAGTAGTTTCTTAACCCTAGAAAGGTAATCTTCATCGATTAGACGAACATCATTTTTTCTTTTTAAAATTTCTCATACCTAGATTCTTAATAGATCTTTAAGGAGAATAAAAAGTCACAAATCTAAAAAAATAAAATGAAAAGTGTGTTTTTATTAAAAAAAAGGTTTGATAAAAATAAATTATTAACATCTACAAGAATTTGTTAATAACTTTTCGAAAAAATTGCATTTAAATTTTACTTAGTCGATTCGACGAATGATTACCTTTAACGTACTAAAAAATATGATTACCTTTCTAGGGTTAAACATATTTTTTTTTATTTGCAGGTTTACTGCGAGTGGCGAGCCAAACCTCGGCTTGAAAAATAGGCACATCACAATATGTGCTAATAATTGCTTTTCGCTACATATTTAGAGACTGATACCAGAGGAGAATCGATTTTTCAGGCCGTGGAACTTTTTTTTTATCGACAGAGCTATTCCATGGACATGAACATGATCATTTTTTCTTACAAGAAAAAGATTCAAATTTGAAAGAAAATCTAACCAATTCTAAAACGATATTTATTACTCGACTGATATGTTTGTAACGGGTGATTTTTTAAGAGCTTGAGAACTTTTTTAAAAAAAAAAACGCATAAAATTTGCAAAATCTCATCGATTCTTTATTTGAAACGTTAGATTGGTCCATGACATTTACTTTTTGAAGATAATTTCATTTAAATGTTGACCGCGGCTGCGTCTTAGGTGGTCCATTCGGAAAGTCCAATTTTGGGTAACTTTTTCGAGCATTTCGGCCGGAATAGCCCGAATTTCTTCGGAAATGGTGTCTTCCAAAGCTGGAATAGTTGCTGGCTTATTTGTGTAGACTTTAGACTTGACGTAGCTCCACAAAAAATAGTCTAAAGGCGTCAAATCGCATGATCTTGGTGGCCAACTTACCGGTCCATTCCTTGAGATGAATTGTTCTCCGAAGTTTTCCCTCAAAATGGCCATAGAATCGCGAGCTGTGTGGCATGTAGCGCCATCTTGTTGAAACCACATGTCAACCAAGTTCAGTTCTTCCATTTTTGGCAACAAAAAGTTTGTTAGCATTGAACGATAGCGATCGCCATTCACCGTAACGTTGCGTCCAACAGCATCTTTGAAAAAATACGGTCCAATGATTCCACCAGCGTACAAAGACAAACCACACCAAACAGTGCATTTTTCGGGATGCATGGGCAGTTCTTGAACGGCTTCTGGTTGCTCTTCACTCCAAATGCGGCAATTTTGCTTATTTACGTAGCCATTCAACCAGAAATGAGCCTCATCGCTGAACAAAATTTGTCGATAAAAAAGCGGATTTTCTGCCAACTTTTCTAGGGCCCATTCACTGAAAATTCGACGTTGTGGCAGATCGTTCGGCTTCAGTTCTTGCACGAGCTGTATTTTATACGGTTTTACACCAAGATCTTTGCGTAAAATCTTCCATGTAGTCGAATAACACAAACCCAATTGCTGCGAACGGCGACGAATCGACATTTCACGGTCTTCAGCAACACTCTCAGAAACAGACGCAATATTCTCTTCTGTACGCACTGTACGCATTCGTGTGGTTGGTTTAATGTCCAATAAAGTAAACTGAGTGCGAAACTTGGTCACAATCGCATTAATTGTTTGCTCACTTGGTCGATTATGTAGACCATAAATCGGACGTAAAGCGCGAAACACATTTCGAACCGAACACTGATTTTGGTAATAAAATTCAATGATTTGCAAGCGTTGCTCGTTAGTAAGTCTATTCATGATGAAATGTCAAAGCATACTGAGCATCTTTCTCTTTGACACCATGTCTGAAATCCCGCGTGATCTGTCAAATACTAATGCATGAAAATCCTAACCTCAAAAAAATCACCCGTTATATTCAGTAAAGTTTATTTGCAGATGCAATGTGAAGATCTTAACTTGATTAAAACAAAATCAATAATATCGGCATTTGCGGGTAAACTTATCCTTTATAAACAAATAATTTAAGCAGAAACGAATATTCACAGATTCCGCGTTTGTCAAAATTACCAGAAAAAAAATTCGAGACGATGTTATTTTATCATATATGTCACTCACTTGAATGCATTACACAAGGATTTTA
The DNA here is from genome assembly GCA_963931855.1 of Philhelius festivus. Lineage (NCBI taxonomy): Eukaryota > Metazoa > Arthropoda > Insecta > Diptera > Syrphidae > Philhelius > Philhelius festivus. The sequence goes on along the minus strand of OZ007555.1, from coordinate 212,606,589 downwards.
CTAAGAGGTTTGAGGATCATAAAGTAACAAATTTGTTGGAGAATTGAAACTCAAAGCGTACTTTAAATGTTATAATAATGGAATGAACTTTATTCATATTATGTAATTTCTTATATAGTATAGGTTTTAAGAATGTATTGGAATTCAGCAAATAAGATTTACAGTGTAATATAGATTATAATATACATACATAGATGAATTCAATTGTATGTATGTTTTGTTATGTAATTTAAGATAGGGTAAGTTATTATTTATTGTATTCTAGCAAACTCCCCTTCAATGAATATAAACGCAAAAACTTAAATTTTAAATTAATGATTTTAAATGTTAATTCCCAAAAGATTTACTAATTTTAAATGTTTTATCTTCATTAAACTTTTTGTTAGAATATCCGCTTTCATATCTTCCGTTGGAATATATTTCAGAGATATCAGTGATTTTTCATAGATTTCCCGCACATAATGAAAACGTATATCTATGAGCTTACTCCTTTCGTGATGGGACGGATTCTTTGCCAGACAAATGGCGCTATGGTTGTCACTAAAAATCGTCATAGGTTGAGATACCAACATTCCGAAACCAATCTCAGAAACGAGGTTTCTCAAATATACAGCTTCCTTCACCCCTGCCGTAAGCGCCATGTATTCCGCTTCTGTACTGGAAAGAGCTATTGTTGGCGCTTCTTTGTTGCCCATGTTATAGCTCCACCACACAATTGAAAAACGTAGCCCGTGTAGGATCTGCGATCAAAATTGGAGGCCCAATCAGCATCAGAGTAACCACAGAGAACATCATCTGGTTTACTGTAAACTAAAGAAAAATTGATTGTATTTTTTAAGTACCTTAGTATATGCTTTGCTGCAAGCATATGTTGCACATGTGGTTTCGCATTGAATTGCGATAATTTGTTGACCGAATGCAAAATATCAGGTCGCGTTGCTAGCCCAATAAATAAGAGAGAACCGATCAAACCTTGGTACTCCTTTTCATTAGTCAATTCGCAGTTCACACAGCTTTCACATTTTATTAACTTCAATCCAGGGTCTTGGGGTGTATATCGTCCTTTGCAATCGCTCAGATGGTTGTTCTCGAGAAGTGATGAAATCGCCAGCTTCTGTGATATATTGACGGAATTCCTTTCTTCGTTTTGATGAACTTCAAGCCCCAGGAAATATCTCATTTTGCCTTTATCAATGATAACGAATTCATTCTTGAGTTTATTCTTGATCTCCTCCAAGCTTGTCTTATTTGAGCACGCGAGTAAGATGTCATCAACATAGATTGCGAGTATATTGTATTCTCCATTTTGATTTTGTGTATAGACGCAAGAATCGTAGCTGCATCTAATGAAACCAATATTAGTTAAAACACCATTCAACTTGTTGTGCCATTCTCGGCCGGACTGTTTCAGCCCATAAAGTGCCTTTTTCAGCCTACAAACGCGCCTGGGATAGTCTTCATTAACAAAACCCTCAGGTTGGAACATGAAAACTTCCTCTTTCAATTTTCCATTTAGGTATGCGCTTGTCACATCCATCTGGTGAAGGTAAAGTTTGTATTTGACGGAAAGCGCGAAAATGAGACGCACCGTAGAGTAGCGGACAACGGGCGAGAATGTTTCTGAAAAGTCAATCCCTGGCCTCTGGGAACAGCCTTTGGCAACCAGTCGTGCCTTATATCTTTCAATTTTGCCATTTTGATCTCTTTTTAAACTAAACACCCATTTGCTGCTAACAGCCTTCCTGCCAGGTGGAAAATCTACAAGTATCCAGGTTTCATTTGACATTAAGATCTTATACTCACATTCCATTGCCTGTGCCCAATGCTTTGCTTCTTTACAATGTAAGGTAGGTGCGGGTAATAAGGCCTAGCTAAGGGAGACTTGAAATTAAACAAAAACTATTTATCAGAACGGACACATTTTATTGTTAATTAATGTTTTAGATATATTACTATAAAAAAAGAACAAAACATGGCAAATTCTGCCTTAAACAAAAACAATATTCAACATTTTTCAAAACCTTGTCAATAGGCTTTATTAAACTATAGTCGGGTAATAAGGCCTAAGTTTTTGAAATTACTCAATAAACCAAATTTGAGATAAAAAAAATATAAATAAATTAATATTGCTTTAAGCTTTAAATACAAGACATTATTTCTTTGTCTAACAGCCATCAAGACAGTCAAAATTGTCTTTATCATCCGCTGATAAGACAATGCACTCTTCGTGATACCACCTAGTGAATATATGTATGCATAACACTGCCTCATATCCGCAATTTGGTCTACCTCACAGCGGTGACAGCGCCAACTCATCTGGATTCTTTTACCACTACTCTTAACTTTGGGGGTTACCGTAGATATATTTTATTGCATTCTTAACCTTGTCAAATAGATCTTTGGTGACTGGAGTTCCTCTGTAATTTATGGCTTTTCTTCTGATTATTGTGGGAAAGGAGGATAATAAGGCCTGCCGTCAAATTTGATAGGCCTTAATAACCCCATCCACTATTTGTAATAGAAAATTAAGAAAATAAATATTAAAATTATAATACATTTTTGAAACATACAAAATAAACAAAATATTTAATAATGGAAAACATGAGCTCAAATTTATAAACATTAGTGTAATTTTAGAAAAATTACTTACGATTCAATAATTGGATTTCTTATTATTTGGACCGTAAAATCGCCTCTGGTAATAAATGACACAACAAAGATGACGATTTACGAGCGAACACGTAGCGGCAAGTCTGATGAGTCATTTACGACTGTAAGCTACATAATTAGGCTGACCGTTAGTGCCTACTACTATTATAACTTACTTTTTTTATTCAAATTAGCTTATTAGGCCTTTAAGCCTAGTACGCAGATCGAGACAAGACAAATTTTATCTCTACAATTTTAATCTCTACAAAACTTTTCCAAATCTCGCGCAAAAGTTTGAAGTTGGAGAATTAAAAAATAATTTAATGTGTTTTGTTGTATATCTCTGGAACGGGTTGTCTTACAAAAGTCGTTCATACCTTTTTGGAATCTCCTCTCGATGCTTTCAAGAGAAGCATCAGCACTTTTTACATAAAACCAGTTTTGGCAAAAATCACTTTTGGCTGTCAAAATTTGTCCCGCAAAATAATGCTTGTATCATTCTTTTTCCTGGCAAAATTTAGTGGAGACATTTAGAAGAGCAATTCACAATAGTATGAATTTTGCGCGCGAACTGCGTACTGCTCGGACAAATATCCGAGACAAAATTTGTCCCAGGAAAAAAAATGTATGGGAGACAAAATTTTTCCCGATCTGCGTACTAGGCTTTAGTCCACAAAAATTGGCGTTTCGTCCGGGTGATCTCACATGGACTCATCAGTTGACTTGTGAGGACCTTGTCAATACGCAATTTTTGTTAAGTTCAGTTCATCTTACATGAATTTTTTGACAAAAATCCAATGTGAACTATATCCAACAAAGATTAGGATTGTAATCATTAATGTTGGAATTTTGTTTGCCCGTGGCCTAGCATTGAATATTTATATGAAGGTTTTTATAATACAAACTCTATATACTACTGAAATAAATCAGCCAAGTAGAAGACTTAGCTTTTTGTGGACTAAAGGCCAAAAAAGCTAATTTGAATCAATAATTCAACAAGTCCAATAATAGTGCTAAGTCTTCTACTTGGCTGATTTATTTCAGTAGTATATAGAGTTTGTATTATAAAAACCTTCATAATACTTTTTTTTAATTTAGGCCTTATTAACCGACAGGCCTTATTACCCGCACCTACCTTATTGCTTCATCAAATGTTTGAGGGATTATTTGAGCTTTTTCGTGAAAAAAGAACTTATTTTGCTTCTTCTTTTGGGTTCTTGTAAGAACTCCATATTGTCTTGGAATATTTGTTGTTTTCGTCATGTTGTTCAATGGTTGGGACTTAAATTCTTGTTCAGCATCTTTATAATAATCTTCATCACTGCCGTCATTAACACAACCGAGACCACCAGCCACATCAGCCAAATGACCATCAGCACCAGCAACATTGCCAACAGCACCATCAAAATCTGCAACATCGTCAACAACAATATTAGAATCTGCAACATTTTCAACAACAACATTAGAATCTGCAACATTTTCAACAACAACATTAGAATCTGCAACATCTTCAACAACAACATTAGAATCTGCAACATCATCAACAACAAAATTGTCAACAACAACTTTAGAAGCATCAACATCAGAACGAGCAACTTTCGCATCGGAATTACCACCATTGTTAACAACGACATCAGAAACAGCAGCCCCATGACTCAGATCGTTATCATCACTATTGTCATCGATCATTATAGTATCGCATAACTGGAGCATATCACGGTTCGGATTATGTACAGGCATACTAATGAACTTAACATCACGAGACTTTAAAACTTTCCTCTGTTCAGGAATATACACTCTATAGACTTTCGCCTCAGCTGAATACCCAACCATCACGCAATCCACACCCTTGGCTTGAAATTTTGACTTGCCTGGTTTCTTGTCCAGCATAACACCTAAACAACCAAAAGATTTAAAATGAAAAACATTAGGTTTCATACCACTCCAAGCCTCATATGGGGTCATCGATGAAACAGATTTAGTTGGTGATCTGTTCCTTATATACGCGGCGGTATTTATGGCCTCTGCCCACATCATCTCAGGAAGACCAGACTCCAACATCATGCATCGAGCCATTTCCAGCAAAGTACGATTTGCACGCTCGGCAACACCATTTTGCTGCGGTGTATATTCAGCCGAGAGTTGTCTTCGTATGCCATGTTTATCGAAAAATTCTTGAAATTCTCTACTCAAATATTCGCGACCATTGTCGCAACGAAACATTTTGATCTTACGACCGGTTTCTAATTCGACTCTGTATTTAAAGTTTTGAAAAGCCTTGAAAACATCGGATTTTGCTTTTAAGTAGTTAACAGTCACTTTTCTCGATTTGTCATCAATGAAAGTTACAAAATAAACCGAACCGCCAAGAGATCGAACGCGCATAGGGCCGCAAACGTCACTATGAATGAGGTCAAGTAAATGTTCACTTCTCTGAACAGGTTCTTTAGAAAATGGCTGTCGAGTGATTTTGCCCTTTAAACATATATGACACCGAATGTTGTCGGGTAAATTTTCTAAAGACAAACCGCGAACCATATTTTCTTTGACTAGACGGGACATACTTTTCGTGTTTAAATGCCCGAATTTTGTATGCCAGTCATAAAAATTGTTGTCTTTACCGGCCTTTGACATTAAAACTTTACAAATCGAAACATTTTTCACAAAATATAAGTCTCCGTATCTTTCCGCACTCAATATAGAATGACCGAACTCGTCACTAATTATAGCTTTATTTTGGCAAAAACTCACGCTCATTTTACTATCAGTGGCTTTACTTATTGATATGAAATTTGTTTTTAATTCGGGAACAAATAAAACGTCGCTGAGCTGTATATCAAAAAATTCACTTTTTATGAGGACAATTCCTTTGCCGGAGCTTTTTATGAAGTTATTTGCAGCTAGCTCAATGGATTCTACATGTGAATTTATGTTCATGAAAAAACTTTTTTCGCAACATAAGTGAGACGTCGCGCCGTTGTCAAGGATCCATTCATCTCGCTTCAAATCACCACATTCCATTGCATTTAAAAGTGCAAATGATGTTGTCGGCCTAGTCACTCGTTCGGTGCATTGAGATGCAAGATGGCCCTTCTTTTTGCACTTGAAACATCTCACTCTAGTCATAGGCTTTTTGTTATGAAAAGCTTGTCGATGTGAATTATCTTGTCTCCCTTTTACCTTAGCTACGAAGGCAATTTCACCACTCTTTTTATCCCTATCCTTTCGCTGTCCTTCTTCGACCAGTTTTCCTTTTAGGGAAGTAAGGTTCGGGAGATCGTCTCTCGTCTCTATCGCCACAACGAAATTTTCGTACGACTTCGGTAGGCTCGATAAAAGAATGATGGTCAAAAGTTCTTCTTGTAAAACTATTTCTATCTCTTTTAACTTTTCCACTACGTCCAGAAATCCATCCATGTGCTCGGATATTTGAGAACCTTCTTCCATCTGTAGTGATAGAAGCTTTCGAAATAACGTGACTTTTCGAGCAGGTCCAGTAGGCTGATATAGAGCTTCTAACATTTCCCATGCTTCTTTTGAAGTTTTACAGTTGCGAATGTGATTCAGCTGTGAAACTTTTACGCACAACAAAATAGTTGCTAAAGCTTTCTCGTCTTTTTTATTCCATGCTGCCAGAGTTTTTTCGATTGCCTCTTTCTGCGTATCATTTTCCTCTTCGACTGCCTCATTCAACGTATCATTTTTTACCTTCGAACCCTTGCTTTCGCTGATGCATGACCAAAGATCATTGTGGATGAGAACACTTCGCATCTGGACCTTCCATCCATCGTAGTTCTCTCCATCCAGCTTCTCAATATTAAGGAACGAACTCATAATGAATATTAAAAAATTGCTAACTTTTTATTTTAACTTTAGAAAAAAAAAAAAAACTTTAAGCTATGACTTTAATTTAAAAATTACGCGAACACTGGGGCCATAACCTTTGTTGGAGAATTGAAACTCAAAGCGTACTTTAAATGTTATAAATAATAATGGAATGAACTTTATTCATATTATGTAATTTCTTATATAGTATAGGTTTTAAGAATGTATTGGAATTCAGCAAATAAGATTTACAGTGTAATATAGATTATAATATACATAGATGAATTCAATTGTATGTATGTTTTGTTATGTAATTTAAGATAGGGTAAGTTATTATTTATTGTACTCTAACAAAATTCCTCAATGGGTAATAAATTCGTATAATATCACAACCAATGTGATAATCGAAGTAGATAGTAGAGTTGATTACCATCAGCACAGACAAAGAGCTTAAGCAGGATTTCAACCAAGGCTATTAGGAATTTCGTTTGCAATGCAACATTGAAACACCAGTATCCTGCATTGTAAAACATTGCTGACAAATACCTTATCGATTTTCCATCATCATTCCAATGCAAACATTTAGACAAAACGAAGAAACCGTTTATAGAACGCTGACATTTTAGGCTGCAACTCATCAATACCAGATTTAGCTAGATTGGTAGAACGTCATCCATATCGCATTGAAATTTTTATTTTTGTATCTCTACCTTATGTTTATAATTTTTTCTTTTTTTTTTTCAAAAATTAGTATTTTTAATTTGTATTAATAATTTATAATTACACATGATATTTACTCAATTTTATTCATATTTATTTTGTTAAATTTTGATAAGAAAATGATATCAAGTTTTTGTATCAATAGAAAAAAAATTGAGACAGGATTTTTAAAGTTATTTGGCTATGGGGATCTGAGGATTCAGTTCATTTTAGGAAAGGGATCTCTTGTCCAAAAATAGTTTGGTGAAGACTGAAGTTGTGTACAATGAAGTTACGAAGAATTATGCTGGCGGAAGACAATCCGCAGACTCAAAATAATTAATTTGATAATAAAACCTTATAAACCAAAAAAATAAAACTTTCCAAGCCGAATAGCTATACACTAATCTATCAACTTAATGAGACCATAACAGATTTGCTTACAGAAATTTAAAAAAATGATATATTAGAATACGAGTAGATGCAGTCAATACAAGTATAAATTTAGAAAGTACTGCAGACTATGTTTGACATTCGGACATGTATTTTGGGATCGAGTTTCAGAGATTTATTGCATCTAACAACTTCGAAGGAAGCAAACTGTAAATCCAAAAATATTTGGTTTATTTTTACATAGAAGTTTGTCGTCAAATAAAAAAATGTTCTAATTTGAATGACGAAAAACTAAAACTTTTGAAGTACTTAGATGCAAAGATGGTTGTGGAAGGTACAATGACCTAAATTTTGCCCTTGTTACAGCTTTTAATTTTTTCCAAAAAGTCCCATCTCTGGTCACGGGATCACGGCTTCCTGGAAAGCTACTCGCTCTCCTTGAAAACATTTGTTCTTCGGTGGTCGAATCTCATCGAAACTTTACTTTCACACACACATTCAGTGATTCAACAAGTTGTTGGAGATCTTTCCAAAACTTGGCGAATCCAAATGGCCGAGTTCAGACTCCCTTAAAGTAAATTTTTTTTTTGAGAAAATTTAAAAGAACCAAATTAAAGAAAAAGTTCCACCTAGGCATTCTCCTAGTTACTATTAAATGTTCTAATAATTCGAAGCGCGAAGCAATCCCACAAAACCAACGTCGAGGTGAAAGAGGAATTCATTTCTTTAAATCCAAAGTTACGAGTATTTCTTTTGTTGTCAATTTCCAAAGATCTTTTATATAATAAAAATTCTGCTTAACGAAATAAGAAACGCGTTAACGACCCATTTTACTGACAAACATTTTAAGCTACGTTAATATTGATCTTTTTAAAATAAATTACGATGTCGGTAAGTAAGAGTCCACCTGACTCTATTACTTCTTCAGCTCATCCGCTAGCACGTCCGAAAGAGACCGTCCGTCTTCTTTCTTTATTTACTAGTCTTGGAACCAACTGTTCCATTAATATATCTCGGAAACCTGTTTGTGTTACTTTTCCAAAATACTTTAAGAGCAGGTCTCTGGCTGTTGGCCACCAGGTAACTACTAACTCTACAAGTATTTTAGAGCGGCAACAACTCTAAGAAGGTATTAGGTTAGGTTAGGTTAGGTTAAAGTGGCTGTCATTAAAGCGTCTGACACACTTAGACCATTAGAGGTCCATTGTGATACCACGATCTAATAGGGAACAAAAAGGTTTCCTACTAGTTAAAACCATTTGGAGCTTCTGATGAAGCGAAGGAGACTTTTGCGTCTGTAAGAGAGAGCAGGGCATGTACAAAGAAGGTGTGGGATTGTCTCCTCTTCCTCCTCGTCCAAGCAACTCCTGCAAAAATCGTTTGATAGCACACCGAGACGTGCGGCGTGTCTACCTATGAGACAGTGTCCAGTTATGACACCTATGACGGAGCTGATCTGAGATCTACTGAGGGACAATAGACATTTTGACCGTTTCAGATCCAGTTTAGGCCAGATCCGCTTGGTCGCCATACAAGTGGTAGTATTAAGCCATCTTGTGTTCGATTGTTCCAGAGCGATTCGTTTCAGCATAAGTTTACTTGTAGCTATGGGCATACCTATATTTGCCTTTTCGGGTAAGATAGGCATTTCCGTTCCAATTCTGGCGAGTTCGTCAGCTTTGCAATTCCCCGGAATGTCCCTGTGACCCGGCACCCAGAATAGGTGAATGTTAAACTGTTTGGCCATCTCCATTAGAGACGAACGACAGTCTTGGGCTGTAATGGAGTTTACAGAGACTGATGCTAGGGATTTCAAAGCAGCCTGACTGTCTGAGAAGATACGGATATCCGTGTTAGATACCACGTTTTCTTTAAGCCAGGACAATACTTCCTTTATCGCCAGAATTTCCGCTTGGAATACGCTACAATGGTTTGGTAGGCGGAAGGAGAGACTAAGGTTTAGTCCATCTGAGTACACTCCACCACCCACTCCGTTTTCAGTCTTCGATCCATCTGTAAAAAAAGTTTACTGATTTATTATCTGTCAAAGCCCCTTCCTCCCAAGCTGACCTTGAGGGAATGGTGACTTCAAAGTTTTTATCGAAAACCAAAAAGGCAGTGATGTATAGTCAGAGTGACTTGGGAGAGTTCCGAATAAATTCAGAATGGTGGTGTGGCCAATAGAGTTATTGGTCCATTGAGAGATGGCTTTGAGACGTATGGCTGTGCTCGCGGCCATTTGTTTGCTGTAAATATTTAGGGGTGTCAGGTTGAGTAGTATGTCGAGTGCAGCGGAAGGTGTTGAGCGGAGAGCTCCGCTGATGCACATACACGCTGAATGTTGAACTCTGCTTAGTTTATCGCGATTAGTCGCTTTATCTAAGGCCGTCCACCATACGGTCACCCCGTAAGTGAGTATCGGTCTGATGACCGCAGTGTATAGCCAGTGAGTAATTTGTGGAGACAAGCCCCACTTGTTCCCTACGGCTTTTTTACAAGAAAAGAGAGCTACCGTGGCTTTCCTTACTCTTTTCTGTATATTAGGTTTCCAATTAATTTTTTTGTCTAAAATAAGACCCAGGTATTTAGCTTGATCTGAGAAAGTGAGTGGAACACCTTTAATCGATGGAGGGTCTAGTTGAGGAATTTTATATTTCCTTGTGAAGAGGACTAGTTCAGTCTTGTAGGGGTTAACACCTAAGCCACATCGATCTGTCCATTTTAGTAGCTTGTTGAGAGCGGTTTGTATAAGTTCTGTTAAAACTTGAGGGTGCTTTCCTGATACGGCAATGGCAATATCGTCAGCGTATGCAATCACTTTAAATCCCTCTTCTTCTAGGTCTACTAGCAGATCATTAACTACCATGTTCCATAGAAGTGGGGATAGGACTCCACCTTGTGAGGTTCCTCTACTGACTGACCTTCTTGTAGTAAAGCTGCCTAGTTCCGCATTTATAATTCTGCTTTTCAGCATGAAATTTATAAGGTTACCAAGTGAGCTATCCACATTGAGATTCTGCAGTGTCTTCGTTATTGCAGCGCTGTCGACATTGTTGAAGGCGCCTTCTATATCTAGGAATGCAACTAGAGTGTATTCTTTGTGATCTAGGGAGTATTCGATTGCGCGTACCAAGGTATGTAGCGCAGTTTCTACTGATTTTCCCTTGCAGTAAGCGTGTTGTGCTGTAGAAAAAAGGTTTGGTTTTATAACACTACGCAGATGAATATCAATCAATCGTTCCAGTGTCTTAAGAAGAAATGACGATAGACTGATAGGTCTTAGATCCTTGGGCGTAACGTGGGAGCATTTACCAGCTTTGGGTATAAAAACTACTTTAACTTCTCTCCATATACGGGGAATATGAACCAGGCTTAGACAACTGTTCATTATTATCTCTAACGTGGGTAAGATAATGTCTAAAGCAACTTGCAGTTCGGCTGGTATTATACCGTCTGGTCCCGCCGATTTGTATGGATCGAAGCTGTTAATTGCCCATTTTAGTTTGTCCCTTGTTATTAACCCTTGGATCTTTATACCTTTGTTATTTGACTCTAATGAGTTAATGTTGCAAATGTTTTGCGAGCTACCTGGGAAGTGAGTGTCAAGTAGCAAATTGAGTGATTCTTCACATGAATTTGTCCAGGAGCCATTTGACATTTTCAAAGAGCTTGGCATGACTGGATTTGTTGAGAGGATTTTCCTCAATCTGGATGCTTCAGAAGTATCTTCTATTTTATTACAGAAGTTCCTCCATGGAGATCTTTTGCTTGTCCTCAATTGTTTCTTATAAATCTTTAAGGATTCTTTATATAAGTCCCAATCTGAGGATTCTTTTGTGTATTTAGCTCGATTGAAGAGTTTTCTGCAACTTTTCCTGAGCGGTTCCAATCCCGAATTCCACCAATAAGGTTTCTTTTTTTCTCTAACTTGCAGAAGAGGACAAGAAATATTCATTGCATTGTTCAGGGTTAGTGTCAGATCCTTGACTTTGTTATCTAGATCTGAGGTGTTGGAGGGGATATCTACAGATTCGGCTGTATGCGATCTTTTCAGAATATCTCTATACGTTTGCCAATTTGTTTTCCTATAATTACGAAAAACTGGCCGTGTGGTGGGTACATCATTTAAACTGAATTGAATGTATCTATCGTCTGAGAATGAGTGTTCCTCTGATACTTTCCAATTCGTTATCATTTGATATACAGTGTCAGAGACAAGAGTGATGTCTAGCACTTCTTGTCGGTTTCTGGTAACAAAGGTAGGTTCATTGCCGATGTTACTGACTATAAGGTTAGTACTAAGAATATAATCAAAAAGAGACTCACCTCTATCATTTATATCCGTACTTCCCCAAACAGTGTGATGGGCATTAGCATCACACCCAATAAGGAGGCTGATATTTTGCCTTTTTGCCTCAGCGATGATCCTCTTGAGCGTATCGCCAGGAGGGCCAGGGTTGTCGTGGGCAAGATATGCCGACACTATCCAGTACGTTCCATTTTTGGTGTGTAGTCTGGCGGCGGTTATATCTCGATCGCTGAAATCAGGGAGTAAATATACATTAGAACTACTTTTAACTAATATGCAGGATCTGGGTTCACCTTTGTCCGATGCATACAGCAAGTAGTAACCAGGAGTCCTGAATCCCTGAATTCTAGATTTGGCAATCCATGGTCCCTGGATCAGGACTATATCCTCTCGGTTCTTGTGCAGACGGAGAAGAAGTGAGGCCGAAGCCTTGATGGAATGTTGGAGATTAATCTGAAGTAGTTGCAGCATTTTGGCTACACTCATCCAGATCAACCCCCAACATGGTTTGATTCAGGTCTTCCGATTCAGAGGACGAATCCAGTAGCTCGGCTTCAGAGTCTGAGCCAATGGGTTCGTCTGCACTCAGAAGAGCCTTCCTCACGGAGTCTTCAGCTTCCTTCTCGGAGAGACTGTCGACATTTTCAGGAGCCTTTTCGGCGATATTTATGGTCTTCACTTCAGTCTCAGAGCTGCTGGGAGCATCAATTTCCATTGCTGGGTCGATGTCTACCGCAGATTCTTCGACTGTGGAAGTACCTATTGGTTGTGGAGGAACGGTGTTACCCTCATCTTTTTTATATATCTTCAGAGTAATCGAAGAAAATCCGTACCCAATCACACCTTTGGTTGCCAGTAGAGGAGCCAAGGACTCTTTATTCACTACAATGATTGCAGATCTTGAAGCGCCCTTTGGTTCCTCCACTTTCGCAACTTTCCAGTTGTGAGTGGGCAGGTCTGGATTACTGCTTTGTATGATTTTAAGGATTGTATCCGGTCGAGAAGGTTCCTCTGGAATCCAGGTGCGAGCCCTTGGCCTTGTAGGGATTTGCTCTCTAGCAACAACCTCGAGCTTCGCGCCTGTCCAGATCTCTCCTAAATTGCTGACAGCAAGCTTATATATATCGCAAGATCGCTGATTTCCACAAGAGATAAGCTTTACTTGGCCTTGGTGCCAGCCGTTATCTCTAATAACTGGGGGTGGTCCTGGATTACCTTTCATGATGTCCAGCGATCTGCTGAGATCTTGCCATCGATATCGCTTCTGTCGATGACTGCAACAATTATATTTGATTTTAGCGCATCGCTAAAAGAAAGGTCATCCTTCCTTAACGCAGTTGATGCCGTTCTGGTCTTCTGCACTTTGGGGCGCTTGGGTTCCGATGTGGTTCCCTCAATGTACCTTTGTCGCTTTGACGTGGAGTCTCCGCTGGTCTCAGCATCTTCCTGTTTAGCAATGACGCTTTTGGCCCATGCTAGCGATGCTTCCTGCTTTGAGTCACCATTAGTTTCTAGTTTATCACCTAGTCTTTTGATGATCCTCTTAGCATTCCGCAATTCGCGAACGCTTTGCGATAGTGGATGTCTCGTAGTGGTTACAGCAGACCCTTTTTTCAAGAGCGCCTTACCACTGAAATGTGGTTTACTGGTAGTACTGCCACTGACCATAATGGTTACAGCAGACCCTTTTTTCAAGGGCGCCTTACCACTGAAGTGGGGTTTGCTGGATGTACTGTCACTGACCGTAGTGGTTGCAGCAGACCCTTTTCTCAAGGGCGCCTTACCACTGAAGTGGGGTTTGGGTTTGATGGTAGTACTACCAATGGAGCGTAGCTTATCAGTCCTGCTACAGCCCGCGGACCCTGTCTTAACAGTTGTTCCGCAAACTGTGTCAGGCTTGATAGCCGCTTCGCCTTCTAAAGCTGTTTTAGTCGCTGGCGACTTATCCTCGTTAGAGGCCAAGTCCGTGCCGGCAGTCGAGACTCCTGCCGACATTTGAACGTATATCCCCGTTCGAATTTTATCTTTTTCACTAGCTTTATTCATGGTTCGTTATTGTTTTGAATTTTGTTTGTTGTCTCTGCTACCGCAGCTGGATTGCTAGGGTAGAAAACAGGACGTAAGCCTTCCCACCGCGTCAAGGTCAAATTCACGGGAAGGAAGAAGGTATTAAAAAACTTTTGATTTTAGAGCTTTAAAAAATGAACCTATATAAAAAAAAGTTCGTAAAATTTTAATACGTTCTACTTTTCAGACTTCTAAGGAAACTTAGCATACAAGAAATGGCCAAGATCAGTCTTACTATTTTTGAGAAAATTGAAAACAAAAAAATGGTCGATTGGGGGTAATTTGAAATTCAGTTACACTCTGGCTCACAGCATCAATCTTCTCTGGCGTCCTTTTGCTTACTTGAATCTTCCAGTCCTTAAGAATTTACAATATATGTAAATTTTTAAAATTTAAATTTCGCGCTGAATGAATCTCGCGGCATATGATTAACACCAAAAAAGTCACTTAATTTTCTCCGAGTATTTACAATTTAAAAACTACTACTTATCTAAATTAAAAGTTTCAATAATTACAACACGTTGTTACTGCATGGATGCTCAATAATTAATTGACAAATTTCATTCACAAGAAAAAATAAAATGCACCCTCATGCGCTAAAATATAGTAAATAGTTGTTCGTATCTGCAGGATTGAAGGGGAGTTTTTTAATTTATTTAACCCTTATTCAACTCTTTAAAACTAATATTGCAAGACTCTTTACTGTTTTTACTGTTTACTTTCTGCATTTCTTAAAGAAAAAACGCACTAAATTGTAAGTATATCTTCCAAGTTCCTCAAGTCATATTCCATGTTAAGGGGTTACACAAGTTTTTCTGCTTTTATAGAAAAATGTAGCATAATTCATTTCATTATTTCTCGAAAACGGCTTTAACGATTTTGATTAAAATTCGTACTATTAGTATACAATGTTACTGAATGTATTTCATACACATCATCAACGAATATTTTGTTTTACTTTGTCGCAACCTATTTTAGAAAACCACATCTTGCAACATATTATCCGTTTGTACTCCTTTTCTTAATATTGTGCTAAGAGCTTAGAGCTAATATTACAACACTACACGTATAGCAAGAATAAGAGTTCACGTTTTTCGTTGCACCTCTGTTGTAATCTGCAAGGTTGCAATAGTAGTTTTCTTAACTTCTCCCTTCCTCTGAACACACAAAATAACGATTCAGATTTCATATTGGTAACAGTTTTCTTCCAAAATGTGAACGAAGATGCATTTATATGAATTGGCAGCTAACAAGTATAGAAGAAGTTCAGATACGAGTACCTTCTCTCACTTGCACAAAGTCGTAAAGTCATGCACGCGTTATATGGATCGCATCAGTTCTAAAGTTGCGAAAGCTGAGTGCCTTATCCTTTGATGGCAAATGAAAGTGTGGGTGAACTTTAGATTACGTACACACATTTACCTCGAATCAACTCACCTGAGACCCAGTGATTTCGTACTCAAGTTAGGTCGGTACCGTACCTCGCTTTTGATGGGAGAGTTTTTTTGCAGGAAAGTTTTGAAGCACTGAACAGAAAGGTAGGTACAAGGAAAGGAAGAAAAGTATTTATGATTTATATGGGGTTAGAAAGTTATTTTTTGCATATTTCTTGCACTCCATTTGAAAACGAAAAGGGTTCATCAACAAAATAAGTGCTGAGAGTATATTATTTATTACCAAGTTTAATCTACGGCGGAAAGTTTATGGTTAGGAAAAAAATATACATATGCATATAAATATAGATCATGGAAGTAACGCAAATGTTTTTGATTTACTGTTAAACTTTTATAAAGAAGTGCAGAAAACTGAACAGTTTAGAGTGTCGAACTGTAATTGAAATCTTAAGGCCCAATTATTGCAAGATGTTATTGAGGAACGTACGAACGATTTTGAGCAAAATCGTACGAGAACATTCGGTTGTATTTTTAACATTCAAAATAATATATTATTCGGTCAAAAGCCCCGTGAGGTATCGAAAATGTCCAAGCACAAGGCTATTTCACTATTGGAGAAATTGTCGGTAGTCGGAAAAAAATTGAAAGTTGAGAAACGAAAAAAAAAGTTTGCTAACAAATTTGGAGTATCCTTGGTTTTGTCGACAGTTTAAAAAAAAATAAGTTAAAATTTTGATGTCTGCCGAAGAAAATTCAAATAGAAGGCAAACATTTTTAAATATAAAAGAGCCCTTGCAGTGATAAAAAAAAACTACATTTTCTATAAAACGAATTCGGTATAAAACTTTTTTATAAAGAAGCAATTTTTGTTTCCTTGACAGTTCGTTATAGAGAAGTTTGACTGTAGTTACATTAAAACTTCTGGCAACATTTATATTAGTACTTTACTTATGTCCAGTAAGGTCATATAGTAGTTTTATATATAGACCCGCTAACCGTATACTGTCGAAAGTCTTCTTTAAATCAACGAGGAAGTCACAGGACACTTCCTTTTAGATTTGTTCCATTTGATATAAGATATCAGTTTAGACGAAGCATGAATTATTGTATGTCCCGCCTTAGAACCGAACTGAGTATCCGTAATTATGTTGTAGTACTCTGCCCACTTGAATAGAGCTCTATGAGCTGATACCCATAAAAAGACTTTTCCACCGGAGATTTGCCTTACTGAATAGTATATATATTATTCAGTGCGTTCTTTAGCAGTGCCGTATAAGTGTCCGTTGCCTTCGAAGGTAGCTGTCGTAGTACAACTTTGGATCCAACTTCTACTTCCGCAGCCTTTAAAGAGTCGAAGATGAGCTGGAGATTTACCTTGGAAACTAACAGAGAATTGGACCTGTTTCGCTCTGCGATTATGGTGTTTACTAAATGATCTTCATTGAACCCGGTAAAACGGTGGTTCTCCGATCGACATTGCGTCATTTCAGATTAAAAGTAGGTGTGCTGCAGCAGGGCTCCGTTCTCCAGCTCCTGATTTGAGTGAATGTCAGCTGAAAAGCAGCCTCTTCAGTATTTACTTCTCCTGCGGCATCCTCCAGATTTACACCTGCGGTCACAAGTACGTCTCTTTTTGCTGTCATCTTCTAAAGCAGCTTAAGAATATTTTACAGTTTGTATGGACCAGATATTTTAAAGCAGCTTAACTGCTTGAATTGGTACATTTACCTATACCAAGACAATATAAAGCTTCTCTGAAGGAACATGCTACATTGATTAGGAAGATGAAATAAGAAGCCTAAGTTTAGTATTTTATAGATTCCACGACTTTTTTTATCTTGCGAGGAAAATCATGAAAAGTGCTTTTCACCTTATCTGTATCCGGAAACAGCAGAAAAGTCTTAGGTGTCCTCCATACATGTTAACACGCACACAAAAATGTTCGGAACTTATAAGTCTAATTTATTGTCAACCTGATTACGTTGTCTGAAAATTTATTGACAGTTAATATGATATGATATGACGGGGGCCCCATGAAGCAGAGAGCCAAGTGCTGTGGCACAAACTGCACAATCCCTGTGCAGCCTCTGGATTCATTAGTATAAATATATCGCTGTTGGGAAGAATTTTGTCAACCAACAGATTTGTAATGAAAGTATTATAACTAATATTTTTTAATATAAAGTTTAAATTTATTTATCTGTATAAGGGTTACAAAATTAGTTTTTTTTTCTCTTTTCAAAATGTACTTTTATTTTACCCAGCGATCCTATCGTGTCGAGGTCTGTATCCAAAAAGAAAGTGTTTTAGATTTTCTTCGAGTAGGGTAAAAAAATGGCGTTGGTTGGCGTTCATAAATGCGTTAATGTTTCCGGTGTTAAGCAGAGAGGTGTATGGGCAACACCCCCTTCCGGTATGTCCACTAGAGGACCTACTTTTCATTCCTTTCGGACGTCCAAAACAGCTAGCTTAACAGCCGGCCTTTCATAGATTCCAGCTTTAGTTAAAACAGAGGCACTTCGTACCTGGCCATCCTTGGAAACTTTCGTCTCAATGATTCGTCCTTTTAGCCAGCAATTTCGTGGACTTCCAGAGTCCACAATTACAACGATATCATCCTTCTCTATTGGCTTAACTTGGGAAAACCACTTGCTTCGCCTGGTGATTGTGGGCAGGTACTCATTTACCCAGCGCCGCCAGAAATGTTGGGCGTAGCTTTGAGAAATTAGCCAATTTTTTCTGAGGACTTCTTTCTCGTTGCTTAAAACAGCCCACGGCTTGGAGCCGTTGGATGTGCCCACCAAAAAATGATTCGGGGTAAGAGCTTCGTCATTTTCACAGCCGATGGGGATATACGTCAATGGACGGGAATTTACAATGTTCTCAACTTCAAGGAGCATACTTCTCAGCAACTCGTCAGATGGATTGCGACGTGGAGTGATTTGGTTAAGCACAGTTTTTACAGACCGCACGAGGCGCTCCCAGCTTCCTCCCATGTGGGGTGACCCAGGTGGGATAAAGGTCCATTTGGTGTTAACTGAAGTGAAGGTCTGCATAAGCTTGTCGTTGTCGATGCCTTGATATGCCTGCTTTAATTCTCGTTCAGCTCCCCTAAAGTTTGTCCCATTGTCACTAAACAGCTCGATGGGAGTTCCTCGTCGTGCCATAAAATTGCGAATAGCAAGTATGCATGAATCCGTGGTCAACGAATGAGCGATTTCTATGTGAATAGCTCGTGTAGTGAGACATGTTAGTAAAACTCCGTACCTCTTCTCAGTTCTTCTTAGATTGACAACGAGCATAGGCCCAAAATAGTCCACGCCAGTGAAAGAAAATGGACGTGAGAACGCAGACACTCTGGCAACGGGGAGTTCAGCCATCATTGGTGGTCGAGGTTCTGCAGAAGCGTTCTTACATGTTTGGCAGTTTTTTCTTACTTTGGATAGGACGGCTCTCAATCGACAGATATAGAATTTTTGCCGAATCTCATTCACGACGGTCTCGTGATTTTTGTGATGGTAAAGTACGTGGTATTCTTGTACAACCAGATTAGTTATCCAATGATGAGATGGCAGAATAATGGGACCTCTAATATCTGCGAACAATTCCACATAGCTTCGAATTCTACTGTTAGCTCGAAGAACTCCATTGTCATCTAGAAAAGGTGAGAGGGAAACGATTGAGCTTGACTTATTAATTTTACCTCTTGAAGACAAACAGGCAATCTCTTCTGCAAACACATCATATTGGGCTTGCTTGAAAAGAGTTATTTCAGCACGCTGCAATTCTTCTTTCGTTAAGGGTCCCGTTCTTCTGTCTTCCTTCTTTTTGAATGCTTTCCAATTAAAGGCCATTCGAACAACTCGTCCAGCTAAGTGAAGAAGTCGAGACCATTCAGAATAGAGCTCCGTTTTAAACAAATTTCGATCATCTGAGCCGTGTAGTCCAAGAAACTGTGCCTTTATTTCTTCATTGGTGGTTATTTTTGTCAATTCTTCTTTCGGCCAACATTCTGAAGGTGACATTAGAAAAGCAGGTCCCTTAAACCAAGTACTGGATGTCTTAAAGTTGGGAACTTTCTGCCATTTGGTTGCCTCGTCAGCCACGTTCAGTTTGGTAGGTACCCACCTCCAATCGTCGATTTTTGTGATATCGAGTATTTCGCTAACTCTTACTGCGACAAATTGTCGGTATCGACGGTGATCAGACCTCAGCCAACTCAAAACTGTTCTTGAATCTGACCAAAGGAATTGCTTTTGAAACTTGATCGAGTGATACTCAGACATCTTCTTAGCGAGACGCGCTCCAAGTACGGCAGCTCGTAACTCGATTCTGGGAATGGAAAGACTTTTTAGTGGAGCCACTTTCGTTTTAGCCCCAATCAATGCACATTTCACTAAGTCTGATAAAACCATCCTAGCATATGCGACCGCAGCGAAGCCATTCTCACTGGCGTCAACAAAAATATGAAGCTCAAAGTCTGGATAAACAACAAAGTTTGATGGAACATAGCATCTAGGGATACGTACCTCCTCAATCTGTGGTAAAAAGTTTAACCAATGGCACCATTTATTATACTCAACTTCTTTTATTGGGTCGTCCCAACCAATCCCGCTGCGCCAGATTTCTTGAAGGAGTATTTTTCCATACATCAGAAAGTTTGCCACGAGTCCCAAGGGATCAAAGATTTTCATCAGGATTTGTAGTACTTCGCGCTTAGTTGGAACCTTTCCGCCTTGAAGTACATCTGCATTCGCAGAAGTGATGGTGATTTTAAATGTGAGGTAGTCATCGGTTGTAGACCACCACATCCCGAGAACTTTCTCAGGAGAAACTTCGACATTCGTATTGAGATTGACTTCTGCTAGAGCGCTGGATTGGAATCTTTGACTGATTTTATTGGAGTTGGAGATCCAGTTACGAATATGAAAACCTCCTTGTTGGTGAATAAAGGTTATTTCTTCAGCAAGTCTTACCGCTTCTGCTTCGGAATCCACACTATCCATGAGATCGTCCACGTAGTGGTTTTCAAGGATTGATTTGACAGCTCTGGGGAATTCACTTTTGAATTCTTCCGCATTTCTATTTTTGATGAACTGGGCCGAGCAGGGGGAGCATGTAGCCCCAAATGTCATGACAAGCATTATGTATTCTTCCACATCGTTACTGTCTCGATTGAACCACAGAAATCGCTGGTAATTCTGGTCTTCTTTTCTAATCCGAATTTGGTGAAACATTTCTTGGATGTCAGCACAAATTGCGAAGCGCCTTTGACGAAACTTCATAATGACGGACATTAAAGACGTAAGTAAATCTGGGCCCTTGAGGAGGACCGAATTCAGAGAAAAGCCGTCAACTCTAGCTGCCGCGTCCCATACTAGTCGTACCTTACCTGGTTTGTTCGGATTTTGGATTGGAAATATGGGTAAGTACCATGAGTCCGAACGGTCTTGAGCAGCTTCCTGGGTGGAGAGTTTTCTGGCATACCCTTTTGTGACGTAACTTTCGATTTTATTGTGAACCTCCTCTGCCAGCTGCATATCGCGACTCAGTCTCTGTTGAATACACATCAAACGTTTTCTTGCCATTTTTTAACTGTCAGGAAGTTGTACCTGATCATACTTCCAGAGCAATCCCGTCACAAAATGGCCATTCTCTCGTTTGGTATAGCTCTGCAATTGTTCTAGTGCTCGCTGATCATCAGAAGACTGCAAAATTTTTGAATCTGAGGATCCAAATTTTTCGTTGCACATGAACTCGTTTACTAGTTCTTCCAATTTAAATTCGCTCTCCCGGCTACATTCACATACGTGAATATTAATATTACCATTTGAAATACCTCTGGGTATCGAAGATCCGGGGTGAGGGCAGCATCCGTAGATTGTCCAGCCCAAGCGGGTTTTTGCTGCTACAGGTTCGTCAATGTTTCTTTCTTTGTACTTAAGTGTAAGTCCCAGCTTCCAATTATTAAGCCCAATAAGAAGACGAGGTGCTGCATTGGAATAAGGCTCGATAGGTATATGTCTTAGATGCTCATACTGCTCTTGTAATTTGATTGCGTCCAACGTTTGCAGAGGTAGCTGCAGACTCTTCACAGTATGAACATTAGAAAGCGCAAATATCTTAGCACATTTATTCGTGCCGGAAATATTGAGGCTCATCACTCTCGAGTCATCTTCGTACCGATGTGTGTTGGCGGTCCATTTTATGCAAAGTGGATCAGGAGTTCCCTTGATTTTGAGTTGCGCAGCAACATCCTCATCCATCAGCGTTAGCGATGAGCCGTCATCCAAAAACGCATACGTCTTAATCTGGATTTTGTTGGCATGTAAAATTACAGGAACAATGCGATACATTATCGCTGTGGAATTCTGAATGTGCGCGTTGCTGGGCTGCGCTAAAATTGGCGAAACAACACTTTTGGAATTTTGCAGATTATCTTTGTCGGGTTGCTCGTTGTGAAGCAGCTTATGATGCTTTGAGTTGCAATTATTTTTTCCACATATTTTAGCTGAACGGCAACGATAGCCATTGTGTCTTCTGAGGCAACATCTACATAGCTTGTATTTTCGAACAATTTCCCATTTAGAAGTGATGTTAAGATTTTTAAACTTGACACAATTGTCTACAGATGCACAGTTGTTACCACACACCAAGCACTTACGTTTATCTTCTTGACCTGGACTAGAATTAGAGCTCGAAGTTTCTTCTGTAGCTTCCAAATGTGCGTGTAAGAAACCTTTTTCCTTCTTTCCCTTAGATGTAGTCGAAATTCCACTTGTTGTCGTTGTTGTTTTGACTGGCATAGGTGTAATGCAATTTGCAGCTTCAGCAATTCGATACATCCAAACGCTAAATTCAGAAAGGGTGCAGACAGGAAGTGTTTGCATGTAAATGGCCCAATTAAGCTGCATGGAAACTGGCAACTTTGCAACTAGTTCCTGTAAGAGTGAAGAGTTGTTAAGGTGCGATCCTAATCCAGCACCTTCCAGAGCGGCACAATGGTTTTGAACTGCAACAGCGAACTGCACAAGACTGTCCAACTTTTCAGCTTTAGGAGACGGTGTTGATTGAATCTTCAATGTAAGACAGTTTAGAATCTTGTCTGGCTTTCCAAACAGCATTTCTAAAACGGAAAGTATTCGTGGAACACAGTTTGGGTTATTTATTAAACTCTGCACCGATTCTAAAGCCTTTTCCTTGAGCACCTTCTGAAGCCGAAGTAAATTTTCCTCGTCAGTGAAGCCGCATAACCTGGTGGTCCTATTAAAGTTAGCTATAAATGATGGCCACTCTTCTGGATTGCCATTAAAACTACGCAAGTCTTTCAAGATGGAATTACGTGCAGCAATTTGATTGCTTGTCACTCTTTTGAAAGATGGCTGTTGATCAACGAAAGATGGTGGTCGTTGCTGGATGTTGAAGGTATTTTCTGGGTTATGATTACCAAAGGTTGGCCACTTTTGAGTGTTGGCAGCATCTTCACCGTGTCGGTTGTACTGCTGAGCGTTGGCTGCTTCTTCGTACTGCCGATTGTTTTCGTTCTGTGGCGGAGCTGAAGAAGTGAAAACGGATGGTAAAACAGCTGTATGCACAAATGTCTGTTGAGACGTGGTTATTGGCTGGTCGCAGGGATTGAAAGACAATTGTTGTTGTTTCGGCAACTGCCATGTAAGACCCACGCTTGGGCAATGACCTTTAGGGTTCGACGGTTTGGCGACTGCTTTGTGTTCACTTTCTTGGCTTACTTGCAATGGATTCTTTTCTTGTAACCAATCTTGAACTTTGCTGTTAGCATCTGTGGATATATCATCATCAACTTCAGAACCAGAAGTACCTTCTGCGATTTCAGACAATATTTGGTACTTACGGTTGAGGAATTCTTTTTCCAAAGCTTTTTCTTCTTCAAGTTTTCGTAGCTCAATATCCATCTTTCTCATTAATGATGATCTTTGTGAGTATTTTGAACTTATTCCTTTTGAGGTTATGGATGCGACACGTGCTTTCGATTGATTGACATTTGACTTGGAATGTTGACAAGTCTTATCTGCAGTCGGTAAGTATGATTTTGATATAGTTTTTGGTGCAGCGTTCAGATGTTCAGAAATTAGAGCTGAAGAATTTGTTGGCATATCGTTTGGCACTTCAGAGGCTGCATGTTTATGCTCTTTTGGTTGAGGTAACCTGAATGCATGTAATGTTGAAGGTGGGGATTTAATTGGTTCAACTTTTGAAGGAGAAACATCGATAAAAACTGATGTACGCTTAGGAGCTTCTGTGGGTTCAGTTGAACTGTAATATATTGCAGTTGACGTTGGATTACCTGGTGCCGTCGTCATCGTTGTTCTTATTTGTGAACCTAATGCACTCGTTGATGGCGCAGCATTGATCTCGGTTAACAACAAGTTTGGATCACAAGCACCGTTTGAAAACATATCTGCTGATGTTCTGGGGACTCCATTGAATGTGTTCACAATCGTATATGTTTGAGTTGACTTTGCTTGTTCTACGCACATATCCGTAGGTGGTGGTTGGGTTGCACCCAAGCGGCTCGTAAATGGAGCGCTACCATGGACAGTAGTAGCAGGCATTGAAGTCGTTGTTGTTGTGTTCGATAAGGTGGGTGTGGAATGCCCTTTTGGCAAATGCTGAGCACCTGCGCAGGCTGCACATGCGAAATCTTGGTTTTTAATGAAGCTGTCGACTCCAGCGCACATGAAGTGAAACCAGTTTTCGCAAATGTCACACGCCACCATGTTGTCTTCCGAATCAGGATCGCTGCACAATTGGCAATTGTATTCTGCTGAATCCATCGATGAATACTGGGCCAGAGTATTATTGAGCAAAGTGTCAAGTAATTTTGTAAATTTGTTGGGAAGAATTTTGTCAACCAACAGATTTGTAATGAAAGTATTATAACTAATATTTTTTAATATAAAGTTTAAATTTATTTATCTGTATAAGGGTTACAAAATTAGTTTTTTTTCTCTTTTCAAAATGTACTTTTATTTTACCCAGCGATCCTATCGTGTCGAGGTCTGTATCCAAAAAGAAAGTGTTTTAGATTTTCTTCGAGTAGGGTAAAAAAATGGCGTTGGTTGGCGTTCATAAATGCGTTAATGTTTCCGGTGTTAAGCAGAGAGGTGTATGGGCAACAATCGCTATTCTACTGTCAAGAATAATTTTCATCCTTCCAGGTGGATCTGGATAAAAAAGTGTGGTGATATTCTTTGCCGATTTGATTTGAGTGACATTTTTTTGAAATTTGGCTTTTTTCTTACAGATGAAAGTCTTATATGGAAACTTAAATTTCTGACTTATATGTACTCTTCTATCGCCTATAGATTCATATTTAGCCAAAGATGAAGGTGTTACATGCAACTACTTTGGTAATAAACTTTGTGGATGAATGTGTTAAATGCGCTTAAGTCCTTTTTACACAAAAAAAGTTATATCTGAACTTTTTATTTCGTCCATAAAGGTGTTATGTGGCACTTAACACCTTTATCCAAAATGTATTTTCTTTTATTTGTTCATGAAAAATTCATCAAGTTACTGACAAGTACAACACTTTATTTCGCGACATTATAGGTAAACACCACAAAAATCATAGGTGCATGTACACTTGTGCAGGCGAGAGGCACGAGCCAACACATACTACTTCAAATTTGAATATTGCGACGCAGGTGGCTTAGCATGACATGATGGCTACCTTTTGTATAGTCTTACGCAAAATTTGAAAACGTTTTCAAAACCTTTTGAATTGGGCATACAAAAAACAAAACTTGCCAAGTAAGCCCATCAAATTTTAGTCAATAATCATTAAATAATAAAATTTCTCTATTATATTGTAGCTGTTTCAATATTATTCTACTTTAAATATTCGGTATTTAACCTTCATGAAGTAAGAACTTGGCGTACTTTTAGATCTCAGTACTTTTCACGGCTGACTTGTTAGACAAAGGTTTTTGTATAGAAGAACTTGGCTCTTTTTTTAACATTTATGTTTTTGGTCTGATCTCACTCCTTTTTACAAAGATTTTAATATTTTGCCATGTCAAAATCTCGAAAGATACGGAAAGATAGAAGGATGTACTCAACTTAGTTTAAATGTTCCTATTTCTTTTGGTATATTTTCTTTTTGTTATTGGTTGTTTTGATTTGCGCTTCCATTGTTTCTGCTTGTCCTGGCAAGATACCTACCTAACACTACCATATACCTACCTTAATTATAAATACTAGTACCTACATCCGCTCAAAGTAAAAAAAAAAACAATAATTGTTGAGGATGCGATGTTGTTTTTGTTGCAATTTTAACTTCTTTTTTTAAATGAAGGTAGCCCACCAATTAATAGCCGCCTAATTAGTGGTTTGATTATAGTTCACATCACAGTTAAGATTTTTGTTATGTAAGCTCATAATTTTTTCAGGTATGCAAATGTTTTCTTTTTTCATACATGTTAAAATAACATAGAGTACCAAATCGAGCACTCTAGGTCTAAGAAAAGTAATGAATTTTGCAAAATGCATGTATAGTTTCGAAATGACAATAAAAAGACGCTTCAAATGAAAAATCTTAGATTTTCTATTTTTCGCTTTGAGTGTACATTAAGCCTTACCACTCTATCAAATTTCATCATTCTACGGCAATCGGAAGTGCTCCATATAAATTAAACATTTTCTCAGAAAGTGGGCGGATACCGCGCACCCTGGATAAAAAACCTAAATTTTTATTGTTGGTCCTTTATATGCGATTTGAGCCCTTCCGTTCTACCAAATTTCATTGTTCTACTGCAATCGTAAGTGTGCCATATAATATACATCAGTTCTAAGGAAGTAGGCGGATACCACGCCCCTGAATGGAAAACCTCAAATTTTATATTTTTTTCTTTGTATGCAATTTAAGCCCTGCCACTTTACCAAATTTCATCCTTTTACAACAGTCGCAAGTGCTCCATTCAACCAACACCAATTCGGAGAAAGTGGGTGGATACCACGCCCTCTGAATAGAAAACCTCAATTTTAATTTTTGTTCCTTTATATGCAATTTGAGCCCTACCGTTCTACCAAATTTCATTGTTCTACTGCAATCGGAAGTGTGCCATATATAATTTACACCAGTTCGGAGAAAGTGGGCGTATACCACGCCCTTTGAAAGGAAAACCTTGGTGTTTATTTTTGGTCCTTTATGTGCAATTTAAGCCCTACCGGTTCACCAAATTTCATCGTTTTACAGCAGTCGGAAGTGCTCCAATCAACCAACACCAATCCAACACCAATATTCGGAGAAAGTGGGCGGATACCACGCCCCCTAAATGGAAAACCTCAAATTTTCAATTTTTTCCTCTGCTTGCATGACAAGACCTACCGTTGTGCAAAATTACAATACTCTACGATTTTATGTCGGCAAGTGCTCCATAATTTTGATGATCTGTCAGTCAGTCAGTCAGTGAGTCAGTCATGAGTTACGGTTTTTGTGATTTTTGAGGCCTTATATAACAGGAACCTCTTATGCTAGAAAATAGAATTTAGTGAGGCGCCTGTGCCTGACTAGCTTAGCAAATATTCGGAATTTTAAGTTTCTGAGTTCATTGGTACTGAAGATAGGGAGGGGTCAAAAACCGCTTGAGTTTGTTCCTGTAAAAAGGGTGTAGTGCCAGAACTTGGCTGGGCACTGTCGTGCCCTTTGATATCTCTCAAAAAAGTGTTGTTATAAAAGAAAAAAGTGTCGATAATAGAAACTTGTGTGAACCTAGCAAAAACTGTCGCTATCAATGTTCAAAAAATATCGATTTGAGTGCAAGAAAGGAGATGCTGTCTGGGTTTTATTATGTAAGATATTAACGACGCGAAAAATGCACTGTTATTTAGGAGCATTCAAATGAAATTTCCACAGCGAAGGGCCACTTTAATGAAGAGAAACGTAACCTACGAATATAACATTAATCTTAAAGGAAAATCGCTTCGGGTGTGCCAGTTTGAAGTTTGTTCTCTATTTCAAATCGGCTTAAGAAAATTGAGAGTAATACAACAAAAGCTTAGGTCTGGACAGTCAGTTCCATCTTTGGATAAAAGAGTGAAACATTTTGTACGCCCAAATAAAACTAAAGACGAAGTGAAGGCTTATATAAGTGAACATATAAAGCAGTTTTCTGCTGACGAGTCGCACTACTCAAGAGATAAAATCCCTTTCAAAAAATATCTTTCCCCTCTTTTAAGCTTTTCCAAAATGCACAAGCTGTATATTGAAAAATGTGACCTTGAGAACACAGGAGATTGCTTTTTTGTAAAGGAAAAAATTTACAGAAATATTTTCAACACAAAATTTAATCTTTCTTTTCGCCATCCACGTAGTGACACATGCAGCACATGTGATGCTGGAAACAACACTTCAAAGCATCGTTTAAGCTACAAGCCAGCTTTTGAAAACCAGAAAAAGGACAGAGAAAGGGCGCACAAAGACGCGAATGTCGCATATTTAACTGTTGACTTGCAGCAAACAATGCCCTTGCTAAGGCTCACAACATCAACGGCATTTTATTTAAGGCATATAATATATCTTAGGAGTCCATTCTACGAGTATTACGTCGAACAGAGAAAAACCGTATATATGTTAACATGGACGGAAGACGTGGGTGACAGAAGAAACACGGAAGTAGCCAGTTCTCTATAGACTTTTGTCCAACTAAATAGCGACATTAAGGATAGAAATCACCTTATTATTTGGTCTGATACATGTTCTGGCAAAATAAAAATTTCAATATGATCTGCCTGTACCAAGCCTCAGTACTTCAGGGATACTTCAAAATAATCGACCACGAGTTTCCAGAAGTAGGACACACAATTTTGGATAGCGATAGAGACTTCTGTAGAATAGAAAAGGTTTTGCGAAAACACGAGACTGTGTACACTGCAGAGCAGTATCGAGAGATTATTAAAAGCGTAAAAACAAATTAAACATACAAAATTCGGTAAAAAACGTGGCCAATGAAAGGGTTCAATTTCGAGACTCAATAAAATGGATTCGCATAGAGGAAATAGTTCTTATCTACCTTTATAAAAAATGCTATGATGAAGATGTTCCCTTTAGTAAAGTTATCATAGCTAAAAGTAACAAACTTCCTAGTAAAAATCAAGATTTTATGCGAAGAGAGAACAAATCGAAATAACTTTCTGTAGAAAAAATAAAAATTTAAAAGAACAGCTGAAATTCGTTCATGAAGAATATCAATGGTTTTATTTATATGCAATTTCAGCAGGTCCTGGAAAAGTTAAAAAAAGAAAAAATAAATAAAATACAACATATCAAAAAGTCACTTAAAACCTTTATTAAAAAAAATTTTAATTAAATACAAAAAAGTTCCCGGATAAAGGTAAAATACACAAAAGTGTAAATATCTCAAAAACTATTTGCCTTAAATAAAACCGATTACTAAAACAAAAAATTACTTGAGTTTTATTGACTTTAAATTATCCATACAGTATTTTTATTATTTTTATAAAAAAATTTATAGGCAATAAACTTTAAATTCTTGTAACTCAAATGTTTAAAAATGTCGCGTAACACCTTCATCCTTCAGCGCTTCATTTGTTTTCATAAAGACTAACAAGACTATGTTCACCATTGCCACCCACTTAAGGGAGATAAAAAGTTATAGTCTTCACTAACCCTTTTGAAAAACTACGTGTTTTTAAATGTTTACATTTTTTGTATATTTTCAAGTTATTTAACATAGGTTGCATCGGACCAAAATATCATACTCTCTCTCAGCAAATGCGTCGCTAAATGTTAAGTATCGCACAGTTAAATTATATCTTGCAACATACATTAGCTCAGAGGTTGAACTTATTGCACCAACAACAGCATAATCTGGAATCGTTCCATTGCCAGTCGATATCCATAAGTATTCATTCGGTTCTCCAACCAAAACTTGACAGTACTCAGATATTATTTCCTCGTCATTGATACTGGCCTTTGAAATTCCCATCTCTGGTATTACTTGGCCCGGCAAAACAGAGCAATGATTCTTGATCCGAGCAACAAATACTTCATATCCGTTGGCAGACTTCCCTCCCGATACTGCATTTTTAGGAATATCTGCAGCTGAACTATCCAGCCACTTGTCTTGTGTCTCACAAACTAACAAATATATTTTGACGTCATTGAACCCTTGCTGATCGAATGATCCAATAAAAGTGAATCCTGTTATGTTGTATTTCCCGTATTTTCGAAGTTTGGCAAAATAGATTGGTTCACCAGTCGAACCCGTTCCACCACGAACCAAATTTTCAGGTAAACCTTTAAAAGGATTCTTTTCTTCCCATTTGCATTGTTCAGTAGCAACAAGGATCTCAAATTCGTCTTTATAAAATGTTTGCAAGCAACTTGAAATTACAGCTGGTTCATTTTTTCTTACTTCTGCTGGTATGACTTCGTCGAAGTGTCTTGCCCTTGCAACGTAGGTGTTTGCTTCGTCTTTCAACAAAACCGAATATAGAGGGATTTGATCACCAGTCTTGAGGGCTACCCATTTGAATCCTGAAATAAAAATACATATACTTATTTATAAATCATTTCGGTTGTTTTCTTAATTTTACTAACTTTTTTGTTTAAAAATAAGTAAACCTCTATTAACGCTAACATTTGAACCCCAACAGATTCAGGGGGCACATTTGGACATTTTACAGAGAGACTCTTTAAAAAAATTTTCAATTGCGAAAAAGTTCCACAGGCTTTTCAAGACTCTACAAAAAAGTAGGTATATAGGGGGTTATCATTTATGAAGTCTATTGCAAGACTTTCAGCATCTACGCTTCTAAGTCGTATTAACATGAAGTACTGACGGAATACCAATCTGGACTTCGCAACGATTAGGTACTCCACAGTTGATGACGTTTTCATTTTAAAGTCAATTTCTCAATATTTCTTAAGGCAAAAAAGAAGTTTGCACATATTTTTAGTAGACTTTAAGGCTATTTTCGATTTCATAGATCAACAGGCCTTATTTTACAAGTTATCACAGATAGAAATGTCTACAAAATGTCTTAAAAAATATGTCCAAAAACACACGCTCTTCGGTTTGCGACGGGAAAAAAATATGATAACATCTGTCTTTTAAGACAGATAAGCACCGCAAAAATCAAAACTAACGCTTCATGGTTATGAAATATAAGGGAGCTCTCACCTGAGCATAAAGGGTTTGAGCTTTAAAGTCAATCATGGACCTATCAGTTATTCGAAGCAGTAGAAAAACTTGAACGAAACTAAAAACAAAAACTGTTTTATTTATCATCCACATATCATAAACATAGTTATGTGCTATTTTTGGAAACAGTTCTGCCAACCCTGTCTGTCATTCTTTTCGCATACCCTAGACGACATGGAGATTATGCTCTCCTTACCTTATCAACAGTATAGTGGTGGGTGACGTGGCGCTCCTCATCTCACCATTTCCGTCTCCTTCCCCGTTCCCAGCACTTCTTAAGCTGGATCAAGCTGTTAAAGGACCAGTATTGATGATTAGCTGATTCATTAGAATTTGAAGGAAAATCGAAGCTTGCCGCTAGGATTCAATATGCCAAGGACATTTTTTCAAAGACCAGTGGCGACTCCACGTCAAAGCGTGACAGGTCTATGGATGGTGTCACTCCGGTACCCAAACGGCCCCGAGTACATAACACCAGCACACCCAAGAATCCAAAAACTTATAGCGATGCTATAAGACCGTTATTGCGGTTATCGACAAGATCGATATAGATGGTACGATTTCTTCTGATTGATGGCAGGTGGTATAAGTGAAGCTCGCGGCAGGCTTCTTAAGTGTCATGATCACAAGCGATTGGGGTTGGCATCAAGCTTGAGCAGGTAAAGGGTCTTTATCGAAGCGTGATAATCGTGACTCCCTTGACCACTATGTGCGGACTTAAACGTTTGAATCTCTGTAACCCGAAGCTGCACCTGTGGTTCAGGATGCTGGTGCATCGGTTACATTTCTATCCGTGTAAAACAGTGCATCAATTTCATCCTTAATTAAGGTTTAGTTTTCTCCTAATTTTGACAGTTTGACTATTATGGCTCACACAATTGTGCCTCTGAATCAGTATGAGCTATCAAACTCATCCTCTGAGTTGGAGGATGATGATATCTTCGTGGTGGAAGTTGATCTGCCTTCCTGCAGATCCTGCAGCTTCGGATTCCCTACTTCTCCACACAAAGGTGGAACACATATTCCTAATTCAAGAAATTGTAAAATAGATGGTTAGGGACTTAAGGACTCCTGCTCCTGGGTACTACGCAATGTATGCAATATAAAAATGTGAACCCTGTTTCTGCATTTTAGTGAAAAGTAGCATTAATGTAGTTTTAATACCTAATTTCAGCGTTAGAGACACTAAGCTTGAAACGTTCAAAGGCTCATACTGGCTAATCTTGGCGATCACCTCAACCTTCTCCCGGGACAAATACTGGAGAGAACCACCGCTCGCTGATGCAGAATGGCAGATCTTCTCAAAATTGGGAGTGAAGCTAAATCCCATCATACAGAATGGTCTAGCACTGATATCAACTATAGAGGTGAGTCTCTCTGTGATTTTATTCTAACCTGATAATAAGTCACGTTAAAAACGAACGAATATTTGTTACTAGGAATAGACAAGAAGTTTTACATATTACTCTTGCCTCCGATACCATTCACCACATGATTATGTATTGGAATGTAGAGAGAAAATTCGTTCTCTGACCACAGATACATCCATTTCAGCCTAAATGATAAATCTTCTTGCCGTATAGCTGTTTGAAATTATCAGAAAACTAACTGGCTCAAATAAAGGAAAACACATGAAAGTCTATAGACCCTAAGTCCTTCCCCTAACAAAAAGGAACTTGACAGTAAACTCAAGGATCTCATAACAGCTGTGAATAAATCCTTGGCAATTTGCTGTCCGCTTACACATTTTAGGAGAAATAGGAACTCACACTGGTAGAACTTAGGGCTGATGGCTCGTGGATCACCTCTTGCGAAGAATCGCTCAACCTGCTTCTATATACCCATTTCCCATTTCCCAGGAAGCTCCAAACTATTAATGACACTAACAATAATGTATCTAACAATTCTTAAAACGTTCTATTTCGTTAGATTTTAAGGCAAAAACTACACTGTCCAATCAATAGCTTCAAACAATGTAAATCACTAGCCGACCCGTGCTTGCGTTGCTTCGCAAATTGTAACTACGAATATTTTTGTATTTAATAAAAAAATTAAACAATACTTCCTTACCGAAATTAACACTCTTTAGAAAAAGAAAACTTAAGTAAAATATACGCGGTCAAGGCCAACCGCACGTGAAAACAAACAAAACCATTTCAAGTTTTTAGCTGAAAAAGTGAAAACAGAACGAAATTTTTATTTATTTTCTTCTTTTCTTTCTATTATTCATATCTAGAAACATTTTTTTGCAACCGAAAAATATAGTTTGCGGTAAAAAAAAACAAATGTATGTTTTTAATGTTCTCATACATCTATAGGTACTTGAATCTGTGCGTGTGTAAATATAAATACATACCAACATTCTTTTATTCACCTGCTGAAGTTCAAATCAGTGCAACTGACTTAACCTTTCTACATGTTTGTGCTTAGTAGGCTTAAAATTTGCGCAACAATATTGACTTTATGAAGCAATGCTAATCTTTGTCGATTATTATATAGGCTTTAAGATATAAGTGGTTGTATAAGTCAACTAATGAAAAAACTGGACAAAAAATGTACAATTAATAATATTTATGTTTGATAAATAATTGATGAAAAAAATTATAGCCAGAAACACTCTTATAACAATATACAAAATAATAAAATTTATTCCAAATAAATCGGTTGACTATTTTCTGAGATCATTCAACCCAAACTTTAAAATGGTTTCGCTTTTATATAATAGTATAGGTATAGATTAGGACCAGATGGCATAATACCATCAAAACTCCAAAAGGACTAATAATAACAGAAGAATTTACTGAGGAATGGTGAAATATAGCGCGACGTCCTTATGGAATCTAAACCTTAAAACAAGAAGCAGTCTTAAAAGCTTAGGAAGGCAAGTAAAGTATTATTCACTTCTTTGAATGTGTGCTAAGTTCAATCATTTTTTATTTAAAATTTATAAATATTATATTATTTATATAATCAATTAAATCAACATGTAAACATATTTGAATTTAATAATACTTGTGAATTGTTCTTACTTTTGACGCCAACAGTTCAAAAGTTAAGAATATTAACGATCTCTATATTTCGTTTAAGCAAGTGCCTAGTCACAATCTGCTAAGAATCAAATGTAATACAGTAACTCTTATCTACATACTGTCAATTCGATGAAAAATATTACTCAAGGAAGATAGAATTTTTCTTAAGGAGAATGCTCTTTTCCTAAACTTGCTGGCACTTAAGGACTCAGGCTAATTTTTTTTTTCGGCACGTTACAAAAAAAGCCTATGGATTTAGAAAACTCAACCAATCCTTTTTGGATGTTGACAGCTAAAATAAGAAGTACTTTCATTACAAACTCTTAGGATTAAAGATTTATTTTCTAATGGCGTATGGTGACAGAAAACCTTCTCATAGTAACCACTCGACTCATTCTTCCACCAATGCATAACAAACCCAGAAGTACAATTAACAAAAGTGTTTATTCACTAAGACGTTCTCGAATAGATGGTAGCGGAAGGTTTCTTAAGATAGAGTCAACGTTGGTGTCTTCAGTTCTAGTTAAGACGAACTTCTTGGGGTCTACCCTTAAATGGCAACAAGATCCTGAATGTCAAAGGACAATGATCTGAGAGTATGTACCTTTGGAACATGAGAACACTGTAAGCCCCAGATGCTACTAAAAAGCTTGAAAAGAAAAAAACTACGACACTTAATATAGCCGCAATAAAAAGATTCACATGGTAGGAAGCGGATTCTTCGTAGAAAATCGGCTAAGAGGCAAAGTTGTTGACTTAAATTCGGTACGTGATCATCTGGATGTGATCCGCATCAAAACCACCTTGCAAAATATAACTTTATATGCACATACGCGCCTACGGAGCCTTTCCGGAGTACGATGTCAAATTTGCCCTCTGCGATTTTATTTCTAAAATCGGAAAGGAATTAGTTGGTAAGCACAGCCTCCACCAAACAACAACAGACAACGGCTTCTGACTAACAGATTTTGCAAAAGATCATAATACGGTGATAAGTGAAGTAGTAGGTTTCCAAGACTTAGGATCCACAAGGCAACCTCCCCAGAGTTGCTCTCTAGAGTTTCATCCATGTTCTAATCGATGCAAGGCACGTATCTGAGATCTTACACGTGCGTACATTTCAAGGAGAAAACGTCTACTCTTCAAAACTCAACTGTCAAACGAAAAGAAATTGCGAACCGCCCAAAAAAGAAATTTCATGTTGGGCGCCTCAGAATACCTGGAGTTGTTAGAGCTTTCAAAGAACACAACAGCGAGTAGCTTCGAAAACACGAAAACCCATTCACCGAACCACAAGGAATTGTGGATGCTACCAAGTAGCATTTCCAGCAGCCGTTAAATGGACATCATGCAGTGCGTTTAATAAGGCAAGAAGACAACCTGCTTACAATCAATGTAGCACCAGTTCCACCGCCCAGTATAGAGGTGGTATCCAACGTTCATGTTGAGGCAAATCCTAGAAAAGAGCAACGATTTTCAACTCAAGACTCATCATATATTTATCTACTTCATAGCCACATTATCAGGAGCTCTATATAGCGATGGTCGATCTTGGGATCCCGGGAAAACTGATCCAACTAAACTAAAGATCAAGCGAGAGTTGTTGTAAATGAGAACAAGAGAGCAAGTATATACTATAAACAAACAGACAAACACCTGTTCACCGATTATGGAAAAACGTCACTATCGATGGCCAAAACTTCGAAGTAATAAACGAGTTCATCTACCTTGGATTTAATATTAACTCCTCGAACAACACCCTATTATAGATCCGACGAAAAACTACTTTAGAAAACCGCTGCTACTTCTGCTTAACAAAGCAAATGGTTTCAAAACTCCTCACTCGTGAGACGAAGTGTACGATCTTCAAAACCCTTACTAATAATTAGTACCAGTCTCGATTTGCAGCGCGCAGTGTTGCACTATAAGTGGAAAGGGAGAGATGATGCTGGGCTCTTCGACGGATATTTGGTCATGTGTGAGAGGAGGGAAGATATAACCGCGAACTCTCTCAGCTGTACCAAGATGTAGATGTAGTCCAGAAAGCCAAAACACGTAGACTATATTGGATAAGTCACATTGAGTGAATGGACAACAATGCTCAAGCTAAGAGAGTCTTTGAATCCCAGGCGCTCAGGTTCGCGGCGACAAGAAAGACCGAATCTGTGGTTTAAAAACCAAGTCCTCGCGGATGCCAGAGTGTTTGGCCTAGATTACTGGAAGAAGGGTGTTCGGAATAGATAGGATGGTAAGGTGCGATGTCTCAGACAGAGACCCTTCATGGATCGGGAGTCAGTTAAATACGTTAGAAGTATATTAGATTTAAAAAAAGTTAGCAAAATTCACCTTTTTTTCTTACCGATTGAAAAACTCAATTCACACAGGAGAAATACTAACACAACACCCGCCATATATTTGCTCATTTTAATATTTCAACAAGTATCTATAAGTTCATTTAAATAACTAACTTATTATTAATAGATTAATTTTTCTGAGGACTTTGATCAGTAATTTCAGCAACGTGACTGAAAATTTCTTTAAAGACGCTTCTCTTTTTATGGGGGACACTGATATTTTTTTTACAGCACCTGAAAGATAAAGAGATAAAAATTATCATAAGTCGTGCATTATTTGTCTACTTGTTCAACATTTATATTTTAAAAATATAAATCAATGGTTTTCACTGTTTTGACGGAAGTTTGCATGCGAATCGATGTTACATGGTTTTCTTTGTTAGAAGAAAATTATAATGAAAATATTGTAAGATTATGTTTGCTGAAATTTGTGA
This sequence comes from Philhelius festivus, assembly GCA_963931855.1. Taxonomy (NCBI): domain Eukaryota; kingdom Metazoa; phylum Arthropoda; class Insecta; order Diptera; family Syrphidae; genus Philhelius; species Philhelius festivus. The sequence continues at coordinate 212,570,230 of OZ007555.1, read as the reverse complement.
TAACAGCTTAGATAAAATTCACTTTTATTGAAGGAAAGATAGATATTAAATTTTAATAGGTAAAAGCTTTAGAAAATTTGAAAAATACGCAACTGTCTCGAAGAAACACTTGGGAGCTTTTTTGGCAACGTCGTATATGTGACACTGTGGACTGTGATTCACATACCGAAACATGACAGCTGTTCTGCTTCCTATATGCAAGTGCCGCTTATGGACAATAGAATTTGGGTTAGGTTCCCATTTAACGAATGGATGTAGCATTGAGTTCTTGAAGAATTAAATTCTACGCGGTTTATGGTCCCCAGTTGACAATGCTCAGAATTTAATGAGCTCAGCATAGGCTGCCCTTAAAGTTTCACATTCGAAGAACATGAATTTGAATCTTAAAACGAGTATGAAAAGCTGGGAGTACTGTTGTTTGCAAAAGAAGCTTCAGACAAAAGATCATTGATGAATATCAGGATGAGACTCGGAGACAAAACGGAGCCTTGTGATACTCCAGCATTTATTTAATGCCTATCAGATTTGAAACCATCGAATCTACTTGTATTAAGCGGTTTGAAAAGAAGGTAATAGAAAAGATTCATCAATACCAAATGCACGCATTTTCGATAAGTTAGCCAGATGCCAGACCTTACCAAATGCAATAATCATACTTTCTCCTAAATGATGTAAAAATTTAAGTCACTAACGGATGAGGACACCACTAGATCACCTCGTTAACAATGGTTAACGAGCAATTAACTTACTTCTCTAACCCTATTAACCTCTTTACAGTTCGAATTAAGCCATGAATTCTTTTTTGGTTTAATAAGTTTTTGCCTATTTGGGAAAAAATTTGTCATTTCGAAAAGAATTAAATTTGTAATCATATATATGCACTGGAGCCAATAATAGTGTCGAGGAAGCATAGTGATCAGTTAAAGTAAAACGACTCAAGAACGACGCAGCTGAGCCTATCGAGTGCATTGAGGATTTGAACTGGGATGCCAACTCTTAAAATTTATGATTTTTGTTTAATTATTTTATACTACATACATATTAATTTGATAAATTGAAATCTATTTATTTTCTTTCTTTTTCTTTTTTTTTAATTTGTTTTTCTCTTTCCTTAATTTTTGTTGTGCTGATAATTCTTCTTTGCGAATTTGCTTTTAGAAAAATGGCTGCTAGTAATATACATACCATGATTAAAGTTTTGAGTCGACAGAGAGCTGGCCTTCGGGTATGTCACATAAATGCACAAAGTTTGTTATGCAAAATAGATGAATTCCGTTACATTTTCGAAAAATCAGAAGTTGACGTTATCTGCGTATCCGAAACTTGGTTCACAGTTGATCAAAATAATCATTTATGTGGATTAAGTGGATATAAAGTCTTTCGGTCAGATAGGGAACGTTGTAGAGGTGGAGGCGTGGCAATATTTGTTAGAGATATTTTACAGTGCAGGATTAAGAGCTGCTCAGATAATAATAGTGAAATCGATTTTATTTTTGTGGAATTGCAAAATGGGGTTGAAAAGCTTCTTCTGGGAACAATATACAGACCTTCCAGAAATGTTTGCATTCTTCCACTTATTTCTTTATTAGAACAAATTTCAGTTTCATATCCATACACAATTTTGTGCGGGGATTTCAATTGCAACCTGCTCAGGGAAAATACTATTGTTGACGAATTTGATGCTCTTAATCTACACCCAGTGAACACACTTATTCCGACTCATTATTCAAATTTTGAACCAACATTGCTTGATTTGTTTCTTGTTAGTAACAAAAGTAAAGTTATCTTTTATGATCAGTTATCGGTTCCAGTTTTCTCTAGGCATGAGCTTATTTTCTTAACTTTTGATTTTCAAGTAGATTTTTACACTAATAGCTTTGAATACAGGGATTTCAAGCACATAAACTATGCATCACTTCATTCTGATGTTCATAATGTAAATTGGGATATTATTCTTCTTAAGTCTTCACCTTGTGATCAAGTAGAATTTCTTAACAGTACTATGTTAAGACTTTTTGATATGCACGTGCCATTAAAAACTAAAAGTAGCTTTTCCTGTAGGAATCCTTGGTTTACAAGCGAAATCAAATCATTAATGCAACAGCGCGATTTGGCTTATAAGCGATGGAAAAGATTTCGTATCGATAGGTTACATCAACAATTTCGTTCTCTTCGAAACAAAACTGTTTTAGCCATACGGAACGCAAAAGTTGCTGTTTATTCAAACCGTTTTAGCAATTGCCAAAGTAGTAAACAAATATGGGGAATTCTTAAGAATAATGGTATTGGTAAGTCTCAGTATAATGCGAGTGAAGTGTTAGATATTAATGAGTTGAACAAAAAATTCGTTTCCAACTCTATCTCGTCCAATATTAATCTAAGTGCCATTTCATCAACCGTTTATGTTAGAACATCAAGCTCACGCTTGCTTAAATTTACTACAATTTCTTGCGAAGATGTAGTTGAAGGAGTCCTCTCAATAAAGTCAAACGCTGTAGGTCTAGACGAAATGCATCCCTCATTCCTTAAACTTCTGCTGCCAGTACTTCTACCATATATAACACACATATTTAATTCAATTATTTCCACAAGTGAATTTCCTACGCAATGGAAAAGAGCAAAAATTGTACCCGTGCCTAAGACCTCAAGATGTGATGATTTCAGACCAATATCTATATTACCATTTCTTTCTAAAGTATTTGAAAAGATAATTCAAAAACAAATCAGCAGTTTCCTTTATCAAGAAAATTTATTAACACCTAAGCAATCCGGTTTCCGTAAGAAAAATAACTGTATTACGGCACTAATAAGTGTTACAGAAGATATTCGTAAGGCTATCGACCTCGAAAATATAACGTTTTTAATACTCCTGGACTTTTCAAAAGCCTTCGACATGGTTAACCATTCAATGCTTTGTGAAAAACTTTTACATTTGTTTAACTTTTCTCCCAGTGCAGTTCATCTGATTCACTCCTATTTAACCGATAGATTGCAGGCAGTTGAACTTCATAAAATTCTTTCAAATTTTTTATTAAATACAAATGGAGTTCCTCAAGGATCCATTCTTGGTCCATTGCTTTTTTCAATGTATGTAAATGAGCTTCCGTCAATTGTAAAGCACTGTTCAATTCGTTTATACGCTGATGATGCTCAATTATACATTAGCTGTCCACTAGGGCTTATTGAACATACCGCAGCTTGTATAAATGAGGATTTGGAAGAAATCAAGCGCTGGTCGAACAATAATGGTTTAATCCTCAACCCTAAGAAATCAAAATGTGTCCTTATTTCAAAGAAAAAACTGGACCTGTCATATTTTCCCACTATCATTTTAAATTCTTCTGCAATTGACTACGTCGAAACTGCAAAAAACCTAGGTGTTATTTTCAACAGAAACCTGACTTGGAAAAATCATGTATCATATATCGTTGGTAAGACATATGGTGTTCTCCGCACACTTTCGTCTACACGGTACTATATACCAGTGAAAATACGAGCATTACTTGTAAAAACGCTTATATTACCGTTAGTTACTTACGGTTGTGAAATTTTCTGTAATCTTGATCACGAAAGCAAACGAAAACTTAGCGTTGCGTTTAATAGTGCGGTACGATACGTTTACGGGCTACGGCGTCTTGACCGAGTCTCACTGCATACTAGAAATCTCTTGGGAATGTCCTTAGAAAGCCTTCTTAGATTCCGCAGCTTAACCTTATTTTCGGATATACTTTTAACCCATCAACCTGCTGATCTGTTTAATCAAATAACATATCTCAATTCAGACAGATCATGTCTTCTAGTTATTCCCCGGTTTAGGTGTCTTACCTCTGAACGACAGTTTTTTGTAAACTCAACACGTTTATGGAACTCATTGCCGCGACTAATAAGAAGAACTAGTAGAACAACATTAATGAAAAAGCGACTTAAACTTCATTTTAGTTTTGTATAAATTACTTTATGATTTATTTTTATCTCTTTTGTATGTATTCATATACTTTTTTTTTTTCAAATTTTTTAAACAGAATATGTTATTCATTAATTATAATTAGTAGCTATTGTACAATTTTGAAGCTTCACTTTAAAAAAGATATTATATCTTACAGTGTAAGCTTGTCATGAAAGAAATAAATACTAAAAATACTAAAGTTCCTAAAGAAATCTTTAAGACCGTCGCAGTTGGCTCTCTGGTATTTACAAACGGTTATCTAAGGAATTTTTTCTATATCTGGGTTTGATTGACACGAGAAATATCGAGTCCAGATATTACACAAAGGTCTGATGTGCCTAGAGAGGATAATGCACTTATAATGTATTTGTTAGGGTCAGAGGTAATAAACAATTCAAGAGTGTTGGTGGAACAAAAATTTCTCGAAAACGAAACATAGAACTTTGATAAAATTATTTTTCTTTAGATTAATTTGACGATCTATAATTCAATACAAATAAAATGCACAATTGAATAGCTTATTATGTACCTGCTCTTATGTAAAAGTACTATGAAATTTACAAGTTGCTTATAAATAAATATAAAACATCGATTTAATTCATAAAATTAAACAAAGTTAAAAAATTGTTTTAATATTGAATTCATTTTTTTATGAAATTTCTTTAAAAAAATTTTAGAAAAAAATTTTGGGATGTCGATTTCGAGTATTACGAGTAGGTTACTAAGATTAATATAGATTTTAAGAAAAAAAATTCAATAAATAATCGCTCACAGGTTTTGAATATATTGATTTTTCAAAAACATTTTTTTTTAAACCCAAAAATATTTTTTCGGATATTTTGATTTAAAATATTATCTTGAATTTAAAATAAAAATAAAAAATGTTGCTCAAAATAATTAGAGCCGTTCATGAGAAAGTCGGAAATAAAACAAAAACGGTTCTATGACAGGTGCCGTTAATAACATTTTTTGCGGTCGGCCATCAGATGAATAGGGGGAATAACATGTAGCATACGAAAACATGCACGTGCCGTAACTATTCAGGACTGGTGGAAGTGTGATCATAGCCTCTCCGCGGCGGCCGCTAGAAACGAGCCTTTTAAAAAGGTTTGGCTAATATGATCAGGCTGGTTCCACAGGTTGGCGACAGGCTGTCCCATAAAACTAAAAGAATTACGAGACCGACAACAAGCCTCGGAAACGGACTGATCTCACGACGACAACCCACACGCAACGAAAACGGAAAAACGATTTACGAATTTTTTTATCAAACGTACGATCGCTCTATATAGAGCTCGAGCTGCTCAGCAGTTACCCGATGCCCTGTCAAAATGTAAAGCTGACATAACAGCTCTCCAAGAAATCAGTTGGGAATGGTGTTTTACAGAAGAAAGAATATGACGTATACTACAGCTGTCATACAAAACACTATGTGCTCGGGGTAGGCTTCCTATAGTCAGCGAAAAAATGAAGTCTACCATCATCGGCTTTAACGCTATAAGCGAAAGGCTATGCACCCTTCGCGTGCGAGGCAAATTTACGAATATCAGCTACAAACAAGTCGAGAGGGCCCTCAATACCTGTCCAAGGAATGATGTAAAAATCATCCTTGGGTATTTGAACGCAAAAATAGGTCGGGAGCCGGTATTCAGGCATTACGCAGGCACCCATAGTTTGCATTAAAACACTAATGACAATGGACTTCGAGTCTTAGAATTGGCAGCATCGAAAAACATGGTCGTTGCGAGTACCAGGTATCCGCGTATCACCTGATGGAGTCACTCGTAACCAAATAGACCACGTGTTGATAGACCGTCGCCACTACTCGAACTTGATGACGGTATGAACGTACCGAGGTGCCAATATCGACTCGGATCACTATCTTGTTGGTATGGTTTTCCGAGGGCGGATTGCCCTGCGAAGATGCATTGCATCCGCCGATCAGGTTCGAATCAACACGGCTGCCCTGCGCAATGAAAACACCAGTAACACCTTTAGTAATGCGTTAGAACTCGCCCTAGAAACGCCTGATTTAGGGAGAGTAAGTCCTGGAGCCAGTATGCTGGGCGTAAATGAGAAGTGGACACGTCTTAAAAATACTGGCATTAGTACTGCCAACTCCATCTTAGGCAGCAGTCGTAAAACTCGGAACGACTGGTTTGATGATGAATGCAAGCTAGCGACTGAACGTAAGAATGTTGCGTACCGAGCAATGCAATAATCTCATAGAACGCGGGCACGCAAAGAGGAATATAAAGAGCATACAAATGTTAAAAAAATGGTTTTCGAAAGTCGTATTTTTCTCAAAAACGGTTCCGAGAATTCTGCTTCAATTTTTTTCTTTCGATTAATTTTTAGGATTTATAATTTAATAAGAAAAAATTTGAAAACAAGATATTATTGACCGTATCTACCATAAAACGATTTTTTCGAAAAATGAATTTCTCATTATTGGCATAACGGATTTTAATGAAATTTTGTATATCGGAGCTTCTAAAACGTTTGAAAAATATTGCATTTCAAAACCTTAAGAAAAATATTTTTTTTTTTAATTTTGAAAAACAAATCTATTTTTTTCTTGGAAAATTCAATATCTCAAAAACGGCTCAATATTTTTTTTTTTGTAAATTTAATTTTTATTCGAACAATAATAAAAACTTTAAATTGGCGTACCAAAATTTTGTCTAAAATTTTTTAAAATTTTTTTATATAAAAGCTTATTTTTTTGAAAGAAACCACTACAGACTTATAATTTTTGTTCTTGCATAAACTAAAATATTTGCTTGAATCACATGGCATCCTATTTTTACCTCCAACTACTAAAGAAGATGTTTAAGTCATTTAAAAAATGAATTTTATGCTTATGAACAGTTTTTCTCTAATAACATTCATTTTTGAAATTCTTAGTATATTACATAGGAGCAAGTTCGTGCGACCCAGTCGTGGATTTTATTTTCTCATATCTTGCAGATTATAATGAGAAACTTTTATGTATCTAGTTTAAAAAAAATCGAGCATGGGGTTTTCGAATTATTGAGTTTTGAAAACAAAATTTTAATTTTTTTTTAAATCCAAATTTTTTTCTTAACTTCGAATACACAGTAGATAATATTCAAACTTTTAAGGAGCATAAGCATAAAGAAATTATCAGTAAAACTTTATCAAAATCGTTTGTACAATTTGTGAGAAAATCAAAACAAAATCAAATACATTAGATACTTAGCTTTAACTAAATTAAATTTTTGTGTATGTTTTTTTAATCCGTCTAAAATATTTTGAGAATAAAAAATCTTTTTAAAATTTCGAACAAAATTCCTATGACCTACCAGGTACTGTTATTTTTGATCTTAAAAAAAATAAAAAAAACGTGTGAGGGAAAAAATTAAAAATACTATCTACCAAGTTTAGGCTGTAGTCGAAAAGGGCAGACAGAATTACTAGAACCACTTTTATCGTTCGATATCATCGTAATGTCAGCTTTGATCAAAATTTCGAGTTAAATTTTTCTTACGAATGCATAACTTGCCTTATAGTACCTATATATGTATATATATGTACATATAGTCCAGTCATTTTAGGCATTTTAAACCCCAATCTGTGGAAAAATTCCTAGTGAGCTGAATTTTTGTATACACCTTTATTACGGCATTGTAATGAAGATGTGAAAAATCGACATCGATATCGTGCCGGCTAAAAAAGTTATAAGGGTAAAAAGGTCACCAAAATCAGTTTTTCGCAAATATCTCGCGATCTATTGCTCAGAGGTCAATAAAGGTCATTATAAAAATTGTTTGTCGTGAAATTGTCTACAAAAAATGTCTCAAGTATTTTTCTGTAAAATTAACCGTTTTCGAAGTAGAGAAAACGACTTGAATGCACTCACATACGATATTGTATACCGTACGGCGTATATCAAGGCGTAAACTCTATTGCTTTTTATTCATGTTTGTAAGTGTGTTGTTAGTAAAATCTACTACATACACAGACATATAGCACTAGTAATATTAGTATAGACAGGACATTTCGTGCCCGTGAATGCCTCAAAAAATGACTTTAATATGGCAAAAGTCCTAAAAATAGCATTTTATAATAAAACCTAAAATGCTAACATGGTAGATAGAATACATGTCATACCAAAAATAGAGGACAGGTAAATAGGTAGGAACATGTGTTCAAATAAAAGGATAATATATTTCAACTCTAAAAGTCACCAGATGTAGATGGTATCTTCCCAGCTTTCTTGCAGAAGGGAAAAGAAAACCTTATGCCCTATATCACTAATATTCTTCGTAGTAGCATTGCGTTTGGGTATATACCAAGTATATGGAGAACAGGAAAGCTAATATTTATTCCCAAAATATAGAAAAAAGATACAATATTAGATGCGTTCTTAGGCATAGACGGAGCCTTCGACAACACATCCCACGAGGTTGTAGACACAGCTTTTGTTAGGAAATGCGTACCCATCACCATAACTAGATGGAAATATTAGGTACTAAAAATACTGTCACAAAAAGGACAAAATCTAAAAAAAGTGGTGTATTATCACCCTAGTTGAAGAGTCTTGTAGTGGATGAATTGTTAGAAAATCTTACCTCCCAAGGTATTTTCTCCATTGGATTTGCTGATGATATTGCTATCATAGCCGTAGGTAATCCAAAGAGGACTAACAATTACACGGAAATTGTGTCTATCTGTAGGATTATGAATAAACTCCTCCAAGACGAGAATCATACCATTTACAAGGAATAACTTCTGCCACATATGAAACCTATCCATCTAGCTAGTGAAGTGATTGAAACGCAGAGAGGGGTAAAATATCTAGGAATTCTACCAGATAGTACAAACACTTAAAAGCTATAGTCGGGAAAGCCACAAAAGCCCTAATGATTTGCAAGAGACTTGCAGGCAAGTCATGCAGATGCAAACCGTACATCCTTAGCTGGATATACACTATGATGGTAAGACCAATCATTACATATGGGGCGGTTGCATGGCACAAGAGAACCGAATTATCAAGAACAAGGAAAGCTCTAGAAAAAGTCTAAGGGCTCGCGTGTATCTGTATTACAGGAGCAATGACAACCTGCCCTACCGCAGCTATAGAGGTAATCCTCTATCTATCCCCTCTACACGAGGCCATCAGAAGTGCGACAGTGGAAGTTATCTTGAGATCCTCGAAACAAATATCATCAAGTGGCACACTGATGGATCGAGTCCTAAGCAGAATAGTTTCAGATTTCTGAAACTGACTTCCATATCATCGCAATATCACTGAATCTTGTTGATGTCACAATGCAAAAGAATTCTGATGACCTCGACTTTGGGCGCTGTTCTGTACACTATTAGGTCGACGGCATACACAATTTCCCGAGTTAGACTACCTATTAGATCGCTGGTGTAAATGCTGAATAGAATCAGCGAGTTAACCGCATAAGCTGAAGACCATTTTTAATATCGAAGATTGCGGTATGCAATTGTTAATGACACAGAAATTGAAGATATCGACAATGAATGATAAAAAAATTGTATACTAAAGTTAATTTTTCTTTATTTTTCTGTATTCAAATAAAAAATTATTCACTCGTAAATAAAAAAAACCTCTGATTACATATCATGGATTATGCTTACGGGGGAAACCATGAAAAAAAAAACGCGCCTTTGCATTATACCTCGAAGGTGGTGAGGAAACGAGTGCATCGTCATAATATATTCGCTTTCTCAGCGCGCTACTCCGAAAACGGTTAATTTTACAGAAAAATGCAGGAGACATTTTTTATAGACAATTTCAAGACAAACAATTTTTATAATAACCTTTATTGACCTCTGAGCAATAGATCGCGAGATATTTGCGAAAAACTGATTTTTGTGACCTTTTGACCCTTATAACTTTTTTAGCCGGCACGATATCGATGTCGATTTTTCACATCTTCATTACAATGCCGTAATAAAGGTGTATACAAAAATTCAGCTCACTAGGAATTTTTCCGCAGATAAAACTTAAAATGACTGGACTAATATACATATGTATATTTCGTAACTACTCGTAAAAACCTTGCTTTTGTATCAATTAATTCGAGAACACTTTATACTGTAAATATTTTCGACCCTTAAACCTTTCTATAGACATTTTTATGTATGTATTTTCCGATTTTGCAATTTTTTTGTAAATTTCATTTTTATTTTTATGTAAATTAACACTAATTTTTTTTTTATTTTAAACTTGTGAGCAACGCTCAACTATGTATGTATGTATGTTTTGTATATCAAGATAATTATTAAATTTTTCCAAGAAAAGCCTTTTCATTTATATTTTGTAACTTTTTTCTAGAAGATCTCACGTGGTGCAATCCATATTTTTTGTTAAATGTTGTAAAAATATAAAATAATGAACGGTCGTGTGCTCCAAGCGTAATATCAAAATAATTAAAATTCGAAAAATGATTAAATTTCAGATTTCCTGTTGAATCTACGGCTTCATTATATTCAATAGACGCATGTACTTGTAACATATATTTTAAGGATCTGTGATAGCAAAGTAACTATAAGCCATTCTTACAAATTTAAATTATTTTAAATATTGAATTTTGAGGCAGTTAAAAAGTTACGTATAGATCTGAATTAATTTAAGAATTAATTCACGTTTTTTTGTGAAATGTGCTTCTAGCAAACCCCGGATATTCTCCAGCTCACTTAGTCCTTAAATATTTATTGACATTATTTCATAGGACAGATACAAGGTGGCGCAAAATTAATCACCCTATCAGAAGATGTTAGAATTTTTGCAAATGGCGTCGTACGTTAATCATCGGTGACATTTGTGAACTAGACAGCGTACAATAATTGTGTCGATTTTTTGACAAATATTCGGTAGGTGGCGAATGTCGACGTAGATTTTCTAATCGTATCGCGAAAACTGGCCAAACATTCCGGCCCTTAGGTACTCGACTCGAGCAGACTGGAATTACAGGAGACGATGCAGGGCGTGCTCTCCACCAGACTGGTCGTCCGACTGAGAATATTGAGGCTGCCGAAGTTGCTGAGAACAAAGAAAGATCAATCAGACGACCGACGGGCCACGCAATTGCACATCACCAGATGGTCCCAACAACGAATTTTAGTGAAAGACTTACACATCATGTTCCCTTAAAAAGTGAAAACAGTGTGCTTGCTGACCGCCCTTGGTGTGTGAATTACTGTCAAGCCATCCTCAATCTCAAGAATCAAAAGGATGATTTTGTGTTCAAAATCATCATGAGCGACGAGGCTCATTTCCAATACGTCAATAAGCAAAAGCTTCCTTTCTGGAACACTTAAATTCTGTGTGTGATTTGATATACGAAATGCTATTACATCTATTCAAAGCAACGCGGGAAGAGTGCATGTTCCGTATTGATTAGAGGATGCCATCGGCAATGCGGTTACTCTTACTGGCGAATGCTATATGGAAATGATAAACCACTTTTTACTGCCGGAATTGGATAAGTGGGGCTTGGTGAACATATGGTTTGAAGAAGACGAGGCATTAATTTAAAATATGCATACGAAACTTGAGTTAAAGCTCATTTTAGTATAGGTTCAACGAGTAACAAAATATATTACGAGTAAAAACAATTTTAGTATAGGAAAAGTACAGCTTGTACGTTGACATTCCTTCTGGATTATTGGTTTTCTTTTGTGCTTTGTGTATTGTAATGGCTGGTAAGTCTTGTGTCGAATATAGTAACATTCATGGGCTTCGATAAATTGTTTATGCTGTATACGTTCACACTGTTCTAAGCAGGCCAGCAGTTTTCGCACTAAATGAAACCCAGGTTGGTCATGCCAATCATACGTAGTTTAACCTACATGGTTAAACATAGTTTAGTGCCATTATTCTTTGCCCGCTATTCTGGTCAGACAATACCCCGAGGAAGGTATTTCGAGTTTTTTGCTGAGTTACACAACCTGACTCAGCTTGTTGACGAGCCAACTCGGATTCCTGACGTTGCAGATCAATCCGCCAACACTCTAGACTTGTTCCTTACCTCTCATTATGCTTCCTCAATAGTGACGTAGACTCCAGTGCAGATATGATCCCAAATCTAATTTTTACGGTATGGAAAATTTTACTTTGAATAGGATGAACTCTATTAAACCGAAAGAAAACTTCTCGTTTGAATTGGGCTGGAAAGAGGCTATGAGGGTTAAAGAAGTAAGTTTCCGAAGTTTTAAGGACAACCCTTCTGAGAAAAACCGGAATAAGTACAAAAAAGCTAGAAAAACCTGTAAGATTCATATCCGACGAACTAAATTTTTACATGACTAAAGGTAGTAAACATTTCTGGTCATTTGTAAGAAATATACAAAACACTACAAAATCCTCAGTTCCAACGCTCGTCTTCAATGACACTCCTGTTGTAAGCTCGATAGACAAGGCCAATTTGCTTGCAGCACAGTTTGCTATTAATTCGACGCTACCAGAGAGTGACATGATTCCTCCGTACTTGAGAGCGTAAACGATTTTATGGGACGAATCTTCTTTCGCACTCGTGCAATTGCTAGAGTACTAAAAATACCCTGCTATTCTTCTGAAGAGGTTGTCTTCAGGTAAACCACTGCGTTAGCTTTTCCATCTGTCCTACTCTTTAGATCTCTTTCCCAGTGAATGGAAAACAGCATTTTTCCAGCCTGTTCCTAATAAAGGTGAATCCTCCTCCCACTCTAACTATAGATCAATTGCATTTACGTCCCTTCTTTACGAGGTCATGGAAACGCTAATGAATATTCAGCTTAAGAAATATCTTGATTAACGAAAGCTTCTTAAAGACTGACATTATGGCTTTCGTAGCAACAGATCTACTGGTAAATTGTGTCGATTTTTTGACAAATATTCGGTAGGTGGCGAATATCGACGTAGATTTTCTAATCGTATCGCGAAAACTGGCCAAACATTCCGGCCCTTAGGTACTCGACTCGAACAGACTGGAATCACAGGAGATGATGCAGGGCGTACTCTCCACCAGACTAGTCGTTCGGCTGAGAATATTGAAGTTGCCGAAGTTGCTGAGAACAAAGAAAGATCAATTAGACGACGGGCCATGCAATTGCACAACACCAGACGGTCCCAACAACGAATTTTAGTGAAAGACTTACACATCATGTTCCCTTAAAAAGTGAAAACAGTGTGCTTGCTGACCGCCCTTGGTGTGTGAATTACTGTCAAGCCATCCTCAATCTCAAGAATCAAAAGGATGATTTTGTGTTGAAAATCATCATGAGCGACGAGGCTCATTTCCAATACGTCAATAAGCAAAAACTTCCTTTCTGGAACACTTAAATTCTGTGTGTGATTTGATATACGAAATGCTTATACATCTATTCAAAGCAACGCGGGAGGAGTGCATGTTTCGTATTGAATAGAGGATGCCATCGGCAATGCGGTTACTCTTACTGGCGAATGCTATATGGAAATGATAAACCACTTTTTACTGCCGGAATTGGATAAGTGGGGCTTGGTGAACATATGGTTTGAAGAAGACGAGGCTTTAATTTAAAATATGCATACGAAACTTGAGTTGAAGCTCATTTTAGTAAAGGTTCAACGAGTAACAAAATATATTAAAAACAATTTTAGTATAGGAAAAGTACAGCTTGTACATTGACATTCCTTCTGGATTATTGGTTTTCTTTTGTGCTTTGTGTATTGTAATGGCTGGTAAGTCTTGTGTCGAATATAGTAACATTCATGGGCTTCGATAAAATGTCTATGCTGTATACGTTCACACTGTTCTAAGCAGGCCAGCAGTTTTCGCACTAAATGAAACCGAGGTTGGTCATACCGATCATACGTAGTTTAACCTACATGGTTAAACATAGTTTAGTGCCATTATTCTTTGCCCGCTATTCTGGTCAGACAATACCCCGAGGAAGGTATTTCGAGTTTTTTGCTGAGTTACACAACCTGACTCAGCTTGTTGACGAGCCAACTCGGATTCCTGACGTTGCAGATCAATCCGCCAACACTCTAGACTTGTTCCTTACCTCTCACTATGCTTCCTCAATAGTGACATAGACTCCAGTGCAGATATGATCCCAAATCTGATTCTTTACGGTATGAAAAATTTTATTGTGAATAGGATGAACTCTATTAAACCGAAAGAAAACTTCTGGTTTGAATTGGGCTGGAAAGAGGCTATGAGGGTTAAAGAAGTAAGTTTCCGAAGTTTTAAGGACAACCCTTCTGAGAAAAACCGGAATAAGTACAAAAAAGCTAGAAAAACCTGTAAGATTCATATCCGACGAACTAAATTTTTACATGACTAAAGGTAGTAAACATTTCTGGTCATTTGTAAGAAATATACAAAACACTACAAAATCCTCAGTTCCAACGCTCGTCTTCAATGACACTCCTGTTGTAAGCTCGATAGACAAGGCCAATTTGCTTGCAGCACAGTTTGCTATTAATTCGACGCTACCAGAGAGTGACATGATTCCTCCGTACTTGAGAGCGTAAACGATTTTATGGGACGAATCTTCTTTCGCACTCGTGCAATTGCTAGAGTACTAAAAATACCCTGCTATTCTTCTGAAGAGGTTGTCTTCAGGTAAACCACTGCGTTAGCTTTTCCATCTGTCCTACTCTTTAGATCTCTTTCCCAGTGAATGGAAAACAGCATTTTTCCAGCCTGTTCCTAATAAAGGTGAATCCTCCTCCCACTCTAACTATAGATCAATTGCATTTACGTCCCTTCTTTACGAGGTCATGGAAACGCTAATGAATATTCAGCTTAAGAAATATCTTGATTAACGAAAGCTTCTTAAAGACTGACATTATGGCTTTCGTAGCAACAGATCTACTGGTAATCTGATGGTATTTCTCACCGAAGAGTGAAACAAATCTTTACATCGTTTTGGAGAAAGTAAGATTATAGCACTTGATATTTTAAAGGCATTTGATAGAGTTTGGCATCAAGCTTTCTAATAGAAAATACGTGCATTTGGTATTGATAAATCTCTTGTTCATTGGATTAGAAATTACCTTTCGGACCGCTCACTACAAGTAGTAGGTATTGGACGGTTTCAAATCTGATATCCACAAAATATATGCTGGTGTGCCCCAGGGCTCCGTTTTGTCTCCGACAATTTTCCTTACGTTCATAAATGATCTCTTGTCTGAAACTTCTAATCCACTTAATTGTTTCGCTGAGGACGGGTACTGTCATATCAATTTTTATATTCACATCCCTGTCCTTCGGTTGTGGACTTCAAATGGCAGCTCATTAAATTCTGGTTTTTGACAGCATTGTCCAATGGGGAATCGAAAACTGTGAAGAATTTAAAGCTTCGAATACCCGATGATGTTAACTGTCGTTAAAACGTAACCTTCCCTCAATGCCACTTTGTAGGAGTGGAACTTGCATCAAGCAGACTGAGCAGCTAAAAAAATTTCTTGGAAGCGCTTTTGGAGAAGAGATGTCTACCGATGCTTCTTACCGCATGGTCTTTCTTATAGCTCCTAATAAGTCTCAAAAATTGTTTTGTTTTATTAAATTATGAATTTAAAAAAAACAGGTGATTTGGCTTTAAGAGATATATCAAGGAAATTAAATATGTTAACAATCTACTCGGAAGATTTACGTTTTTAATACATTCCTCGTAATACTTAATCAATCGTCTGTGAGTGGCTCAGCTAAGTAATGCTTTTTATGGGCGGCTTAGCTAATTATATGTTAATTCTGAGAACTACTTAATCTCCTTTTTATTATTAAGTAATTAAGAACTAGAAGGTTATTTATACCTCGACAATTGAAATTTGAATAAAAAGGCTTGACAAATATTGAGAAAGTCAGTCAGCCAGACATTAACATACAAAACAGACTTATCAAACAGAAATTTGTAAATCGATTTCTTAAAGCTAATTTGTTAATAATCAAAAACTATGGACAATTTTTATAATCGAATCAATATCCCAACAACTACTTGTACAACACCAATTCTCAATCAGCACTGTTAGGATATGAGGTCTCCAAACTGGAGACGAATACTCCCAATGGAACATGGATCTCCAGTTATGCAAACACACCTTCAAACTCAAGATCCCATTCAATGGACTTATTCAAGCAAAACCTCAACCCATTTACCCTATTCCATCAAATGACCAAAGCCACGACGAAGATTGAATAATTTTTGGATTTCATGGAATCGAAGCAATTCACCACTTCAGTGTTCGAGATATACAAGAACACGTTGACAAATGTGTTCAAATTAGACATCAGAAGCAATCCAGGAAAAACATTCTTGGAAAGAAAATCTACCAACACAGGGATCTTGATCAAAATCAACAGAATTCTGGAGTGGATAAAATTCGTGGATTTGAATGTGGAGTTCTTAAATCGCCTTTGCCAGGAAACTCCTCACCTATTATAGTTGGATCGGAAGATTCAGTTGCCAAGAGACTCATATGTACAGGATGGGGTAGCAGTAGCATTCAATTGTAAAAAGTAGAATCTCTCTTGTAAATAAAAATACATAGAAGAAACTTTAGAATAAACTTATATTTTAAAAATTACAGACAAATTTAAGTTACTAGTACGGTCTGGAATGCCAAAAGAACGCACGATTTTTGGGATTTTTTTTCTCGGAAACTTTATTAAATAGTAACATAATTTTTTTAAATAATGAATACATGCGTCAAGAGTACAAAAAACATTTTTTTTAATGTTTGGCCGAAATTTAGAGGGCGCAAACGTTGATTCATAAAAAAATACATGGTCCCATGGCGGACAGTTAATCTCCAGGTCTACTGAACCGATTTTCAAAAAACTTAATGCAACTTGATTGTTTTTATTTTTTCTAAGACAATCTACCACAATTTGACCAACAAATTATGAACAAAAAAAATGGCGACCCAAAAATGCCCAAAAAAATTTTCAAAAAAAAAATTTGTTTTTTCAAAGTTCGATATTTTTTTTTTGTTTTGACGTTTTAAACAAATTGTGGTAAATTGTCTAGTAAGAAACCTTCCTTTATATAACTTACTCTGTCGACGTTGGCACCTTCTATAATTCGGCCAAAATTCCAAAATTAAAAACACGTATGTGTTAATTATTAAAAAAAAAAATTATGTTATTTTTTTATTATTATTGTGCGTTTTTTTGGCATTCTAGACCGTACTAGTACCTTAAATATTTTCGCAAATACAAACCAAGTAACATGCCAATTTTAAGTCAGTGAAATAGGTACTGAAATATTTTAGTATAACAATGGGATATAAAAGAGTTGAATGGGAGTTTTTTTCAGATTTCAAGAGCTTAGCTCTGAAGAGTATGTTAGTTGGGAATCTTTTACAAAAATTACATATTTATCATCAATCCAAAATATGTACATAGAATCAACTTTAAATACACTTTATATAATTGCATTTTTTTACGTGGTATGAAGCTGGAAGAATTCAAATAAGCCAATCCCTTTTAAAGACTTTTACATTCATTATAGAAGAATCGAAAATGTATTTATTTATTTATTTATTTATTTATTTCATCTACAAGCTTAATAGCTTAACAGATTACATGTCTGTAAAAATAAATAGTATACATTTATAAATTTACTTAAGAGTAGATAACAAATACTTTAAATCTTAAGAATAAATAGTATAATACATTCTTAAATTTTTCTCTGGAGAAATATACATAAGTCAACATGATTATAAATTCTATTGAACTCTCCAATTGACCTTGAAATTGGTTCGTTACTTCCGTAGTTCGTTCTATGTCTGGACTCAAAAAGAAGGGATCTTTCCCTCAACGGCCTCGATGGGGCATATATACACATAAAGGAGAGTAACTCAGGACATCTTATGTGGTAGCAAAGAATATCCCGCACAAAAATAATATCGTGAGTTGTTCTTCTGGCTTTAAGAGATTGTAATCCCAAGAAGCTTTGCCTGGCTTGGGAACATGGATAGAAATTCCAGCGCATTTTGTAAAACACATATCTTGTAAAGCGATTCTGAACTCTCTGTATTCTATCCGATAAAAATTGTTGACAAGGATTCCAGATAACATCCGCGTATTCGAGATTTGGCCTAACCAGAGAAGTATACAATGATACAAGGGTGTATGGGTCGGAGAAATCAGTGGAGTTCCTTTTGATGAACCCTAACATTGAATAAGCTTTCGCAACAATAGCATCAATATGAAGAGAGAAAGAAAATTTAGAGTCAAAAAGAACCCCCAAATCTTTCACTTTCAATGTTCTCTGAAGAGGCTTGGAGAGAATAGATAAACTCATAAGTATGAAGTTTTCTAGAGAGGGAAATTATGAAACATTTTTTTATATTTAGACTTAAATGGTTTAAGTTACACCAGAGACATAATCCAGATCCTTTTGCAGCTTGAGACAGTCATCTGTACAAGTTATTTTTGAACATAATTTGAGATCATCAGCATAAATGAGACATTTACTAAAGTTGATATGATTGACAATGTCATCAATGAATATTATAAATAGCAATGGGCCAAGGTGACTACCCTGAGGAACACCAGACGTACACTTAATTGATCTTGAAGTATATTTCTGAATCTTAACTTTTTGAACCCGGCCAGTTAAAAATGAAGAAATCCATTTGAGTAAGCTTGAATGGATTCCAAAAACTTCAAGTTTAAGAAGCAAAATGCATCTTCAAAAGCTTTGCTGAAGTCAGTATATATGGCATCGACTGGACTTTTATTTTCGATAGCATCAACAACAAACGATGAGAAACAAGTCAAGTTTGATATAGTTGACCTACCCGAAAGAAACCCATGTTGAGCACTATTTATGTTCTTTCACAAGAAAATCGAGTTTGTATTTTACTAAACTTTCAAAAAGCTTGGGAATTGCGGACAACTTGCAAATACCCCTATAATTTTCAACACTATTTTTAGAACCCGATTTAAAGATGGGGATTAGGAAAGAAGATTTCCAGTCATCTAAGAATATCCCAGATGACAAAGATCGTTCGAAAATTGTAAGCAACGGTGCACAAAGAGACTCGGAACATCTTTTTAATATTATGGCAGGGATGCCATCAACACCTGGATTGGAATTTGGTTTAAGAGAGTTAAGTGCGCTTAAAACATCAGAGTATTCCAAGTGTATAGATCCAATATTTACCCTAGGGTCATTCCGAGGAGGTTGAGGAAAGTTTGGATTGATATTAGAATACACTGATTCAAAAAACTGAGCAAAAAACTCCAGAATTTGTTGAACATCAGTGGATTCATCGCTATTGAAATTCATAGAATTTGGGATTCCAAGAGATTTACGTTTAGAGTTTATGAACGACCAGAAACGTTTAGGATCACTCTTTAAGTCAAACTCCAGATTCAAGATATAATTTCTGTGCGAGAATTTACTAAGCACCATAAAATCTTTACGAAGTTTATAAAAAATATTTTTGTCGTCTGTAGTTACTATTTGATTTTTTAAAATTAGCAAAAGATTTATTTTTTAGATTTTTAAGATGGGCTAATTTCTTGTTATACCAAGGAGGCTTGGATCCATTCTTTTTGGTTCTACATGGCACAAATAAATTAAAAGCATTAGTTAAGATGCTTCTGAAAATATTAAAAGTTTGCAACAAGTTTAAATTGAGAAACTCGGTATTCCAGTCAACATTTTCAAGGTAATTATTGAGTCCAATGAAATCGGTTTTTGCAAAATTAAATGAATCAAATAACTGTAAGATTGTAGTTCAATATATAATTCTTTATGATGCATCGAGTTGTTTAATAATGAGAAAGGAACAATTTCAGTAACTGATGCCTTAAATTCATCATGATGAATGAATACTAAATCTAGAATTTTGGATAAATTATTAACAATTCTATTTACTTGATATAAATTAAGAGCAAACAGGTGATCAATGAACGAAATTTCAATATCTTTTTTTAAATTACTAGGTATAAGCATGCTATCCGCAACAGAGTACGACCAATTTACATCTCCTAAATTAAAATCGCCAATTACACACATTTTTTGCAAGTTTTTACTCAAGTAATTCACATAATCAATGTTAGCCAAATGCTTTTCATAAATTTCAATATTACTTTTGGGCGGAATATAACTTATTATAAAATACATAAAAATACCTGGTTCAAGATTAATAGAAAAACAAATTTGTTCAACATCAGAGATGGGCAGAGGCACTGGTTTGCAAGATATACAAGAACGGACAGCAGCTATTACACCACCTCCACGATTTCCTGCAGAGTTACAGCGGTCCTTTCGGAAGACTATGTATATGAATTGTCCAATATCTCTGTGTCTAGGATTCCGCTCCATAGCCAGGTTCCAACAATAATAATGACGTCATAATCAACATGACTTGATGCAAGAAATAAAGCAGGTACTTTTGTTCGAATTCCACTGGCGTTGTGATAATAAATCCTCAAAAAACTAGTATTTGCAGCATTTGATGGAGAAGCTTGACTTATTGGATAGTTCTTTGATTCTCCATCCCTGTTACGTTTTTTGGAATGAAATCAAATTCACGAATCTTAATTCCAACTTGCCAAAAGGAAGAACTAAACACAGAATGTACATAATCTACAGGAATTCGAATTTTTAAAGGAGAAAAATTTAAGATTGGCATCATTTCCTTTCTAAAGTAGCTTGAAGCATTTTAAAACGGATTCCGTCGCATTCAATTTGGTCGATAAGTATTTGATTATGGATTCAGTCGACGTGGATGGCGTAAATTTTGACAAGTGAAACCATTTCAAATTATTGTATACAACAAATTCCGTATTTTGTACGCTTGTGCCCGAAATAACTTTTTTCGTTTTACGGATACTTTTTGTAGCCGCATGTCTACTTCCAGAGGCGAGATTAGATGATAAAGTGGAACTTCCATTAGCAGCAGCAGAATAATCATTAAAAGCAACAGCAGCATCGTTAGTGACTTCTTTAATGGAAGAAACAAAAACTGCATTGAAATCAGCAGCGGCAGTAAGGCCACCTTTAACAGCATCAGCAAATGATATAACACCTGCAGCACCATTAGAATTAACATGCGCATCAATGGCAAGTACCTCAGCATCATAAGCAGCAACAACACAATCGGCAACAGCAACGGCGCCATCAGGAACTACAGCGACATCATCAACAGCATTATCAGCATCAGCAGCAAAAACCCCATCAACAACATCAGAACACAACGATAGAACACCTGCGGGACCTTTAGAGTTGTCATCAGCATAGAAACATCTTTACAAGAATCTACCGTGAGCCACCCTGACTGTCCCTAATTAGTCTTACAGTTAAATCTATGTAAGTCGGCCAAGACAATCATTCTAAGTCCACTTTCTCTTTCTGAGAGTCGTATGACGCTTCCTGTACTTGATACCACAAACGATTCCATAGCAACAATCCTCCTTGATACTCGAACATTTCGAGAATTCTAAAAGATCTAAAAATACGCAAATTCGCTAGGATAGTACATATCCCTCTTATTGCTCTAAAGATATTTATTAAGCCTTTATTCATCCAAAACTTATATTTGAGCAGGTTTTCCTTTAATTTCTTGAATCCTTTAGCTGAAATTCAAAACAGAGCCTTTAAATTGATAGCTGATAGTTTATCATTATTTTATCAATGTTTGTTTATCCATTGATCAAGTGTAATACTCAATTGCATCACTGGTAAAAGACAGTTTAATCGTAAATATGCTACGGAAATTATCTTTTTGGGGAAATTAGTTAAAAGAAATGCTGAAAAGCTGAAAGGTTACATATAAAAAAAAATAATTTCAATAAAAGCCTTCTTAGAGGAAATAGTAACACATTTTCTAAAACCAATAAAACCATTGCTACAAAATAGTACGTATACGCCCGAGTGTACAGTAAATTTCTCTTGCATTTATGAACAAACAAAAATATTTTTAGGATTTTTGTATTGTTTCTTCTAGAAGTAACTTACAGAGCCATATTAAGCTTAAAGTCCTTTCATACTATCTCACAATGTATAAGCTCATCCAAGTAAAAAATGTGTCAACAAAAATTATCTGGAAAGAGGATTTAAAAGTTCATCAACTTAATATTATTATTTGTAGTACCCTGTTTCGGTAAATTTTACATCAACAAGTTTCGCCTATGTAATACATATTCGTTTTTCTTGAAATTCATTTTTTTAATATTATAATATAAATAACATATTTTTTGTATAGAGATTTTTTTAAATTCACAAAATTTTATTTAACTAAAGCTAGTTGATGGTTGAATAAGAATTTCTAAAATATGGTTATTAATAATAGGTATCCCCTTAAAATTTTCAAATTTTCTTTTCAAACCTCTTGACAATCAAATGTTTTTTTAACACAATCTACAAGATGTGAGAAAACTTCTTTATTTTACCTAAAAATGATGCACCATATAAATGTTATAAAATGGTTTTCGAAAATCGTATTTTTCTTGAAAATGTTATCTCTAGAATTTTGATATTTTTTTTCTTCTGATTATTAATTTTTCGAATTTTGAATTTCTCAATATCAACATAAAGGATCTTAATGAATATTAATGATCTTGTAAAAAGTTTGAAAAACATTGCATTTCAAAACATAAAAAAAGTGTTTGCAAAAAAAAAAATTTAATTTTTTTGAAAATTCGATATCTCAAAAATGCGTTCATATTTTTTTTTTAAATTTAATTTAATAAAATAATATAAATACGAAGTTGACGTTCCAAAATCTTAAAAATATTTTAAAAATTTTATAAAAGCTTATTTTTTTTAATCTGCTACACTGATTTATAATTTTTATGTTTGCATAAACTAATATTTGCTTAAGATATCAAAAGGCATCCTGTTCTTAGGTCTAACTACCAAAGGAGTTGTTTAAGTCATTTAAAAATTGAATTTTAAAGTTATAAACATTTTTCTCTAGTAACATTAATTTTTAAAATTTTTAGTCCTTTACATAAGAGTAAGTTCATGCGATCTAGTTGTGCATTTTATTTTTAAAGGTTTCGCAGAACAATAAGTACTTTCGAAATTCCACAGGGAAATAGACTCTTCTGTTATTATTCGAAGATTTTCTTGAGTTTCAGTTCTTGTTCAAGAGATGTGGTAGGTACCGAACTCGGTTAATAAGACCCCACTCTGACTGAACAACTCAATCGCTAACGGGTTGCAGTAACGGGTATTCATTGGTTTGAAAGTATTTTTATTATTGAATTAATCTTTCATAAATGTTAAGAGTAATATATGTATATGTGGTGACCACACAAATACGTAAAAAACCAAATACACACAGAGGTGCAGCATATAGATAAATTGAAATAACCGTCGCAGCGAAACAGTTACTAAACACATCGGACGATCGGACCATCTTCATTATCATCCGATCATCTCAACAGTCAGTCGTCCATCAACAGTCATCGGCATCACATCATTTAAACAAACAATAAAAATCAAATTAATTATAATTTAAACAAAAATATATTGTACTATAACTAAATTGTTGTTGCCTTTGATTTCACATTGCTTGAGCCTATCGCCACATATACAAGAAATACAGTGGAAGCATACTAGGTTTACTGCTGTTTTTTAATTTGTTTTTGAATTTTTACTTTTTTTATGGTACATGAACATATTTGGGAGGGTTGTGAAACTATTCAATATCAAGCGCTTACATTTCATCTAACATTTGTAAAGTTGTCATTCTCCCGCTGCAACGCATTATAATTATGCAACGATTATAATTTATTATAATGCTTAAGTTTGCGGATTGTAGTTTGCAGATCCGTCATCATAAAGTTATTCGGTGTTTTATATTAATCTAACAATAATCTCCTTGCATAATGGTTAATGCTTTGGACATCATGCTTTGGACTATCATGGGGAGGTAAAAGTTCGTTTCTCAGCCGCTGCGATCTAAAAATAAAAAGAAATTACAGATACTGGCTTTTCTTAGAAAGTGATAAATATTGTTATGTTCTGTTATCTTATCTTAACGTTTGGCTTCGGCAACCGGTTAAAAGTTGCAAGTAACTATAACTTGCCTTTATATGAGCTGTTCTGTATCTTATTCATTTAGTTTTTCATGACTGGAAAGTGAATACTTTCTTTTTTTATGGAACTAGATTTCCAGAATATACTCGAAGCTACTATGATTAATCTGAAAATAACTAAAATTTGAATTTCCAAACTAATGTAAAAAAAAAAATAAACATTTTGCCAATCTGCAAAAACCTGCTCCACGCAAGCACTGGCATAATGAAACGCGGCCATGCATTTAATATTGTCTTATTTGTCTGAACTAATCCTGCAACATTGTGCAGGAATTTGTTATCCAATTTTTATTTTGTCCTTCCTATCATATCCTATTCTATGCTGTGTGCACCTGATGTCAGCTTAGATTGGCTTCATTGATTGGATGGAAATAAGAATCCTGGACAATGCCAGTCTCAGTATGCAAAACGCGAACTTGTTAAAAAAAGAAATATAGGTATCGGGCCTTAGTCGTCGATAATAAATGTGTGTGTGCGAACGTTTTTTTTCCAGGATTTCATTGTTCACTGGTGTTTTTGTGTTTCTGCATTCCGTTTTACTAGTTTCTCTTTTCATTTCAGGTTTCTATTGCATAATGCCTCTTTTGGCTCTGTTGGAATGGGTGAGAGAATGACCAGACATTCACATATTTTCAGTGTTTTTTTTTTTTATTAATAAAATCCATTTCCGTAAAAACTTTACCTAAATAAAGTCCGAAAATATAAACTATAATTCCAAAAACGAAAACGAAATTGACATGTCTCTCAAATATTTATACATCAATGTAAAAATTTCCAGGGTTTTGTCATTCAATTATTTTAAAATGTAATGAGTCGTGTGTTTTTGAAATGAATACAGTTTTTTGCATCCAGGATTTAGATCCAAGCAACCGTAAAATTAAAATAAAGGCAGAAAGAAATTTAATATGATTTATTTTTTTGTCGGATAAAACAGACACAGGAACATGAAACTAGAAATTTTAATATATTTATTTTTCAACTCTATGTTTTTATACTACATAATATTGCACACAATTTGAACCTCAATTTTGATCATTAAATTTTTTTTATTTCTCTTCTGTCCATTTTATTTAGATTTAAAGCTGTACAGATTAAACTATGATAAATTAACGCATTAAATCATCAAACTCTAGATTTAGCATATAAATTAAGAACCTAAAATTCTTTATGATTACGAGTATTTGCCAACATGTACCAAGCTTCCTTGTAGCACTCACGTCAAAACAGGACTGATGATTGAAAACTTTGCTAAACTAACTACTTTGACCCTAACTACTTACTTACATATTTAAACAGACATTAGGGAGATCATTTCTACATGTAGATAAGCAGAATAAAAAAGGCCCTACAATTGAATCTTGTGGTACACTCTATCTCTACCTATCATGAAAGCCCAAAATAGTACTTGAGTTTTTGGCAACAAATTTTATGGTATACTCTGTCAAAAGCCTTTGAAAGTCCAGCAGACTGAGAATAGTTAAGTGTAGTTAATAAATGCAGTTTGGCAGCTGTGATTTGCATCTGAATTGAGTTCTATTAGGATTATTTCCCACGCCTATGACACTCTTTGTGTTGCCATCGCCTACCTCTAGAACAAGAAACTCTAAATGAAACAAAATGTATTAGTCCGAATGGGAAGCTAAAATTTTTTATTATCGATTACGAAACCTTTATAGGTATCTATAGTGCGAAAACACAATATCTTTTCAAATAAGAGACAATTAGTTTTTGGAAATTTCCAAGATGAACCGTTACCGCCTGGTCCCGAATGTACAAATGATTTCTAATACTGGCCACAAGTTCTGCTTTTCGGTTTTTTAACGGAACAGAAGCCAAACGCGGAATTGTATCTTTAAAAACACGCTCTGACCGAAGAACCAATAAAACGCGATTCGATAAATTCGATAGACTCACTTAAACGAAACATAGAATAGATACTTATTTTTTTTTTCAATCCTGTCAATTTCTTCCTTCTTTTTAGAATCTTTAAAATTCCTCCTCCAATATCCACTATTTATCCTTAGTCTCCTGACTTTATTCCTTTTATCTCTCAAAATTGTTATTAATATATTGCCTTGCTTTATTTTCCAAACTTCTGCTTTCAATAAGAGTCAAATTGGAAGTGTCCTCCCAGGTTTTTCTTATCCTGGACGAACTCTTCTCTTGAGAACTTCCCCAGTACTTCCGGCCAATCAGGAGCCGCGGTTTTCGCTCACATCATCATTCAGTCGCTCCCCGCCATCTTTTCTGGAGAAATGACAAATACAATTAAAAACCGGTGGCCAGGTTTCGAACCTTGGTCCGTTCGGAGCAAATTTGCTCCACTTTTGAAGGAAAAAAAAATCTACTCCAACGCTCCGATTTTTCGAGATTTACTCCACTTTTTCCACACAGACAAATTGTTTAATTTATATATAAATAATGATATTGTTGAAATAAACCATTAAACCTTTGCTAAAAATTCTTTCTGAATTTGCAATTTGTTTATTTTCACAAAAGAATTTTTGAAAATAATACTAAGTTTTATTTTTCTTTTTTGCTAATACTATCCTATTATGTTCATATGTATGTTTTAATTTTCCTGAAAAGGAAAGATTTTCTTTTTGTTTCAAATCTACTCCGCAAATTTTGCATTTGCTCCACTTTTTTTCAAATTTGCTCCGAAAATGCATAACTGCTTATGAATAGTTATTATAAAATTCGCCAATAGCTGGTGTCACGCAGATCCTGGGCGAATCCGATGAACGCATACAGCCATAATAAAATCAATATTGTGATCAATTTTGCCTCCGGATAAAACAAAATCTGCCCATAATTGTGGAAATCTGGTAGGAGCGTTCTATTAATGCATCTTAATGTTAAAGATATTGACAGGAATACCATACTCGTATTTCTCGAAATTACTTTAAATCGTTGGGCTTCTGTGCAGATTGGTGGCGAATTGAGGACTAATGATTAACGTTTCATCTTTTACAATATAATATAACAATATAAATTAAATACGTTAGGCACTCGGCTATGAGTAACTTTTACACTGAAAATAAAATCAAGGTATATATGATAAAAATGTAGGTTGATCTGACAAAAATTTTGTCAATATATGTACGTCCAACAAAAAGTTTTATCAAATTGACAAAAATTATAAAATTTTGTTGAGGTAACAAAAAATATTTTGTTGTATCCACAAAATTATTTTGTTATGCTAACACATCAATTTGTTGAGATAACAAAAATATTTTGTCAATATGACAAAATTTCGTAGAATTTACAAAATTAATTTGTCATATTAACAATTATTTTGTTGTATTAATAAATTTTTTTGTTAGTGTTAAAAATTTGTTTTTTTTTATTATCTATTATCGGATTAACAAAATATTTTTCTTAAATTAACAAAGTTGTTTTGTTAAATTAACAAAATTGTTTTATTAAATTAACAAAAATTTTTTTATATCTTGTTAAATTAACAAAATATTTTGTCAATTCAACAAAATATTTTGTTAATTTTACAAATTTCTTTTGAATCCACAAAATTAATTTTTTCAAAATATTTTTTTTTGGGATTTAAGTCCACAAAAATTGGCGTTTCGTCCTTACGATCTCACATGCAACCATCTGTGAGAGCGTATGGACAATACGCATTTTTGTTAAGTTCAGTTAATCTTACATCGATTTTTTGACAAGAACCAAGTGTGAGCTATATATATATATATATACACAAAAGAAATGTCATGATCAAAAAAATATACGCACAGATTGTTTTGGTTTCCTTACAAAATAGTTTTATCTATCTGACAATATTATTTTAGGAATATTACAAAATAACTCAACCCCAAAACGAAATATTTGTCATTTTAACAAAAATGTTTTCATTTTTTGTTAAATTGAGAAAAAAATTAACAAAAACTTTGTGATATTGACAAATATTTACTAAACAGATTTTTTGTAGATACAACAAACACAATTTGTCAACATCACACAAAAGCTTGTAGATGTGACAAAAATTCCTGTTTTATTTTGATATATTAACAAAACTTGGTATGTTAAACTGACAATATTATTTGCAGTGCATATTTTGTTAAACTGACAAAAAATCATGCTGAATTATAAAAATTTTGTGAAATCAACAAAATCATTCTTCGTATTGACAAAAATTTAATCAAAACGATAAAATTGTTTTGTTGAATGCTAACAAAACGTTTTTGTCAATGTTACCTAGGAATTTATTTTCAGTGTAGTCAATTATCCACCAGAATTTTTTAACTCACTGGATTTGCCAGGATTACCTCCCTATAATCTTCAATTAAAAGTAGGATCGGTGCTCATAATGTTACGAAATATCAACTTACCGAGACTTTGTAACGGCACACGGTTAGCAGTGAAGAAATTACTGAACAACGTGATCGAAGCAACCATTCTAAAGGGAAAATATAAGGAAGAGGATGTGTTGATACCCCCAATGGTACCAACTAGGCCCCAGGAAATTAGGCCCCAAAAAAAAAATGAAATAAGGCCCCAAAAAAATGCATACAAAACAACAACAATGAAAATTCTTGAATTTTGGTGTGTTATTTCATTTTTTGGGGCCTTATTTCATTTTTTTTTCTTTTTTTTCATAATAAAATAAGGCCCCAATGAAAAAAGACCCCAACATTAAATTTGGGGCTTAATTTCATTTTATTTTGAAAAACAATTTGGGGCCTTATTTCATTTTGCAAATTTACTTAAAATTGCCAAAACAACATTGTTTTCACAAAAAGTATTAAGAAAATCCGATAATCGAGGACCCAGAGCTAGCAAAATACCGCTTAGTGTGGTCCCAGCAATCATGTTTCAATGTAAAACCGAGGTTATGTAAAAGCTTGAAGAGAAAACCATCGTCACTCTGGTTAAATCAGATTAACGTAGTGTTGTTCAGTGCGGATTTGAATTATGTTACTCGCTGATGGTTTTCAACACGAGAGTTACAAGTGTCCTTGTTGCAGGGAAATTGTACAGGATACAATCCAAGTATTTGTTTGATGGTTTGGGGTATTATTTCATTTTTGAAAATAAACTTTAATATAAAAAAAAACAAATTGGGGTCTTATTTCATTAAAAATAAAAAAAGACAAAACAAGCTGGGGCCCTATTTCATTTATTTTTGGGGCCTTTTTTCATTTGGATGGGGCCTTATTTCATTGGGGCATAATTTCATTATGAAAAATTACCCCAATTTGGGGCCTTATTTCATTTTTTCTTTTGGGGCCTAATTTCCTGGGGTCTAATTTCGCGGAGCCCAACTGACGTACCGTTTGAATTTAAATGACTGCAATTTCCAGTGCGGCTTGCTTTCGCTATGGCAAAGCTGGTATGGAAGGAAAAGGAATTTGGAGAATGGAAGAACGATTTCCTGGTAACACGCACACAAGAATGGATGAGAGTTGAAAGTTATGTGGTTCTTTTCGAGCTATTGCACCACCAAAACTTAATGATCTAAGCTTTTTACGGTGGCATGGATTCGACTGGTCCAACATTCAATGACTCTTGTGCATAGATCCGGCATCGGTCATTTGTAGTTTATTCGCATAGACATGCGACTTCAAGAAACTCAACAAGAAAAAGTCAAGTGGGGTCAAATCGTATGACCATGGTGCACAATTTAGGTCACTTCTGCGAGTGATAACCTTGCCCTCAAATCGTTAATGCACAATGTCAACCCGCAATTCCTATGATGTGGCACAAGTAGGACGGCCCAGCTTGAACATCATCTTGTCATAATGCATATGGTCCAATTTGTGCCATAATTAATTGGTCATTTTCGTTTTGTAGCACTTGCAATTGACAGTAAACATCACCAACATCGTTTTCGAAAAAGTAGCATCCAATGACACCACCGCGCCGCCCAAAATTCGCTAATTTGAAATCTGCGAAAGGTCGAGTTCTTGTGCTTGGCGAGGAATTGACTGCCTCGAGTTCTTCCGTACACTTTTATTGACTGCGTCGGTTTTCTCGGCCGATTTTGCGATCCTTTGACTAACAAAAGTTGGCTGATTGACTATCGAAGTGGTTCTTTAAAATATGGCCACCAACCGTTGAAGAGTCGACTAAAGAGTGAACTAAAAAAATTACTCATTTTGATAATAAGGCCCTAACATTTTGACTTACTTCTCAATAGTATTACTTGCCATGGTGGTTTGGTATCAGTAACTGGATAATAAATAACAGATGTAACCAATACAACTTAATAGCCAAAATCTGCCCTTGACAATTCAAAAACCCTATATTTCAATAAGATTTCACTTTGATTGTTATTAAAATAAATACCTCGAATCTAAAAAAAGTGATTTTTTCAATTTTGATAGCACTTCCTGCTTCTTATTAGCCATCATTCATCTTGGTAATTAGCTTCAATGATCGGCATTTAAGAAGAACTAAGCCATGCACTTAGGACAAATCGACTGATGAATGACCCATTAACTCCATTCATTCAAAAAAAAAGTCTTATTCATCACTTAAAAATACCCATGAGCCGGAATTTCAAACTATTCGAAATAAAAAACAAAAGAAAAGGATATCCGAAGTGACCTACTCGTATTTTCTTCCACCCGAAATTACATAAAACATTAGAAAGAGGCTATTTATGTCAAGCACTTCACTCATTCATTCTTATTTGACAGCTAATTGCCCCAGAACATAGGATAGATGCAGACGACATAGACGAACTGAAAGGTTTGATCTTTTTTTAAATCCAGCGAGATAATGCTCAACAAGGATATTTGCTTATTTGTTCCACTATCTCCATTCATCTTTTCTCAAATCAACTAGGTTTTTGATTGCAGTCCCAACTAAGACAATTGAAATCCTGCCCCAAAATCAATGCAAAATTAAGAAGTGAAATTGAATGAAGGAAGATTGTGTTGTTCAAGAACATTTCGTATGTGGGTTGGGAATGTATCTGAATATGCAACAATACAAATTAGACTTCATGAAGGACACCAAGTTTTTGAGTGTATCAGCCAGCCAGGTATTGCTTAGGTATTTGTATTTTTTCTTGTTTTCGAATTTGGAGTTAAAACCTGAATAGGACCCAGGACCCATTTCTTGCTGGGTCTTTGCCTTGTTGCTGATGCCATGCATGCAATCATATCCGTGTATTCACTTGAATTCCGAGAAGACTTCGATCGTCCTACAACTCAACTCGTGCATACAAATTCAAGGAGATAAAACCCAAATAAAAATGAAACGAAAGAATGGAAAAATCCATTCTTGTTCTTTCCTGCGACCGAGGTACATTTCCTGGTTTCAGTGTCGCGGGAAATCAATGCACAAGCTTGTGAAGTTTTAGAGAAAAACATATCTGTACTGGTCGTATATAATCCCATTGCAGAACAAGAGTTGGAAAAACAAATTGAGGACTCAATGCAGAAAGGTCTGGCTTTTTGTTTCTGGTTATGATAGAACTGCTGTTCTGGAGATGTAAACATTTTTATTCAACACTGTAGACCTTTGGAATGCTAGTGTCAAATTCAGCTTGACTCTTCAATTTTTTGATGTATGAAGCCCAAAGGACTCGTATCTACATGCATTTCAAAATATACAGACAGATATTATCCATGCTTTCTACATTTTGTTTTGATTAGGAATGCCTATTCTGCGTATTGGGCTTTCATTGCAAACGTACGAATGAGGAGCATCAGGAACCCATCGGGGAAGTAAGGATTTATTTAATGAGGAGTGTGAAGTAATATATTATGTACTCGTACTTGCACTATTTGCTGTCCTATTCAAAATTAATTTACTTAGCTCGCAGATGAACAATACTTATATGCATTTTCCTAAATCTTCGACATAGTCAATTGAATCACATGCCATACACATTATACGTGCAAAAAGCTTGAGCAAGTATCCAGAGTAATATGAAAAAGAAAATTGAAAAATCCCTATCTGATTAACCAGGATGCACTTATTCACCAGATGGGAAAATATATGACTTCTTTGTGTTTTGATGGGAAGGAATATGACACGCTTTTCTTCAGCCCTTCCTTCATCGCTAACTTGTGGAAAGAGTCAACATTCCGCACGAAGTTTGACATGTCAATATTCTCTCAATGTGATGTTCAGGCAGAAATAGCCTAGAACGATGTTACCTGCAGCGGAATAGATCAATAGGAGAGCATGTAACTAAGCTTCGCATCGTAGTTACTCTTTCCGCTCTAAATTCCTAGATCTGGTCAAAATTAGAGCACAATCATTCGCAAGGGGATTTTTGATGACATTGAGGAGTTTTCATAAATGAAGAGCAAAGGCTTGATTTCGTTTCTCAACATGACGGAATGGCTCTGGGAAGAACTTCAGTAACTTCTGTATCGTGTCCTCCATAGTCCATGAGCTATTGGACTTGGGGCTTTGCCGGAGGCAGATCGGAGAGATGATAATTCGATCGGATGAGTTTCCCTTGCAGCACCAGTCACCAAGCAGCATAGTTTTGTACAGTGTAGATGGTTTCAGATGCGTGTGATGGTCCGGTTATGTAAGTGATCAGATTCCTGAAAACTTGTCCACAATTCCCAATATCAATTCCATCCACATACTCTTACGAGTTATGGTATCGGTTTTTTTATTTATTTATTTATTCTTTTAATATTTAAGTATGTTAACTCTATTAGACCATCATCATACATTTAATTAATATGCATAAAACTTAAATATAATATAATCAATAAATTAAAATATAGGTGTCTGACAATATGAATAACTAGCGTACCCGTGCGGGAATTCCCGCAAGCAATTTTTTTTTTTTTCAACAGAAGTTTTTCAAAATAAATCATGTGTCTAAAAGTTTCTGTAGATTCGCTCAGTTTTTCTTGCATTGGAAATCTTGTGTAAATGGAAATCTTGTGTGAAGTACGGAATGTTGTTTTTGGGTGTTTATTTTACTTCTGTGTCATCGTTGAACAGCTCTATTTGAAAAAGACGACTTACCACTGAAATAATAAACACGTTTAGCTTAGCCAAGAACTGTTACAACTGATCTCCTGTTCAACATGAGAAGTGGAAAGCGTACGAACTTTGTTTTTATCGTTACTGCTTAGGTAAATTGATCAAACAATGCCCCTCCTCTGGGCCCGCACTACCAAAGTATGGCATTTCAATGCAACTACTTATGTATATGTACTACATTTCAGTGCAATACGAAGATAGAAGTAGAGATAAATAATTTTGGCGTGTTTCGACCACCCAATGCCCCTCCCCTGATAGTAAAAAAAAAAGTAGCCTATACGGTAATCCAGACTATAACTTTCTTGTGTGTTAAATTTTATCAAGATCCATTCAGTTGTTCAAGCGTTATTGAGTAACAAACATCCATACATCGTAACATTCACATTTATAATATTAGTAGGAAGTAGGATTACGAAGAATGAGTTTCGTTAAAAAATATTATTAAAAAGCGTTTTTAGAAAAGTCCCAAATTCGGAGGTACTGTGAAACACAGAGATTCTTTTTTCAGCCGCACTACATGAATGTGGAATGCTCTGCCTAGCTCTATTTTTCCTTCCCATTGTAATATTCAGAAATTTAAAACTAATATGCATCAGTTTCGCGATCTCAAGTCAATTAAAAGTGACATAACTTCATAGGGTGGCATTATGCCATCGACCCAATTGAGATTCCAGAGAGCAAACTCTTTGAAATTTCCTTCGCACATATTCTATACGCTTAATATTCACTTCATAAGAAATCTTACCAACGAAACATTGATCAACTTTAAGGTGTAGGGATCTTTAAATTCCTTCGAATTCCTTTTCAGGAAATCTAATAAACGTTTAGCCTTAAAAATAATATACTCATAGTGACTATTGAAATTTCATTTGTTATCTAAGAATATACCCAAATCCTTTTGAACGTTTACTCGTTTTAGCTCACTATCTCCTATTCTATAAGTAAATACCATTGAATTCTAGAAAATGAAAGATAACACATTTGTTTATGTTAAGATCAAGACAGTTCTAAATTGAGCTTAGATTGAAAGACTCCACAATCAGAAAAAGATTTATCCACTGGAAATAATTTCAAATCATCGGAGTAGAGT
Organism: Philhelius festivus; assembly: GCA_963931855.1. Lineage (NCBI taxonomy): Eukaryota > Metazoa > Arthropoda > Insecta > Diptera > Syrphidae > Philhelius > Philhelius festivus. The sequence goes on along the minus strand of OZ007555.1, from coordinate 212,536,188 downwards.
AAACATGGGGGTGGCCGTGGCGCGATGGTTGTGTGCTCGCCTATCAACCTCAGTATCACAGGTTCGATCCCTGCCGTCGTCTATGTCGTCTTTTATTCCATTCAAAGCTTCTAAAAATTGTCATCAATGGGTTGCCGGTTTACTCATCACATGTTGTTTAGGCATAACACTAACAATATGTGATTAAGTTAAATTAGTATGCCCAACAAGTATGAAAACGAATAAAATAATGCGAATTATAAGGGACATAGAAATAAGACACGGCAATTCTCCGCTTTAGTTCAGCCGCCATCCCTGGAGATAAAAAAAAATCTGAGACAACCACCTTCAGTCTCAGAACATCGTGCCACACATCTTTCCTATCCTTCTTTCCTCTTCCGTAACTTCACGCCCGCGCTGTGTTAAAACATTTAAAGGGTAATCATATCCCCTTGAGCGTGAGTTGATTATAAAAAAAAAAAACATGATGTAGAGTAGAAAGAAAATGGGGCCCAGGTGGCTTCCTTGAGGTACTCGAAAATAATAATTGAATATAAGCTTAGAACATTTTGAACCTATCGGAACAAATTGTGTTCTTTTAGTTAGATAACTTTCAAGCCGCCGAAGCCAATTAGAATGGAAACCTATCAGCTCAAGTTTTTTGTATAAGAACATTAAGTTGTACCCTATCAAAGGCTTTTGAAAATTTATATGAAGGTTTTTATAATACAAACTCTATATACTCGTACTACTGAAATAAATCAGCCAAGTAGAAGACTGAGCATTATTATTGGACTTGTTGAATTATTGACTCAAATTAGCTTTTTTGGCCTTTAGTCCACAAAAATTGGCGTTTCGTCCGGGTGATCTCACATGGACTCATCAGTTGACTTGTGAGGACCTTATCAATACGCAATTTTTGTTAAGTTCAGTTCATCTTACATGAATTTTTTGACAAAAATCCAATGTGAACTAAGTATATCCAACAAAGATTAGAATTGTAATCATTAATGTTGGAATTTTTTTTTTTTTTTTTTTTGTTTTTGCCCGTGGCCTAGCATTGAATATTTATATGAATTTATAATACAAACTCAAAAATTCAAAATTATTAATACAGTAGCTGGCAAATATAGTTAGGTTTGTCAAGATGACATTTGTGTTTCAGACTATCTGATCTCCTTAGTTGACGTAGCAACGAATTCGAAAGACGAATTGCACTAAGGAAAAACTGTTGGTTAAAACTTAAAAGACTGACAAGTAAAGCGTGGAATAAAGACTGACAGAAGACAGAAAAATTATATGGTTATAGAGGTCCGATGGTTGCTTCGTATGGACAATTTTAAATAACGTAGTAAGGTTTCTAAATTGTAATATCTTCGCAGAGCGAAATCCATAAAAACTTTTCGTATAATTCGAAATGTTGTCAAATCTTTGAAGTCCAAAAACATAACGAGCTGCATTATTTAAAACAACGTTCAATTTTCTCTGCAAAACAGCTTTTAAACTACAAAAAATTTTACCCCCGTACGTTAAAATAGGCATTACCAATATTTTAACCAGCATTTTCCTAGTTTCTACTGGTGTAACAGATAGTGTTCTCAGCGCACATAAGCCTTTCCTACCACAGCATTTACGTGAGTGCTCCAAGTCAGATTACGATTAAAGTATAGTATACCTAATTTTTTCGCCGGACTAACGTGAATGATGAATGAACAAATTGGGGTATAAAAACACTGCGACCTAGAGATCTATTGTGTCCTCCATCTAGAACTGGATGAGGTTGGCTCATCATTCCAGTTCTTCCTCCAAAGCTGCTCCTCTGAGAGAATCGAAGTATTTGGAGTATTTTAAGGGATGATAATTCACTCTCTTGTATGTGGTGCTTGCCCAGATACCTGTGTCTTTGATGCACGAGTGCATCACATTTCCCCAGTATGTGGTCAGCTGTCTCTGCAACTCGCGTTGTTCACCAGGCCAAGAATGTTGAGGTGTCTTCTCAACCTTCAGAAGCCCCGTGATTTTCCTGAGGTTTTTCCTACTTAAGCTAATGCTAATGTAGGTTAGATGAATCTTTGAAACTTAAGCCTCCGCACCGCGGCAAGGTGACTACCACGCGAAGGGCCGTACTAACGTACTCAACTGGAGTGTTTTTTAGGAATATTGTCGGAAAATAGCTTAAGTCTAAAGTCTTCTTCCATATGACGAGACACTTAGTCTTAAACGGATTAAAAACAAAAAAATTGGCGTCGGACCATTCAAATAAGGCCTTCAGATCTATGTTGGTATTATAAACGCAATTTTCAATTAGACCCACTTCTGTAATTCCGAGATATTGTACATCATAAGCAAACATTCTCGTTTCACCATGCCTCAAGAAACTTGGTAAGTTATTAACATAAGAAGAGAATAATATTGGACCCAGAATCGATGCTTGTGGTACACCTCGCGATGAAGAAACGAGATCAGATTTTTTCGATCCAGAGACCACAGCTTGACTCCTTTTAGATAAATATGAAAATATGAGGTTAGGTGCTCGAGTTGAAAATCCAAAGTCAGTTGACAGTTCTTGGCCCATAAAGTTGTGTTATGATATCTTTCTGTGCAAGGGTCGGAAAAGAAATTGAATATCTCCGAGTGATCTAACAGGAGCATAAATACGAACTTGAGAGAAGATAAAGCCTCTTAATCGGATTGCAAAGCAGATCCCTTATGAACATAGTTTAGTGTACCGAAAACCAAGCATTTTTCTTTGCAAGATGGTGAAAATTTCCAGTTTATTTTTCTACAAATACATTTTGTAAGAACCCTTTGAATTTTTACAAATCCATCATAGTGTACTTCATAATACGGACTTCAAAGTCAATAGCCAAAGTATTAGCACATTAGTTAACTTTTTGTCCATTATTATAATTACCAGGGTCTTTTATTTTCTCAACTTTTTCTACTAAGTTATGCCCAAAGTAATAATTAAATTCGACAAACCTCTAGACAACAATATTTATTAATATTAAAAATAAAGCGATTTTGAGTTCACCATCTGCATAGTAGATTTACATCTAACTGTACTTTCGCACAGTCATGAATATTTTGTATTTTAAAAAATATCTCAAAATCATCTGCAAATATTAATGAATCACAAAATTGATGACAATGGACGGCTTTTGTGGCTCCTGTACTTACAAGGAATGCAATATTTCCATGGACACTTAAAGCCGATGGATGAATTATTGCATTTTCTTTACGAACAACTGCCTTATAGTCCGATCACTACATCTTCGATAGCTTAACGACTGCAATGTCCTCGAATGAACGTCTACAAAGTGCAGATCCTGTTTGTAGATGTCGACTTTTAGAGCCGTTATTATAGCTTGATGGCGGCAATACACCTTCTGTCCGAAATGGCATATTTTTATTCAATAGTAATTCATTGACTTTTTTAAAGGTTTTTCGAAAAAGCATCATCGAAATTTCAACAACTTACATAAGCATCAACAAAACGCCAGTAGGTTCGATACCAGGAGAATAACTCGCCGTGAATTCGCTGCAAATGAAAATGATTCATTGTCCTTTTTGTATTATTCTCGTAATCCCATAAGAAATCCATCATAATATAGCATTAAATAGAAGCCTCACCACGTCACCTTCCGAACATAAGGATGAAAATATATAGCTTCCTAGTACACTAAGGCACCATTATTATTATTTTCTCCAGACTGACACCAACACCGACCCAACTGAATTATTACTCTAGCATTGTAAAAATCGATTCCTATTAAAGAATGGATATACTCGTGGGTAGTACGGCTAGGAGGTTTCTGGCTCAGCATCAGCTGGACCATCACAAAGTATACCCGCTCTGGTAAGCCACATACTTGTACTTATGCATATTAAACTTTGAGATTGCAAATTTATGTACTGAGCTGAGTTGAGCTCATGTTGAAAGGTCGTTTAAGTGAAGGGAAGTTATTTACGAATGTGTATGTATATTGATATGGAAAGTTTGTAAATGTAAATGACCGTGACCTGTGCTGCCGGCTGGCACATTTCCCTTGGAATTTCCGTTAAGTAGGTAAAAGAACATAAAACGTTTTTCTGTTTGTGATACAAAATATTCATATTTATATCTTTAGATACGAACAAAAGAAGATTGAAGTGCTTCCTTTACATGGGGCGATATTGTGGAAAAATTGATTTATATCTTAATACGTAATGAGTTTTGAGAAATGGCTGTGTCTTTTCTTGAACAGCACTTTTACTTAGATTTACATTCAAATACAAAGGAGACACTTAGAAGGGAATTAAATAATAAAATAAAGGACACGTGCAACTCAATACACGTGGGAACAGTGAAAATTGGCCGAAAAATCCGAACCTGTAGATTATAGATTGGCATCGTCCCATATTATGCTACTTTGCTTATTAACATAGCCATTCATCTAAAAATACGTCTGTTCGTGATGATTCTTCAGCCAACATTGGGTCCTATATCTAAAAACCCAGAGCCCCAGTCAGCGTACAAACAGCGTTGTCCATGAATATTGACTTTAAGCTAACCCAACTCAAGTTGTGAAAGACCGAGTTCTTGTTAAAGGCGAGGATTCAGCTGCCTCGGGTTTTCCTGTATTTCGAATTCCGTTTACAAACGTTGGAGAGTTAACTTTGAAGGGTCACTTCTTTACTAGCTAGTTTGGTGCCTAGCTAGCTGTCTTCAGTTGGGCACGTCAAATTGGTTGAAGTGTTCTCCTACTTGTGTGCGCCACCTGAGTCGCCGTCTTCTTCTACTGCGTCCCCCGGGTCTGGATTCAAAGTCTTTCCGGGCCAGAGCATTTGGGTCCAATCGCTCTACATTACCAAACCATCTCAGATGTTGGAATTTAATTCGTTTCAATAGCTCAGTTTCGCTGTAAAGCCCGTACAGTTCATGGGTATATCTTCTGCTCCACTCCGTATCTACTTTTTCTTATATAATTTTCATGCACTTAAGGGATTATGACCCTAAAAATGTTTTAGCACAATGCAAGCGTTTAAGGAAAGTAGGAGAGGATTTAAGAGGAGATACCGATGCACATTGGTTTTGAATGTCTGAATATTATAATGGGAGGGAAATATAGAGTCGGGTAAAGCACCCCGAATTCGGGTAATATGGAAATGGGACCAAAGTTCACACAGAGAGTTTTCCTCTCGAAAAATAATTAAAACGTTCTCACCCACTTTTGACAAGGTTTATGTCTCTGCACCATATACTCGTACAAAGACATGGATAATAAGAGTTTTATAGAGGCACACTTTAGTTGATCAATGGAGGACTTTGCTACTCAATTGCTTTACTACTCCAAAGAAGCAGCCATTGACAAGAGTTATTCTCAGTTTGATTTCAGCGCTGGTGTCTGAGCTGAATTAAAAGCGCTGGCTAGATAGATAAGGACCTTAACTACTTCAAAATTATAGCTGTCTATGGTGACGTTCTGTCCGAGATGTCGCGTCGGTTTTGTGTGTACCTTCTTGATCAAAGTCTTGCCCTCTTTGACCGCTAAACCCATCGCCTTCGCTTCCGTCTCAATGCTCACAAACGCGCCACTGGCATCATGCTTCATTCTTCGAATAATGTCAATGTCGCCGGCGTATCCGAGTTATTGGACGGACTTTTGAAAGATTGTGCCTCTAGTAATGATACGTGATAACTTTTGCACTTTATTTTGTAGTTGGCGCAGTTCAGAGGATCTCCTTTCTCGAGGATCGGGCAGACAATGCCGAGCTTCCATTCATCGAACATGCTTTCTTCCGACCAGGCAGATGGGCTGGTGCATACTCCCACCCGAGTCATCGCCTGCCGCTTTGAACGGTCCGGCAGCGAGGCCGTCCGTTCCAGTGACTTTGTTGGACTTAAGATTCGATATAGCTATTTACACTTCGTCCAGGTCGGGTGTGGGCGGTATTGTTAGTCTGCAACGAGAAATGGTATTTTCATATTTTCAGCATGGACTGAGGTTCTACTACGAAGTTCCCTTGATTGTCCATGCAAGCTTCTGGTCGGGGATTGTATCCTTGAGATGTTTTTTTTATCTTTTGATAAAACTTCCGAACTTCATTTATGCTACAGAATTCTTGTTTTTCCTCGAGTACTTCTTTTTCTTTCTGAGAACCCAGGGTTCTTCTCTCAACTTCTGATCGAAGAGCTCGCAAGCAGTTTTGATCCTAGGATGCTCTTCTTATAAAATGTTACAGAGTCCACTGAAAAGTCACAGTTGTTGTGGGTTGTGTTCTGAGTGACTTTGGCTGTTGCAATGCTAGGCACGGCTTTTCTCCGCCTCTCAAACTACAGCAGACCACGGATCTCATAAAAGGGATTGGTATTCTGTATAAATCCAAAGAATTATAAATTTATCTGTTTTTTTTTTTCATTTAGAATCATACGAGAAGAGTAATATGGTTTCGGATTTTTTTTATTAAATTTTGGGTTGTCTTGTTTAGTTTATCTACGTTCCGATTTCGCAAACTTACAACAGAACTTTAAATACTTTTAAGTTCTTCAACCAATTTTATCAAAGAGAAATACATTTCTTTAAATTGTAGGTATTTCGAATCGTCTGCTTTTCAATGTACTTTTTACCTATATTTAAAAAATGCCCTTTTACTCCAAAATTGATTTTAATTAATTGCGTCCGAAGCGTATGAAAAAGAATTGATTATGTCTTATTCAAAAGGTCACCATGAAAAAAGGCAAACCAATTCAATTACAATTTAACAAAAAAATACGTATTCAATTCTTAATTACCTGTCTAGCAGGGATATATTTCATTATTTTCCTGAGAAGACATTGATTCTATTTAGCCCCGAAGGCCATTTATGCGAAAGGGTCGAGTAGCAAATAATCTTAATGACCAAGATAATAAATTACTCCAATACTTTCAAGAGAAATGGGTTGTGCGGCAAGAATTATTAATAAAATAAAATACATACCTTTATTTGAAATTCTTTGGCAGAATATATAATGTGACAAGTTTTGTTCATCTTCATGAATAAATGTGGTGAGTTATATTTTGGTTTTGCTCGGTGAGAAAGCGAAAGCATTATGAACTTCTCTAGGAAAAGGCTGCCAGGTTTAAATTAATGTTAAAAATATGAGCTCTTAAAAGAAATTGTGGAGAGAAATTAAAGAATAAGTTTCAAACTAAGGATTTCAGAATGTGCAACAATTTTCTGGAGCAGACCTTACAAGTGAAGTGTATAACATTTTACATCAGCGTAAAAGGGTTAGTTAAATCCTTCAAAAACTGAAACGGCACCATATGCTCAGCTCACTATATAGGGGGCCACTAACAACCGCAGGTAATATAATGCTTCGAAAACACAAAGCCGTCTTCTGTCGGCCAAACAAAATATATCACCCTTGCCATTATTCATAGTTGGTATGTGTTTTAATGACCGTCTCTTATGGAATAATCATACATTCGATGCAGCCAGAAACACTATTTTTTTATTTATACCCTTAAAATGTTAAATTAAACACAGTGCGAGCGTTAGGAAAACAGGGAAGGATTAAAGAGGAGAAGCCGATGCACATTGGTTTTGAACCTCCAAATATCAAAATGGAAGGAAAAAATAGAGCCGGGTAAAGCATTCCACATTCGGATAGTTCGGCTAAAAAAAGAATCTCTATATTTGACACTACGTCCAAAGTTAGGCTCAACGGTAAACTGATGTGGATTCCTAGAAGTAGGATCACGGTTGATTTCTTTTAGAGGAGGAATGCAACTGGCTATTTCAGTAGAGCAATAAACAACGAAAGACACGTTATATTTCTGTCACTTATCATTTTCATAGCTCTTCTCTGTATCCTATCCAAAAGACTCAAGTGGGTTATTGAAGCACCTGCCCAAACATGAGAATTGTACTCGAGCTTTGGACGAACAAAGGCTTTATAATATGTGTATTATCCTTAATACTTTCAATAATTTTTAATTATCCAGCAGATAACGACAACCCATGAATCATTCATACGACGATGAAGAAAAAGAAATCGGCTCGTATAACGAAAAAACACTAGAATAATTTATTATAATAAATTGATGCTTACACTTTGACGGTTCCAATGAGAAAGAGGACAAATAATGATTTAAATTTAGCAATTGCAAAAAACTAACGGCAAAACATGTTCAACTTAAGAGAAAGGTACAACTAGAGAGTAACCTTTTAGTTTACAATTAAATTATAATTAACAGTTGGAGAGCAATTTTCCAGTGAGAACAAAAGAATTTAATAATTAAAATGAAATTTCAAAAGAGTGATAAGAATACAAAAAACAGATAGAGCATGAGAAAGATTAAATTTTATAGGAAAATTACTAATGTTTGGCAAAAGAAACAAAATAAGTTAAATTATTTTACTCAAAATTATTACAAGTAAATAAATTGACATAAAATATGAACAATTAATTAATAAATAGACAAAAATATTTAAATAGAAAAAAAATCAGTTCATAATTCCTGAACATTCAGCCCCCCCTGAAAGACTCCTGTCTTTCAGTAAAAGGAAGTGGGGCAATTTTCACAACTGGACGAGTGTATTCTCCATCCTGAGTTTTCACTGTGACAACTCTCACTTTGTTATCCTTTCCTGGATGTGTTGCAACAATGCGACCAAGGATCCACTTAGATGGAGGTAGGTTTGGCTCTTTCAATAAAACAACGTCATCAATAGATAAGTTTGGTTTGATGTTCTGCCACTTTTGTCTTTGTTGGAGAGATGTTAAATACTCATTATGCCATCTTCTCCAAAAGCCTTGATTGAGTTTCTGTAAAAGATACCAATTAGTGTTCACAGATATTTTAAAATTTACCATATCAGGTTGGGGAACAGAGGTGTAAGCCTCCCCAATCATGAAGTGTGATGGTGAAAGAGCACTTGGCTCAGTATCCGATGTTTGCCACATTGGCCGCGAATTAAGAAGCGCCTCAATTTTGGTGAGAAGGGTGTACATTTCTTCATACGTCAAAATATGCTCTCCAATGACTCGCTTCAAATGCTGCTTCACAGACTTGACACCAGCTTCCCATAAGCCTCCAAAGTGAGGCGCCGAAGGTGGGAGAAACTTCCAGCTGATGTTGTCCTTGGCCAGATGATCAATGATCAATTTCTGAGTCTGCTGACTTAAAACGCACTGGTACATCTCGTTTAGTAAACGTTTGGCACCATGAAAATTTGTTGCGTTGTCGCTCCAAATTTCAGTGGGTTTTCCGCGACGGGCACAGAACCGATCCAACGCGAGAAGAAATGCATTTGATGTTAAGTCACCAACCAACTCAAGATGAATGCCCTTCGTGACAAAGCACACAAAAAGAGCAATATAGGCCTTCACAAATTTAGGGTTTCGACCACGCGATAGCCTTAACATTATAGGGCCAGCATAGTCGTAGCCAACCTTACTAAACGGCCGCGAAAACCGAATCCTTTCAGCGGGAAGGTTTCCCATCAATTGTTTTGATGCATCGCGACGCTGTCGAAAACACGAAACACAATTGTGCACAACTTTGCGCACTAAATTTCTTGATCCCATAATGTAGTATTCCTTTTTCAATAACGCGATCATCAGAGTCACACCGGCATGTAAATAATGTTCGTGAATGTAATTAACAATCAGGTAAGACAAACGACTCGATTTGCAGAGTATGATAGGGTGTTTTTCGCGATATAAAAGTTCAGAGTTCTGTACACGCCCACCAACTCTAAGCACACCATCCGAATCCAGAAACGGAGCAAGACTTAACAGTTTATGTTTCCTTAAAAGTTCCTTGTTCTGTTTCAACGCGACGATTTCTGAAGGAAAGGAAAGCATTTGGCAAAACTTGATCAATACAATTTTAGCTTTTGATAGTTCTTTCACGGATAGAGATTCGTAATTACGAGAGTCCTTTGAAACGCGACAGTTATGACAAAAAGGAAACAATGTTGCTGTGAGTCTAAGGCACTTGTACCATTTTGACGAATCGATTAAAATTGTCTGCAAAATGTTTTCTTCGGTAGCATTTGACATAAATACCTGCATTTTCTGGTTTCTCCTTTCTTCCAACTGCTCTCCTGGAAACTCGTTGAGACAGGGTTTTGAATACGGCCACTGATCCTTCTCCTGCCAAAGCCACGAAGGTCCTTTCCACCACAGCTCATTTGAAGGCAAAAGAGATGGTGGGATTCCTCGAGTTGCACAGTCGGCCGGGTTGCTTGCAGATCGAACGTGATTCCAAAGCTTGTGAGGAATCGATGACACGATCTCCGAAGTCCGATTTCCAATAAACACCGACCACCTTTTCGGAGGAGATGAAAGCCAGTGGAGCACGATTGAAGAATCCGTCCAAGCAAAAACTTTCATTTCTTTATCCTGTAAAGATATCTTAAGTTTATTTACTAGACGTGTTAGTAATAGGGCTCCGCAGAGTTCCAATCTGGGAAGAGACAAAACCTTGATAGGAGAAACCTTACTCTTTGCAGATACCAATGCTACCGAAATAGAACGGTCATCGTTCTTACTCCTGCAGTATACCACTGCCGCATATGCATCCAAAGAGGCGTCACAAAACGCATGGAACTCATAGTTCCTTTTGTTGGTCCATATGATCCTGGGAATATTAACAGCTTCTACGAGTGGTAGTTCTTGCCTTATTACCTTCCAGCGATCTGCCATTTCTTTCGGAATTTCATCGTCCCAATTCAACTTTTCCCTCCACAAGTCCTGTAGAAGGATTTTTACAGCAACAATTATCGGAGCGAGAAATCCCATTGGATCAAAGATTCGTGATGCGTCTGATAGTATTCGACGTTTGGTACACTCAATACTTTGGCTCAACTTAACTTTGTACGAAAATCTATCTTTTGAAGGACACCACTGCAATCCGAGAACCTTTACTGAATCAAATTCCTCAAATTCTAATGGAGACATCTCACGCTGTTCTTCAGGTAACGACAACAAAAGAGGCCAGCAATTCGTAGTCCACTTGCGCAAGTTAAAACCTCCAGATTTTAGCAGCTCTACCAGTTCCTTTTGAAGTGAAACCACTTCATCTATGGTGTCTGCACCGGTGATGACATCATCAACGTAGAAGTCATTAAGAACCGTTGCAGATGCTAGAGGGTAATCCTCAGAAGAATCCAGAGCCAGTTGCTTTAACGTACGAACTGCTAAAAAGGGAGCACACGCAGTACCATAAGTTACTGTTAAGAGCCTGTAGTGTTTTACAGGTTCCTCGGGAGTTTTACGCCAAACAATCCTTTGATAATCGCAATCACCATTTGACACTCGAATCTGGCGGTACATCTTCTCGATGTCACCTGAGATGGTGTACAAGTGGCGTCGAAAACGAAGACAAACAGAAAATATGTCACGTTGTATAGTCGGACCAACAAGAAGCGAATCATTCAACGACAAAGAATGTTTTAGTTTTAGCGGACCCATCGAAAACGACCCTTATTTTTGTAGTGCTGCTGTCAACCTTGAACACCGCATGATGCGGAAGATAATAGGATCTGTTGGATGGTTGATACACCTCAGCAGCAGGAACTTCCTCCATATGCCCTAGAGACAGATACTCTTCCATAAATTTGTGGTATTGATCCTTTAAAGATGGGTTTGAAGCAAATCTTCGTTCGATTGAGTGAAGGCGACGTAAAGAGACCGCAAACGAATTCCCAAAATCTATGTTTTCATTAGTTTTAAATGGTAAACGTACCACATAACGACCATTGGGAAGTCTTTTATAAGATGAAGCAAACAACTCTTCAGCACGCTGGTCATCAATTGAGAGGGTGGGCTCATTAGAGATTTCCTCTAAATGCCAAAATTTCTCGAGATCAAATTCCAGTGAACGATCCAGCTGCGTACAAAATGTCTCAATACCACTATGAGGACTGAGAGATGTTTTTGAGGACTTTACAGCTACAACTGATCCAAAAATAGTTGGAATTAAGTTAGGTATTCCATTTAATTTATTGTTGGTAGGTCCTGTTATAATATTAAAGACCTTATCTGCCCCGATAAGAACATCTATACAACCAGGTTTATAAAAATAAGGATCGGCAAGCTCAAAGGAGACTAGATTGCTTATGTCAATATTTTCAATCAATGAAGCCGGTAACAATGAAGTAAGCTTTGACAGAACATGGCAGTTCACATCAATAAAGCTTGAGTTAAATCGAGAAGTTAGCCTTATTTTTACCAAGCCATTGGTAGCGCCTGCTGAAGTAGATGCAACTCCAAGCACTGGAATTCGAGAATGACGACGAGAAAGTCCTAATCGTTGAACAGCCTGTTCGGTAATGAATGAAACCTGAGACCCCGTGTCAAGCAGCACGCGAACATTTTGAAACGACCCTTCACTGTCCTGGGTTCTGACAACAGCAGTAGGAAGTATGGTCTGACCATTAAAGCATGGCTCCGACGTATGGTTGTTGACCACAGACGACGAACATGGATTTGACGAAAGCGAACCAGACGCGACAGGAGTAGCTACTGTTGTTTGAGTTTGAGTTACATTTGCTCGAACCGAAGACGAAGTTGCTGCACCATCCTGGTGGACTAAAACATGGTGCCGAGATTTGCATAGCTTGCAACGCTGGTGAGAAAAACATCTATTGGCAGCATGTCCTTGTCGTAAACAATTAAAACATAACGAATTATCTCTAGCGAAACTTCGGCGAGCATCAATGTCAAAAGCGAGAAACTTTTTACAATTAACCAAGTTATGATTTCCCTTACATTGCGGATAAGTTTGGGCAGACTCGACTACATGTGATCTTACTATGTTTTGAATTTTATTCTTAGATTTAGAAGATTGAATAGGAGTTGAACATGACTCCAAACAAGCACAGCGGTTTTGTAAAAACTCCAAGAGTTGATTTATTGTAGTACCTTCCTTTGACCCAAGATTTTCCGCCCAAGCTTGCTTCGTATCTGGGTCAAGTTTTTGTACTAACAGATAGATTAACCAGGGATCGCAATCATTTGTATCAAGTGCATTTAATCCTCTTATAACCTCGTCAGCACCATCAGTAATCTTTCTCAGCAAAGCTACATTTAGAGAATTTGCCACTGGTAGCGAAAGAAAGGAGTGAATAAAAGATTGCACTATAAGCTGCGACCTATCAATGCGCTTCTCTAATCTATCCCAAGCTTCAAAATAATTGGTGTCCGTAAGCTTCATATGACTAACGAGATCAGCAGCAGTACTAGTCAAGAATGTCTTGAGGTAGTAGAATTTTTGAGATGGGGTAAGTGACGGATTTTGGTCAACTGAACTAACAAACATATCCTTAAATGCAGGCCAATCTTCGTAGTTACCCGAAAAAGTTGAAACTGCTATTTTCGGTAGATTCACCGATGATTTCGTAGTAGAGTTCAACTTCTCGAGAAAGGTGGCTTGTTGTGTTGCTAACTTTTCAGTGACCGACTCCTGAGCCTCTTGCGACGGTTGTTTAACCTTTATGAAACTCACAAAAACTGAATGAGCCACAAAATATTTGGCTTCGTATTCGAAGAACTCGGGTTCTGGATCTACGAAATCGACGTCCTCGATGTGCTCGTATATTGCGTCCTGGAGAGAAACAAAATCGGTCCAGGCTTCTTCCAATTTTGCTAAACGAATTTCAAGCATCGAAAGTGGAGTATTTATGTCTACCGACGAAGCGAAGTCAGCTGCCTTGGTCAGCCGTCCTTTGGCACGCCCACGTTTAGCTTTGACCACATTCATAATTTGATACGAACACGTGAATTAACAAACGAACAAAATCCAAATTCACAAAATGCAAATATCTTTTTAACACTATCTGAAGATTATTTGCAAACGTTGCTCTTTCTTGAAACTAGGAATTGAATCACAAACGATAAAAAATATATTGCTGTACACCTACAAGCAATCCTTTAAATTCCTAGCTTAATAACCGCACCACAGAAAACCTCCAAGCTAATTCACTTTAATTTGGCGACGAAGGACCAGAGTGTATTATCCTTAATACTTTCAATAATTTTTAATTATCCAGCAGATAACGACAACCCATGAATCATTCATACGACGATGAAGAAAAAGAAATCGGCTCGTATAACGAAAAAACACTAGAATAATTTATTATAATAAATTGATGCTTACACTTTGACGGTTCCAATGAGAAAGAGGACAAATAATGATTTAAATTTAGCAATTGCAAAAAACTAACGGCAAAACATGTTCAACTTAAGAGAAAGGTACAACTAGAGAGTAACCTTTTAGTTTACAATTAAATTATAATTAACAGTTGGAGAGCAATTTTCCAGTGAGAACAAAAGAATTTAATAATTAAAATGAAATTTCAAAAGAGTGATAAGAATACAAAAAACAGATAGAGCATGAGAAAGATTAAATTTTATAGGAAAATTACTAATGTTTGGCAAAAGAAACAAAATAAGTTAAATTATTTTACTCAAAATTATTACAAGTAAATAAATTGACATAAAATATGAACAATTAATTAATAAATAGACAAAAATATTTAAATAGAAAAAAAATCAGTTCATAATTCCTGAACAATATGTATAACAGCCAGATCGCATGGGATGACAAATTTCTTGCATCGCCGAAGTAAACTTAAACACTTAGCAGCATTTTTGGCGACATCAAATATGTGATCGTTCCACAAAAGAAACAATTAAGAAGAGTGGTAAGCCCGTTTGGTCTTGCAAGAGTTTAACGCGATTTAAAAATGCTATGATAAAAATGCAAAGTAAGAGTAAAGTCGTTCCTAGTTTTCGAAGCGAATATAGTCGGTTACGTTGTGAGTATGAATAATTAAAAAAAATTTTTCCATAGACAATGTATCAATGGTCCATTAAATCAAATCTATTAGCTATAATGGTGTTGTAAGTAGTGATCTAAAAAATATTTGTGACGATTTTGCATTATCTTTCCAATCAAATTTTAATTAAATTCAAATAATTCTGAAACATATTCTGATATTTTTTAAATTTCTCTAAAATTTCATTTTCTGAAGACGAGGTTCTTTCTGAATTGGGTAGTTTCAAAAATACAGTCGACTCTCTCTAAGTCGAACTCCCTCTAAGTCGAAGTTCCCTCTAACTCAAACTTTTTAGCCGTATTTTTACATTCTCCTCAATTTTCCATACAAAAACTATCCTCTCAGCCGAACTCCCTCTGAGCAGTGCTCCCAGGTTGAGGGGAAAACCACCATTTTTGCCGATTTTTCATGCCAATAGGAGAAAAAAAGGGGACGGGGAAAAAAACCTAAACGGGGAAAATATAATCTTGTCAAAAACAGTCTTTAAAAATTTACAAATCTATAAACAACCAATTAGAAAATATAAAAAACAACATGCTCTAAAAAACAGCGCATGCAACTTCTTATTAATTCTTTTGACATTTTATAACTGATGTTCATGTAATGTACTAGTACATATAACAAACGAAAGAGCATACAAAAGAGAAAAGAAACTTAAACTGTCAAACGGATAACGGACAACGTTGCTTGTCTACATGGTGATGATTCCGTGATGATATTTTTTGGCAATTCATGAATTAGTAATACACATTTTAGTAAATTAACATAGAAAACAATACTACTAAATCAACTATCATTTATTCCTTTATTTAAAAATAATCAAAAAACATTTATAAATTAAACCTTTGGAAAAGTCTCGAAAATCGACGAAACGTTGGGAAAGATGAAATAATTTATTTTTATTTGCATCTAAAACAATTTGACCAAAAAAGCCCACTTTAACATCATAATTAAAGAATATATTTTTTGTTTTTGTAATTTAGTTTTTAGTCCTGAAGACCTTTGTTGTGTTTATTTTTGTTATTTTTCATGGATTATAATAATTTTTTTTTTGATAAAAAATTAAAAAAATATATGAAAAACAATTAAAAACTGTTTTTTTTTTTTCGGAAAAAAGGGGATTTCAAAGAAAAAAAAGGGAAAAAAAAAGGTTTTGGTGCCAAAAAAAGGGGATTTTTTGTTTGAAAACCTGGGAACACTGCCTCTAAGTCGAATTTTCCTCTAACTCGAAGACATTCTCTTGATTATTGACCTATTTTCTTTTCCTTTAAGTCGATTTTTTTTTTCTTTTGCCGAACAAAAAATCTCTCAAATCGCAACTTGTTACTGTTTGTAATTCTTATTTAAACATCAAGCACACACTCGAACACTTTGATTCTCTATGTTGTATCGCCTGCGCGGTA
The DNA here is from genome assembly GCA_963931855.1 of Philhelius festivus. Taxonomy (NCBI): domain Eukaryota; kingdom Metazoa; phylum Arthropoda; class Insecta; order Diptera; family Syrphidae; genus Philhelius; species Philhelius festivus. The sequence goes on along the minus strand of OZ007555.1, from coordinate 212,519,992 downwards.
AGTGTGCTGCGCTGCTATACCTGCATTTTACAATATTATCAAACACAAAAATCTCTCCCTAAAAAGATATTCATAAAAAAATTGCAAGGAAATAAAAAAAGCATTTGTTGGTTGGATTCCATTCCATTCCAACTTCCAAGCTTTGTATATTAATTTATATACAATGTTCCAAGCATATTGTTCTTTATTTGAAAGCAGTAAAACTATATCACTGAAGTTCTCTTAAATCATTGAGGGTCTGTGTATTGAAAAAGAAAAGGGGAACGTGGCGGTGAGATTCCATTTAGCATTTAGATTTAGCAATACATTACAAATTACAATTACAATTTTTTTTAAATAATTAAGTTGAAAAAATATTTTTTTATTTATTCAGCATTGAGTTTTGGAAGCATTAAATTCTACGCAGTTTTTGATTCCCCATTGGCCAATGCTCTCAAGATCAGAATTTAATGTGCTTATCATACGCTGCCGTTCAAGTTCCACATCCAAAGGACATGGATGTGAATCTGAAAACGAATATGAGAAGCTGAGGGTACTGTCGTCAGCAAAACAGTTAAATGGATTAGAAGTTTCAGACAAAAGATCATTTATGAATATAAGGAAGAGAGTCGGAGACAAAACGGAGCCCTGGGGCATACCAGCATTTATTTTGTGAATTTCATTGAAGAATAGAGTTGTGAGATTGGAAGCGATTATGAAAAGCTGAGGTTGCTATCGTCAGCGAAACAATGGATTAGATTAGAAATTTCAGACAACAAATCATTTACGAAGGTAAGGAAAAGTGTTTGGGATAAAACGAAAGAACACTAGCATTAGTTTTATGAATATTAGACTTGAAACTGTCCGATACAACTTGTACTGAACGGTCCAAATGGTAATTTTCAATCCAACGTAGAAGAGACTTTTCGATACCAAGGTTAGATTACGTTGAAGTAGCTTCCAGCGTCACAGCTGATAAACTTAGACCAGAGTTGTCTATATTAATCACTAGGTTCTTCAAAGAAAAATTCTCCAAGATAGAGCCTACGCCTATGGGACAGAGCTGGGCATGTAAATGGAAGATGAACTACTTCTTCCTAGTCCAAACAGCTTCTTCAAAAATCGTTTAAAACAACGCCAAACTTCATTTCGTGTTTGACTATAAGACAATGTCCAGTTATGGCACCCATTTTGGAACTGATTTTCAATCTGCTAAAGGATATCAAACACTTGGAACGTTTTAGATCAAGCATTGGCCAGATTATTTTGTCATCAGAAAGCTGGTTTTATTATTCCATCTAAAGGTTTTCCTTTCAATTATGTTCTAACATCTTGCTTTAGCATAAGCTTACATGTAGCTATGAGTAAAGTTATATAAGCCTTATTAGGTAGTATACATATAGGTATAGTTTGTCCAATTTTAGAGAATTCGTCAGCTTAACAGTTTCCAGGAATGTTCCTTTGCACTGGCACTCAAAAGAGGTGAACATTAAACTGCTGCGTCATCTCCATAAGAGATGATACTTAATGCACGCATTTTCGATAAATATCGTTATCTACTTCAAAATTGATAAACTTTTCATAAATCAAAATACTTTTGAGTACGCACTCGTACCTATTACCTATGTGTTAAATTGAAAAAGTTTACATAAGGTAAAATATTCATTTTAATGTCACTGTCACCTAATACATGGAATTTTCGTTGTCACTTTGTGCAAACCTGACAACTACAAAGCTATGCATGAGAACAAAAAAAAAAAAAAGTGAATTGATTGACGCAATTTTCCCCACAAACACTTACCTGTCTATCACTCAATCACATCCTAAATGTCTGGAAACTGTCAGTTTTTAAAAGGTTACCTTTTTCACCCACAGAAACATCGTCTAAAGAAGAAAACTCAACGTTACAAAAGTGAACAAAATTGCCTAGAAGGTTTACGTAGAAGCTAAATCGATATGCCATGATGCTGACTTCAATAGAAAAATTGTAACGAAACGGAAGGAAATATTTGACACTTTTTGTGTACCATACACACTCGTACAAAATTTACTGACTATTTATGTATATAAAGTTAATATAAAACTTAAATATCAATATATTGTTGATACTTTCAAATTAAAGGACAAGGAGTTACCCTTGCAATCATACGAAAGCTTTGTAAGACGGAATTGAAATTTTCTAATTGCTTGTTTTGTGTTTCAAGTCAATTCATAGATTCTGTTGATTGAAGTCACAATGATTTAATTTAGTTTTTCGGGTCAAATATAGATAGAGAAGGACTCATTATTGCTTCCAAGGTATGTAGCTAGGAAGCACAAAAGTCCACCCAAAACAAAAAAGAGTACAGTATGTGCATTTGCATAAAAGTACGTAGAAGCATTGACTTTTAAGCAGCAAACTTTCATATACAAATAGACCAATTCGGAGTTAAAAGATATAATACCCCTTCATAACATTTATGTTTTTGCGCATGTTTAATTATTTATATCAAACACTCTTAAAATTAGATCCTTTTAATGGATCGAAAATTTCCAATTACATTATGTAAGGTATACATTTCAAATTTAGCTAGCTCAAAAAGGAAAATATATAATAAGTTATTAATATTATTTTTTTCTTAACGAACTTATTGAGAAATGAAAATAGAGTGGAGATGAAAAGCTACGTCTGGGTTGATCTTTGAAAAAGGAGATGAATTCATTTAAATTTGAAATATTTTTAAATTGAGCAGGTAGACTATTCCAAATTTTGGCATTTAAAACAAAGAAAGACCTACGAGTTTGCTTAACTATAGCTCTTGGGATAGTTAAGTTTTTAGTGCGCAATAATGAAAAAAAATTAAAGTTTATCGAATAGAAAGGGAGGCTATTGTTGATGAATTAAGTTAATAATAAATTCACATATTTCAATAACAAAGTGTGATAAGTGATAAGTTAAGTGGCATGTCAAAAATACAATGTTTTTTAGGGGGTAGACATGGCTTAAGCATGAATTAAATGATGATTCCGAAGTTTCTCTCCAGTTCTTCTCTTTTGGTTTCCCATCTGCTGCAGGCAAAGAAGGTATGTTGCGCGGCATCTTCTTGAGAGTCCCCGTACTGGCAGGCTGGGCTGCTCGTTTTGCCGATCCTGTGGGGAAAGGCGTTGAAGTATCCGTGTCCGGTGAGTAACTGGGTCACGTAATAGTTAACCTCACCGTGTTTCCGGTCCTTCCACTCAGCCACATTCCTGATCAGCCTAGCCGTCCATTGGCCTCTACTTTCCGAGCTCCAACGATCTTGTCACTTCACTTTCGTCAGCTGCTTAGCTTCCTCGGATGCCGCTCCCATTTCTGCCTTCTTGTCGTAGACGTACTTCCTTTCCATCGCTAGGAGATCGATAGAAGTCACTCCAGCGACTACAAGGACGGCTGGTTCCGACACCGTTCGGTAAGAGCTCCGCGCGTCTTTGCACTGCCGCCATCTGTTTCCGGTATTTCTTCTGCTCAAGTGCGTCCCAGATTTCGCTACCGTACAGAAAGATGGAATGTGTTGTCGCCATAAGTAACCTTCGCTAACTAGCCGTCGCCCCCCTCCCCCACGTTTACCATCAGTCTGTGGTTGTTTTTGATGCTCTTTCCTTAAATTTGCTGCCTTTATGTGTTGCCAGTAGATAAGATTTGTGTCGAGTCTTAATCCCAAGTACTTCACCACCACGCTGCTTCTTATCACTTCGGACACAATTTGGAAGTCGATTTGTGTGGGAATCCTCTTCCTCGTCAGAAGGACTATCTCTGCGCCAGATGTGACTTCCTTCCTTACCGGGCCTTCACTGGTCTCGTAAAGCAGCTCTCGATCCCTGAGATAGTCCTTCACCATCCGCAACAGATATGCTGGGATATGGAATATCCATTCGAGCGCATCCAGTATATTGCTCCTTCTGGCAGAGTTGAAGACATTTCGTACGTCCAGAGTTGCTAGCAAAACGATCTTCTTCGAATAGTGGTTTGCTTGTTCCATATATGACTCCAATAATTTTATTTACATGATTGTTCCATGTTAAAGTCTCTTACCACAACGTTACCCTCCTAGTCCTTTCAAGATGGAAAAATAACTTTAAAATCCTTTACAGTAGCAGTGCAGTAGTCAATGTTTGTCGAAAAAATGTGCTGCGATCAGATTTGTAATATTGATGTGTCCGTATGAACTTAGCAAACTAGCAACATTATTCTTTAAGACTCAACGCACAGGAAGATACAAGATATTTAATATTATGTTACGAGTAATTGAGTAGTAAAAGGTGAAGAAAAACGCTCGAAGCATATGATGGGCGGGATCGTAGAGACTTCGTAGTGTCAATGCTTGCTTTTTATTGAAGTTTATTAACGTTGTACGCTTTGTTGAGCCAACCCACCATACAATCGAAACATACGCTAAGATCGGGCGTAACACGTAGGTATCTATGTCAAAATCACATTCGATTGCAGGGCCCACTTTTTACCAAATGTTTTGCTAGCAAGCATAAAAAGCTACGCCGGCCTTCTTAATCCATTCTTGAATATTAATTTTCCACTTTAAATTCGGTTCGAGGATAACTCCCAATACTTCGCACTTGAAGAAAAGGAAAGAGTTGAGTCGAGGTATTGTTAAGTGTATTACGAGTATTTAAGTTTTAGTAGTTAAAAGCATCAGTTAAGTCTTAACTAGGTTAACTCCTAGACCACAGCTCCTAGCACAGCTGCTAACAATTTTCGTGATTTTACTAATCACAGGGGTAAACTTTCCCGACATCAATAATACCTTCACACCACATCTCTCCAACTCAACCAGAATTTGTTTCATCACTAACAGACATAGAAGAGAGGACAGAATACCACCCTGGGCACTAGGAATTTTCTCTTCTCACGTATTCTATTGAGCATGGAATTTATCGTTTCTATGATATTATTGTCAACACTGAAGTTAACGAGTGGCAAGAATGTATTCTTTGAAGCTGATGGTTTTCTCAATTGTACCGCACTACCTTATTTATAGCCATCTACCTAGATTTACCTTTAAGATATGGGTGCTGAGAGTTTTCTAGAGAAAGTCCATTTTAACATCTTAAGAGGTTTTGATTGAAAATTCGATATTTCAAAAACGGATTGATGACTTGTATATGCTCCCAAATCTCTTCTTAAGAATAATGCAAATTGGCATCAGCTGTGTGCACATAGCGCAATTATGTTAGAATCACATTTCGTTCATATAAATTTCATCCAATTTGTTTGAAATATAAAAAAAATGTGACCGTTTTTGACATTAAGTTGAAAAAATTAAAGCGGTGGAACCACCCCCTGGACATTTGTGTACAACTAACGTAACGGCAGTTGAAATTGTTATTCGTAAGACATTTTGCTTCTGATTCAGGATTTCACGACTTGCAAAGGTTTTGGTTTGCTGTGGTAAACGGAAGATTTCGAAAACCCCCAAAAGTACAAGTCTGGCACAGAGCCGCCCGCCGGCCGATAGATATGGTGATCTGGATGAATAGTTCAAATCTCCAAAATGGGAGATCACTCAGTCCAGAAATTGCTGTCTCAAAAATCTCCATCGTGGCTCGAAATGTGTGAGTAAATGCTTCGTCCTGTTAGAACCAACAATTCTCGAGATCTAATAGATGAGCTTGAGGAAAAAAACTAGTTTAACATCTTCCCATAATAGTTAGAGTTACGACACTTCCGTCACCGACGTCCTTTAAAAAAATAAGGACATATTACTTTTTCGCTCAAAATCCCACACCAAATAGCCACTTTGAGGTGATGCTTGTATTTCATGTGGGCTCCCTGTTTCCAAGAAGCACTAATTTTGTTTGTTTCATCGCTTATTAAGATGGTGAGACAAGTTTTACAGAGCCTGGGAGTTAGGTAACCTCGTTGACTGTCCGCAGACAGGGATTCGTGACCGTTTGGAATTTATTTAATTAAATTTATGAATTAAGTAGGGGGACATTTCCATCCGACACCATGTACGCTGTGCCAAGCCAGGCAGCTTGTTGACTTGAGTTAAAGCGGTAGCCAAGCCGTTTAAGGGATCATCTAACCCACACCACCGTAAAATTCCGTCAAGAGCCTAAGTTCACTAGCTCGTGATCTAGAGAAACTTCCGGAGGGCACGGCACAGAAGTCAGCTTGAAGGTCATCCTGAAGCCATTTCTTCACGTTGAGAAAAGAGATCAATTCTTTGATCTTCATTTCCGAAAGTTTGTTAATGCCAGAAAAAACGCCCTTCCTATTGACTGTGCTATAAATTTTCCGAGCAAAGCGTATTCAGAGGAAATGGGGGACTGTTTTCTTTTCCCGCTGGTCTCCACAGTTTTGACATTTATTGTTGTGAAGAATGCCTAGCTTGGTCGCATGTTCTCCTATTGGCCAGTGTCCGTTACAGGTAGCCAATGATCATGGTTATGTCTTGCCTGGTTCTGTGTATCAGATCAAACGTTCCAGATTTATCAAAAGCAGACCAAATTTTTCTTAATATAATGCAGTTAGTTAAACTACTGCATCTACGTTTCGATTCGTGAAGAAAAATTGAGATAATCGGCCCTAGCGAGGTATCCGTTCGGAGCGGAAAATTCTCCGATTTTGTGCGATTCGGAAGATTTTTGCTTTAAGGTTTTCTTCCAAACAGCTGTTCGGAATTTTTCTCCGACAATAATTTAACGCACCCGGCGAATTGCGTTGAAATGCGATCAAGTGCTTTATTTGTGAAATTTCTGACAGCTTAATGCAATTGTTTTTCCGATTTCGTCCGACACAAATTCTTCGCGGAACAAATTGCGCCAACGCATTTGTGTATTATTATTCTTTCTGATAGGATACCTCGAAAGCAATTTTCACTGATACCAAACGCACGCTTTATCGATAAAAGACCCTGATTCCAAACTCTATAAAATGCGTTATAAATATGAAGCGCAAGAATCTTACTCTTTGCAAAACAATGTAAAGATCTGTTCCATTCATGGGTGAAATATGCCATCAGATCTGCAGTGGAAAGATAGCTGCGAAATCCGTATTACAAAAAGCTTTTGATCTTCAAGATATTTCTTGAGCTGATGATTTATCAGCGATTGCATCATCTTGGAAAGAAGGGACGTAAGTGTTTCCATGGTGCACGACGATGAGGAAAGTGGCGACGATGAAGTTCACGCGGTAAGACAACACTCCGAAAATTGGTCAAATAAACATCAATAATTCCACGTTTTTCAGACGTGTATAGTTCCATTGCATGTTGTCAACTTATTACCTTTCTGTTTACAACAAATATGTCAAAATAGATTGACATTTGACGCCATTTGCAAAGATTAAGATACATTCACATTATTATCATTGCTTTTGCTTTTACAATTTCTCTTTTTGGTAATATTTTATCGTGAATGAGAAGCAGCAGTAAATAATTTTGACAGCCAGTAACATGGTGTGCTGTCACTTCAGAATCAAAACCAAATAATGAAAAAGTTTATGCCAGAAATCAAATCCATAAAACCTGTGTTTCTTAAGTTTCTTTCTTTTCTTCCTCTTTTAAGGTTTAATTGTTCAAGGCGAGTAGGTACCCAAGTTCACAGTCAAATGTGCACCCGTTTTCACGCAAAATAGTTTTAAGAATATTTTAAACAATATTTCTACCATGTATAAGACATACAAAATTCAAGTATGTATTTACTATTTATCAATAATTTTCTCTAATTTATGTTGGTGTATTACAATTAATATTTGTTTAAATAAATGAGCTGAAATTCTTCAAGGCTTTTTTAAACTCTTGAAAATAACGCTCTTTCAGCATCTCATAGATGGTGATATATGAGTAGGAATAGGTAGGTTTCTTAGTAGTTTTAAAATATTGCTGAAAAGCTAACCAAGAAAGTTGATCCCATCACAACTTCTACACATCTTTTCCAAAGCAAAGTGTGAATGCAAAGCCATATTAATTAACCTCTGAGAATACCATATAACCACTTAAATTATACGAAGGAAAATTATATATAAATAAACTTTGACGAACTAATCATCGCCATCACCACGTCAAGGAAAATCTCCATCACTCGTATAAAGCAAGTAACTATATAGGCACCTTCCAGTGGATGCTTTTGCACCAAGTACATTCGTATGAGTGTATACCTAATATACACCTCCTAAAGGTACTCTTATGGTGTAAAGTAAAGTTTTCCAGAATATTCATCCTTGATGCACACCATGAGATGAAGCCAGCTACTTATGAAACGCTAAACAAATTCATCCTTGGAGAATAGCAATTTCCAACTTTTACCTTGAAATATACGAGCATTTCGCAAGTAGGATGCCGAGTTCTTATTTCCGTTTCCGTTCAGCTTACCTGGTATAACTCTTGCTGAAGTAGGTATGTATACACATGCATAAAAACTATTATCAACTTCTATGAATTATTCCATTTTGCATATGAATTTACTTTGGAAACAGTAACTCAAAAGTGAAGTGCTAAATTTTGCAACCACCTACCCACCCCCGGGCCAGGATAATAAGCGACAACTTCATATTTTAGTCCTTATTGTCGTTTTTGTTTGCTATTTATGTTTGAGAAGTGATTCATTGGTGGAAATAGTTTACCGTTACGTTATTCTTATTTATTACCAACAGACTAAACTGAATAATATTTTAGATATTCAGATGTTACGAGATCGTATAACTTATGGATAGACGGATTTTTTTTTAAGTCCATCAACACTGTCTCACGAAGTATATCATGTAAAATAGTGAGGACTTTACCTTTCATCTCAAACAATTTGAAATATTTCGAAAGCGCCCCAAATAAGTATGTGGCACTTTAGTTCCAAAACGTAAGACTGGGACTTATGTCCCCGTATTTTCACATGGATTTTTCAAAGATCAGGTTTTAGGCAGCACCGATCCATACTTCTTCAACCACCATCAACATGGGTGGATTTAGGTCAAATCCTTTCAAAGTCGATTGTAGCTACAGTATAGGAGGCTTAGGAATAATTTCTGTGCTGCATAGTATGTCTTTATAGCATAGCAGTTTTGGCACTTAGCGAAACCCAGATAGGTAAAAATTCTGATCACATGGAATTCAGCCTGTCTGGTTATAGTTTAAGAGCATTTATTCTTCGTGGCTGCGCTATTCTGGTTAGACAATACCCGAAGGAACGTATTTCAAATTTTTTTCCGAGTTAAACAATTTGACTCAGCTAGCTCATGAGCCTACTCGAATTCCTGACCTTGCACGTCAACCTGCCAACACTCTAGACTTGTTTCTTACATCTGACCCTAACAAATACACTATAAATGTTTTATCACCACTAGGCACATCCGACCATTGTATCATATCTGCAAATTTCTCTTGAAAGCATAACCTAGTTAAAGAAATAATTCCTAAGAAAACCTTAGCATTAGCAATTCAACTAATTAAATAACTAACTAGCTAATAATTAAATATTGAAGATCTATGAGAGACGACTCATTTTTTGTTCATTATACTCTGTCCAGTAAAAATATGCAGTGTGGGCAAGATAGGACGTTTGCCTCGCATTCTTGTTTTTTTTTTTTTATAATTAGCGCGCACTCAAGGGGTTATTACTACCCTTAATATGATTAACACAGTACGAGCGTTAGGAAAACAAGGAAGGGTTTAAAAGGAGATACCGATGCACATTAGTTTTAAACTTTTGAAGATTACAATGGGAAGGAAAAATGGAGCTGGGTAGAGCATTCCACATGCGTGTTGTCCGGCTAAAGAAAGAATCTCTGTATTTCACAGTACGTCAGAAATTGGGCTCAAGGGTAAACTGATGAGCATTCCTGAAAGCGCGAGTATTACGGTTAAATTGTTTAAGGGGAGGAATGCAACTGGCTATTTCGCTAGAACACTGCTTATAGAAGTAACGGTAAAATAATGAAAGACAAGAAACATTGCGACGGTGCTCGAGAGATTCAAATGTTTCTGTTATACTTCTATCACCTATCATTTTTAAAGCTCTTTTTTGGATTCTATCCAAGAGACTCAAGTGTGTTACTGGAGCACCTGCCCAAATATGGGAATTGTACTCGAGCTTTGGACGAATATAAGCCTTATAGATTATAGCCAGATCGGAAGGGGTGAAAAATTTCTTGCAACGTCGAAGGAAACCTAAACACTTGGCAGCGTTTTTGGCAACGTCGAATATGTGATCATTCCACACAAGGTGGTCTGTAATGCACATACCGAGCACTGACAGTTGTTCAGTTTCCTCAATGCAAGTGCCGCTCATGGATAGCGGCAAAAGGGGAGGATTTCGCCTTAACGATAGAAGACAGCATTGAGTTTTTGAAGCATTAAATTCTACACGGTTTCTGATTCCCCATTGAACAATGCTGTCAAGATCAGAATTTAATGAGCTTATCATACGCTGCCGTTTAAATTCCACTTCCGAAGAACAAGGAAGTGAATCTTCAAACGAATATGAAAAGCTGAGGGTACTATCATCAGCAAAACAATTTAGTGGATTAGAAGTTTCAGATAGGAGATCGTTGATAAACATGAGGAAGAGAGTCGGAGACAAAACGGAGCCCTGGGGTACACCAGCATTTATTTTATGAATTTCAGACTTGAGACCGTCCAATACGACTTGTATTGAGCGTCCTAAAAGGTAATTTCTAATCCAACGAAGAAGAGATTCATCGATACCAAATGCACGCATTTTCGATAAGAGAGCTTGATGCCAAACTCTATCAAATGCTTTTGAAATATCAAGTGCAATAATCTTACTTTCTCCAAAAGAATGTAAAGATTTGTGCCACTGTTCGCTGAGATATACCATCAGATCACCAGTGGACCTATTGCTACGAAAGCCATACGGCCGGTCATTAAGAAGCTTTCGTTCTTCGAGATATTTCTTGAGCTGATTATTTACCAGTGTTACCATGACCTTGGAAAGAAGGGTCGTAAGTGCAATTCGACGATAGTTAGAGGGGGAAGAAGATTCACCTTTTTTAGGGACCGGCTGGACAAATGCTGTTTTCCACCTACTCTGGCTACAGTGAATTGCATAAATCTGTCCTTCATTAAAGCTCTCACAGGGTTGTCGTAGTGTTGATTTTAAATGGACCATTTTTTTAAAGCTCTAAAATCAAAAGCACCTCAACAGAAACCCAAGGAAAAAAAACTGAACAAGTTACGAAATGAACAAGGGTAACTCTGAACGCACATCAATATTTAATGGGGGTTGAAATTGAATAGCACCAACAGCCATAGACCACAGCAATTCAGTGCACACTCAGATGTGCAGTCAATAGGACGTTGGGCCTGCGTCAGATGCAATCGAAAATTAATGGGCGCACAAACACTTTTTTATGGAGGAGTTCTTTCAATTTAGTATGGTGCAAAAATATAGAACGCTACTGATTTTGAAAAAGCTCTCCCATAAGACGTGTACTGCATATTTTTGTTGGATGAAGTATAGTATACCTTGTCATGATAAAAGTGCCACTTATATTACTTATTCGGATTCGATATAACTATATAGTCACTCTCACTAGTCCCTGGCTCACACGAGCCACCATCATTATTTCGAACTAGTCGTTATACATTCACATCGATCTTATTTTACTTAAAGGTCTAGTTTTGCTTTAATTGATAGTGACAATGAATGTTAAGTTAAATAATAATATTTTAATTCAAGTAAATTATTAAATGTACAGATCCATCAATTATTAAAAGCCAAAAATGGAAAATCAATGAGGTTTTAATGGTTCAACCTGATGGCTCCCCACAACTTCACTTTACATGAATGTGCTTTTATATTTCATGTAGCATTATCTTTTTTACATACTCATTTTGGAAATAAAATAAAACACTCCAAAGAGGTAACTGGAGATTCTCAGTAAAACTTGAATTCAAAATGCATACGTGCATTAGTTCGTTATAAATAATAAATGCCCAATATGAGTGCTGCAAAAATATAAATGCAAGAGATTCTAGAGCAAGAGATATTCTAAATGCCAGAGATTCTAAAGCTAAGCACCAACGCACGAGTAGCTTAAGTAAGCAACAAATTTCGATGAGTTGAGTTGATGTGTGGAAGCTTTAAGGTTTCAGAAGAGAATTTAAAAGATTAACATTTCCTGTCGTTGAGCTAAGAAAAACGCCATCATTTTGTACGAATAGAAAAGACTTAAATTTTGTAGGTACAATTAACTATGCTTTTAATCATAAGACGTACGGTTTTAGTTAAAATCTATAGAAGAAACTAGTAATACTTTATTATACAAGGTGTCACAAAAAAAACATTGAATTACTTTTTTAATAAATTATTTTGTGTGAAAGAAATCTTAATTTTGACCTTTACAATTTTATTTGTTGAGTGGAAAATGTGATATCGTTTAAGTGCCTTCCGCTTGTGTTGATACACATTTGTGCCCGTTTTATCACATTTTCCATGACTTTCCGCAAGATTTGGGGTGATATCTGTATTCATTCCTGTCGAATATTCTCCTTTAGGGCTGCGATTGCCTCAGACTTGTTGACATAAACCTGCGACTTAAAGTAGCTCACGGAAAGATATCCAGGATTGTTGAATAGGGCAATCCTGCTGACCATGCCAAATCGCCAAAACGGGAGATTACTCGACCAGGAAACGCTTCCATCACAATATCCATTGTGGTTCGTGCTGTGTGCGGTTACATCTTCTTGTTGAAACCAGATGTTTACCAAGCCCCCCTCATCCAATTCCGGAAGTAATAAGTCATTTATCATTGTATTAAAGGCGTATTACCAAGGGCGTCCTCGAAAAAATACGGCCAAATCACTCTTCCCGCTTGTGGTTTTGAGTGGATGTAACCAAAACCGTTCACAGAAACGAAGATTTTGCTTATTCAGGTAACCGCTCAAGTGGAAATGCGCCTCGCCACTCATGATGATTTTCGACTCAAAATCGTCCTCTTCGTTATTGAGATTGAAGATGGCTTGAAAGTAATTCACACGCGACGTACGGTTAGCAGGCTTTAACTCATACAATGTTTGCGCTCTGCACGGAAAATGTGCAAGCCTTTCACTGAAATTTGATGTAGGTCCACCTGGTGATGTCCAATTGCGTGGCCTACCACCATCAGCTTTATTTTTCTTCATTCACAACGAAATCGGCAGCCACATCCGAGATATTCTCGACAGAACGAACATTCCGGTGACGCCCTATATGGTCTCCTGTGGTTCCAGTCTGTCCGAGTCGAGATTAACTGTCCGCAATGGGACAATGTGTTTTTTGAAGAGTCAACGTTGGCGCCCTCTATCATTCGGGCAAAATTAGAAAATTAAGACAAAAAAAAAAATGTTCTTGTACTCTTGACGCATGTATTCAGTATCTAAAAAAAAATTATGTTATTATCTAATAAAGTTTCCGAGAAAAGAATTCCCAAAAATCATGCGTTTTTGGCGTTCTAGACCGTACTAGTACCTTAATTTACAACAATATCTCTGGTGTTGTATGTCCACGTTAGTTCACAAACTTTTAATTCGTGGCCCCGAAATAATAAAATATTCAGTGTTATCTATCTGTCAAATGTCGAAAGATGCACAAGAAGCATGTAATAATTTTTTTTAAATCTATCAAGCTAATTTCGCAAGAAACCATTATCGTCTAAAGACAATGGAGGATGTTTTTAAAAGATTCCTTATCGCATCCGATCCATTAATATCTAGTTGTCGGGAATTACCTCTAAGACCACTTAAATCTTTGTCTGAGAACTGTATCAATTTGTTAGCACCTCCACATGTAAATAATCAAAAAGATGAACAACAATCTTTTCACAGCTCTTCCGCTTCTGAAACAGATACAGATGTAGATGATTGTGACTGTTACGAGATGGGGCAATGGAAACTTTTTCATGTAAATATCGGATTAACTTATATATTTTTTGCTCATATTGCATTTTGTATTTCTAAATTTATGATTTATAAATTATTGTGTTCGATTTCAATAAAAATATATATGTAAAAAAAATTTTCCATTTTTGTTGTTATATAATATTGCCATATAGCATTCCACCATTTTGAATTTGTTCATTTTTAATAAATTTTCAAGTACCTACATGCCCTAATAATATCAAAACAAAATTTTTTAACCAACTATCAAAGTTATTTCATTTTGATAAGTTTTTTCGTATGACATGAGGCCATATTTGGTCGACCATTTTGAAATTGGTGATTCTAATAATAACATAATAATAATTGTTATAAGCACACCCATCCTCCCGTTAAGGCTTAACCTCAATTTAACAGTCTACATACATAAGGTGTGCGGCAGGCCAAAAGTTTGAGTCTGCTAACTTGAGGGACATATCGTCCCTTACTAACTTATCTAAAGGGTATTTCTTTAAAACATTAAATTAACCTGTGATGAAATTTAGCACCTTGTTTCGTCTTTTCTTATGATCCGGAAAAATGTATTTTAAGTGTTGATACGAGTATTTAAAAACTCCGAAAATCTTTGTTGAAAATGCACTTTGTGTGCAATCAGTTGACATTTGCAACGAATCATTCTCGATACTTCAAATTTTTTGTTTGTCCCTTATCTGCAAACCACATAATGTCAAATTTCGAATTAAATATTCTATATGGATCAAAATATATGTAGATGGCTCTCCATCTGTCAAGCCATGAACTGGATGATGACTAGAATGCCAATGGATTATAATTTTTAGTTTTTTCCTCTAATATTTACTTTGAAAATTTCCTTTACAAAATGGGAATGATCTGAATCTGCTTACAAAACCTCTGACAGTGGGAGTGAGATAAAGTACAGAAACGTCAAAAAAAAAGTCGGAGGATTTAGTTCAGTGTGAACCCGTCTATAGCAGAAAACAGACACACAAGAGCCCGATTATACGATTCTTATTGTTTTCAATTGTTTCTGTTATTTGTTTACATCACTTAACCAAACTGTCAAAAAGAAGAAAGACAAAACGAGCAAAAAACAAAGAATCGTTGAATCAGGCTCCAAAAGACAAACTGAAATTTCATACTTTCGTGCACCATTAGGGGCGTTCCCATTATCAAATATGTTTGACAAGAACGAAATGATTGGCTTGATTTGGATGGATGGATCTCAAAATATTTTGATCTTTTGGCTGCATGACAAACAAATTTGAGAATGTGAACGCATGCTTGTCAAACCTAAAGCTAATTTTATTTTCCATTAAGTTCTCGACCTGTGCACTTCATAAGAAAATATATCAAAATGCGAAACGCGTCGCTTTTTCTTTTTATTTAATCAATGTTGTAAAATTTCAAAATAAAAACTATTTAAAAGTGTTTTACAAAACAAAAACTTATTATTTTACTTAAATTTAATAATAATAATAAAGCTAATGTTTTTCCTCCATCAAACATTTATCATGCCATGTCTGTCAAACAAATTTGAAAATGTAAATGCGCCTAATAATGCTCTGACCAAATAGTTTTAGTATTTATCAAATAACATCTCTGTTTGAATATGGGTGAAAAAATACAATGTTGTATCAAATAACATCCCTGTTTAAACGTATATGTTTTATGGAGTTGGATTCATCAACTTCGAGGTATTTGGCATAAAACGGAAAGTTTTCTTTCAACGCAGCATTTAATAAAAGATGCTATCCGACCGGATGGTTCCTACCATCAAGCATAAAGGTGATACTGTGATGGTCTGGGAATTTTTTTTTCAAGTGAAGTCTGAGATTCGACTCGAGTTATTGGAAAAAATTAACAAGCAGTCATATAAGACGATATTGGAATAAAACGCTTTTATTGCCGTAGGATTATTTTTTCTACAGGACAACGATCTTCAACGAAGGTCAGATTTTTGCAGGATTACAACAAACAGAGAGAATCTTATAGACTTATCCTGGGAGGAGCTGGATAGAAGGTCGGTGTTCAAGTTTTTTCATCGTTGTGGAATACTTTACAGAATTAATGCACCACATAATACACCGGTATTTAATTCCTAGATAAAATTGGCATTTCGGCACATTCAAAAAGAGATTATTATAAGCGCACCATTTGGAGAAAATATTTGAGTCACATTGAAGCTGTACAGAATCACTTTGGTCTCTGATGATTTAAAATAATTTAATATCATCAGCGTAGATAAGTATTCTACAGGAATTTACTAATGAAAAAACGTCATAGCAACTATGAGGACTAATGGACCAAGGAGACTACCTTGAGGTACACCAGTGTTTAATTTTTTCTAATGTATTTATTTATTTAATAGCTCCTACAATTTTAAGAAAGTTTTTCTTGTAAGTAGTTCTTAATTCGCTTTTTTGTATTAAACTGTTATAATTGCAAAAAGAACTTTGTTCTTTAAGAAGTAAAGTAGAACTGTATTAAATCTGTAAATTGCGCAACATAGTTTAAAAAATTAAAAATTTAAGTAATTTCAGCTACAATAAAATATATAATAAAAATCACGGTCAGACATTTACGCAACTATAAAAGGCATTAGGGATTAATTAAATCAATGTAAAATTATGGTTGGGCATTCAAAAGCCAGACACGAAAGAGAATAAACCTACAATTGAAATTATTTGAATTAGTCGGTGTTTTAACAAACCAGTTCCGGTCTTAAATATATTTTATTTAAATACAAGGGCCGAGATGTCCTTTACTTGCATACGAATATGTATACCTTTATGAAGCATTTATAGAATAGGAAAACCTTTTTAATGGAAAAGCCCTCTCTGTCAGATTTGAGTTTATCGTGTATTGAGTCCCCTTTAAAACTAAAACACTACTCCTTCTCTAGACTAAATTTTCACTTCAGTTGCATTCTCAGACCTTACTTTTAAGCCTTATTTAAATTACTAATCCACTTCACCAAAGAGTCCAGTTCACTATTTGATCTAAAGTTTTTAATATCGAAACTTCAAAACTGTAAACAAATCTGACTAAGTGTGTGACTTTGACTGCATAGAACTCGCTAACTCGTCTACTGTTTACGGCATAACGTCAATCATCTTCTTGAGAAGCATGTTTCTTTGAAAATCCTTTTGGTTGGGCATACGGCTCCACTCCTCTCTGATGTCACGACGAGATCACTAGAGAACCAATGGAGGGGCGTTAAGAACTCAAGGTCCTTTAACCTCCGTCAAAAAAGTATAGAAAAAACTGTGTGAAATAGGTACTGCTAAACAATCAAAAACCCAGTTGATTGCATCAATTGTGATGTACTAAACAAATAGTTCAAGTTGTTGCCATCGCCATAAAGATTGATTCACCAATTAATTCCCTCACTGTTATGAATAGCTCTCTGAAAACAAAAATGCAGACAGATATTTCTATAGAGTTCCGGCCGATAGTTATTATTCCATTTCTTTCAAAGGTATTTATTAAAAAAAAAACTATTCTCAGACAGGTTCGAAAATATCTAGTGATCAACAAACTGTTAAGTACCTGTTAGTCAGGTCTTAGACCTAAGCGCAGCTGCAAATCCGCCTTACTTTGTGCAACAGATGAAATAAAATAGCAATGTACACACAGTGATTATATTACACTGGCTAATTGACACTCGTCTACCTTTCTCAATGTCTTAGGTAGAGCGCCGCCGCCGCGCCGTAGCGATCTATGCTTGGATCGATCCTCTTCTCACTTTACATTATTGTGTTACCACAAGTTGCTTAACATCGTTTGATTCATCCTTACGCTGATGACATTTTTTTTTTTTTATAATCGGCGCACATTCAAGGGGTTTGTATACCCTTAATATGCCAGAGACACAGTGTGAGCATTAAGAAAAAAGGTAAGGGTTAGAAAGGAGGTGTCGGTGTACATTGGTTTTGAATTCTTGAACATTGCAATGACTGGGAAAGACAGAGCGTGGCAAAGAATTCCACATTCACGTAGTACGGCCGAAGAACGAATCTCTGTACTTCACAGTACGGCCGAAGTTGGGCTCAAGGGTAAACTGATGGGCATTCCTAGAAGTGCGAGTAAACGGTTAAATTGTTTAAGGGGAGGAATGCAGCTGGCTATTTTACTAGAGCATAGTCCGTTAAAATAACGGTAAATAAAATGCACGACTGGATCGCACGAACTTGCTCTTATGTAAAAGTACTTTGGAATTTAAGATACATTTTATAAATATAAAACATGGATTTAATGAGATAATAATGTTCAAATGCATAAAATTGCCGTCTGCTTTCCGGAAAAGTATGAATTTATGCAAATAAACCTTAAAAAATCATTTTATTATTAAATAAATTTTTTATATAAGAAATTTCTCTAAAATTTTTCAAGAAAAAAATGTGGGATGCGAATTTTATGTATTTAATAATATTGGTTTAAGGAAATAATTTCAAAAAATAATCGTTCATAGGTTTTGAAGATATTGATTTAAATTTTTTTTTAAACCCAATAATTATTTTTCAGAATATTTTAATATACAATATTATTTTAAACTTAAGGGGACCCCTGCTAAAAATTTTGGGTTAAAATCCTTAGAGCCGTTAATGAGAAAGTCGAAAATCAAAAAAACGGGTCTATGGCAGGTACCCCTAATAACATTTTGCCCCAAAATTTTTTTGACCAAAATGTAGTCCATGTCCATAATATCACACCTAATTTTTTGTATTAAAATCGTTAGAGCCGTTTTCGAGATAAATAAGATTTTGTATTACGGGTGTACGGGGGGTACCCTTAGTTTTGGAGCTAAAAAAAAAATTTCAATTTCTCCTCTAGGGAATCACGGAAGACCCTTAACTACCGAGATTGAAAGAAATAGGTCCAGGGGTTTAGGCTGTAGTGAGAGATACAGACATACAGACACACTGAAACATGGTTTTTGTGTACTAAATTTTCCTTAAAATTTTTATAAAAAAAATTGATATGCAAATTGTTAGTATTTAATAAAATACATTTTAAAACGTAATTTAAAAATTTAATCGTGTATCGGTTTTCAAGATATTGAATTTTCAAAAAAAAAATTGTATTATTTTTTTTAAAAATCCAAAAACTATTTTTTCGAAAAAAATTTAAGTTTATATTTTTTCAAATGCAAAGCAGCTCCTGCATAAAAATTTTGGTTAACATCGTTAGAGCCGTTGGTGAGAAATTCGAAAATCAAAAAAACCGTTCTATGACAGGTACCCCTAATAACAATTCCCCCCAAATTTTTTTCTCTCCATGTTCATAATATCACACTTAATTTTTTTTATCAAAATCGTTAGAGCCGTTTTCGAGATAAATAAGATTTTGTATTACGGGTGTACGGGGGGTACCCTTAGTTTTGGAGCTAAAAAAAAAATTTCAATTTTTCCTCTAGGGAATCACCGAAGACCCTTAACTACCGAGTTTGAAGAAAATACCTCCGCTAGTTTAGGTTGTAGTTCGAGGTACAGACATACAGACATACAGACATACAGACAGACAGACGGAATTGTCGGACCCACTTTTTTCGTCTTCGCTATCATCGTAATGTCAACTTTGATCAAAATCTCGAGTTCGATTTTTTTTCCAAATGCAGAACTTGCCCTATAGTACCTATATCGCAAGTAAAAAGGGTGAGGCAAGAAACATTACGACGATGTTGGAGTGACGTAAATGAGTCAATGATGTTATTATCACCAATCATTTTAAAAGCCCTTCTTTGAATACTGTCCAAGAGACTTAAATAAGTTACTGGAGCACTAGCCCATAGATGGGAGTTATACTCAAGTTTTGGACGTATATAGGTTTTATAGATTGTAGCCAGATCAGAAGGAGAGAAAAATTTCTTGCACCGTCTCAGAAAACCCAAACATCTTGCGGCATTTTTGGCAACATCGCGTATGTGAGTGTTCCACAAGAGGTGGTTCGTGGGGCACATGCCGAGAATATCGAGATGTTCAGTTTCATTAATGCAAGTGCCACTCATAGATAGTGGCGAGGGGGGTATATCTCGCTTTAACAATATAAGACAGCATTGGGTTTTCGAAGTATTAAATTCGACACAGTTTCTTATTCCCCATTGCACAATGCTGTTTAGGTCGTAATTTAATGTGCTTATCATATTTTGTCGTTGCAGTTCCACATCCGAAGAGGAGGGATGTGAGTCTGAAAACGAATATGAAAAGCTAAGAGTACTATCGTCAGCGAAACAATTAATTGGATTAGAAGTTACAGACAGGAGATCATTAATAAAAATGAGGAAGAGGGTTGGGGACAAAACGGAGCCCTCGGGCACACCAGCATTTATATTGTGGGTTTCAGACTTGAATCCGTCTAGTACAACTTGTATTGAACGGTTCGAAAGAAAATTTCTAATCCAAAGAAGTAGCGATTCGTCGATCCCGAAAGCACGCATTTTCGATAAAAGAGCAAGATGCCAGACTTTATCAAATGCCTTTGAAATATCAAGTGCATTAATCTTACTTTCTCCGAAACAATGTAAAGATTAGTTCCACTTTTCGGTTAAATAAACCATCAAATCACCTGATGTGGACCTATTGCTACGGAAGCCATACTGCCGGTCATTAAGAAGCTTTCGTTCCTCATGATATTTCTTAAGCTGATAATTAATCAGCGTTTCCATGACCTTAGAAAAAATGGACGTTAGTGCGATCGGTCGATAATTAGAGGGAGAAGAAGATTCGCCTTTTTTGGGAATTGGCTGAACAAATGCAGTTTTCCAACTACTCGGAACGAGCCCTGAAGAATAGGACAGATGGAAAAGCTTACACAGGGGTTTTGCTAGCGTGGAAGAACACCTCTTCAGAATAATAGCGGGGATACCATCCGAACCAGCGGATTTATGAATGTTGAGATCTTTCAGGACTCTTGCCACGGTACGAGTGCGAAAAAAGATTTGTCCCATAGAATCACTAACGCGCTCAAGAATTGGGGGAGTCATGACACTATCTGGCAAGGTGGAATTTGCGGCGAACTGCCTTACAAACAAGTTAGCTTTATCAATAGAGCTAACAAAAGGAGTGTCATTGACAACAAGCGTAGGAACCGAGGAAGAGGAAGAATTCCTCATATTTTTCACAAATGACCAAAAATTCTTACTGCCTTTGGGACATTGCAGTATTTTTTGCCTTGATTTTTGATCATGTAAAAATTTGGTCCGTCGAATATGGGCGTTGCAGGCCTTCCTGGCTTGTTTGAACTTTTTCCGGTTTTCCTCAGTTGGGTTGGCTCTAAAACACCGGAAGCTTACCTCTTTTTCCTTGATAACCAATTTACAGTTCAAATCATGCAGCTCTTGATAAGTAGACCTTTCGGGGCGAAAAAGATGATGCCAATTCGCATTCAACTATAGAAAAAACGATCTCCGCTTAAGTCAACAATCCTCCCCATCTACCGCAAAAACTTCGATCAATCGGTTTCACACTCATTGAAATTTGATGAAGAAACCATTGATTATGGTTGAACGACTACCTTAATAGTGCCATTGGTAAAGTCTATGGTAGTCTCCACCTTCTTCAAGCCGCTTCCTTCTTCCTAAATCCCTTTTACTACCTACTGTGCTGCATAGATGTGCAACTCTTGCAACTTAGACTTTGCGACTAGTCGACAACATTGCCCGCATCTACAGTGATTTCTTTTCAAATCATAGGTTATTTTGACACTGACAGCTACATATTTCTCGCTCGAAATCCTGTGATTGTGGAGTGCTGGCATCATTAGATCATTTTTCTTCGAAAATGAGGCAGAGAACAACATTAAGGTCAATGGCGGGCTTTACAGAGCCCTGTTAATCGATTTTTTTTTTCACTGAATTTGAAGACATGGTTTTGGACGGGCTCTGGTTTATGCAGGATGGCGCGCCATGCTACACAGCCTATGCTACAATCGATCTTTGGCGCCCCAAATTTTTAAATCGTGTTATCATCCGTCTTGGCGATGTCAATTGGCCGCCTCGGAGCTTCGATTTGACATGTTTATATTTGGCCCACCCTTTATAATCCTTTCGCTTTCTGAGTTACCTACATGAAATCATTCAAGCTAAACAACAGCCTGATTTTCTATACCCTACACGGTAAGCTTAATTTCCTCCATTCAACAAGGTCTTTTGCTCTTATATTATCCCGATACAAGTTTTTTTTTAATACTGAGCGCCTTTTTTGTGTTCATGGGGTACCCCTATAGAACTCCTTTCCCATAGTATTGAGAACGATAAGAATTAAGAAGCACAAGTACATAGATATACATTTCAACTATCGAATTATTTGGCATATAATTGATAGTATATTTCCTTTTCTTTTATTGAAAGAAATTGTATAAAACTTTATTCAAATTTTGAAATTAATGTAAAGAACTGCAACACTTTCTACCTTTAAAGCGATTTTTGAAAGAAATAAATAAATAATGATTACCTTGAACAAATATTTTACCAATAGATAGTAAACGTTCCGTAAATGCATCATTGTTTATTCATGCCTCTCTGTCCAGCATAAAGCCACCTCTTTCGAAATACGACCAACCCAACCCAATTTTTCTATGTCTCCCTTTCACTGCTCCCATTCTTTAAAATTCTGCCAAAAATAAATGCAAACATAAATCCAAATCCCCACATACTGCGCAGACATGCATCATCCTCAGCAAGAAGGTACGAGTACTTTCCACAAAGCTTGATGTAGCAAAAAACTGACATACCTATACTCATACCTTTATCTTTACACACCTCTATTGCCATCTACAATTCTACATAAGAGAGCAGTCAGCGTTTTATTCCAATTTGACATGCAAATAAATCTCGGAATTCATAACTCGGCTTCTTTGTCGTCGTAACACACAAAATAGGATTGTCATTTAAATGCCGGGGTTATACGGGTGTCCTTATGCGCGCCTTCCTGTTCGTTTTTGCCTCTTCACTTCCGTATCCGTATCCTGGAAATCTCTTAAGTCCCAGTAAACGGCATTCGAAACGATTAAGAAAGCAAGATGAGAAGGAGTTGAGAAATTACTCAAACGACCATATCTACCGATTTAGTAAGGAAATTACAAAATTTGAATTATTCATAAATCTTGCTCACTGCTCTGGGTTTTTACTGTTAAAATCTTACTTAATCCCTTGCATCCTGTTTTTTTTTTTTTTTGTTTTTTTATTTTAATCCGGAAAAACGATTCCACAAACAAAAGGAGGTATAGTTTTAGTAAGTGGGGATTTTTGAAAGTTCATGGCAAGGCATTAAATGTTCAATCCGTCCGCGTCCATTAGCTCATGCGAGGGTCATTGTCGCCCATAAGCTGGGCTGTACATAATCCGCTTCATATTAATAATCATGGAGATGCAAGTCATTTGTCCATCCATTAAGTCAATAATATTTAATTTTGTATTTCGGTTTTAAGCATTAACTGCAGAATTATAATTATATGAGTATATAAAATTACATATATGTATGTACATACTAAAAATTAAATATAGGAATATTCTATATTGCAGCACGAATTGATATGGCATGTTTATTTAAGTTTTAGCTATTTTCAGTCCTTAACAGATTTTGACATTTTAACATCAACATCAAATCGAATTAATGGAATTAATGTCCCGAAGGTGAAGGTACACTCCGAAACAGGTCGCTAAACCAAATTATTAAAATATCATTCTATTTTTCTATTACAATGAAAATGAAGACGAAAAAAATTGGGTCTCGAAATTCTGTCTGTCTGTTCGACTACAGCCTAAACGGCTCGGCCGATTTTCGTCAAACTTGGTAGATATCGTTGTTTAATTTTCCCCCCATACGTTTTCTTTTTACTTGCGACTTATAGGTACTATATAAGGCAAGTTATGCATTCGTAAAAAAAATCAAACTCGAGATTTTGATCAAAGTTGACATTACGATGATAGCGAAGACGAAAAAAGTGGGTCTGGCAATTCTGTCTGTCTGTCTGTCTGTTCGATTACAGCTAAACGGCTCGGTCGATTTTCTTCAAACTTGGAAGATATGAGTTTTGATTTTGTCCCCACGATTTTCCAATTTTTCCAAAAAATTAGTAGTTTTGGTACCCCCCTTGGGACCATTTTTTTTGTTTTTGATTTTATCAAAAACGGTACCACCGATTTTGATCATTTTTTTATGCTAAAGCTTCCCAGCAGTTTTAATATCATTGTGTATTCAAAAATAAAGGTTTGGAAAAAGAATCTACAATATGTATATGTATAAGAAAAATAAATTCATTTTACCTAAAAAGAACGGTACCCTCCATACAAATGTTAAAAAATGGTTTTCGAAAATCGTATTTTTCTCAAAAACGGTTCCGAGAATTTTGCTTAAATTTTTTTCTTTCTATTATTTTTTAATATCTGTAATTTAATAAAAAAAATGAAAACAAGATATTACCATAGAACGATTTTTTAAAATTTTGAATTTCTCATTATTAGCACAACGGATTTTAATGAAATTTCGTAGAGAGAAGCTTGTAAAAGTTTTAAAAACATTGTATTTCAAAACCTTAAGAAAAATATTTTTTTGAATTTTGAAAAAAGAAATCAATTTTTTGTTTTTTGAAAATTCAATATCTCGAAAACGGCTCAATATTTTTTTGTAAATTTAAAATAAAAACTTTAAATTGGCGTACCAACATTTTTTCTTAAAAATGTTTTAAAATTTTCTTATGTAAAACCTTATTTTTTAAGAAACCACTACAAAGACTTATAATTGTTGTTCTTGCATAAATCTGTATTTGAATCACATGGCATCTTATTCTTACCTTTAACTACTAAAGAAGTTTTTTTAGTCATTTAAAATATGAAATTTATGCTTATGAACAGTTTCTCTAATAACATTCATTTTTGAAATTCTTAGTCTTTTACATAGTAGCAAGTTCGTGCGACCCAGCCGTGCATTTTATTTTTTTTAAAGACCAAACATAACGATACTTGCCATAGGAATTTTTTCGAAATTTTATAAATATATATTTTTTTTCTCAAAAACTATCCCACAATTTTTTTTTATAAAATAATCAAAAAAATTCATTTAGTTAAAGCTATGTAATGGTTGAAAAAAAAAATGTCCAAAAAATGGTTATTTTTGGTACCCCCTTTGGCTCCATTTTTTTTGTTTTTGATTTTCTCAAAAACGGTTGAACCGATGTTCATAATTTTTTTATAGCTAAAGCTCCACAAAAGTTTGAATATTTAGCCCCTTTTAGACGATCAGTTCAGTTGTCAGTTCAGTTAAAAAAGGCAGTATATTTAGACGTCCGTCAGTCCGGTGTTCAGTTGAGCTTGTATGCTGTTTCTATTTTAACTGAATTGTGATAAAAAGGGTAACTTTTTTTCCACAAACATGGACACGCGTGATAAATTTCAATGAAATCGACCAAATTATCATTCTGTTTCGACATATTGAAAAACAAAACAGGAACTCGAATGACGACTGAACTGACAAATAAACTGAAAGGTATTTACACATCAGTTTAACTGATAACTGAACTGAAAACTTATGGGAATTTCATCAGTTTCAGTTAAACGCTTCGGTTTTTGCATTTAGACATCAATTTAACTGAAACTTTAATTGATAGCTCAACTGAATTTGAAATGATCGTCTAAAAAAGGCTTTATTGTGTATTCAAATTTTCAAAAAAATTTTTTGGATTTTTAAAAAAATTTCAATTTCTTTTTTCAAAACAATATTTGGAAATTCCCATTCTCGAATTTTTTAAAACTTGATAAATAAAAATTTCATAATATAGATATTCTACAAGATGTGAGAATAAAAAAAGAATTATTTTACCTAGAAATAACGGTACCCACCAAACAAATGTTAAAAAATGGTTTTCGAAAATCGTATTTTTCTCGAAAATAGTCCCGAGAAGTTTGAAAAAATTTGTTTTCTTTCAATTAATTCTTTCGATCTATAATTTAATAAAAAAAATTTAAATTAAAACTGTACCATTTTTTTGAATTTTGAATTTCTTATTATGGGAATAACGGATTTTAATAAAATTTTGTGTATTGAAGCTTCTAAAACATTAAAAAACATTGCATTTCAAGTATTTTTGTTTTTGAAAATTCACCTCAATATTTTTTTTTTGGAATTTTTGTTTCTATTCGTATAGTAATAAAATCATACCAAAGTTTTTTCTTAAAAATGTCTTAAGAATTTTGTGTATAAAAGCTTATATTTTTAAGAAACCACCACAACGACTGATAATTTTTGTCCCCCTGTTTTTGGCTCCAACTACTAAAGGAGTTGTTTTAGTCAATTAAAAATTGAATTTTATGCTTATGAACAGTGAAAATGCGATATATTTTCTATAATTTTTTATAAAATAAACACCATAAGCATTTTAAACCATGACAAATAAGGTGGGTCGATTTTTTTTTTTTACGTCAAATTAGTTTGTAATAGTGAAATTATGTTGTGGTTTTATCTCAATTGCACACACGTAAAATATTATTCAATTATTTTTAGCGTAAGAGCCCGCGCATCGAGACTTTATTTTGATAAGATAGTGTAAAATAGCGTTTAAATGCAATGTCATCCTAAGCCACAAGAATTATAACTTGGAAGCTCGACGCATATCATTGTGTTGTTTTTAAGAAGTATAGAGCTTTTTATGTCCCTATTGTTAAATAAAATATCTGTTTTGTAAGACTTTGAGATCAGCTAATGCACTTGTATCAAACACAATATTCTCTCTGTACAAAATAGAGGGAGTTGCGGCCCAGAATAGAAAATAAAAGAAGTTTTTATGCTAGCTACACACGAGACAACCGTTGCAGCAACAAAGCCATGTCGAAGCAACCGTTGCTTAGTGCTATGTTGCAAATTGATTTTGTGTTGCTGCAACCGTTGCTGCAAAATGTTTTGATATTTTCGGTCGGTTGCTCCAACAGTATTGTGGTTGAGGCAACAGTATTGTGGTTGCCACTTGTGTAGTGAACAAACGAAACACGTTGCTGGAACCGTTGCGTTGCCTCGTGTGTAGCTATATAACACTTGCATTACCATCGCGCGACGTCACCTTTCATCATCCACATTAGCTTCGGTCAAAACTAGTTTAAAGGTAAATTAAAATTAATTTTATTTACTTATTAAATTTACTTCAATTACTTCTCGATTCCATTGTTTGTTGTTTGTTTTTAATGTATTCAATAATATTGTTATTAGATTTATATGGAAACGAGGAGACAAAGTTATCAGTGCCCTTTATTTGGAAGTGTAGAAGATATAAAGGAAAATATTTTACCGACTTACGAAGATGTCATTAAATGCTACGAATGGAACAGATTAGAGCTTAAAATGATTCGAAATTCTAAAGAAGAACCAACATTCTTAGATATTGCCGTGAGAGTGTCTGAGAAAGTTGAAGAGGTTTGGAGAAAATCGTCTCTTCCAACGGTTTCACACACTAGGGTCATTCAGCTTATAAAAGCCTACCGCCTAAAATGCAAAAACCTCATTAAATCCCTTAAAAGATTATCAGCTGAACAAAATAACAATTTCTTACAGAAAAGCAAGGTTCTTTTTGATATTTGTTCATGTAAATGCAAACAAATTCAACTTTGTTGCTGTCGAAGAGAAAATAAGGTATCAAAAGAAGAGTGGGACTTTTTGCTGGATCAGAGACAAGAAAGGAAGATGCGGATTGGTGGAATTGACAGGTTTCTTACAACCAAATTACAAAACAAGTTAAATCGAACCTCTTCTACACAAAAAACAAATGTGAACCTTACCACAAGTCAAGATGAGTCTAACACTCAACAACAGGAGTTGGTGTCATCTTCAAGTGACTCTGAAGTTACAAGCCATTTTCCTAAGAGACTAAACTTACCTTCACCAAAAACACCTTCATGTGAAAAAATAAACTTACCTTCTACATCAAAAGCAACAAAAAAACCATTATTAGTCAAAAATTTGCCTATGGTGTCAAAAACATGTGACCGTTATGGTATTTCTGACAGAGCGGCTGCAGCAATTGTTTCCTCTGTATTTCATGACATATCTGCCGATTTTGAAGAAGTTGATAAATCAAAAATACGCCGGGAAAGAACGAAAGAACGCAACGAATTACATAAACAACAAAAGCAGCTTCAATTACCTGCTCTGTACTTTGATGGTCGAAAAAATAAGACGCTGAATATTGTAAGGAAAGGAGCAAAAAGGTACAGACAAACAGTGATTAAGGAACATACATATATCTGTTCTTAAAGAACCAGGTTCAATTTACATCGGTTACGCTACCCCAGTTGTAGGAACTGCCAAAAGTATTGAAGGATCGATTAATGAGCTTCTTTTATCACACAACATTAAGAAAGATGATTTGATGGCACATGGTTGCGATGGAACGATCACTAACACAGGAAAATTCAATGGCGTGATTAGACTTTTCGAAAAAAGGATTCAGCGTATTCTACAGTGGATCAGAAACTACAAAAAGTAAACTATGAAAAATAGGAAGTAAGCTGCCACTAATTTAGTTTGATGATCTCAGTACCGACCAGAAATACTTGTATGAAATAACAAAGTCAATAATAAGAGGGCAATGTTCCGATGATTTGGCTAACAGGTCCCCAGGAAAAATGTCCCATGACATTCACCTCATACAGGAAAACAGCCTCGTGTCTTTGAAGTGCCACTTATTATTAACTTCCCATAGGGAGTTATTGTAATCGGCCCGATTTGTCAAATTGGAATTTTTGACATTTCTCGACGTTTCAAGGTCCCTAGAGGCTATTTCAATCATTTTTAGAGAGATGTCTGTGTGTGTGTGTACGTACGTTCGTACGTTCGTACGTCCTCACGTTCTTGTACCATTTTTCGTCGTCGATATCTCAACAACGAGTAAAGATATCGACTTCAAATAAATTTTGTTTGATAGATAACAACATCAAAAGAGGCTGAAAGGGCGTTTATTAAAATTCAGTGAGTAGTTTTTTCACTATAACGGTTTTAACAAAAAGTAAAAATTTTGGTTAGTTTCAAATATCTCACGAAAAAGTAATGCTATTGATTTCAAATAAAATTTAATGTGCTCATTATAAGGTCATACAGATTTGGTATGAATTTGGAAAAAAATGAACATACCGTTATTTTTTTAAACAAAAAAAACTGAAAAAAAAATTTCATAACCCATATATTCTAAGAACGGAAAACAATTTGAAACTCAAAATAATTTTATTTTACGAAAAATAATGTGTTTAACAACTGGTTAAAATTTCTAAAAAAATCAGTTTATATTTTTTTTACAAAAAATAAAAAACTATATAAAATTCTATTGAAAATTGGTAAAAATTGTTTTTCGACTCAAATTTCTCGAGAACTAGTAGTGATATTGACTTCTAATTTAGTTTATTTTATACATAGTATAATTTTGTACAATTGGTAAAATGTTGACAAATATTGAATTAATAGTTTTTTTTTTAATAAGAAAACTATTAAAAACTAGTTAAAATTGTATTTCAAGTCGAATTTCTTGGGATTGAACACCGATAGTGCCTTCTAAAGTATGTTGTTTTATACATCGATACCTTCCCGTAAGAATGTATACTAAGCGACATTTCTTAAATTGTTCAGAAAACGAAAAAAACGAAGAAAGTTCTAGTTGAATCACAGTGTGCTAAGAGACAATTTTGGTTAAACTAAGTGACATCTAACAAAATTTTTTGTTGCTCACGACAATGAGATCTTTATTAATGTCGCATATTTTTTTTTGGCGGATAATACAAATTTCAGGGGGCAACATTAATATTTTAATGAGAAAACATGGCAGTTGATAAATTTTTTTATTTGTACTCTAGTTTCCTTTTCATGCATAATAGGTTGGCGAAACCCAGGCTAAAACGTGGCCCTTAACATATAGTATATTTCCCCATCAAAAAGTCATTTTCGAAAAAAGTGTCGCTTAGTACATTCTAACGGGAAGGTATCGATATAATACACTTATTAACATATGGTAAAATTTTGACAAGTATCGAATTGACAGTTTTAACAAACAACAACTTAGGTATACATCAACAATCTCAATTTCAAATCTCTTTAAATAATTAAAATGCTTTTTAATCTTAAAATAATGTTTGTTTGAATTTTACAGCTAAAGTTTGTTTCGCTGAAAACTTGGTTATTTGAAAAAAAAAACTAAATATAAAGTTTTCAAGACCACAAATGGGAAGTTATCAGTGTGGGTCGCACCCAGCCTCTTTTTAATTTCGATGCTGAAAGCTATATTGACATCATAGATTGGCAGAAAGAGTTTTACGATCCACCAATTCTTCGACACATCACTAATGAAGAAATAAATGAGGTTATTAGTTCTCAGGCTGACGAAAATCATATTTTCTTAAAGCTACCATGTCACACGCAGGCAGTCGAACGTTCTGTGAAAATAGTTACGGAAGCATCTATGACCTTATGCGACAAAAATTCCAGAGAAGGCTCGATACAAGCGAAACTTGCATCCAGAAAACTAATGCCCCGTTTTGAGAGCAAACGAGATTTCTTGCCTAAAATATAAGAATAAAATTCTTGTTTTCATTAAATTTATTATTTCAATTACCAAATTTGTGTTCTATGTAATTTTTTTAGGAATTATTTTTAATTTTTTCAATAAAATATTTCTATTAAAGCGAACGTTATTTTTTCCAAAATCTCCGAAACTTCAAAGCCCATGCGCGGGCTAAAGACATGATTTAATTTCACTTTTTTTTGGCAATTATTATTTGTTTGGACCATACACAACATAATATTACTATTACAATATAATCAAATAACTTTTATTTTTTCCCATACAAAATCGACCCACCTTAATGACAAATCCGTGAGAGAGTATAATTTATTGTTTATAAAAAGTATTTTTTTTTTTCAATTGTAATGCGCTAGCGCTTTTAAGCAATGTAATTAGATGCACCGATTCTTAAATCAAAACTATCGAATAAGGTCCCCTACCCATTTCCATACATGTTTGTTGTTTCTATTTGAAGCGTCAAAAAAATAATAAATTAAAAAAAAACTTTTGAAACACAATATTTTATATTTATTGCACTAATAGGTACTTTAATCACAATGGAAATGGATCAATGCACAAAACAAAAGGTTACGAACATACATTTTTTCCATCCAAACATCCATTTGTTTTGGTCCCAATTAATTTAACTGATTGGGCCAGATGTTCCCAAATACAGCTACAATTTCTGGTGTCCTTTTGGTGTTATCCACCCATGTTGTTGCGAACTTGTTTTTTCGTTCTGCCTAAGAACAAAAAGTCTATTATAAATAGGTAACACAAGTTAATGCAAATAAAGTAAATTTCTTTATTACTTACATTTTAACTAACTATTTCTCTAAAATGGAAACACTTTCCGCAACAAGAACTTTTCGGAGGATTTTGGAGAAAATTTTGTTTGTATGTGTCAGAAATAAGACCATGAATAAAAGAAACTTCAAACGATTTTCTTCTTTCACTATATGTTGTGTGCATTGTACGTGGATGAAAATTTTCTCCTCAATTGTTACTACGTTTATATGCAGTATCGAAAGATCGGGTTGGATTAGGGTCGGATTTTCGACCCAGGTTTTTCGTCATTTGAGTTGAGAGCTCGATTTGGAGTTGAGTTGAAATGGTGTTGAGCGATTCTGAAACATTTTGTTAAGCCAACTTCTCGACCCAGGTTTTTTGTCTTATATTTCAACTTGACACCGCTTCAAGCTCGCTTCAATACCTCATATAAACGTGGTATGTAAAAAAAAGGGGAATAGGTGTGTTCATGTGTTTGCTTGCTTTGAAGTTTTTAGTAGATGTGTTCTATAGGTACTATAAGTTTTTTCAATTGTTTAATGCTTCGTTATATTTAATGCAAATGTATGTGATCAGTAAAGGACTATTCACATGAGAGCGATCAACGACCGATGAATGAACGAACATTCGCCCATTTTGACATTTCGTTCAGATGCCTTTTTTTATTCGTCGCGAATGGCGTTTACTTAGACAACTTAGAATGATTTTGAAGATAGTCGCGCGCGAACAATTCATTTTAGCAATTAAAACGCAAATTTTAATATATTAACATTAAATTAAACTAGAATTCTACCATTTTGTAAAGTTCTTGTGAAGAATTTAGGCTTATTATGTTTTAAATCCCCATTTGTTTTTTTATTCCTTATTCGATTCATTTGAATAGTCCTTAAGAGTATAGCATATCTTTGTTTATTCCATAAATGGCCATATTTGGCATTGGTTTTTTATTCGCTTTAGTACGATATTTAGGAAACGAATAGGAAGACGAAAAGAAAGAAGTTTAGTTTTAAGTATGCCTTTTAAGAAATTAATGAAAAAATTAAAACTTAAAAAATAAAATATGAAGTACACAGTATACTTTTAAAAAATAAAATTTAAAGTTGTTTAAATAAAAAAGTATCATGAGCCCATTACTTAAATTTGAAAATCTTTGGTATAATGGCGCAAAATTTTTAACATTTAAAACCTGGCTCTAAATTATTTTAAAATGGGAGTCGACTCTAAATATTGTGTATAAAACGAGAACCGACTTTTTGTTTATTTTAAAGGACATAAACTATGCTTTAACGTTAAAGAGCTCGTCTAACTTTAACAGCAGCAAATAGCTAGTTTATCTTTTCAAAGTATACTTTATTCATATTGACAATGTAATTGTGTTTGAGTTATGAATCTGTCAAATTAAGGGTTGTTCAACGTAAATTCGCTTAGGTTCTGTTGTAAAACTCACATTAGTTAGAAGAGTTGTCTAACCTGTTTAAAATTATGAAAATGTTAGACAAAGTCTCCAAGCTAAACGACTGCGTTAAGTAGAGCCGGTTTTATTGCTTAAACGAGAACTGTTTAAAATTTTGCGACATTGATTTTAAATCAATTTTTTGCTTGACTTAAGTATTCAGTTTGAGGACTGCAGATTGCAGTCATAAAGTTTTACCAAGAAAGATCCATGTAACGCCGGATAGTACATGTATAAAAAGTTTATTCAAAAGCGATACAACGGTTTTCAAGGAAATTAAAAAAAAAAAAAACAAGATCGTTATAAACGTGATAAACGATGTCAAAGTGGTAAAGACCACTTGATCTTTAATAATTGTTTAATATAGTTTTACATAGTTTTTGACAAGTTAAACGGTGTGTTAAGCAAAAACTTACTTAAAACAGAGGTCAAACACACGCCAACACCCAACTAGAAATTACTACTTTCTGACCATACCAATCTCAAAACACGTGGCTGAGCAGCGTCTACCAAATGTTTGAATTGTTGGTTAACATTTACAACTTTAACACCCGCGATGAGAAAAGATAATCTTAAGGTTGCCTTTCCGACAAAATGTGTACGAAAAACCCCTGGGAATTCATTAAAAACCCTGAGGATCCCATTTTGAAAACTATTTATGCAGCAGATTCTGACGATGTAAGTCGAATTGCGGACAAATCAACAACAGACATAGGTATATGTATACAATATACACACATTGCTTGTGGCGGTAGGGTATCAATTATTGTAGTTAAAAATTTTCTCTCTCTTTTTCATCAATGTTAAACTACCATATTTGTTTGTTGCCGAAAACGATCCCAGTTGATTAGAAAAGCACATGGAACTGAATTTTTGGATGCGTTTTCTTCTGGGTCGTAGTCGTGCCACTTGCAAAATTCTCTGGGTAAAATCTCTGATATCATTGAGGTTGGTTGCAGAAATAATAAATTCTAAAAGAGCATCAACTCAAACATTTCAATTCATTCGAACCACAGAAACAGACAAACTGAAAAATTATGGACGATGAAAATTACATTTTGGAAGTTGAAAACCTTTTTGTGCTTCCGAAAATGCAACGCAATCCATGATAGTGGAACATTCTCCTTTCCTAGAGTCAATACTCCTCTAGAAACAAAAATGTATCGGAGCCAAAATTCCTAGAAGACGGTTAAGGACAACACATTTATACAAACTCTTGGAAGTGGGCGACATCGTTGACGATGGATCCGAAATAGCACACTTAATCGGATAGAACTCTGGAATCAGGTGCTCGCAAAGGAAATTCGTAATTTCCGGATGGCTTAAAAGTGACACTTAATTACATTTTCATATTTAAATGGCTATAAAAGCCCAACTCGGAGAACTTAGGTACCTTACCTTTCAGTTGACGTGACTACGTGAATTGCAGGTAATAGAAAGGTGCAGATGCAAAAAGGTGCAGATGCTCTGGTTGCATGAGATCCTGCAGAAGATGCAATGTTTGGATATTTATTGCTATAGGAGGAATTCCTTTTGACTTTCAAAAGGGGTTGATAGGACGTGTACAAAAAGTGTTTTAGTTTTGCTAGTTTGGTTGACGGGTACACGTACACATACACTTTAAGACTATTACATCGTTTTAAAAATCGTTATAATTCACGAATAAAGTTATTTCTAGGAGTTGTCTTTCTGCCTGAAGTTTGTTCCTTCCAATAAGCGAGTTATATTATTATTTCTTCCTTACAATAAGGTATAGCTATATTATTTTCAGACATTCCGAAAGTTTAAGGCAAATTATATTTTTAGCAAGACTCCTTACTTCTTTTTAGAATTTCACCACAAATTTGCGCCCTACGTGTTTTTTTTTTGTGCTCTGCTCCGTCTCGACTATAAAGGATCCTCCTATCGACAGTTCTTCCGCCGGCGAGGTAGATTAGTGGAACCGCCATTCTATCCTGGACCAACCCTCGACTGTCTTAGAAAAGAAATGTATCGGGCGGGATGAAGCCACTTTGACGAACACTCTCATAATAATAGTCGTTAGGTAAATAAGTCCCAAAAATTAGGCCGTTGCTCGAGGACATTATAGCTCTTGCAATGTGACCCCAAATTAGCTTCATCAAAAAATTATCAATTCTGTTTATGTTGGCTTCGTTGTATAGAACCTGGTTGGAATAATAATGTTTGTACTCCGACTCTAATGTTCTGTGTAGTCAACACCTAAGACACTGCCTCTCAAACACCCAAATTCTTTCCATTTGAGTTGGGGACACATTGAACCATTCCCGACACCCATAGGCAATTATCGGCCGGATGAGCAAATCGGATTCAACCTGCTATTAAGTTCGCTGTTATCAAATAAATTATTCGTCAGGGCAAAGGCTCCCTGGTCAGAGTAGCACTTAATAAATATAAATAAATACTGATCCAACCAGATGTCAATGTACTTTACTACACTTTTACTCGCCAGTTGTTATCCATGTGGCAATACGATCAGCAGCTTGAGCCATTTTTTTCTCGTATCCCTTCGGGCTTCAGCCAACGGAGTCTTTAATAGAATGCTTAAGACCATTTTTAATATAGAAGATTGTAATAGAAGTTACATTGTCAATTTTGACAACAAACTTTCTACCATTGAGCATGTCATAAAGCATATAATTATAACAGTGGTTTATTGATGCCGAATCTGGTCAGATTTACATAGAGACCCTTTACCCATACGGTGTCTCCAAATCAACCAAATAGCCACGTACGCCCTTTTTTTTTTTTTTTTTTTTTTTTTTTTTATAATCTACCCGCACTCAAGGGATTATGATTACCCTTTAAATGTTTCAACACAGCGCGGGCGTGAAGTTACGGAAGAGAAAGAAGGATAGGAAAGATGTGTGGCACGATGTTCTGAGACTGAAGGTTGTTGTCTCAGATATTTTATCTCCAGGGATGGCGGCTGAACTAAAGCGGAAAATGCCGTGTCTTATTTCTATGTCGCTTATAATTCACATTATTTTATTCGTGTTCATCCTTGTTGGGCATACTAGTTTAACTCAATTACATGTTGTTAGTGTTATGCCTGAACAACATGCAATGAGTAAACCAGCAACCCATTGATGACAGTTTTAGAAGGTTTTTAATGGAATTAAAACGACATAGACGACGGCAGGGATCGAACCTGTGATCATGAGGATCACAGGCGAGCACACATCCATCGCGCCACGGCCACCCCCAACGTGGTGAAAACAGGTTAATTAATTCCCTTGGAAGAAAAACACCGTATAGAATAATAAGAATTTCATTAAATTATGTCAGTCTTATTTTGTTAAACTAGCAGGAATTGGTCTGTCGACCAAATGCGTTAAAGTATATCAGACCAAAAACATAAATTTAAAAAAAAGCCAAGTTCCTCTATACAAAAACCTTTGTGTAATAAGTCAGCCGTGAAAAGTACTGAGATCTAAAAGTGCGCCAAGTTCTTACTTCATGAAGGTTTAATACCGAATATTTAAAGTAGAATAATAGTGAAACAGCTACGATGTAATAGAGAAATTTTATTATTTAATGATTACTGACTAAAATTTGATGGGATTACTTGGCAAATTTTTAAAACCTTTCGAATTGGGCATAAAAAAAACTTGCCAAGAGATCCCATCAAATTTTAGTCAGTAATCATTAAATAATAAAATTTCTCTATTACATCGTAGCTGTTTCAATATTATTCTACTTTAAATATTCGGTATTAAACCTTCATGAAGTATGAACTTGGCGTACTTTTAGATCTCAGTACTTTTCACGGCTGACTTGTTACACAAAGGTTTTTGTATAGAAGAACTTGGCTCTTTTTGACATTTATGTTTTTGGTCTGATCTCACTCCTTTTTGCAAAGATTTTAATGTTTTGCCATGTAAAAATCTCGAAAGATACGGAAAAATAGAAGGGTGGACTCTACCTTATAAAATCAACTTAGTTTATAGCTTCCTATTTTTTTTTTTGTATATTTTCTTTTTGTTATTGGTTGTTTTGATTTGCGCTTCAGTTGTTTCTTCTTGTCCTGGCAAGATACCTAACACTAACATACCTACCTTAATTATAAATACTAGTAGGTACCTACATCCGCTCAAAACCATAAAAAAGCAATAATTGTTGAGGATGCGATGATGTTTTGTTGCAATTTTAACTCCTTTTCTTAAATGCAGGTAGACCACCAATTAACTGCCTAATTAGTGGTTTTATTATAGTTCACATCACAGTTAAGAGTTTTTTTTATGTAAACTCATAATTTTTTCAGGTATGCAAATGTTTTCTTTTTTCATTCATGTTAACATAACATAGAGTACCAAATCGAGCACTCTAGTTCTAAGAAAAGTTATGAAATTTCAAAATGCATGTATAGTTTCAAAATGACAATAAAAAGATACTTCAAATGAAAAATCTTAGATTTTCTATTTTTCGCTTTGAATGTACATTAAGCTATACCCTTCCACCAAACTTCATCATTCTACGACAGTCGGAAGTGCTCCATATAAATCAAACTTTTTCTCGTAAAGTGGGCGAATACCACGCCCCCTGAATAGAAAACCTCAATTTTTATTGTTGGTCCTTTATATGCAATTTGAGCCCGATCGTTCTATTAAATTTCATTGTTCTACTGCAATCGGAAGTGTACCATATAATTTACATATCAGTTCTGAGGAAGTGGGTGGATACCACGCCCCTGAATGGAAAACCTCAAATTTTATATTTTGTTCTTTGTATGCAATTTAAGCCCTACCACATTACCAAATTTCATCGTTTTACAAAAGTCGGAAGTAAAAGTGGGTGTATTCCACGCCCCCTAAATGGAAAACCTCAATTTTTATTTTTGGTCCTTTATAAACAATTTGAGCCCTATCGCTCTACCAAATTTCAATGTTCTACTGCAATCAAAAGTTTGCCATATATAATTTACATCAGTTCTGAGGAAGTGGGCGGATACCACGCCCCTGAATGGAAAATCTCAAATTTTATATTTTTTTCTTTGTACGAAATTTAAGCCCTGCTACTTTACCAAATTTCATCGTTTTACAGCAGTCGAAAGTGCTCCATTCAACCAACACCAATTCGGCGAAAGTGGGCGGATACCACGCCCCCTGAATGGAAAACCTCAATTTTTATTTTTGTTTCTTTATATGCAATTTGAGGCCTTCCGCTCTACCAAATTTCATTGTTCTACTGCAATCGGAAGTTTGCCATATACATATAATTTACATCAGTTCTGAGGAAGTGGGCGGATACCACGCCCCTGAATGGAAAATCTCAAATTTTATATTTTCTTCTTAGTATGCAATTTTAGCCCTGCCACTTTAATAAATTTCATCGTCTTACAGCAATCGGAAGGGCTCCATTCAACCAACACCAATTCGGAGAAAGTGGGCGGATACCACGCCCCCTGAAAGGAAAACTTTGGTGTTTATTTTTGGTTTTTTATATGCAATATAAGCCTTACCGGTTCACCAAATTTCATCGTTTTACAGCAGTCGGAAGTGCTCCATAATACGATGTCGGGAAGTGCTAAAATTCGGAGAAAGTGGGCGGATACCACGCCCCCTGAATGGAAAATTTCAAATTTTCGATTTTTTCCTCTGCTTGTATGACAAGACCTACCTTTGTGCAAAATTACAAGATTCTACGATGTCGGGAAGTGCTCCATAATTTTGATGATCTGTCAGTCAGTCAGTCAGTCAGTCAGTTACGGTTTTTGTGATTTTTGAGGCCTTATATCTCAGGAACCGCTTATGCTAGAAAATTGAAATTTGGTGAGGCGCCTGTGCTTGACTACCTTAGCAAATATTCGGAGTTTTAAGTTTCTGACTTCATTGCTACTGAAGATAGGGAGGGGTCAAAAATCGCCTGAGTTTGTTCCTGTAAAAAGGGTGTAGTGCCAGAACCAGAACTTGGCTGGGCACTACCGTGCCCTTTGATTTTGCATTACGGGTGTATGGGGGTACCGTTAGTTTGCTAACGTTTTGAAATGCAATATTTTTCAAACTTTTTAGAAGTTTAGATATACAAAATTTCATTAAAATCCGTTACGCCGTAATGAGAAATTCATAATTTGAAAAAATGGTTAAATTAAAAAAAATACTTAAAAATTAAAAAAAATAAATTAAAAATAGTAAAATTCAATCGAAAGAAAAGAATGTTTATCAAAATTCTAGGAGACGTTTTCGAGAAAAATAGGATTTTCGAAAACCTTTTTTTAATATTTGTATGGTGGGTAGCGTTAAATTTGGATTAAATAAAAATATTTTCTCACATCTTTTAGATTGTATTAAAAAAGTTTTAACTGATAAGTTTTTAAAATCGAAAATGAACGAATTTTCAAAATTTGAATACTTAATACTATCCAAACTTTTATGAAAATTTAGCATACAAGGATCATGAAAATCAGTTGTACCATTTTTGACAAACTCGGATTATTACGGCATTGTTAATTGGGGTATGACCGCCGTGAAGACGCGTGCCTTCATAGCTGGCTCATTAATTATCCTTTGATAAGCGGACGAAGCCATCAAGAACATCGCACCACGCCATCAGCTATCCGAACAATTAACTCATCTACAAGATGGCCCATCAGAGGGGCATTATATGGAGGGCTCACAGCTGTACAGAACCAAGTCATTTTAAAAAATGACTTGGTTCGGTACAGCTGTGAGCCCTCCATATGGCAAAAACTGTGACATCTATCCCTGGAGTTATCAGTTAACAAAATACCATTTAAGTATTTAAATCATAAGCGACTTTTAAAAAGACAACTCAATCACTTAAATTGCACACCTGCAACAATAAAGGTTTCGACCCAATAACATGACGATTTATTTGTAATATATTTATTTACATATTTTTACCCAAAGAAAGAACAATTTATTTTTTCAAAGGCAACCCATTTTCGTCTCCTTAAAGTGAATGTGGAATGAACTAACCAAACCAATGCTTAAGGTTAGATTTCTTTCCAAACTATAGCATTATTATTTAAAAAAAAATATATGTATCCCGAAATACAAATTATTTAAAAGTTTATTTTATAAAATGCCTATTAAGAAAAATAAAATGGAAAAATAACAGCCATAGCGATTAAAGGGGACACCCGGGTTTGAACCGGGGACCTCTCGATCTGCAGTCGAATGCTCTACCACTGAGCTATATCCCCTCCGGCAAATTCGTTTAAACACTTCTAATATGAATACATATGTGATTTTCTTGCTCATACTAAAGAACACAAAGTGAATCGACACCAATTAGAAATGATGTTTATTTATTATCAGTACAGTGATAAGGTCAAGTTCAAATTATAATTACAGTCAAAGACATGAGTCATAAATGTTTAGCGAGTCTATGAGGTAAGCTTATGAATCTGAATTCTGATTTCGTAATGAAATTTAGTGTTGTTGTTCATGAAATAATAATGAGAATAAAATAATAATAATTAATATTTAATGAAATAATGAGTTGCATTTTCTGTTGTAAGTAAATGACACAATACCAAGAGATACAGAAAAGGAAAGAAGTAAATCAACAACACAATAGGGGTATTCACGATCTAATGCAACAGGTCTAGTATCATTGTAAAAGTGCAAAAGTGTAAAATCTTACAATACTACAACATGTTGTAAGATTGTAAGATTTTACACTTTTGCACTTTTACAATGATACTAGACCTGTTGCATTAGATCGTGAATACCCCTAATACCATTAAGTTTAAGTCAAAATAAAATTTAAAATGGTGGAACTGTTTAATAACAAAATGATAATTAGATGAAAAACCATGGACACTCCTAAGGTCCCTCACACTATAATTTTTAATTGTCAGGATTTTTTTTTTTATAGACTGATATTCAACTTTTTGACGAAAAGTTGAATGTTTATTGACATTGGAAATGTTGGAATTCGCCGCAACAGTACCGAAAATCGTATAATTGCCAGTGAACATTGAAGAAAATCATACTTAATTATTTTTTTTTTTATATTTTTGCGCGCAATAAAGGGATTATGAAATAAATAGCCTAATACAAAAAACCCGATACAAAATTAAAACATTTTTAAGAAAAAAATTTGAAACGTCAAGTTTCCCTTGAAGATCTTCCAATAACTCTTTAATGTCGATATAGGTTTCGGAGGAATTTGAACCTCTTGATGCAATGCTGAACATTTTTGTTGCTTATACATAAACGATTTTTCATTAATTTGGTTTCGAAATTTTGAAATTCCAAAATCCAGCATATGCACTATCAAGAAAAATGAAATCAAGGATCTCAAAAAATACACACACAATTATTGATCTTTTCGCCTACGATAATTAATGAATGGTATGTTGCCCAATGCGAGAGTTATGTTCTCATTAATGACAACATTTTAATGACCAAACATATTACTGGAAGCATTTCCTTGTATTTTTTTTGAACTTTCCAAACACTAAAGAATGGTCTCTTTTTACAGACCCGTTACCAATTATTATTTTAATATTTTGAACATTTAATAAAATGCACGACTGAGTAGCACGAACGTGCTCTTATGCAAAAGTCTTAAAATTTCAAAAATTGATGTTACTAGAAAAAAAATTGTTCATAAGTATTAAATTAATTTTTTAAATGACTTAAACAACTCCGTTGGTAGTTGGAGCTAAAAATGGTATGCCATGTAATTTAAGCAAATCATAGTTTATGCAAGAACAAAAATTCATAAATATTTGTAGTAGTTTCTTAAGAAAATAAGCATTTATATACAAAGTTCTTAAAACATTTTTAAGAAAACATTTTAGTATGCCAACTTAAAGTTTTTATTATTGTTCGAATAAATC
This sequence comes from Philhelius festivus, assembly GCA_963931855.1. Lineage (NCBI taxonomy): Eukaryota > Metazoa > Arthropoda > Insecta > Diptera > Syrphidae > Philhelius > Philhelius festivus. The sequence goes on along the minus strand of OZ007555.1, from coordinate 212,478,546 downwards.
TTAAATTTTGAGATACCGAATTTTCCTAAAAAAATAATTTTTTTTTTCAAAAATTTAAAAAAATATTTTTTTTTTAAGTTTTGTAATGTAATCTTTTTCAAACATTTTAGAAACTTTTTTATAAGAAAATTCATTGATAATGAGAAATTCAAATTTAAAATAGTTCTATGGTAGGTACTGTTAGCAGGCGCGAATGCAGGTAGGGGTTTTAGGGGTTTTGATTTTCTCGAAAACAGTAAAACCGATTTTAATCATTATGAAGCTCCTCCAAATTTTAAATATAGAGCGTTTTTTTTTTAGTTCCGAGTAGTACCTGAACTGTCAAACAAAATATCGTGTTTCTTTTTTTAGCTCAGAGTGTATAACAGTTCAAAGATCGTATTTCTTTTTTCGTTGAGAGCGTGTTCAGAGATTGTTCAGAGCGCACTCTATGAGCTCGGTATAAAATAGCTGAGTAGACAGAGTTAAATGCTGAAATCATTCTGACAGACAGAAAAAAAACTCAAAAACTCGCGTGTGTTTATAAAATAATTCAGAACTCTTAGAACAAACTCGATTCGGAGAAAGTTCAGCGCATGTTTGACATGCTCATGCTCTGTTCAGTGCTCTACTCTGAATGAAAAAAGAAAAACGCCGATTATTTTTTTTGGAAACTCAATATTCCGAAAACCCCTGCTCGATTTTTTAAATTTGAATAAATAAAAGTTTCTTAATATAATCTACAAGATCTGAGGGAAAAAAATTGTTTTAGCTAAAAATTATGGTACCCACCATGCAAGTGTTAAAAAATCTTTTTTCGAAAATCGTATTTTTCTTAAAAATGGCTCCGAGAATTTTGATAAATTTTAATTTTAATTTAATAATACCTACCATTAAACCAGTTTTTCGAATTTTGAATTTGTCATTATAGGCAGAACGGATTTCAATGAAATTTTGCATAGAGAAGCTTCTAGTTAAAATTGGCGTACCAAAACTGTTTCTTAAATACCTATGTTTTAAAAATTTTTTACAAAACATATTATGTGTTTAGCTCTAACTACTAAACTACTATTTGTAAAATAATAACTTAAGGAGTTGTTTTAATCATTTAAAAAATGAATTTTATGCTTATGAACATTCTTTCTCTAGAAATATTAATTTTATTTTATTTATTAATAATAATCTTTTACATAAAAACAAGTTCGTGCGACCCAGTCGTGCATTTTATTTTATGTGTCTTTGTATTTTAACGAAACTGTCCTATTTTGAATTGATCATTAACAAATAGTCACACGAAGCCAGCAGCAATTGCGTTTTTGATGATTTACATTATGTTGTGTTTAAGTATATGGGCAGTAACGGAGCAAGTTTGAGTTTTTGATGGCTCCAAGGTCGGAGTGTGTTGTACAGCAGCAAAAAAAAAGAGGTTGGGTGCGACCCACACTGATAACTTCCCATTTGTAGTCTTTATTATTTCGGTTCCAAACATTTTAATTGAAAAAAATTTAAAAACGAAATATTCAAATATAAAAGATATGGTTTGGTTATTGATGGAAGGATACTTACAAAATATATCCGCTCTAAAACTAGATATATGTCAAATATAAACCATTTGTTAGAAATTGTATTATGTATAAAATTAAATAATGGCAAAGGTCAATATTATTGCTCGTTCTCAAGATATTCTAGTCGAAAAACAAATATTACCACTTTTTAGTAGATTTTTTTATATTTTTGTTCAAACTGTCAATTTGATACTTGTCAAAATTTAACCATATGCTAATAATTGTATTATGTTGATACCTTCCCGTAAGAATGTACCAAGCGAAACTTTTTTCGAAAATGACTTTTTGATGAGGAAATATACTATATGTTAAGGGCCACGTTTTGGCCTGGGTTTCGCCAACCTATTATGCATGAAAAGGAAACTAGAGTACAAATAAAAAAATTTATCAACTGCCTCGTTTTCTCATTAAAATGATTTGGCCCCCTGAAATTTGTATTATCCGACAAAAAAATTATGCTAACCGACATTAATAAAGATCTCATTGTCGTGAGCAAAAAAAAAAATTTGTTAGAAGTCACTTAGTTTAACCAAAATTGTCTTTTAGCACACTATGATTCAACTAGAACTTTCTTCGTTTTTTTCGTTTCCTGAACAATTTTAGAAATGTCGCTTAGTATACATTCTTACGGGAAGGTATCGATATATAAAACAACATACTTTAGAAGGCACTATCGGTGTTCATTCCCAAGAAATTTGACTTGAAATACAATTTTAACTAGTTTTCACTAGAATTTTTAATAGTTTTTTTATTTAAAAAAAAAACTATTACTTCAATATTTGTCAACATTTTACCAATTGTGCAAAATTATACTATGTATAAAATAAACTAAATTAGAAGTCAATATCACTACTAGTTCTCGAGAAATTTGAGTCGAAAAACAATTTTTACCAATTTTCAATAGAATTTTATATAGTTTTTTATTTTTTGTAAAAAAACTGTAAGCTGATTTTTTTTGAAATTTTCACCAGTTGTCAAATACATTATTTTTCGTAAAATAAAATTATTTTGAGTTTCAAATTGTTTTCCGTTCTTAGAATATCTGGGTTATGAAATTTTTTTTTTCAGTTTTTTTTATTTAAAAAAATAACGGTATGTTCATTTTTTTCCAAATTCATACCAAATCTGTATGACCTTATAATGAGTACATTAAATTTTATTTGAAATCAATAGCGTTATTTTTTCGTGAGATATTTGAAACTAACCAAAATTTTTACTTTTTTTTTAAACCGTTATAGGGAAAAAACTACTCACTGAATTTTAATAAACGCCCTTTCAGCCTCTTTCGAAGTTATTATCTATTAAACAAAATTTATTTGAAGTCGATATCTTTACTCGTTCTTGAGATATCGACGACGAAAAATGGTACAAGAACGTACGGACGTACGAACGTACGAACGTACGAACGTACGAACGTACGAACGTACGAACGTACGTACACACACACACACAGACATCTCTCTAAAAATGATTGATATAGCCTCTAGGGACCTTGAAACGTCGAGAAATGTCAAAAATTCCAATTTGACAAATCGGACCGATTACAATAACCATAGCTGGGCACCGTTAATCAAAAAGTTAACTTCGTTAATCGTTAATCCGCTACTGAAAAAGTTAGCTTCGTTAAACGTTAAAGCGTTAAATTTCGGAAGAATTAACGCAAGTTAACTTTAATCGTTAATCCGTTAACATGTGATAAAAATTGCATTTTTTATATTTTTTTTCTCTAAGCACCGGTTTAATTTCTCATATATTTCATTGAAAAAGCAATTTTCTTCGCGACGCAAGAAAAATCATCTACCCAGAATCGTCTTGGCTGTTTTTTCTTCCTTTGTAGTTCATTTTCTAATATTATTAATGCGGCAGCCACTTTTTTTTTTTTCTTAGAGGAAATCATACTCATACGGAACAAATTTAAGAATATTTTAAAGCGAAGGCGTACGTCGACAATAAATGTATGTACCGAACTGAAGTCAAAATTATTTCAGATTTGACGTTTGAGTTTTTTGTTTATCGTGGTGCGTTCAACGTGTTCCCGAACGAGTGATCCTTGGTTCCTTGGTTAAGTGTACGAAGGTATCAACTCGTTCATCAACTGGTTAAACAACAATATCGAAAACGCAGTTGATCAACCTGAAAAACTTTTTTTCTGTGAAAATCGAACAATTTTATATATCTATATATAATACGTACTTAGCTGGTTTTGTTTCAACCGCGGAACGCACCGCGCGGCACATGTCTCATACTTGTCTGAACCTGTTTTTCGCGCCGCGCGGTAAATAGTAGGCATTGGATTAACGATTAACGGACTTAACGTGGATTAACGGATTTAACGTGTCCGTTAACATTTTTAAAAGTTAACTTAAAAGTTAATCCGTTAATCAAAATGTTAACTTCGTTAATTAACGATTAACGGATTAACGAGTTAATGCCCAGCTATGACAATAACTCCCTATGGGAAGTTAAAAAAACCTAACTCATTACGTTTGTTCGAAAGTTACAGTTACTGATGAGTAGCACATATCACCTTCTGGAAGCGTTGTGCTTATAATTATGTAGTATAGTAGTAGTTAACGTAGGTACCAGTTGAGTTTCCGTATGTTTTCGGATAACTCTTTTTCGTAGATATGATCGCAAAAGCACAACATATATGATTTCACGTATTAATAAATTCCGGAAATAATTTATTTATGAAAATCTCATATTTTTGATGTCGATATCGATTTCGGAGGAATTTGAATCCAGTATATGCACTATCAAAAAAAATGAAATCAAGGATCTCAAAAAAATACACACAATTGATATTTTCGCCTACGATAATTAATGAAGTGTGAGCAAATGGTATCTTTCCCAATGCAAGTGTTCTCATACTACTGGAACCATTTCTTTGTAATATTTTTTAACTTTCCAAACATTAAAGAATGGTCTCTTTTTACAGACCCGTTACCAATTATTATTTGAGTGTTTTGAACATTAAATAAAATGCATGGGTGAGTAGCACGAACGTGCTCTTAAATTTTCAGTCTTAAATCATTTTAGTCTTAAAATTTCAAAAATTAATGTTACTAGAGGAAAATTGTTCATAAGTATTAAATTCATTTTTTTTATGACTTAAACAACTCCGTTAGTAGTTGGAGCTGAAAATGCCACGTGATTTAAGCAAATATTAGTTTATGCAAGAACAAAAATTATAAATCGTTGTAGTAGTTTCGGTCCTTATTCGGAATTCCCCCCCCACCAAAATGCACTTTTTTTTTAATGAATCGATAAAAAAAGTGTGCTGTTGATAAAAAACATCAAATTATGGAGGAGAAACACTTTTTTATGGTAAAAAAGTGAAGTATAAAAAAATTAATATAGGCCATAGGGTAAATTCAAAGTTTCTTTAAATCCAGATTCTGTGAATGCAAAAGAAACCTTGAATACACCCAACCTCGCACCTACCCCAAATCCTATAGTGTGCCCAAGCAGGGGGGTTGCAGGGGGGCAGCATACCCCCCATACATATATCGCTAGTCGTTTTTTATTGGGAATTGTATAGGTAGCGCAGTAAAATTTTACGCAGTAAACAACAACAAAGGAATAGTGCGTATAAACTAGGCAGTAATAGGAGTGCACATAATAGTGCTGATAAAGTTTTGGAGCATCTGGATTACAGTGACACTCAAATTGGTTGCAAAAGTTTTATTTTTCGTGAGGTTGGCAGGTTTTGATTATTCGAGAATGTGTTCGGTGATATTTGTTCATTTTATGGTAAATTTTCACAAGAGCAAAATTATGTGGTTTGCAATATTAATTAGACGGTAAACGTTAATAGTCAATGGTCAAAATTTATCCTCTTAATGCGTGTGCATGTTCCCTATCTGTCACGTGAGAGTATGAAAATCATCGAAGGATGGCTGCGATGCCAAACGATTAAAAAGGACATGAAAATGATTTTTTTCTGACACCGAGCCCTTAATTTGACTTTATGTACATACATATCATTGAGATTTTATTTTATTGATAATTTTTCCACTTGTTTGACAACAAATTTTTCAGTGATGTTAATTCAGCATAAGCCACATCAAAACGTATACTTTTCCAACGCATCCCTTAGCTTATTCAAAAGTGGATTGTTTATTCGTAGGTATATATTCCATTTTTGGTTTTCGTTTCCTTTTACTTTGTTCACTTAATGAGTCTGAAGTATCTACTAAATTAAGATGATTTGTTAAAAAAACATAAGAAATTATGTACATATAGCCCTTTTCTGTTTTGGATCTTTATTCATTTCAATTTGTAATGTTTGTAAGAAATTACATATTTATTTTGCTTCTTTTCCAAATCAGCTGATTTTGACACGGGTATAAATGCAAAGCATACCAACTTTAAAATTTAAAGTAAAAGTGTGTATGCAGTCAAAAAAGCATTTTATTCGGACTTCCATTGCTGCACTATGTATACATTACCAATAAAATACGCCTATTGTTTAAACGCCGCCGTAATGCGTAAGCAAGCAAAAAAAGCAAATATCCCATACAAAAGTAGTTTTAGTTATAGTACTACGGGTGATCCGCTTTTACTTCACTTTTTTACCATAAAAAAGTGTTTCTCCTGCATAATTTGATGTTTTTTATCAACAGCAAACACTCTTTTATCGATTCGTAAAAAAAAAAGTTCATTTTGGTGGGGGGGGGGGAATTCAGAATAAGGTACGTAGTTTCTTAAGAAAATAAGCTTTTATATACAAAATTTTTAAGAAAACATTTTAGTAAGCCAACTTAAAGTTTTCATTACTGTTCGAATAAATCTTAAATTTCCAAAAAATATATTCAGCCGTTTTTGAGATACCAAATTTTCCTAAAAAAATTATTTTTGTTTTCTAAAATTTAAAAAAATATTTTTTTAAAGTTTTGTAATGCAATTTTTTTTAAACATTTTAGAATCTTTTTTATAAGAAAATTCATTGATAATGAGAAATTCAAATTTAAATATAGTTCTATGGTAGGTACAGTTAGTATACTATCTTAATTTCAAAATTTTTTCATACGATTTTCGAAAACATTTTTTTAAGATTTGTAAGGTGGGTACCGTTTCTTTTAGATAAAATTTTTTTCTCACAATTTCTAGATTGTATTAAAAAAACTTTTAGTTGTCAAGTTTTAAAATAATCTAGCATGGAGATTTTGAAATACTTATTGAGTTTTAAAACAAAAAGATTATTTTTTTTAATCCGAAAAAAAAGAATTGTATTGAAAATACATAATACTATCCAAACTTTTGGAGGGAGCTTTATTACCTGAAATTATGAAATTGGCTGTACCGTTTTTGAGAAAATCAAAAAAAAAAATGTTCCAACGGTTCCATTTTTCTGATTTTTTCCAGCATTACCTTAGGTACATAAAATAACTAATAAAATAACTAAATGCAATTTCTTGCATTTTTGTTATTAACTCTGTAGAAGAGTTTTTGAAAAAAAAAAACATTTTGTAAAATTTTGAGACAAAAATTCTTATGACAGGTAGGTACCGTTATTTTGGTCTTAAGAACGTGTGGGAAATTTTAAAAATATATCTTCCAAATTTATACCTAAAGAAAATCGGTTGAGCCGTTTGGTTGTAGTTAAACAGATAGAAAGAATTGCAGGTCCCAGTTTTTTATCTTCTCTATCATCCTTATGTTAAGTCAGATAATTTTAATATTTTTTTTTTTCAAAACTTAATATTTCAAAAACCCCATGTTCGATTTTTTTTAAACTTCACAAATAAAAGTTTTTTAGTACCTACAATCTCTTATATCTTGAGAAAAATAGTTTTATTTTATCTTAAAATAACGGTACCTACCAATCATACAAATGCTAAAAAACGATTTTCGAAAAACGTATTTTTCTCTAAAACGACGCCAAGAATTTTGATAACTTTTTTTTCTTTCGATTTTTATATTAAGATATTATACTGACTGTACCTAGAACCATTTTGTCGAATTTTGAATTTCTCATTATCGACATAACGTATTTTTATGAAATTTTCTTATAGAAAAGCTTCCTTAAACTTTGAAAAACATTGCATGTCAAAACAAAAATTGTTTTTTTATTTTTAAAAATTCGATATCTCAAAAGCCAGGCAATATTTTTGTTTTTTTTTTTTTTTTATAATTCTTATTCGTGCAACAATTATAAACAGTTTTCACTAATCACAGTCATTTTTAATTTTCTTAGTTTTTTAAATAACAGCAAGTTCGTGTGACTCAGTCGTGCATTTTATTTCATCTACTCGTAGTTGCGATATCACTTAATGTTTTTAAAGGGTGTTTTTAGTAGCGCAAAAGAACTTTAAATTGGCAACACTGTTTTCTGTGACAGCGGATTTGAAAGTTCTCGGTTGTTTTGAGGTAAGTCTTAGGCTGGTATTCACCGGGCGCTCTTAAACGGCTCTTCACTTTAAGAGACCCTTAACTTGAAATTTCTTTGGGGTATTCACCAACCACTCACAACGCAGCGTTGCCCCAAAAAAAAAAAATTCGTGCCACACTCTTTGAAAAAACGTGCCATTTGTGACATTTTCGTGCCATATGAAAAAAAAAATCAAGTTATTCTTTAAAAATAAATTTTAATTAAATACTATTACAAGCAAATAACAAACAAAAAATCACTACTTCTATTCGTTTATAGGTATTTTCCAGAAATAAGAGTTTTTGGCAAGTTCATGATAAGTAATGAGTATGTATTATGTAACTACCTATATCACATCACAATATGATGAGTACCTATTATTATTATTTAAAAATATAAAGACGTTATAAAGCTTTGTTATAATAAGTTAAATAAATAAATTAGCTGGAGGTTTGAAATTTTGACAATTATTAGGCTCAATAATGTCATTATATGACATTATAGCATTAATTGTTTTGTATTACAGTCTGTTTTTGTTGTTTGTTTTAATATTATTTAGCCTTGAAAACAGTCGCCCTGCTGATGCACTTCCGTGAGGCAAACTGAGAAGAATCAACATAAATTTTGAATTATTAATGATAATGAACCTAGAACGTTTTTGAATCTTCAAGAAAAATACTTTCGACTAGTCCAATCTCAAAAATTTTTCTTATTTCGCCAAAAAGAACATCTTTCTCGCACTCTAATAGATGAGAAAATTCTGATACCAAAATATTGAAGTGTGGCAGATACTTTGTATATTTGGATTATTTCTTAAAAAGGTTGGGTCAATTATCTTAAAGGCATTTAGGTAAAATAATGAAAAAAAAAATGTACCATATTGAAACTTTTCGTGCCACCGTGACACGAAAGAATTTCCGTGTCAAAATGGTACGATCGTGCCACATCGGGAACGCTGCGTCACAAGTGTTTTTAAAATAAGAGCCACTTTCTCTTGTTCAGGCATACCCAAACTGTGAAAGGTTGTGGAATGTTGGTCTTGACAGCAAAGCAAATAGGTACTCTTCTACTTGACATTGCTCACATGGATTCAAGTCAAATGCGTGCGTAGCACGTCTAAGCGAACAAACTTTCGAAGAGAGCGCTCGTAAGTTTAGGAGTGGTCGGGAGCGGGACCACTCCTAGCTTTTAAGAGCGCTCGTAGATCTTCACTAATATTGCTTGGTGAATAGGTTTATGAGCTTCTTAAGTTATGAGCGCTCGGTGAATACCAGCCTTAGTTTGGTTTGGCAATGCATCATGAAAAGACTCATGTCGGCGGAGAAACGTTTGAAAATTCTTCAAACTTATTTAGAAGAACGTGGTTCAAATCGAGTAACACATTGGGCATTACATATGTTTTATGGTGCTCATCATTGTCCATCAAAGCTTTTGATTCGAGTAACAATGGATTATTTTTTCTTACTTTCGTTACTCTAAAATAATATAATATCTACACATCCCGTAAAACGTGGGTCGAACAATGTGCCCCAAACAAACGATTGCTGATGTGCAGCGTGGCGTTGACGATGGATCGAAATGTGTCGATTCGTCATTGTGCTCAACAAATAAACCTGCAAAGTTTTGCGTAAAAAAGAGTGTGAGAAAATTGGACCTTCTGATTACGCAACGTAAGCTAGCCGCCATCTATCACCACTCACCAGGGTGCTAAACTTAAGGCATGAAGTTAGCTACAGAGTGGGCTGCAGAAGTTTGAAGCAGAATCTAGCTCAGCGGTCAGCAATAGGCGGACCGCGGTCCGCTTGCGGACCGCGGAAGGTCGAACCTTGGACCGCTAAAATTTTTAATAACTAGCTATTCAAACGTTTGCAAGCCAAGTGGAATTTAGAAAGTACATAACCTTTTTTTCAAGTGGGTAAACCTACGACATTATGTACATAATGTATGTAATTTGATTTATTTAAGTGCCTACTTAACACTTAATACTTACACACGCTTTGAATTGACTTGAATAAATATGTGATCTTATACAAAGCGTGTCTGCTTTTCGTCGCAATCTGGATATTTTTGAAAAAGACATCTCAAAACAAGAATTTATTCATTTTCCAACAATTCTTGAGTGTAAGAAGAAAGGCTCTGAAAAAGACCTTGCATCATTTTTAAAGTTTTTATCAGATCTAAAGAACGAATTTTCTGCAAGATTCCAAGACTGCAGAGATGGGTAAGCTATCTCAATTCCTTAAATCGCCGTATGAAGTTGATGCAGCGGCAGATTGGACTAGCGTGGCTGCGAAGTTTTTTAGTCTTTCAAAGCCTTTGCTGCAAATGGAAATAAGTGATTTGCAAGAAGATATTTCCCTCCAAATGTTTAAAACTGCATCCACTGAAGAATTTTGGAGTAAACATGTTTCAGAAAAGTATGAAAATTGCAAAAAACTAGCCATCAACCTAGTTTCTATGTTTGGTTCGACATATGTGAATCATCTTTCTCAAAAATGAATTTCTTGAAAAAGAAAAATCGTTCGAGACTATCGGACACCCACCTGGATAATACTCTTCGCATTTGCTGTTCTACGCTTGAACCAAACTTTAAAAAACTGGCTCAAGACCGTCGTTGTAATTTCTCACATTAATTTTGTCTTGTGTTTTGTTTAATTACTTAAATGAAGTCAAATAAAAATTAGTATGTATTATGAGTTTTTTTTTTCTGGACCTATTTTTCAACTAATCCTGGACTCTCCAAAAAAGTACTTGCCGACCCCTGATCTACGAGCCCAAACGCAAAATAGTTGGACTACCTATGATAAAAAACAAAAATCTTCTGATTCTTAAATTCCATCGGAAATAAAATCAATATTTTGGTATTTTTCTTAAGATATATTTATTTTGAATAGGAATAAGTAACAAAAACAAAATGACTTCAATTAAATAACGGTATAGAGCAATCTTACAAAATAAAATAACGATTTAAACATTTTTTTAAGTGCAAAATAGTTGGCCTATGGGTCTTAATTTTTATTTTACCATGGTGTTACGTCGCCTTTGGCCTTGATAACTGCTTCTATGCGTCGTGGCATTGTGTCAACTAATTTTTGATATTCTTCGGTGCCAAAAGATTCCCAAATATTTATGATTTTAGCTTTAAGGTCTTGAAGAGGTCCGGCATGGTTCTTTTCGCGGTTTTTGTTTCATTTTATGCCAGACAGTTTCAATTGGTGAAAGGTCAGGACTGCTGGAAGGCCATTCCAGTAAAGGAATAGCTTCAGCAGATAACCACGCCATTTTAGACCTTGCTGTATGGCAAGAAGCTCCATCCTATTGGAAAATATAGTCTCGATCACTAGCTTGAAGTCGTGGTGTGGTATTGATGGGAGAAGCTCATTTTCCAGAATATCCCTGTACCTGGCAGCATTGACACCTCCATTTACAAAATGCAAATTGCCCAAACCCCGCCCCGACATGCATCCCCATATCATTAGAGATGCTGGAAACTTGACCGTTTTTTTAAGGCAATCTTTTTGAAAAACCTCTTGAATTTCTAATGACTCGTTTTCGATCGTCGCCCACGCAAACTTCAAACCTGGACTCATCACTCCAAATAACGGACCGCCATTGACTTAAAGTCCAGTTTTTACGTTGTTTGGCCCACTCTAGCCGCTTTTTCTTTTGTTTAGGTGTTAAAAGTGGTTTTTCTTTGGCATATGTTTTTAACGAATTAAAATTGCTCTAATTTAAATAAATCTAAAACAAACCTTATAAAATTTGTATCTAATTTTTTTCATAGTCCGTTTGCAAGTGTCGACCGAAACACTTTTTTTTTATTCTTTCCCTCCATTGAACAGTTATTGCAGCGGCCGTTTGACGTCGATTTTTTTTTATTATTTTTTTTTTAAACTCGGCAATCTCGAGGTTTTGCAATTGGTGAGCGTCCCGTTTTTTACCGATCTCCACATTTCCACTATTTTTGAACTTTGAGATAATGTTTCGAATTGATGAGCGCGGTAAATTGAATTGTTTTGCGATTTTATAGCTCGGTAATCCCGTTTCGAAGGCTTTATTTATGGATTCCCTAAGGTCTCTTGATATTGCAACGCCACGCACCATGGTTGACATTAAATTGTTGCTGGCTTGCATAAAACGAGAGATCAATAAACAACAAAACAAGTGCATGTCATTTTTTTTAATAACGGTTAACTGAAAATCTATTTAAATCTTCATAGGCCAACTATTTTGCATCCCAGAGAGAGTAGTCCAACTATTATGCTCTATCTTTGTTTGAGGGAATGCAAACTGGAGCCATATGTGCTTTCTCGAATTTAGTTCTGTTTGGTCTAATTTACTTATTAAATGTAATTTATTACATCGACAAAAAAAAATTAAAAAACAACTGCTTGGGGACCAGAAAATATAGGCACATAAAAAATGTTAATTTGTTAATTGATGAGTAGGCCAACTATTTTGCGTTTGGGTCGTAGCTGTATCTACACTTAATTCGAATTTAATTAGTATATATAGTATAGGAACAATAAAAATCAATAATAAAATCCATTTATTTCAATAAAAGAAATACAAAATACATCTGAAGCTATCTGATTTCATTTCAAACCCTATTGACTCCCAATAACCATAACTTTGTGAAAGAAAAATAATTCCATGAATTTAATAATTTTAAAATTGAATTTTTACGGTTAAAGGTCTATTTCGAAATTTTTTCCTTATGCAATAATAAAATTAATTCAATCTTCTTTCCCAGATATTCTGATTCTACCGTCGTCGTCGTCGTCACCGTTTTGAAATTCATAAAAAAATAGAAGATTTTATCTCATTCCAGCCATTTAATACTAACTCAAGCGCAATGGTCGAACCTTTAACCTTAACCCTTGCCTCTCTGCCTTTGCAGTTATTTTCGTTATTTTCCCGGTCAGCATCACTTTCAAACGTTGCCGTTGTGCGTTGTCATCGTCGTCGTTGCCGGTGAGCCAGTGAGCCGGTCGGTCAACTCAGCAGGAAGATTAAATTCTTGCAATAGTAAAATATTCAAAATGTTATCATAACTTATAGAAGACGTGACAAAAATGTTGTTTTCTGCATTATCGAAATTCTAAACCCTTTTTCGTTGTTTTAAAATCCTTGTCTCCAAAATCCTAACTGTCTTGAAGTATGCATATATTTATATAGGGAAATTCCAACAAAGGCAAAAAAGAAGAAAAAGACAACTCACCTTATTCGGTGAAAGTTACCCTTTTGTTTTTGAAGGCATGAATGAAAATACCTAACTAAATGTTTTTTTTTTTCGCTATCATTTTAGTTCAACGTGTTTTATTTTTTGTTAGGTACTATTAAAGGCTTAACTTCGTAAGGTGGGATTGTAGAGTTTGAGAGGTAGAAAGGTAGAAGAGCCATGTTGTGTAGCAACATTTAGAAATTTTTTTAGAAAATCAGTTTTCGAAGAAAAAAATCAAAGAACATATCCCCCGATTAATGTTTGGGAGGTACAGGACCATAAATTAACTGGTTTTCTGAATTGATAATGATATCTGAAGAGTTGCTAAACTTTTCGAATTTTTCGAAATCATAACTTTTCGTTGAGTCCTTTGATGGTGGACTTCTCTCATCCGAAAAAACGAGAACGACAACAACCAATGGATCTACCTGCATTTTTACATGAGTTCAAGGAAATGTTCGACTATGTACATCCTCTGGGAGCAACACATCTTTATGACTGAAGGAAGTAAAATAACTTTTGCTACACACACATACAAACTCAAACAGTGGACACAATAGCTAGCTGAAGTTAAGTTCCCCGAGAAGGAAAAAAACACATCTTCCACTCGAATTGTTATGCTCTGCAAAGCCATCCTTGTTTCCTAATGCAATTCCCACAACTCAGCCCCAAATGAAGACGAAAGATTCTGCCCCAAAGATGCTTCCTGATGCAAGTAAACTCCCATTGCAGGAGCTTTCCAATAAAATTTTATCAGATAGTTTTATAGTTGTTTTCGTTTGATGTTTTTGTAGGTAATGGTATTTCATTTATGTCCAAGTCCGCAAGTTAAGACAAGAAGTAAGTATTCAAGAATGCATGTATGAACTTTAGAGGAATATCCGGTCTCGATCTTGACTCGGAAGTTCAATATTTGCATATGAAATAGTGAAAATAATAAAAAATGAATGCGAACGTAAATGCACATCAGGTATATCATTGCTGGAAATGATAAATTATAGGATTGAAATTTTTCTCTTCCGAATGCAATAAATGCAATTTAAGAATATTTATGTATTGTAATTCAGCTCAGGTGTGCGAAATGGTTCAAGACAAATCAGTAAAAAACTGGTAGGTGCAGATATGGGTCGTTTTAAAAAAATTACATTTTTAGCGTTATAGCTGCTATTTTTTTTGCATTTCAATTTAAAGACTTGAAATTTGGCATGGAACTGTGTTTATATGTCAGCATTATAATAAAAAATTTGCAGATCGATTGGTGGTAACGAATAGCCATGGTTATTAATAATGTGTAATCTCCGTGGCCTTTTTGGGATGTGATTTTGATGCTTAATCAGTTTTATTAATATTTTTAATGATGAAAATGATTTTTTATTTAATTTTGGGCCTTGTCGTTTGAAAGGCCTTCTCTTAAACTTCAATTTTATGATATGCCAAAAAAAAAAATTGTTTTGTTGTCCGAATACTTAGTTGAACGAGTGTGACAAGATTTGGAAAAAAAAAAACCTAATTAAACATTTTCGCTTTTTCACACAACTAAACAATTTTTAATATTTTTTAATTTCATGTTTTATTATAATTTAATTATTGCAGTTAATTCCTTTAAAATTTGCATACAAAATAATTTTTTCATCCGAGTAAAAATTCAGTGTAATCTCCATGGCCTTGTTATCTTTGTACCGTATAAATAATTTTTAGTCTAACCATCGCCAAAAGAAAGGTATTTACTCATACTTGAACCTAATATAATTTGGATGACATTGAATTACATTTACTATATTAAAATTAAGAAATAGTCGATTTTGTAATCTCCGTGGCCTGTAATCTCCGTGGCCATTTTCGTATTTGTTTTTTAATAAATGTTCTTTTAGTTTATAATGGCTCATATTATTATTAATTTTTTTATATTCTAGATAAATATACTGAATTTCATCATTCCTTACAGTATTGGTACCGTAAAAGTTCCAAGAAAGTTTTGTGCCGTTATTTAAAAATATTTTTTTGACTCTTTCATGCTTTTAAACAAAATCATTTCGTAAACAAAAAACTTTTTTTTATTAATAATTATCCTATTAAATTTATTTGCTTTCCACAAAATTTCAACTATTTATTGTTACTATTTATTTTGTGGATTATTGTTATTTTATGCAAGAAAAGAACATTTTTAGTACATTCGAAATTTAAAATTTAAATTTGTATCAAAAAATACTCGTAAAATGGAAAATATTTGAAATTATTTTTGCGCAACTCGGAGAACTCCTTTTCTACTTGTTTACTATAGATTTAGAAACTAAAACCCAAGAAAAACTGAAAAAAAAATTTTTTCAAACGCTCAAAAAAAATGTCAATTTTTAAAAAATGACCCATATATGTAGTAAAAATATGTCCTTGGGATATTTCATATTCCAAGCGGTTTTCTATTTTTAGGGGAGGTTCGAGGAAATTTAGTTTGTATAAATATTTTGTGGCTTTTTTTGAAGTACTTCTTTAAGATTCTTATTAATACTTAGATTTCCTTAACTTTAGAGCAATATATCTTCTTATTTTAACAGCTTTTTACCCTTTGTAGTATTGGAACTTAGCAATAGAGAGTGAGATCTCTACGGGCAGTTAACTATGCCTCGAGATAAACTTATGCTCAAATTCGTCGTCCAGAATGTCCTTTGTCGTATCAGCTTCCCCGTATTACCACCATCCTCGACAATAAGTAACGCTCTTTATTGATGTTGATGACAGTGTTATAGTCGTTTTCGAAGAAGTACAGCCTTTGTATATAAAATTTATAGTACTATCAAGAAGACGAAAGATTATGGCGACATCTTAAGGCTAGGGACTGCAATTGCTAGATTTGTCTTTGCTTAATTTAATAATAAAATATTCCCTTTTCTACTACTTGTTTTGTATGGTATCCTACTCTCCACTGTAAAGCGTGCGCTAATTTCAGTGCCTCCACCAGGCTAGCGTTCGCAATACAAATTCACGCCCCATGCTAATACTATAGGTTATATATATAAAGGGTGGTTGAATTTTAAGGGCCGATGTTGATTTTGAATAAAACACAAATTATTTAGGAAATTATTGTCATTTCTTTTTATTATGATAATATTGGTATAATTCAATTATGTATGCAACAAAATATCGGCCAAATGGCCCCCGCGACCTCGTTCCAAATTTTCGATGACGCTGAGGCCGTTAATCTGCCGAATTATCTCATCCCTTAGCTCTTCAATTATTGCTGGCTTATCGACGTACACCTTTTCTTTCAAATAAACCCAAAGAAAGAAGTCCAGCGGAGTGCGGAGTCAAATCATATGATCTTGGCGGCCAATTGACATTGCCGCCACGTGAGATAACACGGCCATTGAATTTGTCGCGCAAAAGAGCCATTGTTTTGTTAGCTGTGTGGTAAGTGGCACCGTCCTGTTGGAACTACATATCGTCCACATCAATATCTTCCAATTCGGGCCATAAAAAGTTCGTTATCATCTCACGATAGCGAACATCATTCACAGTAACTGCCTGACCGGCCTCATTTTGGAAAAAATACGGCCCGATGATGCCGCCAGCCCATAAACCGCACCAAACAGTCACTCTTTGTGGATGCATTTGTTTTTCGACAGTCACTCTTGAATTATCATTCGCCCAAATGCGGCAATTCTGAAAATGTGCCTCATCACTGAAGATGATTTTCTTCGAAAATTGATCATCCACTGTTGCCATTTCTTGCCACCATTCTGACCATTAACGACGCTTGAATATTAAATGGTCAAGAGGCTTTAGTTCTTGAGTCAATTGCACCTTGTAAGCGTGTAAATGCAAGTATTTATGCATAATGTTCATCAAAGACGAGCGTGAGAGGTGCAATTGTTGGGCACGATGACGAGTTGAGGTGGACGGCTCTTCAGCCACACTATCGCGAACAGCAGCAATATTTTTTGCAGTACGAGCTGTACGAGCATGCACTGGTGTTTTCACATCTCCTACAGACCCGGTTTGCTCATAATAAGCTTGAATAACTTTAACGCGTTGCTAAATTGTGTATCTTTCCATGGTTCAAATTGAGTTAGTCTGAAATTGAGAAATGTCAAATGAAATGCAGAAAAAAACTTGACGTTTAGGTGTGGTTCACATTTAACATCGGCCCTTAAAACTTAAAGGTACAGCCAGCCGCCAGTCCACAATCCACACCAAACAGTGAGTTTTTGTGGATTACATTGCCACTTGCTAAACCCTTTCTGGATTGGCTTTGTCCCAAATCTGGTAATTTTTCTCTTTTTGCCATTTTTATATATAGGAATATAGGACTTATATGTCCCCCAAGGTAGTGTCATTTAGGCCCTCTTCACTTTGTCCTTACAATTAACAACATTAACATGGTCATTACTCATTAAACATTGTCAAATATCCCTTTACGCTGACGATACGAAATGTTTCAAAATCATCGCAGCACCTGAAGACATATCCCTCCTCCAAACAGATCTCGAGAGTTCCTCAACCTGGTGTACCAACAATTGCTTAGAGCTTAATATTAGCAAATACCAGACAATGACCTTTTCATGTAAACGCATTAAAACAACTCCCCGTCGTCATAATCAACCCATAAAAATAGTAGAAAAGATAAGGGATCTTGCCCTTTAATGCGACTATGACCATAAATTTCTTTTTCATATTGATGAAATAATCCATAAGGCCAACTCAGCATTAGGTTTTGTAAAAAGATGGTGTACAGAATTTTCAAATTCTTACGTGACCCGATCGCTTTACATAACGTTTGTCCGACCTTTACTTGAGTATGCGTCTCAAGTTTGGTCTCCATATCAAGATATAGATATATCAAGAATAGAAGGCATCCAACGACGATTCCTTCGTTTTGCACTTCAATGCCTTTCGTGGAATAATCCTTTGATCTTATCCCCTTATCTTGACCGCCGTCAACTCATTACAGGAACGTAGAGAAATTGCTGACATACAGCATCGGCTTCTCTCCGGTTCAGTTGACTGCTCCTCTCTCTACAACTCGATTTCTTTCAACACTGACACCCGTAATCTAAGAATTCATTTGATTTTAATACCAGCACTTACAACCTCAAACTCCTTATGTCCCACACCCACTCTTAGTTATAAGTTTAGATTTAAGTTAGTTTTTAAGTTATACTTATAGCTTGAATTAGGCTGCATAAATGGAAGTTAAGCCACCACTAAAATTATACAATACAGCCAGATCAGAAGGGGTGTAAAATTGGTTGCAACGTAAGCGTCGAAGGAAACCTAAACACTAAGATTGCATTTTCTGATGCCTTTTATCCGTGGCTGAGTTTAACTCGTCGGAGTCCAGGGTTTTTCCCAAAGAAGCAATAAACTTGGGTTTGGAGGGTTTAAAGCTCCGAATGAAATAACGTATTTTAATACTAATACTCTTAATCAATTTATTTCGTGGTTTTGTATTTCTAACACAGTATTTCATATAATTTTTATTAACAATATTATTTCTTTTCTTAAAATAAATAACACGGTATTTCATATAACACAGTATTCAAAAGCCTAAATTAGTATATAACACGGTATTTTATATAAAGTGTCCCTAGCACGCAACCTAGGGAAATAAACGGGTGGAACTCTAAAAAGAGAACCTGTCCAATGAGCTACCTTGAAGAGGAGATCAGAGGAAAAAAACGGGTTGAATTAGTAAATAATATTTATATTACTTCTAATAATAATAATAAAGCTTGCCCCACTCTAACTAATACTCCTAATAACAATAAAGTTTGCCCTACTCTAACTAATGCCCTACTATTTATAAAAAAAATTTAGATCAGCTTAACCATTACGACAATATCTCTCTGTCACCGAAACGCCTTATAAAAGATTTGTGTTTGCGGCCCGATCTTAAACTCTCTATACACTAGATTGGTATCCACCCACACTGTACGAGAATAAAAGACAATTTTGTCAAGGTTTCAAGGTTTTTTATTGAACTTTAATGTATTGTTGTGAACAGAGCTTTATACTACTACAGCGCCATCTGTTGGAAATTTGAATATCTAATTTATGGAAGAAACAAAAAGCTGTTTTCCAATGTCAAATGTATTTCCCCTTATTCCAACCATCTAGAACATTCCAAGACAAGAACTTTCAAGAACAACTAATTTGAGTATATAAGGGAGTGTTCACGGTGAGCGAGAGACAGTTGATTTTTGATTACGGAAGTGTGCAAAACTCTGCTTATTAGATTGTGTAAAACAAGTGTGATTTTAATTTGAATAAAGTATTTGAGTTGATTATAAATTGAGATTTATTGTTGTGATTTGGAAAGTAAAAATAAAGAAGAAATATTAGAAAGAGTAATCAGTTTTATTTAACGAACCTAGCAAAAATATTACAATATGTATACAATTGTGAAACTTAAGGATAATATGCATAGGGTAGACACATAGGGCACATAGGGGGCCTAACTTATAAAATGACTTAAACTCTAAAAATTATAATATTTATAATGTACATGGTTCAAAATTAGCATTATGATAAATTGTCTTGGTTTTTGATTCGGGTTGTTGGGGGTTGTTTTTTGATGTTTTCAGCCTGGTGATATGCTAACTCGGCGTCAGCGTAGAAACGAACTGCTGGTTCGTTGTCGGGTGGGATCCTTTCTATAATATCCAGAGCTCTAAGGTATCTAGGCTCTGGATGTCGTTCCTGGGTGATCATCCTTCTCATCAGCGGGTTTGGGTGGTTGGTAGTGCTAGCTATAAGCTTCTTCGCTAATTGCACAAGAAACTGGTCCAGTGGCTTGATTTTTGCTTCTTCATAGAGTCTTTCATTGCTGAAGTGCTTCCTTCGCTGTCAATCAAAGATAAGTCCGGGGCTTATCCTTAGTATTTTCCTTTCGAAGATTTGAAGCTTCAGCATTGCTGTCTTCGAAATGGTGTACCATGCAGGAAAAGAGACAATTTTGTCGTTTTTCCAACCTCCACTTATTAAATCTACGGCTAAGAGTCAATGTGAATTGAAACAAATAAACGACAAAATTGTATGTGAATCAAAGGGGGTATTGATCACGTGACTTCGGGTACACACTGGATGTGTGTAATGTGATTATTAAATCAATAGGATTAATAGGATTAATGGTCGTTGGTGTCGTAGCGTTTTGCTTGGTAATATGATTAGGGTATTTGGAAAAGCTTTTTCGCAATGGTTTTGCCAGCCTTGACGGACAACTCTTCAGAACAGTTGGAGGATACCATCCGCCCCAGTGTATTTGTGTATATATAAAACTATTTGAGCCCGCAAGAATATTTGTCCCATAAAATCATTAACATCCTCAATTACAAGAGGAATCATGACACTATCTGACAGCGTCGAATTGACAGCAAACTGTGTTGCAAGCAAAATCACTTTTTTTTAAGCTGACACAATATGTAGTTGAGTATCTTTGAAAACAAGCGTAGGAACCGAAGACGAAGTAGTATTTGGTATGCGTAATTACAAATGACCAAACAGAGATATGACAAAATGGTCCGATGTGCCTTGAGGTGATAATACACTTATGGTGCATTTGTTAGGATGAGACGTAAGTACAAGTCAAGAGTGTTGACGAATTGACCTGCAACGTGAGATATTCGAGTAGGCTCGTGAACGTGCTGAGTCAAGTTATTTCACTCAGAAAAATTTAGACGTATCTTAGTTCGGGTGTTACCTGACCAGAATAGCGCACCCACGAAGAATTGTTTACATTGAAAAAGCCCATAATAACGATTTCACTGTTCGAAAAATGGGGAACAATTCTTTTGATAGTGTCGGACAATGCATCAAATTCGTTAGAAGTCGACTTACTATCCAAACTTGGTCTGTAATAAATAAAACATGTATATATGATGCACTTATGGACTGTGACCACATGAAATTAAAGTTTGTATTTAAGAAAGTGCTCTATTATGATTGAACCTTATAAGCAACATCATTACGATGTATGTATATATGGCGAGTAAATGGTAAATTCACTAAGCTATAACCAGGCATTCTGAATTCCGTATATGGTCACAATTTTCGCGCATCTGCGTTTCGCTTAGTGGCCAAACTGCTTTCCTGTTTTTTACAGTATGTTGCTACATTCTACAGTATGTTGCTACATTCTACTCTAAATTCACTCAACATTGCAAAAAAAAAAAACAAATCAGACAATAAACTATGTTGATATCGGATTTGGGCCCCAAAATAACTTCACAATACCATTTACTATCACTGTTAATAATGTATATCAATATATGTAAAATGAAATTAGTTTTAGATATTAAAATAAACTTCAAATTTTATTTCTTCTATTCTTCGAGGTTAAAATACTTGAACACGTGTTTTTGCTTAAGGTTGTCACTCGACTGACTATTGTTCGATTTCTCATAAAGCGAATTTGACATATGGGCTAAGGTTGTATTCAGTAGCATTTAAACAAGTTGCCACTTCTTATTATGTAACAATATATAACACTCCTTCCTCTTCAGATGTTGCTTAGTATCCTAAACGGGATGGTGGCCTTATTACTCTGCCGTATCTCGTTGCTTGTTGATTATTTGACACTGATGATGATGATTCCACATGCGCTGGGAAAACTAACTTCGACGATGCTTCTGCTGGGTCGTTGGTGGTGTCGGTTGGAATTTGTGGGTCTTCATGGCATATGTGGGGTCCTGTTGTTGCGATAGGTGAAACAGGTGGAATGTCTGCGGGATGATTGGTATCTTCATTTTGATTAGTGTCTGGGAGTTTATTTTCGACTACAATTGGAAGTTCACTTTCGATTCGCGATTCGAATCTTCGCCGAATTTGATCTACATGTCGTCTGGCTATCTGCTCATCCAAAGTTTTAATAATATACGATACTGGTCCTGTTATCTCTAAAATAATGCCCTTCAACCATTTGGGGCCAGCCGAATAACTTCTCAAAAAGACTGCATCTCCTACGTTAAAAGTTCTTCTCTTTTCTGTTTCGAAGCTCTTTTCGCTTGGCTCGTTCTTTCAATTGATGTTGTCTGGATGTAACATATCCAACATTGTCCTTAACTTTCTTCCCATAATTAATTCCGCTGGTGTTCTTCCCGTTGCGGTGTGCGGAGTAGTATGCTGTTTGAACAAAAATCGCTGTAGCTTAAGATGAATATCTCCTTCTGATAATATTGCAAGTGATGACTTTGTATATCGCACCATTCGTTCGGCTTGGCCATTACTCGAAGGGTGGTAAGGAGCTGTTGTATTGAATTGTATTCCATTATTTTGATAAAACGTTTTCAATTCTTCAGAGACGAATGCAGCACCGTTATCCGTTATGACTTTCTTGGGCAACCCATGGGTCGCAAAAATTTCTCGCAGTTTCCTTATAACTTCGGCGCTTGACTGATTTGCCACTATCTTTACTTCAAGCCATTTGGACATCGCATCTACGACAATTAAAAATATGTGGCCTTTATACGGTCCTGCAAAATCCAGATGTAAAGTTCACCAAGGATTTGTTTCATGTTGTATAAAATGTCGAGGAGCAACTGGAGGATTTGGTCGATTCAATTGACACTGACTACAAACTCGCACCGCCTGTTCAATGTTTTCATTTAACTGTGGCCACCAAACGTAGCTTCGTGCCAAAGATTTCATAAGACTCATTCCCGGATGATTGGCATGAAGTAAGTTCAAGATATTTGCTTGTAGTGCGGATGGTATAACCACACGAGTACCCCACAAGATACATCCTTTATGTGTGGATAATTCAGTTCTTCTTTGAAAAAAACTTTTAAAATCCTTATCTATTTTTAATGGCCACCCATGAAGTATCCATCGCATAACTTTATTATATTTCGCATCTCGAGCAGTTTCGCGAGCCACATCTTCCGCTCGAATTGATGCATCCTTCAATTTCTCAAGTAGTAAAACATCTGCCAGTTCACTGGGACCATCCTTAGAACTTTCCAATGGAAATCTACTAAGGCAATCCGCATTTGCATTTAATTTACCCGGTCGATGTTCTAACTCATAATCATAGGTTGATAAAAGCAGACACCATCTCAACATCCGTGGTGATACCATAACCGGAATAGGTTTGTGTTTATTAAAAATACCCAATAATGGTTTATGATCTGTTATAATCAGAACTTGTCTACCCGCTATATACTGGTGAAAATGTTTTATGCCAAAGATAATTGCCAGACCTTCTTTATCAATTTGGGCATAGTTTCTTTCACTCGAGCCCAAAGTACGCGAGGCAAATGCAATAGGTCGTTCATTATTATTTACGTCTCGATGTGCCAACACTGCCCCCACGCCATATGGTGAGGCATCACATGACAGAACTAGAAGTTTATTTTCATCGTAGTGCGTCAGAACTGTGTTGGACTTCAAGAGGTCTTTTAATTCATTAAAAACCAACGTGTGCTCTTTGGTCCAGCACCATTTAATATTTTTGTCCAACAATCGATGAAGTTTTTCGGCCGTAGTAGCCTTGTTTGGCAAAAATTTATTGTAAAAATTAATCATTCCTAAAAACGACTGGAGCATTTCTTTATTCTGAGGGAGTGGTGCCTTTTGGATAGCATCTACTTTTGATTTATTCGGTCGTATACCATCCCCCGATATATGATACCCAAGAAAATCCACTTCTGATTTACCCAAAAATGCATTTAGATTTCCGAACAGTAATATTTGCTTCAGCTAATTTATTTAGTACCAGTTCTAAGTTTGTGTTATGCGAAACTTCATCTTCACCCGATATTATTATATCATCAATAAAGGCTTTTACACCCTTTATTCCCTGGAGTAAAATATCCATAAATTTTTGGAAAATACCTGGTGAAGCAGCCACCCCAAACGGAAGTCTTCTTACTTTAAATAAACCACGATGGGTGTTGAGGGTCAGTACATCGGCAGATTCATCATCCACAATCAGCTGTTGATAGGCCTGTTGAAGATCCAATTTCGTAAACACCTTTCCCGTAGATATGGCAGCCATAACTTCTCCATACAATGGTAGTGGATATGCATTGGACTTGATTACTACGTTGACTGTACTCCGATAATCTCCACATATACGAATGGATCCATCTTTTTTAAGAACTGGAACGATAGGTGTTGCCCAACGTGAAAATTCCACCGGCTCCAAAATTTGTTGATGCACCAACTTGTCAATCTCAGCCTCAACTTGTTTTCTTAATGCAAAAGGAACCTGACGATGTTTTAAGAATATTGGTTTAACATCTGGCAGCAGTTCAATGTTAACAGGTTGACCCACATGCGCTCCTAAATCCTCTCGAAACACCTGCGAATATTTTTTTAAAATCCAATCCCAATTTCCACCTGTTTCCATCTCATGTACTCCTTTGATTGATATTCCCAATGGTTTAAACCAATCCCGACCCAACAAACTCCTTCCTCCACCTGAAATAACAACAACCAGCAAATTAACTTCTTTTTTATTATATTTAACATTCACCCGAGACGATCCCAAAACTTGAAGTTTTTCTTTTGACCAGGTTTGTAGAATGAGAGATGATGTGTTTAATTCTTGATTTGGTGTTTTAATCCGGTTCCATGTGACATCTGATATAACTGTGCAAAATGCTCCAGAGTCGACTTCGAACTCTTCGCTAGATCCATTTATAATTAATCTCGTGATGAACTTGCGAGTTTGTGCTTCGTCGACACTGTTTATCTCGTAGAAATAGCCGTCGTCTTGTGAATTATCTTGCATACATGCATCTTTTTCTAACACGTGGACCTCGTGACCAGTGTTCTTTTGTTTCATACCCGCCTTCTTCTTAAAGCAAGCTCTGCTCGAATGACCTTTTCTATGACAAAAGTCACAGGCTTTGTCTTTAAAAAAGCATTTTTCTTGTTGATGGTGTCCATCACAACGAAAACATTTACCAAATTTTGTAACCTTTTGATTTGGTACTGACATAGCCATAACTTCGTTACTGCCAGAACCACGAACCTCTGATACATTTTTGAATGCAGTTTCATGTGCTAAAGCCAGTTCATAAGCTCGTTGGAAATCGAGTTTTGTCTCACTGAACAATCGTTTTTGTAGAGCTTCATCTGTTATTCCACATACGATTTGATCACGCAACATATTATTTAACTCTGCAAAATCGCAATGTTCGGACAATTTGCGTAAATCTTTGACGAAGTCTGGAATCGATTCTCCTGGCTTTTGACATCTTTTGTGGAACGCAAATCTTTGGACTATTTCGTTAGGCTTTGGATGGAAATGCCCATCCAATTTATCTAGAATTTCTTGAAATGTGACATCTTTTGGACCCAATGGTGTAAGTAATGAGCGAATAACCTCGTACGTGGTCTCACCGACACATGCTAGGAATATTGCTTTTTGCTGTAATTCATTTTTTAGTCCATTTGCCTCGAAATAGAATTCCATTCTTTCTTTATAGTTGTTCCAAGACATTGAAGGTTGAAATTGTTCCAATTTGCCAAAAACCGGTGTTGCATTAATCTCTGCATTAACGTTTGCCATTGTGCTTTCGTTCATTTTTATTTTTTATCCTCGTCGCCAGTAATGTATATCAATATATGTAAAATGAAATTAGTTTTAGATATTAAAATAAACTTCAAATTTTATTTCTTCTATTCTTCGAGGTTAAAATACTTGAACACGTGTTTTTGCTTAAGGTTGTCACTCGACTGACTATTGTTCGATTTCTCATAAAGCGAATTTGACATATGGGCTAAGGTTGTATTCAGTAGCATTTAAACAAGTTGCCACTTCTTATTATGTAACAATATATAACAGTTAATACCTTAATAGTAAATGGTCTTCATACCTGGTCAAAAACTGTTGTGAAGTGTTTAGGTGGGTGTTTATTTGGACAAGTTGTTGTACTAAAATGAGCACATAAATATTCTGTTAGAGAAGGCAAGAGCAGCATTTATGTTTCTCGAAAGCCTTTTCTACTCCAGATATTTAAGACCCGATGTAAAGATTGTTTGTTACCAAGCATTCGTTCGTCCAATTCTGTCTTACGCTTCGAGTATTTTAAAGGAGGTGCTTAAGAGCTTGAGTGCATGTGTACAAGTGCAGATTCTGATTTTCAGCACTATGTCTCAAAAAAATGACTATTCGATGCTTCCGGAGTGTCTAGAATTGACAACGTCATACTGAACCGTGGGTGGAATCATCTTGCGTCTTCGGAACGTTGGTTGTAGAAAATGAGTTCATATTGGGACAATTTTGAAAAGTGGATACATACCACCAGAGACATTCCTGTAACTTGAAGCATATGGGTATGGTATCTATCAAACACACTGAACGTGCTGCACGAAGGGCAAAAGATAAAAGAATCCTTTACATGCCTTTTGAATCGGGGGATGGGAATATTGACCTTAGATACTACACTAGCATACCTGAAAGGGATAAAAATAATTCTAATCGATTGAATCGAACAAAATATTGGTGTCTTGACTCGGTTTAAGCCGAATATTAGGTTTAGTAAAATTAGGTCCTGATATGCGATCTCTTAACTGACGATGACTGACAGATCAACGATGTGTTACTAACTCGGCGGGATGGAGATCATATGACAGGGCCTTGCATTATAGAGTAAGTTAGGTTAAGTTAATTTTTAAGTTTTAGTTCTTATATAAAATAATAAAAACTATAAATAAAATGAATTCCAAATCCTAAAACCAAGTTAAACCAAAAATTAAGGTCTTTTATTAAATAAGGTGTATTATGTAATAGTTTTTAAGTTTATTTATGTAGGTTATTGAAATATTGCTATAGAATTAAGAAAATTATTAAACGTGAAAAAAAAAATACAAATAACATTAATAGTAAATGTATTGATCCGCTCCTGGATTCCAAATTGAATAACAGCAATCTATCTGATGTTCCTTTAGTTCAAACAGTTACACACAATACATGGCGTGACCGAAAAAATGTATTCAACGACGAAATAAATCAAACTGTGCGTGATGGGTAAAGGAGAAAGAACAAAAATTTACCGCTCACTAAGTCAATTTATTGTTTTTTCATGGGTGCACTGTCTTGTTTTTGTTTTTTGCACTCCAACTGATACACCACATTGCCAATCCGAGGGGACTTTTGTTTTTATCTTCCACAACTCAACCGATCACTTTGAGGTGAAGATCAGCACTGATTGGGATTGCTTGGTACATCAAATACCACTACACCCTTTGTAAAGTAACTGTATGGTACACCTAAGGCGGCAACGTCATTCGGCCATATTTTTACTTGCGACTTATAGGTTCTATGAGTCAAGTTATGAAAAAAAATCGAACTCGAGTTTTTGATCAAAGTTGACATTACGATGATAGCGAAGACCAAAAAAGTCTGTCTGTCAGCCTGTCTGTTCGACTACAGCTAAACGGCTCGGCCGATTTTCTTTAAACTTGGTAGATATGGGTTTTATTTGACCCCCCCGGATGTTTTTTTATTTGTTTTTTTTAAGATCAAAAATAACGGTACCTGCCATACGATTTTTTTCGAAATTTTATATGTATTTTTTTTTTCTCAAAAACTGTCCCACAGATTTAAAAAAAAAAAATTCAAAAAATTTCATTTAGTTAAAGCTACCTACCTAATGGTTGAAAAAAAATTTTCCAAAAAATTGTTATTTTGGAACCATTTTTTTGATTTTTGATTTTTTCGAAAACGGTACAACGGATTTTGATCAAAACTCAATATTTCGGAAACCCCATGCTAGATTTTTTTAAAACTTTATAAATAAAAGTTTCTTAATATAATCTACAAGAAATGAAAAAAAAAAATAATTTTACCTAAAAATAACGGTACACTCCATGCAAAAGTTAAAAATTGGTTTTCGAAAATCGTATTTTTCTCGAAAACGGTTCCGAGAATTTTGCTAAAATTTTTTTCTTTTGATTAATTTCTACGATTTATAATTTAATAAAAAAAAATTTTAAATCTAGATACCTATTACTGACTGTATCCACCATAGAAAGATTTTTTCGAATTTCGAATTTCTCATTATCGGCATAGGGGATTTTAATGAAATTTTTTATAGACAAGCTTCTAAAAAGTTTAAGAAATATTGTATTTCAAAACTTAGTTATTTAAAAAATGAATTTTATCCTTAAGAACAGTTTTCTCTAATAACATTCATTTTTGAAATTCTTAGTCGCTTACATAGGAGCAAGTTCGTGCGACCCAATCTTGCATTTTATTTTGAAGATGTCATAGGCAATGCTGAAGTTTATACTGGTAAAGTCTAGTACGCAGATCAGACAAATTTTATATCTTCAATTTTGATCTCTACAAAACTTTTCCAAATGTCACCCAAAAATTTGAATTTGGAGAGATAAAATTTAATTTAATGTGTTTTGGAGTCTATCTTTGGAACGGGTTGTCTTAAAAAAGTCGTTCATAATTTTTGGAATCTCCTCTTGATGTTTTCAAGAGAAGCATTAGCACCTTTTACATAAAACTAATTTTGACAAAAAACAAAAATGGGAATACGGTGGCTGTCAAAATTTGTCCCGCAAAATAATGCTTGTATCATTTTATTTCCTGCCAAAATTAAGTGGAGACATTTTGTACAGCAATGCACAAAAGTATGAATTTTGCGCGCGAACTGAGTACTGCTCGGAATAAAATCCGAGATAAAACTTGTGCCAGGAAAAAAATGTATGGGAGACAAAATTTTTCCCGATCTGCGTACTAGGCTTAACCACTATCGGGGCATGTTGGAAAACTGTCTTGTACTCGAATTGGATCAATTTGGCATACAGAGCATGCAGTTTCAACATGACTGTGCCACATCACACACAGCTCGTGCTACGATAAGACTCTTACGATAAATTTTTCCGGGTTAAATAATTTCAAAAAGTGTTGATAACGAATTGCCCCTACGATCTCCTGATTTGAAGCCTCCCGATTTCTTCTTATGGGAGTATAATTGAAAGAAAAGGTGAACATCAACAAACCAACCACTACTTCGATGTTGAAGGACAACATTAGAAAAGAATTAAGTGAAAAAAAATCATCGACCTGAAACATATAAGCCACCCTGTATAGTTTTCTTACATTTTTAAGTTGTTCACTTTTTGTTCCAAGTTTTGCTCTAAGAAATAATCACCGTTCTTGTACTCCGGGTTAGATTAACCTAACACATAATCTAACGGCATTATGCTCTATTGCAAAAAGTATATAACTATATATAGTATTTTTATAATCAAAGCAGCTTAGACGGTTCTATTGATCAGACATACGAATTCGCACACTTCGAAGAAAATTCTGAATGATTTAACAAGTTGGGAGGAAGTTTTCTAGTTTATTGTAATTTCAACATGGAAAAGGTCCCAAAATGGATTAAAAGCAAACCAAATTACTAAAGAATAGCTTGGTCTCATCACCCTGCATAACAATACCCAAGAAGGCCAACAAAAATAACGATTCTGTTTTGCATTGATTGTTCTAAAAATTTTGCAGTTCATCATTATAGTTTAAAATGTTTTGCTAACCCCTTAAACCATTGTCTTACCTTCTATATTCTCAGTCTCAGCAATGCAAACTCATCATAATATTTTTATTTTCCCTTGGCAAACAAGTATCATCATAACAGACAATCAGATGGATGTAAAGTTCAACAAAAAGTTTACAAACTTTTAATTAGTTTGGAAGCGACTTTATATCCAAATCAATGTTAGATCCATTAAGTTTTCCGTTCCCTTAGCTTTCTGAAACCAAAACAAATATGAGCTTAGTATTGTAACGGGCAGGGAGGTTACTCGAGCTCTTCCTGCAGCTCGACTCATATTCAACATGTAATCCACATTTAATTAGGATAACACTAATCCCATCATCTGTCAGCCCATCAGTCAGCAGCCAGAGCAACACCACAAATTGTTGTTTGCATATGTTTTTGAAACCATCTATCATTAAGAGAAGTTTTGTGTACGAGTATAATGAAGTTTGGTGAACTTGTCACGTCACCAGTGATTTTCTGTGTCTTCTGCAGATTTGGTATCATTTCAATTTGAAAGAGCTGCTTCTGCCACCAAGATAATCCAATATTGCATCATTCAATATTGCCGGTATAGAAACTGGCAGCTCGATGACGGATGCAATATAATGTGAACTCGAAAGGACTTCTATTGATTTAGCCTTTGAGCTATTCGGTTGAATTCAACAATATGTATATGCACTCAAAAGGTGTCTAAAAAGCTGTAGTCAGGATTGCTTTTCAAGGGGGCTTCTTCTTTTAACTGACATCAAATACTTTGCCTTTTTAAATACAGTCCTGATTACTGCTTAAGGGTCAAATACATCGTTAAATAATGGGTTAAAAGTGTCTTTAAAATGTGTTTATTTGAACTTAGTTACCTTAATTCCCCTTTCAGAGGGACTTCATCCCCCCAAGTTACGTTCCTGATCTACGTCAAATAGTTTTCCATTGCATGCAATGAATGCAAATCGCCGGAATATAACTTTAAAACGGAACTGAAGTGAAAGCTGGAAGATGGCAGGTACAGAGATAGACGAAGGCGAGTAGAGCTGACATAATATCCACATCGACATCGACAGGGATCCCTGATAATCGCTATAGAAAGTACCAATTATTGTCCAAATGCTCATTTGCATTGTTAGAAACTCGAGTGTGCTTGTGTGTGTTGATGATGTTAAGTATCGCTCCAAGACAATACACAAATCCAGTTCATTATTCAAAATAATCCCTTGTTGCTAGGAGCACAGCCATTCTAATCAATTTCATCCACCATCATCTGGATGGGTACGGGTGGAAAAGGTTTGATGTTGCCATTTTCCTTTTTAAAAAGCCATTAGCTTTAATTCCATTTAATTAATTGGCAAACATACACGAAACTAAATTAAATACGTCTAAGGGTCTTTACAGACAGAACATGTATACATAGGTAAGGTATACCCTGTTTAGCTCATATCCAAGTAAGTCTGAAATTTTCGAAGGCAAAGTGTGTTTTTTTCATATGGATAAAGCTTATGAGAGTACATACATCCCTCTGTCGTCTTATTGCAAAGGTCATTTCTATGATTATCATTTTGAGGAATAATATTTGCTGCTTATGTTCGAAATAGTTTAGTGCCCTAAGCATTTGACGATCGACTTACTGACATACAGACAAACGGACGAAATTGATGGACCCACTTTTTTCTTCTTCGCTATCAAAGTAATATCAACTTTCATGTGTGTATGTGTGTGATCACCTTTTGATGATACGAAAATATAACTCTTCGTTGCTTTTTGACATATGTAAGCTTTCAGGGCTTTTCGGAAACATACAAACATTCCAATTAAAAGTAATTTTAGCATACATATTTTTGCAAAATTGAAAGATGTCAAAATCATTTTTTTGATATTTTTGTTCGAATTGAAAATAGTTTTCAAAATAAGTTAGGCTTAAATTGGAACTCAAAACTGTATCAATTATAAGAATGAAGCAATTAGTTTTAGAAAGACAACTTGGTCTATCTGGAATTTTCTTGAATTTATTGAGATAATCAAGAAAGTCATGTACATACATATATGCATAACGATGTTATTTCAAAACAACTTGCTTCAATCGGATCATTGAAACAGTTCTGAGTTCCAATCTAAAAGTATTCTAAAATTTCAATTCAATTTCATAGAAAAGGATGGAAATACCGCATCTTACGATTTTGAAATGACGTGCTTTGAAACTTGGGTAAATTGTATATTTGTGACTAATACTACGTTTACATGAGGTGTTGAAGCGAGCTTGAAGCTCGCTTCGACGCTTTGTATACCTGTATTGAGTTGAAATGAGCTTCGTTCGAATCGATTCCACTCGCTCAGCGGTGTCGAGTCGAAATATTAGACGAAAAACCTGGGTCGGAGGAGTTGGCTTAACAAATTGTTTCAGAATCGCTCAACACCATTTCAACTCAACTCCAAATCGAGCTCTTAACTAAAATGACGAAAAACCTGGATCGAAAATCCAACACTAATCCAACTCGATCTTTCGATACTGCATATAAACGTAGTATAAAAGCCACTTTACACGATATTATTAGTCATATGCTTTCTCATATGACCTGTCAAAAAAAACAAATCAAATCGTTTGAACGCACCCATTAAACGCATATCACTTCTCAAATGAAAAAGCATATGACTTTTTTGACATTAGGACTGTAGCTAATTCCATTTGAGAAGTCATACGAGATTTGTTGTTTTCGTGGGAAACATTGAATGGAGTGTTGACATTTGAATACAAAATATGGTAAAATTCTGAAAAGGTAACTATGTATGCGGTTTTTTTTTTAAATATTTCAGATCTCATTAACATACTGTAAAATTTTTATCATTGTTGATAAAACCACTGCCATTGTTTCTTTTTGTTCTCTATCATGGAATAACGACACAAATTTATTTCAGTTTATATTTTATATTCATTTTGGATTTTGGTACTCTGAAAATCAAAGAGGAAGTCATAGACGTGTAAAGCATAGATAAACCAAAACGTTATGACTTGACTCGAAATGACAGGTCATTTGATAAATCATACAGAAAATGTGATCACAGGTCATATGACTTCTATTATCGTGTAAAGTGGCTTTAAGGTTAAACAAAATGGATGATGCTCTTTATGACACACAGGTGGCGCATCTTTAAGCTGGTTGCACATCAAAAATCGTGAAAGAACACTGAGACTGGCGTCTAAGATATCGAAATTTCGTGAAAAATAGAACTAACCTAACGAAAACGAGACTGTCGTCTCGTGAATCGTTCCCTATTTCCAAATGCCACGAAATTTTTCACAACAAAATAAAAGAAAATTGAAGATAACAGATATTCAATTAGACGCACTGGCAACTGTGATCAAAATCAAATAGTTAAATCACCAGTTGATTAAACACATACAACGCGGCACATGCAACACTTCACTCACACTTACACTTTTCTCTGTTGCGCGTAAAGGAAACAACTCAAAAATTTAGTTGAATTTGCGCGCAGGTGAATATGATTATGTGTAACCTTTGTATATAAAACTTAAGATGTCACCCCAATCGTTCGT
Source organism: Philhelius festivus (assembly GCA_963931855.1). NCBI lineage: Eukaryota > Metazoa > Arthropoda > Insecta > Diptera > Syrphidae > Philhelius > Philhelius festivus. The sequence continues at coordinate 212,445,362 of OZ007555.1, read as the reverse complement.
GTTCATGAGAGTACCATGAACACGAACGATTGGGGCGACATCTTAACATAGGGACATTACTTGCTAGATGTGTCTCTGCTAAATTTATTAATAAAATATTTTCTTTTTTACTAATTGTTTTGTATATTATCCTACCTAACCGGTAAAATCGTGCGCTAATTTCAACGACACCA